>JARZZO010000016.1:33770000-36270000 GCA_030544215.1 Zantedeschia hybrid cultivar | reverse complement strand
AGATGCGAGAAAAGCTAGAGCATCAACTAGAATGGTCTGATTCCGAGGAACATGGACGAAGATCAATTTAGTAAAAAGCTTGGGATAGGCTGAAGTAAGTTCTTGATATGGCTTGAACTTGGGGTCAAGAGTGCGATATTTGGTGAGCACTTGGTGAATAATTAACTGACTATCACCTACAATTCGCAGTTTGGTGGCACCATGGAGATGAGCGGCCTCAACGTCGACAAGGAGAGCCTCGTATTCAGCTATGTTATTGGTAACATGAAAGCAAGCTAAAAGGCTTGTGGAATAGTGACACCTTCAGATGATAGAAGAACAATGTCAATACCCTTACCATGAGAGTTCAGAGCTCCGTCAAAATGCAGAGTCCACATGTCATCTTTGGTTCTGTTTATGGATATCAGTTCCTCATCCGAAAATTCTGATCGAACTGGATCAAATATGGGGAAGAGGATGATGAGCAAGGTGTTCTGGTATGGCATACCCTTTGATTGCTTTCTACTGAATATAGGTGATATCGAATTGGGAGAAAAAGTTTTGAGAACGTGTTAATCTATTAGTGAGGACAAATTTCTCAAGAAGGAACTTAATGAGATTTATCCTAGCGATGGGATGGACTTCATGGGCTAGAAAGTAGTGTTTCAGCTTCTGAACCACCCATACCAGTGCGACACATGTTTTCTCCATCGCTGTGTATCTTTGTTTTGCGGGGTTGAGAAGTTTAAAGAGATAATAGGCTGCCCTCTCTTTTCCTTCTTCATCTTCTTGCGCCATGACAGCCCCCACCGAATAATCCAAGACAGAAATATATAGGATTAAATGCTTGTCCAGAGATGGTGGTCTCAAGACAGGAGGACTTGCTGGATATATCTTCAATCCATTGAATGTGTCCTGACATTTATTGTCCCAATCGAATTTGACTCCCAGCTTGGTAAGCTCGTAAAATGGCATACATCTTTGTAAATGTTGGGAGACAAAACGGCAGAGAAATTGCAACCTCCCGATCAATTCTCTCAATTCCTTCAAATTCTTAGGAGGTGGCATTTCTATAATAGCTTTAGCTTTGTTAGGATCGATCTCAATACCCCGTTTCCTCACAATGAATCCTAATAATTTTCCTGATGAGACACCAAATACACACTTCTTAAGATTCATTTTCAGTTGATGCTCCCTTAACCTCTCAAATACCCTAGCCAAGACTTCAACATAATCAACCTTAGTTTTAGATTTCACCAGAAGATCATCTACGTACACCTCCAAATATATATGTATCATGTCATGAAATATGACCATCATTACCCTTTGATAAGTGACTCCAACATTCTTCTGTCCAAACGGCATAACTACATAGCAATAGGTTCCCAAGGGTGTAGTGAATGATGTCTTTTCATGGTCTTCCTCTGCCAAGCGAATTTGATTGTATCCTGGAAACCCATCCATGAATGACAAAGTTTCATATCTAGCTGTGTTGTCAATAAGCACATCAATGTGAGGCAATGGAAAATCATCCTTAGGACACGGCCGATTCAAATCGCGAAAGTCAATGCAAATTCTGACCTTCCCATCCTTTTTTATAACCGGAACTATGTTTGTCACCCATTGGGGATAGAGGACAACCCTAATAAATTTGGCTTTGTGCAACTTATCGATCTCTTCTTTCATCTTTAAAGCCGTTTGTGGGTGGAATCGCCTCAATTTATGCTTAACTAAGTTAGCTCCAGATTTCAAAGTCAATCGGTGTTCCACCAAACATGAGTCTAACCTCGGCATGTCTTCATAACTCCAGGTGAAGGTGTCCTTATAATCTCTAAGAACACGAACCAAAGCCTCTTCGTTTGATTTAGAAAGATTTTGATTGATGAGGACAACTTTAGGTTTATCTTCAGTTCCTAGGTTGACTTCCTTTGTTGGTTCTTCTACAACAACTGATATAGTGCTCAAAATCGTATTATGCTATTCATGATATCATGCATTCATATGATAAATAATCAAATTTAAACTACGTGATCGCCAGAAACTGAAGGTTTCAAAGAAAAAAGTGATCACTTTACTTACCTCGCGGATTTTGGGAGAGTTATGGTTCCTTTGTTCTCCTTATTTGGCCGGCCAAAGACGAAGAGCCACTTCTTTTACTCTGTACTCTTGTTTTTGTTCTTTTCTTCAAGCCTCTTCAAATCCTTCTTTTCAAGCCTTTTCTTCTTCTCTCCATACCTTGCAAAAGAGATTAAACAAAAGAGAAAGAGATGGTTAGAGCTATGGGTAGTATAGCATCTATTCTAATTATCAAATCCAACATAAACTAAACAAATAAACTCACTTGTTTGATGTTCTTTTTAAACCCCTAACATGTATGGGTGGGAAAATCATGATGTGATGTATGTGAATCATGGAGTGATGCTATGAAATTTAATGAAAACAGTGAAAACACTAACTAGAAACTAAGAAAAGAGATTCGACAAGAGATAAGATTGAGAGTGATTGGCCCCTTCAAAGTCTTGGTCTTCAAGAGCTTCAATGGAGGAAAAGTAGGAAGAAGGAGCCTTCAATTGCTATCCACGTTTTCCTTCAAGAGAGCCTCCTTTCACCTTGCCTTGAACTCCAAATCCTTCAATGACCAACCTTTTTCGAAGGCCTATGGGTTAATGTATATATAAAGTAGGTTTTGAAGAGTGTTTGGCCTTCAAAAGATTCTCCCGCGGATCCAACTTGTCATGGATAAGCATCTAAGAACTTGCAACCTTTTCAACCTCTGGAATTGGATTAGCTCAGCTAAATCGAGTTTATCAAGAAAGTGCTTATATCGCGTTGTTCATCTGGGATGCCATTCAACTAATTAGAGGGGCCAAAATAGAAATAAAATCCGAAAAGGCAACAATAAACAATTAGGAAACCTAAAAAGCGTCGTCCATGAGCGACGTCATTAAGATAATTGAGAAAAGTAATTCGAATTTAAATCGAAAATCTAGACGGATTAGGGAACTAAATGGCGTTGTCTATGGCCGACGTTATTTAGTTAAATCTATCCAGATTTAGGAATTTAATTCCGAACTGATTTCGGCTAGAAATCTAAATGGCATCGGCCATGGTCGACGTTAATTAAAATAAATCTAGAAATATCAATAAAAATTAATTAATGATTAAAAATCAGACCATTCCAGGCATTATAATTATGATATGAAATTTACTCAATATAAAGTCAAAATTAGTATGTCTACAACTACCCCACCTTGCTATTGACTTTGCAAATGAGTGAAATGGAATGAAGGTGATGCCAAGATGTAATGAGACACGCTTTCAACATCACATGATAATAATCTTTCCGAAGATGATCAATGAAGTAGCTTAAAGAGATCAATGATATCAATCATGTCTAGATGAGATGGAGAAGGAAACAAAATAAGGACAATTAACCTCCACGAAGGGAAATACTCTAGGTCACCAACCTTACAGGTTTCATCACGGAGAGCGATTGCCTGCCAATGTGGACGTACTTCGACTATGATGGATCTTAAAAGGAAATAAGAAATTTGGGATAAAGGTCCACACAAGTAGGAATTCTAAGGATATCTTCAAGAATACCTCAAAGATAATTGAGATACTCAATTCAAAGTGGAATATTTCATATCACGTTGAGATTTTTTTGATCAGTGGTCTAAAATTGAATCACTAACTAATTTTTACCACAATGATTTCAAAGTCCTACATGATGCATGCTAGACTAAAAGAAAAATTAAACTAAAATAACATATAAATTAATCAAAGATAATATTGCTAAAATATTATTAATGAGTCAAAATACCAGTCCTGCAATTCAACGCTAAGCCGAGGCTCGTTTGTCCACGCACTATTTCACAAAAGCGGAACCATCGTCCCATTCGATTAACAATCTAATACATATCCATGTGATTAAGAATTCTCTAGAATTATAATTATTTTTGTTAAAGGGAAACTTAAATTTCAGTTTCATCAAAACCACAAGGTCCTTAATATACTGTAATAAATATTTATCACATAATAATGATAATGCAAATCAATTACATAAGAGAATATATGGTAGGGATAACTGTCGTTAGTCACGGTGGGACTCAGTGAACACAATGGGACTTTTTTTTGAAATTTCAACATAAATTTTCTTTTCCTTGAATTTTTCTACACTCAAATTTTGTCATTAACTTTAGGCAAAGGGATAAATATTATCAAATAGCAATAAATATGCATTTTTAGAAAATGTTAGAAATTCCTTAAATGGCGTCACTCTGAGTCAACGTCATTTGAATGACGTCGCCCCGTCCAAACACTATTTAAGTTATTGAAACAGAACTCTTCTGACTCCAATCCGGACTCCACTTTCCTCCATCAAACACCCTCTTCCAACTTGGAAAGGGCCTTCTAATCTCGCAAATCCTTCTATATAACCTATCTCCTTTCATACCAAACCATCACAACAAGCATCCAAGAGGGAAAGCTAAGAGATTCTTTTCAAAAGCTCAAAGAAAAGAAGGAGAAAGGGTAAGAAAAAGAAGGAGATCAAGCAATCAAGGAAGATGACGAGTTTTGCTAAGAATTCTTCATCAAATAAGAGGGCGAGGAAGATGATTGAAATACTTTCTAACATCGAAGGCCACCTTAATGGGCGAGATCCTAACCTACAATTAAGCTATTCTCTCTTTCCCCAGTCAATTTTCTTTCTTTATTCTTTTACATATTCTCCATACTCCAAATTCTCTTCAATATGATAGAACTGTGCTAATTCTCTTTTCAAAGGATATCATTTCTTCCCTGGTGTGAGTGCTTAAAATGAGTGTGTGATTATCATGAAAAACTATGTTGTTTAAGTGCAAAATAAACCTATTAAAAAGAAACTAAGTGATGTGATCGCCAGAAACTTTTGACTTAAAAAGTTTCAAAAGAAGGAGTTTGATCGCCTACCTGTTTGGATGTGGGAGATATTGAGCTCTTGGTTCCCCTCCTTCAGCCGGCTGAAGAAAGAGAGCCCTTTCTTATCTTTGTTCTTGCTTCGACTGCTGTTGAGTTTTGAAGATCGTCTAAATTCCTTGTCGTTTGCTACCGATTTCCTTCCTTTGATTATCCTTTGTACCTTGCAAGAAATAGAAAAGAAATGAAGGAATAATGAGAATTCAGGTAAAAGTAGTATCCATTCCAAACAAAGTTTTTAAACATGCAACTAAACAGAAAACTCACTTGTTGAGTGGTCTTTTAAACCCCTTTATCAAATAGATTTTGAAAATGATGCTAATGTTGTGTGTGTTGCATGGAGTGATGTGATGAAGTGGTAAGACTAATGAGATGAAAAATATGAAAAATAGTGCATAAATTGAATTCAAGGTTAATGATGGATGGCCCCTGGAAGCCTTGGTCTTGAAAGAATCTTGAATGGATGAAGAATGGACGCCGACTTCTGGAAGCAGTAGCACTTCAGCGTTTGGACGTCGTTGCTTCGATTTTCACTCAATTATCACTCTGATATCACTTTAATCATTAACTTTGTCACCCATTCAAGATGCAGGGTATTTATAGACTTCTTTGCGTCCGCGGATTTACATAGAGAAATTTTGAGATTTATCCATCTTAACCAACAGATAAATACAGATTAATTCATCTTTATCTGTAATTATCTAAAACGCGTCGCCCATAAAAGACGCCTTTCAGATTGATTAGGATAAAGATAAACATCCGGTAAAAATTTATCTTTATCTGTAATTAGATAAAACGCATCACCACTTGTAGACGCCTTTTACACTAATTAAGATAAGGATAAACATCCGGAAGAGAGGTAGAAACAACTTAGGAAACCTAAATGGCGTCGTGTCATGCAGACGTCTTTTAGCTAATTAATCAATTAATTAAAATTCAAATTTAAACATCAAAATAGGAATAAACTCTAAATGGCTCCACACTAGTCGACGTCTTTTAGACTTCTTCATATTTTAACTGAAATTTGAGTTAAAATCAATTTGATTGATTAACTTAAATCATATCTGACTGACCCGACACTATTCAAATAATTAACCCAAAAAATCAATAAAAATTAACCAATGATTAAATATCAGACCATTCTGAGACATTATTATATGATATGAAATTTACTCGAAATGATGTCAAAATTAGTGTGTCTACACCGGGTCCAAGAAGGTTTTCTTCTCTTCCATGGATTTCTAAGTTAGCGGGGATAATCAACCTCCACATGCAAACATTTGCCTCAAAGTGGCATTTCCAAGGCTTGGTCATCCATGCTAAATATTATAAAAGCGTGTGTATGGATTGGGATGCAATAGGTGTTCTAATCAAACTATGGCACCCTCAAACACACACTTTCCTGTTCACTTCCTTCGAAGCTACCATCCTATTGGAAGAAGCTGAACTCCTACTAGGACTTCCAAAGCTCAAGGCTAACAGTGATGAACCAGATGTGACAAATATGTTGTTCATGAGTGACAGGGTCACTTGTCATCAGTTTTTAGAAAAGATCATGGATAGTCCAAGAGAAATGCAGAGCGTTCTTACTCAGAAAGGAATTAATCTTGCAAAACTGGCAGAATAGACTCTGAAGAATATAGAAGAAATCAAAGAAGAAGATACAGAGACCATTATGATTGCATTCACTGCATGTTTGACTGGAGCTCTACTATTATCTGCCCATGACAATATTTTGTTGGAAGATTAGCTCGGTGCAATTTGTGGGAGTTTCCAGAGAAAATAAATAAGTAGAGCAGTCCTAGCTTATCTCTACAGTGGGCTTTCAGTGGCTTCTACAGGTCAACCTTCTTATGGCAGCATGCTACTCCTAGCCTTATGGGTTGATCTCCACTTCAAGTGTAATCACAACGAGGAAGAGGTCCCTAAGATGTCCCAGATTTATCAGCGCAGTCTTATCTTTCATATTTTCAATATTGTGAAATTCAACAACAACATGACCAATCGGGTGCCCAACCTCAAAACTTGAGCTGACTGGCATGCTTACTTCAAGACCATGTCGAGGACCGGCTTTGAATCCACACCACTCACTCTCAGAGAAAAGGTGGTTCGGGTGCGCCGCTGTGCTAGCACTAAGCTTCGACTAATTGGGGTGACCGAGTTTGTCTTATACAATCCACATTGCTGTCATCCTCAACTGGGTATGCCTCGGTATGAATTTCCTGAGATATCCAATCTTTCTCCAATAAAAAAGCAGACGTTAGGAACTGATGAAGACTTCGAGATGACATAGCTCATTGCAACTTTGTGGAACATCGATTTTACCTGTTGCGTCAAACTTCTTTATGAAGCGAATCGGAAGCTATGTAAAAGAGCTTCAGAAAGTCAGGCCTAAAAGCTCTCAACTTCTGCCCAAAGCTTGATGTACTTTCAATTTTATTTTGAATGAAAAATTATTCCTTTATTGCAATAAAGATCTTTCCTTAATATTGTGCAATTTTTTGGAATTTTTTCTTAAGCAAAACTCCTCTTTTTCCTCAAATTCAAAGTTTCAGGTTTATTAATCCAAATGGCGTCTGTAGACACGCTAATTTTGACATCATTTTGAGTAAATTTCATATCATATAATAATACCTCAGAGCGGTCTGATATTTAATCATTAGTTAATTTTTATTAATCTTTCTGAATTAATTATCTAAATGGTATCGGGTCAGACAGACATAACTTAAGTTAATTAATTAAATTGATTTTAACTCAAATTTTGATTAAAATATGAAGAAGTCTAAACGACGTCGCTCTGTGCAGACGCCATTTAGAGTTTATTTCTATTTTGATATTTAAATTTGAATTTTTAATTAATTGATTATTTAGCTAAAACACGTCTGCCAGGCACGACACAATTTAGATCTCCTAAGTTGTTTCTGTCTTTTTTCCGGATGTTTATCCTTATCTTAATTAGTATAAAAGGCGTCTTCCTTGGGTGACGCGTTTTATATAATTACAAATAATGATGAACTTTTCCCGGATGTTTATCATTATCTTAATCAATCTGAAAGGCGTCTACCTATGGCGACGCATTTTATATTAATTGCAAATAATGATGAATTAATCTGTGTTTATCTGTTTGTTAAGCAAGATAAACTTCAAAATTTCTTCATGTAAATTCACGGATGTAAAGAAGTCTATAAATACCCAGCCTCTTGGTCAAGTGACAGTGAGTGACAGTGCTCAAAGTGATGGTGATCCCAGTGATGGTGATTTTAGTGACAGTAATTTGAGCGAGAGTGATAGTGACTTAAGTCATAGTGATAGTGATAGTGATCTTGGCAACGACGTCCAAACGCTGAAGGATCGAGGTGCTGCTACTTCCAAGAGTTCTTCGTCCATCTAAGATTCTTTCAAGACCAAGGTTTTACAGGAGCCATCCAGCTTAGCTTTTCATTGTTTCTGCATCTTCTCACATTATCCTCACATTTTCATCACATCACTCCATGCAACACACTCTCACCAACATTCTTTTTCAATCCATATTTTGAGGGGTTTAAAAGACCACCCAACAAGTGAGTTCACCTGTTTAGTTGCATGTTCAAAATTTCTTCTAGAATAGATACTACTTCTGCTTGAGTTCTCATTATTCTTCATTTCTTTCCATTTTCTTATAAGGTGCAAAAGGAGAACAAGAGGAGGGAGTCAACAGTAAACAACAAGGAATTTGGATGATCCTCAAAACCCAGTAAGCAGCCAAAGCAAGAACAAAGACAAAAAGGTCTCTCTTTCTTCAACCGGCTGAAGGAGAGGAATCAAGAACTCGATATCTCCCACATCCAAAACAGGTAGGCGATCAAACTTTCTTCTTTTGGAACTTTTTAGTTAAAAGTTTTTGGCGATCATATTCACCTAGTTTCTTTTTAATAGGTTTATTTGTCACTTAATCAACATAATTTTTCATGATAATCACACACCTGATTTAAGCACTCACAGCTTTCTTGGCAATCACGGTGGGACTTGGTCTCGCCATCTTTTTAATCTTTGTTCTTGCTTTTATTAATCGGGCACCCACGGTGCACCACCTGTGTCTCTCGACATGCCCTCACCGATCGGTGAGTTTTTAGTTTAGTTGTTATTCCTACGTGCACCACGTGCACATCCCTGCGGCAAGATCTTACCCTCCCCGTTGATTAGTTGAAAAGCTATTTTTGTGATAAAAGATTGTATGATTGATTGATATTTTAATTGTTTATCTGATAAAATCATCATGTTAAAATTTGAAACAAAAAAAAAGATTCGCATGGGCTGATTATTTATCGCTTTTATCCTGTTTGTGTGAGGGGGAATCGATCCAGAAATCCCTCCTAAAATACTGAATATGTGACTTGAAAAGCGTCTAGGAGCAGCGACGCATTTCAAACTGCGTCGCCCATCCCAGAAGCCTTTCAGGCAATTTTTCTGTTGTCTGCTACCTGAGTTTCTGTGAAAAATAAGGTTATGTTTGAATAGCGTCGACCAACAGCGACGCGATTCAAGCAGTTTCCTGTTTCTTCTTCAGTTCTCAGATTTTTGATTTGTTTGCTACTACACTTTATGTATTAAGCATGAGAGGCCACCCAGGTCACAGGTCATACGCACTGAGGCTAACACCCTCCTCTTCTTAGGAACACCCTTCTTGACGTCTTCAACTCTCTCTGATTGGGTCGGTCCCTCGATCAGACTAGAGTGGTTGGCGTTAAAGACCTCCGTAAGTCCCCAAAATCAAGGTATTCCTCCTTGATCATCGGGCTGGTTGTACCAATTGAAGTCCTGGTTAGATTTTCATAACGTTGTGAGAGAAAGCCATAGAATATAACGGTGGACATTGAACTGAAACTAGGATCCTACCCCTTGAGTGAATTTGTAATTAATTGAATCCAAATAACCCAACAAGGAATCCTGAAGTCGCGTTAAACATCCACTTGTTTGCTTAAATCTCTGTGCAACTTGTCTGTCAATCTCTGAAAAATCTAACATCATGCTACTTCGATCAGGTAGGGATTTAAGCATGGCCCCAGATGCCATAGTCAACTATGAGGGAGATGCTAATGCCCCTCGTGACTCTGATTACCGTTTTGAAAGCAGGGGAGATGCTGATGCCTCCCGCAATTCTCACCCTCGTCCAGTTCGATATGAGGGGAATGTCCCAACCCCTCTTCATTGTGCTTACGATCAATATCCTGATCTTCCTCCGCATTAGCATGCGTTTCCTAATCCTGTTTTTGAGGAAGACATGAACCTGAATGATCCCTCATCCTCCGATCCCTCGGATCTAGTAAATGCTTTGGGAATTCTTGCCTCCCGCTTGGATCCTCAACAGTTTGAGGCGATCCAGTCCATTTTGAAGGGGAAGAATCCCATGCAGTATGCTGAGCCGAACCCTGCGGCTCCCCCTGCCATCCCTCAACAACCTCCTCATCATCCTCCCTTCATTCACCAGGCCATGGAAGGCCTTCACGTCCCAGCTCCTCGGCCAACTGGGCCACAACTCTCTTCTTCTAGGCAACCGGCCAAGCCACTGACGCCTAATTACCAAAATGCCCTCGGGCATGGCGGAAGCTCTGCCGGACCTCCACTATATTGTCCTCCTTGCCCTACGTACTCCAGGCAACAGGCCTATCAAGTACCTCCTCCTCCCCCTCCTCCCTAAGTTGATCCGACAACACAAGCGTTGCTGGCCAAGATGGAGCGTATGGACGAGCAGTTCAACAATCTTCAGAAAATGATGGGGGTCAAAGCTGCACCAGAGATTAATTTACCAAGTCTGCCTGTGTTCCACCTGCCACCCTCTGAAATGCCAGTGTACCGAAAATACAACGGTACTGGTAACCCCTCTACTCACTTGAATGAGTTCATGTACGAGTCATCCTTCTAGCAAAACGACAAGAGGTCGTTGGCATTTTTGTTCAGGAGATCTTTAGAGGGACCAGCCCTCGAATGGTTCTTTTCTTTAGAACCTGCTGAAGTAGAGGACTACGGTATCGTCTCCCGAAAATTCATTCAACGATACCAGGACAGAGTTGCCCCCTCCCTGTCCATTACTGACCTAATAGTAGAGAAGATGAAGCCCGATGAGGAGTTCGTCAGTTTTGCTGACAGATGGAGGGGTATGGCGGAAAAAGTGAAAGATCACTTGTCTTAGTCGGAGCAGGTAAATATGCTAATTTCCAATGCTACGCCTCAGCTCAAACTAGTCCTCTCCCTGAACAATCTGACCAGCATGGCAGAGCTCTATGAAAGAGCGCAGTACTGTCAGAATGCTTTCAAGGATGTTACGTTATCTAGCGTCTTTGATCCTCACCGACCTAGCAGGCCTCCACCTCGGAAGTCTGCAGTGCCAAATTCCCCTAGCACAGGTCCAACTACCGAGGGCACGCTCTCTCATGAGCAGGTTAGCAGTATGAACAATAACCAGCCCCAATTTGTGAGGAGTCAACAACCACAGTACCAGCGGCCACAGCAGCCAAACCAGCAGGGTTACAAGCAGCAGCCAAACCCCCAGCATCAGCAGCCCCAGTATCAGCGGCCTCAGCAACCGAACCAGCAACAGCAACAGCCGCAACGGCAGTTACAGTACCAGCCCCCATAGCAGCAGTATCAGCAACAACAACAGTACTAGCCATACGCACCGCCGGCATATCACAACGTCCCTCCTCCTGCTGATTATAACCAGCAGAGAAGACCTCCAGGCCCGAAGAGGGCAGAATACCCAGTCCTCCCAGAGTCCTTAGCGGACATTTTCAGTGCTTTAATGGCAGCCAATGCCTTGGTCCTACCAAGAGAAAAGGCAATCTGGCCGTAAAATGCCGATACTTCCAGGTATTGCTATTTCCACAGGCAACCTGGACACACCATAGACACCTGCTTCCAATTCAGAGATTATATTCATGATCTCAACGAGCAGGGAGGCATTGACTGGGAAGAGATAAAAAAGTACATATCCGCCCTGAAGGCGAGAAGACCACAACAGCAGCAGCAGCAACAACAACCAAGAGCACCAGCACAAGCAGCGGCACCACCAAACGTGGGCATAGTGCAGAACCCACTCTCGGAGCACCAGAACCAGAACCAAGTTGCCCCTATTCTGACAAATAGCCGGTCTGAGGCTAACCGCGGGCAATAGTGGAGGATAGAGGACTCTTCCTCTATTTATTCGACGGGTCACACTTCGAGTACTGCAAAACAACCACCACGCCGTACCATCCACATACCTAGACCACAACCCATTACCATCACCCCTATACCAACACCCGCATATCACTCACCCGCACCTACTAACCCATTACCACCGCCCACTTTCCTCAAACCCATTACACCCCACGCCACTACGCCTCTATTAAATAACCCCCCGTAGCCCAATTACGCACCCCTCATGCAATCCAGACCGCTACTCCGCGTACCATTCCCTACATCACCCATTACCACTACCGCTTACCCAGATACCATCCAACCATCTAAACCGCTACTACGCACGCCATTCCCCACTTCATCCGCACCAACCACTTACCCTTCCACCATCCAACCATCTAGACCTCTCATCCGTACCATGCCACCATCCACTAACCCCACATCATCACCCGCATACCAACCCTCCACACCATCCGCACCATCCATTAACCCTGCGGTACTCAAGTTATCACCCGTACCTTCCACGACTGAAGAACATGCGCTCGGGAGTGGGAGAATTTTCAACAAGGTCTTTCCTCAGTCGACAGTTAGAGACGGCCCATCACAGCCGCCAGAGGAAGCACACAATGAAGAGAGTGCACCAGACACTCAATATGATCTGCTGAAGCACCTTGACAGAACACCGGCACGAATCTCCATGCTTGAACTGATAAAAAGATCGAAGACTCATCAAGAAGCTCTAATGGAATATTTACAGAAGGTGATGGTTAACGAAGACGTGCCGGTAGAGAAGATTGCCGCACTACTAGTTCCTCAGGGGGATCAACCCTCTATTTCATTCCATGCATCGGAACTAGCACCGCCAGCAGCCAGAAGCATGGGTCTAAGCATTACGATTAACATTTGCAAGAAGGCCGTAGTTGCATGCATGGTTGACACAGGGGCTTCAATCAACGTCTTACCTCCGAAGACCCTGGAATTGTGCGGTGTGCCCAAGGAAAAATGGTTGCCTAGGCCTATCTCTGTTACAACTTATGATAATTCCACCCATTCCCCTCTGGGAATGGTCTATTTGAAAGTGGAGCTAGGCCCTGTATGTCATGCTGAGGTCGAATTTCACATTTTAGAAATCGATCCTTCTTTAAATGCCATTTTGGGTCGTCCTTACATAAAAACCCTCAAGGCGATCCCCTCTACGAATCATCAATGCCTCAAATTCCCCTTCAAAGGACGAATCATTAAGGTTACGAGCATGCCAATCCTTGCTGCTGCTCATTCTTTGAATGTCAAGCCCACTTCTTCACCTGGCCGACAACCTTTTCTGTCGGTATTACAGGTTTACCATCCGGTGGCTGATCCTTTGAAAACCGCCACTATTACTCCTTATCCATTAAATGCCATAAAGAGGGGGAAGTGCATGAGTACCCCGGGATGGAGAATAATGATGAAGAATGGTTATCAGCCTGGAAAAGGCCTAGGCACACAATTACAAGGCAGGACCACTCCCGTCAAGGATAACCGAGGGATACCTGGAAATGGCCTGGGCTATAGGCCAAGAAAAGTAAAGCAGGACATTTCTCAGCAGGACGAAAATGAAGATGGCCAAAGGGTCTAGAAGACAATCTCTACACCCTGCAAAGAAGGCCGAGACCCCTTAACGTGGACTCTATATACACATTTTGTCAAGGGGCCCGTAATCAGTCACGACAATACGGTGGTCATTACTTCATGTTTTGAGTTCCATGATATATATGAAAGAGACCTGGCCAAACGTTGCTCAGAACTACTCACGTACCAGTCCTTGGAGGCTCTGCGGCCGATGAAAAGGAGCAAATTCCAAGACCCTGAATGTGAATGGTACAGATGGTTCGATTTGAGGGATCTATATATCGCACTGAACAGACTGTTTCTTGATCCCTCCGAACCTAAGTGGCCGCCACACATAGATGAATTGATTGAAGGGCCTAGTGCCATTTTTGACAAGAGGATACTGCTGTCAGAGGAAACTGATGAAGGGGAGCCAGATGACCCCTATGAAGCTGGCTATACCACGGATCTGCTCTGGAGGGGGACTTATCCTTCTCATGTTTTCATGCTGCACACCATGTTCCGCACTTTGCTCCTGTCCCCGACTTGGTCGCGGGTCATTATTGAAGATACTCTACGGGCTCCGCCCGTCATAATCACTCTGTCCCCACGGGACCTCATTCTACAACCTCCTCTCGATCTAGAGAGGACGTATGATTTACTCTGGGACATACTGCTGTATGATCTCCCTAATCCTTTGGCCCTGGTGCCACTTCCTTCATCCCATTCTCCTCCTATTCATCTTCATTCTTGTTTTATGTTAAATTCTTCTTTTATCCAAAAAAAAATGCCAATTTGGCAACAAATTTCTCCCAGATCCTCATTGAGGAAACCTCTTACTTGTCCGATCGTACCCCATCGCGCGGATCTTTTGGTCAAGATTCTCTTCTAGATCTACTCTGCCCCTCCCCTCGGGAGGATTCTCCTGTATTTCCACCTGTATCCCATAATTTTTATTCTACTTCGTCCTCATTAGGTCATGATAGGGACTCTAGCTCTAGGCAGGTTAATAAGGTTAGGAAGTCTAGAAAATCAAAGGGTAGACAAATTCCAGATAGATACCTCCAGGATTTAGCTGATAAATGCCTTTTTTGCTCTATGATCCCTCAGCTACTAAAAAATCCAATTCATATGCTAGAAGATTATGTAGACGATGAGTTAGTCAATGATGGATATGGGGTGTATGAGTTGATACATGAAAAAGACCCCATTGTCAAAGATAAGGAAGATGACGAAGACACAGCTGAGGCATATGCCAGTGGAGTAAAAAGATTTGATGAACCCTCAGCTGCCATAGAAGAGCCCACCAAAGAGATCAATCTAGGGATTGAAGACGAACCTAAAGTTGTCCTCGTCAGGAAGAATCTTTCTAAAGAGGATGAGGAGGCAATGGTACAAGTTCTTAAGGACTATAAGGACACTTTCGCCTGGAGTTATGAGGATATGCCGGGGTTAGACTCATCATTAGTAGAACACAGGTTGACATTAAAGGATTGAGCTAGTCCGATCAAATAGAAATTGAGGCGATTCTACCCACAAATGGCTTTAAAGATAAAGGAAGAGGTCAACAAATTACATAAAGCCAAGTTCATTAGAGTAGTCCTTTATCCACAATGGGTGGCCAACATAGTCCCGGTTATGAAGAAAGATGGGAAGGTCAGGATTTGTATTGACTTCTGAGATTTGAACCGGGTGTGTCCTAAAGATGATTTTCCATTGCCTCATATTAATGTACTCATCGATAACACTGCTAGCTATGAAACCTTATCATTTATGGATGGATTTTCAGGATAAAATCAGATTAAATTGACAGAAGAAAACCAAGAAAAGACATCATTCACTACACCTTGGGGAACATATTGCTATGTCGTCATGCCATTTGGATTAAAGAATGCTGGAGCCACTTATCAAAGGGCTATGATGACAATATTTCACGACATGATGCATATTGATCTGGAAGTGTATGTGGATGACTTGTTGGTGAAATCTAAGACAAAGGCTGAGCACGCCAAAGTTTTGGCAAGGGTATTAGAAAGATCGAGAGAATATCAATTAAAGATGAACCCCAAGAAATGTGTATTCGGGGTATCCTCAGGGAAATTACTTTGATTCATCGTCAATAAACGGGGAATCGAGATCGATCCCAACAAGGCAAAGGCTATTAGAGAAATGCCACCTCCCAAAAACTTGAAAGAGTTAAGAGGATTAATCGGGAGGTTGCAATTTATTCGCCATTTTGTCTCCCATCACTCACAGAGGTGTAAGCCGTTCTACGAGCTTACCAAGCCGGGAGTCAAATTTGATTGGGACGATAAGTGTCAGGAGGCATTCGATGGATTGAAGAATTATTTGGCAAGTCCTCCTGTTTTGAGACTACCATCTCCAAGCAAACCCTTGATATTATACATTTCTGTCCTGGATGATGCAGTGGGGACTGTCCTAGCACAAGAGGATGAAGAAGGAAAAGAGAGGGCAGCCTGCTATCTCTCTAAACTTCTCAACCCCGCTGAACAGAGATACACGGCGATGAAGAAAACATGTGCAACATTGGTCTGGGTTGTTCAGAAATTGAAGCATTATTTTCTAACCCATGAAGTCCATCTCATCGCTAGGATGAATCCAATCAAGTTTCTTCTTGAGAAATCTGTTCTTACTGCTTACGGTCAGAAGGTGTAGCATAAGATGGGAATGACCCATCGCGAAGGTAGTTCATGATATCAAAATACCATGGATTCCCATCATCCCAATCGGGGGTGAGTTCCTCCGTGATAGCAGAGACATGTTCAGATGAGCGGAGGAATTGTTGGACCCAGGGGTCCCGGAAGGAGGGCGAGTCTTGCTTGTGTAGAGTGATGGTGGCTGAACTTTTGGTGACGGGAATCTCTAGCGCTGAAGATAGGGAGGCCAGTGCATCTGCTAGGATATTCTGAGACCTAGGCACATGCACGTAGGTAATCCTTCTGAAATGCCTGGTTAGCGACTTCACTAACTCCTGATATCGCTTCAATTTTGAATCCCGGGTTTGATACTTGTCCACGGTTTGGCGGAGGATCAATTGAGAATCTCCAATTATCCTCAATTCCAGGACTTTGAGGACCAGCGCCAATTTTAAGCCTGCTAGGAGAGCCTCATATTCAGCGACATTGTTGGTCACTCAGAAGGAGAGTTGGCAAGCGTGCGGAATACTTACCCCTTCTGGAGATACGAGGACCACTCTATCCCACTACCTTGAGAATTAAGCACCCCGTCGAAGTAAAGGACCCAGGATGGAGTATTATCCACTATTAGACCCAACTCCTCATCCGGGAATTCCTCGTTGGCGGGCGAAAATGTAGGCAGTGGGTGATGAGCTAGGTGTTCGGCAATTGCTTGCCCCTTCACAGCCTTCTGATTTACATAGGTAATGTCAAATTAGTTCAAGAAGGTCTACCATCGCACTAGCCTATCTGTTACAACTGGCCGCTCTAGCAGATATTTGATCGGGTCCATTCTTGCTAGGAGTTTGACTTCGTGGGCAAGGAAGTAGTGCTTCAATTTCTGCACTACCCAGACGACGGCCGCACATGTCCTTTCCATGGCAGTGTATCACTTTTCGGCATCGTTGAAGAGCTTGGAGAGATAGTACACTGCTCTTTCTTTCTTCTCGTCGTCAAGTTGCGCCAATACTGCTCCAGCCGATTCTTCAGTGGTGGAAACATATAGCAATAAAGGTTGCCCTGGGATAGGAGCCATAAGGACTGGTGGATTGAGGAGATAGCTCTTCAATTCGTCGAAGGCTTTTTGACACTTATCACTCCAAATAAACTTTGCCCCTCCTTTCAATAAATCATAAAAGGGTTTACATCTCACAGAATGTTGAGATATGAACCGTCTGATGAATTGCAAATGCGTCTCTGACATTTTTAGGGGGGGGCATTTCCACTATCGCCTTCACTTTGTCCGGATCAACCTCAATCCCTCTTCTGCTCACCATGAACCCTAGCAATTTACCAGAAGAAACACCGAATACGCACTTTTTTGGGTTCATTTTCAGTTGGTGCTCTCTTGACCTCTGCATTACAGCCCTAAGGATTTGAGCATGTCCCTTCCTGGTTTTAGACTTTACTAAGATATCATCCACATAAACCTCCATGTCGATGTGAATCATGTCATGAAAGATTGCCATCATAGCCCTCTGGTAGGTGGCTCCAGTATTCTTAAGCCCAAATGGCATGACCATGTAGTAATAAGTTCCCCATGGGGTTATGAAAGATGTTTTCTCTTGGTCTTCTTTAGCTAGTCGGATTTGATTATATCCCAAAAAACCAACCATGAAGGATAACATTTCAAATCCAGCCGTGTTATCGACCAGCAAGTCTATATGAGGTAGCGGGAAATCATCCTTTGGACAGGCTTGATTGAGATTGCGAAAATCTATGCAAACTCTAATCTTTCCGTCCTTTTTTGACACGGGGACGATATTAGCCACCTACTTAGGATAGAGCACTATCTGGATGAACTTGGCCTTGTGTAGTTTGTCAACCTCTTCTTTTACTTTAAGTGCTAATTCTGGTTGTAGTCGTCTCAACTTTTGTTTCACGGGTTTAGCATCAGGCTTGAGGATTAGCCGATGTTCCACCAATTCTGTGTTTAATCCGGGCATATCCTCGTATGACCAAGCGAACCCATCACGATGTTCTTGGAGTACGGCTATTATGGACCCTTCTTCTTCTGGACTCAAACGGGCGCTAATTAGCACTATCTTCGGATCCTCCTTTGTTCCGAGGTTGACTTCTTTAGTGGGTTCATCGATGGCTGATGAAGGTTCATCAAACCGTCTCGTCCCATTGACAAGTGGTTCGGCCAAGTCATCCTCCTCTTCCCCTTCTCTAAGCTCAAATACTCCCAGACCATCACTGCAAGATTTGTCTTTCACAAGCTCCAAAGGTTCAGAGATGACCCCTATCTGAAGAAACTTATCCAACTTGTTCAAAACTTTACACCTATTTGCTAACTCCTGAACTAAGAACGAAGGAACTTGCTTAGCCCTACAATCTCTAGACAGGGAGGAGGCTATCCTAATTCCTAAACTGCTATGTACATGACCTGGAGAATGGGTCAGTTTTGTCCTAGATGGGACAAGGGTAGACCCTTGGAACAAAGATTCAACGATGGCGGGGTTGCCCCACCACGTAAGCTCCTCGAAAGTGACTTCCCCCCCTTCATGATGGGAATTGGACCTTTTTTTTTGTGACCGAACGCCTCTAACATGAAATATTCAGAAGAAGTGGCGTCGACCGGAGCTGAGAGCATCGGGACGGAAGGTGGGTGGAACAAGAAAGGAATGAACGTAGCGGGGGCTGGTTCATTCCTAGCCAGGAAGAGCCCTATCGGTGGGCTGCTTGATTCACGAAACAAGGATGATATGCCAAAATCTTCTTCATTTCCTTCTCGACTACCCTCATGATTTTCTTGCACTTTCTCCTCTATCCTGGGCAATCCCTGCTTCTTTCTCACAAAGTGATTCATGAGGGACCATTCCTTTGTTCCTTTTGGTGGTTCAGTAGACTTGTAACCCAGGCCACATCCTCCAATGACAGGGTTCTCTAAGATGGGGTCACGAACGTCTTGTTCTTCTCTCTCTAACCCGGTGCCTGAGCTATACCCCATCTTACTCATGAGCTGCCAACCTATGCCAGGCCTAGGCCTAAGTTGAGAATCCACTGATGAAAGAACAGGCTCTTTGCCTTTCCTAGAAGTTATCATGGACGGAATTTGTTCTGCTGTTACTGAGTCCAATGACTCAATGTAGGGAGTGCTTTTGACCTTCACAATCTTCCCGTTATACGGGAACTTATAGCACTGGTGGTTGGTGGATGGGACTCCCAGGGTTTGGTCCATCCAAGGTCTCCCTAGAATAGCATTGTAGATCGGCTTAACATTCAGGATGTAGAATTCCGAAATCATGGATACCGGGCCGATTTCCAGTTGCAGGAAGATCTTTCTGTTTGCTGGTCTTTGGGAATTATCATAAGCTGAGACCATCATAGAGGTGGACTCAACCTTCTCTAGATCTATCCCTATCCTTTTGAGGGTCTTAAGGGGACAAACATTGATAGAGGCTCCGGTATCCAGTAAAATGGAGTCTACTGAATGACCATTGAGAATGGCGGTTAGGCACAAAGGAAGGGATCGACACTCAGGGGGAGCTAGATCCTTTTCCAGGAAGGAGATCATAGGGGCCTGAGTGACTGAGAGGATGGCGTTAGTGACTCCTCCACTAGGAAGATCCTCATTGACCGTGATTTTTTGTACGAAATTAAAGAGCGTCTCCCTGTGTGTGGGTGATTTCCGTATTAGCTCAAGGATAGAGATCTTAGCAGGGGTCTTCTCTAAATGCTGAAGGATGTCATACTCAAACTGGACATTCCCCGTGGTAGGGATTAAGTTACCCTGGGAGTCCAAGGGTTGGCTCGGAGGAATGATGCGATTCCTGAGCGTTACCCCCACTGAGATTGGGTCTACTTCCATTGGTGATCTAATGGGATTGAAGCCAGTCATCGAACCCTCGTTCCTGGTTGGACAGAAGATGGATAGGGTGGGCCCCTCGGCTATGATCGGAGGGATATGAATGAGAGTGACCGGCTTGAGGGTTGCTGGTTGCTCTTTGGGTCGGATTAGGACCAAAGGCTCGTTAGGGGAAAGCATGGAGACTTCTGGAGTAAGTCCTTTAGTCTCACGCGACCAGGTGGGATCTTGATGTTTTATCCCAGACCTTTCATACTCCCAGTATTGTTCTCTGCAAACTATTACAGGCTCTAAGTCTTTGATCAAAGTGTTGACCTTTCCTTGAGAACTGGAGGAATCTTGAACCACTTGATGAGAAGGTAGCGGGTCTTTCACAATTCTTAGTTCCTTCTTAGCCTTTAAAGCATCGATAGCCTTTCTCATGTCCTCCCAGTTTATCCGACCTTCATCATTCAAGTCGTACACCCAATCCCTGAAGGTGAAGCAATTGTAGATCGTGTGTCCTATGATCCTATGGTAAGGGCAATACCTGGATGTGTCTGTATTGCGCGGAACACCTTCTCTTTGAGGTGGGAGTTGAATGGCGTTACAAGCTAGCAAGGCATAAAAAATGTCTGCCAATGATTCTGGCAGAGGTGGATATGATGCTCGCTTAGCCATAGGATGACTGTAATTAGTTGAGGGAGGAACAGCTGAATATGATTTCTGATTGGGCTGAGTGTCAGACTTAGGATGGGAATTGGGAACCCTGGTTGGCTGTGCTAGCATACTGACCTGTTTGTTGATGGTGACTCCTTCCGTGGTAGGAGTTGGTGTGGCTTTCTTGTTCATGTTCCTGTTCTCAAAGAACGAAGGCAGAGTGGAGTCTCGGATTTGAGACTGAACTACCCTAGCTCGGTTGTACAGCTGAACGAATGTTTGAAGTTCGCTAAGCATGAGAATAGCTCGGAGCTGGGGGGTAGCGTTGTTAACAAGTATAGTGACTGCTTGTGCCTCAGGGATAACAACTTCTGCTCTAGAAGCCATAGCTCTCCACCTATTAGCAAAGTGAGTTAAGTCTTCATCGGACTTCATTTTTTCCATTACAAGATCAAACAAGGTAGGGGGCAAGGCTGCCATGTGGTTGAAGTGGGTAATAAATCTTTCAGAGACCATATCAAAGTTGATTAGGTCAGTGGCTGGTAGAGAAGAAAACCACCTCAAGGCCTCTCCTTCGAGAGACTTCTGAAAAAAGTGGACAAGGAGGATTCTATCGAAGAGCCACTGGTGAGAATCCATGAGAAACCCGGATAAGTGATGTTGTGGGTCAGTAGTACCATCGTACTTCCTGTACTTAGGTACCTTGAATCCAGGTGGAAAGTAGGCCGGAGGGAGCTTACAGTAGCTCAAAAGAGAATGAGGTTGCCTAAGGCTGAGATTTTCGGCCATGAGTTGCCGCACACAAATCTCAACCTCATTCTTATAGATGAACTCCTCCTGCTTGGGAGGTGTAACCTGGTTGATGAGATTAGATGGGATTGTGTGAGTGGGCATTGTTTGATTTGCCTGGGGTCGGCTAGAAGATCCTTGGAATTGAGTTTTCCGAGGAGTGGCATCCTGAATTTTGCCACGGGAAACCAACTGGATGAGTTGATCCATAGTATAGTGTGATAGTACGGCAATAAGTTCCAGATCTTCTCCAGGATTTTGGAATGTTCTGCTTGAAATTATTGGCTCATCTTCTCCCTACGAGGTAGAAGATTCATCAGAATCTTTCCTCGGAAGTCCTTCTCTAGATGCTTGGAGCATTCCTATGAAGGTTTGTTGTGGATCTTCTTCAATTTCGAACAGAGGGTTGTGTATAACATTGTTACCAAGCTCATCCATGTCATCATACACAGTGTTAACATACATTCGGTTCATTATGAAACACAAATCCTAAATGATTTTATATTTCACTTGAAAGGTTAACAGTGTATTATGAGAGCTGGTTTCTAACAAATCAAGTTCAAACCCTTAACGACCCTGGACTTTTTCAAAACTTGTTCCACCAAGGTTTAGTTAGGTGTCTTAAATTTTGAAATAACTCCCTCAGTGACACCTATTGGTGGATGATTGTGAATGGAAAGGCTTAATTAATCATTCACAGAAACCCGGGGTTCCTATGGGGTGGTTTCAGGTACAACCTGCTCGGCGGCCAAGTGGGAATCCCTGGCTCGCGGAGACTCACGGAGGTTCCCAACATAATAAGACTAGTCACACCCGAGTGGGAATCCTCAGGTGGAGATTCAAACACTGTGGGAGAGGTGACTAGAGATGTGATGTCGGCTCTTCCTTAAAATCCCCGCAGAGAATACCCCAAAAAACCCATAAATTTAACAACCAACAAGCCAGAACATATAACAAATCAACAAAGCAGGTAACAATAACATGCGTGAACAGAGGACGGCCAGCAACTTGGCCGTTAAAGGAAGAGGACGGCCAGGGACTTGAACGTTAAAGGCAGAGGACGGCCAAGAGGTTGGCCGTCAAGTATAGGAGGGCGGCCTGGGGCCCGCCGTCCAATGGCGTGGACGGCCTGTATGCTGGCCGTCCAATGGAGAGGACAGCTAGGGTACTGGCCGTCCAGAAGAGTAGACGGCCAGGTAAGCAGCCGTCCAAGATGTTGGACGGCCAACTGTTTGGCCGTTTGACGGCTTTGACGGCCTAGAGATAGGCCGTCTGGATCAAAATAAGATATATCAGGGCCTTACCTTCTTACTTCTGATCACGATGCGTGCAGCAGGCTATAGGAGTCCCACCGTGATCGCCAGAGGGCTATAGGCGCCCGGAACGTCCCCGGTCACTGCTGCGGGCTTCGGGCAAGGGCTGCTCCATTCGTCTCAGCACTGTGGCGATTTGGAAGGGTTAGAAATTAAGGTGTGTGATCGCCAGGAGCATTAACCTTACGGTCCCTGTGCTCCGCAGGATGGTGAGAGTGATCACGTTCTGAGGGAGCGGGAGATGGCGGTTTCCTCTTCCCTTCCTCCGGCCGGCCAGAGGAGGAGAGCTCGGCAGTCTGCACGCAGAAATACGGTAAGGATCCCTAAAAAGAAAAGACAAGACAAAGGAAGAAAATAACCCGATTAGGACTGTGATATGTAGAATCTATTCATGCAAATATAGAAATCAACTAGAATTGGAAGGAAACGCACCGGATGGGTGTTTGGGGAGGGAAGATGACCATATGTTATGGCCACCCACCTCCCATTTTTTGTTCAAAACCTCTGGAGAGTAAGGGTTGCCAGGTTATCCTAACATGCATGCATGCAGATGGGGGTGCTCGTGTGTAAAAAGTGAAGGGATGTGTTAAAAGAGAAAAAAGAAGTGAGAGAAGGAGATCGTATGGAACGGATGGAGAGTGGGAATGCAATGAAGTGGAGAGGGGAAAAGTAAGGAGAGGGTTAAGAGGACAACCCCATTTGGAGTGCCAAAGATTCCTCCGGCTTCTCGACTGCCAAGGCTTTCTCTCGCTTGAAGTTCTGCCCGAAGCTCCCTGACTCCTTTCCCGCTCAATTCCTCAAAGCCAACCCACTTGCCAACCTCTCAAGCAAACCCCCCCCCCCCCCGCTCGAGGAGACACGGGGGGTTTAAATAGGTGAAAGGAAAATAGGAGACAATAGGGATCTAAATCCCCGTAAATCATCATAGAGCCAATGGGAAGTGGTCAAGGGTCGGAGGTGGTGCGCGCAGCAGTCGCCGGAGTGGGGTGTGATCGGAGTAGTGGAGGTGAGGGAGGTGAGTAGAGGAGATCGTGGGAAGACGAGGTCAAGGTGGGAGTTAGGGGAGTGGGCGACCAGCCAACTTGCCTTCCAGTCCTGTGGAAGGCCAGGTAGCTGGCCTTCTACGGAGAGGTGGAAGGCGGCCCGGTTGGCCTTCGAAGGGTGGTGGAAGGCAAGGGGTGGCCTTCGAAGGGCGGTGGAAGGCGGACATGTTGGCCTTCGAAGGATGGTAGAAGGCGGACATGTTGGCCTTCGAAGGGTGGTGGAAGGCGGACAGGTTGGCCTTCGAAGGGTGGTGGAAGGCGGACAGGTTGGCCTTCGAAGGGTGGTGGAAGGCGGACTGGCTGGCCTTCAAAGGGAGGTGGAAGGTGGACAGGTTGGCCTTCGAAGGGTGGTGGAAGGCGGACAGGTTGGCCTTCGAAGGGCGGTGGAAGGCGGGCTGGCTGGCCTTCCACGAAAAAGGTGACGAAAGTCGAGATTGGTTAATGGGCCTGATTATTTAGTGGGTTGAATTATGTGAGAAAATCTGATGGGCTAAATGAGATGGATAAAATGATGGGGTTATGACCAAAAGGGGGTCCAAAATCGGTGTCTACAGTCGGGGCATACCCTGAAACAACGGATGCTGGCGCGCAACCCAAAGCAACACTCTCCTCGCTAAGTCTTCCTAGAACCCTCACTTGAAAACCGCAGGGGTGAGTCTAAATGAAAAGACTCAGTAGGGATCCTTCGATCCCCACTGCCCACTCACACACCCACAAGTGCAGCAACACAAATATAGGTAGAATAAACAAGTAAAGCTGTAACACAATCCCTAAATTTCGATATAAAACACATGCATTCGAAATGTAGCATGCACAACTCTGAAACCATTCTACCAGGGAGCCTACAACCAGCGTCTCGGCAAAACACACCAACCACACAGCCGAACGCGGGAAACACCGACCCGCTGAGACCAAACAGTAACCCCTCGGATAGCACGCTAGCTACTCCGGCCCAACTGGCTCTAGGTGGTTTCTGCTTCCCCCAGCACGAGTGACACTCCACAGGTACCACTCCTACACCGGTACTAGCTAACCCTGGGGTACACCAGGTGACCCTCTCTCTAGGCGTCACCCCACCACTCCCACACCGGCGCTGTGTCCCTCCCACACCGACACAGGGTGACAAAGGGCCACAACTGTCACTCTAGGTATACGGTCGCACGAAACACAACACAGTGCGATCCGATCACGTAAAAATCCTCATCCTTGAGTACAATTTCAAACACGCAATTAACCAAACTATCTAACAATGTAAAGATATGTTAATAGCATGAATTAATGTGATTCTGTCTTGAATCGCGTTGCCCAAAGCCGACGTCATTCAAGCCTCCTAAACTGGTTCATGTGAAATCTAACCTCGAAAGGCATCCCTCTCCCTCGTCGCCAGATAGCGACAAAAGCAAGGACAGTCTACGGGGTGATTCCACTTAAAATGCGTCGTCCACGCAAGTCACCTTTTGAAAGGCGTCGCTGTCCCTGGACGCTCATCAGTCCAGAGACAAAATCTGTTATTTGGGCGAAATCGCGTCGTGGGTGGGAGCCGCCTTTCTAAAAGGCGTCGCTGTCCCTCGACGCCATTTAACCCTCATAGACAGGTTCTTCCTCCGCATCTCCCGATCTACGGGGTGGGATTTCCTCCCCAAAAATCGTGTACAAACACGAAAAACATGGAGAATGGGGAGAAGAACCTAACTACCCATTAAAACACTCAATTTCTCATTACGTGCATTTAGTATTTTCACCCCAAGAACACCCCTAAACATTCTTCAAAGCGAGAAAACATGATTTTTAAATGAAATACTATGGGGATCGTCACCCTACCGGTTATTCGAACTCCTCCTAGCTCCTAGCCGCCAATCCGCCTCGCCACACGCTGCCGCCGGTACCGCAGTGGACGCTGTTACTCCACCGGGACGTCGGCCGCCGTCCGGAGAGAAAATGCCTTAGAGGAGGTGGTGGTGGTAGTGGAGGAAGTTGGGAGGTTGATGGAGTGGAGGGAGAGATGGGATGGAGGGAGGAAAGGAAGGAGAGGGGGAGGTGGCTGTCGGTTCGCCGTAGGAATAGAGGAGAGAGAAGAGGGAGGAGGGAATGAGGGAAAGGAAGGAGGGTTCGCGGGGTCAACCAGAAGCTGGGAAAAACACGTCGTGCAAGCCCGACGTCATTCAGATGACAAGACCGGGCCGTACTGTGACAAAGCAGGGTCGAACTCTAAATGGCGTCGTCCATCCAAGACGCTATTCAGACGATATGACCGGGGCCGTACTCTCGGGCCCCAAGGCCAGCCCACGTGGTGCCCTATCAGGGCCCGAACTAAGGGATCCGACCCCGAAACTGATCCGATAACCGGATCCGAAACCTCAATCCTTACAAAGAACCTCCTCCTCCTACACGTGCAAAGAACCCCACGAACAGCTCCCACACCCACTCTAAATCTTTCTCTCTTCCTCTCTCTCTCTCTGTTTTTCTCTCTCGCTCTCTTGGACGTGGGCAAGGAGGAAGAAGGGGAAGGTGGGTAGGAAGGGAATGGGATGGGATGGGGAGAAATGGGAGAACCACCCCCCCATTTATAGAAGGAGAAGGGAGGGTTAAAAGGGGGTTACTTAAGGGTTAGATTAACCAGGGTTGGTTTACTTAAGGGTTAGGTTACTTAATGGCTAAGAAATCTTACCAGTATCCTTACTTAAGGGCTAAGAAACCTTACCAGTATATTTTATCCTTTAGTTCGGCCCATTAAAACAAGCCCAACACAGATCAGTCCAACAGCAGTAGTAAAAGGCCCACTGGCAGCCTTCGGCCTATTAGTGGCCCAGCAGCCCTCGGCCCAGTAAGCAGCCCAGTAGTCCTCGGCCTATCAGCGGCCCAACAACCTTCGGCCCGTCAGCGGTCCAACAACCTTCGGCCCGTCAGCGGCCCTCGGCCCAGTAGGGTTCAGCCCACTAAGCGGCATCAGGCCCTTCAGCGGCCCTGTAACGACCCGCCATCCTATAATCGAAAATCCGATTACTAAATGGATGTCGGACCATTAACTGCGCGTTCACACCCGGATCTCACACAACGCATCTAGAGGAGTAAGCGTTAAACAAGGCTAAATATAACATTCACACGGACTACAAAGAGATTACAAGCGCGTAGGAAGGAAGATAACAATGTCCGTATACAATCCAACAATAATTACATGGTCCAACAAATTAAATAAGTACAGGCAGAAGCAAAGTACAACAACATCGGGGCATACCCTGGAACTAAGATAGTTGCTGGTCCGCACACCAAGGAGACACCACACGCCGCCACACGCCACGAGGTCCACACCTGAAACCGCAGGGAGTGAGTCACACCAGAATTGGGCTCAGTAGGGATCATCCGATCCCCGCCTCCCACTCACACACCCACAAGTGCAATAATACAGAAATATGGCAATTAAATAAAGCAGTAAACATAGTTCCCAAAACCTGATATGAAACGTACGCATAAGCAATGCAACAGACACGGTTCTAAGTAATCCGAATAACCCAGCACAATGCCACAACTCATAACCAAAGGTCCAACTAAGCGACCAAACCACACTGTCGACTGCAGACAAACGTCGCCTCACAACACCACCAACACTCACGCCTGTCCGCCCCTACAGTGTTCCGGGGCACCGTAGGGTGAGGCAGTAAGACAAGCTAGGACTAATTGGGACCAGTGAACCACCACTGCCCAGCTACATGTGCACACAAGCAGTCTAGACTACTGTCGTACCGACCGGACTTCCTCCACGCCAGGCGTCGGCGCTTCAGGAGGGCCCTGGGGACCGGCGAAACCCCCGTCAAGCCGAAGCTATAGGGACTACCCACAACCCTAACCTCCCGGGCTGCGTCAGGCCAAAGGGCAAAGGGTACCACTCGCAACCTTGATATCACAGGTCACATCAGGCCCAGTGGCTAAAGGGGTAAAACAACTCCAACAGTACCACAACCAGCTCCACAGCAAGAAACGTGCCGGAAGCTGCCACGACAAATAGGAAAACCCCGACCCGCTGAGACCAAACAGCAACCCCTCGGATAGCGCACTGGCTACTCTGGCCCGACAGGCTCAAGGTGGTTCTGTCTCCCTCAGCCAAAGGTGAAAACACAACATGTACCACTCCCCCACCGGTACGGCAACAATGCCACACAGACACCAAGGCCCTCCCACTTCGGCACAAGGTGACAACCATAAACCACCGCGCTGATCCAATTCCACAATCGCATAAGCGCACACACATGATATAACTCCATTCACACAGAAATCCCCAACCTCGATGTACAGCTCGGAGCATGCATTTATTGAACTATCTAAAAGTGAAACACGCATTAATAACAAGAGTTAATGAAGTTCTGCCTTGAATCGCGTCGCCCTTGGCCGACGCCATTCAAGTCCCTCAAATTGGTTCATTAAAACCCAGCCTCAGATTATGGCTTAAAACGCGTCGTCTTGGGAAGCTGCTTTTTAGAAAGGCGTCACTGTCCTCAGACGTCATTCACAACAGAACCTAAAACTTGTAGAAAACTCAATCGGGGTGATTTATGTCTAAATGGCGTCGTGCTGGCCCGTCGCCATTCTAAATGGCATCGTCCAGGCAAGACGCCATTTAGCGCCTGAACCCCATACTGACAGAACCTCAAATGGGACGATTTCTGCTAAAATGGCGTCGTGCTGGACCGTCGCCATTCTAAATGGTTCCGCAGCTCAACCCGAGGGTTACCCTTTCTACCCCCAAATGCCCCAAAATCACACAAAACAGAAGAGGAAGAGGGGCAATCGAACTACCATGCGAAACTCATAAATCCACATTCATAAACACAACCATATCATTATGAAAAACCCCCTAAACATGCTCATTCTACCCCAAACACATCATGCTACACCATGGAAATCACGGGCAAGATAACTACAATCCATGCAAGGTTCGTCCCCCTACCGATCTCTTGAACGCCTCCGGGCTCCGCGCCGCCAAACCGTTGCACCGCAGACCGCCGCCGATACCCCGAGGACGTCGCCACTCCGCCAGAACATCGGCCGCCGTCCGGAGAATGGAACGCCGCGAAGGAAGTGGTGGTGGTAGTGGTGAGAGGTAGAGAGGTAGTGGAGTGGTGGAAGAGGAAGAGAGGGAAAGGGAAGGGAAGGAGGGTCGGAGGGTGAAGAGGGCGAGGAGAGAGAGTGAGAGGGTGAGAATGAGGGAAAGAAGGGAAGGCTCGCGGGGTCAATCCGAAACTGGCTAAAACGCGTCGTCCGAGACAGACGCCAATCAGATGACAGGACGGACCGTACTGACAGCGCTCTGAAACGCGTCGCTCATCACCGACGTCGTTCAGACGACAAGACCGGCACCGTACACTGACATCGCAGGGTCGCAGTCTGAATGGCGTCGTCCATCACGGACGCCGTTCATACGAGAAGACAGGGGCCGTACTCTCGCGGCCCGAAACCCGCCCACGTGGCGCCCACGTGGCACAACAACAACAAATCTAAATGGCTTCCACCCAGCAAGACGCCATTTGAAAGGCGTCGTGCAGGACAGACGTCATTCAGAAGAAATTCTCAAGACCCCCAAGGTTCAAACCGGGGGATCCGACCCGAAACCGACCCGAATACTGAACCCGAAACCTCAGTCCTTACAGGCCCAACCCCCTTCGGCCCAGTAGCCGTACGCGGCCCACTCCGGTGGGAGGGTTAGGCGCTGTGGCGGTTTATCAGTAAACCAAAACATAGTCCTATATCGGTTGCCACCACTAAGCAGTCTCTATCCTCCGCTATAAATACACGGCTATTTATTACCAAAGGTATGTCTTCGAGACCCCAAGGACTACAGTCCACAAAGCATTAAAGCTATTCCTTCTTCTCTGACTTCTGAATCGAATCATCTTCAGAAGCTAACTTAATCGTCGGAGGGGGTTCCTTAGGGCCGAAGCCCGAGACTCCTACTGACCGGTTCTTCTTCTTCTCTTCCTCCTTCTGTAAGGGCTTCGGTTTGAATCTTCGCCGACCTCTCCGAGTCGGTCTCGGCCGCCGACCTCGGATCTTCTCCCTCCGGTCACGACACCTTTCGACGGCTGGTCCGCCTCGTCCGAAGGAAGCCTCGGCCACGCCTTCCGTAGGCTGGTCCGACTCGCGTGAAGGAAGCCTCGGCCACGCCTTCCGCAGGCTGGTCCGACTCGCCCGAAGGGAGCCTCCGCCACGCCCTACGACGGCCGGTCCGCATCGTTCGAGGGAGTCTCGGCTTCGCTCCTGGCGAGCCCTCGCCCGGGCACCTCTCGGCTTCGGATCCTCGGCCCCGTCTCCACCCTCGCCTCGTTCCGGATCCCTGTCGACCCTCTTCACCGATCCGATCTAACTTCGGATCCCATCTTCGGATTCCAGCCTCGGAATCCAACCATAATAGCTTCGTCTACATCAAAAAAGGCGCCGTCTATGGGAAAGCTAACAAGAAATCATGTCTCATCGTCCAGTAACCAGATGATCTGGACAAGACGTGGCAGAGACGCGGGCGACTTCGGCACCGCCGCTCCACTCCGAAGGTGCCCCGTCTGTTCCACCGCAAGCTGCTGCCCTTCCTGTCATACCGGAGTCCCTCGCTCCAGGAGACAATCGGATGGAGGAACTTCAACAACAAGTAGCAACACTAGCCGCCACCGTTACTTCTTTGGCGCCCCTGCGAGATATGGTATCCCCCATCGCCCAGCGCATGGGGTTGCTGGGCCAGCTCTCCCAACAAGTACCGCCTCCTCCATTCTGCCCTGTCCAAGATGCAAGGCTTCGGCCAACGCCCTAGTAGGTCTTCCCTGACGAGGCCGCGACGGCACGCAGCGAGCCTTTGGCACCGCCTGCCCGAGTACCTCGCGCCGGCCACGTCATAACGGTGCAAGGGTATGCTTCGTCCGAGTTTCATCTAGCCAGGACCGAAGGACGATCGGTCACTACTTCAACTACCCCGGACCTGGATCGGCGGCTGACGGCGATGAGGAAATAGATGCAGCAGATGGTATCTCGGCCGTACGGAGCGCCTCTTGCTAGCACCATTCTAGAGCAAACTCCGTTCTCGCCAGAGCTTCTGGCCACCGAGGTACCTCCCAACTTCAAACTGCTGAAAGGCCCTCTCTATGATGGAATGACAGATCCGGTCTGCCACTTCCAGAGGTTCAACACTTACCTCTTTGTTCGAGGGGTCTCTGAGGCAGTCCGCTGTTGTCTCTTCCCCCTCACTCTTGAGAAAACAGCCTTAACCTGGTTCGAGACATTGGCCCCCAATTCTATCCACTCTTTAGTCCAGTTGGGCCAATTGTTCATCGACCAGTTCTATGATGCCACCAGGCAGTGCAAAACCCCGACCAGTCTATTAGCCATTCGGCAAGGACCGACCGAGACCCTTCAAGAATATTTCACCAAGTTCCGGGCCGAAGCTGCCCAAACCTGGACAGTTCGATTGCGGTCTCGGCCATAATCAGCGGGTGCCTAGACGAAGGGCTTCTCAGCTCTATTGGGATGCGCCATCCCTCCACCTTCCAGGACCTCTTAGCTCGGGCCCACAAATACATCAATCGAGAAGCCCTGATGATGTCTAAGGGTAAAAGTATTGCCGAGGCAGTATCGACACCTATCCCTCCAGCGGTTCGTCCTCGACCTGAAGACCAGGTACCCTCTCATAAGCGGTATCGGAGGGAGGAGTGGGACCGAGACAAGCGATGGGATCTGCAGCCGCGGTACCTGTCGCTACCCGCTCCCCCTTCCCGAATGCTTATGGACGTGAAAGACATGCTCCCGCAGCCGGAGCGCATCAAGACAGATCTTCGCCGAAGGGACCCCAGCAAATATTGTGAATACCATCAGGAGATCGACCATTCGACTGACGAATGTCGGCACCTTTGGGAGGAAATTGATCGCCTCATCAGAGAGGGCCGACTGCCACAGTACCGGCGAGAGCAGCCTCATCAGCAACAGAACCGGGACGTCCCTGAGGCAGCCAGACCACGTCAACTCCCGAATAAAGAAGCCGCTCCTCAGCCGAAGGTCACCTCGGCCCCGGTAGAAACATCGCACCAGCGACCCAGTGCTGGGTCAATTATGATGATATCCGGTGGACCGGGAGAAGGATCGAGGCGTCGTCAGCTCAGCACTACGACAGTAGCAGCAGTCGATATCGAGCCGAAGCGGTCTCGTCAGGAAGACATTACCTTCGGCCAAGAGGATCTGACTGACATTCAGATTCCTCACGACGACGCCCTCGTTGTTAATGCTGTAATAAATAGCTACGATGTTCATCGTATTTTTATCGATAATGGAAGTGCCCCAAATGTATTATTCTACGATTGTTTTGTAAAAATGGGCTTGAATGAGGCTGACATGAAGCCTCACCGGGGGCCTCTATTTGGTTTTAATGGTTCGCCCTGCCGAGTAGAAGGCATCATCCGACTTCCTGTAACTATAGGTTCGGCTCCTAGGCAACTGACCGTCGAAACGGATTTTGCTGTTGTTAAGGTCGATTCAGCCTACAACGCCATCTTTGGCCGAAGGCTAATTGGCGGAATCAGAGCTGTACCCTCGTCCTTCCACCAAAAATTGAAATTCCATACCAGTCATGGAATCGGTGAGGCTAAGGGGAATCAAGAAGCAACTCGGCAGTGTTACATGATTTCGGTTAAAGGGAAGGCTGCGGCCGAATCCCTGTCAATCAAATCTTCGGCCGAAGCATCCCCAGGAGAGGAGCTTGTCGCCATCTCGGTTCCGGGAGGAGAAGGCCCGACTCTTATGATAGGCTCCGGCTTAGAGAAGGTTGAGGCCGAAAGACTTGTCGAGTTCCTAAAAGAGAACCTCGACGTCTTCGCCTGGTCTCCTGCAGACATGCTCGGAGTCGACCCAGAGGTAGCGGAGCATCGGCTGTATGTCGATCCCAACCAGCCCCCAGTCAAGCAAAAGCGGCGCACCTTCAATCAAGAGAGAAGGGCGGCCATCCAAACCGAAGTACAAAAGGGGCTGGACGCTGGGCATCTCCGAGAGGTGCATCATCCTGACTGGATCGCCAATGTGGTAATGGTGCCCAAGAAGGATGGCAAGTGGCGGATGTGTGTGGACTTCACCAACCTCAATAAAGCCTGTCCGATGGATAGCTTCCCGCTGCCTCGGATAGATCAAGTAGTGGACGCAACCTCCGGCCACGAGCTACTTAGCTTCCTCGACGCCTACTCAGGCTACCATCATATTCGAATGCATTCGGAGGATGAAAGCAAGACCAGCTTCACGACTGATCTCGGTCTATAATGCTATACCCGGATGCCCTTCGGCCTGAAGAAAGCCGGAGCAACATATCAACGCCTCGTCAACAGAATATTTGATCCACAGCTCGGTCGCAACATGGAAGTCTACATCGACGACATGCTGGTGAAAAGCCACGTCGCTGCAGACCATCTGATTAACTTGACTGAGACATTCTCTGCTCTGGCAAATATAAAATGAAACTAAATCCGGCCAAGTGCGCCTTCGGCGTAGCCTCCGGAAACTTTCTGGGCTATATGGTCACCCACCGAGGGGTTGAAGCTAATCCCGCGAAGGTCTCGGCTATCATTCAAATGCGCCCTCCGGACAACATCCGAGAGGTCCAAAAGTTAAACGGAAGAATTGTCGCCTTAAGCCGCTTCATGTCAAGGGCAGCAAATTATTGTTTTCCTTTCTTCAAGCTGCTGAAAAAGGCCAACAGCTTTTCCTAGACAGACGAGTGACAATCAACCTTCGAGCAGCTGAAGGTCTATCTCTCCAATGTTCCCGTCCTGTTTATGCCGGTCCATGGAGAGCCGCTGTTTCTCTACCTCGCAGTATCCGAAACAGCTGTTAGTGCCGTCCTCGTCCGGGAGCAAGACGATATTCAGAAGCCTGTCTACTATATAAGCCGAGTCCTCCAAGGAGCAGAGCTTCGGTACCTTGCTCTTGAGAAACTAGCTTTAACACTCGTCTCATCCGCGAGAAGGCTCCGGCCTTACTTCCTTGCTCATTCAATAAAGGTCTTCATCAATCAGCCTTTGAGGCAAGTCCTCTCCTGGCCAAAGGTATCCGGTAGGCTGGAAAAATGGGCAATCGAACTGGGAGAGTTCGATATCTCTTACGGGCCACGGACAGCGATAAAAGCTCAAGCTTTGGCTGATTTCATCGCCGCGCTCACACCCGAAGCTTCCTCGGCCACTCAGCCGGAAGTCATTACTACACCCGAGGCCGAAAGAGCTTCGGTTTCTCCACCTTCAGCAGACGAATGGCGACTCTATGTCGATGGGTCCGCGTGTTCTATGGGTAGCGGCGCCGGATGGATCCTGTCGTCTCCGGAAGGGGTCATCACGGAGTATGCGTTGCGCTTCTCTTTCCCCGCTACCAACAATGCCACCGAATACAAAGCCCTCATCTCCGGCCTTCGGGCCGCTAGAAAGCTCGGCGCGCAAAACATAAAGGCATTCAGTGACTCTCAGCTAATCGCCAGTCACATTTTCGGGGAGTACGAAGCACGGGATGCAATAATGGCGTCCTATCTCAGTTCAATTCTTACGAGATTGTGCGAATCCCTCGGGCCGAAAACGCTAGAGCCGATGCTCTTTCCCGGCTAGCATCGACTCAAGACGGGGGAGGAGGCCGAATGATTCTCGTAGAAGAACTGGCCGAGCCAAGCCTCGGGGAATCCGAGGTCATGCAAGTGACTGAATCCGAAGCAGAGACCTGGATGACTCCCCTAGTAACTTTCCTCCTTCGAGGAGAAGTCCCGTCCGATCCAAAGGAAGCAAGATACGTTCGGCAGCGCTCTTCCCACTTCCTCATCGTGGAAGGGCTATTATATAAAAAATCCTTCGGTCGACCACTCATGCGATGCCTCGGTCCGGCCGAAGCTGATTATGCACTTCGGGAGGTACATGAAGGGGTCTGCGGAGCACACGCAGGAGGAAGGGCCTTGGCTCATAAACTCTTAAGGCAGGGATACTGGTGGCCGACGCTCCGAGAGGACGCGACCGCCCTGGTCCGCCGCTGCGATCAATGCCAGAGGTTCAGCTCCCTCATTCACCAGTCAGCAACCCTTCTAACTCCTCTATCAAACCCCTGGCCTTTCGCCCAGTGGGGAATTGACCTCCTGGGGCCCTTTCCCGTCGCCACCGGCCAGAGGAAGTTCCTTATTGTGGCGGTGGACTATTTTACTAAATGGGTAGAAGCCGAACCCCTCGCATCCATGACCGATAGCAACGCGTGGAACTTCGTATGGAAGTCCATCATTTGCCGATACGGCATCCCTCGGGAAATTATCTCAAACAATGACAAACAATTCGACAACCATCAGTTCAAGGACAACTGCGCCAGTTTCGGCATTCTCCACAAATTCGCGTCGATAGCACACCCTCGGACAAATGGCCAAGTCGAAGTCACTAACCGAAGTCTACTACAAGGATTGAAGACTCGCCTTGGCAAGGCCAAGGGCCGATGGGTGGAAGAGCTACCGAGCGTTCTATGGGCTTATCGGACTACAAGCCGAACCCCAACAGGCGAAACCCCGTTTCGCATGGCTTATGGGGTAGAAGCCGTCATTCCTATCGAAGTCAGCCTTCCCTCACCGAGAGTTCTCACTCATAATCCGCAGCGCATGGCCAGATACCACAACACTCGAGTGAAGCCCCGAAGCTTTGAAGCCGGGAGCCTCATGTTGAGGAATGCTCACGCATCTATGCCAACCGAAGCCGCGGGGAAGCTTTCTCCCAACTGGGAAGGACCTTATCGGGTAAGGGAAGTAATCCGACGAGGGGCTTATCGGTTGGAAACCCTTTCGGGCCAACCTCTTCCTCGTACTTGGAATGTGGAACGCCTTCGGCGCTATTTCATGTAAGTTATTTCCCCCGGAATTTAGCCGGAAGGCATGAATAAAATTCTTTGTTGAAATATCATGTTCGGCATTATTCTCTAAGTCCGTGTAAACCGTATCGGGAGTGGCTTCGGCCATGCAAACCGTATCGGGAGTGGCATGGTTTTCTAAGTCCGTGTAAACCTTACTGGGAGTGGCTTCGGCCATGCAAACTGTATCGGGAGCGGCATGGTTTTCTAAGTCCCTGTGAACCGTACCGGGAGTGGCTTCGGCCATGCAAACCGTATCGGGAGCGGCATTATTCTCTAAGTCCGTGTAAAGGGTACCAGGAGTGGCTTCGGCCATGCAAACCGTATCGGGAGCAGCATGGTTTTCTAAGTCCGTGTAAACCGTACCGAGAGTGGCTTCGGCATGCAAATCGTATCGGGAGCGGCATGATTTTCTAAAGTCCGTGTAAACCATATCGGGAATGGCTTTGGCCATGCAAACCGTATCGGGAGCGGCATGGTTTTCTAAGTCCGTGTAAACCGTACCGGGAGTGGCTTCGGCCATGCAAACTGTATCAGGAGCGGCATAGTTTTCTAAGTCCGTGTAAACCGTACCGGGAGTGGCTTCCGCCATGCAAACCATATCGGGAGCGGCATTATTCTCTAAGTCCGTGTAAACCGTACTGAGAATGGCTTCGGCCATGCAAACCGTATCGGGAGAGGCATGGTTTTCTAAGTCCGTGTAAATCGTACCGGGAGTGGCTTCGGCCATGCAAACCGTATCGGGAACGGCATGGTTTTCTAAAGTCCGTGTAAACCGTACCGGGAGTGGCTTCGGCCATGCAAACCGTATCGGGAGCGGCATTATTATCTGAGTCCGTGAAAACCGTACCAGGAGTGGCTTCGGCCATGCAAACCGTATCGAGAGCGGCATGGTTCTCCAAGTCCATATAGTCCGTACCGAAAGTAGCTTCGGCCATAAGAACCATATCGGAAGCAACATGGCCTCGACCACAAGGAAAGCCAGACTCGGTCATTCATTCAGAACACAGAGATATGAGTAGAAGCAAAATACTTTTCATATATATATGAACAAGTACAAAATCGGCCATACTCTTGGCCGCAGCCTTTCAAAACAACAAAACACAAAAGCCGAGACAAGCCCCCGTGTTAGCTTTCGGCATCATCGGCGTCTACATCAACAAGAACTTGGCCGAGAGATACCGGAGGGGAAGCTTCAACTGGAACTGGAACATCCGCACCGCCCTCAGCAGGAGCCGGAACGGCCGCAACGCCCTCCGCAGGAGCCGGAGATCTTTTGGCCTTAAGCTTTGCCCACCAGGCCAGAAGCTTGTCGCCCTCCTCGTCCGTGGGGTAGCCAATGCCGGTCAAGTTCGTGGCCGGACACGCCTTCTGCGCAATGGCTAGTCCCAAAGCAAACACGGACGAGGCGGCCTGGATCCGAGCCTCCATTATCTCCTCAGCTTAATCTGGGCCGGCCTTATTGCTTGCCACGGCCGTGCAAGCAGCGTCTTCGGCTTCCTTAGCCTTGGCCTCCAGATCCGCCTTCAGAGCCGAGACCTCCTCAGCATGGCGGAGACGCAACGTATCGCGCTCCTCGGCCTTGTCCTGGATCTCGGCCTTAAGAAGCACGGTCTCGGCCTTGAGAAGCGCTATTTCGGCTCGGGCCTTCTCTAGTTCTTTCTCAGCCTTCTCCCTCTCCTGCTCGGCCTTTATCTTGGCCTCAGAGGTGGTGCGGATCACCTCCTTCTGCTCTCTCAGCTCGGCCCACATCCGAGCATTAGCTCCGAGGAGAACATCAACGTTCGCCCCCAGATCGCGTTGCACCGCAGCTACTTTGCCCGAAGCCAGCTGATCCGAAGCTCGGTCGATATCCAAGAGCTTCTGCTGAATGGTGGCCTGGCGGTGAGCCATGGCTCCGCACAGGACCGCAGTTGATCGTTCCAAATTGTGCGTCGTTAAACACTCATGAGAACGTTTAATCTAAATTTATTCGGCTCATTTAAATTAGATTTTGAAAATTAATAGTGGTGAGTCCGAGTCGATCCACAGGGAGTTAAATTTCTAACTTTGAAAACTTTGGAATTTAGTTATCTAAAAATAGGTGAAAATTTAAGTGCACTAATTACTTATTCAAGCTAGAATTAAATTAACTAATGTTACCTAAAAATATAATTACGTAAATTAAACAAATCCTTTTTTTCTTTTTTAGAAATTAAACATAATCACATATGAAAAACAAGCACAACTAAAAGAAAATATAACAAAAACACCGTAATTTAACTATGTGTAAAACATTAATTATCTAAAAAATCACGAAACAAATTACAACATTATGATTTAATATTCTTAAACTAAATAAACAAAACATCAAATAATAACTAACTAATCCTAATTAAATAAACGACTATTATACTAGTGGGGAAGAGGGAACAAATTAGCAGCTGTGGGCTCTTTTTGGGGTTGCCGGGATGCATGTACTAGAAGCTTCAAGTGCAGCAAGCTTCAGTGGGAACGCCGGCATGCAGAACAACAGCTGGTTTTTGGAGCTTGACGTGGAGGTTTGCTGCTGTGGAGGTGGTTGCAGCATGCAGGTGGAGCACTTGGATGGAGGATGCGTGCATGAGCTGGGGCTGGCTGGGCTTCACCGCAGGTGCGCTGCTTTGCTGCCGCGTGGGAGCTTCATGTTGCTGGTTTGGACGTGGAGCTGCTGGCTGCATGCGTGGAGTGCGGCTGCTGCTTGGACGTGGAGCTGCTGGATGCATGCGTGGAGTGCGGCTGCTGCTTGGACATGGAGCTGCTAGAGCCTTGCCGGCATGCAGCTTGGACGTGGAGCTGCTGGATGCATGCGTGGAGTGCGGCTGCTGCTTGGACGTGGAGCTGCTGGAGCCTTGCCGGCATGCAGGGCAACGCATGGGAGCTGGTGGAACCGCTGGAGGAACCGAGAAGAGGTGCACTGCTGCTGCTCGTGGAAGCTTCTGGGGGAGGCTCGCCGGGCTGTGCGTGGAGTCCTCACTGCTGGTGCGCCAGGTTGGAAAAGGAGGAGCTCACAGCCGGCTAGGCTTCAACCTAGAACTTGCCGGCAACGTGGAGGAGGGCTTCAACCTGGAACTTGCCGGCAACGTGGAGGAGGGCTTCAACCTTGAACTTGCCGGCAACGTGGAGGAGGGCTTCACCGCTGGTGCGTGCATGCATGCTTGCAGGTCGTGCTGGTGGAGAGAGAGAAGAGAAGAGAGAGGGAGGCAGAGAAGAGAGAAGAGAGGGAGAAAACTGTGGCTGCTGGAGAGACCGAGAGAGAGAGAACAGAGGGAGAGCTACGGGCTGGGGTTAGAAGAGAGAGAGAAACCGAGGGAGAAAGAGAGGGATAACTGTGCGTGGGAGAAAGAGAGAGAAGGAGGAGCTGTGGAAGAGGGGAGAGAGGTTCGGAATAGAAGAGAGACGAATCCGAGAGAGAGGAGGAGGGCTGCGGGTTCGAGGGAGATTGGAGAGAGACCCAGAATTAGAGAGAGTTCCGAAACTGGAGAGGAAGGAGGAAAATAAATAGAGAGGAAGAGAGACGTGGGAAGGAGGGAGGAAGGTACACGGAGGGACAGAGAAAAAGAAACAGAGAGATTTTTTTAATTTGAGAAGGAAACACAAAAAAAAAAGAAAGTGGGGAAAGAAAAGTGGCTGGTCTTTCTTGAATTCTTCGGGTAAGAATTTGGGTAATATTAGGACTTCAAATGACGTTTTTACTCCTGCTTTAATCTTTTGGACAAAATGACGTCGAATTTATCGAAATTCGAATACTAGACCTCCCCCAAATTTCTAGAAACTCCACAAGTTGCACTGCATCATCGGCATATCTTGTTCACATAAAATAAATATAAATTAGCACATTATAATAAAAATATCATTATATTTATTTATTTCGTCTCGATTTTGTCGAAAAACCGCAAATGCGCTATACTTCATTAATCACATGAAATGACGATATTTTTAAGTCAGAATTTGACGAAATTGATACCGTTGGACTTGGCACACAATTATCTATCATTTCATGCCATTTTACAGATAAAAGTATGAGTATGATGCATATGATTGCCCTTAAATGATCAATTTAACACCTTATCAGCAGCCTACAAACAAGAAGAGATAAGCCCGAGACAAAAGAAGGAAACAATGAACAAAGATAAGGACAAGGACTTTTTACCTGGACAACATGCCGAACGCACTGGGAGGCTAAACCTTCCGAAGGAAGCTCCCTGATCTCATCCTGGGCCATCGGCAAGGTCCAGCCGCAGACGAGGCGCAGGCACGTCTGGCTGTCTTCCAAACTCCCGTCCGCGAAAACCCCCACGTCCGAATGCCAGGGCTCGTGCCCGTACTCTCGGGACATGTGAGTCCCAGCTGCCCCGAAGGGAAATGAAAGACCCTCCGTCTCGGCCCCAGTGGCCGAAGGAGAATCGCCCCTCTGCGGTTCCGGGGGCGTCGAGAGTGGGGCACCGCGCGCCGCCACTGGCCTCTTAGCCGCGGGGGCGGACTCCTTGTCGACAGGATCATCCGCCCGGCCCCTCTTCTCAGGTCGGCCGCTCCTTCGGGCGACCGATTTCCCCTTCTACTGCTCTCTCTCAAGCGCAGCAGCGGCAGCACGGCCTTCAACCGAGGCCGCCGTCTGCCTTGTGACACGGGCACTCGGGGCCGCGGCTCCTTCGGTCGCCCCTTCTTCCGCCGCCTGCGGCTAGACGGCCGAGGCTGACCGGATCACTTGGAGAGTCGGCTGAGTAATCCCTGAAGTCCAGTCATCTCTGCGGGAAAAAGAAGAAAGGTTAGCAACAAATTACAGCATACAACTTTCTTCGACTCAAGCCCGACTCACCCTCGGCCGAGGCTTCGGGGCCCTCTTTAGTCGGAAGGGCTTCGATCGTAAACTCGGCCGTAGCAGATCCCTCGGCGGAGGCCTCAGAGCCCTGTTCGGTCGGAAGGGATTCGGCCGGAGACTCGCCCGCAGCAGCTCCCTCGGCCTCTCCTGGAGCACCTTCGAGAGGAAGGTAAGGGAAGACTCGAGGAGGAGAGATCCTCGGATTTGGCCAAACTCCCATTTGCACGAGCCTCTCCTCATCATCAAATAACTCCGAAATATCATGCGGAGCATCACCTTCCAGGAGGTGGACCACATCAAGCTGCTCCGGGTTGAGGGAAGGCGGATCGGATAGGCCCTCGGCCAAAGCCGCCCAGTCAATAGTAAAGGGCCAAACACTTTTCTCCTTCTCCGGAAGCGTAACAAAGAAGAAGCCCTTCTTCCAGTTATGGATGGACGAAGGCTTCCCAGAAAAAAGGCCCCGGCCAAAGCGGGGGATGAAGCTATACCAACAAGATTTCCCTTGCGGCTGAATCTTGAAGAGACAAAGAAAGACGTTTACCGAAGGGTGACGTCGATATAAGAGTGCGCGGCCAAAAAAGCATAGACAGTCCTCCAAGAGTTCGGAAAAAACTGGGACGGAGCCAGTCCATAGAAACAAAGAAGTTTGACAACAAAGGAGCAAGGGGGAAGACGAAAACCCGCCCGAAAGCTCTCCTCATAAATAGAGAAACTACCCGACGGGCAGTGTTGGCCCTGGTATGCTTCCCGGGACGAACAGGAGTCACCCAGGACGGAAACTGGTAATAATGATAGATGACCCCGAGGGTGTTAACGTCAAGGGCACTCACTACATCCGAAACCCTCTCGGCCGGGCAACGACCGGAGGTAGAAGGTTCGGCAACAGCCAGAACTGCCTCGGCTTCCTCAGCCTGAGACATCTCAGCCTCTTCCACCATAGCAGAAGCAAAGGAAGTGGAAGAAAAAGGAGACGATAAGGAAGACTCGGGAGGTCTGGACGAGGAGCAGGAAGAACCTCCCTCGGCCGAAAAGCTACTTTCTACAGAGTGGAGAAAGAGAATTGAGGCTTACCCTCAAAGAAAATCTCCCCGACTGCTAATAGCCTCTCCGACTACGGAAACTTCCCCGGCGATGGCTTCCGGCGACAGAAATCTCCCTGGCGACGGGCAGGGAATCCTCGCACAACCTCGATGGCTCGTTCTCCGCCGGCGAAAGCAAGAAGCTCGGGAGAGGATCGCGGGGAAGCACAGGCACTAGGAGAAGAAGAAAGCGGAACAGTGCCCAGGGGGAGAGGGGCTCCTATTTATAGGGAAGTTTTAAGGCATTCCGCGCCGGATCAACGGCCGAGATCTTCCCCCTCTTCGGCGCTGCTCCGCTCAGATGCGTGACACGTGTCCCATCCTTCGGCATGATGACGGGCGGGCTGCCGGATCGAGAGAAGGCAATCAACGGCCGGAAGCGGCCTGACCCTTCGGCTGTCCATCCGGATGCTCGCCACGTGTCCCGATCCTCGTGCCAAAAACAATAGAGTCGGCGATCCAAGTGAAATCTTGGGCAAAGAGCCGAAGTAACCCGCGATCCGCGTGACCACTGATAACGGCCAGGATCTTTTTGTGCTTTCGGCAAGACGGCCAGATGCGCGACACGTGTCCTATGTTCCTCACGACACGACCGTTCAGACGGGAAGCTCGACGTCTTTTCCGTCCTTCTTCCAAGAGTCCTGACACATTCAGGAGACTCGTCCCTTCGTAACCGAGGACGAGGTCATCCTTCGCTAACTCTCGGCCTAAGACGAAGGTACCAGTAACAAGGTCCCGGCCTAAGAGGAGGCTGATTGTCACCAGCGCTCGGCCGACCTTTGTTACAATAAAGCAGAGCAAAGGTTTTCAGGTGAAGCACATTCCGTAGTACTCTTCCGAGGAGGATTCAGATTCTACTCTCGCCATCTCATGAAACTGAGGAAGACAAGAGTGGGGGGCTATGTGATGAGGCAGAATCTGATTCGGCCCATTAAAACAAACCCAACACAGATCAGTCCAACAGCAGCAGTAAAAGGCCTACTGGCAGCCTTCGGCCTATTAGCGGCCCAGCAGCCCTCGGCCCAGTAAGCAGCCCAGTGGTCCTCGGCCCATCAGTGGCCCAACAACCTTCGGCCAGTCAGCGGCCCAACAACCTTCGGCCCGTCAGCGGCCCTCGGCCCAGTAGGCTTCAGCCCACTAAGCGGCATCAGGCCCTTCAGCGGCCCAACCCCCTTCGGCCCAGTAGCCGTACTCGGCTCACTCCGGTGGGAGGGTTAGGCGCTATGGCGGTTTATCAGTAAACCAAAACATAGTCTTATATCGGTTGCCACCACTAAGCAACCTCTATCCTCCGCTATAAATACACGGCTATTTATTACCAAAGGTATGTCTACGAGACCGCAAGGACTACAGTCCACAAAGCATTAAAGCTATTTTTTCTTCCCTGACTTCTGAATCGAATCATCTTCAAAAGCTAACTTAACCGTCGGAGGGGGTTCCTTAGGGCCGAAGCCCGGGACTCCTACTGACCGGTTCTTCTTCTTCTCTTCCTCCTTCTGCAGGGGCTTCGGTTTGAATCTTCGCCGACCTCTCCGAGTCGGTCTCGGCCGCCGACCTCGGATCTTCTCCCTCCGGTCTCGACGCCTTTCGACGGCTGGTCCGCCTCGTCCGAAGGAAGCCTCGGCCACACCTTTCGCAGGCTGGTCCGACTCGCCCGAAGGGAGCCTCGGCCACGCCTTCCGCAGGCTGGTCCGACTCGCCCGAAGGGAGCCTCCGCCACGCCCTACGACGGCCGGTCCGCATCGTCCGAGGGAGTCTCGACTTCGCTCCTGGCGAGCCCTCGCCCGAGCACCTCTCGGCTTCGGATCCTCGGCCCCGTCTCCGCCCTCGCCTCGTTCCGGATCCCCGTCGGCCCTCTTCACCGATCCGATCCAGCTTCGGGTCCCATCTTCGGATTCCAGCCTCGGAATCCGACCGTGATAGCTTCGGCTACATCTAGTAGTATCCTTTTTGTACTTTTACAATTTAGTCCCTATATTTTCTATAATTACATTTACACCCTCATTCAGTAGTTTGTCACCGAATTTAACTTCTTTTTGGTGATTTGAGGACACGTCTAGAGACCATAAAAACTATACTTAAGACCTTCCAAAAAATCATCAATCACATTATTAATCTCAAACTTTTCATAATTACGTTTATACTTTTTGAGAATTTACAAATAAGTCCTTTTTAAAATTGTGCGCATGTGGACCAAACTTGTTACCGTCTAATTGTACTATAATTTTTTTAAAATTATGATTAAAATTTTCATGTAATAATTTTGTGGGGACCTTACATCCTGTTAGGAATCGCCTAGAGCGCAGCAGAAAATAAAATCGATTCCTATGTATCAGTTGCTGGGATCGTAAAACGGACAATAAAGTAAACGTAGGAAGACCGGTTTTTCACCTTTGCGGGGTTTCGAATCTCCCGTAGATGATTCCGACTCGGTAATCGCGTACGCGCACGATCTCTGGAGGTATCCACACGAGCTCCCGTGCAGACGTGTTTTCCTCCTCGACTTAAGTACTCCGACCCGATCTCAAATCCACTATGCGCGGAAAGAGAAAGATCTACTCCAAGAGAGAGAGAAGGAGAGAAAGAGAGGAGATAGAGAATTTTTGGGGTGTGTAATTCGTTCAACCTCTTTTAGCCCTCCCCTTGGCATCCTTATATAAGAAATAAGGATAAGCACAAGGATTAATCCTCATGATTATCCAAGAGTTTGGCCTTGGATAAATCTCCATTAAATATTCATGTTTATCCAGCAGCTTTTCATAAAAACCCAGATAAGCATGAAATTTAACGTCTCTCACCGTCTGACGAGAACTCTTATGTGTGTGACCCTCTAGGTCCATATATCAGTCCGGTTTCAAGCCCATTAAACTTAGAACTAATTCTAAAGTTTAATATTTATTAATTAATATTTAAACATCATATGTTAAATAATTAATTTAATAAATAAGTGGTTTATCATCTGATGATTAATCCACTTGGCCTTCTGATTATGAACGGTACCAAACACTACCTCATGATCCCAGAAGATATAAGGGATACTGTTCCCTTTATTTGAACCTTTCCGTCTGCAGATACCGCACAGATAAAATCCTTCACTTATCCAATGTCCCAATAACGCAGGGGTATGGTTTTATAGTCAAACCCTTTATCGCATTATTTAGATAGATTCCAGTACTCAGTTAATTTCTAGAAAGACATCTCTTTCATTTGACCCTGGCCAGGGATTTCTATATACACATCCATAGGACATTCTCTCTCCAGTCTTATACCAAGAGTGAGTAATCCCTTGCTGTTCACTCAATTACCTTCGCAAGCTTTCCACTGTATCCGAGAGACTGACTACCGTGGGCTTAATGGTTAAAGTCCACAAGTCAGAGAATCAAGACACAATGGTTTACAAACAAGGTATCATTGGTGACTCAGGTCAAAGGACCAACTGTGTTACTGCAACGATTGAATTCCCTGGTTGACTAATAGGTATAATTACCATCCAGGAATTCTTATTTGGGTCTGTTCAGTGAACTCATTCTCTAAGTTTGTCTTAGTGTCACCACACGAGTGAATGTGAGATCATTCACCCTCATCACATGAGCAGATATAACTTGTGTCGATCTTATCGGATATTTAATGTCCATCTTAAATATCCTATGATCGAGAACTGTTTAAGACAAGTGACTAAGGATATCGATCTCACTATCATAATCTCATCATGATTCAATATCCCATACACTTATCTACGGACCTTCATTACGATAATTAATTTGCAAGAACTATAAATGAAGAAATAGTTGCCTTTATTAATAATCTGAACTAGAATGTACAATGATTGGCTTTGAGGCCACCAAATTCTATCATTCTCCCACTTTGACTATAGCCAATCACCCATGTATCTAAGTCCCATAGACTTAAGGTGACGTTCTAAATTGTTTTGAGACAATGGCTTAGTCAAAGGATCTGCTACATTATTTTCAGATGAGACTTTCTCAACTACTATATCTCTTCGGGCGATAATCTCATGAATCAGATGAAATCGTCTCAGAATGTGCTTTGACTTCTGATGTGATCTTGGCTCCTTCGCTTGAGCTATAGCCCCATTGTTGTCACACAATAATGGAACAGGATCTGAAATGCTTGGAACTACTCCAACTGCAGAGATGAACTTCTTCCTCCAAACCGCCTCCTTGGCCGCTTCAGCTGCAGCAATGTATTCTGCTTCGGTCGTCGAATCTGCAGTTGTTTCTTATTTGGAACTTTTCAAACTTACTGCACCTCCATTTAACATGAACACAAATCCAGACATGGATTTGCTATCATTCATATCCGACAGGAAACTCGAGTCAGTAAACCCTTGAAGTTCCAAGTCGTTTCCTCCATAGACGAGAAATAGATCCTTAGTTCTTCTTAAGTATCTAAAGATACATTTCACCGCCTTCCAATGTTCTTCACCTGGATCAGCCTGATATCTACTAGTGAGACTTAGTGGGTGTGACACATCAGGCCTAGTACATAGCATTGCATACATGATAGATCCTATTGCCGAGGCATAAGGAACTCTATCCATGTATGCTTTCTCTTCAGGCGTCTTGGGAGACATTCCTTTAGAGAGATAAATTCCATGCCTCATTGGAACGACGCCTCTCTTGGAATTTTCCATGCCAAACCTTTTGACTATGGTATCTATGTACATAGATTGGGATAAGCCAAACATCCTTTTGGACCTATCTCTATAGATCTTTATTCCCATAATATAGGATGCTTCTCCCAAATCTTTCATGGAGAAGTTTTTGGATAACCAAGTCTTTACTGATGACAACATTCCTACATCATTCCCAATGAGTAGAATATCATCAACGTAAAGTATCAAAAAGGTAACTGCGCTCCCACTAGTCTTTATGTATACACAAGGTTCATCTTCATTCTTAATGAAGTCATAAGATTTGATTGCTTCATCAAATCTTAAGTTCCAAGTTCGGGATGCCTGCTTTAATCCATAAATGGATCTTTGCAGCTTGCATACCTTACTTGAATGCTCTTTGGAAGTGAATCCTTCAGGTTGTATCATATACACCTCTTCTTGAAAGTTCCCGTTAAGGAATGCTGTTTTCACATCTATTTGCCATATTTCATAATCATAGAATGCGGCGATAGCAAGAAGTATTCTGATTGACTTAATCATGGCAACTGGAGAAAAGGTTTCGTCATAGTCAATGCCTTGCCTTTGACGATATTCTTTTGCTACCAGCTTTGCCTTGTATGTCTCAATCTGTCCATCTGCCCCGATCTTTCTTTTAAAGATCCATTTACTGCCAATAGGTACTATACATTCTGGCAGATTAACCAAGTTCCAAACTTGGTTGGCATACATGGACTGAATTTCAGAATTCATTGCCTCTTGCCATTTCTCTGATTCTTGACTATTTATGGCTTCTTGGTAGGTTTGAGGATCATCATCCTCATTTAAGTGCACTTTTGGTTTGCCATCATCGATATGTCCAACATATCTTTCAGGCTGCTTAGGCACTCTACCTGATTTGCGAACCTTTTGTTTATTATCTTGAACAAGTTCTTGAGTTAATGGTTCAGTAAATGAGCCAGTATTGATTTGTGAGTCTGGAATTTCTTCCAGTTCTATCTTGCTCCCACTGTCTTCTTTTGAAAGATATTCTTTCTCTAAGAAGACAGCTCTTTTTGTGACAAACACCCTTTGATCGCTGGGCGGGTAGAAATAATATCCAAAAGTCTCTTTTGGATATCCCACAAATCTACATTTTTCTGTCCTGGAATCCAGTTTATTTGGATCATGTCTTTTGACATGTGCAGGACAACCCCAAACTCTAACATGCTTAAAGTCTGGTTTCTTTCCTTTCCATATCTCATATGGAGTGGAAGATACTGACTTACTGGAAACTTTGTTCAACAGATATGCATCAGTCAATAGTGCATATCCCCATAAAGAGATTGGAAGTTTAGCACAACTCATCATTGATCGAACTATATCTAATAGAGTACGATTTCTCATTTCTGATACACCATTTAATTGTGGTGTATAGGGAGGAGTCCACTGAGACAAAATACCATTATTCTTAAGATATTGTGTGAATTCAGTACTTAAGTATTCACCCCCTCGATCTGATCGAAGAGTTTTGATACTCTTTCCAGTCTGGTTCTCAACTTCATTTTTAAACTCTTTAAATTTCTCAAAGACTTCTGACTTATATTTCATTAAATATATATAGCCATATCTTGAGAAATCATCTGTAAATGAAACGAAGTATGAGTAACCACCCATAGCATGAGTGAACATTGGACCACATACATCACTATGTATTAGTCCCAATAAGTCCTTAGCTCTTTCTCCATGTCCTGAAAATGGAGCTTTGGTCATTTTTCCCATGAGACAAGCTTCGCAAGTTGCAAATGATTCATAATCAAATGGATCAAGATATCCATTCTTTTGTAACCTAATGATCCTGTTCTCATTTATATGACCGAGCCTACAATGCCATAGGTATGATTTGTTCACATCCTTATCTACTCGTTCAATAGACTTATTTACTAGACAAACATCATATGAAATATCAAGTAAATATAATCCATTCAATAAATATCCAGAAGCAAACAATTTGTCTCCTTGATAAATGGAACAACCTTTATTCTCAAGTTTCATAGAATATCCTTGTTTATCTAAACACGAAATAGATATCATATTCCTAATAATGGTCGGAACATAATAACAATCTATTAGTTCCAATGAGTCTCCTGACGGTATCTGAAGTCTTGCTGTCCCCACAGCTAACGCAACAACTTTTGCTCCATTCCCAAGTCTTAGATCCATGTCTCAGCGGTTCAATCTTCTTTTACTTGTTAGCACCTGCAAGTTATTGTAGATATGAGAAACACATCTAATATCTAATACCCAAGATGTTGATTCTCTATAAGACAAGTTAAGATCGATCATGAGTATACCTGAAGCTTCACCAAGCTTCTCCTTTGCTTTTTCTGCTAGATAAATCTTGCAGTTTTTCTTCCAGTGACCTTCTTTATGGCAGTGGAAATACTTACCTTTATCATTGACTTTAGCTTTGTCCTTTTGAACCGCCGGTTTACTTTTCACTAGCTTCTTAGGCTTACCTTTCTTAAAGGTCTGTCCAGCTTTTCTTTTCTTATTGGTCTTACCAACAAGCATTACATGTGGCTTATCTTTCTAGATTGTGCCTTCTGCTGTCTTTAACATGTTGAGCAGTTCAGCCAGTGTAACTTCAATTTTGTTCATATTAAAGTTGATAATGAATTGTGAAAATGAATCTGGAAGGGACTGTAGGATTAAGTCAATGCTTAGGTCATTGTTCATAACAAAGCCAAGCACCGCAAGCCTCTCAATCCATTCTATCATCTTGAGCACATGAGTTTGCACAGATGTGCCCTCGCTCATTCTGGTTCTGAACAGTTTCTTAGATATCTCATATCTTTCTGTTCTAGATTGTTCACCAAACAACTCTTGTAGGTGATTCAGAATGGACTTAGGTTCCATGTTATCATGCTGTCGTTGTAGTTCATTGTTCATTGAACCAAGCATATAACACTGGACTTTGATAGAGTCCTCCTTCCAGTTTTCAAACATCATTAATTCATCCTCGTTAGCATTTTCACCGGGTTGTACTGGATCTGGTTGATCCAGGACATAGGCTAGATTTTCACACCTGAGGACAATCTTCAGGTTGCGTAACCAGTCAATGTAATTAGGTCCCGTGAATTTGTTTGCATCAAGTATGCAATGAAGGGGGTTAGGTGACGACATAGCGACCTACAAGGAAATATAAAAATAAGCAGATAGTTCTTAAAATCAGATTTAGGACTTTTAATCTAGATTTAGGCTCCCACTATTTTTCGGCGATCTGTATGACCCTCTAATATACAGAACGAGAGATTCCGGTGATCTCCTAGTGGGGATCAGAATCCTTCGGACATCTTGCATGTGATCTTATGGTAGCACAACAAATCACATCAAGTCCCTTAGGCAGTCAACTCTTGATAATTGCAACCTTTGCAATATCCGATTAATTTAACCCCTGAATCATAATGACCTTGTGGTAGCACAACAAATCAAATGATTCAGTTAAGTTTATCCATCATTACTCAGATAACATGAATTCATAGTACAATCCTTGTGGTAGCACAACAAAACTACACTATTTGTCCATTTATCTTAATGACATCACATGTCGTAGACCTAGGTTAATTTATAAATCAAATAGACCTTGTGGTAACACAACAAATCCATTTGAGATAAGAATTATCCTTAGATCTATAATAATGGTGGGTTACGTGGATTATTCTGAATAGCTCACGTTTACAACTTAAATTTTAAAAGAGGGTTTTTTTAATTGATTTATAAAAATCGTGCTATCAATAGTATTTCGATTTGAAGTATCATAATACGTAATAGAAATATATATATAATAGCATAGTCCACAAATATCACATATATGCAGAAAAATAAATAGGGATGATCATGGACTGCTTAAGCTACTATGGAATCATCGGAGCCAAACGATGATCCATAATAAAATCCTAATGTAAAAACAGCAACACCAGTTCCATTTGATGCGAGTCCTTCCCTCCAGAGGTGTCTTCAGAAGATCCCGTCCTCTAAACTTAATCCGTAACATCTAAATATGAAATTTAGGACTCGCAGGTCCTTAAATGTACATTTAAATAATAAGAAACCTTGATCTTATCAAGGGGAGTACAATCTTATAGGAAGATAGAGAGTACATTTGGATTAAGAGAGAGGAGGACACGCAGGTCCTATTTAAAATACCAAATGAAATATGCATCGCATTCATTCACATCAATCATCACATGATAAAACTAAGTCCATGATCATCCCACCATAAAACACATCACATGCATCATAATTATCACATAATTATCCTTGGTATTAAATTTTATAAATATAAAATTATAATACCAATAACTTTTCGAAGTAACATTTATTTCAATATTATCAATAATATTCAGAACATTATTGACTAATAAGATAACTAAACCATTCAGTTAATCTAAATACTCATTCAAACATTTTGAATAGATAAATAAAATCAACTTATGCATAAAATGAGTTTAAAACAATTTTAAACTTAATTGATTTAATAGGGAAGTTAATAATCTAAAACAATTTTAAATAATTAACCAATACCCTACAATCATTAAAACCCTTTGAATGAATTAACAGTTATTAAACAGTTTAATAATATGTTAATAATAATAAGAATAATTAATAATAGTTATTAATTATCCCTATAAAATGTCTATTTTAAAATAATTTTAAAATGGGCTATAGAGGGTTTAAAAAGGGGCTAAAAAGGGGTTAAAGGGGGTTTTAAAGGGGCTCGGGTAGCCGGCTGGGCCGGCCGGGTCCTGACCCGGTCCGGATCTGGCGTAGGTCAGCGGGTCGGGCGGACCGGCCCGCTGGCCCACGCGCCGCTTCACCCCCGCCGCCCGTTAGGGTTTGGGGTGAGGCGGCGCGCCTGGTTCGCCCCCGACCGGCGAGGACAGGTGGCCGCCGGCCCAGCCGATGGGCGGCGGGGCTCCGGTCGGCCTTAACGGCGCCGGTGGACGTCGCCGGCGGCACCCCGGACGTCCCTAGTTAGCATGCATGCGATCTCATCGCATGCCCTGGTTTTTCGTGGGCAAGCTAGTGTGGGGAGCGCCACGGCTGGCCATAGCGGAGGCGAGGCGGCGTTAGACGGCGCCGTGGACGTCAACAGTGGTCGCTGGAGGCGTTCTAGACGTCACCGAACGTCCCGATCATTCCATGATGGTCCGATAATCCGATTATTCTTGCATACATGGTCAATCGTATCTGGAATTGAGCCGCCGTGACTGCTGGGCATAACCGTACAACGCTGGTGCTCCTAACTGATAATAGGAGGCCAGGGACATTCCCTGGAGCATCCGTTTAGCATGCAGCCATCCATATGGACGACGAACAGATCAATATGTTCATCAAGATAAACACGAAATTAAACCCTAGTCGGTTTCATCTTATGAATATACGACCGTATCAAGAACACCCCTAAAACCCGCATATTAGACACGAAGTGTTAAACAGGTTTAACAGCATCGTTAAAAATAATGAAAGATTCATTAATCATCATATGAGAATAATCTTAAAATTTCCCCGAAGAGCAAGCCCCAGAACGTGTACAATACATTTCTAAACTCATAACGAGAAAAACACGCAAAACGATACCGTTTACGATTAAACCAGCAACCTGGCTCTCCTTTCCAATCCAGACTATATGCTCTAAGCATATCTTCTAGTGTCTAGATAGTTCTTTCTGACTGACCATCAGTCTGAGGATGAAAGGTAGTACTGAATTTGAATTGAGTGCCTAAAGCTTCCTGGAGACTCTTCCATATTCTAGAGGTAAATCTAGAGTCTCTATAAGAGATAATTGACTTGGGAACCCCGTGTAACTTAATGATACTGTCTATATGTATAACTTGATCAAACTTTCTACTGATTGTGAAATCTTGATTGGCAAGAAACGGGCAGATTTTGTTAATCTATCTACAATTACCTAGATGGCATCATGACCACGTGCTGTTCGGAGAAGACCCACGATAAAGTCCATGGTGATATGTTCCCATTTTCACTCTGGAATTTCTATCTTTTGAAGTAGTCCAGAGGGTCTCTGGTGTTTTGCCTTAACCTGCTGACAGACTAGGCATTTAGAAACAAAATCAACAATATCTTTCTTCATACCTAGCCACCAGAAGGTACGCTTCATGTCTTAGAACATCTTGGTACTCTCAAGATGAATAGTGAACTTTAACCTATGAGCTTTGGTCAAAAAGTTCCGTTCTCAATTCTTGGTCCTCTGGAACACATAATCTACCTTGAAATTTGTTTTAAATTCAGGCTTACCAGTCAGTTCTTGCAACTTAGGGTCATTCTGTTGAGCTTCAGAGATTTTGTCCATAATTGCAGATTGAATGGATAACTAAGATAGGGAGGCAATAACTTCCTTAATCATCTTCTAATCTTTGATCATCATCAGCCGCTTCCTATTGAGAGCATCGGCTACAATATTTGCCTTGCCTAAGTGATAATTCAATTCACAATCATAATCTTTTAAGAATTCTATCCAACACCTCTGTCTAAGATTAAGCTCCTTATGAGAGAAAATATATTTAAGACTCGGATGGTCTATGAAGACTTGAAATTGCACTCCATATAAATAATGCCTCCATATTTTGAGTGTATGAACTACTGCTGCTAATTCAAGATCATGGGTAGGATAATTTAGCTCATGGTCCTTTAATTGACGAGATGCATAAGCAATTACCTTACCATGCTGCATGAGCACACAACCGATACCTTGTCTTGAGGCATCAATATAGATGACAAAACCTTCAGTTCCACTAGGTAGGGCAAGGACTGGAGCTGTAGTTAATCTTGTCTTTAGCTCCTGAAAACTCCTTTCACATTCTTCAACTATATAACAATTATATAATCTAAACATGCAAACACATAGCCACTGGTGATCTCATCTCCTGTCGCCTTCCTGGTTGCATTTGTGGATCATCCTCGCTTCTCCTCGGCCGGCGCGATCAAATACAAATAATATTTATTTTGAAACAATTTCAAATACAAATAAATTATAAGAGAAAGCCTTAAGGCCGATTACAATAACGGAGGGAGATAGAATCACAATAGAATGAGAGAGAGAGGGAGGCACACATGTCTCATTAATTAACACTTAATTAATGTACATTACATTCCATAACAATCCACATAATCACACACCATCACATGATATGAAATTAACAAAGTGCATGTCCATGACCACCACTAATTTTAACCATCCACTCATGAAATAACACATCATATGAAGGCTAAAACTAAAAAATAATAATTTTAATTTTCTTAAAACCTGGGTTCCAATCAAAATTAGAAATTTTGAATTTTCGAAAATCTTATTTTCTAACATGCAATAAATCTAATTTAAAGCATCAAATACATCAACATGTGCAAACAAAGCTAAAATTACAATTCTAAAATATTCCATGCATAATTTAGAACAATTCTAAATTAATTAGTCTAACTCTTAGATTAATTTTAAATCACATTAATAACTGTTATTAATGCGAAACAATCTATCATTTAGATAAAATTAAAATTCCTTAACAACCAATTGTTAAGAACCCCTTTTATTAAATAATATTTATCAATAACAATTATTAAGAAAAATTAATTAGAACAATTCTAATCAAAATAGTCTAACATTTTAGACTGAATTAAATCTCTTAATAACTTTTATTAAAAGATCGTTTTAAGTAGATTAGATCTTCAAATATTTTAATTAAGAGATCCTTGAGAATTTAATTAACACTGTCACTAACTATTATGAAGAGGTAATTAAAATTCTTAATAACTGTTATTAGGTATTAATTCTCAAGAAACGATTAACTAATCTATAACTATTATAAATGGTTAATCAATCACTTAATAACTTTTATTAAGTATCTCTCAATTAAAATAATAATTTCATAACAATATTTTCTAAGAAATTAGTACATTTATCTAATTACTTAAGTAAAATCAATTAACAACACTTGTTAAATTAATTTTAAAGTTACAACTTAAAATGAATTAACAACTCTTGTTAATCATAAAAGTAAAAGTGAATTAACAACTTTTGTTAATTATAGTTAAGATCACATCTTAAATTAATTCCTCTAATTATTTCATTAATAACAATTTAACACAACACTTGTTAAATAAAATTTAAGATCACATCTTAAATTAAATACATAAATTAACAACACTTGTTAATTTCCGTTAAGATCTTATCATAACTTCCACCCCTTATTAAGATCACATCTTAAAAATATATATATATGTGAATATATTAACTGAAAATTATAAATCTAATTTTAAAACTAAGTTTAATTACAATTTTCAGTTAATAGAGGTGAGTATTTAGTTAATAATTGTTTTAGAGGGAATAAAAAGGGGTTAAAGGGGGTTAACTGGGAAAAATTTGGGCTTGGCCCAGAAGGCCTCTTGGGCCTAGGCCCAGGTCTGGCTCGGACTAGGGCTCGGGTTGGCCCTGGTCCCAGGGGCCATAGGACCGAGCGAGGTCTAGCACCTGGCTCACCAGGTCCGAGCCCAGCCCCCGCAGTTAAGCCGGGTTCATGCCGTCGAGACCGGGTCCAACGTGCATGCTACACCCGGGCTCCTAGCGCACGGGCTAGGGTTTCACCCCAGGCCGCCGCCACCCCTAATTCTTCTTCTCCGGCGCCAGAGGCAGGGACCAAGCAGCGCATACCCTGCCCCTCCGGCGCCGTAGATGGGGCCGGCGACCCCAGCGGCGAAGCCGGAAGTAGCCCCCCCCTTCTCACGCCGGCGGTTAAACTGTTTTAACATCCGCGTCTTCCCTTTCGTTTGAAAACCAGAAAGAGGGGGAGGGGGTTCACCGCCGGTTGGAAGTTGCAGGGGGTTCATCCCCTTACCTCCCCCAACGCCGGTGATGGGCAGCCGGAAAGGCCCTTGCCCCGGTTGCCCTCTAAATCTGGCGGTTTACTGGTATTAAAACCGTGTCCTTTTCCTCCTCTTTGCACTTCCAACTCTTGGAAAAACTTTGGAAGAAAAGCTCTGCCAGCCGCCAGCCGCCAGCGACGACAAGGATTCTTCAGGCAAATGCTAACACAGCTGGTCATACCAGCATGCCCAATTATGGAGATCGATCACCATCGAACCCAATTTTAAACCCACAAAACAGGTTCTTCATCTCCATGAAGAACGCAACGAACAACCCCCAAACAAATTTCATTTTTAACATAGAAAAATTACATTTTAAATTTTAAATTCATCATATGAACAATCTCTATGAGAAAAATGAATTAAATGCATGGGAATAATTTTAGAATGTTAATTTTATCGTTCCGAAGTGGATCAGAGCGGAACCTGGCTCTGATACCACTGTTGGGATCTGGGCGGGACGCGAAGAACGCAGCGGAAACGACGAATAAAAAAATCCCGCCTGATGCCCGCTGATCTGATTCGGAACGAGAAGCTAAAACCGAAAATCGGGTTATAATTTGATTACCGTGCGCGGATTCGAATCCGCTTCTGTCTCGGTTATGTCGAGGCGATGCCGCGAGCCGCACAAGCGTCCGGCCTCCAGCAGTATCCACGCGATCCTCCGCAGTGTTTCGTCCTAATTTCCTCGTCCATATCAGCTCGCTCACTGAAGATCCGTCGCCGCAACGATGTCCGGAAACCCGTAGACGGGAATTCCTGACTTTTGGGAATCGCACGTGACGGAGACGGAGACTGTTCCGGCACCTCGAACGGGGCGCCCACAGGAGGAGAGAGAAAGGGGGGATGACGGCCAGCAAGGGGAAACCTTTGGAGCTTGGCCCAGGGTTTGTCAACAGTGCGTATATATATTAAGTTAGCGCGACTTTTCACAAAAGTCCTCGAGTTAATATAAATCCCACTTATGTACCATTGACTAAGAATCTTATTGTGTGTGACCCTCTAGGCCCATTTACCAGTCCAATTTTCAGCCCGTTAAGTCCAATAACTAGTTATTGATTTATTGTAATATTAATATCTAGATATTAACTAATTACTTAGCCGAATTAACATCACATGTAAATTCGGTCGGACTTCCGATCAAGTTGGGTGCCAAGCAACACCGAATGATCCCAGAAGGTAATGGGGTTCAACAACCCACTCATAGAACTTGTCCGTCCACAGTTACCACATGGTTATAATCCTTCGTTCGCACAACGCTCTCGAGTTAACCTAGGGTACGGTCAACTGTGAAACCCTAGATGGTCAACTCACTTGAATTCGACTCCGTTGTACAATATCCAAAAACATCTTTTCTGATATTGTTTCTGCTCTGGCCAGAGACTCCTGCGGATCTATTCTAGAACATTCTCTCTCCAATTACCTGAGAGTTTTTAACGATCCTTTATTGAACATACAATCACCTTCGAAGGTCTTCTGCTGGACCTGATCCTTGACTATTAGAGATCCCGTGGATAGGGATTCGTAGGTCAAGGTCAAAGTCCAAAAGTCCACCGACAAGGTGTCTTTGGTGTCTTAAGCCCAAGGATCAACCACGCCATTGTGACGATGAATCAAGTTGATCGACAGTCAGGTAAATTACCATTCGGCGATTCATGTCGGATCAGTTTAGTGAACTCATTTTCCAATGAGCAGCTACAGGTTTACCATTGTGTCTCCACACGAGTAACTAACGAGATCAGTCACCCTGATCATATGAGCTAGAATTACCTGTACTAGTCTTATTGGATGTTTGATGTCCTTCTCAAACATCCTACGACTAGGAACAATTGAGATTATGTGTTTATAAGTCATCAGTTTCATTATTATGATCTTATCTCAGTCTGATGACTATTGCACATATTCATGGACTTCATTATGCACAGTTACAAATATGCCAATCTACATAATGAATTTAATGTTATTTATTAGCGAACTAGATTGAAATAGGTTCCTTATGATTGGCTTAGAGGACACCTATATCCATCACTTCGCACGCGTGAGAAGGCTTGGAGGGCGGCATGAGGAGGAAGTTCCCGCCATGTCTAAGAGAGCTCCTAGTTTAAAGACAAGTACATGGACCCATCTCTATGGTTATTTTCCTATCGCAAGTGCCCTGTTTTTAAACATGTATTTTCCTACAAACTTAAGTAAATGATATAAAGCTGTTATGCTGCCGAAATGACATAAGAGCCTAAATGGACACCCAACCCATGCCTAAATCTCATTTTATAAGTCTCGCACATGTATATGTTAAGATGATTAACCAACCGGTAGCTTGAGAACTAAGTGCCACATAGGTCGTGATGGGAGGAAAGGGCTACCTATGGAAAGGGCTACCCGTATAGGTGGAGCCGCTATAGCGTGGAGACACCCCTTGAACTTGTGGGGGTACACCTCTAGAATCCTTTGTCTATCCAATTACATGCTATAAGTCTCCCATGTTAAAATCGAACATGCTTACGGACAGTGCCACCTTAGGAGTCCATGCGTCTGAATCATATAAGCATCCTTGTGAGGCGGACATTAATTAAAAGAAGCAACTTGAGGCAAACGGGTAAATCTTGGGTTTGGTTCTCCCGGTCCAGGTGGGACGGGTGGGTCCCCCTACTGCGCAGGGGAAGTGCCAGTGGGCATTTGCCTTACCGTTGGCTACATGTCATGCCAACCTCCTCATATTGTGGTTTGGATGCATGTCCATTCAACAAATGATAAGATTCATGCTATGCCATGATTTGATCATGTTGATAATATATATATATATATATATATATATATATATATATATATATATATATATATATATATATATTTGATCCATGATCTTTCAGCCATGCCATGTTATGTTATGATCTTTATGATACTCACAGCATGCTATATTGCCATACCATGATCTCTGTACCATGATGCTATGCTATGATCAAGCCAAACCATGCCATGATACTATGCAAGATCAAGTCAAGCCACACTATGATGCCATGCTATGATCTTTATGCTTATACCTACACCATGCCATGCTACGCCATGATCTTTTGACCATGCCATGATTTGCCATGATCCCTATGTTAGTTGAAGCTTGTATGTTATATTCTATCATGACATGAGTATATGTTATTATATGTTGTCTTTTTACGTTTATATATATGATATGCCATGTAGTGGTATCATGTGCTTGCTAAGTCGGATGAGTACATGAATATGTTTAGAGATTCTGGGCAAGTATTGTAATTCACGTTATTTGTTATTAGTGGATAAATTTGTGGTTATGATGGTTGATTCATGGTGTTATGGATGTATATATGTCCTCACTCTGGAGTAAGTATATGTTTGGGTTGTTTCCACTGTGGCACGTTCACTGGTTCGAAGTAAGCCGGCATGACTGAACCGAGTTAGCGGGGCGTTATCGAGAATGGTATCAGAGCAGTTCCAAACTGAGCACATAAGTATGATCAACCTGAGCCACTGAACTAGGAACATAGGCATAGGATTGTGAGGAATTAGATTTAAGCGGATGGATCTACTTTTTTTTAAGGGGGAGAGCGACCCCATAGTGGTGAAGTGTAGCGGACAAGATAAGCTTGACAAGTTATATGTTGTAGGAAGGAACTAGAATAATTGATAGAGCAAAGAGCTAGTTAATTGCTTGAGTCCTTGCTTGAAATACTGTAAGACATAGGGAAAAGTCTGACTAGAATAAGCATAAGGTAACCTAATGCAGTCTAGGGATTTATAAAGACTAGAGTCCTAAGATTCATTTATGTTACTTAGCAAAACTATGGTAAGCTAATTATATGGTAGTTGCAGGTGCCATATAACTAGCTTATCCATAGTAGAACAGAAGAGTTCATACAATCATTACTTGACAAGGTAGATCTAGTTGAAACCCCAGTTCTTATGACTGTTTTCACTCCTGGAGGAGTTCTCCAGTCCCAAAGGTGTATTATCTTTCTTAAATAGAGATTGAGGGTCGACGACTCTCCACCCAATTACATGTGCTTAAAATGAAAGATTTTGATGTCATTGTAGGGATGGATTGGCTAGAATAGCATCATGCTTTGCTTGATTGTCGAAGGAAAAAAGATTCTTTTTAGAATTTCAGGAGAAGAAGAGTTCTCTCTTAAGCTCCCCAAACTTGGAAAACGAATCATCTCAGCACCTAAAGCACGACATTGCAATGACAAAGGCTGTTTAGCTTATTTAATAAGTGTAGTTATCCCAAAAGAAAAGGAAGCCCTCTCTATTTCTGACATTGAAGTAGTAAGAGAATATACATATATCTTTCCAGAGGAATTGCCAGGCCTGCCGCCAGTAAGGGAGATCGAATTCTCAATTGAGCTTCTCCCAGGCACAGTGCCCATCCCTAAAATTCCCTATTGTATGGCACCTGCTGAGTTGGTAGAATTAAAGAAGCAGCTTCAAGAATTATTATTAGATAAGGGATTTATTCGTCCTAGTGTGTCTCCATGGGAACTCCTGTTTTATTTGTTAGCAAGAAAGATGGATCTATGTGGCTTTGTATAGATTATCGGAAGTTGAATCAAATTACTATCAAGAATCGGTATCCACTGCCGCGAATTGATGATCTATTTGATCAATTAAAAGGAGTCACCGTATTTTAAAAGATAGATCTTCGATCAGGATATCATCAATTAAGGATTAAAAAAGAAGATATTCCCGAAACAACATTTCGAACCAGGTACGGGCACTATGAATTTCTAGTCATGCCTTTTGGTTTAACCAATGCCCTTGCAGCTTTTATAGACTTAATGAACCGAGTATTCAAACCGTACTTGGATCATTTTGTAGTAGTATTTGTAGATGATGTCCTGATATATTCTCCTATTGAGAAAGCATATAAGGAACACCTTAAGATTACTTTGGAAACTCTCAGAACTCACAAACTATATGTCAAATTCAATAAGTGTGAGTTCTGGCTACAACAAATTCAATTCATTGGCCAGATTATTTCTAAAGAATGTGTAGTTGTTGATCCGGCCAAGATTCAAGCTATACTCAATTAGGAAGCACCCAAGACTCCAATTGAAATTCGGAGTTTTCTAGAGCTAGATACTACTGATACTTTATAGAAGGGTTTGCTACTCTAGCTGCCCGTCTTACTAAACTAACCCGAAAAGGGGTAAGATTCTTGTAGACAGAAGAATGTGAAAGGAGCTTCCAGGAGCTAAAGTAAATATTAACTACGGCTCCAGTCCTTGTCCTGCCTAGTGGAACTGAAGGTTTTGTCATCTATACTGATGCCTCAAAACAAGGTATCAATTGTGTGCTCATGCAGCATGGTAAGGTAATTGCTTATGCATCGCCTACTAAAGGATCATGAGCTAAATTATCCCACCCATGATCTTGAATTAGCAGCAGTAGTTCATGCATTCCAAATATGGAGGTATTATTTATATGGAGTGCAATTTCAAGTCTTTACAGATCACCAGAGCCTTAAATATATTTTCTCTTAGAAAGAGCTCAATCTTAGACAGAAGCGTTAGGTAGAATTCCTAAAATATTATAATTTTGAATTGAATTATAACCCAGGCAAGGCAAATATTGTGACCGAAGCCCATAGGTAAAGGTTCACTATTCGTCCTGGAAGTACTAAGATGTTCCATGATATGAAGCGTACTTTCTGGTGGCCAGGTATGAAGAAAGATATTACTGATTTTGTTTCCAAATGTCCAGTCTGTCAGCAGGTTAAGGCGGAACATTAGAGACCCTCTGGACTACTTCAAAAGATAGAAATTCCATAGTAGAAATGGGAACATATCACTATGGACTTTATTGTGGGTCTTTCCCGATCAGTACGTGGACATCATGCCATTTGGGCAATCGTGGATAGATTCACAAAATCTACCCATTTCTTGCTAATCAAGATTAACCAATCAGTAGAAAGTTTGATCAAGTTATACATAGACAATATTATTAACTTGCATGGGGTTCCCAAGTCAATTATATCCGACAAAGACTCTTGATTCCCCTCTAGAATATGAAAGAGTTTTTAGGAAGCTTTAGGCACTCAATTAAAGTTCAGTACTGCTTTTCATCTCCAGACTGACGGTCAGTCAGAAAGAACTATCTAGACACTAGAAGATATGCTGAGAGCATGTAGTCTGGATTGGAAAGGAGATTAGGATAAAAACTTACCGTTGGTCGAGTTCGCCTATAACAATAGCTTCCGTACCAGTATTAAAATGGCTCCTTTTGAAGCTCTATATGGGAGATCCTGCAAATCACCTATACGTTGGGAAGAGTCTGGAGAGACACAAATAGTAGGACCAGATATTGTAAGGACCTACAAGATTACAGTTACATACCAACATATACATAATTATAAAAAGGGCATATTTGCAAATACTGAAAAAGTATAAACGTAATTTCGACAAGTTTATGTCCTATGATGCTATAGATGATTTTCATAAGGTCTTAAGTGTAATTTGTAAAGCTTCTAGAAGTGTCCTCAAATCACTGAAAAGATGTTAAATTCGGTGAAGAAGTGCTGAATGAGGGTATAAAGCTAATTATAAAAGATATAGGGACTTAAATGTAAAAGTGCTAAATGATGCTGCTAAAGAATAAGGATATTGGTAAAGAATAATGGTAAGGTTTCTTGGCCCCCAAGAAACCATGCCACTTGTCTCCATCCAAGCAACCCCCTTTTGGACATATGTCCCAAATCCAAGAGAGGCTTTAAGCGACACTTGTCCCCATCCTAGGCCATGACTACCCCTATAAATAGGGGGGTAACCCCTCTTATTCCCCTCATTCCTCCCCTTCTTCCTTCACCCACGTTTAGAGAGAGAGAGTGAGAGAGAAAGAGAGGTAGAAAGGAAGAGAGGAAGGAAGAAAGAGAGGAAGGGAGGAAGAGAGAAAGATTTAGAGCGAGAAGGGGAGCTGTTCGGGGTTATTCGTACATGTAGGAGAAGGAAGTTCCCACTGTGTCCAAGCGAGCTCCTGGTTTAAAGGCAAACATGGTCCTGTCTCCATGGTTATTTTTCTATTGCAAATGGCCTATTTTCAAACATGGATTTTCCTACAAACTTAAGTAAATGCGATTAAGCCGTTATGCTGTCGAAATGACATAAGAGCCAAAATGGACACCCAACCTATGCCTAAATTCCATTCTAAAAGTCTCCCATATGTTAAGATGATCAACCAACTAGTAGCGCTGGGGAACTAAGTGCCACATAGGTCGTAATGGGAGGAAAGGGCTACCAATGGAAAGGGCTACCCGTAGAGGGGGTGCCGCCATAGCGTGGAGCCACCCCTTGAACTTGTGGGGGCAACCTCTAGAATCCTTTGTCTATCTAGTTACATGCTATAAGTCTCCCATGTTAAAATCGAACATGCTTACGGACTGTGCTACCTTAGGAGTCTATGCATCCGAATCATATAAGCATCCTTGTGAGGCGGACATTAATTAAAAGACTCAACCCGAGCCAAACGGGTAAATCTTGGGTACGGTTATCCCGGTCTAGGTGGGACGGTGGGTCCCCCTGCTGCGCAGTGGAAGCGCCAGTGGGCATTTGCCTTACCGCTGGCTGCATGTCATGCCAACCTCCTCATGTTGTGGTTTGGATGCATGTCCGTTAAACAAGTAATAAGATTCATTATATATATATATATATATTTGATCCATGATCTTTCAACCATGCCATGTTATGCCATGATCTTTATGATACTCACATTATGTTGCCTTACCATGATCTCTTTACCATGATGCTATGCCATGATGCTATGTAAGATCAAGTCAAGCCACACTATGATGCCATGCTATGATCTTTATGTTTATACCTACACCACGCCATGCTACGCCATGATATTTTGACCATGCCATGATTTGCCATGATCCCTATGTTAGCTGAAGGTTGTATGTTATATTCTATTATGACATGAGTACATGGTATTATCATGTTGTCTTTTTACGTTTATATATATGACAAGATATGTAGTGCTATCATGTGCTTGCTAAGTCGGATGAGACTTACCCTCGCTCCTTAACATTTTTCAAGCAAGGAGAAGTAAAGGTTAAGCTATGGGACTCGGAGATTTAGAGCTTGAAAATCGAACTACTACTTAATTGATGTAGTACATGAATATGTTTAGAGATTTTGGGCATAGTGCCAGGCCTACTGCCACTAAGGGAGATCAAATTCTCAATTGAGCTTCTCCCAGGCACAGTGCCCATCTCTAAGATTCGTTATCGTTTGGCACTTGCTGAGTTAGCAAAATTAAAGAAACAACTTCAAGAATTATTGGATAAAGAATTTATTCGCCCTAGTATGTCTCCATGGAGGGCTCCTATTTTATTTGTTTGGAAGAAGGATAGATCTCTACGGCCATGTATAGGTCATCGGAAGTTGAATCAAGTTACTATCAAGAATTGGTATCCTCTGCCACGAATTGATGATTTATTTGATCAAGGAGTCATTATATTTTCGAAGACAAATCTTCGTTCAAGATATCATCAATTAAGGATTAAAGAAGAAGATATTCCCAAAACAGTATTTCGAACCAGGTATGGGCATTATGAATTTCTATTCATGCCTTTTGGTTTAACCAATGCCCATGCAGCTTTTATGGATTTAAAGAGCCAGGATATTCAAACCATACTTGGATCATTTTGTAGTAATTTATATATGATGTTATGATATATTCTCCTACTGAGGAAGCACAGAAGGAACACCTGAAGATTATTCTGGAAACCCTCAAAACTCACAAATTATATGCCAAATTTAGCAACTGTGAGTTCTGGTTACAACAAATTCAATTTCTTGGTCATATTATTTCTAAAGAAGGTGTAGCTGTTGATCTTGCCAAGATTCAAGCTATACTTAATTGGGAAGTACCCAATACTCCAACTGAAGTTTGGAGTTTTCTAGGCCTAGCTGGATGCTACAAACGCTTTATAGGTTTGCTACTCTATCAACCCCTCTTACTAAATTACAGTGGAAAGGGGTGAGATTCTTGTGGACTGAAGAATGTGAAAGAAGTTTGCAGGAGTTAAAGAAAAGATTAACTACAGCCCCAATCCTTGCCCTACCTAGTGGAACTGAAGGTTTTGTTACTTATACAAATGCCTCAAGACAAGGTATCGGTTGTGTACTTGTAACGACCTGCCATCCTATGACCGGAGACCCGGTCACTAAATGGATGTCGGCCTATTCACTGCGGGTTCACACCCGGATCTCACACAACACATCTGGAGGAGTAAGCGCTAAACAAGGCTAAATATGACAATCACACGGACTACAAAGATATAACAAGTGCACAGGAAGGAAGATAACAATATCCGTATACAGTCCAACAATAATTACATGGTCCAACAAATTAAATAAGTACAGGCAGAAGAAAAGTACAACAACATCGGGGCATACCCCGGAACTGAGACAGCTGCTGGTCCGCACACCAAGAAGACACCACACGCCGCGAGGTCCACACCTGAAACCGCAGGGAGTGAGCCACACCAGAATTGGACTCAGTAGGGATCATCCGATCCCCTGCCTCCCACTCATACACCCACAAGTGCAACAATACGGATATATGACAATTAAACAAAGCAGTAAACATAGCACCCAAACCTAATATGAAACGCACGCATAAGCAGTGTAGCAGGAACTGTTCTAAGCAACCTGAAGAACCCAACACAAAGTCACGTCTCACAGCCAAAGTCCACAAAGCGACCAAACCACACTGTCGACCGAAGTCAAACGTCGCCTCACAACACTACCACCACTACTCACGCCTATCCGCCCCTACAGTGTTCCGGGGCACTGTAGGGTGAGGCAGTGAGTCAAACTAGGACTAACTGGGACTAGTGAACCACCACTGCCCAGCTATGTGTGCACACAAGCAGTCTAGACTACTGTCCTACCAACCGGATTTCCTCCACGCCAGGCCTCGGCGCTTCAGGAGGGCCCTGGGGACCGGCGAACCCCCGTCAAGCCGAAGCTACAGGAACTACCCACAACCCTAACCTCTCGGGCTGCGTCAGGCCAAAGGGCGAAGGGTATCACTCGTAACCTTGATCAAAGGTCACATCAGGCCCAGTGGCTACAGGGGTAAAACAACTCCAACAGTACCACAACTAGCTCCACAGCAAGAAACGCGCCGGAAGCTGCCACGACAAACAGGGAAACCCCGACCCGCTGAGACCAAACAACAACCCCTCGGATAGCGCACCGGCTACTCCGGCCCGACGGGCTCAAGGTGGTTCTGCTTCCCTCAGCCAAAGGTAAAACACAACATGTACCACTCCCCCACCGGTACGGCACAATGCCTCACAGACACCATAGCTCACCCCCATTGGCCCATGGTGACAGACGTAAACCACAGTAGTTCCAATTCCATCCGCATAAACACACACACATACATGATGTAATTCCATTCACGCAGAAGTCCCCAGTCTCAGTGTACCACTTAAAGCATGCATTCGAACCATCCAATCGTGAAACATGTGTTAAATAATAGGAGTTAAGCAATTCTGTCTTGAATCGCGTCGACCGAGGTCGACGCCATTCAAGTCCCTAAAACCGGTTCATTAAAACCATATTATTCCTTAAACCATGTCGACATGGGAAGCCGCCCTTTAAAACGCGTCAGAGTCCACAGACGCCATTCACCCCAGAATTTCAGATTGCAGAAGCCTCAGTCGGGGTGATTTCCTGCTTAAAAGGCGTCATGATGGTCCGACGTCCTTCCAAAAGGCGTCATCCATACATGACGTCTTTTAGCGCCAGAACCCCGTACAACGAAACCTCGAACAGGGAGGTTTCTGCCCTAAAACGCGTCGTACTGCCCTGACGTCCTTCTAAAAGGCGTCGACCAGGCACGACGCCGTTTAGCGCCAGAAACCTGGTTCCCTGGTTCGATCCGAGGGTTCCTCCTTAACCCCAAACACCCCAAAACGCCCAAAACAGAAGGGGGAGAAAAGGGAAATCAAACTACTACGAGCATGCTACAATTCCACGATCTCGAACACGGCCAATCCCACAAGAAACCCCCTAAACATGCTCATTCTAACCCCAAACACATCATGCCACGCCAAGGAAATCACGAGCAAGACAACCACAGTCCATGCAAGGTTCGTCCCCCTACCGGTTCTTGAACTCCTCCAAGCTCCGTGCCGCTGACCCGCCGCACCGCAGACCGCCGCCGGTACCCTCGAGGACGCCGCCACTCCGCCGGGACGTCGGCCGCCGTCCGGAGAATGGAACGCCGCGAAGGATGTGGTGGAGGTAGAAGTGAGAGGTAAGGAGGTATTGGAGTGATGGAAGAGGAAGAAGAGGAAGGGAAGGGAGAAAGGAGGGCAGAGGGGGCGGAGAGGGCGAAGAGAGAGAGGGTGGAGGCGAAGAATGAGGGAAAGAAGGGGAGGCTCGCGGGGTCAATCTGAATCTGGCTAAAACGCGTCGATTGAGACAGACGCCAATCAGTCTGACAAGACGGGCCGTATTGACAGCGCTCTGAAACGCATCGCTAACCACGGACGCCGTTCAGACGACAGGACAGGCCGTACTGACAACGCTCTGGCGCCGTACACTGACATCGCAGGGGTCGCAGTCTGAATCGCGTCGTCCATCGTGGACGCCGTTCAGACGACACGACAGGGGCTGTACTCTCGCGGCCCGAGACCCGCCCACGTGGCGCACACGTGGCACAACAGAAAGCAGACTTAAATGGCGTCTACACAGACAGACGTCTTTTGAAAGACGTCGAGCAGTGCAGACGTCATTCAGTCAGAAATCTCAAGACCCCCCCTCAGGGTCGAAACCAGGGGATCTGGCCCGAACCCGACCCGAATACAGAACCCAAAACCTCAGTCCTTACAGTACTCATGCAGCGTGGTAAGGTAAATTGCTTATGCATCCCGCCAACTAAAGGATCATGAGCTAAATTATCCTACCCATGATCTTGAGTTAGTAGCAGTAGTTCATGCACTCAAACTATGGACGCATTATTTATATGGAGTGCAATTTCAAGTCTTCACAGACTATCAGAGCCTTGAATATATTTTCTCTCAGAAGGAACTTAATTTTAGACAACGGCGTTGGATAGAATTCTTAAAAGATTATGATTTATAATTGAATTATCACCCATGCAAGGCAAATATTGTAGCCGATGCTCTTAGCAGGAAGGAGCTAATGATGATCAGGGATTGGAAAATGATTGAGGAAGTGATTGCCTCCCTATCTCAGTTATCCATCCAATCTGTCATTGTGGAAAAGATTTCTAAAGCTCAACAGAATGACCTTAAGTTGCAAGAACTGACTGATAAACCCAAATTTAAAACAAATGATCGTGGGGTAGTATATTTCAAAGGCAGATTATGTGTTCCCAAGGACCAAGAATTAAGAAGGGAACTTTTGACTGAAGCTCATAGGTCAAAGTTCAATATCCATCTTGGAAGTGCCAAGATGTTCCAAAACATGAAGCGTACCTTCTGGTGGCTAGGTATGAAGAAAGATATTACTGATTTTGTTTCTAAATGCCTTATCTGTCAGCAGGTTAAGGCAGAACATCAGAGACCCTCTGGACTTTTGCAAAAGATAGAAATTCCAATGGAAATTGGAACATATAACTATGGACTTTATTGTGGGTCTTCCTCGATCAGCACGCGGACATGATGCCATCTGAGTAATCGTGGATAGATTCACAAAATCTGTCCATTTCTTGCCAATCAAGATTTCACAATCAGTAGAAAGTTTGATCAAGCTTGGGGTTCCCAAGTCAATTATCTCCGACAAAGACTCTAGATTCACCTCGAGAATATGGAAGAGTCTCCAAGAAGCTTTAGGCACTCAATTAAAATTCAGTATCTTCAGACTGACGGTCAATTAGAAAGAACTATCCAGACACTAGAAGATATGCTTAGAGCATGTAGTCTGAATTGGAAAGGAGATTGTGATAAAAACTTACCGTTGGTTGAGTTTGCCTATAACAATAGTTTCCATGTCAATATTAAAATGGAACCTTTTGAAGCTCTATATGGGAGACCCTACAGATCACCTATATGTTGGGAAGAGTCTGGAGAGAGACAAATGATAGGACCAGAAATTGTGCAGGCCAGCACAGAGAACATTCAACTTATCCGTCAAAGTTTGATAGCTGCACAGAATCGACAAAAGAGTTATGCCGATTAGAGGAGAAAAGATATCTCTTTTGAAATCGGGGAACATGTTTTCTTGAAAGTTTCTTCATCAAAAGGGATTGTCAGATTCAAAAAACGAAGTAAGCTGGCACCTCGCTATATTGGTCCATTTGAAATTCAGCAGAAGATTGGAGACGTAGCGTACCAGTTAGCCTTACCACCTACCCTGGAAGGAGTTCACAATATTTTCCATGTCTCCATGCTCAAGAAATATCTTTATGATCCATCCCATGTCATAGATTATGGTGAACTCCAGATCCAACCAAATTTGAGTTATGAAGAACAGCCTGTGCAAATCTTAGACTTCAAGACAAAGGAGCTCATAAACAAGACAATTCTTTTGGTGAAAGTCCTATAGAGAAACCAGTCAACAGAAGAAGCTACATAAGAAATGGAAGAAGAAATGAGGAGCAAATACCCACATCTTTTCGGTAAGATCCTCACCATATTCAGCAATCTATTCAGTTAGATTAAAATTCGAGGATGAATTTTGTTTAAAGGGGAGAGGATGTAAGGACCTACAAGATTATAGTTACATGCCAACATATACATAATTATAAAAAGGGTATATTTGCAAATACTGAAAAAGTATAAAAGCAATTTTGAAAGGTTGATGTCCTATGATGCAATAGATGATTTTCATAAGGTTTAAGTGTAATTTTAAAGGCTTATAGAAGTGTTCTCAAATCACTGAAAATAAGTTAAATTTGGTGAAGAAGTATTGAATGAGGGTATAAAGCTAATTATAAAAGATACAGGAAATTAAATGTAAAAGTACTAAAGAATACTGCTAAAGGATAAGGAAACTGGCAAAGGATAATAGTAAGATTTCTTGGCCCCCAAGAAACCATGCCACGTCACCATGCCACTTGTCTCCATCCAAGCAACCCTTATCCCTTTAGGACACATGTCCCAAATCCAAGAGACTTGTCCCCATCCTAGACCTTGACCATCCCAATAAATAGGGGGGTAACCCCTCTCATTCTCCCCATTCCTCCCCTTCCTCCTTCACCCATGTTTAGAGAGAGAGAGTGAGGGAGAAAGAGAGGCAGAAAGGAAGAGAGGAAGGAAGAAAGAGAGGAAGAGAGAAAGATTTAGAGTGGGAACGGGAGCTGTTCGGGGTTCTTCGCACGTGTAGGAGGAGGAAGTTCCCACCATGTCCAAGCGAGCTCTTGGTTTAAAGGCAAGTACATGGTCATGTCTCTATGGTTATTTTCCTATCGCAAATGGCCTATTTTCAAACATGTATTTTCCTAGAAACTTAAGTAAGTGCTACTAAGTCGTTATGCTTCCGAAATGACAAAAGAGCCTAAATGGATATCCAATCCATGCCTAAATTCCATTCCATAAGTCTCCCAGATGTATATGCTAAGATGATTAACCAGCTGGTAGCTTGGGAACTAAGTGTTGGGATTTCTCGGGTTTCTTCGGATCGCTCACGCAACGGAAAATAAAATATTAAACAGCGATCCGTTCCCGTTTCAAAAAAAAAAAAAACTAAAACTACGATTATCGGATAATCGATTCTCACCGTGCGCGGATTCGAATCCGCAACCGTTCGGTTCCGTCGGTGTGACACCGCAAGCCGCGCAAGCGCCCGGCCTCTAGCGAAGTCCACGCGATCCTCCCCGCGACGGATATCCTCGCGTTCCTCATTCTTCGCAGCCCACGAAACCTCCTCCGGTCGCAGCAATGATCGCCGCAACGCGCGGACGATTTCCCGTCGAACGGGACTCGGAGAAGCGGCGGAGCAGATCTGGATCTGTCTGGACGCCAGAGAGAGAGAGAAACAGAGGAGGGGCGGCTAGCGTTAGCAGCAGCTTGGCCTACTCAGCCCGTTCGCTATGTTTTATACTAACCACACGGTTTTTCATAAAAATCTCCGATTTATATAAAACCCACTTATTTATCCATCTCCTTGAGAATTATTTGCGTGTGACCCTCTAACCCCAAGTACCAGTCCAGTTAATGGCCCAACAAGTCCAGTGACTCCTCACTGACTTTATTAATCAATTAATAACCCTTTATTAATCAATTAATCAATCGAATTGATGTCGCACATCGAATTCGACCGGGCCTCCGATCACGTTGGGTGCCAAGCAACACCACGTGAACCCGGAAGGTATTTGGGGTTAAGTAACCCACTCTTAGAACCTTTCCGCCGACAGTTAACGCGTGGATATAATCCTTCATTCGTATAATGCTCTCGAGTCAACTCAGGGCATGGCGAGCTGTCAAACCCTAACCGGTCGACTCACTTGGATTGGATGCCACAGATGAATATCGGAAAACTGCTTTCCCGATATTATTGTCCACCCTGGCCAGGGACTTTCGTGCATCCTTCCTAAAGCATTCTCTCTCTAAGTACCGTGAGTGAATGATTCCTTATTGACACACAATTCCCTTCGACGGCATTCCGCTGTACCCAATCCTTGGCGTATTAGAATCCCGTGGTTAAAGCACAGAAGTCCACCGCCAAGGTGTCCTTGGTGTCTCAGGTCCGAGGACCATCCACGCAATTGCGACAATAGAATCAAGCTGGTTGACAGTGAGGTACAATACCATCCAGCGATTCAGTCGGATCAGTTCAGTGAACTCATTCTCCAATGAGCACCTACAGATTCGCCTTAATGTCTCTACACAAGTGACTTATGAGATCAGTCGCCCTCATCATATGAGCAGGAGTAATCTGTACTAGTCTCGATAATTAATGCGATTTACACATAATGAATATTATGCCATTATATTAATAAATGAACGAGATTTACATAGTCAGATTGGCTGGTAGGCCACCTAACACTAACAATCTCCCACTTGGACTAAAGCCAATCACTTTTATACAATAAGCCTATAGACTCTAGGTGACGCTCAAACACAATTTTAGCCAACGGCTTTGTCAGTGGATCTGCTACATTGTCGACGGATGGAACTCTTTCCACTACTACATCTCCTCTGTATATGATCTCTCTGATATGGTGAAAGCGCCTCTTTCGCTTGCGCAATTGTTCCATTATTGTCGCACAACAGTGGAACAGGCTCAGAGATGCTGGGAACTACGCCGAGGTCGGTGATGAATTTCTTCAACCACACTGCTTCCTTGGCGGCTTCAGCTGCAGCGATGTACTCAGCTTCAGTCGTCGAATCTGCAGTGGTTACATGCTTGGAACTCTTCCAACACACTGCGCCTCCAGTCAAAGTAAACACGAATCCAGATGTTGACTTGCTATCATCTGGATCTGACTGGAAACTTGAGTCAGTAAAGCCTCGTAGTTTCAAGTCACCTCCTCCATAGACAAGAAATATATCCTTAGTTCTTCTCAAGTACTTAAGGATACATTTCACTGCCTTCCAGTGCTCTTCGCCTGGATCAGCATGAAATCTGCTCGTAACACTTAGAGCAAATGCAACATCAGGCCGTGTACATAGCATGGCATACATGATAGATCCTATGGCAGAGGCATAGGGTATTCTATCCATGAATGCCCTCTCATCCGGAGTCTTAGGAGACTGCTCCTTTGAGAGAATAATTCTATGTCTCATCAGTATGAGACCTCTCTTGGAATTTTCCATGCCAAACCTTTTGACTATGGTGTCTACGTACAAGGATTTGATCATTCCAAGCATCCTCTTTGATCTATCTCTATAGATCCGTATTCCTAATACGTAGGATGCTTCTCCAAAATCCCTCATGGAGAAGTTTTTCGACTGCCAGATCTTTATTGATGACATCATAGCTACATCATTCCCAATGAGTAGTATGTCATCTACATAAAGAACTAGAAAAGTGACTGCACTCCCACTGATCTTCTTGTACACACAAGGCTCATCTTCATTCTTAATGAGGTCATAAGACTTGACTGCCTCGTCAAATCTTATGTTCCTGCTCCGGGAAGCCTGCTTCAGTCCATAAATGGACTTCTGAAGCTTGCACACTTTATCTAGAGATTCTTTGGATGTGAAACCTTCTGGTTGTATCATATACACCTCCTCAAGGTTACCATTGAGGAAGGCAGTCTTCACATCCATCTCCCAGATTTCATAATCAAAATGTGCAGCAATGGCGAGTAGAACTCTGATCGACTTTATCATGGCAACTGGTGAGAAAGTCTCGTCATAGTCAATTCCTTGCCTTTGACGATATCCCTTTGCCACCAACCTTGCCTTATAACTGTCGATCCGTCCATCAGCACCGGTCTTTCTCTTAAAGATCCACTTGCAACCGATGGGTACAATACCCTCGGGCAAGTCCTCCAAGTTCCAAACTTGGTTGGTGTACCTGGACTAGATTTCTGAGTTCATGGCTTCTTGCCATTTCCCGGCTTCTGGGCCTTTTATGGCCTCCTGGTAGGTTTTAGGATCATCATCCTCATTATATTGTACCTTAGACTCACCTTCAGCAATATGTCCAACATATCGTTCGGGTAGTCTAGGTACTCTACTAGATCTACGAGGCTCATCTGTATGTACCTGAACAGATTCAGGAACTGATATCTCATCTGATGATAATGTAGCTGTTTGGGCATCTGGAACCTCTTCCAGTACTATTTTACTCCCACTGTCCTCCTGGAGAAGGTATTCCTCTTCCAAGAAGACAGCTTTTCTGGCGACAAACACATTTTGTTCACCAGGATGGTAAAACTAATATCCAAAGGTTTCCTTTGGATATCCCACAAACCTGCATTTATTAGTTCGTGATTCCAGCTTGTCTGGATCATGCCTCTTTACATGAGCAGGACAACCCCAGACTTTAACATGTTTAAATTCTGGTTTCCTGTCTTTCCATATCTCATATGGAGTAGAGGCTACAGACTTGCTGGGAACTCTGTTCAGTAGGTATGCTGCTGACTCTAGAGCATACCCCTAGAGGGACACTGGTAATCCAGAAAAGCTCATCGTAGATCGCACCATGTCCAACAAGGTGCGATTCCTCCTTTCCGATACATCATTCATCTGTGGTGTATATGGAGGGGTCAGCTGAGAAAGGATACCATTATCCTTTAAGAATTGTGTAAAATTAGTATTCAAGTATTCTCCTCCTCAATCTGATCGAAGAGTTTTAATACTCTTTCCTAACTGCTTCTCTACCTCATTCTTGAACTCCTTGAACTTCTCAAATGCTTCCGACTTGTACTTCATTAAGTACACATAGCCGAATCTTGAGAAGTCATCGGTGAACGTGATGAAGTAAGAAAAGCCACATTTTGCTTGGGTGGACATTGGACCACATACTTCTGAATGTATTAGTTCCAGAATGGCCTTGGCACGTTCTCCATATCCAGTAAATGGAGATTTTGCCATCTTTCCCATAAGGCAGGATTCACATGTTGCAAACGATTCGTAATCGAATGCAGTTAAGTAACCATGCTTGTGCAACTTTTGCAACCTGATTTCGCCAATGTGCCCAAGTCTACAATGCCACATGTAGCCTTGGTTCACACAATTCTTGCTCTTCTTAAGAACATTATCAATTTGAAGATTGTAATAAGAAACATCTAAGAGATATAGACCGTTAACTAAAGATGCCGAAGCTATTGATTTATTACCATAATAAATCGAACAACTTCTATTCTCAATAGTCAACCTATATCCTATCTTGTCCAAACAAGATATTGATATGATGTTCTTTATTATGCTAGGAACATAATAACAATCCTCTAATAGTAAGGTGTCTCCCGATGGAAGCCTGAGGTTTGCTGTCCCAATAGCAATCGCCGCAACTTTTGTGCTGTTTCCTAGTCTCAATTCCACCTCACCCTGTCTCAGCTTGCGCTTACTTGTCAGCATCTGCACATCATGGCAGATATGAGAAGCACATCCGGTATCTAATACCCAAGATGCGGAATCTCTAACTGACAAGTTGATATCTATCATATAGTTATCTGAAGCTTCAAACAGCTTCACTCTTCCATGAGCTTTATCGTTAAGGAACTCCTTGCAGTTCCTCTTCCAGTGATCATACTGCTTATAGTAGAAGCAGTCACCCTTCACTACTCTTTTGCCTTTGTCCTTCGATCTTTTATCGTTAGCTATCATGTTTGCTTTAGGGGCATCCAATGCTGATTCAGCAGGAGGATCAGCTCTAGGGACAAAGTCAATGTGCTCAGATCTGAAGACATTCTTCAGGTTTCTGAACCAATCCGAGTAGATCAGGTAAGTCAAAACGACATCAAGTGTGCCACGGAGTAGGTTATTCGACGATATAATTCCCTACTAGAGATAAGTAAAATCTATTTAGCAGATGTTCAATTATTAAAATTTAAAACAAGACATGGTCTTTTGTTCAAGTTTAACTCCCACTAATTTTCGACGGACTGTATAACCCTCAGTTATACAGTACGGGAGACGCCGACAGTCTCCTAGTGGGGATCAGAATCTCAATGACTTGCACTACAACCTTGTGGATAGCACAGCAAATTGTAATACAATCAGAGAGCACCCAACTTATGGGACTTGCAACTCCTTGCAATATCTGATCATGGCTTTGGTCCCCAGATATTTAATGGCCTTGTGGATAGCACAACAAACCATTAATTCTGTTCTAAGCTAACCATCGTTACGCGACGAGCATAGATTTGCATGCAGCCCTTGTGGATAGCACAACAAAGCTACATGGTTCCTCTACCCCAATCTATAGGCATCTAATGCCATAGCCACAGTTTCTCCTCCCAATTAAGTAGGCCTTGTGGATAGCACAACAAACCTGCCTAAAGTGATTCGAATCCTATGACTATAACGATGGTGGACCACGCGGTAAGTTCTTAACTACTCACATCACATGGCTAAAATAAAAGAGTTTTCAAAAATAGATAACTTTGGCTTTCAAAAAGCTGGGATCCAATCAAAATTGGTATTTGAATTTTGAAAACACTTTTAATTAACTTAACATGCAATTAAATCAAATTTAAAAGCATTAAACACACATCACATGCGCACACACTCCAAATTAATAATTCTATATTATTCCATCTAAATTAGAACATTTCTAAAAATCTAACACTTAGATTAAACCCCATTAATAATCTAACAATTAGACTATTTAAAGACTAATCTAACTCTTAGATTAATCCAACAAAGTTAATTAATAATTTAACACTTAAATTAATAATCAACCAAATTAATTATTAACTACTAATCTAACATTTAGATCAGCCAATTAATGTTAATTATTAATTTAACTTTTAAACTAACAATTAACACTAAGTAATTAATAATCAATTAATCTAACTCTTAGATTAAATAATTAAAGTTATCATTAATCTAACTATTAAATTAATGACTAACAATAATTAATTAAGGACTGCCAATTTAACATTTAAATCAGTCATTTAAGTTAATTATTAACTGAACAATTAAATTAATAACTAACTCAAATATTAACTAACAATTAATTGAAATAATACTTAGTAATCTAACAATTAGACTAATAACTATTAATAACTAATTTAACATTTAAATTAGTTAAATTGAGGTTAATAATCAATTTAACATTTAAATTAATATTAACCCCAACTAATTAACAACTAATTGCTAGTTAATAAGAAAAAACTTAATTAACATAATGATTAAAAATCATTAATTAAAGAATTAACTAAATTAGAATTCTAATTTAAAATTTAAAATAATTTCAAATTTTAAATCCAAATCTAATTTAATTAATAACTGGGTAATGGGGTTTTAAATTGGGTAAATTAAAAGGGAAATGGGCCCAACCCATTAAGGCCAAATGGCCCGGGCCTTGGCTCGGCCAGGGGCTCCGGCCCGGTCTGGCCAGGGGCCCAGTCCGCCAGGCCCGGCCCAGCCGTGGACCGGTCGCCCCCCACCCGACGCCCCCCCCAATCCTGCAAACCCTAACCCGCAGGTGGGTGGCGGCGGCTAGAGTTGCAGGCGGCGCCGGCGGCCGCCCCCGGCCCTGCCCGGCGCCGGCGCTGCCCCCGGCGCCGGCGCTGCCTCCGGCGCCGGCAGGGTCGCCGGAGAGGCCCCCGAAGGAGCTGGCCAAGCTCCCAAAGTCCCCCCAAAAAACTGGTTTTTTCATAATTTTAAATCCGATTTCGGGCACGATTTTGTAGCTCTTCAAGGCCACCATGGCGCCGGCTATCATGCCCAGTGTGTAGTGGTGACTATCACCAAGAAATCCAGAGATCTAACCCGCCATCCCAACGCTTGGGAGGCATGTACGAAGCCGCTAAAGTACCCCGGTTCATCATCTTATGAAGAACTCCGAAAACCCCAAATGAAATCCGAAAAAGTACAGAAAAATAATCAAATTATTTGTGTTCATCATATGAACACTATTCCGTCATTTTAATCGGATTAAACACATGGAATAACTCAAAAAAAATTAACTTCGAGAACCAAAACGGGACGAGAAACAGTGGAACCTGGCTCTGGTACCACTGTTGGGATTTCTCGGGTTTCTCCGGATCGCTCATGCAGCGGAAAATAAAATATTACAGCGATCCGTTCCCGTTTCGAAAAACTAAAAACAACAATTATCGGATAATCGATTCTCACCGTGTGCGGATTCAAATCCGCAACCGTTCGGTTCCGTCGGTGCGACACCGCAAGCCGCGCAAGCGCCCGGCCTCTAGCGAAGTCCACGCGATCCTCCCTGCGACGGATATCCTTGCGTTCCTCGTTCTTCGCAGCCCACGAAACCTCCGCCGGTCGCCGCAACGATCGCCGCAACGCGCGGACGATTTCCCGTCGAACGGGACTCGGAGAAGCGGCGGAGTAGATCTGGATCTATCTGGACGTCAGAGAGAGAGAGAAACAGAGGAGGGGCGGCTAGGGTTAGTAGCAGCTTGGCCTGCTCAGCCCGTTCGCTATGTTTTATACTAACTGCGCGGTTTTTCATAAAAACCCCCGGTTTATATAAAACCCACTTATTTATCCATCGCCTTGAGAATCATTTGCGTGTGACCCTCTAAGCGCAAGTACCAGTCCAGTTAATGGCCCAACAAGCCCAGTGACTCCTCACTGACTTTATTAATCAATTAATAACCCTTTATTAATCAATTAATCAATCGAATTGATGTCGCACATCAAATTCGACCGGGCCTCCGATCACGTTGGGTGCCAAGCAACACCGCGTGAACCCGGAAGGTATTTGCGATTAAGTAACCCACTCTTGGAACCTTTCCGCCGACAGTTACCGCGTGGATATAATCCTTCATTCGTACAATGCTCTCGAGTCAACTCAGGACATGGCAAGCTGTCAAACCCTAACCGGTCGACTCACTTGGATTGGATGCCGCTGATGAATATCGGAAAACTCCTTTCCCGATATTATCGTCCACCCTGGCCCGGGACTTTTGCGCATCCTTTCTAAAGCATTCTCTCTCTAAGTACCGAGAGCGAATCATTCCTTATTGACACACAATTCCCTTCGACGGTATTCCGCTGTACCCAATCCTTGCCGTATTAGAATCCCGTGGCTAGAGATTCGTAAACCAAGGTCAAAGCACAGAAGTCCACCGCCAAGGTGTCCTTGGTGTCTCAGGTCCGAGGACCATCCACACAGCTGCAACAATAGAATCAAGCTGGTTGACAGTGAGGTACAATACCATCTAGCGATTCAGTCGGATCAGTTTAGTGAACTCATTCTCCAATGAGCACCTATAGATTCCCCTTAATGTCTCCACACAAGTGACTTATGAGATCTGTCACCCTCATCATATGAGCATGAGTAATCTGTACTAGTCTAACCGGATATCCGATGTCCTTCTCGGATATCCTCCGACTAGGAACGATTAAGAATATGTGTGTTTAAGTGATCAATCTCATTAGTATGATCTCATCATAATCTGATCACTATAGCACATATTCACGGACTTCATTATGAAACGATAATTAATGCAATTTACACATAATGAATATTATGCCATTATATTAATAAATGAACGAGATTTACATAGTTAGATTGGCTTGTAGGCCACCTAAAACTAAAACTCCCACCTTCCAGGACCTGGTGGGTCGGGCCGATAAATATATCAACCAGGAGGCCCTGATGATGTCCAAGGGCAAGAGTACTGCCGAGGCGGTATCGGCGGCTACCCCTCCAGCGGTTCGTCCTCGCCCAGAAGATCAGGAACCCTCTCGCAAGCGATACTGGAGAGAAGAATGGGACCGAGACAAGCGCCGAGATCCGCAGCAACGGTATCTACCACTACCTGCTCCGCCCTCCCAGATGCTCATGGAAGAAGATCAGGAACCCTCTCACAAGCGATACCGGGGAGAAGAATGGGACCGAGGCAAGCGCCGAGATCCGCAGCAACGGTATCTGCCACTACCTGCTCCGCCCTCCCGGATGCTCATGGAGGTGAAAGGTATGCTTTGGCAACCTTAGCGCATCAAGACAGATCCCCGCCGAAGGGACTCCAACAAATACTGCGAGTTCCATCGGAAAACCGGCCATTCAACTGACGAATGCCGGCACCTTCGGGAGGAGATTGATCGCCTCATCCGGGAAGGCCGTCTGTCGTAGTACCAGCATGTGCAGCCTCAACAGTGGCAGAACTGGGACGTCCCCGAGGCAGCAAGGCAACGGCAACTCCCGGATAAAGAAACCCCACCTCAACCGAAAGTGACTTCGGCTCCGGCGGAAACATCGCACCAACAACCTAGTGCCGAGTCGATTATGATGATATCCGGAGGACCGGGAGAGGGAGCAAGGCGTCGTTGAGCCGATGCTGCAGCAGAGATAGTAGCAGTCGATGCAGGGCCGAAGCAGTTTCGTCAAGAAGACATCGTCTTCGGCCAGGAGGATCTGACAGACGTTCAGGTCCCCCACGACGATGCCCTTGTTGTAAATGCTGTAACGAAAAGTTACGATGTTCATCTTATCTTTGTTGATAATGGAAGTGCTCCCAATGTACTTTTTTACGATTGTTTTTTAAAGATGGGTTTGTATGAGGTTGATATGAAGCCTCACCGGGGGCCTCTATTTGGCTTTAATGGTTCACCTTGCCAAGTAGAAGGCATCGTCCGGCTACCTGTAACCCTAGGTACAGCCCCTCGGCAATTAACTGTTGAAACGGATTTTGCCGTCGTAAAGGTCTACTCGGCCTACAACGCCATTTTTGGCCAAAAGCTGATCGGAGGAATTGGAGCTGTGCCTTCGTCTTTCCATCAGAAGCTGAAGTTCCGCACCGGTCATGGAGTCGGCGAAGCTAAGGGAAATCAGGAAGCTGCCCGGCAGTGCTATATGATTTCGGTCATAGGGAAGGCTGCGGCCGAATCCCTTTCGATCGAATCTTCAGCCGAAGCGTCCCCAAGGGAGGAACTTACAACCGTTCTGGTTCCGGGAGGAGAAGGCCGAACACTAATGATAGGTTCCGGCCTCAAGAAGACTGAAGCCGAGAGGCTTGTCGAATTCTTGAAGGAAAACCTCGATGTCTTCGCCTGGTCTCCTTCGGATATGCCCGGAGTCGACCCGAAGATGGCAGAGCATCAGCTGCATGTCGACCCGAACCAGCCTCCGGTCAAGCAGAAGAGGCGTACCTTCAATCAAGAAAGGAGGATGGCCATCCAGGCTGAAGTACAAAAGGGGCTAAACGCGGGACATCTCTGAGAGGTGCACCTTCCCGAATGGATGGCTAATGTAGTGATGGTGCCAAAAAAGACGGCAAGTGGCGAATGTGTGTAGACTTCACCAACCTCAACAAAGCTTGTCCGATGGACAGTTTTCCGCTGCCTCGAATAGACCAGATGGTGGACGCCACTTCCGGCCGTGAACTGCTCAGCTTCCTCGATGCCTATTCAGGCTATCACCAGTTCCGAATGCATCCGGACGACGAGGACAAAACAAGCTTTACAACAGACCTTGGCTTATACTGCTACATCTGGATGCCATTCGGCCTAAAAAATGCCGGAGCAACTTATCAGCGTCTCATCAACAGGATGTTCGCTCCGCAGCTCGGTCGCAATATGGAGGTCTACATCGATGACATGCTGGTGAAAAGCCGCATTGCTGTGGACCATCTAACCGATTTGGCCGAGACATTCTCCACCTTGCGCAGGTATAAAATGAAGCTGAATCCTGCCAAGTGCGCCTTCGGCGTGGCCTCCAGGAAGTTCCTCAGCTACATGGTCACCCGCCGAGGGGTGGAGGCAAATCCTGCGAAGGTTGCGGCTAATATCCAGATGCGCCCTCTGGCCAACGTCCGAGAGGTCCAGAAGCTAAGTGGGAGAATTGCCGCATTAAGCCGCTTCATGTCAAGAGCAACGGATCACTGTTTCCCCTTCTTCAAGCTGCTGAAGAAGACTAGCAATTTCTCCTGGACGGACGAGTGTCAGTCGGCCTTCGATCAGCTGAAAGCTTATCTCTCCGATGTTCCCGTCTTGTCTAAGCCTGTCCGAGGAGAGCAGTTGTTCGTTTATCTTGCCGTGTCTGGAGCAGCTATCAGTGCCGTCCTCGTCCGGGAAGAAGATGGTGTTCAAAGGCCAGTGTATTATATAATCCGAGCCCTCCACAGAGCGGAGCTTCGGTATCCGGCTCTTGAAAAGTTGGCCTTGGCCCTCGTCGCTTCCACGAGGAGGCTTCGGCCCTATTTCCTCGCGCATTCAATGAAGGTCTTCACAGATCAACCCTTGAAGCAAGTCCTCTCTCGGCCAGAAGTGTCCGGGAGGCTAGTGAAATGGGCGATTGAACTGGGAGAGTTCGACATCTCTTATGGGCCTCAGACTGCAATAAAAGCTCAAGCTTTGGCCGACTTCATTGCCGAGCTCACTCCCGAATCATCTTCGACCCCTCAGCCAAAGGTGGTCAGAGCAAATCCTGAAGCCGAAGTTGCTTCGGCTCCTACGTCCTCGGCGGATGACTGGCAACTATACGTTGACGGATCCGCATGCTCTTCGGGCAGTGGCGCCGGGTGGATCTTGGCATCTTCAGAAGGGGTCGTCACAGAGTATGTGCTGCGCTTCTCCTTCCCGGCTACTAACAATGCCGCTGAGTACGAAGCCCTTATATCAGGCCTTTGGGCCGCTAGAAGGCTCGACGCGCAAAGGATAAGGGCGTTCAGCGACTCTCAGCTTATCGCCAACCAAGTCATCGGGGAGTACAAGGCTCGGGACGTATTGATGGCGTCCTATCTTCCGGTAACCCGCAAGATCCTAGCTGAATTTATTTCTTTTGAGATTGTGCAGATCCCTCGGGCCGAAAACGCTCGAGCCGATGCTCTTTCCCGACTAGCGTCGACTCAAGATGGGGGAGGAGGCCGAATGGTTTTAGTAGAAGAACTGGCTGAACCAAGTCTCGACGAATCCGAGGTCATGCAAGTGAATGAATCCGAAGCAGAGACTTGAATGACTCCCTTAATCGCTTTTCTCCTCCGAGAGGAGGTCCCGTCCGATCCAAAAGAAGCAAGGCGCGTCTGGCAACGCTCTTCTCATTTTCTAATTCTGGAGGGTATGCTATATAAGAAGTCCTTCGGCCGACCACTCCTTCGATGTCTCGCCCCGACCGAAGCCGATTATGCCCTTCGGGAAGTACATGAAGGAATCTGCGGGGCACATGTAAGAGGAAGGGCCTTGATCTACAAACTCTTAAGGCAAGGGTACTAGTGGCCGACACTCCGAGAGGACGCAGCTGCTCTCGTCCGCTGTTGTGACCAGTGCCAGAGGTACAATTCCCTCATCCATCAGTCGGCGACCCTCCTGACACCTCTGTCGGACCCTTGGCCTTTCGCCCAATGGGGGATCGATATCTTGGGACCTTTTCCCATGGCCACTGGCCAGAGAAAATTCCTTATCATGGCGGTAGATTATTTCACCAAGTGGGTTGAAGCCGAGCCCCTCGCGTCCATAACAGATAGTAATGCATGGAACTTCGTATGGAAGTCTATCATTTGCCGCTACGGCATCCCTCGGGTAATCATCTCAGATAATAGCAAGCAGTTTAACAGCCATCGGTTCAAGGACAACTGCACAAGCTTCAGTATTCTACATAGGTTCGCTTCGGTAGCACACCCTCGGACGAATGGCCAAGTCGAAGTTACTAACCGAAGCCTATTGCGATGACTGAAGACTCGTCTCGGCAAGGCTAAAGGCCGATGGGTCGAAGAACTGCCAAGCGTTCTATGGGCTTATCGGACAACAAGCCGAACCCCAACCGGAGAAACCCCATTCCGAATGGCCTACGGCGTGGAAGCGGTTATTCCTGTTGAAGTCGGCTTGCCGTCGCCGAGGGTTCTTACTTACGATCCGAAGGACAACGACGAAGCCCTAAGGGATCACCTTGATCTTATAGAAGAAACAAGGGATCAAGCTCGCATTCGGCTGGCGGCATATCAGCAACGCATGGCGAGATATCACAACGCTCGAGTGAAGCCCCACACGTCCAAGCCAGCCGAAGCCGCAAGGAAGCTTTCTCCGATTTGGGAGGGCCCTTATCGGCTGAGAGAAGTAATCTGACGAGGGCCCTATCGGCTGGAGACCCTTTTGGGACAGCCTCTCCCTCGCACCTGGAATGTAGAGTGCCTTCGGCGCTACTTCATGTAAGTTATTTTCCCAGGGTTCAGCCGGACACCATGAATGTATTTTTTGTTCCGAAGTATTGTGTTCGGCACTACTCTAAGTCCGTATAAACCGTACCGGGAGTGGCTTCGGCCAAGCAAACCGTATCGGGAGTGGCACTACTCAGTCCGTGTAAACTGTACCGGGAGTGGCTTCGGCCAAGTAAACCGTATCGGGAGTGGCACTACTCAGTCCGTGTAAACCGTACCGGGAGTGGCTTCAGCCATGCAAACCGTATCGGGAGCGGCACTACTCTAAGTCCGTGTAAACCGTACCAAGAGTGGCTTCGGCCATGCAAACCATATCGGGAGCAGTACTACTCTAAGTCCGTGTAAACCGTACCGGGAGTGGCTTCGGCCATGCAAGCCGTATCGGGAGCGGCACTACTCAGTCCGTGTAAACCGTACCGGGAGTGGCTTCGGCCATGCAAACCGTATCGGGAGCGGCACTACTCTAAGTCCGTGTAAACCGTACCGGGAGTGGCTTTGGCCCTGCAAACTGTATCGGGAGCGGCACTACTCAGTCCGTGTAAACCGTACCAGGAGTGGCTTCGGCCATGCAAGCCGTATCGGGAGCGGCACTACTCTAAGTCCGTGTAAACCGTACCAGGAGTGGCTTTGGCCACGAAAACTGTATCGGGAGCGACACTACTCTAAGTCCGTGTAAATCGTACCGGGAGTGGCTTCGGCCATGCAAACTGTATCAGGAGCGACACTTCTCTAAGTCCATGTAAATCGTACCGGGAGTGGCTTCGGCCATGCAAACCGTATCAGGAACGGCACTACTCTAAGTCCGTGTAAATTATACCGGGAGTGGCTTCGGCCATGCAAACTGTATCGGGAGCGACACTTCTCTAAGTCCATGTAAACTGTACTGGGAGTGGCTTCGGCCATGTAAACCGTACCAGGAGCGGCACTACTCTAAGTCCGTGTAAACCGTACCGGGAGTGGCTTCGGCCATGCAAATCGTACCGGGAGCGGCATGGTTTCGGTCACATACAGAACCGAATTCGGCTATCTACTCAGAAACATGCCATGAAACAAGAGCAAAATGCCTTCTATATATGAGTACAAAAAGGGGCCGTGTGCCTGGCCTCGGCATCTTGAAAACAAAAAAAATGACCGGGACAAGCCCCCGGACTAGCTGTCGGCGTTGTCACCGTCCACATCGACAGGAGTATGGCCGGGAGACGCTGGAGGAGAAGCACGGCCCGAACCCGCCGCGGCATCTTCCGGAGAAGCCGGGGTTCTTTCGGCCTTGAGCTCTCGCCACCAGGCTAAGATCTCTTCCCCCTCTTCATCGGAAGGGAAGCCAAAGCCAGTCAGATATGTGTCCGGACATGCCTTTTGGGCAATGGCCATCCCCAGATCGAACATGGTCGAGGCCGCCTTAGCCCCGGCCTCGAGCATCTTGTCGGCATACTCCGGGCCCTACTTGTAGCTCGCCACGGCCGTGTGAGCGACGTCGTCAGCTTCCTTGGTCTTGGCCTCCAAGTTTGCCTTCAGGGCCGATACCTCCTCGGCGTGGCGACGGCGCTCCTCATCCCGCTCTTTTCCCTTGTCCTGGATCTCGGCCTTCAAGGATGCGATCTCGGCCCAGGCTCGGTCCAGCTCCTTCTTGGCCTTCTTCTTGGCCTCCGAGGTGGTGTGGATCACCTCCCTTTGCCCGTTCAACTCGGACCACAGCCGCGAGTTGACCCCGATTCGGGCATCAATGTTGGCCTCGAAGTCTCGCTGCACCGAGGCCACCTTGCCCGAGGCCAGCTGGTCCGAGGCCAGGTCGACGTCCTGAAGCTTCTGCTGGATAAGGGCCTGGCGGCGGGCAAGAGCCCCACACATGACCGCGGCCTACAGCCGAAAGAAAGGAGAACATAAGACGAAGCAACTAACCAAAACTGCGAGGTAAGGATGAGGAGGGGGGCTCTCACTTGGATGGCATGTGATATGAACGCGATACGCGTCGTTAAACGCTCACGATAATCAACTTCAAATATTACCGGACTCACAATTGATTTGCAAATACTAAATGGTGAGAACCGAGTCGATCCACAGGGAGATAAAATTTCAACTTTGAAAATCTTGAATTTGTAATGAAAATTAGAAGATATGAAGTATTTGATTTCAAATAAAACTAGGAAATTTAGAATTAGGTGGCTAACAAAATATGTGAAATAAATTAGTCAAAAAGATCTAAATATCATTCATTAATTAAATGCCTAATCTAAGGAAAATCTAAGCTAAAACACCAATAATTCATAATCGAAAATTCAAGATAATCATTGTTAAACACCTAAAAGTACGATATGGAATTACAAACTTTTGAGTTTAAATATCTATAAGAAATAAATAAACCTAAACACTTATTGTCTAATAACTAAAACAAATTAATACTGCAGCTGAAGGGCCTTGGTGGCAGCAGGTTGAAGCGTGGAGGTATGCATGCATGTGGACGCTGGTGACTGGCTTCAGGCGCAGCGCATGGGTGCTTTTGCTGGCGGCTGAGGGATGCTGGAGCTGCTGGCTGGTGGAGGTGCAGCGTGTGGACGGTGCTGGCTGGTGCGTGGAGTTGCTGGTTGGGCTTCACTGCAGCGCGTGGACGTGAAGGCTTGCTGGCGTGCGCTGGTTTGCAGGAGGTGCTGCGGGGTTGGAAAAGGAGGAGCTCGGGGAGGCACGCTGGAGCGCTGCCGCGTGGGTCTTCACTGGGCGTGCATGGGCGGCGCGTGCAGGCCCGTGGGTACTCGCAGGTGCGCTGGAGGATGCTGCTGGAGCTTGCTGGCACGTGGAGGAGGTGCTGGCTCGCGCAGGTGTGTGCTGGAGCTTGCCGGCATGTGCGTGGGACGTTGCCGCAGGCTCGCGCAAGCCTGCATGCACCGCTGGTTACGCGTGGAGGCGCAGCTAAGACATGGAGGTGCGTGGGAACCAGAGAGAGAAACCGAGAGAGGGAGTGGGGGAGAGAAAGAGACGGCGAGGGAGAGAAGAGAAAGGGCTGTGGAAACGCTGAGAAGTGGAAGAGAAAGCCGGAGAGAGAGAGGACCCAGACTGAGAGAGAGAGAAATAGAAACCGGAGAGAGGGGGAATTGAAAACTGAGAGAGAGAAGGAGAAGTAGAAAACTGAGAGAGAGAAGGAGAGTGCGTGCAGGGAGAGGGAGATTGCGGGAAATAGAGAGCAGGGATACGGGAGAGAAAGAGAGGCTGTGGGGGGGGGGGGGGGGGTTAACCGAGGGAGAGGAGGAGGAAATATATAGAGAGGAAGAGAAACGTGGGAAAGAGGGAGGAAGGTGTGCGGAGGGAAAGAGGGAGAGACAGAGAAAAGGAAACAGAGAGGAGAGAAGGAAACAGAGAGAATTGGGTTCGGGAAGGAAGGTTTTTTTAAAAAAAAAAGAAAGTGGGGGAAGAGAAGGTGGCTGGTCTTTCTTGGGTTCTTTGGGCAAGAATTTAGGCAATATTAGGACATCGAATGACATTTTTACCCCTGCTTTAGTCGAATTTATTGAGATTCGAACCCTAGACTTCCCCCAAATTTCCGGAAACTCCACCAACTGCACTGCGTCATCGGCATATCCTGTTCACATAGAGTAAATATAAATTAGCATATTATCATTAAAAAATCATTATATTTATTTATTTCGTCTCGGTTTTGTCGAAAAACCGCAAATGCGCTATACTCCATTAATCACATGAAATGACGATGTTTTTAAGTTAGAATTTGACGAAATTGGTACCGTTGGACTTGGTACGCAATTATCTATCATTTCATGCTATTTTACAGCTAAAAACTTGAGTATGATGCATATGATTGCCCTTAAATGATCAATTTAACACTTTATCATATCCCCCAACTTACTCATTGCTAGTCCCTTAGCAATGCAAATAAGGAAAAGTTAAGACAGACAATGAATTAACATGCTTCATTTGTAGTATCTATCACAAACAATTTAAGTGGTAGCCGATTGGTTAAGCTAAAATTTTCATATCCCACAATATTTTAATTCACGACAGGTGATTGTGCATGAAAATTGACACGCTTAGAACTCGTTTCCGACCTTTATGGTATATTCTTGCCTTTACTACCCTTTAGATAAGACTACCTGGGGAGGAGAAGAGAATAAAAGATTTCCCGATCAGTCAGCGAGGACCGTTTTTCAGTTCCCGTCCCAACTCAGCACTTTTCACGACTTGGTCATGTATCTGATACGATGGACTTTTTAGCGTGGCTTTTTCATTTCATTGTACTTTTGCTTTTGAGAGTGCGTACTTTTTGCCACTCTCTTTGAATTGCCTGAGGGGAGGTGCGTACTTTTTGCCACCTACATTCTTTTAGCTCTTTTAACGCCTTCTATTGCCTTTATTGTTTACAGCTGTCCATTTTAAATGACCGCCTCTTTTTAGAGTGATGAGTGGGACAGTCCCCTATTACGAATCCTACATATTCCTTTCGTTCAACCTAAAAAGAAAAATTAGAATAAGTAGTCTTATCCTTAAGGTTAATTCTAGCAATTCTATACTTTTAAGATCTTTCATTTATTCTAAGTGGCCATGTGTGTGTGAAAATTATCCTGCCGTGGATTTTTGTGAAGTGGGATATTTAAACTCTGAAGGCTCTTTAACCAATGTGACTAACAAAAACTGATTTGTTTAAGATTTACTTAATGAAACATGATTTTCATAGGATGTGAAAAGAAGTTTTTTTGAAAGAAATTTTAAAGTTTTGACCATTTTTCAGTGAAAGATATCAGTTTTCTTCAAAAGATCTTCAATAAATGCATATCAAATTGATTGTCCCACCCCCCAACTTGATTGACATTGTCCTCAATGGCATAAAAGATATGAAAAACATGTCAGCCAGAAGATAATTGTAAAGGAGAGAAACAACCTGTAATGAAGAGGATGCGACATACCCAGGGCGACTGCTGCTCAGGGACCTAAAAGGAAAAGAAACACAAAAACTGAAGTAAAATATTGGGTTTCCTCCCAACAAGCGCTAAGTTTATCGTCTTCAGCCAGACGGCAATTCAGTTATTGTGGATCACTCAGTTCTATGGATTCAGGTGATGCATTTTGAAGATTTTCAATGAATGGTTTCAACCGTTGACCATTAACGGTGAAAGTGTTCCCACTCTTGGGATTCAGAATTTTAACGGCTCCATGATCGAAGGCTTTAACGACCACGAAGGGTCCATCCCATCTGGATTTCAGTTTTCCTGGAAATAAGCGGAGCCTAGAGTTAAATAGCCAAACTTTCTGATTTGGAAGAAAGGATTTTCTCACAATATGTTTATCATGAAAAGCTTTAGTTTTGGCTTTATAAATCTTTGAATTTTCATAGGCCTCGTTGCACAACTTTTCTAGCTCACTCAGTTGTAAGGTTCGGTGGGAACCAGCTTGGGCTAGGTCCAGATTGACTTGTTTAATGGCCCAATAAGCCCTATGTTCCAATTCCACTAGAAGGTGGCACGCTTTTCCAAAAACCAGGCGATAAGGAGACATGCCCATAGGAGTTTTGTAAGCAGTCCGATAGGCCCATAAGGTATCATCCAATCTTTCAAACAAATCTTTTCTATCGGGCCTAATGGACTTTTGCAGAATATTCTTAATCTCTCTATTGGAAACTTCCACTTGGCCACTGGTTTGGGGATGATAAGGGGTAGCTACTTTGTGATTAATCTCATATTTCTTAAGCAAAGCCCGAAACTGGTAATTCGTGAAGTGTGTTCCCCCATCACTTATGATAGCTTTAGGCCACCCGAACCGAGAAAAGATATTCTTCTGAACGAATTTAATGACCACTTTATGATCATTGGTTCGGGTGGCTACTGCTTCAATCCACTTAGAGACATAATCCACCACTACCAGTATATATCTATGTTCAAAAGAAGGTGGAAAAGGTCCCATAAAGTCAATTCCCCAAACATCAAAGACTTCAACCACTAAGATTGGGTTGAGTGACATCATATCCCTTTTCGCCATATTTCCTACAGCCTGACATCGGAGGCAAGTTTTGCTAAATTCATGGGCATCTTTGAAAAGTGTGGGTCGGTAAAAACCACTTTGCAGGATCTTGGCTGCAGTTTTCTTTCCTGAGAAATGGCCCCCACAAGCCAGATTATGGCAGAAGTTGAGAACACTCTGTTGTTCTTCTTCAGGAACACATAGCCTAATGATTTGGTTAGGACAGAATTTGAATAATTCCGGATCTTCCCAGAAATAATATTTTTCCTGGGAAAAGAATTTGTCCTTCTTACTTTTAGTCCATCCTTCCGGAAGCTGATTAGTCACCTTGTAATTGACAATATGAGCATACCAAGGTGCAACAGTGTGAGAAATGGCCAGCAGATGCTCATCAGGAAATGAATCAGTTATGGGTGTACTTTCGGAGATCAAAATTCGGGATAGGTGGTCAGCTACCACATTCTCAGAGCCCTTCTTATCCCCAATTTCCAAATCAAATTCCTGAAGGAGTAAGATCCATCTAATAAGTCTATGCTTTGCATCCTTCTTGGTCAACAGGTATTTCAGAGCTGAGTGATCAGAATAGATTATGACTTTTGCTCCTAAAAGATAAGATCTGAATTTTTCTAGGGCAAAAACCACGGCTAACAATTCCTTTTCTGTGGTGGTATAATTCATTTGAGCATCTGCAAGGTTGCGACTTGCAAAATATATCACGACGGGATACTTGTTGATTCTTTGTCCCAAAACCGCACCGATAGCATAATCAGAGGCATCACACATGATTTCGAAGGGCAAAGACCAATCTGGAGATTGAAGAATCGGAGCTTTGGTCAGAGATTCCTTCAGAGAATTGAATGCCTTGATGCAAGATTCAACCATTTCGAAAGGGACATCCCTAGCTAGGAGAAGAGTTAGAGGCCGGGCAATTTGAGAGAAATTGTGGATAAACCGGCGATAGAAACCGGTATGGCCAAGGAATGAACGGATCTGTCTGACCGAGGTATGAGGAGGAAGATTGGATATGAGATCGATCTTAACTTTATCTACCTCTATCCCCCTTTCAAACACAATGTGGCCTAGAACAATGCCCTCTCGAACCATAAAATGGCTCTTTTCCCAGCTAAGTATCAGATTGGTGTCTATGCATCTGGCTAGCACCTGTTTAAGATTTTCCAAGCAATTTTCAAAAGAATCCCCGAAGATTAAGAAATCATCCATGAAAACTTCGAGGAATTCTCCCACCATATTAGAGAATATAGCCATCATCCACCGTTGAAATGTGGATGGTGCATTGCATAATCCAAATGGCATTCTCCTAAAAGCAAACGTGCCATAAGGGCACGTGAAGGTGGTCTTTTCTTGATCTTCTGGGTAAATAGCCACTTGATTGTACCCGGAGTACCCATCTAAGAAGCAAAAGTACTTCTGGCCCGATAACTTTTCCAGAATCTAATCCATGAATGGGAGTGGAAAGTGATCCTTCTTAGTCATGAGATTCAGCTTTCGGTAATCAATGCACACTCTCCATCCCGTGGTAAGCCTAGTGGGTACCTCTTCTCCATGATCATTCTTGATAACCGTTAATCCAGATTTCTTGGGCACCACTTGGGTTGGGCTGACCCATTTACTATCCGATATGGGGTAAATGATACCTGCATCCAGCCATTTCACAACTTCCTTCTTCACCACTTCTTTCATATTGGGATTAAGCCGCCTTTACATCTCCCGACTGGGCTTAGAATTCTCTTCCATAGATGTGATGCATGCAAATGGATGGGCTAATTCCCTTTAAATCGGCCACCGACCATCCAATGGCACCCTTGTGGTCTTTGAGTACCTCGGTTAATTGGGCCTCCTGCGGTGATGTGAGATTTGTCACAATGATGACCGGGAGAGTTTGGTCCGGGCCCAAAAAGATATACTTGAGAGACTCAGGTAATGGTTTGAGTTCAAGCTCAGGAGGGTCCTCTAAGGATGGCAAAGCGGGCTCAGATTGTAAGGCTGGTAAAGGTTCAACCTTAGGCCAAGATGTTAATGGGCCGGGCGAGTCCTTTAAAGTATTGGCTTCCTCCAAAAGGTCATGTGTGAACATCTCATTTTCTTCAACCAGATTATCCAAGTTATCAATAGTATGGCATTCTTTTTCATGATTTGGGTATTGAGATGCTTTGAAGACATTAATCTTGACCTTTTGACCCCCAAATGAAATGTCCATTATGCCAGTTTCACAATTTATATTAGCTTTGGTAGTGGCTAAGAATGGACGACCTAGGATGATCGGAGTGTGAATGAGTTCCTCAGGTAATGCCATATCCAGAATAAGAAAATCTACGGGAAAATAACAATCATGAACCTTCACAATAACATCCTCAATTAATCCCCGTGGAGTCTTCACAGACCTATCAGCCAACTACAAGATGATGGGTGTGGGCTTTAATTCCCCAATATCAAATTTCTCATAAATGGCTGTTGGCAAGAGGTTCACACTAGCACCTAAATCCAATAAAGCTCTATCAAATGTAACTCCACCTAAGTCACATGAGATCAACGGTGCTCCAGGATCCTTTAGCTTCTTGGGTAGGTGATTCATCACAATCGCACTTACATCTTCTGAAAGCTGAACCTTTTCGGGTGCCATTCTAGATTCTCTTCGTGGAGTACATAATTCCTTGAGGAACTTAGCATAAGCTGGCAGATGCTTGATGGCATTGAGGAGTGGAATATTAATCTGAACTTGTTTGAATAAGTCCAACAATTCCTTATTTTGAGCCAGTTTCTTCCTCGCATTGGGCTTAGCTAACAAGGCATTAGGAATGGCACCCTAGGTTGATAAGAACTTGGCCCTTCATCTATCTTCCCTTTCCCTTTCGGGTCTTCCTCCAACTTTTCCATGTTGGGTTCAGTCTTACTTTCACTTTCAATTTCATGAGGCCCATCAGTGGAACCTTTGGCTAACTCTCGATTTGTATGTGGGTTTTATAAACTTTTCCCACTCCTAAGGGCTGAAATGGCTTTAGCATTCTCAAATTGCGGCCCTTTAGGTTGTGGTAATGGGCCAAGCTGAGGTAAAAGGCCCGATTGCTGTGGAAAACCCGGAGGTTGATTCCTTGGACTGGCAATGGGTTGACTAGGAAGTTGACCCACTTCTCTTCTCATCGTAGCTTCAGCTAGTTGGCCCATTTGACTTTCCAACTTAGAAATGGATTGTTGTTAGATCAAAATCAATTGTTGGAGTTGAGTGAATTTGTCATCAAAGTTGGGCTAAGGAGGTTGTTGGTAAGTGGGTGGAGGATGGTATTGGGTTGGTTGTCCAGATTGGAATGAATGGTAGTGGGCCGGTTGACCTGATTGGAATGATTGATAATGGGCCGGTTGACCTGATTGATACTGGGCCGGTTGAGAAAATTGGGCTTGAGATCCCCTGAACATTTCCATAGAAATTAGATTGCTGTTGAAATGAATTCTGTGGCTTTTGGGCTTGATGCATGGGAGGATTGGACATTGGTAATGGGGCCTGCTGATTCTTCCAAGAGAAATTAGGGTGGTTTCTCCAGCCAGAATTGTAAGTATTTGAGAATGGATCATTATTGGGCCTGGAGAATCCCTAGGCAGCATAAACTTGTTCTTGAATGAATGGTGGAAGTTAGGCTGCGGTTGGGCATTCATTCACTTGATGGGTTGGACTTGCGCATAAGGCACAAATATCATGATTGGCAAAAGATGGGCCTTCATATGGACTAGATTGTGTTGGGTAAGTAGGCTCTTGCTTGTTTAAGGCCAAAAGTTGGTCTAGTTTCTGGGCCAAGATGTCTACCTTATCCAATTTCTGATTAATCAGATTTATGTCCATTTTGGATTCGGACTCTCCACGGGCCTTAAGTTCATACATTCCAGTCCGTTTAGATGGCCCAACAGACCTCTCATAAGATGATAATGAGGCATGATTGATGGAATTTTCACTTAACATCTCAAAAAGATCATATGCCTCATCTTCATTTTTCATCATAAATGCCCCTCCACATGAGGCATCCACCATCTGTCTGAACTGTTCAGACAATCCTTCATAGAATGCTTGGACAATTTGCCATTTTGAAGCCCATGATGAAGGCATTTTCTAAGCAATTCTTTCAATCTTTCCCAAGATTCATAGATCAATTCCCCGGGAGTTTGGGTAAAACTCGTGATGGCTCTTCTCATGGTATTGGTCCGCCCTATGGGATATAACTTCTTGAGAAATTCTTTCTGCATTTCTCGCCATGTCCTAATGGGCCTTCCTATAGTTCCCAACCAATATTTAGCCTTATCCTTTAATGAAAAGGGAAATAAGGTCAACTTAAGGCCATCATCGGTGAAATTCTGGATCTTCACCGTAGAACAGATTTCTAGAAATTCATCCAGATGCTTATAAGGATCTTCATTAGTATTCCCATAAAAAGATGGGAGCATCTGAATGGTGCTAGATTTAATTTCATATTGATTGGCTAGATTCTGAGGAAGATGAATACAGGATGAAGGTTGATATAGATTTGGAATGAAATAGTCCTTCATTTGCTTTGGTGGGTCCTCATTATCAGCCATCTGATCTTGTGGTGGATTTCTTTGATGTATGACTCTTTCTATTTCAGCAAATGGTCCTAGAAGGTTAGGGTTTTGAGATCTCCTACCTTGCATACACTAGGACTGATGGAGAGAGGATGGATTTGAATTTTGTTTTCTATTTCTTGTTTTTTTTTTTAAATGCAAACAATTTTGTTTTCTATTTCTTGTTTTTTTTTTTTTAAAATGCAAACAATTTTGACAAACAAATTATCCTAATGATCTAATGTTAACCTAGACTCTCTATGTGAATTTTCTTACAAGGTGAATGGAGTCCACCTCAAGTCACAACCACAATCAATCAACGGCCAGGTAAGAGGTGGGGTAGTGGGAGGCTCCCCCTACTTTTGTAGGGACCTAATTAGAGAACCACTTTCCCGCTCAGGCGTTTGCCTTTTTAACCTCTAGCCTAGACACCGTTGCCAAAAGTGGAGGCAACCGGAAATTTAAACCACTCACGGTGTAAACCCTAGATTCTCTTTCGACTTGCTTTTAATTGGATTAGGAAATGCCAATACAAGGAAGGTGATTTGTGGGCTAAGGAAGGGTGATCAAATCCCTACTTTTTGTGGTTAAAGTTGTTGCCCTTAAAGTCTTTTTGAATGCAATATAAGGCAATAAGCAAATCAATACAGGATGTGTTGATGCAATCATGAATGACTTGCTAAAATTGAAACACGTACCTTTCCCCCGCAATCTTCAACAATTTATGGAAATAACTGTGCAAGGAAACTAGCTCATGCTTTCCTAGAATGATGAATGCCTAGCATGAAAGGTTTCTAATCTGGAAATGAAGGTTTTTAAATTTGAATGTTCTTCTTTTGTTTCTTTTTTTTTTAGTTAATGGAAACCTATCTAAACTAGAAACTACAAAAATGAAAACTAACTAAAGTAAGGAAATTGAAACATAGAAAGTTGGAACACACTTACCATAATTTCGCTTCCCCTTTTTTTTTTTTTTTTTCAATATACTCGAAAATAAGAAAAATAAAGTTAGCTAAAGATTAATTACACTAAATCCAAGATAATCAAAATTAAAAATCTAACTCTCCGGCAACGGCGCCAAAAATTGATATGAACGCGATACGCGTCATTAAACGCTCACGATAATCAACTTCAAATATTACTGGACTCACAATTGATTTGCAAATACTAAATGGTGAGAACCGAGTCGATCCACAGGGAGATAAAATTTCAACTTTGAAAATCTTGAATTTGTAATGAAAATTAGAAGATATGAAGTATTTGATTTCAAATAAAACTAGGAAATTTAGAATTAGGTGGCTAACAAAATATGTGAAATAAATTAGTTAAAAAGATCTTAATATCATTCATTAATTAAATGCCTAATCTAAGGAAAATCTAAGCTAAAACACCAATAATTCATAATCGAAAATTCAAGATAATCATTGTTAAACACCTAAAAGTACGTTAGGGAATTACAAACTTTTGAGTTTAAATATCTATAAGAAATAAATATACCTAAACACTTATTGTCTAATAACTAAAACAAATTAATACTGCAGCTGAAGGGCCTTGGTGGCAGCAGGTTGAAGCGTTGAGGTATGCATGCATGTGGACGCTGGTGACTGGCTTCAGGCGCAGCGCATGGGAGCTTTTGCTGGCGGCTGAGGGATGCTGGAGCTGGTGGCTGGTGGAGGTGCAGCGCGTGGACGGTGCTGACTGGTGCGTGGAGTTGCTGGTTGGGCTTCACCACAGCGCGTGGACGTGAAGGCTTGCTGGCGTGCGCTGGTTTGCAGGAGGTGCTGCGGGGTTGGAAAAGGAGGAGCTCGGGGAGGCACGCTGGAGCGCTGCCACGTGGGTCTTCATCGGGCGTGCATGGGCGGCGCGTGCAGGCCCGTGGGTACTCACAGGTGCGCTGGAGGATGCTGCTGGAGCTTGCTGGCGCGTGGAGGAGGTGCTGGCTCGCGCAGGTGTGTGCTGGAGCTTGCCGGCATGCACGTGGGACGTTGCTGCGGGCTCGCGCAAGCCTGCATGCACCGCTGGTTACGCGTGGAGGCGCAGCTAAGACGTGGAGGTGCGTGGGAACCAGAGAGAGAAACCGAGAGAGGGAGTGGGGGAGAGAAAGAGACGGCGAGGGAGAGAAGAGAAAGGGTTGTAGAAATGCTGAAAAGAGGAAGAGAAAGCCGGAGAGAGAGAGGACAGAGTGAGAGAAAGAGAGACCGAGAGAGAGAGAAATAGAAACCGGAGAGAGGGGGAATTGAAAATTGAGAGAGAGAAGGAGAAGTAGAAAACTGAGAGAGAGAAGGAGAGTGCGTGCAGGGAGAGGGAGATTGCGGGAAATAGAGAGCAGGGATATGGGAGAGAAAGAGAGGTTGCGGGGGGGGGTTAACCGAGAGAGAGGAGGAGGAAATATATAGAGAGGAAGAGAAACGTGGGAAAGAGGGAGGAAGGTGTGCGGAGGGAAAGAGGGAGAGACAAAGAATAGGAAACAGAGAGGAGAGAAGGAAACAAAGAGAATTGGGTTCGGGAAGGAAGGTTTTTTTTTTAAAAAAAGAAAGTGGGGGAAGGGAAGGTGGCTGGTCTTTCTTGGGTTCTTTGGGCAAGAATTTGGGCAATATTAGGACATCAAATGACATTTTTATCCCTGCTTTAGTCGAATTTATTGAGATTCAAATTCTAGACCTCCCCCGAATTTTCGAAAACTCCACCAACTGCACTGCGTCATCGGCATGTCCTGTTCACAGAAAGTAAATATAAATTAGCATATTATCATTAAAAAATCATTATATTTATTTATTTCGTCTCGGTTTTGTTGAAAAACTGCAAATGCGCTATACTCCATTAATCACATGAAATGATGATGTTTTTAAGTTAAAATTTGACAAAATTGGTACCGTTGGACTTGGTATGTAATTATCTATCATTTCATGCTATTTTACAGATAAAAACGTGAGTATGATGCATATGATTGCCCTTAAATGATCAATTTAACACTTTATCAGCGTGCCTGACGCATTGTAGGGACAAGCCTTCCGAAGAATGCTCCCTGATCTCGTCCCCGGCCATCGAGAGGGTCAAGCCCCGAGCCAGGCGCAGGCACGTCCGGGAGTCATCCAGACTGTCGTCTGTGAAGACCCCCCTGTCCGAGCGCCAGGGCTCGTGCCCGTACTCCCGGGACATGTGGGTCCTGGCCGCCCCGAAGGGATAGGACAACGTCTCCGCGGCGGCGCCGGTAACCGAAGGGGAATTGCCCCTCTGTGGCTGAGGAGGCGACGAGAGCGGAGCATCCCTTCCCGACACCGGCCTCTTGGTCGCCGGGGCGGTTTCCCTCTCATCGAGGTCATCTGGGCGCCTCTGTTTCTCGCGCCGCCCACTCCCCCCGGCGACCGCCTTCCCCTTCTGTCGCTCCCTCTCGAGAGCAACAGCGGCAGTGCAGCCTTCGGTGGAAGCCGATGTCTGCCTCGTGGGCTGAGCACCCAGCGCCAGAACTCCTCCTGCCGTTCTCCCTTCCGCAGGTCGAGGTTGAGACGGTCGGGACGATGCGGATTGCTTGGAGATCCGGCTCATAAGGCCCCGGAGACTAGACATCTCTGAAAGCAGAAAAGAAGAAGGGTTAGCAAAAGTTCAACAGTAACTTTTGACTCAAAGCCGACTTACCCCCGTCCATAGCTTCGGCGCCCTCTTCGGACGGACGGGCTTCGGCTGGAGCCCTGGTCGTGGTAGCTCTCTCCTCGGCCTCTCCCGGGGCATCTTTGAGAGGAAGGTAGGGAAACGTTCGGGCAAGAGAGTGCGACGAGTCCGGCCAGGCTCCCATCTCTATGAGCCTGTCCTCATCCTCGAGAAGCTCCGCAATGTTGTATGGAGCGTCATCCTTGAAGAGGTGCGCGTCAGCGAGCTGCTTAGAGCTGAGGGTGGGGCAGTCGGAAATGCCCTCGGCCAAAGGCCCCCATTCGGTAGGGAAGGGCCAAACACCCTTATCCACCTCCGGCAGAGAAATGAAAAAGAAGTCCTCTTTCCAATGGTGAATGGACGAGGGCTTCCCGGAGAAGGTCCCCCGGCCAAAGCGGGGGACGTAGCAAAACCAAGAGGACCTCCCCTGAGGTTTGATCTTGAAGAGGTAGCGGAAGATATTTACCGAGGGGTTGAAGTTGAGAATGGAGTTCAGGGCTAGAAAAGCATAGACTGTCCGCCAGGAATTCGGAAAGAATTGGGACGTGGCCAGTCCGTAAAAGTTCGAAAGGTTTACGACAAAAGGATGAAGGGGAAGGCGAAAGCCCGCCTGGAAGCTATGCTCATAGATCGAGAAGCAGCCCGGCCGAACGGTGTTGGCTCTGGTACGCCTCCCGGGCCGGATGGGAATCATCCAAGAGGGAATCAGATAGTAGTTAGTTATGACCTTGATTCCCTCGACATCAAGAGCACTAGCTACATCCGAGACCCTCTCGGCCTGACGACGGCCTGTAGTTAGGCTCAGCAGTAGCCGGAACCGGTTCTGCCTTGTCCGCCATAACGGAAAGGAAAGAGTTCGAAGAAAAGGGAGATGACAGAGAAGACTGGGGAGTAGGTCTAGACGAGGAGCACGACGAGCTGCTTTCGGCCGAAGAAGAACTACTGGACATGAATCGAAAAAGAGAGAAGGCTAAAGCTGAGGCTTACCCTTAGACAAAGAACTCCCCGGCGATAAGGAACTCCCCGGCGATAAAGAACTCCCCGGCGACAAGGAACTTCCCGACGATGGACAAGACGTCCCCAAACGCCCTCGATAGCACGCTCATGGCCGGAGAAGCAAAGACACTCGTGGAGCTGCTCGCGGGAACGCACTGGCGCGGAGAGGAAGAAAGAGAAGGCGAAGAAACAGTGATAAGGTGAAGGGGGCTGGTATTTATAGGAGGACCGAGATCCTCCCACCCCTAGGCTCCGCCCGGCTTGGATGCTCGACGCGTGTCCCATCCTTCGCCATGATGACGAGCGGGCTGTCGGATCGAGAAGAGGCGATCAACGGCCAGATGCGGCCTAACCCTTCGGCTATTCGTCCGAATGCTCGCCACGTGTCCCGATCCTTGTGCCGGGGGCCAGAGAGGCGATGATCCAAGTGAAGTCTCGGCCAGAGAGCCGAAGTGACCGTGATCCAAGTGATCGCTGTTAACGGCTGAGATCTTTTTGTGCTTTCGGCAACCCGGCCGGATGTTAAACACATGTCCTGTGTTTGTTGTGACGCGACCGTGAAGGCGGGAGACTCAAGGTCTTTCCCGCTCTTGCCTGGTGTTCCAAAGTGTTTTGAAAGCCTTGCCCTTTCACAACTGGGGACGAAGGCATTCGTCACCAAGTCTCGGCCTGAGACGAAGGTGTCTACGATAGGGTCCCGGCCTAAGATGAGGCTGTTTGTCACCAGCCCTCGTCCGACCTAAGGCGAAGCCTTGTCTCCTAGTTTTTGAAACAGGGGTGATAACGGTTTCGGACAAGGTTCATATCAGATGTTATTTTTCCGTAATGGCTTCAGATTTTACTCTCGGCGTTTCATGGAATTGAGAACGACAAGAGTAGGGGGCCATGTGATGGGGCAGAATCCGATTTGGCCCATTAGCAGCCCAACAACAGCGGCCCACTAGCGGCCTTCGGCCCACAAGCGGCCCTCGGCCCACAAGCGGCCTTCAGCCCAATTGCCTTCGGCCCAGCATCAGCGGCCCACAAGCGGCCCTCGGCCCAGCAAGCGGCCTTCAGCCCACTAGCGGCATTCGGCCCAACAGTGGCCCTCGGCCTTCGGCCCAGTAGCCGTATCCGGCCCACTCCGGTAGGTTGTTAGGCGCTATGGCGGTTACCAGTAACCTAAAACATAGTCCTATATCGACTGCAACAACCAAGTAACCTCTATCCTCCCTTATAAATAGACGGCTATTTATTGCAAAAGGTATGTCGAATGACCAAGGACTATAGTCCAAAGCATTTAAGCTTCTTCTTCTTCCTTTCCTTCTGAATTGAATATTCTTGAGAAGCTAACTTAGCCGTTAGAGGGGGTTCTCTTGGGCCGAAGCCCGAGACCATCACTGACTGGTTCTTCTCCTCGCAGGGGCTTCGGTTCGAATCTTCGCCGACCTCTTCGTCCAAGCCGGCCTCAGCCACCGGTCTCGGTTTTCTTCCTCCAAAGGTCTCGGCCTCGCTCTTCGCCGGTCGGGTCCCCTTCGGCTGACGAAGTCAGCTTCGCCCCTGGCGAGTCTTCCTCCGGGTCCCTGTCGGCCTTCTTCTTCGATCTGATTACTGTCTTAGATTATAGTCTCGGAATCCGACCGTGATAGCTTCAGCAACATCATATATATATATTTGATACATGATCTTTCAAACATGCCAGGTTACGCCATGATCTTTATGATACTTATGCCATACTATGATCCCACGCCATAATGCCATGCCATGATCTCTATGCCATGTCCCTATTATGCTTGTACTTATGCCATGCCATGATGTTATGCCATGATCAAGCCAAACCATGCCACGATGTTATGCAAGGTCAAGTCAAGCCATGCCATGATGCCATGCCATGATCTTTACATTTATACCCATGCCATGCCATGCTACGCCATGATCTTTTGACCATGCAATGATTAGCCATGATCCCTATGTTAGCTGAAGCTTGTTATGTTATATTCTATCATGACATGATTATATGGTATTATCATGTTGTCTTTTTACGTTTATATATATATGATAAATCATGTAGTAGTATCATGTGCTTGCTAAGTCGGATGAGACTTACCTTTGCTCCCTAACATTTTTCAGGCCAAGAAAGATAAAAGGCTTTGGGACTAGGAGATAGCTTGAAGATCGAACTACCACTTAATTGATGTAATACATGAATACGTTTAGAGATTTTGGGCAAATATTGTAATTTACATTATTTGTTATTAATGGATAAATTTGTGATTATGATGGTTGATTCATAGTGTTATGGATGTATGCATGTGCTCACTCTAGAGTAATATACGTTTGGGTTGTTCCCACTGTGGCGCGCTTACTGGTTCGAAGTAAGCCGGCATGACTAAACCGGGTCAGCGGGGCAATACAAATATTGTGCAGGCCAGCACAAAAAACATTCAACTTATCCTTCAAGGGTTGATAGCCGCACAAAATTGACAAAAGAGTTATGTCGATCAGAAAAGAAAAGATATTTCTTTTGAAGTCAGAGACCATGTTTTTCTGAAGGTTTACCCATTAAAAGGGAGTGTTAGATTCGGAAAGCGAAGCAAGCTGGCACCCTGTTAATTGGTCCATTTGAAATCTTGCAGAAGGTTGGAGAAACAGCATACCAGCTAGCCTTACCACCTATCCTATAAGGAGTTCACAACATTTTCCATGTCTCCATGCTCCAGAAGTATCTTTATGACCCATCTCATGTTATAGATTATAGTGAGCACCAGATCTAGCCAAATCTAAATTATAAAAAACTGTCAGTGCAAATTTTAGACCTCAAGACAAAGGAGCTTAGAAATAAGGTGAAAGTCCTATGGAGAAACCGGTCAATAGAGGAAGCAACATGGGAAATGGAAGAAGAAATGAGGAGCAAGTACCCACATCTTTTCGGTAAGATCCGCACAATATTCAAGTAATTTATTCAGTTAGATTTAAAATTTAAGGACAAATTTTCTTTAAGAGGGAGAGGATGTAAGGACCCACAAGATTACGGCTACGTACCAACATGTACATAATTATGAAAAAGGGCATATTCAGAAATACCTAAAAAGTATAAACACAATTTTGAAAAGTTCATGTCCAATGATACAACAAATGTTTTTCATAAGGTCTTTAGTGTAATTTGTAAGGCTTCTAGAAGTGACCTCAAATCACTAAAAATGAGTTCAATTCGTTGAAGAAGTATTGAATGAGGATACAAAGTCAATTATAAAAGATACATGGACTTAAATGTAAAAGTGCTAAAGGGTACTGCTAAAGGATAAGGATAATGGCAAGGTTTCTTGGCCCCCAAGAAACCATGCCACCTCACCATGCCACTTGTCACCATCCAAGTTATCTTTATCCCTTTGGGACACATGTCCCAAATCTAAGAGATCTTAGAAAGAACACTTGTCCCCATCCTAAGCCATGCCACCCCTATAAGAGAGGAGAGAGAGAAAAAGAACGACGGCTAAGTCAGGGTTGCTAGCCCCCGACGTAGTATTCGTTCTTTTATAATAAGTCTGTTTGCGTTTTTTCATAAAAACCCAGACTTATCCGAAATCCTGTCGGATTATCCATCGACTTGAAAACCATTTGCGTGTGACCCTCTAGGCCCAAATACCAGTCCAGTTAATAGCCCATTAAGCCCAGTAACCTTTTACTGACCCACTAAATTAATTAATATCCTTATATTCAATTAATCAGCCGAATTTATTGTCCCACAATAAATTCGGACGGACTTCCGATCACGTTGGATGCCAAGCAACATCGCGTGATCCTAGATGGCACTGGGGTTATCGCAACCCTCTATTGGAACCTTTCTGTCATCAGTTAGCGCGCGGATATAATCCTTCATCCGTGCAATGTTCTCGAATCGACCTAGGGTATGGTTTACTGTTAAACCCTATTCGGTCGATTCATTTGAATCAGATGCTGCTAATCTGAATCCGATAACTCCTTATCGAATACAGAGTCCGCCCTTGCTAGGGACTTTAAGCGCATCATTCCCGGATCATTCTCTCTCAAACTACCGAGAGCAGATGAACTCGTATTGAACACACAATTACCTTCGAGGGCATTTCCCTGAACCCAATCGCTTGACTTATTGATAACCTATGGTTAGGGATTCGTTGGTCAAGGTCAAAGTTCAGAAACCTACCAACATGATATCTTTGGCGTCTCAGGTCCAAGGATCATCCACGCAACCGTGACAAAAGAATCGAGCTAGTTAACAGTGAGGTGTTTACCATCCAGCGATTCATAGTCGGATCAGTTCAGTGAACTCATTCACCAATGAGCATCTATAGGTCCAGCATAGTGTCTCCACACAAGTGACTTATGGGATCAGTCACCCTCATCATATGAGCTGAAGTAACCTATACTAGTCTATCCGGATGTTCGATTCCTATCTCAAACATCCCATGACTAGGAACAATTAAGAACATGTGTTTATAAGTCTTCGGTCCCGTAATTATGATCTCATCATAATCCGAAGACTATTACACATGTTCATGGACTTCATCGTGATACGATAAACATAGATCGAATTAATTACATAATGAATTATTGCCATTTATTAATAATCTGAATCAGTACATAGTATCGAATTCGCTTTAAGACCATCTAATACTAACAGTTGGTGTACATAGACTGAATTTCTGAGTTCATGGCTTCTCGCCATTTCCCGGCTTCTGGGCCTTCTATGGCCTCCTGGTAGGTTTTAAGATCATCATCCTCATTATATTCTACCTTAGACTCACTTTCAGCGATATGTCCCACATATCGTTCGAGTAGTCTAGGTAATCTACTAGATCTACGAGGCTCATTTGTGTGTACCTGAACAGATTTAGGAACTGATATCTCATCTGGTGATAATATAGCTGTTTGAGGATCTGGAACCTCTTCCAGTACTAATTTACTCCCACTGTCATCCTGGAGGAGGTATTCCTCTTCCAGGAAGACAGCTTTCCTAGCGACAAGCACCTTTTGTTCACTAGGATGGTAAAAGTAGTATCCAAAGGTTTCATTTGGATATCCCACAAACTACATTTATCAGTTCGTGATTCCAACTTGTCTGAATCATGCCTCTTTACATGAGCAGGACAACCCTAGATTTTAACATATTTAAATTCTAGTTTCCTGCCTTTCCATATCTCATATGGAGTAGAGGCCACAGACTTGCTGGGTACTCTATTCAGTAGGTTTGCTACTCACTCTAGAGCATACCCCCAGAGGGACACTGGTAATCCCGAAAAAGACATCATGGATCGCACCATGTCCAACAAGGTGCGATTCCTCCTTTCCGATACACCATTCATCTGTGGTGTATATGGAGGGATTAGCTGAGAAAGGATACCATTATCTTTCAAGAATTGTGTGAAATTAGTACTTAAGTATTCTCCTCCTCGATCTAATTGAAGAACTTTAATACTCTTTCCTAACTGCTTTTCTACCTCATTCTTGAACTCCTTAAACTTCTCAAATGCTTCCGACTTGTACTTCATTAAGTACACATAGCCGAATCTTGAGAAGTCGTCGGTGAACGTGATGAAGTATGAGAAGCCACTTTTGGTTTGGGTGGACATGGGACCACATACATCCGAATGTATTAGTTCCCGAATGTCCTTGGCACGTTCTCCATGTCCAGTGAACGGAGATTTTGCCATCTTTCCTATAAGGTAGGATTCACATGTCGTAAACGATTCATAATCGAATGTCGTTAAATAACCATGCTTATACAACCTTCGCAACCTGCTTTCACCAATATGCCCAAGTCTACAATGCCATATATAGGCTTGGTTCACACAATTCTTACTCTTCTTAAGAACATTATCAATTTGAAGATTGTAATAAGAAACATCTAAAAGATATAGACCGTTGACTAAAGATGTCGAAGCTATTGATTTATTACCATAATAAATCGAACAACTTCAATGTTCTATCGTCAACCTATATCCTATCTTGTCCAAACAAGATACTGATACGATGTTCTTTATTATGCTAGGAACATAATAACAATCTTCTAGTGATAAGACGTCTCTAGATGGAAGCCTGAGGTTTGCTGTCCTAACAGCATTCGCCGCAACTTTTGCGCCGTTTCCTAGCCTCAATTCCACCTCGCCTTTTCTCAGCTTGCACTTACTTGTCAGCATCTGCACATCATGGTAGATATAAGAAGCGCATCCGATATCTAATACCCAAGATGTGGAATCTCTAACTGACAAGTTGATATCTATCATATAGATATCTGAAGTTTCATACAGCTTCACCTTTCTATGAGCTTTATTGTTGAGGAACTCCTTGCAGTTCCTCTTCTAGTGACCCTGCTTCTTACAGTAAAAGCAGTCACCTTTTACTACTTCTTTCTCTTTGTCCTTCGATCTTTTATCGTTAGCTATCATCTCTGCGTCAATGACATCCAATACCGGTTCAGCAGGAGGATCAGCTCCAAGGACATAGTCAATGTGTTCAGATCTGAAGACATTCTTCAGGTTTCTGAACCAATCCAAGTAGTTCATGTAAGGACTGAGGTTTCGGGTTCAGTATTCGGGTCGGTTTCGGGTCGGATCCCCTGGTTTGGACCCTAAGGGGTCTTGAGAGTTCCTTCTGAATGACATCTCGACTGCAAGACGCTTTTCAAACGGCGTCTTGTTGGGTGGACGCCATTTAGGGGAGTTGCTGTTGTGCCACGTGGGCGCCACATAGGCGGGTTTCGGGCCGCGAGAGTACGGCCCCTATCGCGTCGTCTGAACGGCGTCCGTGATGGACGACGCCATTCAGACTGCGACCCTGCGATGTCAGTGTACGGTGCCGGTCTTGTCGTCTGAACGGCGTCTGCGGTGAACGACGCGTTTCAGAGCGCTGTCAGTACGGCACGTCTTGTCATCTGATAGGCGTCTGTCTCGCACGACGCGTTTTACCCTGTTTCGGATTGACCCCGCGAGCCTCCCCTTCTTTCCCTCATTCTCACCCTCTCACTCTCTCTCCTCGCTCTCTCCACCCCCCTCCGTTTCCCTCCTTCCCTTTCCCCTCCCTTTTCTTCCTCTCCCACCACTCCACTACCTCTCTACCTCTCACCACTACCACCACCACTTCCTTCGCGGCATTCCATTCTCCGGACGGCGGTCGACGTCCCAGCGGAGTGGCGACGTCCTCGGGGTACCGGCGGCGGTCTGCGGTGCGACGGTTGGGCGGCACGGAACCAGGAGGAGTTCAAGAACCGGTAGGGGGACGAACCTTGCATGGATTGTGGTTGTTTTATCCGTGATTCCCATTGTGATGCATGATGCGTTTGGGGTAGAATGAGCATGTTAAGGGAGGGTTTTCTTAGTGGATTGGCCGTGTTTATGAATATGGATTTGTGGGTTTCACATGGTAGTTCGGTTTCCCCTCTTCCCTTTTCTATTTTGGTGTGATTTTGGGGTGTTTAGGGTGAAAAGGGGGACCTTCGGGTAGAGTTGCAGAACCAGGTTTCTGTCGCTAAATGACGTCGCGCTTGGACGACACCATTTAGAATGGCGACAGCCCAACACGACGCCATTTAGGCAGAAATCACTCCGATTGAGGTTTTGTCAGTTTGGGGTTCTGTTGAGAATGGCGTCTGAGGACAGCGACACCTTTCGAAAAGCCGGCTTCCCAGGACGACGCGTTTCACGTTAATCAACCGTAGCCTATCCCTGCTTCTGCCGCTATCAAACGACGAGGGACGGCAACGCGTTTTAATAGGCGGCTACCTCTGGCGACGCCTTTTAGGCTAGATTCTGAGGCCGGGTTTCAATGAAGCAGTTTGAGAGGCTTGAATGGCGTCGGCCACGGGCGACGCGATTTAAGGCAAAATCACATTAACTCTTGATATTAATGTGTGTTTCATTGTTAGATAATTCAATAAATACATGCTTTAAATCGTACATCGAGACTGAGGATTTCTGTGTGAGTGGAATCATATCATATGTTGTGTGCTTATACGATTGTGGAGTTGGAATAGCTGTGGTTTCCATTTATCTCCTTGTGCCGAAGTGGGAGGGCCTTGGTGTCTGTGTGGCATTGTTGCCGTACCGGTGGGGGAGTGGTACATGTTGTGTTTTCACTGTGGCTGGGGTAACAGAATCACCTTGAGCCCGTCGGATCGGAGTAGCCAGCGCGCTATCCGAGGGGTTACTATTTGGTCTCAGCAGGTCGGGGCTTTCCTATTTGTCGTGGCAGCTTCCGACGCGTTTCTTGCTGTGGAGCTGGGTGTGGTGCTATTGTTGTTTTACCCCTTTAGCCACTGGGCCTGATGTGACCTGTGATATCAAGGTTGCGAGTGGTATCCTTCGCCCTTTGGCCTGATGCAGCCCGGGAGGTTAGGGTTGTGGGTAGTCCCTATAGCTTCGGCTTGACGGGGGTTTCGCCGGTCCCCAAAGCCCTCTTGAAGCGCCGAGGCCTGGCGTTGAGGAAATCTGGTCGGTAGGACAGTACTCTAGACTGCTTGTGTGCACACGTAGCTGGGCAGTGGTGGTTCACTAGTCCCAGTTAGTCCTAGTTTGAGTCACTGCCTCACCCTACGGTGCCCGGAACACCGTAGGGGCGGTCAGGCGTGAGTGTTGGTGGTGTTGTGAGGCGACATTTGTCTGCGGTCGACAGTGTGCTTTGATCACCTAGCCGGATCCTTGGTTATGAGTTGGGGTATTGTGTTGGGCTATTCGGATTGCTTAGAACTGTGCATGTTCCATTGCTTATGCGTACGTTTCATATCAGGTTTTGGGAGCTGTGTTTACTGCTTTATTTAACTGCCATCTTTCTGTATTATTATACTTGTGGGTGTGTGAGTGGGAGGCGGGGATCGGATGATCCCTACTGAGCCCTATTCTGGTGTGGCTCACTCCCTGCGGTTTCAGGTGTGGACCCCGTGGCGAGTAGCGGCGTGTGGTGTCTCTTCGGTGTGCGGACCAGCAGCTATCTCAGTTCCGGGGTATGCCCCGATGTTGTTGTACTTTGCTTCTGCCTGTACTATCTAATTCTTTGGACTGTAATTATTGTTGGACTATATACGGACATTGTTAATTTCCTTCCTGCGCGCTTGTAATCTCCTTGTAGTCCGTGCGATGGTTATATTTAGCCTTGTTTAACGCTTACTCCTCCAGATGTGTTGTGTGAGATCCGGGTGTGAACCCGCAGTTAATGGTCCGACATCCATTTAGTAATCGGATTCCCGATTATAGGATGGCGGGTCGTTACAGTTCAGGCTAGTCAAACGTTTGGCATCAAATATGCCATAGAGTGGGTTATTCGATGACATAATTCCCTATAGGAGATAAGTTCTATTTTAGCAGATGTTCAAATATTAAATATAAAACAAGACATGGTCTTTTGTTCAAGTTTTAACTCCCACTAATTTTCGACCGACTGTATAACCATCAGTTATACAGAACGAGAAACGCCGACAGTCTCCTAGTGGGGATCAGAATCTCAATAACTTGCAGTACAGCCTTGTGGTTAGCACAACAAAATGTAATACAATCAAAGATCACCCAACTCATGGGACATGCAATTCCTTGCAATATCTGATCATAGCTTCGGTCCCCAGAGATTTAATGGCCTTGTGGATAGCACAACAAACCACTAATTCTGGTCTAAGCTAACCATCGTTACGCGACGAACATAGATTTGCATGCAGCCCTTGTGGATAGCACAACAAAGCTACATGGTTCCTCTACTCCGATCATATAGGCATCTAATGCCATAGCCACAGTTTCTCCTCCCAATTAAGCAGACCTTGTGGATAGCACAACAAACCTGTCTAAAGTGATTCGAATCCTATGACTATAACAATGGTGGACCACGCGGTAAGTTCTTAACTACTCGCATTACGGCTTAGAGTTTATCTGAGGGTATTTAGATAACTTTTATCTTGGTCTCCCCTAGGTGATAGTATAAATATATCGTATATATTTACTAAATACTATACCTGCTTTGATTCATAATGAAACGAAAATAATACATCTCATACATGTCAAGTGTGGTCATGAATAGCACAGTGGGTTTGACTGGAGCCATCAGTCAAACGTACACACAATCTAACATAACATTTACATTAGATAACCTGCAAACACATAAGTAAAGGATCTTCATCTTTTTGCCTTCCTGGTTGCAGTTGTGGATCGTCCTCGCTCCTTCCTCGGTTGCCTCGATCAAATTACAATAATTCTAGAATTACATGTAATTAGAAGAGAGCCTTATGGCGAGTACAAGAGAGAGGGAGGTAGAAGTACATCAGAGAATGAGAGAGGGAGAGATACGCAGATCTCTATTTATTAACAATTTAATAAACATCCATCATTCATCTACGATCCACACAAACACATCATTCATCACATGAATAATTTAAAATAAGTGTATATCCATGATCACTGTGTGTTTTAAACAATTCACACAAGATATAGCGCATCACAAGGCTAAAATAAAATGGTTTTTCAAAATAATTAATTTTGGTTTTTAAAAAGCATAGGTTCCAATCAAAATTGGCATTAGAATTTCGAAAAACTCTTTTAATTAACTTAACATGCAATCAAATCTAATTTAAAAGCATTTAAACACACATCAGATGTGCACACACTCCAAATTAATAATTTTCATATTATTCCATGCCATTAGAACAATTCTAATAATTAAATAATCTAACACTTAGATTAATCCACATGATAATCTAACAATTAGACTATCAATAACTAATCTAACTCTTAGACTAGTCCAACAAAGTTAATTACTAATTTAACACTTAAATTAATAATCAACTACAATTAATTATTAACCACTAACCTAACACTTAGATTAGTCAATTAGTGTTAATTATTAATTTAACTCTTAAACCAATAATTAAAAATAACTAATTAATAACTACTTAATCTAACTATTAGATTAAATAATTAAAGTTATTATTAATTTAACTATTAAATTAATAACTAACAATAATTAATCAAGGACTACTAATTTAACATTTAAATTAGTCATTTAAGTTAATTATTAATTTAACAATTAAATTAATAACTAACTCAAATATTAATTAACAATTAGATGTATTAATAGATAATAATCTAATGATTAGATTATTAAATATTAATCACTAATTTAACAATTAAATTAGATAATTAAAGATAATTATTAGCTTAACCTTTATTCTAATAATCAACTCTAATCAAATAATAACTAATTGTTAATTACCATGATTCAAAATCATTGTGCCCAAATAATTTTAATTTTTCAAAACAATTTTGAATTTCTAAATTAAAATCAAATTTTAATTGTATTTTAAATGGACAAAAATTGGAATCTAATGGGGTTTAAGGTGAAAAAAAAAGGGAGATGCAAATGGGCTCAGCCCAATGCACAGATAGGCTCGAGCCCCTAGCTCGGTCAGGCTTGAGCCCTAGCTCGGCCAGGCGGCCAGGCGAGCCAGGGGCTCGACGCGGTTTAAACGGCGTCCAGGATGGCAGGCGCGTTTTAGATTGTACCATGTGGGTGCCACGTAGGCCAGCCTTGGGTCGCGAGTGTACCGCCCGGTCGTGTCGTCTGAACGGCGTCCGTGATGGTCGACGGGTTTCAGACTGCGACCCTACAATGTCAGTGTACGGTGCCGGTCTTGTCGTCTGAATGGCGTCGGCCTTGGACGACGCATTTCAGAACTTCTGTCAGTACTGCCCGTCATGTCAACTGATAGGCGTCCGTACAGCTCGACGCGTTTTAGACTTTCTGGTTAACCCCGCGAGCCCTCCCTCCTTTCCCTCATTTCTTCCTTCTCTTTCTCTATCCTCCCTTCCTCCGGCGACTCCAGCGACGCCTCCTGCCCCTTCCTCTTTTCCTCCTACCATTTCATCTCTCCCTCCACTCCATCGACCTCCTAACTCCCACCACTACCACCACCACCTCCTCCGCGGCGTTTTCTCTCCGGACGGCGGCCGACGTCCCGGTGGAGTGACGACGACCTCGACGGTACCGGCGGCGGCGTGGGGCGAGACGGGTGGATGGCTTGGGGCTTGGAGGAGTTCAAGTAACCTGTAGAGTGACGATTCCCGGTGCATTTCGTTTGAAAATCATGTTTACCCGCGTTTGAAGTATGTTTCGAGGTGCTTTTGGGGTGAAAACACTAAGTGCATGTATTAGAAATTGGGGGTTCTAATGGGTAGATAGGTTTTCCTCCTTCCCCTTTCCGTTTTGAGCCCATTTCCTTGCGTTTTGAGGGAGAAATCCCACCTCAAGGATTGGGGGAAGCAAGGGGAGAACCAGTCTGTCGGGGTTGAATGGCGTCTAGGTTGAGCGACGCCTTTTAAAAAGGCGGCGCCCACCCACGACGCGATTTAACCCAATAACATACCATGTCCCCGGACTAAGAAGCGTCCGGGTACAGCGACGCCCTTCAATAGGCGTCTTGCGTCGACGACACGTTTTTAGTGAAAATCACTCCATGGCCTGTCCCTGTTTTTCAGTGGCTAAAAGGCGACGAGGGGCAGCGACGCCTTTTAAAAGGCGGCTACCTGTGGCGACGCGTTTTACGCCAGGTTCTGCGACTGAGGCTGAGTTTCTGTGAACCAGTTTAGGAGACTTGAATGGCGTCAGCCTTGGTTGACGCGATTCAAGACAGAATCACACTAATTCATGCTATTAAAATGTGCTTACACTGTTAGACATGTAATTAGTTGGTTAAAGGCATGCATTAAATTATACTCAATGATGATGGAGTCTTTGTGACCGGATAGCACTGTGTTGTGTGTTGTGCGACCGCGGACTTCTCACGTGACCAGATCACATTGTGCCGAGTTTTGTTTTACTGTGGACCTGGAGTGACAGTTGTAGCGCTTTATCACCCTGTGCTGGTGTGGGTGGAGCACAGCGCCGGTGGGGGCGTGGGCGGGGTGACGCCTAGTGATAGAGGGTCACCTGGTGAACCCTGGGGTTAGCTAGTACCGGTGTAGGAGTGGTACTTGTGAAGTGTCACTCATGCTGGGGGAAGGAGTAACCACTTGAGCCAGTTGGGCCGTAGTAGCCAGCGTGCTATCCGAGGGGATACTGTTTGGTCTCAGCGGGTCGGTGTTTTCCCCACCTTCGTTTGTGTGGTTGGCGAGCTTTACCGAGACGTTGGTTGTAAGTTCCCTGGTAGACTGGTTTTAGAGATATGCATGCTATATATACTTCGAATGCATGTGATTCATATCGAGAATTAGGAGTAGTAATTACTTCTTTACTTGTTATTGTACCTTCAGTTGTGTCCTGCTACTTGTGGGTGTGTGAGTGGGCAGTGGGGATCGAAGGATCCCTACTGAGTCTTTTGTTGAGACTCACCCCTGCGGTTTTCAGGTGAGGGTTCCAGGCAGACTTAGTGAGGAGTGTGATGTTGCAGGCTGCGCGCCGTCAGCTATTGTTCCGTGGTATGCCCCGACGTAGTTGTTATCTTTATTTCTGGCCTGTACGCTTAATTATTTCTCTTCTGTTGGAGTATGTAATTATTTGCTGTATCGAGTCGCATTGTAATAACTTTTAATTCCTACATTTTCCTTCCAATTCAATGCGATGTGAATGTTTAACTTAGTTTATTGTTTATTTCCCAGACTTACTTAGATCCTGGTTTGGTTCCAAATTAATGATTCGGTACTCATTTAGTAATCGGATCCCCGATTATAGGGTGGCGGGTCATTACAGTTGGTATCAGAGCATTCGGTCTGGCAAATAAATGAATAACTAGGTTAAATGTCGTAAGCCCGGCAAATAATTACATTATCCCGTACAGGCACGACGGTAGTGTAGGTTTTAGGATTCTAATTAGAACTTTTCGATTTTGTGATTGTAGGCGATTAGATGGCTCCTAGGAAGAGGATGCCGGTTATTAGAGAGCGGGGCGATGTCCCTAGTGGATCTGAGGCCAATAGGCCAAGTGTAGAGCAGTTCATGGAGGCTATGATGGACACGATGGCTAGATATCAGACCCGAGACCCTAGTGAAAGTTCCAGTGCTGGGGGAGGGTCTTCAGCAACACTAGAGAGGTTCCTGAAGCTGAGGCCGCCTCATTTCACCGGTCGTCCCGACCCTGACGAGGCTATTCACTGGTTGAGGGAGATGGAGAAAACTTTTGATACTATGGACTGTTCAACAGTGGAGAGGACCCCGTTGGCTACCTTCATGTTGAAGGATGATGCCTATGATTGGTGGACCACTCTGAAGTGTTTGTCCTATGCAGATAGGAGTCTCAGGGAGATTCCATGGGAGACTTTTGTGAATTAATTCAATGCGCAGTACTTCCCTAGGCATGTTCAGAGGGCTAAGGAGAGGGAATTTATGGAGCTGACTCAAGGGAGTATGACAGTACTCGAGTACCAGGCAAAGTTCGTTTCGCTAGGGAGGTTTGTGCCCTTTATCTCAGGGGACGAGGAGTGTCGGACTGAGAGGTTTGTGGATGGACTGAGGTCCAGTCTGAGGAATTTTGTGGCATCTCACTGTTGCTCAGATTTGGCATCGGCAGTTAGGTGTGCAGCGGCAGTGGAGGCACAGCAGAATCAGTCGGCTAGAGAGAGAGGACTGACTACACAGGGACCAGCTCGTGGCAGGGGAAAGGCAGCAGCAACAGCTCCTTCGTCCGGATCAGGATCGTCTTCACTCGGCTACAGATTCAGGAGATTCTTTCGAGGCAGTGGCAGCAGTAGTGGCAGTAGACCCAGGCAGGATCAGCAGAGCCAGTCGGTGCCCAGTGCCCAGCATGAGTCAGCTCAGAGACTTCCAGCAGTTTGTCAGCATTGCGGTGGTACTCATGGTGGGACTCAGTGTCCTGCTTTTCCTAGGAGGTGTTTCACTTGTGGCCAGCAGGGTCATTTGGCGACGCATTGCCCGCAGGGGCATGGTCAGGGGCAGGGTTCAGGTGATTAGAAGAAGCCGAGGACCCAGGGGAGAGTTCTAGCTATCACCAGGAAGGAGGCTCGTGCGTCCAACTTGGTGGAAGGTACACTTTCTGTCCTTGGGAACTCTGCTCATGTGTTGATTGATTCGGGTGCTTCGCATTCTTTCATTTCTGAACAGTTCATAGATGTTCTTTCTGCACCCGTTGATGAGCTATCTGAAGGATTGATGGTAGAGGTTCCTTCTGGGGATTTCATGTTATCTTATAATTGTTTGAGGGATGTTCCCTTGACCATTGAGGGCCATGAGTTACCTGCCCAGTTGGTTGTGCTTGCCATTCGTGATTTTGATGTCATCCTGGGCATGGACTGGTTGGAGACTTATTATGCTGAGGTGGACTGCCACAGGAAGAGGGTGCGTTTCTCTATTCCGAACATCCCGACCTTCTACTTCCAAGGTATTAGGCTCTCTTCTCGAGGTATTCTTATTTCCGCCTTTAAGGCTCAGAGGTTGCTTGTTGGTGGTTGTGAAGCCTTCCTTGCCTCTGTTGTTGTATCTGATGTTGGTGGTAGTCCTAGTCCTTGGGAGGTGCCTGTAGTGTGTGACTTTGTAGATGTGTTTCCTGAGGAGTTGCCTGGCCTTCCTCCTCAGCGAGAGGTTGAGTTTACCATTGAGCTTGCACCGGGTACGACGCCCTTGTCTAAGTCCCCGTACCGGATGGCACCAGCCAAACTCGCTGAGTTGAAGGCGCAGTTGCAGGAATTGCTGGATAAGGGTTTCATTCGTCCCAATACTTCTCCGTGGGGCGCTCCAGTTCTATTTGTTAAGAAGAAGGATGGTTCTCTGAGGTTGTGCATTGATTATAGGCAGCTGAACCAGGTGACGATAAAGAATAAGTACCCACTTCCAAGGATCGATGATTTGATGGATCAGCTGCAGTCTGCAAGAGTGTTTTCTAAGATTGACTTGAGATCTGGGTATTATCAGATGAGGATCCGTGATGTCGATATCAGTAAGACGGCTTTTAGAACTCGGTATGGACATTATGAGTTTTTGGTTATGCATTTTGGCTTGACCAATGCTCCAGCGGCTTTTATGGATTTGATGAACCGAGTCTTCAGGGCCTATCTGGATCAGTTTGTGGTAGTATTTGTAGATGATATTTTAATATATTCTTCTTCTGAAGAAGAGCATGCCACACATCTTCGGGTAGTACTGCAGGTCCTGAGAGAACACTAACTCTATGCCAAGTTTAGCAAGTGTGAATCTGGCTAGACAAGGTACACTTCCTGGGGCATGTCATTTTTGGCGAGGGCATTGCAGTGGATCCAGCCAAGATCGAGGCAGTGATGGATTGGAGCAGGCCAACTTCAGTGACTGAGATCAGGAGCTTCTTGGGGCTAGCAGGTTATTACAGGCGGTTTGTCCAGGGGTTTTCTTCGATAGCGGCCCCCTTGTCGAGGTTGACTCGTAAGGGAGTTCGTTTCGTGTGGACCGAGGAGTGTGAGCGGAGTTTCATTGAGTTGAAGACTCGCCTCACTTCGGCCCCAGTGTTGGTGCTTCCATCAGGTTCAGGTGGGTTTGTAGTTTATTCAGACGCGTCCCGTCGAGGTTTGGGTGCAGTTCTAATGCAGCATGGTAGGGTCGTAGCCTATGCTTCTAGGCAGCTGAAGAAGCATGAGGAGAACTATCCCACCCACGATTTAGAGTTAGCAGTTGTGGTATTTGCATTGAAGATCTGGAGGCATTATTTGTATGGAGAAAATTTTCAGGTTTTTACTGATCACAAGAGCCTGAAGTATGTGTTCACACAGAGGGACCTGAATTTAAGACAGCGCAGGTGGATAGAATTCATCAAGGATTATGACCTCGACCTTTCTTATCATCCGGGCAAGGCAAATGTGGTGGCAGACGCCTTGAGTCGGAAGACTGTCGTGTCGTACCATATGGTTCGTGAATGGAGGTTATTTGAGCAAGTCGTGGAGTCTTCCTTTCGGGTTCCACGGGAGGATGATAGAGCCGTGTTGGCCAGCTTGACCATGAGACCAACAGTGTACCATGCCGTGATTGAGGCTCAGAGGGCAGATGTAGGGTTACCGCAAATCCTCCAGAGACCAGAGGTGGAGCTGTGGGATGACAGTACAGTTAGGTTTAGAGGCAAACTCTATGTTTCGGCCGAAGAGGACGTGCGCAGGAGTGTCCTCGATGAGGCGCACCGTTCTAGATATGCAGTGCATCCCGGAACAACTAAGATGTATCATTGTTTGAGGAGGCACTTTTGGTGGCCTCGTATGAAGAAAGATGTGGCTGAGTATGTGGCTAGGTGCATGACTTGTCAGCAGGTTAAAGCCGAACATCAGAGACCAGGAGGGTTGTTGCAGCCCTTGCCGATCCCGGAATGGAAATGGGAGCATGTGACTATGGACTTTGTGATGGGATTACCTATATCCCCTAGCAGAAGGGACGCGATCTGGGTTATTGTTGATCGGCGGACCAAGTCGGCACACTTCCTGGCTATTAGGAAGGACTGGTCAGTCGGTAAGTTGGCTAAGTTGTTTGTTGATCGGATCATCTCTCTGCACGGGGTACCCTTGTCCATCGTATCAGACTGGGATCCGAGGTTCACTTCTAGGTTATGGAAGAGTTTTCAGAAGACCTTGGGCACGCAGTTGGCCTTCAGCTCGGCCTATCATCCCGAGACTGATGGGCAGTCGGAAAGGACCATTCAGACTCTGGAGGATATGCTCAGGGCATGTTGCCTAGACTGGGGAGGTTCTTGGGAGCAACATTTGCCTACTGTGGAGTTTGCCTACAACAACAGTTATCATTCTAGTATCGGCATGGCGCCTTACGAGGCTTTGTATGGGCGACCGTGTCGATCTCCTGTGTGTTGGTCCGAGATTGGTGAGAGGCAGATAGCAGGGCCAGAGTTAGTACAGCAGTGTGCTGAGGTTACCAAGATGGTACGGCAGAGATTGATCGCAGCTCAAAGTAGACAGAAGAGTTATGCTGATGTCCGGAGGAGACCACTTGAGTTTGAGGTTGGGGACCACGTGTTTCTCCGAGTCTCACCCTCCAAGGGTGTGATGAGATTCGGGAAGCGAGGCAAGCTGAGTCCGCGATATATTGGGCCTTTTCCTATTCTTGCTCGAATTGGGGAAACCGCGTATCAGCTGGCCTTGCCGCCCAGTCTCACAGGGGTGCACAATGTGTTTCATGTTTCTTTGCTGAGAAGATATGTTCATGATCCATCCCATATTTTAGATTTTTCAGAGTTGGAGATCGCTGAGGACTTGTCCTTTCCAGAGTTTCCAGTTCGTATTGAGGATCGCAGGGAACAGGTCCTTCGGAACAAGGTTGTGCCCTTGGTTAAGGTGATTTGGCAGTATCGTTCCGGGGGCGAGGCAACCTGGGAGCGCGAGGACGAGATGCGGGAGCAGTTTCCCTACCTTTTCTCATAAGTTCCCTTGTGAACTTGTATCTCTATGTTTTGACCTCATAAATTATAGCAGGCAATTTCGGGGGAGAAATTCTTTTAAGGGGGGGAGAATGTAAGGACTGAGGTTTTTCGGATCTGGTTTTCGGGGTCGGACCCTGTAGTTCAGGCCCTGATGGGGTTGAGACTCTGGTCTGTTTCGCGTCGAGCCCGCGCGACGCGGTTTAAACGGCGTCCAGGATGGCAGACGCGTTTTAGATTGTACCACATGGGTGCCACGTGGGCCGGCCTTGGGTCGCGAGTGTACGGCCCAGTCGTGTCGTCTGAACGACGTCTGTGATGGTCGATGCGTTTCAGACTGCGACCCTGCGATGTCAGTGTACGATGCCGGTCTTGTCGTCTGAATGGCGTCAGCCTTGGACGACGCGTTTCAGAACTTCTGTCAGTATGGCCCGTCATGTCAACTGATAGGCGTCCGTACAGCTCAACGCGTTTTAGACTTTCTGGTTAACCCTGCGAGCCCTCCTTCCTTTCCCTCATTTCTTCCTTCTCTTTCTCTATCCTCCCTTCCTCCGGCGACGCCTCCTGCCCCTTCCTCTTTTCCTCCCACCATTTCATCTCTCCCTCCACTCCATCGACCTCCTAACTCTCACCACTACCACCACCACCTCCTCCGCGGTGTTTTCTTTCCGGACGGCGGCCGACGTCCCGGTGGAGTGACGACGACCTCGGCGGTACCGGCGGCAGCGTGGGGCGAGACGGGTGGACGGCTTCGGGCTTGGAGGAGTTCAAGTAACCTGTAGGGTGACGATTCCCGGTGCATTTCGTTTGAAAATCATGTTTACCCGCATTTGAAGCATGTTTCGGGGTGCTTTTGAGGTGAAAACACTAAGCGCATGTATTAGAAATTGGGGGTACTAATGGGTAGATAGGTTTTCCTCCTTCCCCTTTCCATTTTGAGCCCATTTCCTTGCGTTTTGAGGGAGAAATCCCACCTCGAGGATTGGGGGAAGCAAGGGGAGAACCTGTCTGTCGGGGTTGAATGGCGTCTAGGTTGAGCGACGCCTTTTAAAAAGGCGGCGCCCACCCACGACGCGATTTAACCCAATAACATACCCTATCCCCAGACTGACAAGCGTCCGGATACAGCGACGCCCTTCAATAGGCGTCTTGCGTCGACGACGCGTTTTTAGTGAAAATCACCCCATAGCCTGTCCCTGTTTTTCGGTGGCTAAAAGGCGACGAGGGGCAGCGACGCCTTTTAAAAGGCGGCTACCTGTGGCGACGCGTTTTACGCCAGGTTCTACGACTGAGGCTGAGTTTCTACGAACCAGTTTAGGAGACTTGAATGGCGTCAGCCTTGGTCGACGCGATTCAAGACAGAATCACACTAATTCATGCTATTAAAATGTGCTTACACTGTTAGACATGTAATTAGTTGGTTAAAGGCATGCTTTAAATTATACTCAATGATGATGGAATCTTTGTGACCGGATAGCACTGCGTTGTATGTTGTGCGACCGTGGACTTCTCACGTGACCAGATCGCACTGTGCCGTGTTTTGTTTTACTGTGGACATGGAGTGACAGTTGTAGCGCTTTATCACCCTGTGCTGGTGTGGGTGGAGCACAGCGCCGGTGGGGGCGTGGGCGGGGTGACGCCTAGTGAGAGAGGGTCACCTGGTGAACCCTGGGGTTAGCTAGTACCGGTGTGGGAGTGGTACCTGTGAAGTGTCACTCGTGCTAGGGGAAGGAGTAACCACCTGAGCCAGTTGGGCCGTAGTAGCCAGCGTGCTATCCGAGGGGAAACTGTTTGGTCTCAGCGGGTCGGTGTTTTCCCCACCTTCGTTTGTGTGGTTGGCGAGCTTTACCGAGACGTTGGTTGTAAGTTCCCTGGTAGACTGGTTTTAGAGATATGCATGCTATATATACTTCGAATGCATGTGATTCATATCGAGAATTAGGAGTAGTAATTACTTCTTTACTTGTTATTGTACCTTTAGTTGTGTCCTACTACTTGTGGGTGTGTGAGTGGGCAGTGGGGATTGAAGGATCCCTACTGAGTCTTTTGTTGAGACTCACCCCTACTGTTTTCAGGTGAGGGTTCCAGGCAGACTTAGTGAGGAGTGTGCTGTTGCAGGCTGCGCGCCGTCAGCTGTTGTTCTGGGGTATGCCCCGACGTAGTTGTTATCTTTATTTCTGGCCTGTATGCTTAATTATTTCTCTTATGTTGGAGTATGTAATTATTTGCTGTATCGAGTCGCATTGTAATAACTTTTAATTCCTGTATTTTCCTTCCAATGCAGTGCGATGTGAATGTTTAACTTAGTTTATTGTTTATTTCCCAGACTTACTTAGATCCTGGTTTGGTTCCAAATTAATGATTCGGTACTCATTTAGTAATCGTATCCCCGATTATAGGGTGGCGGGTCATTACAATAAGATTCATGCTATGCCTGTGCTATATATATATATATTTGATCCATGATCTTTCAACCATGCCATGTTATGCCATGATCTTTATGATACGCCATGCTATGATGCCATGCTATGTTGCCATACCATGATCTTTGTGCCATGATGCTATATCATGTCCCTATTATGCTTGTACTTATGTCATGCGACGATGCTATGCCATGATCAAGCCAAACCATGTCCTAATACAATGCCATGATCAAGCCAAACCATGCCATGATGCTATGCAAGATCAAGTCAAGCCACACCAAGATGCCATGCTATTGATCTTTATGTTTATACCCACACCATGCCGTGCTACGCCATGATCTTTTGACCATGCCATGATTCCTATGTTAGCTGAAGTTTGTTATGTTATATTCTATCATGACATGAGTATATGGTATTATCATGTTGTCTTTTTACATTTATATATATGATAAGCCATGTAGTGGTATCATGTGCTTGCTAAGTCGGATGAGACTTACCCTTGCTCCCTAACATTTTTCAGGCAAGGAGAAGTAAAGGTTAAGTTATGGATCGGACTAGGAGATTTAGAGCTTGAAGATCGAACTACTACTTAATTGATGTAGTACATGAATATGCTTAGAGATTCTGGGCAAGTATTGTAATTCACGCTATTTGTTATTAGTTGATAAATTTGTGGTTATGATGGTTGATTCATGGTATTATAGATGGATATATGTACTCACTCTTGAGTAAGTATATGTTTGGGTTGTTCCCTCTGTGGCGTGCTCACTGGTTCGAAGTAAGCCGACATAACTGAACCGAGTCGGCGGGGCGTTACATCGGCCGTGCAAACTGTTTCGGGAGCGGCAAATTCAGGCCTTGTGTGAAACAATGATATTTTTGAATTCACTCAAGTCCATGCGGATCAGGCCAAGTGTCACCTCGGCCAAAGCAGAACCATATCAAAAGCAATTTTTCCAAGTCTACAACTACGAAAGTTGCGTCGGATACCACCTGATTCCGTAAAATCGCACAAAAAAGAATTTTTGGTGAGGCATGTTCGGATGAACTTAGAAGCAACATTCAATTTGATCAAAAAATGTTTTTTGTATGTTCAAAAGACGGGAGCTAACGGTCCCGGTTACAAAAGCTATCGGCTATGCAAAAATAGAGCCGAGACATGCCCCGACTCACTGATTACAAGAAAAAAAAAAAAAAAAAGAAGAGAAAAAGATACAAGGCTGCCTATTCAGCTAACTCCTCTCCGTCCGAGCTGAGAAGTGAGTTACTCGGGGTCGTTGGAGTCGGCCCGGCCTTGTACGCTTCGATAGCCGAGCATACATCATCCTCAGCCTTCTTCGTCGTCTCCTCAATCTTGGCCTTGGCGGCTGCAAGGATGTAAGGACCCACAAGATTTCACTTATGTACCAACATGTACATAATTATGAAAAGTGGTATGTTCATAAATACCGAAAAAGTATAAATGCAATTTCGAAAAGGTCATATCCTATGATGCAATAGATGATTTTCACAAGGTCTTAAGTGTAATTTGTAAGGCTTCTAGAAGTGTCCTCAAATCACCAAAAATAAGTTAAATTCGGTGAAGAAGTGCTGAATGAGGGTATAAAGCAAATTATAAAAGATACAGGGAATTAAATGAAAAAGTACTAAAGGATACTACTAAAGGATGAGAATAATGATAAAGGATAATGGTAAGGTTTCTTGGCCTCCAAGAAACCATGCCACCTCACCCCCCACATGTCAAAATTCCAAGCAATCCTTATCTTAAGAAAAGGACACATGTCCCCATCTTAAGCCATGCCTACCCTTATAAATAGGGGGTAGCCCCTTCCCTTCCTCCACATCCTCCCCTTCTTCTTGCGCACGTTTTAGAGAGAGAGTGAGAGAGAAAGAGAGAGAGGGAGGTAGAAAGGAAGAGAGGAAGGGAGAAAGAGAGGGAGAGAGGAAGAGAGAAAGATATAGGGCGAGAATGGGAGTTGTTCGCGAGGGTTTTTGCACACAAAGGAGGTTCTTGCTATGTCCAAGAGAGCTTTTGGTTTAAAGGCAAGTACATGGTCCCGTCTCCATGATTATTTTCCTATCACAAATAGCCTGTTTTCAAACATGTATTTTCCTATAAATTTAAGTAGATGCTACTAAGCCGTTATGTTGCCAAAATGACATAAGAGCCTAAATGGACTCCCAACCCATGCCTAAATCCCATGTATAAGTCTCCTATGTTAAAATCGAACATGCTTACGGACAATGCCACCTTAGGAGTCCATGCGTCTGAATCATACAAACATCCTTGTGAGGCGGACATTAAGTAAAAGACGCAACCCTAGACAAACAGGTAAGTCCTGGGTACGGTTCTCTCAGTCTAGGTGGGACGGGTGGGTCTCCCTACTGCGCAGTGGAAGCGCCAGTAGGCATTTGCCTTACCACTGGCTGCATGGCATGCCAACCTCGTTATGTTGTGGTTTGGATGCATGTCTGTTAAACAAGTGGAAAGATTCATGCTATTTGTATGCTATAATTATTTATGACTTCAAGCTATTCCATGATCTTTTAACCATGCCCTAATACTATGCCATGCCCCTATTATGCTTGTACTTATGCCATGCCATGATACTATGTTATGATTAAGTCACGCCATGCCATGATCTTTATGTTTATACTCACACCATGCCATACTACACTATGATCTTTTGACCATGCCATAAATTATCATGATCCCTATGATAGCTGAAGTTTGTTATGTTATATTCTATCATGCCATGATTATGTAGTAATATCATGTTGTCTTTTTACGTTTATATATATGATAACCCATGTAGTGGTATCATGTGCTTGCTAAATCGGATGAGACTTTCCCTTGCTCCGTAACATTTTTCAGGCAAAGAGAAGTAAAGGAAGGTTAAGCTATGGGACTAGGAGATTTAGAGCCAAAAGATCGAACTACTACTATTTAATTGATGTAGTACATGAATATGTTTAGAGATTCTGGGGAAGTATTGTAATTCACGTTATTTGTTATTAGTGGATAAATTTGTGGTTATGATGGTTGATTCATGGTGTTATGGATGTATATATGTGCTCACTCTGGAGTAAGTATATGTTTGGGTTGTTCCCAATGTGGCGCACATTGCTGGTTCGAAGTAAGCCGCCATAACTGAACCGGGTCAATGGGGCGTTACAAAGGACGTCAGCGTGGTGCTCTCGCTCTTCTTCGTATTCTTTCTGAAGCCAGTTGAGGGCTTCAGTCTTTTAAGTGAGCTACACCCAGAGTCCTTTTGACTCCCCACGGAGCTCAACTGACTCCTTCTCGGCCCTCTCCTAGGCCTCGACCGCTAGACGGGCTGCTTCCTTTCTATTTTGTAAGCTTGGCCCCCAGCCAAGCGTTCATGTCGAGGAGGGCGTCGACATTGCCCTCCAAGTCCCTTTTCACCGAGGCCACCTTCCCGACGACCAGGTGGTTCGTGGCCTTGTCCACATACTTGAGCTTCAATTCGTCATGGGCCAGGGGAAGAGTGATCTCCTGAGCCAGCCTCATGCAGGTGCCAGAGTTGTCCAAGGAGTCGTTCGCAAAGACACCCATTTATGGGCGCCAAGGCTCGTGCCCGTACTCTCGGGACATATGCGTCCCGGCTTGGCTGAAGGGCCAAGACAATGATGTCCCCCTGGCCAAGACGAACTCCAGCTGCGTTGGCGGTGGCGGTGAGGGAGCCGAGAGCGGTGCGTCCTGTACCGCTCCTTTCTTCCTAGCGATACGAGCTACCTCTCGGTTGGCTTTTTTCTTTCTCCTTTCGGAGTGGTTGCTTGCGCTGGCAGCCCTCTCTCGTTCCAAGGCGGCAGTGGTGGCACGACCTTCTAGAGAGGCCGTGGTCTATTGGGTCGAAGCCGAGGCTGGGGTCGCAGTTTGTTGGGCCGAAGCCAAAGCTTGAGCCAGCGCCGTTGAGGCTGCGCCTGTGTGCAAGATCCTATCCATAAGGGAGCCGAGGTCGGTTGACATATCTGCAAGTAAGAAAAAACATTAAGCCAAAAGGATATCAATATTAACAGGAAATAGAAACGGCCCGAGACCGACTAACCCTCGGCATCGGCGGCAGTGTCCTCGTTGTTGGACACTTCATGGATCTCAGCTGAGTCATCGGGCACATACAGTGCGCTCGGTGCCGAGGCGGCCTCGGCTGCTACTCCCGGGGTTTGGTCTGGAGGTAGGTAGGGAGCTGCACGGACGGGCATATCATCCGGGTCCGGCCATGCTCCCATGGCAATCAATCTCCTCTCATCTTTCAAGAGTTTGTTTACATCTACCGGTGACTCATCGATTATTTGTCTGGCGTCCAAGAGCTGTCGGACACTAAGTTTGGGGGCATCTGAGACCCCATCGGCTAAAGGCCTCCAATCGGTGGGAAAGGGCCAGATTTTGTTTTCTCCTTCTGGAAGGCATATGAAGAAGAATCCATCCTTCCAATGATGAATGGACGAGGGCTTCCCGGAAAATATCCCCCGGCCTAACCGTGTGGTAAAACAATACCAAGAGGACTTCTCTTGAAGTTTTACCTTGAATAGGTAACAGAAGATGTCTATCGAAGGGACGATACCTAAGGTTCTAAAGGCAAGGGACCCATAGACCATCCGCCAGGAGTTCAGGAAGAACTAGGACGGGGTGAGATTGTAGGTGCTAAGAAGATCTATGAAGGGGAAGTCGAAACCCGACTCACAATCTATGGCCATAAATGGAAAAACTACATGGCTGAGGGGAGTTAGCTCTCGTAGTCAACTAGGGTCTTATGAGATGAATTCAGGATGTGATAATGCCTCCCACATCTCCGCAACTACCTCGCGGTGTAAGATTGAGGCTACATCTGAGACATGCTCAGCCGGTCTGCGGCTCTGCCCGACCAGCTCTGGTTGCTGGGTCCCCGTGGGTTCGGAAACAATGGGCACCGAGGCAATGTCCTCCACCATAACCGATGCAAATAAATTTATGAAAAAAGGGGACGAGAGGGAAGGACAAGGAGGAAGTGGCTTAGAAGAAGAGCAGGTTGAGTTGCTCGAGAAGAGAGAGGAGGTAATGAACATGAAACGCTGTGGACGAGACGAAGTCGGAGGCTTACCCTTGGATTTGAAGGTTTACAACACTAGAAAGGATGCTCTCAGGTTCCCTCGCACTTGACAAGATGCTCTCAGATTCCCTAGTTTGACAAGACACTCTTGGGACCACCCTGGAAATGCTCTGCCAGCAAGACCTTAGGGAAAGAAGGATGAAATGAGAGTTCCCTATAGCGCATGGGAGACTATTTATAGGGGCCCTCAAGGGAGCCTGATGGACGATCAACGGTCAACATCGCAGGACCTTTCGGCTACCGCCTCATATGGGCGCTACGCGTCCCAGCCTTGCCGGTTGGCAGCAAATTCAAAATAGGATGATTAGTGGCCAGGATCATCAGATTTTTCGGCTACTGCTTCAGATGGATGCCACGTGTCCCAGTTCTTCGTGCGGCAAGCCGGTTGGCAGGAGATTCAAAATTTATTGCCACCCTGATTTGGCGCTCCGCTTTTCAAAACGACGATTGAGATTTTGATTACCTCTCGGCTTATAATGACAACTTATCTGTTCTGATTACCTCTCGGCTCCGGACGACAGTTATCCTCAGTCCGCGAACATTGATCACATTCTCTCGGCTTAGGATGATGATAACTTATCTGTTATGATTACCTCTTGGCTCTGGACAACAGGTATCCTCAGTCCGCGAACATTGGTCACATTCTCTCAGATATGTATGGCAGCACCTTCGATCTGTGACCTCGGACATATCCCCTCGGACACGCATATCCATTATCAGTCAGTCGTCTTTGTGAAGGATCAGGTTTGTAGTGTTACTCCCGGCATCTCGTTCACTCAAGATATGCTGAGAGTAGGGGGCCATGTGATGGGGTAATCTGATTGGGCCCACCTAAGAGACTAAGAGCCAGTCCGAAAGTGTGCTGAGAGGTGCCTGGCAAGTATGCGGCCCAACAACCGATTGGGCTGAGAGTGACAGAAGCCCATCATCTTCGGACCAGCCCAAGGATGGCCGAGATATGGGCCTTCATTCCATCAGGTATGAAGGAGGCCCTTGATTTTTTATGACTTATATTCTTATCTCTATGAATAGTCCTACATTGCCTGCCATGAAAAAAGTTCCCTCACCTACTCACTATAAATAGAGTGGTGCTTGCATCGGAAAAGGTAAGGAATTAAGCCTTCACTCCCCTCCTAATACATCATTATAGTCCCTTAACCAGGTACTGACTTGACCGTCGGAGAGGGCTCCTTAGAGATGAGACCTGGGAACCTCGCTGACAAAGTTTCCTTTTTCCTTTAGGCGCCTTCTTCCTCCACCTCTAGATCCTTCTCGGCTTCGGACCTTTCTCTTGGCTTTAGATCCCCTATCGGTTCTCGGATCCCGTGTCCTAAAATCGTCCGCGACTGTCTCGGCTGCACCAACTGCCAACCTGTAGTAGTATGAATTCCAACTTGCAAATTTATTTCTTTGTGAATACATCATTGGTATTACATACGAAAAAAATAAAAATTAAAAGTTCCTTCCTTTAAAGGAAAGCAAACTCTTCATAACAAAATAATATGTCAATAGTATATAATTCATTGAAAGACGTGTGGAACACATCAACTAGTTGCTTTGATCCGGATTTTTATCATTAAAATTCCAAATATTTTACCAAAGAATCAAATTATATGGTAAACTAATCCAAATATCTTTCCAAAGGTCAAGTAGAAAATTTGAATTAAATCTAGTAGTTGTCCCTTTACACTTGGCATTACTACTTCCATTTTGCTTGGAGTCCTTTGCAATTACATTTGTTAGGAAGAGACCTTATTCAGTAGATTTAGATTTTCCCACAAAGATATAACATTTATGTAATCTTTTCTTTGATTAGGGATAGAGGTTTAAAAGGGTGCGTTTAACTACCACACGACAATAGATGGTCATGATAGAAAGTAATTATATAGAACAAGCAAATAAGAAATTTATTGGATAGGATGGTTGTCCTCAATATAAGTTACCAAGATACAGAGCTATATAATGCCAATTTTAGACAAGGTGTTAGGAAATAGGATACCTAAACTTAGGCAGCATTTGGAACCCAATAGGAAAAGGGTATGTACAAAATCAATTTTTGAAGGGGACTTGTCAGACATTAGTGATTTTTCATCATGTTGTCGTAGTCATTCGTATAGAACAAAAGAAGAGGATTTATGGGAAGGAATTTTACCTAATTGCCCCTATTTTCTCTCAAGTGTGTGAGAGAGAGAATAAAAGTGAAAGGAGGAGGCAATAATAGGTATAGAAGCAAACAAGTTGGGAATCGGCCTTCCCCCTCCAAAAACAGCCTCCCAGCTACTTCCTAAAAAGTAGGGGAGAGAATAACATTGAGTCTATCTCTCTCATGTGGCAAGAGAGATTGGGAGGAATCCAACGCACTCCAAACTTGCTTGGTAACACATGTGACCTTGTTTGCCAATTCCAGTGATTGGAATCATGGCAAACATGGTTTCCAAACAGCACCTTAGTGTGAACACCACAGGTGATGGAAAGTGGGTTAAGGAGTACAAATGATCCAAACAATTCAACTTGCTTGTTTCTTTTTTTTTTTGGTAAGTAATACCAGGAATATATTCACAAAGAAATAAATTTACAAGTTTGAATTTATGCTATCACAAGATGATAGCTATGAACCCAATAGGTGGTGAAGTAAATCACAAACTAGTCTCCTATTTGGGAACATGCTATCACAGGCTGGTAGCTAAGCTTAGGCTATGAAATACGGATATTTAAATTATTGAAGACAAATTTAGCTCTTCTGCTCACTTTTCCTTCCCAGTTGCAGGTTTCCACTATGGATCCGATATCAGCCAGAATTGCAAGTAGCATATGTACTCTTGATTGCTTCACTCCTTGGAATGTCCTATTATATCTTTCCTTCCAAATCCACCACACTGAGCACCTGATAGCATTAAATGCAAGAGTTGTGGCTAGTCCTTTGTGGCTGAAGCTATGAAGGAAGTCACTCATCTCCAGTGAGAATGAAGATCTTAGACTCCTATGAATGTCAAACAAACATCAACTTGCTTGTTTATTAAGTTATATAAAAAAAATTAAAAAATGTAATTTAAGCTCGATTCATTAAACGAGCCGAGCTTGAATATAGGCAAGCTTGACTCAGTTACATTTGTTAAGAACTTGTTTAAATAATCATTAAGAGTTTATTTACATACTCACTAAGAGTTGATTTATGTACACATTAAACTTTTCCATAGCCATTGCTTTCTCAAGAAAAGTACTCATTAAACTTCTTTTAAACACTCATTTAATTATTCTATTCATAAGTAAACTTAGCATTGGACCCCGAACATGGTTTTGGATGAATGACAAAATTTATATGTGGAACATATCGTTGCATATAACATCTTAATATGCCACATCGCCTAATGGATATCTTCTTTATTCAACATAGTTTTGGATGAATGACAAAACTTATATGTGGAACACATCTTAATATGTCAGATCGCCTAATGTTTTTTCTTTGGTAAGTTATACAAAGAATATATTCACAGAGAAATAAATTTGCAAGTTGGAATTCATGCTACCAAAAGAAGATAGCTATGAACCCGATATGTGATAAGGTAAAAACAAGCTACTCTCCTATTTGGAAACATGCTACTGCAGTCTAATAGCTATGCTTAATCTATGAAATAGACATATTGAAATTTTTGAAGAGAAATTTAGCTCTTCTACTTAATTTTCCTTCCCACTTGCAACTTTCCACTATAGATATGAAATCAACAAGAATTACAATAAGCAAGTGCACTCTTAATTGTTTCACTCCTTGGAAAGTCTTGTTACATCTCTCTTTACAAATCCACCACACTGAGCACCTGATAGCATTAAATGCAAGGGTTGTGGCTGGTCCTTTATGGCTGAAGCTTTGAAGGAAGTCACTCATCTCCAGTGAGAATAAAGATCTTGGGCTCCGTTGAATTCCTAACCTATCAAGTAGTCGCTTTCATATCCAACAAGTGTATGAACAACTAAAGAATAGATGATCCAGATTTTCCTTATTTGCAAAGAAAAGCATGCACACATTTGGGCCATGAATTCCTCTCTTTATTAGAGCATCCATTATGGTAATATTCCCCACATTGAGCTGCCATAAGAACAAAGAGTATTTTTGGGAAGTGGGCCTTTTCCAATTTTTGCTAGTAATTGATAAAACTCATAGGACTATTATGGTGCATCCCCAGTACATACCTCATATGGTCCCCATAACAAGAGAGGATTGATTTTTTTTTCCAACTAAGGATCATGCCATAATCTGAATGTCTGTCCATCTTCCACTTTAAATGAGATATTCTCAACGAGCCATTCTCTCTATTTCAGAATACCTTTCAAAGCACATGAGTGATAGAGTCTGAGTGTCATCTCCCAAATGGAGCCAGAGTGTAGGTACTTTGCTTGAAACCAATTTGTCCATAGACTATCTTCATGATTGATAATGTTCCAGAGCTATAAAGTTATTTATGCTTTATTCCAGCCTTTAAGCTTCCTCAATCCAAGTCCTCCTCCTTGTTTTGGTCTGCAAATTAAATCCCATCTAATCAAATAAAAGAATTTATAATCACCAGAGTAGTGCCAGAAGAAGTTCCTCAAAAGTTTCTCAACCTCTTCTATGAACCCCTTAGGTGTAGTAAGAAAGCTACAACCCAATACAATGAGTATGAGATTAGGACTAATCTAATGAGTTCTAACCTACCAGCCTTAGAGAGGAACTTGGTTTTCCATGAAGCTATTCTCCTCTTTATCTTGTCAAGAATAGGTAATGCATGATGTTTTTTCATACCAGAAGAAATGAGAGGTAGGCCCAAGTACACAGCTACCAGGGATCCTTTCGAAACACCCAAAGCATTCACAAAGGATTGTGATGGGGTAATCTGATTGGGCCGAGAGCCAGACCAGAAGTGGGCTGAGAGCCGCCCGATAAGGATGCAGCCTAGTAGCCCATTGGGCCGAAAGGTGTAGAAACCCAATCAGATTCGGACCAGCCCGTAGATGGCCGAGATATGGGCTTTCGACCCATCAGGCATAATAAAGGAGGCCCTTGATATTTTTATGACTTATATTCTTGTCTCTATGAATCTACATCGCCTGCCATGGAAAAAGTTCCCTCACCTACTCACTATAAATGGAGTACTGCTTGCATCAGAAAAGATAAGGAATTAAGTTTTCACTCCCCTCTTAATACATCATTATAGTCCCTTAACCGGGTACTAACTTGACTGTCAGAGAGGGCTCCCCAAGGACGCGACCCGGGATCCTCGCTGACAGAGTTTCCTTTCCATTCAGTCACCTTCTTTCTCCACCTCCAGATCCTTCTCGACTTCATACCTTTCTCTCAGCTTCAGATCCCTTGTTAGTTCTTGGATCACTTGTCCGAAAACCATCCGCGACTACCTCGACTACATCATTTGGCATCGTTTGTGGGAAAGACGCAGCCATGGCTCACCGACCACTATTCGAGAGGTCGATTCGGAGAGGAGGAGCTGGAGACGAGGGTGACTCCTGCCCAGTCACTCAAACAGGCCAAAGGGGTGTCCGCCAACCTGCCGTAAGGGCCAGCCCTCCTGGTGGCACTGGATCCAGCTCTTCCCAGGGAAGACAGGATAGAAGCGCTCTCCCAACAGGTTGAAACTCACACTGCTACTGTTACATCCTTTGCTCCTCTGCGTGACATTGTATTAGCCATCGCTCAGCACATGGGTTTGCTAAACCCGTTTGTTAGGCCGACTCCACTACAACCTCAGTACTGCTCGCTCGGTCAATTTTCGATTGGGCAGCTGGGCCAGTCCTGAGTTTTTCCCCCCGAGGTGGTCTCGGCTCATGGTGAACTATATGGACCAGAAGGTCATATCCCGCGTACCACTAATCTGCCGACTAAACCAGATATTGCTTCGTCTGGCACTCATCCTACGGGAGCTGAGGGTTGCTCGGCCGCAGCTACTACAACAACTTCGGAGCTCGATCGGAGGCTGACAGAGATGAAGAAGGAGATGCAGCAGATGGTATCTCTACCGTACGACGCGTCCCTGGCCAGCATCATCCTTGAACAATCCCCATTCTCTCACGAAATTTTGGTGATGGATGTGCTGCCAAACTTCAAGCTGTCGAAGGGACCACTGTTGTATGATGGGATGACGGACCCAGTCAGCGATTTCCAGAGGTTTAATTCATATTTCTTCGTCCGTGGGGTGCCCATAGCAGTCCGCTGTCGGCTCTTCCCCCTCACTCTTGAAAAATTAGCTTCCACTTGGTTGGAGACCTTAGCTCCTAACTCTATTCACTCTTTAGTACAGCTTGGTCAATTGTTCATTGACCAATTTTATGATGCCACTCAACAGAGTAAGACCTTGGCCAGTCTACTTGCTATTCGACAGGAGTCGGCCGAGACCCTCCGAGACTATTTTGATAGGTTCCACACCGAGACAGTGCAGATTCCAAACTTGGATAGTTCCATCGCGGTCTTGGCCATCATCTGCAGTTGCACGGACGAGGGGCTGCTCAGTTCGATAGGGAAGCGGCACCCCCCGACGTTTAAGGACCTTGTGCCTCGAGCGCACAAGTATATCAACAGGGAGGTGTTGATGGCCAAAGACAAAAAGGCGGCCGAGCCAATCTCAGCGGTCGCCTTGCCTACGACTTGCAAGCACCCATAAGACTTCAACCCCTCTCGGAAGAGGTTCAAGAGGGAAGAATATTGGAGCCGAGAGCGGCATCGGCCTCCTCATCCTCAACACCTGCCCTTGCCAGCTCCTCCCTCGGCTCATGGAGGTCCAAGGCATGCTCCGCCGGCCAGAACGTATCAAAGCCAACCCTCGAAAGAGGGATCACCAGAAGTATTGCATGTACCACCGAGAGATGGGCCACTCCACGGACGAGTACCGCCATCATATGCAAGAGATAGAACGCCTTATCCAAGAGGGGTGCCTGCCTCAATATGGCCGTGATAGGCAGCTGCAACAACAACAAGCCCGAGACCCTCAGGTGACGCCCAAGCAGCATTAGCAACCGTCTAAGGATGGGCCTCCACCGAAGGTTGCCCCTGTGGCAGAGGCTTCACATCAACAGCCGAGCACAGGGTCCATCATGGTCATATCCAGGGGGCCGGATGAGGTACCTCGCAGGCACCGTCGAGACGAGGAATCCTTTGTTGTAGCAACGGTCGACTGTGAGGCGAAGCGCTCTCAACGGGAGGACATCACCTTCACCGAGGCTGATCTTGAAGGAGTCCAAGTCCCACATGACGATTCTCTCGTCGTTAGCGCTGTAATAAAAAAAATTATGATGTCCATCAAATCTTCGTTGATAATGGGAGTGCACCTAATGTGCTTTTCTATGATTGTTTTTTGAAACTTGGCCTGATTGAGGCCGATATGAAGACCCATCGCGGCCCTTTATTTGGCTTTAATGGAGCCCCCTACCGAGTGGAAGGCATAGTCTGATTCCTTGTAACCCTCGGTACAGCCCCAAAGAAACTGACGGTTTAAACTGACTTAACAGTAGTAAAAGTAGACTCGGCCTACAACGTCATCTTTGGCTGATGCTTGATCGGACACATTCGAGCTGTACCTTCGTCTTACCACCAGAAGCTGAAATTCCATACCGACTTTGGAGTCGGTGAAGCTAAAGGAAACCAAGAATCGGCCCGCCAATTCTACATGATCTCCGTAAAAGGCAAAGCCGCGGCCGAGTCGTTTCAATTGAGTCTTTGGCCGATGCCTCCCCAGGTGAAGAACTGATCGCCATTCCTGTGCCGAGAGGTGATGGTTGATCGCTGCAGATAGGCTCCGGTCTTCCGGCGGCCGAAACTGAGGAGTTGATCAATTTTTTCAAGGAGAATCTCGATGTCCTTGCCTGGTCGCCATCGGACATGCCGGGAGTCAACCGAGAAGTAGCTGTACATCGTCTGCATGTGGATCCGAACCACCCTCCAATCAAGCAGAAATGTCAAAGCTTCAATCATGAAAGACGGATGGCGATCCAAGCCGAGGTGCAGAAAGGCTTAAACGCCGGACATCTCTGAGATGCTCATTATCCTGAGTTGGTTGCCAACGTTGTAATTGTTAGTTTTAGGTGGCCTACTAGCCAATCTGACTATGTAAATCTCGTTCATTTATTAATATAATGGCATAATATTCATTATGTGCAAATCGCATTAATTATCGTTTCATAATGAAGTCCATGAATATGTGCTATAGTGATCATATTATGATGAGATCATACTAATGAGACTGATCACTTAAACACACATATTCTTAATCGTTCCTAGTCGGAGGATATCCTAGAAGGACATCGGATATCCGGTTAGACTAGTACAGATTACTCATGCTCACATGATGAGGGTGGCTGATCTCATAAGTCACTTGTGTGGAGACACTAAGGCGAATCTGTAGGTGCTCATTGGAGAATGAGTTCACTGAACTGATCCGACTGAATCGCTAGATGGTATTGTACCTCACTGTCAACCAGCTTGATTCTATTGTCGCAGTTGCGTGGATGGTCCTCGGACCTGAGACACCAAGGACACCTTGCGGTGGACTTATGCGCTTTGACCTTGGTTTACGAATCTCTAGCCACGGGATTCTAAAACGCCAAGGATTGGGTACAGCGGAATACCGTCGAAGGGAATTGTGTGTCAATAAGGAATCATTCGCTCTCGGTACTTAGAGAGAGAATGCTCTAGGAAGGATGCGCGGAAGTCCCTGGCCAAGGCGGACGATAATATCGAGAAAGGAGTTTTTCGATATTCATCAGCGGCATCCAATCCAAGTTAGTCGACTGGTTAGGGTTTGACAGCTCGCCATACCCTAAGTTGACTCGAGAGCATTGTACGAATGAAGGATTATATCTACGCGATAACTGTCGGCGGAAAAGTTCTAAGAGTGGGTTACTTAACCTTGATACCTTCCGGGTTCACGTGGTGTTGCTTGGCACCCAACGTGATCGGAGGCCCGGTCGAATTCGATGTGTGACATCAATTTGATTGATTAATTAATTAATAAAGGGTTATTTAAATTGATTAATAAAGCCAGTGAAGAGTCACTGGGCTTGTTGGGCCATTAATTGGACTGGTAATTGGGCCTAGAGGGTTACACGCAAAAGATTCTCAAGGTGATGGATAAATAACTGGGTTTTATACAAATCGGGGGTTTTTATGAAAAACCACGCGATTAGTATAAAACATAGCGAACGGGCTGAGCAGGCCAAGCTGCTGCTAACCCTAGCCGCCCCTCCTCTGTTTCTCTCTCTCTCTGGCGTCCCAGATAGATCTAAATCTGCTCCGCCGCTTCTCCGACTCCCGTTCGACTGGAAATCGTCCGCGCGTTGCGGCGATCGTTGCGGCGACCGACGGAGGTTTCGTGGGCTGTGAAGAATGAGGAACGTGAGGATATCCATCGCGAGGAGGATCGCGTGGACTTCGCTAGAGGCCGGGCACTTGCGCGGCTTGCGGTGTCGCACCGACGGAACCGAACGGTTGCGATTCGAATCCGCACACGATGAGAATCGATTATCCGATAATCGTAGTTTTTAGTTTTTCGAAACAGGAATGGATCGCTGTTTTAATATTTTATTTTCCGCAATGTGAGCGATCCGGAGAAAACCGAGAAACCCAACAGTGGTATCAGAGCCAGGTTCCACTGTTTCTCGTCCCGTTTCGGTCTCCGAAATTAATTTTTCAATGATTTAATTCCATGCTTTAAAGTCGATTTTTTGTTGGATCTGTGTTCATAAGATGAACACTAATAATCAGATTATGTTTCTGCAATTTTCGATATTTGATTGGGGTGTTTTTCGGGGTTCTTCATGCGATGAAGATTGGGGCTTGTAACGGCTTCATTCCGGCATCCCAAACGTTGGGATGGACAAACCCAGATCTGGATCTAATGGGGAATGTCTCCGGTCTTCCTTTGGCGCTTGGCAGGCAACAGAGAGGCCGATCGAGGCGGCCGGAGTTTTTCCCCTTCCTCAAGATGTGAAAAAACAGTTTTTTTGGTGTTTATAGGGCTTGATCTGCAGCTCTTTGAGGAGCCCACCGGAGGGCATGCTGGCGTCGGGGAGCCCACCGGCGCCGGGGACGTTGCCGTCTGGCGCTGGTCGACGCCGGGCACCGGCCGCCGCCGGTGCTTCCACGCCTCTAGCCGTCGGCCACCACTTGCAACAACAACTAGGGTTTGCTGGGCGTCGGGTTGTTGCAGGGAGAAAGGGGAAAAGGGGGGAGCCGGTCCAGGGTTGAACCAGACCGAGCCTTGCGGGCCGGATGGACCTTGGCTCGAACCAAGGCGCCTCGGGTCCGGCCCCTGGCCGAGCCAGGGTTCGTGCCTGGTCAAGCTAGAGGCTCGAGCCAGGTGCCCCCTAATGGGCTGGGCCCATTTCTGTTTATTCCCCCCACCATTAATTCCCTTATTTTCAATTTAAACCCCTTTTAAAACCCCTATTAGCCCCATTAATAATTAATGGGATTGGATTTGATTTAAATTTTAAAATTGTTTTAAAATTTTAAATTATTATTCAATCTTATTTAATTGGGCATATTAATGATTTTAAATCATTAAGTTAATTAAGGATTTATTAATTAGCACTTAGTTGTGGATTAATTGAAGTTAATATTAGTTTAAGTGTTAAATTAATTATTGACCTTAATTTATCTAATTTTAAGAGTTAAAAATAATGGTTAATAATTACTAATCTAATTGTTAGATTATTAATTATTAATACATCTAATTGTTAATTATTAATTTGAGTTAGTTATTAATTTAATTGTTAAATTAATAATTAACTTAAATGCCTAATTTAAATGTTAAATTGGTAGTCCTTAATTAATTATTGTTAGTCATTAATTTAATAGTTAAATTAATGATAACTTTAATTATTTAATCTAAGAGTTAGTTTAATTGATTATTAATTACTTAGTGTTAATTATTAGTTTAAAAGTTAAATTGATAATTAATATTAATTGACTAATCTAAATGTTAGGTTAGTAGTTAATAATTAATTTGGTTGATTATTAATTTAACTGTTAAATTATTAATTAACTTTGTTGGATTAATCTAAGAGTTAGATTAGTCTTTAAATAGTCTAATTGTTAGATTATTAATGGGGTTTAGTCGAAGTGTTAGATTATTAGAAATGTTCTAATTTGTATGAAATAATATGGAATTATTAATTTGGAGTGTGTGCGCATGTGATGTATGTTTAATACTTTTAAATTTTGATCTAATTGCATGTTAAGTTAATAAAATGAGTTTTTAAAATCTGAGTAGAGGGTGACTGCTTTTACTGTAAGCACTATGGTCACTAGAAGAGGAACTGCAAGGAGTTCCTCAACGACAAAGCTCATAGGAAGGTAAAGCTGTTTGAAGCTTCAGATATCTATATGATAGATATCAACTTGTCAGTTAGAGATTCCACATCTTGGGTATTGGGTACCGGATGTGCTTCTCATATCTGTCATGATGTACAGATGCTGACAAGCAAGCGTAAGCTGAGACAAGGCGAGGTGGAATTGAGGCTAGGAAACGGCGCAAAAGTTATGGCGATTGCTGTTGGGACAGCAAACCTCAGGCTTCCATTAGGAGACGCCTTACTTTTAGAAGATTGTTATTATGTTCCTAGCATAATAAAGAACATCATATCAATATCTTGTTTGGACAAGATAGGATATAGGTTGACTATTGAAAATAGAAGTTGTTCAATTTATTAAGGTAATAAATCAATAGCTTCAGCATCTTTAGTCAACGGTTTATATCTTTTAAATGTTTCTTATTACAATCTTCAAATTGATAATGCTCTTAAGAAGAGCAAGAATTGTGTGAACTAAGCCTACATGTGGCATTGTAGACTTGGGCACATTGGCGAAAATAGGTTGCAAAAGTTGCACAAGTATGGATACTTAACAGCATTCGATTATGAATCGTTTGCAACATGTGAATCCTGCCTTATGGGAAAGATGGCAAAATCTCCATTTACTGGACATGGAGAACGTGCCAAGGACATTATGGAACTAATACATTCGGATGTATGTGGTCCCATGTCCACCCAAGCCAAAGGTAGCTTTTCTTACTTCATCACGTTCAATGATGACTTCTCAAGATTCGACTATGTGTACTTAATGAAGTACAAGTCGGAAGCATTTGAGAAGTTTAAGGAGTTCAAAAATGAGGTAGACAATAAGTTAAGAAAGAGTATTAAAGCTCTTTGATCAGATCGAGGAGGAGAATACTTGAGTACTAATTTCACACAATTCTTAAAGGATAATGGTATCATTTCTCAGCTAACCCCTCCATATACACCACATATGAATGGTGTATCAGAAAGGAGGAATCGCATCTTGTTGGACATGGTGCGATCCATGATGAGCTTTTCGGAATTACCAGTGTCCCTCTAGGGGTATGCTCTAGAGTCAGCAGTATACCTACTGAACAGAATACCCAGCAAGTCTATGGCCCCTACTCTATATGAGATATGGAAAGGCAGGAAACCAGAATTTAAACATGTTAAAATCTGGGGTTGTCCTGCTCATGTAAAGAGGCATGATCCAGATAAGCTGGAATCACAAACTGATATATACAGGTTTGTGAGATATCCAAAGGAGACCTTTGGATATTATTTTTACCATCCTAGTGAACAAAAGGTATTTGTCGCTAGGAAAGTTGTCTTCCTGGAAGAGAAATACCTTCTCCAGGAGAACAGTGAGAGTAAAATAGTACTGGAAGAGGTTACAGATCCCCAAACAGCTGCATTATCATCAGATGAGATATCAGATCCTGAATCTGTTCAGGTACACACACATGAGCCTCGTAGATCTAGTAGATTACCGATATGTGGGACATATCGCTGAAGGTGAGTCTACGGTAGAATATAATGAGGATGATGATCCTAAAACCTACCAGCAGGCCATAGAAGTCCCAGAAGCAGGGAAATGGCGAGAAGCCATGAACTCAAAAATCCAGTCTATGTACACCAACCAAGTTTGGAACTTGGATGACTTGCCCGAGGGTATTGTACCCATCGGTTGCAAGTGGATCTTTAAGAGAAAAATCGGTGCTGATGGACGGATCGACACTTATAAGGCAAGGTTGGTGGCAAATGGATATCGTCAAAGGCAAGGAATTGACTATGAAGAGACTTTCTCACCAGTTGCCATGATAAAGTCGATCAGAGTTCTACTCGCCAGTGCTGCACATTTTGATTATGAAATCTGGTAGATGGACGTAACGATTGCCTTCCTCAATGGTAACCTTGAGGAAGAGGTATATATGATACAACTAGAAGGTTTCACATCCAAAGAATCTCCAGATAAAGTGTGCAAGCTTCAGAGGTCCATTTATGGACTGAAGCAGGCTTTCCGGAGCTAGAACATAAGATTTGACGAGGCTGTCAAGTCTTATGACTTCATTAAGAATGAAGATGAGCCTTGTGTGTACAAGAAGACCAGTGGGAGTGCGGTCACTTTTCTAGTTCTTTACGTAGATGACATACTACTCATTGGGAATGATGTAGCTATGATGTCATCAGTAAAGATCTGGCTGTCGAAAAACTTCTCCATGAAGGACTTGGGAGAAACATCCTACGTATTGGGAATACGGATCTATAGAGATAGATCAAAGAGGATGCTTGGAATGACCCAATCCTCATACATAGATACCATAGTCAAAAGGTTTGGCATGGAAAATTCCAAGAGAGGTCTCATACCGATGAGACATGGAATTAGTCTCTCAAAGGAGCAGTCTCCTAAGACTCCTAATGAGAGGGCGTTCATGGATAAAATACCCTATACCTCTGCCATAGGATCTATCATGTATGTCATTCTATGTATACGGCCTGATGTTGCATTTGCTCTAAGTGTTACGAGTAGATTTCAGGCTGGTCCAGGCAAAAAGCACTGGAAGGCAGTGAAATGTATCCTTATGTACTTGAAAAGAACTAAGGATATGTTTCTTATCTATGGAGGAGGTGACTTGAAGCTGCGAGGCTTTACTGACTCGAGTTTCCGGTCAGATCCAAATGATAGCAAATCTACATCTGGATTCGTATTTACATTGAACGGAGGCGCAGTGTGCTGGAAGAGTTCCAAGCAAGTAACCACTGCAGATTCGACGACTGAAGCTGAGTACATCGCTGCAGCTGAAGCCGCCAAGGAAGTAGTGTGGTTGAAGAAATTCATCACCAACCTCGGCGTAGTTCCTAGCATCTCTGAGCCTGTTCCAACTTTCTATGTTTCAATTTCCTTATTCTAGTTAGTTTTTATTTTTGTAGTTTCTAGTTTAGATAGGTTTCCATTAACTAAAAAAAGAAACAAAAAGAAGAACATTCAAAGTTAAAAATTTTCATCTCCAATATTAGAAACCTTCCATGCTAGGCATTCATCATCCTAGGAAAGCATGAGTTAGTTTCCTTTCACAGTTATTTCCTTAAATTGTTGAAGATTGCGGGGGAAAGGTACGTGTTTCAATTTTAGCAAGTCATTCATGATTGCATCAACACACCTTGCATTGATTTGTTGCCTTGTATTGCATTCAAAAAGACTTTAAGGGCAACAACTTTAACCACATAAGGTAGGGATTTGATCACCCTTCCTTAGCCCACAAATCACCTTCCTTGCCTTGACATTTCCTAATCCAATTAAAAGCAAGTCGAAAGAAAATCTAGGATTTACACCGTGAGTGGTTTAAATCTCGGGTTGCCTCCATTTTTGGCAACGGTGTCTAGGCTAGAGGTTAAAAAGGAAAACGTCTAAGCGGGCAAGTGGTTCTCTAATTAGGTCCCTACGAAAGTAGGGGGAGCCTCCCACTACCCCACCTCTTACCTGGCCGTTGATTGATTGTGGTTGTGACTCGAGGAGGACTCCGTTCACCTTATAAGAAAATTCACATAGAGAGTCTAGGTTAACATTAGATCATTAGGATAATTTGTTTGCCAAAATTGTCTGCATTTTAAAAAAAAACAGAAATAGAAAACAAAATTCAAATCCATTCTCTCTCCATCAGTCCTAGTGTATGCAAGGTAGGAGATCTCAAAATCCTAACCTTCTAGGACCACTTGCTGAAATAGAAAGAATCCTACATCAAAGAAATCCTCCACAAGATCCAATGGCTGATAATCAGGACCCACCAAAACAAATGAAGGACTATTTCATTCCAAATCGATATCAACCTTCATCAGGTATTCATCTTCCTCAGAATCCAACCAATCAATATGAAATCAAATCTAGCACCATTCAGATGCTCCCATCCTTTTATGGGAATACTAATGAAGATCCTTATAAGCATCTGGATGAATTTCTAGAAATCTGTTCCACGGTGAAGATCCAGAATTTCACCGATGATGGCCTTAAATTGACCTTATTTCCCTTTTCATTAAAGGACAAGGCTAAATATTGGTTGGGAACTATAGGAAGGCCCATTAGGACATGGGAAGAAATGCAGAAAGAATTTCTCAAGAAGTTCTATCCCATCGGGCGAACTAATACCATGAGAAGGGCCATCACGAGTTTTACCCAAACTCCCGTAGAATTGATCCATGAATCTTGGGAAAGACTGAAAGAATTGCTTAGAAAATGCCCTCATCATGGGCTTTCAAAATGGCAAATTGTCCAAGCATTCTATGAAGGATTGTCTGAACAGTTCCGACAGATGGTGGATGCCTCATGTGGAGGGGCATTTATGATGAAAAATGAAGATGAGGCCTATGATCTGTTTGAGATGTTAAGTGAAAATTCCATCAATCATGCCTCATTATCATCTTATGAAAGGTCTGTTGGGCCATCTAAACGGACTGGAATATATGATCTTAAGGCCCGTGGAGAGCCTGAATCTAGAATGGACATAAATCTGATTAATCAGAAATTGGATAAGGTAGATATCTTGGCCCAAAAACTAGACCAACTCCTGGCCTTAAACAAGCAAGAGCCTACGTACCCAACACAATTTAGTCCATATGAAGGCCCATCTTCTGCCAATCATGACATTTGTGCCTTATGCGCAAGTCCAACCCATCAAGTGAATGAATGCCCAACTGCGGCCCAACTTCCACCCTTCATTCAAGAACAAGTTCAGGCGGCCCAGGGATTCTCCAGGCCCAATAATGACCCATTCTCAAATACTTACAATCCTGGCTGGAGAAACCACACTAATTTCTCTTGGAAGAATCAGCAGGCCCCATTACCAATGTCCAATCCTCCCATGCATCAAGTCCAAAAGTCACAGAATTCATTTCAACAACAATCTAATTTCTATGGAAATGTTCAGGCTAGGGGATCTCAAGCCCAATTTTCTCAACCGGCCCCGTATCAATCAGGTCAATCGGCCCATTATCAATCATTCCAATCAGGTCAACCGGCCCACTACCACTCATTCCAAGCAGGACAGCACCATCCTCCACCCACTTACCAACAACCTCCTTAGCCCAACTTTGATGACAAATTCACTCAACTCCAACAATTGATTTTGACCCAGCAACAATCCATTGCTAAGTTGGAAAGTCAAATGGGCCAATTAGCTGAGGCTACGATGAGAAGAGAAGTAGGCCAACTTCCTAGTCAACCCGTTGCCAATCCAAGGAATCAACCTCCGGGTTTTCCGCAGCAATCGGGCCTTTTACCTCAGCCTTGCCCGATACGACAACCTAAAGGGCCGCAATTTGAGAATGCTAAAGCCATTTCAACCCTTAGGAGTGGGAGAAGTTTAGAAAAACCACATGCAGATGGAGAGTTAGCCAAAGGTTCCACTGATGGGCCTCAGGAAATTGAAAGTGATAGTGAGACTAAACCCAACATAGAGAAGTTGGAGGAGGATCTGAAAGGAAAAGGGAAGATTGATGAAGGCCCAAGTTCTTATAAACTTAGGGTGCCATTTCCTAATGCCTTGTTAGCTAAGCCTAATACTAGGAAGAAACTGGCCCAGAATGAGGAGTTGTTGGATTTGTTCAAACAAGTCCAAATTAATATTCCACTCTTTGATGCCATCAAGCATGTGCCAGCTTATGCTAAGTTTCTCAAGGAATTATGTACTCCACGAAGAGAATCTAGAATGGCACCCGAAAAGGTTCGGCTTTTTGAGGACGTTAGTGCAATTATGATGAATCATTTACCCAAGAAGTTAAAGGATCCTGGAGCACCTCTAATTTCATGTGATTTAGCTGGAGTTACATTTGATAGAGCTTTATTGGATCTAGGTGCTAGTGTGAATCTATTGCCAACAGCCATTTATGAGAAATTTGATATTGGAGAATTAAAGCCTACACCCATCATCTTGCAGTTGGCTGATAGGTCTGTGAAAACTCCACGGGGATTAATTGAGGATGTTATTGTGAAGGTTCATGATTGTTATTTTTCCGTGGATTTTCTTATTCTGGATATGGCATTACCTGAGGAACTCATTCACACCCCGATCATCTTGGGTCGCCCATTCTTAGCCACTGCCAAAGCTAATATAAATTGTGCAACTGGCATAATGGACATTTCATTTGGGGGTCAAAAGGTCCAGATTAATGTCTTCAAAGCATCTCAATACCCATATCATGAAAAAGAATGCCATACTATTGATGTCTTGGATAATCTGGTTGAAGAAAATGAGATGTCCACATATGACCTTTTGGAAGAAGCCAACACTTTAAAGGACTCTCCTGGCCCATTAACATCTTGGCCCAAGGTTGAACATTTACCAGCCTTACAGTCTGAGCCCGCTTTGCCATCTTTAGTGGACCCTCCTGAGCTTGAACTCAAACCATTACCTGAGTCTCTCAAGTATATCTTTTTGGGCCCGGACCAAACTCTCCCGGTCATCATTGCGGCAAATCTCACATCGCCGCAGGAGGCCCAATTAACCGAGGTCCTCAAAGACCACAAGGGTGCTTTTGGATGGTCGGTGGCAGATTTAAAGGGAATTAGCCCGTCCATTTGCATGCATCACATCTATATGGAAGAGAATTCTAAGCCCAGTCGGGAGATGCAAAGGCGGCTTAACCCCAATATGAAAGAAGTGGTGAAGAAGGAAGTTGTGAAATGGCTGGATGCGGGTATCATTTACCCAATATCGGATAGTAAATGGGTCAGCCCAACTCAAGTGGTATCCAAGAAATCTAGATTAATGGTTATCAAGAATGATCATGGAGAAGAGGTCCCCACTAGGCTCACCACGGGATGGAGAGTGTGCATTGATTACCGAAAGTTGAATCTAATGACTAAGAAGGATCACTTTCCACTCCCATTCATGGATCAGATTCTGGAAAAGTTATCGGGCCAGAAGTACTTTTGCTTCTTAGATGGGTACTCCGGGTACAATCAAGTGGCCATTTACCCGGAAGATCAAGAAAAGACCACCTTTACGTGCCCTTATGGCACGTTTGCTTTTAGGAGAATGCCATTTGGATTATGCAACGCACCAGCCACATTTCAACGGTGCATGGTGGCTATATTCTCCGATATGGTGGGAGAATTCTTTGAAGTTTTCATGGATGATTTTTCAATCTTCGGGGATTCTTTTGAAAATTGCTTGGAAAATCTTAAACAGGTGCTAGCAAGATGCATTGACACCAATCTGATACTTAGCTGGGAAAAGAGCCATTTTATGGTTCGAGAGGGCATTGTTCTAGGCCACATTGTATCTGAAAGGGGGATAGAGGTAGATAAAGGTAAGATCGATCTCATATCCAATCTTCCTCCTCCTACGTCAGTCAGACAGATCTGTTCATTCCTTGGCCATGCCGGTTTCTATCGCCGGTTTATCCACAATTTCTCTCAAATTGCCCAGCCTCTAACTCTTCTCTTAGCTAAGGATGTCCCTTTCCAAATGAATGAATCTTTCATCAAGGCATTCAATTCTCTGAAGGAATCTTTGACCAAAGTTCCGATTCTTCAATCTCCAGATTGTTCTTTACCCTTCGAAATCATGTGAGATGTCTCTGATTATGCTATCGGTGCGGTTTTGGGACAAAGAATCAACAAGTGTCCCGTGGTGATATATTATGCAAGTCGCACCCTTGCAGATGCTCAAATGAATTATACCACCATAGAAAAGGAATTGTTAGCTGTGGTTTTTGCCCTAGAAAAATTCAGATCTTATCTTTTAGGGGCAAAAGTCATAATCTATTCTGATCACTCAGCTCTGAAATACCTGTTGACCAAGAAGGATGCAAAGCCTAGGCTTATTAGATGGATCTTACTCCTTCAGGAATTCGATTTGGAAATTCGGGATAAGAAGGGTTCTCAGAATGTGGTAGCTGACCACCTCTCCCGAATTCTGATCTCTGAAAGTACACCAATCACTGATTCCTTTCCTGATGAGCATCTACTGACCATTTCTCACACTGCTGCACCTTGGTATGCTCATATTGTCAATTACAAGGTGACTAATCTGCTTCCGGAAGGATGGACTAAAAGTGAAAAGGACAAATTCTTTTCTCAGGAAAAATATTATTTCTGGGAGGACCCTAAATTATTCAAATTCTGTCCTGATCAAATCATTAGGCGATGTGTCCCTGAAGAAGAACAACAGAGTGTTCTCAACTTTTGTCATAATCTAGCTTGTGGGGGCCATTTCTCAGGAAAGAAAACTGCAACGAAAGTCCTGCAAAGTGGTTTTTACTGGCCCACACTTTTCAAAGATACCCATGAATTTAGCAAAACGTGCCTCCGATGTTAGGCCATAGGAAATATGGCGAAAAGGGATATGATGCCACTCAACCCAATCTTGGTGGTTGAAGTCTTTGATGTTTGGGGAATTGACTTTATGGGACCTTTTCCAGCCTCTTTTGGACATACATATATTCTGGTAGCGGTGGATTATGTCTCAAAATAGATTGAAGCAGTAGCCACCTGAACCAATGATCATAAAGTGGTCATTAAATTCGTTCAGAAGAATATCTTTTCTCAGTTCGGATGGCCTAAAGCTATCATAAGTGATGGGGGAACGCACTTCACGAATTACCAGTTTCGGGCTTTGCTTAAGAAATATGGGATTAATCACAAAATAGCTACCCCTTATCATCTCCAAACCAGTGGCCAAGTGGAAGTTTCCAATAGAGAAATTAAGAATATTCTGCAAAAGTCCGTTAGACCCGATATAAAAGATTGGTCTGAAAGATTGGATGATGCTTTATGGGCCTATCGGACCGCTTACAAAACTCCTATTGGCATGTCTCTTTATCGCCTGGTTTTTGGAAAAGCGTGTCACCTTCCGGTGGAATTGGAACATAGGGCTTATTGGGCCATCAAACAAGTCAATCTGGACCTAGCCCATGCTGGTTCCCACCGAACCTTACAACTGAGTGAGCTGGAAGAGTTGCGCAACGAGGCCTATGAAAATTCAAAGATCTATAAAGCCAAAACTAAAGCTTATCATGATAAACATATTGTGAGAAAATCCTTTCTTCCAAATCAGAAAGTTTGGCTATTTAATTCTAGGCTTTGCCTATTTCCTGGAAAACTGAAATCCAGATGGGATGGACCCTTCATGGTCGTTAAAGCATTCGATCATGGAGCCGTTAAAATTCTGAATCCTAAGAGCGGGAACACTTTCACTGTTAATGGTCAACGGTTGAAACCATTCATTGAAAATCTTCAAAATGCACCACCTGAGTCCATAGAACTGAGTGATCCACATTAACTGAGCTTCCGTCTGGCTGAAGACAATAAACTTAGCGCTTGTTGGGAGGCAACCCAATATTTTATTTCAGCTTTTGTATTTCTTTCCTTTTAGGTCCCTGAGCAGTAGTCACCGTGGGTATGTCGCAGCCTCTTCATTACAGGTTGTTTCGCTCCTTCACAAATTCTCTTCTGGCTGCATGTTTTTCATATCTTTTATGCCATTGAGGACAATGTCAATCAAGTTGGGGGGTGGGACAATCGAGTTGATATGCCTTTATTGGAAATCTTTTGAAGAAAACTGATATCTTTCACTGAAAAATGGTCAAATTTTTTCAAAAACTTCTTTTCACGTCCTATGAAAATTGCATGAAAATCATGTTTCATTATGTAAATCTTACACAAATTAGTTTTTGGTTGTCACATTGGTTAAAGAGCCTTCAAAGTTTAAATATCCCACTTCACAAAAATCCACGGCAGGATGATTTTCACGCACACACGGCAACTTAGAATAAATGAAAGATCTTAAAAGTATAGAATTGCTGGAATTAACCTTAAGGATAAGACTACTTATTCTAATTTTTCTTTTAGGTTGAACGAAAGGAATGTGTAGGATCCGTAATAGGAGACTGTCCCACTCAGCACTCTAAAAGAGGCGGTCATTTAAAATGGACAGCTTAAAGACTAAAGGCAATAAAAGGCATTAAAAGAGCTAAAGGAAGGTAGGTGGCAAAAAGTACGCACCTCCCCTCAGGCAATTCAAAGAGAGTGGCAAAAAGTACGCACCTCCCATCAGGCAATTCAAAGAGAGTGGCGAAAAGTACGCACTCTCAAAAGAAAAAGTACAATGAAATGAAAAAGCCACGCTAAAAAGTCCATCGTACCAAAAAACATGACCAAGTCGTGAAAAGTGCTGAGTTGGGACGGGAATTGAAAAACGGTCCTCGCTGACTAATCAGGAAATCTTTTATTCTCTTCTCCTCCCCTGGTAGTCTTATCTAAAGGGTAGTAAAGGCAAGAATATATCAGAAAGGTCGGAAACGAGTTCTAAGCGTGCCAATTTTTATGCACAATCACCTGTCGTGAATCAAAATATTGTGGGATATGAAAACTTTTAGCTTAACCAATCGGCTACCACTTAAATTGATTGTGAAAGATACTACAAATGAAACATGATAATTCATTGTTTGTCCTAACTTTTCCTTATTTGCATTACTAAGAGACTAGCAATGAGTAAGTTGGGGGGTGTGATAAAGTGTTAAATTAATCATTTAAGGGCAATCATATGCATCATACTCATGTTTTTATCTGTAAAATATCATGGAATGATAGATAATTGTGTACCAAGTCCAACGGTACCGATTTCGTCAAATTTTGACTTAAAAACATCGTCATTTTATGTGATTAAAGGAATATAGCGCATTTGCGGTTTTTCGACAAAACCGAGATGAAATAAATAAATATGATGATATTTTTATGATAATGTGCTAATTTATATTTATTTTATGTGAACAGGACATGCCGATGATGCAGTGCAACTAGTGGAGTTTCCGAAAATTTGGGAGAGGCCTAGTGTTCGAATTTCGATAAATTCGACGTCATTTTGTCCAAAAGATTAAAGCATGGGTAAAAACGTCATTTGAGGTCCTAATACTACCCAAATTCTTGCCCGAAAAATCCAAGAAAGACCCGTCACCTTCCTTTCCCCCACTTTCTTTTTTTAAAAAAGTTTTCCTCCCAAATTAGAGAAAATCTCTTTGTTTCCTTTTCTCTATCCCTCGATTTCCTCCCTTCTCTCCAGTTTCCTTTCCCATGTCTCTTTTCCTCTCTATATATTTCACCCCTCTCCTCTCGAAGTCGAACTCTCTCTATTTTTTCCGAGTCTCTCTCCAAATTTCTCTCAAACCCGCAGCCTTCCTTCAATCTCTCGGATCCAACTCTCTTCTCCCCGCAACCCTCTCTCTCTCCCTTATTTCCTCTCAAACTCCACAGATATCTCTCTTCTCCTCCTCTTTTCCACAGCTCCTCCTTCTCTCTCTTTCTCCCACGCAGCTCTCTCTTCCTTTCTCTCCCTCTATTCTCTCTTTCACGGTCCTCTCTTCCTCTCCTTTCCAGCATCCCTCTCAAACTCCCTCTCTCTCTCGGATTCTCCCTCTCTTTCTCACCTTCAACCCAGCCGGTTTTCCCCCTCTCTCTTCTATTTTCCTCTCCCTCTCTCCGGTCTCTCTTCTTCTCTCCAACTGTTCTCTCTCTCGATCTCCCCTCCACGCAGTACCCGGCGAGCCCCCTCCAGCTGAAGCCCAGCGCTGCATCCCAGCACCGTCCTTGCAGCTCCCCGACCTGCAAGCATGCATGCAGACGCCCGGCGAGCCCCCTCCAGCTGAAGCCCAGCGCTGCATCCCAGCACCGCCCGTGCATGCTCCCAGCCTCCACGCACCACCCGTGCATGCTCCGAGCCCCTCCAAGCGCCCAGCCAACAGATCCACGCGCTGCACCTCCAAGGCAAGCTCCGGCCAGCACCTGCACGTCAAGTTCCAGCGCTTGCACGTGCAGCTCCAAGCTTCTCCACGTGCAAAGCCAGCTCTCCACGGCTTCCTCCTGCCAAGCAACCCTCCAGCAGCTGCTTTCTCCAGCACCTGTCCAAGCTTGCAAGTTCTTCCAGCACCTGTCACGCACCAGCAACAGCAGCTGTCCCAGCTGAACCAGCAGCAACGTCCTTCAAGTCCACTCAGCAGCAGTCAGCAGAACTAGTGGTCCACTGCACCACTTTCTCACTAGCGGCTCACTGCGCCGGCAGTTCCCACAGAACACTGTTGCCCTATTTTTTTTTCTCTCTCTCCATTAATACAATTAGTTAATTAAAGATTAGTTGTTTACCATTTAATGTTTAGTTTTAGGATATTAAGCTGCAGCGTTTGTAATTTAATTCATGACTTTTAGATAATTATTAAAATTCTCTTAATTTTGCAAGATTCAAATAGTGGTGTGTATGTTTAACTTAGATTTTTCATATGATGTTGCATTTAGTTCATAAAAGTTACCTCAAATAATTAGTTTTTTCTTTGTTATTTCTTTAGGTAGTTTAATTAATCAAATTGTTGCTTTAAGTAGAAAATTAACTAATCATTCATATTTTTCATCTTTTTAGATAATAAATTCTAAAGTTTTCAAAATTAAAATTCTATCTCCTTGTGGATCGACTCGGACTCACCATTATTTAATTTTCAAAATCTGATTTGAGTGAGCCGGATAAATTTAGATTGAATGTTTTCATGAGTGTTTAACGACGCACAATTTGGAACGATCAGACAATAATGGAGCGATTGCGCAAGCGAAAGAGCTGCGGTCTCATCAGAAATCGAAGCATATTCTGAGGCGCTTTCTGATGGATATAGGTGTCATCTAAGCCAATCATAAGGCACCTATTTCAATATGGTTCACTAATCAATGGCATTAAATTCATTATGTAGATTGGCATATTTATAATTGCGCATAATGAAGTCCACGAATATGTGCAATAGTCATCAGATTATGATGAGATCATACTAATGAGACTGATGACTTATAAACATATATTCTCAATTGTTCCTAGTCGTAGGATGTTTGAGAAGGACATCAAACATCCGGTTAGACTAGTACAGGTTATTCCAGCTCATATGATGAGGGTGACTGATCTTGTTAGTTACTCGTGTGGAGACACAATGGTAAACTTGTAGGTGCTCATTGGGGAATGTGTTCTTTGAACTGATCCGACATGAATCGCCGAATGGTAATTTAACTGACTGTCAATCGGCTTGATTCATCATCATAGTGGCGTGGTTGATCCTTAGACTTGAGACACCAAAGACACCTTGTCGGTGGACTTATGGACTTTGACCTTGACCTACGAATCCCTATCCACGGGATCTCTAATAGTCAAGGATCAGGTCCAGCGGAAGACCTTCGAAGGTGATTGTGTGTTCAATAAAGGATCGTTCGCTCTCAGGTAACTGGAGAGAGAATGTTCTAGAATAGATCCGCAGGAGTCTTTGGCCAGAGCAAAAACAATATCAGAAAATAGGTTTTCGGATATTGTAAAGCGGAGTCTGATTCAAGTGAGTTGACAATCTAGGGTTTGACAGTTGACCATATCCTAGGTTAACTCGAGAGCATTGTACGAACGAAGGATTATAGCCACGTGGTAACTGTGGACGGACAGGTTCCATGAGTGGGTTGCTGAACCCCATTACCTTCCGGGATCATGCGGTGTTGCTTGGCACCCAACTTGATCGGAAGTCCGACTGAAATTACATGCGATGATGATTCGGTTAAGTAATTAGTTAATATCTAGATATTAATTAATTATAATAAGTCAATAACTAGTTATTGGACTTAACGGGCTGAAAATTGGACTGGTAAATGGCCCTAGAGGGTCACACACAATATGATTCTCAATCGGTGGTACATAAGTGGGATTTATATTAACTCGGGGACTTTTGTGAAAAGTCGCGCAAACTTAATATATATACGCGCTGTTGAGAAACCCTGGGCCAAGCTCCAGGATTTTCCCTTACTGGCCGTCATCCCTCCTTCCTCTCTCCTCCTCTGGGCGCCCCGTTCAAAGCGCCAGAACAGTTTCTGTCTCCGCCGCGTGTGATTCCCAAAAGTCGGGAATTCCCGTTGGCGGGATTTCAGCAATCGTTGCGGCGACGGATCTTTAACGAGCGAGCTGATACGGACGAGGGATCGAGGACGAACCACTGCGAAGGATCGTGTGGATACCGCTGGAGGCCGGACGCTTGTGCGGCTCGTGGCATCGCCTCGACGGAACCGAGACGGAAGCAGATTCGAATCCGCGCACGGTAATCTGATTACTTCCCGTTGTTTTTGGTTTTAGTTTTTCGTTCCGAATCGGATCAGCGGGCATCGGGCAGGATAATTTTGTTCGTCGTTTCCGCTGCGTTCTTCGTGTCCCGCCCGGATCCCAACACTTTCATCTTATCAGAGAGATCATATCCAGAGGAGATGTAGTAGTGGAAAGAGTTCCATCCGTCGACAATGTAGCAGTTCTACTGACGAAGCCGTTGGCTCAAATTGTGTTTGAGCGTCACCTAGAGTCTATAGGCTTACTGTATAAAGGTGATTGGCTTTAGTCCAAATGGGAGATTGTTAGTTTTAAATGGCCTACACACCAATCTGACTATGTAAATCTCGTTCATTTATTAATATAATGGCATAATATTCATTATGTGTAAATCGCATTAATTATCGTTTCATAATGAAGTCCGTGAATATGTGCTATAGTGATCAGATTATGGTGAGATCATACTAATGAGACTGATCACTTAAACACACATATTCTTAATCGTTCCTAGTCGGAGGATATCCGAGAAGGACATCGGATATACGGTTAGACTAGTACAGATTACTCCTGCTCATATGATGAGGGTGACTGATCTCATAAGTCACTTGTGTGGAGATACTAAGGCGAATCTGTAGGTGCTCATTGGAGAGTGAGTTGACTGAACTGATCCGACTGAATCGCTGGATGATATTGTACCTCACTTTCAACTAGCTTGATTCTATTGTCGCAATTGCGTGGATGGTCCTCGGACCTGAGACACCAAGGACACCTTGTCAATGGACTTCTGTGCTTTGACCTTGGTTTACGAATCTCTAGCCACGGGATTCTAAAACGCCAAGGATTGGGTACAGCGGAATACCGTCGAAGGGAATTGTGTGTCAATAAGGAATCATTCGCTCTCGGTACTTAGAGAGAGAATGCTCTAGGAAGGATGCGCGGAAGTCCCTAGCCAGGGCGGACGATAATATCGGGAAAGGAGTTTTCCGATATTCATCAGCGGCATCCAATCTAAGTTAGTCGACTGGCTAGGGTTTGACAGCTCCCCATATCCTGAGTTGACTCGAGAGCATTGTACGAATGAAGGATTATATCCACGCGGTAACTGTCGGCGGAAAAGTTCCAAGAGTGGGTTACTTAACCTCGATACCTTCCGGGTTCACGCGGTGTTGCTTGGCACCCAACGTGATCGGAGGCCCGGTCGAATTCGATGTGCGACATCAATTCGATTGATTAATTAATTAATAAAGGGTTAGTAATTGATTAATAAAGCCAGTGAATAGTCACTGGGCTTGTTGGGCCATTAACTGGACTGGTAATTGGGCTTAGAGGATCACACGCAAATGATTCTGAAGGCGATGGATAAATAAGTGGGTTTTATACAAATCGGGGGTTTTTATGAAAAACTGCGCGATTAGTATAAAACATAGCGAACGGGCTGAGCAGGCCAAGCTGCTACTAACCCTAGCTGCCCCTCCTCTGTTTCTCTCTCTCTCTGGCAACCCAAACAGATCTAGATCTGCTCCCCCGCTTCTCCGACTCCCGTTCGATGGGAAATCGTCCGCGCGTTGTGGCGATCGTTGCGGCGATCGGCGGAGGTTTCGTGGGCTATGAAGAACGAGGAATGTGAGGATATCCGTCGCGAGGAGGATCGCGTGGACTTCGGTAGAGGCCGGGCACTTGCGCGGCTTGCGGTGTCGCACCGACGGAACCAAACAGTTGCGGATTCGAATCCGCACACGGTGAGAATCAATTATCCGATAATCGTAGTTTTTAGTTTTTCGAAACGGGAACGGATCGCTGTTTTAATATTTTATTTTCCGCTGCGTAAGCGATCCGGAGAAACCCGAGAAACCCAACAGTGATGGTGCCCAAGAAGGACAGTAAGTGGAGAATGTGTGTTGATTTCACTGATGTTAATAAGGCTTGCTCAATTGACAGTTTCCCCCTACCTCGGATAGACCAGATGGTGGACGCCACTTCCAGCCATGAACTGCTTAGTACTTCCTCGACGGCTACTCGGGACGTCATCAAATCCGAATGCATCCGGAGGATGAAGACAAGACCATTCGCCACTGATCTCGGCCTATATTGTTACACCCGAATGCCATTCGACTTGAAGAATGCTGAAGCAACTTATCAGTGTCTCGTCAACAAAATGTTTGCCCCTCAACTGGGCCGAAACATGGAGGGCTACATTGATGACATGCTTGTAAAGAGTCGAGTCGCCTCTAACCATTTGACCGATTTGGTTAAGACTTTCTCTGCTTTGCGCAGGTATCATATGAAGCTAAATCCAACAAAATGTACCTTCCGCGTAGCCTCTAAAAAATTCCTCGGCTATCTAGTAACCCGCCGAGGGGTGGAGGCAAAACCTGCAACGGTAGCGGCCATCCTACAAATGCGACCCCCCGGCAAGCGTCCGAGAGGTACAAGTCTAAGTGGACGAGTGGCAGCTCTGAGCCACTTCATGTCAAGGCGGCAGATAGCTGCTTCCCCTTCTTCAAGCTGCTGAGGAAGACTAGCGATTTTTAATGGACGGACAAGTGCCAATCGGCCTTTGATAAACTCAAGGGTTATCTTTCTGAAGTTCCCGTCCTAGCCAAGCCTATTGAGGGGGAACATCTATTCGTATAACTTGCTGCATTCGAAGCTGTGTTAAGTGTCGTCCTTGTCCGAGAGGAGGGCAACGTACAAAAATCCGTCTACTATATCAGCCGGGCACTTTGTAGGGTTGAGCCTCGGTACCCGACTCTGGAGAAGCTGGAGCTAGCCTTAGTTGCGTCTGCGAGGAGACTCCGGCCTTATTTGCTGGCGCAACCAATAAAGGTATTCACTGATCAACCCTTGCGTCAATTTCTCTCTCGGCCAGAAGTATGTAGGAGATTAGTCAAGTGGACCATATAGCTAGGAGAGTTCAATATTAACTATGGGCCGACTTTATCATAGAATTGCCTCCTGAAGGACCCTCAGACCATAAGGCGGCAGTAGATGAAGCACCTAGCTCCCCTCAATCACGCCCTTTGGCCGATAGTCTTCCAGCTGAACCACCCGGCTCGGCCAACAAGTGGCGTCTATTTGTGGACGGGTCCACTTACTCCTCGAGCAGCGGCACCGGGTGGATCATGATGTCTCCAGACTGGGTGGTCGCCAAGTATTCCCTTTGCGATGCCTTCCCTGCCACCAATAACGCAGCAGACTATGAAGCCCTAATATCCGGCCTTCAGGCCGCAAGGAGAATTGGTGTGCTGTAGTTTGATGCATTCAGCGACTCCCAGCTGATCGTTAGTCAAATAATATAAGGATCTACAAAATTATCCTTACATGAAAAGTTTAATTATAATTTTAGGATCTTTTTGGTACCATTGGATGGTAATAAATTTTACTAACATACACACAAGCATGAAAAAAGGTATATTTGTAAATACCTAAAAGTATAAACGCAATTATGAAAAGTTCATATCTTATGGATCATTTGGATGATTTTTATAGGGTCTTAAGTGAAAATTTTAAAGCTTCTAGATGTATCCTCAAATCACTAAAAAACGGTTAAATTCGGTGAAGAAGTGTTGAATGAGGGTATAAAGCTAATTATAAAAAATATAGGGACTTAAATGTACAAGTACCAGTTATTGGTAAAGGATAAGGATACTAGTATGATAAACGATAAAGAAACTGATAAGATTTCTTAGCCCTTAAGTAAGGATACTGGTAAGGATAAAGGATAACGGTAAGGTTACTTAGCCCTTAAGAAAAGGCATATGTCACAAATCCAAGAGGATCACTTGTTCCCATCTCAAGGCCTACCCACCACTATAAATAGGAGGGTGGTCCTCCCATTCCATCCCCATCCCCTCCTTCTTCTCCAACGCCAAGAAGAGAGAGAGAGAGAGAGAGAGAGATTTAGAGAGAGAACGGGAGTTGCTTGCGAGGTTCTTCGCACGCGTGAGGAGGCTTGGAGGGTGGCACGAAGAGGTTTATGCCGTACCTAAGCAAGCTTCTAATTAAAGGCAAGTACATGGTTCTTTCTCCGTAGTTATTTTCTTACTACAAATGCCTTGTTTTCAAAATATATGTTTTCCTACAGCTTAAGTATATACTACTAAGCTAACATGCTGTCAAAATGACCTAAGAGCCTATATGGACACCCAATCTATGCCTAAATCCCATTCTATAAGTCTTCCATGTTAAAATCGAATATGCTTACAGAAAGTGCCACCTTAGGAGTCTATGCGTCCGAATCATACAAGTATCCTTATGAGGTAGACATTAAGTTAAAAGTCGCAACCCGAGGCAAATGGGTAACATCCTAGCTACTGTTCTCCCGATCCAGATGGGACGGGTGGGTATCTATAGTATACATGGCTTTCCCCATGGAGACAGAGAAAGCGGTCGATGACAGGGTTAATCTGGCCATAGAAGCGTTCTAGTCCAGCCCTGAGTTTTTCGACATGCTTCTGGAAGCCCAAGCCGAAGCCTCTGAATCAATCCTTGACCTCGGGCTGGCGGTCGCACAGAAGGCCTGCCCCGGAGTAGATCTTATCGGCTTCGAGCTCCCTGAGGAGCCGCTCTGTACCAAAATTATAGAGTAGTGGAAGGGACAGAAGGCCGCGAAGTCCTTAGCCGCTCCAGTGGTGGTCGTGACCAGTCCTGAACGTGCCGGCATGCCACGAACTCCTTTGACCCCGGGCAACTCTATCCTTGGTTCGGACAGAGAGCTAGTCGGTCAGTGATCTTTTGTATCTCTGTAACCGGTGACTACTTCGGCTACTTTAAGTTTAGTCGATGTCTTTTGTACTTTGGGACCTTTAAACCCCATTTTTGGAAATATAATGACCTTTTGTTCATGTGTGTCTGCTTCTGAAATACCGAAATAATTTACTTTCTCGCAATCTGCCTTCGGACGCGATACCTTCGGCCTATTTTAACTGTGAAACTAATTTTAAAATCCTGCAAAGGATGAGGGCGAAGGTACGTCCGGTAATACTTTCTTTATACAAATTCCCGATATTGCTTCATATGATGGAGGACAATATCGTATCAATCTGTGGAGATTTAGGAAAATCATGCTACTCCCGATACAATTTTTGTGGACTTGAGGAATAGTGCCGCTCTCGGTACAGTTTGCTTGGCCGAATCCACTCTCGATACGGTTTACACAGACTTAAAATATTGCTGCCCCTTATACAGTTTGCATGGCCAAAGTCACTCCCGGTACGGTTTACACGAACTTAGAATATTGCCGCCCCCAATACGATTTGCATGGCCAAAGCCACTCCCGGTACGGTTTACACGGACTTTAGAGTATTGTTAGGCATAGTACTTTAGAATAATGTACTCAATTGATGCCTTTGCAACAATTCATGATATATATTCGGACTTAAGACGGGAGAAAATTTTACACAAAATAATGCCGAAGGCGTTCCACATTCCATGTGCGAGGGAGAGGTTGACCCGAGAGGGTTTCTAGCCGATAGGCCCCTCGTCGAATGACTTATTTTACTCGGTAAGGACCTTCTGAGTTGGGAGATAACTTTCCTGCGGCTTCGACAAGCTTTAAGACATGAGCATTCCGCAGCACAAGGTCCCCAGCTTCAAAGTTCCGAGGCTTAACTCGAGCATTGTGATACTTAGCCATGCGTTGTTGATATGCAGCTAACCAGATGTGAGCCAGATCTCTTGTCTCCTCAACGAGATCAAGATGATCTCTCATGGCTTCATCATTGCTTTCCGAATTGTAAGCGAGGACCCTTGTCGAAGGCAGGCCGATTTCGACTGGGATGACCGCTTCTACCTCGTAAGTCATTCAGAATGGAGTATCTCCGATAGGAGCTCGGCTCGTCGTTCGATAGGCCCACAGCACACTTGGCAATTCTTCCACCCATCGGCCTTTGGCTTCACCGAGATGGGTCTTCAACCCTTGTAAGATGCTTCACCATTCATCTGGGGATGGGCTACCAAAGTGAATTTATGCAAAATACCAAAGCTTTTGTAGTTATCCTTGAATTGGCAGCTATCAAATTGTTTGCCATTGTCTGATATGAGAACTCGAGGGATACCAAAACGGCAGATGATAGACTTCCACACGAAATTCCAGGCATTATTGTCAATTATGGACGTAAGGGGTTCGGCCTCAACCCACTTGGTAAAATAATCAACTGCTATAATAAGAAATTTCCTTTGGCCCGTAGCCATGGGAAATGGGCCGAGAATATCGATCTCCCAGTGAGTGAAAGGCTAAGGATCTTAGAGAGGCGTCATCATGGTTGCTGACTGATGAATAAGAGAGTTGTACCTCTAGCACTGGTCGCAGCAGTGGACGAGATTGGTTGCATCCTCGCGGAGGGTTGGCCACTAGTAACCTTGCCTTATGAGTTTGTGCGCCAGGGCTCGGCCCCCTGCGTGTACTCTGCAGACTCCCTCATGTAGTTCCCGAAGGGCATAGTCGGCTTCGACTGGACCGAGACATCTAAGGAGTGGCTAGTCGAAAGACCTTTTATATAATACTTATTCTAGAATGAGGAATTGAGAAGAACGCCGTCGGATACGTCTTGCCTCCCCTGCTTCGGATGGGAGTTGTCCTTGAAGAATAAAGGTCACTATTAGAGTCATCCAGGTCTCGTCTTCAGAAGTATTAGCTTGCATTACTTTGGAATTATGGATGTTGGGTTCTGATAATTCCTCGACAAGAACCATTCGGCTTCCTCCCCCATCATGGGTAAAGGCCAATGGAGAGAGGGCGTCGGCCCGAGTGTTTTCGGACCGAGGGATACGCATGATATCAAAAGAACTGAATTCAACAATGGTTCTTTTAGTTACCTGTAGGTAGGACGCTATCAAGGCGTCTCGGGCCTCGTACTCCCCGGTGATATAGCTGACAATCAGCTGTGAATCACTGAATGCCTTTATATTTAGTGCGTCGAGTCTTCTTGCGTCCTGGAGGCCTGATATGAGAGCTTCATACTCGGCAGCATTATTGATGGCTGGGAAGGCGAAGCGAAGAGCATATTCTGTGACCGTCCCGTCCGGAGATGTTAGGACCCATCCGGCACCACTACCCGAAGAGCAGGCGGACCCGTCTACGTATAATTGCCATCAGTGCCGAAGTGCCTTCGGCCCCCGCACTTGAGTGCGTGGAAGCAGATGCTTCGTCTTCTTTTATTAGAGGAGCCGGGGGTTCTTCGGATGTCATTTCCGCAATAAAATTAGCCAGCACCTGTGCCTTGATCGCAGTCCGCGGCCCATAAGAAATGTTGAATTCTCCCAGCTCAATCGCCCACTTGGCTAGCCTTCCAGACACCTCTGGCCAAGAGAGAATTTGTCACAAAGGTTGATCAGAGAATACCTTTATAGGATGTGCGAGGAAGTAAGGCCGAAGCCTTCTGGCGGACACGACTAACTCTAGAGTTAACTTTCCAAAGCCGGATATCGAAGCTCCGCTCCGTGGAGTGCTCGGTTGGCATAATAAACTGGTTTCTGGGCACTGTCTTCCTCCCGGGCAAGGACAACTGTAAGGATCGACACTTTCGGATCCGGTTTTTGGGTCGGACCCTGTAATTCTGGCCCTAGTGGGGGGCTGAGGTTCTGTGTTGTTTCACGTCGAGCCCGCGAGACGCGGTTTGAACGGCGTCCACCATGGCAAACGCGTTTCAGGTTCTGCCACGTGGGTGCCACGTGGGCTGGCTTTGGGCCGCGAGAGTACGGCCCTGTCGTGTCGTCTGAACGGCGTCCACGTAGGACGACGCCTTTCAGACTGCGACTCTGAGTGTGTCAGAGTACGGCCCTGACAAGTTGTCTGAACGACGTCTGTGTAGGACGACGCGTTTCAGAGTTTTGTCAGAGCGGCCATCACGTCATCTAATAGACGTCCGTGGATGTCGACGCGTTTTAGCCGGTCTCTGGTTAACCCCACAAGCCCTCCTTCTTTCCCTCATTTTTCACCTTCTCTCTTTCTCTCCTTCCCCTCCGGCGATCCCGACGGCAATTCCTCCTCCTCCCTCTTTTCCTCCCGCCATTTCATCTCTCCCTCCACTCCATCCTCTACCTAGCTCCTACCACTACCACCTCCACCTCCACTGCGGCGTTCTACTCTCCGGACGGCAGCCGACGTCATGGTGGAGCAAGGACGACCACGGCGGTACCGGCGGCGGCGTGGGGCGAGACGGGTGGACGGCTTGAAGCTTGGAGGAGTTCGAGTGTCCGGTAGGGTGACGGTTCCCACAGCATCGTGTTTAAGCCATGTTTTCCCCCGTCTATGCATGTTGTAGATCCTTGGTTTTGGGGGGTAGAATGAGCATGTTTAGGAGTTCTTTTGATGATATGGGAGATTTCTATGAATGTGTTTGCCTATGGATTGTATTGCTCCTCTTTTCCCTCCATTTTTGGGTGATTTTGGGGTTGTTTGGGTTGAAAAGGGAGCCCTCGGGCTCAGGCAAACTCTGGTTCCTGGGGTTGAAAGACGTTGTGCATGGACGCCGCCTTTTTGAAGGGCGTCGGGCCATCACGACGCCTTTTAGACAGGAATCGCCTGACTGAGAGTCTGCCAGTTCGGGGATTCTGGGACTAAAAGACGTCATGGGTGGGCGACGCGTTTTTGAATAGCGTCGGGTAGCCATGATGCCTTTTAAGGCAGAAATCCCCTAAGTAAGGGCTTTGGAATTTCTGGATTTCTGTGTTGAATGGCGTCTGAGGATGTCGACGCCTTTCAAAAAGCGACCACTGGTGTCGACGCCTTTTAAGGCCTGATTCTGAAGACTGTTTTACATAAACCTGTACATGGAGCTTGAATGGCGTCGGCCTTGGGCGACGCGATTCAAGACAAAACCTCACTAATTCATGCCAGTAAAATGTGTTCATACTGCTAGATAGATGGTTAGTGCATGTTTTGGTGTACGCTGTAGAGATGAATTCTGCATGACCGGATGGTGCTACCTTGTGTGTTATGCGATCGCGGACTTTTCACGTGACCGGATCGTACTGTGCTGGGTTTTGTGTTACTGTGGACCTGGAGTGACATTGTAGCGCTTTATCACCCTGTGTTGGTGGGGGCGTGAGCACAGCGCCGGTGGGGGCGTGGGCGGGGTGACGCCTAGTGAGAGAGGGTCACCTGGTGAACCTCGGGGTCAGCTAGTACCGGTGTCGGAGTGGTACATTCGGAGAGTCACTCATGCAGAGGGAAGGGGTAGCCACCTGAGCCAGTTGGGCCGGAGTAGCTAGTGTGCTATCCGAGGGGCTACTGCTTGGTCTCAGCGGGTCGAGTTTTTCCCACCGTTGTTTGTGCAGTTGGCGAGTTTTATCGAGACGGCAGTTGTGGATTATCTAGTCGGCTGGTTTAGAATGTGCATGTTATTATATTTCGACTGCATGCGTTTTCACGTTGAGAATTAGGAATTGTACTTACCACTGCACTTGTTACTTTACCGTTAGTTGTACTTTACTCTTGTGGGTGTGTGCGTGGGCAGTGGGGATCGAAGGATCCCTACTGAGTCTTGTCTTGAGACTCACCCCTGCGGTTTTCAGGTGAGGACTCCCAGCAGACCTAGAGCGGCGTGTGCGGCCGTGTGTTGAGCGCCTTCAGCGGTTGTTCCGGGGTATGCCCCGATGTAGTTGTTATTTATTTCTGGCCTGTATGTTTAATTATTTCTTTAAGTTGGAGTATGTAATTATTTGCTGTATCGAGTCGCATTGTAATAATTTTAATTCCTGCACTTCCATTTCAATTCAATGCGATGTGAATGTCTAGCTTAGTTTATTATTTATTTCCCAGACTTACTAGATCCTGGTTTGGTTCCAAATTAATGATTCGGTACCCATTTAGTAATCGGATTCCCGATTATAGGGTGGCGGGTCGTTACAACAACGCTTACAACAGCCTTGGATGCAGCAAGATATACAAATAGTTGCTCTCCTTCGACAGGCTTGGATAGAACGGGAACTTCGGAGAGATAAGCCTTCAGGTATTCGAAGGTCGATTGGCATTCGTCCGTCCATGAGAAGTTGCTAGATTTCTTCAGCAGCTTGTAGAAGGAAAAACATCGTTCCGCTGCTCTTGACATGAAACAGCTTAGCGTTGCTACTCGTCCGCTTAGCCTTTGAACCTCATGGATATTTGCTGGTGGGCGCATTTGAAGGATGGCCGAAACCTTCGCGGGATTTGCTTCCACCCCTCGGCGAGTGACCATATAACTGAGAAACTTCTCAGAGGCCACGCCGAAGGCACACTTTGCGAGATTTAGCTTCATTTGATACTTGCGCAATGTAGAGAAGGTCTTGACCAAATCGGCCAAATGGTTAGTGGCGACTCGGCTCTTCACCAGCATGTCGTCGATGTAGACCTCCATGTTTCAGCCCAATTGGGAAGCAAATATCTTGTTGACAAGGCACTGATAGGTTGCTCCCGCATTCTTTAGGTCGAAAGGCAGTCAGGTACAGTAGTACAATCTGAGGCCCGTTGTAAAGCTCGTCTTGTCTTCGTCCTTCGGATGCATCCGGATTTGATGGTACTCTAAATAAGCGTCAAAGAAGCTGAGTAGTTCGTGGCCGGAGGTGGCGTCCACCATTTGGTTTATCCGAGACAGCAAAAAACTATCCATCGGACAAGACTTATTAAGGTTAGTGAAATCAACACACATCCGCCACTTACCGTCCTTCTTGGGTACCATTACCACGTTGGCGACCCAATCAGGATGATAAAGCTGTTGGAGATGTCCCGCGTCCAGGCCCTTCTACACTTCGGCTTGGATCGCCATTCTCCTCTCCTAGTTGAAGGTGCGCAGCTTCTGTTTGACCGGAGGATGGTTCAGATCGACGTGCAGACGATGCTCCACCACCTCCGGGTCGACTCCAGGCATGTCCGAAGGAGACCATGCGAAGATGTCGAGATTCCCCTTTAGGAAATTGATCAATCTTTCGGCTTCGGCTATTTCAAGACCAGAACCTATCAGCAATGTTCGGCCTTCTCCTCTCGGGGACTGGAACAGTCACTAGTTCTTCGCTCGGGGAGGCTTCGGCTAATGACTCAATTGAGAGGGACTCGGCCGCAGCTTTCCCCTTTACTAAGAGCATGTAACACTACCGAGCAGCTTCTTGGTTCCCTTTTGCTTCGCTGACTCCATAGCTGGTGTGGAACTTCAGCTTATGATGGTAGGATGAAGGTACAACACCGATTCCTTCGATCAACCTTCGGCCGAAGATAGCGTTGTAGGCTGAGTCAACTTTCACGACTGCGAAGTCAGTCTCAATTGTTAGCTGTTTTGGCGCCGTACCGAAGGTCATGGGCAATGCCTTCCACTCGGCATGGGGCTTCATTGAAGCCAAACAAGGATAGTCTCATCACTGGTTGATGAGACATGGCTGCTTCTTTTCCCACAGATGGCGCCAAGTGAAGTTGCCAAAGCAATCACTGTCGGATTTCAGATGCGGAATCCGAATGCCAGCCGGTGACCGAGCGCCGAGAGGATCCGAAGCCGAGGGGGAGTCAGAGATGAAGGGTCTTCCTACTGCAGAGAAGAAGCCGTTAGCGGGGTCCTGGGTCGTGGCCCGAGGGAACCCTCTGATCGTTAAGTCAGTCACTAAGTTAATGAGAGACTCTCTGTATTTAAAGAAAGAGATGAATGCTTAATAGTTTGTGTACCTTTTCTGCAATGAATAGCGCTCCTTTTATAGCAGGAGATGAGGGTTCCTTTCTTGTGGAAGGCGATGTAGGACTATTCTTAGCTGTTTGAGATGAAATGTCAGGAATACCCTGCTTTTGTAGGTTGATGATATCTACCTGATCAGTTAAGCAGGCCGGCAGGCTTCTGGGCCGCAGCAGAATAACCCCTACTTGCCTTGCTGAGTGGGCCGGACCCACCTCGGCCCAGCCGGCCTATTGGGCGCCAGGGCTAAATGAGTTCAGATTTGATGATTGGGCCGGGTCCCTTTCGGCCCAGGACGAACATGGGCTGCCGAGAGTGGATGATTGTTGCCCAGCCCATTCAGGAATTGGGATTGGGCCCAGTTGTCAGGCCTAGTTGGGTTTTTCCCCCATCACAGGGCAACCGGATTTCCCTCGACATCTAAAAATATTGCATCAGCTTATTCAACTCCAGTAATGCCCTTGCCGACCTGGTTCAACGGTGCTAGTTTACTTCAAACCGATAGGCATGCCACATTGGGAACGATCAAACATAACCATCAATGTCCAGAGTGAGCATACATACTTTAAGCACTTACAAGATTATAGTTACATGTCAACATAAACATAATTATGAAAAATGGTATATTCGCAAATATCGAAAAAATATAAATGCAATTTCAAAAAGTTCATATCCTATAATGTAATAGATTATTTTCATAAGGTCTTAAGTATAATTTGTAAGGCTTCTATAAGTGTCTTCAAATCAGTAAAAAGAAGTTAAATTCAGTAAAGAAGTGCTGAATGAGGGTAAGTCAATTGTAAAAGATACAAGGACTTAAATGTAAAAGTGCTAAAAGATACTGCTAAAGGATAAGGATACTGGTCAAGGATAATGGTAAGATTTCTTGGCCCTCAAGAAACCATGCCACCTCACCATGCCACTTGTCACCATCCAAGCAATCCTTATCCCTTTGGGACACATGTCTCAAATCCAAGAGATCCTAAAAGGGACACTTGTCCCCATCCTAAGCCTTGTCGCCGCTATAAATAGGGGAGTAGCCCCTCCCATCTCTTCATCTCTTCTCCTCCCTCCTCGCCCACATTTTAGAGAGAGAGTGAAAGAGAAAGAGAGAGAGGGAGGTAGAAAGAAAGAGAGAAAAAGAGAAAAAGAGGAAGGGAAAAAGACTTAAAGCGGGAAGGGGAGTTGCTCGCGAGGTTCTTCGCACACGTGAGGAGGTTCCCACCATGTCCAAGAGAGCTCCTAGTCTGAAGGCAAGTACATGATTCTTTCTCCATGGTGTCGTACATTTTTTAGGAAAATGCACTTGATCTTGATTTTTTTATTTAGATTTGGATTTGTTATTTTGTGCGCTTTACCTGACTCAATCAGATGATTGCGTAGTTCTTAGACCCGATCCCGCTACCTATAAATGGAATAACGTTAATTACATCCTCCTAAGAGGAAAACCCTTGATTAATCGTCAGAAGAATAGAATAACACCCTTTAAAATGATATAAGAAAGATATACAAGTTTGCATTCGAAAAATGAATGAAATTTAGTTTTTATTTGAGAAGAAAACTCATTTTTTAGTTTAAAGTTGAGTCCGTGCGAGACTTGATTTATTGATTCTTATTGATGGATAATGATGAGAGACATTTTTTAGTCTTTTTGGCTTGATTTATGTGGATGCATTGAAGATTTGTTGAATATTTTAAGTTTGGAAGTGAACATGAAGTTGAGTCTGCGCAAGGATGCGCAGACTCATTTGTTACCAATGAGAATGCTTGTATTTATTTTTATTTTTGATTTGTGAGATAAATGAAAATCTTTTTTATGGTATTTTGATTGAAGTGGATGACATTTTTTATCAAGGAAGTCTAATAAACATTTCTTATGGTATTTTTTTAGATTTGAAGTGAAGAGACTTTGGATTTGATTTGCAAGGTAGGGATATATGTTTTTTAAGTTTTCTTATTTGATTTGAGCGCAAAATGCTTTAGGGACTTATGTTTTTTTATGTTTTGAATTTGTAGGGTTTGAAGGGTAAGCAAGATGTGCAAGTTCAATTGAAATAAGACCTCTTTTAGGTATTTTTTATGTTTTCCAAAAAGGTAAATTTTATTTGATTTTTTGATTTACAAGAAGTGTTTTTTTTTATCTTAGAGTTTTTTATTTATTTTTTAAAAGAATTAAAGTTGAAAAGTTTGGATTTTAACAATTGGGGGTTGAGTCTGCGCAGGGTAGCGCAGACTCATTTGTCACAAGTCTATTTTTTATATTTTTTGGATAATTTTAATGAGAAAAGTTAGCATTTTTATTTGGGTTTTGATTTGTGAAAAATATAGGGTTTATCATTAATATTTTGATTTGATTTGAGGGGAATTTAATGGAGAAAATACCAGATTTTAAGAATTTAAGGTTGAGTCTGCACTATAGGGCGCAGACTCATTTGTTATCAAAATGTTTAAACATTTTTTATATTTTTTTCAAAAGGAGTTTTAAGCTTTTATTTAGGTTTTTGACTTATATAAAGTATAAAGTTTTTATGTAAATTTTTGAGTTTAATTTGGATGAAATTTAAAGTCAAAAAGGCCAATTTTGAAAATTCAGGGTTGAGTCTGCGCAGGGTAGCGCAGACTCATTTGTCACCAATTTGTTTTGAGTTGGTTTTTGCATTTTTTCAAGAACAACTTGCTGTTTTTATTTGATTTCCTGATAGATAAGAATAAACTTGATTTTTAGAGAGTTTTAGATCATCTTGAAGTGGTCGGAAAGTTGATTTTTTATTTTTTGTGAATTTCAGGGCTGAGTCTGCGCTAGGATGCGCAGACTCAACTCTGAACTGTGGATTTTTTGTTTGAGTTATTTTATTGGATTTTTGGTGGGATAACTTGATTTTATGTTTTCTTTGGTGATGATTTACATATTTGGACCTGCGGGCATGATTTAGGGGCCAAGAGATGAGGTTTTGGCCTTGAGATTGATGCGTAGACTCAAATTTAAAGAGGATTTTGAGAAAGATTCTTAAAAAGATGGAATCTCCTGAGGTTGAGGGAAATTCCAAGATTTTCAAAATGCTGGGGAGCTTCAAAGATCAAGGAGACAAGAAAATGGGTTTGAGTCTGCGCAAGGGGTGCGCAGACTCAGCTGAACTTGTGATTTTTGTTTATTTGAGGGGATTTGGATTCTTTTTGTAAATGGATGTTTATTTTAAATGAAATGAAGTATTTGGTATATGATTGCAAGTGATTTGTGCAATTTGAATTTTTGTTTATTCGATTTTTTATTTGAAATGAGTCAATGGAAAAGTGTGCAGACTCAAGAGTTATTTTTGAAAAAAAGCAGTTTATTAATCTTGATTTGTGTGCCATGAAGCATGATTTTTATCAAAGATTTGACTTGATATTTGAGTTATTTAAACAACCTTTCTTATGATTAGAGTTCAGGGCAGGTGCGCAGAGACTCAACTTAAGTTTGGAATTTTGTATTTATTTAAAATAGAAGATAGCTATCTTAAACTTTTTTTTTTTTTGAATGAATTAACTTTAATTATTTAAGTTATTTGAACCATAAATGGGGTTATCAGTCCATGCGAGGCATCTTAGACAGTTTTGAGTTGAGTCTGCACAAGGGTGCGTAGACTCAAGTCTGAAAATTGATTTTTTGAGTTTCCTGCACAGTTCAAGCTGCAATTAAATCCATCAAGGGGTTAGTTTCAACCATTAAAGTTAGAATATAAAATCTGGAGTCGAGAAAAACAGATTGTATCCCAATCCCAATCACATTTCCATGATTATAGGTGCGCAGACTCAAAATATGAGCATAATTTTAGGTTTATACCTCTTTCAACTTGAAGTGATCCAAGAATCACCGCAAATTTGGGGAGGATAACACTGAGAAATCTCAGAAGTTGAGTATGGCTACATAAAAGCCTTTTCAAGGAGTGGTTCTTATGTGGATTTCTTCAAATTCTTCTTAGCTCACTTTATAAAGCATTGAAAATACTTAATATAATGATTCCAAGTTGAATTTCAACCTTTCATTAGGAAAACCCAACAAAGGTTTAGGATCTTCATGAAGGATCATGGCATGAAGGGACCCGAAGGACCAACTCCCTTAAAGAGATATGTAATGGCTAATGGACCATAGGGATGGCTGTAAAGGGGGGCGTGCCGAGCATCTAACCACTCACCCAAAGGGTGCCCTTAATGCCTTTAAGATGTAAGAAAAACCCGCAAGGGGTAATCCAAAGCATCTCTACATTTTGGGAGAAAGGAACTCCACCAATTTTCCTAGAGGATCACATGTAGCCATGAACCATGGATATGGCTATAAAAGGGGGCGTGCCGAGCATCCAACCACTCACCCAAAGGGTGCCCTTAATGCCTTCAAAATGAAAGGGTTATCCATAGGGAATCACCCATTCCATTTCTACATTTGGGGAGCAAGGAACTCCACCAACTCATTGGGACTTCGGGACATATCATCTAAATGAACCCATAGAAATAGGAACACAAGAATGATGTTTTTTGTATAAGGGCCCTTGATGGGTTACCCAACATTGGATTGTTAGCACCCTTAGATCGGGACATCCTTGAGAAACATCGGAAGAAACTTAAAATCTTAAAACATATGGCAAAATTTCAGTTTGAAACATTAAGAGCTTAACAAGCTAAAGTCCAAGCTATTTAGGACCTTCATTGGGCCTCAAAAGGACAACCCTAGGTCCAAGGAACCTTTGGACAACTTGGGGGAGGATCAAAGAATTACCTTAAGCCCAAAAACCTAGCTGAAAGAGGCGTAGACTCAAAAAACTGCAACTGGTGCTGAGTCTGCGCAGGGAGGCGTAGACTCATGAATAGTAGCCGCAAACTCAACACTGTAGCACTGCACAGGCGCAGACTCACTTGAAATCCGGATTTTTGGTGAAAAATGGGTATAAAAGATATAAAATCTAAAATCTTTATTTAAAATATATTTTAGATGCATTTCTTTAGGAAAATATCATGAAAAACATGAATATGAACATATGAGAAACTTAGGTATACTTTTTATCTTTTCCATGGATCTCTCCTTCTTGGCTTCATGTTAGAGGGTTTATACTCAAAGAAGCTCATCCTCAACTAGCGAGGGAACCTCCTTGAGAACCTATAGGGCCTAAACCCTTAGCCATTAAAGGAAAAAATCCAAATAAAACCCATTCGGTTCCAACATGAAAATAGAAACTCAAACTTTAATATATATGAAACTTAGGGGATTTCTCTTGATGTTTGGCCTTGGGAAAACATCATCCATGGAGGGGATGTGCTCCTAAGGGTCATGGAAGGCCAAGCCACCTTGAAAAACTCCAAAACCAAAGACAAATAAATGAAAAATCAGTTTTCAGGAAATCTGGAGAGCAAAGCACATTTTGGGTCATATCTCCATATTCAGGGGGTTCTAAGGCTTGAGGAGACCATTTCTATAAACTAGAAAGGCCCCTCTACCGTCCCCACATGAAAAACACATACCTTATGAAGGAAAAAATAATATAAAAGCAGGATAACCAGCAGATTCACAAAACAGACACAGGAAATCTGAACTTTACATTTCATTACTTTTAATCACCATGGATGAACATCAAGGGGGAGATAGAAATTTCTATGAATATCAAACTAAAATAAAAAACATTATAAGAAAGCAAGAAGACAAAAATAAACCCCTTCTTCACCCCCACTCTACCTTGGAGAGGGGATGAGAAGGGAGAATGGCTCTTGAAGCCTACAATCTTCTCTAGCACTCTTCCTTTCTTTTTCTCTTCTTTTTTCTCTCTTGGGATGCAGGAGATGGAGGGGAATGGAGGAGGAAGACGTGCTCCTCCTGGCCTCTCTCTTTTCTTCTTCTCTTTTCTCTTTTTTGGGATTTTTGTCTCCAACTTTTTCTTGTAGAAGATGGGAGTTCTTTTATTGATAAAGTTGGATTACTTTTGGGGGGTAGATTAGGCATCCATTAGCCTTGGATTAGGGATAAGAAACCCCTCTTAAAAGCCTTCCAATGAGGCCACAACACTTGGAGAATCATGATTGGCTTCTCTTTTGCTTTTCACTTACCACCTTCTAGAAGAATCTTGAAGGGGGGACCACTTACTTTTCTTCTTATCCTCCTTTGGGCAGATTTGAACATGGGCCAAAAGGGTAAGAATAGGCCATGGGGGGGACCATTGGGTCCTTTTAAAGGCTTCTACGAAATTGGGCTTTGGCCTTTACTTTTTGGGCCCAAATTGGCCTATTGGGCTTCTTTTGCTTAAGATAATGGGCCCGGGTCTGCCTCCTTGGATTTCTTTATCATTTGGGCTGAAAATAACCCCTTTTTGACTTCTTTAGGCTTGCAGGAATGGGCATGACTGCTGTCCATTAATTCTTCTTCACTTGGGCTTTCTTTGAAAAATTGTTTGGACCTTTGCTGCTTGAATTAATAGGCTCGGTTCTTCCTTTCAATTCTCTTTGATTTGGGCCTTCTTTATTGATCTTTAGGCTCTTATTCTTGTTCAATTTTTTAGTAACAGCACATGGTTATTTTCCTATGCAAGTACATGGTTCTTTCTCCATGGTTATTTTGCTATCGCAAATGGCCTATTTTAAGACATGTATTTTCCTACAACTTTAAGTAGATGCTACTAAGCTGATATGTTGCCGAAATGATATAAGAGCCTAAACGGAGACTCAATCCATGCCTAAATCCCATGCTATAAGTCTCCCATGTATATGTTAAGATGATTAACCAACCGGTAGCTTGGAAACTAAGTGTCACATGGGTTGTGATGGGAGGAAAGGGCTACCTATGGAAAGGGAAACCCTTAGAGGTGAAGCCGCCATAGCGTGGAGCCATCCCTTGAACTTGTGGGAGCCACCTCTAGAATCTTTTGTCTACAGGTTACGGACAGTGCCACCTTAGGAGCTCACATGTCTGAATCATACAAAGATCCTTGTGAGGCAAACATAAATTAAAAGACGCAACCCGAGGGAAACGGGTAAAATCTAGGTGTAACGACCCCCTGTCTGCCGGTTCAGTCATACCAGCTTACTACGAACCGAAGGGACCCGTTAACAACGGGAACAACCGAAACATGTCTTGCAGTTAAGGTTGAGCACTTTGCATGTAAATAAATAGGCGATTGATCGTGAGTCACAAAATTTCCTTATATTGATGTCATATACAGTACAACACAGTACATCAAGTCCAGGAGTACAACTTGTAAATTACATTGGGATTGGACTTACAAAAATAAGCTCTACTCAACTAAACTAAGGTCGTAGAGATTCCTTGTTCGTCCCAAGAAGGTCCTCTCCTGAAAGGGGGTTACATAATGTGGGTGAGTTTTACCGACTCAGCAAGCACGTGATACCACTACATGATTTATCATGTATATAAACGTAAAAAAACAACATGATACTACTACATAATCATGTCATGATAGAACATAACATAGCAAACTTTAGCTAACATAGGGATCATGGCAAATCATGGCATGGTCAAAAGATCTTGGTGTAGCATGGCATGGCGTCAAAACAGATCCCTTGCTCTGATGTTTACAATACTATATTCCTTTATTTCTGGTGATGTTTTTGAAGAATTGAATTCGTTAATGAACTCAGAGTCTCTCCCTGTTGTTACTACATAATATTTATTAACTCTGTCTAACAAAGCAAAAAAAGGAATTTATCAAGGATGATAAAAATATTATATATATGAAAACATGATGCAGCCGAGGCTATCACTATCGGAATCTGGGCGCGGAATCTGAATGCCAGCCGATGATCGAGAGCCGAGAGGATCCGAAGCCGAGAGGGAGTCAGAGACAAAGGGCCTTCCTTCTGCAGAGAAGAAACCGTCAGCAGGGTCCCAGGTTGCTGTTAGTTTAGGTGGCCTACAAGCCAATCTGACTATGTAAATCTCGTTCGTTTATTAATAAAATGGCATAATATTCATTATGTGTAAATCGCATTAATTCTCGTTTCATAATGAAGTCCGTGAATATGTGCTATAGTGATCAGATTATGATGAGATCATACTAATCAGACTTATCACTTAAACACACATATTCTTAATCGTTCCTAGTCGGATGATATCCGAGAAGGACATCGGATATCCGATTAGACTAGTACAGATTACTCCTGCTCATATGATGAGGGTGACTGGTCTCATAAGTCACTTGTGTGGAGACACTAAGGCGAATCTGTAGGTGCTCATTGGAGAATGAGTTCACTAAACTGATCCGACTGAATCGCTGGATGGTATTGTACCTCACTGTCAACCAGCTTGATTCTATTGTCGCAGTTGCGTGGATGGTCCTCGGACCTGAGACACCAAGGACACCTTGGCGGTGGACTTTTGTGCTTTGACCTTGGTTTATGAATCTCTAGCCATGGGATTCTAATACGCCAAGGATTGGGTACAGCGGAATACCGTCGAAGGGAATTGTGTGTCAATAAGGAATCATTCGCTCTCAGTACTTAGAGAGAGAATGCTCTAAGAAGGATGCGCGAAAGTCCCTGGCCAGGGCGGACGATAATATCGGAAAAGGAGTTTTCCGATATTCATCAGCGGCATCAAATCCAAGTGAGTCGACCGGTTAGGGTTTGACAGCTCGCCATGCCCTGAGTTGACTCGAGAGCATTGTATGAATGAAAGATTATATCCACACGGTAACTATCGGCGGAAAGGTTCCAAGAGTGGGTTACATAACCCCAAATACCTTTCGGGTTCACGCGGTGTTGCTTGGCACCCAACGTGATCGGAGGCCCGGTCGAATTCGATGTGCGACATCAATTCGATTGATTAATTAACTAATAAAGGGTTAGTAATTAATTAATAAAGCCAGTGAGGAGTCACTGGGCTTGTTGGGCCATTAACTAGACTGGTACTTGGGCCTAGAGGGTCACACGCAAATGATTCTCAAGGCAATGGATAAATAAGTGGGTTTTATACAAACCAGGGGTTTTTATGAAAAACCGCGCGATTAGTATAAAACATAGCGAACGGGCTGAGCAGGCCAAGCCACTGCTAACCCTAGCCGCCCCTCCTCAGTTTATGTCTTCCTCTGGCGTCCAGGTAGATCCAGATCTGCTCCGCCGCTTCTCCGAATCCCGTTCGACGGAAAATTGTCTGCGCGTTGCGGCGATCATTGCGGCGAACGGCGGAGGCTTCGTGGGCTGCGAAGAACGAGGAACTCGAGGATATCCATCGCGGGGAGGATCGCGTGGACTTCGCTAGAGGCCGGGCGCTTGCGCGGCTTGTGGTGTCGCACCGACGGAACCGAACGGTTGCGGATTCGAATCCGCACACTGTGAGAACTTCGATAATCCGATTATCGTATTTTAGATTTCGAAACGGGAACGGATCGCTGTAAATAATTTTTATTTTCCACTGCGTGAGCGATCCGGAGAAACCGAGAAATCCCAACAGTGGTATCAGAGCCAGGTTCCACTGTTTCTCGTCCCGTTTCGGTTTCCGAAATTAATTTTTTCATGAGTTATTCCATGCTGTAACTTCGATTAATTGTTGGATCCGTGTTCATGCGATGAACACAGTTAATCAGATTATTTTCTTTCAATTTTTCGAAATTATTTTGGGGTTTTTCGTGTTCTTCGTGAGACGAAGAACGGTGAGTTTACGGCGGCTTCAATCGGCTTCCCAAGCGTTGGGATGGCCAGCCGAGACTCCGGATTCATAGAGGATAGTCACCACTATCCACCAGTCACCAAGACCGCCACCGGAGTGCCCTTGGAGGGCCATTAATTTAAGCCCTAAAACGGTTTTAAAATCCTACGAAAAACCAGATTTTTGGAGACTTTGGGGGCTTGGCCGGCTCCTTTCGGGGCCTCTCCGGCGAACCTGCCGGCGCCGGGGAATTGCCGGCGCCGGGGCATCGCCGGCCGGTGGCCGGGCGATGCTGGGGTGGCCGCCGGGCGGCGCCGTGGAGCCCCGCCGCCAGCTAGGGTTTCCTGCAACTCAAACGCAGGCCGTCGGGTGTTGCAGGAAGGAAGAAGGGGCCGGCCCGACCGGTTCGACCGGCCGGGTCGTGCCTGGGCCGGGCCCTAGCCCTGGGCCCTGGTCCAGGCGAGCCCTGGCGCGCCTGGTTCGGGCCCAGGCGCGCCTGGCTCGAGCCCAGGCCCGGGCCAGGTTGCCCCTTAGGGCTGGGCCCATTTCCACCCCATTAAACCCCATTTAAATGCTAAAAACCCCATAAAATCTATTAAACCTACCCATTTAATAATTAAATTAGATTTTAGTTTGATTTCAAAATTGTTTTGAAATTTAAATTATTATCAAAATTTAATTATTTGGGCTATTAGTGACTTGGAATCATAATTAACAAAATGTTGTTAATTAATTAAGATTAGTTATTAATTTAAGAGTTAAATTAATAATTAATTTTAATTGACTAATTTAAATGTTAAATAAGTTATCATTAGTTAATTGAAATTGATTATTAATTTAAGCGTTAAATTGATAGTTAATTTTGATTAAGTAATCTAATGGTTTAATTAGATGTTATTAATTATTGATTTAAAAGTTAAATTAATAATTAATACTTATCCACTAATCTAAGAGTTAGAATTAGTGGTTAACTATACACTTGTGTTAATTATTAGTTTAATAGTTAAATTAGTGATTAACACTTATTAATTATCTAATCTAATTGTTAGATTGATAATTAATAAAAAATTAGAGTTAATCATTAATTTATGTGATAAATTAATGATCAATTTTGTTGGATTAATCTAAGACTTAGATTAGTTTTTAATAGTCTAATTGTTATATTATTAATGGGGTTTAATCTAAGTGTTAGATTATTAGAAATGTTCTAATTTCCATGGAATAATCTCGAATTATTAATTTGGAGTGTGTGCGCATGTGATGTATGTTTAATGCTTTTAAATTTAGATTTAATTGCATGTTAAGTTAATAAAATGAGTTTTTGAAATTCAAATGCCAATTTTGATTGGATCCCAGTTTTTGAAAGCCAAAACTTGTTTATTTTGAAAACTCATTTGTTTTAGCCATGTGATGCGCTGAATCATGTGTGGATGTTTAAAACTCACCGTGGTCATGGATATGCACTTAATTTATTATTCATGTGATGAATGGATTGTGTGGATCGTGGATGTATGTTTGATTATTAATTGTTAATAAATAGAGGTCTGCACACCTCTGTCTCTCATACTCCGATGTATTTCTACCTCCCTCTCTCTCTTGTACTCGCCATAAGGCCTTCTTCAATTTACTTATAAATTCTAGAATTTAAATGTAATATGATCGAGGCAACCGAGGAAGGAGCGAGGACGATCCACAACTGCAACCAGGAAGGCGAAAAGATGGAGATCTCTTGCCTATGTGATTGCAGGGTATCTAATGTAAATGTTATGATTAGATTGTATGTGTGTTTGACTGTTGGCTCCAGTCAAACCCACTGTGCTATCCATGACCACACTAATGACATGTATGAGATGCATTGTTTTCTTTTGATTATGAATCAAAACAGGTTATAGTATTTAGTAAATATATACGATATATCTATATACTATTACCTAGGAGAGACCAAGATAAAAGTTATCTAAATACCCTCAGATAAACTCTAAGCCGTAACGTAAGTAGTTAAGAACTTACCGCGTGGTCCACCATCATTATAGTCATAGGATTCGAATCACTATAGGCAGGTTTGTTGTGCTATCCACAAGGCCTGCTTAATTGGGAGGAGAAACTGTGGCTATGGCATTAGATGCCTATAGATCGGGGTAGAGGAACCATGTAGGTTTGTTGTGCTATCCACAAGGGCTGCATGCAGATCTATGCTCGTCGCGTAACGATGGTTAGCTTAGACCAGAATTAGTGGTTTGTTGTGCTATCCACAAGGCCATTAAATCTCTGGGGACCGAAGCCATGATCAGATATTGCAAGGAGTTGCAAGTCCCATGAGTTGGGTGCTCTCTGATTGTATTACAGTTTGTTGTGCTATCCACAAGGCTGTAGTGCAAGTCATTGAGATTCTGATCCCCACTAGGAGACTGTCGGCGTCTCCCGTTCTGTATAACTGAGGGTTATACAGTCTGTCGAAAATTAGTGGGAGTTAAACTTGAACAAAAGACCATGTCTTGTTTTAAATTTTAATAATTGAACATCTGCTAAATAGATTTTACTTATCTCCTGAAGGGAATCTTGTCGTCGAATAACCCACTCCGTGGCATACTTGATGCCCTTTTGACTTACCTGATCTACTCGGATTGGTTCAGAAACCTGAAGAATGTCTTCAGATCTGAGCACAATAACTTTGTCCCTGGAGCTGATCCTCCTGGTGAATCGGCATTGGATGCCCCTGAAGCAGAGATGACAGTTAACGATAAAGGATCGAAGGACAAAGGTAAAAGAGTAGTGAAGGTTGACTGCTTCTATTATAAGCAGTATGATCACTGGAAAAAGAACTGTAAGGAGTTCCTTAACGATAAAGCTCATGAAAGAGTGAAGCTGTCTGAAGCTTCAAATATCTATATGATAGATATCAACTTGTCAGTTAGAGATTCCACATCTTGGGTATTGGATACCGGATGTGCTTCTCATATCTGCCATGATGTGCAGTTGCTGACAAGTAACCGCAAGCTGAGACAAGGTGAGGTGGAATTGAGGCTAGGAAACGGCGCAAAAGTTGCGGCGATTGCTGTTGGGACAGCAAACCACAGGCTTCCATCGGGAGACGCCTTACTATTAGAAGATTGTTATTATGTTCCTAGCATAATAAAGAACATCATATCAATATGTTATTTGGACAAGATAGGATATAGGTTGACTATTGAGAATAGAAGTTGTTCGATTTATTATGGTAATAAATCAATAGCTTCGGCATATTTAGTCAACGGTCTGTATCTATTAGATGTTTCTTATTACAATCTTCATATTGATAATGCTCTTAAGAAGAGCAAGAATTGTGTGAACCAAGCCTACATGTGGCATTGTAGACTTGGGCACATTGGCGAAAGCAGGTTGCAAAAGTTGCACAAGCATGGTTACTTAACAACATTCGATTATGAATCGTTTGCAACATGCGAATCTTGCCTTATGGGAAAGATGGCAAAATCTCCATTTATTAGACATGGAGAACGTGCCAAGGACATTTTGAAACTAATACATTCAGATGTATGTGGTCCAATGTCCACCCAAGCCAAAGGTGGCTTTTCTTACTTCATCACATTCACCGATGACTTCTCAAGATTCGGCTATGTGTACTTAATGAAGTACAAGTCGGAAGCATTTGAGAAGTTCAAGGAGTTCAAGAATGAGGTGGAGAAGCAGTTAGGAAAGAGTATTAAAGCTCTTCGATCAGATCGAGGAGGAGAATACTTGAGTACTAATTTCACACAATTCTTAAAGGATAATGGTATCCTTTCTCAGCTAACCCCTCCATATATACCACAGATGAATGGTGTATCAGAAAGGAGGAATTGCACCTTGTTGGACATGGTGCGATCCATGATGAGCTTTTCAGGATTATCAGTGTCCCTCTGGGGGTATGCTCTAGAGTCAGCAGCATACCTACTGAACAGAGTACCCAGCAAGTCTGTGGCCTCTACTCCATATGAGATATGGAAAGGCAGGAAACCAGAATTTAAACATGTTAAAGTCTGGGGTTGTCCTGCTCATGTAAAGAGGCATGACCTAGACAAGCTGGAATCACGAACTGATAAATGCAGGTTTGTGGGATATCCAAAGGAAACCTTTGGATACTATTTTTTCCATCTTGGTGAACAAAAGGTGTTTGTCGCCAGGAAAACTGTCTTCCTGGAAGAGGAATACCTTATCCAGGAGAACAGTGGAAGTAAAATAGTACTGGAAGAGGTTCCAGAACCCCAAACAGCTGCATTATCATCAGATGAGATATCAGTTCCTGAATATGTTCAGGTACACACAGATGAGCCTCGTAGATCTGGTAGAATACCTAGACTACCCGAACGATATGTGGAACATATTGCTGAAGGTGAGTCCAAGGTAGAATATAATGAGGATGATGATCCGAAAACCTACCAGGAGGCCATAGAAGGCCCAGAAGCCGGGAAATGGCGAGATGCCATGAACTCAGAAATCCAGTCCATGTGCACCAACCAAGTTTGGAACTTGGAGGACTTGCCCGAAAGTATTGTACCCATCGGTTGCAAGTGGATCTTTAAGAGAAAGATCGGTGCTGATGGATGGATCGACACTTATAAGGGAAGGTTGGTGGCAAAGGGATATCGTCAAAGGCAAGGAATTGACTATGATGAGACTTTCTCACCAGTTGCCATGATAAAGTCGATTAGAGTTCTGCTCGCCATTGCTGCACATTTTGATTATGAAATATGGCAGATGGATGTGAAGACTGCCTTCCTCAATGGTAACCTGGAGGAAGAGGTGTATATGATACAACCAAAAGGTTTCACATCCAAAGAATCTCCAGATAAAGTGTGCAAGCTTCAGAGGTCCATTTATGGACTGAAGCAAGCTTCCCGGACCTGGAACATAAGATTTGACGAGGCTGTCAAGTCTTATGACTTCATTAAGAATGAAGATGAGCCTTGTGTGTACAAGAAGACCAGTGGGAGTCCAGTCACTTTTCTAGTTCTTTACGTAGATGACATACTACTCATTGGGAATGATGTAGCTATGATGTCATCAGTAAAGATCTGGCTGTCGAAAAACTTCTCCATGAAGGATTTGGGAGAAGCATCCTACGTATTGGGAATACGGATCTATAGAAATAGATCAAAGAGGATGCTTGGAATGACCCAATCCTTGTACATATACACCATAGTCAAAAGGTTTGGCATGTGAAATTCCAAGAGAGGTCTCATACAGATGAGATATGGAATTAGTCTCTCAAAGGAGCATTCATGGATAGAATACCCTATGCCTCTGCCATAGGATCTATCATGTATGCCATGCTATGTACACGGCCTGATGTTGCATTTGCTCTAAGTGTTACGAGCAGATTTCAGGCTGATCCAGACGAAGAGCACTGGAGGGCAGTGAAATGTATCCTTAAGTACATGAGAAGAACTAAGGATATGTTTCTTGTCTATGGAGGAGGTGATTTGAAACTGCGAGGCTTTACTGACTCGAGTTTCCAGTCAGATCCAGATGATAGCAAGTCAACATCTGGATTCGTGTTTACATTGAACGGAGGGGCAGTGTGCTGGAAGAGTTCCAAGCAAGTAACCACTGCAGATTCGACGACTGAAGCTGAGTACATCGCTACAGCTGAAGCTGCCAAGGAAGCAGTGTGGTTGAAGAAATTCATCACCGACCTCGGCGTAGTTCCCAGCATCTCTGAGCCTGTTCCACTGTTGTGCGACAACAATGGAGCAATTGCGCAAGTGAAAGAGCCGTGGTCTCATCAGAAATCGAAAGATATTCTGAGGCGCTTTCATATTTTCCAGAGGAGATTTAGTAGTGGAAACAGTTCCACCCGTCGACCATGTAGCAGATCCACTGACAAAGCCGTTGGCTCAAATTGTGTTTGAGCGTCACCTAGAGTCTATGGGCTTATTGTATAAAGGTGATTGGCTTTAGTCCAAGTGGGAGATTATTAGTTTAGGTGGCCTACAAGCCAATCTGACTATGTAAATCTCGTTCGTTTATTAATAAAATGGTATAATATTCATTATGTGTAAATCGCATTAATTCTCGTTTCATAATGAAGTCCGTGAATATGTGCTATAGTGATCAGATTATGATGAGATCATACTAATGAGACTGATTACTTAAACACACATATTCTTAATCGTTCCTAGTCGGAGGATATCCGAGAAGGACATCGGATATTCGGTTAGACTAGTACAGATTACTCCTGCTCATATGATGAGGGTGACTGGTCTCATAAGTCACTTGTGTGGGTACACTAAGGCGAATCTGTAGGTGCTCATTGGAGAATGAGTTCACTGAACTGATCTGACTGAATCGCTGGATGGTATTGTACCTCACTGTCAACCAGCTTGATTCTAGAGGCCGGGCGCTTGCGCGGCTTGCGGTGTCGCACCGACGGAACCGAACGGTTGCGGATTCGAATCCGCACACGGTGAGAACTTCGATAATCTGATTATCGTATTTTAGATTTCGAAACGGGAACTGATCGCTGTAAATAATTTTTATTTTCCGCTGCGTGAGCGATCCGGAGAAACCGAGAAATCCCAACAGTTGCAACCCAGGAGAACCCTCCGATGGTTAAGTCAGTCACAGATGAAAGACTTAATGTTAGGGGAAGAGATAAGCTTAATAGCTTGTTGTGTACCTTTTCCGTAATGAATAGCACTCCTTTTATAGTGGGAAATGAGGGTTCCTTTTCTGTGGTAAGCGATGTAGGACTAATCTTAATTGTTTGAGATGAAATGTCGGTGATACCCTATGCTTGTGGGCTGTCGGCGTTTATCCGACTGGTTAAGTGAGCCAAACCTACTTCGGCCCAGTCAGCGGTAGGGCCACGGCAGAATAGCCCCTACTCACCTTATTGAGTGGGCTGGACCCATCTCGGTCCATTCGGCCCATTGGGACGCCAAGGCTGACTGAATTCTCGGACTTGATGAATGGGACGAGTCTATTTCGGCCCAGTATGAATGTAGGCCGCCGAGATCGGACGATGGTAGCCAGGTCCACGCAGGAATCAGGATTGGACCCAGTTGTTGGGCCTAGTCGGATTTTCCCCCATCACATGGCCCTGTTAGTTTAGGTGGCCTACAAGCCAATCTGACTATGTAAATCTCGTTCATTTATTAATATAATGGCATAATATTCATTATGTGTAAATCGCATTAATTATCGTTTCATAATGAAGTCCGTGAATATGTGCTATAGTGATCAGATTATGATGAGATCATACTAATGAGACTGATCACTTAAACACACATATTCTTAATCGTTCATAGTCGGAGGATATCCGAGAAGGACATCGGATATCCGGTTAGACTACTATAGATTACTCCAGCTCATATGATGAGGGTGACTGATCTCATAAGTCACTTGTGTGGAGACACTAAGGCAAATCTGTAGGTGCTCATTGGAGAATGAGTTCACTGAACTGATCCGACCGAATCGCTGGATGGTATTGTACCTCACTGTCAACCAGCTTGATTCTATTGTCGCAGTTGCGTGGATGGTCCTCGGACCTGAGACACCAAGGACACCTTGTCGGTGGACTTTTGTGCTTTGACCTTGGTTTACGAATCTCTAGCCACAGGATTCTAATACGCCAAGGATTGGGTACAGCGGAATACCGTTGAAGGAAATTGTGTGTCAATAAGGAATCATTCGCTCTCGGTACTTAGAGAGAGAATGCTCTAGGAAGGATGCGCGAAAGTCCCTGGCCAGGGCGGACGATAATATCAGGAAAAGAGTTTTCCGATATTCATCAGCGGCATCCAATCCAAGTGAGTCGACCAGTTAGGGTTTGACAGCTCGCCATAGCTTGAGTTGACTCGAGAGCATTGTACGAATGAAGGATTATATCCACGCGGTAACTGTCGGCGGAAAGGTTCCAAGAGTGGGTTACCTAACCCCAATACCTTCCGGGTTCACGCGGTGTTGCTTGGCACCCAACGTGATCGGAGGCCCGGTCGAATTCGATGTGCGACATCAATTCGATTGATTAATTAATTAATAAATGGTTATTAATTGATTAATAAAGCCAGTGAGGAGTCACTGGGCTTGTTGGGCCATTAACTGGACTGGTACTTGGTCCTAGAGGGTCACACGCAAATGATTCTCAAGGCGATGGATAAATAAGTGTGTTTTATATAAACCGGGGGTTTTTATGAAAAATCGCGCGGTTAGTATAAAACATAGCGAACGGGCTGAGCAGGCCAAGCTGATGCTAACCCTAGCCGCCCCTCCTCAGTTTCTCTCTCTCTCTAGCGTCCAGACAGATCTAGATCTGCTCTGCCACTTCTCCGAATCCCGTTCGACGAGAAATCGTCTGCGCATTGCGGCGATCGTTGCGGCGACTGGCGGAGGTTTCATGGGCTGCGAAGAACGAGGAGCGCAAGGATATCCGTCGTGGGGAGGATCGCGTGGACTTCGCTAGAGGCCGGGCACTTGCGCGGCTTGCAGTGTCGCACCGACGGAACCGAACGATTGAGGATTCGAATCCGCACACGGTGAGAATCGATTATCCGATAATCGTAGTTTTTAGTTCTTCGAAACGGGAAAATGGATCGCTGTAAAATTTTTATTTTCCGCTGCGTGAGCGATCCGGAGAAACCCGAGAAACCCAACAGGCCCCCTACTCTCGGCATGTTTAGGTAAGATAAGGTGTCCAGGGTACACTTGTATCATTATACTTTCTGAAAACGGAACCTCGCTTAGTGCTGAAGATGACCTTGGTCTGGAGCCGAGAGGTGGTGACCAATCCTTGCGGACTGAGGGCTCCCGTCTAGAATCGAGAGGTGGATCGATTTTGAAAATAGTGATGCCAAGTGAGCCGGCAACCAACTTGAGTTTCCCGTCGAGTGGCTCGTCATTCGAGGAGGAGAAGAAGCAACATGCTGATGCTCTTGCTGCTGCCGAAGCAAAGCCTGAGGAGCTGGAAAAAATGGCTAACGACAGGGTTAATCTGGCCATAGAAGCATTCAAGTCCGGCCCTGAGCTCGCTGACATGCTTTTGGAGGCCCAGGCCGAAGCCTCTGAGTCGATTTTCGACCTTGGGTTGGCGGTTACACAAAAGGCCAGCCCTGGAGCAGATCTCACCGGCCTTGAGCTCTCGGAGGAACCACTCTGTACTGAAATTATGAGTGGTGGAAGGAGCTAAAGGCTGCAAAGTCCTCGACTGTTCCAGTGGTGGTCATGTCTGTTGGGTTTTTCTCGGTTTCTTCGGATCGCTCACGCAGCGGAAAAATAAAATATTTACAGCGATCCGTTCCCGTTTCGGATAACTAAAATACGATAATCGGATTATCGAAGTTCTCACCGTGTGCGGATTCCAATCCGTAGCCGTTCGGTTCCGTCGGTGTGACACCGCAAGCCGCGCAAGTGCCCGGCCTCTAGCGAAGTCCACGCGATCCTCCCCGCGACGGATATCCTCGAGTTCGTCGTTCCTCGCAGCCCGCGAAGCCTCCGCTGGTCGCCGCAATGATCGCCGCAGTGCGCAGACGATTTCCCGTCGAACGGGATTCGGGGAAGCGGCGGAGCAGATCTAGATCTGCCTGGACTCCAGAGGAAGACAGAAACTGAGGAGGGGTGGCTAGGGTTAGCAGTAGCTTGGCCTGCTCAGCCCGTTCGCTATGTTTTATACTAACCGCATGGTTTTTCACAAAAACCCCCGGTTTATATAAAACCCACTTATTTATCCATCGCTTTGAGAATCATTTGCGTGTGACCCTCTAGGCCCAAGTACCAGTCCAGTTAATGGCCCAACAAGCCCAGTGACTCCTCACTGCCTTTATTAATTAATTAATAACCCTTTATTAATCAATTAATCAATCGAATTGATGTCGCACATCAAATTCGACCAGGCCTCCGATCACGTTGGGTGCCAAGCAACATCGCGTGAACCCGGAAGGTATTTGGGGTTAAGTAACCCACTCTTGGAACCTTTCCGTCGACAGTTACCGCGTGGATATAATCCTTCATTCGTACAATGCTCTCGAGTCAACTCAGGGCATGGCGAGCTGTCAAACCCTAACTGGTCGACTCACTTGGATTGGATGCCGCTGATGAATATCGGAAAACTCCTTTCCCGATATTATCGTCCGCCTTAGCCAGGGACTTTCGCGCATCCTTCCTAGAGCATTCTCTCTCTAAGTACCGAGAGCGAATGATTCCTTATTGACACACAATTCCCTTCGACGGTATTCCGCTGCACCCAATCCTTGGCGTATTAGAATCCCGTGGCTAGAGATTCGTAGACCAAGGTCAAAGTACAGAAGTCCACCGCCAAGGTGTCCTTGGTGTCTCAGGTCCGAGGACCATCCACGCAACTGCGACAATAGAATCAAGCTGGTTGACAGTGAGGTACGATACCATCCAGCGATTCAGTCGGATCAGTTCAGTGAACTCATTCTCCAATGAGCACCTACAGATTCGCCTTAGTGTCTCCATACAAGTGACTTATGAGACCAGTCACCCTCATCATATGAGCAGGAGTAATCTGTACTAGTCTAACCGGATATCCGATGTCCTTCTCGGATATCCTCCGACTAGGAACGATTAAGAATATGTGTGTTTAAGTGATCAGTCTCATTAGTATGATCTCATCATAATCTGATCACCATAGCGCATATTCACGGACTTCATTATGAAATGATAATTAACGCGATTTACACATAATGAATATTATGCTATTATATTAATAATGAACGAGATTTACATTGTTAGATTGGCTTGTAGGCCACCTAAACTAACAATCTCCCACTTGGACTAAAGCCAATCACCTTTATACAATAAGCCCATAGACTCTAGGTGACGCTCAAACACAATTTGAGCCAACGGCTTTGTCAGTGGATCTGCTACATTGTCGACGGATGGAACTCTTTCCACTACTACATCTCCTCTGGATATGATCTCTCTAATAAGGTGAAAGCGCCTTAGAATATGCTTCGATTTCTGATGAGACCGTGGCTCTTTCGCTTGCGCAATCGCTCCATTGTTGTCGTACAACAGTGGAACAGGCTCAGAGATGCTGGGAACTACGCCGAGGTCGGTGATGAATTTCTTCAACCACACTGCTTCCTTGGCGGCTTCAGCTGCAGCGATGTACTCAACTTCAGTCGTCGAATCTACAGTGGTTACTTGCTTGGAACTCTTCCAGCAGACTGCACCTCCGTTCAAAGTAAACACGAATCCAGATGTTGACTTGCTATCATCTGGATCCGACTGGAAACTCGAGTCAGTAAAGCCTCGCAGTTTCAAGTCACCTCCTCCATAGACAAGAAACATATCCTTAGTTCTTCCCAAGTACTTGAGGATACATTTCACTGCCTTCCAGTGCTCTTCGCCTGGATCAGCCTGAAATCTGCTCGTAACACTTAGAGCAAATGCAACATCAGGCCGTGTACATAGCATGGCATACATGATAGATCCTATGGCAGAGGCATAGGGTATTCTATCCATGAATGCCCTCTCATCAGGAGTCTTAGGAGACTGCTCCTTTGAGAGATTAATTCCATGTCTCATCGGTATGAGACCTCTCTTGGAATTTTCCATGCCAAACCTTTTGACTATGGTATCTATGTACAAGGATTGGGTCATTCTAAGCATCCTCTTTGATCTATCTCTATAGATCCGTATTCCCAATACGTAGGATGCTTCTCCCAAATCCTTTATGGAGAAGTTTTTCGACAGCCAGACCTTTACTGATGACATCATAGCTACATCATTCCCAATGAGTAGTATGTCATCTACGTAAAGAACTAGAAAAGTGACTGCACTCCCATCGGTCTTCTTGTACACACAAGGCTCATCTTCATTCTTAATGAAGTCATAAGACTTGACAGCCTCGTCAAATCTTATATTCCAGTTCCGGGAAGCTTGCTTCAGTCCATAAATGGACCTCTGAAGCTTGCACACTTTATCTGGAGCTTCTTTAGATGTGAAACCTTCTGGTTGTATCATATACACCTCTTCCTCAAGGTTACCATTGAGGAAGGCAGTCTTCACATCCATCTGCCAGATTTCATAATCATAATGTGTAGCAATGGCGAGCAGAACTCTGATCGACTTTATCATGGCAACTGGTGAGAAAGTCTCGTCATAGTCAATTCCTTGCCTTTGACGATATCCCTTTGCCACCAACCTTGCCTTATAAGTGTCGATCCGTCCATCAACACCGATCTTTCTCTTAAAGATCCACTTGCAACCGATGGGTACAATACCCTCGGGCAAGTCCTCCAAGTTCCAAACTTGGTTGGTGTACATGGACTGGATTTCTGAGTTCATGGCTTCTCACCATTTCCCGACTTTTGGGCCTTCTATAGCCCCCTGGTAGGTTTTAGGATCATCATCCTCATTATATTGTACCATAGACTCACCTTCAGCGATATGTCCCACATATCGTTCGGGTAGTCTAGGTACTCTACCAGATCTACGAGGCTCATCTGTGTGTACCTGAACAGATTCAGGAACTGATGTCTCATCTAATGATAATACAGTTGTTTGGGGATCTGGAACCTCTTCCAGTACTATTTTACTCCCACTGTCTTCCTGGAGAAAGTATTCTTCTTCCAGGAAGACAGCTTTCCTGACGACAAACACTTTTTGTTCATCAGGATGGTAAAAATAGTATATATCCAAAGGTTTCCTTTGGATATCCCACAAACCTACATTTATCAGTTTGTGATTCCAGCTTATCTGGATCATGTCTCTTTACATGAGCAGGACAACCCCAAACTTTAACATGTTTAAATTCTGGTTTCCTGCCTTTCCATATCTCATATGGAGTAGAGGCCACAGACTTGCTGGGTACTCTGTTCAGCAGGTATGCTGCTGACTCTAGAGCATACCCCCAGAGGGACACTGGTAATCCCGAAAAGCTCATCATGGATCGCACCATGTCCAACAAGGTGCGATTCCTCCTTTCTGATACACCATTCATCTGTGGTGTATATAGAGGGGTCAGCTGAGAAAGGATACCATTATCCTTTAAGAATTGTGTGAAGTTAGTACTCAAGTATTCTCCTCCTCGATCTGATCGAAGAGCTTTAATACTCTTTCCTAACTGCTTCTCTATCTCATTCTTGAACTCCTTGAACTTCTCAAATGCTTCTGACTTGTACTTCATTAAGTACACATAGCCGAATCTTGAGAAGTCATCGGTGAACGTGATTAAGTAAGAAAAGCCACCTTTGGCTTGGGTAGACATTAGACCACATACATCTGAATGTATTAGTTCCAAAATGTCCTTGGCACGTTCTCCATGTCCAGTAAATGGAGATTTTGCCATCTTTCCCATAAGGCAGGATTCGCATGTTGCAAACGATTCATAATCGAATGTTGTTAAGTAACCATGCTTGTGCAACTTTTGCAACCTGCTTTCGCCAATGTGTCCAAGTCTACAATGCCACATGCAGGCCTGGTTCACACAATTCTTGCTCTTCTTAAGAGCATTATCAATTTGAAGATTGTAATAAGAAACATCTAATAGATATAGACCGTTGACTAAAGATGCCGAAACTATTGATTTATTACCATAATAAATCGAATAACTTCTATTCTCAATTGTCAACCTATATCATATCTTGTCCAAACAAGATGTTGATATGATGTTCTTTATTATGCTAGGAACATAATAACAATCTTCCAATAGTAAGGTGTCTCCCGATGGAAGCCTGAGGTTTGCTGTCCCAACAGCACTCGCCGCAACTTTTGCGCCGTTTCCTAGCCTCAATTCCACCTCACCTTGTCTCAGCTTGCGCTTACTTGTTAGCATCTGCACATCATGGCAGATATGAGAAGCACATCCGATATCTAATACCCAAGATGTGGAATCTCTAACTGACAAGTTGATATATATCATATAGATATCTGAAGCTTCAGACAGCTTCACTCTTCCATGAGCTTTATCGTTAAGGAACTCCTTGCAGTTCCTCTTCTAGTGACCATACTGCTTATAGTATAAGCAGTCACCCTTCACTACTCTTTCGCCTTTGTCCTTCGATCTTTTATCGTTAGCTATCATCTCTGCTTCAGGGGCATCTAATGCCGATTCAGCAAGAGGATCAGCTCTAGGGACAAAGTTATTGCGTTCAGATATGAAGACATTCTTCAGGCTTCTGAACCAATCTGAGTAGATCAGGTAAGTCAAAACGGCATCAAGTATGCCACGGAGTGAGTTATTCGACGACATAATTCCCTACAGGAGATAAGTAAAATCTACTTAGCAGATGTTCAATTATTAAAGTTTAAAACAAGACATGGTCTTTTGTTCAAGTTTAACTCCCACTAATTTTCGACGGACTGTATAACCCTCAGTTATACAGAATGGGAGACGCCGACAGTCTCCTAGTGGGGATCAGAATCTCAATGACTTGCACTACAGCCTTGTGGATAGCACAACAAACTGTAATACAATCAGAGAGCACCCAACTCATGGGACTTGCAACTCCTTGCAATATCTGATCATAGCTTCGGTCCCCAGAGATTTAATGGCCTTGTGGATAGCACAACAAACCACTAATTCTGGTCTAAGCTAACCATCATTACGCGACGAGTATAGATTTGCATGCAGCCCTTGTGGATAGCACAACAAAACTACATGGTTCCTCTACCCCGATCTATAGGCATCTAATGCCACAGCCACAGTTTCTCCTCCCAATTAAGCAGGCCTTGTGGATAGCACAACAAACCTGCCTAAAGTGATTCGAATCCTATGACTATAATGATGGTGGACCACGCGGTAAGTTCTCAACTACTCGCGTTACGGCTTAGAGTTTATCTGAGGGTATTTAGATAACTTTTATCTTGGTCTCTCCTAGGTGATAGTATATAGATATATCGTATATATTTACTAAATACTATAACCTGCTTTGATTCATAATCAAAAGATAAACAATGCATCACATACATGTCATTAGTGTGGTTATGGATAGCACAGTGGGTTTGACTGGAGCCAACAGTCAAACGCACACACATTCTAATCATAACAATTATATTAGATAACCTGCAAACACATAGGCAAGAGATCTCCATCTTTTCGCCTTCCTGGTTGCAGCTGTGGATCGTCCTCGCTCTTTCCTCGGTTGCCTCGATTATATTACATTAATTCTAGAATTAACAGGTAAATTGAAGAAGGCCTTATGGCGAGTACAAGAGAGAGAGGGAGGTAGAAATACATCGGAGTATGAGAGAGAGAGGTGCGCAGACCTCTATTTATTAACAATTAATAAACATCATACACCCACGATCTACACAAACCATTCATCACATGAATAATAAATTAAGTGCATATCCATGACCACGGTGTGTTTTAAACATCCCATACATGATTCAGCGCATCACATGGCTAAAACAAATGAGTTTTCAAAAATAGATAAATTTTGGCTTTCAAAAAACTGGGATCCAATCAAAATTGGCATTTGAATTTCGAAAACTCATTTTATTATCTTAACATGCAATTAAATCTAAATTTAAAAGCATTAAACACACATCACATGCGCACACATTCCGAATTAATAATTCCAGATTATTCCATGCAAATTAGAACAATTCTAATAATCTAACACTTAGATTAAACCCCCTTAATAATCTAACAATTAGACTATTTATAACTAATCTAACTCTTAGACTAGTCCAACAAAATTAATCATTAATTTATCACATAAATTAATAATTAACTCTAATTTATTATTAATTATCAATCTAACAATTAGACTAGATAATTAATAAGTGTTAATCATTAATTTAACCATTAAACTAATAATTAACACAAATTAACAGTTAATCATTAATCTAACTCTTAGATTAGTGGATAAATTAATTATTAGTTTAACTCTTTAAACTAATAACTAGTTACTCCTTATTAAACCATTGTATTAGTTAATTAAAACTAATTATCAATTTAACATTTAAACCGAAAATTAATTCGAATTAACTAATAATTACTAACTTAACACTTAAGTTAGACAATTAGAATTAATTATTAATTTAACATCGAAATTAATAATCAATTCCAATTATTAACAACATTTGCTAATTAAATGATTCATAATCATTATTGCCCAATTAAAATTAAGAATTAAATAATAAACTTAAATTTCCAAAACAATTTTAGAATTTAAGTCTTGATCCAATCAAGTTTAGTTTTAATTGGGCATTAGGTTTAAATGGGAAATGGGGTTATAGAATGGGCCCAGCCCATTAAAAAGGACTTATAGAATGGGCCCAGCCCATTAATGACCCTGGCTCGAGCCCTGTAGGGCCTGGGTCCGAACCAGGTGCGCCTGGGCCCGAGCCAGGCGCACCTGGCTCGTGCCTGCCTCAGGCCCGGTCCAACAGGGACCTGACCGGCCGACTCAGCCGGTTCGAGCAGCTCGGCCCAACCCTTCTTCCCCAAACCCGACGGCCTCCCTTTGGAAACCCTAACCTGTGTTTGCAGGTTAGGCAGCGGCTATGGGGCGCCGCCGGCGGCCGGCCCGACGCCGCCCGGACCCGCCGGCGACGTCCCCGGTGCCGGCTACGCACGCCGGCGCCGGCAGGGCCACCGGAGGCCCTCCAAATCGCTGTAGGCCAAGCTTCACTCCCCTTTTTAAAATAGTTTTCATGTACAAAAAACCGTGGGATGAAAAGAAGGGGGATCTCCATCTCCCTCTCCGGCGTCGACAGCAGGCCTGGTGGTGACCGGCGACATCTCCGAGATGATCTGGGATGCCGATCCACCTCCCCAACGATTGGGGTACTCGAACGAAGCCGCATCAACATCGTTGTTCTTCGTCTCAGGAAGAACAGCGAAAAAACCCCAAAATAATTTCGAAAAATTGCAGAAAAATAATCTAATTAACTGTGTTCATCGTATGAACATAGATCCGACAATTAATCGAACATTGATGCATGGAATAACTCAAGAAAAATTAATTTCGGAGACCGAAACGGGACGAGAAACAGTGAAACCTGGCTCTAATACCACTGTTGGGTTTTTCTCGGTTTCTTCGGATCGCTCACGCAGCGGAAAAATAAAATATTTACAGCGATCCGTTCCCGTTTCGGATAACTAAAATACGATAATCGGATTATCGAAGTTCTCACCGTGTGCGGATTCCAATCCGCAGCCGTTCGGTACCGTCGGTGTGACACCGCAAGCCGCGCAAGTGCCCGGCCTCTAGCGAAGTCCACGCGATCCTCCCCGCAACGGATATCCTCGAGTTCGTCATTCTTCGCAGCCCGCGAAGCCTCCGCTGGTCGCCGCAATGATCGCCGCAGTACGCAGACGATTTCCCGTCGAATGGGATTCGGGGAAGCGGCGGAGCAGATCTGGATCTGCCTGGACTCCAGAGGAAGACAGAAACTGAGGAGGGGCGGCTAGGGTTAGCAGCAGCTTGGCCTGCTCAGCCCGTTCGCTATGTTTTATACTAACCGCGCGGTTTTTCACAAAAACCCCCGGTTTATATAAAACCCACTTATTTATCCATCGCCTTGATAATCATGTGCGTGTGACCCTCTAGGCCCAAGTACCAGTCCAGTTAATGGCCCAACAAGCCCAGTGACTCCTCACTGCCTTTATTAATTAATTAATAACCCTTTATTAATCAATTAATCAATCGAATTGATGTCGCACATCGAATTCGACCGGGCCTCCAATCACGTTGGGTGCCAAGCAACACCGCGTGAACCCGGAAGGTATTTGGGGTTAAGTAACCCACTCTTGGAACCTTTCCGTCGACAGTTACTGCGTGGATATAATCCTTCATTCGTACAATGCTCTCGAGTCAACTCAGGACATGGCGAGCTGTCAAACCCTAACTGGTCGACTCACTTGGATTGGATGCCGCTGATGAATATCGGAAAACTCCTTTCCCGATATTATCGTCCGCCCTGGCCAGGGACTTTCGCGCATCCTTCCTAGAGCATTCTCTCTCTAAGTACCGAGAGCGAATGATTCCTTATTGACACACAATTCCCTTCGACGGTATTCTGCTGCACCCAATCCTTGGCGTATTAGAATCCCGTGGCTAGAGATTCGTAGACCAAGGTCAAAGTACAGAAGTCCACTGCCAAGGTGTCCTTGGTGTCTCAGGTCCGAGGACCATCCACGCAACTGCGACAATAGAATCAAGCTGGTTGACAGTGAGGTACGATACCATCCAGTGATTCAGTCGGATCAGTTCAGTGAACTCATTCTCCAATGAGCACCTACAGATTCGCCTTAGTGTCTCCACACAGGTGACTTATGAGACCAATCACCCTTATCATATGAGCAGGAGTAATATGTACTAGTCTAACCGGATATCCGATGTCCTTCTCGGATATCCTCCGACTAGGAATGATTAAGAATATGTGTGTTTAAGTGATCAGTCTCATTAGTATGATCTCATCATAATCTGATCACCATAACACATATTCACGGACTTCATTATGAAACGATAATTAAGGCGATTTACACCTAATGAATATTATGCCATTTTATTAATAATGAACGAGATTTACATTGTTAGATTGGCTTGTAGGCCACCTAAACTAACAATGTCCAGCCCAGAACGAGCCGATACACCTCGAACTCCTCCGACTCCGGGCAACACAATCCTCGGTTTTGATGGGGAGCCAGTAGATCAGTGATTCTCTGTATCTTCTGTAATCGATGGCTCCTTCGGCTATTTTGAGCTTAGCCAAAGTCTTTTTGTACTTCGGGACTCCATATCCCATTTTTGAAATAGAACGGCCTTTTGCTCATGTGCGTGATTGTGAATGAATCCGCATAAGTCTCGTCCGAGATATTGAAATATTTTTACTCTCGCTATCTGCCTTTGGACGCAATACATTTGGCTTAATTCATCAGTGGAACTAATTTATAGAATTTTGCTAAGGACAAGGACGAAGGTGCGTCCGGTCATATCTCCCTCATAGGAATTCCTAATATCGCTTCGTACGATGGAGGCCGATACCGAATTAGGCTTTGGAGACTCAGAAAATCATGTCGTTCCTGATACGATTTTCATGGTTTTAAGGGATAGTGCCGCTCCCGATACGGTTTATGTGGCCGAGGTCACTCCCGGTACGATTTACACGGACTTAGAATGTTGCTGCCCTCGATACGGTTTACATGGTCGAAGCCACTCCCGGTACGGTTTATACGGACTTAGAATGTTGCCAACCCCGATACGGTTTACATGGTCGAAGGCACTTCCAGTACGGTTCACACAGACTTAGAACGTTGCCGCCCCCGATACGGTTTACTTGGCCGAAGCCACTCCCGGTACGGTTTATACGGACTTAGAACGTTGCCGCCTCCGGTACGGTTTACATGGCCGAAGCCACTTCTGATACGGTTTACACGGACTTAGAATAACGTACTCAATCGGTGCCTTTGTGCTAAATTTTTAATATACATTTGGCCTTAAGCCAGGAGGAAGTTTTACATAAAATAACGCCGAAGGTATTCTACATTCCAGGTGCGAGGGAGAGGTTGACCCGAAAGGGTTTCAAGCAGATAGGCCCCTCATCGAATGACTTCCTTCACTCGGTAAGGGCCTTCCCAGTTGGGAGATAACTTTCCTACGGCTTCGGCAGGCTTCGAGACATAAGCATTCCACAATACAAGGTCCCCGGCTTCAAAATTATGAGGCTTTACTCGGGCATTGTGATATCTAGCCATGCGCTGTTGGTACGCGGCCAACTGGACGTGAGCCTGATCTCTTGTCTCTTTAGCGAGATCAAGGTGGTCTCTCATGGCTTCGTCATTGCTTTCCGAGTTGTAGGCGAAGATTGATAAAGTGTTAAATTGATCATTTAAAGGCAATCACATGCATCATACTCACGTTTTTATCTGTAAAATAGCATGAAATGATAGATAATTGTGTACCAAGTCCAACGGTACCAATTTCGTCAAATTCTGACTTAAAAACATCGTCATTTCATGTGATTAATGGAGTATAGCGCATTTGCGGTTTTTCAACAAAACCGAGACGAAATAAATAAATATAATGATTTTTTTAATGATAATGTGCTAATTTATATTTATTTTATGTGAACAGGACATGCCAATGACGCAGTGCAGTTAGTGGAGTTTCCGGAAATTTGGGGGAGCTCTAGGGCTCGAATTTTGATAAATTCGACGTCATTTTGTCCAAAAGATTAAAGCAGGGGTAAAAACGTCATTTGAGGCCCTAGTGTTGCCCTAATTCCATGGCCAAGAAGAACCCAAGAAGGACCAGCCCCTTCCTAAATCCCACTTTCCTTTTAAAAAAAAAACCTCCCTTCCCTTCTCTTTAAAAGTTTCCTTCCCGAACTCAATTCTCTCTGTTTCCTTCTCTCCTCTCTATTTCCTTTTCTCTGTCTCTCCCTCTTTCCTCTGCACACCTTCCTCCCTCTTTCCCACATCTCTCTCTATATATTTCCTCCTTCTATCTCTCGGTTTCGAACCTCCATAGCCGACCTATTCCCAGCAGCCTCTCCTTCGCCCTCTCCTTCTTTCTCTTCAATTTCTCGGTTCCTCCCTCCTCTCAGATTCCTCTCAGTTTCCCCTCCTCCGGCTCTCTCCCACGCACAACTCTCTCTCTCTCTCTGTTCTTCTCTTCTTCCTCTCAACCTCCAGCAACCGAATCCCTCTCTATTCTCTTCCTCTCTCCCACGGTTTCTCTTTCTCTCCCTCTGTCCTCTCTCTCTCCGGTTCTCTCCTCCTCTTCTCAGCGTCTCCCTCGCCGTCTCTCTGGTTCCCACGCGCAGCAGCGCCCTCCACCAAGCCGGTGTCCACGCAGCAAGCTCCAGCAGCATCCTTAGCCGCCAGCAAGCTCCAGCAGCATCCTCAGCTGCCAGCAAGCTACAGCAGCAGCTCCACGCGTCGTCTTCTCTGCAAGCAACCCACGCGGCAGCGTTCCAGCGCTCCAGCTTCCGCTCCACGTGCATGCGAGTACCCAGCGGCCCTGCAAGCCACCGCCGACCCCCACGCATGCAGCTAAGCGTCCCCCGCCGGCCTGAAGCACGCCCCTTCACCTGCTGTGCCTGGAGCCTCTTCCCAGAAGCCACCAACGCTCCATGCATGCAAGCCTCTTCCCAGAAGCATCCACGTCAAGCTGCTGCAACCTCCTCCACACACGCCAGCAACAGCACCAGCAGCCGCACCCCTTCGCGGACCAGTGCGCCGATGCCCAGCAGAAGCTTCTCCGAGCCCTATTTGCTGCATACGTTTGTTCACTTAATTTTTCATTAATTACTTTTGTTAGTTTAGATAAGTGTTGTTATTGTTAAACGGTTAGTGGTTAATGAAAGTTTTATTCAATTTTTATTCAGTTAACGTTTATTTCCTCATTACATTAAGGGTGTTTGCTTGTTTACTTAGAATTAGTTTAGTTAATTAGATTTCTTTTTAATTTTAGTTAAGTAGCTTGTGTACGGTTTAATTAGGTAATTAATCATTTAGTATAATTAGTTAATTCAGGTTGTTGTTATTTTCAGAATAATTGAATTTTAAAGCATTAAAAAAAAAATCCTAAACAATCGTCAATTTTTAGATTAATTAAATTCCAAAGTTTTCAAAGTTAAAAATTTAACTCCCTGTAGATCGACTCGGACTCAGCATTATTAATTTTCAAAATCTAATTTGAATAAGCCGAATAAATTTAGATTGAACGTTCTTATGAGTGGTTAACGACACACAATTTGGAACGATCAATTTTTGACGCCGTTGCCGGGGAGTTAGATTTTTCATTTTGATTATCTTGGATTTAGTGTAATTATTCTTTAGCTAACCTTCTTTTTCTTATTTTTGCAGGTATATTGAAAAAAAAAAAAAAAAAAAGGAAAGCGAAATCATGGTAAGTGTGTTCCAACTTTCTATGTTTTAATTTCCTGACTTTAGTTAGTTTCCATTTTTGTAGTTTCTAGTTTAAATAGGTTTCCATTAATTAAAAAAGGAACAAAAGAAGAACATCCAAATTTAAAAACTTTCATTTCAAGATTAGAAACCTTCAATGCTAGGCATTCATCATTCTAGGAAAGCATGAGCTAGTTTCCTTTCACAGTTATTTCCATAAATTGTTGAAGATTGCGGGGGAAAGGTACGTGTTTCAATTTTAGCAAGTCATTTATGATTGCATCAACACACCCTGCATTGATTTGCTTATTGCCTTGTATTGCATTCAAAAAGACTTTAAGGGCAACAACTTTAACCACATAAGGTAGGGATTTGATCACCCTTCCTTAGCCCACAAATTACCTCCCTTGCATTGGCATTTCCTAATCCAATTAAAAGCAAGTCGAAAGAGAATCTAAGGTTTACATCGTGAGTGGTTTAAATTTCGAGTTACCTCCACTTTTGGCAACGGTGTCTAGGCTAGAGGTTAAAAAGGCAAACGCCTGAGCGGGAAAGTGGTTCTCTAATTAGGTCCCTATAAAAGTAGGGGGAGCCTCCCACTACCCCACCTCTTACCTGGCCGTTGATTGATTGTGGTTGTGACTTGAGGTGGACTCCATTCACCTTGTAAGAAAATTCACATAGAGAGTCTAGGTTAACATTAGACCATTAGGATAATTTGTTTGTCAAAATTGTTTGCATTTAAAAAAAAAAACAAGAAATAGAAAACAAAATTCAAATCCATCCTCTCTCCATCAGTCCTAGTGTATGCAAGGTAGGATATCTCAAAACCCTAACCTTCTAGGACCATTTGCTGAAATAGAAAGAATCCTACATCAAAGAAATCCACCACAAGATCAGATGGCTGATAATGAGGACCCACCAAAGCAAATGAAGGACTATTTCATTCCAAATCTATATCAACCTTCATCCTGTATTCATCTTCCTCAGAATCTAACCAATCAATATGAAATTAAATCTAGCACCATTCAGATGCTCCCATCTTTTTATGGGAATACTAATGAAGATTCTTATAAGCATCTGGATGAATTTCTAGAAATCTGTTCTACGGTGAAGATCCAGAATTTCACCGATGATGGCCTTAAGTTGACCTTATTTCCCTTTTCATTAAAGGATAAGGCTAAATATTGGTTGGGAACTATAGGAAGGCCCATTAGGACATGGGAAGAAATGCAGAAAGAATTTCTCAAGAAGTTCTATCCCATAGGGCGGACCAATACCATGAGAAGGACCATCACGAGTTTTACCCAAACTCCTGGGGAATTGATCCACGAATCTTGGGAAAGACTGAAAGAATTGCTTAGGAAATGCTCTCATCATGGGCTTTCAAAATGGCAAATTGTCCAAGCATTCTATGAAGGATTGTCTGAACAGTTTAGACAGATGGTGGATGCCTCATGTGGAGGGGCATTTATGATGAAAAATGAAGATGAGGCATATGATCTTTTTGAGATGTTAAGTGAAAATTCCATCAATCATGCCTCATTATCATCTTATGAGAGGTCTGTTGGGCCATCTAAACGGACTGGAATGTATGAACTTAAGGCCCGTGGAGAGCCCGAATCCAGAATGGACATAAATCTGATTAATTAGAAATTGGATAAGGTAGACATCTTGGCCCATAAACTAGACCAACTCTTGGCCTTAAACAAGCAAGAGCCTACTTACCCAACACAATCTAGTCCATATGAAGGCCCATCTTCTGCCAATCATGATATTTGTGCCTTATCCGCAAGTCCAACCAATCAAGTGAATGAATGCCCAACTACAGCTCAACTTCCACCATTCATTCAAGAACAAGTTCAGGCTGCCCAGGGATTCTCCAGGCCCAATAATGATCCATTCTCAAATACTTACAATCCTGGCTGGAGAAACCACCCTAATTTCTCTTGGAATAATCAACAGGCCCCATTACCGATGTCCAATCCTCCCATGCATCAAGCCCAAAAGCCACATAATTCATTTCAACAGCAATTTAATTTCTATGGAAATGTTCAGGCTAGGGGATCTCAAGCCCAATTTTCTCAACCGGCCCAGTATCAATCAGGTCAACCGGTCCAGTATCAATCAGGTCAACCGGCCCATTATCAATCATTCCAATCAAGATAGCCAACCCAATACCATCCTCCACCCACTTACCAACAACCTCCTCAGCCCAACTTTGATGACAAATTCACTCAACTCCAACAACTGATGTTGACCCAGCAACAATCCATTGCTAAGTTGGAAAGTCAAATGGGCCAACTAGCTGAGGCTACGATGAGAAGAGAAGTGGGCCAACTTCCTAGTCAACCCATTGCCAATCCAAAGAATCAACCTCCGGGTTTTCCACAACAATCGGCCCTTTTACCTCAGCCTGGCCCATTACCACAACCTAAAGGGCCGCAATATGAGAATGCTACAGCCATTTCGGCCCTTAGGAGTGGGAGAAGTTTAGAAAAAACACATGCAAATGGAGAGTTAGCCAAAGGTTCCACTGATGGGCCACAGGAAATTGAAAGTGAGAGTGAAGCTGAACCCAACATGGAAAAGTTGGAGGAAAACCCGAAAGGAAAAGGGAAGATAGATGAAGGACCAAGTTCTTATCAACCTAAGGTGCCATTTCCTAATGTCTTGTTAGCTAAACCCAATGCCAGGAAGAAACTGGCCCAGAATGAGGAGTTGTTGGATTTATTTAAACAAGTCCAAATTAATATTTCACTCCTCGATGCCATCAAGCATGTGCCAGCTTATGCTAAGTTTCTCCAGGAATTATGTACTCCACGAAGAGAATCTAGAATGACATCCGAAAACGTTCGGCTTTCAGAAGATGTAAGTGCGATTGTGATGAATCATTTACCCAAAAAGTTAAAGGATCCTGGAGCACCTCTAATTTCACGTGACTTAGCTGGAGTTACATTTGATAGAGCTTTATTGGATGTAGGTGCTAGTGTGAACCTCTTGCCAACAGCCATTTATGAGAAATTTGATAACGGGGAATTAAAGCCCACACCCATCATCGTGCAGTTGGCTGATAGGTCTGTGAAAACTCCACGGGGATTAATTGAGGATGTTATTGTGAAGGTTCATGATTGTTATTTTCCCGTGGATTTTCTTATTCTGGATATGGCATTACCTGAGGAACTCATTCACACCCCGATCATCTTAGGTCGTCCATTCTTAGCCACTGCCAAAGCTAATATAAATTGTGAAACTGGCATAATGGACATTTCATTTGGGAGTCAAAAAGTCAAGATTAATGTCTTCAAAGCTTCTCAATACCCAGATCATGAAAAAGAATACCATACTATTGATATCTTGGATAATCTGGTTGAAGAAAATGAGATGTTCACACATGACCTTTTGGAGGAAGCCAATACTTTAAAGGACTCTCCTGGCCCATTAACATCTTAGCCCATGGTCGAACCTTTACCAGCCTTACAATCTGAGCCCGCCTTGCCATCTTTAGAGGACCCTCCTGAGCTTGAACTCAAACCATTACCTGAGTCTCTCAAATATATCTTTTTGGGTCCGGACCAAACTCTCCCGATCATCATTGCGGCAAATCTCACATCACCGTAGGAGGCCCAATTAACCGAGGTCCTCAAAGACCACAAGGGTGCCATTGGATGGTTGGTAGCATATTTGAAAGGAATAAGTCCGTCCATTTGCATACATCATATCTATATGGAAGAGAATTCTAAGCCCAGTCGGGAGATGCAAAGGCGGCTTAATCCCAATATGAAAGAAGTGGTGAAGAAGGAAGTTGTGAAATGGCCGGATGAGGGTATCATTTACCCAATATCAGACAGTAAATGGGTCAGCCCAACCCAAGTGGTACCCAAGAAATCTAGATTAACGGTTATCAAGAATGATCATGGAGAAGAGGTACCCACTAGACTCACCACGGGATGGAGAGTGTGCATTGATTACCGAAAGCTGAATCTCATGACTAAGAAGGATCACTTTCCACTCCCATTCATGGATCAGATTCTGGAAAAATTATCGGGCCAGAAGTACTTTTGCTTCTTAGATGGGTACTCCGGGTACAATCAAGTGGCTATTTATCCGAAAGATCAAGAAAAGACTACCTTTACGTGCCCTTATGGCACGTTTGCTTTTAGGAGGATGCCATTTGGACTATGCAATGCACCAGCCACATTTCAACGGTGCATGATGGCTATATTCTCCGATATGGTGGGAGAATTCCTCGAAGTTTTTATTGATGATTTCTCAATCTTCGGGGATTCTTTTGAAAATTGCTTAGAAAATCTTAAACAAATGCTAGCCAGATGCATAGACACTAATCTGATACTTAGGTGGGAAAAGATCCATTTTATGGTTCGAGAGGGCATTGTTCTAGGCCACATTGTGTCTGAAAGGGGGATAGAGGTAGAAAAAGCTAAGATCGATCTCATATCCAATCTTCCTCCTCCCACCTCGATCAGACAGATCCGTTCATTCCTTGGCCATGCCGGTTTCTATCGCCGGTTTATTCACAATTTCTCTCAAATTGCCCGGCCTCTAACTCTTCTCCTAGCTAAGGATGTTCCTTTCGAAATGGATGACTCTTGCATCAAGGCATTCAATTCTCTGAAGGAATCTTTGACCAAAGCCCTGATTCTTCAATCTCCAGATTGGTCTTTACCCTTCGAAATCATGTGTGATGCCTCTGATTATGCTATCGGTGCGGTTTTGGGACAAAGAATCAACAGGTATCCTGTGGTGATTTATTATGCAAGTCGTACCCTTGCCGATGCTCAAATGAATTATACCACCACTGAAAAGGAATTGTTAGCTATGGTTTTTGCCCTAGAAAAATTCAGATCTTATCTTTTAAGGACAAAAGTCATAATCTATTCTGATCACTTAGCTCTGAAATACCTGTTGACCAAGAAGGATGCAAAGCCTAGACTTATTAGATGGATCTTACTCCTTCAGGAATTTGATTTGAAAATTCGGGATAAGAAGGGTTCTGAGAATGTGGTAGCTGACCACCTATCCCGAATTTTGATCTCCGAAAGTGCACCCATAACTGATTCATTTCTTGGTGAGCATCTACTGGCCATTTCTCACACTGTTGCACCTTGGTATGCTCATATTGTCAATTACAAGGTGACTAATCAGCTTCCGGAAGGATGGACTAAAAGTGAGAAGGACAAATTCTTTTCTTAGGAAAAGTATTATTTCTGGGAGGATTCCTGAATTATTCAAATTCTGTCCTGATCAAATCATTAGGCGATGTGTTCCTGAAGAAGAACAACAGAGCGTTCTCAACTTCTGCCATAATCTAGCTTGTGGGGGCCATTTCTCAGGAAAGAAAACTGCAGCCAAGGTCCTGCAAAGTGGTTTTTACTGGCCCACACTTTTCAAAGATGCCCATGAGTTCAGCAAAACTTGCCTCCGATGTCAGGCTGTAGGAAATATGGCAAAAAGGGATATGATGCCACTCAACCCAATCTTGGTGGTTGAGGTCTTTGATGTTTGGGGAATTGACTTTATGGGACCTTTTCCACCCTCTTTTGGACATACATATATTCTGGTAGCGGTGGATTATGTCTCTAAGTGGATTGAAGCAGTAGCCACCCGAACCAATGATCATAAAGTGGTCATTAAATTCGTTCAGAAGAATATTTTTCTCGGTTCGGGTGGCCTAAAGCTATCATAAGTGATGGGGGAACGCACTTCACGAATTACCAGTTTCAGGTTTTGCTTAAGAAATATGGAATTAATCACAAAGTAGATACCCCTTATCATCCCCAAACCAGTGGCCAAGTGGAAGTTTCCAATAGAGAGATTAAGAATATTCTGCAAAAGTCCGTTAAGCCCGATAGAAAAGATTGGTCTGAAAGATTGGATGATGCCTTATGGGCCTATCGGACTGCTTATAAAACTCCTATTGGCATGTCTCATTATCGCCTGCTTTTTGGAAAAGCGTGTCACCTTCCGGTGGAATTGGAACATAGGACTTATTGGGCCATCAAACAAGTCAATCTGGACCTAGCTCAAGCTGGTTCGCACCGAACCTTACAACTGAGTGAGCTAGAAGAGTTGCGCAATGAGGCCTATGAAAATTCAAAGATTTATAAAGTCAAAACTAAAGCTTTCCATGATAAACATATTGTGAGAAAATCCTTTCTTCCAAATCAGAAAGTTTGGCTATTTAACTCTAGGCTTCGCCTATTTCCTGGAAAACTGAAATCCAGATGAGATGGACCATTCGTGGTCGTTAAAGCCTTCGATCATGGAGCTGTTAAAATTCTGAATCCCAAGAGTGGGAACACTTTCACCGTTAATGGTCAACGGTTGAAACCATTCATTGAAAATCTTCAAAATGCACTACTTGAATCCATAGAACTGAGTGATCCACAATAACTGAACTTCCATCTGGCTGAAGACGATAAACTTAGCGCTTGTTGGGAGGCAACCCAATATTTTACTTCAGGTTTTGTATTTTCCTTTTAGGTCCCTGAGCAGCAGTCGCCCTAGGTATGTCGCATCATCTTCATCACAGGTTGTTTTTCTCCTTCCCATTCTCTTCTGGCTGACATGTTTTTCATATCTTTTATGCCATTGAGGACAATGTCACTCAAGTTGGGGGGTGGGACAATCAATTTGATGTGCATTTATTGAAGATCTTTTGAAGAAAACTGATATCTTTCATTGCAAAATGGTCAAAATTTTAAAATTTCTTTCAAAAACTTCTTTTCACATCCTATGAAAATTGCATGAAAATCATGTTTCATTAAGTAAATCTTAAACAAATCAGTTTTCTGTTAGTCACATTCGTTAAAGAACCTTCAAAGTTTAAATATCCCACTTCACAAAAATCCACGGCAGAATAATTTCACACACACACGGCAACTTAGAATAAATGAAAGATCTTAAAAGTATAAAATTGCTAGAATTAACCTTAAGGATAAGACTACTTATTCTAATTTTTCTTTTTTAGGTTGAATGAAAGGAATGTGTAGGATCCGTAATAGGGGACTGTCCCACTCAGCACTCTAAAAAGTGGCGGTCATTTAAAATGGACCAAGTCGTGAAAAGTGCTGAGTTGGGACGGGAACTGAAAAACGGTCCTCGCTGACTGATCGGGAAATCTTTTAGTCTCTTCTCCTCCCCAGGTAGTCTTATCTAAAAGATAGTAAAGGCAAGAATATACCAGAAAGGTCGGAAACGAGTTCTAAGCGTGCCAATTTTCATGCACAATCACCTGTCGTGAATCAAAATATTGTGGGATATGAAGACTTTAGCTTAACCAATCGGCTACCACTTAAATTGTTTGTGAAAGATACTACAAATGAAGTATGATAATTCATTGTTTGTCCTAACTTTTCCTTATTTGCATTGTTAAGGGACTAGCAATGAGTAAGTTAGGGGGTGTGAAAAAGTGTTAAATTGATCATTTAAAGGCAATCATATGCATCATACTCACGTTTTTATCTGTAAAATAGCATGAAATGATAGATAATTGTGTACCAAGTCCAACGGTACCAATTTCGTCAAATTCTGACTTAAAAACATCGTCATTTCATGTGATTAATGGAGTATAGCGCATTTGCGGTTTTTCAACAAAACCGAGACGAAATAAATAAATATAATAATTTTTTTAATGATAATGTGCTAATTTATATTTATTTTATGTGAACAGGACATGCCGATGACGCAGTGCAGTTGGTGGAGTTTCCAGAAATTTGGGGGAGGTCTAGGGCTCGAATTTCGATAAATCCGACGTCATTTTGTCCAAAAGATTAAAGCAGGGGTAAAAACGTATTTTGAGGCCCTAGTGTTGCCCTAATTCCATGGCCAAGAAGAACCCAAGAAGGACCAGCCGCCTTCCTAAAGCCCACTTTCCTTTTTAAAAAAAAACCTCCCTTCCCTTCTCTTTAAAAGTTTCCTTCCCGAACTCAATTCTCTCTGTTTCCTTCTCTCCTCCCTATTTCCTTTTATCTGTCTCTCCCTCTTTCCTCCGCACGCCTTCCTCCCTCTTTCCCACATCTCTCTCTATATATTTCCTCCTTCTCTCTCTCGGTTTCGAACCTCCATAGCCGACCTATTCCCAGCAACCTCTCCTTCGCCCTCTCCTTCTTTCTCTTCAATTTCTCGGTTCCTCCCTCCTCTCAGATTCCTCTCGGTTTCCCCTCCTCCGGCTCTCTCCCACAGACAGCTCTCTCTCTCTCTCCGTTCTTCTCTTCTTCCTCTCAACCTCCAGCAGCCGAATCCCTCTCTCTTCTCTTCCTCTCTCCTACGGTTTCTCTTTCTCTCCCTCTGTCCTCTCTCTCTCCGGTTCTCTCCTCCTCTTCTCAGCGTCTCCCTCGCCGTCTCTCTGGTTCCCATGCGCAGCAGCGCCCTCCACCAAGCCGGTGTCCACGCAGCAAGCTCCAGCAGCATCCTTAGCCGCCAGCAAGCTCCAGCAGCATCCTCAGCTGCCAGCAAGCTGCAGCAGCAGCTCCACGCGTCGTCTTCTCTGCAAGCAACCCACGTGGCAGCGTTCCAGCGCTCCAGCTTCCGCTCCACGTGCATGCGAGTACCCAGCGGCCCTGCAAGCCACCGCCGACCCCCACGCATGCAGCAAAGCGTCTCCCGCCGGCCTGAAGCACGCCCCTTCACCTTCTGCGCCTGGAGCCTCTTCCCATAAGCCACCAACGCTCCATGCATGCAAGCCTCTTCCCAGAAGCATCCACATCAAGCTGCTGCAACCACCTCCACGCACGCCAGCAACAGCACCAGCAGCCGCACCCCTTCGCGGACCAGGGCACCGAAGCCCAGCAGAAGCTTCTCCGAGCCCTATTTGCTGCATACGTTTGTTCACTTAATTTTTCATTAATTACTTTTGTTAGTTTAGATAAGTGTTGTTATTGTTAAACGGTTAGTGGTTAATGAAAGTTTTATTCAATTTTTATTCAGTTAACGTTTATTTCCTCATTACATTAAGGGTGTTTGTTTGTTTACTTAGAATTAGTTTAGTTAATTAGATTTCTTTTTAATTTTAGTTAAGTAGCTTGTGTACGGTTTAATTACGTAATTAATCATTTAGTATAATTAGTTAATTCAGGTTGTTGTTATTTTTAGAATAATTTAATTTTAAAGCATTAAAAAAAAAATCCTAAACAATCGTCAATTTTTAGATTAATTAAATTCCAAAGTTTTCAAAGTTAAAAATTTAATTCCCTGTGGATCGACTCGGACTCACCATTATTAATTTTCAAAATCTAATTTGAATGAGCCGAATAAATTTAGATTGAACGTTCTTATGAGTGGTTAATGACACACAATTTGGAACGATCAAGGATCCTTGGCGAAGGTAGGCCAATTTCGACCGAGATGACTGCTTCTACTCCGTAAGTCATTCGGAACGGAGTCTCTCCGGTAGGGGCTCGGCTGGTCGTTCGGTAAGCCCACAGCACACTTGGCAATTCTTCCACCCATCGGCCTTTGGCTTCTCCAAGACAGATTTTCAACCCTTGAAAAATGCTTCGGTTAGTGACTTCGGCTTGACCATTTGTCTAGGGATGATCCACCGAAGTGAATTTATGCAGAATACCGAAGCTGGTGCAGTATTCTTTGAATCGACAGCTATCAAATTGCTTGTCGTTGTCTGATATGAGGATCCGAGGAATACCAAAACGGCAGATAATAGATTTCCACACGAAATTCTAGGCATTGTTGTCAGTAATAGATGCAAGGGGTTCGGCCTCGACCCACTTGGTGAAGTACTCAACTACCACTATAAGAAACTTCCTTTGTCCGGTAGCCATAGGAAATGGTCCAAGAATATCGATCACCCATTGAGCGAAGGGCCAAGGATCTGAGAGAGGCGTGAGTGTTGTTGCGGATTGACGGATAAGAGAAGTATACCTCTAGCACTGGTCACAGCGGCGGACGAAACTGGCTACGTCCTCGCGGAGGGTTGGCCACTAGTAACCTTGCCTTATAAGTTTATGCGCCAGGGCTCAGCCCCCTGGTGTGCACTGCAGACCCCTTCATGAACGTCCCGAAGGGCATAATTAGCTTCGGCTAGTCCGAGACACCGGAGGAGTGGTCGACCGAAAGACCTTTTGTACAATATTTCTTCTAGAATAATGAATTGAGAGGAACGCAGTTGATACGTCTCGCTTCTCTGGCCTCGGATGGGAGCTCCCCTCGGAGAATAAATGCCGCTATCGGAGTCCATGTCTCGTCCTCTGATGTGTCGGCTTGCGTCACTTGGGATTTATGGATGCTAGGTTCCGATAATTCCTCAACGAGAACCATTCGGCTTCCTCCCCCCTCATGGGTAGAAGCCAACCAAGAGAGGGCATCAGCCTGGGTGTTCTCGGTCCGAGGGATACGCATGATATAAAAGGAACTAAATTCAACAATGGTTCTTTTGGTTATCTGTAGATAGGACGCCATCAGGGCGTCCTGGGCCTCATATTCTCCAGTGATTTGGCTAACTATCAGCTGGGAATCATTGAATGCCTTTATTTTTTGTACGTCGAGCCTTCTTGCAGTCTGGAGGCCTGATAGGCTTCGTACTCGACAGCATTATTGGTTGCTAAGAAGGTGAAGCGAAGAGCATACTCCGCGACCGTCCCGTCCGGAGATGTTAGGACCCATTCGGCGCCACTACCCGATGAGCAGGCAGACCCATCCACGTACAGTTGCCACCCGTCGTCTGCTTCTGGAGTTGAAATGCTTTCAGCCCCCGCGTCTGAGTGCGTGGAGGCAGAGGCTTCGTCCATCTTACAAGAACCAGGGGTTCTTCAGATGTCAGTTCAGCAATAAAATCACAGTCTACGGCCCATAAGAAATGTCGAATTCCCCCAGCTCTATCGCCCATTTGGCTAGCCTTCTGGATACCTTTGGCCGACACAGGATCTGTCGCAGAGGTTGATCCGTAAATACCTTAATGGGATGTGCGAGGAAGTAAAGCTGAAGCCTTCTGACGGATGCGACCAAGGCTAGGGCCAGCTTCTCCAACGCCGGATATCGAAGCTCTGCTCCATGGAGTGCTCGACTGGCATAATAGACTGGTTTCTAGGAACCATCTTCCTCCCGGATAAGAACAACGCTTACAGCAGCCTCGGATGCAGCAAGATATATGAACAGTTGCTCCCCTTCAATAGGCTTGGATCAGACGGGAACTTCAGAGAGATAGGCCTTCAACTGCTCAAAGGCCGATTGGCATTCCTCCATCTAGGAGAAGTCGCTAGTCTTCTTGAGCAGTTTGAAGAAGGGAAAACAGCAATCCGCTACTCTTGACATAAAACGGCTTAGCGCCACTACTCGTCCGCTCAGCCTTTGGACTTCCCGGACATTTGCTGGTAGACGCATTTGAAAGATGGCCGAAATCTTGGCGGGATTTGCTTCCACCCCTTGGCGAGTGACCATATAGCCAAGAAAATTCCTAGAGGGCACACCGAAGGCACACTTTACGGAGTTTAGCTTCATTCTATACCTGCGTAGTGTAGAGAAGGTTTCGGCCAAATCAACCAAATGGTTAGCGGCGACTCGGCTTTTCACCAGCATATCGTCGATGTAGACTTCCATATTTCGGTCAAGTTGGGAAGCAAACATCTTGTTGACAAGGCGTTGATAAGTTGCTCCCGCATTCTTCAAGCCGAAGGGCATCCGAGTGTAACAACACAAGCCGAGGTCCGTTGTAAAGCTTGTTTTGTCTTCATCCTTCGGATGCATCCGGATTTGGTAGTACCCCGAGTAGCCATCGAGGAAGTTGAGTAGTTAGTGGCCGGAAGTGGAGTCCACCATTTGGTCTATCCGAGGCAGCGGAAAACTGTTCATCGGACAAGCCGTATTAAGGTTAGTGAAATCAACATACATTCGCCACTTACCGTCCTTTTTGGATACCATTACTATATTGGCAACCCAAAAAGGATGATGCACCTTCCGGAGATGTCCTACGTCCAGGCCCTTTTGTACTTTGGCTTGGATCGCCATCCTTCTTTCTTGGTTGAAGGTTTGCTGCTTCTGTTTGACCAGAGACCGGTTCGGATCAACATGTAGACGATGCTCCGCCACCTCTGGGTCGACCCCGGGCATGTCCGAAGGAGACCATGCAAAGACGTCAAGATTCCCCTTCAGGAAGCTGATCAATCTTTCGGCTTCGATTTTTTCAAGGCCAGAACCTATCAGTAATGTTCGGCCTTCTCCTCCCGGGACTGGAACAGTTACAAGTGCTTCTCCTGGGGAGGCTTCGGCTGAAGATTTAATTGATAGGGACTCGGCCGCATTTGTCCCCTTAACTGAGATCATGTAACATTGTCGGCCAGCTTCTTGATTCCCTTTCGCCTCGCCGACTCCATGGCTGGTATGGAACTTCAGCTTCTGATGGTAGGACGAAGGTACAACTCCGATTCCTCCGATCAACCTTCGGCCAAAGATAGCGTTGTAAGCTGAGTCAATTTTTACAATTGCGAAATCGGTTTCTATGGTTAGCTGTTTCGGTGTCGTGACGAGGGTCACGGGCAGTCGGACGATGCCCTCCACTCGGCATGGGGCTCCATTGAAGCCAAACAAGGGTCCCCGATGGGCCTTCATATCGGCTTTGGTCAGACCAAGTTTCAGGAAACAATCATAAAAAAACACCTTAGGTAACACTCCCACTATCAACAAAGATACGATGTACATCGTAATTTTTCAATACAACATTTACTACGAGGGCATCGTCGTGTAGGACTTGGATGTCATTGAGATCTTCTTGGCCGAAGACGATGTCCTCCTGTCGAGAGTGCTTCGGCTCTGCGTTAATTGCTGCTATGTCTGACGATGCATCGGCGTGATGTCGACGTCGCGAACCCTCTCCTAGTCCTCCGGATATGACCATGATGGATCTGGCACTGGGTCGTTGGTGCGATGCCTCTGCAATAGTTGAGGCAACTTTCAGCTGACGTAGTGCTTCTTTAGCCGGAAGCTGGGGCTACCTAGGTGCTGCTGGAGGGTCTCGGCCTTGCTGCTACTGCTACAGTCGCACCCGATTATATTGCGGCAGGCAGCCTTCCCAAATGAGGCGATGAATCTCTTCTCAAAGGTGTCGGCATTCGTCCGTTGAGTGCCCCATCTCCCGATGATATTCACAGTATTTCCGGGAGTCCCTTCGGCGGGGATCTATTCTGATGTGCTCCGACTGGCGGAGCATGCCTTTTACCTCCTTGAGCATCCGGGAGGGAGGAGCTGGTAGCGACAGGTACTGCTGTTGTGGAGTGCGGTGCCTGTCTCGGCCCCAATCTTCTTCTCTCCTGGATCTCTTTCGAGAGGATTCTTGACCTTCGGCGCGCCGACGCACCGCTGGTATGACGGCAGCCGATATTGCTTCGGCGGCGCTCTTGCCCTTGGACATTATCAGGGCTTGTTGTATTTGTGGGCCCAGCCCACTAGGTCTTGAAAGGTGGGAGGATGCCGTTTCCCAATGTAGCTGAGGAGCCCCTCGTATGCACAGCCACTGATCACAGCCGAAATTGCGATTGAGCTATCTAGATTTGAAATCTGGGCTGCTTCGGTCCGAAACCTAGTGAAATACTCCTGAAGAGTCTCGGCTAGTTCTTGCCGGATGGCAAGCAAACTGGCTGAAGTTTTACATTGCCGAGTGGCATCATACAATTGGTCAATGAACAATTGGCCCAGTTGTACCAATGAGTGGATAGAATTAAATTCATTAATGAATTCAGAGTCTCTCTCTGTTTTTACTACATAATATTTATTAACTCTATCTAACAAAGCAAAAAAAGGAATTTATCGAGGATGATAAAAAATATTATATATATGAAACGTGATGTAGCCGAGGCAATCACTATTGGATTCCGGGCGCGAAATCCGAATGCCAGCCGATGATCGAGAGCCGAGAGGATCCGAAACCGAGAGGGAGTCGGAGACGAATGGCCTTCCTTCTGCAGAGAAGAAACCGTCAGCAGGGTCCCAGGTTGCAGCCCGGGAGAACCCTTCGATGGTTAAGTTAGTCACAGATGAATGACTTAATACTAGGGGAAGAGAGATAAGTTTAATAGCTTGTTGTGTACCTTTTCCGTAATGAATAGCACTCCCTTCATAGCGGGAAATGAGAGTTCCTTTTCTGTGGCGGGCGATGTAGGACTATTCTTAATTGTTTGAGATGAAATGTCGGTGATACCCTATGCTTGTGGGCTGTCGGTGTTTATCCGACTGGTTAAGTGAGCCGAACCTACTTCGGCCCGGTCAGCGGTAGGGCCGCGGCAGAATAGCCCTTACTCGCCTTATCAAGTGGGCTGGACCCATCTCGGTCCATTCGACCCATTGCGACGCCAAGGCTGAGTGAATTCTCGGACTTGATGAATGGGTTGCGTCTATTTCGGCCCAGTACGAATGTAGGCCACCAAGATCGGACGATGGTAGCCTGGCCCACGCGGGAATCGGGATTGGACCCAGTTGTTGGGCCTAGTCGGATTTCCCCCATCACATGGCCCCCTAGTCTCAGCATGTTTCGGTAAGATAAGGTGCCGATGGTACACTTGTATCATTATACTTTCTGAAAACGGAACCTCGCTTAGTGCTGAAGATGACCTTCGTCTGGAGACGAGAGGTGGTGACCAATCCTTGCAGACTGAGGGCTCCCGTCTAGAATCGAGAGGTGGATCGATTTTGAAAATAGTGGCACCAAGTGAGGCGGCAACCAACTTGAGATTCTCGCCAAGTGGCTCATCATTCGAGGAGGAGAAGAAGCAACATGCTGATGCTCTTGCTACTGCCGAAGCGAAGGCTGAGGAGCTGAAAAAAATGGCCGACGACAGGGTTAATATGGCCATAGAAGCGTTCAAGTCCGGCCCAGAGCTCGCCGACATGCTTTTGGAGGCCCAGGCCGAAGCCTCTAAGTCGATTTTCGACCTTGGGTTGGCGGTTGCACAGAAGGTCGGCCTCGGAGCAGATCTCACCGGCCTTGAGCTCCCAAAGGAACCACTCTATACTGAAATTATGGAGTGGTGGAAGGAGCTAAAGGCCGCAAAGTCCTCGGCTATTCAGGTGGTGGTCATGTCCAGCCCAGAACGAGCCGGTACACCTCGAACTCCTCCGACTCTGGGCAACACAATCCTTTGTTCTGATGGGGAGCCAGTAGATCAGTGATTCTTTGTATCTTCTATAATCGATGGTTCTTTCAGCTATTTTGAGCTTAGCCAACGTCTTTTTGTACTTCAGAACTCCATATCCCGTTTCTGAAATAGAACGACCTTTTGTTCATGTGCGTGATTGTGAATGAATCCGCATAAGTCTCGTCCGAGATATTGAAATATTTTACTCTCGCTATCTGCCTTTGGACGCAATACATTTGGCTTAATTCATCAATGAAACTAATTTATAGAATTCTACTGAGGACGAGGACGAAGGTGCGTCCGGTCATATCTCCCTCATAGGAATTCTTGATATCGCTTCGTACGATGGAGGCTGATACCGTATTAGGCTTTGGAGACTCAGAAAATCATGCTGTTCCTAATACGATTTTCATGGTTTTAAGGGATAGTGCCGCTCCCGATACGGTTTGCGTGGGCGAGGTCACTCCCTATACGGTTTATACGGACTTAGAACGTCACCACCCCTGATATGATTTACATATGGTCGAAGCCACTCCCGGTACGGTTTACACGGAATTAGAACATTGCCGCCCCCAATACGATTTACATGGCCATGCCATGATCTTTGTGCCAATGCTATGCCATGCCCCTATTATGCTTGTACTTATGCCATGTCACGATGCTATGCCATGATCAAGCCAAACCATGCCCTAATGCTATGCCATGATCAAGCCAAACCATGCCCTAATGCTATGCCATGATCAAGCCAAACAATGCCATGATGCTATGCAAGATCAAGTCAAGCCACACTATGATGCCATGCGATCTTTATGTTTATACCCACCACACCATGCCATGCTACGCCATGATCTTTTGACCATGCCATGATTTGCCATGATCCATATGTTAGCTAAAGTTTGTTATGTTATATTCTATCATGACATGAGTATATGGTATTATCATGTTGTCTTTTTATGTTTATATATATGATAAGCCATGTAGTGGTATCATGTGCTTGCTAAGTCGGATGAGACTTACCCTTGCTCCTTAACATTCTTCAGGCAAAGAGAAGTAAAGGTTAAGCTATGAGAGTAGGAGATTTAGAGCTTGAAGATCGAGCTACTACTTAATTTATGTGATATGGGGATATGTTTAAGAGATTCTGGACAAGTATTGTAATTTACATTATTTGTTATTAGTGGATAAATTTGTGGTTATGATGGTTGATTCATAGTGTTATGAATGTATGTATGTGCTCCTCTGGAGTAAGTATATGTTTGGGTTATTCCCACTGTGGCGCGCTCACTGGTTCGAAATAAGCCAGCATGATTGAACAAGGTCAGCGGGGCGTTACAGAGAATGGTATCAGAGTAGTTCCAGATTGAGCACATAAGTATGATCAACTTGAGCCACTGAACTAGGAACATAGGCATAGGATTGAGAGGAATTAGGTTTAAGTGGATGGATCTTTTTTTTTTAAGGGGGCGAGCAACCCCTACAGTTAGGAAACGGCGCAAAAGTTGCGGCGATTGCTATGGGGACAGCAAACCTCAGGCTTCCATCGGAAGACGTCCTGTCATTGGAAGATTGTTATTATGTTCCTAGCATAATAAAGAACATCATTTCTATATCTTGTTTGGACAAGATAGGATATAGGTTGTCTATTGAAAATAGAAGTTGTTCAATTTATTATGGTAATAAATCAATAGCTTCGACATCTTTAGTCAACAGTCTATATCTTTTAGATGTTTCTTGTTACATTCTTTACATTGATAATGCTCTTAAGAAGAGTAAGAATTGTGTAAACCAAGCCAACATGTGGCATTGTAGACTTGGACACATTAGTGAAACCATGCTGCAAAAGTTGCACAAGCATAGTTATTTAATTGCATTCGATTATGAATCGTTTGCGACATGTGAATCCTGCCTTATGGGAAAGATCGCAAAATCTCCATTTACAGGACATGGAGAATGTGCCAAAGACATTTTGAAACTAATACATTCAGATGTATGCGGTCCAATGTCCATAGAGGACAAGATAAGCCTGGCAAGTTATATGCTGTAGGAAGGAATTAGAACAATTGATAGTGCAATAAGCTAGTTAATTACTTAAGTTCTTACTTGAGATACTGTAGGACCTAGGGAAAAGTCTAACTAGAATAAGCATAAGGTAACCTAATGCACTCTATGGATTTGTAAGGGGGGATGCAACGCATGCACACGGGGTGGCCTCATCAAATTCGAATTTTTGAGATGTTATAAATCAGCAAGTTCCTTTGCTGATTACCAAGAAGGGGCAGGCCATTTACTCCAGGGTTTCCAAGCAGAGGATGGAAGGAGAAGCAGGAACACATGCTATAGACGGTGGCCCAAGAAATCAGCAAGATTCGATCCATAGAGATCAGAAAGATTTGTTGCTTGATTTAGATAATCCTTGGTGATTTCTAAATCTCAACAAAGGCAAGGAGGAGCTCAACACGTTTCTGCAAAGAAAGAGGTGGGCCTTAGGGAACTACAATATTCAGCCCCTAGATATCAGCAAGATTCCTTGTTGGATTTAGAAAAAAATCAAGCCACAAATTATGGTGATTTCCCTACTATTAATGATAATTCCATGGTGATTTCTCACTCAAACAAAGGCAAGGTGGAGGCCACCACGTTTTTGCAAGGGAGGAGCACCTACCGCACCTAATGCCAATCATATCATCCAGATTTGATGCTGACGCAAGTGGGGAAGGGGCAGCCGACCAAGTACAAGCAGATCTAATTTCTCACACTCCAATTAAAGGCAAGGAACCATGTAACCCTATTCTTAAGGATAATGTTGTCTTAAAGGAGTCGGAAAACTTAAATAATAAATTGAAGACGATACAATCCCATGTTTTTTCTTTATCTAAGTCTTTGCAATGAAAATACTCTCTTGGAATGTTAGAAGCCTAAATGAATCTAGAAAATGGTTAGACATATGCCATCCTATTTCTAAGTCAAATGCAGATATTATTATCTTGTTGGAAACCAAAGTTAAAGATTGTCATAAGGATAAACGGAAACTCTCCATTGCATCTTCCATGGACTTTACTCATAATTATACATCCCATCCTGGTGGAAGAATTTGGATTTTGTGGAATTCTACTTCTCTAGTTATTTCTATGATTGAGTATCATGCACAGCTTCTCCACTTGGTGTGTAAAGATTTGAAAACTCAAGAATCCTTCTTGCTGAGTGGTATTTATACTTCAAACTTGGCTACGGAGAGGAAGGATCTACGGAACAATATTGTGAGAATTTCCCATAATGCAAAATTTGACATGGCTTCTAATGGGTGACTTTAACTACGTTAGATCACCAGATGAGAAAGTGCCAGGAATTTCAGATCATGCTCAGACAAAAGGAAGATGAACTAGAGTAGTGTAGAATCTATTCTAACTAATAATTCTAACATGCAACTAAACAAGAAAGACTCACTTGTTTTGATTCTTTAAACTCCTAACATAAACATAGGTGCAAAAAAATGTTGTGGATGTGTGGATGATGATGTGATGTGACGAAGAACTATATGAAAACAAGAATTTAATTAGATGGAATGTATCAAAACTCATAAGAAAATTAAGAAGAAAAAGAAAGAGTTAGCCCCTCCATAGCCTTGGTCTTCAATAGGCTTCAAAGGATGAAGAGGATGAAGTCTATCTTGCTATCCACGTTTTTTTCTTTGTGGGCCTTCAAACACCTTGTAGGAAGCTCCAAATTCTTCAATTGCCAACCTTTTCTAAAGTCCAAAAGGTATATGTATATATAGAGTAGGTTTTGGAGTGGTCTAAGCCTTCAAAAGGGCTCTCCTCTGCACTCGAACTTGCCGTAGATGAGTATAGAGGGAGTTGGAAACCGTTCCAACTTCTGGAACTGGATTAAATTGCCCAAATCACCACGTCGTCCATCAGGGACACTATTTGACTAAGTTGAGCGGCCAAAATAGAAATAAAATTCGAAAAGGAAATCGAAAAATATTAGAAAACCTAAATCATATCTGTCATCAGCGACGTGCTTTAGATAATTAGAAAATTAATTTCGAATTTAAAATAAAAAATCCAGACGGATTAGGACCTAAATGGCGTCTTCCTTAGGCGACGCTATTCAATTAAATTTATCTGAATTTAGGAATTTAATTCTGAGCTGATTTCTGCCAGAAATGTAAATGGCGTCGGCCATGGGCAACGCTAATCAACAAATTTCGAGAAAACCAATAAAACTTAATTAATGATTAAACATCAGATCATTTCGGGGCATTATAATTGTGACATGAAATTTACTCAATATGAAGTCAAAATTAATATGTCTACAGTTAGCAAACGGCGCAAAAGTTGCGGCGATTGCTATGGGGACAGCAAACCTCAGGCTTCGATCGGCAGACATCCTGTTATTGGAAGATTGTTATTATGTTCCTAGCATAATAAAGAACATCATTTCTATATTTTGTTTAGACAAGATATGATATAGGTTGTCTATTGAAAATAGAAGTTGTTCGATTTATTATGGTAATAAATCAATAGTTTCGGCATCTTTAGTCAACGGTCTATATCTTTAAGATGTTTCTTGTTACATTCTTTACATTGATAATGCTCTTAAGAAGAGTAAGAATTGTGTGAACCAAGCCTACATATGGCATTGTAGACTTGGACACATTGGTGAAACCATGCTACAAAAGTTGCACAAGCATAGTTATTTAACAGCAATCAATTATGAATCGTTTGCGACATGTGAATCCTGCCTTATGGGAAAAATCACAAAATCTCCATTTACAGGACATGAAGAACGTGCCAAAGACATTTTGGAACTAATACATTCAGATGTATGCGGTCCAATGTCCATAGAGGACAAGATAAGCCTGGCAAGTTATATGCTGTAGGAAGGAACTAGAACAATTGATAGAGCAATAAGCTAGTTAATTACTTAAGTTCTTACTTGAAATACTGTAGGACTTAGGGAAAAGTCTAACTAGAATAAGCATAAGGTAACCTAATGCACTCTATGGATTTGTAAGGGGGGATGCAACGCATGCACACGGGGCGGCCTCATCAAATTCGAATTTTTCAGATGCTATAAATCAGCAAGTTCCTTTGCTGATTACTAAGAAGGGGCAGGCCATTTACTCCAGGGTTTCCAAGCAGAGGAAGGAAGGAGAGGCAGGAACACATGCTATAGACGGGGGCCCAAGAAATCATCAAGATTCGGTCCATAGAAATCAGCAAGATTTGCTGCTTGATTTAGATAATCCTTGGTGATTTCTAAATCTCAACAAAGGCAAGGAGGAGCTCAACACGTTTCTACAAGGAAAGAGGTGGGCCTTAGGGAACTACAATCTTCAGCCCCTAAAAATCAGCAAGATTCCTTGTTGGATTTAGAAAAAAATCAAGCCACAAATTATGGTAATTTTCCTATTATTAAGGCTAATTCCATGGTGATTTCTCACTCTAAACAAAGGCAAGGTGGAGGCCACCACGTTTTTGCAAGGGAGGAGCACCGACCGCACCTAATGTCAGTCATATCGTCCAGATTTGATGCTGACGCAAGGGGGGAAGGGGCAGCCGGCCAAGTGCAAGCAGATCTAATTTCTCACACTCCAATTAAAGGCAAGGAACCATGTAACCCTATTCTTAAGGATATTGTTGTCTTAAAGGAGTCGGAAAACTTAAATGATGAATTGAAGAGGATACTATCTCGTGTTTCTTCTTTATCTAAGTCTTTGCAATGAAAATACTCTCTTGGAATGTTAGAGGCCTGAATGAATCTAGCAAAAGGTTAGACATCTCCCATTCTATTTCTAAGTCAAATGCGGATATTATTATCTTACTGGAAACCAAAGTTAAAGATTGTCATAAGAATAAACGGAAACTCTCCATTGCATCTTCTATGGACTTTACTCATAATTATGCATCCCATCCTGGTGGAAGAATTTGGATTTTATGGAATTCTACTTCTCTAGTTATTTCTATGATTGAGTAGCATGCACAGCTTCTCCACTTGATGTGTAAAGATTTGAAAACTCTAGAATCCTTCTTGTTGACTGGTATTTATGCTTCAAACTTGGCTACGGAGAGGAAGGATCTACGGAACAATATTGTGAGAATTTCCCATAATGCAAATTTGACATGGCTTCTAATGGGTGACTTTAACTGCGTTAGATCACCAAATGAGAAAGTTGGAGGTCGGAAACTCACTGAGGCAATGTTAGCTGATTTCAATTTCTGTCTTGATGCCTGTGTGCTCCATGATTTAAAGAATGTGAGAAATATGCACTCTTGTTGCAGTCAGTCCTCTGGGAGTAGAAGAGTTGTTGCTAGACTAGATCGAGCCCTGGTTAATGATTTATGGTTGAACTCATTTATGGGGAGCTGGGTGTACTATAGAAATTCAGGAATTTCAGATCATACTCAAACAAAAGGAAGATTTGGATTAGAACTAGAGTAGTGTAGAATCTATTATAACTAATAATTCTAACATGGAACTAAATAAGAAAGACTTACTTGTTTTGATTCTTTAAACCCCTAACATGAACATAGGTGCAAGAAAATGTTGTGAATGTGTGGATGATGATGTGATGTGATGAAGAACTATATGAAAACAAGAATTTAATTAGATGGAATCTATCAAAACTAATAAGAAAATTAAGAAGAAAAAGAAAGAGTTAGTCCCTCCATAGGCTTGGTCTTCAATAGGCTTGAAAGGATGAATAGGATGAAGCCTTTCTTGCTATCCACGTTTTTTTCTTTGAGGGCCTTTAAACACCTTATAGGAAACTTCAAATTCTTCAATTGCCAACCTTTTCTAAAGTCCAAAAGGTATATGTATATATAGAGTAGGTTTTGGAGTGGTCTAATCCTTCAAAAGGGCTCTCCTCCACACTCGGACTTGCCGTGGATGAGTATAGAGGGAGTTGGAAACCCTTCCAACTTCTGGAACCGGATTAAATCGCCCAAATCACCACGTTGTCCATCAAGGACGCTATTTGACTAAGTTGAGCGGCCAAAATAGAAATAAAATCCGGAAAAGAAACCAAAAAAGATTAGGAAACCTAAATCACATCTGTCATCAGCGACGTGCTTTAGATAATTAGAAAATTAATTCGAATTTAAAATCAAAAATCTAGACGGATTAGGACCTAAATGACGTCTTTCTTAGGTGACGCTATTGAATTAAATCTGTCTGAATTTCAGGAATTTAATTTTGAGTTAATTTCTGCTAGAAATCTAAATGGCGTCGGCCATGGACGACGCTAATCAACAAATTTCGAGAAAAATCAATAAAAATTAAATAATGATTAAACATCATATTATTTCGGGGCATTATAATTGTGACATAAAATTTACTCAATATGAAGTCAAAATTAATGTGTCTACAGTTAGGAAACGGCGCAAAAGTTGCGGCGATTGCTATGGAGACAGCAAACCTCAGGCTTCCATTGAAAGACGTCATGTCATTGGAAGATTGTTATTATGTTCCTAGCATAATAAAGAGCATCATTTCTATATCTTGTTTGGACAAGATAGGAGGTTGTCTATTGAAAATAGAAGTTGTTAGATTTATTATAGTAATAAATCAATAGCTTCGACATCTTTAGTCAACGGTCTATATCTTTTAGATGTTTCTTGTTATATTCTTTACATTGATAATGCTCTTAAGAGGAGTAAGAATTGTGTGAACCAAGCCTACATGTGGCATTGTAGACTTGGACACATTGGTGAAACCATGCTGCAAAAGTTGCACAAGTATAGTTATTTAACTGCATTCGATTATGAATCGTTTGCGACATGTGAATCCTGCCTTATGGAAAAAATTGCAAAATCTCCATTTACAGGACATGGAGAACGTACCAAAGACATTTTGAAATTAATACATTCAGATGTATGCGGTCCAATGTCCACCCAAGCCAAAGGTGGCTTCTCGTACTTCATCACGTTCACCGACGACTTCTCAAGATTCGGCTATGTGTACTTAGTGAAGTACAGGTCGGAAGCCTTTGAGAAGTTCAAGGAGTTCAAAAATGAGGTAGAGAAACAAATATGAAATAGCATTAAATCTCTTAGATCAGATCGAGGAGGAGAATACTTGAGTACTAGTTTCACACAATTCTTAAAAGATAATGATATCCTTTCTCAGCTGACCCCTCCATATACTCCACAGATGAATGGTGTATCAGAAAGGAGTAATCGCACATTGTTGGACATGGTGCGATCCATGATGAGTTTTTCGGAATTACCAGTGTCCCTCTGGGGGTATGCTCTAGAGTCAGCAGCATACCTACTGAACAGAATACCCAGCAAGTCTGTGGCCTCTACTCCATATGAGATATGGAAAGGCAGGAAACCAGAATTTAAACATGTTAAAGTCTGGGGTTGTCCTGCTCATGTAAAGAGGCATGATCCAGATAAGCTGGAATCACGAACTGATAAATATAGGTTTGTGAGATATCCAAAGGAGACCTTTGGATATTATTTTTACCATCCTAGTGAACAAAAGGTATTTGTTGCTAGGAAAGTTGTCTTCCTGGAAGAGGAATACCTTCTCCAAGAAGACAGTGGGAGTAAAATAGTACTAGAAGTGGTTCCAGATACCCAAACAACTGCATTATCATCAGATGAAATATCAATTCCTAAATATGTTCAGGTACACAATGATGAGCCTCGTGGATCTGGTAGATTACCTAGACTACCTGAATGATATGTGGGACATATCACTGAAGGTGAGTCTAAGGTAGAATATAATGAGGATGATGATCCTAAAACCTACCAGGAGACCATAGAAGGCCTAGATGCCGGGAAATGGCGAGAAGCCATGGACACTGAAATCCAGTCCATGTACACCAACCAAGTTTGGAACTTGGAGGACTTGCCGGAGGGTATTGTACCCATTGGATGCAAGTGGATCTTTAAGAGAAAGATTGGTGCTGATGGACGAATCAACACTTATAAAGCAAGATTGGTGGCAAACATATCATCAGAGGCAAGGAATTGTCTATGACGAGACTTTCTTATTAGTTGCAATGATAAAGTCAATCAGAGTTCTACTCGCCATTGCTGCACACTTTGATTACGAGATCTGGCAGATGGATGTAAAGACTACCTTCCTCATCGGTAACCTTGAGGAAGAGGTGTATATGAAACAACCAGAAGTTTTCACAGCCAAAGAGTTTCCATATAAAGTGTACAAGCTTCAGAGATCCATTTATGGACTGAAGCAAGCTTCTCAAAGCTGGAACATAAAATTTGATGAGGTTGTCAAGTCTTATGACTTCATTAAGAATGAAGATGAGCCTTATGTGTACAAGAAGACCAGTGGGAGTGCAGTCACCTTTTTAGTTCTTTACGTAGATGACATACTACTCATTGTAAATCATGTAGCTATGATGTCATCGGTAAAGATCTGGCTGTCGAAAAACTTCTTTATGAAGGATTTGGGAGAAGCATCCTACGTATTAAGAATACAGATCTATAGAGATAAATCAAAGAGGATGCTTGGAATGTCCCAATCTTTGTACATAGATACTATTGTCAAAAGAGTTGGCATGAAAAATTTTAAGAGAGGTCGCATACCGATGAGACATAGAATTAATCTCTCAAAGGAACAGTCTCCTAAAACTCATAATGAGAGGGCATTCATGGATAGCATACCCTATGCCTCTGCTAGGATCTATATCATGTATGCCATGCTATGTACATGGCCTAATGTGGCATATACTCTAAGTGTTATGAGCAGATTTCAGGCTGATCCAGGCGAAGAGCACTGGAAGGCAGTGAAATGTATCCTTAAGTACTTGAGAAGAACTAAGAATATGTTTCTTGTCTATGGAAGAGGTGACTTGAAACTACGAGGCTATACTGACTCAAGTTTTCAGTCAAATCCAGAGGATACCAAGTCTACATCAGGATTTGTGTTTACTTTGAACGGAGGCGCAGTGTGCTGGAAGAGTTCCAAGTAAGAAACCACTGCAGATTCAAAGACTGAAGCTGATATCGCTACAGCTGAAACTGCCAAGGAAACAGTGTGATTGAAGAAATTCATCATCGACCTCGGCATCGTTCCAAGCATCTCTGAACTTGTTCCACTGTTGTGCGACAACAATGGAGCCATTGCATAAGCAAAAGAGCCGCAGTCTCATCAGAAATCAAAGCATATTCTGAGGCGTTTTCATCTCATCAGAGAGATCATTTCAAGAGGAGATGTAGTGGTGGAAAGTGTTCCATCTGCCGATAATGTAGCAGATCCACTAACAAAGCCATTGGCTCAAAATGTGTTTGAGCGTCACCTAGAATCTATAGGTTCAGTACATAAAGGTGATTGGCTTTAGTCCAAGTGGGAGATTGTTAGGTGGCCAATAAGCCAATCTGACTATGTAAATCTCGTTCATTTATTAATAAATGGCATAATATTCATTATGTATAATTCGTTTTAATTATCGTCTCATATTGAAGTCTGTAAATGTGTGCGATAGTGATCAGATTATGATGAGATCATAATAATGAGACTGATCACTTAAACACACATATTCTTAATCGTTCTTAGTCAGAGGATATCTGAGAAGGACATCGGATATCCAATTAAACTAATACAGATTACTCATGCTCATACGATGAGAATGACTGATCTCATAGTCACTTGTATGGAGACACTAAGGCGAATATGTAGATGCTTATTAGAGAATGAGTTCGCTGAACTAGTATGAGAGAATCACTGGATGGTGGGAATAAAGGATTATATCCACGTGGTAACTGTCGGCAAAAAGATTCCAAGGGTGGGTTGCTTAACCCCATTACCTTCCGGGTTCACGTGGTGTTGCTTGGCACCCAACGTGATCGGAGGCCCGATCGAATTCAATGTACGACATTACTTCGATCGATTAATTAATTAATATAGATTATTAATTAATTAATAGAGTCAGTGAGGAGTCACTGGGCTTAATGGGCCATTAACCAAACTGGTAAATGGGCCTAGAGGGTCACACACAAATGATTCTCAAGGTAATGGATGATAAGTGGGTTTTTATTAAACTGGAGGTTTTCATGAAAAATCGTGCGATTAATATAAAAGATAGTGAATGGGCTGAGCAGGCCAGGCTACAGATTATCCTTAGCCACCCCCTTCTCTCTTCCTCTCTCTCTGGTGCCCCAGGCTGTTCTCCGGGTCTGCTCCGCCGCTTCTCCGACTCCCGTCCGACGGAAAATCGACCGTACGTCGCGACAGTCATTGCAGCGAACGGCGAAGGGTTTGTGGGCTGCGATGAGCTAAGAACGTGAGGATATCCACCGCGATGAGGATCGTGTGGACTTCACTAGAGGCCGGACATCTGCGCGGCTAGCGGTGTCACACTGACGAAACCGTAGTACATGAAGTAATGTAGTACATGAATATGTTTAGAGATTCTAGGCAAGTATTGTAATTCACGTTATTTGTTATTAGTAGATAAATTTGTGGTTATGATGGTTGACTCATGATGTTATGAATGTATGTATGTGCTCACTCTGGAATAAGTATATGTTTGGGTTGTTCCCACTATGGCACGCTCGCTGGTTCGAAGTAAACCGGCATGACTGAACCGGGTCAGCGGGGCGTTACAGAGAATGGTTTCAGAGCAGTTCCAGACTGAGCACATAAGTATGATCAACTTGAGCCACTGAACTAGAATATAGACATAAGATTGTGAGGAATTAGGATTAAACGGATGGATCTACTTTCCTTTAAGGGGGAGAGCGACCCCACAGTGGTGAAGTGTAGAGGACAAGATAAGCTGGGCAAGTTTGTTAGTTTTTAGGTATACTACAGACCAATTATGGGCCATGTAGGCCCAATGTGTTGTACAATCTTATTCAATATAATTAAGTGATAATTAGAGCGTAAACTTGTAATTTGTGGATTGCTTTATGTTGTCCCTAGGATATGTGGTTGTAAAGTCAATTTCGAGATGGAATCTCGAATGTTAGTTTGATTGTATATGGACACATACCTTAAATTGTTCCTGATTGGAGAGTAATCACTCTGGGACATTGATTACTTGTAAATCAGTACGCACGATGCGTAGATGACCAATCTTACGGTCATAGGTGCGGAGCACCAGCACATATGTGTGGGTGTTCATCCAGGGAGGATGTTCACTGAACTGATCCGCTGATGGATCTTCATATGGTTAATTATACCTAATGTCAACTGAAGATCCATCTGTCTCAGTAGTATCGTTGATCATTTGACCTGAGACATTAATGAGGTCTTGCGTCAGGACTGGTGTGGTTTAATGTTTGGTTAAGTGACATTAATGAGGTCTTGCGTCAGGACTGGTGTGGTTTAATGTTTGGTTAAGTGACTTTAACCAAAAGTCATAAAACACCAAATTATTAGCCACATCGGGATACATGCGAAGACCGTTAATGGTCAAGAGGGGATCGCTCCCTATCAGGTAGATCACAGACAGTTAATGAGTCATGACATAGACGCTCCACTAAATCCTTAGCCAGGGTGGTATCAGTTCGTTTGGAACGAACGTGAAATTATTATGGAGGTCATGGTCAGACGACACGATCACTAGTGATTTGACAAAACCATACCACATGATCGGATCGGACTCATAGAATGAACGAGAGATTATAGCGATACGGTAACTGAAGACTTACAGGTGCCAGACAGGGTGAAGATGAACCCGGCATCCTCTGGGATCACGCGGATTTGCTTAACCCAACGTGATAAAAAAGGTCCAGAACAAATTTTACGGTTATTAGGAATAACCAGTTTAATTTACTTCTAATTAGATTAGAAGTTAATGGATCTTTAAACCAAAGTGATAATGGGCCTAGAGGATCACACACAAATAACTCTTGCAAAACGGAATATTATTGTATGGAAAAATATACTAAAACATTAAATTCTTTTGGGAAAAGAATTTATAAATGACTTAAAAGTATATATGCAATAATATCAAGGGCATATATATAATATATGTATTATTAGGCTGATTTTATAAGCTAATAATAATATATTAATATATAATATACCATGGGTTTACATTAACCGTGGTTACCTTTTAGCCGAGGCAATTAAAGACGAGATTGGCTGAAATGGCGGTTGCCTTACCATTCTATAAATAACCCATGTTCTCTAACCCGTAACCTGGTTAATGCTTTACCCATTCCAAAAGGTTGGCCGTCAGGTAAAAGTTGGAAGGGTTGGACTCTTGCCAACAAAGCTCTTGAGGCAAGTAGGTTGTGCGGGTTTAGAGAAGTTGATCTCCGTTGCTGCGAGGGTCAGTGTGGATTAAGCTCTAGAGGCCGAACGTCTGTGTGGCTCAAAGCTTCGAGGAGTTCGGCATCGATCACTGTAAAATAACGTGTTCTACGCAAGGTGAAAATCTCGCATGATTTATTTAGATCGTTTTTGTTGCATCAATCGGAGCCCGTAACTAGTTTGAGAAATCATTTTATTTTATGTTCTTTTGCTGCTGTGATTTCCCGAGAGTTACGACTGAACCCAACAATGGTATCAGAGTCAGGTTTAGGCTCATGTTGATGCAACTGGGAAGAACGATCTGTGTTGTAACATCATGTTTGAGTTCTTCAATTTTATTTTAATTTTTTTGGATCATGAAAAATTTATTTTTCGGAGACAGTGGAGAACTGGATGACAAAAGGCCAGTCCGTCTGAAAAGTTTCAGAATTTTTTCATATTGTAAACGGCACTCGAAGTGGCCGTTGGGCTGTTAACGGCCAAGTTATTGGCTGTCCACCATGTGGACGGCCAACTTGGTGGCCATCCACATGGTGTGGACGGCCAAGGTGCTGGCCATCCACCAAGTGGACGGCCAATCATGTGGCCTTCCACTTGGTGGAAGGAACTTGGCCTTGCCGTCCATGTAATTTTAAATTGTTTAAAAATTGATTTGTTGTCCGATTTTTTCACTGTTAGGCGCACTGTTCCAACCCGCATTGCGCACTGCACTGGCTCAAAAAATTAAAATTTTATCTCAAAAATTAAGATAATTGTCGGATACGATTAGTTAAATTTGATTTTGATTAATCTGACAATTATCATGAAAATTTTGAGATTAATTGAAGATTACGTATAAATTCAGAATTTTCGAATTTGGAATCATTGGATACTTGTTAAATTTGAATTTTGAATTTTAATAGGATTATCATTAAAATTCAAACATTGGATTTGTAAAATTATTGGATAATTTTCAATGATTCAAATAATGAATCTTAACGAAGGATGATTGAAGATGATCATTTAATTAAATTTTATTATATTTAGTTTAATCATGAGATGATTAATTTGAATTAAAATTTTATGATTGTCTTAATTGTCCTATTTATTTGAATTTAATTTTAAATTCATGTATGTATTCTCTTTTATGTATGGAATGACTCGGTGCATAGATGTTAATATGATCCCATTTTGGTCTCCGTTAGATTATTTTGAATGTATCGATGAGTTTTTAAAAATTAATCGTGACCAAAATTTCTCGAATGCACAACCCATTATTTCAATCCAAATATAAGGATATTTTCAAAATAACCCTTCTATGATTGATATGATTGTGTTTGGAATGGTGGGTGATCATGGACTTAGCTCAGTTCGTTTGAGGCCTGCAAGCCTCCCTTCTTTCTCTATTTAATTTCTAATATAATTCAATCTTCCTCCGATGAATGTACTCGCCCTAAGGGTTGCTAGAAATTATTTGGCATGTAATTCTTTTTCCGGCCTGCGAGCCGTGCAATTATTGTAATTAATGCTGCAAATGGAGCTTGAAGGCATGGAGGATGAACTGCGAAGATGATCCTGTTGCTTCGGAAGTAGGCTGGATATCAGCGTAGCTTTACTTAGAGTCCATGATCACCTAGGCTTATTTATTTGCATGGCATGCATTTATTTTGAGCAATTACTAGGTACAGTAAATATATAGCTCGAATATATTTATTCTACCACTTAAGGTGAGACCAAGATAAAAGCAAAATTTCTTCTTTATTAAATATTAGATCTGTAAATGTGGCTTTAGAAGCCGTCATGGCCCTCCACCATTATAGGGTGACTAAATGTCTTATCTCATGGATTTGTTGTGCTTTCCACAAGGTTCATGATTTGGTGGCAAGATCTTAGTCCTAAAGCTTTGCTTCAATGAGATGATGAACTGAACTTGGCCTTGTTATTCTTTCCACAAGGGTCGGGTCACGAACTCATTGTTGTGTAGTAATGGTGGCGCGATCTAACTAGGAGTATCCTTTGTTGTGCTTTCCACAAGGGGATGACTGCTCGAGGGCCGAAAGTTGGATATTGCATTGGATGCAAGTGTTGTTGACCGCCCAATGAATCGGATGTGATTTGTTGTGCTTTCCACAAGGTCACATCTCAGTTTTGTTGGGATTTCGACCCACTAGGATGATCGCCGTGATCTCCCGTTCTATATGATTGACGGTCATATAGTTGTACGTAAAATAGTGGAGCTAACTAAGATAGAAAATCACATCTAAGTTAGAACCTAGAACGCATGCTAAAATATTGTCTTTTATTTTTTCATCCAGATCATCATGTCGTTGTCAAATCCCCATCATAGCATCTTGGATGCGAACAAATTGACTGGACCTAATTTTCAAGATTGGCTGCGTAATCTGTGAATTGTCTTAACAGTCGAAAAGATTGTGTACGTGTTAGACACGATTCAACCTGAGCCTCCCGCTGATGCCCGAGGAGGGTGATCAATTAAATTATGCAAAATGGTCGAAAGATTCTTCCCTTGCGCAATGTTATATACTAGCCTCTATGGCTCCTGAGCTGTAGAGGCAATTTGAAAAGACAGATTGTAAAGCTATATACTTCTCCAACTACGCCGGCTCTTTGGTGAGCAAGATAGGATAGAGTGGTATAAGCTCTCCAAAAAACTTTTTATGACTAAGATGTCTGAGGGTGCTTCAGTACAGGCTCATGTACTGAAAATGATGGAGTGGATAGAGAGACTCAATGGGTTAGGATTTAAGTTAGATCTTGAACTTAGCATTGATCTCATTCGCCAGTCATTGCCTGAATCATTTTCTCTCTTCATCATGATCTTTAACGTGAATAGGATTAAGGTTTCTCTACCAGAACTCTTAAACATGTTAAAGAGTGTTGAAGGGACCATGCAAAAGGAAAAATCATCTTCTGTAATGATTGTTGGTTGGACCAACAAGAAAAGGAAGGCCACCCAGTCACCCAATAACAAGAAGGGAAAGAAACTGACTAAAGATAATCAGATCACCAAGGCAGGCAAGGGCAAGGGCAAGAAGGATGAAAAAGATAGCAAATGCTTTCGGTGTGGATAGATAGGTCACTGGAAAAGGAATTGTAAGGCAATTCTAAATGAAGGTATTTTTGTCATTGATTTAAATTTGTCTCTTATGAGATCCACATCATGGGTATTGGATACTGGATGCGCATCTTATATCTACAATTCTTTGCAGGTACTGACAAATAAAATAAGACTTGACAAAAGAGAGATCCAACTAAGGATGGGCAATGGAGCTATAGTTGCTGCTAAAGCTGTGGGGACTGCTCGTCTTAGTTTACCTTCTGGGATAATCATGGAGTTAACAAAGTGTTATTTTGTTCCAGAAATTATCAGAAACATTGTATCTATTTCCTGCTTCAACAATGTTGGTTACTCTTTGACGATAACTAGCACTGGGTGCTCTATTATTAATAATGGTTTGATTATAGCTAAAGGTTATTTGTTCAATGGGTTATATGTATTGGATACATGTAATGATGTAATGCAGGCTTCCAGTGATAACACAGAAGAAGTGAATCATACATATTGATGTAGCCGAAGCTATCACGGTCGGATTCGGAGACGGGAATCCGAGACGGGATCGGATCGAAGAAGAGGACCGACGGGGATCTGAACCGAGGCGAGGGCGGCACAGGGGGCCGAGGCTCCGAAGCCGAGGGGTGCCCGGACGAAGGCTCGTCGGGGGCGAAGCTGAGACTCCTTCGGCTGAAGCGGATCGACCGGCGAAGGGCGACGTCGAGACCAGAGGGAGAAAACCCGAGGTAGGTGGCCGAGGCCGACTCAGAGAGGTCGGCGAAGATTCAAACCGAAGCCCCTGCGGGAGGAAGAAGAACCGGTCAGTGAAGGTCCCGGGCTTTGGCCCAAGAGAACCCCCTCCGACGGCTAAGTCAGCTTCTGAAGAAGATTCGATTCAGAAGAGAAGGAAGAAGAGGTAGCTTTAATGCTTTTGGACTGTTGTCCTTGGTCAAGAAGACATATCTTTGGTAATAAATAGCCTTGTATTTATAACAGAGGATAGAGGTTACTCAACTGTGGCAGCCGATATAGGACTATGTCTTAGTTTACTAGTAAACCGCCATAGCGCCTAACCCTCCCACCGGAGTGGGCCGGATACGGCTACTGGGCCGAAGGTCGGGGGTCGTTGTTGGGCCGAATGCTGCTAGTGGGCTGAAGCCAATTGGGCTGTAGGCCGCTAGCTGGGCCGAGGCCAATTGGGCTAAGGGCCGCTTGCTGGGCCGTTTGTACCAGGCCGCTTATTGGGCCGAGTGCGGTTGGGCCGCTAATGGGCCGAATGCTGCTGGGCCGCTGATGGGCCGAAGGCTGCTGGGCCGAGGGCCGCCAGTGAGCCTCTTGTTGTTGTTGTTGGGCTGTTTAATGGGCTGCTAATGGGCCAAATCGGATTCTGCCCCATCATATGGCCCCCTACTCTTGTCGTTCTCAATTCCATGAAACGCCGAGAGTAAAATCCCACAGACGGCGCCACGTGATGTAGCCGAAGCTATCACGGTCGGATTCCGAGACGGGGATCCGAGACAGGATCGGATCGAAGAAGAGGACCGACGGGGATCCGAACCGAGGCAAGGGCGGAACACGGGGCCGAGGCTCCGAAGCCGAAGGATGCCCGGACGACGGCTCGCCGGGGGCGAAGCCGAGACTCCTTCGGCTGAAGCGGATCGACCGGCGAAGGGCGACGTCGAGACCGGAGGGAGAAAACCCGAGGTCGGTGGCCGAGGCCGACTCAGAGAGGTCGGTGAAGATTCAAACCGAAGCCCCTGCGGGAGGAAGTGTTAGTTTAGGTGGCCTACAAGCCAATCTAACTATGTAAATCTCGTTCATTTATTAATATAATGGCATAATATTCATTATGTGTAAATCGCATTAATTATCGTTTCATAATGATGTCCGTGGATATGTGTTATAGTGATCAGATTATGATGAGATCATACTAATGAGACTGATCACTTAAACACACATATTCTTAATCGTTCATAGTCGGAGGATATCCGACAAGGACATCAGATATCCGGTTAGACTAGTACAGATTACTCCTGCTCATATGATGAGGGTGACTGGTCTCATAAGTCACTTGTGTGGAGACACTAAGGCGAATCTGTAGGTGCTCATTGGAGAATGAGTTCACTGAACTGATCCGACTGAATCGCTGGATGGTATTATACCTCACTGTCAACCAGCTTGATTCTATTGTCGCAGTTGCGTGGATGGGCCTCGGACCTGAGACACCAAGGATGTTGGGATTCTCGGTTTCTCCGGATCGCTCACGCAGCGGAAAATAAAATAAAACAGCGATCCGTTTTCTCATTTCGAAAAACTAAAGTCGATTATCGGATAATCGAAGTTCTCAACGTGTGCGACAAACACCTTTTGTTTACCAGGATGGAAAAAATAGTATCCAAAGGTTTCTTTTGGATATCCCACAAACCTGCATTTATCAGTTCGTGATTCCAGCTTGTCTGGATCATGCCTCTTTACATGAGCAGGACAACCCCATGCTTTAACATGTTTAAATTCTGGTTTCCTGCCTTTCCATATCTCATATGGAGTAGAGGCCATAGACTTGCTGGGTACTCTGTTCAGTAGGTATGCTGCTGACTCTAGAGCATACCCCCAGAGGGACACTGGTAATCCCGAAAAGCTCATCATAGATCACACCATGTCTAACAAGGTGCGATTCCTCCTTTCTGATACACCATTCGTCTGTGGTGTATATGGAAGGGTCAGCTGAGAAAGGATACCATTATCCTTTAAAAATTGTGTGAAATTAGTACTCAAGTATTCTCCTCATCGATCTGATCGAAGAACTTTAATACACTTTCCTAACAGTTTATCTACCTCATTCTTGAAGTCCTTTAACTTCTCAAATGCTTCCGACTTGTACTTCATTAAGTACACATAGCCGAATCTTGAGAAGTCATCGGCGAACGTGATGAAGTATGAAAAGCCACATTTGGCTTGGGTGGACATGGGACCACATACATCCGAATGTATTAGTTCCAGAATGTCCTTGGCACGTTATCCATGTCCAGTAAATGAAGATTTTGCCAATTTTCCCATAAGGTAGGATTCACATGTTGCAAACGATTCGTAATCGAATGCAGTTAAGTAACCATGCTTGTGCAACTTTTGCAACCTGCTTTCGCCAATGTGCCCAAGTCTACAATGCCACATGTAGGCTTGGTTCACACAACTCTTACTCTTCTTAAGAACATTATCAATTTGAAGATTATAATAAGAAACATCTAATAGATATAGACCGTTGACTAAAGATGCTGAAGCTATTGATTTATTACCATAATAAATCGAACAACTTCTATTCTCAATAGTCAACTTATATCCTATCTTGTCCAAACAAGATATTGATATGATGTTCTTTATTATGCTAGGAACATAATAACAATCTTCTAATAGTAAGGCGTCTCCCGATGGAAGCCTGAGGTTTGTTGTCCCAACAGCAATCGCCGCAACTTTTGCGCCGTTTCCTAGCCTCAATTCCACCTCGCCTTGTCTCAGCTTGCGCTTACTTGTCAGCATCTGTGCGTCATGACAGATATGAGAAGTACATCCGGTATATAATACCCAAGACGTGGAATCTCTAACTGACAAGTTGATATCTATCATATAGATGTCTGAAGCTTCAGACAACTTCACTCTTCTATGAGCTTTATCGTTAAGGTACTCCTTGCAGTTCCTCTTCCAGTGACCATACTGCTTATAGTAGAAGTAGTCACCCTTCACTACTCTTTTGCCTTTGTCCTTCGATCTTTTATCGTTAGCTATCATCTCTGCTTCAGGGGCATCCAATGCCGATTCAGCAGGAGGATCAGCTCCATGGACAAAGTTATTGTGCTCAGATCTGAAGACATTCTTCAGGTTTCTGAACCAATTCGAGTAGATCAGGTAAGCCAAAAGGGCATCAAGTATGCCACGGAGTGGGTTATTCAACGACATAATTCCCTACAGGAGATAAGTAAAATCTATTTAGCAGATGTTCAATTATTAAAATTTAAAACAAGACATGGTCTTTTGTTCAAGTTTAACTCCCACTAATTTTCGACGGACTGTATAACCCTCAGTTATACAGAACGGGAGACGCCGACAGTCTCCTAATGGGGATCAAAATCTCAATGACTTGCACTACAGCCTTGTGGATAGCACAACAAACTGTAATACAATCAAAGAGCACCCAACTCATTGGACTTGCAACTCCTTGCAATATCTGATCATGGCTTCGGTCCCTGGAGATTTAATGGCCTTGTGGATAGCACAACAAACCATTAATTCTGGTCTAAGCTAACCATCATTACATGACGAGCATAGATTTGCATACAGCCCTTGTGGATAGCACAACAAAGCTACATGGTTCCTCTACCCCGATCATATAGGCATCTAATGCCATAGCCACAGTTTCTCCTCCCAATTAAGCAGGCCTTGTGGATAGCACAACAAACCTGCCTAAAGTGATTCAAATCCTATGACTATAACGATGGTGGACCATGCGGTAAGTTCTTAACTACTCACGTTACGGCTTAGAGTTTATCTGAGGGTATTTAGATAACTTTTATCTTGATCTCTCCTAGGTGATAGTATACAAATATATCGTATATATTTACTAAATACTATACCTGCTTTGATTCATAATCAAAAGAAAACAATACATCTCATACATGTCATTAGTGTGGTCATGGATAGCACAGTGGGTTTGACTGGAGCCAACAGTCAAACGCACACACAATCTAACACAACAATTATATTAGATATCCTGCAAACACATAGGCAAGAGATCTCCATCTTTTTGCTTTCCTAGTTGCAGCTGTGGATCATCCTCGCTCCTTCCTCGGTTGCCTCGATCAGATTACATTAATTTAAGAATTATATGTAATTAGAAGAGAGCCTTATGGCGAGTACAAGAGTGAGGGAGGCAGAAATGCATCGGAGTATGAGAGAGAGAGGTGCACAAACCTCTATTTATTAACAATTAATAAACAATCATACATCCACGATCCACACAATCCATTCATCACATGAATAATAAATTAAGTGCATATCCATGACCACGGTGTGTTTTAAATATCCCACACATGATTCAGCGCATCACATGGCTAAAATAAAAGAGTTTTCAAAAATAGATAACTTTGGCTTCCAAAAAGTTGGGATCCAATCAAAATTGGTATTTGAATTTCAAAAACTCATTTTATTAACTTAACATGCAATTAAATCTAAATTTAAAAGCATTAAACACATATCACATGCGCACACACTCCAAATTAATAATTCCAGATTATTCCATGCAAATTAGAACATTTCTAATAATCTAACATTTAGATTAAACCCCATTAATAATCTAACAATTAGACTATTAAAGATTAATCTAACTCTTAGATTAATCCAACAAATTTAATTAATAATTTAACACTTAAATTAATAATCAACTATGATTAATTATTAACCACTAATCTAACACTTAGATTAGCTAATTAATGTTAATTATTAATTTAACTCTTAAACTAATAATTAACACTAACTAATTAATAATTAATTAATATAACTCTTAGATTAAATAATTAAAGTTATCATTAATTTAACTATTAAATTAATGACTAACAGTAATTAATTAAGAACTACTAATTTAACATTTAAATTAGTCATTTAAGTTAATTATTAATTTAACAATTAAATTAATAACTAACTCAAATTAATAATTAACAATTAGATGTATTAATAAATAATAATCTAACAATTAGATTAAAAATTATTGATTACTAATTTTAACTCTTAAAATTAGATAAATTAAGGTCAATAATTAATTTAACACTTAAACTAATATCAACCTCAATTAATCCACAACTAATTGCTAATTAATGAAAAATACTTAATTAACATAATGATTCAAAATCATTAAGTAAGCCCAATTAAATGAAATTGAATAATAATTTAAATTCAAAACCTTTTGAGTTTTCAAATTAAAATCCAATTTTAATTAAATGGGCATTAGGGGTTTTATTTTGGGGTTTAAATAGGTGGAGTAAAGGGGGCTCAACCCAATTAGGAGAATCAGGTTCACTGGTTCGAGCCAGGGGCTCAGCCTGGTGTGAGCCCTGGCTCGGCCAGGTGCGAGCCCGGGCTCGGCCAAGGGGCCCGGACCCGGGGCACCCTGGACCGAGCCAGGGTCCAACCGGCCCAGCCGCCCTACGAGACCCGGCCCTCCCTGAACCGACCCGGGCCGGTTTCTTCCCCACCCTTTCACAGAAACCCTAACCTACATTTGCAGGTTAGGCAGCGGCGTGTGGGGCGCCGCCGGCGGCCGGCCCGACGCTGCCCGGACCCGCCGGCGACGTCCCCGGTGCCGGCTACGCACGCCGGCGCCGGCAAGGCCGCCGTAGGCCCTCCAAATTGCTGCAGGCCGAGCCTCACTCCTCCCCTTAAAATAGTTTTATGTTCAAAAACCGTGGGGAAGAAAAGAGGGCGGATCTCCATCTCCCCCTCCGGCGCCGACTGCAGGCCTGGTGGTGACCGGCGACATCTCCGAGATGATCTGGGATGCCAATCCACCTCCCCAACGATTGGGGTACTCGAACGAAGCCGCATGAACATCGTTGTTCTTCGTCTCACGGAGAACACCAAAGCCCCAAAATAAAAATTCGAAAATAGAAGAAAAATAATCTGATTATTCGTGTTCATCTCATGAACATATTTCTATAAATATAATCAGATTATATGCATGGAATAATACACAGAATTACTAAATTGGAGACCAAAACGGGACGAGAAACAGTGGAACCTGGCTCTGATGCTACTATTGGTATTCTCGGTTTCTCCGGATCTCTCACGCAGTGGAAAATAAAATAAAACAGCTTCCCGTTTCGAAAAACTAAAATCGATTATCGGATAATCGAAGTTCGCACCGTGTGCGGATTCGAATCCGCAACCGTTCGGTTCCGTCGGTGCGACACCGCAAGCCGCGCAAGTGCCCGGCCTCTAGCGAAGTCCATGCGATCCTCCTCGCGACGGATATCCTCACGTTCCTCGTTCTTCGCAGCCCACGAAACCTCCGCCGGTCGCTGCAACGATCGCCGCAGCGCGCGGACGATTTCCCGTCGAACGGGATTCGGAGAAGCGGCAGAGCAGATCTAGATCTGTCTGGACGCCAGAGAGAGAGAGAAAACAGAGGAGGCTGGCTAGGGTTTGCAGCAGCTTGGCCTGCTCAGCCCGTTCGCTATGTTTTATACTAACCGTGCGGTTTTTCATAAAAACCCCCGGTTTATATAAAACACACTTATTTATCCATCGCCTTGAGAATCATTTGCATGTGACCCTCTAGCCCCAAGTACCAGTCCAGTTAATGGCCCAACAAGCCCAGTGACTCCTCACTGGATTTATTAATTAATTAATAACTCTTTATTAATTAATTAATCAATCGAATTGATGTCGCACATCGAATTCGACCGGGCCTCCGATAACGTTGGGTGCCAAGCAACACCGCGTGAACCCGGAAGCTATTGGGGTTAAGTAACCCACTCTTGGAACATTTCCGCCGACAGTTACCGCGTGGATATAATGCTTCATTCGTACAATGCTCTCGAGTCAACTCAGGGTATGGCGAGCTGTCAAACCCTAACCGGTCGACTCACTTGGATTGGATGCCGCTGATGAATATCGGAAAAATCCTTTCCCGATATTATCGTCCTCCCTGGCCAGGGACTTTCGCGCATCCTTCCTAGAGCATTCTCTCTCTAAGTACCGAGAGCGAATGATTCCTTATTGACACACAATTCCCTTCGACGGTATTCCGCTGTACCCAATCCTTGGCGTATTAGAATCCCGTGGCTAGAGATTCGTAAACCAAGGTCAAAGCACAGAAGTCCACCGACAAGGTGTCCTTGGTGTCTCAGGTCCGAGGACCATCCACGCAACTACGACAATAGAATCAAGCTGGATGACAGTGAGGTACACTACCATCCAGCGATTCAGTCGGATGAGTTCAGTGAACTCATTCTCCAATGAGCACCTACAGATTCGCCTTAGTGTCTCCACACAAGTGACTTATGAGATCAGTCACCCTCATCATATGAGCAGGAGTAATCTGTACTAGTCTAACCGGATATCTGATGTCCTTCTCGGATATCCTCCGACTATGAACAATTAAGAATATGTGTGTTTAAGTGATCAGTCTCATTAGTACGATCTCATCATAATCTGATCACTATAGCACATATTTACGGACTTCATTATGAAACGATAATTAATGCGATTTACACATAATGAATATTATGCCATTATATTAATAAATGAACGAGATTTACATAGTCAGATTGGCTTGTAGGCCACCTAAAACTAACAAAGGACACCTTGTCGGTGGACTTCTATGCTTTGACCTTGGTTGACGAATCTCTAGCCATGGGATTCTAATACGCCAAGGATTGGGTACAGTGGAATACCGTCGATGGGAATTGTGTATCAATAAGGAATCATTCGCTCTCGGTACTTAGAGTGTAAGGATCGAGACTTTCGGATCCGGTTTTCGGGGTCGGACCCTGTAGTTCTGGCCCTAGTGGGGTCTGGGTCTCTGTGATGTTTCGCGTCGAGCCCACGAGACGCGGTTTGAACGGCGTCCACCGTTGCAGACGCGTTTTAGGTTCTGCCACGTGGGTGCCACGTGGGCTGGCTTTGGGCCGCGAGAGTACGGCCCTGTCGCGTCGTCTAAACGGCGTCCGCGTGGGACGACGCCTTTCAGACTGCGACTCTGGGTGTGTCAGAGTACGGCCCTGACAAGTGTTCTGAACGGCGTCTGTGTAGGACGACGCGTTTCAGAGTCTTGTCAGAGCGGCCGTCGCGTCACCTGATAGACGTCCATGGATGTCGACGCGTTTTAGCCAGTCTCTGGTTAACCCCGCGAGCCCTCCTTCTTTCCCTCATTTTCTCCTTCTCTCTTTCTCTCCTACCCCTCCCGCGAACTCGGCAGCGATTCCTCCTCCTCCCTCTTTTCCTCCCACCATTTCATCTCTCCCTCCACTCCATCCTCTACCTAGCTCCTACCACTACCACCTCCACCTCCACTGCGGCGTTCTACTCTCCGGACGGCGGCCGACGTCACGGAGGAGCAAGGACGACCACGGCGGTACCGGCGGCGGCGTGGGGCAAGACAGGTGGACGGCTTGAAGCTCGGAGGCGTTCAAGTATCCGGTAGGGTGACGGTTCCCATAGCATCGTGTTTAAGCCATGTTTTCCCCCGTTTAAGCATGTTATGGATCTTTGGTTTTGGGGGGTAGAACGAGCATGTTTAGGAGTTCTTTTGATGATATGGGGGATTTCTATGAATGTGTTTGCCTATGGATTGTATTGCTCCTCTTTCCCCTCCGTTTTTGGGTGATTTTGGGGTTGTTTGGGTTGAAAAGGGAGCCCTCGGGCTCATGGCAGACTCTGGTTCCTGGGGTTCAAAGACGTCTGTAGGCGTCCGGAACGTCCCCCTCCGCGGCTGTGCAGCGCCCGCGGGGCCTCGGCGTTGGGGGTTTCTCCGTACGTCTTAGCACTGTGGCGATTCAAAGAGGAGGGGTTAGAAATGAGAGTGTGATCGCCAGGAGCATTACCTTTCGGTTCCTGTGCTCCGCAGGAATGTAGAAGATGATCGCGTTTTGTGAGAGCGGGAGACGTCGATTCCTCCTTCTCTTCCTCCGGCCGGCCAAAGGAAGAGAGCCCGAAATTCTGTACGCGTGTAGGTGGTAAGGATCCCTGAAAAGAAAAAGACCAAGCAAAGACGAACCCGATTAGAACTGTAGAGTGCAAAATCTATTCAGAAAGGCGTAAAAAACTAACTAAAATCAGTGGGAAACGCACCGGATGGGTGGTGGGGAGGGAAGGTGACCATATGTTATGGCCACCCACCTCCCGTTTTTTTTTAAAACCTCTGTGGGAGTACGGATGGCTAAGTCATCCTATATGTACATGCATGCAAGTGAAGAGGAGTGGCGTGTGTGGAGAATGAATGATATTACTAATGTAAGAGAATGAGTAAAAAATAAAAGGGAGAAGTTAGAAAGGCAAGCCCGTTTCCAGATGTAGCCTGAGCCTTCCTCCTTGAGGTCTCCTCGAGCCTCTCACCAGAAAGTCCCTCTCTGCCTCTCCAAAATTCCTCTTAACCAAAAAAAATCCTTCCTCTTGTCCCCCCCTTTCTTCCTTCTTAACCCCCGCTCGAGAGGATGTGGAGGGTTTAAATAGGCGAAGGAAAAAAGGGAGAAATCAGGGGTCTAAATCCCCGTAAATCCCCCTTCAACCAATGGGGAGTGGTCAAGGGTTGGCGGTAGTGGCCGCGGCAGTCGACGGAGTGGGGAGTGGTCGGAGTAGTGGGGGACGAGGGCGGAGAGTAGAGGAGATCATGGGGAAGACGGGGTCAAAAGGTGGTTAAGGAGTGGACGGCCAGGTGACATGCCTTCCACTCTTGCGGTGGAAGGCGACCCGGCTGGCCTTCGAGGGGAGTGGAAGGCGAGGGGTGGCCTTCGAAGGCGGTGGAAGGCAAGGGGTTGGCCTTCTACGAAAAGGTGAAGAAAAAGTGGCCAAAAGGTGGACGGCAAGGTGGTTGGCCTTCGAAGGGGGTAGAAGGCGGGGGGTGGCCTTCGAAGGCGGTGGAAGGCAAGGGGTTGGCCTTCTAAGAAAAGGTGAAAAAAGGTGGCCAAAAAGGTGGTTGGCCTTCGAAGGGAGTAGAAGGCGGGGGGTGGCCTTCGAAGGTGGTGGAAGGCGAGGGGTGGCCTTCGAAGGGGGTGGAAGGCGGACTGGCTGGCCTTCTACGAAGAAGGTGGCTAGGGTCGGGATTTGGTTAATGGGCCTAGCCGGTAGTGGGCTGAGATGGCTGAAATGAGGGGATTTTAGTGATGAAGGGTTACTGATGGGCAGGGTTCATGACCAAAAGGGTGGTCCAAAATCGGTGTCTACAAATGCCCCTCCGGGACACCTATTTTGCAGTGGAGTGGAACGGAATGATAAATGGGTGTTCCGGAAATCGAAACTGATTTTGGACAGTCCGAAAAGGAGTGAGCTATCCCCAAGGATGATATGCGAATGCGGCAGATGCATGAAAGCTAGCCATTCGAGTTGCAAGAGTGATTTAAGAAAAGGGACAAAGTTCAGTACTAGAGAATCACAGTCCGTGGGACCCTCGGGTGCTGGGACCGCGAGGCCTTGGCGTACCAGAATACAGCGATCTGGCCCAAGGGGATCTCGAGCATGAAAGGTGTAGGAGTGTGACTTGAAGAACTCTCAACACAACGGGCGCGCGGTGGCCTAGCGCATCATGGGATCGCCAAGTGAGAGACTCTCAAACGCACTTGCTGAAAAAAAGGAGAAAGGGGTCTTGCAAATCAAAGGCTAACAAACGCACAATTGTCGAACTCATAGATCAACAATGGATTAAGCAGAGTGATAAGTTATGGTCATTGCCCCTAGGGCGAGGGTGCATGCTTATGCAAAATGCATGCTGGGTTGAAATTTAGAAAAACAAATTCCTAATGCCATTCCTAATGCAAACAGGAGGGATTTATTGGCCAATCGAATAACTTGGAGAATATAGACTCCTCATTGTTTTGTTTAAAGAGGAACTCAGAGTCTATACGCCCGAAGTTATTAGCCTCCTGTGTCTTCAATCCTACTTGCTTCGGATTCCCTGCAGCTGCAAGAACGCACATCAGCGACGTCCACATTTTTCAATAATGACAATATTACATTTCAAATTGCAGGAAGATAAGAAGCAGATATTTTGTTTCGAGTCGAAGCCGATATGGAAGATATGGCCATTCTATCGGTAGAATGCCAATCCTATATGGTTTCGACTCGAATTCTGAGATGGGCCATTAAATTCATGGATCATGGTAGTCTCTTTAATTGTGGGGTGAGGTTACCCCCTTGTAGAGAGGGGGGAAAAGGCCTCTTGTTTTCTCGTGGATGGGTTTTGCTTTCAAAGTGATGGAAGGCCAAGGGGCTCGCCTTCCACGAAAAGGTGGAAGACAAAGTGCATGCGGTCCACAAAAGGGGGAAAGGAATGGGATGTGGATGCCTCTCCGTCTTTTGTGGAGTGTGGAAAGTGTTGAGGTTATCCCGAGATGATAAAAGGGTTGTTGTCGCGGGGTCCTCTTCCAGAACTTCAACTTTTCCTGTTCAAGAATGGCCTCGTCTCCTACTTGTGCTGCCAGAGGGCCTGGAGTTCTGTCTGATGTGGATGGCCACCTGAGCAACCTGGTGGCCCACGGACAGGTAGGCTAGGACCTTTATTTGCTTGTCTCGTCTCTTCTCTTCTTTCTTTTTTTTTTTTTTTTTTTTTTTTTTTTGATTTTTGGGTTACCTCGCAGCCCCTCCCAAAGTTCCCTGACGCTAGGCATACCCGCAAGTATGCATGGCTCGCGGCCCTGTTGGAAGTGATCACACTGAGCATGAGGGTGTTCATGCATCGATGGAACCTGACACGCTCTATCGTGTTTGCCAAATGGTTTACTGCCATCCACTGGCATTGGGAAGGATTGGGTGCGCTGCTGGAGTTATGGCATCCGGGGACCCACACCTTTGTCTTCAGGGAGTTTGAGGCAACAGTCTTGCTGGAGGAGGTGGAGACTTTCTATGGTTGGGAGGGTCTAGCCGCCGGTGATCCTTCTGACTTGCCTTCTTGGGAAGAGACCTTCGCTGACATTGTCCGGGATAAACGGGAGGCATGCCGTATGACCAATAGCCGAGGGATCCTCGTTGACCGTCTTGCATACTGGCTGATCCGAGAAATTAAGCGCAAGGTGGTCGAACCTGAAAGACTGATGCGAGGTTTGTGCTTGGTTCTTGGGGGAGTCCTGTGGTTCCCCACTACAGGCTCGGTGCTAGAAAAGGAATATGTGAGCGTGCTGTACTTACTGCAGAGAGGCCATTCTCTTGCCCCGGTGATCTTGTCACACCTGTACGGGGGGCTCAGCCATATGAGCATGGGACGATCTGCGAGAGGGAGTCTGTTCACTTTGCAACTATGGATGGAGATGCATATGTCCTTCGATTTTGATGAAAGTGTAACTTCTGCCTCGAGAATTTTTCAGCACAGTGCGTGGTACCCTGCACGCTCGCTTCTTGGCCCTGAGGATCAAGTCAGGTGTCTCACAGCTCATCTGAAGACGCGGGATGACTGGCGTGATTACCTAAACTTCCTGCCTGTAGAGAAATTCATATTTGTTCCAATGGTCCTTCGAAGCATGGAGTTCACCACGAGGGCTTCTCGTGACCGCGAGCTGTGGCTGATTGGCCCCGATGAGTTGGTTGTGTATCAGGGGCATCGCTGCCATCTCCAGATCGGCATTCCCAGACAAGTACCATTCCGTGCCTTATATGACACCCTGATCGTTCCGCGACACACTGGGTACGCGAGAGAGGTTCAGGCCATAGACCGGCTCCGACGTGCATGGCGGCGTCATTCCAGGTTCACCAAGGCACGTCTTGACGTAGCAGAGACTTCAGAGGAAGTCACAAAATATGTAGGCTACTTGGCCAACATCCGTCCTGCTGTCTGTGCCTTTTTTATGGGGCGCAGAGCGCTAGAATAATAATGTAGCCTTTCAATTTCTCAGAATAATATCAAATCTTTTGAAATTCTTTTCACACACATGTGAGCAATCTGCCTCCTAACCCTCTGTTTGACTGACTCTTGGACGGCCGACTCCTGGACGTCCGAGCGAGCGGACGGCCAGCACGTGGCCGTCTGTGTCGGCCATGCGTCGGTGGACGGCCAACGAATGGCCGTCCACGCCAGCGGACGGCCAGTGCGTGGCCGTCCGTGCGCTGACGGACGGCCAGCACATGGCCGTCTACGCCCGCGGACGGCCAGTGCGTGGCCGTCCGTGCGCTGGCGGACGGCCAGCGCATGGCCGTCCACTCCCGTGGACGGCCGGTGCGTGGCCGTCCGTGCGCTGGCGGACGGCCAGCGCATGGCCGTCCACTCCCGCGGACGGCCAGCGCGTGGCCGTCCGTGTCGGTGGACGGCCAGCGCGTGGCTGTCCGTGTCGGCCACGCGCCGGCGAACGGCCAGCGCATGGCCGTCCACGTCAGTGGACGGCCATGCCAAGGCCGTCCTCTCGGGGTTTAAGAGGAGCTAACCCGGCACTCTCTTCTTTCTCTTTGCTCTTCTTCTTCTCTTTCGTTCCCCAGCCTTCGAACTCTCCCTCCATGGCGAGGGTATGGCTCCCCCGTGCTCTTAGGAGGAGGAGGGCCGGCGGCGACGACGGTGCGGGCTGCAGCGGCGGCGGCGGTGGCGGAGACGAGGTCGTCCGCGGAGGTGACGCCGAGGATATCCGCGGCGGCGAAGAGGAGGCTCTTAGCAGCGGCAGCGGTGGCGGTGGCGATGCCAGAGAGGAAGGAGAAGAGGAGGAAGGCACGACGGCGGCAGCGGAGGAGGATGAGGGGGACGACAGTGGTGATGGTGAGGAGGAAGAAGGAGACGGTGACGGAGAGGACGGTGGCAACGGGGAGGCGCCCCCGAAGAAGAAGGTAAGTTTTTTTTTTTTTTTTTTTTTTTTTTTTTTTTTTTTTTTTGAAGCATGGGGAGGGCGGTCGACGGGGCCGCCGTCTGTCCAGGTGGACGGCGGACGGACCCGCCGTCCGTCCTCGCGGACGGCGGACGGGCCCGCCGTCCGTCCGCGCGGACGGCGGACGGACCCGCCGTCCGCCCGTGCGGACGGCGGACTGGCCTGTCGTCTGCCAGGCTGGGCGGCAGGCCGCCCCGTCGTCCGGCCAGGTGGAGGCTCAATTGCTTATGCCCTTATTTTCTGATGTTTGGATTTTTCATTTTTCAGGGTATTCAGAGGGTCCGAGGGCGTGTTTCATGGGAACTGGTCTGGGCCTGGTACCACGCCCTGCCTGATCAGCTCGTCTTCCAAGTGGATGCCTTCGGGTTCGGGCCGCTGTTCCGAGTCCGTCCGTTCATGGTGGATGCGCCCTTCCTAGTAGCTCTCAGGGAGCGCTGGGATGACAGATGCAGGGCCTTCGTCATGCCTTGGGGCCACATGTTGCCTACGCTGGAGGACGTCTCCTTCTTGACAGGCCTGCCGGTCATTGGAGATCCAGTGGTGGGTCCCGAGCTTAGGGATTACAGGCAGTTGTCCGATCGGCTCCTAGGCGAGGGATACTACAGGATGCAGGGAGCGCTGTCTCACATACCCCTTGGGCACTTTGCCCGATCGGTGGGGTTGAGCCGGGTGCGGCGGATGCCGAGCGAGACCTTAGAGGCCTTCTCAGAGAGAGTGGAGACGCTCCTAGACTTGGATGGCCGATCGGATGACGAGAACTTGCGGATCTTTCTCTTGTTCTTCTTCGGAAGGCTGCTATTTGCCACAGCTTCAGATAGAGTTAATCTGAAGTATCTGCCGCTGCTGGAGGACCTCCAGGCAGCGAAGAAGATGGCGTGGGGAGCTGCCATGCTGGGTCATCTTTTCTCCCACCTGGTAGGCTACCGCCAGGGCTCTGGTAACTTGGGTGGGTTCACCCCTTTTCTCCAGGTAATCCTCTTGGCTGTGGTTTTCCATCTTTACTTATGTTAACTGGCACTGACTATGTTGTCTCTTGCAGATCTGGGGTTACACCCGCTTTCCCATCGGCCGAGGGAATGTATCCGCGGACCGCGAGGGATTGACCCCTTTGATGGCGCGGTGGGAGGTGATCCGGGACTATCGCCCGGTGACGTACCGTATGGAGGACATCCGTGGTCAGCTTGACACATTCCCTCCTCATATGGTGAGTGACTTGAAGCATATGTGCATCCGAGATGATTAGGTCTAACTCTCTTGTTCCATCCAGGTGGTGTGGATGCCATACGCGGAGGAGGATCTGGTCGATCAGCCGTGGGTGTCCCAGAGCCTTTCTCAGTTCCGGCGGGAGGTGCCCCTGCTGTGCGTGAATATTTGTGACGGCCTCTTCGTCCGGATGGCGTACCACACATGGGGATGGCATCAGCCTCTACTCGCTTACCCAGACCATCCTGATATGAACCGAGGTCGCCGCCGATCTTCTACTATTGGTCAGGATTGGCGAGTGGTGAGGCGGGCTGAGATCGCCATATGGCACCGCACCGGGGATGCCCTGCAGGAGGACAAGTCCTTACGAAATAGCTTCAAGTACATGGGAGATTATTCCCGGCGGTACTCAAACCGCATGTTTCTGGATACACGGCGGGTACGTTACTTCAACCCTTCAGTTTCTCGTACTTGAATTCTCCATGGGCTAATTTTGGTGATTTTCCTGTAACAGATGCCTGAGACTGAGGCCATCCAGATCTTAAAGAGCCAGAATGAGCTTCTGGTTCTGCAGACGAGCGATCTGTTTACCCAGATTAGAGAATTGGTAAGAAATCTGATTTCTGAATTAGGATGTAATATTGCCCGCCTTATCTTTGCAAAAAAACTTTGTGACGCAGAGAGAGGCGCTAATCCGCCATGGGCTGCGAGGGGATCCAGGTGCGGGCTCATCAACCCAAGGGCCAGCTGCTCCGGTTGATTGTGAGACGAGATTGCAGGATGCCCTCCGCCGGGCGGAGGCCCGGGAGGCTGATTTGGCACAGCAGGTAAGATTTGTTCTGCCTTCTGTGTTATGATGATTGAACCTGTCTGACCCTAAGTTTCTTCATCTTTTACAGCGCCAGGAATTAGAGACTGCTTTGGCAAGGGCGCAGGAGTTGGAGAACCTCAACCAGCAGTTGAGGGACCAGGTTTTGGAGGAACGGACGGCTCGAGCCAGAGCGAGCGAGGGATCCCACCCGGACGTGTACTGGGAGGGTAAGATGGCTGGCCTGCAGGAGGAGCTGGCGAGGTCGCAGACAGAGGTACGGGAGATTGATTTCAAGTACCGAACCTTGTGGGACCGGGTGATGAAGAAGGGGCGAGAACGAGCTATGAGATCCAGCGTTCAGAGTCCAGGAGCTCGTCCCCCTATTCCTGCCCCGTCAGCCGGCCAGGCCCCTGCTGGGAGCTCTGTCTTCAGAGACCTCGACTCCCTGCTAGCTGAGGATGCGTGGAGGGCCTTGCGACCCGCTGGTTCATCAGGGTCGATGCGCCCAGCTTTCGGACATCGTCGTGCTCGTGAGGTGGATGCCGAGAGCCAAATGAGGCATCCCTCTCGGGATAGGAGAGATGATAATGTGGAGGAAAGGGGAAAGGATTGAGAGAGAGCGGGAGCAGGGGTATGCCCCTGTGTTGTGATGATGTATGATGTTATGCTTGCATATTTCTATATTTACATGGGCACTTCTTTGTTCCACTTTCTGTTCGTACTTGTGATGCCTGCATGCACAACATTAGGGGAAACTGTTAGTAGTATCTGTTTTCGGCCCCTTGCCTAAAAAAGAGCAACTACCTTTTCCTTAGCCTTCGCATAAGGTCAAGGGGCCGTGTCCTACTAACCAGACAAACTGAAAAAAAGTGAATGCGTCATGCAAATGCAAGGTGATATTAACAGAGCATATTTTTGTCTACCTGGTGATTGCCAAAAGTCAGCCTAGTCAAATGATAAAAAGGGAAATGCACACTCAACTTCCCAGGCATCCTAAGCTTGCATCTAGATTGATTTGAGCCTCTAGACCCCTCAAACTAACCTTGACCGGTTAAGACTCATACTGATGACAATACCGTCATGCCATGCTTAGGCTCCCAGCTGCTTCCGACCACCAAGTTTGCCCAAAAGGTTTTCGAGGTAAATGATTTGCCCGACCCGGGTCTCTTTCCTCACAATCTAGAAGGTATATGATGGAACACCTTGGAACCCTAGCGGTCAACCGCGCGACGCTGACCCGGAATCAGACGCCGTCGCACCGATTGGTGACGCGCATGCATTGACCTAAGCCCGAAGTTTTCGAGAGTACACATTGAGATTATGATTAAGAAATTAGTTCACCAGAAACATCGACGTTACTCTTTACCCATTTTAGACTCCTGTGATCATGTGAGCATGTGACGATTTTTGAAAACGAACCATTTTAAAATGATGTTCAGTCTTTAGATAGCAATCTCGTGCTGAACCTTGGGGGAGACAAAGTGAAGAAATTGTGGAGACAAACCTCACAGGAGGATCAACAAAACCGTTAAAAGGGGGAGCTGTGACAAAACGGACCCCTTTTGTCCTCTTAGATGCCCCTATTTTGACTTTTCAAGCCTTTGGTAAATTTCATGGCCAGGCACGGTCACGTCCAGGCTTTTTTCCATGATTGCTTGAACCCCTTTTCTTTTTTGTATTTCTTTTCCGCTCTTGACATTTATTGGGGTTATTTGATATTCCGCTTGCGGGGACACTGCCCTCTTCACGTGCTCTGGTTCTTTACATTTCATTTCTGGGCCCTTTTTTTTTTTTTTTTGTTGAGGGGTTACATCTATCGGGTTTTTTTGAGGAACCGCAAATTGCTGAGCTCGACCGTTTAAGGGCGTCAACTGTCCTGATCGGTCGAGAGACGAAGAGCAAAGGTTGCATTGTGACAGTATACTAAAGACTTGGAACTCATTTTAAACAGGTTCTTTTGAAAAACGTGCAGGTGTGTGCATCTCATGATGAGCATAGGGATCCGTATGAAAGTAAAGTAGACACGTCCAAGGTTCTGGTGGACCAAAATCTTAGCCAAATCCTAATGTTAACCCAACCTATCATGCAACTAGACCTAGACAGGAGGTAACGTGGCAGTCACCAGGCAGTTGGATTTTGTGTCTTTTCTGATTTTATTTTATTTTTATTTATTTATTTTTTTATTTTTTTTGTCATTTTCATTAAAGTATGTACATATTTACAAACTTTTTTGATGGCTTTTTGGATATTTGCTTTTTTTGAGATTTTTGATTTTTGATTTTTTTTTTTTCATGGATAAAACTTCTTCAAATATACCCCGTTCCATGGGTGGGGCAATTCCTCTCCTCTCTCATTGATTAAGCGGTAAGCGTTACCTGAGTATGCCTCCTTGATTACAAATGGACCTTCCCAATTTTCTTGCAATTTGCTCCTGGGACCAGGAATTTTGATCATTTTTCTTTTAAGAACCATTTCCCCAATTCGAAACTTTCTTTCAAGAACTTTTTTTGCATAGAATCTTGCAATCCTATTTCTGTACACCTGGGCGTGATTTGCCGCCATCATCCTTTTTTCGTCTAACAGTTCCAGTTGGGTTAACATGGCGTTACGACGCTCGGCATCACTAATTCCACTATCCAACTGCACTCTTAGAGAAGGGAAGAGAATCTCATATGGAAGTACCGCATCCGTTCCGAACGTGAGTGAATAAGGTGTTTGTCCGGTAGGGGTTCGGACGGAAGTACGATATGCCCAAAGAGCTTCTTCTAGACGATCAGGCCAGTCTGAATAATTATGTGATCTGCAAGTTTTTTTAATGATTCGAATGAGGGTTTTATTGGTGGCTTCGGCCTGACCATTTCCTTGTGGGTAGTAAGGTGAAGAATGATGCAAATTGATGCCATACTTACTGCACATGTCTTGGAGCTCTTGGGAGATAAACTGGGGTCCATTGTCGGTGATGAGGTCGCGCGGTGTCCCGAACCTGGCGAGAATGTTGCGCTTGATGAACTTCACCACCGTGGATGCTTTGATTTCTGCAAATGCTTCCGCTTCAGCCCATTTAGTGAAATATTCAGTGGCGGTTAGGATAAATGATTTCCTTTTTGTTTCACCTGATCGATCCTCCAGAGGTCCTATGACGTCGAATGCCCACATGGCGAATGGCCACGGGGAAATGACGGATTTAAGAAATGAAGAAGGTGCATGAACCTTGTTAGCGTGTAACTGGCATTTTAGGCACCTTTGAACGAATATGGAACAGTCGGCCTCCATTGAAGGCCAATAGTAGGACATGAGGAGTTTCTGGGCTAAGGCACGACCATGGACATGACCGCCACAATCACTGGCATGGGCTGCCTCTATGACATGATGAATTTCGGTATCGTCTAGACACCGAAGAAGTACTCCGCTAAAGGATCTCCTGAAAAGGCGGCCGCCTAAGATAAGGTATCGCTGAGATGTACGGCGGATAGCCTTACGGTCAGAGGATGTAGCATAAGACGGGAACGACCCATCGCGGAGATAGTTCATGATATCAAAATACCACGAATTTCCATCATCCCAATCAGGGGCGAGTTCATTCGTGATAGCGGAGATATGCTCGGATGGACAGAGGAACTGCTGGAACCAAGGGTCCCGGAAGGACGGCAAATCTTGCTTGTGCAGGGTGATTGTGGCTGTGCCTTTGGTGACAGGAATCTCTAAAGCTGAAGATAGAGAGGCCAGGGCGTCTGCTAGGATATTCTGGGACCTAGGCACATGTACATAGGTGATCTTGCTGAAACGCCTAGTAAGCGACTTTACTAACTCCTGATATGGCTTCAGTTTTGAATCCCGGGTTTGGTATTTGCCCACGGTTTGGCGGAGGATTAGTTGAGAGTCTCCAATTATCCTCAATTCTAAGACATTAAGAACCAGCGCCAATCTTAGGCCAGCTAGGAGAGCCTCATATTCAGCAACATTATTAGTTACTGAGAAGGAGAGTTGGCGAGCATGCGGAATACTTACCCCTTCTGGAGAGACGAGGACCACTCCTATCCCACTGCCTTGGGAATTAAGTGCCCCGTCAAAATGAAGGACCCAGGATGGAGCGTCATCCACTATTAAGCCCAACTCCTCATCCGGGAATTCTTCGTTGACAGGCGAAAATGTAGGCAAAGGGTGATGAGCTAGGTGCTCGGCAATTGCTTGCCCCTTCACAGCCTTCTGATTTACATAAGTGATGTCGAATTGATTCAAGAAGGTCTGCCATCGCACCAGCCTATCTGTTACAAATGGCCGCTCTAGCAGATATTTGATTGGGTCCATTCTTGCTAGTAGTTTGACCTCGTGGGCGAGGAAATAGTGCTTCAATTTCTGCACTACCCAGACGACGGCCGCGCATGTCCTTTCCATGGCAGTGTATCGCTTTTCGGCATCATTGAAAAGCTTGGACAGATAGTACACTGCTCTTTCCTTCTCCTCGTCGTCTAATTGAGCCAATACTGCACCAGCCGATTCCTCAGTGGTGGAGACATATAGCAGTAGAGGCCGCCCCGGGATAGGAGCCATAAGGACTGGAGGGTTGAGGAGGTAATTCTTTAATTCATCGAAGGCCTTTTGACACTTATCACTCCAAATGAACTTTGCCCCTCCTTTTAATAAGTCGTAAAAGGGTTTGCATCTCACAGAGTGTTGAGATATGAACCGTCTGATGAATTGCAAACGGCCGATGAGACCCTTTACATCCCTGACATTCTTAGGTGGGGGCATTTCCATTATTGCCTTCACTTTGTCTGGATCAACCTCGATCCCTCTTTTACTCACCATGAATCCTAGCAGTTTTCCAGAAGAAACACCAAATACGCACTTCTTCGGGTTCATTTTTAGTTGATGCTCCTTCAATCTCTGCATTACAGCCCTAAGGATTTGAGCGTGCTCCTTCCTGGTTTTGGATTTGACCAAGATATCATCTACATAGACCTCCATGTCAATGTGAATCATGTCATGAAAGATTGCCATCATAGCCCTTTGGTAGGTGGCTCCAGCATTCTTAAGTCCAAATGGCATGACCATGTAGCAATAGGTTCCCCATGGAGTTATGAAGGATGTTTTCTCCTGATCTTCCTCAGCTAGTCTGATCTGGTTATATCCTGAAAAACCGTCCATGAAAGATAACATCTCAAATCCAGCCGTGTTATCAACCAGCAAATCTAAATAAGGTAGTGGGAAATCATCTTTTGGGCAGGCTTGATTGAGGTTGCGAAAGTCTATGCAAATTCTAACCTTTCCGTCCTTTTTCGCCACCGGGACGATGTTAGCTATCCACTTAGGGTAGAGCACTACCCGGATGAACTTGGCCTTGTGTAGTTTGTCAACCTCTTCTTTTACTTTAAGTGCTAATTCCGGTTGTAGCCGTCTCAACTTTTGTTTCACGGGTTTGGTGTCGGGTTTGAGGATTAGCCGGTGTTCTACAAGTTCTGTGCTTAATCCAGGCATGTCCTCGTATGACCAAGCAAACCCATCACGGTGCTCTTGGAGCACGGCTATTATGGACCCTTCTTCTTCTGGACTCAAGCGAGCACTAATTAGCACTATCTTCGGATCCTCCTTTGTTCCGAGGTTGACTTCTTTGGTGGGTTCGTCGATGGCTGATGAAGGTTCATCAAACCGTCTCGCCCCACTCACAAGTGGTTCGACCAAGTCATCCCCCTCTTCCTCTTCACTAAGCTCAAATACACCTAAACCATCACTGCAAGACTCTTCTTCCGCTACCTCCAGTGGTTCGGAGATGACCCCAGTCTGAAGATATTTATCCAATTTTCTCAAATCTTTGCACCTATCAGCTAATTCCTGAACTAAGAACAAAGGAACTTGCCTAGTTCTACAATTCCTAGACATGGGGGAGGCTAACCTAGTTCCTAAACTATTATGTACATGGTTTGGGAAAGGGGTCAACTCTGTCCTAGATGGGGCAAGAGTAGACCCTTGGGACAGAGATTCCATGACGGCAGGGCTCCCCCACCAAACAGGCTCCTCGAAAATGACTTCTCCTCCAGCGGGAGGGGAATTGAACTTTTTTTTTCGTGACCGAACGCGTGTAGCATGGAACACTCAGCAGAGCTAGTGTTGGTCGGAGCTGAGAGCATTGGAATGGTAGGTGGGTGGAACAAGAAAGGGATGAACGTAGCTGGGGCTGGTTCATCCTTGGCTAAGAAAAGCCCTACCGTCGGTCTGGCTGACTCACGGAACAAGGAGGATATGCCAAAGTCCTCCTCTTGATCACCTTCGTAACACTCTCGCACCTCTTCTTCTATCTTGGGTAATTCCTGCCTCTTTCTTACAAAATGATTCATGAGGGACCATCCCTTTGCTTCTTTTGATGGTTCAGCAAACTTATATCCCAGGCCACACCCCCCAATGACAGGGTTCTCTGAGATGGGATGACGGATCCCTTGTTCTTCTTTCCCTAACCCTGAGCCTGAGCTATATCCCATCTTACTCATGAGCTGCCAACCTATACTCGGCCTAGACCTCAGATGGGAATTCACTGATGAAAGGATAGGCTCTTTGCCTTTCCTAGAAGTTATCATGGATGGAATTTGCTCTGCTGTTACCGAGTCCAATGACTCGATGTAGGGAGTGCTTTTAACTTTCACAATTTTCCCGTTGTATGGGAACTTATAGCACTGATGGTTGGTAGATGGGACTCCTAAGGTTTGGTCCATCCATGGTCTCCCTAAGATGGCATTGTAGATTGGCTTAACGTCCAGAATGTAGAATTCCGAGGTCATGGATACCGGACCGATTTCTAATTGGAGGAAGATCTTCCCGTCTGCTGGTCTCTGGGAATTGTCATAAGCTGAGACCATCATAGAGGTTGATTCAACCTTCTCTGGGTCTATCCCTATCCTTTTGAGGGTCTTAAGGGGACAGACGTTGATGGAGGCACCAGTATCCAATAGAATAGAATCTACTGGATGGCCGTTAAGGATGGCGGTTAAGCATAAAGGGAGGGATCGGCATTCAGGGGGAGCTAAATCCTTTTCGGGGAAAGAGATCATAGGAGTCTGAGTGACTGAGAGTATGGCATTAGTGACCCCGCCACTAGGAAGATCTTCGTTCACCGTGATCTGTTGCAAGAAATTGAACAACGTCTCCCTATGTGTGGGAGACCTGCGGATAAGCTCAAGGATGGAGATTTTAGCGGGGGTCTTTTCCAGATGCTGGAGTATGTCATACTCAGACTGGGCGTTCCCCTTGGCATGGAAAGAGCTTTCTTGAGAGTCTAGGGGCTGGCTCGGGGGAATGATGCGATTCCTGAGCGTTACCCCTACTGTGATTGGGTCTGTTTCCAACGGTGACCTTATGGGATTGAAGCTGATCATCGAATCCAGGTTCTTGTTTGGGCAAAAGACAGATAAGGTGGGTCCTTCGGCTGTAACTGGAGGGATCTGAACGAGGGAGACCGGCTTGAGGGTTGCCGATCGCTCTTTGGGTCGGATTAGGACTAAAGGCTCATTTGGAGAAAACGTGGAGACTTCTGGGGTAGCCCCTTTAGTTTCACACGACCAAGTGGGGTCTTGGTGCTTTATCCCGGACCCTTCATACTCCCAGTACTGCTCCCTGCGAACTGTCACGGGCTCCAAGTCATTGATCAGTGTGTTGACCTTCCCTTGAGAGCCGGGGTCTGGACCTACCTGATGAGAGGGCAATGGGTCCTTCACGATCCCCAGTTCTTTCTTAGCCTTCAGAGCCTCAATGGCTTTTCTCATGTCTTCCCAATTTATCCTCCCTTCATCATTCAAGTCATGCACCCAATCCCTGAAGGTGAAGCAATTATATATGGTGTGTCCCGTGATCCTATGGTAAGGGCAATACCTGGAGGTGTCCGTATTGCGCGGGACACCTTCCTTTGGAGGCGGAAGTTGAATGGCATTGCAGGCCATCAAAGCATAAAAGATATCTGCCAGTGATTCTGGCAGAGGTGGATATGATGCTCGCTTAGCCATAGGACGACTATAGTTAGTCGGAGGAGGGACGGCTGAGTATTGCTTCTGGCTGGGCTGAGTATCAGACTTAGAATGAGAATTGGTAATCCTGGTCGGTGGTGCTAGCATGCTGACCTGTTCATTGATAGTGACTCCTTCTGTGGTAGGAGCTGATGTGGTTTTCTTATTCCTGCTTCTATTCTCAAAGAATGAAGGCAGAGTGGAGTCTCGAATTTGGGATTGTACTACCCTAGCTCTATTGTATAGCTGTGCGAACGTCTGAAGTTCACTGAGCATAAGGATGGCTCGAAGCTGGGGAGTAGCATTATTAACAAGCATGGTGACTGCTTGTGCTTCAGGAATAACGACCTCTGCTCTAGAAGCCATGGCCCTCCACCTGTTAGCGAAATGAGTGAAGTCTTCATCAGACTTCATTTTCTCCATCACTAGATCGAACAAGGTGGGGGGTAAGGCTGCCATATGGTTGAAGTGGGTAATGAACCTCTCAGAGACCATGTCAAAGTTGATCAAGTCAGTAGCTGGCAAAGAAGAGAACCACCTCAAGGCTTCTCCCTCGAGGGACTTTTGGAAAAGGTGGACCAGAAGGACTCTATCGAAGAGCCACTGATGGGAATCCATGAGAAACCCGGACAAATGATGATGGGGGTCTGTGGTACCATCGTACTTTCTGTACTTGGGTACCTTAAACCCTTGTGGGAAATAAGCTGGGGGTAGCTTGCAATAGTTCGAGAGAGAATATGGCTGCCTGAGGTTGAGATTCTCGGCCATGAGTCGCCGTACACAATTCTCGACCTCATTCTTATAAACAAACTCCTCCTGCTTGGGAGGTGTAACCTGATTGATGGGGTTAAAAGGGGTCGTATGAGTGGGCATGGTTTGACCCGGCTGGGGTCTGCTAGAAGATCCTTGGAATTGGGTTTTCCGAGGAGTGGCATCCTGAATTTTGCCACGAGAAACCAACTGGATGAGTTGATCCGGAGTATAGCGTGATAGGACGGCGATGAGTTCCGGATCTTCTCCAGGGTTTTGGAATGTTCTACTGGAGATCACTGGCTCATCCTCTCCTTGGGAGGTGGAAGATTCATCGGAGTCTTTTCTCTGAGGACCTTCTCTGGACGTTTGGAGCATCCCTATGAAGGTCTGTTGTGGATCTTCTTCAATCTCAAACAGAGGATTGTGAACAATATTGCCACCGAACTGGTCCATATCATCATATACAGCATTGACATACATTCGGTTCATTATGAAGTACAGACCCTAGCTGATTTTAGGTTTCACTTGAAATGTTTGCCAATGTTCTAGCAAAACAAATTTAACCCCTTAACGACCCTTCACTTTTCCAAAACTTGTTGCACTGGGATTCAATTAGGCGTCTTCAAACTTGAGATAGTTCACTGATCTCTCACACAAACCCCAAGGTTCTTACAGGGTGGTTTCAGGTACAACCTGCTCGGCGGCCAAGTGGGAATCCCTGGCTCGCGGAGACTGACGGAGGTTCCCAACAGAAAAAGACTAGTCGCACCCGAGTGGGAATCCTCAGGTGGAGAGTCAGATCCTGCGGGAGAGGTGACTAAAGAGTGTGATGCCGGCTCTTCCTTAAAACCCCCTCGGAGAACACCCCAAAAACCCAAAAGGTTAACAAATGGCAGATCAGAATAGGTGACAGCACATCATGCATGAACAGCAGTAGCAAGCAGAGAATAAGCTAAGCAGAACAGGTAACAGCACATCATGCACGGACAGCAACAGCAAGAAGTTACAGAACTCACGTGGGTCGACGGCCAGGGGCTGGCCGTCCCAGGGGGCGGACGGCCAGGCTTTGGCCGCCCAAAGGGATGTCAACGGCCATGATACGGCCGTCCAACGGTCCTGACGGCTAAGAGATGGCCGTCCAAAGGTAGGTAGACGGCCAAGGATCCGCCGTCAACGTGTCTGGACGGCCAGGAGGTGGCCGCTCAAGGATACATCGACGGCGAGGGGTGGTCGTCTACAGGGTTGGACGGCCAGCTGTTGGCCGTCCTCAGGTGATGCCGACGGCCGACCGCTAGCCGTCCAAGAGGCTCGACGGCCGGGGTCCCGCCGTCTAGAGACTACGGAGTTCAGGATCCTCACCTTCTTTTCCTTTGAACGTGACGCGTGCAGCGAGCTACTGTGGTCCCACCGTGATCGCCAGAAGGCTGTAGGCGCCCGGAACGTCCCCCTCCGCGGCTGTGCAGCGCCCGCGGGGCCTCGGCGTTGGGGGTTTCTCCGTACGTCTTAGCACTGTGGCGATTCAAAGAGGAGGGGTTAGAAATGAGAGTGTGATCGCCAGGAGCATTACCTTTCGGTTCCTGTGCTCCGCAGGAATGTAGAAGATGATCGCGTTTTGTGAGAGCGGGAGACGTCGATTCCTCCTTCTCTTCCTCCGGCCGGCCAAAGGAAGAGAGCCCGAAATTCTGTACGTGTGTAGGTGGTAAGGATCCCTGAAAAGAAAAAGACCAAGCAAAGACGAACCCGATTAGAACTGTAGAGTGCAAAATCTATTCAGAAAGGCGTAAAAAACTAACTAAAATCAGTGGAAAACGCACCGGATGGGTGGTGGGGAGGGAAGGTGACCATATGTTATGGCCACCCACCTCCCGTTTTTTTTTAAAACCTCTGTGGGAGTACGGATGGCTAAGTCATCCTATATGTACATGCATGCAAGTGAAGAGGAGTGGCGTGTGTGGAGAATGAATGATATTACTAATGTAAGAGAATGAGTAAAAAATAAAAGGGAGAAGTTAGAAAGGCAAGCCCGTTTCCAGATGTAACCTGAGCCTTCCTCCTTGAGGTCTCCTCGAGCCTCTCACCAGAAAGTCCCTCTCTGCCTCTCCAAAATTCCTCTTAACCAAAAAAAATCCTTCCTCTTGTCCCCCCCTTTCTTCCTTCTTAACCCCCGCTCGAGAGGATGTGGAGGGTTTAAATAGGCGAAGGAAAAAAGGGAGAAATCAGGGGTCTAAATCCCCGTAAATCCCCCTTCAACCAATGGGGAGTGGTCAAGGGTTGGCGGTAGTGGCCGCGGCAGTCGACGGAGTGGGGAGTGGTCGGAGTAGTGGGGGACGAGGGCGGAGAGTAGAGGAGATCATGGGGAAGACGGGGTCAAAAGGTGGTTAAGGAGTGGACGGCCAGGTGACATGCCTTCCACTCTTGCGGTGGAAGGCGACCCGGCTGGCCTTCGAGGGGAGTGGAAGGCGAGGGGTGGCCTTCGAAGGAGGTGGAAGGCAAGGGGTGGCCTTCGAAGGCGGTGGAAGGCAAGGGGTTGGCCTTCTACGAAAAAGTGAAGAAAAAGTGGCCAAAAGGTGGACGGCAAGGTGGTTGGCCTTCGAAGGGGGTAGAAGGCGGGGGGTGGCCTTCGAAGGCGGTGGAAGGCAAGGGGTTGGCCTTCTAAGAAAAGGTGAAAAAAGGTGGCCAAAAAGGTGGTTGGCCTTCGAAGGGAGTAGAAGGCGGGGGGTGGCCTTCGAAGGTGGTGGAAGGCGAGGGGTGGCCTTCGAAGGGGGTGGAAGGCGGACTGGCTGGCCTTCCACGAAGAAGGTGGCTAGGGTCGGGATTTGGTTAATGGGCCTAGCCGGTAGTGGGCTGAGATGGCTGAAATGAGGGGATTTTAGTGATGAAGGGCTACTGATGGGCAGGGTTCATGACCAAAAGGGTGGTCCAAAATCGGTGTCTACAACGTCGTGCATGGACGACGCCTTTTTGAAGGGCGTCGGGCCATCACGACGCCTTTTAGACAGGAATCGCCTGACTGAGAGTCTGCCAGTTCGGGGATTCTGGGACTAAAAGACGTCATGGGTGGGCGACGCGTTTTTGAATAGCGTCGGGTAGCCATGACGCCTTTTAAGGCAGAAATCCCCTGAGTAAGGCCTTTGGAATTCCTGGTTTTCTGTGCTAAATGGCGTCTGAGGATGTAGACGCCTTTCGAAAGACGACCACTGGTGTCGACGCCTTTCAAGGCCTGATGCTGAAGACAGTGTTTTACATAAACCAGTACATGGAGCTTGAATGGCATCGGCCTTGGGCGACGCGATTCAAGACAGAACCTCACTAATTCATGCCAGTAAAATGTGTTCATACTGCTAGATAGATGGTTAGTGCATGTTTTGGTGTACGCGATAGAGATGGATTCTGCATGACCGGGTGATACTATTGTGTGTGTTATGCGATCGCGGACTTTTCACGTGACCGGATCGTACTGTGCTGGGTTTTATGTTACTGTGGACCTGGAGTGACATTGTAGCTCTTTATCACCCTGTGCTGGTGGGGGCGTGAGCACAGCGCCGGTGGGGGCGTGGGCGGGGTGACGCCTAGTGAGAGAGGGTCACCTGGTGAACCCCGGGGTTAGCTAGTGCCGGTGTCGGAGTGGTACATTCGGAGAGTCACTCATGCTGAGGGAAGGAGTAACCACCTGAGCCAGTTGGGCCGGAGTAGCTAGTGTACTATCCGAGGGGTTACTGCTTGGTCTCAGCGGGTCGAGGTTTTCCCCACCGTTGTTTGTGTGGTTAGCGAGTTCCATCGAGATGGCAGTTGTGGATTCCCTAGTCGGCTGGTTTAGAATATGCATGTTTAATATATTTCGACTGCATGTGATTTCACGTTGAGAATTAGGAGTTGTACCTACTGTGCTTGTTACTTACCGTTAGTTGTACTTTACACTTGTGGGTGTGTGCGTGGGCAGTGGGGATCGAAGGATCCCTACTGAGTCTTATCTTGAGACTCACCCCTGCGGTTTTCAGGTGAGGACTCCCAGCAGACTTAGAGCGGCGTGTGCGGCCGTGTGTTGAGCGCCTTCAGCGGTTGTTCCGGGGTATGCCCCGATGTAGTTGTTATTTACTTCTGGCCTGTATGTTTAATTATTTCTTTTCAGTTGGAGTATGTAATTATTTGCTGTATCGAGTCGCATTGTAATAACTTTTAATTTCTGCACTTTCATTTCTATTCAATGCAATGTGGATGCTTAGCTTAGTTTATTATTTGTTTCCCAGACCTACTTAGATCCTGGTTTGGTTCCAAATTAATGATTCGGTACCCATTTAGTAATCGGATCCCCGATTATAGGGTGGCGGGTCGTTACATAGAGAGAGAATGCTCTAGGAAGGATGCGCGGAAGTCCCTGGCCAGGGCGGACGATAATATCGGGAAAGGAGTTTTCCGATATTCATCAGCCGCATCCAATCCAAGTGAGTCGACCAGTTAGGGTTTGACAGCTCGCCATACCCTGAGTTGACTCGAGAGCATTGTACGAATGAAGGATTATATCCACGCGGTAACTGTCGGCGGAAAGGTTCCAAGAGTGGGTTACTTAACCCCAATACCTTCCGGGTTCACGCGGTGTTGCTTGGTACCCAACGTGATCGGAGGCCCGGTCGAATTCGATGTGCGACATCAATTCGATTGATTAATTAATTAATAAAGGGTTATTAATTAATTAATAAAGCCAGTGAGGAGTCACTGGACTTGTTGGGCCATTAACTGGACTGGTACTTGGGCCTAGAGGGTCATACGCAAATGCTTCTCAAGGTGATGGATAAATAAGTGGGTTTTATATAAACCGGGGGTTTTTATGAAAAACCGCGCGGTTAGTATAAAACATAGCGAACGGGCTGAGCAGGCCAAGCTGCTGTTAACCCTAGCCGCCCCCCTCTGTTTTCTCTCTCTCTCTCTGGCGTCCAGACAGATCTAGATCTGCTCTGCTGCTTCTCCGAATCCCGTTCGACGAGAAATCGTCCCCGCGCTGCGGCGACCAGCGGAGGTTTCGTGGGCTGCGAAGAATGAGGAATGTGAGGATATCCGTCGCGAGGAGGATCGCGTGGACTTCGCTAGAGGCCGGGCACTTGCGCGGCTTGCGGTGTCACACCGACGGAACCGAACGGTTGCGGATTCGAATCCGCACACGGTGAGAACTTCGATTATCTGATAATCGATTTTAGTTTTTCGAAACAGGAAAATGGATCGCTGTTTTATTTTATTTCTGTTGCGTGAGCGATCCGGAGAAACCCGAGAAAACCCAACAGGAAGAAGAACCGGTCAGTGAGGGTCCCGGGCTTCGGCCCAAGAGAACCCCCTCCGACGGCTAAGTCAGCTTCTGAAGAAGATTCGATTCAGAAGAGAAGGAAGAAGAGGTAGCATTAATGCTTTTGTACTGTTGTCCTTGGTCAAGAAGACATACCTTTGGTAATAAATAGCCTTGTATTTATAACGGAGGATAGAGGTTACTCAACCGTGGCAGCCGATATAGGACTATGTCTTAGTTTACTGGTAAACCGCCATAGCGCCTAACCCTCCCATCGGAGTGGGCCGAATATGGCCACTGGGCCGAAGGTCGGGGGCCGCTGTTGGGCCGAATGCTGCTAGTGGGATGAAGCCAATTGGGCTGTAGGCCGCTAGCTGGGTTGAGGCCAATTAGGCTAAGGGCCGCTTGCTGGGCCATTTGTACTAGGCCGCTTATTGGGCCGAGTGCGGTTGGGCCGCTAATGTGCCGAATGTTGCTGGGCCGCTGATGGGCCGAAGGCTGCTGGGCCGAGGGCCGCCAGTGAGCCTCTTGTTGTTGCTGTTGGGCTGTTTAATGGGCTGCTAATGGGCCGAATCGGATTCTGCCCCATCACATATCTTTGGCATTGCAGACTTGGTCATTTAAGAGAGAAGAGGATTTCTCACCTATGTTCAAATGGATACTTGAATTCATTCGAATTCAAATAATTTGATACCTGTGAGTCGTGTCTCATGGGGAAGATGACTAAAGCTCCTTTTAGTGGACATGGTGAAAGGATTGCTGAGCTTCTAGAACTCATACACACGGATGTATGTGGACCCATGTCAATAACAACTAAAGGAGGATATCTCTATTTCATTTCTTTTATTAATGACTTCTCTAGGTATAGCTGTGTGTATTTAATGAGATATAAATCATAAACTTTTCATAAGTTTAAGGAATATAAGAATGAAGTAGAGAAGCAGAGTGGTAAAAGTATTAAAACTCTTCGATCGGATCGAAGAGGTGAATACTTAAATTTCGAATTCACTTCTTACCTGAAGGACAATATAATAATTTCTCAGTGGACTCCACCATATACGCCACAATATAATAGTGTATCTGAAAGGAGAAATAGGACCTTGTTAGACATGGTCTGTTCCATGATGTCCTTGTCAGAATTACAATTGTCTCTATGGGGGTACGCCTTAGAGACAACAGCCTACTTGTTAAACAAGGTTTCAAGTAAGTAAGTTTATAACACACCATATGAGATATGGAAGCGAAGGAAACCGAACTTTAATCATATTAAAGTTTGGGGGTGTCCTGCCCATATGAAGAGGAATGACGTAGTTAAGCTAGAGTCAAGAACAGACACTTGTTTGTGGGATATCCAATAGAGACATTTGGATGTTATTTCTATCACCCTTCTGAGCAAAGGGTCTTAGTGGCCAAGAGAGTTGTATTCTTGGAGAAGGAATATCTCCTCCAGAAAAACAGTGGGAGCTAGATAGAACTAGACGTGGTCTATGAACTACAAACTGGGAATACAGTCTCATTAGATGAGACACCACCTACGGAAAATGCTTAAAATGAAACACAGATGTTACAAAGATCTGGTAGGGTACTTAGAGAACCTGAGAGATATGTTGGACATGTCTCTGACAGTTCATCTAAGGTACAGATAAATGAGGATGATGATCCTTAATATTATCAGGAGGCAATTCGTAATTCTGACTCCAAGAAATGGAAGGAAGCTATGGATTCAGAAATCCAATCCATGTATACCAATAAAGTTTAGAACTTGCTTGACATACATGAAGGGAAGGTCCCTATCGGTTGCAAAGGGATCTTCAAGAGGAAGATCATAGCAAATGGACACATTGACACTTATAAGGCTCGACTGGTGGCAAAGGGATATTGTCAAAGACAAAGAATTGACTATGACGAAACTTTTTCACCTGTAGCAATGATAAAGTCAATTAGAATCTTCCTTGCCATTGCAGCATACCTAGATTATGAAATATGGCAAATGAATGTGAAGACAACTTTCCTTAATAGAAACATGTCAGAAGAGGTGTACATAGTACAACTTGATGGATTCACATCTAAGCAGCATCCTAATAAGATATGCAAGCTTTAGAAATCTATTTATGGATTGAAGCAGGCGTCTCGAAGTTGACATTTGAGATTTGATGAGGTTATCAAATCTTTTGACTTCATTCAAAATGAAGACGAACCCTGTGTTTACAAGAAGGTCAGTGGGAGCTCAGTGACCTTCTTTGTCCTCTATGTTGATGACATCTTACTCATTGAGAATGATGTAAGGATACTGACATCAACGAAGTCTGGGTTGTCCAAGACATTCTCCATAAAGGATTTGAGAGAAGCATCCTATGTCCTGGGCATAAGGATCTATCGTGATAGATCAAAGAGGATGCTGGATTGTCACAATCCATGTACATAGATACTATATTCAGGAAATTCCAGTTGGAAAATTCCAAAAGACGTCTCATTCCTATGAGACATGGAATTTACCTATCTAAGGGCATGGCCCCTAGAACACCTGAGGAAGTAGAGCACATGAGTCGGATACCCTATGTCTCGGCAATAGGGTCGATCATATATGCCATGCTATGTACTCGCCCTGATGTGGCCAATGCTTTGAGCATTACCAGCAGATATCAAAGTGATCCAGGCGAAGAGCACTGGAAAGCAGTGAAATGCATCCTTAAGTACTTGAGAAGAACTAAAGATCTTTTCTTGCTGCATGGAGGAAAAGGGACTTGCAATTGAGAGCATATACAGACTCTAGTTTCCAATCAGATTCGGATGATAGCTGTAACGACCCGCCACCCTATAATCAGGAATCCGATTACTAAATGGGTACCAAATCATTAATTTGGAACCAAACCAGGATCTAGATAAGTCTGGGAAATAAATAATTAACTAAGCTAAACATTCACGTCGCATTGAATTAAAAAGGAAGTGCAAGAATTTAAAAGTTATTACAATGCGACACGACACAACAAATAATTACATATTCCAACTGAAAAGAAATAATTAAGCGTACAGGCCATAAAATAAAATAACAACAACATCGGGGCATACCCCGGAACAACGGCTGCTGGCGCGCAACTCGAAGCAGTACTCTCCTCGCTAAGCCTGCCTGGAACCCTCACCTGAAAACCGCAGGGGTGAGTCTCAACGAAAAGACTCAGTAGGGATCCTTCGATCCCCACTGCCCACACGCACACCCACAAGTGCAAAAACGCAACTAAAGGTAAAGTAAGCAAGTAAAGCAGTAATTACTACTCCTAATTCTCGATATAAATCACATGCATTCGAAATATAACATGCATACCTCTAAAACCATTCTACCAAGGAGCCTACAACCAACGTCTCGGCAAAACACGCCAACCACACAAACGAAAGTGGGAAACACCGACCCCGCTGAGACCAAACAGTAACGCCTCGGATAGCATGCTAGCTACTCTGGCCCAACTGGCTCAGGTGGTTACTTGTAAGGACTGAGGTTTTCGGATCCGGTTATCGGGTCAATTTTCGGGGTCGGACCCTGTAGTTCAGGCCCTAATGGGGCTGGGACTCTGTTCCATTTCGCGTCAAGCCTGCTCGACCCGGTTTAAACGACGTCCAGCATTGCAGACGCGTTTTAGATTGTGCCGCGTGGGTTGGCCTTGGGTCGCGAGTGTACGGCCCCTGTCTTGTCGTCTGAACGGCGTCCGTGATGGACGACGCCATTCAGACTGTGACCCTGCGATGTCAGGGTATGGTGCCGGTCTTGTCGTCTAAACGGCGTCTTAAGTAGGTGACGCGTTTTAGACTTCTGTCAGTACGGCCCGTCATGTCAACTGATAAGCGTCCGTACAGCTCGACGCGTTTTATCCAGTTTCTGGTTACCCCGCGAACCCTCCTTCCTTTCCCTCATTTCTTCCTTCTCTCTCTCTCTCCTCCCTTCCTCCGGCGATTCCGACAACGCCTCCTTCCCCTCCCTCTTTTCCTCCCACCATTTCATCTCTCCCTCCACTCCATCGACCTCCTAACTCCCACCACTACCACCACCACCTCCTCTGCGGCGTTTTCTCTCCGGACGGCGGCCGACGTCCCGGTGGAGTAACTACGACCTCGGCGGTACCGGCGGCGGCGTGGGGCGAGACGGGTGGGCGGCTTGGAGCTTGGAGGAACTCAAGTAACCGGTAGGGTGACGATTCCCAATACATTTTCATTTGAATCTATGTTTTCCAGCGTTTGAAGCATGTTTTGGGGTGCTTTTTTTTTGGGTGAAAACGCTAAGTACATGTATGAGAAATTGGATGTCCTAATGGGTAGTTGGGTTCTCCTCCTTCCCCTTTATGTTTTGTGCCTTTTTCTATGCGTTTTGGTGGAGAAATCCCACCTCGAGGATTGGGGGAAGCGAAGGGGAGAACCTGTCTGTCGGGGTTAAATGGCGTCGAGGTTAAGCGACGCCTTTTAGAAAGGCGGCGCCCACCCATGACGCGATTCAACCCAATGACAGACCGTGTCCCGAACTGATAAGCGTCCAGGGACAGCAATGCCTTTTCAATAGGCGACTTGAGTCGACGACGCGTTTTAGTGAAAATAACCCCATGGCCTGTCCCTGTTTTCGGTCGCTAAAAGGCGACGAGGGACAGCGACGCCTTTCAAAAGGCGGCTACTCGTGGCGGGCTTAGCGAGGGGGTACTGCTGTGAGTCGCGCGCCGTCAGCTGTTGTTCCGGGGTATGCCCCGACGTAGTTGTTATCTTTATTTCTGGCCTGTATGCTTAATTATTTCTTTTCTGTTAGAGCATGTAATTATTTGCTGTATCGAGTCGCATTGTAATAACTTTTAATTCCTTCATTTTCCTTCCAATTCAATGCGATGTGAATGTTTAGCTTAGTTTATTGTTTATTTCGCAGACCTACTTAGATCCTGGTTTGGTTCCAAATTAATGATTCGGTACCCATTTAGTAATCGGATACCCGATTATAGGGTGGCGGGTCGTTACATTACTCCTTCCCCCAGCACGAGTGACACTTCATAGGTACCTCTCCGACACCGGTACTAGCTAACCCCGGGGTTCACCAGGTGACTCTCTCTCACTAGGCGTCACCCCGCCACTGCTCCCACCGGCACTGTGTCCCTCCCACACCGACACAGGGTGTCAAGTGCTACAACTGTCACTCTAGGTCCACAGTAGCACAAAACACAGCACAGTGCGATCCGGTCACGTGAAAAGTCCACGGTCGCACGAAACACAAGCAGTGTGATCAGGTCACATAGAATCCATCGTCATCGAGTATATTTAAAGCATGCATTAACTGAACTATCTAACAATGTAAACACATATTAATACCATGAATTAATGTGGTTCTGTCTTGAATCGCGTCGCCCGAGGCCGACGCCATTCAAGCCCCCTAAACTGGTTCATGAAATCTCGGCCTCAGAATATGGCCTAAAAGGCGTCGCCGTAGATAACCGCCTATTAAAACGCGTCGCTGTCCTTGGACGCCATTTACAGCAGAAGTCCCCTCTGATAGAAATCGTTGCCGGGACAATTTCTGCCTAAATGGCGTCGTGCTTGCCCGTCACCATTCTGAATGGCGTCGTCCTAACGCGACGTCATTTAGCGCCAGAAATCAGGTTTCTGTACCTCGACCCGAGGGTCCCCTTTAACCCCAAATTCACCCCAAAAACACCCAAGAAGGGGAAAACGAAGAGGGAAACCAATCCATCACATGAAAACCCACAAATCCACATTCATAGAAACCACCCTATCCATCAAGAAAGTCCCTAAACATGCTTATTCTACCGAAAAATCCCTTACACACATCATGCTTCAAACCGGGAAAACATGGTTTTTAAATGAAACACTACGGGAATCGTCACCCTACCGGTTGCTCGAACTCCTCCAAGCTCCAAGCCGCCAACCCGTCTTGTCCCCACGCCGCCACCGGTACCGCCGAGGACGTCGTTACTCCACTGGGACGTCAGCCGCCGTCCGGAGAGAAAACGCCGCGGAGGAGGTGGTGGTGGTAGTGGTGGGAGTTAGGAGGTCGATGGAGTGGAGGGAGAGGTGAAATGGTGGGAGGACAAGATGGAGGGGGAGGAGAGATCGCCGGAGCCGCCGGAGGAAGTGAGGAGAGAGAGAAGGGAGGAGAAAATGAGGGGAAGGAAGGAGGGTTCGCGGGGTCAAGTAGAAGCTGGGTAAAACGCGTCGTGCGGCACAGACACCTATCAGTTGACATGACGGGCCGTACTGACAGAGCTCTAAAACGCGTCGCCTATCCAAGACGCCGTTCAGACGACAAGACCGGCACCATACACTGACAACCCAGGGTCGTGCTCTGAATGGCGTCGTCCATCAAGGACGCCTTTCAGACGACAAGACAGGGCCGTACTCTCGCGGCCCGAAACCCGCCCACGTGGCGTCCACGTGGCACAATAGCCACTCGACTAAATGGCGTCCACTCAGCAGGACACCGTTCAAAAGGCATCGTGCATCCTAGATGTCATTTAGAAGGCACTCCCAGGCCCATTAGGGCCCAAACCAGGGGATCCAACCCAGAAACTGACTCGATAACCGGATCCAAAACCTCAGTCCTTACATTCTCCCCCCCTTAAAAGAATTTCGTCTCCAAAATTGTCTGCTACAATTAACGAGGTCGAAACATAAAGATACAAGCTCACAAGGGAACTTACGAGATAAGGTAGGAAAATTGCTCCCGCATCTCGTCCTCGCGCTCCCAGGTTGCCTCGCCCCCGGAGCGGTACTGCCAAATTACCTTAACCAGAGGTACAACCTTGTTCTGAAGGACCTGTTCCATGCGATCCTCAATACGTACTGGAAACTCTGGAAAGGACAAGTCCTCAGTGACCTCCAACTCTGAAAAATCTAAAAGATGGGGTGGATCCAGAACATATCTCCTCAACAACGAAACATGGAACACATCGTGCACCCCTGCTGTTTCTCCAATTCAAGCAAGAATGGGAAAAGGCCAATATATCGCGGACTCAGCTTACCTCACTTCCCGAATCTCATCACACCCTTGGAGGGTGAGACTCGGAGAAACACGTGGTCCCCAACCTCAAACTCAAGCGGTCTCCTACGGATGTCTGCATAACTCTTCTGCCGGCTCTGAGCTGCAATTAAATTCTGCCGTACTACTCTGGCAACCTCAGCACACTGCTGTACCAACTCTGGTCCTGCTATCTGCCTCTCGCCAATCTCAGACCAACTCACAGGAGATCGACATGGTCGCCCGTACAATGCCTCGTAAGGCGCCATGCCGATACAAGAGTGATAACTGTTGTTGTAAGCAAACTCTACCATAGACAAGTGCTGCTCCCAGGAACCTCCCCAGTCTAGGCAACATGCCCTGAGCATATCCTCCATAGTCTGAATGGTCCTCTCCGACTGTCCATCAGTCTCGGGATGATAGGCCGAGCTGAAGGCTAACTGTGTGCCCAAAACCTTCCGAAAATTCTTCCAGAACTTAGAAGTAAATCTCGGATTCCGATCTGATACAATGGATAAGGGCACCCCGTGCAGAAAGATGATCCGATCCACAAACAGCTTAGCCAACTTACCGACTGACCAGTCCTTCCTAATAGCCAGGAAGTGTGCTAACTTGGTCAGTCGATCAACGATGACCCAGATCGCGTCTCTTCTGCTAGGGGATACAGGTAATCCCATCACAGAGTCCATAGTCACATGCTCCCATTTCCATTCTGGGATCGGCAAAGGCTGCAACAATCCTCCTGGTCTCTGATGTTCTGCCTTAACCTGCTGACAAGTCATGCATCTAGCCACATACTCAGCCACATCCTTCTTCATACCAGGCCACCAAAAGTGCCTCCTCAAACAATGATACATCTTAGTCGTTCCGGGATGCACTGCATATCTAGAATGGTGCGCCTCATCCAGGACACTCCTGCGCACGTCCTCCTCGGTCGGAACATAGAGTCTACCTCTAAACTTGATTGTACCATCATCCCACAATTCCACCTCTAGTTTCTGAGAATCTGCGGTAATTCTACATCTGCCCTCTGAGCCTCAATCACAGCATGGTACACTGCTGGCCTCACCGTTAAGCTAGCCAACACGGCTCTATCAGCCTCCTATGGCCGAAAGGAAGATTCCACAACCTGCTCAAATGACCTTCATTCTCGAACCATGAGATATGACACGACTGTCTTTCGACTCAAGGCATCTGCCACCACATTCGCCTTGCCCGGATGATAAGAAAGGTCGAGGTCATAATCCTTGATGAATTCCATCCACCTGTGCTGTCTCAAATTCAGATCCCTCTGCGTGAGCACATACTTCAGGCTCTTATGATCGGTAAAAGGCTGAAATTTCTCTCCATACAAATAATGTCGCCAGATTTTCAATGCAAACACTACAGCTGCCAACTCTAAATCATGAGTGGGATAGTTCTCCTCATGCTTCTTCAGCTGTCTAGAAGCATAGGCCATGACCCTACCATGCTGCATCAGAACTGCACCCAAACCTCGACGTGATGCATCTGAATAAACTACAAATCCACCTGAACCTGATGGAAGCACCAATACTGGAGCCGAAGTGAGGCAAATCTTCAACTCAGTGAAACTCCGCTCACACTCCTCGGTCCACAGGAAACGAACTCCCTTACGAGTCAACCTCGACAAGGGGGCCGCTATCGAAGAGAAACCCTGAACAAACCGCCTGTAATAACCTGCTAACCCCAATAAGCTCATGATCTCAATAACTGTTGTTGGCCTACTTCAATCCATTACTACCTCAATCTTGGCTGGGTCCACTACAATGCCATCGCCAGAGATGACATGCCCCAAGAAGTGCACCTTGTCTAACCAGAATTCACACTTGCTAAACTTGGCATAGAGTTGGTGCTCTCTCAGAACCTGTAATACCTCCTGAAGATGTTTGGCATGCTCTTCCTCAGAAGAAGAGTATATCAGAATATCATCTACAAATACCACCACGAACTGATCCAGATAGGCCCTGAAGACCCGATTCATCAAGTCCATAAAAGCTGTCGGAGCATTAGTCAAGCCAAAAGGCATAACCAAAAACTCATAATTCCCATACCGAGTCCTAAAGGCCGTCTTACTAACGTCGACCTCACAGATCCTCATATGATAATACCCTGATCTCAAGTCAATCTTTGAAAACACCCTCGCAGACTGCAGCTGATCCATCAGATCATCGATCCTCGGAAGTGGATACTTGTTCTTTATCGTCACCTGGTTCAACTGTCTATAATCAATGCACAAACTCAGAGAACCATCCTTCTTCCAGACAAATAGAACTAGAGCATCCCACAGAGAAGTACTGGGATGAATAAAACCCTTATCCAACAGTTCCTACAACTGTGCCTTCAACTCAGTGAGTTCAGCTGACGCCATCCGATACGGGGCCTTAGACAGGGGCGCCGTACCTGGTGCAAGCTCAATAGTAAACTCAACCTCTCGCTGAGGAGGAAGGCCAGGCAACTCCTCAGGAGACACATCTACAAAGTCACACACTACAGGCACCTCCCGAGGACTAGGACTACCACTAACATTTGCTGGAACAACAGAGGCAAGGAAGGCCTCACAACCACCAACAAGTAACCTCTGGGCCTTAAAGGCAAAAATAAGAATACCTCGAGAAGAAAGCCTAATATCTTGGAAGTAGAAGGTCGGGATGTCCGGAATAGAGAAATGCACCCTCTTCCTGTGGCAGTCCACCTCAGCATAATAAGCCTCCAACTAGTCCATTACCAGGATGACATCAAAGTCGCGAATGGCGAGCACAACAGACTGGGCAGGTAACTCATGGCCCTCAATGGTCAAGGGAACATCACTCAAACAGTTATAAGACAACAAGAAATCCCCAGAAGGAACCTCTATCATCAACCCATCAGATATCTCATCAACGGGTGCAGAAAGAACATCTACGAACTGCTCAGAATTGAAAGAATGCGAAGCACCCGAATCAATCAACACATGTGCAGAGTTCCCAAGGACAGAAAGTGTACCTTCCACCAAGTTGGATGCGCGAGCCTCCTTCCTGGTGATAGCTAGAACTCTCCCCTGGGTCCTCGGCTTCTTTTGATCACCTGGTCCCTGCCCCTGACCACGCCCCTGCGGGCGAAACCTCGCCAAATGGCCCTGCTGGCCACAAGTGTAGCACCTCTCAGAAAAAGCAGGACACTGAGTCCCACCGTGAGTGCCACCGCAATGCCGACAGGCTGCCGGAAGCCTCTGAGCTGACTCCTGCTGCACACTGGACACTGACTGACTCTGCTGGCTCTGCCTCGGTCTGCTACTACCGCTGCTGTCGCTACTGCTGCCACCGCCACGAAAGAACCTCCTGAACCTGAGCCGAGTGAAGACGATCCTGATCCGGACAAAGGTGCTGCTGCTGCGGCCTTCCCCCTGCCACGAACTGGCCCCTGAGTAGTTAGTCCCCTCTCCCGAGCCGACTGATCCTGCTTTGCCTCTACTGCTGTGGCACACCTAACCGCCGATGCCAAATCTGTACAACAGTGGGATGCCACAAAACTCCTCAGACTGGACCTCAGTCCATCCACAAACCTCTCAGTCCGACGCTCCCCATCTCCTGAGATAAAAGCCACAAACCTTCCAAGTGAAACAAACTTCGTCTGGTACTCAAGCACTGTCATGCTTCCTTGGGTCAGCTCTATAAATTCCCTCTCCTTGGCCCTCTGAACATGCCTAGGGAAATACTGTGCATTGAATTCCTTCACAAAAGTCTCCTATGGAATCTCCCAGAGATTCCTATCCGCATAAGACAAATTCTTCAGAGTGGTCCATCAGTCATAGGCATCATCCTTCAACATCAAGGTAGCCAACAGAGTCCTCTCAACCGCCGCACAATCCATAGTGTCAAAAGTCTTCTCCATCTCCCTCAACCAATGAACAGCCTCATCAGGGTCGGGACGACCGGTGAAATGAGGCGGCCTCAGCTTCAAGAATTTCTCTAGGGTAGTCGAAGACCCTCCCCGAGCACTGGAACTCTCACTAGGGTCTCGGGTCTGGTATCTAGCCATCGTGTCCATCATAGCCTCCATGAAATGTTCCACACTCGGCCTACTGGCCTCAGATCCACTAGGGACATCTCCCCACTCTCTAATAACTGGCATCCTCTTCCTAGGAGCCATCTAATCGCCTACAATCACAAAATCGAAAAGTTCTAATTAGAATCCTAAAACCTAAAACCTATACTACCGTCGTGCCTGTACGGGATAATGTAATTATTTGTCGGACTCACAACATTTAACCTAGTTATTCATTTATTTGCCAGACCGAATGCTCTGATACCAACTATAACGACCCACCACCCTATAATCGGGGATCCGATTACTAAATGGGTATCGAATCATTAATTTGCAACCAAACCAGGATCTAGATAAGTCTGGAAAATAAATAATTAACTAAGCTAAACATTCACATCGCACTGAATTAAAAAGGAAGTGCAAGAATTTAAAAGTTATTATAAGGCGACACGACACATCAAATAATTACATACTCCAACTGAAAAGAAATAATTAAGCGTACAGGCCAGAAAATAAAATAACAACTACATCGGGGCATACCCCGGAACAACGGCTGCTGGCGCGCAACTCGAAGCAGTACTCTCCTCGCTAAGCCTGCCTGGAACCCTCACCTGAAAACCGCAGAGGTGAGTCTCAACGAAAAGACTCAGTAGGGATCCTTCGATCCCCACTGTCCACACGCACAACCACAAGTGCAGAAACACAACTAAAGGTAAAGTAAGCAAGTAAAGCAGTAATTACTACTCCTAAATCTCGATATAAATCAAATGCATTCGAAATATAACATGCATACCTCTGAAACCATTCTACCAGGGAGCCTAGAACCAACGTCTCAGCAAAACATGCCAACCACACAAACGAAAGTGGGAAACACCGACCCGCAGAGACCAAACAGTAATCCCTCGGATAGCACGCTAGCTAGTCCGGCCCAACTGGCTCAGGTGGTTACTCCTTCCCTCAGTATGACTGACACTTCACAGGTACCTCTCCGACACAGGTACTAGCTAACCCTGGGGTTCACCAGGTGACCCTCTCCCACTAGGCGTCACCCCGCCACTGCTCCCACCGGCGCTGTGTCCCTCCCACACCGACACAGGGTGTCAAGCACTACAACTGTCACTCTAGGTCCACAGTAGCACAAAACAAAGCACAGTGCGATCCGGTCATGTGAAAAGTCCACGGTCGCACGAAACACAAGCAGTGTGATCAGGTCACATAGAATCCATCGTCATCGAGTATATTTAAAGCATGCATTAACTGAACTATCTAACAGTGTAAACACATATTAATACCATGAATTAATGTGGTTCTGTCTTGAATCGCGTCGTCCAAGGCCGACGCCATTCAAGCCTCCTAAACTGGTTCATGAAATCTCGGCCTCAGAATATGGCCTAAAAGGCGTCGCCGTAGGTAGCCGCCTATTAAAACGCGTCGCTGTCCTTGGACGCCATTCACAACAGAAGTCCCCTCTGACAAAAACCGTTGCCGGCACAATTTCTGCCTAAATGACGTCGTGCTGGCCCGTCGCCATGCTGAATGGCGTCGTCCTAGCGCGACATCATTTCGCGCCATAAACCAGGTTTCTGCAGCTCGACCCGAGGGTCCCCTTTAACCCCAAATTAGTCCCAAAAACACCCAAGAAGGGGAAAACGAAGAGGAAAACCAATCCATCACATGAAAACCCACAAATCCACATTCATAGAAACCACCCTATCCATCAAGAAAGTCGCTAAACATGCTTATTCTACCCAAAAATCCCTTACGCGCATCATGCTTCAAAGCTGGAAAACATGGTTTTTAAATGGAACACTACGGGAATCGTCACCCTACCGGTTGCTCGAACTCCTCCAAGCTCCAAGCCGCCAACCCGCCTCGCCCCCACGCCGCCACCGGTACCGCCGACGATGTCATTACTCCACCGGGACGTCGGTCGCCGTCCGGAGAGAAAACGTCGCGGAGGAGGTGGTGGTGGTAGTTGTAGGAGTTAAGAGGTCGATGGAGTAGAGGGAGAGGTGAAATGGTGGGAGGACAAGATGGAGGGGGAGGAGAGATCGCCGGAGGAAGTGAGGAGAGAGAGAAGGGAGGAGAAAATGAGGGAAAGGAAGGAGGGTTCGCGGGGTTGATGGAAAATGTATGCTTTAAGTTATACTCGATGGTGATGGATTCCTTGTAACCGGATCGTACATGTGGTGTTACGTGCGACCGTGGACTTCTTACTGTGCTGTGTTTTGAGCAACTGTAGACCTAGAGTGACAGTTGTAGCGCTTTATCACCCTGTGCTGGTGTGGGTGGAGCACAGCGCCGGTGTGGGTGTGGCGGGGTGACGCCTAGTAAGAGAGGGTCACCTGGTGGACCCCGGGGTTAGCTAGTCCCGGTGTGGGTGTGGTACCTTTGGAGTGTCACTCGTGCTGAGAGAACGAGTAACCACCTGAGCCAGTTGGGCCGGAGTAGCTGGAGTGCTATCCGAGGGGTTACTGTTTGGTCTCAGCGGGTCGGTGTTTTCCCCACCTTCGTTTGTGTGGTTGGCGGGTTCTATCGAGACGTTGGTTGTGGGTTCCCTGGTAGATTGGTTATCAGATATATGCATGTTAAACATATTTCGAATGCATGTGATTCATATCGAGATTTAGGAGTAGTGATTACTGCTTTACTTGTTCAATGTACCTTCAGTTGTGTTTTACACTTGTGGGTGTGTGAGTGGGCAGTGGGGATCGAAGGATCCCTACTGAGTCTTTTCATTGAGACTCACCCCTGCAGTTTTCAGGTGAGGGTTCCAGGCGGGCTTAGCGAGGGGGTACTGCTGTGAGTCGCGCGCCGTCAGCTGTTGTTCCGGGTATGCCCCGACGTAGTTGTTATCTTTATTTCTGGCCTGTATGCTTAATTATTTCTTTTCTGTTACAGTATGTAATTATTTGTTATATCGAGTCGCATTGTAATAACTTTTAATTCCTGCATTTTCCTTCCAATTCAATGCGATGTGAATGTTTAGCTTAGTTTATTGTTTATTTCCCAGACCTACTTAGATCTTGGTTTGGTTCCAAATTAATGATTCGGTACCCATTTAGTAATCGGATCCCTGATTATAGGGTGGCGGGTCGTTACATTACTCCTTCCCCCAGCACGAGTGACACTTCATAGGTACCTCTCCGACACCGGTACTAGCTAACCCCGGGGTTCAGCAGGTGACCCTCTCTCACTAGGCGTCACCCTGCCACTGCTCCCACCGGCACTATGTCCCTCCCATACCGACACAGGGTGTCAAGCGCTACAACTATCACTCTAGGTCCACAGTAGCACAAAACACAGCACAGTGCGATCCGGTCACGTGAAAAGTCCACGGTCGCACGAAACACAAGCAGTGTGATCAGGTCACATAGAATCCATCGTCATCGAGTATATTTAAAGCATGCATTAACTGAACTATCTAATAGTGTAAACACATATTAATACCATGAATTAATGTGGTTCTATCTTGAATCGCGTCGCCCAAGGCCGACGCCATTCAAGCCTCCTAAACAGGTTCATGAAATCTCGGCCTCAGAATATGGCCTAAAAGACGTCGCCGTAGGTAGCCGCCTATTAAAATGCGTCGCTGTCCTTGGACGCCATTCACAACAGAAGTCTCCTCTGACAGAAACCGTTGCCGGGACAATTTCTGCCTAAATGGCGCCGTGCTGGCCCGTCACCATTCTGAATGGCGTCGCCCTAACGCGACGTCATTTAGCGCCAGAAACCAGGTTTCTGTACCACGACCCGAGGGTCCCCTTTAACCCCAAATTCACCCCAAAAACACCCAAGAAGGGGAAAACGAAGAGGGAAACCAATCCATCACATGAAAACCCACAAATCCACATTCATAGAAACCACCCTATCCATCAAGAAAGTCCCTAAACATGCTTATTCTACCGAAAAATCCCTTACACGCATCATGCTTCAAACCGGGAAAACATGGTTTTTAAATGAAACACTACGGGAATCGTCACCCTACCGGTTGCTCGAACTCCTCCAAGCTCCAAGCCGCCAACCCGTCTCGCCCCCACGCCGCCACCGGTACCGCCAAGGACGTCGTTACTCCACTGCGACGTCGGCCGCCGTCCGGAGAGAAAATGACGCGGAGGAGGTGGTAGTGGTAGTGGTGAGAGTTAGGAGGTCGATGTGTAAGGAATCGTCAAGAACGTAGCGGAGAATAAAAAAAACGATTCCTATGTATCGCTTGCTGGGATCGTAAAACGGACAATAAAATAACGCGGGAAGAACGGTTCTTCACCTTTGCGGGGTTTCGAATCTCCCGTGGATGATTCCGCCTCGGTAATCGCGCACGCGCACGATCTCTAGAGGTATCCACACGAGTTCCCGCTGCAGACGCGATTTCCTCCTCGACTTGAGTGCTCCGACCAGATCTCAAATCCACCGTGCGCGGAGAGAGACAGATCTACTCCAAAAGAGAGAGAAGGAGAGAGAGAGAGAAGATAGAGAATCTGGGGTGTAAAATTCGTCCAACCAACTTTTTACCCCACCCCCTTGGCCTCCTTATATAGAAATAAGGATAAGCACAAGGATTAATCCTCATAATTATACAAGAGTTTGGCCTTGGATAAATCTATATTAAATCTTCATGTTTATCCTGCGGCTTTTCATAAAAACGCAGATAAGCATGAAATTTAACGTCTTTCACCGTCTGACGAGAACTCTTATGTGTGTGACCCTCTAGGCCCATATATCAGTCCGGTTTCAGGCCCATTAAACTTAGAACTAATTCTAGAGTTTAATATTTATTAATTAACATTTAAACATCATATGTTAAATGATTAATTTAATAAACAAGTGGATTATCATCTGATGATTAATTCACTTGTGATCTTTTCGAATTGTGCGTCGTTAAATACTCATGAAAACGTTCAATCTAAATTTATCCGGCTCACTCAAATCAAATTTTGGAAATTAATAGTGGTGAGTCCGAGTCGATCCACAGGGAGTTAGAATTTTAACTTTGAAAACTTTGGACTTTAGTTAATCTAAAAATAGATGAGAATTTGAATAACTAATTACTTAATTAAGCTAAAACTCAATTAAGTAATACTACTTAAAAAATATAATCACTTTAATTAAACAAATCCTTTTTTTTTTTTCTTTTTTTTCAGGAATTAAACATAAACACTAATATAAAAAAAATAAGCACAACTACAATTTATGACAAAGACATTGAAATTTAACTTCGTGTAAAACATAAATTATCTAAAAATTATGAAATAAGTTACAAAGTTTAATTGTTTAATGAACTTAAACTAAACAATCAACATATTAAATAACAATTAGCTAACCCTAAACAATTAAACTAATTCTAAACTAATGGAGAAAGGGAAAGAAAATAGCAATCTGTGGGCTGCTGGCGCAATGGACCGCAAAGAAAGGAGAGTGGTGCAGTGGTCCAGGCTTTATGTTGCTGCCGCAGGTTTGTTGTTGTGAACTTGCAGGTTACATGCACTGGAAGCTCCAAGCATGCATGGCTGCACGTGGAGGCGGTTGCTGCTGCAACGTGGAGAGGCTGGAGGTTGGAGAAGCTGCTGGGCTGCATGCGCATGGGAGCTTGCAGGCGGCTGGGCAACGCGTGGAGGTGCAGCTGCTGGAACTTGGAGCTGCTGGGAGGATACTGGACGAGCAGGTGAAAGGGGGCCGCCGGCGTGCGTGGATGGCAGCTGCGTGCTGGAGGGGCTGCACAGGAGGTGCTGCTGGCCGTGCATGCAGGCGTGCATGCATGCACGTGGGGCTCAGCTGCTGGAGCGTCGCCGGCGCTGGGTGCTTGCCGCTGGGTGCTTGCCGCTGGAGGTGGAGGGCTTCAGCTCACATGCATGCAGGCGCGTGGGTCGACGGTGCTGCTGGCCGGCGCTGGCATGAAGACAGTGGGGTTGCTGCCGCTGGAGGTGCAGCAGATGCGTGGAGCTGGTACTTGAGAAGAGAAGAGAGAGGGAGGTAGAGAAGAGAGAACCGGAGAAAAACAGAGAGGGAGGACGAGAGAAAAGAAAGGGATTGCGTGGGAAGGAAAGAGAGAAACCGGCAAGGGAGAAAAGGATGCTCCGACAGGTGAGGAAGAATACAGGAGAGAGGAAGAGAGAGCTGGCTGTGGGAAGGGAAACCAGCAAGGGAGAATGGGAAACCGGAGAGGAAGAGAAAGAGGAGAGGAGAAGCTGTGGGAGAGAAAGGTTACGGAGGAGGGGGAGGACTCGGCTATTGAAAAAAAACAAAGAAGGAGAGACTAGGGAAAAAAATAGAGCCTCCTTGGAAGAGGGGAGAGGCTCAGAATATATGGGAGAGAAGAAGAGAGAGAGAGAGCGTGTGGGAGAGTTTTTGGAAAGGGAGAAGTTGGAAAACAAAACGGAGAGAGGAAGAGAGAGTCGGAATTGGGGAAGGAAAGAGGTTAAAGGAGAGGAAAAGGAAATTGGAGAAGAATTAAGATTCAAATTTCTAAAACGAGAGAGAGAGAAGGTTTTTAAAATAAAGGAAGAGATGTGTTTAGGAAATTGGAGAGACGGAAAGAAAGAGTGGGTTTTGGGAAACTCCAGCGAAGGAAGGAATCAAATTGCATTTTTACTCCTGTTTTAGTTGAAATCCGCATACTAGACCTCCCCCAAATTTTCGGAAACTCCACCAGCTGCACTGCATCATCGGCATGTCCTGTTCACATAAAATAAATATAAATTAGCGCATTATCATAAAAATATCATCATATTTATTCATTTCGTCTCGATTTTGTCGAAAAACCGCAAATGCGCTATACTCTTTTAATCACATGAAATGACGATGTTTTTAAGTCAGAATTTGATGAAATGGGTACCGTTGGACTTGTTACACAATTATCTATCATTTCATGCTATTTTGCAGATAAAAACATGAATATGATGCATATGATTGCCCTTAAATGATCAATTTAACACTTTATCACACCCCCCCAACTTACTCATTGCTAGTCCCTTAGCAATGCAAACAAGGAAAAGTTAGGACAAACAATGAATTATCATGCTTCATTTGTAGTATCTTTCACAATCAATTTAAGTGCTAGCCGATTGGTTAAGCTAAAAGTTTTCATATCCCACAATATTTTGATTCACGACAGGTGATTGTGCATGAAATTTGACACGCTTAGAACTCGTTTCCGACCTTTCTGGTATATTCTTGCCTTTACTACCTTTTAGATAAGACTATCTGGGGAGGAGAAGAGAATAAAAGGTTTCCCGATCAGTCAGCGATGACCGTTTTTCAGTTTCCGTCCCGACTCAGCACTTTTCACGACTTGGTCATATTTTTGGTACGATGGACTTTTTTTTTTTTTAGCGTGGCTTTTTCCTTTCATTGAACTTTTTCTTTTGAGAGTGCGTACTTTTTGCCACTCTATTTGAATTGCCTGAGGGGAGGTGCGTGCTTTTTGCCACCTACCTTCCTTTAGCTCTTTTAATGCCTTTTATTGCCTTTAATGTTTACAGCTGTCCATTTTAAATGATCGCCTCTTCCAGAGTGCTGAGTGGGACAGTCCCCTATTACGGATCCTATACATTCCTTTCGTTCAACCCAAACGAAAAATTAGAATAAGTAGTCTTATCCTTAAGGTTAATTCCAGCAATTCTATACTTTTAAGATCTTTCATTTATTCTAAGTTGCCGTGTGTGTGTGAAAATCATCCTGCCGTGGATTTTTGTGAAGTGGGATATTTAAACTTTGAAGGTTCTTTAACCAATGTGACAACAAAAAAAAACTGATTTGTTTGAGGTTTACTTAATGAAACATGATTTCATGTAATTTCCATAGGATGTGAAAGAAGTTTTTGAAAGAAATTTTAAAAATTTGACCATTTTTCAGTGAAAGATATCAGTTTTCTTCAAAAGATTTTGCATATCAAATTGATTGTCCCACCCCCCAACTTGATTGACATTGTCCTCAATGGCATAAAAAATATGAAAAACATGCAGCCAGAAGAGAATTTGTGAAGGAGCAAAACAACCTGTAATGAAGAGGCTGCGACATACCCACGGCGACTGCTGCTCAGGGACCTAAAAGGAAAGAAATACAAAAGCTGAAATAAAATATTGGGTTGCCTCCCAACAAGCGCTAAGTTTATCGTCTTCAGCCAGACGGAAGTTCAGTTAGTGTGGATCACTCAATTCTATGGATTCAGGTGGCTCATTTTGAAGATTTTCAATGAATGGTTTAAACGGTTGACCATTAACAGTAAAAGTGTTCCCACTTTTGGGATTCAGAATTTTAACGGCTCCATGATCGAAGGCTTTAACGACCACGAATGGTCCATCCCATCTGGATTTCAGTTTTCCTAGAAATAAGCGGAGCTTAGAGTTAAATAGCCAAACTTTCTGATTTGGAAGAAAGGATTTTCTCACAATATGTTTATCATGAAAAGCATTAGTTTTGGCTTTATAAATCTTTGAATTTTCATAGGCCTCGTTGCGCAACTCTTCCAGCTCACTCAGTTGTAAGGTTCGGTGGGAGCCAGCGTGGGCTAGGTCCAGATTGACTTGTTTAATGGCCCAATAAGCCCTATGTTCCAATTCCACCGGAAGGTGGCACGCTTTTCCAAAAATCAGGCGATAAGGAGACATGCCAATAGGAGTTTTGTAAGCGGTCCGATAGGCCCATAAAGCATCATCCAATCTTTCAGACCAATCTTTTCTATCGGGCCTAACGGACTTTTGCAGAATATTCTTGATCTCCCTATTGGAGACTTCCACTTGGCCACTGGTTTGGGGGTGATAAGGGGTAGCTACTTTGTGATTAATCCCATATTTCTTAAGCAAAGCCCAAAATTGGTAATTCGTGAAATGTGTTCCCCCATCACTTATGATAGCTTTAGGCCACCCGAACGGAGAAAAGATATTCTTCTGAACGAATTTAATAACCACTTTATGATCATTGGTTCGGGTGGCTACTGCTTCAATCCATTTTGAGACATAATCCACCGCTACCAGAATATATGTATGTCCAAAAGTGGGTGGAAAAGGTCCCATAAAGTCAATCCCCCAAACATCAAAGACTTCAACTACCAGGATTGGGTTGAGTGACATCATATCCCTTTTCGCCATATTTCCTACAGCCTGACATCGAAGGCAAGTTTTGCTAAATTGATGGGCATCTTTGAAAAGTGTGGGCCAGTAAAAACCACTTTGCAGGACTTTGGCTGCAGTTTTCTTTCCTGAGAAGTGGCCCCCACAGGCCAGATTATGGCAGAAGTTAAGAACACTATGTTGTTCTTCTTCAGGAACACATCGCCTAATGATTTGATCAGGACAAGATTTGAATAATTCAGGATCCTCCTAGAAATAATATTTTTCCTGAGAAAAGAATTTGTCCTTTTCACTTTTAGTCCATCCTTCCGGGAGCTGATTAGTCACCTTGTAATTGACAATATGAGCATACCATGGTGCAGCAGTGTGAGAAATGGTCAGTAGATGCTCATCAGGAAAGGAATCAGTGATTGGTGTACTTTCATAGATCGTAATTCGGGATAGGTGGTTAGCTACCACATTCTCAAAACCCTTCTTATCCCGAATTTCCACATCAAATTCCTGAAGGAGTAAGATCCATCTAATAAGTCGAGGCTTTGCATCCTTCTTGGTCAACAGATATTTTAGAGCTGAGTGATCAGAATAGATTATGACTTTTGCCCCTAAAAGATAAGATCTGAATTTTTCTAAGGCAAAAACCACGGCTTAACAATTCCTTTTCGGTGGTGGTATAATTCATTTGAGCATCGGCAAGGGTGCGACTTGCATAATAGATCACCACGGGACACTTGTTGATTCTTTGTCCCAAAACTGCACCGATAGCATAATCCAAGGCATTACACATGATTTCGAAGGGTAAAGACTAATCTGGAGATTGAAGAATCGGGGCTTTGGTCGAAGATTCCTTCAGAGAATTGAATGCCTTGATGCAAGATTCATCTATTTGGAAAGGAACGTCCTTAGCTAGGAGAAGAGTTAGAGGCCGGGCAATTTGAGAGAAATTGTGGATAAATCGGCAATAGAAACCGGCATGGCCAAGGAATGAACGGATCTGTCTGACTGAGGTAGGAGGAGGAAGATTGGATATGAGATCGATCTTAGCTTTATCTACTTCTATCCCCCCTTCAGACACAATGTGGCCTAGAACAATGCCCTCTCGAACCATAAAATGGCTATTTTCCCAGCTAAGTATCAGATTGGTATCAATGCATCTTGCTAGCACCTGTTTAAGATTTTCCAGGCAATTTTCAAAAGAATCCCCGAAGATTGAGAAATCATCCATGAAAACTTCGAGGAATTCTCCCACCATATCGGAGAATATAGCCATCATGCACCGTTGAAATGTGGCTGGTGCGTTGCATAATCCAAATGGCATCCTCCTAAAAACAAACGTGCCATAAGGGCACGTGAAGGTGATTTTTTCTTGATCTTCCGGGTAAATAGCCACTTGATTGTACCCGGAGTACCCATCTAAGAAGCAAAGTACTTCTGGCCCGATAACTTCTCTAGAATCTGATCCATGAATGGGAGTGGAAAGTGATTCTTCTTAGTCATTAGATTCAGCTTTCGGTAATCAATGCACACTCTCCATCCCGTGGTAAGCCTAGTGGGTACCTCTTCTCCATGATCATTCTTGATAACTGTTAATCCAGATTTCTTGGGTACCACTTGAGTTGGTTTGACCCATTTACTGTCTGATATTGGGTAAATAATACCCGCATCCAGCCATTTCACAACTTCCTTCTTCACCACTTCTTTCATATTGGGGTTAAGCCGCCTTTGCATCTCCCGACTGGGCTTAGAATTCTCTTCCATATAGATGTGATGCATGCAAATGGACGGGCTAATTCCCTTTAAATCTGCCACCGACCATCCAATAGCACCCTTGTGGTCTTTGAGGACTTCGGTTAATTGGGCCTCCTGCGGCGATGTAAGATTTGCCGCAATGATGACCGGGAGAGTTTGGTCCGGACCCAAAAAGATATACTTGAGAGGCTCAGGTAATGGTTTGAGTTCAAGCTCAGGAGGGTCCTCTAAAGATGGCAAAGCGGGCTCAGACTGTAAGGCTGGTAAAGGTTCAACCTTGGGCCAAGATGTTAATGGGCCGGGCGAATCCTTTAGAGTATTGGCTTCTTCCAAAAGGTCATATGTGGACATCTCATTTTCTTCAACCAGATTATCCAAGACATCAATAGTATGGCATTCTTTTTCATGATCTGGGTATTGAGACACTTTGAAGACATTAATCTGGACCTTTTGACCCCCAAATGAAATGTCCATTATGCCAGTTTCACAATTTATATTAGCTTTGGCAGTGGCTAAGAATGGACGACCTAAGATGATCGGGGTGTGAATGAGTTCCTCAGGTAATGCCATATCCAGAATAAGAAAATCCACGGGAAAATAACAATCATGAACCTTTACAATGACATCCTCAATTAATCCCCGTGGAGTTTTCACAGACCTATCAGCTAACTGCAAGATGATGGATGCGGGCTTTAATTCTCCAATATCAAATTTTTCATAAATAGCTGTTGGCAATAGATTTACACTCGCACCTAGATCCAATAAAGCTCTCTCAAATGTAACTCCAGCTAAGTCACATGAAATTAGAGGTGCTCCAGGATCCTTTAACTTCTTGGGTAAATGATTCATCACAATTGCACTAACATCCTCAGAAAGCCGAACCTTTTCGGGTGCCATTCTAGATTCTCTTCGTGGAGTACATAATTCCTTGAGAAACTTGGCATAAGCTGGTACATGCTTGATGGCATCGAGGAGTGGAATATTAATTTGGACTTGTTTGAACAAATCCAACAACTCCTCATTCTGGGCCAATTTCTTCCTGGTATTGGGCTTAGCTAACAAGGCATTAGGAAATGGCACCCTTGGTTTATAAGAACTTGGGCCTTCATCAATCTTCCCTTTTTCTTTCAGATCCTCCTCCAACTTCTCCCTGATGGGCTCATCTTCACTCTCACTTTCAATTTCCTGAGGTCCATCAGTGGAACCTTTAGCTAACTCTCCATCTGCATGTGGTTTTTCTAAACTTCTCCCACTCCTAAGGGCTGAAATGGCTTTAGCATTCTCAAATTGTGGCCCTTTAGGTTGTGGTACCGGGCCAGGCTGAGGTAAAAGGCCCGATTGCTGTGGAAAACCCGGAGGTTGATTCCTTGGATTGGCAACGGGTTGACTAGGAAGTTGGCCTACTTCTCTTCTCATCGCGGCCTCAGCTAGTTGGCCCATTTGACTTTCCAACTTAGCAATGGATTGTTGCTGGGTCAAAATCAGTTGTTGGAGTTGAGTGAATTTATCATCAAAGTTGGGCTGAGGAGGTTGTTGGTAAGTAGGTGGAGGATGGTATTGGGTTGGCTATCCGGATTGGAATGAGTGGTAGTGGGCCGGTTGACCTGATTGATACTGGGCCGATTGACCTGATTGATATTGGGCCGGTTGAGAAAACTGGGCTTGAGATCCCCTAGCCTGAACATTTCCATAGAAATTAGATTGTTGTTGGAATGAATTATGTGGCTTTGGGGCTTGATGCATGGGAAGATTGGACATTGGTAATGGGGCCTGCTGATTCTTCCAAGAGAAATTAGGGTGGTTTCTCCAACTTGTAAGTATTTGAGAATGGATCATTATTGGGCCTGGAGAATCCCTGAGCAGCCTGAACTTGTTCTTGAATGAATGGTGGGAGTTGGACCGCAGTCGGGCATTCATTCACTTGATGGGTTGGACTTGCGCATAAGGCACAAATGTCATGATTAACAGAGGATGGGTCTTCATATGGACTAGATTGTGTTGGGTAAGTAGGCTCTTGCTTGTTTAAGGCCAGGAGTTGGTCTAGTTTCTGGGCCAAGATGTCTACCTTATCCAATTTCTGATTAATCAGATTTATGTCCATTCTAGATTCGGGTTCTCCACGGGCCTTAAGTTCATACATTCCAGTCCGTTTAGATGGCCCAACAGACCTTTCATAAGATGATAATGAGGCATGATTGATGGAATTTTCACTTAACATCTCAAACAGATCATAGGCCTCATCTTCATTTTTCATCATAAACGCCCCTCCACATGAAGCATCCACCATCTGTCTGAACTGTTCAGACAATCCTTCATAGAATGCTTGGACAATTTGCCATTTTGAAAGCCCATGATGAGGGCATTTTCTAAGCAATTCTTTCAGTCTTTCCCAAGATTCATGGATCAATTCCCCGGGAGTTTGGGTAAAACTCGTGATGGCCCGTCTCATGGTATTGGTCCGCCCGATGGGATAGAACTTCTTGAGAAATTCTTTCTGCATTTCTTCCCATGTCCTAATGGGCCTTCCTATGGTTCCCAACCAATATTTAGCCTTGTCCTTTAATGAAAAGGGAAATAAGGTCAATTTAAGGCCATCATCGGTGAAATTCTGGATCTTCACCGTGGAACAGATTTCTAGGAATTCATCTAGATGCTTATAAGGATCTTCATTAGTATTTCCATAAAAGGATGGGAGCATCTGAATGGTGCTAGATTTGATTTCATATTGATTGGCTGGATTCTGAGGAAGATGAATACAAGATGAAGGTTGATATCGATTTGGAATGAAATAGTCCTTCATTTGCTTTGGTGGGTCCTGATTATCAGCTATTGGATCTTGTGGTGGATTTCTGTGATGTAAGATTCTTTCTATTTCAGCAAGTGGTCCTACAAGGTTAGGATTTTTAGATCTCCTACCTTGCATGCACTAGGACTGATGGAGAGAGGATTTTGTTTTCTATTTTTTTTTTTTTTTTTTTTTTTAAATGCAAACAATTTTGACAAACAAATTATCCTAATGATCTAATGTTAACTTAGACTCTATGTAAATTTTCTTATAAGGTGAATGGATTCCACCTCGAGTCACAACCACAATCAGTCAACGGCCAGGTAAGAGGTGGGGTGGTGGGAGGCTCCTCCTACTTTCGTAGGGACCTAATTAGAGAACCACTTTCCCGCTTAGACGTTTGCCTTTTTACCTCTAGCCTAGACACCGTTGCCAAAAATGGAGGCAACCCGAGATTTAAACCACTCACAGTGTAAACCCTAGATTCTCTTTCGACTTGCTTTTAATTGGATTAGGAAATGCCAATGCAAGGAAGGTGATTTGTGGGCTAAGGAAGGGTGATCAAATCCCTACCTTATGTGGTTAAAGTTGCTACCCTTAAAGTCTTTTTGAATGCAATCATGAATGACTTGCTAAAAATTGAAACACGTACCTTTCCCCCGCAATCTTCAACAATTTATGGAAATAACTGTGCAAGAAAACTAGCTCATGCTTTCCTAGAATGATGAATGCCTAGCATGGAAGGTTTCTAATCTTGGAGATGAAAATTTTTAACTTTGAATGTTCTTCTTTTTGTTTCTTTTTTTTTTAGTTAATAGAAACCTATCTAAACTAGAAACTACAAAAATAGAAACTAACTAGAATAAGAAAATTGAAACATAGAAAGTTGGAACACACTGACTATGATTTCGCTTTCCTTCTTTTTCTTTTTTTTTTCAATATACCTGCAAAAATAAGAGAAATAAGGTTAGCTAAAGAATAATTACACTAAATCCAAGATAATCAAAACTAAAAATCTAAATCTCTGGCAACGGCGCCAAAAATTGATCGTTTCGAATTGTGCGTCGTTAAATACTCATGAAAACGTTCAATCTAAATTTATCCGGCTCACTCAAATCAAATTTTGGAAATTAATAGTGGTGAGTCCGAGTCGATCCACAGGGAGTTAGAATTTTAACTTTGAAAACTTTGGACTTTAGTTAATCTAAAAATAGATGAGAATTTGAATAACTAATTACTTAATTAAGCTAAAACTCAATTAACTAATGCTACTTAAAAAATATAATCACTTTAATTAAACAAATCCTTTTTTTTTTTTCTTTTTTTTCAGGAATTAAACATAAACACTAATATAAAAAAAATAAGCACAACTACAATTTATGACAAAGACATTGAAATTTAACTTCGTGTAAAACATAAATTATCTAAAAATTATGAAATAAGTTACAAAGTTTAATTGTTTAATGAACTTAAACTAAACAATCAACATATTAAATAACAATTAGTTAACCCTAAACAATTAAATTAATTCTAAACTAATGGAGAAAGGGAAAGAAAATAGCAATCTGTGGGCTGCTGGCGCAATGGACCGCAAAGAAAGGAGAGTGGTGCAGTGGTCCAGGCTTTATGTTGCTGCCGCAGGTTTGTTGTTGTGAACTTGCAGGTTACATGCGCTGGAAGCTCCAAGCATGCATGGCTGCACGTGGAGGCGGTTGCTGCTGCAACGTGGAGAGGCTGGAGGTTGGAGAAGCTGCTGGGCTGCATGCGCATGGGAGCTTGCAGGCGGCTGGGCAACGCGTGGAGGTGCAGCTGCTGGAACTTGGAGCTGCTGGGAGGATACTGGACGAGCAGGTGAAAGGGGGCCGCCGGCGTGCGTGGATGGCAGCTGCGTGCTGGAGGGGCTGCACAGGAGGTGCTGCTGGCCGTGCATGCAGGCGTGCATGCATGCACGTGGGGCTCAGCTACTGGAGCGTCGCCGGCGCTGGGTGCTTGCCGCTGGAGGTGGAGGGCTTCAGCTCACATGCATGCAGGCGCGTGGGTCGACGGTGCTGCTGGCCGGCGCTGGCATGAAGACAGTGGGGTTGCTGCCGCTGGAGGTGCAGCAGATGCGTGGAGCTGGTACTTGAGAAGAGAAGAGAGAGGGAGGTAGAGAAGAGAGAACCGGAGAAAAACAGAGAGGGAGGACGAGAGAAAAGAAAGGGATTGCGTGGGAAGGAAAGAGAGAAACCGGCAAGGGAGGAAAGGATGCTCCGACAGGTGAGGAAGAATACAGGAGAGAGGAAGAGAGAGCTGGCTGTGGGAAGGGAAACCAGCGAGGGAGAACGGGAAACCGGAGAGGAAGAGAAAGAGGAGAGGAGAAGTTGTGGGAGAGAAAGGTTACGGAGGAGGGGGAGGACTCGGCTATTGAAAAAAAACGAAGAAGGAGAGACTAGGAAAAAAAATGGAGCCTCCTTGGAAGAGGGGAGAGGGTCGGAATATATGGGAGAGAAGAAGAGAGAGAGAGAGCGTGTGGGAGAGTTTTTGGAAAGGGAGAAGTTGGAAAATAAAACGGAGAGAGGAAGAGAGAGTCGGAATTGGGGAAGGAAAGAGGTTAAAGGAGAGGAAAAGGAAACTGGAGAAAAATTAGGATTCAAATTTCTAAAACGAGAGAGAGAGAGGGTTTTTAAAATAAAGGAAGGGATGTGTTTAGGAAATTAGAGAGACGGAAGGAAAGAGTGGGTTTTGGGAAACTCCAGCGAAAGAAGGAATCAAATTGCATTTTTACTCCTGTTTTAGTTGAAATCCGCACACTAGACCTCTCCCAAATTTCCGGAAACTCCACCAGCTGCATTGCATCATCGGCATGTCCTGTTCACATAAAATAAATATTAATTAAAGCATTATCATAAAAATATCATCATATTTATTCATTTCGTCTCGGTTTTGTCGAAAAACCGCAAATGCGCTATACTCCTTTAATCACATGAAATGACGATGTTTTTAAGTCAGAATTTGATGAAATTGGTACCGTTGGACTTGTTACACAATTATCTATCATTTTATGCTATTTTGCAGATAAAAACATGAATATGATGCATATGATGGCCCTTAAATGATCAATTTAACACTTTATCAACTTGGCCTTCTGATCATGAACAGCACCAAACACTACCTCATGATCCCATAAGATATAAGGGATACTGTTCCCTTTAATTGAACCTTTCCGTCTGCAGATACCGCACAGATAAAATCCTTCACTCATGCAATGTCCCAATAACGCAAGGGTATGGTTTTATAGTCAAACACTCTATCGCATTATTTAGATGGATTACAGTACTCAGTTAATTTCTAGAAAGACATCTCTTTCATTTGACCCTGGCCAGGGATTTCTGTATACACATCCATAGGACATTCTCTCTCCAGTCTTATACCAAGAGTGAGTGATTCCTTGTTGTTCACTCAATTACCTTCGCAAGCTTTCCACTGTATCTGAGAGACCGACTATCGTGGGCTTAATGGTTAAAGTCCACAAGTCCGAGAATCAAGATACAATGGCCCACAAACAAGGTATCATTGGTGACTCAAGTCAAAGGACCAACTGTACTACTGCAACGATTGAATTCCCTGATTGACTAATATGTATAATTACCATCCAGGAATTCTTATTTAGGTCTGTTCAGTGAACTCATTCTCTAATGAGCACCCACAAGTTTGTCTTAGTGTCACCACACGAGTGAATGTGAGATCATTCACCCTCATCATATGAGCAGACATAACTTGTGTCGATCTTATCGGATATTTAATGTCCATCTCAAATATCCTATGATCGAGAACTGTTTAAGACAAGTGACTGAGGATATTGATCTCACTATCATGATCTCATCATGATTCAATATTCCATACATTTGTCTACGGACCTTCATTACGATAGTTAATTTCCAAGAACTATAAATGAAGAAATGATTGCCTTTATTAATAATCTGAACTAGAATGTACAACGATTGGCTTTGAGGCCACCCAATTCTATCATTCTCCCACTTGGACTATAGCCAATCACCCATGTGTCTAAGTCCCATAGACTTAAGGTGACGTTCTAAATTGTTTTGAGACAATGGCTTAGTTAAGGGATCTGCTACATTATCTTCAGATTAGACTTTCTCAACTACTATATCTCCTCGGGTGATGATCTCACGAATCAGATGAAATCGTCTCAGAATGTGCTTTGACTTCTGATGTGATCTAGGCTCCTTCGCTTGAGCTATTGCCCCATTGTTGTCACACAATAATGGAACAAGATCTGAAATGCTTGGAACTATTTCAAGTGCTGAGATGAATTTCTTCATCCAAACCGCCTCCTTGGCCGCTTCAGCTGCAGCAATGTATTCTGCTTCGGTCGTCGAATCTGCAGTTGTTTCTTGTTTGGAACTTTTCCAACTTACTACACCTCCATTTAACATGAACACAAATCCAGACATGGATTTGCTATCATCCATATCCGACTGGAAACTCGAGTCAGTAAACCCTCGAAGTTCCAAGTCATTTCCTCCATAGACGAGAAATAGATCCTTAGTTCTTCTTAAGTATCTAAGGATGCATTTCACTGCCTTCCAGTGTTCTTCACCTGGATCAACCTGATATCTACTAGTGACACTTAGTGGGTGTGCCACATCAAGCCTAGTACATAGCATTGCATACATGATAGATCCTATTGCCGAGGCATAAGGAACTCTATCCATGTATGCTTTCTCTTCAGGTGTCTTGGGAGACATTTCTTTAGAGAGATAAATTCCATGCCTCATTGGAACGAGGCCTCTCTTGGAATTTTCCATGCCAAACCTTTTGACTATGGTATCTATGTACATGGATTGGGATAAGCCAATCATCCTCTTGGACCTATCTCTATAGATCCTTATTCCCAGAATATAGGATGCTTCTCCCAAATCTTTCATGGAGAAGTTTTTGGATAACCAAGTCTTTACTGATGACAACATTCCTACATCATTCCCAATAAGTAGAATGTCATCAACGTAAAGTACCAAAAAGGTAACTGCGCTCCCACTAGCCTTTTTGTATACACAAGGTTCATCTTCATTCTTAATGAAGTCATAAGATTTGATTGCTTCATCAAATCTTAAGTTCCAAGTTCGGGATGCCTGCTTTAATCCATAGATGGATCTTTACAGCTTACATACCTTGCTTGAATGCTCTTTGGAAGTGAATCCTTCAGGTTGTATCATATACACCTCTTCTTGAAGGTTCCCGTTAAGGAATGCTGTTTTCACATCCATTTGCCATATTTCATAATCATACAATGCGGCGATAGCAAGAAGTATTCTGATTGACTTAATCATGGCAATTGGATAAAAGGTTTCTGTAGGTGCTTAGAATGACCGTGTGATTAACATGAAAAATCTATGTTGTTTAGTGTAAACTAACCTATTAAAAACAGCAACTAAAGTGCAGTGATCGCCAGAAACTTTTAACTAAAAAGTTTCAAAAGAGATATGATCGCTTACCTGTTCAAACGCGGAAGATTGAGTCCTTGGTTCCCCTTCCTCAGCCGGCTGAAGAAAGAGAGCCCTTTCTTTGCTTTTTGTTCTTGCTGTTGAATTTGAGGTTGAGGATCGTCCAGAAGTCTTTCTGACTTTGTGCTTGATTTCCCCTTTTGAATCTCTCGTTGTTGTTGAGTGCAGCAGAGACAGAAACAGAAAAACGAAGAAACAATGATGATGAGAATTTAAGTAGAAGTAGTATCTGAACTAATCATGATTTTGGACATATGATTGAACATCAAACTTACTTGTTGAGTGGCTTTGAAACCCCTTAAATCAAGTGGGTTTTGAAAAATTATTCTGTGGTGTGTGTTTGCATGAAGTGAATGATGAAGAATGAAATTAATGAAGATGAAAATGAATGCAGTAATGAAAAACTTATGTCCAATCAGTTGAAGCTTTGAAAGGATGAAGATCTTGAAAGGACGCCGACTTCTGGAAATGGCAGCGCTCCGGCGTTCCGACGTCGTTGCTTCGATCTTCAACTCGCTATAATAATGCTCTCTCTTTAATGGATTTCAACTCTCTCCTTTTTTTTTTTTAAACTCTTCAACATGCGAGGTATTTATAGGCTTTTCTTGCGTTCGAGATTAACATAGAAAAATCCAAGATTTATCTATCTTAACCGACAGATAAATACTGATTAATTCATCTTTATCTGTAATTATCTAAAACGCGTCCACCTTTGCTGACGCCTTTCAGATTAATTAAGATAAGGATAAATATCCGGGAAAACTTATCTTTATCTTTATTAGGTAAAACGCGTCCACATGCATAGACGTCTTTTAGACTAATTAAGATAAGGATAAACATCCGGAGGGGAAGTTAAAATCACTTAGGAAACTTAAAACGCGTCGACATTACCCGACGCCTTTTAGTTAATTAATTAATTAATTAAAATTCAAATTTAATCACTAAAATAAGAATAAAGTCTAAATGGCGTCCAGTTGGGGCGACGTCTTTTAGAATTCTTCATATTTTAACTCAAATTTGAATTAAAACCAATTCAATTGATTAACTTAAACACATCTGTTAAACCCGACACTTAAAAAGATTAATAAAAATTAATTAATGATTAATTATCAGACCATTTCGATGCATTATTGTATGATATAAAATTTACTCAAAATGACGTCAAAATTAGCGTGTCTACAGCTGCCTCACCTTGGCATTGTCTTTGCAAGGGAGTGAAATGGAATGGAATGTACTGAAAGGTGATGCCAAGGTGTGATGAGACACGCTCTTAACATCACATGATTGGAATTTTTCTCAAAATCATCAATGAAGATAGTTCAAAGAGATCAATGGAATCAATCATGTCTGGATGAGGTAGACAAGGAAATAAAGTAAGGTCGATCAACCTCCTCGGAGTGGGAAGTACCCCAGGTCGTAGACACTGTAGGTTTCATCATGGGGAGCGTTTGCCAGCCAATGTGGACGTGCTGCAGCCAGGATGGATCTTAAAAGAAAACAAGAATATTGGATAAAGAATCCAATCAAGGATAGAATTCCAATGATATCTTCAAGCGAACCTCAAAGATAATCAAGATACTCAATTCAGAATGGAATATTTCATATCATGTTTGAGTTATTTGATTAATGGTCTGAAACTTAATCAGTAATTAATTCTTATCACAATGATTTCAAAGTCCTACATGATGCATGCTGGGCTAAAAGAAAAATATAAAGTCAAATAAAATATAAATTAATCAAGGATAATATTGTTAAATTGTCATTAATGAGTCAAGATACCAATTCTTGTAATTCAGTGCTAAGCCGAAGCTCGTTTGTCTACGCACCGTTTCACAAAAGTGGAACCATCGTCCCCACTAATTAACAATCCAACGGCCTATCCGTGCGATTAAGAATCCTCCGGAATTATCACTGTTTTTGTTGTAGGGGAACTCAAATTCCAGTTTCATCGAAACCACAAGGTCCTTGATATGCTCTAATAAATATTTATCATATAGTAATGCAAATGCAAAATAATTACATGGAATAAGGGTAGAAATAACTGTCTTTTTAGCCACGGTCGGGACTTGAATTCCACAATGGGATCTTCTTGACATTTCCAGCTTTGCTCTGAATTTTCTGCAATCAAAATTATTAGTAATTCCAAACAAATATTCAATTTAAACATTAAAATCCAAGAATTTTGGGGAAAGTAACAGATTTGCTAAAACGCGTCGTGTCGAGCAGACGCCATTCAACTTTGAAACGCGTCTGTTCTCCTAGACGCCTTTTACTCACAGAAACATGTTTTTGGTTGTTCTCTACCCGAACTCCAACTCTATCAATGCACATCCCTTTTCCAATCCGGAAAAGGTCTACTTAGGATCGCAATTCCTCCTATATAAACACCCTTAAGTTATTCCCAAGCAATCCTACCATAATCCAAAGATCCAAAGGAGAGTTTTCTTCCAAATTTTCAAGATTTCTTCAAGGTTTTCAAACTTCCCAAGCTTCAAGAAGGAGGTATTCCGAAAAAGAGGGATGGATTCCTCAAATAAGAAGATGAAGATGTCTCTAGAGAAGTTTGCAGACATAGAGAATCATCTCAATGGAAGAAATCCCAATCTTCAAGTAAGTCCAATCAACTTTCTTTTCATGTCTTCCATCATGCTCTTCATCAAACTTCATCAAGCTCCCTTTTTATTTTTCTTTCAGACCTACCCCATGTTTCCTGGCCCAAGAAAGTTCACGTCTCTCCCTTGGATTCGTAAACTTGCAAAAAGTGTTAAGCTTTCTATGCAAGTGTTCATATCCAAGTGGGATCTTCAAGGACTTGTAGTGCTTGCCAAGAATTACAAAAGTGCGAACGTAGACTGGGCGGCTATGGGCGCCTTGATCGAGTGGTGGCATCCCCAAACTCATACGTTCTTCTTCCAAGATTTCGAGTGCACAATCCTTCTAGAAGAGGCGGAACTTCTATTAGGTCTTCCAAAGACCAGAGACAACAGAGACAAGATAGCCTTGACAAAAGAGAGAATCACCGGTCAACAGTTATTGACATCGATCATGAAGGATCCTTCAGAAGCTAAAGGATGTCTCACCAAGAAGGGGATCAATCTTGCAAAACTAGCCGAGTGGACTCTTTATGAAATTGAAGATTTAAGGGAGGATGAGGCGGAAGATGTAACGAAAGCTCTCGTTACATGCCTTGCCGGTGCCTTATTCTTTCCTGCACAGGATAACATCTGGAAGATGATCAAATTAGTGCTATTTGCGCAATTTTCGAAGGTAAATCCATTAGCACTGCACTCTTGGCATATCTTTATAGCGGGCTTTCTGCGGCTTCTGTGGGTCGTCCTCCATATGGATGCATGCTACTCTTTGCCTTGTGGGTTGAACTTCACTTCAAATTCGAGCATAGCAAGAAAAGGTCTCTGAATCCATCTCAGATCTTCTTGAATAGTCCAATTCATTGCATTGCTAATATTGTAAAGTTCAATGAGTACATGGTCAACAAGGTTCCAAAACTCAAGAGCCGAGCTGATTGGAGAGAGTATTTGAAGCTCATGACATCCGACATATTCGACTCGTCTCCTCTTGCTCTTGTTGGAAAACCAGTTTGGGTGCGCCGTACAGCAGGAGCAGATCTCAAGTTAATTGGAGCCACTGAGTTTGTGTTGTACAATCCACACCGGTGCTTTACTCAACTTAGCTTGGCCCGTCGTGAGTTTCCTGAATTCTCTCCCACACTCCCAATCAAGAAGTGCGACTTAGAATCCGATGAAGATTATGAAGCCATACAAATCATCATTACTCTATGGAACCTTGGCTTTAGCTATCGTGTAAGATCCTCTAAAGACAGAGATAAAGGATTGAAATTTCCTTATCTTAAAGGTCTTCATGATATTCTCCCTTGAATGTCCTCTTTCTCTTTTTGATTTTGATGTAATAAAGATTGATTCCATTGAATAAAGATTGAATTTCATGCCTTAGAATCTTTCCCCAACTTTCTGTGATGTGCACATGATTTTTTCTTAAGTAAAAACCTGATTTTTCCTGAAAATTCAACAATTCGGGTTCTGTAAAATGTAAAACGCGTCCACTCATAAAGACGCCTTTCAAACTAAATTCTTTTCTAGAAATTCAATTTAATCCTTAAAAACCCGATTTAAAGCTTAAAACGCGTCTACCTACATAGACGCCTTTCAACTCTCTCTCCGACTTTTCCAGGATTCTGCCATTAATTCCATGATTAATTCCCTGAACCGCGTCAAGTTATTAAGACGCCTTTCATGATTTTCCTGTGTACGGCTCTGAACAGAACCTGAAACGCGTCCACTCATATGGACGTGTTTCAACCAATTCAAACAGCTGTCCTTGCCGCCTCAACTTATGCGCCCTAAAACGCGTTTATCTGAGTCGACGCCTTTCACCCTTTTCGTTACAGACCCGCGAAGGCCCTCCTTTCTTCCTCACTTTCACAAAAATTTCTCTCTCCTCACCGAGCTCCGGCGATCTCTCCGGTGATCTCACTCCTTTCTCTCTCAAAAACTCCTTCCTTAGAGCTATGGAACACGGTGAAGGATCAAGGAAGAAGAAGGCCTTGGCCAAGAGGAGGCGGAGGCAAGAAGAAGAAGCTCCCGAGGAGGTGCCGGCAGCGTTAGCCGAGGCGGCGGCCTTCTTGGAGGAGGAGCTCCCTCCACCGGCGCCTATGGCGGTGGAAGAGGAAGAGGAGGGCGACCTCCACACGGTAAGTCCTCTATGGAATGAATGGGGTGAGGAAAAGAGGGGAGAAAGGGGTTCTTGAAGGAACCCGAAATCTAGACTTGAAAGGCGTCCAGACCAGGTGACGCCTTTCAAAAGGCGTCGCCCTGGGTCGACGTCTTTCAATCCAAATTTCGAATTTTTTAAGTAGGTAGAAAATAGGTTTGAATTGCGTCAGGGTATGTGGACGTGTTTTGAAACACGTCTGTGTGTGCTGACGCCTTTCAAAACAGAAAGTGAATTTTCCTGTTTTTATTAATTATTGACCCTATTTTTTTATTTTTTTTTATTTGCAGGGAGTGATGAGGGCCAGAATTTCATGGGATTTAGTGATAGGGGCGTATAGGGGACTCCCGGATTTTCAGAAGGCGCGCCTGCGCCGGATGGGGTTCGGCGAGATACTAGACATCGAGCCATTTTGGCTCGATCTAGTCCTGCTGCAGGCGCTCAGGGAGCGTTGGCATGCAGAGAGTCGGGCATTTCTGATGCCTTGAGGGCATATGGTCCCCACCTTAGAGGACGTGGCCAGGATCACTGGCCTGCGGGTAGAGGGCCGACCAGTTAGTGGGGTTACTTACCCCAACTATCAGGGATTAGCAGAGGCCTTACTAGGGATAGAGGTATCCAGTATAGGTAGGGAGTCTAGGATGGTTCCTAGGGTAGAAGTAGAGGCTGCCCTAGGTTTAGATGAGCCCCGACGTCGGTCTGATGAGACCCGGGTAGAGTTTAGAGATAGGCTAGCCGAGTCATCTTCCTCTGCCTATTGTAGTGACCCGAGTCAGGTAGAAGAGGTAGACAGACAGCTCAGAGTCTTTTTAGTTTTCTTTTTCGGTCGGTTGCTCTTCGGTACGAAGGGCGACCATATCCACTGTAGGTTTCTTTATTTATTGGATGACCTAGATAGCTTAGGGGAGTATGCTTGGGGTGCGGCCCTTCTGACCCACCTGTTCGCAGACCTATCCGCGGTCACGCCGGACCGTGAGACTACTATCAGTGGCTTCTCACCGTTCCTTCAGGTATTAAATGTTTTATTATTTATTCATGATATGCAATGTGTAATGCAATGATTTTTCTAACCTATATGTTCATGAATGCAGGTGTGGAGCTACCACTATTTCCCGCTCGGCAGAGCGCGGATTGTTCGTCCGAATGCCGTCCCATTGGCCTGCCGTTGGCAGCCAATTGTGGACACGGCTCCGCAGCATCACCAACTGACGGCCCTCCGCCGTCAGTTCCTAGATTATCCAGAGCTACTGGTAAGTTTTTAACTTGTTCAATTTTTATTAAATGTAATTTTTTATTTCCTTAAGTACAATTTATTTATGAATGCATCTAACCTATATGCAGGTGATCTGGCGCCCATACTTGGGCATGAACGAGGAAGGTCAGCCATGGGTGACGGCTGGCAGGAGGCGATTCGGGAGGCAGATGTGGGTGCACTGCCTCAACGAGATCGAGCCCCTCCGTCTCCGGCTCGTGATGAGGACGTTGGGTCTCCATCAGGAATGGATAGATGAAGAGGTCCCGGAGGGCATTGGAAGGAGCATGAGGGGCAAGCAATCCCTCACCGACTGGCGTGCCAAGTTCCCGGAGCAGTACGAGGACTGGCACCGTCGGGGCATTAGAGTGGAGTCCCGTGCGGAGAGTAGTGAGGGCTACCTCCAGCAGTACCGGGTCCATTACGCCGACCAGCTGCGGCTCCTCCGACCACTCGATGTAAGTATGCATTCATGCGTCTTTAATTTTATTATTATCTTGATTTATGTTGGTGAATGAATGTATGTATATGTGATTTGCAGGATGCTCGTGATGCGGTCATCATCGACCTCCGGGCCCGACTACATGATGCTGAGGCCCAGCTCGAACAAGTCCAGAAAGAGCTCTTTGATCTGGTATGTATGAATGAATATGAATGCATGTTTTAATTAATTAATTGTTTTGACGATTAACCACTGACAGTGTTCTTTTGGTGCAGCGAGCCGTCTACACCCAGGCGGCTCCCCCTACCTATGGAGCTTCATCTTCATCATCCTTCGCTGCGCACGATGCTGCCTTGGCTGACCTCCAGAGTCAGCTCGCCTCTGCCATCCACCGGGCTTCTCTTGCGGAGGAGGACCGTGCTGCTCGGGTAAGTTTTGATTTTTGAATTTGACTTGATTTACTTGATTGTCTTGAACTAACAAAATCTTCTTCTGCAGGTTGCTGAGCTCCAAGAAGCCCTTCAGAGGGCTGAAGCGGATGCCTGTGCTACAGCGACTCGTGCAGAGCGGATCCGGGCTCTAGAGGAATAGGTGGCCCGACTTTCGGTTGGAGATCTTGCACGCCTCCAGACTCGTTTGGAGGTAATCAACGAGGAGCGAGAGCGGGAGAGGCATGAGCGGCAGAGGATGGATGCTGAGATATCTGCTCTTCGGGTCCAGCTTGGCATCGCAGAGCATAAGCGCCGGAGTGTGGAGGAGAGGTACAGGCGTGCTCGACAGCGTGCGCAGGAGCGCGGTCTAACGAGCGCTTTCACTGCCAGCGCTGCCGTGTCTTCCGGCCAGGCGGGGCCGAGCACGATGGGGCCACCTCCACCTCCCAGCCGAGGACCAGCACCAGACGCACCTGACGAGGCCCAGAGCCAGTTAGATGAGGGCGGAGGGGAGAGCCAGCCTTGAGGGCTTATGTACTTCTTTTCCTTTCATGTATCATGTATAAAACACTTTTGATATATACATGAAACTTTTGGGCTCCAATCTCGTGTTCATGTGCCTATCTTGCATCCTGTACAACACTCAACAAACAGGTTAAGTATCTATTTAGGCTTAGCCCCTTGCCTGACCAAACAAATGGTCAATCAATCTTTTCCTTGAATAAATAGTCAAGGGGGATAGCCTTTATTAACAAAGGTAATAAGAATAATCAGACTTAAGCAAAATGCAACATGCAAGCAAACAGATGCTCACTGAAAATAAAAGGAGTGAAACACATTAAATGCAACAAGCAAATGCTAATTGAAATATTTTTGTGGTTTTGAAATATTCATTTTGTTTGGGGTTTTGAAATATGTACATTTTTTTTGAGATTTTGACAAATGTACATTTTTTTTTGAATTTTTGAAATATGTACCTTTTTTTGAATTTTTGACTATGCAATTTTTTTTGAATTTTGACATATACATTTTTTTGAATTTTTGACATATACATTTTTTTGAATTTTTGACATATACATTTTTTTTGAATTTTTGACATATACATTTTTTTGAATTTTTGACTAAAAGACCAGTATGGTACTTAGATCAAAAGATCATATTCATTTATTAACTTAATTTCCAAATTGTTCTTTAACAACTTAACTTAAAACCCATCGTGTTTAAATTTGTGTTTCCATTCGTGATCCCATTTGATGATTTGACCCTTAGTCAATCTAAGCCATTCTTTAAGTTTGAAGTACACCTCTTTAGAAAGAAAAGAAGAATAGATTTAGAAAGCCCATGAGAAGGTTCCGGAGACCTAAAAAGATGTTCCTTTCCAACCCTAATATCTGTTGGGGTTCGGTCATTTTCTTTCCGGGGTATTTATTGACCTTGCGTTCCCTTTTGTTTCATTTCATGGCCTTGATGTGACGTTTGTAGTATATTGGCCTTTTTTATTTTGAATCTTGCCTTTTGTTTTTTCTATTCTTTTCTCTCTTTCTTTTGCTTTGGAACGGATCTCCCCCATTTTTTTTATGACGGCCTCCTACTAAGATGGCGGGTATTCTTGGTAGTCTATTTTAAGCCTCGTTCCGACATCATGGGCCAAGTGTAAAACAGAATTTTACTTTAAAAGGAATGATTTGTACTTTACACTCTTAGTCAAGCTTTTGATATTCTTTAGGACTTGGCATCTCTTGTTACTCACGAATCAAACGTGACAATGTGTGCAGTAATGGGTTTGAAGTTAAATTATTCAGACTAACAAAGAAATTTGAGTTTATAAATTTTCTGATTCCTCTGGTCTTTGTACCATACTGATCGATTCTTTAACCTAAGGGTAGTATTTCTTAAGATGTAAACCATTCCAGGGATGGTTTAGCTCTTCTCCTTCTGCATTAACCAGACGATAAGCATTACCAGGAAAAGCATGTGATACAACATAAGGTCCTTCCCAGTTGGGTTGGAGCTTAGAACGCGGACCACCAAGTTTTACAAAAATTCTTTTAACGACCATTTCACCGACTTTGAACTTTCGTTCAATGACTTTCTTTTGATAAAAACGTGCTAATCTGTTTTGATAAACTTTCGCATGATTAGCAGCTGACCATCTTTTCTCGTCTAAAAGTTCCAATTGAGCAAGGAGTGCTGAACGATGTTCATCAATGGAGAATTCATTGTTCAATTGTACTCTTAATGACGGTATAAGGATCTCATATGGAACTACTGCCTCCATTCCAAATGTTAAGGAATAAGGAGTTTGTCCAGTGGGCGTGCGGATTGAAGTTCGGTAGGCCCATAGAGCCTCAACCAATTTTTCTGGCCAATCTGCGAATTTGTTAGATTTACACGTCTTTTTGATGATTTTTATCAAAGTCTTATTAGTTGCCTCTGCTTGGCCATTGCCTTGCGGATAATAAGGAGATGAATGATGCAATGCAATTTTATACCTGTTGCAGAGGTCCTTCAATTCCTGTGACACGAACTGCGGTCCGTTGTCGGTGACGATGGTACTTGGAATTCCGAATCTTGTGATGATGTTCTTCATGATGAATTTGCAGACGGTTGATGCTTTGATCTCCACGTATGCTTCAGCTTCTGCCCACTTGGTGAAGTATTCCGTTGCCGTGAGAATGAAAGATTTTTGCTTGATACCGGAATCTGGGTTACCAAGAGGTCCAATAATGTCGAAAGCCCACATGGAGAAAGGCCATGGGGAAGAAACAGGATGGAGTGAAGATGCAAGGGAATGAATTTTGTCGGCGTGAAGTTGACACTTAGCACACCTACGGACATATCCTACACAATCTTCTTCCATGGTTGGCCAATAAAATCCTTGTCTAAGGATCTTCTTTGCTAGCATCTGTCCATTGACATGGCCACCACAGACTCCACTATGAGCTCCTTCCATAACCTTCCAAAGCTCATCTTCGTCTAAACATCTCAGAAGAACTCCATCAAAACCTCTCTTATATAATGCTCCCCCAACTAGGGTGTATCGTTGAGCAACTCTCCTGATAGCTCTTTTTTCCTCAGTTGTAGCTTCTTCAGGATACGATTGATCTTCACAATATTTTGCAATTTCGTAATACCATGGCTTCTATTCATCATCCATCTCTTCTAACAGCTCCATCAACATGATTTCTCTTTTCTCCACAATACTTCCATCCTTGAATTTCTTCAGCAACTTCTCCTTAGTTCTAAGAAATGAAGGATCTTTCACGGCGGGTGAAAGACGCCTATGAACTATGATTGATTCAGATTGCTTGTTGATCGGAAAATCAAGAGAAGATGCAAGTGAAGCTAGAGCGTCAGCTAAGATGTTTTGATTTCTAGGGACATGGACAAAGATCAATTTTGTGAAAAGCTTTGAATAAGCAGAAGTAAGTTCTTGATATGGCTTGAGCTTGGGATCAAGAGTTCGATACTTGGTCAGCACTTGGCGAAGGATTAATTGGCTATCACCCACAATCCTGAGTTTGGTGGCACCATGGAAATGAGCAGCCTCGAGACTAGCAAGAAGTGCCTCGTATTCAGCTATATTGTTGGTGACTGAAAAATCAAGCTGAAAGGCTTGTGGAATGGTGACACCTTCAGGTGATAACAGAACGATTCCGATCCCCTTTCCATGAGAATTCAGAGCTCCGTCAAAATGCAGAGTCCACATATCATCTCTGATTTGATTTACGGACATCAGTTCCTCATCCGGAAACTCTGATCGCACTGGATCAAATCGAGGAAGGGGATGATGAGCGAGATGTTCTGCTATGGCATAGCCCTTGATTGCTTTCTGTTGAATGTAAATGATATCGAATTGAGATAGAAAGCTTTGCCATCGCGCTAACCTATCAGTAAGAACAGATTTCTCCAGCAGGAATTTGATCGGATTCATCCTAGCGATGAGATGGACTTCATGGGCCAGAAAATAATGCTTTAATTTCTGCACAACCCAAACTAATGTTGCACATGTTTTCTCCATCGCCGTGTATCTCTGTTCAGCGGGGTTGAGAAGTTTAGAGAGATAGTAGGCCGCCCTCTCTTTTCCTTCTTCATCCTCTTGTGCTAGGACAGCCCCCACTGCATCATCCAGGACAGAAACATAAAGTATCAATGGTTTGCCTGGAGATGGTGGTCTCAAAACAGGAGGACTTGCCAAATAGTCCTTTAATCCGTCAAATGCCTCCTGACACTTATCGTCCCAATTGAATTTGACTCCTGGCTTGGTAAGCTCGTAGAACGGCTTACACCTTTGTGAGTGCTGGGAGACAAAACGGCGAATAAATTGTAACCTCCCGATTAATCCTCTTAACTCTTTCAAGTTTTTGGGAGGTGGCATTTCTCTGATAGCCTTCGCCTTATTGGGATCGATCTCAATTCCCCGTTTGCTGACAATGAATCCAAGCAATTTCCCTGAAGATACCCCGAATACACATTTCTTGGGGTTCATCTTCAACTGATATTCTCTTGATCTCTCTAATACCCTTGCCAAAACTTTGGCGTGCTCAGCCTTCGTTTTAGACTTAACCAATAAGTCATCCACATACACTTCCAAATCTATATGCATCATGTCATGAAATATTGCCATCATAGCCCTTTGATAAGTGGCTCCAGCGTTCTTCAATCCAAATGGCATGACAACATAACAATATGTTCCCCAAGGTGTAGTGAATGAAGTCTTCTCTTGATCCTCTTCTGCCAGCTTAATCTGGTTGTATCCTGAAAATCCATCCATAAACGATAATGTCTCATAGCCAGCAGTGTTATCGATGAGTACATCAATATGAGGCAATGGAAAATCGTCTTTAGGACATGCCCGGTTCAGATCGCGGAAGTCAATGCAAATTCTGACCTTCCCGTCCTTTTTCATAACTGGAACTATGTTGGCCACCCATTGTGGATAAAGGACAACTCTAATGAATTTGGCTTTGTGTAATTTGTCGACCTCTTCCTTCATCTTTAAAGCCATTTGTGGGTGGAATCGCCTTAATTTCTGCTTGACCGGACTAGCTCCATCCTTTAATGTTAACCTGTGTTCAACTAAAGATGAGTCTAACCCCGGCATATCCTCATAACTCCAGGCGAAAGTGTCCTTATAATCCTTAAGCACTTGTATTATTGCCTTCTCATCCTCTGTAGAAAGATTTTTACTGACGATGACAACCTTAGGTTCATCTTCAGTCCCTAAGTTTATTTCTTTGGTGGGCTCTTCTACGGCAGCTGAGGGTTCATCAAATCTCTTCACTCCACTAGCATACGCCTCAGCTGCGTCCTCATCATCTTCCTCATCTTCAACAATGGGGTCCTTTTCATGCACTAACTCATATACCCCGTACCCATCATTGACTGACTCATCGTCTGTACAATCTTCTGGCATCTGAATTGGATCTTCTAAAAGCTGAGGGATTAAAGAGCAAAAAGAACATTTATCAGCCAAATCCTGGAGGTATCTTTCTGGAATTTGCCTACCCTTAGGCTTCCTAGACTTCCTGACCTGACTAACCTGCCTAAAACTAGACTTCCTAACTTCACTAAACTGCCTATCATAACCTAATGAAGATGAAGCAGGATGAAAATCCTGGGATACAAGTGGAAATACAGGGGAATCCTCCCGTGGGGAGGGGCAGAGTATGTTTAAGAGAGAATCTTGACCGACGGACCCGCGCGATAGGGTGTAATCGGACAAGTAAGATGTTTCCTCGATAATGATTTGGGAATAATTTGTTGTAAAATTGGCGTTTTTTTTTTGATATCGGAGGAATTATACATGAAACAGGAGTGAATACAAATGAAAGGGGAATCAGACGGAGGAAGCGGCACCAAGGCCAGAGGATTAGGGGGATCATATAGCAATATGTCCCAGATCAGATCATACATCCTCTCTAGGTCGAGAGGAGGTTTTGGAATAAGGTCCCGAGGGGACAGAGTAATCATAACGGGCGGGGCCCGTGGAATGTCTTCAGTAATGACCCGCGACCAAGTCGGGGTCAAGAGCAGTGTGCGAAATAGAGTATGGAGCATTAGGACATGTGAAGGATATGTCCCCCTCCAGAGCAGATCTGTTGTATAACCAGCTTTATAGGGGTCATCTGGCTCCCCTTCATCAGTTTGTTCGGACAGCAGTATCCGCTTATCAAAGATTGCGCCAGGGCTCTCAATTAGCTCGTCGATCTGCGGTGGCCACTTGGGTTCTGCAGGATCCAGGAATAATCTATTCAGTGCTATGTATAGGTCCCTCAGGTCGAACCATCTGTACCATTCGCATTCGGGATCATGAAATTTCCTCCTTTTCATAGGCCGCAGAGCCTCCAAGGATTGGTACGTAAGTAGTTCAAAACAATGTCTGGCCAAGTCCCTCCCATATATGTCATGGAAGTCAAAACATGAAGTAATGACCACCGTGTTGTCGTGACTAAGTATAGGCCCTTTCACAAAGTGTGTATATAAAGTCCATGTTAAGAGATCTCGGCCTTCTTTCAGTGGTGTGGACATTGTTTCCAAGATTTCTTGACCATCTTCTTGCTGAACCCTGTCTTGCTTCAGTTTCCTCGGCCTATAGCCCAGACCGCTTCCAGGTACCGCTCGGTGATCTCTGACAGGAGTGGTCCTGCCTTGCAACTGTGTGCCCAGACCTTTCCCAGGCTGATAGCCATTTTTCATCATGATTCTCCATCCTGGGGTACTCATGCACTTCCCCCTTTTGATAGCATTTAATGGGTATGGAGAAATGGTAGCGGCTTTCAAAGGATCAGCCACTGGACGGTAGACCTGTAATACCGACAGAAAAGGTTGTCGGCCAGGTAAAGCAGCAGATTTAATATTTAAGGTATGAGCAGCAGCAAGGATCGGCATGCTCGTCACTTTAATAATTCGTCCTTTATAAGGGAATTTGAGGCATTGGTGATTCGTAGAAGGAATCGCCTCAAGAGTTTTAATATAAGGACGTCCAAGAATGGCATTTATGGAAGGGTCGATTTCTAGAATATGAAATTCGACCTCTGCATGACTTACTGGGCCTAGCTCCACCTTTAAATAAACCATTCCCAGAGGGGAACGGGTAGAATTGTCATATGCCGTAACTGAGATGGGGCTAGGCAGCCATTTCTCCTTGGGCACACCGCACAGTTCCAGGGTCTTCGGAGGTAAAACATTAATTGAGGCCCCTGTATCAACCAGGCATGCATCCACGGCCTTTTTGCAGATATTGACCGTGATGCTCAGAGCCATGCTTCTGGCGGCTGGCGGTGCTAGTTCCGATGTGTGGAATGTAATTGAGGGCTGATCCCCCTGAGGAACTAGTAGTGCTGCAATTTTCTCTACCGGCACGTCTTCGTTGACCATCACCTTCTGTAGGTATTCCATTAAGGCTTCTTGGTGAATCTTGGACCTTTTAATCAATTCAAGTACAGTGATCCGTGCCGGTGTTCTATCCAGATGTTTCAACAAGTCATATTGAGTGCCTGGTGCACTCTCTTCATTATGGGCTTCCTCAGTCGGCTGTGATGGGCCGTCTCTGACTGTGGACTGAGGAAAGACCTTGTTGAAAATCCTTCCACTCCGGAGCGCATGTTCCTCGACCGTGGAGGATCCGGGTGACACCTTGAGTACCGCAGAGTCGGGTGGCGTAAGCGGTGCGGAGGGTTGATACGTAGGTGGTGGCGTTGGGTTAGGTGGTGATGGCGTGGTGCGGATTAAAGGCCTAGGGGGTTGGATGGTGGATGGGTAAGTGGTTGGTGAAGTGGGGAATGGGACGCGTAATAGCGGTCTGGATGGTTGGGGCATATCTGGGTAGGTGGTAGTGGTAGCGGGTGAAGTAGGAAATGGTATGCGGAGTAATGGCCTAGATGGTAGGAGGGGCGCGTTATTGGTTTGCGGAGGGTTATATGATGGAGGCGTAGGAGTGCGGGGTGTAATGGGCTTAAGGAAGGTGGGTAGTGGTAATGGGTTATTGGGTGAGGGCGAGTGATATGTGGGTGTGGGTAGAGGGGTGATGGTAACGGGTTGTGGTCTGGGTATGTGGATGGTGCGGCGTGGTAGTCGCTCTGCGGTACTTTGAACGTGACCCGTTGAACAAAGAGAGGAAGAGTCCTCTATCCTCCATTGTTGCCCACGACCAGCCTCAGACTGGCTGTTCGTCAGAATGGGAGCAACTTGGTTCTGGTTCTGGTGCTCCGGGAGTGGATTCTGCACTATGCCCATGTTGGGTGGTGCTGCTGCTTGTGCCGGTGGTCTTGCTTGCTGCTGCTGTTGCGGTCTCCTCGCCTTCAGGGCTGATATATATTTCTTCATTTCCTCCCAGTCTATGCCGCCCTGCTCGTTGAGATCATGAATATAATCTCTGAATTGGAAGCAGGTGTCGATGGTGTGCCCAGGTTGCCTATGGAAGTAGCAATACCTGGACGTATCGGCATTTTGAGGCCAGACGGCCTTTTCCCTTGGCAAAACTAAGGCGTTAGCTGCCATTAAAGCACTGAAGATATCGGCCAAGGATTCTGGGAGGGCCGGGTATTCTGCCCTTTTAGGGCCTGGAGGTCTCCTCTGCTGGTTGTAGTCACCAGGAGGAGGGACATTGGGGTACGCCGGCGGTGCGCGCGGCTAGTACTGTGGCTGTTGCTGCTGCTGATACTGCTGCTGCTGGGGTTGCTGGTACTGCTGTTGCCGTTGCGGCTGTTGTTGTGGCTGATGCTGGTTCTGATTCTGATTCGGCTGCTGGGGCTGTTGATACTGCTGTTGGTACTGGGGGTTCTGCTGCTGTCTGTACCCTTGCTGCTGTGGCCTCTGGTACTGCTGCTGACTCCTCACGAACTGGGGCGAGTTATTGTTCATGGTACTCACTTGCTCATGAGAGAGCGTGCCCTCAGTAGTCGGACCTGTGCTGGAAGAGTTCGGCACTGCAGGCTTCCGAGGCGGAGGCCTGCTAGGTCTATGAGGATCAAAAACGCTAGAGAATGTAGCGTCCTTGAAAGCATTCTGGCAGTACCGTGCTCTTTCATAGAGCTCTGCCATGTTGGTCAAATTGTTCAAGGAGAGGACGAGCTTGAACTGGGGCGTGGCATTGGAAATTAACATCTTCACTTGTTCGGACTCGGACAAGTGATCCTTCACCTTTTCAGCCAGACCCCGCCACCTGTCAGCAAAACTGACAAACTCCTCATCAGGTTTCATCTTTTCTGCAATGAGGTCCGTGATAGACAAGGAGGGTGCAACTCTGTCCTGGTATCGTTGAATAAATTTGCGTGAAACGATACCGTAATCTTCTACTTCTGAGGGTTCCAGGGAAAAGAACCACTCGAGGGCTGGTCCCTCTAGAGATCTCCTGAACAAGAAGGCCAACGACCTCTTATCATTCTGCCAAAAAGAGGATTCATACATAAACTCCTTCAGATGTGTAAAGGGGTTACCAGTACCGTTGTACTTTCGGTACACTGGCATTTCAGAGGGTGGCAGATGGAATACTGGCAGGCTCGGTAGACTGATCTCTGGCACAGCTTTGACCCCCATCATTTTCTGGAGGTTATTAAATTGCTCATCCATACGCTCCATTTTGGCCAGCAGCGTTTGTGTGGTCAGATCTGCCTGGGGAGGAGGGGGAGGAGGAGGTACTTGGTAGGCCTGCTGCCTAGAGTACGTTGGGCAGGGTGGACAATAGAGGGGAGGTCCGGCAGAGCTTCCGCCATGCCCGAGGGCATTTTGATAAGCAGGCGTTTGCGGTCTAGCCGGTTGCCTAGATGATGAAAGCTGCGGCCCAGCTGGCCGAGAAGTAATATGAAGGCCCTCCACGGCCTGATGGATATGAGGAGGAGGAAAAGAAGGTTGCTGAGGAACAGCAGGGGGAGCCACAGGGTTCGGCTCGGCAGGCTGCATGGGTGCCTTCCCCTTCAAAATAGATTGGATCGCCTCAAACTGCTGAGGGTCCAGTCGGGAGGCAAGAACTCCCAGAGCATTGATGAGATCCGTAGGATCAGAGGATGAGGGATCATTCTGATTCATGTCCCCCTCAAGATCAGGATTAGGGATCGCATACTCATGCGGAGGAGGATCAGGATATTGATCACGTGGATGCAAAAGAGGTGTCCGAACATTCCCATCTAGACGATATGGAACGGGGATAGAACTACGGGAGGCATCAGCATCTCTCCCACTCTCATAGTTGTATTCAGAATCCCGAGGGGCATTAGCATCTCCCTCGTAATTAACCATGACGTCTGGAGCCACACTCAAGTCCCTACCTGATCGTAGCAACATGATGTTAGATTCTTTTTCTTCAAAGATTTGACAAACAAGTTGCACAGAGATTAATCAAACAAGTGGATACTTAACGTGATTTTAAGATTCCCTTTTTGAGTTATTTGGATTCAATTAAACCACAAATTCTCTCAAGGAAAGGATCTAGTTTCAGTTCAATTTCCACTGTTATTCTCTAGGGCTTTCTCTCACAACGCTTTCAGAATCTAACCAGGACTTCAATTGGTACAACCAGCCCGATGATCAAGGAGGAATACCTTGATTTTGGGGATTTATGGAGGTCTCAACGTCAACTTCTCTAGTCTGATCAAGGGACCAACCCAATCAGAGAGAGTTGCTGACGTCGAGTAATGTGTTCCTAAGAAGATGAGGGTATTAGCCTCAATGCGTATGTCCTACGGCCTGGATGGCCCCTAATGCTTAATAATAATGGGTAGCTAGCACATCAAACCACAGAAATCTGGAAACTGAAAAAAAATAAGAAACTGTCTGAATCGCGTCGAGGTTAGTCGACGCTATTCAAAACAGAACTTAATTTTTCGCAGAAGCAGATGCAGACAGCAGAGAAACTGTGAAGACTGAAAGGTGTCTAGGGGTGTTGACGCGGTTTGAAAAGCGTCATGTATCCTGGACGCTTTTCAGTTCGCAGAAACAGTTTTCTAGGAGGATTTTCTGGGTTGAATCCTCCTCAAACAAGATAAAAAGCAGTAAACAATCGACTCATGCAAAATTTTTAGTTCCAGATTCTAAACAGGATGATTTACTAACTAAACAACTAGAAAAACAATCAATCACACATCATTTTTATCACAAAAATAATTTTTTGAATTAATCAAAGGGAGGGCAAGATCTTGCCACTGGGGTGTGCACGTGGTGCACGAGGGAAATTGATTAAACTAAAACACTCACCAATTGGTGAGGACGTGTCGAAAGACACAAGTGGTGCACCGTGGGTGCCCGGTTGATAATAGCAAGAACAAAAAACTTAAAAGATGGCGAGACCAAGTCCCACCGTGATCGCCAAAAAAGCTGTAGGTGCTTAGAATGACCGTGTGATTAACATGAAAAATCTATGTTGTTTAGTGTAAACTAACCTATTAAAAACAGCAACTAAAGTGCAGTGATCACCAGAAACTTTTAACTAAAAAGTTTCAAAAGAGATATGATCGCTTACCTGTTCAAACGCGGAAGATTGAGTCTTTGGTTCCCCTTCCTCAGCCGGCTGAAGAAAGAGAGCCCTTTCTTTGCTTTTTGTTCTTGCTGTTGAATTTGAGGTTGAGGATCGTCCAGAAGTCTTTCTGACTTTGTGCTTGATTTCCCCTTTTGAATCTCTTGTTGTTGTTGAGTGCAGCAGAGACAGAAACAGAAAAACGAAGAAACAATGATGATGAGAATTTAAGTAGAAGCAGTATCTGAACTAATCATGATTTTGGACATATGATTGAACATCAAACTTACTTGTTGAGTGGCTTTGAAACCCCTTAAATCAAGTGGGTTTTGAAAAATTATGCTGTGGTGTGTGTTTGCATGAAGTGAATGATGAAGAATGAAATTAATGAAGATGAAAATGAATGCAGTAATGAAAAACTTATGCCCAATCAGTTGAAGCTTTGAAAGGATGAAGATCTTGAAAGGACGCCAACTTCTGGAAATGGCAGCGCTCCGGCGTTCCGACGTCGTTGCTTCGATCTTCAACTCGCTATAATAATGCTCTCTCTTTAATGGATTTCAACTCTCTCCTTTTTTTTTTTTAAACTCTTCAACATGCGAGGTATTTATAGGCTTTTCTTGCGTTCGAGATTAACATAGAAAAATCCAAGATTTATCTATCTTAACCGACAGATAAATACTGATTAATTCATCTTTATCTGTAATTATCTAAAACGCGTCCACCTTTGCTGACGCCTTTCAGATTAATTAAGATAAGGATAAATATCCGGGAAAACTTATCTTTATCTTTATTAGGTAAAACGCGTCCACATGCATAGACGTCTTTTAGACTAATTAAGATAAGGATAAACATCCGGAGGGGAAGTTAAAATCACTTAGGAAACTTAAAACACGTCGACATTATCCGACGCCTTTTAATTAATTAATTAATTAATTAAAATTCAAATTTAATCACTAAAATAAGAATAAAGTCTAAATGGCGTCCAGTTGGGGCGACGTCTTTTAGAATTCTTCATATTTTAACTCAAATTTGAATTAAAACCAATTCAATTGATTAACTTAAACACATCTGTTAAACCTGACACTTAAAAAGATTAATAAAAATTAATTAATGATTAATTATCAGACCATTTCGAGGCATTATTGTATGATATGAAATTTACTCAAAATGACGTCAAAATTAGCGTGTCTACAGTTTCGTCATAGTCAATGCCTTGCCTTTGACTATATCCTTTTGCTACCAGCCTTGCCTTGTATGTGTCAATCTGTCCATCTGCCCCGATCTTTCTTTTAAAGATCCATTTATTGCCAATAGGTACTATACCTTCTGGCAGATCAACCAAATTCCAAACTTGGTTGGCATACATGGACTGAATTTCAGAATTCATTGCCTCTTGCCATTTTTCTGATTCTTGACTATTTATGGCTTCTTGGTAGGTTTGAGGATCATTATCCTCATTTAAGTGCACTTTTGGTTTGCCATCATCGATCTATCCAACATATCTTTTAGGCTGCTTAGGCACTCTACCTGATCTGCGAACCTTTTGTGTATCATCTTGAACAAGTTCTTGAGTCAATGGTTCAGTAGATGAACGAGTGTTGATTTGTGAGTCTATAATTTCTTCTAGTTCTATCTTGCTCCCACTGTCTTCTTTTGAAAGATATTCTTTCTCTAAGAAGACAGCTCTTTTTACAACAAACACCCTTTGATCGCTAGGCTGATAGAAATAATATCCAAAAGTCTCTTTTGGATATCCCACAAATCTACATTTCTCTGTCCTAGAATCCAGTTTGTCTGGATCATGTCTTTTGACATGTGCAGGACATCCCCAGACTCTAACATGCTTAAAGTCTGGTTTCTTTCATTTCCATATCTCATATGGAGTGGAAGATACTGACTTACTGGGAACTTTGTTCAACAGATATGCAGCAGTCAACAGTGCATATCCCCATAAAGAGATTGGAAATTTAGCATAACTTATCATTGATCGTACCATATCTAATAGAGTACGATTTCTCCTTTCCGATACACCATTTAATTGTGGTGTATAGGGAGGAGTCCACTGAGACAAAATGCCATTATTCTTAAGATATTCTGTGAATACTGTACTTAAGTATTCACCCCCTCGATCTGATCGAAGAGTTTTGATACTCTTTCCAGTCTGATTCTCAACTTCATTTTTAAACTCTTTAAATTTCTCAAAGACTTCTAACTTATATTTCATTAAATATATGTAGCCATATCTTGATAAATCATCTGTAAATGAAACAAAGTATGAGTAACCACCCATAGCATGAGTAGACATTGGACCACATACATCACTATGTATTAGTTCCAATAAGTCCTTAGCTCTTTCTCCATGTCCTGAGAATGGAGCTTTGGTCATTTTTCCCATGAGACAAGCTTCACAGGTTGCAAATGATTCATAATCAAATGGATCAAGATATCCATTCTTTTGCAACCTTATGATCCTGTTCTCATTTATATGACCGAGCCTACAATGCCATAGGTACGAATTATTCACATCCTTATCTATTCGTTCAAGAGATTTATTTACTAGACAAACATCATATGAAATATCAAGTAAATATAATCCATTCAATAAATATCCGGAATCAAACAATTTGTCTCCTTGATAAATGGAACAACCTTTATTCTCTAGTTTCATAGAATATCCTTGTTTATCTAAACATGAAATAGATATGATATTCCTAATAATGGTCGGAACATAATAACAATCTATCAGTTCCAATGAGTCTCCTGACGGCATCTGAAGTCTTGCTGTCCCCACAGCTAACGCAGCAACTTTTGCTCCATTCTCGAGCCTCAGATCCACGTCTCCGCAGTTCAATCTTCTTTTACTTGTTAACACCTGCAAGTTATTGCAGATATGAGAAACACATCCAGTATCTAATACCCAAAATGTTGATTCTCTATAAGACAAGTTAAGATCGATCATGAGTATACCTGAAGCTTCACCAAGCTTCTCCTTTGCTTTTTCTGCTAGATAAATCTTGCAGTTTCTCTTCCAATGACCTTCTTTATGGCAGTGGAAACACTGACCTTTATCATTGACTTTAGCTTTGTCCTTTTGAACCGCCGGTTTGCTTTTCACTAGCTTCTTAGGCTTACTTTTCTTAAAGGTCTGTCCAGCTTTTCTTTTCTTGTTGGTCTTACCAACAAGCATTACATTTGGCTTATCTTTCTGGATAGTGCCTTCTGCTGTCTTCAACATGTTGAGCAGCTCAGCCAGTGTAACTTCAATTTTGTTCATATTGAAGTTGATAATGAATTGTGAAAATGAATCTGGAAGGGACTGTAGGATTAAGTCGATGCTTAGGTCATTGTTCATAACAAAGCCAAGCACTGCAAGCCTCTCAATCCATTCTATCATCTTGAGCACATGAGTTTGCACAGATGTGCCCTCGCTCATTATGGTCCTGAACAATTTCTTAGATATCTCATATCTTTCTGTTCTGGATTGTTCACCAAACAACTCTTGTAGGTGATTCAGAATGGACTTAGGTTCCATGTTATCATGCTGTCGTTGCAGTTTCATTGAACCAAGCATATAACACTGGACTTTGACAGAGTCCTCCTTCCAGTTTTCAAACATCATTAATTCATCTTCGTTAGCATTATCACCGGGTTGTACTGGATCTGGTTGATCCAGGACATAGGCTAGCTTTTCACACCTGAGGACAATCTTCAGGTTGCGTAACCAGTCAATGTAATTAGGTCCCGTGAGTTTGTTTGCATCAAGTATGCAACGAAGGGGGTTAGGTGACGACATAGCGACCTACAAGGAAATATATAAAAATGAGCAGATAATTCTTAAAATCTGATTTAGGACTTTTAATCTAGATTTAGGCTCCCACTATTTTTCGGCGATCTGTATGACTCTCTAATATACAGAACGGGAGATTCCGGTGATCTCCTAGTGGGGATCAGAATCCTTCGGGCAACATGCATGTGACCTTGTGGTAGCACAACAAATCACATCAAGTCTCTTAGGCAGTCAACTCTTGACAATTGCAACATTTGTAATATCCGATCAATTTAACCCCTGAATCAGAATGACCTTATGGTTGCACAACAAATCAAATGATTCAGTTAAGTTTATCCATCATTACTCAGATAACATGAATTCATAGTGCAATCCTTGTGGTAGCACAACAAAACTACACTATTTGTCCATTTATCTTAATGACATCATATGTCGTAGACCTAAGTTAATTTCTAAATCAAATAGACCTTGTGGTAGCACCACAAATCCATTTGAGATAAGAATTATCCTTGGATCTATAATGATGGTGGGTTATGTGGATTATTCTGAATATCTCACGTTTATAACTTAAATTTTAAAAGAGGGTTTTTGAGTTGATTTATAAAAATCGTGCTATCAATAGTATTTCGATTTGAAGTATCATAATACTTAATAGAAATATATATATATATGATAGCATAGACCACAAATATCACATATATGCAGAAACATTAGGGATGATCATGGACTGCTTAAGCTACTATGGAATCATCGAAGCTAAACGATGATCCATAATAGAATCCTAATGTGAAAACAGCAACACTGGTTCCATTTGATGCGAGTCCTTCCTCCAAAGGTGTCTTCAGAAGATCCCGTCCTCTAAGCTTAATCCGAAACATTTAAATATGAAATTTAGGACTCGCAGGTCCATAAATGTACATTTAAAGCAATAAGAAACCTTGATCTTATCAAGGGGAGTACAATCTTATAGGAAGGTAGAGAGTACATCTGGATTAAGAGAGAGGAGGACACGCAGGTCCTATTTAAAATACCAAATGAAATAAGCATCGCATTCATTCACATCAATCATCACATGTTAATAATAAGTCCATGATCATCCCACCATAAAATACATCACATGCATCACAATCATCACATAATTGCAGTTTGGTATTAAATTTTATAAATATAAAATTATAATACCAATTAGTTTTCGAAATAACATTTATTTCAACATTATCAATAATATTCAAAACATTATTGACAAATTAAATAACTAAACCATTCATTTGATCTAAATCTTAATTCAAACAATTTGAACAGAAAAATGTAATCAAGTTATGCATAAAATCAGTTTAAAACATTTTTAAACTAATTGATTTAATAAGGAAATTAATTATCTAAAATAATTTTAAATAATTAACCAATACCCTATTAACAATAAAACCTTTTAAGTGAATAACAGTTATTAAACAGTTTAATAACCTGTTAATAATCATAAAAATAATTAATAATAATTATTAATTATTCTTATAATTTTTCTGTTTTAAAACAATTTTAAAATGGGCTGAAAAGGGCTTAAAATGGGCTAATAATGGGTTTAAAGGGGGTTTTAATCTGAACAGGGCTCAGCCACATGGGCTGTACGAGCCCTGGTTCGGCCAGGCTCGAGCCCTGGCCCAGCCAGGCTCGAGTCCTGGTCGAGCCAGGCACCGGACCTGGCCCAGCCAGGTTTTGGACCTAGCTGGGTCCGGCCGAGCCGGTCCGAACCGGCTCGGGACCGGCCGGCCTGGCTTCTCTCTTCCCCTTCCCTGCAAACCCTAAACCAGAACAGGCCGGCGGCATGAAGGTTGCAGGCGGCGCCGGCGGCCGCCCACCGGCGGCACAGGCCCCGGCCGGCGGTGCCCCCCGGCGCCGGCGACGTGCCCGGCGCCGACAGGGCCGCCGGCGGTGGCCAAAACCTCATCCGGCCGAGCCCCAAAAGAACCCCTAAAATCTGATTTTTGCAAGTTTTTAAATCCGATTTGGGGCTCGATTTTGTAGCTCTTCAAGGCCACCATGGCGCCGGCTATCATGCCCAGTGTGTAGTGGTGACTATCACCAAGAGATCCGGACATCCGGGCCGCCATCCTAACGCTGGGAATCGCGTACGAAGCCGCCGAAAACACCCCGTTCATCGTCCCACGAAGAACTCCGAAAATCCCAAATAAAATCCGAAAAATCACAGAAAAATAATCAATTTTTTTGTGTTCATCTTATGAACACAATTCCGTCATTTTAATTGGATTAAATGCATGTTCATCCAACATAACGAACGAAATACCCATTTTTCTTAAATCCGGGATCAATTCCCAATAAGTTTTAGACATTCTATGAACGTGGGAACGATTCCCAGATTATTAAAATAATTTTTAGCCCAAGAACACATACAATACAGGTTCTTCACGCATAACGAGAAAAATCACGCAAAACGATGCCATTTTACGATCGAACCAGCAACCTGGCTTTGATACCACTGTAAGGAATCGTCAAGAACGCAACGGAGAATAAAAAAAACGATTCCTATGTATCGCTTGCTGGGATCGTAAAACGGACAATAAAATAACGCGGGAAGAACAGTTCTTCACCTTTGCGGGGTTTCGAATCTCCCGTGGATGATTCCGACTCAGTAATCGCGCACGCGCACGATCTCTAGAGGTATCCACACGAGTTCCCGCTGCAGACGTGATTTCCTCCTCGACTTGAGTGCTCCGACCAGATCTCAAATCCACCATACGCGGAGAGAGACAGATCTACTCCAAGAGAGAGAGAAGGAGAGAGAGAGAGGAGATAGAGAATCTGGGGTGTAAAATTCGTCCAACCAACTTTTTACCCCACCCCCTTGGCCTCCTTATATAGAAATAAGGATAAGCACAAGGATTAATCCTCATAATTATCCAAGAGTTTGGCCTTGGATAAATCTCTATTAAATCTTCATGTTTATCCTGCGGCTTTTCATAAAAACGTAGATAAGCATGAAATTTAACGTCTCTCACCGTTTGACGAGAACTCTTATGTGTGTGACCCTCTAGGCCCATATATCAGTCCGGTTTCAGGCCCATTAAACTTAGAACTAATTCTAGAGTTTAATATTTATTAATTAACATTTAAACATCATATGTTAAATGATTAATTTAATAAACAAGTGGATTATCATCTGATGATTAATTCACTTGGCCTTCTGATCATGAACAGCACCAAACACTACCTTATGATCCCAGAAGATATAAGGGATACTGTTCCCTTTAATTGAACATTTCCGTCTGCAGATACCGCACAGATAAAATCCTTCACTCATGCAATGTCCCAATAACGCAAGGGTATGGTTTTATAGTCAAACCCTCTATCGCATTATTTAGATGGATTCCAGTACTCAGTTAATTTCTAGAAAGACATCTCTTTCATTTGACCCTGGCCAGGGATTTCTGTGTACACATCCATAGGACATTCTCTCTCCAGTCTTATACCAAGAGTGAGTGATTCCTTGTTGTTCACTCAATTACCTTCGCAAGCTTTCCACTGTATCTGAGAGACCGACTATCGTGGGCTTAATGGTTAAAGTCCACAAGTCAGAGAATCAAGATACAATGGTCCACAAACAAGGTATCATTGGTGACTCAAGTCAAAGGACCAACTGTGCTACTGCAACGATTGAATTTCCTGGTTGACTAATAGGTATAATTACCATCCAGGAATTCTTATTTGGGTATGTTCAGTGAACTCATTCTCTAATGGGCACCCACAAGTTTGTCTTAGTGTCACCACACGAGTGAATGTGAGATCATTCACCCTCATCATATGAGCAGACATAACTTGTGTCGATCTTATCGGATATTTAATGTCCATCTCAAATATCCTATGATCGAGAACTGTTTAAGACAAGTGACTGAGGATATTGATCTCACTATCATGATCTCATCATGATTCAATATTCCATACATTTGTCTACGGACCTTCATTACGATAGTTAATTTCCAAGAACTATAAATGAAGAAATGATTGCCTTTATTAATAATCTGAACTAGAATGTACAATGATTGGCCTTGAGGCCACCCAATTCTATCACGATGGAGTGGAGGGAGAGGTGAAATGGTGGGAGCACAAGATGGAGGGGGAGGAGAGATCGCCGGAGCCGCCGGAGGAAGTGAGGAGAGAGAGAAGGGAGGAGAAAATGAGGGAAAGGAAGGAGGGTTCGCGGGGTCAAATAGAAGCTGGGTAAAACGCGTCGTGCGGCACAGATGCCTATCAGTTGACCTAACGGGCCGTACTGACAGAACTCTGAAACGCGTCGCCTATCCAAGACGCCGTTCAGACGACAAGACCGGCACCATACACTGACAACCCAGGGTCGTGCTCTGAATGGCGTCGTCTGTCAAGGACGCCTTTCAGACGAAAAGACAGGGCCGTACTCTCGCGGCCCGAAACCCGCCCACATGGCGTCCACGTGGCACAACAGCCACTCGACTAAATGGCGTCCACTCAGCAAGACACCGTTCAAAAGGCATCGTGCATCCTAGATGTCATTTAGAAGGCACTCCCAGGCCCATCAGGGCCCAAACCAGGGGATCCGACCCAGAAACTAACCCGATAACCGGATCCAAAACCTCAGTCCTTACATTCTCCCCCCCTTAAAAGAATTTCGTCTCCGAAATTGTCTGCTACAATTAACGAGGTCGAAACATAAAGATACAAGCTCACAAGGGAACTTACGAGAAAAGGTAGGAAAATTGCTCCCGCATCTCGTCCTCGCGCTCCCAGGTTGCCTCGCCCCCGGAGCGGTACTGCCAAATCACCTTAACCAGAGGTACAACCTTGTTCTGAAGGACCTGTTCCTTGCGATCCTCAATACGTACTGGAAACTCTGGAAAGGACAAGTCCTCAGCGACCTCCAACTCTGAAAAATCTAAAAGATAGGATGGATCCTGAACATATCTCCTCAACAACGAAACATAGAACACATCGTGCACCCCTGCCGTTTCTCCAATTCGAGCAAGAATGGGAAAAGGCCCAATATATCGCGGACTCAGCTTACCTCGCTTCCCGAATCTCATCACACCCTTAGAGGGTGAGACTCGGAGAAACACGTGGTCCTCAACCTCAAACTCAAGCGGTCTCCTACGGATGTCTGCATAACTCTTCTGCCTGCTCTGAGCTGCAATTAAATTCTGCCGTACTACTCTGGCAACCTCAGCACACTGCTGTACCAACTCTGGTCCTGCTATCTGCCTCTCGCCAATGTCAGACCAACTTACAGGGGATCGACACGGTCGCCCGTACAATGCCTCGTAAGGCGCCATGCCGATACAAGAGTGATAACTGTTGTTGTAAGCAAACTCTACCATAGACAAGTGCTACTCCTAGAAACCTCCCCAGTCTAGGGAACATGCCCTGAGCATATCCTCCAGAGTCTGAATGGTCCTCTCCGACTGCCCATCAGTCTCGGGATGATAGGCCGAGCTTAAGGCTAACAGTGTGCCCAAAACCTTCTGAAAACTCTTCCAGAACCTAGAAGTAAATCTCGCATCTCGATCTGATACGATGGATAAGGGCACCCCGTGCAGAGAGATGATCCGATCCACAAACAGCTTAGTCAACTTACCGACTGACCAGTCCTTCCTAATAGCCAGGAAGTGTGCTGACTTGGTCAGTCGATCAACGATGACCCAGATCGCGTCTCTTCTGCCAGGGGATAACGGTAATCCCATCACAAAGTCCATAGTCACATGCTCCCATTTCCATTCTGGGATCGGCAAAGGCTGCAACAATCCTCCTGGTCTCTGATGTTCTGCCTTAACATGCTGACAAGTCATGCATCTAGCCACATACTCAGCCACATCCTTCTTCATACAAGGCCACCAAAAGTGCCTCCTCAAACAATGATACATCTTAGTCGTTCCGGGATGCACTGCATATCTAGAACGGTGCGCCTCATCCAGGACACTCCTGCGCACGTCCTCCTCGGTCGGAACATAGAGTCTGCCTTTAAACCTGACTGTACCATCATCCCACAATTCCACCTCTGGTTTCTGGAGAATCTGCGGTAATTCTACATCTGCCCTCTGAGCCTCAATCACAGCATGGTACACTGCTGGCCTCACCGTTAAGCTGGCCAACACGGCTCTATCAGCCTCCCATGGCCGAAAGGAAGATTCCACAACCTGCTCAAATAACCTTCATTCTCGAACCATGAGATATGACACGACCGTCTTTCGACTCAAGGCGTCTGCTACCACATTCGCCTTGCCCGGATGATAATAAAGGTCGAGGTCATAATCCTTGATGAATTCCATCCACCTGCGCTGTCTCAAATTCAGATCCGTCTGCGTGAGCACATACTTCAAGCTCTTGTGATCGGTAAAAACCTGAAATTTCTCTCCATACAAATAATGTCGCCAAATTTTCAATGCAAACACCACAGCTGCCAACTCTAAATCATGAGTGGGATAGTTCTCCTCATGCTTCTTCAGCTGTCTAGAAACATAGGCCACGACCCTATCATGTTGCATCAGAACTGCACCCAAACCTCGACGTGATGCATCTGAATAAACTACAAATCCACCTGAACCTGATGGAAGCACCAATACTGGAGCCGAAGTGAGGCGAGTCTTCAACTCAATGAAACTCCACTCACACTCCTCGGTCCACACGAAACGAACTCCCTTACGAGTCAACCTCGACAAGGGGGCCGCTATCGAAGAGAAACCCTGAACAAACCGCCTGCAATAACCTACTAACCCTAAAAAGCTCCTGATCTCAATTACCGTTGTTGGCCTGCTCCAATCCATTACTACCTCAATCTTGGCTGGGTCCACTGCAATGCCATCGCCAGAGATGACATGCCCCAAGAAGTGCACCTTGTCTAACCAGAATTCACACTTGCTAAACTTGGCATAGAGTTGGTGCTCTCTCAGAACCTGTAATACCACCTGAAGATGTGTGGCATGCTCTTCCTCAGAAGAAGAGTATATCAGAATATCATCTACAAATACCACCACGAACTGATCCAGATAGGCCCTGAAGACCCGATTCATCAAGTCCATAAAAGCTGTCGGAGCATTAGTCAAGCCAAAAGGCATAACCAAAAACTCATAATGCCCATACCGAGTCCTAAACGCCGTCTTACTAACATAAACCTCACGGATCCTCATCTGATAATACCCTGATCTCAAGTCAATCTTCGAAAGCACCCTCGCAGACTGCAGCTGATCCATCAGATCATCGATCCCCGGAAGTGGATACCTGTTCTTCATCGTCACCTGGTTCAACTATCTATAATCAATGCACAACCTCAGAGAACCATCCTTCTTCCTGACAAATAGAACTGGAGCACCCCACGGAGAAGTACTGGTATGAATAAAACCCTTATCCAACAGTTCCTACAACGGCGCCTTCAACTCAGTGAGTTCAGCTGACGCCATCCGATACGGGGCCTTAGACAGGGGCGCCGTACCCGGTGCAAGCTCAATAGTAAACTCAACCTCTCGCTGAGGAGGAGGGCCAGGGAACTCCTCAGGAAACACATCTACAAAGTCACACACTGCAGGCACCTCCCGAGGACTGGGACTACCACTAACATTAGCTAGAACAACAGAGGCAAGGAAGGCCTCACAACCACCAACAAGTAACCTCTGGGCCTTAAAGGCAGAAATAAGAATACCTCGAGAAGAGAGCCTAATATCTTGGAAGTAGAAGGTCGGGATGTCCGGAATAGAGAAACGCACCCTCTTCCTATGGCAGTCCACCTCAACATAATAAGCCTCCAACCAGTCCATGCCCAGGGTGACATCAAAGTCGCGAATGGCGAGCACAACTAACTGGGCAGGTAACTCATGGCCCTCAATGGTCAAGGGAACATCACTCAAACAGTTATAAGACAACAAGAAATCCCCAGAAGGAACCTCTATCATCAATCCATCGGATATCTCATCAACGGGTGCAGAAAGAACATCTACGAACTGCTCAGAAATGAAAGAATGCGAAGCACCCGAATCAATCAACACATGTGCAGAGTTCCCAAGAACAGAAAGTGTACCTTCCACCAAGTTGGATGCGCGAGCCTCCTTCCTGGTGATAGCTAGAACTCTCCCCTGAGTCCTCGGCTTCTTTTGATCACCTGGTCCCTGCCCCTGACCACGCCCCTGCGGGCGAAACCTCGCCAAATGGCCCTACTGGCCACAAGTGTAGCACCTCCCAAAAATGCAGGACACTGAGTCCCACCGTGAGTGCCACCGCAATGCCGACAAGCTGCCGGAAGCCTCTGAGCTGACTCCTGCTGCGCACTGGACACTGACTGACTCTGTTGGCTCTGCCTCGGTCTGCTACTACCGTTGCTGCTGCTACTGCTGCCACCGCCTCGAAAGAACCTCCTGAACCTGGAGCCGAGTGAAGACGACCCTTATCCGGACGAAGGTGCTGCTGCTGCGGCCTTCCCCCTGCCACGAACTGGCCCCTGAGTAGTCTGTCCCCTCTCCCGGGCCGACTTATCCTGCTGTGCCTCTACCGCTGCGGCACACCTAACCGCTGATGCCAAATCTGTACAACAGTGGGATGCCACAAAACTCCTCATACTGGACCTCAGTCCATCCACAAACCTCTCAGTCCGACGCTCCTCGTCACCTGAGATAAAAGGCACAAACCTTCCAAGTGAAACAAACTTCGTCTGGTACTCAAGCACTGTCATGCTTCCTTGGGTCAGCTCCATAAATTCCCTCTCCTTGGCCCTCTGAACATGCCTAGGGAAATACTGTGCATTGAATTCCTTCACAAAAGTCTCCTATGGAATCTCCCAGAGACTCCTATCCGCATAAGACAAATTCTTCAGAGTGGTCCATCAGTCATAGGCATCATCCTTCAACATGAAGGTAGCCAACAGAGTCCTCTCAACCGCCGCAAAATCCATAGTGTCAAAAGTCTTCTCCATCTCCTTCAACCAATGAACAGCCTCATCAGGGTCGGGACGACCGGTGAAATGAGGCGGCCTCAGCTTCAAGAATTTCTCTAGGGTAGTCGAAGACCCTCCCCGAGCACTGGAACTCTCACTAGGGTCTCGGGTCTGGTATCTAGCCATCGTGTCCATCATAGCCTCCATGAAATGTTCCACACTCGGCTTACCGGCCTCAGATCCACTAGGGACATCCCCCACTCTCTAATAACTGGCATCCTCTTCCTAGGAGCCATCTAATCGCCTACAATCACAAAATCGAAAAGTTCTAATTAGAATCCTAAAACCTAAAACCTATACTACCGTCGTGCCTGTACGGGATAATGTAATTATTTGTCGGACTCACAACATTTAACCTAGTTATTCATTTATTTGCTAGACCGAATACTCTGATACCAACTGTAACGACCCGCCACCCTATAATTGGGGATCCGATAACTAAATGGGTACCGAATCATTACTTTGGAACCAAACCAGGATCTAGATAAGTCTGGGAAATAAATAATTAACTAAGCTAAACATTCACATTGTATTGAATTAAAAAGGAAGTGTAAGAATTTAAAAGTTATTACAATGCGACACGACATATCAAATAATTACATACTCTAACTGAAAAGAAATAATTAAGCGTACAAGCCATAAAATAAAATAACAACTATATCGGGGCATACCCCGGAACAACGGTTGCTGGAGCGCAACTCGAAGCAGTACTCTCCTCGCTAAGCCTGCCTGGAACCCTCACCTGAAAACCGCAGATGCGAGTCTCAACGAAAAGACTCAATAGGGATCCTTCGATCCCCACTGCCCACACGCACACCCACAAGTGCAAAAACGCAACTAAAGGTAAAGTAAGCAAGTAAAGCAGTAATTACTACTCCTAAATCTCGATATAAATCAAATGCATTCGAAATATAACATGCATACCTCTGAAACCATTCTACTAGGGAGCCTACAACCAACGTCTCGACAAAACACGCCAACCACACAAACGAAAGTGGGAAACACCGACCCGCTGAGACCAAACAGTAACCCCTCGGATAGCACGCTAGCTACTCCGGCCAACTGGCTCAAGTGGTTACTCCTTCCCTCAGCACGAGTGACACTTCACAGGTACCTCTCCGACACCGGTACTAGCTAACCCCGGGGTTCACCAGGTGACCCTCTCTCACTAGGCGTCACCCCGCCACTGCTCCCACCAGCGCTGTGTCCCTCCCACACCGACACAGGGTGTCAAGCACTACAACTGTCACTCTAGGTCCACAGTAGCACAAAACACAGCACAGTGCGATCCGGTCACGTGAAAAGTCCACGGTCGCACGAAACACAAGCAGTGTGATCAGGTCACATAGAATCCATCGTCATCGAGTATATTTAAAGCATGCATTAGCTGAACTATCTAACAGTGTAAACACATATTAATACTATCAATTAATGTGGTTCTGTCTTGAATCGCGTCGTCCAAGGCCGACGCCATTCAAGCCTCCTAAACTGGTTCATGAAATCTCGGCCTCAGAATATGGCCTAAAAGGCGTCGCCGTAGGTAGCCGCCTATTAAAACGCATCGCTGTCCTTGGATGCCATTCACAACAGAAGTCCCCTCTGACATAAACCGTTGACGGGACAATTTCTGCCTAAATGGCGTCGTGCTGGCCCGTCGCCATGCTGAATGGCGTCGTCCTAACGCGACATCATTTAGCGCCATAAACCAGGTTTCTGCAGCTCCACCCGAGGGTCCCCTTTAACCCCAAATTCGCCCCAAAAACACCCAAGAAGGGGAAAACGAAGAGGGAAACCAATCCATCACATGAAAACCCACAAATCCACATTTATAGAAACCACCCTATCCATCAAGAAAGTCCATAAACATGCTTATTCTACCCAAAAATCCCTTACACGCATGATGCTTCAAAGCGGCAAAACATGATTTTTAAATGAAACACTACGGGAATCGTCACCCTATCGGTTGCTCAAACTCCTCCAAGCTCCAAGCCGCCAACCCGTCTCGCCCCCACGCCGCCGCCGGTACCGCCGAGGACGTCCTTACTCCACCGGGACGTCGGTCGCCGTCCGGAGAGAAAACGCCGCGGAGGAGGTGGTGGTGGTAGTGGTGGGAGTTAGGAGGTCGATGGAGTGGAGGGAGAGGTGAAATGGTGTGAGGACAAGATGGAGGGGGAGGAGAGATCGCCGGAGCCGCCAGAGGAAGTGAGGAGAGAGAGAAGGGAGGAGAAAATGAGGGAAAGGAAGGAGGGTTCGCGGGGTCGTTGGAAAATGCATGCTTTAAGTTATACTCGATGGTGATGGATTCCTTGTAACCGGATCGTACATGTGGTGTTACGTGCGACCGTGGACTTCTTACTGTGCTGTGTTTTGAGCTACTGTGGACCTAGAGTGACAGTTGTCGCGCTTTATCACCCTGTGCTGGTGTGGGTGGAGCACAGCGCCGGTGTGGGTGTGGCGGGGTGACGCCTAGCGAGAGAGGGTCACCTGGTGGACCCCGGGGTTAGCTAGTATCGATGTGGGTGTGGTACCTTTGGAGTGTCACTCGTGCTGAGGGAAGGAGTAACCACCTGAGCCAGTTGGGCCGGAGTAGCTAGAGTGCTATCCGAGGGGTTACTGTTTGGTCTCAGCAGATCGGTGTTTTCCCCACCTTCGTTTGTGTGGTTGGCGTGTTCTATCGAGACGCTGGTTGTGGGTTCCCTGGTAGATTGGTTATCAGATATATGCATGTTAAACATATTTCGAATGCATGTGATTCATATCGAGATTTAGGAGTAGTGATTACTGCTTTACTTGTTCAATGTACCTTCAACTGTGTTTTACACTTGTGGGTGTGTGAGTGGGCAGTGGGGATCGAAGGATCCCTACTGAGTCTTTCCGTTGAGACTCACCCCTGCAGTTTTCAGGTGAGGATTCCAGGCGGGCTTAGCGAAGGGGTACTACTGTGAGTCGCGCGCCGTCAGCTGTTGTTCCGGGGTATGCCCCGACGTAGTTGTTATCTTTATTTCTGGCCTGTATGCTTAATTATTTCTTTTCTGTTGGAGTATGTAATTATTTACGGTATTGAGTCGCATTGTAATAACTTTTAATTCCTACATTTTCCTTCCAATTCAATGCGATGTGAATGTTTAGCTTAGTTTATTGTTTATGTCCCAGGCCTACTTAGATCCTAGTTTGGTTCCAAATTAATGATTTGGTACCAATTTAGTAATCGGATCCCCGATTATAAGGTGGCGGGTCGTTACATTACTCCTTCCCCCAGCACGAGTGACATTTCATAGGTACCTCTCCAACACCGGTACTAGCTAACCCCAGGGTTCACCTGGTGACCCTCTCTCACTAGGCGTCACCCAGCCACTGCTCCCACCGGCACTGTGTCCCTCCCATACCGACACAGGGTGTCAAGCGCTACAACTGTCACTCTAGGTCCACAGTAGCACAAAACACAGCACAGTGCGATCCGGTCACCTGAAAAGTCCACGGTCGCACGAAACACAAGCAGTGTGATCAGGTCACATAGAATCCATCGTCATCGAGTATATTTAAAGCATCTATTAACTGAACTATCTAACAGTGTAAACATATATTAATACCATGAATTAATGTGGTTCTGTCTTGAATCGCGTCGTCCAAGGCCAACGCCATTCAAGCCTCCTAAACTGGTTCATGAAATCTCTGTCTTAGAATATGGCCTAAAAGGCGTTGCCGTAGGTAGCCGCCTATTAAAACGCGTCGCTGTCCTTGGACGCCATTCACAACAGAAGTCCCCTCTGACAGAAACTGTTGCCGGGACAATTTCTACCTAAATGGCGTCGTGCTGGCCCGTCACCATTCTGAATGGCGTTGTCCTAACGCGACGTCATTTAGCGCCAGAAACCAGGTTTCTGTACCTCGACCCGAGGGTCCCCTTTAACCCCAAATTCACCCCAAAAACACCCAAGAAGGGGAAAACGACGAGGGAAACCAATCCATCACATGAAAACCCACAAATCCACATTCATAGAAACCACCCTATCCATCAAGAAAGTCCCTAAACATGCTTATTCTACCGAAAAATCCCTTACACACATCATGCTTCAAAGCTGGAAAACATAGTTTTTATATGAAACACTACGGGAATCGTCACCCTACCGGTTGCTCGAATTCCTCCAAGCTCCAAGCCGCCAACCCGTCTCGCCCCCACGCCGCCACCGGTACCGCCGAGGACGTCGTTACTCCACTGGGACATCGGTCGCCGTCCGGAGAGAAAACGCCACGGAGGAGGTGGTGGTGGTAGTGGTGGGAGTTAGAAGGTCGATGGAGTGGAGGGAGAGGTGAAATGGTGGGAGGACAAGATGGAGGGGGAGGAGAGATCGCCGGAGCCGCCGGAGGAAGTGAGGAGAGAGAGAAGGGAGGAGAAAATGAGGGAAAGGAAGGAGGGTTTGCGGGGTCAAGCAGAAGCTGGGTAAAACGCGTTGTGCGGCACAGACGCCTATCAGTTGACATGACGGGCCGTACTGACATAACTCTAAAACGCGTCGCCTATCCAAGACACGGTTCAGAAGACAAGACCGGCAAGAGTTCCAAGAAAGAAACGACTGCGGATTCAACAACAGAGGCAGAGTATATAGTTGTGGCTGAAGCTGCCAAAGAAGCAGTCTGGATGAAGAATTTCATCTCGGAACTTAACCTAGTTCCCAGCATATCGTGTAAGGTTTGAGGTTTCGGATCCAGTTATTGGGTCAGTTTCGGTGTCGGACCCCTTGATTTGGGCCCTTGTGGGACGCGATTCAAATGGCGTCTTGTTAGGAAGATGCGTTTTAGAGTGTGCTACGTCGGTGCCACGTAGGCGCTACGTGGGCCAGTTTTGGGCCGCGAGAGTATGGCCCTGGTCTTGTCACTTGAATGGCGTCGGTGTTGGGCAACGTGTTTTTGCTAGGTTCGGTTTAAATCCACGAACCCTCCCTCTTTCCCTCATTTTCTCTCATTTTCTTCTCTCTCCGAACCCTTCGCTCTCCCTTCCCCCTTCTCCTTCCTTTCCTCTCCCTCCACTCCATCAAATCCCTTCCCTAACTTCCACCACTACCACCACCATTTCCTCCGCGGCGTATTGCTCTCCGGACGGTGGCCAACGTCTCGGTGGAGTAACAGCGTCCACGGTGGTACCGGCGGCGGTTTGTCGCGTGGCGGTCCAGCGGCTTGAAGCTCAGAGGAGTTTAAGTACCCGGTAAGGTGACGATCTCCGTTGTATTTTGATTAAAACCACGTTTTTCCTTCTTTGGAGCATGTTTAGGAGATTTTCGAAATGAAATTCCACTTTTTATACTCGGAAGGCTGGGGGAAATCTGTTAGCGAACGTTAAATGGCGTCTTAGGACAGCGATGCCGTTTTGAATGGCGGCTGCCTACCACGACGCGATTTAAGTTCGGATCACCTCAAGGCCTGATTCTATTTCTGTCATGATTAGGCGACTAGGGACAGCAATGCCTTGCATGACGCATTTTAGGCCATCTTCCGAGGTCAGTTTTCGCATGAACCAGTTTAGGGGTCTTGAATGACGTCGGTGTTGGGCGACGCGATTCAAGACATAATCTCATTAAAGCATGAAATTAACATGTGTTTACATTGTTAAATAGTTTGGATAAATGCATGTTTGAAAACATACTCGAGGATGATGATTTCTACATGATCAGATCGCACTGTGTGGTGTTTTGTGCGATCGTGGACCTAGAGTGATAGTTGTTAGCGCTTAGACACCTTGTGTCAGTGTAGGAGTGACACGGCGCCGATGTGGGAGTGGTGGGATGACGTCTAGAGAGAGGGTCACCTGGTGTACCCCAGGGTATGGCTAGTACCGGTGTGGGAGTGGTACATTTGGAGTGTCACTCGTGCTGGGGGAAGCAGAACCACCTTGAGCCAGATCAGGTCGGAGTAGCTAGCGCGCTATCCGAGGGGTTGCTGTTTGGTCTCAGCGGGTCGGTGTTTTCCGCGTTCGACCGTGTGACTTGTGTGTTTAGCCGAGACGCTGGTTGTGGACTCCGTGGTGGAGTGGTTTCAGAGTTGTATTTACTGCTTTATTTAAATTGTCTTTATTCATGTTGTTGCACTTGTGGGTGCGTGAGTGGGTGGTGGGGATCGAAGGATCCCTACTGAGTCTATTTCGATGAGACTCACCCCCTGCAGTTTTCAGGTGAGGGTTCTAGGCAAGCGTAGCGAGGAGGATTTTGTCTCTGGTGGCGCGCCAGCAGCCATCGTTCCGGGGTATGCCCCGATGTAGTTGTTATTTCTTTTCAGGCCTATACGCTTAATTACTTCTTTTTCAGTTGGAATATGTAATTATTTGCTGAGTCAAGTTGAATTATAATAATTTTTAATTCATGCACTTCCTTTACAATTCAATGTGATGTGAATGTTTAGCTTAGGTTATCGTTTATTTCCTAGACTTATCGAGATCCTAGTTTGGCTCCAAATTTTAATGATTCGATACTTATTTAGTAATTGGATCCCCGATTATAGGGTGGTGGGTCGTTACATATAGGCTCCCATCCCATTATTATGTGATAATAATGGGGCCATTGCACAGGCAAAGGAACCTCGGTCTCACCAAAGGTCGAAGCATATTCAAAGGCGCTTCCACTTGATTCGGGAGATTGCTGTAAGGGGAGATGTGATAGTAGAGCGTGTACCATCAGAAGACAATATTGCAGATCCACTGACTAAACCTTTGTCACATAATGTGTTTGAGCGTCATCGGAAAAAGATGGGCCTCAAGACTGTGGAAAATTGGCTCTAGTACAAGTGGGAGATTGTTAGTTTTTAGGTGTCCTACAGACCAATTATGAGCCGTGTAGGCCCAATGTGTTGTACAATCTTGTTCAATATAATTAAGTGATAATTAGAGCATAAACTTGTAATATGTGGATTGCTTTACGTTGTCCCTAAGATATGTGGTTGTAAAGTCAATTTCGAGATGGGATCTCGAATGTGAGTTTGACAATATATGAACACATACCTTAAACTGTTACTGATTGGAGAGTACTTACTCTGGGACATTGATTACTTGTAAATCAGCATGCATGATGTGTAGATGACCAATCTCACGGTCATAGGTGCGGGGCACCAACACATATGTGTGGGTGTTCATCTAGGGAGGATGTTCACTGAACTGATCTGCTGATGGATCTTCAGATAGTTAATTATACCTAATGTCAATTGAAGATCCATCTGTCTCAATAGTATCATTGATCTTTTGACCTTAGACATTAATGAGGTCTTGCGTCAGGACTGGTGTAGTTTAATGTTTGGTTAAACGACTTTAACCATAAGTCATGAAACACCGAATTATTAGCCACATCAGGATACATGCAAAGACCGTTAATGGCTAAGAGGGGATCGCTCAATGTCAGGTATGTAACGACCCGCCACCCTATAATCGGGGATCCGATTACTAAATGGGTACCGAATCATTAATTTGGAGTCAAACCAGGATCCAGATAAGTCTGGGAAATAAATAATAAACTAAGCTAAACATCCACATCGCATTGAATTGAAAAGGAAGTGTAAGAATTAAAAATTATTACAATGCGACTCGACACAGCAAATAATGACATACTCCAACTGAAAAGAAATAATTAAGCGTACAGGTCAGAAAATAAAATAACAACTACGTCGGGGCATACCCCGGAACAATGGCTGCTGGCGCGCAACCCAAGGCAGCACTCTCCTCGCTAAGCCTGCCTGGAACCCTCACTTGAAAACCGCAAGGGTGAGTCTCATCGAAAAGACTCAGTAGGGATCCTTCGATACCCACAGCCCACTCACGCACCCACAAGTGCAGCAACACAAATATAGGTAAATTAAGCAAGTAAAGCAGTAACACAATTCCTAAATTTCAATATAGAACACATGCATTCGAAATGTAACATGCACAACTCTGAAACCATTCTACCAAGGAGCCCACATCTAGCGTCTCGGCAAAACACGCCAAACACACCGCCGAACGCGGGAAACACCGACCTGCTGAGACCAAACAGTAACCACTCGGATAGCACGCTAGCTACTCCGGCCCAACTGACTCTAGGTGGTTTCTGCTTACCCCAGCACGAGTGACACTCCGAAGGTATCACTCCTACACCGGTACTAGTTAACCCCGGGATACACCAGGTGACCCTCTCTCTAGGCGTCACCCTACCACTCCCACATTGGCGCTGTGTCCCTCCCACACCGACACAGGGTGGCTAAGCGCTACAACTATCACTCTAGGTCCACGGTCGCACGAAACACAACACAGTGCGATCCGATCACGTAAAAATCATCATCCTCGAGTACGATTTCAAGCATGCATTTAACCAAACTATCTAACAATGTGAAGATATGTTAATAGCATGAATTAATGTGATTCTGTCTTGAATCGCGTCGCCCAAGGCCGACGCCATTCAAGCCTCCTAAACTGGTTCATGTGAAATATGGCCTCGGAAACTAGCCTAATACACGTCGTTATATGTCGCCGCCTTTTGAAAGGCGTCGCTGTCCCTAGTCGCTTGATAGCGACAGAAGCAGAGACAGGCTACGGGGTGATTTTCACTTAAAACGTGTCGCCTGAGCAAGTAGCCTTTTGAAACGCGTCGCTGTCCCTGGACGCTCATCAGTCCAAAGACAGAGTCTGTTATTTGGGCTAAATCGCGTCACAGGTGGGAGCTGCCTTTCTAAAAGGCGTCGCTATCCCCCGACGCTATTTAACCCTCACAGACAGGTTCTTCCCCCGCCATCTCCCAATCCACAGGGTGGTTTTTCCTCCCCAAAATCGTGTAAAAACACAAAAACGTGGAGAAGGAGGAGAAAAACCTAATTACCCATTAAAACACCCAAATTCTTGTTACATGCAATTAGTGTTTTCACCCCAAGATAACCCAACATGCTTCAAAGCGGGAAAACATGGTTTTGAAATGAAATACAATGGGGATCGTCATCCTACCGGTTACTCAAACTCCTCCTAGCTCCAAGCCGCCAACTCGCCTTGCCACACGCCGCCGCCGGTACCGTCGTAGACGCCGTTACTCCACCGGGACGTCGGCCGCCGTTTGGAGAGAAGTTCGCCGCGGAGGAAGTGGTGGTGGTAGTGGAGGAAGTTGGTAGGTTAATGGAGTGGAGGGAGAGGAGGAATGGAGAGAGGAAAGGAAGGAGGGGGGAAAGGATTCGCCGGCTCGCTGGAGGGAAGAGAGGAGAGAGAAGAGGAAAGAGAAAATGAGGGAAAGGAGGGAGGGTTCGCAGGGTCAACCAGAAGCTGGGTAAAACGCGTTGTGCATGCCCGATGTCATTCAGATGACAAGACCGGGCCGTACACTGACAAGCCAGGGTCGTACTCTAAATGGCGTCGTCCCTCCAAGACGCCATTCAAACGATATGACCGGGGCCGTACTCTCGCCCCCCAAGGCCAGCCCACGTGGCGCCCACGTGACACAACCTAAAACACGTCTCCATTGCTAGACGCCGTTTAAACTGCGTCGAACTAAGTATCAGCCTCATCAACGCCCAAACTAAGGGATCCGACCTCTCCCCCTTAAAAGAATTTCGTCCCCGAAATTGCCTGCTACAATTAACGAGGTTGAAACATAAAGGTAGAAGCTCACAAGAGAACTTACGAGAAAAGGTAGGAAAACTGCTCCCGCATCTCATCCTCACACTCCCAGGTCGCCTCGCCCCCGGAGCGATACTGCCAAATCACCTTAACCAGAGGTACAACCTTGTTCCGAAGGACCTGTTCCCTGCGATCCTCAATACGTACTGGAAACTCTGGAAAGGACAAGTCCTCCTCGACTTCCAACTCTGAAAAGTCCAAAACATGAGATGGATCCTGAACATATCTCCTCAGCAAAGAAACATGGAACACATCGTGCACCCTTGCAAAACTGGGTGGCAAGGTTAGCTGATACGCCGTTTCCCCAATTCGAGCAAGAATGGGAAAAGGCCCAACATATCGCGGACTCAGCTTACCTCGCTTCCCGAATCTCATCACACCCTTGGAGGGTGAGACTCGGAGAAATGCGTGGTCCCCAACCTCAAACTCAAGTGGTCTCCTACGGATGTTTGCATAACTCTTTTGTCTGCTTTGAGCTGCAATCAATCTCTGCTGCACCACTCTGGCAACCTCAGCACACTGCTGAACCAACTCTGGTCTTGCTATCTGCCTCTCACCAATCTCAGACCAATTCACAGGGGATCGACACGGCCGCCCGTTCAATGCCTCATAAGGCGCCATGCCGATACTAGAATGATAACTGTTGTTGTAAGCAAACTCCACTGTAGACAAGTGATGCTCCCAAGAACCTCCCCAGTCTAGGCAACATGCCCTGAGCATATCCTCCAGAGTCTGAATGGTCATCTCCGACTGCCCATCAGTCTCGAGATGATAGGCCGAGCTGAAGGCTAACTACGTGCCCAAGGCCTTCTGAGAACTCTTCCAAAATCTAGAAGTAAATCTCGGATCCCGGTCTGACACGATGGATAAGGACACCCCATGCAAAGAGATGATCCAATCCACAAACAGCTTAGCCAACTTACCGACTGACCAGTCCTTCCTAATAGCTAGGAAGTGTGCCGACTTGGTCAATCGATCAACAATGACCCAGATCGCGTCTCTTCTGCCAGGGGACACAGGTAATCCCATCACAAAGTCCATAGTCACGTGTTCCCATTTCCATTCCGGGATCGGCAAGGGTTGCAACAATCCTCCTGGTCTCTGATGTTCTGCCTTAACCTGCTGACAAGTCAGGCACCTTGCCACATACTCAGCCACGTCCTTCTTCATACCAGACCACCAAAAGTGCCTCTTCAAACAATGATACATCTTAGTCGTTCCGGGATGCACTGCATATCTAGAACGGTGTGCCTCATCCAGGACACTTCTGCGCACGTCCTCCTCAGCTGGAACATAGAGTCTGCCTCTAAACCTAACCGTACCATCATCCCACAATTCCACCTCCGGTGTCTGGAGAACCTGTGGTAATTCTGCATCTGCCCTCTGAGCCTCAATTACGGCATCGTACACTGCTGGCCATACAGTTAAGCTGGCCAACACGGCTCTATCAGCCTCCCGCGGAACCCTAAAGGAAAATTCCACAACCTGCTCAAATAACCTCCATTCTCGAACCATGAGATATGACATGACCGTCTTCCAACTCAAGGCGTCTGCCACCACATTCGTCTTGCCCGGATGATAAGAAAGGTCGAGATCATAATCCTTGATAAATTCCATCCACCTGCGCTGGCTCAAGTTCAAATCCTTCTTCATGAATACATACTTCAGGCTCTTGTGATCAGTAAAAACCTGAAATTTCTCTCCATACAAATAGTGCCTCCAGATCTTCAATGCAAATACCACAGCTGCCAACTCTAAGTCATGAGTGGGATAGTTCTCCTCGTGCTTCTTCAGCTGCCTAGAAGCATAGGCCACAACCTTATCACGTTGCATCAGAACTGCACCCAAACCACGATGTGAAGCATCTGAATAAACCACAAATCCACCGAAACCTGATGGAAGTACCAACACTGGAGCCGAAGTGAGGCGAGTCTTCAACTCAATGAAACTCAGCTCACATTCCTCGGTCCATACGAAACGAACTCCCTTACGAGTCAACTTCGACAAGTGGGTCACTATTGAAGAAAAACCCTGGACAAACCGTTTGTAATATCCTGCTAATCCCAAGAAGCTCCTGATCTCAGTTACTGTTGTTGGTCTGCTCCAATCCATTACTGCCTCAATCTTGGCTGGATCCACTGCAATGCCATCACCAGAAATGACATGCCCCAGGAAGTGCACCTTGTCTAGCCATAATTCACACTTTCTAAACTTGGCATAGAGTTGGTGCTCTCTCAGAACCTGCAATACCACCTGAAGATGTATGGCATGCTCTTCCTCATAAGAAGAGTATACCAAAATATCATCTACAAATACCACCACAAACTGATCCAGGTAGGCCCTGAAGACCCGATTCATCAAACCAATAAAAGCCGCCAGAGCATTGGTCAAGCCAAAAGGCATAACCAAAAACTCATAATGTCCATACCGAGTCCTAAAGGCCGTCTTACTAACATAAACCTCACGGATCCTCATCTGATAATACCTTGATCTCAAGTCAATCTTTGAAAACACCTTCGCAGACTACAACTGATCCATCAGATCATCGATCCTCGGAAGTGGGTACTTGTTCTTTATCGTCACCTGGTTCAGCTGTCTATATATACACAACCTCAGAGAACCATCCTTCTTCCTAAAAAATAGAACTGGAGCACCCCACAGAGAAGTACTGGGACGAATGAAACCCTTATCCAGTAATTCCTGCAACTGCGCCTTCAACTCAGCGAGTTCGGCTGGCACCATCCGATACGGGGCCTTTGACAGGGGCGCCGTACCCGGTGCAAGCTCAATAGTAAACTCAACCTCTCGCTGAGGAGGAAGGCCAGGCAACTCCTTAGGGAACACATCTACGAAGTCACAAACTACAGGCACCTCCCAAGGACCGGGACTACCACTAACATCAGCTAAAACAACAGAGGCAAGGAAGGCCTCACAACCACCAACAAGCAACCTTTGGGCCTTAAAGGCAGAAATAAGAATACCTCGAGAAGAGAGCCTAATACCTTGGAAGTAGAAGGTCGGGATGTCCGGAATAGAGAAACGCACCCTCTTCCTATGGCAGTCCACCTCGGCATAATAAGCCTCCAGCCAGTCCATGCCCAAGATGACATCAAAGTCGCGAATGGCAAGTACAACTAACTGGGCAGGTAACTCATGGCCCTCAATGGTCAAGGGAACTTCACTTAAACAGTTATAAGACAACATGAAATCCCCAGAAGGAACCTCTACCATCAATCCATCAGATATCTCATCAACGGGTGCAGAAAGAATATCTACGAACTGCTCAGAAATGAAAGAATGCGAAGCACCCGAATCAATTAACACATGCGCGGAGTTCCCCAGGACAGAAAGTGTACCTTCCACCAAGTTGGATGCACGAGCCTCCTTCCTGGTGATAGCTAAAACTCTCCCCTGGGTAGTCGACTTCTTCTGATCACCTGGTCCCTGTGGGAAGCTGCGGGAAGCCTCTGAGCTGTCTTCTGCTGAGCACTGGACACCGACTGACTCTGCTGGCTCTGCCTAGGTCTGCTGCTACCGCTGCTGCCGCTACTTTTGCCACTGCCACAAAAGAACCTCCTGACTCTGGAGCCGAGTGAAGACGATCCTAATCTGGACGAAGGAGCTACTGCTAGCGCCTTTCCCCTGCCACGAACTGGCCCCTGAGTAGTCAGTCCCCTCTCCCGGACTGACAGATCATGCTGTGCCTCTACTGCTGCGGCACACCTAATCGCCAATGCCAAATCTGTACAACAGTGGGATGCCACAAAACTCCTCAGATTGGACCTCAGTCCATCCACAAACCTCTCAGTCCGACACTCCTCGTCTCCTGAGATAAAAGGCACAAACCTCCCAAGCGAAACAAACTTCGTCTGGTATTCAAGTACTATCATGCTTCCTTGGGTCAGCATCATAAATTCCCTCTACTTGGCCTTCTGGACATGCCTAGGGAAGTACTATGCATTGAATTACTTCACAAAAGTCTCCCATGGAATCTCCCTAAGACTCCTATCCGCATATGACAAACTCTTCAAAGTGGTCCACCAATCGTAAGCATCATCCTTCAACATGAAGGTAGCCAACAGAGTCCTCTCAACCGCCGCACAATCCATAGTATCAAAAGTCTTCTCCATCTCCCTCAACCAATAAACAGCCTCATCAGGGTCGAGACGACCAGTGAAATGAGGCGGCTTAAGCTTCAGGAATCTCTCCAGTGTAGCTGAAGACCCCTCCCGAGCACTAGAACTCTCACTAGGGTCTCGGGTTTGGTATCTAGCCATCGTGTCCATCATAGCCTCCATGAAATGCTCCATACTCGGCCTACCGGCCTCAGATCCACTAGGGACATCTCCCCGCTCTCTAACGACCGGCATCCTCTTCCTATGAGCCATTTAATCGCCTACAATCACAAAAATCGAAAAGTTCTAATTAGAATCCTAAAACCTACACTACCGCCGTGCCTGTACGGGATAATGTAATTATTTGCCAGAATTACGATATTTAACCTCGTTATTCATTTATTTGCCAGACCGAATGCTCTGATACCAACTGTAACGACCCGCCACCCTATAATCGAGGATCCGATTACTAAATGGGTACCAAATCATTAATTTGGAGTCAAACCAGGATCCAGATAAGTCTGAGAAATAAATAATAAACTAAGCTAAACATTCACATCGCATTGAATTGAAAAGGAAGTGCAAGAATTAAAAATTATTACAATGCGACTCGATGTAGACACGCTAATTTTGACATCATTTTGAGTAAATTTCATATCACACAATAATGCCTCGAAATGGTCTGATAATTAATCATTAATTAATTTTTATTAATCTTTTTAAGTGTCGGGTTTAACATATGTGTTTAAGTTAATCAATTGAATTGGTTTTAATTCAATTTTGAGTTAAAATATGAAGAATTCTAAAAGACGTCGACCCAAGTGGACGCCATTTATAGTTTATTCCTGTTTTAACGTTTAAATTTGAATTTTAATTAATTAATTAATTAACTAAAAGGCGTCTGGGAATGTCGACGCGTTTTAGGTTTCCTAGGCTATTTCTACTTCTCTTCCGGATGTTTATCCTTATCTTAATTAAGCTAAAAGACGTCTACACAGGTGGACGCGTTTTAACTAATAAAGATAAAGATAAGTTTTTCCGGATATTTATCCTTATCTTAATTGATCTGAAAGGCGTCAGCCAAGGTGGACGCGTTTTAGATAATTACAGATAAAGATGAATTAATCAGTAATTATCTGTCGGTTAAGATGGATAAATCTCGGAATTTTGCTATGTTAATCTCGAACGCAAGAAATGCCTATAAATACCCTGCATGTTGAAGAGTTAAAAAAGAAGAGAAGAGAATTAAGTTGAGTTGAGCCATAGCGTTATAACGAGTTGAAGATCGAAGCAACAACGTCGTAACGCCGGAGCGCTGCCATTTCCAGAAGTCGGCGTCCTTTCAAGATCTTCATCCTTTCAGAGCTTCAACCGACCGGGCATAAGTTTTTCATTACTGCATTAGCATTTTTCATCTTCATTAGTTTCATTCTTCATATTCACTTCATGCAAACACACACCACAGCATAATCTTTCAAAAAAACCTACTTGATTTAAGGGGTTTCAAAGCCATTAAACAAGTGAGTTTGCTGTTTTAAATATGCTTAACATCATGATTAGTTCAGATATTGCTTCTACTTAAATTCTCATCATTGTTTCTTCGTTTTCTGTCTCTGCTGCGCTCAACAACAACGAGAGATTCAAAAGGGGAAATCAAGCACAACTTCTGCACGATCCTCAACCTCAAATTCCACAGCAAGAACAAAGAAGCAAAGAAAGGGCTCTCTTTCTTCAGCCGGCTGAGGAAGGGGAACCAAGGACTCAATCTTCCGCGTCTGAAAGGTAGGCGATCATATTCTCTTTTGAAACTTTTTAGTTAAAAGTTTCTGGCGATCACTGCACTTTAGTTGCTGTTTTTAATAGGTTAGTTTACACTAAACAACATAGATATTTCATGTTAATCACACGGTCATTCTAAGCACCTACAGCTTTTTTGGCGATCACGGTGGGACTTGGTCTCGCCATCTTTTAGTTTCTTTTTGTTCTTGCTATCATCATATCGGGCACCCACGGTGCACCATTTGTGTCTCTGGACACGTCCTCACCAATTGGTGAGTGTTTAGTTTAATTAATTTCCCTTGTGCACCACGTGCACACCCCAGTGGCAAGATCTTGCCCTCCCCTTGATTAATTCAAAAAGCTGTTTTTGTGATAAAAATGATGTGTGATTGATTGTTTTTCTAGTTGTTTAGTTAGTAAATCATCCTGTTTAAAATCTGGAACTAAAAATTTTTGCATGAGTCGATTGTTTACTGCTTTTTATCTTGTTTAAGGAGGATTCAACCCAGAAAATCCTCCTGGAAAACTGTTTCTGCGAACTGAAAAGCGTCCAGGATCGCTGACGCGTTTCAAACCGCGTCAACACACCTAGACGCCTTTCAGGCTTCACAGTTTCTCTGCTGTCTGCATCTGTTTCTGCGAAAAATTAAGTTCTGTTTTGAATAGCGTCGACTACCATCGACGCGATTCAGACAGTTTCTTAATTTTTTTTCAGTTTCCAGATTTCTGTGTTTTGAGTGCTAGCTACCCATTACTTACTAAGCATTAGAGGCCATCCAGGCCACAGGACATATGCATTGAGGCTAATACCCTCCTCTTCTTAGGAACACATTACTCGACGTCAGCAACTCTCTCTGATTGGGTTGGTCCCTTGATCAGACTAGAGAAGTTGACGTTGAGACCTCCATAAGTCCCCAAAATCAAGGTATTCCTCCTTGATCATCGGGCTGGTTGTACCAATTGAAGTCCTGGTTAGATTCTGAAAGCGTTGTGAGAGAAAGCCCTAGAGAATAACGGTGGAAATTGAACTGAAACTAGGATCCTTTCCTTGAGAGAATTTGAGGTTTAATTGAATCCAAATAACTCAAAAAGGGAATCTTAAAATCGCGTTAAGCATCCACTTGTTTGATTAATCTCTGTACAACTTGTTTGATTAAATCTTTGAAAAAAGAATCTAACATCATGTTGCTACGATCAGGTAGGGACTTGAGTGTGGCTCCAGACGCCATGGTTAATTACGAGGGAGATGCTAATGCCCCTCGGGATTCTGAATACAACTATGAGAGTGGGAGAGATGCTGATGCCTCCCGTAGTTCTATCCCCATTCCATATCGTCTAGATGGGAATGTTCGGACACCTCTTTTGCCTCCACGTGATCAATATCCTGATCCTCTTCCGCATGAATATGCGATCCCTAATCCTGATCTTGAGGGGGACATGAATCAGAATGATCCCTCATCCTCTGATCCTACGGATCTCATCAATGCTCTGGGAGTTCTCGCCTCCCGACTGGACCCTCAGCAGTTCGAGGCGATCCAATCTATTTTGAAGGGGAAGGCACCCATGCAGCCTGCCGAGCCGAACCCTGTGGCTCCCCCTGCTGCTCCTCAGCAACCTTCTTTTCCTCCTCCTTATATCCATCAGGCCGTGGAGGGCCTTCATATTACTTCTCGGCCAGCTGGGCCGCAGCTTTCATCATCTAGGCAACCGGCTAGACCGCAAACGCTTGCTTATCAAAATGCCCTCGGGCATGGCGGAAGCTCTGCCGGACCTCCCCTCTATTGTCCACCCTGCCCAACGTACTCTAGGCAGCAGGCCTACCAAGTACCTCCCCCTCCTCCTCCTCCCCAGGCAGATCTGACCACACAAACGCTGCTGGCCAAAATGGAGCGTATGGATGAGCAATTTAATAACCTCCGGAAAATGATGGGGGTCAAAGCTGTGCCAGAGATCAGTTTACCGAGCCTGCCAGTATTCCATCTGCCACCCTCTGAGATGCCAGTGTACCGAAAGTACAACGGTACTGGTAACCCCTTCACACATCTGAAGGAGTTTATGTATGAATCCTCTTTCTGGCAGAATGATAAGAGGTCGTTGGCCTTCTTGTTCAGGAAATCTCTAGAGGGACCAGCCCTCGAGTGGTTCTTTTCCCTGGAACCCTCAGAAGTAGAAGATTACGGTATCGTTTCACGCAAATTTATTCAACGATACCAGGACAGAGTTGCACCCTCCTTGTCTATCACAGACCTCATTGCAGAAAAGATGAAACCTGATGAGGAGTTTGTCAGTTTTGCTGACAGGTGGCGGGGTCTGGCTGAAAAGGTGAAGGATCACTTGTCCGAGTCCGAACAAGTGAAAATGTTAATTTCTAATGCCACCCCCCAGTTCAAGCTCGTCCTCTCCTTGAACAATTTGACTAACATGGCAGAGCTCTATGAAAGAGCACGGTACTGCCAGAATGCTTTCAAGGACGCTACATTCTCTAGCGTCTTTGATCCTCATAGACCTAGCAGGCCTCCGCCTCGGAAGCCTGCAGTGCCCAACTCTTCCAGCACAGGTCCGACTACTGAGGCCACGCTCTCTCATGAGCAAGTGAGTACCATGAACAATAACTCGCCCCAGTTCGTGAGGAGTCAGCAGCAGTACCAGAGGCCACAGCAGCAAGGGTACAGACAGCAGTAGAACCCCCAGTACCAACAACAGTATCAGCGGCCCCAGCAGCCGAATCAGAATCAGATACAGGATCAGCTACAGCAACAGCCACAACGGCAACAGCAGTACCAGCAACCCCAGCAGCAGCAGTATCAGAACCAGCAACAGCCACAGTACCAGCCGCGCGCACCGCCGGCGTACCACAATGTCCCTCCTCCTGGTGACTACAACCAGCAGAGAAGACCTCCAGGCCCGAAGAGGGCAGAATACCCGGCTCTCCCAGAATCCTTGGCCGATATCTTTAGTGCTTTAATGGCGGCTAACGCCTTAGTTTTGCCAAGGGAAAAGGCCGTCTGGCCTCAAAATGCCGATACGTCCAGGTATTGCTACTTCCACAGGCAACCTGGGCATACCATTGACACCTGCTTCCAATTCAGAGATTATATTCATGATCTCAACGAGCAGGGCGGCATAGACTGGGAGGAAATGAAGAAATACATAACAGCCCTGAAGACGAGGAGACCGCAGCAGCAGCAGCAGCAGCAAGCAAGACCACCGGCACAAGCAGCAGCACCACCCAACATGGGCATAGTGCAGAATCCACTCCCGGAGCACCAGAACCAGAACCAAGTTGCTCCCATTCTAACGAACAGCCAGTCTGAGGCTGGTCGTGGGCAACAATGGAGGATAGAGGACTCTTCCTCTCTTTATTCAACGGGTCACATTCAAAGTACCGCAGAGCGACTACCACGCCGCACCATCCACATACCCAGACCACAACCCATTACCATTACCCCTCTACCCACACCCACATATCATTCGCCCTCACCCAATAACCCACTACCACTACCCACCTTCCTTAGACCCATTATGCCCCGCACTCCTACGCCTCCATCACATAACCCTCCGCAAACCAATAACGCGCCCCTTTTACCATCTAGGCCATTATTACGCGTACCATTTCCTACTTCACCCATTACCGCTACCACCTACCCAGATATGCCCCAACCATCCAAACCGCTATTACGCGTCCCATTCCCCACTTCGCCAACCACTTACCCATCTACCATTCAACCCTCTAGGCCTTTAATCCGCACCACGCTGTCACCACCTAACCCAACGCCACCACCTACGCATCAACCCTCCGCACCGCTTACGCCACCCAACTCTGCGGTACTCAAGGTGTCACCCGGATCCTCCACGGTCGAGGAACATGCGCTCCGGAGTGGGAGGATTTTCAACAAGGTCTTTCCTCAGTCCATAGTCAGAGACGGCCCATCACAGCCGGCTAAGGAAGCCCATAATGAAGAGAGTGCACCAGGCACTCAATATGACTTGTTGAAACATCTGGACAGAACACCGGCACGGATCACTGTACTTGAATTGATTAAAAGGTCCAAGATTCACCAAGAAGCCTTAATGGAATACCTACAGAAGGTGATGGTCAACGAAGACGTGCCGGTAGAGAAAATTGCAGCACTACTAGTTCCTCAGGGGGATCAGCCCTCAATTACATTCCACACATCGGAACTAGCACCGCCAGCCGCCAGAAGCATGGCTCTGAGCATCACGGTCAATATCTGCAAGAAGGCCGTGGATGCATGCCTGGTTGATACAGGGGCTTCAATTAACGTTTTACCTCCGAAGACCCTAGAGCTATGCGGTGTGCCCAAGGAGAAATGGCTGCCTAGCCCCATCTCAGTTACGGCATATGACAATTCTACCCGTTCCCCTCTGGGAATGGTTTATTTAAAAGTGGAGCTAGGTCCAGTAAGTCATGCAGAGGTCGAATTTCATATTCTAGAAATCGACTCTTCCATAAATGCCATTCTGGGACGTCCTTATATTAAAACTCTTGAGGCGATTCCTTCTACGAATCACCAATGCCTCAAATTCCCTTACAAAGGACGAATTATTAAAGTGACGAGCCACAAGTGCAGCAACACAAATATAGGTAAATTAAGCAAGTAAAGCAGTAACACAATTCCTAAATTTCAATATAGAACACATGCATTCGAAATGTAACATGCACAACTCTGAAACCATTCTACCAAGGAGCCCACAACTAGCGTCTCGGCAAAACACGCCAAACACACCGCCGAACGCGGGAAACACCGACCTGCTGAGACCAAACAGTAACCACTCGGATAGCACGCTAGCTACTCCGGCCCAACTGACCTTAGGTGGTTTCTGCTTACCCCAGCACGAGTGACACTCCGAAGGTATCACTCCTACACCGGTACTAGTTAACCCCGGGATACACCAGGTGACCCTCTCTCTAGGCGTCACCCTACCACTCCCACATTGGCGCTGTGTCCCTCCCACACCAACACAGGGTGGCTAAGCGCTACAACTATCACTCTAGGTCCACGGTCGCACGAAACACAACACAGTGCGATCCGATCACGTAAAAATCATCATCCTCGAGTACGATTTCAAGCATGCATTTAACCAAACTATCTAACAATGTGAAGATATGTTAATAGCATGAATTAATGTGATTCTGTCTTGAATCGCGTCGCCCAAGGCCGACGCCATTCAAGCCTCCTAAACTGGTTCATGTGAAATCTGGCCTCGGAAACTGGCCTAATACACGTCGTTATATGTCGCCGCCTTTTGAAAGGCGTCGCTGTCCCTAGTCGCTTAATAGCGACAGAAGCAGAGACAGGCTACGGGGTGATTTTCACTTAAAACGTGTCGCCTGAGCAAGTAGCCTTTTGAAACGCGTCGCTGTCCCTGGACGCTCATCAGTCCAAAGACAGAGTCTGTTATTTGGGCTAAATCGCGTCACAGGTGGGAGCTGCCTTTCTAAAAGGCGTCGCTGTCCCCCGACGCTATTTAACCCTCACAGACAGGTTCTTCCCCCGCCATCTCCCAATCCACAGGGTGGTTTTTCCTCCCCAAAATCGTGTAAAAACACAAAAACGTGGAGAAGGAGGAGAAAAACCTAATTACCCATTAAAACACCCAAATTTTCGTTACATGCAATTAGTATTTTCACCCCAAGAAAACCCCTAAACATGCTTCAAAGCGGGAAAACATTGTTTTGAAATGAAATACAACGGGGATCTTCACCCTACTGGTTACTCGAACTCCTCCTAGCTCCAAGACGCCAACCTGCCTTGCCACACGCCGCTGCCGGTACCGCCGTGGACGCCGTTACTCCACCGGGACGTCGGCCGCCGTCCGGAGAGAAGTGCGCCGCGGAGAAAGTGGTGGTGGTAGTGGAGGAAGTTGGTCGGTTAATGGAGTGGAGGAAGAGGAGGAATGGAGAGAGGAAAGGAAGGAGGGGGGAAAGGATTCGCCGGCTCGCCGGAGGGAAGAAAGGCGAGAGAAGAGGAAGGAGAAAATGAGGGAAAGGAGGGAGGGTTCGCGGGGTCAACCAGAAGCTGGGTAAAACGCGTCGTGCATGCCCGACGTCATTCAGATGACAAGACCGGGCCGTACACTGACAAGCTAGGGTCGTACTCTAAATGGCGTCGTCCCTCCAAGACGCCATTTAGACGATAGGACCGGAGCCGTACTCTCGCGCCCCAAGACCAGCCCACGTGGCGCCCACGTGGCACAGCATAAAACACGTCTCCATTGTTGGACGCCGTTTAAACCGCGTCAAACAGAAACTAAGTATCAGCCCCATCAGGGCCCAAACTAAGGGATCCGACCCCGAAACTGACCCGATAACCGTATCCGAAAACCTCAATCCTTACAAGGTGTATCATAGATAGTTAATGAGTCATGACATAGACGCTCCACTAAATCCCTGGCCAGGGTGGTATCAGTTCGTTTGGAACGAACGTGAAATTATTATGGAGGTCATGATCAGACGACACGATCACTAGTGATTTGACGAAACCATACTATATGATCGGATCGGACTCATACAATGAACGAGAGATTATAGCGATACGGTAACTGAAGACTTATAGGTGCCATACAGGGTAAAGATGAACCCGGCATCCTCTGGGATCAAATGGATTTGCTTGACCCAACGTGATCAAAAAGGTCCGGAACAAATTAAACTGTTATTGGGAATAACCAGTTTAATTTACTTCTAATAGCTTAGAAGTTAATGGATCTTTAAACCAGAGTGATAATGGGCCTAGAGGATCACACACAGATAACTCTTGCAGAACGGAATATCATTGTATGGAAAAATAGACTAAAGCATTAAATTCTTTTGAGAAAAGAATTTATAAATGGATTAAAAGTATATATGTAATAATATCAAGGGCATATATATAATATATGTATTATTAGGCTTATTTTATAAGCTAATAATAACATATTAATATATAATATACCCTGGGTTTACTTTAACCGTGGTTACCTTTTTAACCGAGGCGGTTAAAGAAGGGATTGGCTGAAATGGCGGTTCAAGCTGCCGTCTTACCATTCTATAAATAACCCATGTTCTCCAACACGTAACCTGGCTAATGCTTTACCCATTCCAAAAGGTTGGCCGTCAGGTAAACGTTAGAAGGGTTGGACTCTTGCCAACATAGCTCTTAAGGCAAGTAGGTTGTGCGGGTTTGGAGAAGTTGATCTCCGTTGTTGCGAGGGTCAGTGTTGATTAAGCTCTAGAGGCCAGACGTCTGTGCGGCTCAAAGCTTCGAGAAGTTCGGCATCGATCACTGTAGAACAACGTGTTCTACGCAAGGTGAAAATCTCGTATGATTTATTTAGATCATTTTTGTTGCATCAATCGGAACCCATAATTGGTTTGGGAAATCATTTTATTTTATGTTCTTCCGCTGCTGTGATTTCCCAGGAGTTACGACCGAACCCAACAGTTATATGCTGCAGGAAGGAACTAGAACAGTTAATAGAACAATGATCTAGTTAATTACTTAAGTCCTTACTTGAAATATTGTAGGACTTAGGAAAATTTTCAACTAGAATAAGCATAAGGTAACTTAACGCACACTTGGGATTTGTAAGTTAGTGTTTACTTAAGAAGACTAGGACACTAAGATTCGATTATGTAACTTAGCAAAACTATGGTAAGCTAATTATATGCAGATGCCGTATAACTAGCTTATCCATAGTAGAACAGAAGAATTCATATAGTCACTACCTGATAAGATAGATCTAGTTGAAACCCCAGTTCTCCAGTCCCAAATGTGCATTACTTCTCTTAAAGTAGAGATCGAAGGTAGGCGACTCTCCATACAATTACAAGTGCTTAAGATGAAAGATTTTGATGTCATTCTAGGGATGGATTGGCTAGAACAACACCATGCTATGCTTGATTGTCAAAGGAAAAAGATTCTTTTTATAATTCCAGGAGAAGAAGAGTTCTCTATTAAACTCCCCAAACTTGAAAAACAAATCATCTCAGCACTTAAAGCATGCGTTGACAAGGGTTGTTCAACTTACTTAGTCAGTGTAGTTTTCATCCCAAAAGAAAAGAAAGCCCTCTCTATCTCTGACATTGAAGTAGTTAGAAAATATCCAGATATCTTTCTAGAGGAATTGCCAGGTCTACCGCCAATAAGAGAAATCAAATTCTCAATTAAGCTTCTCCTAGGCACAGTACCCATCTCTAAGATTCCCTATCGTATGGCACCTGCTGAGTTGGCAGAATTAAAGAAGCAGCTCAAGAATTAGGGATTTATTCATCCTAGTGTGTCTCTATGGGATGCTCCTGTTTTATTTGTTAGAAAAAAAGATGGATCTTTCTTTACGGCTCTGTGTAGATTATTAGAAGCTAAATCAAGTTACTATCAAGAATCGGTATCTACTGCCACAAATTGATGATCTATTTGATCAATTACAAGGTGCTACCGTATTTTCAAAGATAGATCTTCGATCAGGATATCATTAATTAAGGATTAAAGAAGAAGATATTCCCAAAACAGCATTTCGAACCAGGTACGGGCATTATGAATTTCTAGTCATGCCTTTTGGTTTAACCAATGTTCCTGCAGCTTTTATGGATTTAACCAAGCCATGCTGTGATGTTATGCATGATCAAGTCAAGTCATGCCATAATACCATGCCATAATCTTTACATTTATACTCACGCCATGCCATGCTACACCATGATCTTTTGACCATGCCATGATTTGTCATGATCCCTATGTTAGCTGAAGTTTGCTATGTTATATTCTATCATGATATGATTATATGGTATTATCATGTTGTCCTTTTACGTATATATATCTATATCTATATCTATATCTATATATATATATATATATAAGTCATGTAGTGGTATCATGTGCTTGCTACGTCGGATGAGACTTACCCTTGCTCCCTAACATTTTTCAGGCAAGGAGAAGAAAAGGTTAAGCTATGGGCCTAGGAGATTTAGAGCTTGAAGGTTAAACTAGTAATTAAGTGATGTAGTACATGAATATGCTTAGAGATTCTGGGCAAGTATTATAATTCACGTTATTTGTTATTAGTGGATAAATTTGTGGTTATGATGATTTATTCATGATGTTATGAATGTATGTATGTGATCACTCTAGAGTAAGTATATGTTTGGGTTGTTCCACTTTGACACACTCGCTGGTTTGAAGTAAGTCGGCATGACTGAACCGGATCAGCAGGGTGTTACAGAACGGGCTTAGAAGAAGAGCAGGACGAACTGCTCGAGAAGAGAGAAGAGGTACTGGACATGAAATGCTAAGGACGAGGCTAAGTCGGAGGCTTACCCTCGAACTGGAAGGTTTTCTCGTGCTCCACAAGATGCTCTCGGATCCCCTGGGTTGACAAGACACTCTCGGGACCACTCAAGAAAAAGCTCTACCGCCGAGACCTCAGGGAGAAAAGGATGAAATGAGAGTTCTCTGTAGCATAAGGGCAAGTATTTATAGAAGCCCTCAAAGGGTCCTGATGGGCGATCAACGGCCGAGATCGTCAGACCTTTTGGCTACCGCCTCGGATAAGCGCCACGTGTCCCGGACCTTCGTATACTGGTTGGCACCAAATTCGAGATGAGATAATCAACGATCAAGATTCCGAGACCTTTCGGCTACCCCCTCGGATGGGCGCCACGTGTCCCGGCCTTTCGTATGGCATGCCGGTTGGCGGCGAATTCGAATTAGAACGATTAGCGGCCAGGATTACCAAACCTTTCGGCTACCCCCTCGGATGGGCGCCACGTATCCCGGCTCTTCATGCAGCGAGCCGATTGGCGAGAGATTCAAAATTTATTGCCGCCCTAATTTGGCACCCCGTTTTTTCAAAATGACGGTTGGTATTCCGATTAGCTCTCGGCTCAAGACGACAACCTATCTATTCCGATGACCTCTTGGCCTCGAACGACAGGTATCCTTAGTCCGCAAACATCGGTCACAACCTCTCAGCCCCGGACAATAGGTATCCTCAGTCCACGAACATCAGTCACAACCTCTCGACCCCGGACGACAGGTACCCTCAGTCCGCGAACATTGGTCACAACCTCTCGGCCCCGGACGATAGTTATCCTCAGTCTGCAAACATTGGTCACATTCTCTCGGATATGTATGGCGGCGCCTTCGGTCCATCGTCTCATCAAAGGATCAGGTTTGTAATGTTACTCCCGACATCTCGCTTACTCAAGGCATGCCGAGAGTAGAGGCCCATCTGTGATGGGGTAATCCGAATGGGCCACGCTAAGAGACAAAACTCGTCCGGAAGTGGGCCGAGAGGTGCCCGATTAATACGAGGCCCAACATCCTATTGGGCCGAGGGCAGCAAAAGTCCATCCATCTTTGGTCACCCAGGTACGGCCGAGATGTGGGCTTTTGGCCCATCAGGTATGAAGGGAGCCCTAGATATTTTCTTGTGACTTATATTTCTTCTTATGAATAGTCCTACATTGCCTGCCATAAGAAAGGTACTCTCATCCACTCACTATAAATGGAATACTACTTGCAGCAGAAAAGGTAAGCAATTAAGTCTTCACTCCTCTCTAAGTGCATCATTATAGTCCCTAAATCCGATACTGACTTGACCGTCGGAGAGGGCCTCCTGGACCGCGACCCAAGACCCTTGCTATAAGGATTGAGGTTTCGGATCCGGTTATCAGGTCAGTCTCGGTGTCGGATCCCTTAGTTTGGACCCTGATGGGAATGAGACTTAGTTTCTTTTTCGCGTCGAGCTTGCTCGACACGGTTCAAACGGCGTCCAAAAATGTGGACGTGTTTTAGGCTGTACCACGTGGGCGCCACGTGGGCTGGCCTTGGGGCGCGAGAGTACGGCCCCGGTCATATCATCTAAATGGCGTCTTGGATGGACGACGCCATTTAGAGTACGACCCTGGTTTGTCAGTGTACGGCCCGGTCTTGTCGTCTGAATGACGTCAGGCTTGCACGACACGTTTTACCCAGCTTCTGTTTGACCCCGCAAATCCTCCCTCCTTTCCCTCATTCTCTCCTTTCTCTTCTCTCTCCTCTCTTCCCTCCGATCTCTGGCGACCCCTCCCCCTCTCCTTGCTTTCCTCCCTCCATTCCATCTCTCCCTCCACTCCATTAACCTACCAACTTCCTCCACTACCACCACCACTTCCTCCGCGGCGCACTTCTCTCCGGACGGCGGCCGACGTCCCAATAGAGTAACGTCATCCATGGCGGTACTGGCGGCGGCGTGTGGCGAGGCGGGTTAGCGGCTTGGAACTAGGAGGAGTTCGAGTAATCGGTAGGGTGACGATCCCCGTTGTATTTCGTTTAAAAACCATGTTTTTCCCGCTTGGAATATGTTTAGGGGTTTTCTTGGGGAGAAAATATTAAATGCATGTAATGAGAATTTGGGTGTTTTAATGGGTATTTAGGTTCTTCTCCTCCTTCTCCACTTTGTTTGTGTTTTTACACGATTTGGGAGAGGAAATTCCACCCCGTAGATTGGGGGAAGGCGGAGGGAGAACCTGTCTGTGAAGGTTGAATGGCGTCGGGGGACAGCGACGCCTTTTAGAAAGGCGACTTCCACCCACGACGCGATTTGACCTAGATAACAGACTTTGTCTCTAGAATTGAATGACGTCCAGGGACAGCGACGCCATTTTAATGGCATCCTCCGTGAACGACGCGTTTTAGGCCATCCTTCAAGACCACATTTTACATGAACCAATTTAGGGGTCTTGAATGACGTCGACCTTGGGCGACGTAATTCAAGCGAGAATTCCATTAATCCATGCAATTAACACATGTTTACATTGTTAGATAGTTAGTTAATTGCATGTGTAGAAATCTACTCGATGACATTGGATTCTATGTGATCGGATCGCACCGTATTGTGTTTTGTGCGATCGTGGGCGTAGAGTGACAGTTGTTAGCGCTTAGACACCCTGTGTCGGTGTGGGAGTGACACGGCGCCGATGTGGGAGTGGCGGGGTGACGCCTAGAGAGAGGGTCACCTGGTGTACCCCGGGGTATAACTGTAGGCTCCCGGAACGTCCCCACTGCTGCCGGAGCTTTCAGGCGAGGGCTTCTCCGTTCGTCTTAGCACTGCGGCGATTTGGACTGGGTTAGGAATCGAAGTATGTGATCGACAGGAGCATTACTTTACGGTCCTTGTGCACCGCAGGATGGTGAGATTGATCGCGTTCTGATGGAGCGGGAGACGACGGGTTCCTCTTCTCTACCTCCGGCCGGCCAGAGGAGGAGAGCTCGGTAGTCTACACGCAAAATGTGGTAAGGGTCCCTGAAAAGAATAGACAAAGCAGAAGAAGAAGAAGATAGCCCGATTAGAATTGCAACATGTAGGATCGATTCGTGCAAATATGTAAACAATACTAGAATTGAAAGGAGACGCACCGGATGGGTGTTTAGGGAGGGAAGGTGTCCATATGTTATGGCCACCCACCTCCCGTTTTTTTGTTTGAAACCTCTGGGGGTAAAGGGTGCTAAGTCATCCTAAGATGCATGCATGCAGATGGAATGCTCGTGTGTGGTAATAGTGAAAAGTAAAAGTGATGTGGTAAAAGGAAAAGAACTGGAGGAGAGGATGATGCTATGGAGTGTATGAATGGTAGGAATGCAATGGAAAATGAAGGGAGAAAAGTAAGGAGAGAGTTAAGAAAACAGGCCCATTTGGAATGTAGAGGATTCCTCTACTTCCTTTGACTTGTGGACTGCCAAGGCCTTCTCCCGCTTGAAGTTCTTCAATCTCCTATCTCGCAAACTGAAGCCTTCCAACCCCTGCCAACCCCCCTAACCAACCCTCTTTCTCGAGGGGACATGGAGGTTTAAATAGGTGAAGGGAAAATAAGGGTCTAAATCCCCATAAATCCCTTAGAACAAATAGGAAATAGTCAGTCATTGGAGGTCGTAGCCATGGTAGTCGCCAGAGCGGGGAGTGATCGGAGTAGTGGGGGATGAGGGTGGCGAGTAGAGGAGATCGTGGGGAGACGAGGTCAAAGTGGAAGTTAGGGGAGTGGACGGCCAACTATCTTGCCTCCTACTTCCGTGGAAGGCCAAGTAGTTAGCCTTCCATGAAAAGGTGGAAGGCGGCCCAGTTGGCCTTCTAAGGTGGTGGAAGGCTAGGGGTGGCCTTCCAAGGGTGGTGGAAGGCAAGGGGTGGCCTTCCAAGGATGGTGGAAGGCGGGCTGGTTGGCCTTCCAAGGATGGTGGAAGGCGGGCTGGCTGGCCTTCCACGAAAAAGGTGGCTAAAGTCGAGATGGGTTAATGGGCCTGATTATTTAGTGGGCTGGGAAGATGAGATGGCTAAGGTGGTGGGTTTGGTGGTGATGGGCTAATGGTAGATGGGGTTCATGACAAAAAGGGGTCCAAAATGGGTGTCTACAAATGCCCCTCCGGGACACCTGTTTTGCAGTGGAGTAGAGCGGAATGATAAATAGGTGTTCCGAAAATCAAACCTGATTTTGGACAGCACAAGGAAGGGATGAGTTATATCCAAAGATGGTATGAGAGTGTGGTAAATGCATGAGAGTTTAGGCATTTGGATTGCAAGGATGATCTAAGAAGAGGAACAAGATCCAAACCAGAGAATCACAATCTGTGGGACCCTCGGGTGCTGGAACCACGAGGCCTTGGCGCATCAGGATACAACGATCTAGCCCAAGGGGATCTCAGGCATGAAAGATGGAGGGGTGTGACTTGAAATGGTCTCGACACGACGGGCGCACAGTGGCCTGGTGCATCATATGATCGCCAAGCGAGAGAACCTCAAGCTCATGAATTGAAAAGGATAGGATCTTGCAATTCAAAGGGCTAACAGACGAACAATTGCCAGACTCACAGATCAACAATGGGTTAAGCAGAGTGATAAATTGTGGTCCTTTCCCCTAAGGCGGGAATAGTGGATGATGCTTATGCAATGGATGCTGGTTTAAAAATTGGAAAACAAGTTCCTAATGCAAACAGGAGGGATTTATTGGCCAATTGAATAACTTGAGGAATATAGACTCCTCATTGTTTTGTTTAAAGAGGAATTTAGAGTCTATATGCCCAAAGTTATTAGCCTCCTGTATCTTCAATCCTACTTGCTTCAGATTCCCTACAGCTGCAAGAACGCACATCAGCAAATGTAAATAATCAATGATCCACAATATTTTAATGACAAGCTGCAAGGAAACGAGGGACAAAGGTCCCTGTCGAGTGAGGATTTTGGGTAGAATGAGTATATTTTAGGAGGCTTTTGATGGAAATGGTCATTTTTATGAAATGGGGAATGGTGTGTTTTCAATTCGTTATTTGGATTTTCCCCCATCTTTTCTATTTGTGGCGTCTTTATGCAGTTTGGGGGAGGGAATCCCACGTTGAGGCTCGGTGAGACATGTGGGCGAAGTGGTCTTGGGTGCTGAATAGCGTCCACTCAGGCCAACGTGGTTTGTGAAAGGCATTGACCAGCCGAGAGTGAGGAACCAGTTGTAGGGCATTGAAAGGCGTTGACTTGAGTCGACGCGCTTCAAGCTAGAGTCCCATTTTTTCCTGAATTTAGCATGTATGACTATTACACATTATGTCAATTAGAGTCTTGTATATTGTTAAACAATTTTGTTAATACATGCTCAAAATCATAGATTGGGGGCGGGGATTTCCATGTGCTCAGAGTCGCATTGTGTTGTGTTTATGCAAATTGTAGACCTAAAACAACAATGGTTTGTGTTTGACACCTTCGGTCGGTGTGGGAGTGACGCGTTGTCGGTGTGGGAGTGACGCGTTGTCGGTGTGGGAGTGACGTTGTACTGGTGTGGGAGTGGTACATTTCGGTGTGTCACTCGCGGCTGAGAGGAGGCAGAATCACCTAGAGCCAGACAAGCCAGAGAAGCCAGTGTACTATCCGAGGGGTTGTTGTTCTGTCTCAGTGGGTCGATGTTTTCCTGGTTTGTCTTGACAGTTTCTGGTGTGTTTCTTACTGTAGACCCGAGTGTGATGCTTTTAGTAGATGTGTATCCGTTCGCCACTAGCCTGATGTAACCAGAGACGTCAGGGTTATGGGTGTATACTCCTTTCACCCTTTGGGCCTGATGTAACCCTGGAGGTGAGGGTTATGGGTTGTCCTTGTAGCTTCGGCTTGTGAGGGGTTTCGCCAGTCTCCAGGACCCTCGTGTAGCGCCTTGGCCAAGCGTAGAGGGAATTCTGGTTGATATGACAGTGGTTTTGACTACTTGTGTGCACACGTAACTGGGTGGCAATGACTCACTAGTCCCAATTAGTCCTAGTTGGACTCACTGTCTCACCCTACGGCATCCAGAGCTTGTAGGGGTAGACAGGCATGAGTGTTAGTTGAGTTGTGAGGTGTCGTTTAGTACGCGCTCGTCTGTATGGTTTGTACGTGTAGCCGGATCGTTAGTTGTGAATTGCGGTGTTGAGTTGAGTTGCCTGAGTTACTTTGGAGTTGTATTTACTACCGTTGGGTCCTTCCCTTTGACTTTCGCCGTTATAGCTGTAACTTTACTGCTTTTGTTTACAGCTTTCTCTTACCTTTACAATTTGGCTGGTAGTGTTTTGGGAGGTGGGATCAAGTGATCTCTACTGAGCCTAATTCTAGTGTAGCTCACTCCCAAGTTTTTCAGGTGTGGATCTCTCGACGAGCATTGGCATGTGGTTTTCTTCCCAGTGTGTGCACCAGCATCTATCTCAATCTGGGGTATGCCTCGATGTTATTGTACCTTATCTTTTGCCTGTACATATTATATTTTTGTGGACATATTTGTTGTTGAACTATATAAGGACATTAGTATTGTGCTTTCTGCTCATCTGTATGTTTCTCTTGGTCTGTTCGATTGTTATATTTAGTTGTGTCTAACACTTACTTCTCCAGAGACGTGATGTTCGAGATCCGGGTGTAGACCCGAAGGTAATGGTCCGATACCCATTTAGTAATCAGGTCTCCGATTATAGGGTAGCGGGTCGTTATAATCCACCTGTTGCATATTCATGTGCTCTTCGCCTATGTTGCCTTGTTGGGGGAGAAAATGACCGTCACCTATTGCAAAACCAGCCTTAAAAGACGAAACTACTGGAGCAACTTCTACCTACGATGGAGCAAAGAATGTGCAAGAACGCTCACCCACCACCCTATTTTAAGAGAGCAACCAGTTCACATGGAAGGCACAAACGCAACAGGAGAGTGCCTCACAAGTGCAACAGGAGGCACCTCACATGTGCGAAACAAGACTGCACCTCAACTATGTTGCATAAGAATAGCCCATCGGGAAATAGGAAAGAAGGAAGGAGTATACGTAACATTCTTTCATGTTAGAAATGTTGCAAAGGTCCTTTATAAACACTTATTAAGCGATTGTAAAGTTGGCAAATTTTGTAAAATCATTGTATTTTTACTTCAATTAGTTTATTTAAGTAAATTAAAGTGATATTTCATGAACTACTCATTTGTAATTGTATTCACTTTATTTCTTTATCTTCTTTTGGTTACACGACTTCGGAGAAAATCCGGCTATAAACCCAATATCTGTGACTGCAATCCTATGCTACATGCTAACCTGTGCCGATATACTATTAAAGGCGCAATGTCATGGGGTAGGTCCTTTAAATGGTGCCCGTGAACTTGGTGTCCTCTGGCCTGTGACTACTATCGCCTCCTTGTCTTCACCCCCGTCACCAGCTCATACTGTGGAACGGGTTCCTTTAAATAGGGATAACCAAGAGACTTCTTCTACCCCCTTGTAGATCGTCCAGTTCATCTTCCATGTCTTCCTCTTTTGTTCTTCTACTTCTGTAGATTCCCCCATATGTGGAATAGGTGCCAGTTATCTCTAATGGAAAGTAGGCAACCTTCGCAAGAATGCACCAATCAAATAAGAGGTGGCCGTCGTGGCAGTTAACCATCTGAATATAAAGTGATGCATTGTTCTCACTCATTGCAAGGATAAGTGATGGGGTAGAATCCAATTCGGCCCAAAACTAAGGGGCCGGCCCAGTAAAAGGGACATGGCCCAATGGCATTCGGCCCAACAAGCGGCCTCGGCCCAACAGCGGCCCAACAAGTGGCCCTCAGCCCAACAGCGGCCCTACAAGCGGCCTCGGCCCAACAGCAGCCCAACAAGTGGCCGTCGGCCCAACAGCAGCCCAACAGCGGCACTCGGCCCAACAAGCGGCCTTCGGCCCAACAAGCGGCACTCGGCCCAACAACGGCCCAACAAGCGGCCCTCGGCCCAACAGCGGCCCTACAAGCGGCCTCGGCCCAACAAGCGGCCTTCGGCCCAACAGCGGCCCAACAACAGCCCAACAACGGCACTCGGCCCAACAAGCGGCCTTCGGCCCAACAAGCGGCACTCGGCCCAACAGCGGCCCAACAGCAACCCAACAGCGGCACTCGGCCTAACAGCGGCACTCGGCCCAGTAGCCGTATCCGGCCCATCCCGGCGGGTTACTAGGCACTATGGCGGTTCATTAGCAACCTAAAACATACTCCTATATCGGCTGCAACAACCAGGTAACCTCCATCCTCCGTTATAAATAGAAGGCTATTTATTACAAAAGTAAGACCATGACACGAGCACTTAAGCTTCTTCCTTCCTTCCTTCTGAATCGAATCTTCTTCAGAAGCTAACTTAACCGTCGGAGGGGGGTTCTCCTGGGCCGAAACCCGGGACCCTCGCTGACTGGTTCTTCTTCTTGCAGGGGCCTCGGTTCGAATCCTCGCCGACCACTTCGTACGGGTCGGCTTCGGCCACCGGTCTCGGTCTTCTTCTTCATAGGGGTCTCGGCCTCGTTGATTGTTCCAAATTGTGTGTCGTTAGCCACTCATAAGAACGTTCAATCTAAATTTATTCGGCTCATGCAAATTAGATTTTGAAAATGGATAATGGTGAGTCCGAGTCGATCCACAGGGAGTTAAATTTTTAACTTTGAAAACTTTGGATTTTTGGCTAATTAAAAGAAGATTGATTGTTTGAATTAACTAATTAGTCGTATGTCTAACCAACAAATCAATTATTCAAATTCACTAAAATTGAAATCTAACTAATTAAGCAACTTTGGAGAAGACGAACAAGTCCTTGGTAGAATAAAAAAGGGGAGACATCTAAATAAAGAATAACTCAATATTTAACCACATTCTATCAATAGGCTAAAAGAAGAAATAAAGTTATAGACTTTTCTACTTTAAAATCCTAAATAATCACTAAACCCAAGCAAATAACTATCTAATAACAAGAATAAATAAAATAGAGACTACAGCAGCAAGTAATGGCTTGGAGAAGACTTCTGCGTGAGTGGGGTAGCTCCTTGGACCGCGGGGGTACGTGGAGGTGGTGCTGGCAGGCTCGCATGCGTGCTTGTTGGAGGGTAGGAGAGGACCGGCTTCACCGGGCGTGGAGCTGCTGCTGGCGCTTGCAGGTGCAGCAGATGGGAGCTTGACGTGGAGGTCGTCGGTGGCTTCAAGCGTGCATGGCTGGCTACGTGCATGCATGAGGTGCTTGCCGTGCAGCTGCTGACTGGTGGAGGTGCAGGGAGCAACCTGGGAGGTGGTTGATGCAACGCGTGGAGAAGCTGCTAGCTGGAGCTTGCCGGCATGCAGGCGTGCATGCATGCACGTGGGGGCTTGCTGGCTTCAAGCGCTGAGGCGCTGCTCGAGGTGCGTTTGCAGGAGCTGCTGGAGGTGCAGCAGGCCGGGCATGCGCGTGGCTGCAGCACGTGGGGGCCGGCTGCTGGGGGCGAGGAAACCGAAGAGAGAGAGAACAGAGGGAGAAAGAAGGAGAGTGCGGCAGGAACGAGAGAGAGAGCTGTGGAGGGAGAGAAAGAGAGGCTGGGAAAGAGGGGAGGAAGAAAACGAGAGAGAGGTGTGCGGGAAGAAGCTGGGAAACGAAGAGAGAGAGAGAGAAGGAATCTGTCGGGCGAGAGATTGGAGAGAAAGAAGGAGGGGGCGAAGGCAAGGCTGCTGGGAAAAAACGAGAAGGAGAAGGAATTCGTGGTTGGGAAACTGGAGAAGGAGAGGGATCCGAGGGTTGGAAACCGAGAGAGAGGAGGAGGGAATATATAGAGAGGAAGAGAGACGTGGGAAAGAGGAAGGAAGGTGTGCGGCGGGGAAGAGGGAAAGTCAGAGAAAAGGAAACAGAGAGGAGAGAAGGAAAACGGTGAGGATTCTTCTTTTTTTAAAAAAGACGGAAAGGAAGGTTTTTTGAAAAAAGGAAAGTGGGGGAAGGGAAGGTGGCTGGTTTTTCTTGGGTTCTTTGGGAAATAATTAGGGCAATATTAGGACATCAAATTACATTTTTATCCCTGCTTTAGTCGAATTTATTGAAATCCGAACACTAGACCTTTCCTAAATTTCTAGAAACTCCCCCAACTGCACTGCATCCTCGGCATGTCCTGTTTACATAAAATAAATATAAATTAGCACATTATCATAAAAATATCATTATATTTATTTATTTCGTTTCGGTTTTGTCAAAAAATCGCAAATGCGCTATACTCCATTAATCACATGAAATGACGATGTTTTTAAGTCAGAATTTGACGAAATTGGTACCGTTGGACTTGGTACGCAATTATCTATCATTTCATGATATTTTACAGATAAAAACATGAGTATGATGCGTTTGATTGCCTTTAAATGATCAATTTAACACTTTATCACACCCCCCAACTTACTCATTGCTAGTCTCTTAGCAATACAAATAAGGAAAAATTATGACAAACAATGAATTATCATGCTTCATTTGTAGTATCTTTCACAAACAATTTAAGTGGTAGTCGATTGGTTAAGCTAAAGTCTTCATATCCCACAATATTTTGATTCACGACAGGTGATTGTGCATGAAAATTGGCACGCTTAGAACTCGTTTCCGACCTTTCTGGGATATTCTTACCTTTACTACCCTTTAGATAAGACTACCTGGAGAGGAGAAGAGACTAAAAGATTTTCCGATCAGTCAGCGAGGACCATTTTTCAGTTCCCGTCCCAACTCAACACTTTTCACGATTTGGTCATATTTTTGGTACGATAGACTTTTTAGTGTGGCTTTTTCATTTCATTGTATTTTTGCTTTTGAGAGTGCGTACTTTTTGCCTCTCTTTGAATTGCCTGAGGGGAGGTGTGTACTTTTTGCCACCTACCTTCCTTTAGTTCTTTTAACGCCTTCTATTGTCTTTAGTGTTTACAGCTGTCCATTTTAAATGACCGCCTCTTTTTAGAGTGCTGAGTGGGACAGTCCCCTATTACGAATCCTACACATTCCTTTTGTTCAACCTAAAAAAGAAAAATTAGAATAAGTAGTCTTATCCTTAAGGTTAATTCCAGCAATTTTATACTTTTAAGATCTTTCATTTATTCTAAGTTGCCATGTGTGTGTAAAAATTATCCTGCCGTGGATTTTTGTGAAGTGGGATATTTAAACTTTGAAGGTTCTTTAACCAATGTGACAACCAAAAAACTGATTTGTTTAAGATTTACGTAATGAAACATGATTTTCATGCAATTTTCAAAGGATGTGAAAAGAAGTTTTTGAAAGAAATTTTTTTAAAAAAAATTTGACCATTTTTCAGTGAAAGATATCAGTTTTCTTCGAAAGATTTTCCAATAAATACATATCAAATTGATTGTCCCACCCCCCAACTTGATTGACATTGTCCCCAATGGTATAAAAGATATGAAAAACATGTCAGCCAGGAGAGAAAGAACCTGTGATGAAGAAGATGCGACATACCCAAGACGATTGCTGCTCAGGGACCTAAAAGGAAAAGAAATACAAAAACTGAAGTAAAATATTGGGTTGCCACCCAACAAGTGCTAAGTTTATCGTCTTCAGCCAGACGGAAGTTTAGTTATTGTAGATCACTCAGTTCTATGGATTCAAATGATGCATTTTGAAGATTTTCAATGAATGGTTTCAACCGTTGACCATTAACGATAAAAGTGTTCCCACTCTTGGGATTCAGAATTTTAACAGCTCCATGATCGAAGGCTTTAACGACCACGAATGGTCCATCCCATCTGAATTTCAGTTTTCCAGGAAATAGGCGAAGCCTAAAATTAAATAGCCAAACTTTCTGATTTGGAAGAAATGATTTTCTCACAATATGTTTATCATGGGAAGCTTTACTTTTGGCTTTATAAATCCTTGAATTTTCATAAGCCTTGTTGCGCAACTCTTCTAGCTCACTCAGTTGTAAGGTTCGGTAGGAACCAGCTTGGGTTAGGTCCAGATTGACCTGTTTGATGGCCCAATAAGCCCTATGTTCTAATTCTACCGGAAGGTGGCACGCTTTTCCAAAAACCAGGCGATAAGGAGACATGCCAATAAGAGTTTTGTAGGCAGTCTGATAGGCCCATAAGGCATCATCCAATCTTTCAGACCAATCTTTTCTATTGGGCCTAATGGACTTTTGCAGAATATTCTTAATCTCTCTATTGGAAAGTTCCACTTGGCCACTGGTTTGGGGACGATAAGGGGTAGCTACTTTGTGATTAATCCCATATTTCTTAAGCAAAGCCCGAAACTGGTAATTCGTGAAGTGCGTTCCCCCATCACTTATGATAGCTTTAGGCCATCCGAATCGAGAAAAGATATTCTTCTGAACGAATTTAATGACCACTTTATGATCATTGGTTCGGGTGGCTACTGCTTCAATCCACTTAGAGACATAATCCAACGCTACCAGTATATATGTATGTCCAAAAGAGGGTGGAAAAGGTCTCATAAAGTCAATTCCCCAAACATCAAAGAATTCAACCACCAAGATTGGGTTGAGTGGCATCATATCCCTTTTCGCCATATTCCCTACAGCCTGACATCGGAGGCAAGTTTTGCTAAATTCATGGGCATCTTTGAAAAGTGTGGGCCAGTAAAAATCACTTTGCAGGACCCTGGCTGCAATTTTCTTTCCTGAGAAATGGCCCCCACAAGGTAGATTATGGCAGAAGTTGAGAACACTCTGTTGTTCTTCTTCAGGAACGCATCGCCTAATGATTTGATCAGGACATAATTTGAATAATTCAGGATACTCCCAGAAATAATACTTTTCCTGGGAAAAGAATTTGTCCTTCTCACTTTTAGTCCATCCTTCCGGAAGCTGATTAGTCACCTTGTAATTGACAATATGAGCATACCAAGGTGCAACAGTGTGAGAGATGGCTAGAAGATGCTCATCAGGAAAGGAATCAGTGATTGGTGCACTTTCGGAGATCAAAATTCGGGATAGGTGGTCAGCTACCACATTCTCAGAACCCTTCTTATCCCGAATTTCTAAATCAAATTCCTGAAGGAGTAAGATCCATCCAATAAGTCTAGGATTTGCATCCTTCTTGGTCAATAGGTATTTCAGAGCTGAGTGATCAGAATAGATTATGACTTTTGCCCCTAAAAGATAAGATCTGAATTTTTCTAGGGCAAAAATCACAGCTAATAATTCCTTTTCTGTGGTGGTATAATTCATTTGAGCATCTGCAAGGGTGCGACTTGCATAATAGATCACCACGGGACACTTGTTGATTCTTTGTCCCAAAACCGCACCGATAGCATAATCAGAGGCACCGCACATGATTTCGAAGGGCAAAGACCAATCTGGAGATTAAAGAATCGGAGCTTTGGTCAAAGATTCCTTCAAAGAATTGAATGCCTTGATGCAAGATTCATCCATTTGGAAAGAGACATCCTTAGCTAAGAGAAGAGTTAGAGGCCGGGCAATTTGAGAGAAATTGTGGATAAACTGGAGATAGAAACCGGCATGGCCAAGGAATGAACGGATATGTCTGACCGAGGTCAAAAGAGGAAGATTGGATATAAGATCGATCTTAGCTTTGTCTACCTCTATCCCCCTTTCAGACACAATGTGGCCTAGAACAATACCCTCTCGAACCATAAAATGGCTCTTTTCCCAGTTAAGTATCAGATTGGTGTCTATGCATCTTGCTAGCACCTGTTTAAGATTTTCCAAGCAATTTTCAAAAGAATCCCCGAAGATTGAGAAATCATCCATGAAAACTTCGAGGAATTCTCCCACCATATCGGAGAATATAGCCATCATGCACCGTTGAAATGTGGCTGGTGCGTTGCATAATCCAAATGGCATCCTCCTAAAAGCAAACGTGCCATAAGGGCACATAAAGGTGGTCTTTTCTTGATCTTCCGAGTAAATAGCCACTTGATTGTACCTGGAGTACCCATCTAAGAAGCAAAAGTACTTCTGGCCCGATAACTTTTCCAGAATTTGATCCATGAATGAGAGTGGAAAGTGATCCTTTTTAGTCATGAGATTCAGCTTTCAGTAATCAATGCACACTCTCCATCCCGTGGTGAGCCTAGTGGGTACCTCTTCCCCATGATCATTCTTAATAACCGTTAATCCAGATTTCTTGGGTACCACTTGGGTTGGGCTGACCCATTTACTGTCTGATATTGGGTAAATGATACCCGCATCCAGCCATTTCACAACTTCCTTCTTCACCACTTCTTTCATGTTGGGTTTAAGCCGCCTTTGCATCTCCCGACTGGGCTTATAATTCTCTTCCATATAGATATGATGCATACAAATGGACGGACTTATTCCTTTCAAATCTGCTACCGACCATCCAATAGCACCCTTGTGATCTTTGAGGACCTTGGTTAATTGGGCCCCCTGCGGCGATGTGAGATTTGCCGCAATGATGACCGGGAGAGTTTGGTCCGGGCCCAAAAAGATATACTTGAGAGACTCAGGTAATGGTTTGAGTTCAAGTTCAGGAGGTCATGTGTGGACATCTCATTTTCTTCAACCAGATTATCCAAGATATCAATAGTATGGCATTCTTCTTCATCATCTGGGTATTGAGATGCTTTGAAGATATTAATCTGGACCTTTTGACCCCCAAATGAAATGTCCATTATGCCAGTTTCACAATTTATATTAGCTTTGGCAGTGGCTAAGAATGGACGACCTAAGATGATCGGGGTGTGAATGAGTTCTTCAGGTAATGCCATATCCAGAATAAGAAAATCCACGGGAAAATAACAATCATGAACCTTCACAATAACATCCTCAATTAATCCCCGTGGAGTTTTCACAGACCTATCAGCCAACTGCAAGATGATGGGTGTGGGCTTTAATTCTCCAATATCAAATTTCTCATAAATGGCTGTTGGCAATAGATTCACACTAGCACCTAGATCCAATAAAGCTCTATCAAATGTAACTCCAGCTAAGTCACATGAAATTAGAGGTGCTCCAGGATCCTTTAACTTCTTGGGTAAATGATTCATCACAATTGCACTAACATCCTCTGAAAGCCGAACCATTTCGGGTGCCATTCTAGATTCTCTTCGTGGAGTACATAATTCCTTGAGAAACTTAGCATAAGCTGGCACATGCTTGATGGCATCGAGGAGTGGAATATTAATTTGGACTTGTTTGAATAAATCCAACAACTCCTCATTCTGGGCCAATTTCTTCCTGGCATTGGGCTTAGTTAACAAGGCATTAGGAAATGGCACCCTAAGTTGATAAGAACTTGGGCCTTCATCAATCTTCCCTTTTCCTTTCAGATCCTCCTCCAACTTCTCTATGTTGGGTTCAGTCTCACTATCACTTTCAATTTCATGTGGCCCATCAATGGAACCTTTGGCTAACTCTTCATCTGCATGTGATTTTTCTAAACTTTTCCCACTCCGAAGGGCTGAAATGGCTTTAGCATTCTCAAATTGCGGCCCTTTAGGTTGTGGTACTGGGCCAGGCTGAGGTAAAAGGCCCGATTGCTGTGGAAAACCCGGGGGTTGATTCCTTGTATTGGCAATGGGTTAACTAGGAAGTTGACCCACTTCTCTTTTCATTGTAGCCTCAGCTAGTTGGCCCATTTGACTTTCCAACTTAGCAATGGATTGTTGCTGGATCAAAATCAGTTGTTGGAGTTGAGTAAATTTGTCATCAAAGTTGGGCTGAGGAGGTTGTTGGTAAGTGGGTGGAGGATGGTATTGGGTTGACTGTCCTGATTGGAATGAGTGGTAGTGGGCCGGTTGACCTGATTGGAATGATTGATAATGGGCCGGTTGACCTGATTGATACTGGGCCGGTTGGCCTGATTGATACTGGGCCGGTTGAGAAAATTGGGCTTGAGAACCCCTAGCCTGAACATTTTTATAGAAATTAGATTGCTGTTGCAACGAATTCTGTGGCTTTTGGGCTTGATGCATAGGAGGATTGGACATTGGTAATGGGGCCTACTGACTCTTCTAAGAGAAACTAGGGTGGTTTCTCCAGCCAAGATTGTAAGTATTTGAGAATGGATCATTATTGGGCCTGGAGAATCCCTGGGCAGCCTGAACTTGTTCTTGAATGAATGGTGGAAGTTGGGTTGTAGTTGGGCATTCATTCACTTGATGGGTTGGACTTGCGCATAAGGCACAAATGTCATGATTAGCAGAAGATGGGCCTTCATATGGACTAGATTGTGTTGGGTAAGTAGGCTCTTGCTTGTTTAAGGCCAAGAGTTGGTCTAATTTCTGGGCCAAGATGTCTACCTTATCCAATTTCTGATTAATCAGATTTATGTCCATTCTGGATTCAGGCTCTCCACGGGCCTTAAGTTCATACATTCCAGTCCGTTTAGATGGCCCAACGGACCTCTCATAAGATGATAATGAGGCATGATTGATGGAATTTTCACTTAACATCTCAAAAAGATCATAGGCCTCATCTTCATTTTTCATCATAAATGCCCCTCCAAATGAGGCATCCACCATATGTCTGAACTGTTCAGACAATCCTTCATAGAATGCTTGAACAATTTGCCATTTTGAAAGCCTATGATGAGGGCATTTTCTAAGCAATTCTTTCAGTCTTTCCCAAGATTCGTGGATCAATTCCCCAGGAGTTTGGGTAAAACTCGTGATGGCCCTTCTCATGGTATTGGTCCGCCCTATGGGATAGAACTTCTTGAGAAATTCTTTCTACATTTCTTCCCATGTCCTAATGGGCCTTCCTATAGTTCCCAACCAATATTTAGCCTTGTCCTTTAATGAAAAGGGAAATAAGGTCAACTTAAGGCTATCATCGATGAAATTCTGGATCTTCACCGTGGAACAGATTTCTATGAATTCATCCAGATGCTTATAAGGATCTTCATTAGTATTCCCATAAAAGGATGGGAGCATTTGAATGGTGCTAGATTTAATTTCATATTGATTGGCTGGATTCTGAGGAAGATGAATACAGGATGAAGGTTGATATCGATTTGGAATGAAATAGTCCTTCATTTGCTTTGGTGGGTCCTGATTATCAGCCATTGGATCTTATGGTGGATTTCTTTGATGTAGAATTCTTTCTATTTCAGCAAGTGGTCCTAGAAGGTTAGGGTTTTGAGATCTCCTACCTTGCATACACTAGGACTGATAGAGAGAGGATGGATTTGATTTTTTTTTGTTTTCGATTTCTTTTTCTTTTTTTTTTAAATGCAGACAATTTTGGCAAACAAATTATCATAATGATCTAATGTTAACCTAGACTCTCTATCTAAATTTTCTTACAAGGTGAATGGAGTCCACCTCGAGTCACAACCACAATCAATCAACGACCAGGTAAGAGGTGGGGTAGTGGGAGGCTCCCCCTACTTTCGTAGGGACCTAATTAGAGAACCACTTTCCCGCTTAGACGTTTGCCTTTTTAACCTCTAGCCTCGACACCGTTGCCAAAAGTGGAGGCAACCCGAAATTTAAACCACTCACGGTGTAAATCTTAGATTCTCTTTCGACTTGCTTTTAATTGGATTAGGAAATGCCAATGCAAGGAAGGTGATTTGTGGGCTAAGGAAGGGTGATCAAATCCCTACCTTATGTGGTTAAAGTTGCTGCCCTTAAAGTCTTTTTGAATGCAATACAAGGCAACAAACAAATCAATGCAAGGTGTGTTGATGCAATTATGAATGACTTGCTAAAATTGAAACACGTACCTTTCCCCCGCAATCTTCAACAATTTATGGAAATAACTGTACAAGGAAACTAGCTCATGCTTTCCTAGAATGATGAATGCCTAGCATGGAAGGTTTCTAATCTTGGAAATGAAAGTTTTTAAATTTGGGTGTTCTTCTTTTTGTTTCTTTTTTTTAGTTAATGGAAACCTATCTAAACTAAAAACTACAAAAATAGAAACAAACTAAACTAAGGAAATTGAAACATAGAAAGTTGGAACACACTCACCATGATTTCGCTTTCTTTCTTCTTCTTTTTTTTTCAATATACCTGCAAAAATAAGAAAAATAAGGTTAGCTAAAGAATAATTACACTAAATCTAAGATAATCAAAATTAAAAATCTAACTCCCCAGCAACGGCGCCAAAAATTGATCGTTCCAAATTGTGCGTCGTTAAACACTCATGAGAACGTTCAATCTAAATTTATCCGGCTCACTCAAATCAGATTTTGGAAATTTAATAATGGTGAGTCCGAGTTAATCCACAGGGAGTTAAGATTTTAATTTCGAAAACCTTAAATTTTAATTATCTAAAAAAAAGTTGGAAATTTGAATTGATTAATTAACTACCTAATTAAATTAAACTAAATTTACGAATTAAATTAACCTAATTTTTAAAAACACAAATACAACCCCATTTAAAATTGAGAATAGAGAGAAATTAACAACATGTTGTAAGAATAACAAAACTTCTAAGTTAAACTAAACGAGTGTTATGCAACAAGAATTAATTAAACATTAACAACTTAACTAAACTAAATTAAACTAAAACAATTTAGTATGAAGAAAACAAGTGTAGGTGTGCTTTGTTGTTGCTGGCTTGCATGCGTGGAGAAGGGCTTGGACGGCTGGCCGCTGGTGGAGAGGCTTGCTGCAGCTTCAGCAAACATGGAGGCTCACAGCCGGCTAGGCTTCAACCTTGAACTTGCCGGCAACGTGGAGGTTTCAGGGTGCTGCTGGTGCGTGGAGGATTCTGGACGATGCATGCACGTTGGAGGCGCTACGCGTGGTGCTTCAGCGCACATGCATGCACTTGCTGGCGCGTGGAGACCGGCGATGCTGTGTGGAGCTCGGGCAGCGTGGAAGCAGGAGGTGCTGCCGGGCATGCGTTGAGGAGCTTGCTGGCTGCTGCGTGGCTTGCGCAGAGGCAAGCTTCACCGCCGGGTACTGTAAACGCCGGCTTGGTGTGGTTGCTGCTGGCAGGTGGACTTCAGCTTGGAGGGACGTGGAGGAGCACGGAGGAGGAAGATGCCGGCACGTGGATGTAGGCCGTCGGTGGCCTTGCCGGCATGCGTGGAAGAGAGATCGAGAGAGAGAGAACAGAGGGAGAGAAAGAGAGAAACTGAGAGAGGGAGAACCGGAGAGAGGGAGCTGTGGAGGGAGAGAACGAGAGGCTGGCAAAGAGGGGAAGAAGAAAACGAGAGAGAGGTGTGCGGGAAGAAGCTCGGACACGAAGAGAGAGAGAGAGAGAAAATCTGCCGGGCAGAGATAGAAATCAGAGAGGGAGAGAGAGAAAACCGAGAGAGAGAGGGAATTGGAATTAGAGGGGTTGCTGGAGAGAGGTTTACGGGAAAGGAGAGGAAGAGAGATCGAGAGAGAGAGAACAAAGGGAGAGAAAGAAAGAGAGGGCTGCGTGGGAGAAAGAGAGGGAAGGAGGAGCTGGCCGGAGAGGAGAATCCGAGAGGAAGACGGAGGAGGGAGGTTCGGAATTGCAGAGGTTCTCCAGAAAGATTCGAGAAGGGAAAGGACTTGGGATGAATATATAGAGAAGAAGAGAGGAAACTGTACGGTGGGAGAGAGGGAAAGAAAGAGAGAGAAAAGGAAACAGAGAGGAGAGAAGGAAACAGTGAAAATTCCTTTTTTTTTTTAAAAACGAAAGGAAGGTTTTCAAAAAAAAAGAAAATGGGGGTAGGGACGGCTGGTTTATCTTGGATTCTTTGGGTAAGAATTAGGGCAATATTAGGACATCAAATTACATTTTTACCCCTACTTTAATCTTTTGGACAAAATAACGTCGAATTTATCGAAATTCGGACCCTAGACCTCCCCCAAATTTCCAGAGACTCCACCAGCTGCACTGCATCATCGGCATGTCCTGTTCACATAAAATAGATATAAATTAGTACATTATCATGAAAATATCATTATGTTTATTTATTTCGTCTCGGTTTTGTCGAAAAACCGCAAATACGCTATACTCCTTTAATCACATGAAATGACGATGTTTTTAAGTCAGAATTTGACGAAATTGGTACCGTTGGACTTGGTACACAATTATCTATCATTTCATGCTATTTTACAGATAAAAACGTGAGTATGGTGCATAAGATTGCCCTTAAATGATCAATTTAGCACTTTATCATAAGTCCTTGCCAAATGGCTAGTAGACTGGCCGAAGTTTTACATTACCGAGTGGCATCATAAAATTGGTCGATAAACAGTTGGCCTAGCTGCACTAGAGAGTGAATGGAATTGGGGGCCAACGTCTCAAACCAAGTCAAGGCTGTTTTTTCTAGGGTGAGGGGAAAAAGACGGCAGCGGACTATCTCGGAAATCCCTCGGACGGAGAGGTAGGAATTGAATCTCTGGAAGTGGCAGACCGGATCTGCCATTCCATCATACAGAGGGCCTTTCGGCAGTTTAAAGTTGGGGGGTACCTCGATGGCCAGAAGTTCTGGAGAGAAGGGAGTCTGCTCCAGGATGGTGCTGGCGAGAGGTGCTCCATACGGCCGGGATACCATCTGCTGCATTTCCTTCCTCATCGTCGTCAGCCGCCGGTCCAGATCTGAGGCGGTTGAAGGGGTGGCCGAACGTCCTTCGGCCTTGGTTGGATGAAATCCGGACGAAGCGTAATCCGGCTCTGTCATGATATGGCTGGCGCGAGGAACTCGACTAGGTGGCGCGAACGGCTCGCTGTGTGCCGAAACTGCCTCGTCGGGGAATGCCCGCGAGGGTGTTGGCTGTAGCCTCGTAGCTTGAGCCAGACAGAATTGAGGAGGTGGTACCTGCTGCGAGGGCTGATTCAGCAACGCCATATGCTGGGCGATGGCAGACACCATATCTCGCAAGGGCGCCAAGGAGGTGACAGCGGCGGCCAGTGTCGCCACTTGTTGCTGGAGCTCTTCCACCCAATTGTCTCTGGGAGCGAGGGACTCCGGTATAACAGGAAGCGTGGAACCTTGTGGAAGAACGGACGGAGCGCCTTCGGAGTGGAGTGCCTGGGCTGGAGTCGCCCGCGTCTCTGCCTCGTCTTGGCCGGATAGTCTGGTCACCAGACGATGAGACATGACCTCTCGTTGGTTTCCCCCAGATAGCGCCACGTGATGTAGCCGAAGCTATCACAGTCGGATTCCAAGACTAGAATCCGAAAGTAATCGGGTCGAAGAAGAAGACCGACGGGGATCCGGACCGAGACGTGGGCGGAGTACGGGGCCGTGACCCCGAGGCAGAAGAACACCCGGACGAAGACTTGCTGGGCGTGCGGCTGACTCCTCAGAGCCGAAGGGGATCCGGCCGGCGAAGAGCGTGACCGGGACCTTTGGAGGAAGAAGTCCGAAACCCGTGGCCGAGGCCAGCTCGGAGAGGTCGGCGAAGATTCAAACCGAAGCCCTGCAAGGAGAAGAACCGGTCAGTGTGGGTCCCGGGCTTCGGCCCAAGAGAACCCCCTCCGACGGCTAAGTTACCTTCTGAAGAAGATTCGATTCAGAAGGGAAGGAAGAAGAAGAAGCTTTAATGCTTTTGGACTGTTGTCCTTGGTCGAGAAGACATACCTTTTGTAATAAATAGCTGTCTATTTATAATGGAGGATAGAGGTTACTTGGTTGTGGCAGCCGATATAGGACTATGTTTTAGGTTACTGGTAAACCGCCATAGCGCCTAACCCCCCCACCGGAGTGGGCCGGATACGGCTACTGGGCCGAAGGCCGAGGGCCGCTGTTGGGCCGAATGCTGCTAGTGGGCTGAAGGTCACTGGGCCGCTGATGGGCCGAAGGCTGCTGGGCCGAAGGCTATTGGGCCGCTGATGGGCCGAAGGCTACTAGGCCGCTAATGGGCCATAGGCCGCTGGGCCGCTGATGGGCCGAAGGCCACTGGTCCGGTGATAGGCCGAAGGCCGCCAGTTGTCCTCCATTGTTGTTGTTGCTGTTGTTGGGTTGCTAATGGGCCGAATCGGATTCTGCCCCATCAAGATAAAATGAACCAAGTAGAAGAATGTTGGATTTCTAACACTAAGTAGTCCACTTATCATGAGCTTATTGGGCTACAGATTAAATACGCACCATTAGGCCTACTTGATGGGGGTATAAGTGTATTATTTGGGCTAACCCATAGAGTGGCTCTTAGGATTCCTGTTATGGGTGGGAATCCAATGCTAGTTTTTTTTATTGGTCCCTCCTCTTTATTAAAGAGACACAGTAATTCTCCATGTAGTTACATGCATACAAAGAGATAGAGAAGAAAATAAATTAGGGAGAACTTGCAAGGATTACAAGGTTCTCTAGGGTCTAGTCCTCTTTGTCCTCCTACTTGTAGGCATGGCTTCCGCATCAGGTATCTCTTATCAAACCCCAACATAGATAAGATAAAATTTATCTTAAAATCTACGGGTTTTTGTACCTCAATATTTTCATATGTACAGATAACCCCTTCATGATCCATATTTGTATACAACCCTCTTAACTTTATATGTTTTAGCAAATAACTTCCCGTAAGATTTCATATTTGTAGTAACTCCTTATATGATATGTATTTTCATTCAACCTCTTAAGTAAGTCATCATATTTCAATTTCATATTAGTTGAAACACTATTACCCTATATAAAATATTCTATTATTTGTAAAAACTATTAAAACTATTAGACGAGAACATTAATAATAACATCAGTTAAAATATAAACACTTTTCAAACAACAAATTGTCCTCTATAGTAAAAGAAAAATTTAGACTTCTAGATATGATAAATTGTTAAAAATACTCCTCACGAGTACCTTAGCATAATAGTTATAATTATTATCACATCTGATGGGGGAGAATCCGATTCAGCCCAGTAGCCTTCGGCCCAACCACAGCGGCCCAGCAAGCGGCCTTCAGCCCAGTAGCCTTCGGCCCAACCACAGCGGCCCAGCAAGCGGCCTTCAGCCCAATTGCCTTCGGCCCAGCAATAGCGGCCTAGCAACAGCGGCCCACAAGCGGCCCTCGGCCCAGCAAGCGGCCTTCAGCCCACTAGCGGCATTCGGCCCAACAGCGGCCCTCGGCCCAGTAGCCATATCCGGCCCACTCCGGTGAGTTATTAAGGCACTATGGCGGTTTATCACTAACCTAAAACATAGTCCTATATCGGTTGCAACAACCAGGGAACCTCTATCCTCCGTTATAAATAGAGGCTATTTATTGCAAAAGGTAGGTGGAATGACCAAGGACTACAGTCCAAAGCATTTAAAGCTTCTTCTTCCTTCCCTTCTGAATCGAATCTTCTTCAGAAGCTAACTTAGCCGTCGGAGGGGGTTCTCTTGGGCCGAAGCCCGGGACCCTCACTGACTGGTTTCTCTTCTTGCAGGGGCCTCGGTTCGAATCTTCGCCGACCTCTTCGTCCGGGTCGGCTCCGGCCACCGGTCTCAGTTTTCTTCCTCCAGAGGTCTCGGCCTCGCTCTTTGCCGGTCAGGTCACCTTCGGCCAACGAAGTCTCAAATCGCCCCCGACTAGCCTTCCTCCGGGTACCTCTCGGCCCAGGAGCTTCGGTCCCGTACTCCGCCCCGATCTCGGTCCGAATCCTTGTCGCCCCTTTTTTCGATCTGATTACCATCTCATATTCTAGTCTGGGAATCCGACAGTGATAGCTTCGGCTACATCACGTGGCGCCATCTGTGGGAAGACTGACAAAGGGTCATGTCTCATCGACCGGTGACCAGACGATCCGGCCAAGACGAGGCGGAGACGCGGGCGACTCCAGTGCAGGCACTCCACCTCGAAGGTACTCCATCCGTTCTTCCGCAAGGTTCCGTCGTTCCAGTTATACCGGAGTCCCTCGCTCCCAGAGACGACCGGGTGGAAGAGCTTCAGCAGCAAGTGGCCACACTGGCCGCTACTGTTACCTCCTTGGCGCCTTTGCGGGATATGGTGTCTGCTATCGCCCAGCATATGGGATTGCTGAATCAACCCCCGCAGCAGGTACCGCCTCTTCCTCAATTATATCCTGCTCAAGCAGTGAGGGTACAGCCAACACTCTCGCGGGCATTCCACGACGAAGCGGTTTCGGCACGCAGCGAGCCATCCGGGCCGCAAGGCCGAGTTCCTCGCGCCAGTCATATCCTGACGAAACCGGACTATGCTTCGTCCGGATTTCATCCGACGAAGGCCGAACGACGTTCGGCCACCACTTCAACCACCCCGGATCTGGATTGGCGGCTGACTACAATGAGGAAGGAAATGCAGCAGATGGTATCCCGGCCGTATGGAGCACTCTCGCCAGCACCACCCTGGAGCAGACCCCTTTCTCTCCAGAGCTTCTGGCCATCGAGGTACCTTCCAACTTTAAATTGCCGAAAGGGCCTCTGTATGATGGAATGATAGACCCGGTCTGCCACTTCCAAAGATTCAATTCCTACCTCTCCGTCCGAGGGATTTCCGAAGCAGTCCGCTGCCGTCTCTTCCCCCTTACCCTAGAAAAAACAGCCTTGACTTGGTTTGAGACGTTGGCCCCCAACTCCATTCACTCTCTAGTGCAATTGGGCCAACTGTTTATCGACCAATTCTATGATGCCACTCGGCAATGTAAAACCTCGGCCAGTCTGCTCGCCATTCGGCAAGGACCGACCGAGACCCTTCAAGAATATTTTGCCAAATTCCGGGCCGAAGCAGCCCAGATTCCAAACCTGGACAGTTCGATTGCAGTCTCGGCCGTAATCAGTTGATGCACGGACGAAGGGCTTCTCAGCTCCATCGGAAAGCGCCATCCTCCCACCTTCCAGGACCTGGTGGCTCGGGCCCATAAGTATATCAATCGGGAGGCCCTGATGATGTCCAAGGGCAAGGGTACTGCCGAGGTAGTATCGGCAGCTACCCCTCCAGCGGTTCGTCCTCGCCCAGAAGATCAGGAACCCTCTCGCAAGCGATACCGGAGAGAAGAGTGGGACCGAGACAAGCGCCGAGATCCGCAGCAACGGTATCCGCCACTACCTGCTGCACCCTCCCGGATGCTCGTGGAGGTGAAATGTATGCTTCGGCAGCCTGAGCGCATCAAGACTGATCCTCGCCGAAGGGACTCCCGCAAATACTGCGAGTACCATCGGGAGACCGGCCATTCGACTGACGAATGCCGGCACCTTCGGGAGGAGATTGATAGCCTCATCCGAGAAGGCCGTCTGCCGCAATATCGACGAGTGCAGCCTCAACAGCGGCAAGACCGGGACGCCCTCGAGGCAACAAGGAAATGGCAACTCCCGAATAAAGAAGCCCCACCTCAACCGAAAGTGACTTCGGCCCCGGCGGAAACATCGCACCAACGACCCAGTGCTGGGTCGATTATGATGATATCCGGAGGACCGGGAGAGGGAGCAAAGCGTCGTCGAGCCGATGCTGCGGCAGAAATAGCAGCAATTGATGCCGGGCCGAAGCGGTTTCGTCAAGAAGACATCGTCTTCGGCCAGGAGGATCTGACTGACGTTCAAGTCCCTCATGACAACGCCCTCGTTGTAAATGCTGTATTGAAAAGTTACGATGTTCATCGTATCTTTGTTGATAATGGAAGTGCTCCCAATGTACTTTTTTACGATTGTTTCCTAAAGATGGGTTTGAATGAGGCTGATATGAAGCCTCACCGAGGGCCTCTATTCTACTTTAATGGTGCACCTTGCCGAGTAGAAGGCATCGTCTGGCTTCCTGTAACCCTAGGTACAGCCCCTCGGCAATTAACCATTGAAACGGATTTTGCCGTCATAAAGGTCGATTCGGCCTACAACGCCATTTTTGGCCGAAGACTGATCGGAGGAATTGGAGCTGTACCTTCGTCTTTTCATCAGAAGCTGAAGTTCCACACCGGTCATGGAGTCGGCGAAGCCAAGGGAAATCAGGAAGCTGCCCGGCAATGCTAGATGATTTCGGTCAAAGGGAAGGCTGCGGCCGAATCCCTTTCGATCGAATCTTCAGCCGAGGCGTCCCCAGGAGAAGAACTTACAACCGTTCCAGTTCCGGGAGGAGAAGGCCGAACGCTAATGATAGGTTCCGGCCTCGAAAAGACTGAAGCCGAGAGACTTGTCGAATTCTTGAAGCAAAACCTCGATGTCTTCGCTTAGTCTCCTTCGGATATGCCCGGAGTTAATCTGGAGGTGGCAAAACATCGGCTGCACGTCAACCCGAACCAGCCTCCGGTCAAGCAGAAGCGGCGCACCTTCAATCAAGAAAGGAGGATGGCCATCCAGGCTGAAGTACAAAAGGGGCTAAATGCGGGACATCTCCGAGAGGTGCATCATCCCGAATGGATCGCTAATGTAGTGATGGTGCCCAAAATGGAAGGCAAGTGGCGAATGTGCATAGACTTCACCAACCTCAACAAGGCTTGTCCGATGGACAGTTTTTCGCTGCCTCGGATAGACCAGATGGTGGACGCCACTTCCGGCCATGAGCTACTCAGTTTCCTCAATGCCTATTCAGGCTATCACCAAATCCAGATGCATCCGGACGACAAGGACAAGACAAGCTTTACAACGGAGCTCGGCTTATACTGCTACACCCGGATGCCCTTCGGCCTAAAGAATGCCGGAGCAACTTATCAGCGCCTCGTCAACAAGATGTTCGCCCCACAGCTCGGCCGAAATATGGAGGTCTACGTCGACGACATGCTGGTGAAAAGTCGCATTGCCGCGGACCATCTGGCCGATTTGGCCGAGACATTCTCCACCTTGCGCAAATATAAAATGAAGCTGAATCCCGCCAAGTGCACCTTCGGTGTGGCCTCCGGGAAGTTCCTCGGCTATATGGTCACCTACCGAGGGGTGGAGGCAAATCCCGCGAAAGTTACGGTCATCATCCAGATGCGCCCTCCGGCCAACGTTCGAGAGGTACAAAAGCTAAGTGGGAGGATTGCCGCATTAAGCCGCTTCATGTCAAGGGCGGCGGATTACTGTTTCCCCCTTCTTCAAGCTGCTGAAGAAGACTAGCAATTTCTCCTGGACGGACGAGTGTCAATCGGCCTTCGATCAGCTGAAAGCTTATCTCTCCAATGTTCCCGTTTTATCTAAGCCGGTCCGAGGAGAGCAACTGTTCATTTATCTTGCCGCTTCTGGAGCAGCTATCAGTGTCGTCCTCGTCCGAGAGGAAGATGGCGTCCAAAAGCCAGTTTACTATTTCCTCGCGCATTCAATGAAGGTCTTTACAGATCGACCTTTGAAGCAGGTCCTCTCCCGGCCGGAAGTGTCCGGGAGGCTAGCGAAATGGGCGATCGAACTAGGAGAGTTCGACATCTCTTATGGGCCTCGGATCGCAATAAAAGCCCAAGCCTTGGCCGACTTCATTGCCGAGCTCACTCCCGAATCATCTTCGGCCCCTCAGCCGGAGGTAGTCAAAGCAAATCCTGAAGCCGAAGTTGCTTCGGCTCCTTCGTCCTCGGCGGATGAATGGCAACTATACATTGACGGATCAGCATGCTCTTCAGGCAGTGGCGCCGGGTGGATCTTGGCATCTCCAGAAGGGGTCATCACAGAGTATTGTAGACACCGATTTTGGACCACCCTTTTGGTCATGAACCCAGCCCATCAGTAGCCCTTCATCACTAAAATCCCCTCATTTCAGCCATCTCAGCCCACTACCAGCTAGGCCCATTAACCAAATCCCGACCCTAGCCACCTTCTTCGTGGAAGGCCAGCCAGTCCGCCTTCCACCCCCTTCGAAGGCCACCCCTCGCCTTCCACCACCTTCGAAGGCCACCCCCCGCCTTCTACACCCTCGGAAGGCCAGCTACCTTGCCTTCCACCTTTTTTTTCCACCTTTTCCACTTTTAGCCACCTTTTCGTGGAAGGCCAACCCCTTGCCTTCCACCGCCTTCGAAGGCCACCCCCCGCCTTCTACCCCCTTCGAAGGCCAACCACCTTGCCGTCCACCTTTTGGCCACCTTTTTCACCTTTTCTTAGAAGGCCAACCCCTTGCCTTCCACCGCCTTCGAAGGCCACCCCCCGCCTTCTACCCCCTTCGAAGGCCAACCACCTTGCCGTCCACCTTTTGGCCACTTTTTCTTCACCTTTTCGTAGAAGGCCAACCCCTTGCCTTCCACCACCTTCGAAGGCCACCCCTTGCCTTCCACCTCCTTCGAAGGCCACCCCTCGCCTTCCACTCCCCTCGAAGGCCAGCCGGGTCGCCTTCCACCGCAAGAGTGGAAGGCATGTCACCTGGCCGTCCACTCCTTAACCACCTTTTGACCCCGTCTTCCCCATGATCTCCTCTACTCTCCGCCCTCGTCCCCCACTACTCCGACCACTCCCCACTCTGTCGACTGCCGCGGCCACTACCGCCAACCCTTGACCACTCCCCATTGGTTGAAGGGGGATTTACGGGGATTTAGACCCCTGTTTTCTCCCTTTTTTCCTTCGCCTATTTAAACCCTCCACATCCTCTCGAGCGGGGGTTAAGGGGAGGGGGGACAAGAGGAAGGATTTTTTTTTGGGTTAAGAGGAATTTTGGAGAGGCAGAGAGGGACTTTCTGGTGAGAAGCTCGAGGAGACCCCGAGGAGGAAGGCTCAGGCTACATCTGGAAACGGGCTTGCCTTTCTAACTTCTCCCTTTTATTTTTTTACTCATTCCATTACATTAGTAATATCATTCATTCTCCACACACGCAACTCCTCTTCACTTGCATGCATGTACACATAGGATGACTTAGCCATCCGTACTCCCACAGAGGTTTTAAAAAAAAACGGGAGGTGGGTGGCCATAACATATGGTCATCTTCCCTCCCCACCACCCATCCGGTGCGTTTCCCACTGATTTTAGTTAGTTTTTACACCTTTCTGAATAGATTTTGCACTCTACAGTTCTAATCGGGTTCGTCTTCGCTTGGTCTTTTTTCTTTTCAGGGATCCTTACCACCTACACGCGTACAGAATTTCGGGCTCTCTTCCTTTGGCCGGCCGGAGGAAGAGAAGGAGGAATCGACGTCTCCCGCTCCCACAAAACGCGATCATCTTCTACATTCCTGCGGAGCACAGGAACCGAAAGGTAATGCTCCTGGCGATCACACTCTCATTTCTAACCCCTCCTCTTTGAATCGCCACAATGCTAAGACGTACGGAGAAACCCCCAACGCCGAGGCTCCGCGGGCGCTGCACAGCCGCGGAGGGGGACGTTCCAGGCGCCTACAAGTATGCGCTACGCTTCTCCTTCCCGGCTACCAACAATGCCGCTGAGTACGAAGCCCTTATATCGGGCCTTCGGGCCGCTAGAAGGCTCGACGCGCAAAGGATAAGGGCGTTCAGCGACTCTCAGCTTATCACCAACCAAGTCACCGGGGAATACGAGGCCCGGGACGCATTGATGGCATCCTATCTCCAGGTAACCCGTAAGATCCTAGCTAAATTTATTTCTTTTGAGATTGTGCGGATCCCTTGGGCCGAAAATACTCGAGCCGATGCTCTTTCCCGGCTAGCATCAACTCAGGATGGGGGAGGAGGCCGAATGGTCATAGTAGAGGAACTGCCTGAGCCAAGTTTCGGCGAGTCCAAGGTCATGCAAGTGAATGAATCCGAAGCAGAGACCTAAATGACTCCCTTAATCGCTTTTCTCCTCCGAGAGGAGGTCCCGTCCGATCCAAAGGAACCAAGGCGCGTCCGGCAGCGCTCTTCCCATTTTCTAATTCTGGAGGGTATGCTGTATAAGAAGTCCTTCGACCGGCCACTCCTTCGATGTCTCGGCCCAGCCGAAGCCGACTATGCCCTTCGGGAGGTACATGAAGGAATCTGCAGAGTACACGCAGGAGGAAGGGCCTTGACCTATAAACTCTTAAGGCAAGGGTACTGGTGGCCAACACTCCGAGAGGACGTAGCTGCTCTCGTCCGCTGCTGTGACCAGTGCCAGAGGTACAGCTCCCTCATTCACCAGTCGGCAACCCTCTTGACACCTCTGTCGGACCCTTGGCCTTTCGCCCAATGGGGGATTGATATCTTGGGACCTGTTCCCATGGCCACCGGCCAGAGGAAATTCCTTATTGTGGCGGTGGATTATTTCACCAAGTGGGTCGAAGCCGAGCCCCTCGCGTCTATAACAAATAGTAATGCATGGAACTTCGTATGGAAGTCCATCATTTGCCGCTACGGCATCCCTCGGGCAATCATCTCAGATAATGGCAAGCAGTTTGACAGCCATCGGTTCAAGGACAACTGTGCAAGCTTCAGTATTCTACATAAGTTCACTTCGGTAGCACACCCTCGAACGAATGGCCAAGTCGAAGTTACTAACCGAAGCCTATTGCGAGGACTGAAGACTCGTCTCGGCAAGGCTAAAGGCCGATGGGTCGAAGAATTGCCAAGCGTTCTATGGGCTTATCGGACAACCAGCCGAACCCCTACCGGAGAAACCCCATTCATGGGGTGGAAGCGATTATTCCTATTGAAGTCGGCTTGCCGTCGCCGAGGGTTCTTACTTACGATCTGAAGGACAATAATGAAGCCCTAAGGGATCACCTTGATCTTATAGAAGAAACAAGGGATCAAGATCGCATTCGGCTGGCAGCATATCAGCAACGCATGGCGAGATACCACAACGCTCGAGTGAAGCCCCAAAGTTTTGAAGCCGGGAACCTCGTGTTGCGGAACGCCCATGCATCCAAGCCAACCAAAGCCGCAGGGAAGCTTTCTCCGAACTGGGAAGGCCCTTATCGGGTGAGAGAAGTGATCCGACGAGGGGCCTATTGGCTGGAGACCCTTTCGGGCCAGCCTATCCCACGCACCTGGAATGTAGAGCGCCTTCGGCGCTATTTCATGTAAGTTATTTTCCCGGGGTTCAGCCGGACGCCATGAATGAGTATTTTGTTCTGAAGTATTGTGTCCCGCACTATTTAAAGTCCGTGTAAACCGTACCGGGAGTGGCTTTGGCCATGTAAACCGTATCGGGAGTGGCACCACTCTAAGACCGTGTAAACCGTCCCGGGAGTGGCTTCGGCCATGCAAACCGTATCGGGAGCGGCACTACTCTTAAGTCCGTGTAAACCGTACCGGGAGTGGCTTCGGCCATGCAAACCGTATCGGGAGCGGCACTACTCTAAGTCCGTGTAAACCGTACCAAGAGTGGCTTCGGCCATGCAAACCGTATCGGGAGCATCACTACTCTTAAGTCCGTGTAAACCATACCGGGAGTGGCTTCGGCCATGCAAACCGTATCAGGAGCGGCACTACTCTAAGTCTGTGTAAACCGTATCGGGAGCGGCACTACTCTAAGTCCGTGTAAACCATACTGGGAGTGGCTTCGACCATGCAAACCGTATCGGGGGCGGCACTACTTTAAGTCCGTGTAAACCGTACCGGGAGTGGCTTCGGCCATGCAAACCGTATCAGGGGCGGCACTACTCTAAGACCGTGTAAACCGTTCCGGGAGTGGCTTCGGCCATGCAAACCATATCGGGAGCGGCATGGTTTCGGTCACATACAGAACCGAATTCGGCTATCTACTCAGAAAGACATGCCATGAAACAAGCAAGAGCAAAATGCTTCTATATATATACGAGTACAAAAAGGGGCCGTGTGCCTGGCCTCGGCATCTTGAAAAACAAAAAATAACCGAGACAAGCCCCCGGATTAGCCTTCGGCGTCGTCGCCATCCATGTCAACAGGAGTATGGTCGGGAGACGCTGGAGGAGAGGCACGGTCCGGACCAGCTGCGGTGCCTTCCGGAGAAGCCGGGGTTCTCTCGGCCTTGAGCTCCCGCCACCAGGCTAAGATCTCTTCGCCCTCTTCCTCGGTAGGGAAGCCGAAGCTAGTCAGATATGTGTCTGGACACGCCTTTTGGGCAATGGCCATCCCCAGATCGAACATGGTCGAGGCCGCCTTAGCCCCGGCCTCGAGCATCTCGTCGGCATACTCCGGGCCCTCCTTATAGCTCGCCACGGCCGTGTGAGCGACGTCGTCGGCTTCCTTGGTCTTGGCCTCCAAGTCCGCCTTCAAGGCCGATACCTCCTCGACGTGGCGGCGGCGCTCCTCGTCCCGCTCCTTGCCCTTGTCCTGGATCTCGGCCTCCAAGGACGCGATCTCGGCTCGGGCCCGGTCCAGCTCCTTCTCGGCCTTCTTCTTGGCCTCTGAGGTGGTGTAGATCACCTCCTTCTGCCCGTCCAGCTCGAACCGCAGCCGCGAGTTGGCTCCGATCAGGGCATCAATGTTGGCCTCGAAGTCTCGCTGCACCAAGGCCAGGTCGACGTCCTGAAGCTTTTGCTGGATGAGGGCCTAGCGGCGGGCGAGAGCCCCGCACATGACCGCGGCCTGCAGACGAAAGAAAGGAGAACGTGAGACGAAGCAATTAACCAAAACAGCGAAAGTAAGGACGAGGAGGGGGCTCTCACCTGGATGGCGTGCCGGACGCATTTGCAGGGACAAGCCTTCCAAAGAAAGCTCCCTGATCTCGTCCCCGGCCATTGGGAGGGTCAAGCCCCGAGCTAGGCGCAGGCATGTCCGGGAATCATCCAGACTATCGTCTGTGAAGACCCCCGTGTCCGGGCGCTATGGCTCGTACCCGTACTCCTGGGACATGTGGCTCCCGGCCGCCCCGAAGGGGTAGGACAGCACCGTCTCCGTGGCGGTGCCGGTAGCCGAAGGGGAATCGCCCCTCTGCGGCTGGGGAGGCGACGAAAGTGGAGCGTCCCTTCCTGAGACCGGCCTCTTGGTCGCCGGGGCAGATTCCCTTTCGTCAAGGTCATCCGGGCGCCTCCGTTTCTCGGGCCGATCACTCCCCCTGGCAACCGCCTTCCCCTTCTGTCGCTCCCTCTTGAGAGCAGCAGCGGCAGCACGGCCTTCGGCGGAAGCCGCTGTCTGCCTCGTGGGCCGAGTGCCTGGGGGTGGAACTCCTCCGGCCGTCCTCCCTTCGCGGGCCGGGGTTGAGACGGTCGAGATGATGCGGATTGCTTGGAGATCCGGCTCATAAGACCCCGAAGGCCAGACATTTCTGAAAGCAGAAAAGAAGAAGAGTTAGTAAAAGTTCAACAGTAACTTTTGACCTAAAGCCGACTTACCCCCGGCCATAGCTTCGGCGCTCTCTTCGGACGGACGGGCTTCGGCCGGAGCCCTGGTCGCAGTAGCTCTCGCCTCGGCCTCTCCCGGAGCATCTTCAAGAGGAAGGTAGGGAAAGACCCGGGCAGGAGAGTGCGACGGGTCCGGCCAGGCTCCCATCTCAATGAACCTGTCCTCATCCTCGAGAAGCTCCGCGATGTTGTACGGAGCGTCATCCTCGAAGAGGTGGGTGTCCGCAAGTTGTTCGGAGCTGAGGGTTGGGCAGTCGAAAATGCCCTCGGCCAAAGGCCCCCATTCGGTAGGAAAGGGCCAAACACCCTTATCCCCCTCTGGCAGAGAAATGAAAAAGAAGTCCTCCTTCTAATGGTGAATGGACGAGGGCTTCCCGGAGAATATCCTCCGGCCAAAGCAGGGGACGAAGCAAAACCAAGAGGATCTCCCCTGAGGTTTAATCTTGAAGAGATAGCGGAAGATATTCACAGAGGTGATGAAGTCAAGAATGGAGTTTAGGGCCAGAAAAGCATAGACCGTCCGCCAGGAATTCGGGAAGAATTGAAACGGGGCCAGTCCGTAAAAACTCAAGAGGTTCACAACAAAAGAATGAAGGGGAAGGCGAAAGCCTGCCAGGAAGCTGTGCTCATAGATCAAGAAGCAGCCCGGCCGAACGGTGTTGGCTCTCGTACGCCACCCGGGCCGAATGGGAGTCATCCAAGAGGGAATCAGATAGTAGTTAGTTATGGTCTTGATTCCATCAACATCAAGAGCACTAACTACGTCTGAAACCGTCTCGGCCTGACGACGGCCCGTAGTGGTAGGCTCAGCAGCAGCTGGAACAAGTTCTGCCTCGTCCGCCATAACGGAGAGGAAGGTGTTCGAAGAAAAAGGGGATGACAGAGAAGACTGGGGAGTAGGTCTAGACGAGGAGCACGATGAGCTGCTTTCGGCCGAAGAAGAACTACTGGACATGAATCGAAAAAAAGAAGGTTGGAGTTGAGGCTTACCCTCAAACTAAGAACTCCCCGGCGACAAAGAACTCCCCGACGACAAAGAACTCCCCGGCGACAAGGAACTCCCCGGCGATGGACAAGGCGTCCCCAAACGCCCTCGATAGCACACTCGCGGCCGGAGAAGCAAAGACGCTCGCGGGAACGCACTGGCGCAGAGAGGAAGAAAGAGAAGGCGAAGGAACAGTGATAAGGTGAAGGGGGCTGGTATTTATAGGAGGACCTGAGGGGGTCGGGTGGCGAACCGACGGCCGAGATCCTCCCACCCCTCGGCTCCGCCCGGCTTGGATGCTCGACGCGTGTCCCGTCCTTCGCCATGATGACGAGCGGGTTGCCGGATCGAGAAGAGGCGATTGTGAGTGCTTAAAATGAGCGTGTGATTATCATGAAAAATCTATGTTGTTTAAGTGCAAAATAAAGCCTATTAAAAAGAAACTAAGTGAAGTGATCGCCAGAAACTTTTGACTTAAAAGTTTCAAAAGGAAGATTTGATCGCCTACCTGTTTAAACGTGGGAGATGTTGAGCTCTTTATTCCCCTCCTTCAGCCGGCTGAAGAAAGAGAGCCCTTCCTTTTCCTTGTTCTTGTTGTTGAGTTTGAATTTGAGGATCGGCCAGAGTTCTTTGTGATTTGCTTGTTTTCCTCTCCTTTTGATTTTTTGCAACTTGCAAGAAATAGAAAGAAGAATAAAGAAACAATGATGAGAATTCAGGCAGAGGTAGTATCCATTCTAATCAGAGTTTTAAACACACAACTAAACATAGAACTCACTTGCTGGGATGGTCTTTGAAACCCCTTTAAACTGGTTTTGGAAAATGATGTTGTGGTATGTGTGTTGCATGGAGTGATGTGATGAATAATGTAGAATTAATGAAGTGAATATAAAAATGCAGAAATGAAACACTTATGCCGAATGGATGAAGCCTTGAATTGGATGAAGAATGAATGCAAACTTCTGGAAACAGCAGCACTTCGGCGTTTAGACGTCGTCGCTTCGATCTTCAATCACCAACTCAAACTCTGATTCTAACTCTAACTTTTTCTTTTCTTTTTCAAGATGCAGGGTATTTATAGACTTCTTCTGCGTCCGCGGATGTACATGGAAAAATCTTCAGATTTATCCATCTTAACCAACAGATAAATACATATTAATTCATCTTTATCTGTAATTATCTAAAACGCGTCAACCATGGAAGACGCCTTTCAGATTCATTAGGATAAAGATAAACATCCGGTTAAAGCTTATCTTTATCTGTATTAGTTAAAACGCGTCTACATGTATAGACGTCTTTTACACTAATTAAGATAAGGATAAACATCCGGAAGAGAAGTAGAAATAGCTTAGGAAACCTAAAACGCGTCAAGACTGACAGACGCCTTTTAGCTTAATTAATCAACTGATTAAAATTCAAATTTAAACGTTAAAATAAGAATAAACTCTAAATGACGTCCACACAGGTAGACGTCTTTTAAACTTCTTCATATTTTAACTGAAATTTGAGTTAAGATCAATTTAATTGATTAACTTAAACATGTCTGTTAGACCCGACACTTAAAAAGATCAATAAAAATTAATCAATGATTAAATATCAGACCATTCTTAGGCATTATTATATGATATGAAATTTACTCGAAATGACGTCAAAATTAGCGTGTCTACAACGATCAACGGCCGAATGCGGCCTAACCCTTCGGCTATTCGTCTGGATGCTCGCCACGTGTCCCAATCCTCGTGCCGGGGGCCAGAGAGGCGGTGATCCAGGTGAAGTCTCGGGCAGAGAGCCGAAGTGACCGCGATCCAAGTGATCGCTGTTAACGGCTGAGATCTTTTTGTGCTTTCGGCAGTCTGGCCGGATGTCAAACACGTGTCCTGTGTTTGTTGTGACGCGACCGTGAAGGCAGGAGGTTCAAGGTCTTTCCCGCCCTTGCTAGGCGTTCCAGAGTGTTCTGGAGGCCTTGCCCTTTCACAACTGGAGACGAAGGTATTCGTCACCAAGTCTCGGCCCGAGACGAAGGTGTCTACGACAGGGTCTCGGCCTGAGACGAGGCTATTTGTCACCAACCCTCGGCCGACCTGAGGTGAAGCCTTATCTCCCAGTTTTTGGAACAGGAGTCATAACAGTTTCAGACAAGGTTCATATCAGATGTTGTTTTTTCCGTAAGGGCCACGGGCTTTACTCCTGCCGTTTCATGAAATTGAGAACGACGAGAGTAGGGGGCCATGTGATGGGGGAGAATCCGATTCAGCCCAGTAGCCTTCGGCCCAACGACAGCGGCCCAGCAAGCGGCCTTCAGCCCAGTAGCCTTCGGCCCAACGACAGCAGCCCAGCAAGCGGCCTTCAGCCCAGTAGCCTTCGGCCCAACGACAACGGCCCATCAAGCGGCCTTCAGCCCAATTGCCTTCGGCCCAGCAACAGCGGCCCACAAGCGGCCCTCGGCCCAGCAAGCAGCCTTCAGCCCACTAGCGGCATTCGGCCCAACAGCGGCCCTCGGCCCAGTAGCCATATCCAGCCCACTCCGGTGGGTTATTAAGGCGCTATGGCGGTTTATCACTAACCTAAAACATAGTCCTATATCGGCTGCAACAACAGAGAACCTCTATCCTCCGTTATAAATAGACGGCTATTTATTGCAAAAGGTAGGTGGAATGACCAAGGACTACAGTCCAAAGCATTTAAAGCTTCTTCTTCCTTCCCTTCTGAATCGAATCTTCTTCAGAAGCTAACTTAACCGTCGGAGGGGGTTCTCTTGGGCCGAAGCCCGGGACCCTCACTGACTGGTTTCTCTTCTTGCAGGGGCCTCGGTTCGATTCTTCGCCAACCTCTTCGTCCGGCTCGGCTCCAGCCACCGGTCTCGGTTTTCTTCCTCCAAAGGTCTCGGCCTCGCTCTTTACCGGCCGGGTCACCTCTGGCCAACTTAGTCTCAAATCGCCCCCTACAAGCCTTCCTTCGGGTACCTCTCGGCCCAGGAGCTTCGGTCCCGTACTCCGTCCCGATCTCGGTCCGGATCCCTGTCGCCCCTTTTTTCGATCTGATTACCATCTCAGATTCTATTCTCGGAATCCGACCGTGATAGCTTCGGCTACATCAACATCCATATGTTTAGAGATTGTTTCAACTTATGTTGTTGTGAAGGTATTTTCATTTTAACTAACATTTAATAACCCCCACATATTTTATATAGGATAACACTGCCTTAAAATCAAAATGTTAATCATCTCAATATCCCCTTCTCTTCAGCAACGAGTCCTACCGTAGAGAGTAATATTTCTTCTACAAGCTTCGTCACCTGTGAGTAGCATATAGACATAGTCCCTAAGACAAATCCTCCACTTGCGCAACCGCGGGGATTTAAAGCCAGGACCTACCAGGGTTGTGCACGGTTCAATTCAATTCGGTTTTGGAAAAAATTTCTCCAACCTGAACCGAACCGAACTAACACTTGAAACCGAACCAAATCAAACCGAAAAATTTCGGTTCGGTTCGATTCAAACCGAAATTTCATATTTTATTCATATAAAATATATATATATATATATATATGTATTTAACATTAAAACTAGGTTTTAAAAATATCTATTTATACATAAATATATATATGATACTAAAATATTAAAACATTTATATGCATAATGTTAATATAAAATATCCATTTACTTAAAAAAATCGGTTTATTCGATTTTTCGGTTTGATTTGATTTCACAACTTTGTGAAATCAAACCAAATCAAACGTGACTCCAAACTGAATCAAACCAAACCGAATCACTTGGTTCGGTTTGGTTTTTCGATTTGAATCGAATTATGCACAGTCCTAAGACCTGCCGTATGAAAGGGGGAGAGAGGCTCTTCCGTAATCATTGCAAGTTCCAATCAATGAAAATAACCTTTCGAGAATTATTGAGAAATTCTAATCATAGGTTTATGTCCAGAGAGAAAATTTCCAACGTTTCCAAATGAATTCCTTTCCAGGGACCGTTTAATATTCTGTTAAGTGCCGTGAAGTATTTACCACACCGCTAAAATAATATTTTTGTCCTGAGCGTTGTAAATTACTTAGAATAATGTGAATTGCCAGATTTTAAGATCGTGTTGACTTATGTGGTACTAGTTCTTTTATCTGATTTTGATTTTAATTCAAAACTAACGGAAAATTAAAACTTGAAATTTTAAAATCAATGATGTTAGTTCTACTTTTGCCAATTCTAAAAGTACTAATTTAAAAATTAATATTTTAACTCAAAGGAAACGGTCAATGTAGTTCGCATAGATAACAACGTTTGACGACCTCTGTTGGCGGTGTCTGGCTGGCAGCCGGCGCACACGTTCTCCTGTCCGCGAGCCGACAGAGTCGTCCCTCTCCTCCACTGATGGGATCTGATGTAGCCGAAGCTATCACGGTCGGATTCCGAGACTAGAATCCGAAAGTAATTAGGTCGAAGAAGAAGACAGACCGGGATCCGGACCGAGACGTGGGCGGAGTACGGGGCCGAGGGTCCGAAGCCGAGAGACGTCCGGACGAAGGCTTGCCTAGGGCAAAGCCGAGACTCCTTCGGCCGAAGGGGATCCGGCCAGCGAAGAGCGTGACCGGGACCTTCGGGGGAAGCAGATCGAGACCGGTGGCCGAGGCCGGTTCGGAGAAGTCGGCGAAGATTCAAACCGAAGCCCCTGCAAGAAGAAGAAGAAGTAGTCAGTGAGGGTCCCGGACTTCGGCTCAAGGGAACCCCCTCTGACGGCTAAGTTAGCTTCTGAAGAAGATTCGATTCAGAAGAGAAGGAAGAAGATGTAGTTTTAATACTTTTAGACTGTTGTCTTTGGTCAAGAAGACATACCTTTTGTAATAAATAGCCGTCTATTTATAATGGAGGATAGATGTTACTTGGTTGTGGCAACCGATATAGGACTATGTTTTAGGTTTACTGGTAAACCGCCATAGCGCCTAACCCTCCTATCGGAGTGGGCCGGATACGGCTACTAGACCGAAGGTCGGAGCCGCTGTTGGGCCGAATGCCGTTAGCTGGGCTGAAGCCAATTGGGCTGAAGGCCGCTAGTTGGGCCGAGACCAATTGGACTGAAGGCCGCTTGCGGGGCCGCTAACGGGCCGAAAGCTGTTGAGCCGCTGATGGGCCGAAGGCTGCTGGACCGCTGATGGGCCGAAGACTTGCTGGACCTCTGATGGGCCGAAGGCTTACTGGGCCTCTACTGTTGAACTGTTGTCGGGCTGCTATTGGGCTGCTAATGAGTCGAATCGGATTCTGCCCCCATCAGGATCAGCTCCTTTTTTTTCATCCGCATAAATGCAAACCCCTTCTGCGCAACACAGCAATCGAGCCAACAACAATTAACAAACCACCTTCCGTAATCTCGCCAATCTCGTCGAGCTCGGGTCACTCCGAAGCAGGGAGCTCCTCATGGCCGCATCCGACTCCGAGGCAGGACTAGGAGCAACTCTCGACTCCCCCGCCAAGCTCGTTTGTAATGTTGGGGCCTTCTTGGCCCATCCCCCTAATGCTCGTGGTTTTGATTTCTGCAGAAGGCCGCTCCTGGAGCCAACTGCAAGAAGCTGACGCTGTACTCGTACTGGCGGAGCTCTTGCGCGCACCGCGTCCGGATCGCCCTCAACCTCAAGGGTCCTCTTTTTCTCCTTCTGAGCCAGCCTCTTCTTTTGGTCATAAACACAGTTTAATAATTTAATTAACTGGTGTATATAGATAGTGATGGTTATTGGCTGCTGCTGTGGTTCTTCTCACTTCGGTTCTTTGTTCATTTTGTTGCTTTTTTTGGTTCTCTCTTTGGTGTAGTAATTGTTGATGCTTCGTGTACTTGTGATCTGATATTTTTTCTTTTAAATTCGTTTTTTTTGTGGTCCTCTTTTGCATGATCAAAAGGGTTGGACTACGAGTACAAGTCTGTAAACCTCTTGAAAGGAGAACAATTTAGCCCAGGTGAGGAGGACCAGGAAGGGCCTTTGGCCTCTCTCTCTCTCTCTCTCTCTATATATATATATATATATATATATCACACATGGGGGACAGGAATGTGAGGAGGGAAAGTAGGGGAGAAAAAAGTAGGAATGCTGTCTCTCTATATCAACAGATCGGACGGCAGTGTTCCTGCCCACGCGGGACCTGTTCCCACGCATGGCAGAACAGTTCTGCCCGGTGCGTGTATACACACACACATACACTACACACACTCTCAGCCCGAGACAGCATGAGAAATGACAATGCCATTGTCTTTTTGATGTGCATCTGTTTGAAAGCATATGTGGATTGCATTCTTATGGTTTTGTTCGATGGTTGGTATCCAGAGTTTGAGAAGCTGAATCCCGTTAAGTGTGTTCCAGTACTGCTGAACGAAGGCATAGTAGTTGCGGACTCCTTTGCCATCATACTGGTTTGTAAGCATGGCTTCGGATCCTAGTTGATTCTATTGCTTGTTAACTTCAGTTTGACTATCTCTTTTTTACTGAACAAGAGTACGTTTTAGTGCATCTATATCAAAATCATGTATTCCATTGCTTTGGGCAGTATTTAGAAGAGAAGTATCCACAGCATCCACTGTTACCTCGTGATCTTCAGAAAAAGGCACTCAATTATCAGGTAGCTGAAGGCAAATGTTTTCTCCATGTTGTAAGCTGCTCTAACATTGTTATGTGAGGATCAACGATGATTACTTTTAAACACTTTAGTGTTCATACATTGTGGTGGTTGCTATCATACTGGCCATAGTAATATGCGTGTAGGTTAGTGTACCCATTTGTTCATATGGTTATTCAATCATGACCTGCTGATTTGAATATTAAGGGAATAGATGGTTGTTTGAATTTATTGCTATTTGAAAAGAAATAAGACATGAACATTGTTAATTGCTGGAATTAAAATAATGAAAAAATGAGTAAACATGTTAAGTCTTTATTGGAATAAAGCCACAACCTAATAATGTTTCCTATGTGCCTATTCCTTTTCATGTTTATGGATCTTTGCTTTTTTCCTAAAAATCCCTAGGAATGTGCTTTCATGAAAGGGGATACAAAGGAGGACCATGATCATTGCCCTCATCTTTATGTGAAGTCCAAAGGCTAGAATGGGGATGAGGAAATGGAGAATAAAAAGGGAGGATAACAGATTGTACTTATTTTCTTCCTTGTGACCTGTTTAAGGAAAAATTGTAAATATTCATAGTGTTTTATTCCCTTCACCCATTGGATTTATTATTTGACTTTCCAGAAATACAAATTTGTCATCCACTAAGAACTTAGATAGAAAGTGGAGTGGTTAGAATTTATGGACATACTCTGCAATGAATCTGTATGATAGACAATTTCATTCTTTCATCAGTGTTCATCATTTTCAGATGCATAATTGCATGTATGTATTTTATTGCCTAGTGCTCCTGTTCTCACTTCGATACTTTGTGGAGGAAAAGTCTGAGTTATCCACTGGAATGTCTGCTTTGTCTCCTGTATAGTCAAGATTTTCCAATAATAAAATAGGCACAAGACAACTGTATTATTTTTTGGTCCAAAGATCCATGAATGTACATTCCTACGATTTCACAAGGAATATTTAGAAGATAAAAATATGCATATGCATATGGTAATAGCTTTCAGAACATATGAACATGTTGGTACAAATTCATTCCATCTACTTCCATATAATTTTATATGGTAAATAAAAGTTGATTTATCTTCTTGACCATATTTTTGGTGGTCTTGCGCCCATGGAGCATCTAAAACCCAACATTTCCATGAAAACAGATCCTCTACCTGGGCCAAAGTCTATCTTATCTTTGATCTTTGTTAAGTCGCACAATTCTGAAACAATACACTAGTATACATGTAAACATCAATATGGAAACATGTTGCATGTCCATCATATAACAAGAAGCCAAAGAAAGAGTATCTAAAGGAGTAATAACTGGCCATACTTGAAGGATGAATCGGGAGAGTGCACTATTCTTGAAAATTCAGGGCCTAAAACAATTAAAACAATGGATGAGTCACAGTGTCATTGAGCTCAGTAGGGGTCATCCACAGCCTACTTCAACCCTGACACAATGAATAAACATCTATTGCTTACTTATGTTGATTATTTCTTCATTATGAAAGAAATATACTAAAGCATGTATATTCAAAACAGGAAAAAAGAGTGTAGCTAACAAGCATCAGTATCATACAAATGATCATAGTCCTTTATAACAGATAAACAATTTCTTAGTCATTTCATCAATTGTCATCTTTGGATCTTGATTCATCGTTTCTTTGAGTCTTTAGGATTTGAAGCTGTTATTAGTCCTAGACCATGGTCTTCCATAGATGCAGTTTATCATTCTATTATACATGTATCTTCTAATTTCATACTTTGCTATTCATAATCATTTTCTTTAGTGACAACTGGTGTTAATCTTTGTCTTGATCATCATTGGCCTTGGTCATTGTAGTCATTGTAACTTTGCCTTGGCGATCATTCTTTTTACATGTCATAAAGTTTGTTATAAATATAGGATAAGGAATGGAATCACACATCTTTAGTTCATATGCAACTTGCAGCTGGTCATGTTGTATCATGGATTATCTATATTGAGCATATCATAAAGAATCACCTGTCAAGCTATAGTGGTCCATGCTATCTTATGATTGTAAAGTATACAAAGTATTTTGGTGAACCGATTACTCCCCCTCCGTTAGCCTCTTATATTTATAACAATAGAGTTACAAAGAAATGAGAACTCCAAGCCTACAAATCAGGTGGGTTCTCAGATACTGTTACAACAAGAATTTGACATCTACAGAAATTGTTATTGACTTAGTCTACTTGGAGGAATAGGAATCTTGAGGTTCCACGTCATCACTCTTGAAGTTATCTTGTGCCACATATTGTTGTTCGGATGAGTACTTCTCAGTTGTATTTGTAGGTGCCTTGATACGCCCACGCAAGCTGATGGGGACTTCTTCCACATAAAGCTTGGACCGTAATAAGCAAAACCACTGTCGAGACAATGGCTTGGTAAGAATATCAGCTATCTGGTCCTTAGTGGAGATATATGACGCTTGCATAAATTTAGATGCAACCCGTTCCCGAACAAAATGATAGTCGATTTCAACGTGTTTCATTCGTGCATGGAAGACGGGATTAACAACTAAATAAGTGGCACCAACATTGTCACACACCACAAGATGGGAATAGAAGCTGTAGAAATACTAAGCTCAACAAGAAGAGATTGTAGCCATATGAGTTCAGCCGTGGCATTTGCGATTGCTTTGTACTCGGCCTCAGTGCTCGACCTGGCAACAATGGGTTGCTTCTTTGCACTCCATGAAATAAGATTGTTTCCAAAGAAAATAAGGTACCCACTAGTCGAACGATGGTCGAGATGATTGCCTGCCCAATCTGCATCACTGAAGGCATGCAACTGTCGAGGTGATTGACGATGAAGAACCAAGCTGAGGGTGAGAGTACCACACAAGTAACGTAAAATACGCTTCACTGCAGCCCAATGATCCTCGCTAGGTGCATGCATATGTTGACACACCTTGTTGACAGCATAGGAGATATCGGGACGAGTGAGTGTAGCATACTGAAGGACCCCAACAATGCTGCGGTACAGGTAGGGATCTTCTGCAGTAGGGGATGAAGCATTGAAATGACATGTAGAAGCCATTGGTGTGGAGACTGGACGAGCATCTTCCATGTTGGCGCGACGAAGAATGTCTAAAATGTATTTTTGTTGTGATAGCACATAGCTGGATGGATGATGTGAGAGCTCAATTCGTAAAAAGAAATGAGCAATGCCCAAGTCTCGGGCTGCAAATGTCTCCATAAGAGCAGAGATAAGATATGAAATACTAGCACGATCTGAACCCGTGATGAGAATATCATCTACAAAGATTAAAATGTAGACTGCTTTGCCATTATTAAGCTTGTAAAACAGCGACGTATCCGTCTATGAGCCAATGAAGCCAAGTTGTAGTAAATAGGAACTAAGCCGCCGAAACCATGCTCGGGGTGCTTGTCGAAGTCCATACAAGGACTTGTGTAGGAGACACATATGAGATGGATATTGGAGATGCTGGAAACCCAGTGGCTGATCCATGAAAACGGTCTCCTCAAGTTGGCCGTGGAGGAAAGCATTGAAGACATCTAACTATCTTATTGGCCAAAGAGTGGAGACTGTAAGAGATAGAAGAAGCCGAACCGTAGTTATTTTGACGACCGGACTAAATGTGTCGGTGAACTCGACGCCTGGCTGCTGCCGAAAGCCTTTGGCGACGAGCCGCGCCTTATGCCGTTCAATAGAGCCATCCGGTCGTTGTTTAATTTTGAAGACCCACTTGCAGCCTACAACATTCATGTGGGGCTGTCGTGGGACAAGTGACCAGGTTCCATTATGGAGGAGGGGTCTTTCACAGCTTGTGAGAAGCACGTCGGCTCGAACGGGAGGCCACAGGTGACGGACAGAGCAATGGGATCACGCATAGCCATTAGCAAACGAGGACGTCGAGTCCCATCCTGCGAGCGTGTTACCATATGGTGCTTGCGAGGAGGTTGGTCCACGTGAGGATTCTGTGTAGACGTAGGTGACGCCAACTCTGGTGGATCAGCCACAGGTACCGCCGTGTTCGTGCCAGGAACTGTGGTTTGATCCACAAGTGAAATGAATGACGATGTAGATGACGGTGGCATTAAGCTCTCGGCACAAGGGAAGATGCCGGGGTGGTCGCCGTAGTGGATGGTAAGGCTACCGATGAATCCGCCACCACCAAGGAAGGCTGGCTGGACGTGTCCGACGAGCATGGCACTGGGGATGAGCATGGTGTCGATGGAATAGGCAGCAACTCACCGTGATGTTGTGAAGAATGTGCACTATATGTCTCTGAATCATGAGGCAAGCCAAGAGTTGTTGCTGGTGACACTTGATGACCTTGTTCAGGATAGACGACATGCTGCAGTGGCACAAAAGTAGTAGGACCAACACCAAGGATGCCATCCCCTGTAACCTGTAATGGAAAAGAAGACCAACATGATGAACCAGCAGGTGGTGTGGAGGGTGGAGCGTGTGTCCCGGGTACTCAGCGAAGGGAAACCGGTGCTCATCAAAGACGACATGACGAGCAACGTACAGTCGACCTGTGGGAAGGTGGAGACAGCGATAGCCTTTGTGAGAGCCACTACATCCCAAAAATACACATTGTTCGGATCGGGGTTCAAGTTTGTTTTTGGAGTAGGGACGCAAAAAGGGGTAGCATGCACAACCAAAGGTTCATAAAAATGGGTAGTCTGGAATCATCCCATATAATTTTTCATATGGGAAGATATTAGATAGGAGTGGAGTTGGAAGTCGATTAATAAGGTAGGCAGCAGTGACTACAACATCATCCCAAAAACGTTGGGGAACTGAAGCAGTGGACATAAGGGCGAGAGCGATCTCAATAACGTGCCGATGCTTGCGTTCGGCGGCACCGTTCTGTTCTGGCGTGTGAGGACAAGAAACACGGTGATAAATGCCCATGGAACGGAGGTGATGAGAGAGAGATTGAAATTCTCCACCCCAGTCCGACTGAAACTGTTTGATAGAACGACCAAAGAAATGCTCAACATGACGTTGAAAGGTAATAAATAATTCTAAGACATCACTTTTGCATTGCATTGGAAAAATCCATAGGAACTTGCTGTAGTCATCCAAGAAAGATACATAATAAGGATTATTTGAATTAGAAATAACAGGAGAAGGCCCCCATACATCAGAATGAAGCAAATCTAAAGGACCATTTGAACTAGACGATGACAAAGAAAGTGGGAGCCGGTGGCTCTTGGACTGCTGACAGGCTGAACAAAGCACATATGATGAATTGCGAGCCACAAGGAGTTGGTGTTTGGACAGCACAGAGGACACTAGGCACATGGATGGATACCCCAATTGGTCATGCCATGTGCTTAGAGATGCGTGTTCGCCCACCAATGCTTGAGCTGGAAAATGGGAAGCTTTAGCAGACGGAACATCTAGTTGATAAAGACCTTGATTAAGACGCCCCCGAAGAAGCATAGTCCCGGACACTCGATCCTTTACAAAAAATGAGAACGGATGAAACTAAAATATAGCATCGTTGTCTTTAGAGAACTTATGGACAAAAGGTAAATTTCGAGTGATGGAGGGAACATGTAAGATATTGTGTAGATGAAGAGAATGGGAAGAAGAAGGAATAACAGTGGAGCCTGTGGAGGCTATCGGCAAACCTGCACCATTTCCAACATATACACGATCAGTGCCAGTGTACGGTAGAGGATCGCTAAGTTGCTGGTAATCTGGTGTGGCATGGTAAGTCGCTCCAGAATCAGGAAACCATGCTATGGTATCAATATTAGAGTGGCCGCTACGCTGAACATGGAGAGCTGCCGGCGAGGAAGTCTGAGAAGGTGGACCCCGATAGGTGGGATCAAACCGCTGTGGGCAGTTGACTGCCTTATGACCACTAGTCTGGCAAAGACCACAGCGTGGTCCAGTGCGTTGTCCTAAGCGCCCCTAGCCACGTCCACGTCCTTGACGAGAGGAAGAAAAATTATTAGTGGCTGGCTGGTGTTGGCGAGTGTTACCAGTAGCGTGAACCGCCTGATAAGTAGATGGAAATGGCGCCTCCGAAGTAGCAGGTGATTGTTGCTGCTGCAGCCAGCTTTCTTGGGTCAGAAGGAGACTATGTAGATCTTCAGGCTGAAGTCATCTGCACAAGTGGTAATAGCTGGGATGAAAGCTTCGTATGCAGGGCCAAGACCGGCCAGCACTTGCATTGTAAGATATGTAGAAGAGACTGGGTGGCCGATGAGGGTAAGAGTGTCAACGATCTCTTTAGCTTGGTGAATATAATCGGTGATGTTGTTGTTTCCCTCCTTAAGATTAAGAAGTTGAGTTCGAAGTTGGAGAAGACGAGCCTTAGAATGGGAGGCAAAAGCCTTGGCGAGAGTGTCCCATACCTCCTTGGCGTTGGTGAGTCCGGCGACGAGCAGAGAGAGGTTGTCTGAGAAGGACAAGATCAACCATGCCTGGACTTGTTGATCACGCTTAACCCAAGCCAAATACTTGGGGTTTGGTGCTTGGCCAGCTGGAGGTAGTCCAGCCGCAGTAAGAGGAGCATCTAGAGCAGGGGCAGGGACAACATCAGAAACAGACACAAACTTAGGAGCTGCGCAGTCGGTGCCATCAATCAAGCCAACGAGTTCCCAACTTCGGAGGAGAGGGATGACCTATGTCTTCCACTGTAGGTAGTTGTCTCGTCTAAGTTTGATAGGGGAGCAGTGGAGAATGTTGTGGGAGGATGGTATGGGAATGGAGGGAGACATAGTGGAGGAGGAAGTATTGGTGGAGGTAGCAAGGACCAAGGCCATGATCGGGAAGCTGCAGAGCAATAGGCTCTGATACCATGTAAAGTATACAGAGTATTTTGGTGAACCGATTACTCCCCCTCCGTTAGCCTCTTATATTTATAACAATATAGTTACAAAGAAATGAGAACTCCAAGCCTACAAATCAAGTGGATTCTCGAATACTGTTACAACAAGAATTTGACATCTACAGAATTTGTTATTAACTTAGTCTACTTGGAGGAATAGGAATCTTGAGGTTCCACGTCATCCCTCTTGAGGTTATCTTATGCCACATATTGTTGTTCGGATGAGTACTTCTCAGTTGTATTTGTAGGTGTCTTGATAATGATGTCATAGGGATAACCACTCAGTGATAGTCTTAGTAGTCTAGCGGATCGCCACTAACTCAGTCTTTTAGCTTCCACTTGTCCCTCCCTAGAACTCTTCAACTACCCCAAGAGGAGAGGTAAGGTGTAGGCCACGTGGAATCTGGATCAAGTCAGGGGTCCAGATTGGACCCCGACGATCCCGATCTGATTCGGATCGGATTGGCCAAATTGGCTGATCCACATGAATTAGGCCGATCCTAGATCAGCTTGATTAAAAAAATATTTAAAATTGTTTAAACATTTGAGAAAATGTAGAAAACAATTAGGAAAAATATGAAAAAAAGAAAAAATTATGAAAAATGTAAACATGTTATTCAATGAATGCACAATGAAAATGAACACAAATCATGCACATCCATTAAAAAAAATATTAAAGATGATTAACTCGCTAATAGTTAATATCGTGCACTAATTAAGAAAGACAAGTCATGAAGTTTTTAACATGAAATAAATGAAAAATACCTTATAATGCAACCTAAAGGTGCTTATAGGTAGATCTTGGACGGAATATATGAGATCCTACTGGAGGGAGAGGATCTAGCTAAAAGGGTCCCAGTGAGCCTGCGTAAAACGCACATGGTCAGACGGGGCCCTGGGTGTGGTTCAGGGTAGGCCCCTTCGACGCCTAAGTCAGTGCGTGTTAGACTGAGGAAGGAAGTGGAATAAGAATATTAAGGGGAGTGATATGGGCTCTAAGTACTTTTTGCTGAAGTAATCTCTCCTTTTTATAGGGTGAAGGCAGGTGCCCTTCTTTATTGCAACCGATGTAAGACTATTCTAAGGAATGTTTTGCCCTCTTATACTGTGACAACATTTGTAGGTAATTGGGTTGAACGCCCATTTACTTTGAATAACCACTAACTCTGGGCAATGGAGTTATCCCGGCCTGGCCTTATTTTTGGGCCAGCTTTGGGGGCCCGCCTCTTGGCCTCCTCATCACCTTACAAAGATCACATTTGTGATCCTTCATCATCTGGCTCATAATTTTGAACTAGCAGCCCATAATCTGGTTGTATATACTCTGTATACCTATAGCCAAACAAAGAGTTTGCGAGGTTATGGAATCCCCTTTGAATGCCTTGAGTGTGTTTACTTATTGGTTTGAGCTTTCTTCTGACTATATTGGAGGGACTAAAATGCCATACCCAATAGGTGGATGCTTAGAGTACCCTTCAGTAGTGTTGCTAATGTCTGAATATGGTAGTGTAGGGGGATGAAAAATGGGTGGATAAAAAAATCCATATCCCCAATCACATCCTGCTTGTCTCTGTTGGCCTTCATATCCATCATCATCATCATCATCTAGTGCCTGAATGGAGTCATTAGTCCTTACTTGCCTTATTTTTTAGTATCTTTCTTTTACACCTGTACTTGTATTTCTCTGCCTCGTACAAGTTGGCCAAATGAGGTGATAAGGCTGGGGTGTTAGCAAGTATCTCTTCAGTATTCCCAACTCTAGTTGTTCTCCCTCTTGTCCTTCTTCAAACTCTTCTACACGTTGTTTAGACTTTCTTTTTTATTTTTGTTTCTTTCTGCTATCATATTTTTACAATGAAGTTGTCATTAGGTCTTTGTCTTTTTTTCTTGTTGAATCCAACTGAGAAGCCACTCTTCTGAGTGCTAGCTGAGAGGTAAAAAGTCTAGCAGTCTCTAGTAGTGTGGTTGACTGTTGATGCCTCTCAGGAAGAGATGCACATACTTCGTCTTCTCCCTAAAATTCATGATCAGAAGCAATTACTCCATTTAATTCATCTTCTTCCTAGCTCAGATCATGAGGATCAAACTTAAGTACATTTCTCTCCACTCTAGTCTTCAAACGTGCAATGAGTTTTCTTCATCTAGCAAGTCATCCACATCTATCTATTGTATTGGCTCATCAACTGCTCTGCCAACAAACTCCATAAATCTTTTTTGTTTAAGCTTCTACCTTTCTTAAATTTGCTTTAACGTTAGGCGCATATTATAATGGCAACATACCAACTTCTCCAGCCTAGAAACATTTAATATGTTTCGAATTTTCATATGAATGAGATTGAATGTATTCCAATTTCTCTCACACTGGCTAGAAGAAGTGGTTTGACTTAATACTCTCACTGCAATGTATATCAAAGGGTTTATGACAGTTTGTCTATAATTTATTTGGATCCACCATTCAGTTGTTGTAAAAAAAAAGGAAAAAAAAAGAAGACAACATCAATAATTTATAATTGTAAATAGTTAAATTGACCAATAGTTATTATATAATTAACATGGAGTTGTCCTTGAGACTACAATTTTTCTACCATCATCTCCATAAATTCTAATTTTTAGTTTAAATCTCTTCACCTACAAAAGTTTGGTAAATGACATAAGTTATTGATAAATGCCTTGATCTCCATAAATTCTAACTTTGTATGTTACCTCTGATATGGCATCTATCCTTTCATCCGCAGTCCTTGATAATCTAGTAATAATATTCATCGTGCCTTGAAGGACTTCTCCATCATTGTGCACACTTTCACTGTATTGAAATATTTGGTTGAAAAAATATCTTGTATTTATATTAATTTATTAGTTATCAAAATAAATGTCCTTAACATTAATTAAAAATCAACTAGAAAAAGAATAAGAGCCCATCCATGGGCGGACAAGGGAGGAGGAGCAGGAAGAAGAGCTGGGTGGTTGGGTAGACGGGGGGAGAAAGAGCGTGGGGACCTGAATGGTAGCGATGGGGGAGTGCTCGGGAGCTGGAATGATAGAAGGAGATGTGCAGGATGTCTGGAGTTGGATCATTTAGCAGCGGATTGCAGGAATGCCTTTGTGCCTAGGCTTTGCCGTAAACTAGGGCACATGAGTTATGGATGTCCTGATAGATGGAAGAAGCGTAGTGCTTCGCAGAGCAATTGGTTCGCTTTACAGGTTGAAGGAGTTAGCGAGGTGAGCAAATCTGTGGAGGTTCCGTGGTGTATGGATTTTAAGAAGAATATGGAGTATCTGAGATGTCTCTAGTAGCACAGGTTTCCAAAGGTTATCTGAAGTCTGGGAGTTGCAGTGTTATCTTTCGCGGAGTAGCTCTGTCGGTGTTTCTTGGATAGTTCATGTTCTTTCATAGGATGCTTTTGTGGTTTACTGTTCCTCGGCAGCACTTGTACAGTCAGTTCTTTTCAAAGGGGAAATGTTGGTGGGAGAGATGCAGGTCTCTTGGTCACCCTGGTTGGTGGCATCTGGAACACATGAATTGAGTACACAACGTTTGATTTGGTGCAGATTATGGATTGCGGAATCGGCCGATTCCGATCCGAATCGGCCGATTCGGATCGGAATCGGCGGGTTCCGATCCGATTCGGGGGGGATTTCACTGTTCCCCCCCACCGACTTGAAAAAAAAAAAAAACGGCCGAAATCGGCCCGAACCGGACCAGATCGGGGCCGGACCGGCCAGATCGGCCGGGCCGGACCCGATCTGGTCCGGTTCGGGCCGGTCCCGATCCCCCCCTTAAGGTTTAAGGGTTTAGGGGTTTGGGGTTTAGGGTTTAGGGGTTTAGGGTTTAGGGTTTAGGGTTTAGGGTTTAGGTTTTAGGGTTTTAGGGTTAAGGGTTAAGGGTTAGGGGTTAAGGGTTTAGGGTTTTAGGGTTTAAGGGTTTAAGGGTTAAGGGTTAAGGGTTAAGGGTTAAGGGTTAAGGGTTAAGGGTTAAGGGTTAAGGGTTTAGGGTTTAGGGTTTAGGGTTTAGGGTTTAGGGTTTTAGGGTTTTAGGGTTTTAGGGTTTAGGGTTTAGGGTTTAGGGTTTTAGGGTTTTAGGGTTTAGGGTTTTTTATGGATGTACATGAATTGCATTCATTCTTATTGTACATCAATTGAATAATATGTATGTAATTTTTTCTGATTTTTTCCTGATTTTTTCTGATTTTTTTTAATTTTTTATTATTTTTTAATCTGGCCGAGTCGGACTGGCCAGACTTCATCTGGATCGGCCGACTCGGCCGATCCGATCCGAGTCGGATCGGGATCGGCGGGTCCCGATTCGGGGACCCGATCCGATCCGGAATTCCTTGGTGCAGATTGTATGGTATTCCATTATGCTTATGGGATGTAGGGGTCTTCAAAGAAGCTGCAGCTGTGGTGGGTGTATTGAAGGCAGTTGATCGAGATACCATTCACTGGAAGGATGATGCGGGACAGGAGAGGGGGTAGACCGGAAGTAGAGAAGAGAGGGGGTTGGAGGAGAAGAAGACTAGGGTTCCCGTCCCGTCTCGGGAGAAAACAAGCAGCGGCGGCTCTTCATTTCAAAAATCTTCTTCCATCTTTCCCACGGGGGGATACAGGACAATATATAGACTCTTCAAAGAAACCCTAATATGAAAATTACCAAACTATCCTTAGGACTCCGAAAATAACTAAAAAAACATGGGAAAATTACATATAAATTAAAAGACTCCAAATGGGTCCCTAATGGGCCAAATGAACTGCACATTGGACCTTGGACTCCATTCCAACCGTTCCTGGATCCCCATCATTCTCCCCTGGTTCGAAAAAATTCGTCCTCGAATTTTAAAATGAGTCAATATCCATGGGGGAACGATGGTAGCATGCTCGGAAAACAACACCGATGACCCATGAATCATTGCGCGCATGAATGCTCCAACCTGAGGAGAAAATTGTGCATCGATGTCGCTCCATATGTGGTCAAAATCATGCAAACTGATGACATCTTTAACGACCTTCGGCTGATCGACTACATCTTCCAGTAGCGGTTCTGTCTTCGGCCCATTCCCTTTAGTGGGGAAGAGGTCATTATCTGCTATAGGCGTCACTGATTCAACCTCCCCCAAATATTCATCTTCTAGGCCACATAGTGCACCTCCTTCATTTGATTTTCATACTCCTCAAGCATCGTTGGGTCGGCCTCATAGACAACATCTTTTGGCTTGGTCAGCTTGGCCAGCATGGCAGAAATCTTCTGAAGCTCACTCCTCATCTGGGACTTCTCGCGCTCCCAATCTTCTGCTTGTTGAAACCTCTCTCGATCCTGATAAGTGGCATTGAGAATAAGAAAGGGTGCCTGGTATTCTTCAGGTTGTATTAGACAATCTCGTCCAGTATGATCAATCACAACTTGCCGCTCGTCTATCCATTCTCTACCCAAACTGATATACGAGCCATTGGGTATAATCTTGCACCATGCATCATCATAATACCTGACGGCTCGGGAAGTACTGTTGCTCCGTAAGAGATGGAAAAATGGCACATAGACTCGATTTCTAGAGACCCTTACGTAGTCCGTGTGGGAGATAGAATCCACAATAGATTGTGAAATGACGTTGCCGAACGACGTTGCTTCAAGATACACCCGAGTTTTCACGGAATTAGGTAGCTCTACCTCAAAACTAAAATCCATGATGATAAAACGTACCACTGGCCAAAGAAATGATGGACGAGGTCCGCCTCACTGTCAGGATGCTAACGGTACGATCGGCACAAGAATTGGAGCTCAAATCATCATCCTCGATATGCGTGCAAAAAGTGGCACGCAAAACGAGGTAAGCGGGCACTAGTTGCTGCGAAATCTGTGCGTTGGGATGCTGGCACGCAAATCGAGGCAACTTGGGTTGGCCTCGGGATGCACGATCGGGGTCCTCGGTATGCGTGCAGAAGTGGCACGCAAAACGAGGCAAATATGGGAACAGCACACTGGATCCAAGTTGGCTTCGTCGAGACGGATCCGATAGCGCGAACGGTGCACAAATCGGAGTCCGGAAAGATCTCGAACGGCGCGCCCGAGCGTCCTCGTAAAGCGTGCAAGTGCGGCACACAAAACGAGACGCTGCTGTCAGGCGGAACGTGCAGCGAGGTCGGCCTCGCCGATACGAACCCAACGGCGCTGGCGGCTCGCAAATCGGAGCACTGACGAGTTCTCGGCGATGGCGGTGCGATAAGAACCCCTAGTGCACCTCATGTACACTGTAGCGGACCTGGGTGTGGGCCGGACCACCTATGGGTCTGGGCTGGACCTGCAGGCGCACCTGGCTCGGACCACGTGGCTAAGGGCCCGGACCAGCTTGAGTGGGGCTCGAACCGGACCAGTCGGGCCGGACCGGACTAATGAATGGGCTTGAGCCCCCCCTTTTAAGTGAACCGGTCGAACCGGTTGGGCCCGGTTGACTTAAAGAGGGTTCGGGCCCCTCGACTCCTTCCTCCTCTAACCCTAACGCACCAGAAGGCGGGAGAGAGAGGGAGAAGACAGGGCGATCGGCGGCGCAGGCGACGACGGCAATAGGCGGCGGCGTCGCCGGCGGCAGCGGCTCGTGGAGGAGGGGGCCACAACGGTGGCGCCGGCGTAAGCCAACAACGCTGGTGGCGACGGCCTCGACGGCGATGGTGGTGAGGCCCGACGACGGCGCTGGCGGTAGGAGCCGGCGACGGCAGCAGCGGCTGTGGCGGCGACGGGAGCATGCAGGTGCTCCGACGATTCTTCTCTCCTCTCTTCCAGAAGCCCGCGTAATCTCCTCACACGCCTGAATCTCTCATCACCATGGTTGTCGTCAGAACTCGGCGCCGATGAACACCCACGCGCGACGGCGGGAAGCCCGCAGGGGAGGGCTCTTCGGAGCCGGCGGTGGCGGGGAGGACCGGCGGGGTGCGGGAGTAGCCGTCCTCTGCGCGAGAAGTGGGAGGAAGAGAACTCGCGGCGGTGGGAAAAACTCACGGTGAAGAACCACCCTCTGGACCGTAGGGAGACGTGGGAACTCGCCGGAGCGCCGACTGGCCGCGTGGATAGGGTTCGTTGCCGGCGGTACTACGCAGCGTAGAGAGAAGGTGGAGGAAGGCAGAGAAAAAGAGAAGGCAGTGGAGGCACGATGGGGATCGGAGTTGGGCTCTGATACCAAATTGATGCGGGACAGGAGAGGGGGTAGACCGGAAGTAGAGAAGAGAGGGGGTTGGAGGAGAAGAAGACTAGGGTTCCCGTCCCGTCTCGGGAGAAAACACACAGCGGCGGCTCTTCATTTCAAAAATCTTCTTCCATCTTTCCCACGGGGGGATACAGGACAATATATAGACTCTTCAAAGAAACCCTAATATGAAAATTACCAAACTATCCCTAGGACTCCGAAAATAACTAAAAAAACATGGGAAAATTACATATAAATTAAAAGACTCTAAATGGGTCCCTAATGGGCCAAATGAACTGCACATTGGACCTTGGACTCCATTCCAACCGTTCCTGGATCCCCATCAAAGGACCTGGAGTCTGCCAAGATTAAGATTGAGTTGGAACACAGGAGCAGCTTTCCTTGTTTCTTCAAACTCAAGTGGAACAATAGGTGTTTCTGGGTGAAGATTAAGACCAGAGGAAGGAGTTTGAGGTGCAGGAGTAGCCTTGGTCCTATAGCAAGGTGGTTAAGGCGTATAAAGAATATAGGGTGCATCATCACAATCAACCTGTGAATGGAGGAGGCGAGAGGTTGAAGACGACGGCTCAGGGGGGAAAGGAGGTGGACCGGGATGAATTGATGGTCCATGAACCAGGCCGGGTTGATTCAAATCAAGATTCACTGAAGTGCGTGGACAAACCGGTTCGGGTCAACCATCCTCTAATATAAGGGCTGCTATGGGTTCGGCCGACTTAGCGTGGAGAGCGGCTATCAAAGCGATAGTTAGACAGGTTGTTTCAGGGGTGCGAAGGGGTTTGCAGAGAGGAGGGGGAAGTAGGGTTAGGGTTTACAAGAGGAGCAGAGGGAAGAGGAAGGCGGCGGCTGCGGGGGAATCCCCGATGGTAGGGGGTGGTTTTGTTGGCAAGCCAACCTGGAGATTCCAAGTTTGGAGGGGAGTCGCCACGGCAGCTGTGAAGTGTTCAGGGAGATGGAGAAGAAATCTAGTCTGGTTTACTGAGATGGAGGATCAACTTCAACGGCCCGATCTTGGCAGATCTTCTAATGAAGCTGATCAAGGCGATCGTCTTCAATGGCCCAATCTTGGCAGATCTTCTAGTGTAGCAGATCACGGCGACAATTCAGGAGATGGGCTGGATACCAATGACGAATAGGCAAAGTCTGACCGTGCTTCATCCTTTGTTCCGGGTGCGCGTGAACGTTGTTTGCAGGATCCCTCATATTCCCCGACTCCTCTTCCATTTTCCCAAAATGCGAAGGCAGTTGATTGTAAAAACACAGCCATTGTGGAAGACAATCAAGGAGAGGGGAGGGCGGATCTTCATAAAACATTTCTGGATACCTGGACAGGATGAAGAAATCCTGGGGAAGGCACACACTTTAAGCTTTCAAGTTGAGAAGAGGTCAGGCCAATATCGTCAATTGTGGGTTTCATGTTCTGAAGTGGCACCAAAGAATCACTAAGCTGAGAGGACACAGAGAATTAAAAAGTCTGTGGGGGAGGATAGCTCCTTTTCTACACAGTCGCAGCCAGTGCGAAGGAGGGTGTGCATACCAACCAATGAAATTGATGTTCTGGAATGTGAGGGGTTTGAACGGGAAGCAAAAGAAGGAGTTGGTAGCTCGGTGTCAACTTGATATTATTTGCATTTTGGAAATGAAGATAGAGTTCCTGGACATCCAACAGGTTAAGTCTATTACTGGGTTGCGGTCGTGTGATTTTGTCTTCCGAATAGCTGAAGGTCTGTCAGGTGGTATTCTTATTTCTTTGAATACCATCAAAGGGAAGGGTCGGCTAGCGGAGGTTTGTGAATATTCTCTATCTGTCATTCTGAGTTCAGTTCCTGATGGAGATGTGTGGTTGTTTTCTAGAGTCCACAGTCCAAACAATTATACAGTAAGAAGACAGTTATATGAAGAATTATCCAGTTGCAGTAGAAAATTTGATTTGCCATGGTGTGCGGGGGGAGATTTTAATGAAGTCAGAGATCCTAGTGAGAAGAGCTCAGGAAGAAGATTCACTGTAGGTATGAAGGAATTTAATAGTTGGATAGATGATATGTAGCTGCTGGAATTACCACTGCAATGAAGGAAGTTCACATGGAGAAATTCCAGGAATCCACCATCTATTTCAAGAATTGACAGAGTTTTCATCAATGATAGGTGGGATGCCTTATTCCCGTTTGCAAAGTTGAGGGATCAACCAGGAACTGAATCTGATCACTGTGTCTTAATGTTGAATTGCTCTCAGCAAAAGATTTTAACAGGCCTTTCAGGTTAGAGAAGTGTTGGCTGAAACAGGGGGAATTCCTGAGTTTGGTCCCTGTTTCATGGAATAAGAAAGGTGTGGAAGTTCTGAGTGGGATGAAATTACTGTCAGTAAAACTCAAGAATTTGAAAACTGATATTAAGGGATGGTCTTTGGAGTGGAGTAAAGATAAGAAGAGTTTCATCACAAATTGCATCAATGAAATCAACGATTTGGAATTAAAGGAAGAGAAACAAGTTTGTCTTCTCAGGAGAAAGCTAAGCTATCTACATTGAGAATGCAGTTAATAGAGTGGAAGTTGGAGGAGGAGATTCGGTGGAGACAGTGATCAAGAATCTTGTGGTTACCGGAAGGTGACAATAACACACGGTTTTTTCATCTGATGGCAAATGGAAGAAATAGAAAAAATGCAATCTCGTCTCTGAAAGTCAATGGTGTATGGTCTGATGATAAAGGAGTCATTTTGGGTGAGATCATACATTTTTATCAGGTGTTGTTTTCTGCACAACAAAGATGGTACCTGTTTGGTTTGATTCACAGGCAATTAAGCTAAATGAGGTGGAGCAGGGAACTCTGATTGCTTTTATTTCAGATGATGAGATAGAAAAAGCAGTTTTTGAATTGGGGTGTGACAAAGTGCCAGGTCAAGACGGTTCCAAATTTTCTTTGACCATTCTTTTTGGGACATTGTTAAGAATGATGTTTTCCATGCTGTTAAGGAATGGTTTGATAAGAAGGGTGGAGAGTATGTCAATCAGACTTTCATGGTACTTCTATTCTACCCAAGAAGGAGAAGGCTGATGAAGTGAAAGACTTTAGGCCAATCAATCTGTTAAATGGATCTTATAAAACTCTGACTAAGATTCTGGCCAATAGTTTGGGAGGTATTGTTGGGAAAATAATTGAGATAAATCAACATGCCTTTGTACCGGGTAGAAAGTTATTTGAGGCATTTCTTGTTGCTCACGAGGCTTCGTTCTCAATGAAGCATGGGAAGAAGCAACGTATGCTGATTAAATTAGATTTTAATAAGGCATATGACAGGGTTTCAAGGCAATGTTTGTGGAATGTGATGAGGCTTCATGATCTTCTGGAAAAATGGATTAGTGTATTGAAGAACTGTCTCTCTATAGCTACATTTTCTATGATTCTTAATGGTAGTGTGTCAGGTTTTTTCAAGAGTTCAGGAGGATTGAGGCAGGGGGATCCTCTGTCACCTTATCTCTTTTTGGCAAACATGCTCGGTAGATTATGTCAGAAAGCTGAGGCAGCCGGATGTATTACAGGGGCGAAGTTTCTCAGAACTCAGATTAGACTATATCATCTCCAATACGCAGATGATACCATTTTCTTTTTGCAAGGGGATGCAGATCAACTGCATAATCTGATTTTTGTTCTGAAGAATTTTGAATATGCATCTGGGTTGAAGATTAATTTTGAGAAGAGATCATTAGTGGGAATAAATATGGAGGACAATGACGTAGATGTTTGTGCTAATATTCTGGGCTGTAGGGTGGAGCGGCTTCCAATCACTTATTTGGGATTGCCACTGCATTATAAGCCAGCAAGAAGGACTGGAAGCCACTGATCTCTAAGCTGATAAAGAAACTTTCTCAGTGGAAGGCTAGGAACTTAAGTCTGGGAGGAAGAATCACTCTTATGAATGCAATTTTATCCTCTATTCCGGTGTTTTATATGTCCATTCGTTGCATGCCAAAGGCTATAGTCAGATAAATTGACAAAATCAGAAGGCATTTTGTGTGGGGAGGAGATGACAATTCCAGAGGAATTCCGTTGGTTGCTTGGAAAATTGTTTGCAGACCAGTCAAAAGAGGCGGTTTAGGAGTAAAAGATTTGATATCCATGAATGTCTCCAAATGGAAAGGAATTTTGCAATCAGCAAAATGGGTCTTCAAATACAGCAAGATTATAGTCGGGGAAGGTCATGATACATTTTTTTGGTATGATAAGTGGGCTGCACCTTTACCACTCAAGGATAAATTCCCACACATTTTTTTTCTTGGCTGTGAACAAGTGGTCCACCGTTAAGGACTTGTACAGCATAGATAGGGGGAGGGCAAGCTGGAGTATTGTTTTGAGAAGGAATCTGAAGGATTCAGAGTTGGGAGATTACTTGGAACTTCTTAATTTGTTGGATGAAGTGCTCTTTTGCCAGAATCACAGGGGTAAGATTATGTGGGAGAACAACAATGGAAACTTCTCAGTAAAGTCTTTGTACAATTTAATAGAAGGAGATTCTCCTTCTTATCCACAGTTTAGAGAAGTTTGGAAAGTCAAATCCCTGTTGAAGATTAGAGCTTTCATGTGGTTGCTGTTGCAGAAAAGAATTATTACAAAGGTCTACAGACAGCATTGGGTGCCAGATAATCCAACAAATTGTTTTTTGTGTGTTTTAATGAAGAGGATGTTGAACATCTGTTTATACATTGTGTTATTAGTAGAGAGGTTTGGAGGGTTTTCTCAAGTTTATTGGGCACACAGTTCAACTTTACAAGTAGTCAACATATGTGGGAGTTTTTTAGAGACGACAAGGCATCGGATGGTAACAATTGTAAGCAGAAGATTCTCCTTCTCCCACATGCAGTGTGCTGGAGCATATGGTGTCAACGGAATGACTCCCTATTTTGTGGCACTAGGGTGTATGTTGAGAACATTGTATTCAATCGGCTAGTTTCTTGTATCAGTGGAGCCGTTTTTTTTTAATATTTCTATCGAGGATTAGGAAAAGGTCATGAAAAATATGTAACTTTTGTTGATTTTTTACTCAACATGAGGAACCTTTGCTCAGTTGAGTTTTGGATGTACTTCATTTCTTCATTTTTAGTAAAATTGGTGGTACACTAGATTTTCTTTCAAAAAAAAAATGAATAGAACTAACCAGCAACATAGAGATCATGGTGGAGAGTCATCTCCCATCTATTATCAATGATGTTCCACCATTTCTCATAAGCTCTAGGATTCTTTTCCCTCAAGTGCTCCTTAGATTTATCCATTACCTCATACCATGGAATACAGAATCGGCCAATCCCGATCCGGATCGGCTGATTCGGATTAGGATTGGTAGATCCTGATTCGGCCGATTCCGGCCGATCCGATCTTGATTCAGATCGGGATCGGCGGGTCCCGATTCGGAGACCCGATCCGATCCGGAATTCCTTGTCTCATACAGGTATCCTATGTCATTTTTATCATCACCATCAACCATCCCGTGAACTTGTACTAGAGGCTTAATCACTTTGAAATATCGAGAAACTTTATCCCAAAATTTTGGGTCGCCAATCAGATCTTGCATTTGCATGGCAACATCCCTACCCTCAGGCCTCAATGTCCCTAAATGTGACAAAAATTCTTCAGAGTTGACTAATTGGGCCAATTGATGCTTGTATTTCATGAGGCTCTCCAAGGACATGAAATTTGATGCAAATTTGGTGGGGCTAGTACGAAGGACATCCCATCCATTTGTATGCTCCCCTTGTGCTTCACTTGCTGTGGCTTGACTCCTTCCAAAGCTTTCTTGATTAAGGGCTGTTTGGAAGACCTTGATCTATACAAATATTGGTCCATAAGACCCCGTACTGGATCACGCACATATGCCAAGTTACCTCCACAACCCAATGTAGAAGCAGCCCTACAAACAGAAAAGGTCCTAGGAAGAGATCTCTTAAACTCAGATTTGGGCATAGATGAGCCTGATTTTCCTATGCCTCTTCGTCGTTCCTCATATTCTATATTACTACGAATACTGGCATGAACAAGTCTGGTGTATAGAGGATCTGGGTAATTTGTATCATCTTCTTGATCATCACTATCATCATCGTCGTCATCATCATCATCATCTAAATTAATCAACCGCTGAATAGGCAAATTGTAATCCTTTTGTCTCTGACGCCTTAAAATTTCATCTTGAAGGTCCACTTGTTGCTAAGCTGATAAATCCTTTTGTTCTTTTTTATACATCATGTAAGCCCTCATTTCCTTCTTTAATTCAAGTGAAACTGATTCACATCTGCTCACGTCTCCTACTATACCATTGATATGCTATTTTAGGCAATACATGCTTCCACCCATCTCCTTTCCATTTGCATTTCACTCTCCCATGTCTAGCATCCAACAGTATACCATGAGCCCAACCAGGATCACTGTCCCACTGTTCCACCTCTTGCTCCTGATGTCTTCACTCTACTATTCCTATATAAGATATAAAATTAGAAATAAAATTAGATGTAATTATGTGCAATTAGATTTCAATGAGTTCAATCAATTCAATTGAGTGTTTGACATACTCAATTGAATACTAATTACATTAATTATACAAAAGTCTTAAATTTTAAACCCTAATTAGGGTTAATTTTGGAGATTTGATACTAATGACATTTGATTAATGCAAAATTGTGTGCAATCAAATTGAATGTTTGACATGCTCAATTGAACACTAATTATACAAAAGTCTCAAATTTTAAACCTAATTAGGATTAGTTTTGGGAATTTGACATTTAATGGATCAAAATTTCGTCTACCACGATCAGGGCCTTCAATCTTTGATCAGAGGAACATTCTTAAGTAGTCCTTATAAAATAGAACACCGTTAGAGGGCCCTCGACGGCGGTCCGGAGGAGCCCCCTCCGATGCCTAAGTCAGAAGGCTAGGGAGGCTGGAGGGAAAGCTGTAGAAGCTTGGGTGCTAGAGAACATATTTGTACCTATAGGGGTACGGGCTTTATATAATAGTCGAGTAAAGAGCCCCTCCGAGGGACGGTTCCTAGTCTGATCGGGGGGAGTAGACTCCGGAGAACTCAGTAAGTCCTACTCTTATCAGGAAAGGAGGATCGTCTTGAGGGAAGTTTGGATTTGAGAGGGATCCCTCCCAAATACAACATGACCGATTTAGGGCTCCGTAGAGTAGACAAGTCCTAGTTGGGCCAGTATAGGGCCGCGCCAGTTGGCAACTTTCGGGTTTCCCCCCTGGGGGGGGGGGGGGGAGCGAATATGGGCTTGGGGGCTCCACCAAGCAAGGAATTCCGGGTCGGATCGGGTCCCCGAATTGGGACCCGCCAATCCCGATCCGAATCGAGATCGGATCGGCCGGAATCGGCTGGGATCGGCCAGAATTGGCCGAATCGGGACTTGCTGATCCCGATCCGAATCGGCCAATCAGGATCGGGATCGGCCGATTCTGCATTCCATGCCACCAAGTGGGTCGGTCTGTTGGTATTTGGGCCATACCGAACTACTACTTATCACTTGCCCCCCACTCCTTGGCGTGATGACGCGACAAAGAGCGAAGTTAGTACTATGAAATGTGGTGTGACTACCCTGCCAGTCAATTGGCCTGGCCGGTATGTTGAGTCTAATAGAAAGGCATGAGGGCTGATGACGTCAACACCCAAAAATCTTCCGAGCATGGTTACTCGACCCGATGTGTTTTTGAAATGATGGGCAACATTGCCGCTGCGGGAAGCGCCAATCTACCCTTTTCCTCACTAGTTCGTTCAGTCAGTGACTTGGGATCCTATACATCGCGTCCAATCGAACTTCGCACGTTGCTTCAGATAATCATGCCCCCTTACACAGTCCGTTGCTTCGTCGCCCGAGAGGCATCTTCTTCGAGAGTTGTTACGCTGTCGTTATCCCGACGTTAGAGACTATAAAAGGCGAGGCAGGGGTCCAAGTGAGGGGACCTTGGCATCGAAGATCATCTTTTGCATCCTGCCTTCTCTCCTGTAGGATCTCTCTCTGTCAGTTTGAACAGAAATCTCCAGGAATTCCCTTTGACCATCACTTCACCTTCACTGTCATGGCCCGCTACACACCGAGGGATGGAAGGTATGCAACTCTGGTAGAAGAAGACCGGCAGACGTTGGGGCCATCTCGTACTTCGGAGGAGCTCCTGGTAAACATACGAGACACCTACTAGGTGCCTCTTGAGTATACCCTTGCACTGTCGAGGCCAGGGAGAGGATATTCTCTGTCAAGAGGTGCTCCTTCATGGTCTATAAGGCCATGTTCGAGGCGGGATTCCGTCTTCCGCTTCTTCCCTTTGTTGTCCAACTGTTGGAGTGGCTTCAGGTCACACTTGCCTAACTGATGCTGAACGTGTGGAGGTTGGCGTTCGCTTTCACCCGTGCTGGCTTGGGACAAAAGGCACCCCTCGGCGACAGCAGAAAGGTTCATGAACCTATACGAGCCCATACGGGGTACCAAAGATTTAAATATGGGGTTCATGAGTTGAGTGCGTGATAACATGCCCATCTTGCTCGAGAAGTTTTTGAGCATAAAACTTTGGAAAGAGACCTTCTTATGGGTAATAGAGCGCCGCACAGGATGGTGGCCCTTCTCAGTCTCCTTCCGAGACCTATCTCTGACTGGTTCATTCAGTAAGCAGGATATGCCACTTTCGAACGCTGACCAAAAGACTGTGGATGCCATTCTAGGAGGTGAGGCTTTCGACTTGGGAGTACTAGTCAGCGAAAAGGCCCTTAAGCAGGCGGGTCTCTCCAGAATCCATGTTCCTCGTAAGTGTGATTATTTTAAGGTTCTTTTCTTTCAATTCACTAAATTCTTCTAAGGGCGGTCTTCGATCCAGAGCTTCAGTGGATGCTGTCCGTTATTGTTGCCACCCTTGGGCCAGACGTCCGGGAGTTCATCCGCTCGGACGTCCTGAGGAGGGGGAAGAAGAAAGGTGTCGCGGGCAGTTCTCAGTCGGGACCACCGGAACCTCCTCCTGACTACGAGGTGGTTATTCGCACGAACCCAAATCGGGGCAAAGCTGGTGGTTCGAGTGAAGGGTTCGTCCGTCGGCGGCTGTTACAGCGCCCTCCTTTGGGTATGTTGGAAGGATCCGAGAAAAAGAGAGGGATGCGAGAGGCTGGGAAGAGGAAGAAGAATCGGCAGCATCCTCAGTCACGAGCGGTGGAGCCGGAGGGGAGGATGAGGATGAGGATAAGGAGGTGTCCTCGACTAGTAGCAACTGCAACGGGGAGGACGAAACAGGGGGCTCCGTAGTAGGAGTTGATGAGGAAGACTAGGAAGAGGAAGTTAACCCTCTCCGATGGCGCCGGTTAAGAAAAGGGTCGCAGCCTCTAGCTGAGCCGGCAGAGGCTAGCGGAGGCGGACTAGGAGGCGTCAGTGCCCCCGAATCTCCTCGCAATGGAAGCTCGAGTGTCCATCAGCTCGATGGGCGGGCCTTATGCCTCCTAGTCCAATAGGGTAGGCAGGATGTCAAGGGAACATACCTAACCCCTTAGCCAAGGTAGTCCCTCAGCCGATGTTATTGCACGTCTTTCAAAAGGGGGTGGAGGCGATGAAGCCAACAGCGGCGACCGTACAGGGGGCGTCACTGGCTGCATCCAAGACGACCTCACTAAGCACTCCGCCTCCCCTGAAGCGAAGCGGGAGCAAGCAAAGTCAGAGGATGCTCCTTTCATCCTCCTACCTGAAGGGGTAGTAACTAATAGTGATGTTCTCTCTGAAGGCTTCTTTAGTGCATGAAGGGTTGCCCGAACTGATGCCACAGTGTCAAGCAACATTGGCTTGGCCAACCAGGAGGACGTCTAGACGTTTGACTCCCCTGGTTTGAACTGCCAAGAAGGGGTGAAGCCAAACGCCACGAGGGAAGTGCCAGCAACAACGGCAGCAGAGCAAGGACTATTGCCGAGCGAAGGAATTGGGGAGACGTCCCTCGAGCGGGCCAACGTCCGGTCGACTTCGGAGGTCTTCCCTCCGCCAATCAAGCCCCAAGATGTCCAAGCCATCAGGGGCATTCTTCACTCCAACCTGGCAGAAGATATCCAGGCCTGATACCTGTGAGGAATTATCTGTGGCAAGCAGTTGGCGGCCGAGGCTTCGTCTGGGGATGCTTACTCGATCCTTGGGCTCAGCAAGGCTTTGGAGGCTGTGGGACATCCCACAATTACCGAGGCGAATGCGGTCAGCTCCGAGGGAGAAAGACTTAAGGTGACCCTCTAGGGAGTCAGCGATGACACCTCGACCATCAGCAGCTCCATGGCCCTTGAGGTCCTCAGACAGCTCTATCTTCCTTCTAACAATCAAACGTTGCAGGCCTTGACTGCCACTGATCTTCTTAGGAATGTAGCCTTCGCGGCTCTGCGAACAGGTCTTTACGTCGCGGCCCTCTCGGATCGTTGGCATTCACAGTCTAGATTAGTCCCATCCATGTTCGCACGACTCCGCGAGCTGAACGGAGTGCGTTGCTCAAACGCAGCGGAGGCGGAGAGGCTTCGGCATGACTTGAGGGCATCTAAGGAACAGCCCGCAGTGGTGGAGGGGGAATTAAAGGTCATCTGCGAAGAATGGATGGCCAATCGGGAGGTGATTTGTCAAGAAGGGGTGGTTGCCTTTCGAGCTTCTAAAGAGTATCAGCAAGCCTTGACGGCTTATACCGCCGAGGTCGAGAAGCCGATATACGATGTTGGCTAGGGTGACAGATACCTTGTTGGCTTTGCTGATGCTCAAGCGTGCTTTCTTCCAACTGGGGTTCCGTCATCTTCGAAGATGGGCCTATCTTCCCTAAGGGATCGGCCCACCGACGAAACACCTCAAGACTCCTGATGTATTTTTGTGAGGGGTCTTTAGTATTTAGCTGTAACCCTATTTTCTTCTATTTTGTAATAGAGAGAGACTTTTTATTGAATGATTTTTGTCACTTTTAAACTGAATGCTTTATGGTATAAACTTTCTTTGTGTGTTTTTGTGTGATTTTCTTTGCATATTCCCCACTTCCCCCGAATGAGACATGCTAAGTTGTACATGACAACTTAGTTTTGACGTCTACTTAGGGTTAGTTATATGGCTTGGTGCGTCTGAGGGCGAGTTAAACTGCCAAATTCCTTCTCTGCAAGGCTCGGCAGAGGTAGAAGACTGACTGAGTTCTATCTCATCTTTGGATGGAGAGTCCCTTCTCTGCGAGACGAGACTCAGTAGAGGTAGTAGATCGATCGAGTTTTATCTCATCTTCAGGTGGGGAGCCCCTTCTCTACGAGATGAGGTTTGACAGAGGTAGTAGACCGACCGAGTTTTATCCCATCTTCAGGTGGGGGACTTCCTTCTCTGCGAGGCGAGGTTCGGCAGAGGTAGTAGGTTGATCGAGTTTTGTTTATCCCTTCTTTGTGAGGCAAAGTCCGACAGAGGTAGTAGATCGATCGAGTTTTATCTCATGTTCGAGTAGAGAGCCCTTTTCTCTGCGAGATGAGGCTCTGCAGAGGTAGTAGACCGACTAAGTTTTATCCCATCTTCGGGTGGGGAGCTCCTTCTTTGCGAAACTCGGCTTGGCAGAGGTAGTAGACTGACCAAGTTTTATCCCGTCTTTGGATGGGGAGTCTCTTTTCTGCAAGACGAGGCTCAGCATAGGTAGTGGACTGACTGAATTTTATCCCATCTTCGGGTGAGAAACCCCTTGTCTGTGAGGCGAGGCTCAACAGAGGTAGTAGACTGATCGAGTTTTATCCCATCTTCGGGTGGGAAGCCCCTTCTCTGCGAGATAAGGCTCAGTAGAGCAGAGGTAGCAAACCGACCGAGTTTTATCCCATCTTCAAGTGGAGAGCTCCTTGTCTACGTAGTGACTTGTCCTATTCGGAGTATTATCGTTATACATAATATAGTGGAAAACAAAAGAACTTCATTGAGAGCAACAATATTTAAGAGTCTTCTAAGAATAATTTTTAGGTAAGGGCTTTCTGCCCTCTTTATTCAAATAAGAAAACAGCAAAAAGGGAGGGCTTGCAGTTCTCCCGTTCCTCTGGCTTACGCCGCTATGACATTCCTCTTTAATTGGACATTGGTGGCTGCTAAGTATGTCCGTCGAACGACATTTTGGTTCCCACGGACTTCTCCGATCCCTTCTTCGGCCGAGAATTTAAGTTTTTGGTGGAGACTGGAGGGGACGGCTCGAAACCTCCCAATTGGCTCTCTTCCCAAAATGACATTGTAAGTTGAGGACACGTCCACCACCGTAAACTCGATCTCTCTGGTCACGGTCAGTGGAGGGTCCCTAGCGTAAAAGGAGAGTTATTTATTCTTCGGCGGTCACTGGTTGCGCTGAAGCCGTACATCGGGGTTCAGACTTTCCTCATACTAGATAGGTTAGGCTCGAGCTATTTGAAGCAATCGAGGAACAGGATATCCAGGGAGCTGCCATTGTCAACGAAAACCCTTTTGACTCGATAACCTGCAATGTCAATTTCAATTACTAAGGCATCATTGTAGAGAAGCACGATACCTTGAAGGTCTTCGTCGAAAAAATATAATGGGCTCTCTAGTCAAGATCGGGCAGATGACTAAGGCGACCTCCCATACGAGCCTCTGAGTTTCGGATGCGTAGTTTCGTCTCTTCTTGTTGTTGTCCCTACTGCTAGATGCTCTTCCACAGATCATGTAATGACCCGATCGGGAGGGGTCGGCCACTCCTGGTTTGCAGGTAGGGGGGACCAGTTGTCGTCTCTCGCATCCTATCGAGGCTCTTGCTCCACCATAAGCGATACACCTCTTCAAATATCCTCACTTGATGAGGTCTTCAATTTCTCTTCTAAGGTCATAACACTTGGACGTGAAGTGCCCATATTTGTTGTGGAAAGCACATAATTTTTCCGTTTTCTCTGCCCCTAGGACCCGTTTCATCTTTTTGGGTCAGTACACATAGTCCTCATTTTTAATCTCCTAAAGGATGCGGTCAGTTGGCGTGGTTAATATTGTGTAATTCTTCTCGTTAGGCGGAGAACCAGTCACGCTATCCTTCTGCACATTCTTGGCGTTGATCCTTGTAGGCTCGATCGGGCCGGTCTCGTTCTAGTCGCCATTTATTCTGACCGAAAATTGGTTGGTCTTCAATCTTACTCTCGAGATCTGGGCAGTTTTGTAGTGTTTTATATGTAGGGAGCAATTCCTCGTTGTTGATGCACTGGTTAATCTTCTTTACAAAGTCCGGAAGGTCGACCAGAAGCTCCTTGCTTAGCTCAAATTGAGCCTACTGACTGGTTGTCTCTGCTATGAAATATTGTGCCGCATTCGACACATCCATATTAGGAATCTTTAAGGCAGCTTAATGGAAACGCGCCCAGTACCTCTGCAGCAACTCATCCTTTTCTAGCAGAGAGACTCCAGAAAGGTTGTGGTTACCGGCATACGTTTGCTGGCGGCAAAATTGTTCTAGAAGGAACGCCGTAGCTCTTTGAAGTTGTCTTTAAGCTGTCGGAACTACTGTCAGGCATTTCCCTCCAGCGTTGTCGGGAAGGCTCGACACTTAATTTCGTACAGTACGTTTAGAAGCAAAAATGTGCTCTCGAACATTTGCAAGTGATCATCGGTGCCACCCTAATGACCTAAGTGGGATAGGCTTGTGGTTTGATGACAACCTCTTCAAGCATGCCGCCTAAAGATGAGGGAAGTGGTCTTCCTAGTCGATGGAGACAAGGAGCCCATCTAACTTAGAGCACGACGGGTTTCATTTGTATTGTGTTTTTATTTTGTTATTATGTCATGCAACTCCCATCTTTTCTTACAATATCAAAATTTTCTTTAAAATAACATGCTTTATAATTTTGCTTTTGTCCAAGTCTTTTTTGTTTTTATCTTCTAGTGCTTTCTAAGATGCCCGCTATTATGCATTAGATTACAAGTTTTCCATCATCATCATCGTCAAAGCCTTATCCCATCTATTTAGAGTCGGCTACATGAATCCTATCATGCCATCTTATCTATCCAATGCCATACAAGTTTGCCATTATAAGGAATGTATTTACTTACATACCCTTATTGAATTGGAAAATGGTTTTTGAATGCTATTTGTAGGCGCTTAAATGTGCATGTCTTGAAAAGATAAAAACATCCTCTCCTCTCGCAATTGATCATGCATCCGTAAATGAACTATCCTTTTTATCTCTATATCTATTCTAGTCTTGATTTTGGCGTTCCAATGTCATATTAAATTTATAAAAACGTCCTTCACTCTTCATGAAGTGAGAGAGAGAGAGAGAGAGAGAGAGAGAGAGAGAGAAAGAAAGAGATGGGAAGACTTGCTCTTTTTCAGGACATTTTTATTTGTTCAAATGGAATATTCTAAGTATATTAGAAGTCAATGGCAACTGCTATGACTTAATCCATGTAGCAGATTCGCACAGAATATTTGTATATGCAAATAAATGCATTGGATCATTTAAGCGGAGATAAGTGTAAGTCTATCTGAGTGTCTACTTTAGTTTAATGCTATTGGATTTTGAGATAATTTACATAGGGTTTCACTCACTAAGAATACGAGAATAATCATTGACGGCTGGAATAATTTAACTTAAATTTAAATCTCAAAGGTAGTAACATCCTAAATTTACTTTAACCTTATATTTCTTCCGACAACAAATGAACTGATTTATGCCCAAATTTAATTCTGAAATGCGAATAACTTTAATGTGGATAACTTTTTTTTTTTTTTCTAAACATGCTAAACAAATGTCAGAGAATAATTGTAAGGGGGGATTATCTAAACCCCTTTCTGGAGCCCACTATGTGAAAGTTCTTTTGGCGTGAGTGGAGGGCCCCATGGTGTGGGGAAATGGTTGGAAGAGTCACACCACTGCTGCATTATTGCTGCCATGGTGGATGTATGCAGTGTCTTGGAATTCTTCTATGCGTTGTTGTTTGAATGATATGCTTAAAACATTTGGTTGCAACTCTTCCAAAGGATTGACTTGAAGTTGGAATTGAATGGGACCCTAATAGAGTGGACATGTTCATTGTGGGCTGGAATTGAAGCTGGCTACTTAGGGGATTTCAGTGTTTGGTGGCTGATTGTTGTGGCCATTTTGTTGGGGATTGGGGATGGAATAGTAGGATTTTCAAAGGGGTATTATTTCACAACATGCAGCTTTAGAATGCACAGTATTACCGTAGAACTACTTGTTTGGTATCTATTGACCTTCTTAGGTCATCAATTCGTGACTTATTAGGTATAATTGCTTTCTCGTGCGGTCATACATTACTTTTTTCCTAATGATGGTTTAGGACGGAACTTTTGCAATTGTAAGGAAATGTCCTTCACTAAAGGGGACAAAAAAATTGTGTTTGCTCAATTTGAATCTTTCCAATTTGGGATCAACGGCATTTTAGGGCGGCAATGAGAGAGTGGGTGGAGAGAGGGTGGAAGGGGCGGAGTTCGTGCGGCAGTGCTCAGGCATTGGAGCATGGGCAGGGAGCAGTTGGTGGAGAGAGGGCGGCGGAGATTGGGGTTCGGGTGGTTCATGGAGGTTGGGGGGAAAGAAGTAGGCATGGCGTGGGAGTGCTGTAGGGGGGTAGCATCGTCAGGCGTATAAGTTTCTTTACAGAAGGTCCCCTGTTTGTCTTGCTACAGATAAGTGTGTGCGATTTTTGGAGAAAGACCATCAGGGATCGCAGTGCCGTAATGCACTCGACTGCAGGGCGTGCAGTGGCCTTGGTCATAAAGCGTACAACTGTCCTGATAAGCTTAAAGGTGATATGAAGTTTCAGCAAACTTCAACGCCATGGTTTGATGTGAAAGATAGGAGGTTTTCTGAGAAAGTGGCTTCTATTGAAGTCCCATGGTGCTCCTCTTTGCAGAGCAATGAGGATTTTCTTTCTAGAGTTCTGGTGGGTAAGGTGAAACAGGGAGATTAACTGTGGAGGCTTTGAAGCATTTCCTAGAGTTGTGGGGTGGGGGAGGTAGGAATTGGGAGGTGTGGAGTTTTCATGAGGATTGTTTTCTGGTACGTTGTCCACAGCCTGATACCTTTCTTGTCCTATATTTGGTATGGTGGTAGATAAAGAGGCCAAAACAGTTTAGTGTAGGATTTATGGAATTCCTTTACCTTTGTGGGATGTGGAAGCGTTCAGGGCTGTAGTGACAACCGTTGGTATGTTGAAGGCTGTGGATAAGGGTCCCAGCAACTGGAGCTGTTTGGAGTATGCTAAGGTCCTTTTTATGGTTGAACATGAGACAATTTTCCCAGTTTATGTTAAGATTCATTGGCGTCGGAAATTATTCTGGGTGAAGATGGAGGAGCTTTTGTCTGAGACTCTTGTACGGCAGGTGAACTGGACATACAGTGAGGTTGTTCAAGCTTACAAAGATTACAGGGGTAACAAAGTTGCAGACCGGCTAGTTCAAGTCAACACTCTGGATTGGCTGAGTAAACCGGGCTTGGGTGATAATGTTGAATCGACTTTGGGTATAATTAATGGGTCGGATCCAATAGTGGTCAATATCAAACAAGCCAAAAAGGGGTACGTGTTTTGATCAGGCAGCTTTCAATTGGTTTGAAGCCACGATCTCGGATAGTGAAGACGAAGCTGGAGGCATATATCCCCATTACCCAGTCATATATCAGGTACGCCTGTATTTCCTATTATCGACCCCCGAAATTTCCTTCCTCCTTTGTCACTTTCCCCTAAGCAATTTGCAATGGCCAATCACATCGCCAAGCCAGCGGGATCGTCCAACATGGATTGCGGAATCGGCCGATTCCGATTCGAATCGGAATCGGCGGGTCCCGAGCCGATTTGGGGGGGAATTTACTGTTCCCCTCCACTGATTTAAAAAAAAAAAGAAAAATCGTTCTGGTCGGTCCAGACCCGATCTGGTCTGGTTCGGGCCAGTCCCGATCCCCCGCTTAAGGGGGGATTGGGAACTAGGCGCCAGCAGCAGAAACGCTGCTGGCGCCCCCCTTCCCCAGCCCCTCCCCGGCTCCCCTGCTCACCGCCGGCCCCCCCGCCGCCGCCGGCCCGCCGCTGCTCTTTCCTCTCTCTCTCTCTCTCTCTCTCTCTCTCTTTTTCTCTCTTTTCTTTTTTTTTTGAGATATCGACCAAAAGGAGGGGGTTTTCATCCCGTCATCGTCGGCCGGCCGTCGGGGAGCCGCCGCCGCCGCTGTGGTCGCCGTCACCACCGCCCTCGACGTCGGATTTTTTTTTTGCATTCCGATCCGAGTTTAGGTATATTTCGAATTAATTTTTTAAAATTCTAAAAAAAATAGAAATGATGTATGATTGTGTATATTGTGTAGATCTCTTAATATTTAGGTTGAAAAAAAATTTAGCATGTTGATTAGACAAAATTCTCAAAATTAGCCCTAATTAGGGCTTAAAAATTGGGGCTTTTGTATGATTAGTGTAATTAAGGTTCAATTGAGTGTGCCAACCACTCAATTGAACTTGTTAGGACATAAATGTACATTTTTTTGCATTAATTGCATGTTATTAGCGTTAATTAGTTAAAATTAGCCTTAATTAGGGGTTAAAAATTAGGGCTTTTGTATGATTAGGGTAATTAAGGTTCAATTAAGTGTGCCAACCACTCAATTGAACTTGTTAGGACATAAATGTGCATTTTTTTGCATTAATTGCTTGTTATTAGCGTTAATTAGTTAAAATTAACCCTAATTAGGGATTAAAAATTGGGGCTTTTGTATGATTAGTGTAATTAAGGTTCAATTGAGTGTGCCAACCACTCAATTGAACTTGTTAGGACAAAAATGTGCATTTTTTTTCATTAATTGTCTGTTATTAGCGTTAATTAGTTAAAATTAACCATAATTAGGGGTTAAAAATTAGGGCTTTTGTATGATTAGTGTGATTAAGGTTCAATTGAGTGTGCCAAACATTCAATTGAACTTGTTAGGACATAAATGCGTATTTTTTTGCATTAATTGCATGTTATTAGCGTTAATTAGTTAAAATTAGCCATAATTAGGGGTTAAAAATTAGGGCTTTTGTATGATTAGTGTGATTAAGGTTCAATTGAGTGTGCCAACTACTCAATTGAACTTGTTATAACATAAATGTGTATTTTTTTGCATTAATTGTCTGTTATTAGCTTTAATTAGTTAAAATTAGCCCTAATTAAGTGTTAAAAATTGGGACTTTTGTATGATTAGTATGATTAAGGTTCAATTTAGTGTCCAACCACTTAATTGAACTTGTTAGAACCTGATTGCATTTTTTTGTTTTTATGTTATGCAGGAATATGGCAGAACAGGATGTAGAGCAGCATGGTGCTGATCTTGGTTGGCAACATTGCCTACTAGTGGACAGTGTTAGGAGGAGGGTCAAATGCAACTGGTGTGGAAAGGAGATGGGTGGTGGCATCTATCGCCTAAAAAATCATCTTGCTGGCATATCAGGAGACGTCAGTAGATGTGAGTCAGTCCCGCTGGACTTGAAGAAGGAAATGAGGATTTATATGATGGGTAAAAACGTACACAAAGATTTATCATCTCAACAACACATGGATTTGCAAGATGAGATATTAGGGCGCCAGAGACGAAGGGATTACAGTCTACCTGTTCAGCGTCCGATCAATTTAGATGATGATGATGATGATGAGGAGGATCCAGATGACCCTGATGTAGAGTACACCAGAGCTGTTCGTGCCAGTTTGCGGACAAATAGAGAAGATGAGGACCGGCGAAGAGGCATAGGATCATCAGGTGGATCAGTGCCTGCTGCTTCTCAGCCTGAGAGATTCGTTCCTAGGGGTTCTTCTGGTCGCAGGATTGCTAGTTCTATATTGAGTTGTGGACGGACATCAGATGTGGCACGCGGTCCTATGGACCGATTTTTGTACAGATCAAAGTCTGCCAGACAGCTTGGAATCAAGCAAGCATTAAAAGGAGTCAAGGCATCAGCAAGAAATGCCTTGAAAGGAATTGTGAAATAGTTTTTACATGCAGGTGTGCCAGCACATACAACATCTAGTCCATATTTTCAGACGATGGTGGATGCAATTGCAGATGCTGGACCTGGTGTAAATGCCCCCACATCTCGCTACATTTATGATGTTGGGCTTGAAGAAGAGTATAATGACTTGAAGGTATAGGTCGACAACTTCAAAAATGTGTGGAGGGAGCGTGGATGTACCATCATGTGAGATGGTTGGACATAGACCACAAGAAGATCCATGATTAATTTCCTTGTGTATTGCAGCGAGGGCACTGTTTTTTTGAAGTCTGTGGATGCCTCAAACAGAATAAAGAATGTTGATTATTTGTACATGCTAATGGATGACGTGGTAGAGGAAATTGGTGAAGAAAATGTTGTGCAGATAGTCACTGACAACGAAGAAAGCTACAAAGCAGCCGGTAAATTGTTGATGCAGAAGAGGCACCATTTGTACTGGGTGCCTTGTGCAGCACATTCTATTGACTTGATGATGGAGGACATAGGTAAAGATCCTTTTGTTGCTGAGGTGGTACAACATGCTCAGATGATCACGAGATTTATTTATAGTCACAACAGGATCTTACATATGTTGAGAGAATATACAGGTGGACGGGATCTTCTTCGTGCTGGCCCTACTAGATTTGCATCAAACTTCATTTCTTTAGAGAGTCTGAGTAAATACAAGCATCAGTTGGCCCAGTTAGTCCACTCTGACGAGTTTCTGACACATATAGGGATATTGAGGGCCGATGCTAGAGAAGTTGCGTTGGCAGTGCAATCGCTAGTTGGGGAGAGAAGTTTTTGAGATAAAGTTTCTCGCTATCTGAAAGTGGTTGAGCCTCTGGTATGTGTTTTGAGGTTAGTTGATGGAGATGACAAACATAACATAGGATATTTGTATGAGGCCATGGATAGAGCAAAGGAGCAATTGAGCGAAAGCCTTCCTACTTCTCATGACAAATGGTGGAGGATCATCGATGATAGATGGGAGTCGACTCTTCATCATGATCTCCATGGTGCTGGTTAATTCTTCATCTATTTAAGTTGATTTTATGTTATTAATTTTTTTCACATTTAGTTTTATAACTAATTAATATTCAATTTATATGCAGGATATTTTTTCAACCCAAGGTATCAGAATAGTGAGAGCGTGTATAATGACGGAGAGGTCCTTCGAGGCACAATTAACGTGATTACTAGAATATCAAGGAATACGAATGAAAGGATAGATGCCTTAGCAGATGTAATATACAAAGTAGGAGTTTATGAAAATGCATGCGTCTATCATTAACTTATGATATTTATATTTACTTTGTAGATGGAGAGATTTAAATTGAAGATTGGCATTTATGGAGATGATGACGTCAGGGCTGCAGTAACGAAGACAACTCTAGGTAAATTACATAATAAATAGTCAAATATTAAATTTAATGATGCTACTAGTCTACAATGTAGACTCTACATATGATTATTGATATCGTCGTCTTCTTTTTTTTCTCAACAGCTGAATGGTGGATCCAGATTAATTACAGAGAAGTTGCCACAAATCTTTTGACGTATGTTGCAGTGCGAGTACTCAGTCAAACCACTTCTTCCAGTCAATGTGAAAGAAACTGGAGTACATTTAGTCTCATTCACACGAAGGTTCGTAACAGATTGGGGGTTTCTAGGCTGGAGAAGTTGGTGTACTGTCACTACAACATGCGTCTAAAAATCAGGCAGATTCAGGAAAGACAGAGACTTGAAAGACAGAGATTCATGGAGTTTGCTGGCAGACCAGTTGATGAGCCTGTACATCAGATTGATATTGATGAACTGTTAGATGAAGAACACCCACTGCATTCTTGGGTGGAGAGCAGAGCAGCCAGAGATGCACAACCTGAGTTTGATCCTCAGGATCGGAGTTGGGCAGAAGGTGAATTAGATGCAGTAGTTGCTCGAGATCCTGAATTTCAGACAACACAAGAAGGAGGTGCACTAGTTCTTCAGAGGCGCCGAAAGTCAGCCACACTAGAGGACACTGCTAGAACTTCTGCCTCTCAGCCAACACTTAGGAGATCAGCTACTCAGGTGGATCCACAAAGAAGAAAGGAGAAAGAGCCAGCGAGACCTTCATTGCAGTCATCGAGCAGCAAAAAGAGAAAACAATCAAAAGGAAAGTCTAAACAACGAGTGGAGCCATCGAAAGGAGAAGAATGGAGAGTTCAGCAGACTGGAGAGACACTTGAGGACACCCCAGCTTTACCACCTCACTTGGTCAGTATGTACGAGGCAGAAAGACAAACCTACAGGCGTAGAAGAAGGCGGTTGAGGAAAACAAGCTAAGTGCGGAGTGATAACTCCACTGATGATGATGATGATGGAGATGGTGATGGTGATGGCGTTGCTGCTGCTGGACTATCAGGAGGTTCTGCACTTGGGAGCAGTTACACAGGATACGAAGATTACTCCGCACCTCCGAGTCATTATGAAGGAACTCAAGGTCAGAGACAAGGACAAGAAAGGGGATTTGAAGGCCAACAGAGACAGGCAGGATGTGATTGGCCACCATAGGAAGATGCACCTTCTTATCCGCCTATTTTTTACCCCCCTACACTGCCGTATTCAGACATCAGCAGCACTACTGAAGGGTACTCTGGACCTCCACCTATACAGTATGTCATTTTTGTCCCTCCAATACAATCAGGAGAAAGTTCAAGCCAACAAGCTTACACACCTAGAGATATTCAAAGAGGATTCGAAGACCTCGCTAGCTCCTTATTTGGCTATGGATATGCACCATACATGTCGGCAGATTATTCGCCCGCCTGCTCAAACTTATGAACCGGATGATGAAGGATCACAAATGTGATCTTTCTAAGGTATTTTTCAACAACAATGTCTTTTTTAATTAATGCACAACAAAAATTATTAGTTAGTTAGTTGTCTTTAATGTTTATTTTTTATGGATGTACATGAATTGCATTCATTCTTATTGTACATCAATAGAATAATATGTATGTAATTTTTTCTGATTTTTTTTTAATTTTTTCTGATTTTTCCTGATTTTTCTTGATTTTTTCTGATTTTTTTTTCCGGCCGAGTCGGACCGGCCGGACTTCGTCTGGATCGGCCGACCCGGCCGATCCAGATCGGATCGGGTCGGGATCGCCGGGTCCCAATTCCGGGTCCCGACCCGCCCGGAATTCCTTGTCGTCCAATGATATGGAGAAGCGCTTGGAAACTGCTGCTCTTGCCAATCTTGTGGAAGACTGGTCAGATTTAAATATCCTCGAAAAGCCGGGACTTTTGGGTGGGCAGATTCAAAATAAGGTGGGTCAATACAGGAAGTTATGGAAGATGTTCTCAGAAGGTGCTCAACATCAAATATCCAATAATAAAGGTTCGCGGGAATTACGTAATCTGTTAAAATCAGCTGTGGTGCATCAAACAAGAGGTATCAATTGTCAGAGTAGGCAGAGGAGGACTTGAATGCTAGTCAGAAACAATGTGCAGTCAAGGATTTTGTGCTATGGAGCCAAGTGGAAATTGTATGCCTTTCATAAACGAGAATGGATCAGTTTGATCACTGTTTGGTTTCTTCTATTATTGGGTTCTTTTTTCCTGACTTTGTTTTCAGAAGCGCAAAAGGAAATTCAGGAGGCATTCTTGTGTTTTGGGATACAAGAAAGTGGACAGGAAGACTATTGGAGGTGGGAGAACACTCGGTCTCTGTTAGGATGGTGTCCAGTCTTCAAGGGTCTGAATGGATGCTATCTACAGTCTACAGCCCAAATTCGTACATAGAAAGAAGAATGTTGTTTACAGAGCTAATGCATTGTCATAATAAGTTTGTCCTTCCATGGTGCATTATGGGGGATTTCAATGAAGTTCGTGGTCTAGCAGAAATAGGAGTGGCAGAATTACCAGGGGTACGCGGGAATTTAATGGCTGGATAGAGCAGTTGGGTTTGATTGAGTTGCCTCTAAGTGGTCAGAAGTTTACGTGGAGTAATTCAAGAGAACAACCTTCTATCTCCAGGATTGACAGCGTTTTGGCTAATGATGGGTGGGAGGATTTATTTCCCTTGTCTAGATTATTCTTTTATTTATCATTGGGGCAGATTTATTCTTGGTCTCTCAGCTGAAGATTGGTCCAAGGCAATTTGGGATATTTAAGAGTTTTTTAATCCTTTTTTCTTTGATGTAACTTCTTTTTAGTAGGGGAGGAATCTCTCCTCCATCTTGCTTTGGTTGTATCACCTCTATTTATTTTAATAAAATTGGTGGTATATGCCACAACTTTCCCTAAAAAAATCTTTCCAATTTGACCAAAAAAGATATCCCCATCTTTCAAATAGAAGACACAATTTATGAAATCCAAGTGTCCCACGCAATTAGATGGAAGGGACTCCAAAGCGAAATGAAGGATTAGATTAGATGACTTGTATAATCTTCTTTATGGAGATCTATAATCTTCTTTATGGAGATCTCTACCGTTATAGAGGGAGTTGCAATTGTTTACTCTCTTTGATTCTTAGACATGTGTGCTAGAATTATATATCATCTCAATTTGACTTTATATCCTTTTGTGTGAAACTGAAATGACTATATTATGGTCCCTAAAGGGTTGCATGCTCTCGAAGGTGCAGATAGTTTGATCTCTTTATTATGAGTCGATGGCAAGTTGATGCCTATCAACCTCTGTACTTGTGAATACGTGAATTTATCGATGGGAGGTTTGAGTGCATTAAGTAAATGATTGCTACTAAAGTAATCAAAATTCTTGTAGAGGAATCTGACACCACTTCACTTAAAACAATGCACTGTGCAAATCATGGCCTATGCCAAGCCACATGACTACTTTTAATTAGCAGGCGCATGTTGTGGACATACTTTAGAATCCTATTCCTTACATAAACTTTCGGTTGGTAGCTGACTTAGTACCATGCTAGTATACTACAATGTCATGGTAACAAGCTCAACACAAATAGATTTTTTGTAATATATCACTATTATAGTTAAAATAACAATTAGACTAGATGAACAGAGAGGAGGGAGTAGGGATCTCAATTAAAGCCGCTTCTCAGATGAAGTCCTGAAAGCCCTTCAAATCCCAACAAAGAGAAGGCGCTAGTCCTCTCCGTACGGGCAGCAACTGCATTGAAGTCCCCACCAATGAAGTAGGGCTTGTCTGAGTGTTGGTGGGAGGTCAACAATTCGTCCCACAGAAGTTTTTTGTCCCCCCACTTTAAGGGCGATAGCCTCTTGTAAAATCCCAAACAAAACCATCCTCATTCTACACCACCGGGAGCCCCCCAACCTCCCTATTGCTGATCAAGCCAATCCCTTGGTAAGCCTCCCTCGCAATCTCTCTCATTACCTCCCTTTGTCTTCTTCACATATGGTCTCTTGAATGCAAAGAATGTCAGCTTCGTAAGTCCTCACAAACTCCCTCACCACTGCCTTCTTCTCCCTATAAAAGACACCCTCAATAGCTCCATTGCCTCCTTCCCATTAGCCACCGCTAATTTGATTACCTCTGCCATGATCTCCTTCACCTTACCTAAGTCAGACCTCCTTCATCTCTCTTGTCCTTCTCCTCTTTCTGAATTCTCATCTCCTCAACCGTTCCATCTAATTGCACACAAGGGTCTCATTAACTCAAAAGAAGAGCAATCATTTCGTCAGAGTCCGTTTATTATTCATAACTTCCTACCCTCAAGTTTTATCAACAAAACTTAAAATCATAGGGAGGAATATGGATGTATCACCCTACTTGATGGAGAACACTAGGAGGTTTGCTGGCTGCTTTTACCGCCTTTTGAAGCTCAGATCGCCACCGGAGAGTTACCCTTATCACAGCTTCTCATCTCTTTAAGTTATTCTTCCTCGCCCTCCTTTTATTCTTCTTTTCTTCTTCTCATCCTTGTCATTCCCCCCTTCCTCCTCCTCTCTCAACCTTACCACAGCTAGGTAAAGAGCGATGCCTTATTTATGGTTGAGAAGGTGGAAAGGGGTGAGGTGGGGGGCGTGTGTGGTTGTTTGTGTGTGTGTGTGTGGGGGGGGGGGCTTGGCATGGTTCACAAAATTGTTTCAATCTAGATTCAGATGATGTGGATCAAAATTGATGGGTGCCAATCTGATTTAATGGGGGGAAAACTGGTCCCTCAAAGAAAATTTTAAAAAATATAAGGTGCTAAATCAGCTTGGCATTGGCCAGAATCGGACCGTTCAGCCTGGATGGGCTATGAATCGGGCCGATCCTGCCCAAATCGCCTACTCCAAGCCCAATCTAGCTGATATGAACTCACTGGGGTGTAAACCCCTACCCAGATCTTGAATTTCTTTTATTTATCCAACTAGAAAGTAAGTAGGTATTCGATTTCTCATGGTTGATAATTTATTCAAGGTATAAGTTGAATCCCAAATCCCCAATTGACCATTGCCAACCTAAATCAATGTAATTCCATTATATTTGGTTGTTAATGTGCCATTTTTACTTTTTAAGTTTCTTTTTATTTTTTATGATTTCCCTGATTTTACTTTTTTATTTTTCCTCATTTTATTTTTTTTAAGTTGAGCCGATCCAAGGATCGGATCAGACCTGCCCCCTTGGATCAGTCAGTTCGGCTGTTCTGATCCCAATCCGGATCGCATTGAGACCGGGCAATTCCCAATCCCGATTTGATTCTACTTACCTTTTCCCTGGCCTAATAATATTACAACATGGCTTAATTCAGTTTACTCACTACATTATTTAGTTTCTTTTGCTTAAGATATGACTTAAAATAAGGGAAATACCACCCACTTTCACAAAAATATCCAAAGAATCATCTCTGACCAATAAAAAGATTCTCTCTTCTAAGAATAGAAAACACATTTATTTGATTATTCCATAAAATACTATTTGCTATGCCATCTAACCTACATGTTAAAATCCCAGAGCCTGATAAAATAAGTTAAACTTAAATGATTCTTACCCAGGAGCTCCACTATTCTGTTGATAACACTTGGACAATCATGGTTACATCTGAACTGGTCAAACCTAGGCAACTATGGTCTAAAGTGTCTAACAGAACTAACCCACTGAATTACAAATAGTTTTGGCTGATTTTTTTTTGAATAAGCCCTATTTTTAAAAAACTATTTAATTTATCCCAAAGCCTGATAAAATAAGTTAAACTTAAATGATTCTTACCCGGGAGCTCCACTATTCTGTTGATAACACTTAGACAATCATGGTTACATCTGAACTGGTCAAACCTAGGCAACTATGGTCTAAAGTGTCTAACAGAACTAACCCACTGAATTACAAATAGTTTTGGCTGATTTTTTTTTGAATAAGCCCTATTTTTAAAAAAACTATTTAATTTATCCCTGCATCATAATAAGTTTCCAACAAAATTTCCTGGCCCCCACATCTGATCCTTGGGATGATTTCTAGAGACTGTTATGATGTCTCTATTTAGAAATCTGGCTTGCATCTCTATCTTTTTTTACATCATTTCTGATTTGGTTTCATATTTAGCTCTATGCTTGATTATATTTTTCTCATTCCTTGTTTATTTATAAAAGCAGGCTAAGATTGTGCCACCGAAATTCTCTGGAATTGATACTAAGTTGCTGTGGATTATTTTATTGTAGGTGGCAAGCATTGTCAGCTCAAGCATACAACCTCTTCAGAATTTGCCAGTTCTGGTATGTAGCCTTATTTCTTAATTGCTTGATTGTTTGTTGCTGTGGTTTAAAAGAAAACTGAGTTTCTTTAATTGTCTATAGAATTATATTGAGGAACACTTTAACTCTGCTAAGAAACTTGAATGGGCACAATATCACGTCGGAAAAGGCTTTGCAGGTGAGGATTTGTTGACTCTGGGTCATTTCGTTGCTGATGAGCATTTACTCTTTTGCCTTCTTCAACATGACATCTTGGAACATTTGTCTCTTGTTACCCATGTTTTACTCATTTCTAAAAGAATCAGAGGTGGTTGTGGTCTCCTATGTTACCGGAGACAAATGCACCTGTTTGATGTTGATGACGGCACATATGTTAGACAACCTGTCTGAAAAGACTCGGATAAGAATTGACATTAAACTATTTTCATATTCATGTCCTTTTTTTTCTATTTGTGCCAATAATTGTATTGCCTTATTGTATAAGTGATTAATGGTAAGTTAATACCTAGTTGCCATCTTATTTTGCCATATCTATCAGTTGAAATGTTCACAGTATGTATGGAATCTATGAATATCATTAGTGGTCATGATTCATTTTGACTATCTAATGTGTTTAAAGGCACTGCCTTCATTTACTAATTTAACCATAAAGAAAAAGATTGACAATTGCAGAATGCTGGCAAGTTCCTCATTCTGCTCCAAAGTTGAAGTTGGTTAAACAATGTACTATATAAAGTGACACATTTGTGCTAACCTTGAGATCCATATCATTGGGGGGCAGGGGTGTTGGGACCTTTAAATACTTTGTGATCAAAGAGGATTTAATGAGCTTAATGAAGAAAAAGGAAAGCAATATTCTAAGTTATGTAATTTTTTTTTTTACGCACACTGGTTCATTCATTTACAATTTGTTTGTAGCGGAAGTCTACTGCTTTTTTTCTTCAAGTAGGATTTTTTTGAGAGGCCTTCCCTTGTCAAAGGGGCTTTGGTTCAACTCCCTAAGAATTGTATTAATTTACATGATAATATACAATCCCATGATTTCTCAAAAAAGGGCTGGACCTTACTCTTAGGAAGCTTAATTTGGTGAGCCTTGTTCATGAATCTTGCATTCCTAGCCTTCTAGATGCTCTAGAGAATGAGTAAGATTTGGTGCACTGCAGGGTTATTGCAATCTGACATGGATTGCAACAGCCCTCGCACTGCTGTCCAATCACCAGATTGGACAGCCTGCAGTCCCCAAAGCTTTTTTAAAAAAAAAAAATGATGCTGAGGAGGGGACCACCTGAGCTCGACTTCTGTACTTTCCGATCACCAATTGGGTGGTCGTAAAAAATAAAGGAGATCATTTCTCTATGCGATCTGACAGCTTGGATCATGGGGGGTTGCAATCCGATGGCTGGGTGCTGACTGCTGTAACTCTTGCTCCTAGCCTTACTTTGATAGCAGATAGATTACGACAGAATGCATGGAATTTTGGCTCGGGTCGGGGGTCCGGATCGGCCTCCAGCGATCCCGATCCAATCCGGGCCGGGATCTGCCGAAATCAGCCTGAATCGGCTGGATCGCCCCCTGCTGATCCCGAGTTGGATCGGCCGATCCAACTCGGGATCGGCTGATTTTGCAATCCCTGCCAGAATGAGTTATTCTGGATTGCTTATTCCAGAAGGAGGAGTGTTTCATTTGATAGCAGGGTGGAATCCTAGGCGGAATACCAAGTTCTCGAGTGTAGGGTGGAATAGCTTATTCACCTAATTCTGGGAATAAGCAATTCTTGGCCAGAATACAAAAACACTCCTATCAAATTGGAACTTGGCTTATTCCGAGAATCAGGAGGTCTTATTCCGCTGCATTCTGCTATCAAAGTGAGGCCTAGAGAATTGCTTGAACAACGATAATGTGAATCTTTTCATCTTGCAGCAAACACACCTTCTGTCATGTCTGGATCCAACCCTCATGAGCTATTGTCTGTTTGGACCCAGCCCACATGGTTTTGCCCTTAAAATGCACCACACAAGTTATGGATCCAATCCTTTCATACATAACCCATTAATTTTTTCTTGTGTTCTAATGTGGGACTAATTCGATGCATCCTTGTCCCAACCACCAAACAGTGGTGTTGGCTTAATGTTGTAGACAGTCTAGAGACTTCGTACTAATTCTGCCTAATTGATACTCCTTTCCTATGAGTAACCCTTCTGTACTGGTGGACTCATGACTGGGTCACTACAGACCCATCAGCATAACATTCTCTGCAGGTCCTACATTAGTGTCGTATTGTCATCCTTTCCTATGGGTAACCATTTTCCACTACTTGGTTCATGCCTGGGTCACTATAGACCCACCGTCGTAATATACTGTACACCGATACAAAAAGGGTGGTGGAGTAGAATCTGAAACGAACGGCGCATTGGGAAAGGCCCAGCTTTGATACCATGTTAAAGGCCTGCACTCTAACCCAAACCCTAGGCATTGAGTTGAAGGAATCCTCAACCTATATAGAGGAAAGGTGCCCACAAGGAATCCGAATGGGGCTAAACCTCAACGTTACATATTTAGTCTAATAACATTTTCTACCTTTCTGATATGAGACTATTTAGTTCATGCTTGCCTTAACCCCCCAGCAGGATCGAGGCTCCATGCTGTGGTGGCTTCACACCGTTTTTATCTCATAAATAGTTCTTTTTTACAATTAGCTCTTTTCTACTAGCCGGCTTATTGGCTATTTCGTGTGCAGAAAGGGAACTTAATTTTGTATTTACTAAAATACAAATATCATATTCAACAGATGAGTAAGTACATTCAAAATAAATACTTTGTAGAGAACCTCTGGAAATGTAAAGGATGAAGTGTCTAAATGTCTGTATGTCTGACAAGGACGGCGCATCTGACGTGGATCCTTAGTATACCAGGGAGTGCCCTCAAAATCATACACAGACTGGGAGCTTTGTGACGAATTGAATCTTGGCACAGGAAATTATGGCTGGCAAAAGCTTTCGCAGGAAAAATGATCAGCTGCTGGAGGGACTTTCTTTTCTTAATTTTCATGTTGTTGTCAGCAACTTCCCTGTTTTCTTTAACTCCGAGGTTGAGAATAAAAAACTGCCATGATGAAACATCCTTGTTTTTCCCAGAATTGCTCATCATTAGACTTGATAGTTCTTTTTCTGTTCTTTTGTTTTATGTTGTTTGTTCCACCGCACCAGGGAATTCTTGCTTTTCAGTTTTGAAATCCATGGGGCTTTTTCAGTAATCAGTTAACAGTGATCCAATGTTGGTCATGAAATTACACTGTCCTTGGGGAAAATTCACGGAAACATTTTGATGACATAGTGACTGATGATTAAGCTCTATCTCTGAGGGATGTTAGTCATGGTGTCTTACATAAATCACAGGATTTTAAGATTTCTTATATTATAAACCCTTACCGTAGTGAGACAAGTCGCTGCTGATCTTTGCATTCCTCATCTCTCTACATGCTCTTTCTGTGTATCTATGTAGTCAAAGGTGAGAGCTAGCCAGGCAACTAGGGGTTTGCCTTGGCCTCAAATGCCTAGGTGCCTAGGTGATTGAGGCGACGTGTTTTCTCCCATAAATCACGATGAAGGAAGAAAATTAGAGTACGAGGACAATAAAGAAATATTCAACATAATGATATGTAAGACTTGGATAAACATTGATCATGTCAAAAATGTAAATACCAATTTTGCTGCAATTTCCCCGGAGTAGTTTCCTTGCTTGTTGTCCTCTCTTGCGTACTGGGTGGTTTGCCCGATATACTTGGGCGTCTGGCCTGGGAGCAGCCCCCAGTCTCTACCGCTCTGTTAGTATACTTGGGTGTTTGGCCCGGGCGTTGCCCCCAGCCTCTGTCTAGATTTTCCACGGGTACTATCCCGTCTTAAAAAAAGAAAAAAGACTCATACGGGTAGTGATTGGTATGAAAATAAGAAAAATGTGGCAGTATGTAAAAGAAAAGGGCACTGGGCATTGCTGAAGGAAGAGTCATTAGCCAGTTTGGACTAACAAAGCATAACAAAAAGCAGTAAACAAAAAACAGTACCACATAATTAGAAAAGATATAAGCATTTGACATAGATAATATAAGCAAGTGCATAGGTGAGGGGAGGCGAGGCATTTTTGGCTCCCCTTGTTCATTGCCTAGGCGAGTGAGGTGATCACCTTTGATTACACAGGTGGGTATGTGATAGCTTAAGATTGTGTCGTTAAAAATCAAAGTTAACAATCTAAATTAATCGGCTCATTCAAATTGAATTTTTAACAATAGCAATAGTGAGTCCGAGTCGAATCCACAGGGAGTTTTTAGAGGAAAAAAATAGAGAAGAAAGAAGAGGGAGCATGATGATTTGATAGAAAACAATTAAACTAGTCGGACTTACTACAAACTCACAAAAGTAGCACCTCTAAACGAGCATAATTAAACTATCTACTGAACTAAGACTATCCCTAAAATATTAAATAACAGAGGAATACAAAATTTGAGTGATGTCAACAGAAGAAAAAGAAAGAGCCGTAGAAGAAAAAGATGGAGAAAATGCTACTTGTTCCAAACAAACTACCATCAAATGAAATCATAACTTAATGAAATTTTACAGAGACATTGAACATGAAAAAATAATATGACTCTCAGAAGACAACTTTTACAAAAAATATTCGAAATGTTATGTCACACAGATAACTTAAAAACTAGAGAGAGAAAACTAGTGTTTGTAGCCGTCGCAGCCTTTCGTGTGGATCCTTGGCAGCCCTGGACTCCTTTCAGTAGTCAGTTGCAGTGCCTCAAGTCCACCTTTAGCCCCTAGCAGCCGCTGGTTTGAGAGAGATGTAGAGAGAGAGAGAGAGAGAGAATAAAAGCTAGAGAGAGAGAGATTGAAGGCCAAAGAGAAGAGGGGGGGGAGGTTGCTACAGTACTGCGGTACTATAGCTGCTACAGTACTGCGGTACTATAGCTGCTACAGTACCCGCGGATACTGTAGCAGAGAGAGAGGGAGAGAAAAGAGGAAGAAGAAGGAGAGAAGAAGAATGAAAAAAATAAAGAAGGGTTATGATCTTTTAAAAAGAGAAGGAGAGAGAAAAGAAAAGGAACAAAGAAGGCTGGCAGTTGCTCCTTGTGGTTTCCTTAAAGAAAAAGTTAGGACATCCTTCTTATTGATTTTCTTGTCCAAAATGTCCTTACATTTATCCTGTGCATAAAAATAAACGTTATTCTTGAGATTTGAACTCGGGTCACTCTAATGGGTACCAACTAGTCCAACCAACTGCGCCATATGTTCTTTATGTCATGTTTATACAAAATAATTTAAAATTAGATTTATGTGATGAACAAATGACAATTATTCAAATAAAATTATTATATATCGCGGCTTTGCCGAAAATCCATAAATACGCTACACTCAATTTTTCACATGAAACACGGATCCATGCTTGATCTGCAAACCGTAGACTTGAGGATTGATCCTAAGCTCTCTTTTCTGGTGCAGGTTTCAAGTGTCTAAAGTAGTATGGAGAAAACTAGTGAAAAAGCATGCAGAACTGAAGTACTCAAAAGTGTATATTCATGAACGTGCTTCTTTCTGCAAAAGTGGGGGGAGATACATGGCTTATCCAAAGGTTGACTCCTTTTTTAGGGTATTTTCTCCCCGTTTGACCTTGAATTTGGTAAACATCATCATTTGGTATCAAACTTCAATAGAGGTTTATGTTCCATCCTCAATACTTCTATGCCATATAAAACAACCTCTTTCGCAAGAAAGAGATATTCATGGGTATTTGTGAATGCATTAAGATTATGTCGGTCCTTTGGTTAGTTTCTGCACTTCACTCATAGGAAGTCCTAAATGCAGAAGTTTTCAGCTTTACGAAGAATACTTTTGGTACTTATGTGATATTAGTGTTAATGTAGGGGTCTTTTCCAGTGTGTTTATATGGGCTTGCATATGTGTATGCATTTGTATGTGCATGTTTTTGGGCTGGGGAATTTAGTTAATGTTTGATGATATAAACATAAACAGATGACTAGATCATGAAGTAGCCAAGTTAAATATTATTGGTACAATAGAGATATTTTTGCCCAAGTATTTTCAGTGACAATAGTGAAAGACTAGAAATTATAAGATTCGACATTAAATGTGGGGAGATTATGCTAAGATGGTCATGTACACCGCCGTCCAAGTCCGATGTTGGTAGTAGGTGTGATGTAGGGTAGAAACCTTGGGGGAAGACCTAAAATGAGATGGTTGGACGTAGTTAGAGAGGACTTGAACTTCCTGAGTTTAACTACACATAAGGCATTCAATAAATTAGAATGGTGGGACATGATTCATATAGCCGACCCTAAATAAATGGGATAAGGCTCTAGTGAACTCCTTAGTGGGGAATGCACAAATCCTATCCCATCACTCCGCTACCAAATTTCATATTTATATCCAATGAGCCGGTCTCATAGCTCTCTTCTCTGCTTCCATCTAAGGTCCTTTTGGTCTTCCGCTTCCCCTTTTTAGTGCCTTGGAAAAATGGTGATCATATCTCTTAACATGTGCTCCTGTATGTTCTCTTTGCCAGTGTCCTACGGACTTTATCGTTAGTTGTACTCAATTTACCTTCTCTTGTCCGTAGGGTGAAATGTACCCTTTAGAAGTGTAATGTAGTGGTTTGCTATGTAATTACAATATTCAAAGCACAAGCGTGAGGAAGCAGTATGGGAGGAATGGAATGCTCTAAGTTCTTGTGCAGAGGTGAGGCATTAGGGAATCGCCTGATATGGTGCGAGTCAGGATGCCTCAATATGATGTCCTAGTTATACATCCAATACGATGTATGTGCAAATGGTACACTCTCTAACAAGAGCAATGGTTATAATTAAAATCGCCAAATTCTGTGTATATAACTTTCTGTTATTTAATTGGGGCCTCACCTCTGCACATGAATCCTTTTAAATAAGCAAAGGGAAGATGGAGGAATGGTTGGTATTTGTACAAAGTTCAGACCACCATCTACAGATCAGTAAATAAAATCAGCTGGTCAATTTTACGGCTTATAATTTGGGTGTTATGTATGCTTTCTTATATATGCCTGTACATGTTTTCTGTATATTGTTTCTGTGCATATGTTACTTGTATTACGTTTAGGCTGCAATTAATTCTTTGATTGGATTGAAATGATGGAACGTTGTTTATCTAACAAGCTAGTTTACATGTAACAATCTAGTTTGTTTAATTGCCAACTATGCCATGTCATTGTAGATGTGTTACCCTTGAGCTGTTGTCTATTATGCTAAGCTTTCAGAACCTTTTACAGATCTGCCAGATTCTTGGATTAACTGGTGTTGATCTCTTTTCCCCTTGCGATGTTGTTGTAAAAAGAGGCACATGCAGAGTCTGTATGTGTGTTCGTTCTCTTTCTAAGAAGGCAAGGAGAAAGGATTTAAATGTAATAACTGCAACACACCCGTTAAACGTACAAAACTTTAGCTTTCTTGATGACCTAGATTTTTCTGTCCATCTGTATCCAAGCCTTTCCTTCTACCTAATGCAACTTGTAAATGTTGGTTGTTGTAGGTTCCTGATTTTGACATTGTTACATATACAATAGCTATGCCTACATACATGGTTGGCAGCATTCGTAGACGCTTGGAGCTGTGATTTGTGGAGCTCCACAAATTCCAATGGCTGCACTCCGTGCATGGACTTGAAAGAAATATATAGGCAGGCAAGTTTCACCCACCTCAAAATTCAATGAGACAGTATATATATGCACTATCCATTTTTGTTGTTTCGGGATGTTTAGGGGAAATACTTAAATTAAGTAGGAGTGAACAATTTTATGTGCAGATAATCATGCAAGCTTGCTAACACTATATATATATATAATCTTTGCAGAGGAGCTTGGATTCGGACTACATGTGGCATCATAGTTCATGTTCTGAGTGTGATGATGCTGACGACACCTACCGGGAATGTGAGCTTCACAGCCCTGCCTCAATAACTTCGTATGATGATGCAGATATTTCTAGTTTGATTGGAGAAAATTTGCCTGGAAGTGGCTTGGTTGCTGAAGAAAATATCTATCCGTCTCAGAATTTATGTACGTTGTCTTGCGAACAAGATGAAGATATGTTTACGGGTGTACAATCTGTTGAAAACATCGTAGATACATCCATGCACGTACTTTCCCCATTCAAACGGCACATCTAATGGTAACTTCAGGTTAACACACTGTGTTGTAGAGAGTTGTCTCCACCGCGCAGGACATGCCTAGCTCATCTGGATGCTAGGACTTATTTTGCATCTACAGAGGACATAAGCTGGTTACAAACCAAGATCAGTAGTGGCACTGAGATTCACGAATTTGATTTCAGCCATTCCCTAGCTGGTACTTGGTCGTCTAGGAAGTCGGCTAGTAGATCAGATTCATGTTTAGCCTTTGATGTAAAAGAAAAAGGGTATGAATCCAGCACCTCAATGCAGGATGACAGCATTAAATTTCTTTCTGAATCATACGGAAATCCAGACTCTGCAAATTAAGGAAGCATTCTCAAAGGTGACCTTTATTCCTTGTATGGGTAAAAAACCATTTACTTAATTGCTCCGCAGAAGATTATGATGCCATTGACTCCACCTCTGCGTTATTACTTGACAAAATCTCTGAAGGAAAAGGTAGACATGTGCTTGAATGTAACAATGGACCGTCTGAAGGCAGTTGTGCTGACTTGATAGACTCGTTATGTGAAAATAGACATCCAGAAGTGCAATTAAGGGACACCGAGGGAAAAGTAGCGTGGGATACTCCAACTATCTCAGACTTGAATTCTGGCAGTTATTTGATTACAAACTTAGTGTTTGGGTCCCCTGATCCCCTATCAGGTAACTCAGATTCACTTCATCAAAACATCAATAATTGTTATTCTGTTTCCACTGAGACAGTGGCAGATGACCAATCCTGCTCACACATTGAGGGATCTAATGCAAATCAAAGCCACCCAGAAAACAAGATATCGTGTGATGCTGAAGTTTCCCTTATAGCTAGCCACAACTCGGGAAATAATGTAACAGTAATTTGTGAAGATCTTTCAGATACTAATGGCTGTCCCCAGTTTCCAGGCTTTCAGTCTTCAGAAAAGAACAGCCAAATTGGTTTAATGGATGAACTGAGACTGCAAGGACATCCAGGTAGTATAGTTGATGACATTAAATAAAGAAACCCAGAATGAAATTGGGCTGGATTCCGTGTCCAGTAAGTTGTGCAACCTGAGCGTTGGAAACATCGACTTGGATATGGACTCAGCTATATATTAGTCATGAATCACAAGCATCAAACACAGATAGGGATCCACACACTTTAGACGTCCAAAACCGGGCACTAATTGATGACAATTTTCTTCATGCGTCTCATAGAGACTCGGTTTCCAAAGAGCTCCTCCTATGTCAGGTTTCAGTGGGTTGCAGTGAATCAGATGGTAACTATCCACCAAGCAACGGGCACTGCAGCCACTTCACGGATGTCATGCAGTGATTGTGAGAAACAGTCTAATGGTTTCGTGTCACCTAACGAAGATGCATTCTCTGCTGTAGAAGGGCAAACAGTGGATTTTTGTGATTTGTCAGTGGACACTTTTGGTAGAGTAAACGATTCACCTTTGGAGAAAGAATTGATATTTGAGAAATTAATAGATGAAGATTGTAAGAGTTACAGCTCTGCTTTTGAAGATGTGAAGCAAATTCTGTAAGAATGAGGCTGAGAGACAATCAAGTGCAAATTGTCATAGTAAAGCTAGTGTGTCGGATGAGAATATAAAAGCACATCAGATTGCAGTTGTAGATGGTAAAACTTGCAGGCAATCCATGGAGAACCAGATGGTAAATAATTTGTGGATGGAGGGCGTGGGAAAGCAAACAGTTGGCAGTCAGCCTAGTATAACTGAGAGCGAAGAGAAATCCCTGGCAAAACATGTTGTCCTAGTTTCAGAATAAGTGATGAACCTGTAGAGATCGAGAAAGGTTCTTTTGTGGAACCGTGTGCAGGAGACAGCATGGATTGTTGCATAAAGGACAAGGTGCAACAAGGTATTGATTATACAGGTATCTCTCAAGTTCTCAAAGATAAATGTTTAATACATAATGAAACAGTCCCAGGATCTCTTGCAGAGGAATCATCAGTTTCCATCCTACACCATTTGGAGGCCAACCCTACGGAAAGCAAAGGCTCAGAAGAGATTTGTCAGATAAAGATCCAGAAAATGGACTCTGATGTGTCGTTCGGTACAAGCCTTCCAGTACTGGTAGAGTTTTCAGAGAGACGAGTGTCAGTTGGCACAGATCACTTGAATCAAACTGAGGCACGTACATGGAAGAATGAAGGCTTGGAAATAACCCCGGCCTCCGATAAGGACTGCCTTCATGCTGATTATTTGGACATGAATGTTGGGAGCATAAATCGAGAAACGCGCGCCCATGTTTGCTTTTCCGATTCTCATTCTACAGCCCATTATGATAGGGTTTCTAGCACAGGCTGTCTAGAATTCGGGAGTTCATGTGTCCAGATGGAAGAAAGTCCTTGCTCAACTGGATGTGTATTGGCTATGAAAAATAGGACAGATCAAAATATTGCAGTGAATGATGCTCGTCAGCCTCATAAGGATGAGGGTGCAAACAGTGCGTATCACGAAGACTTCGCATCCACTGCAACTCTAAAGAAGGTGATTTTGTTTCAGATCCTTGTTTCTTGGGATTTATCCGCTTCAAGAATCAAAGGTCTAACATATCTTTTGTCACCATGTTAATTTGTGTGTGGTCAATCCAAATTCCTTTGGACATTTAATAGGATGTGGAAGATGCATGGTGACCGGAGATCAGCAGTTAGGCCGGAAGAGAGGAAGCCAGCAAAGAAGATACTGTTTGATGAGGCAGAATCTGATTCGGCCTATTAAAACAAGCCCAACACTAAGATTAGTTTAACAGCAGCAGTAAAAGCCCACTGGCAGCCTTCGGCCCATTAGCGGCCTAGCAACCCTCGGCCCCTTAGCGGCCCAGCAGTCCTCGGCCCAGTAAGCAGCCCAGTAGTCCTCGGCCCATCAGCGGCCCAATAGCTTTCGGCCCATTAGCGGCTTAGCAGCCCTCGGCCCAGTAGGCTTCAGCCCACTGAGCGGCATCAGCCCAACCCCCTTCGGCCCAGTAGCCGTATCCGGCCCACTCCGGTGGGAGGGTTAGGTACTATGGCGGTTTACCAGTAAACCCAGAACATAGTCCTATATCGGCTGCCACCATTAAGCAACCTCTATCCTCCGCTATAAATACACGGCTATTTATTACCAAAGGTATGTCTTTGAGACCCCAAAGATTACAGTCCAAAAAGTATTAAAGTTACTTCTTCCTTCTCTTCTGAATCGAATAATTTTCAGAAGCTAACTTAGCCGTCGGAGGGGGTTCCTTAGGGCCGAAGCCCGGGACTCCTACTGACTGGTTTTTCTTCTTCTTTCCCTCCTTCTGCAGGAGCTTCGGTTTGAATCTTCGCCGACCTCGGGTCTTCTCCCTCCGGTCTCGACGGCTGGTTTGCCTCCGCCTCGTCCGGAGGAGTCTCGGCCACACCTCCCGTAGGCTGGTCCGCCTCGTCCGAGGGAGTCTTGGCTTCGCTCCCGACAAGCCCTCGCCCGGGCACCCCTCGGCTTCGGATCCTCGGCCCCGTCTCCGCCCTCGCCTCGTTCCGGATCCCCGTCGGGCCTCTTCATTGATCCGATCCAGCTTTGGGTCCAAACTTTGGATTCCAGCCTCGGAATCCGGTCGTGATAGCTTCGGCTACATCACTGTTGAAATCGTTTGCTGGAGGAATGAATGACAAGCCTTGGTGCTTTGTTCCTTTTACTTCATTTTAGGTATGTATAAAAAAATCCTTGCCAGTACATAACTATGCTGCCAATGCACAGCCAAAGCTAACACATCACCATTGCCTGATTGTTCATTTCGGCTCACTAGCAGGGGGAGAGAGAGAGCAAATGTTGCCACAAATATTGTGAAGTCACAAATAGACAAGGCAAGCCATGAGAGACGCCCAGACAAGGATAAACACCGTAGATAGATTGTACCCTGCAGAAAAGTTCAAGTTTTAGGACTGGAGATACAACAGTAAAGCTTCGAGGAGCTCTGGGCTTGCCGCGAACACACTTACCTATACTAGGCAATGAAACAATAGCCTTTACTTGTAGTACCCTTGAATTTCTAACACAAGGGTTACAGTGAGTATAGTCACATCAAGATTGTAAATAAACATGATCACAAGTGCCCCATCCAACAATTTGGTTTCACATTTGGGGACTAGACCCCACCTATAGGAACACTATCACAATGTATATGTTGAAAGCGCTCGGCCTTCTTCTTCTTCTTCTTCCCAAGTTGACAGCTGGACTCCTCAAACCTCTGCTCTGGAATACTTAGAGCTCCGGCTTTGCTTCCCCTCTCCTTCATCTCCCTTACCCACCTTCTTGTTCACCCTTAGCTACTACCCTCTCAGGAAGAACCCTAACCGCAGGAGTACCCTCTTGAGTTTTTAAATATCAACGGCTAGTTACACTGTGGCTACAGTAACCTTTTCCCCTTCCTCTATAGAAACTTGCAGAGTTCTTAGCTGAACTGCCTCTTCTCCTCCCTGGCCTTCTTCCTTTCTCCCCCCCCCCTTCTCCTACCCCCCATCCCCTGCTTCCCTGACGCACCCCACTACTTCTTTCCATGGAAGAAGTAGATCCGAAAGAGACACAACTCAACCAAGATGAAGTCGAGCTACTGAGAAATTTCAAGAAACTTATGAGCAAGGAAGCCCAAGTCTCCCCAGTCAAACTGGAGGAAACTGATCTTGACGAGCTATGCAGATGAAAGCTGAGTTTTATAGTTAAAGTCCACTCATGTAACAAAACCAGACCAGCAGGGCTTAAGGAATGGATATCCAGAATGTGGAAACCATCAGGTCAGTGGCTCCTCCTAGATTACTCCAATAATACATTCTTATTAAGATTATCTTCGTGTGAAGAGATAGACCTTGTCTTCAAAAGATCCCCCTGGTTCTATAATGGAGACCTCTTACTGCTGGAGAGATGCAAACAAAACACCTCCCCTTCTGAATACCAGTTGAAAAGAGGAGACCTTTGGACTCGGATTTATGATCTTCCTGAAGATTTTCTATCTGACAAAGTGGTGGAAAAATTAGCTTCCCAACTTGGAAATCCTTACCCCACACATCCAGGAGGTACTATGTTCTGGAGCACCTATGCCCGAGTCAGGATCTCCATTGATGTCTCACAGCCTTTAAAACCACATATCTCTGCTAGGCTTCCAGATGGTTCAGTTAAAATCTTTGATGTTGCCTATGAGAGAATGCCTTGCATTTGCTCCTTCTGTGGTGTATTGGGACACGAAGCTGAAGCCTGCAAAAAACTTCTTCAGCTAAAAGCTCAGATCAAAGGTTCGTATTCTCCAAAACTTAAGGAATACATGACCCATGCCATCAAATTTGAGTATGGAAACTGGCTAAAAGCCTCCAACGTTCCTCCCAAAGAACAAAGGATCTTACAATCCAACCAAGATGCTTCCTCTACTTGCAAAGATGATTTATCAAACCTCTCATCCACTTGCTTTGGAAATCTGAAGCTGAAAGCTGAAACACAGTCGAAGGCTAGGAAAAAAATAAGTTTCCTTGATGAACAAACTGACACCTCAGTCCATGGTATACACGCTACCACCACTGCTAGCTCTGATACACTTCAAATCCCTTGTCAGCAATTAATCAATAAAGATGCGATGCAATGTGAACCTAGGACTGTCAGTGATGGGACAACACCTACGAGAAAAGGCCCTCAACAGCCTTTTGAAGACACTACTCAACATACTAGCCTGCAACTTATCCCACTAGAGACACCCCTTAGTATCTCAGCTGTCAGCGATGGAGTGTTACACAATGTACCTCTCCTTTCCTCACACCTACCTATGAAAACGGATTACAGTATCCCCATCTCCATTCTAGACAACAGCCTGTCTCCGTCAAAGAGGAAAAAAGGTGAGCCTGGTAAACTTGACCTCAAAGATGATCCGGTGAAAAAAGTTAAATTTGTGGATGATGGTCTGACAGTTAAATCCCAAAACCCCTTGGAGTTAAATGTGAATAGCTCACTGCTGACTTACAACTCAGGACACAATCTGCTACAGATAAAAGCACAGAGCAAAGTGACCAAGACTAAAAAGCCCCTACCTGCTGTAGGAAGAACCTCAAATTCGGGAGTTTCCTTCCCCCTTACAGTTGATAGAGTCGTGGCGGCCGACTATAAACTGCCGCAAGGTTCCAAATGAAACTTATTGCTTGGAATTGCCGAGGAGTGAAAGGGACCTCGACAATCCCCTATATCAAACAACTCTCCCTTTTAGTAAAACCTGATGTTTGTTTCCTTGCTGAGACTAAGGCCAAGGCAAATTTCAGCAACAATTATTTTTTCAAGAACCAAATCTCCAATTCCTTTGTTGTTGAATCTGACGGTTTCAGTGGAGGCATGTGGCTCTGGTGGCAACCCCCTACCCAGATCACCATTGTGGATTCTTGCAAAAATTATATCATTGCCAAAGTCCTCGATAATGATGACAATCTTTGGACTCTTATCTGTGTGTATGCCCCTCCAAAAGCTGCTGATCACAGGTTGTTTTGGCAGAAGCTATCTCCTATCATTAATAACATCCATGATCCTTTGTGTATCATTGGAGATTTCAACTCCATTATGTTTCAGTTTGAGAAATATGGTGGGTGTCCTGTGAGCAACCTTCATACAAAACACTTCCTATCCTTTATTAATGACACGGGCTTGATTAATCTTGGCCATGAAGGACCTGCCTACACCTGGTCAAATAACAGGTCCCTCCCTTTTCATATCAGAGAAAGGATTGACAGAGGTTTTGCTAATTCTAAGTGGTTTCTCCAGTTTCCAAATGCAAAAATCCTCCACCTCCCTCTTTTTGCCAGTGATCATAGACCCATTCTTCTGAAAACTGATGCCACCAAGAAATATAGATGTACTCCTTTCAAGATGGAATCAGCCTGGACGCTCAGACATGATTTTAAAAAGGTTGTACATTCAGCTTGGCTCTCCTCCCAACTTTTGTCGTCTGACTATTCTGGAAAGATTGGTAATATCTAGTCCATGACGAGGAAATGGAAAAGATACAACTTTTCCAATGCCATACTGAGAAGTGAAGCTCTGGGCAAGTAGCTTAACTCCTTAGATCTGGCCCAACCCTCAGAGGAAATTTTGGAAGCTAGTCGAGCTATTCGACTATCACTCAAGCAGGCACTTCTTGAAGAGCATGAATTCTGGAGGCAAAGAGCAAAGGCTCATTGGTTCTCTTATGGTGACAAGAACTCTAACTTCTTCCACCTCTCAATGCTATGTCGCAGAGGAAACAATAGGATCACTGGAATTCAGTTGAGTAGTGACACTTGGGTGGAAGATCTGAGCATTATTAAGACAAATTTCACTGACTACTTTAAGGACTTATACTCAGCAACTCCTTCTGACCCAAGTTTCATTAATTGGCAGCCTCACAGTACTCTAGATCAGTTGATCAATGAGCAAGATAATTGCATGCTGGTATCCATTCTTTCTGACAGTGAAATCACTGAAGCCATTCAAAGTATGTCTCCCAGAAAGGCTCCTGGCCCTGATGGACTGCCTCTTTTATTTTAACAACAATATTGGGATATTGTGAAAGCTGAGGTTATAAGTTGTACTCAAGGTATCTTCAAAGATATTCGCATGCCTGCAAAAACGAACCACACACTCATTGCTTTGATCCCCAAGAAGAAACCTGCTGTTTCACCTGCTGATTATAGGCCTATTAGCTTGTTAAATGTCATCTATAAAATCTCTACCAAAATTCTAGCCAAGCTTTTGAAGTCTTTGCTCCCAAAGCTGATTTCTCCGAACCAGTCGGCCTATGTTCCTAATAGGCAAATTCTTGATAACATCCTTACTACCCAAGAATTGGTTCATTCCATGAAAAACAAGAAAGGAAAAGAAGGATCCTTTGTTTTAAAAGCAGGTTTATGATAAATTTAACTGGGACTTCATTGCAAATACTCTCAAGAAGTTTGGATTTTCAGATAGCACTATTAGCCTTATCCTGCTTTTCATCACCACCACCACCTATTCTGTCATCATCAATGGAGAATGCACTGGTCATATTATTCCTAGCAGAGGAGTCAGGCAAGGTTGCCCACTATCCCCTTATATTTATATTCTCTGTGCAGAAATACTTTCTCAGCTTATAAACTCCAAAGTTGAAGAGGGTACTATTGCTGGTTTAAAAGTTAACTGTAGGGCCCCTGTGATTACCCACCTCATGTATGCAGATGACATTGTACTTTTTGGTAGAGCAAATCATGCTGATCTTAATGGCCTTATTGTCTGCCTGAATACTTACAACCATTGGTCTGGGCAACTTTTAAACAAGACAAAATCTGGCCTGTTCTTCAGTCCAAACACACCTCTTGCTGTCAAACAAGCTCTGAGCTCTTCAACTGGAATCTCCATCTTGCCAGAAAAAGAAATGTATCTTGGTGTCCCCTTCTGGCCTATCAGAGGAAAGCTAGTACAATTCTCCTATTTGGAAGATAGAATGAAGCTTAAACTGTCAAAGTGGAAGGCAAACTCATTGTCTTTTGCAGGGAGAGTTACACTTATCAATTCTGTTTTATCTGCCATTCCAGTACATGTTATGGGAATGGGTCTTCTACCCAAAGCCACCATACATAAACTAAATCAGATCTAATGTTCTTTTCTTTGGGGAGATTCAGAAAATCACAAAAGGCTCCATCTCTGCAATTAGAAATCCTTGAAGCAACACAATCTCTCAGGTGGTCTTGGAATCATAGATCTTCAGACTTTTAACAGAGCCTCTATACTTAAAATAGTCTGGAAATTTTTACACAATCAGAATTCCATGTGGGCTTCCCTTATTCGAGCTAAGTACTTGGCGAACCACTCCTACTGGGATGCCCCTGAATCTGGTTCTTGCTCTTTCTCTTGGAAAGCTATGCTGCAGGTCAGGAAGGTTGCCTGTCAAATTTATTTTCATGTCATCCAAGATGGACTTACTACAAAGATTTGGCAAGACAAGTGGATCCCTGATTTCCTGGGTACTCCTAAAATCAGAGATGATTATTTGCAGCCCCTCCCAACTTGGGTTTGTCAGCTGATCTCAAATCACCAATGGAACCATAATCTCATAAATAAGATCTTTACTGATGACACTGCCAAAGCCATCTCCTCAATCACACTCCCTACCACTATTGACAGTCCTGGAGATAAACTTATTTGACCCCTTAATGTCAATGGTGTCTTCTCTGTGAAGTATGCCTACCATTTCCTCATGTTGGATCCTCACCATGTCTCAACCTCCTCCCCAGACCCTGTTTGGAAGATAATTTGGAGTACCCATATTGGGAAGATGGTTCCTTCTAAGATTATCGACTGTATCTGGAAATGCATAAGAAATGCCATCCCTGTGAACAGCATTATCTCAAAGAGAATCCCATCTGCTGATAGTCTTTGCCCATTGTGCTGTTTAGACCTTGAAAGTGTAGACCACATTTTCTTCCACTGCAACTTTGCCCGCTGTGTTTGGATAGCCTCTCCCCTCAATTATCACTCTAGCTCCGAAAACTTATGTCTTGCTGATAGGATTATGCAGTGGAGTACCCCTCCCTTTTCTAAAAGTGAGAAAGACACTTATCTTATCCCCATGTGTATCTCAATCCTATGGCAGATCTGGAAGGCTAGATGTTGTAAAGTCTTTGAAAGAAAGAAGCCTAATCCTTACTCAACAGTGATTGCTGCCACCACTGATACTGCTTTCTGGTTTTCCTGCCAGCCAACAACATCAAATTTGGCCCCTAAAGCATCACTTAAGTTATCTAAATGGCATCCTCCTGAGGTCAACAAGTTCAAAATCAACTTTGATGGAGCTACTTATTCCCATGGTGGTGGTATCGGTGTTGTTATGCGAGATCATTTGGGCATACCTACCTACTGCATTTCCAGACATGTGTATTCCTCAGATCCCTGTGTTGTTGAAGCTCTTGCTCTTCTGGAGGCTCTAAAGCTTGCTGCCAGCTCTCATGGAACTACCCTTGTGGAAGGCGAAGCTCTCATTATTATCAATGCAGTGTTGGGTTTTAATCCAATTAGTGGTCCACTTGTGTTTACTGAGCTGCACACTTGCACACCATTAGACATCCAATTAATAGAATATGATTGGGCTTAACCCATTAGGCGCCCAATAAGGATCCTGTAATGGGTAGGATCCTGTTAGAAGTAAGAATGTGACTGGTCCCTCTTCTCTATAAAAGAAGCCTGTGACTCCCCATTATGTCATACGCATTAAGACAAATAGAGAGAGGATACCAGTGGAGACAGTGCGTGGGTTTACATCGTCTTCTCGTCCGGAGTTCGTGGATTCTTGTTCGAGGTTCGCTGCGCGTGGGGATTGACTCCAGGATTGTCTTCCTCTACGTTAGGGATGGCTTCCGCCCCAGGTATTCTTAAAATCCCTAACAAGTGGTATCAGAGCCCGTGTCGGAATTTTTGGGACTCCGATCTATGGGATTCTTCCCGGTTTGTTTAAAAAACAAAAAAATTTCGGACAGCCGTACGGCCGGGCGGCCGCAGGCGTGCCGTGGCCGTGCGGCATGCCCGCGAGGCCCTGTGCAGCCCACGCACGGCAGCGCAGCGCTACACGCGGCCCGCATGCGGCCGCGCAGCGCTGCACGCGGCCCGCGTGCGGCCGCACAGCGCCGCACGCAGGCCGCGCGGGCGCCGCGCGCGGCCCGCGCAGCGCCGCGCGCGGCGGCGTTGGCCGCGCGGCGGCGCTGGCGGCGCCCCGCGCGGGCGAGCGTCCCGCAGGAGCCCGCCCAGCGCGGGGAGGCGGCGCCGCCGTGGGTTCCGGCGAATGGGGCTTTCCGGCGAGGGATTTTGGGCAGTTTCCTAAAATTCGATTTTTCTAAAATTTGGATTTCTTAAATTGGGATTTCTAAACTCTAACTTTCCTTTTTGGGAGGTTGAAGATGATGGGTTTAAAAATTCATTGGGTTTAATTTGAGTTAGATTTTAAATCCGTAACAGATCTTGGTTAAGGATCATTTGGGTCCTATTTTGGGTATTAGATCCGTTAGGATCTTATTAAGACCCAAATTCGGATCCATTTGATAATTCCTTAACGGATATTAGTTTACGGGTCTTAGATTCGAATTTTGGGTACGATATCCGTTTGGATATCATTAAGACCCGAGTTTGGATCCGATTAAGTTACCGATCTGAATCCGTTAATCTAACTCAAATCGAACCCGTTAACCTGTTAAGAACCGGACGCGCATCCGTTCATATCCGTTTGTGTAGATGTATCCTTTAAGATTTAAAATCATTTAATTTATACTCCTTTAGTTATCTTTATCTTTTAAAATTCACTAATGGTCACTTAATTGATCCATTAAGTTCTGAATCTTTGACCCATATTTCTGGGTCCATTTTAGGCCCATTAGTGATCTTTAAAGGATAAAAGATCATATTTTAAATCTGTTTGGATACATACACAATTTCTGATAATCTGTTTGTAATTTTAGTTATTTCTGCAAACAGAAACGGATATTTTTGCAATTTAAGTTGTTTATGCAAATTGAAACGGATATGTTTGCAATTTCTGATTGTTCTTGCAAACTGCAAAGGATGTTTACAATTCTGGATTTTTCTGTAAACTGTTCAAGTTATGTTTGCAATTCAGTTTTCTTTCTGCAAACAGAAAAAGGACATATATGTAACAGCATGCTAAAAATTTGTTAAGTAGCCATTTTAATGTAGTTTTAAGTATGTTTGATGTTGTTTAAGAATCAATAATTATTACTGTAAGTTTAGGAGATATTTCTTGTGATTATTTGTCCTCTTTACAGTTTTAATCATGCATGAATATCTCCATTTAAGATTGCATTAATTATTGTGTTTATGTCCTTTTTGGTCATGTTATGTGATTATTAATGCTATTATGTAGTTTTGTGGTAAATTTTAATTTTCAAATGATTAGTTTGACCACCAAAGTGGCACTAATCACGAGGATTGATAAAATCTTACCATATTAAGTTTTAAATAACATTATTGATGAGCATTTAGATATTTGTTATCATTTTAATTGGGGGAGGATGTTTTAATATTCAAAGTGTGTAAGTAGATCACCAAAATGACCTTATGTATGGAGAATAATAAAATATACTCGTTAAGAAATTAAAATGATCTCAACTACTTGTGTTCTTGACTTGATTGTAAATTTAACTCCCGAAGGAGTGTTTATTTTCATGTCATGAGTAGGATAAAATAAAATTTATCTACATGGCGATTCTTGAGAGTTATATACCCAAAGATATTCTCTCTTGATATCAAAATGTTTATAAATTTTAGTTTTATCACTTAAGTTAATTTGGGGAGTTCGTCCATGAAACTATCGGACGACTTGAAAAAGTAGTTCTCTTTATGTTGTTAAATTACTTTGCATATCTGTTTGCCTCATTACTTGCAATATTTTAGTTCCATTGCCTTATATGTGAGCATGTGTTTGTTTATTTCAGTTGTTTCTCCTTTGTTTGCACCATTTAATGCTAGTGTGCCGTACATGAATGACACTAATTTCACTGAGTGGAAACAAATGGTACATTTTGCTCTAGGCTGCATGGACTTAGATTTAGCATTACGTGAGGTTATGCCGGCTCCACTTACTCCAGGAAGCTCATTGGAACAGCAGACTCATTACGAAAAATGGGAAAAGTCCAATCGTCTCTGCCTTCTGTTCCTTCAGGGACACGTTAGATAGAACATTAAGGGATCTATCCCAGATCAGACTACTGCTAGTGGATTTCTTAAAGCTATTGAGGAACAGTTCATTAGTTCTGATAAGGCCAAAGTCAGAACTTTAATGGCTAAACTGTCCTCAATGAAATACACTAGTGGTAGTGTTCGAGAGCATACATCTTATGTTTGCTATGAGTCTAATTTAGTCAATGTTCCTAAAAGTACATGGTGGATCGACTCAGGTTCTACTGTGCATGTTGCCACTTCTATGCAGGGATTCCTTTTCCACAGGCCTCCGAATGAGGGTGAGCGGAGCATCTTTTCAGGAAATAAGACGCGCTCACAAGTCAAGGCCGTAGGAATTTATAGGATAGTTATGGAATCAGGATTTGTTCTAGATTTAAAAGACACTTTTTATGTACCATCTTTTAGTAGAAATTTGGTTTCAGTATCAAGACTTGATTCAAAAGGTTTTCAAGTCAAACTTAGAAACTCTTTAGTTGAATTAATAAAGAATTCTATTGTTATTGGTACTGGTTCTATATCTGATGGTTTGTATAAATTGTGTCTTAGCAATGTGATTGAACAATCTCATAACATCCTGCATACTTCGGTCCTTACTGGCAACAAGCGTTTAATGAAAATTCATCCATGTTGTGGCATAGGAGATTAGGACACATCTCCATTAAGAGGCTCAAAAGGTTAGTGGGAGAAGGAGTGTTACACACTCTGGATTTCACTGACTTCGAGACATGTGTTGATTGCATTAAAGGAAAGTAAACACACACGCCTAATAAAGATGCCACAAGGAGTTCTGGAATTTTAGAAATAATTCACACTGATATCTGTGGTCCTTTTTCACCCTGTCTGACTGGTGAGAGGTACTTTGTCACTTTTATAGATGACTATTCTAGATTCATGTATCTCTATTTACTTCTTGAAAAAGGCAAATGTTTTTAATGTCTTTAAGGATTTCAAGAAGGAAGTAGAGAAACAATCAGGGAAAGTAATCAAGATAGTCAGGTCTGATAGAGGTGGCGAGTACTATGGTAGGTATACTGAGATGGGACAAAGGTTTGGTCCATTAGCTAAATTCCTTAAAGAGGAGGGTATTGTACCACAGTACACTACTCCTGGCAGCCCATATCAGAATGGGGTTGCAGAAAGAAGGAATCGAACGCTTAAAGAAATGGTCAGGGCAATGTTGAGTCATTCTACCCTTCCTTTATCTTTGTGGGGCGAAGCTGTTAAGACAGCTGCTCACATTGTGAATAAGGTTCCTACGAAGGCTGCGCCTAGGACTCCCTATGAGTTATGGTGTGGTAGGAAACCTTCTGTGAGCTATATGCGCACGTGGGGGTGTGCAGCTGAGGCTAGACCATACAGTCCACAGGAAAAGGTTTTTGATCTCAGAACAACCAGTGGATTCTTCATTGGTTATCTAGCGAGATCAAAAAGGTATAGATTCTATTGCCCATCCTATGTTCCCATCATTATAGAAACAGATAAGGCAAGGTTCCTTGAAGATGGCGGAGTTAGTGGGAGTGGACCTTCTCGAGAGATTTCTTTTGAGGAGTTACAGGATCAGGTTGAAACACCTGTAACAACTGACAACGTTGTTCCCATATTCATTCATCGGAATGAAATCCTAGGGGAGCAAATAGTTGCTGTTGGTCCACCCCAGGTTGCTCTAGAGCTAGAAGATGTCGCTGTTGTTGACCAACCACCTCCTCAGGTGGATCAGGGGTCAACATTGCGTCGATCTGAAAGAGTCAGGAGACCTGCCATATCTGATGAGTTCATAGTATACCTACAGGAGGATAGTGTAGACAGGAGTGACATTGATGATCCAGTGACGTTTTCACAAGCCATGAAGAGTGAAAAATCTGCCTATTGGTTTGAAGCCATGAAAGAAGAGCTTGACTCTATGGCTAAAAACCAAGTCTGGGATCTCGTTAACTTACCTAAAGGGTCCAAACTTGTTGGATGTAAATGGATATTCAAAACTAAGGTGGACGCTAAAGGCAAAGTTGAACGATATAAGACCAGATTGGTAGCTAAGGGTTTTACTCAAAGGGAAGGCATTGACTATGATGAGACATTCTCTCCTGTTTCCAAGAAGCTCTCATTCAGAATAGTCATGGCCTTGGTAGCTCATTTTGACCTGGAGTTACATCAGATGGATGTGAAAACGGCTTTTCTCAATGGGGACCTAGATAAAGAAGTGTATATGGAGCAACCTCAAGGGTTTCGTGCTGAAGGTAAAGAACACTTGGTATGCAAATTAAGGAAATCTATTTATAGACTTAAGCAAGCCTCCCGCCAATGGTTCATAAAGTTCAATGAAATCATACTGTCATTTGGTTTAAGGAAAACATTATTGACGAATGTTTGTACCTAAGGATCAGTAGGAGTAGTTTCATTATCTTGCTTTTGTATGTGGATGACATCTTGCTTGCCAGCAGTGATCTTGGTTTATTGCACGAAACCAAAGCTTTCCTTTCTAAGAACTTTGAGATGAAAGATATGGGTGATGTCTACTATGTCTTTTGGACATTGAAATCACTAGAGATAGACCCTCAGGCATTCTTGGTCTCTCTCAGAAAGCTTATATCTCAAAGGTCTTGGAAAGGTTCAACATGCAGTCCTTTTACGATGGCAGCTGAGTTTATTGCTTGTTTTGAGGCTAGTGCACAGACCATCTAGTTGCGGAATCTGCTCACAGGTCTATTGATTTCATCTCCAGACCTATCAGGATATATTGTGACAATTCTGCTGCGGTCTTCTTCTCTAAGAACAATAAGGTGTTCAAAGGTGGTAGAACCTTAAACATTAAGTATTTTGCTCTTAGAGACAGAGTGAAGAATCAAGAAGTGTCTATAGAATATATCGGAACGGATCTTATGGTTGCTAATCCACTCACGAAAAGACTACCTGCTAGCACTTTTTGTAGTCATGTGATTCGGATGGGTCTTGTCAGTTCTCTAGATATGTTGTGATTCTTCTATTACTTTCTGCCTTTTCCATTTATTTTGTATACATGTTGGTTATGGATTATGGATGGCAGATTATATGTTTAAGTGGTGACTAATAGATAAACATTATGTTTGAGTTTATCTACAGTTCCATATTTGATATTCAATTATAGTAAGTTGGTGGCATTGTGGTACATGGAAGGTGGTGTGTAATTGAATGCATTTGCCGCCATGACTTATGTCATTTGATTTACTGTTCTTAAACCTTTAAGATTCCGTTAATTGGAATGGTGTGTAGTTTTGTTTTATCGTGTGCGCGCATATCGTGGTTTTCTCTTCAGGTATATGTCTAGGATGTCAAATCTTCAAGAGTCCTTTTGAAACTATATATATTTATACTATAAGTATGTTTTCAAAGGAAGATTTGATGTGCTTAAGACAAGTTGGATCAAGTGGGAGAATGTTGGGTTTTAATCCAATTAGTGGTCCACTTGTGTTTACTGGGCTGCACACTTGCACACCATTAGGCATCCAATTAATAGAATATGATTGGGCTTAACCCATTAAGCGCCCAATAAGAATCCTGTAATGGGTAGGATCCTGTTAGAAGTAAGAACGGGACTGGTCCCTCCTCTCTATAAAAGAAGCCTGTGACTCCTCATTAGGTCATACGCATTAAGACAAATAGAGAGAGGAAACCAGTGGAGACAGTGCGTGGGTTTACACCGTCTTCTCGTTCGGAATTTGTGGATTCTTGTTCGAGGTTCGCTGCGCGTGGGGATCGACTCCAGGATCGTCTTCCTCTGCGTTAGGGATGGCTTCCGCTCCAGGTATTCTTAAAATCCCTAACATGCAGTCCTCAAGACCAAGGATCCCCCTTGGAGAACTCAAATTATTATTCGAAACTGTCAGGATCTCATGGAACTTCTTTCCTTAAATCTTAGGTTCATCTCCAGAACTTGTAATGGCGTTGCCCATTGTTTAGCAAAGTTAGCTTGCTCCACCTTACAGGATAACATTTGGATCTCTCCATTGTTTCTTGAGGTTCTTTCATCTGCTCTGGATGCAGATAACTTTTATAATCCTGTTACTATGTCTTAATCAATTTACCTCCTTTTAAGTTTAAAAAAAAAAATGTATATGCTGAAGAAGCCAATTAATTTTACCAAGATATAGCTTGGAAATAATTTTTCAATTTTAAATCTGCAAGCGTGTGTGATACACTGATATGATCTTTAAGCTCATGTTTGGTATCGGCACAATCACAATCAAAGAATGTACTTCGGTGGCAAGTTTGAGGGGAAGATAAAATTGACAACGTTCTTTGTGGATGGACCAAAGGTGGTCCGGGTGACTGATGGGATTTGGCAGTGGCCAGAATGGCTGGCATTGGCACAAGTTGCTGGTCGCTAGGTGGCCATGTGGTTGCAGGGTGGTCATGAGATTGGATAGTTAGTGTGCAGTCTTTAAGTTCTGTGCTGCGCCTCTTGTGGTGTGGTGCAACGACATTGCAGCAAATGTCACTCCAAGAAGAAAATAAATTTTAACATTGGCTGGTCATCTTCGACCAACAGCCATAAGTCGAACTAAGGGAACGAGGCCCTCTATGATCAAGGTCTTTACAATGAACCTTGAGTTGTCTCTCTTCCATCACTCTTTCACCAACCCTCTCGTCTATGTGTTGTATTCAACCAATCCGAAGAAGATATAACGGACAACTATATATTCCTAGTGCTAATTCTACTTATATCGAGCCCATCCCAATCCTAAGGCCTTGTTGGTTGAGGGACAGCATCCGGTTAACCAGGTTATCCCGCTCCTAACCCTTTTTTTGGTTTGACCGGAGGATTATGCTATCCGGACTAGAAACGGGATAAAACAAACTTAACCCATTCTCAGCCTGGGTTTTGTATCCCAGCCCCAAACATGAAATAGAAGGGGATAACCCACGTGCTAATGCTCCATTTAATGAGAAATAAATGTTAGTCGAAGTTAATTATTTTGATTAATATTCAGAGTGAAAATAAAAATCTTCATAAATACTAATCATCTAATTAATAATAAGAGTAAAAAGGACATATTTGAATATCCACTTTGATCAAGATTAGACCATCTAACCGAATATCTAAATATCCATTTAATCATTCTTAATATTTGGAGCAAAAATGAAAATATTAATACTCATCCGATTAACGTCTGAAGCGGAAATGGGTATATCTGAAATTTTCATTTAATCAAAACATCGAGCGGACATATCCAAATATCTGATTAATATCCAGGGTGAAAAGAAAAATATTAATCATCTGATTAATGTTTGAAACGGAAACGGACATATCTAGATATTCGTTTGGAGCATCCGACGTTTAAACATCCGACTAATGTTCAGAGTGAAAATTGATTAATATTAAAAGAAAATATTAATAAATGTTTAAATAAACTATTTAATTTTTCAAACATACTTAATAATTATGTGGAGAGATAATCATAAAATTTATTATTTTTTAATTTTTACTAATTTAATTTATTTATATAATTTATTTTAAGTCATATTTTTGTTATTATCTAAGGTATATTTAAGAATATCTGGGTGATATAAAATTCATCTAATATTCATAATTTAAATATAATTGATTCAAAATACATGTATGATAATTTAAAATATGCATTAACTTAAAATATATTTAAATGGGGATTCTATGTGTTACCAAAGCAAAGTTACTTATCTATGGAATAACTGAAGTTACCGTACGAGGATATTCCAATGTTACCAAACCAAAAACAGGTTAAATAAGGACTTAACCTAATCTATCCCACTAAGATAAGTTATCCCCCATCTCGCAATCAAACATGAGCTAAAGGAATTGAGTCATCAGACCCATCCTAATCTAACCAGGTACAAGAAATCACTAACCCAATATGCATCATTCCACCGCATTCTATAAATGTCTCATCAAGAACCCTCTAGTGTTCCTTACACAAACATGGTCCTTCCATATACTCATTTTCTTGAGCAAATGGACTACTCCTTCAACCACTTGCACTGTACCATGTCTCACACACACCCTACCAAGAATCTCTTGGACTATCATTTCCATTACCAAAAAGAAGACTCTTTTGGATATCTCACAAATCAACAACATTCGGTCCTTGATTCCATCTTATCTAGATTATGCCATTTAACATGAACGGGATAATCTTAGATTTTAACATGCTTAAAATTAGGTTTCTTATCTTTCCATATCTCATACAACATGGCAAGACACTTGATTTTTTTTTTTTTTTTTTTTTAACATTGTTCAATAGATATGCAATTGACTCGATTACATATCCCTGTAGTGACACCTGGAGTTTGGCAAAACTCATCATAAATCAGACTATACTTAATAAATTGTGATTCCTCTTTTCAGGTACACCATTTATTTGAAGTGTATATGGAGGAATCTATTGAGAAATGATATCATTATTCGTTAAGAATTGTGTAAATTATATACTTAAGTATTTACCCTCTTGATCTAATTAAAGAGTTTTAATACGCTTTTTCATTTCATTCTTAAATTCTTTGAATTTCTTAAACACTTCTAACTTATATTTTATAAAACGTATATAACTAAATCGAAAGAAGTCATTAATGAAAGTAATGATAGGATTCACAAGTTACAAATGATTCATAGTCAAATAGATCTAAGTATTCATTTTATGCAACTTTTGAACTATATTTTCACTAATGTACCCAAGTCTACAATGTCATAAGTAGGTTGGTGTAACACCCTGGTTCAAAAGATACCAAACTACTTCGAGTTGGCTCCTTTGACTCGGCATGTTACTTATTCTCAATCTAACTATACATAATTGTTTGGGGGTAATTAGTGCAGATTAAAGAAAATTAACACGTAAATATCATTCACAAGGAATAAACATACGAGTCATTTGTATATAGTCCCACTCAATTACAATCTCTTCATAATATTCACAAAGAATTACAAAGAGTTAATAATGGATACATTACCACAAGCCTTAAAGTATTAGTGTTCTGTATGGCCTATAAGTCAATCAGATTCGACGTACAAACTTATTTAGTTATTTATTGTTGAATGGTAATATATTAATTATGTGTAAATCGCTTCTTTGATATCTGTTTCATAGTGAAGTCTACGAATGAAGGTAACATATGTTAACATATGCTCAGCGTTGATCAGATGGCGTGCTAAATACATTTAAGACTTAACATTTCCTCTTACATTTAAGACTTACTGTTTTCCCTCTAAAGGGCTGCATGATTGTGCACCTACAATCATAAAAGTTAAGCACATATTCTTTTACAAGTATTTTTGCAGCAAGTATTACTCTTTCATAAAAGTTAACCCCATTATTCTTTTATGAATAATGATTGCTGCCATGCCCCCTAACCGCAATGGGGGCATTGTAGTGGATAAACAATTTGATTTTTGATTTTTTTTTTAACTTGGGTCCGACATGTCCTAACCTTCCATATAGTGTAATGTCTGATCGAACAATCCAAAAAACTCTGAAAATAAAAAGTTGAACCTAAAAAAAATACTCTTCATGGGTCAAGCCTAATAATGATTTTTTATTTTTCATTTTTTTTAATCGTCTAATCGAACATTGTACTATACAGACAGGTAGGACATGTGGAGCCTGACCTAAAAATTAGCTTACCCACTACAATGCCCCAAGGACATTCCAGTATGTATTACTCTTCTTCTACGGCTGAACTTGAACAGAGTAGGCCATTTGGAACAATACTGCTCTTCTTTGATTGTGGGATGGGGATCACCTCATATAGCACCGTAGATTAGGTTAACCTAGGTTAACTAGCTTTTTCGTTTGGTAACAGTGGAATATCCTGATAGGATAAGTTGAGTTATTCGATTTGGTAACGCAGTGAGCTTTAATGTAAGACAGGTAGGTAGAATAACCATTTTACGCTTAGTAGCCTGCTTCTAAGTTAAGTCCCCTCTTATCATCCAACCAAATCAAGATTTAATTCATGGACTTCACCCATTATTTGTTTTTTTGTTAAATTAATTTAAGTTTTAGTTCTCATTAACCTTGATTAGAATATTTTACAAGGGATTATGATATTAATTAAGATTAATAATTTGACTGTCTACATTATTTGGCTTAATTAAATACTATGGAATAATCTCTGTTTGACCATCCTTGACCATTTGACTGTACGCTGAACATGGATCACAAGCTAATCCAAAATAATATCGAATTGATCATTTATTAAACATATTTGACTTGTTCGACAGCATGCTTAACTTCAACAAGGTTAACAATGTTTGACCTGTTTGAAATGTACTTAAAGATGGTTGGTTCTTGCATACTTAGCATGGTTGAACCCCTAACTGTGCACTTATTCAACTATATGACAATACGTGTAAATCTGATCATTTGGTAACATACTTGAACCGGTAAGAACATATTTTGAACATGTAAGAGTATACGTCAAATCATAATTAAAAATCAAGACGCACACTTCACATGTATGCTCGGGCACCTAAAAGAAGAACATATGACCTGTAAACTGGATTTCAAAATGTGTACATATTGGACACCCGAAAGAAGAACATATAATCTGTTAAAAAAAAAAAAAAAAATCAAAAAGCACACTCGTGTACACTCGGACACCTAAAGAACATATAACCATAAAAAGAATCAAATCACATGTACACTCCAGCACCTAAAAAAAGAACATATAACCTGTAAAATGGATTTCAAAATGCACGCTTCTCGTGTACACCTTGGGCACCCAAAAAAAGAGCATATAACCTGTAAAAAAGCTCAAATCTCACACTTCAACTGCTTTGCCACAAAAAAAAAACCTACAACATGTAGAAAGAAACAATTCCCACAGACCGGGTCATATGTACACAAATTACAGCACAATCTCATGTAAATGAAATATTGAGGGCACTTGACTAGAACCATTAAAAAGAGAACGATATTGAGAGCCAAATTACATAAAAGAATGTTCAGGACATGTTCAAACGGAATGAGATTGGCAGCAGGTGTACACAGGAGAGGAGCCAAATTACGTCACCTGTACAAGGTTAATTGAATAATAAGGATTACAAGAAAGAAAATAAAAAATAATACACTCTGGATACTTTGTGCTTTGTGGAATAGTTTGTACTATTCTCTCGAGACATTTTGTGTAAAGAGGTTGGAGGTTTCACTGCTTCAATTCCTGATGTGATGGCTGCCGCCATCCTTCGCTTCATGTGTGCCACACTTACAGTTAGAAAAAATGCAGTGTGCTGGGGCTCTTTGCATTGTATCGTATAAAAGCTTTGGTTCTGCTTCAATAGACAAGCATATGGCTACCCTTTGGCTAATTATCAGAAACACCAACTTAAAGTTAAACCTTCCATCAACATACCATCACCAACCTGTATATATGAACGACATTACACTAGTCCAGCATAATAAAGCAACTATGGACAAAAACATAAGATAACAAATTGAGGGTGTATGAACGACGTTATACTAACCAGGTACAAGATATCACTAACCCAATATGCATCATTCCACTGCATTCTATAAATGTCTCATCAAAAACCCTCTAGTGTTCCTTACACAAACATGGTCCTTCCATATACTCATTTTCTTGAGCAAATGGACTACTCCTTCAACCACATGCACTGCACCATGTCTCACACACACCCTACCAAGAATCTCTTGGACTATCATTTCCATTACCAAAAAGAAGACAACTCTCCTAGCAATGAACATCTTTTGTTCACTAGGATGATCAGAATAGTGCCCAGAAGACTCTTTTGGATATGTCACAAATCAACAACGTTCGTTCCTTGATTCCATCTTATCTAGATTATGCCATTTAACATGAACGGGATAATCTTAGATTTTAACGTGCTTAAAATTAGGTTTCTTATCTTTCCATATCTCATACGACATGACTAGACACTTGATTTTTTTTATTTATTTATTTTTAACATTGTTCAATAGATATGCAATTGACTCGATTACATATCCCCGTAGAGACACCTGGAGTTTGGCAAAATTCATCATAAATCAGACTATACTTAATAAATTGTGATTCGTCCTTTTAGGTACACCATTTATTTGAAGTGTATATGGAGGAATCTATTGAGAAATGATATCATTATTCGTTAATAATTGTGTAAATTATATACTTAAGTATTTACCCTCTTGATCTAATTAAAGGGTTTTAATACTCTTTTCAATTTGCTTTTTCATTTCATTCTTAAATTCCTTGAATTTCTCAAACACTTCTAACTTACATTTTGTAAAGCGTATATAACTAAATCGAGAGAAGTCATTAATGAAAGTAATGATAGGATTTACAAGTTACAAATGATTCATAGTCAAATAGATCTAAGTATTCATTTTATGCAACTTTTGAACCCTATTTTCACTAATGTACCCAAGTCTACAATGTCATAAGTAGGTTGGTGTAACACCCCGGTTCAAAAAATACCAAACTACTCCGAGTTGGCTCCTTTGACTGAGCATGTTACTTATTCTCAATCTAACTATACATAATTGTTTGGGGGTAATTAGTGCAGATTAAATAAAATTAACAAGTAAACATCATTCACAAGGAATAATTATATGAGTCCCACTCAACTACAATCTCTTCGTAATATTCACAAAGAATTACAAAGAGTTAATAATGGATACATTACCACAACCCTTAGCCCCACTTTGTTTTCCGTATTTCTTATTCTAGAATAAGTTATGCCGGATGACTTATTCTAGAATAAGAAGTCTTTTGATTTGGCAGCGGATATGAATTGAAGATAGAATAAGAAGTTATTCTAATTGCTTTGATTACGAAGGAGGGAATAAGAAGGAGAATAAGCACTTTTTTTGTCCAAATTACCCTTCTTATCCTACTACCTACTAATTCCGATTTGGTAGAATAAGAAATTGAAAATACTATTCTATGCTATATTTTGACCTTCATTCATGGACAATGTAACATATATATTAATATATAATACTATTGATTATACATGTGTTCATAAAAAATAATGTTAATATAATTTTGAAATACTAAAATATAATAATTATAACTAGATGTTCAATTTAAAAATGAGTGAAATCGAATAGGAATCTGCTTGTAGAAACACATTATTATAAAAAAGATAGGGCTGACTGATAAGAGTTCACAGGCTGTCTAAGGGAGGAATAGTCTGGGGTTTAGACTCAAAATTTCACACAGTGGCAAATGATGGTTTAGACTCAAAATTTACTTATAAATAGTCATGGCACTGAAAGTTAATGTTTTGAACGAATGAACTGAAAATTAATTAAACCTCCAAATTAGTATTTGGGATGTTGTAGACTTCTGTGTCCAAAAATCTTGTCAGCTCTTGTGATATCCTTTTTATCTAACATTGGTTTTAAATCCAAAACATTGGGGCCATTGTACAGCTATCTGAACAAGATTTCAGTCTTAGAACTTAAAATTTTCAAGTAAGCGTCATTCATAGATGCGATAAAATAATGCCAAGCTTCTTAGGTGTCTCGCAATGTGGAGGGTATTTCTAATTCATGGTCAAGCTGATATAATTTTGACATGATTGGGTTGTTCGGTTTGGTTGCAAGTCATAGGCTATAGCAATGATTGTGATTGTTGCAACTACAGTTGTAATAGCAGAAGCTTTGACAAGAACCTCTATAATTAGAGCGAAATGCATTTATTTTCAGCTTTGATAGCTATTGAAAATCTAATTTTTGTTCCCAATATTATATACATATATATATATATATATACATATATATATATATATATATATATGTCTGTTACTAGAATTTTGAAAAGATTTGACATCAATGTTTTCAAAATTAGATCGGCCATTAAAACTTATCTTTCTTATATATCGATTTTAACGTTAAGTAGTGGTCTTGAATTTACGTTTGAATAGTTGTAAATTATATTTTATAAAGTAAATATTATACGTAACTTTGAACCAGCCTATTTTCATGTGAACTAGACTAAAGCAGCCAGTTTTTAGTTGGTTCCTACACTTTTGAAAGGATGGCGGTTTTTGGTTGAACTGGACTAAAAAAACCACTGATTCTTATTTTTCTGGAATCGGACGGTCCACTTTGATTTTTAAAACATTGTTTGATAGACAGATGATAAAAAAAATTCTCCAAAAAAGAGACTGGGAATAATATTCAAAGAATCAAAACCAAAAAAAGGAGAAAAATATTCTTGATAGCAACCACGAGCTGACGCTCATGCAATCCGAAAAAAAAAAGATGACAAAGAGGTATAGACTCAAAATTTCACACAGTGGCAAATGATGGTTTAGACTCAAAATTTACTTATAAACAGTCATGGCACTGAAAGTTAATGTTTTGAACGAATGAACTGAAAATTCATTAAACCTCCAAATTTGAACTGGAAGTTAAAAAACCGCATGACAGCACAGATTAGAGAGACCAAAACTAATTTTTATTTACCAATTATTTAATAACATGAATGTTTAAAAATCTATTTTATCTTAAGTTGACTTAGGATCAACCCAGCCCAAACTCACGGGATAAACAAGACTCCACAGCTACATGCTATTTAGTATTTAGATCATACCCTCGAACACACCCCCCCCCCCCAAAAAAAAACAAAAGAAGAAGACAGAGAAAAAATTGGATCTTTTCTCTTCCGAGAACGTCACCACACGCGTGGGTTAGCCTCGTCTCATGTTCTTGACCTTGTACCAGCTCTTCTTGCACGTGTGGCCTACGATCCTCATGCCCTTCTGGAGCAGGTGCTTCAGCTCCTTGGCCCTCTCCTTCACCTGCTTCTCCAACTCCCCCATTGATGAAACAGCTAGCTGCACAAGGGGAATTTAGAGAGAGAAAGATAGAGATGCCTAGAGAGAGAGAGGGGTAGATATATATATATATAGGGAGAGAGAGAGACTTGGCCCAATTTGTCCTCTTTTCTCAGTGCAAGTGTAGGATTCAATTGGATTCAACAATCCTTGTTATAAAACTCTTGGACCATGTCACAGTTGAAAACATACCCAAGATTCATGGTAGGCTCATACCATTCAACTGTAATATAAGGGAGGCTCGTGCATCTTCCACAATTAGGAATGAAAATTAATACTACACAGCATGAAATCAAGCGAGGCTCATGCAACCTGCATAATAAGTTTATAAAAAAAGTATGAAATCAAGCGAGGCTCATGCAACCCCCATAATAAGTTTATAAAAATAGCATGAAATCAAGTGAGGCTCATGCAACCCCCATAATAAGTTTATAAAAATAGCATGAAATTAAGCGACACTCATGCAACCCCCATAATAAGTTTATAAAAATAGCATGAAATCAAACGAGGCTCATGCAACCCCCATAATAACTGAAGATTAAAATAATGAAATGAAACGAATGCTTCTTCAAAATATGAAAGATGGACTCAGAAAAAGGAGTTTCATCATCTATTGGGGTTGCTTAAAAGCCATCCAACCAATAGACTCACTGCTTCTTCCTTCGTCATTGTCCATACATTACAACACTTAGATAGGGCTGCAATCATGCCGTGCTAATATCCGAAGACATGCTTAGGTAGGGTTGCACGTATGCCTTCCTACTACCCAAACGTGCAATCGGTATAGGGCTACAATCATGCCTCCTGCTATCTGAGTGTATGTCTAAGAAAGAAGCACTCCAACCATGTATGCGCACCACCTGTAAGAACAAATGAGAGGAATTAAAAACAACATGGTATCCAAAATATAGATGAACATCAGTTTTCAGTGCATATGAATGAAAAGAAACAAAATGCAGATATGAATTAAAGTTACATGCCATATAGTGAACGATAGAAATATCTACCAAATAGAAAAAAAAAAAAATCATACATGGCATAACAACAAAAGAAACATCTACCAAAGCTAATTATTCTCCTCCCAGAGTTGATCTGTAATTTCCTCTCTGACATGGTCCCCTACAACTAGCTCAGCTTGGCTAGGCGCAATGTCAACGGGGTAGTCAATATCTCCATCATCTTCTGCAAATCCACGTTCATTTGCCATGTTAAAATATACATCATGTCCCTCCCTTCGACGAACGAAGTTGTGGACGATAGAACATGCTAGCACTATCTTTTGTTGTGTTTCCCATGGGTACATACAACCCTCTCTTAAGATTTGAAAATGATTCTTGAGCACACCGAACGCGCGCTCTACACAATTCCTCAGTTGTGCATGTCTATGGTTGAACTTTTCTCTTTTATTAGCATAATGTTGATCACGACCTCTAAAGCAACCAATGTGGTACCGTTGTCCTCGATAAGGAGCTAAGAAACTACGCGTGTTTGCGTATCCAGAGTCGACAAGATAGTACTTTCCGCGAGGCACCCGAAACCCGCCATGATCCAATGCCCACTTCAATACTCTCATATATGCTGCAGAACCTTCCCAACCAACAGCAATGTATAGAAAAGTGAGGTCGAAAGAGACAACCCCCATTACGTTTTGGCTTATGTAACCCTTGCGGTTACGAAAGCAACCATGGTCTTTTCGTGGAATATGAGCTATTATATGTGTTCCATCAATCGCCCCAATCGCATCCTACACAGTGCAATGAAAATATAAGACCATGCATAAGATTTTGTTTAGACCATTAAAAATAAAATGCTAGACCATTAGAAATCAAATACCTTGAAGTAAGGATAGAAATATGTCTTCCCTCGGATATGAGGGTGACATTCACCCACATTAGAAGGAAGCTGAATAAATTCCGTCTTCAGAGATGCCAATGCCATAGCAACATTATTGACATAATAGCTGATTGTTTGTGAAGAGTACTGGAAGTACTCACACAATGCCCCAGTCGCAACACCATGGCTAGCAACATGTAAGAACATCGCTAGTTGCTCATAGGCAGTGACATGTCGTGAGTCAAATAGTAAGCCCCTGTCCACTAACATGTCTCTCAGTGCAATAAACATGGTAGGGCTAAGCCTGAATGCCCAATAGGCCCTCCGCTCATGCCCTTGTAGCACTTCTTGTATCCACACATGACCAGTATGTGCCGAAGTAAACATCTTTTGTCTAGGCACATTTGTGGCATACTGATCTGATATTGCTTCAATTATGACTTCTTCAATTTCTTCAATCATTTCGTCGTCCTCATGAATGAACTCCATTATTAATTCATTGATGTCTACATAAACCACCATTACTTGTCATTTAAATTCAAAACGGTACATAGTTCAAAAGAAGGGTACATCAACGGCTCCTCAGGGACATAAATAGTATACCAAGCAAAATAAAAAAAAGTAAGAGGACAACTAGAAACAAAAGTACTATCGTGAGACAATATTGCCATGACAACTGTGTTGACACGTGTGATGTAGGGGGGTCGGTCATGGCTCGTACAGTACTTGGAGTGCCCATTGCATATTCTTGACGACTCATTCTTGGTGTCGGTCGACAATGCTCCACAACACTGTACAGTGCAGCCTCTCCCTCCTCAATTGAGTAGAACCCTTTATATCGAGCTCCTGGAAAATCGTTAACTTGGGCATAACATTCTCCCCAAGTAAGGTACAAACCAGGCTCCCGACCAACCCACACAACGTAACACTTAAAACGTCCCATTCTTAGTTAGAATCATATACCTGCAGGGGACGTACAAGTAGAAATTGCAATTTATGGTAACATAATAGACATAACCAAACACATTTAATTGAAATACAACAGACATGACGCGCGATAAGAAAAGCATGATCAAGAAAATCAGACTAACATTCAAGTGCAACTGGTGCAAGCATGATAAAAGGAAAGAAACAAGCAAAAGATTAGGACCATACAAAACAACTAAAGTCAACTAGTCCAAGCTATAACCCAGTCAAGCTTCTCCTCCTCCGGCAGAGCCATGTAGACGGACCGAATGTCCGGTGTACCAAGCATAACCCACACCCTTGAAGTACAAAGTACACGGCAGGTAGCAACTAAAGTCAACTAGTCCAAGCTATAACCCAGTCAAGCTTCTCCTCCTCCGGCAGAGCCATGTAGACGGACCGAATGCCCGGTGTACCAAACAGGTTCACACCCTTGAAGTACAAAGTACGCGGGAGGTTCGGGATACGTCGTAGATCGTCCATACACTCTTTGACCGTCGGGATCCTATCTTGTACATCCGCCGGTGTATCGAACACATTGGTGCCGCCACTGGAACCCCTTGATGAAGCCTTATATGCTCTTAGGTCCCTCATAACTTCAGTGCGATCACGCAATGCACTGGAGAAAGAGAGTACTGCTTCGTCCCCAATGTTTCTTTTACCCCGACGCTTTGAGGATGATGCTCCCTTCTTCTGGGGAGAAATGACTTCGTCTTCATTTGCCCTATGTGCCGGCGGGGAAGGTGTCCGAGTGGAGTAATGAGATTGGGCAGGGACAGAACCGACATTGTAATGTTGTTCATATCCACCGTAGGATGAGCTCTGAAGTTGCTGGGATATTGACATAAGATCGTCACCTGTTATAGAACCAGCATTGGCATAGTGAAGGGCATTAACGTAATCACCAATAGCTATATGACCTTCGACATAGTCTTCATTGGGCTGCACAGACGGTGGCAGGGCTTGCAGTTGATCCACTCGCTGTTGTGGCTGCGGTGGGGGGTCCACGGAATGTGGCAAATTGTTGCGGTTCGCAACCCTGCGTCCACGTCTATTCACATGTTGTGACGCATGCATAGACCCTTCCGCATCTCCCCCATTCGTCATGCTATTGGCTGTCATGTGAACCATCTCTTTCAAGAACTGAAACGTTTTACCTTTTAATGTATGAAGGGCACTATTTGCCTGAAAAATTAATGGACATGTGATTACGTTTGTGTTAGTCATTAGCAATAGCAAGAAAAGGTGTTATTATCATAGCAGATTGTTCTTACTTCAATGGCTTGCTCCCATGATTCAACTCCAGGCACAGGCCTTTTTGCTTCATCATCCCAACCCCACCCACTTCTTTTAAATAACGTATCAAGTTTGACATAAATCCCTTTGAGGACCTTCCATCGATTTTGTAGTTGGTCCTTGTTGTAATTTAGATGACTTGCAGCATTGAAGCTGGGCGCGATCTGGTGCCAAACTTGCGTTTTAAATGTCCCCTCGATATGATTTCCTTTGTCATATTCCTCCATCAGAAGCTGAATGAGGATTCTGTCATGGTCGACGGCCCAGTTTGGGGCACGGGTCGTAGCAGTGCCCTCAGTTGTAACTGGACGTTTACCTTTGTTCCCTTTTAATGAAGAGAAACATCCCACCAAAGTGGAGGATGAGGATAAATTTTCAACAAAAAAGCATCTACTTAAAAATGTAGACAGAAATGTAATCCACTATTAAATTTGTATACGATATACCAAATATTGTTCTCATCAAGTAAATGAAAATAACCATTTAAAAAAAAAACAAATATAAGAAGTAAGCATAGACTCACCGGAGGTGGACATAGTATGTTTGCGCTTTCTACAATTCCTAATGATAAGAAAGAACAAAACATAAGTGAAGCGAAGTGAGGACTAATTGAAATTACTGTAAAGAAAATGTCATGAAAGTGTATGCATGCAATAATATGACTTATCAAATGGAGACTTACAGTCTGATGTATGGACCATGCTTATAATTTATTCTATAATAGGCCAAATCCCTTGGTTGTTTGATGTCATGTCTGGTTTTTAAAATATTCTTTTCTATTACGTGGCTGTCATTTCAAGTTATCCTTTGTATTACATGATCTTCATTTTGAGGATGTGTCTGGGTGTTGGACATCTGCTGCAATTCCTTCCATGAGCGTCTTTTCCTGTTCAGCTCATCAAGTCCTTGCGACTCTTGTTTGGGCTTTGTGTGAATGTGTGAACTAAGTTGATGTCATGCTGATGCTGAATTTGGCACTACTGGTTCTAGATTTATCCCTATGATGTCAATCCCTGCTAAGAATTCCCTTTTGTCACTGAAACCTCATGAGAAATCATCTCATTAAATTGCACGTTGATTGTAAAGAGATAACATTTGCTTATGTTTCGAGCAAGGGCATTTGGTAGGATGAAAGTTTAGAGGGAAGTTTACAATTGGCTGTCAATCTGCTGGTTGTTAACGTACCTGACCTCTCGTAAATTCTTTTGCCAGTTAAAGCATGAATACGTTCCTTTGAACCACCCCATGCAAGTCAAACTATTTGATACTGGCAGTGATTGTTGACATATGCAGATTCAACATTGAATTAATCCATAATGCTTGGGAGGATAGTTGAGTTAAAAGGTTAGAAAAAATTCGAAATGAGGAATTCTAGACTAAAATGGGAGCTCAAGTAAGAAGGGAAATTAGATTTAGATGGGAATGTAATAGGCAGTTCTCACGCCCCCCAAAAAATGAACTTCTGGGTTACATTAAAGCAGCTTTTATTTGTTTTTTTGGTGTGAAAACACCAGCTTCAAGGTGCCCCCACAAGACTATATGCAATGGCACCACATCTTGCCACACACTGGGGAGCTGTCTGATCATCTGATTAAACGTCTCCTTGTTAGAAGTGCTAGTTGCATTAAAAAGACGTCAAAATGAGCCAAAGATAACTTAGATCAAGTGATGTAATCGTTCTTAATGAGTGAGGCAAATGATGTGGCAAAAAATGCGGTACCATAGCATTTCTCTTCCAGCAAAAAATTTCATGCAGTAAAGAAACTAGTTAGCTCTCACTTCAGATCTTAAACAGGTGGAACTTCTGTGACACACTGCCTTCCCTAAAGTTACCATGCTTCTTTGAAATCCTATTGACCAAGAATTTGGAAAGTTCTTGAAGTAGGGGCAGCAGGAAGAAAATTCACCCTCTATTTCCTTTATCAAATACTATGTTTTATGTGTGCTTAAGTGATAAATATCATACTCAGGTATTTTTTTTCACTCAGCTACGAAATTGAGTGCTATTCAGACCCCCCCAAATATAATGGTTATGCTAACAAAGGCAAACATAGAACAACCATCCACATGCATTCTCTTCTAACCCAAATCTACACTTCCTTCATCCTTACAAACTTGGGAGACAATGCTGGATGTCTCAAGGTTAATTTCGTTAACGTGTGCAATTGTATCCACCATTAAGGTGACCAATTCTGATGGATACTGAAACATGAATGCGATGTAGTTATCTTGGACAGGAGTTGATTCTTGCCTTACTGGATCCAATGTGCAATGTAAACCATTTGAAAACAAAATGCTGGATGACTTGGATATAGTTATCTGCTTCGCTTATTATCTGTTGTGCCTACAAGGTTTATTACAGATACCCGTCAATACCAAATATCAGATGGAAGGTTTCATATATGCATTGTGGTTTCTAATGATCCTTCTTTCTGGATTTTTACTGGAATTAGATTCCTGTGGGGTGGAAAAGCACATCTCCAACTGTTGATGGCTTTTGTCCAGATCTGGGAGTCAAAATGTCTGGGCCTCTGGGGATTGTGTTGATTCCATCTATTTGGGGACCATCATATCTAACTGAAATCGCTGTGAATTGTGGTCTTAACAAATGTTTCCGTCATTCTTTTTCAAAGAGCTTGGATGTTGCTGAACCATAAACTGGGATGTTCCTTGTGACCTCATCTGTATTGACCATGCTCATTTTGCATTCTACTTTAACATGAAGAAGAGGGAGAAGGAACACTTATTACTCCATTGTTAAATATGGCTACCAAACTGAACCGAAAAGAACAACCAAAGTCTGTGCATTCTAGTATAACTTCACAAAAAAATAAATAAGTATGTGAAGATTGGCTTAATCATGGACAACAATAACTACGTTTGAGTCAAATATCCATGTCAACTAAAAATAGGTCGAAGAAGGAAACACCATATAGGAAAAATATACATGATCCACATAAGAAAAAACATGATCCACATAAAGAACATTTTAAAGTAAAAAAAAAAAATCAAACAAGCAAACAAATTGTCCTCAGAGGGCAAGACGAACACAAAAACAGGGAGAAGTTTAGAAAAACCGGTTAATCCAAGCCGAAATTGCCGCCGGTGATGGCTCACGGTTGGAGGCCGATGAGGAAGCTACAGGAACACCGTGTGCGCAGTTATCCTCCCATCTGTGCATCGCCACCAGGTGAGGGTTTCGCCTCCAAGGGGTAGAAATAGGGAAAGGGCGGAACTGTTTTAGGACCTTGCAAGAGAAAAGGGACGGTCAAAGTGATGGGAAGGATCACTGCAAAAGCACAAGTACTGGCTCTACAACTCCCGTGAACCTATCGGGAAGAGGGAAAGGAGGTTGTGGATGGAGGAAGAAACCGTAGCAAGGAGATGACCGGTGAGCATGGCTAGTGTGTGAGGAAGAAAGCAAAGGATGTACCAGTCAGCGGAGGGGCGCACAGGCAGGGCGAGCGCAGAGGTAGGATTATGCAGGCGGCGTGCCGACAAGGCGAGAGGGGCGAGCGCAGAGCTAGGGTTCTGCGGGGGGCGTGCCGGTAGGGCGAGCGCAGAGAGGGGGGTAGGGTGGGTTTCGCGTGGGCACGGGCGACGATGCAGCGCGTCGTATTCGTGCCCCTGCAAAATGTGGCCGGAATAGGCAGTTCGTGGGGATCAGCCAGGATGGCTTATTCGCCTTATTCCCGGAATACCTCATTCTGGGCGGTTTAAGCCATTCCGACTGTCAAAGTGAAAATAGCTTTATTCTCTCCTTATTCGTCCCGTATTCGACCATATTCCGCAAACAAAGTGACGCTTAAAGTATTAGTATTCTGTATGGCCTATAAGTCAATCAGATACGACATACAAACTTATTTAGTTATTTATTGTTTAATGGTAATATATTCATTATGTGTAAATCGCTTCTTTGATATCCGTTTCATAGTGAAGTCTATGAATGTAGGTAACATATGTCAACATATGCTCAGCGTTGATCAGATGGCATGCTACATACATTTAAGACTTAGCGTTCCTCTTACATTTAAGACTTACTGTGTTCCCTCTGAAGGGTTGCATGATTGCACACCTACAATCATAAAAGTTAAGCCCATATTCTTTTACAAGTATTTTTGTAGCAAATATTACTCTTTCATAAAAGTTAACCCCATTATTCTTTTATGAATAATGCTCGCTGCCATGCCCCCCTAACAACAATGAGGCCATTGCAGTGGATAAACAATTTGATTTTTGAATTTTTTTTTTTAACTTGGGTCCGACATGTCCTAACCTTCCATATAGCGTAATGTCCAATCGGACAATCCAAAAAATTTTGAAAATAAAAAATTGAACCTAAAAAAAAAAACCCTTAATGGGTCAAGCCTAATAATGATTTTTTATTTTTCATTTTTTTTTAATCGTCCTATCGAACATTGTACGATACAAACAGATAGGACATGCAGGGCCTGACCTAAAAATTTTTCCAAAAAAAAATTAGTTTATCCACTACAATGCCCCAGGGAAATTGCAGTAGGTATTACTCTTCTTTTACCGCTGAACTTGAACAGAGTAGGCCATTTGGAACAATACTGCTCTTCTTTGATTGTGGGATGGGGATACCTAATATAGCACCCTAGATTAGGTTAGCCTAGGTTAACTAGCTTTTTCGTTTGGTAACAGTGGAATATCCTGATAGGATAAGTTGAGTTATTCGATTTGGTAACGAAGTGAGCTTTAATGTAAGACAGGTAGGTAGAATAACCATTTTGCGCTTAGTAGCCTGCTTCTAAGTTAAGTCCTCTCTTATCACCCAACAAAATCAAGATTTAATTCATGGACTTCACCCATTATTTGTTTTTTTGTTAAATTAATTTAAGTTTTAGTTCTCATTAACCTTGATTAGAATATTTTACAAGGAATTATGATATTAATTAAGATTAATAATTTGACTGTCTACATTATTTGGCTTAGTTAAATACTATGGAATAATCTCTCTTTGACCATCCTTGACCATTTGACTGTACGCTGAACATGGATCACAAGCTGATCCAAAATGATATCGAATTGATCATTTATTAAACATATTTGACTTGTTTGACCGCATGCTTAATTTCAACAAGTGTAACAATGTTGGACTAGTTTGAAATGTACTTAAAGATGGTTGGTAAATAGGATCTATTTGATAGATTGCTTAACGTAGTTGACCCGTTTGATCATGTGATTAACTTAAGGGACCAACCATAAGTTAAACCAATTTGACCATAACACAGTTGACCGATGTTCTTGCATACTTAGCATAGTTGAACCCCTAACTGTGCACTTATTCAACTATATGACAATACGCATAAATCTGATCATTTGATAACATAGTTGAACCGGTAAGAACATATTTTGAACATGTAAGAGTATACATCAAACCATAACTAAAAATCAAGACGCACACTTCACATGTATGCTCGGGCACCTAAAAGAAGAACGTATGACCTGTAAACTGGATTTCAAAATGTGTACATATTGGACACCTAAAAGAAGAACATATAATCTGTTAAAAAAAAAAAAAAAATCAAAAAGCACACTTGTGTACACTCGGACACCTAAAGAACATATAACCATAAAAAGAATCAAATAACACTTCAACGGATCACTTTGCCGCTTAAAAAAAACAGAACATATAACTTGCTGGGGAAAAAACAAAATACGCATTTCACATGTACACTCCAGCACCTAAAATATAACCTGTAAAATGGATTTCAAAATGCACGCTTCTCGTGTACACCTTGGGCACCCAAAAAAAGAGCATATAACCTGTAAAAAAAACTCAAATCTCACACTTCCACTGCTTTGCCACAAAAAAAAAACCTACAACATGTAGAAAGAAACAATTCCCACAGACCGGGTCATATGTACACAAATTACAGCACAATCTCATGTAAATGAAATATTGAGGGCACTTGACTAGAACCATTAAAAAGAGATAACGATATTGAGAGCCAAATTACATAAAAAAATGTTCAGGACATGTTCAAATGGAATGAGATTGGCAGCAGGTGTACACAGGAGAGGAGCCAAATTACGTCACCTGTAAAATTGGTTAATTGAATAATAAGGATTACAAAAAAGAAAATAAAAAATAATACACTGCGGATACTATGTGCTTTGTGGAATAGTTTGTACTATTCTCTCGAGACATTTTGTGTAAAGAGGTTGGAGGCTTCATTGCTTCAATTCCTGATGTGATGGTTGCTGCCGTCCTTTGCTTCATGTGTGCCACACTAGCAGTTAGAAAAAAATGCAGTGTGCTGGGGCTATTTGCGTTGTATCGTATAAAAGCTTTGGTTCTGCTTCAATAGACAAGCATACGGCTACCCTTTGGCTAATTATCAGAAACACCAACTTCAAGTTAAACCTTCCATCAACATACCATCACCAACCTGTATATATGAACGACATTATACTAGTCCAGCATAATAAAGCAACTATGGACAGAAACATAAGATAACAAATTGAGGGCATAATATGAACGACATTATACTAGTCCACTACGAGTTAACAACTGTTCATATTCGTGGTATAGTCTCTTCATATTCTTCCACCAACAACTGGCTAAATTGTCCTGGTCCATCTTGAGATGTGTGGCTTCATTAAATGGGACCATGATCTTGGTCCAAACATGCCTTTTGAAACTGCCCTGGTGACAATGGAGTTTGTGTTGTGATATTGATCCTAGCAAGTTTACCAGTACCTTGTCTTGCTGGGGGCATGTCTAAATAGAGATTCAAGGCCACCCTTTTGACTCAGATAAAAAAATTAGAAGATATATAAAAGAAATATAAAAGAATGGGAAAAAATCCAGGAAACAAAGGGCACAATGTGCAACTACTGAACTTGGGCAGCACGTATGTGGAAGAATAACCAGCAACATGACACTGGTTCCACAAAACCTATACATCAAATAATAGTGTCCGACGCAAATTACAAATAAAAGGAACCAGAAAGTCATTCTATGTACTTACCAAACTGAGATATCGTGGTATGTGATAGCCAAAAATATAATGGATCCCTGTAGTTGACAGGTTGCCACTGAAACATAAAGACGGGGGTGGGTGACATACGCACATAAAATAAAGCTATCTATGGCTATATGCTTGGACTTGAAGATACTTATTCAGAGCAAACATGCTATAGGTGTCCATTAACGAATGCAAAGACAACCATAACCTTGGCACCTATAGTTGCACACTACAGTAGACTGCAAAGTATACCACTTAGACGCACAGAAATTCATAAAGCAGCAATGTATTTGTGTGAATGATACGTTATATTAAAAAAAGTTGGTGAAGTTAAAAACATTAACTAGGGGCAAATGCCCAATAAGCATCACACTCAATCTCGACTTGAACCAAGTGAATTGCACAAAGGGCAAACAACCTGCAGGCCACCCTTCACCAGAGCATGTGCTTTTAAAGTCTACAGATATAATTTTGACAAGTTGATTAGGAAGAGGGGGAATGGAGTCAAACAAGGAAAGCAAGTAGAATACCTTTTCTAAGGCAAATTCACAATGGCAATAAATCAGTATAGCAAGCACTCAATATACATGGCCAATATATAAATTTCCCAATTGATATATGACAATATATCATAAAGAAATGTGTCTATGTGACTATACAACACAATAGATATAGTTAAGCAGATATCTCAGATAGTAGATCAAATAAGATGCTGTTACAATGCAACAGTCAAAAATCTCATTCAATAGGGAACCGTTGAAAAAACTATAGAAATCAAAAGGGTACCATCATAAACTGGATGAACAGGCAACCCAAGAAGAGGAATGTTGCAGCTGATAAGAGGCCACACATGGAGAAGGTTACCTACCTATTTGTCCAAGGAGAGGAAGATGGGGAAATGGAGTGAAACAAGCAAAGCAAGATCGAAGGGGTCGAGGGTGCAGATCATACCCCCACTTGAAGCAGCTCGATATCCCCCCACAAATGGGAGGAAAAAAGTGAAAGCTTCCTCCCTGGATGTAGCAGATTCACAACATCGTGGAAGAAGGGCTCATCTGAGAATGAAGCTAGGGACCTCACACCAGATCCCCATTATAGCCCACATAGTGTTCCTGTAGCACCACCGGGAGGGGAGAAGAGGAGACTGCAAAAGCTGCACGGAGAAGAAACCATTGAGGTCCTGGGTTTTGCAGCGAAGAAGGGATCCCATGAGGTCGTAGTATCAAGAAGCCATCTCCATCGCAGCTTGTAGAGGGGAGGGGAGTAAAGAGGTAGGAGGAGCCTGCGAACCCTAGCAGGAATTAGGACGGGCTTCCTCAGCAGGGGAATAAAGGATAGCACGTGAGCTGCCTCTATCCCAGGCCTAGGTCTGGGATATGGAACCCAGGATTAGCCTGGGTTAAGTCTAGTCTGGCCCATTTTTAACCCTCTTAACTCTAGCCTGATACCAAACCACTTTCCGGGTTAAATAGGGGATGGACAGGGGTTAAATGTGGGCCAAGCTGCAACCAAACAGAGGCTTAGGTGTTTGAGTAGGATAGTCTATATATATCATTGTACTCTTTATTCAGAAGTTAATGCATGAATAGTTCATAAATTACTTGAGTTTTCACTTGTTCGTGTGTTTCTCTGCGACGGAGAGCTAGAGCCAATGCGACGGGGATCCTTTCATCTAGGGCTGGCAATGAGCCGAGCCGAGCCGAGCTTTGCATGGCTCGGGCTCGGCTCGGGTCAATGGAGCTTGGCTCGAGCTCGAGCTCGAGCTCGGTTCGAGCTCTAAATCTGGGCTCGAGCTCGGCTCGACTCGTTTTCGCCAGGCTCGAGCTCGGCTCGGCTCGAGCTCGAACCAATAAAATTTGGACATATGCGATTTAATTTTAGTCATTTGATGCAGAATAAAGATTTTTTAGTATTCTTATTCAAACTTGTGTAATAATACTCTACCAAGACATATAAAATAAAAACTAATCAATTCAATTAAAATCCCAAGGAAGACAATTAAATGCATAATAAAAAATGAACAAGAACCTTAATGGACAGATTTTGAACTCAATTAAACATGAATATAGACCTTTTGTGATAATACTAACTACATATATGAAAATTTAAACGCGGGACACGGATGGAATGCCACTTTGACCTAGTTTGAAAAAATTAAAAAAAACATGTTAAATATTTCGAGCCGGCTCACGAGCTCACGAGCCGAGCTACCCTAAGCTTGAGCTCGGCTCGTTAAGCTATTCGAGCTTCTACTTAAGCTTGAGCTCGGCTCGTTTGACATTTCGAGTCGAGCCGAACTGAGCTGAAATCGAGCCGAGCCCGAGCGGCTCGCGAGCGGCTCGGCTCATTGCCAGCCCTACTTTCATCCCTTGATGTGACGCCGAGGGGTCCCCTTCCTACCAGTGCGATGCCAGCAAGGATCATCTCCTCCCCGCCTCCTTCTTCCTTCAATTTCCCCCTTCCTTAACCCTTTCTTCCCTCTCTTTCCTTCTCACTGCGTTTGTAGACCGTGGGAACTGTTGCTACAATTTTTGCTCCGTACTACAGACCTGGGGTCATCTCCCTCTCAGTTTCAACCGCAGCAACAGAAAGCAGAAGAAGAGGAGTAGGAAAAGAGGAAGAAGAAGAGGTCGGAGGAGCCGCCGCCGGCAGCCCCGGCCGGCCCCGCCGCTGTCGGCAGCCCTTGCTACAGGTGATGCTGCTGCTCCCACCTACTGTCGCCAGTGCTGCCTCCGCCACAACCATCCACCACCAGCGTCACTGCCACCAGCATCACCCGCCGGCACCGCCAATCCCGTCGCCCATAACCGTTTCCTTCATCTTCCCTCTCTCCCCTCTCTCTTTCTCCCCCCCTCTCTTTTTCTAGGGTTTGTGAACGAAGAAGAAAGGGCATCTACCCTTCTTAGTTGAACCAAGTCAGGTCCTAATCCGAGTCCTCTTGCAGCCCTTAATAATGTAGTCCGAGCCAAATAGTATTAGGTGGGTTCGAGCCACTTTGGGTGTTCTGGTTCGACCCATATTGCTACCTGATGTAGTCCTGGCTCTAACCAGGGTTCAACCAGGCCTAAACTAGATCCAAATCCAGTCTGCTGCTGTGCAAAGGTAGTGCAACAAGGGCCATTAGTGCATCGCCCTCATTCCAGGCCAATCAGTGCACCAATTCGCGCACTGTCTACGCCATTGATTTCGTCTCGATGAGGCCAACCTAGATCCGGTGTGGTGCTGCCTCGACAACGCCTCATTTGTATGCCATCTTTGCACGCATATCAAGGCCCTGTTTACGCATCACGAGACTTGTGTTAACCACCTCGATTTACGTGCCAACATCTAGTCGCCTCCAATTTTATGGCAAGCATCCCAAGGCGGCATCTCCTTTCTCTCTTTCTCTCCCCCTCTCTTTTTCTAGGGTTTGTAAAACAAGAAGAAAGGGTGTGTGCCCTTCTTAGTTGAAACAAGTCAGGTCCTGACCCGAGTCCTTTTGCAGCCCTTAATAACGTAGTCTGAGCTAGCTGGTATTAGGTGGGTTCGAGCCACTTTGGGTGTTCTAGTTCGATCCAGAACACCCAAAGTGCAGTCCTGGCTCTACCCAGGGTTCAACCAGGCTCGAACCAGATCCAAATCCAGTTTGCTGCTGTGCAAAGGCAGTGCAACAAGGGCCGTTAGTGCACCGCCCTCATTCTAGGCCGGTTCGTCCTCCAATTCGCGCACCGTCTACGCCATTGATTTCGTCTCGATGAGGCCAACCTAGATCCGGCGTGGTGCTGCCTCGACAACACCTCATTTTGTATGCCATCTTTGCACGTATATCAAGGTCCCCGTTTACGCATCCCGAGGCCGCGTCAACCACCTCGATGTATGTGCCAACATCTAGTCGTCTCCAATTTTGTGGCAAGCATCCCGAGGCAGCATCACACATGGCCCGTCAACTGTCGTGTTTACCCCCCGAATTTCATCTATTGGTTATTTGTAGCATGTTACCCCCCTACGAAGAGTGGGCCTTATTTTATTGTACTTTGAGGTAATACACGTACACTGGATGGTCTTCTCCAACGCACCAACGTGAATGTACGTACTTCTCTCTCCTACCATAGCCTACTTTTCCTGGTATTTACTTTCATCTGTCACCGACATGTGAGGTAGGATACCTAGCTCATAATACATCATCATTATTGGCTTGAGAGCATGTTACACCTATCCTGAGTTCCAACATAACTTTGGAGTAGTTCTAATTTTCTAGACTTGCGGTAGTTTCTCAACTGCCAACGGTGTCACGTTTCCTCACGCGAGAGGGACGGTTACTCAGCTAGCTTTTGTTATTCGGCGTGGTTATCAACTTTACAATTGTGCGATTAGGTTGCGTCTACTTATTACCATATTACTTGTTGCTGATCTCTACCTCTTTTAGTGACTTTGTTATTTCCGTTAGTTGTCTTACATCATCTTTTTTGGTATCAGGCTATCAACATTGATCATGTGTTTCTCAAGGTGTCTCTTACGAAGGGGGTTATACGGTTCGGAATGAAAGACACGCTTAGTTCAAGATTCATTGGGCCATTTGAGATTCTCCAACAGTTAGTGAAATGGCTTACAAGTTTGTTTTACCATCTGGATTGGCTAATGTACATCTAATATTCCATGTGTCTCTGCTTAGGAAGTACATCTCAGATCCATCTTATGTGATCGGATATGAGCCACTGGAAGTGCAACCGGACTTATCTTATAAAGAGAATTCGATTCATATTTTGGACCGCTAGAGCAAGTGCTGTTTACCAAGGTGATTCCTCTGGTGAAGGTTCTATGGCGACATTGCTCTACAAAGGAAGCTACATGAGAGACAGAAGACATAAAGAAGAAGTATCCCTTCTTATTCGGTGAGTTATGTCGATTTAAATTTTAAGGACGAAATTTCTTTATGGAGAAGAAGATGTTATATCCTATATCTCGAATATAATTCATTTAATTAATGGGTCTTGGGTTATTCAGCCCAATTTAGTTAATTAAGTGGATTTTAGTTAATTAAATTAATTAATAGGCCAGGGTAATTTAAGTTTATTTATGGCTCATTATTTAATTTAATAATAGATTTAGAATGGGGAAGTTATTAGTTAAGTCAAACTAGGCCCATTGGACTTATTAGTATTTTGAGTAGGAACCTAGTCTATTGTGGACTAGCCAAATTTCCACTGACCTTTAGGCATCCACATTTTGGAGATCCATTCCTTCAAACCTACTGGCCTGGCCTTCACTTCGTAATGGACTTTAACCAGTAGACTATATTTCCATTTATTATGGTCTCCCATATCAACTTCATGTAGTTCAACTACGGAGGGCCCTGGTTCTTTCGCCATTAGGTTCTGAAAGTTGCTAAGAACCTTTGATTCAATCTGGTTTAAGTGGTCTTGCTGCTATTCGGATTCTCCATATTGCAGATTCAGAGTTTGCAAGGGTAACAGCACGGTGATCTTAGAGCAATGAAACAGGCTCCAATGACATGGAACAAGCTACCTACATAAGCCCGCGTACACAACTCAAAAGCCAGAAGGGAGCTACAGTAACAGCAGTTGGAAGATGACAACTTAGTGGGTTGGTGGGGGAGCTACAGTGAAAGCTCGGAGAAGAAAGCGTCAAAGGCAAGGAGAAGGAGGCTGGTCAGGATAATGGGTGGGGGAAAAGAATCCCAGCAGAAAGTTGGATTGAAAGCAGGCGGAGGATAAAACCAGAGCAGAGGCTCTGAAGGTTCCACCCAGGAGGGTGACGGAGATTACCACAGTCCTAGCATCTACCGGCTCGCTTCATTTGACATTACCAATGGTGCATGTTACTTATAGCTTATTTGATTTTTCTCAATGTTTATCACCTTCTAACCAGACTATCTATTCTCTCATTTGTTGCATTTGTCCACAATGATTGCAGAGATTCTGAAGGTGTGCTCAAGAACTTCTTTTTAGATGTTAAATGTGTGCAGTAAAACTAAGGTAAGTTTGTGTCCTGCATTTGTTTATAGTATTAACTGCAATCTTGAAGTGCTGGACAAACTTTGTGAATCATTTTTTATGGTGTACCTTTTCTCTTTAATTATAATCCGTCTCTTTCACTCACACAACCATTTATACTTACTGCATTTATCATCACACGGATCCACAGATGTGACCATCAAGGTAGTCCCTGCAATATAATTGTGAAACCTTATCCATACTATATTCGATCTTCTGAATTATTCATCTTTTATAGTTTTTATTCACATTATAAATGTAGAGTAACATCCAAGTATCAACAAAGCTCTGCACTGCATTTGTTTGGAGCATTCATTGTGGTTCTGACGGACTCCAACATCCAACTCTCCCCCCTCCCCGCGCATGTGTGTCTCTGTGTGTGTGTGCGCGCCACATAATGATCATATTTATTTGATTTATCTTAGCTGTCTAATATTATCTCTTTGTCAGGCACCATCCTATTGGCTTCCTCACATTATCTCTGAACTATTTCTCTCCCTCCCTCCCTCCCTCACACGTGGGTGTGCACGTGCATGTGTAGCAGCCATTTCTTAGGATGACTTGAATCCCTATGCTTAACAAAATTTGATCAGCGATCAATCTCCATTCGAAGGGTATTTGAAAAGGAGATGAAAGAAAATTGCATTTGACAGTCAACTTGCACTCAATGAAGTTTGGTTTCTCTCTATTTTGTTGTCTCCTTCTCTATAGCATGCCAATCTACACTGGATATCTTTGTTTGGTTTCTCTCCATTCTCTCTCTCTCTCTCTCTCTCTCTCTCTCTCTTGTGTGCGCGCGCATGACAACCTGCACTAGATTTTTTTTTTTGGGAAAAAGTTATGGTTGTTTCTTTGATGATTTTGTGCAAAGACTTAACTGAGAAACCACTCTCCCCTCTATTCCAAACATACCAATCACCTTGTGTTGGATTGACAGTTATTTCAACCTTAGTTGTAGGATCTACACATTTTGCTATTCGTTCCCGTTCCCAAAAGCGCTCCTGCTCGCCATCCCCCTCCTACTCCCAAGGAAAATTTGAATGGTAAACTAGAAGACATCTCACTCCCATCTCGTTCCTACTACTGCTCCCATGACCACTCCGTGCAACTACAATTTCAACTAACATCTGTATCAGATTTATGTACTCAGTAAATTTGTCATCCTTGAGCCATCTTCTTAGCTTGGACCCCACTGAATGGCAATTTCACCATAGAAGCAATAATCTTGTATTTAGCCCATTTATCGGTAGACAACATATGGTAGAGTGTACTTTGCTCATTGGTGAGAGTGATATATGGCAGGCGGCTCTCTCCACGGTAGTCACGGAGATGTTGCACAGGTTCAGGCATGAGATGAGGAAGGCGAAGAGAAGGAAAAGGTTTCGTCTTTGAAGGGGAGGAGAACAGTGAAGGAAAGGATCTGTTGCGGATCCTATGGCTTCGGACATGATTGCGGGGATCAAGAAGGAATCTTCCCAACTAATTGAGGAGAATATGGGCATGTAATGTACCCACAACTTGAACCCCCACCCGACTCCTCCCATCTTCATCTGCCCTCCTCTCCTACCAATGAAATCGCCGTCGACACCGAAGATCAAGGAGGGTTGCAGATTGTCCCATTCAAAGAATGACATCAAACTTACGAAAGAAGGAAGCAATAATTGGGGGAGGGAGGTGGATCCCTTGTGGACGAATGGGATAATACTACATTGGAAAGTAAAGGTCTGGATATCGGCCAGAATATTCATGGTTAAATTGGGCAGTTCAGGAAATTGTGCAAAGGAAATTAGGGAATGTCGAAGGTATGTGAATATTCAGAAGGGGAAGAGGGAGTTGCAGAACTTATAGAAGGAATGAAAGATATTGTGAAAAGGAAATCTGTTGAAATTAGCATTTCCAATAACAGTTGGCATGTACTGGACCGGCTTGGTATTGGTATCGAGTAAGGCAGAAGTCTACTCACTTGTCACGTAGGGGATTCAGTGATGACGGAAAACAGCGAGCAGTTAGAGACATGATGTTAAGAAAAGTTGTAGATATTTTCTGCTTACAGGAGATCAAGAAGAAGACTATTAATATTAATTTCATTAAGAATGTTACCACATATAGGGAACCTGATTTTAACGACAGAAGAGCCTCAGGTTAAATAGGAGATATCATCATTGCATGGGATGAAATGCATTGGGAAGGTAACTTGCTGGAGATTGGTGAGTATTCAGTAATAGTGAAGCTGTGTCGTACTAGTAATACATGGGAGTTATCAGCAGTTGCTGGGCCGTATCACATTCAACATCAGCAGGAAATATGGAAGGAATTAACACTATGTCAACATAAATTTGTGTTGTCGTTTTATGTGATTTTAATCACATTAGATAGCCTTCAGACGGAAGCAGAAGGGGCACTTTTAACAGGGGATTGCAGCAATTTTGTTATTCGATTTAGGAGAGTGCACGGTCTAATGAGGAAGAAGAGCAAGAAACAGTCTTTCCACTGGAAAAGATGTGGATTGACAGCTGTTGGTGAATATGGACAGAGGAGTGTTGCATTATTCCGGAGAAGTAATACTTAATACTGGAATTAAGTCCTTGAGAAGTTTGTGTTTTTTATATAATTGGTGGGGTCATTTTATTGGGATTTTAAGGGCATTTACTTATAAAATGTCTAGTTAGTTGTTATTTTCTTTTCTTCACTGGGTAGAAACCTCTCCTATCCTTGATTGTACTTTATTTATTTCAATAAAATTGGTGTTACAATCCACATTTTTCTCAAAAAAAATCAGTAGACAACATGCACATTTTCTGAAAGCTATCAGTCAATGTGAAAGGTCCTGCTTATGTTTCTTTCCAGAATAAACTAGATCTCCTTTATCAACATTGACTGAGGACTTGGATTCTAGCTAGCTGCTGATTTAACAATACGCTTCCAGACAAGGTATATTAATATTAGATGTGGATTGTGCACCTGTGATCTGAATTTTGAAAGATTATACTTATGTTCGCTCAAGATGATTTTCTTTCATTGCACTTCACCACCCAGTCATCAATTCCCATTGCCATGTTCCAAGAAGAGCTGCGTTCATAGCATTGTTTTCAAGGCGTAGCCTAAAGATCTCTTCCGATTTCACAAGGGAGACTCCTTTGCCACCTCATTGACAGTTCCCCAAAGGAATCTCTCTTATGCTATCCATTTTTTTGTACTATGGTAGGCTTTATGAAAACTGATATGAAATGCTGCGTGATGCATTAATCATGGAGTTGGCATGGTAATTCTGTCAATCAGGAATATACTTGGCCTTCCAGGCATGGAATTCCGGGTCGGATCGGGTCCCATGATCGGGACCCACCGATCCCGATCCGATCTGATCTGGATCGGCCGGATCGGCTGATCCTGATGAAGATTAGCCGGTCCGGATCGGACCTATAAAAAAAAAAGGAAAAAATCAGAAAAAAATCAGAAAAAATTACGAAAAATATAAAAATGTATACATATTATTCAATGAATGTATAATAAAAATGAATGCAATTCATGCATATCCGTAAAAAATAAATATTAAAGACAAAGAACTCGCTAATAATTATTGTTGTGCACTAATTAAAAAAGACATTATGAAATATTTTATATGAAATTAATAAAAAATACCTTAAAAAGATCATATTTGTGATCTTTCATCATCCGACTCATAAGTTTGAGCTGGTGGGCCATAACCTACCGACATATATGTTGGATACCCATAGTCAAACAAGGAGCTAGCGAGGTCTTCGAATCCCCTTTAAATACCTCGAGGTGTCTTTGCTTGTTGGCTTAAGCTTTCTCTTGATTGTACTAGAGGGACATAAATGCCATACTAAATAAGTGGAGGTCTAGAGTACCCCTCAGTAGTGCTGTTGATATTTGAATACGGCAGTGTAGGAAGTGAAAAATGGGCAAATAAGAAGATGTATGTTCCCAACTGGGTCAATCATATCTTGCATGTCTTCAAATCCCCCTTGTTGTCCTTGTCTTTGGTTTTGAGTTCCTTCAGAATGACTCGGAGGTGCGGAGTAAACTTCGCGTCCTGAATAACTGCTCCGAAGTCTAAAACCTTCTGATAGTCCAACAGTAACAGTAGCGACAGTACACTAACTTCTTCAGCCTAGAAATACCAAATCTATTACCAACCTTCGTGTGAATGAGACTAAATGTACTCCAATTTCTTTTACACTGACTAGAAGAAGTATTTTATTTGAGTGCTCTCACTGCAATATACGCCAAATGGTTTATTGCAGCATGTCTATAATTAATTTGGATCCACCATTCAGCTGTTGCAAAAAAGGAAAAAAAAAAAAAGAGGACAATATTAATAATGAATGGTAATAATTCATTAAATTGTGTGTTTGGCTATTTATTATGTAATTCACCTGAAGTTGTCCTCATTATTACAGCCCTGACGTCCTCATCTCCATAAATGCTACTCTTTAATTTAAATATCTCCATCTACAAAATAAATGTAAATGACATAAGTTAATGATAGAAGATTGGATTTTCATAAACTCCTACTTTGTATGTTACCTCTGCTAAGGCATCTATCATTTCGTTTGTATTCCTTAATATTCTAGTAATCACATTAGTTGTGCCTTGAAGGACCTCTCCATCATTGTGTACGCTCTCATCACACTGATATCTTGGGTTGAAAAAATATCCTACGTTTAAATTAAGGTTCATTAGTTATCAAAATAAATATCATTAACATTAATCAAATAAAATCAAGTAGAAAAATAATAGAATTAACCAGCAGCATGGAGATCATGATGGAGAGTCGACTCCCATCTATCATCGATGATCCTCCGTCATTTTTCAAACGATGTAGGAATGCTTGCCTTCAAGTGCTCCTTTACTCTATCCATTGCCTTATATCAGAAAGGAGGTTCACCGAATCAAGTTGCTACGAAGATATTTTCTAATTGTCAATTTGATGCCTTCTACTTACTACGAATTACAAATCTTATGTTAAAGTTAGAAACTAAAGGAAGAGCATGAATGTATCATTTTACCTGAAAAGAGATACATCAAAGTCTGAGCTACTGCTAAGATATTGTTGAGTTTCCCTCGGTCTAATGCATCCAACTATATACTAAGAAATGCAAATCTTATCTATGTTAAAGTTAGAACTAAACCATAGAGTGCCTAGTCTCAAAATGAGGCTACTATATTCTAAACGTAGAATATCAGTTACCTACATTGTAAAACTATCGCTCTAGTCTTGTATTAGAATTTTAATCTACAAGTTACTCAGATCTCAAATAAGTCACTTTGCATGATATTTTATTTTTCATTTGGAACTAGATAATATGCTAGTATATTGCCAAAATGAAAAGTTAAACTATCACTCTGATTTTATATCAGAATTTCACTCTAAGTCACTTTGCATGATATTTTATTTTTCATTTGGAACTAGATAATATTCTAGTATATTGCCAAAATGAAAAGTTAAACTATTACTCTAATTTTAATCAAACACTTAACTAAACTTTGAATAAGGCACCTTGCATGATGGTCCATTACCTCAAATGTATTTTGTTTTTCATTTTAAGTACACTAAACTAACTTAAACATTAATCTAGACATTCTCATGAATTTAACTTCTCGATCATCGATCGTAAAATCATATATATCGCTTTGAGGTCATTATATGCATTTTAGTTGTCTTAATATATATTTATTTATTTAAGTTATGGTATTACTTAGCAAACACAAACTTAAGAACACACTGACTCTACTCCGTCATTCGTGCCCTATTTTCTTATAAGACCGCATACTACGATACATCAAAAAAACACAGACAAAAGTTAACTAATGTGCTAAAACTTTTATCATAAATCAATCTTGCCGACAAGACTTGATGTGCAAACTTAGTGTGCGGTCCCGACCGACAACTGCTTGCCAAGAACCACAAATCTCCTCTTTGCCTAAAACCAGAAACACTAGTACTTTACCCTCAAGAAATCATAGAGTCTAGTCATGCAGTGTGCCGGTACTTTGAACTAAACTAATTATGGCTTCAAAAGGGTTCCATAATAACACGAGATCAAGTGTTCATCATTTCAAGGCGATCATTCTTTCATAAGGATAACATTTATCAAGCAATTCTTTATGTGGCTCAATTTTCTTAGGACTTTCTCTACATCTTCTTGATTCTTAACTCGTATGCGTACGCCACTTATCATTACAATAGTCTTAGAATGTGAAGACATGAGAATTACAATTTTAATTAAGCAAACTTATGCATTATATATTTCAGTTCCAAGCCCACAATATTAATTTCCTATATTGTTAAACTATCAGTCTACTTTTTCGTTTAAATTTTAATTAAACAATCTAATAATTCTAGTTTATTATAAAAATTAACATCTAAATTAATAAGAAAATAATTCATTGATCTTATAACTAATTAGAAACTCATAACCAAAGGAGCAAAAATGCATCACCTTACCTGAAAAGGATATTCATCGAAGTTCGGGTTGCTGCTAAGATTTTGCCGAGTTGCCCCCAATTTAATGACCCAACTACTTCCTAAAAACTGCAAATCTATTATAGGTTAAAGTTAGAAACTAAAGGAGTAGGAATGTATCACCTTACCTAGAAGAAGATTCATCGAAGTTTGAGTTGTTGTTGAGATATTATTGAGCTACCCCCGATTTGATGTCTCCAATTACTTACTAAAACCATCAAATCTTTTTTAGGTTAAAGTTAGAAACCTAAGTAGAAGTAAGAAGGTATCACCTTACTTCAAAGGAGATTCTTCGAAGTTTGAGTTGCTGCTGAGATTCCTCGAGAGCTTACATGCCTTCAGACGCGTCTGAAGATGCTTTCCGAGGACCGGGAGCGGGAGCGCAACGAATGGCGGCGGGTTGATGCCGAGGTGACCTCCCTCCGAGTCCAGCTTGGAGTTGCGGAGCACGAGCGACTCAACGTTACCGACGTGCCCGCCAGCGAGCTCAAGAGAGAGGGCACAAGAGTAGGTTCACCGCCAGCATCGCTATATCTGACGGCCAGGCTGGACTAAGCCTGATGGGGCCACCACCACCACCGACTAGTATGCCAGAGGGACACAATGAGGTGCAGAGTTAGTATGATGAAGGCGCCGAAGAGAGCCAGCCCTAAGCGGCTGTGATGTTGATGATGTATTTCCTTTTTGAGTCCTGATGACGGGCTTTTTATCTTTTACATGTACATGAAACTTGCATGTATGAATGAAGCTTTTGGACCTCTATTGTCTAATTTGACTCTGAATTTCCTCAAATACCTGTGCCTTACGTGTAACTTGAACAAACATGTTAAATATTTGTTCTGTCTTAGCCCCTTGCCCAGTTAAATAACCGACTACTTTATCTTATCCTTGGTGGAAGGGTCAAGGGGCGAAGCCTTTATTTAATAAAGGTAAATAAAGACGATTGAATACAATAATTAAAATGCAACATACAAGCATGCAAATGCTCTCTGAAAATTAAAGACATACAATATTTATGATCTGACAAGCAAATGCTAATTGAAATATTTTTGTTTTGCAATTGCAATTTTCGAAATATCCATTTTTTTTTGTCATATTCAAATTTTTTGTGATTTTTGGAGTATTCAATTTTTTGTAATTTTCAAATATTCAATTTTTGTGATTTTCAAATATTCAATTTTTTTGGTGATTTTGAAGTATTCAATTTTTTTTTGTTTCTTTTGAAATAAGACATCAACTAAATAAACTAAGGGCCGGGATGGTACTTGGATCAAAAGAATATATTCGTTCATTAACTTAATTCCCAAATCATCTTTTAATAATCTAATCCAGACTCATTGTACTTGAATTATGTTCATGATCGTGATCCCATTCGATGGTCTAACCTTTAGTGAACCTAGGCCATTCCTCAAGTTTGGAGTACGCCTCTTTAGAAGGAAAGGGAAGAATTAGTCTAGAAAGCCAGCGAGAGGGTTCCGGAGACTCAAAAAGATGTTCCTCCTTTACCCTATCATCCGTTGGGGTTCGGTCATTTTCACTTTTTGCGGGGTATTTATCGACCTTGTGCTCCCTTTTATTTGATTTTGTAGCCTTTTGATGTAATGTTTGTAATGTAATGGCCTTTTGATTCTGTTGGCTTTTGCCTTCTGCTTTTTCTTTTGCTTTTTTGTGTGGGGCGGATCTCCCCCCCCCCCCCCCCCCCCCGTTTTTTTTTTTTGACGGCCTCCTATTAAGATGACGGGTATTTTCGATAGTCCATTCTAAGCCTCGTTCGGACATCGTGGGCTGAGAATGAAAGCAGAAGTTTTGTTTAACAAGAATGAATTGTACTTTACACCTTTAGTCAAGCTTTCGGTATTCTTTGGGCTTCGCATCTCTTGTTACTCACGAACCAAATGTGTTTGTGTGCGCAATAATGCATTCGAATTAGATTATCAAAGGCTAATAAGGGAATTTGAGTTTCCAAATTTTCAAGCTCCACTGGTCCTTGCACTATGCTGATCGACACACTTATCTAAGGGTAGTACTTCTTCAGATATAAACTATTCCAGGGATGAGATAACTCTTGCCCTTCTGAATTAACTAAGCGATAGGCATTACTAGGAAAAGCATGCGAGATAACATAAGGACCTTTCCAATTATGTTGAAGCTTAGAACGCGGACCGCCATATTTTACAAATATTCTTTTAACAATCATTTCACCAACTTTGAATTTTCGTTCAATGACTTTCTTTTGATAAAAACGTGGTAATCTGTTCTGATATACACGTGCAAGATTAGCGAATGACCATCTTTTCTCGTCTAAAAGTTCCAATTGAGCCAGGAGTGTGTAGACACGCATTTTTGGCCCATTCCATAGATCGATTTGAGCTTTATTGTGTTAACAGGCCTTTGTGTTGATCTTTTTGTTGTTTCCCGCTCATTTGAATTCCTTGAAATTTAATTTCTTTTTGTCAAAAAAATATTGTCACAAAACGTTCATTTTTTTTAAAAAAAGTGCATGATTTCAAAACTTTTTTCATCTTTTGCATTTGGATTTTAAAAATATTCATTTTTTAAAAACTTTTGTCAAGTCCATCCGATGTCCAGAGTGCTGGCCGTCTGATCCATCAGACGACCATTTTAGAAAGCTGGCCGTCTGAACATCCTTCAGACGACCACCTTGCTGGCCGTCTGAGTTCAGACGGCCAGGTTGCTGGCCGTCTGAGTTCAGACAGCTAGATTTCTAGCTGTCTGATACTTCAGACGGCCACCTCTTTGGTCGTTTGATCATCTAGTTTTCCGTGATTATCCAAATCTTTTTTACACCTTTCTCTCAGATTTTTGACCATTTCTTCCACATTTTTTCACCCTAATGGATTGAGATGAAGGTGATTTAGGGCTTAGGTGTCAACTTTTGATTGGTTTTGGCCTAGACTTTGTTGAAGAGATCTCTATCCAACCTTCTTTATCCTCATCCATTGGCCCACGAAATGGGGGCTTCCTAGGGTTTTAACTTGACCTCCTTTGCCTATTTAAGCTCTCCTTTACCTTGGGAATGGGCCGAAGGGGGTTTCACTAGAGTGAGGGTACCATTTTACATCAAAAGAGAGAGAAAAGAGTGATTTCAAAGTCTAGCATTAGACCTCTTCTTTGGAGCTCGTGGGAAGAATACAACTATGGAATCTTGGAGGCTCTAAGAAGGAAGAATGTGCCGTCAATCTTGTGCCCATGTAACACTCTCTTCAACGTCAAAAAGGGAACCCTACTCTCCTCTCTCATTTTATCATTTCTATCATTCTCTTCATAGTCCCATACATGCATGCACTAGTCTAAGATTTTTTTGAGTTATATTGAGAGCCATTAGAAGGCCAAATTGCTGACCTTCTGAATGATCAGACAGCCAAACAGCTGACCTTTTGAAAGTTCAGATGGCCAAATTGCTGGCCTTCTGAAGCAACAGATGGCCAGGGTGGTGGCTGCCTGATCTGTCAGACGGCCAGGTAATTGGTCTTCTGATATGTTAGACGGCCATCAATTTGGCCACCAGGTAGGTCATGTTCAGAATTGTTTTTAGTGATATTTTTCTTGATCCTTGTTGTTTTGAGGTTCTTTTTTTTGATGTGATTTACATTTAATACTCCTTTTGGGGGGTTGGTGGAAGAGCCTCCGCACATTTTTCTAGGAAAGACTCTCTTTTAGATTAAATCTCTGTTTGGGGATTCTCACATGAGCAGAAAAGTAGTTCAAATAGAGAACCTCCGTTAGTCTCCGTACTCCGTGAATTCCTGCACGGTGACCGAGCTGGTTGTACCTTGAATGAGTCCTATTAAAACCTTGGGATTGAGACGAGTGTATATTTTTAGCCTGAAATTGAACATTCAATAGGAAATCTTTTTTTAAGAGTGTGCTACTATGTCTCAAAACACAAAGTACACAGGTCTGAACTCTAAATTAACATTTTTGCTTGTTCAACTTGTTTGCAAAACAAAGGAAAATGAACAACATGTTTTCAAATCCCATGTTCCAAAGTGAATTTCCTTTTGAGACAGAAGACATGAGAGCCAGTACATATGTATGTATGCTCAACACGCATCAAGGGGATGCCTCACGTCATGAGGATCCAGACGAAGTCTCCTCCTATGGAGGGGATGAACAAGTTAGTCTCAAAGTTGGAAGGTCGGCGACATAGAATCCTAGTGATGATGCTGACTTAATCAGGGTGCTGGCAAGGTACACACCTTAGCAACTTATCCATATTGCCTCAAAAGGAAAGACTTCAATCAATCATCCCGCCTTTCCAGATCTATCCCGCACACCTTACCAGGCATCTTCAAACAAAGCTCCCTGCAAGACTCAATTGGAGTCCAATCCAAATGTTTTAGTTCCACCCATTTTTCCTATTGCAGCCACATCTTGACAACCAATCTCTCCAATCCCGACCTCATCAAAACTAGTTGGACCTCCATAGTACGTTTCTAAACAGGAAATGGAGCCTTACCTTAGAAAATTACTTGCTGAATCATTAACAATTTCTAAGCCATATTCCTTAGTTGAATAGTGCAAACTTCTTCCAGCATATTTTCCACCTGGATTTAAGGCTACCACCACTCCTGCCAGGAATCCTCGGCAGTACTCTGTTGTTCCTTTGCCAAACAGTTATGGCATGCCTGCTCCAAAGAGAACTTCCTACCCCCCACTTCCAGAGTCTTTGGGTGATATCTTCTTTGCTATTATGGCTTGCAAAGTCATTCAACTTCCACCTCAGAGGGAAGGAATTTCTCCCAATGTGGATACCTCCAAATACTGTCCTTATCACAGAGCTCCTGGGCATGTCATTCACAATTGCTTTGCATTTAGAGATTGGGTTTATGACATGAACGATGAGGGGCGTATTAATTGGAAAGATGTCAGAATTGCTGTCTCTAATTTGAAAGGAAGGAATCGGGACCTTGGCATTGTAGGTGCTTAGAATGACCGTGTGATTAACATGAAATATCTATGTTGTTTAGTGTAAACTAACCTATTAAAACAGCAACTAAAGTGCAGTGATCGCCAGAAACTTTTAACTAGAAAGTTTCAAAAGAGATATGATCGCCTACCTTTCAAACGCGGAAGATTGAGTCCTTGGTTCCCCTTCCTCAGCCGGCTGAAGAAAGAGAGCCCTTTCTTTGCTTCTTTGTTCTTGCTATTGAATTTGAGGTTGAGGATCGTCCAGAAGTGGTGCTTGATTTCCCCTTTTGATCTCTCGTTGTTGTTGAGTGCAGCAGAGACAGAAACAAAATAAAAACGAAGAATGATGATGAGAATTTAAGTAGAAGCAATATCTGAACTAATCATGATGTTAAGCATATTTAAAACAGCAAACTCACTTGTTTAATGGCTTTGAAACCCCTTAGATCAAGTAGGTTTTTGAAAGATTATGCTGTGGTGTGTGTTTGCATAAAGTGAATATGAAGAATGAAGATAAAAAATGCAAATGCAGTAATGAAAAACTTATGCCCAGTCGGTTGAAGCCTTGAAAGGATGAAGATCTTGAAAGAGACGCCGACTTCTGGAAATGGCAGCGCTCCGGCGTTACGACGTTGCTTCAATCTTCAACTCGCTATAACGCTATGGCTCAACTTAACTCAATTCTCTTCTCTTCTTTTTTTCTCTTCAACATGCAGGGTATTTATAGACATTTCTTGCGTTCGCGATTAACATAGTAAAATTCCGAATTTATCCATCTTAACCGACAGATAATTACTAATTAATTCATCTTTATCTGTAATTATCTAAAACGCGTCCACCATGGCTGACGCCTTTCAGATTAATTAAGATAAGGATAAATATCCGGGAAAACTTATCTTTATCTTTATTAGCTAAAACGCGTCCACCTGTGTAGACGTCTTTTAGACTAATTAAGATAAGGATAAACATCCGGAGGGGAAGTTAAAATTACTTAGGAAACTTAAAACGCGTCTACCTTACCAGACGCCTTTTAGTTAATTAATTAATTAATTAAAATTCAAATTTAAACGTTAAAACAGGAATAAACTCTAAATGGCGTCCACTTTGGTCGACGTCTTTTAGAATTCTTCATATTTTAACTCAAAATTGAACTAAAACCAATTCAATTGATTAACTTAAACACATCTGTTAAACCCGACACTTAAAAATTAATTAATGATTAATTATCAGACCATTTCGAGGCATTATTATATGATATGAAATTTACTCGAAATGATGTCAAAATTAGCGTGTCTACAGCTGCCTCACCTTGGCATCGTCTTTGCAAGGGAGTGAAATGAAATGGAATGTACTGAAAAGGTGATGCCAAGGTGTGATGAGACACGCTCTTAACATCACATGATTGGAATTTTTCTCAAAATCATCAATAAAGATAGCTCAATGAAATCAATGGAATTAATCCTGTCTGGATGAAGTAGACAAGGAAATAAAATAAGGTCGATCAACCTCCTCGGAGTGGGAAGTACCCCAGGTCATAGACACTGCAGGTTTCATCATGGGGAGCGTTTGCCAGCCAATGTGGACGTGTTGCAGCCATGATGGATCTTTAAAAGAAAACAATAATATCGGATAAAGAATCCAATCAAGGATAAAATTCCAAGGATATCTTCAAGCGAACCTCAAAGATAATCAAGATACTCAATTCGGAATGGAATATTTCATATCATGTTGGAGTTATTTGATTAATGGTCTGAAATTTAATCAGTAATTAATTCTTATCACAATGATTTCAAAGTCCTATATGATGCATGCTGGGCTAAAATAAAAATATAAAGTCAAATAAAATATAAATTAATCAAGGATAATATTGTTAAATTGTCATTAATGAGTCAAGATACCAATTCTTGTAATTCAGTGCTAAGCCGAAGCTCATTTATCCACGCACCGTTTCACAAAAGTGGAACCATCGTCCCCACTAATTAACAATCCAACGGCCTATCCATGCGATTAAGAATCCTCTGGAATTATCACTGTTTTTTTGTCGAAGGGGAACTCAAATTCCAGTTTCATCAAAACCATAAGGTCCTTGATATACTCTAATAAATACTTAATATATAGTAATGCAAATTAACTACATGAAATAGTACAAGGGTAGAAATAACCGTCCTTTTTAGCCACGGTCGGGACTTGAATTCCACAATGGGATTTTCTTGACATTTCCAGCTTTACTCAGGCTTTCTTGAATTTCCTGCAATCAAAATTATTAATAATTCCAAACAAATATTCAATTTAAACATTAAAATCACAGGATTTCGGGAAAATCATATAAAAGCTAAAACGCGTCGTGTCGAGCAGACGCCATTCAACTTTGAAACGCGTCAGGTATCATAGACGCCTTTTACTCACAGAAACATGTTTTTGGTTGTTCTCTATCCGAACTCCAACTCTATCAATGCCTTGTGTCCTGTATACAACTTGAACAAACAGGTTAAGTATCTGTTTAGGCTTAGCCCCTTGCCTGACCAAATAAATGGTCAATTGATCTTTTCCTTCAATAAATGGTCAAGGTGCATAGCCTTTATTAACAAAGGTAATAAGAATAATCAGACTTAAGCAAAATGCAACATGCAAGCAAACATATGCTCACTGAAAATAAAAGGAATGAAACATATTAAATGCAACAAGCAAATGCTAATCGAAATATTTTTGTGGTTTTGAAATATTCATTTTTGTTTGGGTTTTGAAATATGTATTTTTTTTTAGATTTTGAAAAATGTACATTTTTTTTGAATTTTTGAAATATGTACTTTTTTTTTTTTTTGAATTATTGACTACGCAATTTTTTTTTTTGAATTTTGACATATGCATTTCTTTTTGAATTTTTGACTATGTATTTTTTTTTTTGAATTTTTGACTTAGTATTTTTTTTTTTGAATTTTTGACTTATGTATTTTTTTTGAATTTTTGACTATGTATTTTTTTTTTTTTTTTTGACTAAAAGACCAGTATGGTACTTAGATCAAAAGATCATATTTATTAACTTAATTTCCAAATTGTTCTTTAACAACTTAACTTAAAACCCATCGTGTTTGAACTTGTGTTTCCATTCGTGATCCCATTTGATGATTTGACCCTTAGTCAATCTAAGCCATTCTTTAAGTTTGAAGTACACCTCTTTAGAAAGAAAAGAAGAATAGATTTAGAAAGTCCATGAGAAGGTTCCGGAGACCTAAAAAGATGTCCCTTTTCAACCCTAATATATGTTGGGGTTCGGTCATTTTCTTTCCGGGGTATTTATCGACCTTGCGTTCCCTTTTGTTTCATTTCATGGCCTTGATGTAACGTTTGTAATGTAATGGCCTTTTGATTTTTCCCTTTTTTTTTTTTTTTTTCATTCTTTTCTTTCTTTGCTTTGCTTTGGAACGGATCTCCCCCATTTTTTTATGACGGCCTCCTACTAAGATGGCGGGTATTCTTGGTAGTCTATTCTAAGCCTCGTTCCGACATCATGGGCCGAGTGTAAAACAGAATTTTACTTTAAAAGGAATGATTTGTACTTTACACCCTCAGTCAAGCTTTTGATATTCTTTAGGACTTGGCATCTCTTGTTACTCACGAATCAAACGTGTCAGTGTGTGTAGTGGGTTTGAAGTTAAATTATTCAGACTAACGAAGAAATTTGAGTTTATAAATTTTCTGATTCCACTGGTCTTTGTACCATACTAATCGACTCTTTAACCTAAGGGTAGTATTTCTTAAGGTGTAAACCATTCCAGGGATGATTTAGCTCTTCTCCTTCTGCATTAACAAGACGATAAGCATTACCAGGAAAAGCGTGCGATACAACATAAGGTCCTTCCCAGTTGGGTTGGAGCTTAGAACGCGGACCACCAGGTTTTACAAAAATTCTTTTAACAACCATTTCACCGACTTTGAACTTTCGTTCAATGACTTTCTTTTGATAAAAACGTGCTAATCTGTTTTGATAGGCTTTCGCATGATTAGCAGCTGACCATCTTTTCTCGTCTAAAAGTTCCAATTGAGCAAGAAGTGCTGAACGATGTTCATCAATGGAGAATTCTTTGTTCAATTGTACTCTTAATGACGGTATAAGGATCTCATATGGAACTACCGCCTCCATTCCAAATGTTAAGGAATAAGGAGTCTGTCCAGTGGGCGTGCGGATTGAAGTTCGGTAGGCCCATAGAGCCTCAACCAATTTTTCTGGCCAATCTGCGAATTTGTTAGATTTACACGTCTTTTTGATAATTTTTATCAAAGCCTTATTAGTTGCCTCTGCTTGGCCATTGCCTTGCGGATAATAAGGAGATGAATGATGCAATGCAATTTTGTACCTGTTGCAAAGGTCCTTCAATTCCTGTGACACGAACTGCGGTCCGTTGTCGGTGACGATGGTACTTGGAATTCCGAATCTTGTGATGATGTTCTTCATGATGAATTTGCAGACGGTTGATGCTTTGATCTCCACGTACGCTTCAGCTTCTGCCCACTTGGTAAAGTATTCCGTTGTCGTGAGAATGAAAGATTTTTGCTTGATGCCGGAATCTGGGTTACCAAGAGGTCCAATAATGTCGAAAGCCCACATGGAGAAAGGCCATGGGGAAGAAACAGGATGGAGTGAAGATGCAGGAGAATGAATTTTGTCGGCGTGAAGTTGACACTTAGCACACCTACGGACATATCCTACACAATCTTCTTCCATGGTTGGCCAATAAAATCCTTGTCTAAGGATCTTCTTTGCTAGCATCTGTCCATTGACATGGCCACCACAAACTCCACTATGAGCTCCTTCCATAACCTTCCAAAGCTCATCATCGTCTAAACATCTCAGAAGAACTCCATCAAAACCTCTCTTGTATAGTGCTCCCCCAACTAGGGTGTATCGTTGAGCAACTCTCCTGATAGCTCTCTTTTCCTCAGTTGTAGCTTCTTCATGATACGATTGATCTTCACAATATTTTGCAATTTCATAATACCATGGCTTCTGTTCATCATCCATCTCTTCTAACAGCTCCATCAACATGATTTCTCTTTTTTCCACAATACTTCCATCTTTGAATTTCTTCAGCAACTTCTCCTTAGTTCTAAGAAATGAAGGATCTTTCACGGCGGGTGAAAGACGCCTATGAACTATGATTGATTCAGATTGCTTGCTGATAGGAAAATCAAGGGAAGATGCAAGTGAAGCTAGAGCGTCAGCTAGGATGTTTTGATTTCTAGGGACATGGACAAAGATCAATTTTGTGAAAAGCTTTGAGTAAGCAGAAGTAAGTTCTTGATATGGCTTGAGCTTGGGATCAAGAGTTCGATACTTGGTCAGCACTTGGCGAAGAATTAATTGGCTATCACCCACAATCCTGAGTTTGGTGGCACCATGAAAATGAGCAGCCTCGAGACCAGCAAGAAGTGCCTCGTATTCAGCTATGTTGTTGGTGACTGGAAAATCAAGCTGAAAGGCTTGTGGAATGGAGACACCTTCAGGTGATAACAGAACGATTCCGATCCCCTTTCCATGAGAATTCAGAGCTCCGTCAAAATGCAGAGTCCACATATCATCTCTGATTTGATTTACGGACATCAGTTCCTCATCCGGAAACTCTGATCGCACTGGATCAAATCGAGGAAGAGGATGATGAGCGAGATGTTCTGCTATGGCATAGCCCTTGATCGCTTTCTGTTGAATGTAAATGATATCGAATTGGGATAGAAAGCTTTGCCATCGCGCTAACCTATCAGTAAGAACGGATTTCTCCAGAAGGAACTTGATCGGATTCATCCTAGCGATGAGGTGGACTTCATGGGCCAGAAAATAATGCTTCAATTTCTGCACAACCCAAACCAATGCTGCACATGTTTTCTCCATCGCCGTATATCTCTGTTCAGCGGGGTTGAGAAGTTTAGAGAGATAGTAGGCTGCCCTCTCTTTTCCTTCTTCATCCTCTTGTGCTAAGACAGCCCCCACTGCATCATCCAGGACAGAAATATAAAGTATCAATGGTTTGCTTGGAGATGGTGGTCTCAAAACAGGAGGACTTGCCAAGTAGTCCTTTAATCCATCAAATGCCTCCTGACACTTATCGTCCCAATTGAATTTGACTCCTGGCTTGGTAAGCTCGTAAAACGGCTTACACCTTTGTGAGTGCTGGGAGACAAAACGGCGAATAAATTGTAACCTCCCGATTAATCCTCTTAATTCTTTCAGGTTTTTGGGAGGTGGCATTTCTCTGATAGCCTTCGCCTTATTGGGATCGATCTCAATTCCCCGTTTGCTGACAATGAATCCAAGCAATTTCCCTGAAGATACCCCGAATACACATTTCTTGGGGTTCATCTTCAACTGATACTCTCTCGATCTCTCTAATACCCTTGCCAAAACTTTGGCGTGCTCAGCCTTCGTTTTAGACTTAACCAATAAGTCATCCACATATACTTCCAAATCTATATGCATCATGTCATGAAATATTGCCATCATAGCCCTTTGATAAGTGGCTCCAGCATTCTTCAATCCAAATGGCATGACGACATAACAATATGTTCCCCAAGGTGTAGTGAATGAAGTCTTCTCTTGATCCTCTTCTGCCAGCTTAATCTGGTTGTATCCTGAAAATCCATCCATAAACGATAATGTCTCATAGCCAGCAGTGTTATCGATGAGTACATCAATATGAGGCAATGGAAAATCGTCTTTAGGACATGCCCGGTTCAGATCGCGGAAGTCAATGCAAATTCTGACCTTCCCGTCCTTTTTCATAACCGGGACTATATTGGCCACCCATTGTGGATAAAGGACAACTCTAATGAATTTGGCTTTGTGTAATTTGTCGACCTCTTCCTTCATCTTTAAAGCCATTTGTGGGTGGAATCGCCTTAATTTCTGCTTGACCGGACTAGCTCCATCCTTTAATGTTAACCTGTGTTCAACTAAAGATGAGTCTAACCCCGGCATATCCTCGTAACTCCAGGCGAAAGTGTCCTTATAATCCTTAAGCACTTGTACCATTGCCTTCTCATCCTCTGCAGAAAGATTTTTACTGACGAGGACAACCTTAGGTTCGTCTTCAGTCCCTAAGTTTATTTCTTTTGTGGGCTCTTCGACGGCAGCTGAGGGTTCATCAAATCTCTTCACTCCACTGGCATATGCCTCAGCTGCGTCCTCATCATCTTCCTCATCTTCAACAATGGGGTCCTTTTCATGCACTAACTCGTATACCCCGTACCCATCATTGACTGACTCATCATCTGTATAATCTTCTGGCATCTGAATTGGATCTTCTAAAAGCTGAGGGATTAAAGAGCAAAAGGAACATTTATCAGCCAAATCCTGGAGGTATCTTTCTGGAATTTGCCTACCCTTAGGCTTCCTAGACTTCCTAACCTGCCTAAAACTAGACTTCCTAACTTTACTAAACTGCCTATCATAACCTAATGAAGATGAAGCAGGATGAAAATCCTGGGATACAAGCGGAAATACAGGGGAATCCTCCCGTGGGGAGGGACAGAGTAGATCTAAGAGAGAATCTTGACCGACGGACCCGCGCGATGGGGTGTAATCGGACAAGTAAGATGTTTCCTCGATGAGGATTTGGGAAGAATTTGTTGTAAAATTGGCGTTTTTTTTTGGACCATCGAGGAGTTAAACATAAAGCAAGAATGGATGCAAATGGAAGGAAGATCAAACAGAGGAAGCGGCACCAAGGCCAAAGGATTAGGGGGATCATATAGCAATATGTCCCAGATTAGATCATACATCCTCTCTAGGTCAAGAGGAGGTTGTGGAATAAAGTCCCGAGGGGACAGAGTAATCATAATGGGCGGGGCTCGTGGAATATCTTCAATTATGACCCGCGACCAAGTCGGGGTCAAGAGTAGTGTACGAAAAAGAGTATGGAGCATTAGGACATGTGAAGGATATGTCCCCCTCCAGAGCAGATCTGTTGTATAACCAGCTTCATAGGGGTCATCTGGCTCCCCTTCATCAGTTTGTTCGGACAGCAGTATCCGCTTGTCAAAGATTGCGCCAGGGCTCTCAATTAGCTCGTCGATCTGCGGTGGCCACTTGGGTTCTGCAGGATCTAGAAATAGTCTGTTCAGTGCTATATATAGGTCCCTCAGGTCGAACCATCTGTACCATTCGCATTCGGGGTCATGGAATTTCCTCCTTTTCATAGGCCGCAGAGCCTCTAAGGATTGGTACGTAAGTAATTCGGAACAATGTCTGGCCAAGTCCCTCCCATATATGTCATGGAAGTCAAAACATGAAGTAATGACCACCGTGTTGTCGTGACTAAGTATGGGCCCTTTCACGAAGTGTGTATATAGAGTCCATGTTAAGGGATCTCGGCCTTCTTTCAGTGGTGTGGACATTGTTTCCAAGATTTCTTGACCGTCTTCGATTTCTGCTTTCTGAACCAGATCTTGCTTTAGCTTCATTGGCCTGTAGCCCAGACCGCTTCCAGGTACTGCCTGATGATCTTTAACAGGAGTGGTCCTGCCTTGCAACTGTGTGCCCAGACCTTTCCCAGGCTTGTAGCCGTTCTTCATCATAATCCTCCATCCTGGGGTACTCATGCACTTCCCCCTTTTGATAGCATTTAATGGGTATGGAGAAATAGTAGCGGCTTTCAAAGGATCAGCCACTGGACGGTAGACCTGTAATACCGACAGAAAAGGTTGTCGGCCAGGTAAAACAGCAGACTTAATATTCAATGTATGAGCAGCAGCAAGGATCGGCATACTCGTCACTTTAATAATTCGTCCTTTGTAAGGGAATTTGAGGCATTGGTGATTCGTAGAAGGAATCGCCTCAAGAGTTTTGATATAAGGACGTCCCAGAATGGCATTTATGGAAGGGTCGATTTCTAGAATATGAAATTCGACCTCTGCATGACTTACTGGACCTAGCTCCACCTTTAAATAAACCATTCCCAGAGGGGAACGGGTAGAATTGTCATATGCCGTAACTGAGATGGGGCTAGGCAGCCATTTCTCCTTGGGCACACCGCATAGCTCCAGGGTCTTCGGAGGTAAAACGTTAATTGAAGCCCCTGTATCAACCAGGCATGCATCCACGGTCTTCTTGCAGATATTGACCGTGATGCTCAGAGCCATGCTTCTGGCGGCTGGCGGTGCTAGTTCCGATGTGTGGAATGTAATTGAGGGCTGATCCCCCTGAGGAACTAGTAGTGCTGCAATTTTCTCTACCGGCACGTCTTCGTTGACCATCACCTTCTGTAGGTATTCCATCAAGGCTTCTTGGTGAATCTTGAACCTTTTAATCAATTCAAGTACAGTGATCCGTGCCGGTGTTCTGTCCAGATGTTTCAACAAGTCATATTGAGTGCCTGGTGCACTCTCTTCATTATGGGCTTCCTCAGTCGGCTGTGATGGGCCGTCTCTGACTGTGGACTGAGGAAAGACCTTGTTGAAAATCCTTCCACTCCGGAGCGCATGTTCCTCGACCGTGAAGGATCCGGGTGACACCTTGAGTACCGCAGAGTCGGGTGGCGTAAGTGATGCGGAGGGTTGATGCGTAGGTGGTGGCGTTGGGTTAGGTGGTGATGGCGCGGTGCGGATTAAAGGCCTAGATGGTTGGATGGTAGATGGGTAAGTGGTTGGCGAAGTGGGGAATGGGACGCGTAATAGCGGTCTGGATGGTTGGGGCATATCTGGGTAGGTAGTGGTAGCGGGTGAAGTAGGAAATGGTACGCGTAGTAATGGCCTAGATGGTAAAAGGGGCGCGTTATTGGTTTGCGGGGGGGGTATATGATGGAGGCGTAGGAGTGCGGGGCGTAATGGGTCTAAGGAAGGTGGGTAGTGGTAGTGGGTTATTGGGTGAGGGCGAATGATATGTGGGTGTGGGTAGAGGGGTGATGGTAACGGGTTGTGGTCTGGGTATGTGGATGGTGCGGCGTGGTAGTCGCTCTGCGGTACTTTGAACGTGACCCGTTGAATAAAGAGAGGAAGAGTCCTCTATCCTCCATTGTTGCCCACGACCAGCCTCAGACTGGCTGTTCGTTAGAATGGGAGCAACCTGGTTCTGGTTCTGGTGCTCCGGGAGTGGATTCTGCACTATGCCCATGTTGGGTAGTGCTGCTGCTTGTGTCGGTGGTCTTGCTTGCTGCTGCTGCTGCTGTTGCGGTCTCCTCGTCTTCAGGGCTGTTATGTATTTCTTCATTTCCTCCCAGTCTATGCCGCCCTGCTCGTTGAGATCATGAATATAATCTCTGAATTGGAAGCAGGTGTCAATGGTATGCCCAGGTTGCCTATGGAAGTAGCAATACCTGGACGTATCGGCATTTTGAGGCCAGACGGCCTTTTCCCTTGGCAAAACTAAGGCGTTAGCCGCCATTAAAGCACTGAAGATATCGGCCAAGGATTCTGGGAGTGCCGGATATTCTGCCCTCTTCGGGCCTGGAGGTCTCCTCTGCTGGTTGTAGTCACCAGGAGGAGGGACATTGTGGTACGCCGGCGGTGCGCGCGGCTGGTACTGTGGCTATTGCTGCTGCTGATACTGCTGCTGCTGGGGTTGCTGGTACTGCTGTTGCCGTTGCGGCTGTTGCTGTAGCTGTTGCTGGTTCTGATTCTGATTCGGCTGTTGGGGCCGCTGATACTGTTGTTGGTATTGGGGGTTCTGCTGCTGTCTGTACCCTTGCTGCTGTGGCCTCTGGTACTGCTGCTGACTCCTCACGAACTGGGGCGAGTTATTGTTCATGGTACTCACTTGCTCATGAGAGAGCGTGCCCTCAGTAGTCGGACCTGTGCTGGAAGAGTTCGGCACTGCAGGCTTCCGAGGCGGAGGCCTGCTAGGTCTATGAGGATCAAAGACGCTAGAGAATGTAGCGTCCTTGAAAGCATTCTGGCAGTACCGTGCTCTTTCATAGAGCTCTGCCATGTTAGTCAAATTGTTCAAGGAGAGGACGAGCTTGAACTGGGGCGTGGCATTAGAAATTAACATTTTCACTTGTTCAGACTCGGACAAGTGATCCTTCACCTTTTCAGCCAGACCCCGCCACCTGTCAGCAAAACTGACAAACTCCTCATCAGGTTTCATCTTTTCTGCAATGAGGTCCGTGATAGACAAGGAGGGTGCAACTCTGTCCTGGTATCGTTGAATAAATTTGCGTGAAACGATACCGTAATCCTCTACTTCTGAGGGTTCCAGGGAAAAGAACCACTCGAGGGCTGGTCCCTCTAGAGATCTCCTGAACAAGAAGGCCAACGACCTCTTGTCGTTCTGCCAGAAAGAGGATTCATACATAAACTCCTTCAGATGTGTGAAGGGGTTACCAGTACCGTTGTACTTTCGGTACACTGGCATTTCAGAGGGTGGTAGATGGAATACTGGCAGACTCGGTAGACTGATCTCTGACACAGCTTTGACCCCCATCATTTTCTGAAGGTTATTAAATTGCTCATCCATACGCTCCATTTTGGCCAGCAGCGTTTGTGTGGTCAGATCTGCCTGGGGAGGAGGAGGAGGAGGAGGTACTTGGTAGGCCGGCTGCCTAGAGTACGTTGGGCAGGGTGGACAATAGAGGGGAGGTCCGGCAGAGCTTCCGCCATGCCCGAGGGCATTTTGATAAGCAGGCGTTTGCGGTCTAGCCGGTTGCCTAGATGATGAGAGCTGCGGCCCAGCTGGCCGAGAAGTAATATGAAGGCCCTCCACGGCCTGATGGATATAAGGAGGAGGAAAAGAAGGTTGCTGAGGAACAGCAGGGGGAGCCACAGGGTTCGGCTCGGCAGGCTGCATGGGTGCCTTCCCCTTCAAAATAGATTGGATCGCCTCGAACTGCTGAGGGTCCAGTCGGGAGGCAAGAACTCCCAGAGCATTGATGAGATCCGTAGGATCAGAGGATGAGGGATCATTCTGATTCATGTCCCCCTCAAGATCAGGATTAGGGATCGCATATTCATGCGGAAGAGGATCAGGATATTGATCACGTGGAGGCAAAAGAGGTGTCCGAACATTCCCATCTAGACGATATGGAATGGGGATAGAACTACGGGAGGCATCAGCATCTCTCCCACTCTCATAGTTGTATTCAGAATCCCGAGGGGCATTAACATCTCCCTCGTAATTAACCATGGCGTCTGGAGCCACACTCAAGTCCCTACCTGATCGTAGCAACATGATGTTAGATTCCCTTTTCAAAGATTTAATCAAACAAGTTGTACAGAGATTAATCAAACAAGTGGATGCTTAACGTGATTTTAGGATTCCTTGTTGAGTTATTTGAATTGGATTAAACCACAATTTCGCTCGGGGAAAGGATCCTAGTTTCAGTTCAATTTCCACCGTTATTCTCTAGGGCTTTCTCTCACAACGCTTTCAGAATCTAACCAGGACTTCAATTGGTACAACCAGCCCGATGATCAAGGAGGAATACCTTGATTTTGGGGACTTATGGAGGTCTCAACGTCAACTTCTCTAGTCTGATCAAGGGACCAACCCAATCAGAGAGAGTTGCTGACGTCGAGTAATGTGTTCCTAAGAAGAGGAGGGTATTAGCCTCAATGCGTATGTCCTGCGGCGTGGATGGCCTCTAATGCTTAGTAAGTAATGGGTAGCTAGCACTCAAAACACAGAAATCTGGAAACTGAAAAAGATTAAGAAACTGTCTGAATCGCGTCGATGGTAGTCGACGCTATTCAAAACAGAACTTAATTTTTTCGCAGAAGCAGATGCAGACAGCAGAGAAACTGTGAAGCCTGAAAGGCGTCTAGGGGTGTTGACGCGGTTTTGAAACGCGTCAGCGATCCTGGACGCTTTTCAGTTCGCATAAACAATTTTTCAGGAGGATTTTCTGGGTTGAATCCTCCTCAAACGAGATAAAAAAGCAGTAAACAATCGACTCATGCAAAAATTTTTAGTTCCAGATTTTAAACAGGATGATTTACTAACTAACAACTAGAAAAACAATCAATCACACATCATTTTTATCACAAAAAATAGCTTTTTTTTTGAATTAATCAAGGGGAGGGCAAGATCTTGCCACTGGGGTGTGCACGTGGTGCACGAGGGAAATTAATTAAACTAAACACTCACCAATTGGTGAGGACGTGTCCAGAGACACAAATGGTGCACCGTGGGTGCCCGATATGATGATAGCAAGAACAAAAAGAAACTAAAAGATGGCGAGACCAAGTCCCACCGTGATCGCCAAAAAAGCTGTAGGTGCTTAGAATGACCGTGTGATTAACATGAAATATCTATGTTGTTTAGTGTAAACTAACCTATTAAAACAGCAACTAAAGTGCAGTGATCGCCAGAAACTTTTAACTAAAAAGTTTCAAAAGAGATATGATCGCCTACCTTTCAAACGCGGAAGATTGAGTCCTTGGTTCCCCTTCCTCAGCCGGCTGAAGAAAGAGAGCCCTTTCTTTGCTTCTTTGTTCTTGCTATTGAATTTGAGGTTGAGGATCGTCCAGAAGTGGTGCTTGATTTCCCCTTTTGATCTCTCGTTGTTATTGAGTGCAGCAGAGACAGAAACAAAATAAAAACGAAGAATGATGATGAGAATTTAAGTAGAAGCAATATCTGAACTAATCATGATGTTAAGCATATTTAAAACAGCAAACTCACTTGTTTAATGGCTTTGAAACCCCTTAGATCAAGTAGGTTTTTGAAAGATTATGCTGTGGTGTGTGTTTGCATAAAGTGAATATGAAGAATGAAGATAAAAAATGCAAATGCAGTAATGAAAAACTTATGCCCAGTCAGTTGAAGCCTTGAAAGGATGAAGATCTTGAAAGAGACGCCGACTTCTGGAAATGGCAGCGCTCCGGCGTTACGACGTTGCTTCAATCTTCAACTCGCTATAACGCTATAGCTCAACTTAACTCAATTCTCTTCTCTTCTTTTTTTCTCTTCAACATGCAGGGTATTTATAGACATTTCTTGCGTTCGCGATTAACATAGTAAAATTCCGAATTTATCCATCTTAACCGACAGATAATTACTGATTAATTCATCTTTATCTGTAATTATCTAAAACGCGTCCACCATGGCTGACGCCTTTCAGATTAATTAAGATAAGGATAAATATCCGGGAAAACTTATCTTTATCTTTATTAGCTAAAACGCGTCCACCTGTGTAGACGTCTTTTAGACTAATTAAGATAAGGATAAACATCCGGAGGGGAAGTTAAAATTACTTAGGAAACTTAAAACGCGTCTACCTTACCAGACGCCTTTTAGTTAATTAATTAATTAATTAAAATTCAAATTTAAACGTTAAAACAGGAATAAACTCTAAATAGCGTCCACTTTGGTCGACGTCTTTTAGAATTCTTCATATTTTAACTCAAAATTGAACTAAAACTAATTCAATTGATTAACTTAAACACATCTGTTAAACCCGACACTTAAAAATTAATTAATGATTAATTATCAGACCATTTCGAGGCATTATTATATGATATGAAATTTACTCGAAATGATGTTAAAATTAGCGTGTCTACAGGCATAGTTCAGAACCCTCTCGCAGATCATCAGAATGTTACAGACCCATCCACATCAGGACTGGAACAAGAAGAGAAAGTCAACACCTTCACAGTTGGCCAAAAATCTCGGGTGATCCGAAGAGAACAATTTTGGGGGTATGAAGGAGAACCGCTAGTACTAGAATATGGGGAACATGAAGAAGATCATTGTGAAAAGATGGAAATGAGTGTGGGAGTTATCCAGGAAGTAGGAAGGCCCTTAGTGCTCCTCTGGCCTAAGAAAGAACATGTTCCAACCACATATTCCCCAACCTGCAGAAGTGAATGCTTTAATCAACCCATTCCATACCTGGCCGTCAAGTTGTTTAGTTGGAAGAATAGGATTCTTCACAGAAGCTTTGAGGTAGGGGGTTGTGTTGTGCGGATTGAAGGAAAAGAAAATTTCGTTGCTGCGAGATTCGTGAGGATCGACTCTAGAGGCCGGACATTTGTGCTGCTTAAAGCTTTGTGGAGTTCGGCATCGATTTTCACATGATAACATATTCTGTGTAAGGTGATAAATCTCGTACATTTTATTTTAGATTGTTTTTGTTGCATCAATCAAAGCACGAACTGGTTTGGAAAATCATTTTGTTTTATGTTCTTCCGCTTCTGTAATTTTTCGGGGGTTACAACCGAACCCAACAGTGGTATCAGAGCCAGGTTTAGGCTCCTATTGATGCAATTGGGAAGAACGATCTCTGTTGTAACATCATGTTCAAGTTCTTCAAATTTATTTTAATTATTTGGGCCATGAAAAATTTATTTTTTCGGAACAATGGGAAACTGGACGGCAAAAGGCCAGGCCGTCTGAGTATCTTCAGAATTTTTTTCAGATTATAAACGGCACTTGGAGTGGCCTTCCGGAACGTAAACGGCACTTGGAGTGGTCGTCCGGATCGTAAACGACACTTGGAATGGCCGTCAAATTTTACAGGATTTTTGGGAATTTTTCGAAAAATTAAACGGCCAAGGTTGTGGCTGTCTACGTGGTGGACGACATGGTGGTCGTCCACTTGGAGTGGATGGCCAACCATGTGGCCTTTCACTTGGTGGAAGGCACTCGGCCCTGCCGTCCGCATATTTTAAATTTTTTAAAATAGAATTGTTGTCCGATTTTTCACACTGTTAGGGCGCACTGCTCCAACCCGCACTACACTAGCCCAGAAAATTAAAATTTTATCTCAAAATTAAGATAATTGTTAGATAGGATTAATTAAATTTATTGTTGATTAATCTGATAATTATCATGTAAATTTTGAGTTTAATTGAAGATTACGTATAAATTTAAACTTTCGAATCTTTAATTATTAGATAATTGTTAAATTCATATTTTGAGAGGATTATAATTAAAATTCAAATTTTGAGTTTGTAAAATTATTGGATAATTTTCAAAAGAATAAATTGTGAATTTTAATGAAAGATAATTGAAGACGATCATTTAATTAAATTATATTCTATCATTGGATGATTAATTTGAATTTAAATTTCATGATTGTCTTAATTGTTGTGATTGATTGAATTTAAATTTTTAAATTCATGTGTGTATCCTCTTATATATATGGAATAATTCTAAGCATGAATGTTACTATGATGCCATTTTGGTCTCGGTTAGATTACTTTTGAATGCAACAATGTGTTTTTCAAAACTAATCATGACCAAAAATTTTCGTATGCACAACCCATGATTTCAATCCAAATATAAGGATTATTTTCAAAATCACCCTTCTGTGATTGATATGATTGTGTTTGGAATGGTAGGTGATCATGGACTTAGCTTAGTTCGTTTGAGGCCTGCGAGCCTCCCTTCTTTCTCTATTTAATTTCCAATGTGATTCTATCTTCCTCCGATGAATGTATTCGCCTTAAAGGCTGCTGGAAATAATTTGGTATGTAATTCTTTTTCCGGCCTGTGAGCCGTGTAATTATTGTAATTAATATTGCGAATTATTGTAATTATTGTAATTAATATTGCGAATGGAGCTTCTATCTTCCACTTTCAGAATCCTTGGGGGCGGCATCTTTCGCTCGCATGGCTTGCAAGGCCATTCGATTTCCACTACAAAGGGAGGGGATCCCTCCCAATGTGGACACTTCCAAGTATTTTCCCTATCACAGAGCCCCAGGGCATGTCATCCACAATTATTTTGCATTCAAAGACTAGGTGTAGACATGAACAATGAAGGTCAAATCAATTCGGTGGATGTCAGGATTTCTATTTACAATTTGAAAAGAAGAATCTAAGATCTGAGCATAGTCCAAAATCCACTTTTTGATCATTAAAATGTCGAGGACCTATTAACATTAGGGCAAGAACATGGGGAGAAGGTCAACACATTCACAATTGGACAAGAAACTCGAGTGATTCAGAGAGAACAATTTTTGAGATATGAAGGAAAACCATTGATCAGAGAATATGGAGAAGAAGAAGAAGAAGGATATTGTAAGAAGACAGAAGTGAGTGAGTAATCTAGGAATTGAGAAGGCCTTTAGTGCTCATCTGGCCAAAAAAGGAACACATCTCAAAATTTCCTTCAGGTCATGATCCCTCCCTTAACCTCCTTACTCAAACCACATTCTCTTTTATGGTTGTTGTTACTTCCTGTCTGCTCCAACTGATTACACCAATCTCTAAGGAAACTCATGCACCTGTTGAAATCAGTATGAATCTCTCCCTTAGGAGTAGGATATTTCCCCGACCTTTTAGCACCTGAAATCCAAGCAGATTCCAACACTCAGTCAAGTTCCACATCCACAGAGTATAACATCCTCCAACATCTTGAGAAGATCCCAGCAAAAATCTCCATCTTGGAGTTGATTAAAAGGTCTCTCTCGCATCAAGAAGCACTTCTTAAATTCCTCCAAAAGGTCATGGTAAGTGAGAAGCTTCCATCCATTGACGTTTCCCACGCTATCCTTTTTGTCACTCAGGGACAGCCAATGATCATCTTCTCCAATGAGGATTTGGCTGCACTCGAACATTGCTCTTTGCCTTTACTACTTACCATCACCTTGAATGGGGTGAAGGTAGATTCCACTGTAGTAGACATCGGGGTACCCATTAATGTATGCCAATGAAGACCTTGACGCAAATTGGTGTGAAGGAAGAAGAATTGGTGAAGGTTTCCATCACCATTTCAGCTTAGATAACTGCAAAATGATATCTCCAAGGAAGATCATTTTACAAGTCAAGGTAGGACCTATAATCATAACTTCAGAGTTTTTCAATCTAGAGGAAGAACCAAACTACAAATTAATCCTTAGAAGGCCTTAGATGCAACAAACTATGGGGATCCTGTCCACGGAACACTAGTGTTATAAATTTTCATTCAAAGGGAAAATGGTTAAAATCAAGAGCATGCCCAAAGTAAAGGTCTTGGAGACTACAGAATAACTTCCAGCCATGACCATCATGGAGAAGAAAGATGAAGAGACTTTGTCTATAGTAGGTTCATCCCACTTAGAAGAAGAAGATGGAATGACCATTGCTTCATTACTACTCAAGAAGGAGACAAAAGTGGATAATGGAAGAAAGGAGTGGCAAATCATAATGAAAATGGGTATTGTCCCAGAAAAGGTTTGGGAAAGGAAGAGCAAGGAAAGAAACACCCTATAAAGGATGAGAAAAATTACAACATAGTGGGATTAGGATACCTAGAAGCACTTTGCCACAGGAGATGCTAGATTCCAAGAAGAATAGAGATTATTCTATTAGTTAGAAGAGCACTCATCCGATGAGAGTGAGAGAGAAGAGATGGAAGAAGTGCTAGGACTTTAAATGATGTTTTGCTTATAGACCCCCATCAAAGGGTCCTCGCCATGTCCTTAGGTAGGCATTTTTCTCACCCATCATCACCCAAGTCCTCTCATATTCATTCCTTTATTATTTCACCCATCAATCCCTCCTCTTCTCACCTATCTGATACAAGAATATCCCCGCCATTGCTTCTCCTTCATTATCTTTGTCCATCAGGAAAAAAAAACATCCTCTTCAAAAGTAAAGAATGCCAAGTCAGCTTTGAGGAACCATCATATCAGAAGAACAGGGCTACATAAAGCTTCCTTGTTCAACGGAGCTCTCTTTCCTGCCAACTGATCCCATCAATCACTCACTCTCCTATAAATAGTAGCTTATAGATTAGGAATAGGAATAGGTTTAGAAGACACTTCTTCATGTCCACACCATTGAAAGGGAAAGGGTAGGGATGTTCTTAGGCATTTTGTTTTAGAGTTGCCCTACATATGTGGGAGTTTAATTTAGGAATCAATGTTCTCAAAAGAGGATTGCATCAACATAATTGAAAATCAGGAGATTGAAGGATGTCTAGAATCAAATGGGCTTGGGGCATATCTTTTGAGCCTGAGAGAGATTGATGAGGACGAGGATTCTAAAGATGAAGGAGATCCGATAGGTTCTTATGTGAGTGGAGCAAAGAGATTTGATGAGTCAACAGTCACAGTTGATGAGCCAAGCAAAGAAGTTAATCTTGGCATAGATGATGACCCTAAGACAATCCTCACTAGTGTAAATCTGAGTGCCAAAGAAGAAGCCAAAATAATGGCTATGTTAAAAGAATACCCAGATGGTTTCGTTTAGTCTACAAGATATGTCGGGACTCGACATATCCTTAGTGTAACACTGATTAGTCTTGAAACTCGCTGCCAAGCTAGTCAAGGAGAAACTAAAGAGACTCCATTCTAAGCTGGCTCTCAAGGTCAAAGAAGAAGTTGATAAACTCCGCGAAGCAAAATTCATCAGAGTAGTCCTTTATCATTAGTGGGTAGAAAACATCGTCCTGATGATGAAGAAGGACAATACGGTCAGAGTGTGCATAGATTTTAGAGGCTTGAACCAAGCTGCCAAAAGATGACTTCCCACTCCCACACGCCAATGTCCTGATAAACAATACCACCGGCTACGAGATGCTTTCATTTATAGGTGACTTTTCGGGATACAATCAAACCATATTAGCTAAAGAAGATCAGGAGAATACATCTTTCCCCACTCCACTCGGGACTTATTACTATGTCATGATGTCCTTTAGGTGAAAGAATGTAGGGGCAACATATTAGAGAGCCATGATTGCTATTTTTAATGATATAATGCATGTGTCTTTGGAGGTCTATGCAGATGATGTCTTGGTAAAGTTAAAGACTCAGGAGGATCACCCTTAAATTCTAAGAGAGGTCTGACAAAGGTCAAGAGAGCATCAACTAAAAATGAATCCCAAGAAGCATGCATTTGGAGTATCATCAGGAAAGTTATTGACGTTCATTGTAAGTAATAAAGGAATAGAGATAGATCATAACAAGGCCAAAGCTATTTCTAAAATGTCACCTTCAAAGAATGTCAAGGAAGATCGAGTTTTAATTAGAAGATTGCAATTCATTCTGAGATTCATTTCACATCATTCGTAGCTATGAAAGCCATTTTATAAACTACTAAAAGCATTAACAATAAATCCCAAATATTCCATGAACCTCTTAAGCCAAATGGCTATTTCACTATCCTTGAGAAGTTCAAATGCAACATCCATCATAAATATGGTAAACTGAGATTAGTAGGATAATAAGAATCCTAGAAGATGTCACATATTTGTTTGAGTTATTTTTACTAAACCTTGAATTTTGTGTTTTAGATAGATAGCATGAATTATGGATTTTCAGTATGGACTAAAGATTATCATTGATGCAACCAAATATGTACATCCAAAGGCATTCTAGAATTCCAAATTTCATGGTAGTCTTTTCCACATCACCATTAATTGGGTCTTTTTTTTGGACAATAGAAGAAGATGCCTTCATTTAAACAGAGAAGTTGAGACACGGTACAACAGTACATGGAGTAAACCACATAACATTACAGGAGCAGAAAGTGGGTAGACATACGGTGTTGATGTGTTGCAAGGACGTCACCAAACACATGCAACGATCAATCTTAAAGTAAAACTGGACTCGCAACAAATAGATGAGTGTAGTTCAAGCAGCGACGATGGGTGGAATCCACAGGGAAACAGTGGAAGTTTGATTTGAAAATCTCTGATTCACAATTTTTTTTTTAAAAGTTTTCTTGGAAAGAAAGATGATGATTAGCAATAAGTAAATAAAGGAAAGAAAATGACTCCTAATAAAAATAAAAAGTTGAAGTTAAAAACCTTGTCGAAAAATAAATTAAGTCACACTAATGAAACTAAAATGGCTTGTGAAAATGAAAGAGAACCTACTCAAAACATGTAAGAGTGATATGGATGTTTGTGTTGCCTTAATCCTTCTATCGAGTCCACCCCCCATTTGTTTCTGCATAGCGATCTGGCGAATTCCATCTGCGACCTAATTGAAGAGAAGCTGGGCTTTGTAAGTGATCATTCTAGTACTCACAAGAAAATTATGTCCAAAATTGTGATGGGTCATTTAATAGCGCAGATGGTACTGTTGGTGGCGGTGGTGCTATAAGGGACAAGGAAGGAAGGGTTATGATTGCGTTTGCACATTCCTATACTGTGCAATCATCCCTTCTTGCGAGTGTCGGGCTCTACTGGACGGATTAAGGTGTGCCACGGTTCTCGAATATAGGGGTTCTAAAGTACAACTGGATTCACTATTTCTTGTCCAACTGCTGAATGACAGTAAAAGGAAACCCCGTTCGAATATATGGCAGTGGTGGCAGGAAATTATGGCACTCATTTCCTTTTTTTATTGTAGAATTTCTCATGTATACAGAGAAATTAACTCTCTTGCATATTATCTAGCTAATTATGGTCGGCAAATGAATGGAACTTTCTACTTTAGAGCTGGTGATCTTCCTCCCAGAGCCAAAGGAATTGCCTTATTAGACACAACAAGGTTGCCTTTATATAAGAATAATGTAATTGCTTTCTTTTGTCTTTTTTCTTGCATTTTTGAGTAGATTGGGGTAGGAAATTGACAACTATTCTTGTAACAAGAGGGTTCTGTACCCCCTTCCTTTATCCTATTCACATTGTGCAATGGAATAACTAAGGGTGGCCCAGGGTCCTAGATAAGTTCTGGATTCAAAAAAAAAAAATGAAAGAGTTAAAAGGTTGAGGGGGAAGTACATTAAATGTATCCTACGCAGACCTATAGTGGGCACAAGAGTGCTTACTCCACTCCAATGGGAGTGTGCCACGTACCCCAAGGTACTATTCATCAAGTAATTTTTTATTTTATTTTATTTTATTTTGAAATTTTTAAATGAATATTCAATGCAAATAGCTCCTACAAAAATTTAGGTGCTAAGAATTAATCATTTTAAGTCCTAATTAAAATCTTGAAAACAAAATAAGTTGATACGCGTAAATCTCAATCCAGTAAATTTGACAACTTCCAAAATGATGAAACTTCTAATTAGATGCCTAATAAACTATGATTAGCAACTAGATTTCAACGACAATAACTATTTGAAAGAATTTGAAAGAAAAAGAGTTTCTATGTATAAGGAGTAGCATTAATCAAAATGCTGTTCATTACAATGGAAAACATAAAAAAATAAATAAAGAACAACTAGAATAAGAAGTCTCAGAAACTCCTGAGCAACGGCAGGTCATCTTCAATGCAAGTCCCTCACTCACTTGTATGGAGCGCCATGAATGCAGTCTTCATGTTCAACCGGTGGCGGCCTCTATGTGCAACCGCCCCGATCCTTCACCCTGCAGGCGAACCAAGTGAAGGAAAGAGGAGAAGAAGGAGTGGACGGGAGATAGAGAGATAGGTGCAGTTTTGCAATTTTGTTTTTGAAAAAGAGAGGCCAAAAGAGAAGAAAGAGATAGTGATGAAAGAACAGGGAGAACAATAGCGACAGAGAGAGAAAGAGTAACGGAGAAGGGGACGGAGAGAGGCTCGAAGAGAGACAGAGAAATAGAGAGAGAGTAAGATGGAGAAACAGGGAGAGAAAGAAGAAGAAGCTGTGGGAGAGAGCGGAGGAGAGAGAAAGAAAGAAAGAGCAAAAATTAGCTGCTCCACAGCTCCCTTTTGGGGTCTCTTTTAAAGAAAAAAGTTTAGGATTTATAAAAAGAGATTTCCTTCTTGATTTCTTCTCCTCAAAATAGGACATTTCTTGTGTGCCTAGCAAGAGCACGATGGCCACGAGAGAATGGAAAATGGTCATGAGGAATTAAGGCAACCCTCATGTGTCACTTTGCTCAAAATGCCCTTGCTTTCGTCTCATTTGCAAAAATATCATTGTTATTCGCAGGATTCAAACCTCGATCACTTAAGTGGGATCCAAGTAATGCAACCAACTGCGTCACCCACTTTTCATGTCACGTACATGCAGAAAAATAAAGGTGAGGTCTCTGTGAAGAACAAAAGTGTATTGATGCCATAATAAAATCTATTTAAGCACCTCCGATCTTTGGAAATTGCCATAAAACCACAAATGCACGAATACTAAAGTTTTCAAATAAAATGACGATGTTTTTAACTCGAAATTCTACAAAGTTGGTATCGTTGGAAAGAGCACTGAACTATCTATCATTCAATATAATTTTGCAGATAAAATCATGAGTGTTATGTAGGAGTTTTTCATTTAATACACAAAAATACATAATTATCATATCCCCCAACTTCCGTATTGCTAGTCCTTTAGCAATGGAAATAATGAAAAATTATGACTACCATGAGTTGTAGAAAAACAACCTTTATTACAAGGTTATCTTCCACAAACAATGGTGGCTAGTCATTTTAACTAAAGTTCTCATTTTTCCCACTACACTTAGAGTGGCGACATGTGATTGTGCATAAAAAGTGACATTCTCAGAGTTCATTTCCACTCTTTCTGGTATATCTTCACCTTTGTTGACCCTTGCGACAGAACTATCCGGGGGAGAGAAGAGAAAAAAAAAAAGCAATCTCCTAATTAGTTGGCAAGGATCGCTTTTCATTGTCATCCCAACTCAACACTTTTCAAGACTTGATCTCATTTTGGCAAAAGAGACTTTTGATTCAGTGCGGCTTTTTCATTTGATTGCAATCTTTGAGAGTGAGCATTTTTTGTCACCTCCTTTAATTTGCCTCAGAGAGGGTGCGTACTTTTTGCCACCCACCTTCCTTTGGCTCTGTCAAAGTATATTTGTCATTTGAGGTTTAGCTTGCATGCTTGCATTTGTCCCTTTTTGATATGACCACCTCTTTAGGGTACTGAGTGGGCTGGTCCTCCATTACGAATCTCGACCTTCCTTTCGTTCAACCAAAAAGAAAAAAGTAGTCCTACCCTTTAAGCCAACTCCAACAACTCTAAACTTTCAGGGTCTTCCACTCACCCCAAGTTGTCGTAGGTGTGTGCAAGAATTCTTCCTGTCATGACTCTTTGAGAAGGAAGGGATACTATGAACTTCTAAGGCTTTAACCAATTGACTACCTCAAAATTATTTTACTTGAGATTTTCTTCATGAAGCATGATTGAAAGAAAGCTCAATTAGGATGTGAAAATGTAGAAGTTTTGAAAAATTTTGGGCACGATTTTCTTTAGTGAAAAATGTAAGTTTTCTTCAAAAGATTTTACAAAAAAATGCTATAGTTCCTTGCCCCCAACTTAAATGCCATTGTCCCTAATGGTATATACAAAACGTGACAAAACTAAGCAACCATTGGAACCAAAAGGAATGGCAAGGAAATAAACAAACTAAGACATTGAAAATTTTCAATTGCTTTACACCAAAGCCAGTTGTTGCCTGAATTATTCACCTAAAAGGAAAATAAAGAGATCTACATTATCCTAAAACATTAGGTTGCCTCCTAGTAAGTTCTAAGTTTAATGTCTTCAATCAGACGCAATGTGCACACTATCCAATGCATGTCGGCACAATGCATACATATTAAAGTTTGTTGGTTGGAATGGGCCAAGCATTGCATGCACCTCATGGGCCGGGGAATCAGCCTTGAGGTTCAAAATAGCAGAAATTGCTAACATGGTTAAAGAAAGATTGATTTCTTATGAATCCAGGACCATATCAACAACATAACTTCTTTCCTCTCCTAGCAAAGGTTTCTTGAGATTGGAAACATAAATTTGGACTTTTTGGTCCCTGTATGAAATGTGTGAGTACTCAAATTATGGTGTGATTATCATGAAAATTTATGTTGATTATGTGACAAATAAACCTATTAAAAACTAAGTAAATGTGATCGCCAGAAATTTTTAACAAAAAGTTCTAAAAGAAAAAGATTGATCGCCTACCTGTTTTGGAATTGGGAGATTTTGAAGTTCTTGATTCCCCTCCTTCAACCGGCTGAAGAAAGAGAGTCCTTTTGACTTTGTTCTTGCTTTGAATGCTTATCGGACTTTGAGTATCATCCAGATTTCCTTGTTGCTTCTTTCCTCCTTATCTTCTTTTGTACCTTGCAAGAAAGTGGAAAGAAAGAGAGAGGGAACAATAAGAACTCAAATAGATGTAGTATCTATCCCAGTAATGATTCTAATCATGCAACTAAACAAATGAACTCACTTGTTTGTGGTCTTTGAAACTCCTTAAAATATGGATTGGAAATTATATGCTATTGAGTGTGTGTTGTATGGAGTGATGTGATGAAATTGTGATGCCAATGTGATAAAAATATGAAGAATGCATAAATCAATTAAGAGCTAAGTTGGGTGGCCCCTGGGAAGTCTTGGTCTTAAATGGATCTTGAAAGGATGAAGAATGGATGAAGAAAGGATGCAGACTCCGGAAAGTAGCAGCGCTTCGATCCCTCAGCGTTTGGATGTTGTCTCCTTCACTTTCGCCAATTTTTACTCAATTATCGCTATCATCACTCTAATCACTAACATCACTAATCTTTCAAGAATTATCACTAATAATCACTAACTTTTTAATAACCAAGGGGTTGGGTATTTATAAGCTTAAGTTCACGCATCCGCGGTTACTTAAAGATTAACATGAAAGATTTTGAAGTTAATCCAACTAATAAACAGATAAACACAGTCTGATTCATCATTATCTGTAATTATCTAAAACGCGTCGCCCATGGGAGACGTCTTTTAAACTAATTAAGATAAGGATAAACATCGGAAAAAAGAGACAGAATCAGCTTAGGAAACCTAAATTGTGTCGTGTATGGCAGACGTCTTTTAGTTTATTAAGAAATTAATTAAAAATCAGATTAATAATCAAAATGGGAATGAACTCTAAATGGCATCTACACAGGTCGACGTCTTTTAGACTCCTTTCATATTTGATTAAAATCTGAGTTAAAATGAACTTCTTTAATAAACTTAAATAATGTCTGTTTGACCGATGTCATTTCGACAATTAATCCAGAAAGATCAAAAATTAACTAATGATTAAATATCAGACCATTTTGAGGCATTATTATATGATATGAAATTTACTCAAAATGATGTCAAAATTAGCGTGTCTACAGCTACCTCACCTTGGCATCGTCTTTGCAAGGGAGTGAAATGAAATGGAATGTACTGAAAAGGTGATGTCAAGGTGTGATGAGACACGCTTTTAACATCACATGATTGGAATTTTTCTCAAAATCATCAATGAAGATAACTTGAAAATATCGATGAAATCAATCCTGTCTGGATGAGGTAGACAAGGAAATAAAATAAGGTCGATCAACCTCCACAATTGGGAAGTACCCCAGGTCATAGACACTGCAGGTTTCATCATGGGGAGCGATTGTCAGTCAATCTGGACGTGCTGCAGTCATGATGGATTTTTAAAAGAAAACAAGAAATGTTGGATAAAGAATCCAAAAAATGATAGAATTCCAAGGATATCTTTAAGCGAACCTCAAAGATAATCAAGATACTCAATTCAGAATGGAATATTTCATATCATGTTGGGATTTATTTGATCAATGGTCTGAAACTTAATCAATAATTAATTCTTATCACAATGATTTCAAAGTCCTACATGATGCATGCTGGGCTAAAGAAAAATATAAAATCAAATAAAATATAAAATAATCAACGATAATATTGTTAAAATGTCATTAATGAGACAAGATACCAATTCTTGCAATTCAGTGCTAAACTGAAGCTCGTTTATCCACGCACCGTTTCACAAAAGCGAAACCATCGTCCTCATTAATTAACAAACCAATGGCCTATCCGTGCGATTAGGAATTCTCTGGAATTATCACTGTTTTTGTTGAAGGGGAACTAAAATTCCAGTTTCATCAAAACTATAAGGTCCTTGATATACTCTAATAAATATTTAACATATAGTAATGTTGATAATGCAAATTAATCATATGAAAGAGTAAAAAAGATAGAGATAATCGTCTTTTTAGCCACAATCGGGACTCATAAACTCCCACAGTGGGATCCTCTTGAATTTTTTAGCTTCATTTGGATTTTCCTGAATTTCCTGTACTAAAAAATTCATCAACGACTTCAAGCAAGCATTTAATTAAGCATCAAAATATGGATAAACATTGAATTTCGGGTAAATAACAAAAAATCCTGAAACGCGTCATGTCGCGTCAACGCCATTAAGATTAACCAAAACGCGTCGCTATTCGACGACGCCTTTTTAGTCCCAGAAACAGGCTCTGGCTAACTTCTATCCGGATTCTAACTCTCTTTGTGCACATCCCTGCTCCAATCCGGAAAAGCCTTCCTAGAATCGCAATCCTCTTTATATAAACTCCATAAACTTGTATCAAGGCATCCCTAATACAATCTAGATATCAAAGTTAGAGATTTTCTTCGAAGTTCAAGGATTTTCAAGGTTTTAAGGCTTTAGGAACGAAAAGCTTCAAGAACAAGATGGATTCTTCAAGCAAGAGGATTAAGAAGACGCTAGAGAAGCTCTCCAACGTGGAAAATCATCTAAATGCAAGAGATCCTAACCTTCAAGTAAGCTAAATCCTTTTTTCCTTCAATCATTTTTCTTCAATTTCCCTTTTTTCTCCATGTCCTTCAAGTTCTTCAAGTAATTCTCCTTTCTATTTTCTAAGCATATCCTTTGTTTCCCGGCCCAAGGAAATTCACATCTCTCCTTTGGATTCGAAAGCTTGCTAAAAGTATTACAATCTTTATGCAATCTTTTGTTTCCAAGTGGAACATCTAAGGTCTAGTAGTCCATGCAAAGCATTACAAGAGTCCAAACGTGGACTAGGCGGCTATGAGTGCTTTGATTGAATTATGGCATCCTCAAACCCATACCTTCCTTTTTCCTGAATTTTAATGCACTATTCTTCTAGAGGAGGTTGAACTCCTATTGGGCCTTCCCAAAATCAAGTTGAACAGTAACAATGAAGTGATCTAGAATAAGATGGCTTTGATGAGGAAAAAGATCATAGGTCAACAATTGTTGATGAAAATCATGAAGGATCCAAAAGAAGTTAAAGGATGCCTCACCAAGAAAGGAATCAATCTTGCAAAGCTTGCAGAGTGGACTTTGTACGAGATTGAAGATCTTAGAGAGGATGACACTGAGAACGTGATGAAAGCATTCACCACGTGCCTAGCCGAAGCTTTGTTCTTTCCTGCTCAAGACAACATACTAGAAGATGATCAAGTTAGTGCAATTTGCGAGATCTTTGAGGGAAGACAGATAAGCACAACGATTCTAGCCTATCTCTATAGTGGGCTTTCTGCAGCGTCTACAAGTCAGCCTCCCTGTGGTTGCATGCTACTCTTCGCTCTATGGGTTGAGTTGCACTTAAAGTTTGAATATCACACTAGAAATTCTGCAAGACCATCTCAAATCTATCAGAATAGCCCTATCTTCCATATTTCCAATATTGTGAAATTCAATGATAAGATGATCAATTGAGTGCCAAAACTAAAGACTCGAGCTGACTGAAGGGATTATCTGAAAAGAATGCCAACATATGGATTTAATTCCTCACCACTTGCACTCATAGGAAAGCCAATTCGAGTACGTCGTGCAGCGGGTGCAGAACTTAAACTGATCGGGACTACTGAGTTCGTGCTGTACAATCCTCATCGCTGCTATACTCAACTCAGCCTGCCTCGCCATGAATTCCCTGAGTTTTCCCATACATCTCCAATCAAGAAGCATGCCTTGGAATCCGATGAAGACTATGAAGCTACTAAACTTATAGTCACACTATGGAATATTACCTTCAATCATTGTGTAAAATCCTCTCAGAATGCTCATAAAGGCTTAACCTATCCATATGTAATAGGGCTTCAGGAAATTCGTCCTTGAAAGCTCTCTTTTCTTTTCCTTTTATGATGTAATAAAGAATTTATTTCAATAAAGAATTGTTCCTTTATGTCTTGAAATTCATCCTTAATCTTCTGTGACTTGTCCAAGATTTTTCCTTGAGTAAGAACTTGATTTTTCCTTAAAATATGACAATTCGGGTTTACTTAATGCAAAACGCATCCATCCAGAAATACGCCTTTTAACCATAATTCATTTTTCAAAAGTCAGAGATTAATCCTTAAAATCCCCAATTATCCTTGAAACGCGTCCACAAATATAGACGTCATTTAGTCAAAAATCCTTTTCCAAAATCAAAGATTAATTCTGAAAATCCCGAATTAATCCTAAAAAGTGTTGACATGTCTAGACGTCATTTAGTCAAAAATCATTTTTCAAAAATCAAAGATTAATTCTGAAAACCCGAATTTATTCTTAAAAGGCATCCAGATGTCTAGATGCCTTTCAATTCTCTCTCTTACTTTTCTCTAGAATTCTGCCATTAATTCTGTGATTAATCTACTGAAACGCGTCGTGAAGTGTGGACGCGTTTAATCATCATGCCTTGTACTGTTCTGACCAGAATTGGCGGTTTAAACTGAAACGCGTCGTAATGTGTAGACGCCTTTTACCTAATTCAAACCTCTGTCCTTGCCGCCTCAGTTTATGTGCCTTAAATGGCGTCGCTGTACCCCGACGCGTTTCAACTTTCTCTAACAGAACCCGCGCAAGCCCCCCTTTCTTCCTCATTCTCCCAAAAATTCTCTTCCTTCATCCTCTCCGGCGACTCCTTGCTCTTCTAGCGATCCTCTGGCCATCTCCCCCACCTTCCTCTTGGCACCGTCCCTCTTCTTCCTCCATCTTCTCTTTCTCTCGAGCTTTCTCTTTCACCCGAGCTCCCTCTTCCTCTAGCCTTCTCTCCCTCTCAAGCTCTCTTCCTCGGCCATGGAACAAGGTGAAAGGTCACAGAAGGCTAAAGCCATGGCAAAGCGGCAGAGGACGGCCTCGCTCGCGGTGGTGCCGGCGGAAGAGGTGCACGAGGAGGTGCCGGCCAAGCTAGCGGTGGTGGCGGCGTTTCTTGAGGAGGAAGAGGCTCCTCCAGCACCCGTGGCCGAAGAAGAAGGAGGAGAAGAGGCTCTACACTTGGTAAGTTCCCTATGTGATGAATTTTTGATTGAATGGAGTGAGGGAAAGGGGGAAAAAAAGGGGTTCTTTAGAAGAACCCGAAACTAGATTTGAATGGCGTCCAGACCAGGTGACGCCTTTCAAAGGGCGTCGCCATGGGCCGACGCCATTCAATCCAAAATTTGTTTTTTTTTAAATAGCTTTAAATGATGTCAAGGGTGGTTGACGCGTTTCAATAGGCGTCCATCTTGCTTGACGCCTTTCAATTATAGCATTTTTATTGATTTGTAATGTCCACTGATGGAATTTTATGATTTTATTTGCAGGGGACGATGAGGGTCCACATCTCCCGGGACTTAGTCATAAGGGCATACCGAGGTCTACCTAACTTCCAGAAGGCGCGCCTGCGCCGGATGGGGTTTAGAGAGATTCTAGACATCGAGCCATTTTGGCTCGATCTAGTACTGTTGCAGGCGCTCAAGGAGCGTTGGCATGCAGAGAGTCGGGCATTCCTAATGCCCTGGGGCCACATGGTCCCAACCTTGGAGAATGTGGCCAGAATTACTGGCCTTAGATTAGAGGGCTTACCGGTGAGCGGGGTGACCTACCCCGATTACCGTGGGATGGCGGAGGCCCTATTAGGTATAGAGGTGTCCACCCTAGATAGAGAGTCTAAGACAGTCCCTAGAGTGGAGGTAGAGACCGCTCTAGGTTTAGTAGAGCCCCAGCGTCGGTCTAACGAGACCCGGGAGGAGTTTAGGACTAGACTAGCTATGTCTTTCTCTACCGTCTACTGTAGTGACCCTAGTCAGGTAGAGGAGATAGATAGACAGCTTAGGGTTTTCTTAGTTTTTTTTCTTTGGTCGGTTGCTCTTCGGTACGAAGGGCGACCATATCCACTGTAGGTTCCTGAGTCTTCTAGATGACTTAGAGAGTCTATACCAGTATGCCTGGGGTGCGGCCCTCCTGGCCTATCTCTTCGCAGACCTCTCTGCGGTCACGCCAGACCGCGAGACCACCGTCAGCGGCTTCTCGCCATTTCTCCAGGTAAAGTTCATTTTAATTATTTGTTTATGATATGAAATGCAGTAATATGATGCTTTTCTAACTTACATTCACCGACTCTCGCGGAGGAGGATCGGGCTGCTCGAGTAAGTTCCATCCTTCTTCTTTCATTATTGGACTTGATTTGCTTGATTATCTAGAACTGACAGTGTCTCCTCTTATAGGTCGTTGAGCTTCAGGAGGCTCTTCAACAGAGGGATGCAGAGATAGCAGAAGCTCGGTCTTCAGCCGCTAGCATTGCTGAGCTGGAGGCTCAGGTGGCGCGCCTCTCCACCGGTGACGTTGCACGACTCCAGGTTCGCCTGGAGATTCTAACCGAGGAGAGGGACCGAGATCGGGCTCGGATGGAGAGTCTCCAGGGCAGACTCTCAGTAGCAGAGCATGAGCGCCAGAGTATCGAGGCGCGGTACCAGCGTGCGCGGCAGCGAGCGCTGGATCGAGGTCAAGCGAGCGCTGGATCGAGGCTAGCATTGCTATATCTTCCGACCAAGCAGGGCCGAGCGATATGGGACCGCCACTGCCTCCGACTCGTGGGCCAGAGGGGCCTGATGAAGCGACAAGTCAGTATGAAGGAGCCAGGGAGAGTCAGCCCTGAGGGCTACTAATGTATTTTCCTTTCTTTTGTGTATCATGTATAAATACCTTTTGATATACATATATGAAATTTTGCCTTTAGCTTTGTGTCTCACTTGTGTGATTTCCTTGGCTTTCCTTCCTGTACTCTGCACACTACTTAACAAACAGGTTAAGTATCTATTTAGGCTTAGCCCCTTGCCCAGTCAAGTAACTAATCAATCAATCCTTTTCTTGATAGAAGGGTCAAGGGGCATAGCCTTTATTAACAAAGGTAACATGAATAATCAAACTGTAAGCAAAAATACAACATGCAAGCAGACAGATGCTCACTGAAAATAAAAGGAATGAAACACACTAGATGCGATAAGCAGATGCTAATTGAAACATTTTTGTTGTTTTGAAATATTCATTTTTGTTTAGGTTTTGGAACATATATATTTTTTTGGATTTTTGAAATATCTATTTTTTTTGGATTTTGAAATATGTACTTTTTTGGATTTTGAAATATAGTGCTTTTTTTGGATTTTGAAATATGTACTTTTTTTAGATTTTGAAATATGTACTTTTTTTATTTTGAAATATGTATTTTTTTTATTATTTTGGAATATTGTGCAAACTAAAAGACCAGCATGGTACTCAGATCAAAAGAAACATATTCATTTATTAACTTAATTCCCAAATTGTTCTTTAATAATCTAATTTAGACCCATCGTGCTTGAACTTGTGTTTCCATTTGTGATCCCATTTGATGATTTGATCCTTAGTCAATCTAGGCCGTTCCTTAAGCTTGGAGTACGCCTCTTCAGAAAGAAAGGAAGAATTGGTTTAGAAAGCCCACGAGAAGGTTCTGGAGACCTAAAAAGATGTTCCTTTCTTACCCTAATATCTGTTGGGGTTCGGTCATTTTCTTTCCGGGGTATTTATTGACCTTGTGTTCCCTTTTATTTCATTTCATGGCCTTAATGTAACGTTTGTAGTATAATGGCCTTTTGATGTTGACATTTGGCTTTTGCCTTTTGTTTTTGCTTCTCTCTTTTCTTTTTCTTGGGACGGGTCTCCCCCTTTTTTTTAATGACGGCCTCCTACTAAGATGGCGGGTATTCTTGGTAATCTATTCTAAGCCTCGTTCCGACATCATGGGCCGAGTGTAAAAATAGAATTTTGTTTGAAAAGAATGATTTGCACTTTACACTTTTAGTCAATCTTTCGGTATTCCTTAGGACTTGGCATCTCTTGTTACTCACGAATCAAACGTGTCAGTGTTTGTAGTAATGTGTTTGAATTAAATTATCCAGACTAATAAGGGAATTTGAGTTTCTAAATTTTCTGATTCCACTGGTCTTCGTACCATGCTGATCGACTTTTTAACCTAAGGATAGTATTTCTTGAGATACAGATCATTCCATGAGTGAGTCAACTCTTGCCCTTCTGCATTAACTAGACGGTAAGCGTTACCAGGAAAAGCATGCGATACAACATAAGGTCCTTCCCAATTGGGTTGAAGTTTAGAACGCGGACCACCGGATTTTACAAAGATTTTTTTTACGACTATTTCACCAACTTTAAACTTACGTTCAATGACTTTCTTTTGATAAAAACGTGCTAATCTATTTTGATATACTCTTGCATGATTAGCAACTGACCATCTTTTCTCGTCTAAGAGTTCTAATTGAGCAAGGAGTGTTGAACGGTATTCAACTGTACTCTTAATGACGGTGTAAGGATCTCGTATGGAACTACCGCCTCCATTCCAAATGTTAAGGAATAATGAGTCTGCCCAGTGGGCATGCGGATTGAAGTTCGGTAGGCCCATAGAGCCTCAATCAATTTTTCTGGCCAGTCTGTAAATTTATTAGACTTGCACGTCTTTTTAATGATTTTTATCAAAGTCTTGTTAGTTGCCTATGCTTGGCCATTGCCTTACGGATAATATGGAGATGAATGATGCAATGCAATTTTGTACCTGTTGCAGAGGTCTTTCAGCTCCTGTGACACGAACTGAGGTCCATTGTCGGTGACGATGGTGCTTGGAATTCCAAATCTCGTGATGATGTTCTTCATGATGAACTTGCAAACGGTTGATGCTTTGACTTCCTTGTATGCTTCAGCTTCCGCCTACTTGGTGAAATATTCTGTTGCCGTGAGGATGAAGGACTTATGCTTAATGCCGAAATCAGGACTGCCAAGGGGTCCAATAATATCGAAAGCCCACATGGAGAAAGGCCATAGGGAGGAAACAGGATGGAGTGAAGATGCAGGAGAATGAATCTTATCAGTGTGAAGTTCACACTTGGCACACCTACGGACATATCCTACACAATCTTCTTTCATGGTTGACCAATAGAATCCTTTTCTAAGGATTTTCTTTGCTAACATCTGTCCATTAACGTGGCCACCACAAACTCCAGCATGAGCTCCTTCCATGACCTTTTATGACCTTCCAAAGCTCATCTTCGTCCAAACATCTTAGAAGAACTCCATCAAAACCTCTTTTGTATAGTACTCCTCCAACTAGAGTGTATCTTTGAGCAACTCTCCTGATAGCCCTTTTCTCCTCAGCCACTTCTTCAGGATACGATTGATCTTCACAATATTTAGCAATTTCGTAGTACCATGGTTTCTGTTCATCATCTATCTCTTCTAACAGCTCCATTAACATAATCTCTCTCTTTTCCACAATATTTCCATCTTTGACCTTCTTCAGCAGCTTCTCCTTAGTTCTAAGGAATGAAGGGTCTTTCACGGCGGGTGAAAGATGCCTATGAACGATAATCGACTCGGATTGTCTACTGATTGAGAAATTGAAGGAAGATGCAAGTGAAGCTAGAGCGTCAGCTAAGATGTTCTGATTCCTAGGAACATGGATGAAGATCAATTTTGTGAAAAGATTAGCATAAGCAGAAGTAAGTTCTTGATAAGGCTTGAGCTTTGGATCAAGAGTCCGATATTTGGTTAACACCTGGCGAAGAATCAATTGGCTATCACCCACAATTCTGAGTTTAGTGGCACCATGGAGATGAGCAGCCTCGAGGCCAACAAGGAGTGCCTCGTATTCAGCTATATTGTTAGTGACTGGAAAGTCAAGCTGAAAGGCTTGTGGAATGGTGACACCTTCGGGTGATAACAGAACAATACCGATATCCTTTCCCTGGGAATTCAGAGCTCCGTCAAAATGCAGAGTCCACATATCATCTTTGATTTGGTCTATGGACATCAGTTCCTCATCCGGAAACTCCGATCGGACTGGATCGAAACGAGGAAGGGGGTGATGAGCGAGATGTTCCGCTATGGCATAGCCTTTGATCGCTTTCTGCTGAATGTAAGTGATATCGAATTGAGATAGAAAGCTTTACCATCGTGCTAACCTATCAGTAAGGACAAATTTCTCAAAGAGAAACTTGATCGAATTCATTCTAGCGATAAGATGGACTTCATGGGCTAGAAAGTAATGCTTCAATTTCTGAACCACCCATACAAGTGCTGCACATGTTTTTTCCATTGTTGTGTATCTCTGTTCAGCGGGGTTGAGAAGTTTAGAGAGATAGTAGGCTGCCCTCTTCTTTCCTTCTTCATCCTCTTATGCTAGGACAGCCCCCACTGCATCATCCATGACATAAATATATAGTATCAATGGTTTGCCCAGAGATGGTCTCAAAACAGGAGGACTTGACAAATAATTCTTCAATCCATCAAATGCCTCCTAACACTTATCGTCCCAATCGAATTTGACCCCCGGCTTTGTAAGCTCGTAGAACGGCTTATACCTTTATGAGTGTTGGGAGACAAAACGACGAATAAATTGCAACCTCCCGATCAATCCTCTTAACTCTTTCAAGTTTTTGGGAGGTGACATTTCTCTGATAGCCTTTACCTTGTTGGGATCGATCTCAATTCTCCGTTTACTGACAATGAATCCAAGTAATTTCCTTGACGATACCCCGAATACACATTTCTTAGGGTTCATTTTTAACTGATATTCTCTTGATCTTTCTAACACTCTTGTCAAAACTTTGGCATGCTCAGCCTTAGTCTTAGATTTCACCAACAAGTCATCCACATACACTTCTATATCGATATACATCATGTCATGAAATATTGCCATCATAGCCCTCTGATAAGTGGCTCCAGCGTTCTTTAATCCAAAAGGCATGACGACATAGCAGTATGTTCCCCAAGGTGTAGTGAATGATGTCTTTTCTTGATCTTCTTCTGCCAATTTGATCTGATTGTATCCTGAAAATACATCCATAAATGATAAAGTTTCATAGCCAGCAGTATTATCGATGAGTACATCAATGTGAGGCAATGGAAAATCATCCTTAGGACACGCCCGGTTCAAATCTCGGAAGTTAATACAGATTCTAACCTTCCCATCTTTCTTTATAACCGGAACTATGTTGGCCACCCATTGTGGATAGAGGACAACTCTAATGAATTTGGCTTTATGTAACTTATTGACCTCTTCCTTCATCTTTAAAGCTATTTGTGGGTGGAATCACCTTAACTTCTGTTTAACCAGGCTAGCTCCATCCTTTAATGTCAACATGTGTTCTACTAGTGATGAGTCTAACCCCAGCATATCCTCATAACTCCAGGCGAAAGTGTCCTTATAATCCTTAAGAACTTGTACCATTGCCTTGTCATCCATTTCAGAAAGATTCTTGCTAACGAGGACAACCTTAGGTTTGTCTTCAGTCCCTAGATTGATTTCTTTGGTGGACTCTTCCCGGCATATCCTCATAACTCTAGGCGAAAGTGTCCTTATAATCCTTAAGAACTTGTACCATTGCCTTCTCATCCATTTTAGAAAGATTCTTGCTAACGAGGACAACCTTAGGTTCGTCTTCAGTCCCTTGATTGATTTTTTTGGTGGGTTCTTCTACGGCAGTTGAGGGTTCATCGAATCTTTTTACTCCACTGGCAAATGCCTCAGCCACGTCCTCATCATCTTCCTCATCTTCAACAATGGGGTCTTTTTCGTGTATTAATTCATATACCCCATATACATCAGTAACTGATTCATGATCTACACAATCTTCTGGCATCTGAATAGGATTCTCTAATAGCTGAGGGATTATAGAGCAAGAAAGGTATTTAAATGCTAAATCCTGGAGGTATCTATCTGAAATTTGTCTATCCTTAGGTTTTCTAGACTTCCTAACCTGGCTAACCTGCCTAGAACTAGACTCCCTAACTTCGCTAGACTCTCTATCCTGACCTAATGAGGACGAAGAAGGATGAAAATTATAAGGTACAGAATGTGATGCAGGGGAATCCTCCCGAGGGGAGGGGCAAAGTAGATCTAGAAGAGAATCTTGACCGAACGACCTGCACGATGGGATACAATCGGACACGTAGAAAAGATGAATTAAGTATAAAACAGGAATGAAGGTGAATAAGAGGAGAATGGGATGGAGGAAGTGGCACCAAGGCCAAAGGATTGGGGGGATCATACAGTAGTATGTCCCAGATCAAATCATAAATCCTCTCTGGATAGAGAGGAGGTTGGGGAATGAAGTCCCATGGGAACAGAGTGATCATGATGGGCGGAGCCCGTGGAATATCTTCAGTAATGACCCGCAACCAAGTCGGAGTCAGAAGCAGAGTGCGGAATAAGGTATGGAGTGTGAAAATGTGAGAGGGATAAGTCTCCCTCTAAAGAAGATCCATGGTATAACCAGCTTTATAGGGGTCATCTGGCTCTCCTTCATCTGTTTCCTTAGACAGCAGAATTCTTTTATCAAAAATGGCACTAGGCCTGTCAATCAGTTCATCTATTTGTGGCAGCCACTTTGGTTATGAAGGATCAAGAAACAGTCTATTCAATGCAATGTATAGATCCCCTAAGTCAAACCATCTATACCATTCACACTCAGGGTCTTGGAACTTTCTCCTTTTCATTGGCCGCAGAGCCTCCAAGGACTGGTACGTGAGCAATTCTGAACAATGTCTGACCAGGTCCCTTCCATATATGTCATGGAGGTCAAAACAGGAAGTGATGACCACTGTGTTGTCATGATTGATCACGGGCCCCTTGACAAAATGTGTGTATAAGGTCCATGTTAAGGGGTCCCGACCTTCTTTGCATGGTGTAGACATTGTCTCCCACACCTTCTAGCCGTCTTCATTTTCTTCCTGCTGAACAATGTCATGCTTCACTTTTCTTGGCCTATAGCCTAGGCTATTTCCAGGTATCCTTTGGTTGTCCTTGAGGGGCATGGTTCTGCCTTGTAATTGTATGCTTAGGCCCTTTCCAGGCTGATAACCACCCTTCATCATTATTCTCCAACCAGGGGTACTTATGCACTTCCCCCATTTTATGGCATCTAGTGGATAAGGAGTAAGAGTGGCGGCCTTTAAAGGATCAGCCACCGGACGGTAGACCTGTAATACCGACAGAAAAGGTTGTCGGCCAAGTGAAGAAGTTGGCTTGATATTCAAGGAGTGAGCAGTAGCAAGGATCGACATGCTCGTAACTTTAATGATTCGTCCTTTGTAGGGAAATTTGAGGCACTGATCATTCGTAGAGGGAATCGCCTCGAGGATTTTTATATAAGGACGACCCAAAATAGCATTCAAGGAAAGGTCGATTTCCAAAATGTGAAATTCGACCTCGGCATGACATACAGGGCCTAACTCTACTTTTAAATAAACCATTCCCAGAGGGAAATGGGTGGAATTATCATATGTTGTTACAGAGATAAGGCTAGGCAGCCATTTTTCTTTGGGTACACTACACAATCCAAGGGTCTTCGGAGGCAGGACATTAATTGAAGCCCCTGTGTCGACCAGACATGCATCTACGACTTTCTTGCAGATATTGACCGTAATACTCAGAGCCATGTTCCTGGCTGCTGCTGGTGCTAGTTCCGAAGCATGAAATAAGATAGAGGGCTGATCCCCCTGAGGAACTAGTAGTGCGGCGATCTTCTCTACCGGCACGTCTTCGTTGACCATCACTTTTTGTAGATATTCCATCAGAGCTTCCTGATGGGTCTTCGATCTCTTGATCAACTCTAGCACAGAGATTCGTGCCGATGTTCTGTCCAGTTGCTTCAGTAAGTCATATTGAGTGCCTGGTGCACTCTCATCATTATGCGCTTCCTCCGGCGGTTGTGACGGGCTGTCTCTGACTGTTGATTGAGGAAAGACCTTATTAAAGATCCTCCCACTCCGGAGTGCATGTTCTTCAGTTGTGGAAGGTCCGGGCGACAACTTGAGCACCGTAGGGTTAGTGGATGATGTGGATGGTGTGGAGGGTTGGTATGCAGGTAATGGTGTGGGGTTAGTGGGCAATGGCATGGTACGGATGAGAAGCTTAGATGGTTGGATGGTAGAAGGGTGATTGGTCGGTGCGGATGAAGTGGGGAATGGCATGCGGAGTAGAGGTTTAGATGGCTTTATGGTATCTGGGTAAGTGGTGGTGGTAGTGGGTGATGTGGGAAACGGTATGCGAAGTAGTGGTCTAGATGGCATGAGGGGTGCGTAATTAGCTTGCGGGGGGTTGTTTAATGGAGGCGTAGTGGCGTGGGGGATAATGGGTTTAAGGAAAGGGGGCAGTGGTGATGGGTTAATGGGTTTAAGGAAAGTGGGCGGTGGTGATGGGTTAATGGGTGCGGGTAAACGGTATGCGGGTGTTGGTATAGGCGTGATGGTAACGGGTTGTGGTTTAGGTATATGGAGGGTGCGGCATGGTGGTTGCTCAGTGGTGCTCGGAGTGTGACCCGTTGAATAAATAGAGGAAGAGTCCTCTATCTTCCACTGTTGCCCTCAATTAGCCTTAGACCGGCTATTTATCAAAATGGGAGCAACTTGATTCTGGTTCTTGTGCTTCAGGAGTGGGTTTTGCACTATACCCATGTTTGGAGGCGCCGCTGCCTGCGCCGGCGCTCTTGGTTGTTGTTGCTATTGCTGTTGTTGTTATGGTCTTCTCGCCTTCAAGGCGGATATATACTTCTTCATTTCTTCCCAATCAATGCCTCCCTGCTCGTTGAGATCATGAATATAATCTCGGAATTAGAAGCAGGTATCTATGGTGTGTCCTGGTTGTCGATGGAAATAACAATACCTAGAAGTGTCGGCATTTTGGGGCCAAACTATTTTTTCTCTTGGCAAGACCAAGGCATTGGCTGCCATTAAAGCACTAAAGATATCTGACAAAGATTCTGGAAAGACTGGATATTCTGTCCTTTTCGGGCCTGGAGGCTTTCTCTGCTGGTTATAATCAGTAGGGGGAGGTACATGATGGTATGTCGGTGGTGCGCGCGGGTGGTATTGCTGCTGTAGTGGGGGCTGGTACTGTAATTGCCGTTGTGGCTGCTGTTGTGGCTACTGTTGTGGCTGCTGATACTATGGGTTCGGCTGCTGGGGTTGCTGATACTGCGGTTGCTGTTGCCTGTTGCCCTACTGGTTCAGAGGTCTATAGCCTTGTTGATTCGGAGGTCTGTAACCTTGCTGGCTTAGAGGTTGTTGGGACTAATTGTTATTCATGCTACTAACCTGCTCATGGGAGAGTGTGCCCTCAGTGGTTGGACCTGTGCTAGGAGAATTTGGCACCGTTGACTTCCGAGGTGGAGGCCTGCTAGGTCGGTGAGGGTCAAAGACACTAGAGAATGTAGCGTCCTTGAAAGCGTTCTGGCAATACCATACTCTTTCATAAAGCTTTGCCATACTGGTCAAGTTGTTCAAGGCGAGGACTAATTTAAACTGAGGTGTAGCATTGGAAATCAATATCTTTACTTGCTCTGACTCAGACAGATGATCTTTCACTTTTTCTGCCTGCCTCTCCATCTATCAGCAAAACTAACGAATTCTTCGTCGGACTTCATTTTTCTGCTATCAGGTCAGTAATGGACAGGGAGGGTACAACTCTATCCTGGTATCGTTGAATGAATTTTCGTGATAAGATACCGTAGTCCTCTACTTCAGATGGCTCTAAGGAAAAGAACCATTCGAGGGCTGGTCCCTCCAAGGATTTCCTGAACAAAAATGCCAGCGACCTCTTGTCGTTCTGCCAGAAAGATGACTCATACATAAACTCCTTCAAATGAGTGAAGGGGTTACCAGTACTATTGTATTTTCGGTACGCTGGCATTTCGGAGGGCGGCAAATGAAATACAAGCAGACTTGACAGGTTAATCTCAGGTGCAACTTTAACTCCCATCATCTTCTGAAGGTTGTTGAACTATTCATCCATACACTCCATCTTTGCAAGCAGAGCTTGTGTCTTTGGATCAACTTGAGGAGGAGGGGGAGGTAGAGGTACATGATAGGCCTGTTGCCTAGAGTATGTAGGGCATGGGGGACAATAGGGTTGAGGTCCGGCAGAACTTTCGCTATGCCCAAGGGCATTTTGGTAAGTAGGCGTCAGCGGCCTGACCGGCTGCCTCGAGGAAGACAATTGTGGCCCAGCTGGCCGAGAAGTTGAAACCTGAAGGCCTTCCATGGCCTGGTGAATGAATGAAACATGATGGGGAGGTGGTTGAGGAATAATAAGGGGAGCCGCAGGATTCGGCTCGGCAGACTGCATGGGCGTCTTCTCCTTCAAAATAGACTGGATTGCCTCGAACTGTCGAGGATCCAGACGGGAGGCAAGAACTCCCAAAGCGTTCATTAGATCCGAGGGATCGGAGGATAAGGGATCATTCGGGTTCATGCTCCCCTCGAAAATAGGATTAGAAACCGCATGCACATACGGAGGAAGATTAGAATATTGATCATGAGCACAAGGAAGAGGGGTTTCTTGGTTTCCCTCATATCGAACTGGACAAGAATGGAGATTACGGGGGGCATCAGCATCTCCCCCACTTTCAAAGTGGTAATCAGACTCAAGAGGGGCATTAGCATCTCCCTCGTAGTTGACTAAGGCATTTGGAGCCATGCTTAAATCCCTACCTGATCGAAGTAGCATGATATTAGATTTTTTCAAAGATTTGCAGACGAGTTGCACAGAGATTAAGCAAACAAGTAGATGTTTAACGTTATTTCAGGATTCCTTGTTGGGTTATTTGGATTCAATTAATCACAAATTTCACTCAATGGGTAGGATCCTAGTTTCAGTTCAATTTCCACCATTATACTCAATGGCTTTCTCTCACAACGTTATGAAAATCTAACTAGGACTTCGATTGGTACAACCAGCCCGATGAACAAGGAGGAATACCTTGATTTTGGGGACTTACGGAGGTCTTTAACGCCAACCACTCTAGTCTGATCGAGGGACCGACCCAATCAGAGAGAGGTGAAGACATCAAGAAAGGTGTTCCTAAGAGAAAAGAGGGGTGTTAGCCCCAATGCGTATGACCTGTGGCCTAGATGGCCTCTAATGCTTATTACGTAATGTGTAGTAGCAAGCAGATCAGAAATCTGAGAACTGAAGAAAAACAAGAAATTGCCTGAATCGTGTCGTTGTTGGTCGATGCTATTAAAACAGAACCTTATTTTTTTCGCAGAATCTCAGGCAGCAAATAGCAGAGAAAATTGCCTGAAAGGCGTCGTGGGTTGGCGACGCGGTATGAAACGCGTCGCTGTTCCTGGACGCTTTCAGGTCGCAGAATGAACAATTCAGGAGGAATTTCTGGATCGATTCCTCCTCAAACAAACATAATAAAAGCGGTAAATAATTGGCTCATACGAAATTTTTTTATTTCAATTTTTAACAGGATGATTTATCATGTAAATAACAAAACATTCAATCAATCACACATGCTTCTTATCACAATCACAACTCCTCAATCAATCAAACGGGGAGGGCAATATCTTGCCGCAAGGGTGTGCACGTGGGAATAACAACTAAACTAAAAACTCACCGATCGGTGAGGGCGTGTCGAGAGACACAGGTGGTGCACCGTGGGTGCCCGATTGATGAAAAGCAAGAACAAAGATTAAAAGATGGCGAGACCAAGTCCCACCATGATCGCCAAAAAGCTGTGAGTGCTCAAATTAGGGTGTGATTATCATGAAACTTTATGTTGATTATGTGACAAATAAACCTATTAAAAACTAAGTGAATGTGATCGCCAGAAACTTTTAACTAAAAAGTTCTAAAAGAAAAAGATTGATCGCTTACCTGTTTTGGAATTGGGAGATTTTGAAGTTCTTGATTCCCCTCCTTCAGCCGGCTGAAGAAAGAGAGTCCTTTGGACTTTGTTCTTGCTTTGAATGCTTATCGGACTTTGAGGATCATCCAGATTTCCTTGTTGTTTCTCTCCTTCTGATCTTCTTTTGTACCTTGCAAGAAACTAGAAAGAAAGAGAGAGGGAACAATAAGAACTCAAATAGATGTAGTATCTATCCCAGTAATGATTCTAATCATGCAACTAAACAAATGAACTCACTTGTTTATGGTCTTTGAAACCCCTTAAAACATGGATTGGAAATTATATGCTAGTGAGTGTGTGTTGCATGGAGTGATGTGATGAAATTGTGATGCCAATGTGATAAAAATATGAAGAATGCATAAATCAATTAAGAACTAAATTGGATGGCCCCTGGGAAGCCTTGGCCTTGAATGGATCTTGAAAGGATGAAGAATGGATGAAGAAAGGATGCAGACTCCGGAAAGTAGCAGCGCTTCGATCCTTCAGCGTTTGGATGTCGTCTCCTTCACTTTCGCCAATTTTCACTCAATTATCACTATCATCACTCTAATCACTAACATCACTAATCTTTCAAGAATTATCACTAATAATCACTAACTTTTTAATTACCAAGGAGTTGGGTATTTATAGGCTTAAGTTCACGCATCCGCGGTTACTTAAAGATTAACATAAAAGATTTTAAACTTAATCCAACTAATAAACAGATAAATACAGCCTGATTCATTATTATCTGTAATTATCTAAAACGCGTTGCCCATGGAAGACGTCTTTTAAACTAATTAAGATAAGGATAAATATCGGGAAAAAGAGACAGAATCAGCTTAGGAAACCTAAATGGCGTCGTGCATGGCAGACATCTTTTATTTTATTAACAAATTAATTAAAAATCAAACTAATAATCAAAATAGGAATGAACTCTAAATGGCGTCTACACAGATCGACGTCTTTTAGACTCCTTTCATATTTGATTAAAATCTGAGTTAAAATGAATTTCTTTAATAAACTTAAATAATGTCTGTTTGACCGATGTCATTTAGACAATTAATCCAGAAAGATAAAAACTTAACTAATGATTAAATATCAGACTATTTTGAGGCATTATTATATGATATGAAATTTACTCAAAATGATGACAAAATTAGTGTGTCTACAAAATGTTCATGAGTCTAGATTCACAATTGATGTAGAGTAGTAGCCAAAGACTAGACCACCCCAGATGATGAGATTTTGGTTAAGATTTTGAGAGGACTCCATGTCAAGAATTAAGAAATCAGCATGTAAGGAACATGTGTCTTCCCTCACTAAAACCTCCTGGATCAGCCCACACAACATTTTGGTAGATGGATCAATAGGCTGTAAGATGACTAACTTGAGCTTCAACTGTATTTGCACCGCCTTACCTTGCCTAGCATTCTCTTCCGTGTAGGTATGATGCATGCATGTGGATGGTAAAGGCTTGAACTCAAGTTGTGGAGGAGATTCATGAGAGGGCAGTATTGGCTCATATTGCAAGGTTAGTAAGGATTCAACTCTAAGCCCAGGATTGAGAGCATGAGCAAAATCACGTAGTGCATCCACTTTCTCTCTAGAAAAGAGAAAATGCTCAGGGTTCGGACTAGCATGGGTGGTTGCTTCCTCTATCGAAAATAAAAAGTGTTCAAAATTCAAATTAATATCTAGATGATCACTCAATTCTCCTTCTCCTTTTTCCTTTAAGCTCTCCTTAGGACTGACTTTAATGATAGGTGTGATCATAGATTCCTCTTGCCGGTCAATCTAAAAATTCTATATATTTATGGATTGATTTGTACTAGCATTCTCTATTTCCTCTTAACAAGACTCCTCAAGACTCTCTCTGTTTTCAATATCATACATGATATGAGTATTTTCAGGCTAAGAGATCTCGAGTTAGCTTTGTGAATTGAATTGTTTGTCAAAATCAGGGGATAGATCTTTAAGATTTTCAATGGGCTTGCTAGGAACTTGTTATGAATCCATCCTCAAAGCAGCTTCAGTTAAACAATCTACCATCACCTGCATCATGTCAGTCATTTGTTGTTTGGTCAAGACTATATGCTCAAATAGCCTGAATTGCTTCTTCTCATGTTGACTAAACTACTAAGGAGGTGGGTAATAGGGCTCATAGTTAGATTATAAAGACCAAGGAGAAGAAGAGTAAGTGGGTATCAAATAGTAAAATTGTCCTCTAAAATGGGCCAGATAACAGTTCTATTGGATTTGGGTCCAATCTTGAAAGTTTTGGATAGAAGGACTTTGGGCTTGAGCTTGTTCAGATTCTCTAGAAAGATCAAGATAGCCTCCCCAATTAGAATTTGGACATGAGTTATAATTGGGTAGGAAAAATCCTTGAACAATTTGGGCCTGCTCTTGTTTGGACAGAGAAAATTGGACCTTGTTTGGATGGTCGTTAACATCGTGGGTCGGGTTGGACCACAGAGAGTAGTTCTCTTGGTCAGAAGGTGGGGTGTAATGTGTGATAGATTCCTGGCCTAAGGCCATAACTTGATCAATTTTATGGGCCAAGAGATCCACCTAGTCTAAGCTGTGAGCCAGATACATACGAGATAGTGAAGGGAAAGATGTAAAGTTATAATGACATGGGCCAAGGAACTGATCCATTTTGGTCCACTCCATGTTGGATAGTGTTTTTTTTCTATAAACACAAAAAAGTTAGTAGACAATTAACCTTATGACTCCAATGGTTAACCTAACCTAAATGATGAATTTCTCACAAATTGACTTAGGTCCAACCTAAGTCTACCATCAAAGTTATCAACTGGTTAGGTAAGAGGTGGGGTAGTGAAAGCCTCTCCTTGCTCTCGCAAGGACCTAATTAGAGAAGTACAAGTCAACTTAGGCATTTTCCAGTTGACCTCTAGCTTTAGACACTAGTCTTCAAAAGTGATAGTGGGCTCAAGCGGTGCCCAAATCTCAATGTGAACTCTAGGTACACTTCCTACTCTATTTTATCAGTCTTGGGTTAGTGCAAGAGTGTAGGATGTGGTTATTTTTAGGCCAAGGAAGGGTGATGAAATCTACACCATATGTTGTTAATGAGCTTGCCCTTAAAGTATTTTTAAGTGAAGGGCACAAGCAAGTTTCATACAAGGTGTTTAAATGCAAGATTTAATAAATATGCATGAACATATGCTTAGCACAAATTAAAGTACTTACCTTGTTTCTCGCATTCTCCAAAAAAAATAACAAAATAAATGACTAAAACTTAAACTAAATGCAACATAAATGATGCATGACCTAAAACATGGTGGGTTTTCTAATTTTTGCATGGCACTTTTTTTTTTTTAATGTTTTTTTAGTTAGTGAAAAACTAATCTAGTAAGGAAAATATTAAAAGAAAGGTTAGGAACAATCTTATCAAAAGTGGGCAGTGAAATCCCTTTTTTTATTTCTGATTTTTTCTGTTTTTTTTCTTGGACAGTAAGAGAGAGACCAGCAGCCCTCCTCTTCCTCTTTTTCATTCCCTTTAAAAATAAAAATAAAAAACAAGTTAGGATGAAACTATGTACAAAAAGCCAAAGAGATGAACTGAAACTCCATCGCGTCCTGGCAAAGGTGCAAAAAATTGATGTGTTGCAAGCATGTCGTCAAACACATGCAACGATCAATCTTAAAGTAAAACCAGACCTGCAACAAATAGATGAGTGCAGTTCAAGTAGCAAGGATGGGTCGAATCCACAGGGAAAGGATGGAAGTTTGATTTGAAAATCTTTGATTCACAACAAATATTCTTTTCTTGAAGTTTTCTTAGGAAGAAAGATGATGATTAGTAATAACTAAATAAAGAAAAGAAGATGACTCCTAATAAAAATAGATCCGAATGTCCTGTTGGAAGTCCTTCTGAAGCCACCTTAGGTTTGTTTAAATCCACGTAGGTCAGCATATAAGAGACATCTCTATGTATGCTACGGGATTTTATTTCAAGCCTGGGAAAGTAAAGGTTCTTTCAAGAGAATGGATTTTATGATTGCTCCCTCCCATGGGCAAACCAGATACTTTTTCTGATTCGATCGCATCGGCAACCCGAGCTGAATTGCAAAGCAATGAACAGACGGGGGCCTAAGAAAATAAGTAAGCAGTCCCTCTGGTATTACGGTTACTGTAGAATCTCGGTCGTAAGCAATAGGTTCAATTGCTGCTACTAGTGTTGCTACCTATGTTAGGTTGGGGATAGGAAATCTGCCTAAATTAATAGTGGATCTTCTCATTCGGAAGTGGTGTAGTTGCTCAAATTGTGTGTGTTATTTTCGTAAATTTCATGTTATTTGTATGATGAATAAAATTATTAAAAACTAAAGAAAATGTGATCGCCAGAAACTGTAAAAGTTTCAAAGAAAGATTGATCGCTTACCTCTTCAAATTTGGGAGATTGGGTTCTTGATTCTCTCTCCTTGGCAGGCCAAAGAAAAAGAGCCCTTTTTGTAAGGTGTTCTTACTTTTGATTTCTTGATGGTTATTCTTTTAGATTTTCTTCTTTCTTCTTCTTTGTACCTTGCAAAAAAAAAGATTAAACAAGAGAGAATCTAATTAGAACTAAAGTAGAGTAGTATCTATTCTAATAAGAAATTTAAACATGCAATTAAACTAATCTACTCACTTGATTGTTGTTCTTTAAACTCCTAATATGTATATAGGTGTGGAAAATAATGATGTGTGTTTGTGTGAACATGAAGTGATGATGTTGATGAACTATAGAAAACAATGAATAAACTATATGAAATTAACGAAAAGCTAGAAAGAAATTAGGGAAAGAGGATGGTTGGTTGGATCCTCCATAGCCTTGGCCTTCAAGAGCTTCAAAGGATGAATAGGATGAGGAAGAAGAAGCCTTAGATGAAGCTTCTCTTGCTGTCCACGTTTTCCTCTTCTAGAGCCTCCAAACACCTTGTCTTGAGCTTTAAAATCACTAATGGCTAACCTTTTTCAAAGGTCCAAAGGGTGTTGTATTTATAGGAATAGGTTTAAGGTGTTTTGAGCTTCAAAAGGACTCTCTCCCGCAGTCGGACTTACTTTGGATGAGCATGGAGGAGTTTACAATCTTCCCCACTTCGGAAACCAGATTAACTCAGCCAAATCATGTTTATCAGGAAAATGTTAAATCACGTCATCCAGACGGGACGCCATTTGGCTAATTAAAGCGGCCAAAATAGAAAAGAAAACCAAAATACATTAGGAAACTTAAATCGCGTCTCCCATAGGCGACGTGCTTTAGATAATTAGCAAATTAATTCGAATTAATAATCGAAAACCCAAATGGATTAGGACATAATTGGTGTTTCCCTGAAGCGACGCTATTCAATTAAATCTATCTGAATTTAGGAATTTAATTCCGAAGTGATTTTATATAGGAATCTAAATGGCGTCGACCACGGGCAATGCTAATCAACAAATTCAAGAAAAAACAATAAAAATAATTAATGATTAAACATCTGACCATTTTGGGGCATTTATAATTGTGACATGAAATTTACTCAATATAAAGTCAAAATTAGTGTGTCTACAGCTACCCCACCTTGGCATTGACTTTGTAAGGGAGTGAAATGGAATGGAATGTACTGAAAAGTTGATGCCAAGGTGTGATGTGACATGCTCTCAACATCATATAATGAAAATTTTTCTTAGAATGATCAATGAAGTAACTCAAAGAAATTATTGAAATCAATCCCGTCTGGATGAGATAGACAAAGGAAATAAAATAAGGTCGATCTACTTCCACGATTGGGAAGTATCCTAGGTCACAAACCTTGCAGGTTTCATCATGGAGAGCGGTTACCAGTCAATGTGGACGTGCTACAACTATGATGGATCTTAAAAAAGAAATAAGAAATATTTGGGATAAAGAATCCAAGTAAGGATAAAATTCCAAAGATATCTTCAAGAAGACCTCAAAGATAATCGAGAGATCAATTCATAATGGAATATTTCATATCACGTTGGGATTTATTAGATTAATGGTCTGACATTTAATCAAGAATTAATTATTATCACAATGATTTTAAAGTCCTACATGATGCATGCTAGGCTAAAAGAAAAATTAAAATGAAATAAAATATAAATTAATCAAAGATAATATTGTTAAACTTGTCATTGATGAGTCAAGATACCAGATCTTGCGATTTGGTGTTAAGCCGAAACTCGTTTGTCCATGCACTGTTTCACAAAAGTGGAACCATCGTCCCCATCAGTTAACAATCTAACGGCCTATCCGTGCAATTAAGAATCCTCTAAAATTATCACTATTTTTGTTGAAGGGGAACTCAAATTCCAGTTTTAGCAAAACACAAGGTCCTTGATATACGCTAGTAAGTATTTATCATATAGTAACGATCATACAAATCAATTACATAATAAATACAAGGATAGAGATAACCGTCTTTTTAGTCACGGTTGAGACTCAGCAAAACTCCCACAGTGGGACCTTATTGAAACTCTCAGCTTCATTTTTCTTTTCTTGAATTTTCCTACACTCAGAATTTGTCAGTCACTTCATGCAAATAGATAATCAACATCAAATATCAGCAATTATGGAATTTCATGAAAATAACAAGCAGGCAGAAAATGCATCAAATGGCGTCGTTGTTCCCAGACGTCATTTAAATGACGTCACCCCATCCAGACGCCATTTAACTTACAGAAACTATTATTTGCTCTGACTCCAATCTGAACTCCACTTTCCTTCAATGCACATCCCTCTTTTAATTCGGAAAGGGCTCCTCAATCTCACAAATTCCTCTATAAAGCCTCCTCTTCTTCATATCAAAACATTAACACAAACAATCACGAGGGAAAGCTAGAGAATTCTCCAAAGCTCAAGAAAAATCAAGAGATCAAGAGGAAAAACTCAATTAATTCAAGAAGATGGCAAATTCTTCAAGTAAAAGGATGAGAAAGACGATTGAAAAGCTTTCAGAGGTGAAACATCATCTAAGCGGGCGAGATCCTAACCTACAACTAAGTTATTCTCTCTAATCAAATTCTCTTATTTTCTTCAATTTTCTCTACATATTCTCCATATTCCAAATTGCTTAGGCATAATAAGATTATTCCAATCTTCTTTTTATCTAGGGATATCCTTTCTTCTCCGGTCCAAGACGATTTTCTTCTCTTCCATAAATTCAAAAGCTAGCCAACAAGATTAATCTCTCCATGCAATCCTATGTTTCCAAGTGGCATATCCAAGGGTTGATTATTCATGCCAAACATTATAGAAGCACAAGTATGGATTGGGCTACTATGGGCACTTTGACTGAATTGTGGCATCCACAAACTCATACCTTTTTTTTTGCCACGTTCGAAGCCACTATCTTCTTAGAAGAAGCCAAACTCCTATTGGGCCTTCCTAAGTTCAAAGTCAACAATGATGAACCTGATTTGAGTGATATGATGCTGATGAGGGAAAGAATCACAGCTCAACAATTGCTAGAAAAGATCATGAAAAATCCAAAAGAAATTCAAAACTATCTTACAAAGAAGGGAATCAATCTTACTAAATTAGCTGAATGCACCTTGAAAAAGATATAAAATCTCAAGGAAGAAGAGACAGAGAGCGTGATGAAGGCGTTCACCACCTGCCTAGCTAGAGTTCTACTATTTCCTGCCTAAGACAATATTTTAGAAGATGATCAGATAAGCGCAATTGATGGGATTTTTGAAGGGAAGTAGATCAGCACAGCAGTTCTAGTTTATCTCTACAGTGGGCTCTCTATAGCTTCTACAGGTCAATCTCCTTATGGTAGCATGCTACAGAATTCCACTTTAAATTCAACCATAACAAGGAGAAGGTTCCAAGGATATCTCAGACATATCAATGCAGTCCTATCTTCCATATTGCTAATATTGTGAAGTTCAACGACAGTATGACCAATCGTGTGCCCAACCTCAAGACTCGAGCTGACTAGCGCGCTTATTTCAAGACTATGTCCAGAACTGGATTTGAATCCACACCACCTGCTCTCATGGAGAAGGCAGTTCGAGTGCGCCATAGTGCTGGCACTGAGCTCCGACTGATCAGGGCGATCGAGTTCGTTCTCTATAATCCACATCGTTGTCATCCTCGACTTGGTATACCACGCTATGAATTTCCATAAATATCTTCTCTTTCTCCAATTAAGAAACAGGCATTAGGTACTGACGAAGATTTCGAGGCTACAAAACTCATTGCAACTCTGTGGAATATCGGCTTCACCCATTGTGTTAAACTTCCTCATGAAGCCAATAAAGAACTATGGAAATCATATGTAAAGGAGCTTAAGAAGATTTTCCCTTGAAAACTCTCTCTTATCTTCCAACTTTATGTACTTTGATTTTGTTTTCAATGAAGAATTCAGTCCTTAATGTAGTAGAAATTCTTCCTTAATATTTTGCAATTTTTAGGAATTCGTCCTTGAATAAAAATGTGATTTTTCCTCAAAATATGAACTTTCGGGTTCAGTTAATTCAAATCGCGTCGACACAGAAAGACGCCATTCAATCTTAATCAATTGCCGACATTCAAAATTAATTCTTTAAAAGAACCAAAATAGCGTCTTGTACCGGTGACGCCTTTCAATTCTCTCTCCTATTTTTCAGAGATTTCGTGTAATTAATCCATTCAAACGCGTCGAGTCTGAGGGACGCATATAACTAATTCTCGTGGTACGGCTCTGATTTGTAGTGGCGGTTTAATCTGAATAGCATCGCGGTTTGGTGACGCGTATAAGAATTTTTAAAAATTCATCTTGCCGCCTCAGTTTATGTGCCGTTAAATAGCGTCGTTGTTCCACAACGCCTTTCAAGCTTTCCAAACAGTGGCTGCGCGAGCCAGAGCCCTTCCTTCCTCATTCACTCATCTCACTTTCTCTCTCCTCTTTCTCTTCCTTCTCTGGCAACAACCGGCGTTCCCCAACGATCTTCTTCGGCTTCGGCGACATTCTCCGGCCCCGGCAACCCCTTTCTCTTCCTAAAGCTTCATACAAGCCCTCTCTTTTCTCCACTAATCCTCATCATCACCCTCTCTCTAAAATCTGAGCCCATCTCCCCTAATCTCCATCTCACCCACCATGGAATCTGGTGGGAGCTCGAGCGGCCACGGGAAGCACCGGCGACTTGCCTCCCTCGCGGCAAGGGCGGAGGTGCCTGAAGAAGCCCCTCCCACGGCGGTCGTTTTAGCGGAGGCGGCGGCATTTTTGGACGCCGAAGAAGCTCCACCTGCAGTAGCAGGTGAGGAAGAAGCGGCGAAGACCGGCCCTCCTCTGGTAAGCTCCTCGATGGGATGTATTTTGTTTGAAAAACAAGCCAAGAAGAGGAGTCCACAGATCCTCGGATCTGTGGATGAATGGCATCAAGACCAGGTGACGCCTTTCAAAAGGCGTCGACCTGGTCTGACGCCATTCAAAAAGGCAGAATTTAATTCAAAAATATTTTGAACATTGATTTTAAATGCTTATTATCTGATGCTATTCTTGAATTATTTGCAGGACGATGAGGACCAGAATCTCATGGGATCTAGTCGTCGGCGCATACCAGGGTTTGCCCGACTTCTAGAAGGCGCGACTACGCCGGATGGGGTTCAGCAAGATCCTAGACATCGAGCCATTTTGGCTCGATCTTGTATTGTTGCAGGTCTTACGAGAGCGCTGGGATGCCAAGAGCAAGGCATTTCTAATGCCCTGGGGACATATGGTCCCTAGTCTGGAGGACGTAGCGAGGATTACTGGCCTCCGCGCAAAGGGCCGAGTAGTGAGTGGGGTTACATACCCCGATTACCTTGGGCTGGCAGAGTCTCCTCGACATCGAGGTCTCCAGCTTAGATAGAGAGTCGAGGACCATGCCCAAAGTAGAGGTAGCGAGGGAACTAGGATAGTAGACCCTAGACGACGTCCAAATGAGTCCACGGAGGCCTTCCGAGACGGTTTAGCTAGATCAGCTTCCGAAGTATACTGCAGGGATGAGAGTCAGGAGGAGGAGGTAGATAGATAGCTCAGGGTCTTCCTTGTATTCTTCTTTGGTCGGTTACTCTTCAGCACGAAGGGTGACCACATCCATTGTAGCTTCCTGAGTTTGCTGGACAACTTGGACCGTCTTCATGAGTATGCTTGGGGTGTGCCCTGCTGGCCCATCTCTTTACTGATCTTTCCACGTTCACACTGGACTGTGAGACTACCATCAGCGGCTTCTCGCCATTTCTCCAGGTACAAAACATTTTAATTATTGTTTATGTAAATGCATGCTTATGATGTGATGCTTTTTCTAACTTTTATATGCATGTGTGCAAGTGTAGAGTTACTTTTACTTCCCTCTTGGCCGTGTGAAGGCTGTAAGACCCAATGCCGTCCTGTTGGCCCGCTATTGGCAACCGATTGTGGACACCGCTCCGTAGCACCATCAGCTGACGGCACTCCACCGTCAATTCCTTGATTACTCGGAACTCCTAGTAAATACAATTTTGCTTATTTGATCTTATTTTATCAAATGCAATCTTTCACAAATTAAATGCAATTTACTATTATGAATGTATCTACCCTATATGTGTGCAGGTGATTTGGTGCCCGTATCTGGTCATGGGAGAAGCAGGTCAGCCCTGGGTGATGGCCGGTCGAGGGAGGTATGGACGCCAGGTGTGGGTCCACTGCCTCAATGAGGTAGAGCTGCTTCGCCTACGGCTGGTCATGCGCACCTTGGGTCTCCACCAAGAGTGGGTGGATGAAGAGGTCACGGAGGGGATCGGACGGACGATGCGTGAGAAGCAAGCCCGCACCGACTGGCTCAAATTCCACGACCAGTATGACGATTGGCACCACAGGGGTGTCCTGGTACAGTGAAATGCGGAGAGTAGCGAAGGCTACCTCCAGCAATACCGGGCGCATTACGCCGACCAGTTGTGACTTCTCCGTCCTCTTGATGTAAGTATGCTTTCATGTTTCTTTCATTTTAATTATTATCTTCATTTAGATTTGTGAATGAATGGAAGTCTTGTATTGATACGCAGGATGCGCGCGATGCCACAATCATCACTCTCTGGGCCCAACTCAATGATGCGGAGGCCCAGCTCGAGCAAGTACGTAAAGAGCTTTTTGATCTAGTATGTATGAATGAATTATGCATATTCACTTTATTAATTAAGTTGTTTTAGCGTTCAACCGCTGATGGTTATTCTCTTGGTACAACGGGCCGTTTACACCCAGGCTGCTCCTCCTTCTGCTTCCGCTGGAGCTTCATCGTCTAGCACTACTGCTTACGAGGTCCTCGTAACCAACTTGAGAGGCCAACTGGCTCAGGCCATCCGACAGGCCTCCCAGGCTGAGGAGGATCATATTGCCCAGGTAATTCTTCATTCTTGGCTTCTTCCTTTCTTGCATTTACTTGGCGAGCTTCATTTTTTACTTGGATGACAATGCCTTTCTTCCTACAGATTGATGCTCTCCGCATAGTTCTTCATCAAGCTGAGGCAGAGTTGGAACAGGCTCGAGGGATGGCAAACCAAGCACAGGCAGACGCCGCACGTATCCGAGCTTTGGATGAATAGTTGTCACGGCTCTCCAGTGACGATCTTCCTTGCGAGCTCTCACGACTCTAGGTCCGGCTGGAGGTTCTAACTGAAGAGAGAGATCGAGACCAGGCTCAGATGGAGAATCTTCAGGTCCGACTCTCAGTGGTAGAGTACAAGCGCCGAAGCATTGAAATAGTCAATTTTTTTGGTTTTGAAATATTCAATTTTTTGTGGTTTTGAAATATTCACTTTTTTGTGGTTTTGAAATATTCAATTTTTTATGGTTTCAAAAAAAAAATTGAAATGAAATAAGATATCAACTAAATAAATTAAAGACCAGCATGGTACTTGGATCAAAAGAGTATATTTATTCATTAACTTAATTCCCAAATCATTTTTTAACCACCTAATCCAAACTCATTGTGCTTGAGTTATGTTCATGATCGTGATCCCATTCGATGGTCCGACCTTTAGTCAACCTAAGCTATTCCTCAAGTTTGGAGTATGCCTCTTTAGAAAGAAAGGAAGAATTAGTCAAGAAAGCCCATGAGAGGGTTCTGGAGACCCAAAAGATGTCCCTCCTTTACCCTATTATCTATTAGGGTTCAGTTATTTTCACTTCCACAGGGTATTTATCGACCTTGCGCTCCCTTTTATTTGATTTTATGGCCTTTCGATGTAACGTTTGTAATGTTGAATGGCCTTTAGATTTTGTTGACTTTTTGCCTTCGTGCTTTTTCTTTTGCTTTTTGTGGGGCGGGTCTCCCCTCCTTTTTTTATGACGGCCTCCTACTAAGACGGCGGGTACTTTCGGTAGTCTATTCTAGGCCTCGTTCCGACATCGTGGGCCGAAAGTAAAAATAGAAGTTTTCTTTTAAAAAGAATGAGTTGTACTTTACACCCTTAGTCAAGCTTTCGACGTTCTTCGGGCTTTGCATCTCTTGTTACTCACGAACCAAATGTGTTTGTGTGCAATAATGTGTTTGAGTTAGATTACCAAAGACTAATAAGGAAATTTGAGTTTTCGAATTTTCAGACCCTACTGGTCCTTGCACCATGCTGATCGACACACTCATTTAAGGGTAGTACTTCTTAAGATAGAGACCATTCCAGGGATGAGTTAACTCTTGCCCTTCTGCATTAACTAAGTGATAGGCATTACCAGGAAAAGTATGCGAGATAATATAAGGTCCTTCCCAATTGGGTTAGAGCTTAGAACGTGGACCACTAGGTTTTACAAAGATTCTTTTAACAACCATTTCACCAACTTTGAATTTTCGCTCAATGACTTTCTTTTGATAAAAACGTGCTAATCTGTTCTGATATACTCGCGTGTGATTAGCGGCTGACCATATTTTCTCATCTAAGAATTCCAATTGAGTCAGGAGTACTTAACGATGCTCATCAATGAAAAACTCCTTGTTCAACTGTACTCTTAAGGACAGGATGAGGACTTCGTATGGAACTACCGCCTCCATTCCGAATGTTAAAGAATATGGAGTTTGCCCAGTGGGTGTGCGGATTAAAGTTCAGTATGCGCACAGAGCCTCCATCAATTTCTCCAGCCAGTCTGTGTATCGGTTAGATTTACACGTCTTCTTGATAATTTTTATCAAAGTTTTATTAGTTGCCTCTGCCTAGCCATTGCCTTGTGGATAGTATGGAGACGAATGATGCAATGCAATTTTATACCTGTTGCAGAAGTCCTTCAACTCTTGTGATATGAACTGTGGTCGATTGTCAGTGACGATGGTGCTTGGAATTCCGAATCTTGTGATGATATTCTTCATAATAAACTTGCAAACGGTAGACGCTTTGACTTCCGTGTAAGCTTCAACTTCTACCCATTGGTGAAGTACTCCGTTGCAGTGAGAATGAAGAATTTCTGCTTAATGTCGGAATTAGGATCACCGAGAGGTCCAATGATGTCGAAAGCCCACATGGAGAAAGGCCATGGGGAGGAAACAGGATGGAGTGAAGATGCAGGGGAATGAATCTCGTCGGCATGAAGTTGACACTTAGTACACCTACAAACATACCCTACACAGTCTTCTTCCATGGTTGGCCAGTAGAATCCTTGTCTAAGGATCTGTTGGGTTCTCGAATTTCTCCGGATCACTCACGCAACGGAAAATAAAATAAAAACAACGATCCATTTTTCCCGTTTCAAATAAATAAAACCGATAATCATATTATCAAGGTCTTACCGTGTGCAGATTCGAATCCGCAACCGTTCGGTTCCGTCGGTGCGACATTCGTAAGCCGCGCAAGGGCCCGACATCTAGAGGAGTCCACGCGATCCTTTTCGCGACGGATATCCTCACGTTCCTCGTTCTTTGCAGCCACGAAACCTCCGCCGATCGCCACAACAATCGCCGCAACGCGCGAACGATTTCCCGTCAAACGGGAGTCGGAGAAGCGGCGGAGCAGATCCGGGGATCCGGATCTGTCTAGGACGCCAGAGAGAGAGAGAAACAGAGGAGGGGGCAGCTAGGGTTAGCAGCAGCTTGGCCTGCTCAACTCGTTCGCTATATTTTATATTAATCGCGCGGTTTTTCATAAAAACCATCGGTTTATATAAAACCCACTTATTTATCCATCGCCTTAAGAATCATTTGCGTGTGACCCTCTAGGCCCAATTACCAGTACGGTTAATAGCCCAATAAGCCCAGTAACTCCTTATTGGCTTTATTAATCAATTAATAACTCTTTATTAATTAATTAATCAATCGAATTGATGTCGCACATCTAATTCGCCCGAGCCTCCGATCACGTTGGGTGCCAAGCAACACCGCGTGAACCCGGAAGGTATCGGGGTTAAGTAACCTACTCTTGGAACCTTTACGCCGACAGTTACCGCGTAGATATAATCCTTCATTCGTACAATGCTCAAAAGTCAACTCAGGGTATGGCGTACTGTCAAACCCTAACCGGTCGACTCACTTGGTTTGGATGCCGCTGATGAATATCGGAAAACTCATTTCCCGATATTATCGCCTACCCTGGACAGGGACTTCCGCGCATCCTTCCTAGAGCATTCTCTCTCTAAGTACCGAGAGCGAATGATTCCTTATTGACACTCAATTCCCTTCGACGGTATTCCGCTGTACCTAATCCTTGGTTGTTTAGAATCCCGTGATTAGAGATTCATAAACCAAGGTCAAAGCACAGAAGTCTACCGACAAGGTGTCCTTGGTGTCTCAGGTCCGAGGACCATCCACGCAACTGCGACAATAGAATCAAGCTGGTTGACAGTGAGGTACAAAACCATCCAGCGATTCAGTCGGATCAGTTCAATAAACTCATTCTCAAATGAGCACCTACATATTCGCCTTAGTGTCTCCACACAAGTGACTTATGAGATCAGTCACCCTCATCATATGAGCAGGAGTAATCTGTACTAATCTAACTGGATGTCTGATGTCCTTCTCGGATATCCTCTGACTAGGAACGATTAAGAATATGTGTGTTTAAATGATCAGTCTCATTAGTATGATCAAATCATAATCTAATCACTATCGTACATATTCACAGACTTCATTATGAGACGATAATTAATACGATTTACACACAATGAATATTATGCAATTATATTAATAAATGAACGAGATTTATATATAGTCACATCGGCTTGTAGTGTAAGGATTGAGGTTTTCGGATCCGGGTATCGGGTCAGTTTTCGAGGTCGGATCCCGTAGTTCAGGCCCTGATGGGGCTGAGACTCTGTTCTGTTTCGCGTCAAGCCTGCGAGATGCGATTTAAACGGCGTCCAGCAATGTAGACGCATTTTAGGCTGTGCCACGTGGGCTGGCCTTGGGTCGCGAGAGTACGGCCCCGGTCATATCGTCTGAATGGCGTCTTGGATGGACGACGCCATTCAGAGTACAACCCTGGCTTGTCAGTGTACGGCCCGGTCTTGTCATCTGAAAGACGTCGGGCGTGCACGACGCATTTTACCCAGTTTCTGGTTACCCCGCGAACCCTCCTTCCTTTCCCTCATTTCTTCTTTCCTTCTCTCTCTCCTCCCTTCCTCCGGCGGCTCCGGCGACACCTCTTCCCCCTCCTTCTTTTCCTCCCACCATTTCGTCTTCCCCTCCACTCTATCGACCTCCTAACTCCCACCACTACCACCACCACCTCCTCCGCGGCGTTTTCTCTCCGGACGGCGGCCGACGTCCCGGTGGAGTAACGACGTCCTCAACGGTACCGGCGGCCGCGTGTGGCGAGACGGGTGGGCGGCTTGGAGCTTGGAGGAGTTCGAGTAACCGGTAGGGTGACGATTCCCATTGTATTTCATTAAAAGAGCATGTTTTCCCGCTTTGAAGCAGGTTTAGGGGTGTTTTCGGGGTGAAAATGTTAAATGCATGAGATGAGAAATTGGGTGTTTTAATGGGTAGTTAGGTTCTCCTCCTTTTCCCCCTAAGTTTCATTGTCTTTTCGTTCGTTTTGGGGGAGAAATCCCAATTTGTGGAATGGGAGAAACGGAGGGAAGAACCTGTCTGTCTGGACCAAATGGCATCGAGGGACAGGGACGCCTTTTAGAAAGGCGGCTCCCATCCACGACACGATTTAGCCCAACAACAGACCCTGTCCCGGGACTGATAAGCGTCCAGGGACAGCGACGCCTTTTCAAAAGGCGACTTGCGTGAACGACGCATTTTAGTGGAAATCACCCCGTAGCCTGTCCCTGCTTCTGTCGCTGTCAGGCGACGAGGGACAGCGACGCCTTTCAAAAGGCGGCTACATGTGACGACGCGTTTTAGGCCATTTCCGAGGCCAAGTTTTTATGAACCAGGTTAGGAGGCTTGAATGACGTCGGCCTTGGACGACGCGATTTAAGACAGAACACACTAATTCATGTTATTAATATGTGTTACATTGTTAGATAGTTTGGTTAATTGCATGATTGTAATCGTACTCGAGGATGAGGATTCCTATGTGACCGGATCGCACCGTGTTGTGTTTCGTGCGACCGTGGGCCTAGAGTGACAGTTGTAGCGCTTTATCATCCTGTGTTGGTGTGGGTGGAACACAGCGCCGGTGTGGGTGTGGCTGGGTGACGCCTAGTGAGAGAGGGTCACCTGGTGAACCCCGGGGTTAACTAGTACCGGTGTGGGTGTGGTACCTGTGAAGTGTCACTCGTGCTAAGAGAAGTAGTAACCACCTAGAGCCTGTTAGGTTGGAGTAGCTAGCGTGCTATCCGAGGGGTACTACTTGGTCTCAGCCGGTCGGTGTTTCCCACCTTCGTTTGTGCGGTTGGCGTGTTTTGCCGAGACGGTGGTTGTGGGCTCCCTAGTAGAATGATTTTAGAAATATGCGTGTTATATTTCGAATGCATGTGACTCATATCGAGATTTAGGAGTAGTAATTACTGCTTTACTTGCTTACTTTACCTTCAGCTGTGTTTTTGCACTTGTGGGTGTGTGAGTGGGCAGTGGGGATCGAAGGATACCTACTGAGTCTTTTCATTGAGACTCACCCCTGCGGTTTTCAAGTGAGGGTTCCAAGCAGGCTTAGCGAGGAGAGTACCACTTTGAGTTGCGCGCCAGCGGCGGTTGTTCAGGGGTATCCCCCGACGTAGTTGTTATTTTATTTCTGGCCTGTACGCTTAATTATTTCTTTTCAGTTCGAATATGTAATTATTTGCTGTGTCGAGTCACATTGTAATAACTTTTAATTCTTGCACTTTCTTTTTAATTCAATGCGATGTGAATGTTTAGCTTAGTTTATTGTTTATTTCCCAGACTTACCTAGATCCTGGTTTGGTTCCAAATTAATGATTCGGTACCCATTTAGTAATCGGATCCCTGATTATAGGGTGGCGGGTCGTTACATGTAGGCCACCTAAGACTAACAATCTCCCACTTGGACTAAAGCCAATCACCTTTATGCAGTAAGCCTATAGACTCTAGGTGACGCTCAAACACAATTTTAGCCAACGGCTTTGTCAGTGGATCTACTACATTGTCGACGGATGGAACTCTTTCCATTATTACGTCTCCTTTAGATATGATCTCTCTGATAAGATGAAAGCGCCTTAGAATATCTTTCGATTTCTGATGAGACCACGGCTCTTTCACTTGTGCAGTAGTCCCATTGTTGTAGCACAACAGCAGAACATGATCAAAGATGTAGGGAACTATGTCAAGGTCGGTAATGAACTTCTTCAACTACACTACTTCCTTGAAAGCTTCAGCTGCAGCGATGTGCTCAGCTTCAGTCGTCGAATCTACAGTGGTTGCTTACTTAGAACTCTTCCAGCACACTGTTTCTCTGTTCAAAGTAAACACGAATCCAGATGTAGACTTGCTGTCATCTGGATCTGACTGGAAACTTGAGTTAATAAAGGCTCGCAGTTTCAAGTCACCTCCTCTATAGACAAGAAACATATCCTTAGTTCTTCTTAAGTACTTAAGGATACATTTCACTGCCTTCCAGTGCTCCTCGTCTAGATCAGCCTGAAATCTTCTCGTAACACTTAGAACAAATGCAACATCAGGCCGTGTACAAAGCATGGCTTACATGATAGATCATATGGCAGAGGCATAGGGTATTCTTTCCATGAATGCCCTCTCATTAGGAGTCTTAGGAGACTACTCCTTTGAGAGATTAATTTCATGTCTCATCAGTATGAAACCTCTCTTGGAATTTTCTATGCTAAACATTTTGACTATAGTATCTATGTACAAGGATTGGGTCATTCCAAATATCCTCTTTGATCTATCTCTATAGATCCGTATTCCCAATACGTAGGATGCTTCACCCAAATCCTTCATAGAGAAGTTTTTCGACAGCCAGATCTTTACCGATGACATCATAGCTGCATCATTCTCAATGAGTAGTATGTCATCTACGTAAAGAACTAAGAAGGTGACTGCGCTCCCACTGGTCTTCTTGTACACACAAGGCTCATCTTCATTCTTAATGAAGTCATAAGACTTGAAAGCCTCGTCAAATCTTATGTTCCAGCTCCAGGAAACTTGCTTCAATCCATAAATGGACCTTTGAAGGTTGCATACTTTATCTGGAGATTCCTTAGATGTGAAACATTCTGGTTCTATCATATACACCTCTTCCTCAAGGTTGCCGTTGAGGAAGGCAATCTTCACATCCATCTGCCAGATCTCGTAATCGTAGTGTGCAGCTATGGCGTGTAGAACTCTGATCGACTTTATCATGACAACTGGTGAGAAAGTCTCGTCATAGTCAATTCCTTGCCTTTGACGATATCCCTTTGCCACCAATCTTGCCTTATAAGTATCGATCCGTCCATCAGCACTGATCTTTCTCTTAAAGTCCTACTTGCATCCGATGGGTACAATACCCTTGGGCAAGTCCTCCAAGTTCCAAACTTGGTTGGTGTACATAGACTAGATTTCTGAGTTTATGGCTTCTCGCCATTTCCCAGCTTCTGGGCCTTCTATGGCCTCCTGGTAGGTTTTAGGATCATCATCCTCATTATATTCTACCTTAGACTCACCTTCAGCGATATGTCCCACATATCATTCGGGTAGTCTAGGTAATCTACCATATCTACGAGGCTCATATGTGTGTACTTGAACAAATTCAGGAACTGATATCTCATCTGATGATAATGTAGCTGTTTGGGGATCTGGAACCTCTTCCAGTACTATTTTACTCCCACTGTCCTCCTAGAGAAGGTATTCCTCTTCCAAGAAGACAGCTTTCCTAGCGACAAACACCTTTTGTTCACCAAGATGTTAAAATTAGTATCCAAAGGTTTCCTTTGGATATCCCACAAACCTGCATTTATCAGTTCGTGATTCCAGCTTGTCTGGATCATGCCTCTTTACATGAGCAGGACAACCCCAGACTTTAACATGTTTAAATTTTAGTTTCCTGTCTTTCTATATCTCATATGGAGTAGAGGCCACAGACTTGCTGGGTACTCTATTTAGTAGGTATGCTGCTGACTCTAAAGCATACCCCTAAAGGGACACTGGTAATCCCGAAAAGCTCATCATGGATTGCACCATGTCCAACAAGGTGCGATTCCTCCTTTCTGATACACCATTCATCTGTGGTGTATATGGAGGGGTTAGCTGAGAAAGGATACCATTATCCTTTAAGAATTTTGTGAAATTAGTACTCAAGTATTCTCCTCCTCGATCTGATCGAAGAGGTTTAATACTCTTTCCTAACTGCTTATCTACTTCATTCTTGAACTTCTTGAACTTCTCAAATGCTTCCGACTTGTACTTCATTAAGTACACATAGTCGAATCTTGAGAAGTCATCGGTGAATGTGATGAAGTATGAGAAGCCACATTTGGCTAGGGTGGACATAGGACCACATACATCCAAATGTATTAATTCCAGAATGTCCTTAGCATGTTCTCCATGTCCAGTAAATGGAGATTTTTCCATCTTTCCCATAAGACAGGATTCACATGTCGCAAACGATTCATAATCGAATGCATTTAAATAACCATGCTTGTGCAACCTTTGCAGCTTGCTTTCACCAATGTGTCCAAGTCTACAATGCCACATGTAGGCTTGGTTCACACAATTCTTGCTCTTCTTAAGAGCACTATCAATGTGAAGATTGTAATAATAAAATCTAAGAGATATAGTCCGTTGAGTAAAGATGTCGAAGCTATTAATTTATTACCATAATAAATCGAAAAACTTCTATTTTTAGTAGACAACCTATATCCTATCTTATCCAAACAAGATGCTGATATGATGTTCTTTATTATGCTAGGAACATAATAACAATCTTCTAATGATAAGACGTCTCCCCATGGAAGACTAAGGTTTGCTGTCCCAACAACAATTGCCGCAACTTTTGCACCGTTTCGTAGTCTCAATTCCACCTCACCTTGTCTTAGCTTGCGCTTACTTGTCAGCATCTACGCATCATGACAGATATGAGAAGCACATCCGGTATCCAATACCCAAGATGTAGAATCTCTAACTAACAAGTTGATATCTATCATATAGATATCTAAAGCTTCAGATAGCTTCACCTTTCCATGAGCTTTATCTTTGAGGAACTCCTTGCAGTTCCTCTTACAACGACCATTCTGTTTATAGTAGAAGCAGTCACCCTTTACTACTCTTTTACCTTTGTCCTTCGATCTTTTATCGTTAGCTATCATCTCTGCTTCAGGGGCATCTAATGCCGATTCAGCAGGAGGATCAACATTAAGGGCGTAGGCAATCTGCTCATATCTGAAGACATTCTTCAAGTGTATGAGCCAATCCGAGTAGATCAGGTAAGTCAAAAGGACATCAAGTATGCCACGGAGTAGGTTATACGACGATATAATTTCCTACAGGAGATAAGTTTTATTTTAGCAGATGTTCAATTATTAAAAATTTAAAACAAGATATGGTCTTTTGTTCAAGTTTTAACTCCCACTAATTTTCGACGAACTGTATAACCCTCAGTTATATAAAACGGGAGACGCCGACAGTCTCCTAGTGGGGATAGCACAACAAAGCTACATGGTTCATCTACCCCGATCATATAGGCATCTAATGTCATAGCCACAATTTCTCCTCACAATTAAACAGGCCTTGTGGATAGCACAACAAACTTGCCTAAAGTGATTCTAATCCTATGACTATAACGATGGTGGACCATACGGTAAGTTCTTAACTACTCACGTTACGGCTTAGAGTTTAGATGAGGGTATTTAGATAACTTTTATCTTGGTCTCTACTAGGTGATAGTATAAATATATCATATATATTTAATAAATACTATACCTGCTTTGATTCACAATCAAACATTAAAAACAATGCATCACATACATGTCTAGTGTGGTCATGGACAGCATAGTGGGTTTGACTTGAGCCAACAGTCAAACGTGCACAATCTAACATAACATTTATATCAGACTATCTTACAAACACATAGGCAAAGGATCTTCATCTTTTCACCTTCCTAGTTGCAGCTATGGATCGTCCTCGCTCCTTCCTCGGTTGCCTCGATCATATTATATCAAATTCTAGAATTTACAAGTAAATTAAAGAAGGCCTTATGGCGAGTACAAGACAGAGGGAGGTAGAAGTACATCGGAGTTCGTGAGAGGGAGAGGTACGCAGACCTCTATTTATTAACAATTAATAAATAACCATACATCCACGATCCACACAATCCATTCATCACATGAATAATTAAATAAGTATATATCTATGACCACGGTGTGTTTTATCCTATCCACACAAGATATAGCGCATCACACGGCTAAAATAAAAGAGTTTTTCAAAATTAAATAGTTTTGGCTTTCAAAAACCTGGGTTCCAATCAAACTTGGTATTTGAATTTCGAAAACTCTTTTAATAAGATAAACATGCAATTAAATCAAATTTAAATGCAGCAAAACACATATCACATCTGCACACACTCCAAATTAATAATTTTAGATTATTCCATACCATTATAACAATTATAATAATTAAATAATCTAACACTTAGATTAAACCACATTAATAATCTAACAATTAGATTATTAATAACTAATCTAACTCTTAGACTAGTCCAACAAAGTTAATTAATAATTTAACATTTAAATTAATTATCAACTATAATTAATTATTAACTACTAACCTAACACTTAAATTAGTCAATTGATAAATGTTAATCACTAATTTAACTATTAAACTAATAATTAACACTAATGAATAGTTAACCACTAATCTAACTCTTAGATTAGTAGAAAAATATTATTTATCAATTTAACTTTTATATCAATAATTAATAACATCTAATTAAACCATCTAATCAGTTAATTAAAGTCAATTATCAATTTAACATTTAAATTAACAATTAACAACAATTAACTAATATATATACTAATTTAACATTTAAATTAATCAATTAAAATTAATTATTAATTAATGCTTAAATTAATAACTAAGCTTAATTAATTAACAACATCTTGTTAATATAAATGATTCCTTAATCATTTTGTCCAAATTAATAAAATTTGATAATAATTTAAATTTCAAAACAATTTTGAAATCAAATTAAAATCTAATTTAATTATTAAATGGGAAGGTTTAATAAGATTTCTTGGGGTTTTAATTAGGGATTAAAAGGGCAAAGGGGGCTCAGCCTAACTGCTGAGCCAGGGCTCGGCCTAGGACCGAGCCAGGGCCCTCCTAGCTCGAGCCCTTGGCTTAGCCAGGTGCAAGCCTTGGCTTAGCCTTGGCTCGCGCGGTCTGGCTAGGAGTCAGCCAGTTGGACCGACCCTCCTCCCCCCCGAACCGCTCGGTCTCCCTCTTCCTAGCCCATCGAAAAACGCTAAAGCCCTAAACTGCAACAAATTGCAGCCGGTGGCTCTGGGGTTTTTGCAGGCCGCCGCCAACGAGCGCCCGGGGCCCGCCAAGCCCCACTGGCGAAGCCCACAAATCTAGTTTTTAGATTTTTCGAAACGAGAATGGATCTCCATTTTATTTTTATTTTCGCTGTACGAGAGATCCGGAGAAACCCGAGAACCCAACAGGATCTTCTTTGATAACATCTGTCCATTAACATGGCCACTACAAACTCCAGCATGAGCTCCTTCCATAACCTTCCAAAGCTCATCTTCGTCCAAGCATCTCAGAAGAACACCGTCAAAACCTCGTTTATAAAGCGCTCCTCCAACTAGAGTGTATCTCTCTCCTGATAGTCCTTTTCTCCTCAACTGTGGCCTCTTCAGGGTATGACTGATCTTCACAGTATTTGGCAATCTCAAAATACCATGGTTTCTCTTCATCTTCCATCTCTTCTTGCAATTCCAATAACATGATCTCTCACTTCTCCACAATATCTCCATCTCTAACCTTCTTCAGCAATTTCTCTTTAGTCCTAAGGAATGAAGGGTCTTTTACGGCAGGTGAAAGATGTCTATGGACGATGATTGATTCAGATTGTTTACTGATTGAGAAATTTAGAAATGATGCGAGAGAAGCTAGAGCATCGGCTAGAATGTTCTGATTCCGAGGAACATAGACAAAGATCAATCCAGTGAAAAGCTTGGCATAGGCAGAAGTGAGTTCTTGGTAAGGTTTGAGTTTAGGATCAAAAGTGCGATACTTGGTAAGCACTTGGCGGAGAATTAGTTGACTATCACCTACAATCCTGAGCTTGGTGGCACCATGAAGATGAGTGGCCTCGAGACCAACTAGAAGAGCCTCATATTCAACAATATTGTTGGTGACACGAAAGTCAAACTGAAAGGCATGTGGAATAGTGACACCTTCAGGTGATAGTAGAACAATATCAATACCCTTACCATGAGAGTTCAGAGCTCTGTCAAAATGCAAAGTCTACATATCGTCTTTGATTCTGTCTATGGGCATCAGTTTTTCATCCGTAAACTCCGATCGAACTGGATCAAAACGAGGAAGAGGATGATGAGCAAGATGTTCTGCAATGGCACAACCTTTGATTGCTTTCTGATGAATATAAATGATATCGAATTGAGATAGAAAGCTTTACCATCGTGCTAATCGATCCGTAAGGACAGATTTCTCGAGAAGAAATTTGATGGGATTCATCCTAGAGATGAGATGGACCTCATGGGCCAGAAAATAATGCTTCAGCTTCTGAACCACCCATACTAATGCAGCACAAGTCTTCTCCATTGCGGTGTATCTTTGTTCTGCGGGGTTAAGGAGTTTAGAGAGATAGTAGGCTGCCCTCTCTTTCCCTTCTTCATCTTCTTGTGCTAAGACAGCCCCCACTGTGTCATCCAGGACAAAAATGTATAAAATCAAAGGTTTGTCTGGAGATGGTGGTCTCAAAATAGGAGGACTTGCTTGATATGTCTTCAATCTATCGAATGCCTCCTGGCACTTATCGTCCCAATCAAACTTGACTCCCGGCTTAGTAAGCTCGTAAAACGGCTTACACCTTTGTGACTGTTGAGAGACAAAGCAGCGAATAAATTACAACTTCCCGATCAATCCTCTTAATTCATTCAAATTTCGGGGAGGTGGCATTTCTCTAATAACCTTAGCCTTGTAGGGATCGATCTCAATGCCCCGTTTGCTCACGATGAATCCTAATAACTTTCCTGATGATACACCAAATACGCACTTTTTGGGATTCATCTTCAATTGATATTCTCTTGACCTTTCCAAAACTCTTGCCAATACTTTGGCATGCTCAGCCTTAGTCTTGGATTTCATGAACAGATCATCCACATACACTTCTAAATCAATGTGCATCATGTCATGTAATATAGCCATCATAACCCTCTGATAAGTGGCTCCAGCATTCTTCAATCCGAATAGCATAACAACATAACAACAAGTGTCCCAAGGTGTAGTGAACGACATCTTCTCTTGGTCCTCTTCTGCCAAGCGAATCTGATTATACCCTAAGAATCCATCCATGAATGACAGTGTTTCATAACCAGCTGTGTTGTCGATGAGTGCATCTATGTGAGGCAGTGGAAAGTCGTCTTTAGGACATGCCCGGTTTAAATCTCGAAAGTCAATGTAAATCCTGACCTTCCCATCCTTTTTCATAACCGGGACTATATTTGCCAGCCATTGCGGATAGAGGACAACTCTAATAAATTTGGCTTTATGTAATTTATCAACTTCTTCTTTCATCTTCAAAGCCATCTGAGGGTGGAATCGCCTCAATTTCTGTTTAACCGGGCTAACTCCATCTTTCAATATTAATCGGTGTTCCACTAAGGAAGAATCTAATCCCGGCACATCCTAATAGCTCCATACGAAAGTATCCTTATAGTCTCTGAGAACTCGAACCACTGCCTCCTCATCTGTTTTAGAAAGATTTTTTACTGATGAGGACAACCTTAGGTTAGTCTTCAGTTCCTAAATTAATCTCTTTGGTAGGTTCTTCTACGGCAACTGAGGGTTCATCAAATCTCTTCACTCCACTAGCGTACGCCTCAGCCGCATCCTCGTCAGTTTCTTCTTCTTCAGTAATGGGGTCTTTCTCGTGTAACAATTCATATACCCCATACCCGTCATCGACTAACTCATCAACTTCACATTCTTCTAGCATCTGAATGGGGTTCTCTAATAGCTGGGGAATCTGAGAGCAAGAAAGGCATCTTAAAGCTAGATCCTAGAGGCATCTATCTGGAACTTGTCTACCATTTGACTTCCTAGACTTCCTAACCTGACTAACTTCACTAGATTGCTCACCGCTAGACTCACTATCATGACCTAGTGAGGACGAAGAAGGATAAAAATCAAGGGATACAGGTGAATCCTCTCGAGAGGGGGGGCAAAGCAGATCTAGAAGAGAATCTTGCCCGAGTGACCCGCACGATGGGGTATATTCGGACAAGTAATATGATGTTTCCTCGACGAGGATACGGGAGGAGGGAGTTGCCAAATTGGCATTTTTTTTTTAGATTATTGGAGGTGATCATAAAATACGAGTGAATCTGGAAAGGGGGAGAATGAGGAGGTAATGGCACCAAGGCCAAAGGATTGGGGGGATCATACAATAGTATGTCCCAGATCAGATCATGGATCCTCTCAAGATCGAGAGGAATCTGAAGAATTAGGTCCCGAGGGAACAAAGTAACCATAATGGGTAGAGCCTGAGGAATATCTTCAGTAATAACCCTCGACCTGGTCGGGGTTAGGAGCAGAGTGCAGAACAAGGTATGGAGGGCGAAAATATGATAGGAATAGGTTCTCCTCCAGAGAAGTTCAGTGGTGAATCCAGGCTGATAGGGATCATCGGGCTCCCCTTCGTCTGTCTCTTCACTTAACAAAATTCTCTTATCAAAGATGGCCCCTTCAAACAACTCATCAATCAACGGAGGCCACTTCGGTTCTGAGGGATCAAGGAACAGCCTGTTCAGTGCAACGTATAGGTCCCATGTGTTAAACCAGCGGTACCACTTGCACTCCGGATCTTGAATCTTCCTCCTCTTTATCGGCCGCAGAGCCTTCAGGGATTGGTACGTCAGCAACTCAGAACAGTGCCTAGCTAAATCCCTCCCATAAATATCCTGTAGGTCAAAGTGGGAAGTGATTACCCACCGTGTTATCATTGTTATGATTAATCACGGGTCTCTTAATAAAATGTGTATATAAGGTCCAAGTCAAGGGATCCCGATTTTCTTTGCATGGGGTGGTCATCGTCTTTCAGATTTTCTAACCATCTTTATCTTCCTATTGCTGAACAATGTGTCATCTCACCTTCGCTGGCTTATAGCCCAGACCATTACCAGGTACCCTTCTGTTGTCTTTGATAGGCTTGGTTCTGCCCTTCAATTTGTGCCCAGGCCTTTTCCAAGTTGATAACCACCTTTCATCATGATGTCCCAGCCTAGGATACTCACGCACTTCCCCCTTTTAACAGCATCAACTGGACAAGGAACAAGTATAGTGGCTTTCAAAGGATCAGCCGAGGGAGAACAAACCTGTAATACTGACAAAATGGGTTGTCGGCCAGGTAGAGGAGTCGGTTTGGTGTTCAAATAATGAATAGGAGCAAGGATTGACATGCTCGTTACTATAATGATTCGTCCCTTATAAGAAAACTTGAGGCATTGATGATTTGTAGAAGGTATGGCCTTAAGGGATTTGATGTAGGGACGGCCAAGGATGTCTTTTAAAGAGGGGTCGATCTCCAAGATGTGGAACTCGAGCTCGGCATGACAAACGGGACCTAACTCTACCTTCAAGTAAACCATTCCTAGAAGGGAACGGGTAGAGTTGTCGTAGGCGGTAACAGAAATAGGTGAAAGCAACCACTTCTCCTTGGGTACACCACAGAATTCCAGGATCTTCGGTGATAGTACATTAATAGAGACCCCTGTGTCAACTAGACATGCATCCACAACCTTCTTGCATATGTTAACTATAATGCTGAGCACTATGCTCGTGGCTACTGGTGGTGCTAGTTCAGATGTGTGAAAGGTTATGGAGGGATGATCCCCCTGTGGAACTAGCAGTGCAGTTATCTTCACTACTGGCACATCTTCACTGACCATCACTCTCTGCAGATACTCCATTAGAGCCTCTTGATGGATCTTGGATTTTTTGATCAGTTCTAGTATGGAAATGCGTGCCAATGTTCTGTCTAGCTGCTTCAGTAGGTCTGAGTGCCAGGTGCACTCTCTTCATTATGAATTTCTTCTGACGATTGTGATGAGCCGTCTCTTACGGTAGACTGAAGGAAGGCCTTATTGAAGATTCTCCCGCTCCAAAGCGTATGTTGTTCAATATTGGAAGGTCCAGGTGAGATCTTAAGTACCGTCGTATTGATGAGGGGTTTAAAGGGGGTAATGGGTTCGTAAACAGGTGATGGTAGGGGATTGTTTGGTGGAGGCGTTGGAACGTGGATGATTGGTTTGGAAGGTTGTATGGTATTGGGGTGAATGGTTAGTGCAGATGATGGGGGAAATAGTATGCGTAGCAATGGTTTAGAAGCATGAGGGGTTCGTGGTTGGGTTGCGGGGGGTTATTTGGTGGAGGCATGGTGGCGGAGGGGGTAATGGATTTAAGGAAGGTAGGCGGTGGAGTGGGTCTATGGTAGGCAGGTGTTGGTATGGGAGTAACAGTTATAGTTTCTGGTTTGGATATACAGAGAATGCGGCGAGGCAGTTGCTCGGCAGTACTCGAGATGTGGCCTGTTGAGTAGACAGAGGAAGATTCATCTTCCTTCCATTGTTTCCCCTTATTAGCCTCAGATTGGCTATTAGTAAGAATTAGGGCGACTTGATTTTGATGCTCCGACAACGGGTTCTGCACTATGCCCATACTTGGTGGTGTTGCTGCTTGTGTCGATGCTCTTGGCATCTGCTGTTACTGTTGTTGCGGCTGTTGTTGCTGCTGTGGCTGTGATCTTCTTGCCTTCAGGGCGGCTATGTATTTTCTCATCTCCTCCCAATCACTGCCTCCCTGGTCATTGAGATCATGGATGTAGTCCCTGAATTGGAAACACGCGTCCACTGTATGTCCGGGTTGTCTATGGAAGACACAATATCTAAAGGTATCAACATTTTGAGGCCAGACAATTTTCTCCTTAGGAAATACTAGAGCATTAGCTTCCATAAGGGCGTTGAATATGTCAGCTAGAGATTCTGGGAGTGGAGGATAAGATGCCCTCTTTGGGCCTGGAGGTTTTCTCTGCTGATTGTAATCGCCTGGGGGGGTACATTGTGGTATGCTGGTTGCTGACATGACTGGTTGAACTTCTACTAATACTGCTACTGAGGTTGATTGTAGGCTGGCTGGTATGGTTGCTGAGGCGTCCTGAAGCCCTGCTGATTCGGCGGTCTCTACCCTATATACTGCGGCTGTTGCTGTTGGTTCCTCATGAACTGCAGTTGGCTATTATTCACAGTGCTGATTTGTTCATGGGAAAGTGTGCCCTTAGTAGTAGGACTCATGCTAGGAGAGTTTGGCATGGCAAGCTTCTGAAGTGGAGGTCTGCTGGGTCTATGGGGGTCAAAGATGCTGGAGAAGATTGAATCTTTGAAAGCATTCTGGCAATAGCGTGCCCTTTCATATAATTCTGCCATGCTAGTTAAATTATTCAATGTGAGGACTAGCTTATACTAGGGCGTGGAGTTGGCCATCATCATTTTCACTTGTTTTGACTCGGACATATGATCCTTTATTTTCTCTGCCATACCTCTCCATCTATCAGCATAGGTGATGAAGTCTTCATCGGGCTTCATCTTTTCAGCCACCAGGTCAATTATTGATAAGAACGGTGCAATTCTATCCTAGTATCGCTAGATAAACTTTCTTGACACAATTTCATAGTCCTCCACATCAGACGAATCCAACGAGAAAAACCACTCGAGGGCTGGTCCCTCTAATGATTTCCTGAATAAGAATGCCAGTGACCTTTTGTCGTTCTGCCAGAAAGAGGATTCATACATAAATTCCTTCAAGTGGGTGAAGGGGTTACCAGAACCATTATACTTTCTGTACACTGACATTTCAGAAGGCGGCAAATGAAATACTGGCAAACTGGGGAGGGTGATCTCAGACACAGCCTTGACTCCCATTATTTTCTTAAAATTATTGAATTGCTAGTCCATCTGATCCATCTTCGTGAGTAAGGCCTGAGTCACTGGATCGATTTGGGGAGGAGGAGGTGATGAAGCATGATAAGCTTGCCATTTGGAGTAACTGTGGCAAGGGGGCAGTACAGTTGAGGTCCGGCAGTGCTTCCGTCATACTCGAAGGCATTTTGGTGAGTTGGCATATGCGATCTAGCCAGGTATCTCGAGGAAGATTGTTGTGGCCCAGACGGTCGGGGAGTAGAAATATGAAGACCCTCCATAGCTTGATGAACAGAGGGAATATGGGGAGGGGGAGGAACTTGACGAACAACAGGGGGAACCGCGGGATTCGGTTCGTCAGAAGGCAAGGATGTCTTCCCCTTAAGAATGGATTGGATCGCCTCAAGTTGTTGAGAGTTCACGTGGGTAGCCAGAGCTCCCAAGACGGTAACCAGATCAAGGGGATTGTTAGACGTAAGCTCAGCTTGATCTTGAACTACCTCATAAGTGGGATTGGAGATTACGTGCACATGAGGATGGTTGGTACTAGGATCATACTGGTCATGGTTAAACTGAGCCTGATGAGGGACATAAGTATCTCCCTCATATTCAATGTAAAAGAAGTTGGAGTCATGGGGGGCATTAGCATCTCCCCCATTCTCAGAATGGTAATCATAATTGCGAGGGGCATTAGCATCTACCTCATATTCAAACACATCTTCTTGTTCAATGGAAACCATGCCGAGAGTTCTACCTGACCAGAGCATCATGATGTTAAGTTTTAACAAAGATTCAAACAAGTTGTGCAAAGAATTAGCAAACAAGTGGATGGTTACATTATCTTAGGATACCTTGTTGAATTATTTGAATTGTTAAACACAAATTCACTCAACGGGGTAGGATCCTAGTTTCAGTTCAATTTTTCCATCGTTAGACTCTATAGTTCTCTCACAACGTTATGAATAACTTACCAGGACTTCAATTGGTACATCCAGCTGTAGACACGCTAATTTTGACGTCATTTCGAGTAAATTTCATATCATACAATAATGCCTCGAAATGGTCTGATAATTAATCATTAATTAATTTTTATTAATCTTTTTAAGTGTCGGGTTTAACAGATGTGTTTAAGTTAATCAATTAAATTGGTTTTAATTCAAATTTAAGTTAAAATATGAAGAATTCTAAAAGACGTCGACCCAAGTGGACGCCATTTAGACTTTATTCTTATTTTAGCGATTAAATTTGAATTTTAATTAATTAATTAATTAACTAAAAGGCGTCTGGTAATGTCGACGCGTTTTAAGTTTCCTAAGTGATTTTAACTTCCCCTCCGGATGTTTATCCTTATCTTAATTAGTCTAAAAGACGTCTATACAGGTGGACGCGTTTTAGCTAATAAAGATAAAGATAAGTTTTCCCGGATATTTATCCTTATCTTAATTAATCTGAATGGCGTCAGCCATGGTGGACGCGTTTTAGATAATTACAGATAAAGATGAATTAATTAGTATTTATCTGTCAATTAAGATGGATAAATTCGATGTTTTTTGCTATGTTAATCGCGAACGCAAGAAAAAGCCTATAAATACCTTGCATGTTGAAGAGTTAAAAAAAAAAGTTGAAATCCATTAAGAGAGAGCATTATTATAGCGAGTTGAAGATCGAAGCAACAACGTCGGAACGCCGGAGCACTGCCATTTCTAGAAGTCGGCGTCATTTCAAGATCTTCATCCTTTCAAAGCTTCATCCGATTGGGCATAAGTGTTTCATTTCTGCATTTTCATTTTCATCTTCATTAATTTCATTCTTCATTCACTTCATGCAAACACACACCACAGCATAATTTTTCAAAACCTACTTGATTTAAGGGGTTTCAAAGCCGTTCAACAAGTAAGTTTGATGTTCAATCATATGTCCAAAATCGTGATTAGTTCAGATACTGCTTCTACTTAAATTCTCATCATCATTGTTTCTTCGTTTTCTGTTTCTGTTTCTGCTGCACTCAGCAACAACGAGAGATTCAAAAGGGGAAATCAAGCACAAAGTCAGAAAGACTTCTGGACGATCCTCAACCTCAAATTCAACAGCAAGAACAAAAAGCAAAGAAAGGGCTCTCTTTCTTCAGCCGGCTGAGGAAGGGGAACCAAGGACTCAATCTTCCGCGTTTGAACAGGTAAGCGATCATATCTCTTTTGAAACTTTTTAGTTAAAAGTTTCTGGCGATCACTGCACTTAGTTGCTATTTTAATAGGTTAGTTTACACTAAACAACATAGATTTTTCATGTTAATCACACGGTCATTCTAAGCACCTACAGCTTTTTTGGCGATCACGGTGGGACTTGGTCTCACCATCTTTTAAGTTTTTTGTTCTTGCTATCATCAACCGGGCACCCACGGTGCACCACTTGTGTCTTTCGACACGTCCTCACCAATTGGTGAGTGTTTTAGTTTAATTAATTTCCCTCGTGCACCACGTGCACACCTCAGTGGCAAGATCTTGCCCTCCCCTTGATTAATTCAAAAAGCTTTTTTTGTGATAAAAATGATGTGTGATTGATTGTTTTTCTAGTTGTTTAGTTAGTAAATCATCCTGTTTAAAATCTGGAACTAAAAATTTTTGCATGAGTCGATTGTTTACTGCTTTTTATCTTGTTTGAGGAGGATTCAACCCAGAAAATCCTCCTGGAAAACTGTTTCTGCGAACTGAAAAGCGTCCAGGAGAACTGACGCGTTTCAAAACCGCGTCAACACCCCTAGACGCCTTTCAGTCTTCACAGTTTCTCTACTGTCTGCATCTGCTTCTGCGAAAAATTAAGTTCTGTTTCGAATAGCGTCGACTTCCATCGACGCTATTCAGACAGTTTCTTAATTTTTTTTCAGTTTCCAGATTTCTGTGGTTTGATGTGCTAGCTACCCATTATTATTAAGCATTAGGGGCCATCCAGGCCGTAGGACATACGCATTGAGGCGAATACCCTCCTTTTCTTAGGAACACATTACTTGACGTCAGCAACTCTCTCTGATTGGGTTGGTCCCTTGATCAGACTAGAGAAGTTGACGTTGAGACCTCCATAAGTCCCCAAAATCAAGGTATTCCTCCTTGATCATCGGGCTGGTTGTACCAATTGAAGTCCTGGTTAGATTCTGAAAGCGTTGTGAGAGAAAGCCCTAGAGAATAACGGTGGAAATTGAACTAAAACTAGGATCCTTTCCTTGAGAGAATTTAAGGTTTAATTGAATCCAAATAACTCAAAAAAGGAATCTTAAAATCGCGTTAAGCATCCACTTGTTTGATTAATCTCTGTGCAACTTGTTTGTCAAATCTTTGAAGAAAAAGAATCTAACATCATGTTGCTACGATCAGGTAGGGACTTGAGTGTGGCTCCAGACGCCATGGTTAATTACGAGGGAGATGCTAATGCCCCTCGGGATTCTGAATACAACTATGAGAGTGGGAGAGATGCTGATGCCTCCCGTAGTTCTATCCCCGTTCCATATCGTCTAGATGGGAATGTTCGGACACCTCTTTTGCATCCACGTGATCAATATCCTGATCCTCCTCCGCACGAGTATGCGATCCCTAATCCTGATCTTGAGGGGGACATGAATCAGAATGATCCCTCATCCTCTGATCCTACGGATCTCATCAATGCTCTGGGAGTTCTTGCCTCCCGTCTGGACCCTCAGCAGTTTGAGGCGATCCAGTCTATTTTGAAGGGGAAGGCACCCATGCAGCCTGCCGAGCCGAACCCTGTGGCTCCCCCTGCTGTTCCTCAGCAACCTTCTTTTTCTCCTCCTTATATCCATCAGGCCGTGGAGGGCCTTCATATTACTTCTCGGCCAGCTGAGCCGCAGCTTTCATCATCTAGGCAACCGGCTAGACCGCAAACGCCTGCTTATCAAAATGCCCTCGGGCATGGCGGAAGCTCTGCCGGACCTCCCCTCTATTGTCCACCCTGCCCAACATACTCTAGGCAGCAGGCCTACCAAGTACCTCCTCCTCCTCCTCCTCCCCAGGCAGATCTGACCACACAAACGCTGCTGGCCAAAATGGAGCGTGTGGATGAGCAATTTAATAACCTCCAGAAAATGATGGGGGTCAAAGCTGTGCCAGAGATCAGTCTACCGAGCCTGCCAGTATTCCATCTGCCACCCTCTGAAATGCCAGTGTACCGAAAGTACAACGGTACTGGTAACCCCCTCACACATCTGAAGGAGTTTATGTATGAATCCTCTTTCTGGCAGAATGATAAGAGGTCATTGGCCTTCTTGTTCAGGAGATCTCTAGAGGGACCAGCCCTTGAGTGGTTCTTTTCCCTGGAACCCTCAGAAGTAGAGGATTACGGTATCGTTTCACGCAAATTTATTCAACGATACCAGGACAGAGTTGCACCCTCCTTGTCTATCACGGACCTCATTGCAGAAAAGATGAAACCTGATGATGAGTTTGTCAGTTTTGCTGACAGGTGGCAGGGTCTGGCTGAAAAGGTGAAGGATCACTTGTCCGAGTCCGAACAAGTGAAGATGTTAATTTCCAATGCCACGCCCCAGTTCAAGCTCGTCCTCTCCTTGAACAATTTGACCAACATGGCAGAGCTCTATGAAAGAGCACGGTACTGCCAGAATGCTTTCAAGGACGCTACATTCTCTAGCGTCTTTGATCCTCATAGACCTAGCAGGCCTCCGCCTCGGAAGCCTGCAGTGCCGAACTCTTCCAGCACAGGTCCGACTACTGAGGGCACGCTCTCTCATGAGCAAGTGAGTACCATGAACAATAACTCGCCCCAGTTCGTGAGGAGTCAGCAGCAGTACTAGAGGCCACAGCAGCAAGGGTACAGAAAACAGCAGAACCCCCAGTACCAACAACAGTATCAACGGCCCCAGCAGCCGAATCAGAATCAGAACCAGCATCAGCCACAACAGCCGCCACCCAGGCAATTGTAGTACCAGCAGCCCCCGCAGCAGCAGTATCAGCCACGCGCACCGCCGGCATACCACAATGTCCCTCCTCCTGGTGATTATAACCAGCCGAGAAGACCCCCAGGCCCGAAAAGGGCAGAATACCCGGCACTCCCAGAATCCTTGGCCGATATCTTCAGTGCTCTAATGGCAGCTAATGCCTTAGTTTTGCCAAGGGAAAAGGCCGTCTGGCCTCAAAATGCCGATACGTCCAGGTATTGCTACTTCCATAGGCAACCTGGGCACACCATCGACACCTGCTTCCAGTTCAGAGATTATATTCATGATCTCAACGAGCAGGGTGGCATAGACTGGGAGGAAATGAAGAAATATATATCAGCCCTGAAGGCGAGGAGAGCGCAACAGCAGCAACAGCAGCAGCAAGTAAGACCACCAGCACATGCAGCACCACCACCCAATATGGGCATAGTGCAGAATCCGCTCCCGGAGCACCAGAACCAGAACCAAGTTGCTCCCATTCTAACGAACAGCCAGTCTGAGGCTGGTCGTGGGCAACAATGGAGGATAGAGGACTCTTCCTCTCTCTATTCAAAGGGTCACATTCAGAATACCGCAGAACAACCACCACGCCGCACCATCCGCATACCCAGGCCACAACCCGTTACCATCACCCCTTTACCGACACCCACATATCACTCGCCCGCGCCCAATAACCCACTACCCTCTTTCCTTAAGCCTATTACGCCCCGCACCACTACGCCCCCACCATATAACCCGCCACAAGCCAACTACGCACCCCTTTTACCATCTAGGCCATTACTCTGCGTACCATTTCCTACTTCACCCGCTACCACTACCTATCCAGACACCATCCAACCATCCAGACCGCTATTACGCGTCCCATTCCCCACTTCACCGACCGCGTACCCATCTACCATCCAACCCTCTAGGCCTTTAATCCGCACCGCGCCATCACCACCTAACCCAACGCCACCACCTACGCATCAACCCTCCGCACCGCTTACGCCACCCGATTCTGCGGTACTCAAGGTGTCACCCGGATCCTCCACGGTCGAGGAACATGCGCTCCGGAGTGGAAGGATTTTCAACAAGGTCTTTCCTCAGTCCACAGTCAGAGACGGTCCATCACAGCCGACTGAGGAAGCCCATAATGAAGAGAGTGCACCAGGCACTCAATATGACTTGTTGAAACATCTGGACAGAACACCAGCACGGATCACTGTACTTGAATTGATTAAAAGGTCCAAGATTCACCAAGAAGCCTTAATAGAATACCTACAGAAGGTGATGGTCAACGAAGACGTGCCGGTAGAGAAAATTGCAGCACTACTAGTTCATCAGGGGGATCAGCCCTCAATTACATTCCACACATCGGAACTAGCACCGCCAGCCGCCAGAAGCATGGCTCTGAGCATCACGGTCAATATCTGCAAAAAGGCCGTGGATGCATGCCTGGTTGATACAGGGGCTTCAATTAATGTTTTACCTCCGAAGACCCTGGAACTATGCGGTGTACCCAAGGAGAAATGGCTGCCTAGCCCCATCTCAGTTACGGCATATGACAATTCTACCCGTTCCCCTCTGGGAATGGTTTATTTAAAGGTGGAGTTGGGCCCAGTAAGTCATGCAGAGGTCGAATTTCACATTCTAGAAATCGACCCTTCCATAAATGCCATTCTGGGACGTCCTTATATTAAAACTCTTGAGGCGATTCCTTCTACGAATCACCAATGCCTCAAATTCCCTTATAAAGGACGAATTATTAAAGTGACGAGCATGCCGATCCTTGCTGCTGCTCATACCTTAAATATTAAATCTGCTGTTTTACCTGGCCGACAACCTTTTCTGACGGTATTACAGGTCTACCGTCCAGTGGCTGATCCTTTGAAAGCCGCTACCATTTCTCCATACCCATTAAATGCTATCAAAAGGGGGAAGTGCATGAGTACCCCAGGATGGAGAATCATGATAAAAAATGGCTATCAGCCTGGGAAAGGTCTGGGCACACAGTTGCAAGGCAGGACCACTCCTGTTAAAGATCATCGGGCAGTACCCGGAAGCGGTCTGGGCTATAGGCCGAGGAAACTGAAGCAAGACAGGGTTCAGCAAGAAGATGGTCAAGAAATCTTGGAAACAATGTCCACACCACTTAAAGAAGGCCGAGATCCCTTAACATGGACCCTATATACGCACTTTGTGAAAGGCCCCATACTTAGTCACGACAACACGGTGGTCATTACTTCATATTTTGACTTCCATGACATATATGGGAGGGGCTTGGCCAGACATTGTTCCGAACTACTTACGTACCAATCCTTGGAGGCTTTGCGGCCTATGAAAAGGAGAAAATTCCATGACCCCGAATGCGAATGGTACAGATGGTTCGACCTGAGGGACCTATACATAGCACTGAACAGATTATTCCTGGATCCTGCAGAACCCAAGTGGCCACCGCAGATCGACGAGCTAATTGAGAGCCCTGGCGCAATCTTTGATAAGCGGATACTGCTGTCCGAACAAACTGATGAAGGGGAGCCAGATGACCCCTATGAAGCTGGTTATACAACAGATCTGCTCTGGAGGGGGACATATCCTTCACATGTCCTAATGCTCCATACTCTATTTCGCACACTGCTCTTGACCCCGACTTGGTCGCGGGTCATTACTGAAGACATTCCACGGGCCCCGCTCGTTATGATTACTCTGTCCCCTCGGGACCTTATTCCACAACCTCCTCTCGACCTAGAGAGGATGTATGATCTGATCTGGGACATATTGCTATATGATCCCCCTAATCCTCTGGCCTTGGTGCCGCTTCCTCCGTCCGATTCCCCTTCCATTTGTATTCACTCCTGCTTCATGTATAATTCCTCCGATATCAAAAAAAAACGCCAATTTTACAACAAATTCTTCCCAAATCATTATCGAGGAAACATCTTACTTGTCCGATTACACCCCATCGCGCGGGTCCGTCGGTCAAGATTCTCTCTTAAACATACTCTGCCCCTCCCCACGGGAGGATTCCCCTGTATTTCCACTTGTATCCCAGGATTTTCATCCTGCTTCATCTTCATTAGGTTATGATAGACAGTTTAGTGAAGTTAGACAGTCCAGTTTTAGGCAGGTTAGTCAGGTTAGGAAGTCTAGGAAGCCTAAGGGTAGGCAAATTCCAGAAAGATACCTCCAGGATTTGGATGATAAATGTTCTTTTTGCTCTTTAATCCCTCAGCTTTTAGAAGATCCAATTCAGATGCCAGAAGATTGTACAGATGATGAGTCAGTCAATGATGGGTACGGGGTATATGAGTTAGTGCATGAAAAAGACCCCATTATTGAAGATGAGGAAAATGATGAGGACGCGGCTGAGGCGTATGCCAGTGGAGTGAAGAGATTTGATGAACCCTCAGCTGCCGTAGAAGAGCCCACCAAAGAAATAAACTTAGGGACTGAAGGCAAACCTAAGGTTGTCCTCGTCAGTAAAAATCTTTCTACAGAGGATGAGAAGGCAATGGTACAAGTGCTTAAGGATTATAAGGACACTTTCGCCTGGAGTTACGAGGATATGCCGGGGTTAGACTCATCTTTAGTTGAACACAGGTTAACATTAAAGGATGGAGCTAGTCCGGTCAAGCAGAAATTAAGGCGATTCCACCCACAAATGGCTTTAAAGATGAAGGAAGAGGTCGACAAATTACACAAAGTCAAATTCATTAGAGTTGTCCTTTATCCACAATGGGTGGCCAACATAGTCCCGGTTATGAAAAAGGACGGGAAGGTCAGAATTTGCATTGACTTCCGCGATCTGAACCGGGTGTGTCCTAAAGATGATTTTCCATTGCCTCATATTGATGTACTCATCGATAACACTGCTGGCTATGAGACATTATCGTTTATGGATGGATTTTCAGGATACAACCAGATTAAGCTGGCAGAAGAGGATCAAGAGAAGACTTCATTCACTACACCTTGGGGAACATATTGTTATGTCGTCATGCCATTTGGATTGAAGAACGCTGGAGCCACTTATCAAAGGGCTATGATGGCAATATTTCATGACATGATGCATATAGATTTGGAAGTGTATGTGGATGACTTATTGGTTAAGTCTAAAACGAAGGTTGAGCACGCCAAAGTTTTGGCAAGGGTATTAGAGAGATCGAGAGAGTATCAGTTGAAGATGAACCCCAAGAAATGTGTATTCGGAGTATCTTCAGGAAAATTACTTTGATTCATTGTCAGCAAATGGGGAATTGAGATCGATCCCAATAAGGCGAAGGCTATCAGATAAATGCCACCTCCCAAAAACTTGAAAGAGTTAAGAGGATTAATCGGGAGGTTACAATTTATTCGCCGTTTTGTCTCCCAGCACTCACAAAGGTGTAAGCCGTTTTACGAGCTTACCAAGCCAGGAGTCAAATTCAATTGGGACGATAAGTGTCAGGAGGCATTTGATGGATTAAAGGACTATTTGGCAAGTCCTCCTGTTTTGAGACCACCATCTCCAGACAAACCATTGATACTTTATATTTATGTCCTGGATGATGCAGTGGGGGCTGTCCTAGCACAAGAGGATGAAGAAGGAAAAGAGAGGGCAGTCTACTATCTCTCTAAACTTCTCAACCCCGCTGAACAGAGATACACGGCGATGGAGAAAACATGTGCAGCATTAGTTTGGGTTGTTCAGAAATTGAAGCATTATTTTCTGGCCCATGAAGTCCATCTCATCGCTAGGATGAATCCGATCAAATTCCTTCTGGAGAAATCTGTTCTTACTGATAGGTTAGCGCGATGGCAAAGCTTTCTATCTCAATTCGATATCATTTACATTCAACAGAAAGCAATCAAGGGCTATGCCATAGCAGAACATCTCGCTCATCATCCCCTTCCTCGATTTGATCCAGTACGATCAGAGTTTTCGGATGAGGAACTGATGTCCGTAAATCAAATCAGAGATGATATGTGGACTCTGCATTTTGACGGAGCTCTGAATTCTCATGGAAAGGGGATCGGAATCGTTCTGTTATCACCTGAAGGTGTCACCATTCCACAAGCCTTTCAGCTTGACTTTCCAGTCACCAACAACATAGCTGAATACGAGGCACTTCTTGCTGGTCTCGAGGCTGCTCATTTTCATGGTGCCACAAAACTCAGGATTGTGGGTGATAGCCAATTAATTCTTCGCCAAGTGCTGACCAAGTATCGAACTCTTGATCCCAAGCTCAAGCCATATCAAGAACTTACTTCTGCTTATTCAAAGCTTTTCACAAAATTGATCTTTGTCCATGTCCCTAGAAATCAAAACATCCTAGCTGACGCTCTAACTTCACTTGCATCTTCTTTTGATTTTCCAATCAACAAGCAATCTGAATCAATCATAGTTCATAGGCGTCTTTCACCCGCCGTGAAAGATCCTTCATTTCTTAGAACTAAGGAGAAGTTGCTGAAGAAATTCAAAGATATAAGTATTGTGGAGAAAAGAGAAATCATGTTGATGGAGCTGTTAGAAGAGATGGATGATGAACAAAAGCCATGGTATTATGAAATTGCAAAATATTATGAAGATCAATCGTATCCTGAAGAAGCTACAACTGAGGAAAAAAGAGCTATCAGGAGAGTTGCTCAATGATACACCCTAGTTGGGGGAACATTATATAAGAGAGGTTTTGATGGAGTTCTTCTGAGATGTTTAGACGAAGATGAGCTTTGGAAAGTTATGGAAGGAGCTCATAGTGGAGTTTGTGGTGGCCATGTCAATGGACAGATGCTAGCAAAGAAGATCCTTAGACAAGGATTTTATTGGCCAACCATGGAAGAAGATTGTGTAGGATATGTCCGTAGGTGTGCTAAGTGTCAACTTCACGCCGACAAAATTCATTCTCCTGCATCTTCACTCCATCCTGTTTTCTCCCCATGGCCTTTCTCCATGTGGGCTTTCGACATTATTGGACCTCTTGGTAACCCAGATTCCGGCATCAAGCAAAAATCTTTTATTCTCACGGCAACGGAATACTTCACCATGTGGGCAGAAGCTGAAGCATACGTGGAGATCAAAGCATCAACCGTCTGCAAATTCATCATGAAGAGCATCATCACAAGATTCGGAATTCCAAGTACCATCGTCACCGACAACGGACCGCAGTTCGTGTCACAGGAGTTGAAGGACCTCTGCAACATGTATAAAATTGCATTACATCATTCATCTCCTTATTATCCGCAAGGCAATGGCCAAGCAGAGGCAACTAATAAGACTTTGATAAAAATTATCAAAAAGACGTGTAAATCTAACAAATTTGCAGATTGGCCAGAAAAATTGGTTGAGGCTCTATGGGCCTACCGAACTTCAATCCGCACGCCCACTGGACAAACTCCTTATTCCTTAACATTTGGAATGGAGGCGGTAGTTCCATATGAGATCCTTATACCGTCATTAAGAGTACAATTGAACAAGGAATTCTCCATTGATGAACATCGTTCAGCACTCCTTGCTCAATTGGAACTTTTAGACGAGAAAAGATGGTCAGCTGCTAATCATGCGAAAGCTTATCAAAACAGATTAGCACGTTTTTATCAAAAGAAAGTCATTGAACGAAAGTTCAAAGTCGGTGAAATGGTCGTTAAAAGAATTTTTGTAAAACCTGGTGGTCCGCGTTCTAAGCTCCAACCCAACTGGGAAGGACCTTATGTTGTATCACATGCTTTTCCTGGTAATGCTTATCGTCTTGTTAATGCAGAAGGAGAAGAGCTAAAACATCTCTGGAATGGTTTACATCTTAAGAAATACTACCCTTAGGTTAAAGAGTCGATCAGTATGGTACAAAGACCAGTGGAATCAGAAAGTTTATAAACTCAAATTTCTTTGTTAGTCTGGATAATTTAACTTTAAACCCATTACTACACACACTGACACGTTTGATTCGTAAGTAACAAGAGATGACAAGTCCTAAAGAATATCGAAAGCTTGACCGAAAGTGTAAAGTACAAATCATTCGTTTTAAAGAAAAAATTCTGTTTTAAACTCGGCCCATGATGTCGGAACGAGGCTTAGAATAGACTACCAAGAATACCCGCCATCTTAGTAGGAGGCCGTCATAAAAAAAATGGGGGAGATCCGTCCCGAAGAAGAAAAAAGAAAAGAAAAAGCAAAAAGGCAAAAGCCAAATGTCAAATCAAAAGGCCAATACACTACAAACGTCACATCAAGGCCATAAAATGAAACAAAAGGGAACGCAAGGTCGATAAATACCCCGGAAAGAAAATGACCGAACCCCAACATATATTAGGGTTGGAAAGGAACATCTTTTTAGGTCTCCGGAACCTTCTCATGGGCTTTCTAAATCTATTCTTCTTTTCTTTCTAAAGAGGTGTACTTCAAACTTAAAGAATGGCTTAGATTGACTAAGGGTCAAATCATCAAATGGGATCACGAATGGAAACACAAGTTCAAACACGATGGGTTTTAAGTTAAGTTGTTAAAGAACAATTTGGAAATTAAGTTAATAAATGAATATGATCTTTTGATCTAAGTACCATACTGGTCTTTTAGTCAAAAATTCAAAAAAAATACATAGTCAAAAATTCAAAAAAAATGTATATGTCAAAAATTCAAAAAAAATACATATGTCAAAATTCAAAAAAATTGCATAGCCAAAAATTCAAAAAAAAGTACATATTTCAAAAATTCAAAAAAATGTACATTTGTCAAAATCTAAAAAAAGAATACATATTTCAAAACCCAAACAAAAATACATATTTCAAAACCACAAAAAATATTTCAATTAGCATTTGCTTGTTGCATTTAATGTGTTTCACTCCTTTTATTTTCAGTGAGCATCTGTTTGCTTGCATGTTGCATTTTGCTTAAGTCTGATTATTCTTCTTACCTTTGTTAATAAAGGCTATGCCCCTTGACTATTTATTCAAGGAAAAGATTGATTGACCATTTGTTTGGTCAGGCAAGGGGCTAAGCCTAAATAGATACTTAACCTGTTTGTTAAGTGTTGTACAGGATGCAAGATAAGCACAGGAACACGAGATTGGAGCCCAAAAGTTTCATGTATATATCAAAAGTGTTTTATACATGATACATGAAAGGAAAAGAAGTACATAAGCCCTCAAGGCTGGCTCTCCCCTCCGCCCTCATCTAACTGGCTCTGGGCCTCGTCAGGCGCGTCTGGTGCTGGTCCTCGGCTGGGAGGTGGAGGTGGCCCCATCGTGCTCGGCCCCGCCTGGCCGGAAGACACGGCAGCGCTGGCAGTGAAAGCGCTCGTCAAACCGCGCTCCTGCGCACGCTGTCGAGCACGCCTGTACCTCTCCTCCACGCTCCGGCGCTCATGCTCTGCAATGCCAAGCTGGACTCGAAGAGCGGATATCTCAGCATCCATCCTCTGCCGCTCCTGCCTCTCCCGCTCTCGCTCCTCGTTGATGACCTCCAGGCGGGTCTGGAGGCGCGCAAGATCTCCAACCGAAAGTCGGGCCACCTGCTCCTCTAGAGCCCGGATCCGCTCTGCATCAGCCTCGGCACGAGGCGCTGTAGCACAGGCATCCGCTTCAGCCCTCTGAAGGGCTTCTTGGAGCTCAGCAACCTGCAGAAGAAGATTTTGTTAGTTCAAGACAATCAAGTAAATCAAGTCAAATTCAAAAATCAAAACTTACCCGAGCAGCACGGTCCTCCTCCGCAAGAGAAGCCCGGTGGATGGCAGAGGCGAGCTGACTCTGGAGGTCAGCCAGGGCAGTATCGTGCGCAGCGGATGATGAAGAAGATGAAGCTCCATAGGTAGGGGGAGCCGCCTGGGTGTAGACGGCTCGCTGCACCAAAAGAACACTGTCAGTGGTTAATCGCCAAAACAATTAATTAATTAAAACATGCATTCATATTCATTCATACATACCAGATCAAAGAGCTCTTTCTGGACTTGTTCGAGCTGGGCCTCAGCATCATGTAGGCGGGCCCGGAGGTCGATGATGACCGCATCACGAGCATCCTGCAAATCACATATACATACATTCATTCACCAACATAAATCAAGATAATAATAAAATTAAAGACGCATGAATGCATACTTACATCGAGTGGTCGGAGGAGCCGCAGCTGGTCGGCGTACTCACCGCACGAGACTCCACCCGTACGCCCCGACGGTGCCAATCCTCGTACTGCTCAGGGAATTTGGCACGCCAGTCGGTGAGGGCTTGCTTCCCCCTCATGCTCCTCCCCACACCCTCCGGGACTTCCTCGTCAATCCACTCCTGGTGGAGACCCAACGTCCTCATCACGAGCCGGAGGCGGAGGGGCTCGATCTCGTTGAGGCAGTGCACCCACATCTGCCTCCCGAATCGCCTCCTGCCAGCCGTCACCCATGGCTGACCCTCATCGTTCATGCCCAAGTACGGGCGCCAGATTACCTGCATATAGGTTAGGTGCATTCATAAATAAATTGTACTTAAGGAATAAAGAATTGCATTTAATAAAAATTGAACAAGTTAAAAACTTACCAGTAGCTCTGGATAATCTAGGAACTGACGGCGGAGGGCCGTCAGCTGGTGGTGCTGCGGAGCCGTGTCCACAATTGGCTGCCAACGGCAGGCCAATGGAACGGCATCCGGACGAACAATCCGCGCTCTGCCGAGCGGGAAATTGTGGTAGCTCCACACCTGCATTCATGAACATATAGGTTAGAAAAATCATTGCATTACACATTGCATATCATGAATAAATAATAAAACATTTAATACCTGAAGGAACGGCGAGAAGCCACTGATAGTAGTCTCACGGTCCGGCGTGACCGCGGATAGGTCTGCGAACAGGTGGGCCAGAAGGGCCGCACCCCAAGCATACTCCCCTAAGCTATCTAGGTCATCTAATAAATAAAGAAACCTACAGTGGATATGGTCGCCCTTCGTACCGAAGAGCAACCGACCGAAAAAGAAAACTAAAAAGACTCTGAGCTGTCTGTCTACCTCTTCTACCTGACTCGGGTCACTACAATAGGCAGAGGAAGATGACTCGGCTAGCCTATCTCTAAACTCTACCCGGGTCTCGTCAGACCGATGCCGGGGCTCATCTAGACCTAGGGCAGCCTCTACTTCTACCCTAGGAACCATCCTAGACTCCCTACCTATACTGGATACCTCTATCCCTAGCAAGGCCTCTGCTAATCCCTGATAGTTGGGGTAAGTAACCCCACTAACTAGTCGGCCCTCTACCCGCAGGCCAGTGATCCTGGCCACATCCTCTAAGGTGGGGACCATATGCCCCCAAGGCATCAGAAATGCCCGACTCTCTGCATGCCAACGCTCCCTGAGCGCTTGCAGCAGGACTAGATCGAGCCAAAATGGCTCGATGTCTAGTATCTCGCCGAACCCCATCCGGCGCAGGCGCGCCTTCTGAAAATCCGGGAGTCCCCTATACGCCCCTATCACTAAATCCCAGGAAATCCTAGCCCTCATCACTCCCTGCAAATAAAAAATAAAAAAAATAGGGTTAGTAATTAATAAAAACAGGAAAATTCATTTTCTATTTTGAAAGGCGTCAGCACACACAGACGTGTTTCAAAACACGTCCACATACCCTGACGCAATTCAAACCTATTTTCTACCTACTTTAAAAATTCGGAATTTGCATTGAAAGACGTCATCCCAGGGCGACGCCTTTTGAAAGGCGTCACCTGGTCTAAACGCCTTTCAAGTCCAAATTCCGGGTTCCTTCAAGAACCCCTTTCTCCCCTCTTTTCCTCACCCCATTCATTCTATAGAGGACTTACCGTGTGGAGGTCGCCCTCCTCTTCTTCTTCCACCGCCATAGGTGCCGGTGGAGGGAGTTCCTCCTCCAAGAAGGCCGCCGCCTCGGCTAACGCCGCCGGCACCTCCTCGGGAGCTTCTTCTTCTTGCCTCCGCCTCCTCTTGGCCAAGGCCTTCTTCTTCCTTAATCCTTCACCGTGTTCCATGGCTCGAGAAGAGGGAGTTTTCGAGAGGAAGAGGGAGAGATCACCGGAGAGATCGCCGGAGCTCGGTGAGGAGAGAGAAGCTTTTGTGAAAAGTGAGGAGGAAAGGAGGGCCTTCGCGGGTCTGTAACGAAAAGGGTGAAAGGCGTCGACTCAGATAGACGCGTTTTAGGGCGCATAAGTTGAGGCGGCAAGGACAGCTGTTTGAATTGGTTGAAACACGTCCATATGAGTGGACGCATTTGAGGTTCTGTTCAGAGCCGTACACAGGAAAATCATAAAAGGCGTCTTAATAACTTGACGCGGTTCAGGGAATTAATCATGGAATTAATGGCAGAATCTTGGGAAAAGTAGGAGAGAGAGTTGAAAGGCGTCAGTAGATATAGACGCGATTTAATCTTTTAATCGGGTTTTGAGGATTAAATTGAATTTTTGGAAAAATAATTATGGTTGAAAGGCGTCTTTCTGAGTGGACGCGTTTTAGATTTTACAGAACCCGAATTGTTGAATTTTCAGGAAAAATCAGGTTTTTACTTAAGGAAAAATCATGTGCACATCACAGAAAGTTGGGGAAGGATTCTAAGGCATGAAAAATCAATCTTTATTCAATAAAATCAATCTTTATTACATCAACATCAAAATCAAAAAGAGAAAGAGGACATTCAAGGGAGAATATCATGAAGACCTTTAAGATAAGGAAATTTCAATCCTTTATCTCTGTCTTTAGAGGATCTTACACGATAGCTAAAGCCAAGGTTCCATAGAGTAATGATGATTTGTATGGCTTCATAATCTTCATCGGATTCCAAGTCGCACTTCTTGATTGGGAGTGTGGGAGAGAATTCAGGAAACTCACGATGGCCCAAGCTAAGTTGAGTAAGGCACCGGTGTGGATTGTACAACACAAACTCAGTGGCTCCAATTAACTTGAGATCTGCTCCTGCTGTACGGCGCACCCAAACTGGTTTTCCAACAAGAGCAAGCGGAGACGAGTCGAATATGTCGGATGTCATGAGCTTCAAATACTCTCTCCAATCGGCTCGGGTCTTGAGTTTTGGAACCTTGTTGACCATGTACTCATTGAACTTTACAATATTAGCAATGCAATGAATTGGACTATTCAAGAAGATCTGAGATGGATTCAGAGGCCTTTTCTTGCTATGCTCGAATTTGAAGTGAAGTTCAATCCACAAGGCAAAGAGTAGCATGCATCCATATGGAGGACGACCCACAGAAGCCGCAGAAAGTCCACTATAGAGATATGCTAAGAGTGCAGTGCTAATGGATTTACCTTCGAAAATTGCGCAAATAGCACTAATTTGATCGTCTTCCAAGATGTTATCCTGTGCAGGAAAGAATAAGGCACCGGCAAGGCATGTAACGAGAGCTTTCGTTACATCCTCTGCCTCATCCTCCCTTAAATCTTCAATTTCATAAAGAGTCCACTCGGCTAGTTTTGCAAGATTGATCCCCTTCTTGGTGAGGCATCCTTTAGCTTCTGAAGGATCCTTCATGATCGATGTCAATAACTGTTGACCGGTGATTCTCTCTTTTGTCAAGGCTATCTTGTCTCTGTTGTCTCTGGTCTTTGGGAGACCTAATAAAAGTTCCGCCTCTTCTAGAAGGATTGTGCACTCGAAATCTTGAAAGAAGAACGTATGAGTTTGGGGATGCCACCACTCGATCAAGGCGCCCATAGCCGCCCAGTCTACGTTCGCACTTTTGTAATTCTTAGCAAGCACTACAAGTCCTTGAAGATCCCACTTGGATATGAACACTTGCATAGAAAGCTTAACACTTTTTGCAAGTTTACGAATCCAAGGAAGAGACGTGAACTTTCTTGGGCCAGGAAACATGGGGTAATTCTGAAAGAAAAATAAAAAGGGAGCTTGATGAAGTTTGATGAAGAGCATGATGGAAGACATGAAGAACATGAAAAGAAAGTTGATTGGACTTACTTGAAGATTGGGATCTCTTCCATTGAGATGATTTTCTATGTCTGCAAACTTCTCTAGAGACATCTTCATCTTCTTGTTTGAGGAATCCATCTCCCTTTTTCGGAATACCTCCTTCTTGAAGCTTGGGAAGCTTGAAAACCTTGAAGAAACCTTGAAAATTTGGAAGAAAACTCTCCTTTGGATCTTTGGATTATGGTAGGATTGCTTGGGAATAACCTAAGGGTGTTTATATAGGAGGAATTGCGATCCTAAGTAGACCTTTTCCGGATTGGAAAAGGGATGTGCATTGATAGAGTTGGAGTTCGGGTAGAGAACAACCAGAAACATGTTTCTGTGAGTAAAAGGCGTCGAGAAGAACTGACGCGTTTCAAGGTTGAATGGCGTCTTCTCGACACGACGCGTTTTAGCTTTTATATGATTTTCCCGAAATTTTGTGGTTTTTGGAATTACTAATAATTTTGATTGCAGAAAATTCAAGAAAGCCTGAGTAAAGTTGGAAATGTTAAGAAGATCCCATTGTGGAATTCAAGTCCCGACCGTGGCTAAAAAGACGGTTATTTCTACCCTTATTCCATGTAATTATTTTGCATTTGCATTACTGTATGTTAAATATTTATTAGAGTATATCAAGGACCTTGTGGTTTTGATGAAACTGGAATTTGAGTTCCCCTACACCAAAAACAGTGATAATTCCAGAAGATTCTTAATCACACAGATAGGCCGTTGGGTTGTTGATTAGTGAGGACGATGGTTCCATCTTTTGTGAAACGGTGCGTGGATAAACAAGCTTTGGCTTAGTACTGAATTACAAGAATTGGTATCTTGACTCATTAATGACAATTTAACAATATTATCCTTGATTAATTTATATTTTATTTGACTTTATATTTTTCTTTTAGCCCAGCATGCATTATGTAGGACTTTGAAATCATTGTAATGAGGATTAATTATTGATTAAGTTTCAGACCATTAATCAAATAACTCAAAACATGATATGAAATATTCCATTCTGAATTGAGTATCTTGATTATCTTTGAGGTTCGCTTAAAGATATCCTTGGAATTCTATCCTTAATTGGATTCTTTATCCAATATTCTTGTTTTTCTTTTAAGATCCATCATGGCTGTAGCACGTCCACATTGGCTGGCAAACGCTCCCCATGATGAAACCCGCAGTGTCTACGACCTGGGGTACTTCCCACTCCGAGGAGGTTGATCGACTTTATTTTATTTCCTTGTCTACTTCATCCAGACAGGATTAATTCCATTGATCTCCTTGAGCTATCTTCATTGATAATTTTGAGAAAAATTCCAGTCATGTGATGTTAAGAGCGTGTCTCATCACACCTTGGCATCACCTTTTCAGTACATTCCATTCCATTTCACTCCCTTGCAAAGACAATGCCAAGGTGAGGCAGCTGTAGACACGCTAATTTTGACGTCATTTCGAGTAAATTTCATATCATACAATAATGCCTCGAAATGGTCTGATAATTAATCATTAATTAATTTTTATTAATCTTTTTAAGTGTCAGATTTAACAGATGTGTTTAAGTTAATCAATTGAATTGGTTTTAATTCAAATTTAAGTTAAAATATGAAGAATTCTAAAAGACGTCGACCCAAGTGGACGCCATTTAGACTTTATTCTTATTTTAGCGATTAAATTTGAATTTGAATTAATTAATTAATTAACTAAAAGGCGTTTGGTAATGTCGACGCGTTTTAAGTTTCCTAAGTGATTTTAACTTCCCCTCCGGCTGTTTATCCTTATCTTAATTAGTCTAAAAGACGTCTATACAGGTGGACGCGTTTTAGCTAATAAAGATAAAGATAAGTTTTCCCGGATATTTATCCTTATCTTAATTAATCTGAAAGGCGTCAGCCATGGTGGACGCGTTTTAGATAATTACAGATAAAGATGAATTAATTAGTATTTATCTGTCAATTAAGATGGATAAATTCGATGTTTTTTGCTATGTTAATCGCGAACGCAAGAAAAAGCCTATAAATACCTTGCATGTTGAAGAGTTAAAAAAAAAAGTTGAAATCCATTAAGAGAGAGCATTATTATAGCGAGTTGAAGATCGAAGCAACAACGTCGGAACGCCGGAGCACTGCCATTTCCAGAAGTCGGCGTCATTTCAAGATCTTCATCCTTTCAAAGCTTCATCCGATTGGGCATAAGTGTTTCATTTCTGCATTTTCATTTTCATCTTCATTAATTTCATTCTTCATTCACTTCATGCAAACACACACCACAGCATAATTTTTCAAAACCTACTTGATTTAAGGGGTTTCAAAGCCGTTCAACAAGTAAGTTTGATGTTCAATCATATGTCCAAAATCGTGATTAGTTCAGATACTGCTTCTACTTAAATTCTCATCATCATTGTTTCTTCGTTTTCTGTTTCTGTTTCTGCTGCACTCAGCAACAACGAGAGATTCAAAAGGGGAAATCAAGCACAAAGTCAGAAAGACTTCTGGACGATCCTCAACCTCAAATTCAACAGCAAGAACAAAAAGCAAAGAAAGGGCTCTCTTTCTTCAGCCGGCTGAGGAAGGGGAACCAAGGACTCAATCTTCCGCGTTTGAACAGGTAAGCGATCATATCTCTTTTGAAACTTTTTAGTTAAAAGTTTCTGGCGATCACTGCACTTAGTTGCTATTTTAATAGGTTAGTTTACACTAAACAACATAGATTTTTCATGTTAATCACACGGTCATTCTAAGCACCTACACCAGTCCGATGAACAAAGAGGAATACCTTGCTTTTGGGGACTTACAGAGGTCTTAACATAAACCACTCTAGTCTGACTAAGGGACCGACCTAGTCAGAGAGAGGTGAGAGTGCTAAGAAAGGTGTTCTTATAGGGGGGGGGGGCGTAAGCCCCAATGCAAATGACCTACGGCCTTGACGGCCTCTAATGTAATATAAGATAAATATAGGTAACAAAAGAGATCAAAGATCCGAGAACTGATGACCAACAGAAGAAACTGGTTGAATCGCGTCACTGTTCACCGACGTTGTTCAACACAGTAGCTTCTTCTATTCACAGAACCTCCGGCAACGGGGCCAACAGGAATATGAGGCTGAATGGCGTCTTTCCAAGACGACGCAATTTGAATCACGTCGCTCTGTCTAGACACTATTCAAATTAAAAAGACAATAAACAAAGAGCAATTTCGAGGACAGTCCTCTCCCAAATTATCAAGATAAACAGAAATCTAACTGATCATGCAAACTCAAGTTAAACAGATTTATTATCATGCAAACATCATAAACTCAATCAACCACACACTTCCTATCACACTCACAACTTCCAATCAATCATGGGAGGGCAAGATCTTGCCGCAAAAAAGTGTGCAGGTAGTGCACATAGGGATAAAAGTAACTAAAATCACCAATTGGTGAAAGGAGTGCCCGAGGGACACAAGCGGTGCACCGTGGGTGCCCAATGATAAAAAGCAAGAACAAATACTAAAAGACGGCAAGACTACGTCCCACCGTGATCGCCAAAATGTTGTAGGTACTCAAATCATGTGTGTGATGTTCATGAATTTTATGTTGTTTGTATGATGAATAAAAATATTGAAAACTAAAGAAAACATGATCGCCAGAAACTGTAAAAGTATCAAAGAAAGATTGATCGCTTACCTCTTCAAATTTGGGAGATTGGGTTCTTGATTCTCTCTCCTTGGTCGGCCAAAGAAAAAGAGCCATTTTTGTAAGGTGTTCTTACTTTTGATTTCTTGATGATTATTCTTTTAGATCTCCTTCTTTCTTCTTCTTTGTACCTTGCAAAAAAAAGATTAAACAAGAGAGAATCTAATTAGAACTAAAGTAGAGTAGTATCTATTCTAATAAGAAATTTAAACAAGCAATTAAACTAATCTACTCACTTGATTGTTATTCTTTAAACCCCTAATATGCATATAGGTGTGGAAAATAATGATGTGTGTATGTGTGAACATAAAGTGAAGATGATGATGAACTATGGAAAACAATGAATAAACTATATGAAATTAACGAAAAGCTAGAAAGAAATTAGGGAAAGAAGATAGTTGGTTAGATCCTCTATAGCCTTGGCCTTCAAGAGCCTCAAAGGATGAATAGGATGAGGAAGAAGAAGCCTTGGATGAAGCTTCTCTTGATGTCCACATTTTCCTCCTCTAGAGCCTCCAAATACCTTGTCTTAAGCTTTAAAATCACCAATGGCCAACCTTTTTCAAAGGTCCAAAGGATGTTGTATTTATAGGAATAGATTTAGGGTGTTTTGGGCTTCAAAAGGACTCTCTCCCGCAGTCAGACTTACTTTGGATGAGCATGGAGGAGTTTACAACCTTCCCCACTTCGGAAACCAGATTAACTCGGCCAAATCATATTTATCAGGAAACTGTTAAATCGCGTCGTCTAGAAGGGATGCCATTTGGCTAATTAAAGCGACAAAACATAAAGAAAATCCGAAAAAGAAACCGAAATACATTAGGAAACTTAAATCATGTCTTCCATGGGCGACGTGCTTTAGATAATTAGGAAATTAATTCGAATTAAAAATCGTAAACCCAGACGGATTATAACTTAAATAGCGTCTCCCTGAAGTGACACTATTCAGTTAAATCTATCTGAATTTAGGAATTTAATTCCGAAGTGATTTCGGCTAGGAATCTAAATGGCATCGGCCACAGACGACACTAATCAACAAATTCATGAAAAATCAATAAAAATTAATTAACGATTAAACATCAAACCATTTTGGGACATTTATAATTGTAACATGAAATTTACTCAATATGAAGTCAAAATTAGCGTGTCTACAAGTGGCTATGGGGAAACTAGCACCGTGTAATGGTCAGCTCATGCCCAATGAAATTCCAGTGGTTCTTCATTAGGATTCCGCTTATTTTTATTTATTTCGAGATACTAACAATGGCTTTTTTTTTCAACTTGAGGTTAAAAATTGTGTCAAAAATAAATTAAGTCACACTAATGAAACTAAAATGACTTGTGCAAATGAAAGAGAGCCTATTTAAAACATGTAAGAGGAATATGGATGCAAACTGAAACAGTTAAAAGGTTGAGCGGGAAGTACACTAAATGTATCCTACACAGACTTGTATGGGCACAAGGGTGCTTAGTCCACCCCAATGGGAGTGTGCCACGTACCCCATGGTACTTTTTATCAAGTAATTTGTTATTTTATTTTATTTTATTCTATTGATACTTCTAAATAAGTATTTAATGCAAATAACTCCTACAAAAATTTACTTGCTAATAATTAATCAAGTTGAGTCCTAATTAAAATTTTGAAAACAAAATGACTTGATGCTTGTAAATCTTAATCTAGTAAATTTGAGAACTTCCAAAATGATGAAACTTCTAATTAGATGCCTAATAAACTATGATTAGCAACTAGATTTCAACGAGAGTAATTATCTCGAAAGAATTTGAAAGAAAGAGAGTTACTATGAATAGTCCTCAACATAAACGCAACAAAAACTAACATAAATAACTCTACAAGAAATGAAGTTAAATGAGTAGAATTAATCAAAATGTTTTTCATCACAATGGAAAAGAAGAAAAAAAAAACTAAAGAACAACTAGAATAAGAAATCTCACAAACCTGGAGCAGTGGCAAGTCATCTTGAGCGCAAGTCCCTCACTTGCATGGAGCACCATACATGCCGTCCTTCATGTTCAACTGGTGGCAGCCTCTATGTGTGGCAGCCTTGATCCTTCACCTTGCAGGTGAACCAGGTGAAGGAGAAGAGAAGGAATGAACAAGAAAGAGGGAGATAGAGAGATAGGTATGGCTGTGCAGTTTTGTTTTTGAAAAAGAAAGGCAGAAAGAGAAGAAAGAGATACAGATGAAAGAATTGGGAGAACAACATGGAGAGAGGGAGAAAGAGTAACAGAGAAGGGGGCCGGAAAGAGGCTCAGAGAGAGACAGAGAAATAGAGAGAGAGAGAGAGAGAGAGAGAGAGATAAAGAAAGATGGAGAAATAGGGAGAGAAAGAAGAAGAAGCCATGGGAGAGAGGGGAGGAGAGAGAAAGAAAGAGCAAAAATTAGCTGCCCTGCTGCTCTCTCTTGGGTTTCCTTTTAAAGGAAGGATTTTAGGATTTATAAAAAGATATCTACTTCTTGATTTCTTCTCCTAAAATAGGACGTCTTGTGTGCTAAGAAAGAGCACGATGGCCATGAGAGAACGGAAATTGGTCACGAGGAATTAAGACAACCCTCATGTGTCACTTTGCCTAAAATGGCCCTGCTTTTGTCCCGTTTGTAAAAAGATCATTGTTATTAGCGAGATTCAAATCCTGATCACTTGAGTGGGAGCCAAGTAATACAACTAATTGTGCCACCCACTTTTCATGTCCTATACACACAGAAAAATAAAGATGAAGTTTCTGTGAAGAACAAAAGTGTATTTATGTCATAATAAAATTTATTTAAACACCTCTGATCTTTGAAAATTGCCATAAAACCACAAATTAATATTTAATTTTTCACGTGACATGACGATATTTTTAACTTAGAATTTTACAAAGTTATTGTCGTTAAAAAGAGCATTGAATTATCTATCATTCCATGTAGTTTTACACATAAAATAAGTATAATGCCGGAGTTTACCCTTCTAATGTAAAAAAATACATAATTATAAAGTGCCAAATAGGCCACAAGGAAAGACAAGATGGCACATCAGGTAATAACCATTGCCGAGAGGACCATCAGGCAATGAGCTAACAACATCGAAAACAGCCCGGTAGACGAAGCTTGCTCGGGGAAGAGGTAGGCGTGTTGTCGAGTCAACTCAGGGTATGGCATATTGTCAAATTCTAACCGGTTGACTCACTTGGATTGGATGTCGTTGATGAATATCAGAAAATTTCTTTCCCAATAGAATCGTTTGCCCTGGCTAGGGACTTTCGCACATCCTTCCTAGAGCATTGTCTCTCATCATACCGAGAGCGAATGATTCCTTATTGACAATCAATTCCCTTCGATGATATTCCGCTGTACCCGATCCTTGGCTGTTTAGAATCCCGTAGTTAGAGATTCATAAACCAAGGTCAAAGCACAGAAGTCCACCGACAAGGTGTCTATAGTGTCTCAGGTCCGAGGACCATCCACGCAACTGCGACAATATAATCAAGCTAGTTGACAGTGAGGTACAATACCATCCAACGATTCAGTCGGATCAGTTCAGTGAACTTATTATCCAATAAGCACCTACAAATTCTCCTTAGTGTCTCCACACAAATGATTATGAGATCAGTCGTCCTCATCGCATGAGCAGGAGTAATCTGTACTAGTCTAACCGGAAATCCGATGTCCTTCTTGGATATCCTCCGACTAGGAACAATTAAGAATATATATGTTTAAGTGATCAGTTTCACTAGTATGATCTCAGCATAATCTGATCACTATCGCACATATTCACGGACTTCATTAAGAGACGATAATTAATACGATTTACACACAATAAATATTATGCCATTATATTAATAAATATGAACGATATTATAAAGTCATATTGGCTTGTAGGCCACCTAAGACTAACACCCCCCACCCAAATAACCATCACCTGAGCAACGAAAGCACCTCTTGCAATGACAACGGATGACGACTAGAGGCAAAGGGTCCATCGGGAAAGTAGCGAATGGTTCCGTAGAAGACTATGCAAGGGGAATTGTTTCACCTAAAACCACATATTCCACTTCGCAATTAATTGGATCATCCTACTGAAGTCTACGGATGCAAATAAACCAAGCAGAGCCAAATTATGTCTTACTAAAAAACGACTTGATTGATTTTAGGTGCCGTTTGTGTGTCGCAAATAGCCGTAAAGCATCATAAATAGCCGTAAAATGGTGTTTTCTTTGCGTCTGGAGTGCTGTAAATTGTTTTATGGTATGCTTTCTTATGTCTTGTACATTGTAAATTACCATATTTCAAAACTAATTAACTCTTAAATCCTCTCTTTAGTCGATTTTGATTTTCAATCCAATTAGAATTTTTTTTTCTATAGGTTTTAAAATTGACGATTTTAAAACTAAGATTTCATAACATTTTATGATGTATCAAACAAGTCCTTAATTGAACTCAAACTCAAGGAGAGTATCTAAGATGATTGTTCATGTTGGATTAATCTAGGTACTCCATGAGTTTGGGCAACTAGAAGATTCAATCCAAAATTTTTATATTTTGAACTTACAGACTTAAATAAAACTATACTAATATTGTTTGTTCCCAAAAAGTTTAAGTCACTAGTCATACAGATTCAATTCCATAAAATAGTGACTTACAATAGGTAACTTGATAAGAAGAACTACTTTTAAAAATAAATTCCATTATGCAGCCATGTAAAAGTCTGAATGCAGGAAAGGGAAGCACGTATACGTGAATCTCTATTTGTCCATTAAAGATTTAAATTATTTAAAAATATAGTTTTAAAAAATAAAAATATTAAACAAAATTTATTTACAAACTTAAACAAGTCGAGTAGGCTTGTACTCAAACTCAACTTGTTCACAAGTTGAGTCCAAAAACTAGTTATAACTCAGACTCGGCTCAATAAATTGAGTCAAGTGGAGTTTAATTGGAGTTATTGAGGACTTATTTGTTACAATGTGAAATAGTGCAATTTAAAAGAATTATTTTATTTTTAGATATTTGATACAATGTAAAATAAAAACATGTCAAACTTTTGTTTGTCTAATTAGAGGCATATTCCCTTAATTTAGGTGGCAATTGGGAACAAAGGTCTATGTTTTAAATGTTGGCTCATAGAAGGTTTGGGGTTCACATTAATAATGAAAATCTAATTTTAAAATCTCAAAAACTCATGGGAGTGAGTTTATTCTCACTCATCCTTCTCTCTTCTTTTCTTTTCTTCTTATCTCTCTTATACTCTGTTTGGTGAGGATTGCGGCTCAGATTTGTGGCCTTCAAATTTGGTGGGAATAAAAAATCTATTGAATTTTTTTCAAATGAAAACTCAATGGTCAGATGCCTTATTAATATGTAGGTGGGAGGGATGTTAATTAAAAAACAAAGCCATTTCAATTTCCAAGGTATCTTTTGAAGGAGTATGAGAGAGAAATCTAGAGATTCAAAAAAATAGGACAATGCTTCTTTCCACTTTTACACTTCTAAAAGTAAGACCCTACAAAAGTGTCTTCCATCCCTCTTTCCACTTTTATCCTTCTAAAAATAAGATCATGATTACTTTTGATTTTGATGGATAAAAGTGTCATTTAATTTGCTTCAAATCTATTTAAAGATTGTTCCTACCAAAGGAGATTTAAAAAAAATCTATAACTTCTCCACAAATCTAACTTTCTAACATGATAAGCCGGTAACGTTCAAAAGTCAAATTCCACCAAAATTTATAATTTTAAAAGTGTTTTGAAACGGAGTCTACAATTAATATGAAAAAAAAGTCATCTTAAATTTAGAAAAAGGTACATTCAATGCACATATTCCATATTCCTCTTTGTTCCTTCCTTATCCCCCTACTAATCATTGAAATCTCTTTTTAAATTGTTACTAAAAAAGGTTGAGGACCGCTGTTAAATTAAAGCTATGATAGAATGTGTATTTCCTTATTTTATTTTACTTACGAACATCTAAACCAATTTTTTAAATTTTAAAACTACAAAAGTTTATTAAATGTAATTTTTTTTAAAATTTGTGAATTATAATATTTTACCGTGAACAAACCACACCTGTTTAATTTTAAAACTACAAAAGTTTATTAATTTTAAACTCTTTTAAAATTTGTGAATTATAATATTTTACCGTGAACAAACCGCACCCGTTAACTTGCGCCCAATGGAGGAGACAATGAATGTAATTCTTAGCTGGTGGTTGAAATTCCATAACAATGTTGGAGCGCAGTGCTGCGATCTGCCCTCCCCAGTAGTAATAGTAAAACACTGGTGAGTGGCATCAGATTCTCCTCTCTCTCTCTCCACAGAAAACGTCGGTCTACTCCGCCGTGCAGCGTCGCTTCTCTCTCTGCCTCTGCGCTCCGGGACGGCGTCGTGGGCAAGGCACCACCTGCCGGCGAGACTCATGATCGCCGCCGCAGCCTCCTCTGGTCTCTTCCCTCGCCCTTCCCTCCTCCCCAGGAACGCCGGCTCGACGTCCGCGGGAACCCTGAGGAGGTCCTCCTCCTCCTCCGGCTGCAGATCTCCCCGCCCTCCCATGGCTGCCATTTCCACGGAGGAGACCGGTGCAGCCGCCGCCACTGCCCCGCCCACAGACCAGCAGTGGCCCCCGATCGCTCCCCCGTTGCAGGTACGGGGGCAGGAGGAGCTGTGGGAGCTCGCGCTCTCTCTCTCTCTCTCTCACACACACACACACACACACACATATGCATCTGTTACGTGCGGCTAGATTTGTAGATAAATCGAGGTTTGGAGAGATGGTGAGGCCACCTGCATGGGATCGTTGGGTTCCTCCCCCGATTCAGCAGTTCACGGAATCCATTTTAGTGCGATTTGGTTTTGTTGGGGTTAAAATGCGCTTTGGAGTCTACTGACCGAGCATAGCTCCGGTTTGAGTGGGTAGCCCAGGTCTCGAACCTGGGTGGGTGGGGTTGTTTGTGATTTAGTGAACAGAGCCTTGCCAGGCAAGGACGTCAAACGCGCTATGGAATCTCCCTTCTTCGAGTTTGTTTGGCTATGGAATCTCTCTACTTGGAGGGTTCTTCTAGGCTTGTTCTGATCTATAATGCATTTTCCCCCCTCCTTCCAGGATAGGATGCACCGTGAATCCTCATGATTTATCTGGTGAGGAAGGTGTCTGAATACGGTGAGAGCTCCTGCAGAAGAGCTCCGACCTCTGGTTGACGCCATGGTACTGGCGAACACCTGGTGGATGTGGATTTGGGGGTCGCAGCCTTGTAGAACACAGAGAGAAAGAGTTGGAGAGGGACAATGGAAGAGAAGAGCAAAAAACTGGGAGAGAATGGACGATCAGGGAATTTATGCACAAGCCAATCATACCCATCTCACTCTCAGGTTCTATACATTCCATTTTAGAGAGTTTTACACATCCATTCTCTACTGGGAGTTGCGCCACAAGAAGGGCTGGCGAATCATTCCTTTGTCAATAGCAAGGAGACCCTAACAGTTAACATAATTCATTGTCTTCTTCTGGATTATTCCAACAAAATAACAGAAACAGCGGTTCTGGAATTACCCAGTAAAGGTTTCACATGCCCAAGAGTAATTGTTCTTTTTGACCATTGCCTCCTATTACGATTCCCCCCCCCCCCCTCCACCCCCACACACCCCAAACCCCCCCCCCCCCCCCCCGTTTTACCTTGTCCTTAAGGTCAAAATCTGGAAAATTCCTTGTAATCTATTCATGTAAGGTTGCAGTTTCAAGTATACCCAATCACCAACATTGAATTCAGAATCTTATCAGTGGGAGTCAGCTAGCTTCTTCGTTCGTTGTTGTGCCTTGAAAAGGTGTATCTTCAATTCTGACAACATTTGATCTCTGTTAATTAGGAATCAGTAACATTCTGCACTTTGGCTGTTTCATGTACATATGAAAGGAGGGTAGGAGGTGGAACTCCATAAACAGCTTCATATGGTGTGATGCCGGTGGATGTATGCAATTGCATGGAGGCATTATACCAGTATTCAACCCAAGGGAGCCAATCAAACCAATGTTGTTGTTGCTGAGAACAAAAGCATGGTAAATAAGTTTTTAAGACATTTATACAAGCCTCAGATTGGCCATTAGACTATGGATAATATGCAGAGCTCATATTTAGTTTGATTCCTTGCAAAGTAAAAAGCTCTTTCCAAAATTGGCTGGCGAAGATTGCATCTCTATTAGTTATTACAGATAGAGGAAGACTATGAAGTTTCACTATTTGAGACATGAATTCCTTCGCTATTGAAACAGCTGTGAGAGGATGCTTGAGAGTAATAAATGTGTATATTTGAATAATCTGTCAATAACAATGAGTATCATAGATTTTGAGTGTAAGGGAGGTAGGCCCTCAATGAAATTCATGGAAAATCTGGGTCCAAATTCTCATTAGAATTGATAATGGTTGAAGAAGGCCTGCAGTTGATTGAGAGAGATATTTACATCATTGACAGATATCACAATTGTTAATATATTTCTTGACAGTCTTGTTGACCCCCTTCCAATAAAAACTACGCTTGATGAGATGCTAAGCTTTATGCAATAAATATGGGTCCAAATTCTCTTTAGAATTGATAATGGTTGAAGAAGGCCTGCAGTTGATTGAGAGAGATATTTACATCATTGACAGATATCACAATTGTTAATATACTTCTTGACAGTCTTGTTGACCCCCTTCTAATAAAAACTACGCTTGATGCGATGCTAAGCTTTATGCAATCCAAAATGCCCCCCTTCTAGAGTATCATGATTAGCGTGGACAAGTAGTGGAATAAAATGAAAGTTTGAGTGCAGCTAAATTCTATCCTTGTAATATAGTACACTTACTTCCAATGGGTAAAGATGAGGGTCTAACTCCCCTGAGTTCCATTGTTGCATGAATGCCAATAATGCTGGATCTGTCATATATGCTTGTATTTCTGAGAAGCAAGCAGGAATAAACATTGTGATGGCATGAGCCATGATATCTTCATGCATATGCAACAGGGGCATCAGCAGCTTTGTTATGACCTTCGGCCTTACACTCTAACTGAAAATCAAAACCCAGCAGTTTAACTAACCATCAATATGTGCAAGAGTACGGATTTGTTGTTGTAACAAATAGCGGAAGCTTTGGTGGTCGATGCAAGTAACAGAATTTTCTCCCAATGAGGTATGACTTTCATTTGTGGACTGCAAACAAAATGGCTTACCATTTTTTCATCGTAAGCTGATAGAGCCTTTTTGTTTATGTGTGAATGCCTTGCTAAGGTAAAGCAATGCATTTACCCTACTGCATTAACATAGCTCCCATTCGAGTGCCTCTTGCGTCACATTCAATCACAAAAGTATTTGAAACTTTTGATAATGCTAAAATACGGGCTGAGACCATAACATTCTTAAGCAAGTTAAAAGCTTCATCTGCTTGACTATCCCACTGGAAGCTATCTTTCTTAAAGCAAATGAGTCAAGTGAATTGTGATTTGGCATAATTCTTGACAAATTTCATGTAGTATCCAGTTAATCTAAAAAACCCTCATAATGCTTTTAAGGATTTTGGAGTGTTGGCCGATCAAGAATTGATTTGATTTTTGAATCCTCCATGGCCAGTGGCCACACCATTGTTAGATATCATGTGGCCTAGATATTCAATTTTGGTTACTCCAAGTTGACATTTGGACATTTTTGCAAAAAGATGGTTGGATTGTAAAGGTGATAGAACCTTGTCCAACTGAAGAAGTGGGTGGACCAGGTTTTGCTGTAAACTAGGATATCATAGAGAAGAAAAACAAGGACCAAGCATCAAAGAAATGGTTTGAAGATGTCGTTCATAAGGCATTGGAAGGTAAAAGGAGCATTGGATGGGCCGAAAGGCATAACTTAGGCTTCGTAATGCCTTTGTGAGTTCTAAAAGCAGTTTTATGTACGACTTTGGTATTCATTCTGATTGGTGATAATCCAGGATGAAGGTCTAGTTTGGAGAAATATTTAGAAGCATAGAGATCATCTAGAAAATCATCGACTAGGGGGATTGTATACTTGTCCTTGATTGTCTGTTGGTTCAAGGCTTTATAGCCAAAGCACATTATCCAAGAGCCATCTTGTTTTTGTACAAGGAGGATTGGAGATGGAAAGGGACTATGACTTGGCTGTAGCAATGAGTTTTCTAACAGCTCCTTAACTTGCTTTTCTACGATATCCTTCTGAAATGGAGAATGTCGGTGGCTTGGAATTGGATGTGGCCTTTTTCTCATCAACACATGGAATACAATGATCATATGATCTAGCTGAAGGCAGACCTTTTGGTTCTTCAAAATGGATGCATATTGTTAAAAGTAGTTTTGCTAATTTAGGAGAAGAAACCAAGGTGTGGGTATCAATGAGTTCTGTACAGTTATGCAGAGTTGGATTGTGAACAATGATTTGGCACTTTTTTCTCTAGTGTCTTTCAAGAAACCGGCTATAGTTGTCATTTGAAAGAACTTTGAATCAGTATTCACGACGATCATGAGATAATTTCATAGAAATATCAGAAATATTCAACACTATATCACCATGATGTTTGAGCCAAGTAGCACCCAAAACACCATCAACTCCTCCCAACGGTAAGACAAGAAGATCTAATTGCGAAGATAAGCCTGGTAGCTGCCAGTGGACATTTGGACAAACACCCTCATAGCACGGTTGTATCAATGTGGTCAAGGTGGCGAAGGTGACCAACCCGGTGGCCTATCGCCTTACTGCTTAGGCAACAAGGCGAGCCACCTAGGTGAAGCCTAGTTTTATATAACCTAGTACGTTTCAAGAGGACTCCTATCTACATTTTTCACCATATTAAATTTTATTTTTATCTATATATAAGGGTATACTATCAATGGCATTCATAACATTCAGCATACGCCTATAATGTAGAAGGAAAAATATAACAAACAACAAATCTTAAGAAACATTAGCAAATTAATAAGGAAAAAACCGATGAGAATTTGGGTGTACCTATCAATCAAGATGAAAGATATGAAATCCACTAGTTAGATGATCATGATATGTAAAGAAAATATAAGATATATCTAAGATTCCATTCGTTCCAATGATCGTAGGAGAGAGAGGAAACATGTATGCACTAGCAGAAGAATCCCATCGAAAGTGGGAACTGAGTGGAAAGTTTGGTCGTCATTTCGTTATTTTGACATACATAATGGGGAGTTTTATAGACCTATCCATCAACCTTTTAATAATAGCTAAAGCGGACCTAAAAGAAGGCGGGCTGTTTACAAAACAAAGCAGGCTGGGTGGGCCTTAGGCGGGCTAGGCGCCCTTAGGTGGCTGGCCTAGGTGAGCACCTTAATGGGCTGCTTGCCTAAGCGCCAGGCTGCCTTGAGCAACATGGAACACCTTATCGCCTAGGCGTCGCCTTGGTGATGCCTTGAAAACAATGGGTTGTACACCAGTAGCTATCTTTGTTGGCCATGTATGTTTGGTGGTAATTGGCAGGTGTAACTTTTTGACAATGGAAGGTGTTAGAATAGTCCCACATCGGAAAAGGGACAAAAAAATAATACTTAATATACTCTGCTCAATGCCTTAGCCCCACTTTGTTTGCAGAATAAGTTATTACGTGGGGCCCATTGACAGAATAGCGTATACTAGAATAAGAGGTGTTTCAGTTTGATAGTTTTGTGGGGCCCGCTAAAGGAATAAGAAGAATACGCAATTCTTGGGTCTAGGGTGGGATGGTTTATTCTCCTTATTCCCGAATACGCTATTCTGCACTGGTATAAGCCATTCCGCTTGTCAAAGCAAAATTTAGCTTATTCTCCCCTTATTCGCCCTTATTCTTCTCCTATTCTCCAATCAAAGTGGCGCTTAGGGTTTTGAGTTGGATGACCTAATAACTTCAACATGGTATCAGAACCCATGGTTATGATCCGGGCTGTGCGTCCTGTCTTTATGGTCTACGTGACAGAAATTAAAATCGGTCTACGCGTGACGGGGCGTGTTAGAATAGTCCCACATCGGAAAAGGGATAAAAAAACAATAATACTTAATATACATAGTGCCTACTTCACTCAATGCCTTAAGGTTTTGAGTTGGATGGCCCAATAACTTCAACAGAAGGGTCTAGGGAATTGTGTGCTGCCATTATCAATGAGAACAATAACCTGAAATCCACCGATGATGCGTAGAACATGCATGGTTCCTGGAGAACCTAAGTTGTTTATAGCTTGCGAAGAAATGGATGAAATAATATTGTTTGGACAGGTGAATTTTCTTTGTCATCAGTAGCTTCCTCACTAAAGGATTGGGGCTCATCTTCGTCTAGAATTAATTGAAGCAGTAGCAATTTTTTATTTTTGCAAGTATGACCTCGATGCCATTTTCATCGCAATTTTAGTAGAGCCCCTTGGCTCTACAAAAGAAAAATAGGGTAGGGGTAATGGTGGGTAGTAAGCTTTATTGATGGATAGGCCCAAACACCACATTAAACATGACTGCACGTGCGGCTATTCTTGAAGCTGCTGGTTGGTCATTTTCTTGACTTGAGGAAAGGCATTTTTTGATGGTGTGGGCAGTAAGGGTGGCTTCTGAGGAGAAGGAAAATGAGGTTTCCTCTATGTGTGTGTTCGAGGCATGAATGATTGAACCTCACAGGAAACCTCATTATAGAATCCACTTAAAAAGGTACCCAAAAAATGGTCTTTTGGAACTCCAGAGATCTGATTACACCAATGAGCAAATTGTTGTTGATAATCCAAAACTGACCCTGTTTGTTCTAATTTACTTAGTAATCCATGGGACTGTAAGTAAGAAACTTGCCCAAATTGAGATTCCAATCCGTCAAGAAATTCTGACCATATGACCTTTGTACTGGTGAAGCACCATTACAATGGTAGGGCTTCCCCATTCAGATAGTAGGAAACAGTGGTGAGTTATGCCCTTCTAGTGTTTTGAGATAGGAAAATCAAATACCGATTTGCTTTTATACCTTCACTCCACTGGATAAGAGGATCCATAAAAAGGAGGAAATGTAGATGATTAAGGGCTAAAAGAAATAGGAGAATATGAAATTTCTGCTGTAGCCAAACTAGAATCTTGATTATTAACAAGAGAGTCAAGGGTTGATACACTTTTTCACCACAAAAACTAACATCTTGCTAGATCGATCTAACCTGGTGCTGCAGTGAAATCTGGAACACTTTGAGCATATTCCTAAATGATTTCATATCATCTGACACCATTGTCGTAGAGGACAAAGAAGGGGTGCTCGGAGGAGGGCTAGTCACCACTTTGTGAGAGACCTTCCTGGGTTCTTGATCCAATCCCTGCAGGAGAGGTCTTGCAAAGGAGCTCTGAGGTTTGATTGACGCCGTGGAATTGGTTCAAACACCTAGCGGATATGGATTTGGGGATTGCAGCCCAGTAGAGAACACAAAGAGAAAGAGTTGGAGAGCAGAAGAGAAGAGAAAGAATTGGGAAAGAACAGAAGAACAGGAAATTTTACACACAAGCCAATCACATTCATTGGGCTCTATTTATTCAATTTTATAGAATTTTACATCCATTCTCTACTGGGGGTTGTGCCACAAGAAGAATTTGTGAATCATCCCTTTGTCAATAGCAAGGGGACTCTTTAACAGTTTTTTTTGGAAGGTGACCACAAATATATATTAATAAAAGCAGGGGAGATATTACAAAGTAAAGGCTACACCTACAGAGAAGGTAGCCAATAAAAACCTAGAAAGGGTCCAGAACAAAGATCAAAGGAAAGATCCCCAGCTAAACAGGACTGAATAGGATCCACAAAAAATTAAAAAAGAAAATCTTTCCACTTTAATGGAGAGTTGAGGAGTGGAATCCAGATCAGGCTTAAGGCAGGCAGCAATTCTTCAGTTCTTGATCAAATTGAGAGAGTGATTAATAATGCTAAAAGGTGGTGAAAATTCATGCTTGAAGCATCTAGCATTGCGGTCTTTCCAGTTAGCCCAAAGGACAGCTCCTAATAACATTGACCAGGTATCCTTGTGATCCTCCAAAGAAAAACAGTCCTTCCAAGAGCCAATCAGCTGCTGGACAGACTGGGGTTGTTGTCAAGAAGGTCCAAGAGATAGGAATAAAATGGTCCACACTTTAGAGATGATACCACACTGGATAAACAAATGTTCAGAAGTTTCTCTGAAGGACCCACAGAAAAGACAACTATCTTTGGTGTCAGTTTTGAATTTCTTAACCCGAGTCACTGTAGCAAGCCTATCTTGGATAAGTTTCCACATGAAGATTTTAATTTTGGATGGCTAGATCTTCAACCAGATGGAATTAGCCAAAGGGACATTGATACCCCTGTAGGTAAGCTTGTTGGTGACAGACTTGACTGAGAATTGTCCTTTAAGGCTCCAGATCCAAATCCTCTTATGCTCCTCATGAATATTGAGATTAGTAAAATGCAAGGTGCTGATTAAATGAAGATATTCCAGTAGTTCCTCATTGAAGTTCCTTCTCAACTGAAGATCCCAATAGTAAGTAGTACCATCTGCAAGAGCAGAATAAACTGTAGCCTCTTTGTTTGTGGAAAGAGAGAAAATCCTGGGGACAAATCAGCAAGTGGAGAATCAAGAGCCCAAGTACCAATTCAGAATTTGAAGTGCTTTCCATTATCCAGTATCGTAGAAGTCCCAGCCTTGACAATATCCTGGCAGTCTAAAATGGCTCTCCAAATTGAGGATAGTCCACTTTTATTAGATAAAGGCAGCTCCCAAGAGTTTGAAAAATTAAAATATTTGGATCTTACTATAGATTTTCATAATGAGTCATGCCCTCAAAGCCATTTAGAAAGTAGAGCAATGTTGAAAGAAGCAACATGTGTGAGTCCAACACCACCTTCACACTTAGGATGACAGACCTTGACCCAGCTAATGGGATTGAAGATTCTCTAATCAGAGGCTTTACCTTTCCTGAAAAATAGTCTTCTCACAGATTCATTTCTCTTTTCAATAGCTTTTGGAAGTTTAAAAATGGAAAGATAATAGATGGCCAATGAGGAGAGGACATATGTTAATAGAATCTACCTACCACCATCAGATAAAAGGGTGGACTTCCAGCCATTAAGTCTGAAGTCAAACTTTTTACTAATGGGATTCCAATTGGCTAACTGAAGCCCTAAACCCTCTTCTATGGTTGGCAGTATCGGCCGATACCGATACGTATCGATGTCGGTGGGGACCGATACTATATTGAGTGGACCGATACCGGCCGATACTGGCCCAGTACTAGGCCAAAATGGACCCGGTACCGACCGATACTAGCCGATACAGCCGATACTGATACCGGTACGTATCGGTGTCAGTACCCTCCGATACCGATACTGCCATCAAGCATCTAAGAGTGGTAAGCGTAGGTATTTGATGGGAAAGGAGCCCCAAGGGCAGGAAAGAATAAGTTCTGCTGGCGATGTGAGGTCAACATCATTACAGAATCCTTTCAACTCACTCTTGCTGAAGTTGATCTTAAGGCCAGAGATATCTTCAATAATCATGAGAATTTTGATGTGCCTGATGCAATGAATGTCCATAAGAGAGAAAATTAAAGTATCATCCGCGAACTGGAGATGGGATGCAAGCGTATTATTTTTACCTATATAGACACTTTTGGTAATTCTAGAATACGAAGCTTTGTTCCATAAATTGCTAAAGACTTGCCCAACAAGAATGAAGAGTAAAGGAGATAGAGGATCTCTCTGTCTTAGGCCTCTAGAGCTGCCAAAAAGACTGCATGGTTCAACCACTAATAAGAATGGAGAATCTAGCGGCAACATCTGATTCAGTTGATCCGTTTATCATTGAAGCCCTTAAGACTCATAACATGGAGAAGATCATTCCAATTGACCCTATCAAATGCCTTTTCAAAATTAAACTTGAAAACCAAGAATTCCTTTTTGTGAGACTTTAGGTAATAGATGGATTCATGGGCTGCCATGAAGTTGTCTAGAATGTTTCTGCCGGGTATAAATGCGGATTGGTTATGATCAATAAGCTTTTCGATGACTTATAGGTCTGAAATTGGTAATATTTTGAGCATTGTCTTTCTTTAGATAAGAACCACATGAGTAGCATTGAGGTGGCAAATTCCTTGAGGATTAGATGAAGGTCATTGATAGCCGTCATAAGATCATCTCTGATAGTCCCCCAGAAATTTTGGTAAAAGACCATCGGGCCCAGGTGATTTTTCAGCCTTCATACTAAAGACTGCATTTTTGACTTCTTCCTCTTTAATGGAGCAGTGAGGCAGGAAGCTTCATCCTCCGACAATCTTGAGAAGTGATTTTCTACAAAATGTGGCCTAGAAAAATTGTCTTCAGCAAAGAGATCTTTCTAAAAATCAGTTATAGCTTGCTTCACTTCATTCTCATAAGAATAGATGGTGTCACCAATCTCAATGCTTTCAATGTTATTCTCTTCTTGATACTAGCTGCAGTGTGAAAAATCTTTGTGTTCTTATCACCATGTTGATCCTTGGATCTCTATTTCCATTTGATTTCTTTTCTGATTAGACATTCATTAAGTTGAGATTTGAGTTGTACCCAATCACTACTATCATTGGCATCCATGACACCATCCTTATTCTTCGAGTCAAGCTGTTCAATACTTCTCAAAAGATAATTTTTCTCTTGAATATCCTTTCCATAGATAGTTTTTTACCATGTTTTTCATTTGGTTGCTGATCCACCTGAGTTTGTTAGAAAATAAACCATAATAATGAACAAAGAAGGTAGCCATCTGATCACTTTCAGACCAACTCATGAAAATTACTATCTCTAAGCTAACAGAGTTCAAATCTAAAGATTTTGGAGTGCTGGGCAGAGATGGAACTTGTCATAAAAATGGGAATGTGGTCTGAAACCTGTCTAGGGAGGCTTTTGGGCCGGGCAAGAGGTTATCTAGAGTGCCAATTATTGTTCATAAAGAACCTATCAAGTCTTGACATAGACTGAGAGTCTTGGAAATTAGTCCAAGTGAAGTGTAGCCCAGGTGTAGAAAGCTCAATGATCTCTTTCATGCGAACCCATTCTCCAAAAAGGACCATCTCTGGATCCTGTATCTTATGATTAAGTCTGTCATGGGGGAATCTGATAGAACTGAAATCTCCGGCAATGCAGCAATGATGAGAGGGAGTTATATTTATTGATCCTAGATCTTGGAAGAAAATAGGTTTGGAAGTGGTAATAGTGGGCCGATAAATCCCCTTGAAGGACCATGTAAAGCCTTCTTTCTTGTTGATGAAGGTTACAGAGAGGGCGAAAGTAAACACCTTGGAATCAATACAGTCAAACATAAGCTCATTCCACATTAAGAGGATACCACCACTAAGACCTTTAAAGAGCGTATTTTGTAGGCTTGATCCCCCAATATAATGAACAAAAGAATCTTGAAATTGTTCCATTTTGGTTTCTTGAATGCAGAGAAGATCAACCTTGTATTGGTGCACAAGAGTTCTGACAGCTCTAGATTTGGTAAGACCATTCAGTCCCCTAACGTTCCATGAGAGAAGGTGCATTGGGAAAGGGTAGAAACATCCTCAGTGCTAGTCCTTTTGGAAGCAGCTTTTAACTCGACACATTATTCTAAATGAAGTGAAGCTTCCTCTTCCCGATTCTCGACCCTTTCCCTTTGCCTCTGTTCTTTACAGAAAGGTGAAGATTCATGATCCTTCTTGATTTTCTAAAGAAGCTTCTAACAGAGTCTCTCTTCCCCTCATAAGAGATACCAACCGGATCACCAATGTACTCGACAAGAGCACCAGGCCATTTGGGGATCTTGGATACACAGTGAATAATAGGTGTCGAATGAGATAGAAGGAACGATAGGGAGTAATTCAGTATTATCTTCCATCAGAGAAGTTGTTAAAGAAGGGCTAAAAACATGATGAGAATGGTCCGTGCAAGGTTCATTGTGACCGTTACTAGCCGATGGGGTTCTTTGAATCTAGGTCCGAACAGTTGAAGGGCAAGTTCGTCGCAGGGATATCATCCTCAAGCTCGAAGAGCTGTACCTTCTTGGAAGAATCAGCAATTGAGAAGGATGCACCAAAATCGTGACAGCATGTGGAAATAATAATCTTCTTCCTTGGTGATGAAGAATCCTGAGTGATAGAGTAGCTGGTCTGCCCTGTGCTCCATAGACATCCTGTATAGCTTCAAGGAGAGGAACAATGGACTCGTCAATGGAAGGAAGAAGATGACGGTCTAGGCATGAAACAGTAGGAATAATATAACCACGATAAGAAGCCTTTTCGAGCCGGTCGAATGAAGCCCAGTTCAACTCAATTAAGTTAAGATCTAATATGGGTTGGATATCGGGTTGGGGTAATAAGACGGGTAAGTCGTCGGGTCCCAAAATGCCCTGCAACTATTTATCTTCCACACCCGGCAAAGCTGATCGGTGGACCCTTGAGGCTCAAGTTGCAAGTAACCTCCCCTACCATGTCCTTGGGAACTAGAGCGAACGTCCCCACTGCGGACGCCTCGTAAAGAGCAAGGTCCATACGTAGGGAGAGGAGGCAGGTCTCTTGGGACTAGAAGAATATCCGACGCTTCAGGAAAAAGCCTGTCTATCATGAGAAGATCTTGGCAGGATTGCCTATTTCTTGGGAGATTGACTTGGGTGAGAAATGAACTGATAGCTCCCAAGTTGGGGATGAATCGCTTTACCTGGTTGAGGATGAGCCGCTTTACCTTGTTGAGTAGCATCAGTAGCTCTTGTTGACTCGGCAGCTACTGGAAGTTGCCTCAGGGGCTGCACGAGAGCTTCATAGTCTTGTACTTCTTGTACTCAACAACAACCTCGGCCCAAGTCTACTCTTGAGAGGTTAGCTTGGATGAAGAAGTTGATTCCTTGACAATGCAAACCCAGAAGCGATGTTCCTCCAACAGTAGGATGTTTTATCAGGGATATTGTGGTGGTCGTCTACTTCAATTAGAACATGAGCATACTCCAAAAGAACTCCATCATGAGACCTTGGCACTTCTCTCAGTATAGCGAAAGGGAGGGAGGGGAAGGATTCAACATTCCAAATGTGGAGTGGGATGCCAAAAAGCCAACACCAGACTTTGCATCCCTCCACAATAGGCTCTGTCATAGTTGTCAATCCCATCCCAATCCCTGTCCCGTTTTTCTATTGGGATGGGATGTCCCTATGTCCTAGGCAATTCCGGCGTCCCGTCCCAAATATTTTTCATGCATATTCCAACAGATATAAAACATATGTATACAATAAATAATATAAAAATAAACATATAAACATATAAATAATACAAAATTAATGCAATAGAAGCATGGAGGACAGGTTTATGGTTTTATAATGAGTATATTCATCAAATGAACTTCCAAAATAAGTTTACAAGGAGCTTAAGTAGTTGGATAAATCTCATGTAAAAATACAAATTCTGGTTGGGACGGGTCGGGACAGACTTAGACAGGTCGAGACGGGCCGGGATAGATTCGGACAGGTACTAGGACAAATCAGAAATTGTCCCGTCCCATTTTCTCACTCGGATAGGACGTCCTGATAGAGACAGGCCGGGACGGGACGGGATTGACTACTATGGGCCGCTCTGTGGCAGAGCTGATAGATCACAGACAAATAGATATAATAAGTTTGCTAAGAGATGAGAAGCATCTTCCTTCCAAGAAGGAGAGGGAAAGGCTACAAGAATGGAAGCATCTTCCAACTTCTTGATCCACCAATCTAAGGAAGATGGCCATTTGGATAGAAGGAACCTCTGAACAGTGGATTTAGCAACAGCTGAGGGAACATGGATGGAACAGTGGACATTGTAGACTTCACTGAGAAAACTAGGGATTTCTCCAGTTTAGAACAAGAGTCTGTGACGGCCGAAGACCAAGGGACAACAATGGGATTGGGATGGATCTTGGCTGGGAGAATAGGAGGAAGGGAAGAGGGGGGAATGGAGGCTTGAGAAGGTGGCGACTGAGCAGGGTGAAATGATCCATACTGGCATACCGAGCTCCTGTGCCCAACTCTTTTACATCGATAACACCAGATAGGTTCTTGACAAGACTTGGCCTAATGCCCCTTACCTAGGCAACAATAGCAACGGTCGTTGCCCACTAGAGATGGGAGGGAAGGGGAAGGAGGGAAGTGAGGTTCACTCCTGCGCTTGCCGGAGACCACTGTCCACTTCCTATCTCCTGTACTCCCTAGAGGCTCCTGACATCTCTCTCCCTGAGCCCACTTGAAACTGTTGACCTGTGCCCAACAGTAAACAAAATTTGTTATCTTCTGGATTATTCCAACAAAATAATAGAAACAGGGGCTTTGGAATTATCCAATAACAGCTTCGCATGCCCAGGAGTAACTGTTCTTTTTTACCATTCCCCTCCCCCCCCTCTGTGACCATTGAGCTGGAATTGGTCTTACTGAGCAGCTCAATGGTATTGTATTGATCTCACCTTTATGGTGTAGTGATTCCTTATGTTTTAACCCTCCTTTAGGGGGACTTCCCCCCTGTAAACTAGCATATTCTAGCTGCTGTTTTGGTTTATGTGGCAGATTTTAGTCACATGCGGTAATTGATTTTGCATGTTGAGATCAACGAAAAAAGTTCACCTGATATGTCATTGTTGCAATTGAGGCAGTTACTGCTTGGGCCCAACCACAAATTATGTGACAAATGTAAAAGTTCGGATAGGATAGGTTGAACATTTTGTTTTGGATTACACCTAGATCGAAAATGTTGAGCAGATACGAGTTCGAATATCTGTAACTGTTCATGTTTAAAAGTGTGGGTGCACACTGGGATAAGGTTCTCCATCCCAGCCCTGGTTCATACCCGAGCTTGTCAGCTGTGAATTGGCCCTACAATGGTGCAGTTTTGAGGAAAGGGAGTGGGTTTCTTTTTTTTTTTTTTTGGGGGGGGGGGGGGGGGGAGTTTGTGTGTGTGTGTTTTGGGGGAGGCGGGGTTTAAATAGGAGAACAAAAACAAAAAATCCAAAAAAAAAACCCGAAGATAGGGCTGGGGAAGAACCATCAGCAGCTGCAATAGGCAGCGTAAGGAGAAATAGTAGCAACCATAAAAGGTAAACTCAAAAATGGAGGAAGATAGGTGTGGAAGAGAACCATCAGCAGCTGCATTTGGCTGCAGCAGGAGCAACAGCAGCAACCACAAAAGAATAACTGATAAACACAGGAACATAGGTGTAGGGGAGGACCATCAGTGGCTACAATAGGCTGCAGTAGCAACAGTAGCATAAAAGGTAAACTTAAAAATGGAGGAAGATAGGTGTGGAAGAGAACCATCAGCAGCTGCATTTGGCTGCAGCAGGAGATACAGCAGCAACCGCAAAAGAATAACTGAAAAACACAGGAACATAGGTGTAGGGGAGGACCATCAGTGGCTACAATAGGCTGCAGTAGGAGCAACAGTAGCAGCCGCAACCAGAGTACTACAAGGTTTGTGGAACATGCTTCATCTTTAGGTGGGGTTAATATACAAGCCTTAAGGGTTTGGTTATCTCTAAAGGTAGGTAGTTGTACATCAGTTTAGTATGTCCTTTTTGTAAGTTGATTTATTTCTTTGGGTAGCTTTCTCCTGGGTGTGGCCTTTTTTTTCTTGAGGATACTTTTCTTTTTCGATACTTGCTCATCTGGGTTCTTTGATTTTAATGAATACATGCGCCATACACTTTAAATAAAGGACAGAATAATATTTTATGAATTAGTTTTATTTTCAGGCTTAGGTAAATGCAGTAATGGCATGGACTGAAATGGCCATAAAAAGTTGAGAATTTCAATCTCTGATAAAAAAAATCAAGCTTGTAGGTCTCCACATGTTCATTCACATGAGCCAAATGTCAGACTGTTGCTTCACGCACGATTATTACATCTTTACTTGAAGAAACCCACAATTGTTACATTGACTATCATGTAAATGAACAAAAGATATTTCAGTAGTGATCTTTGTAAGATTGTATGTTATGTACATATTAACCGTGATTATGGTTTTATTGTTTATTTAAATTTTCTGTTTTTTTTTTTTTCGGTAAGAGTACACACTTTATACTTTACTCTTATTCATAAAATTGTCCAATTGCAATTAGTCGTTTTAGGCAGACTCTTGACCAGTTTGAAGAGTAATTAAGTGTTTTCTGGACAGTTCTGATTGCCTGTGATTTCAGCTCCTCAAATGACCAAATCTCAAAGGAGGTGAACTGGCTGATTGATATTTTCATGTTAATCGGCTCATTTGGGCCATATTCTAAGTAACAACGTCAATTCATTCAGGTCTGCAGAGGTTGTTCTTAGTCTCAAACCTTGATAAAAATGTTTGATAACATGACTGGTCTCTTACCTCGCCAAAGTCGACCAAGTGTGTATTTGATGCTCCTTCACAGAGGGTCATATTTTTTCCTTTTCTGAAACTTCTTGTGGATTATACCCTATGTAATCAGAGGCGTGAGGCGACTGAGGCGACCGGCGAGTCACCTCAGTCTCGAACGCCTAGGCAATGGCCTAGGCATTTGAGGCGATATTTTTTAAAAATATATATAAGTAATTCACATATTTATATAAAATGTCAAAAACACAAATAAAATAATACAAAATGACATAGTCATACAAAATCATATAGAGATAGTGAGAGAGACAGAGGTGAGGGCTTTGGCCCTTTAATATATAGAGAGAGTGAGAGAGACAAGGACAGTGAGAGAGATAGAGAGAGTCAGGGGCTTCGGCCCTCTGAGAGAGAGACAGAGAGACAGGTAGTGAGAGAAACAAAAAGAGAGAGATAGGGAAAGGCGAGGGCTTTGGCCCTCTGAGAGAGAGAAAGAGAGAGTGAGTGATCAAGGGGGGAGAGAGAGAGAGAGAGAGAGAGAGAGAGAGAAAGGTTGGAGCTTACCTAACGGAGCCCTCGCGAGAGGCTTGACTGTCGTTGGAGGCTTCACCGTCGCTGGAGGCTCCCGTCACTGTTGTTGGCAACGTCGTTAGCCGTCGCCATCACCGTCGCCATTGCCAAATTGGAGCGTTGTCGCCGTCGCCGGGGAGGCATCATGGAGGGAACGGACCACAAAACCAAGGCTTTGTTTGAGGCGGACCGAGGCGAATAAGGTGCTGGAGGCATGCTGAGGCAAGCACCTAGTCGTTTGAGGCGTTTCCATCGCTCGTCTAGGCGACGAAGGCCAAAGCGAGGCGGCTTACCACCGCCTCGCCTTGCCTTATCACCTAGGCGAGCACCTTGCTCGCCTTTGATAACACATATTATTCCATCACTATTGTTGTGAAAAATAATAGAGCTAGTACAATTGAAGGGTCGAGGAGAGATTCCTCAACCACACAATACACAACTCCTAAAATCTACTAAATCACCCAAAAGGAGAAAAGATGAACAAAACTATAAGCTGTTATGCTGAACAGAAGAAAACCACCCCATTCAAACTAGGAGTCTGGGGCTAAGAATGAATAAAAGGAAAACAAACTAACAAACTAACTCTGATGTGTGAAGTACTCTGACAATCTTGGTGCCATAGTTGCAATGCGATAAAAAAATAAATTTTGATTAATTATGCTATCATCATGGACTTGACCTTGTTGGTTTATTTATTCAGGAGTTAATATTAAGTACAAAGGTTGCAGAGAGAGGATCCAGGAGAGGAAACCTTCATGTTATTTTGAACAATTTAGTTGTCAGAATTTAGTTTCTACGAATCAGATAAGTGTCTAGTTATCCACTTCATTGTAATAAGACTTCGTCTAATGCTGTACAATTGATAAGGGTGATATCAGAAACAATTGGGGGGTGACTTATGCTGCGGCTCAAATTTTTTTTTTTCTGCCTGCAGGTTGCAAAGCGCTTGGAGAAGTTCAAAACTACAATTTTCACTCAGATGAGCTCACTTGCCATCAAACACGGAGCAATTAATCTTGGGCAGGGCTTCCCAAATTTTGATGGCCCTGATTTTGTGAAGGATGCAGCCATTCAAGCCATAAAAGATGGAAATAACCAGTATGCTAGGGGGTATGGTGTTCCAAATCTCAATGCTGCCATAGCAGCAAGATTCAAGAAAGATACTGGTCTTACTGTGGACCCTGAAAATGAAGTGACAGTCACTTCTGGGTGCACAGAAGCGATTGCTGCCACCATGTTGGGTTTGATAAATCCTGGTGATGAGGTAATAGTATTTGCCCCATTTTATGATTCTTATGAAGCCACACTATCAATGGCTGGTGCAAATATAAAGTCAGTAACCCTTCGCCCTCCTGATTTCTCTGTCCCAGTTGACGAACTCAAGTCTGTCTTCTCAAAAAAGACCCGCGGTATTATGATAAACACTCCCCATAATCCCACAGGAAAGATGTTCAGCAGAGAAGAACTTGAATTGATTGCTAGTCTCTGCATAGAAAATGATGCATTAGCTTTTACCGACGAAGTTTATGATAAGTTGGCATTTGATGCTGATCACATATCAATAGCTTCTCTTCCAGGCATGTATGATAGGACTGTTACAATGAATTCCCTGGGAAAGACATTCTCCTTGACAGGATGGAAAATTGGATGGGCAATAGCTCCAGTGCATTTAACATGGGGTGTGAGGCAGGCACATGCATTTCTCACTTTCGCCACATCAACTCCAATGCAATGGGCTGCTTCAGTGGCTCTTAAGGCTCCAGATACTTACTATGAGGAACTGAAGAGAGATTACATGGCGAAAAAGGCAATACTGGTGGATGGGCTGAAGTCTGTTGGTTTTATTGTTTACCCCTCTAGGGGAACTTACTTTGTCGTGGTTGATCACACACCTTTTGGATTTGACAGTGATGTTGAATTCTGTGAGCACTTGATTCAAGAGGTGGGTGTTGTTGCAATTCCAACTAGCGTCTTCTACCTCAATCCAGAGGAGGGGAAAAATATGGTGAGATTCACCTTTTGTAAAGATGAGGCAACTCTAAGAGCAGCAGTTGAGAGGATGAAACTGAAGCTGAGAAAACGATGAAAGTGGCTTTTGCTATTTAACCTTACTTTAAACTGCTCTTATCATTCTAGTTATTTTCCCATTTTTCTTGCTTTTGGAGGGTAGTCTGACTTCATGGATTCAAGAGACATGTACGCAATTTATAGATTATCCAATTAAGTTGGTGTGCATTAGATATTCAAGTGATGCAATGAAGATAGATGCCCTTTTATGTTTCTCTGTGTGTTTTTTTTTTTTGTTGATTTGGGGAACAACAAACAGAGGCATGCTTCTAATTTTACGAAGACCCTTAGTACTGAGAATTTAACTCTTACATATGCATTTGTCTATAATTATGTTTGTTTTCACCATTATCCCATCTTCTAGTTATATTTATGTTGTGAACATTATTTCATGCTTCCAAAAATGGATTTACAATGTAGTCACATTCTCCATTGTTTACTTTGATGTCCATTTTATATTCATTGTTGTCTTTAACAGCCTGCCTAGTTGTGCAAGAGCAAAATCTTTCAAATATAAGGTTGTGTTATTGTTATCCGTCATCCCTTGAATTTAATTCCTTGTGGCAGTGTAAAGTTTTTCTACTTTCTGTTGGAATACTTCGTTTCTGACTTTATTGGGTATAAGTTTGTGCCTTTATGGTATTATGTGCATGTTCTCCATTTTCTGGTTCTGACGTGGGGACGGCGATGGCATGTCTGTGTTTCTCCTTCTGCATCCAGAGTGCGCCTCACTTTGGATCAGGCTTCAGTCTGGCTTTAAAACTCTGAAGTGAATCCACCATTTGATCAGAGAAAATAGGCGAAATAATATATTCATCTCAGACTTTTGTTAATGAGAATGTCTTGAGGTCCAGAGGATAAGATCCAGAAATCTCATCTCTATTTCTAGAATTTATTACATCATACAGATAATATCAGATTGGATGATAATGAGAAGAAAAACAAGTGTTAATTCATTCATCAAGTCATCTGATTGATCCTCGGAGAACGTATTTGCAGCCACATTCATGTGACTGGTATTTGAGCTTGTCAAGTTGTCCGAGCACTTTGATATATTTTGTCATGACGTTAATTAGATAATCAAGATAGGCTATTTTTTGGGTCACTGAAACTCTTATCATTTCAATAACTAAAACGCTTATGGACTTTGACGATGCTTGTTAAGGAAGATGTCGTCGACATTAAGTTGACTGGACTATTGAATTTCAGCATGAAAAGGAATTAAAGACTTATCATAGGATCATTTCTAATTCTCTTCTTCACGAAGAATACTCCCAGCCATTGTTTGGATTTTTTTTTAATTTTTCGGTCCATATAATCATTCAATATTTCTTCTTATTAGTCTCCATAATCTTCGTATTTAGTTTAAATCGACCACAATCTTTTTTTTAACTGTTCTTTCTCTAAAAAGTTCCTCTGGAGGGATTTTTTGAGGGTTTAAAGATGGCGAGGGGTCTAAAATAAATGTAGTATAAAGGTTGTAAGGACTAAGACAAATATTACATGATTGTATAGATGGAAAAATTAGTTATTTATGCTCAGAAAGAAAGAACTTGTTTCACAAAAGGTGGCCAGGTGGTGTCTGGCGACCCTTATTTGGACGACCGATTTTGGATGGTGTCTTCCTGTCTATGCGCTTATCCACAGTCAGGAAAACAACTGTAAAGTTTACCTCACATGACACAGATTGGAAGCTGCATGCTTACATGTACAAACGCACAAGTGCAGACTTACACAAGCACATGTGCAGGGTTAGCTGGAGGTTTCTTTTTATTGAGATGAATATAGATTATGTTATCCTCCACGTTGCCTTGAACAGCAACATGCAGAAACACGTAGAATAAGAGCCAGAAATATCAAGACGCATCCAACGTTTCCATAATAATTTAGTCCATCATGAGGGATCATTCATGGCCAGGAGCACGTAAATTTTTTAACATATATGATTGTTTTATCTGCAGAAAGAGACATGGAGATCGAGAGAAAGATGGAGGGGGTTGTTTATCTGCAGAAAGAGACATGGAGAGAGAGAGAGAGAGAGTTTAAAAGAAGGTAGAGGGGGGAAGCGAGGGAGCTGTGGGCGACCAAGTGGGTTAGAAGCATACGTCGTCCTCGGACAACCCATGTGCTCACATGTAGCATGGAAGAGAGGAAGAATAGAGGAGAGAGCCACAACAGCACCAGAAGCAACCGTTAGCTGGTAGAGATAGAACAGTAACCCAGGGATACCCCTCACTCCCACAGCACCTGCTGCAACAGTGACACTGGTGCCACCCCCACCACTGCGCTTCCCACGCATAACCTTGCCTTCTACTTCTCCCCAACCCCCGGAGAGCCTAGGAAGGGAGAAGACCAGAGGAAGAGATGGAGGGTGGCGGCGGAGGCGGGTTCGTGAGGTCAGACCAGATCGACTTGAAGAGCCTGGACAAGCAGCTGGAACGGCACCTATGCACCATGGAGAAGATCAGGAAGGAGGAGGGGGAGCCCAACAGGGTGCGGGAGGACTGCGAGATCGACCCCTCCAAGCTGGTCATTAAGGGCGTCATCGCCCTGGGCACCTTCGGCACCGTCCATCGTGGCGTCTACGAAGGCTAGGACATCGCTGGTCTGCACTGCACACCCCTTTTTATTGCTGTTCAAGTCAATATGGAGGATAACATAGTCTTGATAGGGGCCCTTCGTCACTACTATGAGGCTACGTTGGCCACCTCATTTGTGGGTCTGGTCAAAGTACGAATATGAGCCCAAGGCCCACTTTTGACTTGCATTGGAGGGTTTTTCTCTGCAAATAGTCGGTGGACCTCAACACGGGATGTGGTAGTTGTTGGATCCCTGATGCATTCCCAACCATTGGCATTGTCCGTGGAACTGAATGAGAAGTCATGGCTTACGCGAAACACAATGAGAGGCGAAGGGAACTCTCTCACTCGCCAACATTATAGAGATCCCTCAAGATCGCATAAGTCAACCCAGACCAGGGGTTAGGAACTTAGCCTCTACCAGTACCTGATCCTATTGTAAAGCTAAGAGATTACGTGAACGCACTAGTTAGAGCCATAAATGAGCTTTGAGCTGAACATGAGGCACCATTGGAATTGCAGGCATGCCCGCCATCCCACCAAAATGTTGTTGCAAGGCAATAGGCCTAGCTCTACCCCCTCATGAGAAACACATTCATGGTTAGTGTCTTTCCACTCTGTTTCCTCCCATCTCAAAAGCTTGTGGAGTGAGAGAGCTGCAAATGGAGGCACTTAGTGCCAAGCTACCTCTTCCAGGCCTTGAATGCCTCCTAGGCCTCCATTGACCAGAGATTAAACGGAGGATCAAAGAGGAGATCAAGAAGCGCCTCAAGCAACAAGAACATCAACTCCGTGACTAGGACCGCCTAGAGGCATTTCTCTGGCACTATCAGGCAAGAGGAGGACTGGTGGATGAGGAACAAGGTGACTCCTCTCTATGTGATGAGATCTATGACACTCCAATGCCCCATTGTTAAATGCTCTCATTGTTCATCAAATATGACAGGATGGCTAATGGTGATACTTGCCTTTGGAACTCTGAGGATGTCATGGACTTGCATGGGTTCTCAGATGCCATCAAGTGCCGCACCTTCCCTACAACACTTACAAAGGTTGTGCACTTGTCTGGTCCTTGTAACTAGGATCCATCCGCTCCTTTGGGCACTTCGTTGCCTATTCAAGGAGCACTTCTTTATTTGTAGGAGGTAGGAGGTAGATACGCATGTCACCAGCCTCTGCTAGATCAGCCAACAGTGAATGAGTCCTTGAGAAACTACGTGCACTGCTTCCACTAGGAGGCCATCCATGTCTGGTGACTCAATCTACAGGTAGCTATTGATGCCCTAGCCATAGGCTTATGGGATGAGTTCTTCATGGGGTCCATATAAGGATTTGATGGGGAGAACGAGGAATAAAAAATCAATTGTGTAGTGAAATTAAAAAATAAATCTCCACCGTTCCCGATCCATTTCAGCGAGAAGAATAAGAATCGATGATTAAAAATCACCTTGCGCGGATTTGGAACCATGACCCTTCACTTCCCAAGGAGCGACGCTGCTAGCTGTGCAGGTGTCCGACCTCTAGCGTATCTACATGATTATTCGGTTGATGGCTCGTCCTCGATTCCTTAGTAGGTTCGGTGTATTTGCCGAGGTTCTTTCTTCATGACAGTGCCAACAGCATGTGGACGAGACTCTGACAGTCGAGAGGTGCAGCAGCGGAGGAGAGAGAGAAGGGGGCGCCTTGTTCGAAGGGGCCGCCGAGGAGAGGGAGAGAGGAGGGAGATGGCCAGCACACAAGGTCTAGGGTTTCCTCATGATTATTATTTATTCAATTAAGGTGACTTTTTATAAAAGTCCTTAAATTAATATAAATATCACTTAATGATCATCGACTGAGAATCTTTGTGCGTATGACCCTCTAGGCCTAAGTGTCAGTCCGATTTTGAGTCCAATAAGCCTAGTAACTCCTTACCGACTTAGAGTAATTAATTTAATATCACATATTAAACGATTACTTAAATAATTTATCATCTCGTGATAATCGATCGGGCTTTTGATTAAGTTAGATACCAAACTGCTTATGGAACCTGTATAGGCATAAAAACGGCAAACCGCTTTAGTCTTACGTCGGATGTTGCAAAAATAGGCGTGTGTTTATAAGCATAAAGCAACCTCTCTTCCCAGTGAGGGCACTTTTCTAAGGTAAGAGACAAAATCCTGCCTCCGCTTTGGGGACAATACCTCAGGGAAGGCACGTAAATTTTCACGCACCACAATGGCGCCGTCTGTGGGAACTGAACTAAAAGCCATCAACTTGTTTGAGTATCCCTAGCCGGCCTGACCCGTCCAATAGCTTAAAGGAGTCTGCATATGCCTACTTTCACTGGGGGGCTGTGCAGAGACATAAAAACGACAAATCTCTTTAGTCCTACATTGGATGTTGTAAACATAGGCGTGTGCTTATAAGTAGAGCACAACCTCTCTTCCCAACGAGGGTCTTTTTCTAAGGAAAAAGACAATCCCACCTCCGCTCTAGGGACAATACCTCGGGAAAGGTACATAAATTTTCACGCATCCACATAACCTTTTCGTCATCAATTATCATGCGGCTATAATCCTTCACTTATATTAATGCTCTCAAGTGAACCTAAGATATGGTCACTATCAAACCCTAATTGGTTTACTTATTTGGATCAGATGTCACAAAGCGATATAAGAAAATACCTCTTTTGATATGTTGTCCTGCCCTAGTCAAGGACTTCTAGTCATCATTCCCTAGAGCATTCTCTCTCTAATCCGAGAGTGAGTGATCCCCTATTGATCACATAATCACCTTCGGAAGTATTATGCTCGACCTAATCACTTAACTAATAAGATTCCATAGTTAGAGATCTATAAGCTAAGGTCAAAATCCAAAAGTCCACCAACAAGTTGTCATTGGTGTTTTAGGTTAAAGGACAAACCACGCCATTGTCACAATAAATCAAACTAGTTGACAGTTGGGTAATATTACTATCCTGTAATTCATATCAAATTAGTTTAGTGAACTTATTTACCAATAAGTACTTACAGATTCGCCTTAGTGTCTCTATATAAGTGACTATGAGACCAGTCACCCTCATCATATGAACTTGAGTAATATGTACTAGTTTCACTAGATATTTGATGTCTTTCTTAAATATCATCCGACTAAGAACAATTAATAATGTATTTATAGGATGTTAAGTCCATTATTATGATCTCATCATAATTAACATCTATTATACGTATTTATAGATTTCATTATAAGATGTTATATTGGATTACACATAATGAATATAATGTCTTTATTATTATTAATAAAACAAGATTATACAAGTCATGTGATTGGCTTGATGGGCATACATAACGAACAATCCCAAACATAGTTCAATATGGTGTAGGTATTATATAGAAAAAGTATGTTCGGATATAATTTGATTCAAAATTTGAGTGAGACGATAAAAAATATGGTCAAACAATTAAAAGATTAACAAAAGATTAAGCAAGACATATAAATTTTTATTAAGATTTTTAAAAGGTAAAAATAAAAATTATAATCATATAATAGATAGTTATTAACCAAATTATGAGTTTTTGTTAATAAAAAAATGACTTTTTATTATATAATCTCATGTTCTATGATATTTAATTAGTAAAAGTCTTATTTTAATCCAACAATACAGTGTATTAAATGTAAAGTATTAAAATTTTCATATTATATGTGAATAAATGGCTGATGTAAAAAGAAGTATTTTTTCCTATCTTTTTGTTCGGTGCAGTGCACGGGAGTTTTATTCAAAAATTCAAGAGTATGTGAATTATACATGTATAATATTATATTTAACTAACTATGGTCCCAACGCATGTAGTTGCGTGCCAACTTCTCCATTGCAATCGGACTTGCCTACTACCATGCCAATTGTAAGAGGCAATATTGTCCAATCGAGTAAGTGGAGGAAAGCCTACCAGCCATCCTATGAAGAGGACCATCAACCTTCGGACATGTAAAAGGGACAAGCATCCTAGACATGCAAACAAGGGTGACCACAGGAATGATTGAAGGGTGTGTCATTAGCATGCAATCACTTTCTTGGTACTTTACGTTGATCATATTTTTCTCATTGGGAATGATGTAACAATGTTATTAGCAATGAAAGTATGGTTATCTAAGAACTTCTTCATGAAGGATTTGAAACAAACATCCTATATTTTAGGGATAAGGATCTACAAAGATATCAAAAAGATGCTTGTGACCCAATCCATATACATAGATACTATTGTTAAAAGGGTTAGCATGAAAAATTTTAAGAAGGGCCTAATTTCGATGAGACATAGAATTAACCTCTCCAAGGAGATATCCCTTAAGACTCTTGAAAAGAGAGAGTGAATGAGTAGAGTCCCCTACGTTTCTGCGATAGGGTCTATCTTGTACACCATGCTATGTACAGAGCCTAATGTGGTATATGTTCTAAGTGTTACAAGTAGATATCAGACAGATCTAGGTTATTCACGCTGGAAGGACGTAAATACATCCTTAAATACTTAAGAAAGACTAAAGATATATTTATAGTCTATGGAAACTATGAAGGTACACTGACTCGAGCTTTTAGTCTGACTGGGATGACAACAAGTCCACTTCTAAATTTGTGTTTACTTTGAGTGGAGGAACAGTGAACTATAAAAGTTACATTCAAGAAACCGTAGCAGATTTGATTACAGAAACTGAATATATTATCGATGTTGAAGCTGCCAAGAAAGTAGTTTGGATGAAGAAGTTCATCATTGACCTTAGCATTGTACCGAACATCTCTGATATGGTCTTATTACTATGTGACGACAATGGAGCTATTACACAAACGAAAGAGCGGAAGTCCAATTAGAAGTCAAAGCACATTCTGAGGCATTTTTACCTAATCAAAAAGATCATTTCCAAAGTAGATGTCTTAGTGGACCGAGTTCCTTTAGCTGATAATGTAGCAGATCCATTATTGAAGTCTTTAACTCAAATTGTATTTGAGCATCACCTAGGTTTGATGGGGATCCAACATGCAGGTGATTGTGTCACACCCTTGAACACCATTTAAGGTTATGGGCGTACTCTGATGCCAACAACATGTGAAAGTGGGAACAACTCAACATAAACACAAAAGTCTAATTCAAAATGACAGTGCCACAAGCCAACTCATTAACATTTGCCCATGTCAAAATATCTATCATGCTTACAAGGTTAAAATCATCAAATTATTACATAGCTAATATTTCTAAATTCCACTCAAGCTAAACCAAAAGTACATTAGAGTTTCTCTCAACAGAAAGCCTATACAATCTTCTGAGCAAATCATATTAGAAAACTGAATTATTAGAATATCTGCATAAGCTCTTCAACAAACAAGTCCACAACCAATACTGCAAGTCTTGCTAGCTCAAGCCTTCTCAGCCTCAAAGTCTAAAAACATAAGTAGTTTTAAATGAGAACAACTCAATAGGCTTCAACATCTTACAAAGTTAAACATAGAATATTTGAAATGCAGATAATATGATTTGAAATAAAGAACTGAAATAATCGTATAGTTATTTGCAAGAAAATTTATAACTAAGCAAGGTCAAAAAGTCAAATAATCAAATATCCAGACAATCAGATAATTAAAATAATTCTCAGAATTATCTATGAATTTGGATCTTCATTCATAGCTAAAATAGATTCTAAGAAATAATTCAGATATTCAATCTCCTATAGGATTGGACTACGTAATCGAATTCAACTAGAAAAAAAAAAATTACCCAAGAGATAAATCAAAGCAAATCATATTCTAATTGATTATCATAAGTCAGTCTCATAATCGGTCCCGTAATAGAGCCTAATTGATTGTCAAAATAATTCATAATTGGTGTTACAAATAGGGTATAATCGCAGCTGAATAATCTCATAATGGATCTCAGAACAAGAGTTAAATCGATTATAATTCATGAGATTAATCACTATATGAACTAGAGCTTAATCGGTTCTATAATCGATTAGAAGTATCATCAGAAATTGATTACAAGATCATAAGTTCATCGTATATCAGGAAAAAGGATAATCGATTACAGATATATTAACAATCACAGTGATAATTTGATGTATAATCGATTCACAATTCAAGGTCAGGTCAATCAACAGATCATCGGACAAATCGATTAACAAATACTTGGCAATCAATTATTGGTTCAAAGGAATAATCGATTAACTAGGTCTGAGACAGATTGATTATAAAATATTAGCTTAATTAATGACAGACTGAAAGAGAAATCAATTAACCAAAGGAACAATAAATTCATAATCGATTAGGGGCGTAAGAAATAATCGATTACTGAAGCAAATGTCTAATCGGATAACAGAACAAAGATCAATCAATCAAGAGTTAAGAACAAATCGATTAATGAGCACATGACAGATCGATTACCTGAAAGGTATTCAAATCGATTAATTGCTTATAGGGTAATCGAACTTGCTGAACGAAGCTTAATCGATTAGTAGAATAAAATGAGTTCGATAGCAAAATAAGACCGTAATCAATTAACCGAACTAATACCGATTTTGATTAAGTGAATGAGTCTATATCGATTATCTGAACAAAGCACATCGATTAGTAGTGTTTTCAAGATTAATTAGAGCCAAGTTTTGATCACATGATATCACTAAGCTGTGAAAATCTTATGCAGCCAATTTGTCAGGATGATTACTAGATTCAAACGTGTTAGACCACATCATATGTACGGAATAAACTGAAAACATAAGTTGATTCATTTTGACTGAAATATTATCAACTGCACCAAATAGATTCATATTAATTTGAATTGAAAAACTCCAAACGAACTAAAATGATAAACTGAATTGAGATATCCACTGATCTGTATGAAGTAACTAAATTTACATATCAAACTGAAGCAATAATTGAACGGAAATATACTAGATGAAACTGAATAAGATTAAATTGAACTGAATCAGTCCAGAATCTTATACAAAACACATGGCTTAAAGATTCCTCCTGGATTATCAATAAACAGACTCTAGGACTGCATAACTTCTATACTCAAATCAAACATATCTCATATCAAAATTTCACATAATTTCATATTGTCAGACATGCCGATTACCTTCATATCAAATCCTACTGACTACATATATACCAAGCACTTAGGCAATATAGTGCTATGGCCTTAGTTTATGCGCAGAACTGGGGAATCTTTAGTCCCACCTTAGAATTCCAAGCCACATGCACCTTCGCGCGTAAGGATTATGAGATTTTAAGCTGTTGCCCACAGGCCTTCAGAACACCAACCCACATGCATTTCTGTATGCAAGGCCTCTAGTCAGAGCACAAATCCACACGCATTTTTGTACGCAAGGTCTCTAGAACACATACAAATACAATATCAATGTTTGTAGCAGAATTTATCTTGAATGTAGCATAGAACTCATAAATTCTTAATTGAATGTATCCAACCAACAGAACAAAACCACCGAAGTTTGGTGATGAAATCAAAGTTCCAAGAGGGTACAATACTAAGCAAAAATGATAGATCAACTTCTTAAAAATAAGAAGAATATGATCATACACGGATGATTAGATGAAAAAATCTGAATTACTGATAGGTCTACGGAACCCAGCATAAATTCGAACCAATCAGAAATTAACAAATTTTGGATTAATAATCAAAAGCATGCTGATAAGAATCATCTAGAGTACATTTCATATTCGAATCAGATCAATTACTTAAATCTAAACTTTAGATTAGAGAAAATTGTAAAAGAACAGATCAAATTCGAACAACTTAGGTCAGAACTAAGAGTATCTCATAGAACATTTTCGAAATCATCAAAGTAGCTATAAATTTATACAAATTAAATTTGTTTAGATACATCCACCTATATCAAACACAAGAAAATTAAGAACACCTAGCTCTCCTTCTTATTCTTTGCTCCCACAGATGCAGTAGCCTACTCCAAAGAAAATGTCCAGCCAAAAGTGAGTTCTAATAACCTTAAGGGTCTATTTATAACATTCTAATTCTCTCTGGCATGCCTAAAACATGATCGGGTGCTTTTTAGTTTCCCTCCAAGATTAGATTCTAAACCCATACTAAAACTTAATTTGATCCAAACCAACTAGTTTCATTGCTTCAGTACACTCACTGTTTGACTTCTCTAACTAACCACACCACCAATGGTTGTCATGCGTGCCACCCAATCTGATCTCACCTACCAAATCTACTAACTCAGTCACTACTAACAAACTGCATTAAATGGCTACCCGACTAAATAACTAGATAACTAACCTCTTTTCCAACCAAAATGTACACCTTCCTTATAAATCACATGGCCAATTATCATTTTTAGATTAATTTATTATAATTATTAATATTAATTTCTAGGTAATTATTTAGCAGATCATAACATCCTCTCTCCTTTAAGGAAATTTCGTCATCGAAATTTAACAAACTGTTACCAAATAGATGAGGATACCTCTTCATCATCTCCTATTTATATTCCCAAGTGGCTTCTTCTATTGAGCAATTCCTCCATAAAACTTTTACCAAGAGAATAACTTTAGTTATTAAAACTTGTTTCTTGTGGTCTAAAATCTACACAGGCCATTCCTCATATGTTAAATATGGTTGTACATCCAAAGATTCGTACTCCAGTACATAATATGAATCTTGCACATATTTCTTGAGCGTTGATGCATGTAGATGAACACTACAGTGCTAGTGGTAATGCTAATTTATATGCAACAACTCCAACTTTCTCTAAGATCTCAACAAGGACCAATGAAACTTTAGATTTAACTTACTTTTCTTACCAAATCTCATCACTTCCTTCATAGGTGATACTTTCAAGAATACATGTTCTCCTATTTCAAAATTCACTTTTCTTCTTTTGCTATCAATATAACTCTTATGTCTACTTTGAGTTGTAAGTAGTTTCTTCTTAATGAATTCAATCTTCTCTGACCATTCTTAAACAAGCTGGGACCTATCAAACTTTGTTCTTCAACTTCTGCCCAACACATAGGTGTTTCACAAGGTCATCCATAGAGGGCTTCATATGGTGCCATTCCAGTATTAGTATGATAACTTATATGCAACTACTAATGGCAATTACTCATCCCAACACTCTTTCCACTCAAGACTACATACTTGAAGCGTATCCTCTAAGGTACGAATTATCTATTCATATTGTCCATCTATCTGAGGACGAAATGTAGAGTTGAATTTCAATTGAGTCCCCAAAGTTTCTTGCAAACTCTTGCAGAATTTAGCAATAAGTCTTGTGATCTCTATCTAAAATAATTGATATAGGAACCCCATGCAACCTGACAATTTCTTCAATGTACAATTTAGCTAAAGACTCTAATGACTGAGTCTTTTGGTAGCAAAGAGGTGAACTAATTTGGTCAATTTGTCTACAAATACCCATATCATATCATATCCTTTTCTAGTTCTGGACAAACCAATCACAAAATCCATGTTAATATGCTCCCATTTCTACTGAGGAATTTCCAATAGTTGTAAAGGTCCCTTTGGTTTTTGATGTCCAGCTTTAACCTATTGACATATCAAACACTTAGAGATAAATTCAACAATATCTTTCTTCATCCGTGGATGCCAAAAGTTCTGTTTCAAATCATTGTATATCTTAGTACTTCTCAGATGAATAGAGAACTTAGACTTATGTGCTTCAGTTAACAACTCCATCTTAAGTTCCTCCAATTCACGTACACACAATTTGCCATTGAATATAATCCCCTTGTCATTCCCTTGTGCAAATCCAAATTTATTCAGTAATTCTATAATTGTCTTATTTTTACTTTATTCATCAATGATTTTCTCAATAATATTTGATTGCATATCCAATCTCATCAGATAAGTTACTGTACTCTTGTGGCTTTGCTTCCACCAAAATTTTGAAAGACTTTCAATATGAACTGATCTGCAAAGACATTAGCTTCCTGCTCAATGCATATGTTACCACTTTAGTTTTTCCTGGCTGATAACTCAAGGTACGGTCATAATCTTTTAAAATTTCTACCCATCTCCTCTGCCTTAGGTTCAAGTCTTTTTGAGAGAATATGCACTTTAAACTCCTATGATCTATAAGCACTTCAAATTGAACTCCATACAAGTAATATCTCCATATTTTTAGAGTGTGAAGCACTGTATCCATCTCTAAATCATGTGTATGAAAATTATGTTCATGATTCTTCAGTTGCCTAGAGGCATAAGCAATCACTTTATTGTGTTACATCAATACACAAACCAATCCTTTCCTTGAAGCATCAATGTAAATAGTAAAACCTTCCAACCCATTAGGCAAAACTAATATAAGTGTAGAAGTCGGTCTCTTTTTCAACTCCTGAAAACCATGTTCATAATCAGTTGTCTATAGAAACTTTACTTCTTTCTTAGTCAATTTAATCATAGGGTTAGCCAAAATAGAGAATCCTTTAATAAACTTTCTGCAACATCCAGCTAATCTTAGAAAACTCCTAATTTCAGCCATAGTCTTAGGTGCTTCCTAATTCAGAATAGCTTCTACCTTTGTAGGATCAACAAACGCACCATTACCCAATATGATATGACCACGAAACTGAATTTCTTTCAGCTAAATTTCACATTTACTGAACTTAACATAAAGCTAATGACTTCTCAGCTCCTCTAAAATCATCATTAAGTGTTCTTTGTGAATTTCTTTAGCAGGTGAGTAAATTAATACATCATTAATGAAAATAACTACAAACTGATCTAAATAAGATTTGAAAACTCTGTTCATCAAATCCATAAATGCAGTTAGAGCATTAGTCAAACCAAAGGATATAATCAAGAACTCATAGTGCCCATATCTAGTTCTAAAAGTTGTCTTAGACACATTTTCATCTTTGATTCTCAGCTTATGATATCTAAACCTTAAATCAATCTTAGAAAATATTCTCGCTTCACTTAATTGATCAAGCAAATCATCAATTCTTGATAATGGATACTTGTTCTTCACTGTAACCTGATTCAATAGCCTGTAGTTAATACATAATCTCATGGATCCATCATTCTTCCTTATAAACAAAACTGGTGCACCACATAGTGACACATCGGGTCTAATAAATCTTTTGTCTAATAGCTCTTGTAACTGTTTCTTCAATTCAGCTAATCAGTATGGGCCACTCTATATAGTGCCTTAGATATAGGTGTGGTACTAGGTAATAATTCTATAGTGAAATCGATTTCTCTAATAGGGGATAAACTTGATAAATAATAAAAAAACACATCTGAAAATTCTATAACCACATCTATATATGAAATTAAAGTCAGTTCCATTACTCAGCACCTGCACTAGCTAGATAAGCATCACCGTATTGGTGAATCTATTTTCTGGCCTTCAGTGCTGATACCAAAACTTTCTCAGTATTGTTCTTAAGACATTGGAAATAAAATTTATCTTCACTAGATATTTAGAACATTGCCCTCTTTCTATGACAATCCAACTTCTAACCAATCTATGTTCAAAATAGCATCAAAGTTTACTATCCCAGTTACATAAGCAGCTAAAGGCATATGCTTACCCTTTATCTAACAATTAGATCTTTCTAGATGTGTGTGATCATTTCTTCACTAGTAGCATTGTAACAGTTAGAGGCCTAGTGTCTTGAGTCAAACGATCACTTAAGTGCTCAATAAATCCAGTAAAAACAAAAAAGTGTATCGCACCAGAATCAAACAACATTTTAGTCAATAGTTCAAAGATCAATATAGAACATGTTAGCACCTTATCTAAAGTCTCTGCAACTTCCTTTGCCAATGCATAAACTCTGACTGTTCCCTTAGTTTGTCCTACAACAACTGTGTTAACTTCTTCCTTGGACAGTCTCTGACCATGTGGCCTACCTTTCCACAGTCAAAACACTTTCTATTAGCTCCCCAACATTTTTTCCAAGATGTCTTCTACCACACTGGGCACACAAGGGATGCTCCACCCTTTCCCTGCAGCTTGAAACACCCTCTTTCTCTTGTCAACATTCTTCTGAAATGAGGTAAAGAGCTTTCTCTTATTCTTGTTTCTCTGCTCATCAATGAAAATGTTCTGCTCCCTTTGTACCACATAGGTAGTCTCTAATGTTTCATCGATGGTCGTCAAAATAAAAGGAGCTATGCCCCTTGGAGTCCATTTACAAATTTCTTTACCCTTTCCTCTTCATTACTAAAGAACTGAGGTACATATTTTTCTAGCTCTACAAATTTAACTTCATATTCAGCTACTAACATAGTTCCTTGAGTCAAACTTAGGAATTCTAGGATTCTAACATCCTTAACATGAAAGGAAAAATACTTCTTGAACTTCTCTAGAAATTTCTCCCCTGATATAACCTTCCTGACCAACAAACACATTTCACTTTACCGATTCTCACCAGAATTCAACTTTATTATTGAACATGAATGCAGCCAATCTTACTTTACTCTTTGCTGTATAACTAATGGCATCAAAAATCTTCTCCGTCTGAATAAGCTAATTCTCTGCTACTTTGGGTTTGCACTCTCCCTTAAACTATGGGAGTCCTAACATCTTAAACTTGTCCATAATGTTGGCTCTAGATGTCCTTTCTTGGTGTTGTGTTATTGCTTGGGTATGCATGGCCTAGACCAATCCTTGGAATGTCTACATAAAATTTTTAAATTCTCTAGAATTAAATCTTCCTTCTTCTTACAGGACGGTTAGTGAGACTAGTATTCACCCTCTTGCTCCCTGCTCGCCCACAGTAGAGTGCATCTCTTGATGAGATATATCCTTCTTGGCCATTATTTGAAAGTCCAAAAGAATCATATTAAATCTTGAAATAAAATCTAAGAGTATACTACACTTAGCTAAACTATTATCATACTCAAATCAATTGGCATGGCAAATAGATCAAATGGGCGTTGGTATAATTCAACTACAATCCCAAGTAAATGAATAATTCTATGCCCAAATATTCTAATGCTCTGATACCACTAGTTGTCATACTCTCGAACTCTATTTCAGGTCATAGGCTTACTTTGATGCTAGTAGCATGTGGCAGTGGGAACAACCCAACATAAAATAAAAGTCTGATTCAAACATGATAGTGCTACAAACCAACTCATTAACATTTGCCCATGCCAAAATATCCATGATGCTTACAAGGTCAAAACCATCAGATTATTACAGAGCCAAAATTTCTAAATTCCATTCAAGCTAAATCAAAAGTACATCAAAGTTTCTCTCAGCAGAAAGCCTATACAATCTCTCTGAGCAAATTATATCAGAAAACTGAATTATCAGAATATCCGCCTGAGCTCTTCAGTAAATAGGTCCACAACCAAAGTTTTTAATGAGTACAACTCACTAGGCTTCAACATCCTACCAAGTTAAACATTGAATATTTAAAATGTCAGATAATATGATTTTGAATAAAGAACTAAAATAATATATATTTATCTGCAAGAAAACTTATAACTAAGTATGGACAAAAAGTCAAATAATCAAATATCCAGATGATCAGATAATCAACATAATTCTCAAAATTTTCTATGAATTTGGATCTTCAGTCATAATTGAAATACTCATATTCTAAGAAATAGTTTAGATATTCAATCTGCTATAGGATTGGAGTACATAATCGAATTCAACTAGAAAAAAAATTATTATTCGAGAGATAAATTAAAACAGATCATATTCTAATTGATTATCGTACGTCAAACAATCGCATTCCAAAGATGAGCTTAACCGTATGTCATGATAATCATGTGTTAGGAACAAAATAATCGATTATAGGAATAAGATCATAAGTTCGTCATATGTCAGGATAAAGAGTAATCGATTATAGGAACAAGATAATCGATTATAGGGGTGTTAATAATCACTGTGATAATATGATGCATAATCAATTCACAATTCAAGGCCAGATCAGTTAATAGATCATTGGGCAAATTGACTAACAAATATTTGGTAATTGATTATTGGTTCAAAGGAATAATTAACTTGATATGAGATAGACCAATTATCGAGTATCGACTTAATCAATGACAGACTGAAAGAGAAATCGATTAATCAAAGGAACAATAACTAAATCATAATTGATTACGAGCATATGAAATAATCGATTACTAAAGCAAATGTCTAATCAGGTAACAAAACAAAGATCCGTAAATTAAGAGTTAATAACAAGTCAATTAATGAACATATAGCAGATTGATTAGCTGAAAGATGTCCAAATCGATTAATTGCTTAAAGGGTAATAGAACTTGCTGAATGAAACTTAATCGATTAGCATAACAAAATGAGTTCAATTGGCAAAACAAGGCCATGATTGATTAACTGAATTGATATCAATTATGATTAAGTGAATGAGTTTATATTGATCATGTGAACAAAACACATCGATTAGTAGTGTTTTCAAGGCTAATCAGGGTAAAATTCTGATCACATGATATGACTTGGCTGTGAAACTCTTATGCAGTCAATTTTTCAGGATGATTATTAGATTCAAATGTGTCAGATCACAACATATGTACGGAATAAACTAAAAACATAAGCTGATTTATTCTGACTGAAATATTATCAACTGCACCAAATAGATTCATATCAATTTTAACTGAAGAACTACACACAAACTAAACTGAGATATCCATTGATCTATATGAAGTAACTAAATTGGATGAAGATCAAACTAAACTGAATCAGTCTTAAATCTTATACAAAACAGATAGCTCAAAGAATCCTCCTGGATTATCAACAGACAGACTCCAGGACTGTAGAATTTTTATACTCAAATCTAACATATCAAACATATATCATATCAAAATTCACAAAATTTCATATTGTCAAACGTGCCTATTGCCTTCATATCAAATCCTATTAACAACACATATATCAAGCACCTAGGCAATAGAGTGTTATGGTCTTAGTTCATGCACAGAACTAGGGAGTTTCTAGTCCCACCTTAGAATTCCAAGCCATATGCATCTTAGCACGTAAGGATTTTGGGAGTTTCTAGTGAACTGATTCACCACTGAATCACTAGATGGTAATATACCTAACTGTCAACTAGATAATTCATCATCACAGTGGCACGATTAGTCCTTTGACTTTAGACACTAAAGATATCTTGTTGATAGACTTCTAGATTTTGACCTTGACTCATAGATCTCTAATCATGGCATCTTAACTAGTCAAGTTAGCTGATCCAACAGAATATCTTCAAAGGTGATTGTGTGGTTAATATGAGATTATTCACTTTTGATAATGAGAGAGAGAATGCTCTAGGGGTGATGCCTAGGAGTCCTTGACCAAGGCAAGAAGACAGATAAGAAAAAAAGAGTTTTCTGATGATGCTTTGAGGCATCCTATCTACATAAGTGAACTAATTAGGGTCTGACAGTCAACCATACCGTAAGTTCACTTGAAAGCATTGAATTAAATGAAAGACTATAACTATATGAGAATTGATGACAGAAAGGTTCTATGAGCGGATTGCTTAACTCTAATACCTTATGAGATCATGCAGTATTGCTTGGAATCTAACTACCGATCAATTAATTACAATTTAATTGATAATGTATTTATTTAATGTTTGACATTAAATAAATTACATTAAGTCAGTACAACGTTACTGGGCTATAATGGACTCGAAATTTGACTGGCATCTAAGTCTAGAGGGTCACATGGACAAAGGTTTTCAATCGATGGGAATTAAGTGAGAATTTATATTAATGCAAGGTTTTTACAAAAAACTGTCAAAATCAATATAAAATAATATCAAGAGAGGAATCCTAAGCCGCTTCCAGGGTTTCTCATGGACCTGTGGACCTAGCTATTCCACTCTCTCTCCTCTTTGTCTGCTCCCCCCGTCTCTCTCTACCTTATATTCCACCCAGCCACAGATTTCCACCTGCATGTCGCGCATATCTGTGAAGTGAAGGAGGACTAGGGATCCTGCCAATCCTACAGGAGAGTTGAGGATGATCCATCAATTGGAGGACCACGTAGATACCGCTGGAGGTCAGGTACCTGCACGATTGACGACATTGCTCAATCGAAATTGATCGAAGCGGATTTGAATCCACACAATGTAAAAAATAGAAACTCAAATTCTAATTTATTTATTCAAAATGGATCAGGGATATCATGGGGTATATTTTTTCGTTGTATTCTAGTTTATTTTAATTTTAAATTCTATCTCCCTGTGTGATCCTTACAAAAATTGCAGCAAGTTCATCCTAGAGGAATTGTTTTTTGCTCCCCAAATACAATAGATCTGGCACTCAAAAAGATAGTGAGCCATCTCAACTCCATATTCAGCAAATTCATGCACCGTGGTCTTCTATATGACAACTAATTGGGCCTTCATAAGTTTCAGTTTATTATGAAGGGTATGCCATTCATTGTCAGGGGTCTACCCTAATGTTTCTGTAAAATCCCAAAAAATCATCGTAAAAAGAGTATGAAAATAAGGAATTTAAGCATGAAACTCAAGCCAAATGGTGGAGAATTCAAAGAGAAAGAAAATCTTGAAGAAATTGAAAATTGCCTTGGAAAATAGTATTGGAAAGATAGAAAACAATGTAATTGGCACATGCGCCCTTCACTCCTACATCTTTGAGGTCTCCGAGGTTCCCTTTGACTCGTGTGTGAATGGGCACATGTGGGTGGCATTTGTGGACACCCAAATTTGAAATCTTCGAAGTTGAAACTACAAACTTCATGTTTTTTAGTTGAAAATGGACTCGCTAATTGAACTGCATCAAGCACACACCAAAATTTAGTCAAACTTGGCATACGAGTGTATTTTGCCACTGTTAAGGTGGAAAAATTATCAATTTGCTGATCCATGGTCCATAAGTTCAAATTGCACAATAGACAGTTAAAGACTTAAGTCACTAGAAACCGATGCAGAAAAGAGGACTATTGAAGTTCAAATCACATGAAATTTGAGGGAACACATGTTAGTTATGTATGTCCATCAAGTCAATCACATGACTTGTACAATCTTTTTCTATTAATAACAATAAGGACACTATATTCATTATGCATAATATGATATAATGTTTCATAATGAAGCCCATGAATATGTGCAATGGATGTTAAATTATGATGAGATCATAATAATGATATTAGCATTTTATAAACATATTCTTAATTATTTCTAGTTAGAGGATATTTGAAAAAGACGACAAATATTTGATGAGACTAGTATGTGTTACTCATGCTCATATGATAAGGGTGATTGGTCTTACAACCACTTGTGTGGAGAGACTAAGACGAACCTATAGGTACTCATTAGTAAATGAGTTCACTAAACTAATCTTGCATGAATCATTATATGGTAATATTTGATCTATTTTTTGCAACTAAACAAAGGAAAGATTGAATCTTTACCTTGTGTAGAGTCGAATCCGCGACTGAAACCTGACTTCATTTGAGCATGTGTCTAGCTACGTAGGTGCCCAACCTGCAACAATATCCATGCGATTCTCTTGTTAAGGGATCATCCTCGCTTCTACTCCAAAGGGATTCGCGTGATCCTTTGCCCTTCTTCTCGTTACGAGTGCCCGCGACATGCGAGCAATGCCTTGATTCACATGAGAGCGGAGGCAGAAGGGAGAGAGGAAGGGGGCTCCCCTCTCCAAGAGTGCAGACTAGGGAAGTGAGAGATTAGAGGAACGACTAGGTTATTGGGAAACCTTAAAGCTTGGCCTAGGGTTCCCTTCTGTCGTATATTTATATTAATTCCTGGCGTCTTTTCACAAAAATTCCTGAATTAATATAAATTTTCACTTAATATCCATCAACTAAGAACCTTATGCATGTGACCCTCTAAGCTTAAGTACTAGTCTAATTTCGAGGCCAATGAGCCTACTAATCCCTTACTGACTTAAAGTAATTAATTTGATATCTCATATTAAATTATTATTTAACCAATTTATCATCTCATAATAATCGATTGGGCTTTCGATCAAGTTAGGTGCTAAGCAACACCGCATGATCTTAGAAGACAACGGGGTTCAATAACCCACTCAAGGAACCTTTCCGTTATCAGTTACTATGTGGCTATCCTTCTTCACTTATACTAATGTTCTCGAGTGAATTTAGGACATGGTTAACTGTCAAGCCCTAATTGGTTCGCTTACTTAGATTAGATGCCCCAATATAATAATAGAGAACACATTTTCTGATATGATGTCCGTCCTGATAAGGGACTCTTAAGCATCATTCCTAGAGTATTTTCTCTCTAATTATCTAGAGAGAATGATCCTATTTCAAACACTCAATCACTTTCGAAGGTATTCTGTTGGACCCGATCATTTAGCTAATTAGAACCCTATGGTTAGAGATCTAATAACCAAGGTCAAAGTTCAGAAGTCTACCGACAATGTGTCTTTGGTGGCTCAGGTTTGAGGATCAACCACTCTACTGTAACGTTGAATCAACCTAGTTGACAATTAGGTAATTTACCATCCAATGATTCAAATTAGATTTTATTAATAAATTCATTTTTTAGTGAGCACCTACAAGTTCACTTTAGTGTCTCCACACAAGTAACTATGAGACTAGTCACCCTCATCATATGAGCATGAGTAACATGTACTAATCTCTCTAGATATTTGATATCATTCTCAAATATCCTTTGACTAGGAACATTTAAGAATATTTATTTAAAGAATATTAATCTCATTATTATGAGTAACCTACAGGTTCGCTTTAGTGGCTCTACACATTCATAAACTTCATTATAAGACGTTCAATCGAATTACATATAATGAATATTAATATTTTCATTATTATTATAAGAATGAGATTGTACAAAGTATGTGATTGACTTGACGGACACATACACTACTAACAATCTCTCACTTAGACTAAAACTAATCACCTTTATGCTGTATACCCATAAACTCTAAGTGATGCTTACGTACAACTTGAGACAAAGGCTTCGTCAATGGATTTGCTATGTTGTCGACAGAGGGAACCCATTCCACCATAGTAGTGGATCAAGTGAAAGCACCTAATAATTTGCTATGCTTCGACTTCTGTTGAGATTGTAGTTCTTTCGCTTGGGCAATAGTCCCATTGTTGTCATACAACAACGAGAACAAATCATAGATACTAGGCACAACCCAAGGTCGATGATGAATTTCTTCATCCAGATAGCTTCCTTGGCGACTTCAGCTGTAATAATGTATTCAGCTTCTATCATCGAATCCACAGTGGTCTTTTGCTTGGAACTCTTCCAGCTGACTGCATCTCCATTCAAAGAAAACGTGAATCTAAAAGTAGACCTGCTATGATCTGGATCAGACTGGAATCTCAAGTCTGTATATCCTCACAGCTTTAAGTCACATCTTCGATAGATTAGGAGCATGGTCTTAGTTCTTTTCAAGTATTAAGGGTACATTTCACAGCCTTTCAATGTGTTACCTGGATCCGCCTGATATCTACTCATAACACTTAGAGAATTTGTCACATTAGGCCTTATACATAACATGACGTACATGATAGATCCTATTATTGAAGCACAGGGGACTTTATCCATGATTACCCTCTCTTCACGAGTATCAGGTGACTGCTCCTTTGAGAGATAAATTCTATGTCTCATCGAGAATAAGACCTCTCTTAGAGTTTTTCATGTCAAATTTTTTGATAACAGTGTCTACGTATATAGATTGGGTTAAGCTAAGTATTCTTTTTGATCTATCTTCATAGATCCGTATTCTCAATACATATGATGCTTCTTCCAGATCTTTCATGAAGAAGTTCTTTGACAACCATACTTTCATCGATGATAATATTGTCATATCATTCCCAATAAGTAAAATGTCATGAGGAACAAAGCTCTCCTAACAATAAATACCTTTGTTTACCATGATGGTAAAAATAATATCTAAAAGTTTCTTTTGGGCATCCCACAAATTTTCACCTATTTGTTCATAATTCTAGTTTGTCTAGATCATGTCTCTTCACATGGGCAGTACAGCTCTAGACTTTAATATGCTTAAAGTCAGACTTTCTGTTCTTCCATATCTTATATGGAGTGGATGACACAGACTTACTAGGAACCCTATTCAACTGATATACAGTTGACTCTAGTGCATATCCGTATAGGCTAGTAATTGGGAGAACATATCATGTCCAACAGGATATGGTTCCTCCTTTGAGATACATCATTCATCTGAGGTGTATAAAGATGAGTCCATTGAGAAAGAATACCGTTCAAGAATTGTGTGAACTCTGTACTCAAATACTCAGCCCTTCAATCAGATCAAAGAGTTTTAATATTTTTTTTTGTTTGCTTTTCTATTTCATTCTTAAATTCTTTGAACTTATCAAAGGCTTCTGACTTGTATTTCATTAAGTATACATAGCTAAATCTAGAGAAGTCATCTATGAATGTAATGAAGTAGGAATAGCCACCTTTAGTTGACTTGACGTTGGACCACATACATTAGAATATATTAGTTCGAATATGTCCTTAGTCCTTTCTTTATGTCTTGTAATTGGAGACTTAGCCAATTTATCCATTAAAAAGGACTTGCAAGTTACAAATGATTCATAATCGAATGGATCTAAATATCCATGTTTATGCAACTTTTGTAGTCTATTATAGTCAATGTGTTTAAGCTTACAATGTCACAGGTAAGTTGGGTTCATCCTATTCTTGCTCCTTTTAGGAGACTTATTAAGGTTGAGAGCATTATATGAAATATCAATGAAGTACAAACCATTAACCAAATGTATTAAAGCAAGAAATTTCTTTTTAAAATGAATTAAACAATTATTCTCAATAGTTATTGATGTAGCCGAAGCTATTACGACCGGATTCCGAAGCTGGAATCCGAAGTTGGGATCCGAAGCTGGATCGGATCGGAGAAGAGGCCCGACGGGGATCCGGAACGCGGCGAGGGCGGAGACGAGGCCAAAGATCCGAAGCCGAGGGTCGCCCAGTCGGATGTGGGCTAGCCTGCGGAAGGCGTGGCCGAAGCTCCTCTGGATGAGCAGCAGCTGGTGCGAGGCAGAGTCGAGGCACCTTCAGGCGAGGAGGACCAGCCGGCGAATGGCGTCGAGACCGGAGGGAGAAGACCCGAGGTCGGTGGCCGAGACCGACTCGGAAAGTTCGGCAATGATTCGAACCGAGCCCCTACAGAAGGAGGGAAAGAAGAGAACCAGTCAGTAGGAGTCCCGAACGTCAGCCCTAAGGAACCCCCTCCGACGGTTAAGTTAGCTTCTGAAGATGATTCGATTCAGAAGTCAAAGAGGTGGAAGAAGCAGCTTTAATGCTTTTTGGACTGTAGTCCTTGAGGGCACGAAGCCATACCTTTGGTAATAAATAACCGTGTATTTATAGCGGAGGATAGAGGATGCTTAACGGTGGCAGCCGATATAGGACTATGTTCTGGGTTTACTGGTAAACCGCCATAGTGCCTAACCCTCCCACCGGAGTGGGCCGGATACGGCTATTGGGCCGAAGGGGGTAGGGCCGCTGATGGGCCAGATGCCGCTTAGTGGGCTGGAGCCTACTGGGCCGAGGGCTGCTGAGCCGCTAATGGGCCGAAGGCTATCGGGCCGCTAATGGGCCGAAGGTTGCTGGGCCGCTGACGGGCCGAGGACCACTGGGCTGCTTACTGGGCCGAGGGCTACTGGGCCACGAACGGGCCGAAAGCCGCCAGTGGGCCTCTTACTGCTGCTGTTAGACTGATCTCAGTGTTGGGCCTGTTTTAATGGGCCGAATCGGATTCTGCCTTATCAGTTATCATGTACCTAATTCTATCTAAATAAGAAACAAAAATAATGTTCTTTATGATACAAGGAACATAATAGTAATTAGCTTATACAATCCTATCTCCAGATGGAAGCTTGAGGTCTACTGTCCCGATAGCGAGTGTCGCAACCTTTGTGTTGTTTCCCAGTCCACCTCGCCCTTACTCAACTTTCTTCTACTTTTCAATACCGGTACATCATTACAGATATGACAAACACATCTAGTGTCTAATACCCATGATGTACAATCTTTACTAGTGAACATCTATCATATAGATATTTGAAACTTCTGTTAGTTACTTCTTTTCTTGAGCTTTTTGTGTAAGATAGTCTTTGCAGTTCTTCTTCTAGTGTCCCTTCTAGTGAAAGTGGAGACACTCTCCCTTCTCTACTCATTTTTCATTTGTCCTTCTTCTAAACTGGCTTTTGCTTGGGCTACTACTTACCCTTGCCTTTTCTAAAGGCTTAGACTGTTTTTCTCTTTCTCTTGTCTTTGTTGACCAACAATGGGGTTCTCTTTCTAAAGGTTGCCTTCAGTAGTCTTGAGCATATTAAGCAGTATAACCAAGCTCACATGAATCTTGTTCATGTTAAAATTAACAATAAACTGAGAAAAAGAGTCAGGTAATGGCAGAAGGATGAGGAGAATGCTCATTTCTTTGTGGAGTTTAAAGTTGAGCAAAGTGAACCTCTCAATTCATCTTGTCATCTTCAACACATGAGTTTGCACCGAAGTGCCCTCCGCCATTTGAGCCTCGAACAAGTTCTTTGATATCTCATATCATTCAATCCTGTTATGCTCTTCAAACATCTCCTTCAAATGGACTAAGATGGATCTAGCATCCTTATATAGGTGAGCATGTAGACTTGGACTAGAGTAAATATACTCTTTCCAATTCTCAAATGTAATCATATCCTCTTCAAGCCCATCTAATGTTGGTTCATGCGGAATATGATCCTCAAGGACATAGACAATCTATTCTAACTTGAGGACAATATTTAGGTTTTTGAGCCAATCTGAGTAGTTCGGGTCTATCAATTTGTTGGTCTCCAATATGTGACGGAGCAAGTTGTTCGACGACAGTTTGGCCTACAGAGGAAATGTAAATTAAATTAGTAGATGTTCCTAATAATTATTAAATCAAGATAAGGACTTAATCAAGATTAACTCCATTAATTCTCGACGGACTGTATAACTCTCAGATATATAGAATGGGAGACGCCGACGGTCTCCTAATAAGGATCATAATATTATTAACTTATAATGTGACCTTGTGGATAGCACACAACAAATCACACTATGATTAGATTGCAGTCAAGTCCCGACACTTGAAACTTTTGCAATATATGATCATGCTTTGGCCTCCAAATCTTTAACAGCCTTGTGGCTAGTACAACAAACTATTAAAGTCTAGTTTAAACAGTACCATCATTACTTAATAGACATGGATTTGAATGCAACCCTTGTAGATTGCATAACAAGACTACACCATTCCTCTACCCCATTTAAGGCATCGTCATGCCATAGTTTTAGTTTACCTTCAAAATATGACAGGTCTTGTGGATAGCACAACAAATCTAGCTGATATGAATCCAATTCTAAGACTATGTTGAAGGGCTATGCGATGCATTCTCCATGACTCGTGGTACGACTTAAAATTTTAAAATGAGAATTTTTATTAACATTTTATCTTTGTCTCATCCTAAGTGATAGTAAATAAATATATCAAATATATTTGAATATTTTACTATACATAGATATATAAAATTTAATTCATAATAAAAAGAAATGACATACATTACATGCATGTTATTAATATGGTCATAGATAGCATGGTGATTAAATTAGATCCATACAATTTATCACCACATTAATTAAAATAACAATTATATTAAAATTAGCAAATATATAGGCACGTGATCTCATCACCTAAACACCTTCTTGGTTGCGTCCTGATTACAGTTGTGGATCGTCCTTTCTCCTTAACTATCGCGATCAACAATTACAAATTACGAAATGACACACTATCAAATTTACATTTACAAATGAGAAAGTCTTATAGCGAGTACATTTAATGAGGAGGATAGAAGTACACTGGAGTGTAGAGGGAGATGAGGCAAACAAGCTTCAATAATTATCACATAATCATCACTAAACCATTCCATACACATCCACATCCACATAACTATTCACATCATCACATGATATACTGTACAGTGCATATTCATAACCACGTGATTAACTTTTATTCAATCTCAATTGGGATAATGCGCATTCAATGAGGGTTTATTTTTTAAAAATAAATAATACTTATTTTCATAAAACTTGGGATCCAATTAAAATTGATGATAGTTTGGAACTTTTGAAAAATTCATATGAGCATGCTTTTAAGATCATATCTAAGAAGCTGTAACACATCAATATGTACAAACAATAATATGAAATCATTATCCATTTGTTTCTATACATCTAAACCACTGCTATGAAACCATTCCATACACATGTACCCTTAATTTTATCTCGTCAAATGATGCGTAGCCGCAGATCGGCTTTCACCGTTAGGTCGTGATGGGGCTAGGAGGGGGGGCACAATGCCCACCCCTTGCCAGGGGGTTGCCATGGTGGGGGGGGGGGGGGGGGGGTAGCACTCCCTCTGGTCCCATGGTACACCCTATCTAATAAAGACTTGGACAGCTTTCTGTTGGACTGATAAATGTCAAGGGGGTTGGATGTCTGTCTCATAAAACGTCCACCCGACCTGATGTTGATCTACTGCACTAATTAGGATTATTATGGATTTAACAGAGCAAAATGTCTACTTGACTAGACGTCTAACTAATTAAGCATCTACCCGACTAGAAGTTTTTCTATCCGAGGACAGAAACCCTAACGTGCGCACCGAACAACACCGCCACCTATGGGAGACGGCCATAGGAACGCCGCCACTACTGTCCAGCACCACTATCGCCCCCTGACATCCCTCCAAGATATCTAGAGCCCCGTTTTACCTAAAACAATAACAAACCAATAAGAGAACAGGAACCAATGCATAGAAATCTAACATAATAACTTTATAAGAATAGAAACACATCAAAGCGAAACTTGGCTATAATATCACTGTAAGGATCATATGAGGAGATGTAGATTAAAACTATAATCATCATACAACGCAGCGAAAAAATAAACCCCGTGATATTCCGATCCGTTTATGAGAACTAAACAAAGGAAAAATTGAATCTTTACCTTGCACGAAGTCAAATATGCGACCAAAACCTGATTCCATCGGAGTGATGTGGCTAGTCGTGCAGGTACTCATCCTCCAACGGTATCCACTCACAGGTGTCTTGATTCACATGAGAATGGAGGCATAAGCGAGAGAGGAAGGGGACGCCCCTCTCCAAGAGGGCCGACTAGAGAAGAGAGAGAGGAAGGGGATGGCCAGATTGCTGGGAAACCCTAAAGCTTGGACCAAGGTTCCCCTCTGTCACATATTTATATTAATTCCTGACAACTTTTCACATGAGTCATTGAATTAATATAAAATTATCATGGACTGAGAACCTTATAAGTGTGCCTCTCTAGGCCCAAGTGCTAGTTCATTTTTGAACCCAATAAGTTTAGTAACTCCGTACTAACTTAAAATAATTAATTTAACATCTCATATTAAATTATTACTTAACTAATTTATCATCTCATGATAATCGATCGGACTTCCGATCTAATTGGGTGTTAGGCAACACCATATGATCTCAGAAGGCAATAGGGTTTAGCAACCTACTAAAGGACTCTTTCCGTCATTAGTTACCACGTAGCTATAATTTTTCATTAGTACAAACGCTCCCGAGCAAACCTAATTAACTATCAAACGCTAATTAGTTCGCTCACTTAGATTAGATACTTCAATACAATATCAGAAGATACCTTTTGATATGATGTCTGCCCTGGCTAGGGACTCATGAGTATCATTTTTAAAACATTTTCTCCATAATTACCGAGTGCGAATGATCTCATATTGAATACTCAATCACCTTCGAAGGTATTCCACTAGGCCCGATCACTTGACTGATTGGGACCTATGGTTATAAATCTATTAACCAAGGTCAAAACTCATAAGTCCACTGATAAGGTATCTTTGATATCTCAGGTCTGAAGACCAACCATGCTATTGTACCTTGAATTAAAGTGGTTGGCAGTTACAAAATTTACCATCTAACGATTCAAGTCAGATTAGTTCAATAAACTCATTCATCAATAAGCACCTAAGCGTTCGTCTTAATGTCTCCACACAAATGATTATGAAACCAACCACCCTCATAATATGAGCAAGAGTAACTTGCATCAGTCTCACCAGATATTTGATATCCTTCGCAAACATCTTTTGATTAAGAACATTTAAGAATGTGTGTTTAAAGGATATTAATCTCATTATTATGATCTCATCATAATTTAATATCCATTGCACACATTCATGGATTTCATTATAAAACATTCAATCGAATTAACATAATGAATATTAATATCTTTATTACTATTATAACAACAAGAGTGTACAAAATATGTGATTGACTTGACGGACACATACACTACCAACAATATTACTTAATTATCAACCAGTTTGATTCATCGTCATAGTGACGTTGTTGGTCCTTTGACCTGAGACACTAAAGATACTTTATTGGTAGATTTTTGAACTTTGATCTTGACTTATAGATCTTTAATCATGGGATCTTAATTATTTAAGTGATTAGGTCTAATAGAACACCTTCGAAGGTGATTATGTGATTGATAGGAGATCACATTGCTTTTGATAATTAAAGAGAAAATGCTCTAGAAAATGATGCCCAAGAGTCCCTGACTAAGTAGGGCATCATACTAGAAAATATATTTTTTGATATCGCTTTGCGGCATCTGATCAAAGTAAACTAATTAAGATTTGACCTTAGGTTCACTTGAGAGCATTAGTACGAGTGAAAGATTTTAATCACACGGTAACTGATGACGGAAAAATTCTTTGAGCAGGTTACTGTACCCTGTTGCTTGGCACCCAACTTAATTGGAAGCCGATCGATTATCACGAGATAATAAATAAGTTAAATAATAATTTAGTATGTGATATTAACTTAATTACTTTGAATCAATAAGGGCAATTAGGCTTATTGTGCTCGAAACCAGACTAACACTTGGACCTAAAAGGTCACATGCACAAAGATTCTCGGTTAATGGTCATTAGATGAGATTTATGTTAATTTAGAGACTTTCATGAAAAATTATCTTAATTAATATAAATAATAGTGGAAAGGGAACCATGGGCCAAACTCCAAGGTTACCCCAATGTGCCGGCCGTCCCCTTCCTCTCTACCTCTCCTGGGCACCCCCTTCGAATAGGGTGCCCCCTTCTCTCTCTCTCTCTCCCCCCTCTACTTTGTCTTTTGATCGTCGAGAGTCTCGTCCATTGTGGGCACTGTCACAGAGAAGGAACCTCGACAAACGCACTGAACTTGCTGAGAGATTGATGATGAACTATCAACTAGAGATTCGCATAGATACCATTAGAGACCGAGCATATGTATGGCTAACGGCATCGCTCCTTCGGAACCGAATGATTGCAGATCTGAATCTGTGCAAAGTGATTTTTGATTAGTAGTTTTTATTCTTCTTGCTGAAATGGATCGGAACGGGGGAAATTTAAATTTTATATTCTGCTGCGTAGTTGATTTTATTATTCCTCTTTTTTTTATAAAGTACCTAGAGGAGGTTATAAGGAGAGTGCACCCTACTTCAAAGAAGTGGAATGTTCTCACTCCACCTATCCTTCCCCCCACAATGGAAAAACAGAACATTACATCAGCTGTAATATGAAAAGAACTGAGCCCAATGCTGTGAAATAGCTCGTAATCTCCAGAACACCCTAGTTAGCCCTGTATATGATGGACAGCTCCAAGCTGAGCTGCCCTTGGGCGTTGCATGGGTGATGTCACTCTTCCAAGGACACCGTATACATTCCAGAATCGCAAGCTAGATTAGATAAACAATCAGCCACTTGGTTTCCCTCTCTGAAGATATGTAAAATTGTTGAAGAGAAGTAATCTAATAAAAGTTTCTAGAGATCCAGATAGTGTACGTGGCCTTGTAATCGCCATGGAATGCATTTCCTGTCAGTCAAAAGCTGTACAAGTGTGGCGGAGTCTAAATCAATTGCATTAACCTGAATATGAAGAGTAAAAGACAATCTAAGCCCATCAAGCATGCGAGAAACTCTGTTGCAAAACTGAAGATATGTTTGTACGGAAATGCAAAGGCCATGATCATTCTCCAACTAGAATTCCTAAGAACGCCACCTCCACTAGCAGTGCCGGGATTACCATGAGATGTTCCATTGGTATCAAGCTTAGTTGTATGCATTGGGGGAAGAGGCCAATCAACAGCCATAGTTCGCATATCCAGCAATGGGGCATTGGTGGAAGTAAGACAATAACTGATACTCTTCTCCACGGTCAGGAGATGTGGCATCTAAAATGGTCTTGGACACAGTTTATACGTGAAATGCTTACTGAGATCCAAGGCCTGGTATTGTCGAAGCAGGACCTATTGCTCATGCACCAAATATCCCAAACAATCAAGATTGGGATAATCCTTCTCAGAAAATGAACCCTTCGTCTTCCCTATGAATCATTGAACCATGTGGCTTGATCGGCAACAGTTGAAGTTTGGCTTGGATACAAATCAAACAGTTGCTCATAGTGCGTCCAAAGAGAATTTGCAATGAAGCTGTGTAAGAATAAATGCTTGCAGGTTCATTTGTTGGTGTTGGACAAGAAGAACAAGATGAGGCCAGAGGAATGCCCAAGGCTTGAATATTGCAGTCCAATGGGAGTCTGTTACTTGTAGCTCAAGTAACTAAGAAGGACATTTTCATGGGAATGATACGGTGCCATGCTTGCTCCATAACATCATTAGGGTGTGTAGTATCAGTGCTGTTGTGACCCTGGCGTAGCTGGCAAAGCAAGGAATAAGCAGATGTTATAGAGATTAAGTTACCACGCAAGTCTAGCATCCATACCAGTTCACTGACTGAATGATAATTAAGAGGTGTGAGACATAAAGAGTATGCAAGGATAACATCTGTGGGCAAGAGACGTGATAAAGATTCAATAAATTCATTTCCTGTGTGTATGCTCCAGCAATCATACAATACTTGAAGTGATATGCTTCCCATGGACCCTGGTAACAGTGATGAACCAACGCACCCAAACCAGACGAGTTATGTAAAAGAATAACTTCTCAACATTGCCAATGAGGTGCTTACCGTAGTTTTCAAATATACTTCAGGAGTGGAGTGATCTCCAGAACCGACAGCGTTGAGATTTTGTTGCAGCCTCAAATGTCAAGTTGGGATAGTACTTGCCTTTCATATATAAGGACCACATGGAAGTTGCAAGAGATAAGTTCCAGCACCCTTTTAGAGAGAAGGTTCCGCTAATTCACTCATCCCGCGGAAACCAACACCCCCTTTGTCAATAGGTTTACATAGAGAAGTCCAAGAGATCCAGTGATATTTGTCAGCATTAGCCCCCAAACTCCAAAGAAACTTTAACATAATTTTTTCCAGCTTATTAAAAATAAAAGCTGGAGGAAGCATGGCGGCCAGGATATGCATAGAGACAGAAGAGAGGACTGTTGTAGTTATTGGGCCATCAAACTCAAAACCTTAAGGCAATGAGTAGAGTAGGAACCATCTACTAAACACATTTTGATTTTGTCCTTTTTCAGGACTATTCTAACATGCCTCCTCATGTGCAGGCCGATTTTAGGCTCTGTCACATGGACCACAAAGACAGGGTGCGCGGCCCGGTTCGTAACTATGGGCTCTGATACCATGTTGAAGTAATTGGGCCATCCAACTCAAAACCTTAAAGCAATGAGTGGAGTACGCACCGTCTACTAAACACTTTTTGATTTTATCCTTTTTCAGGACTATTCTAACAAGGACGTGTTTTATAAGCATAATCCTTCCTCCAAACGATAGAAGCTTGCCAATCCAAGAGGAGATTTTGCCATGGATCTTATGAATAAAAAATCAAAGTCAGTCACTCTGCATCTCCCAGTGAATAGGAGCTCCCAGATACTTCATAAATTGAGTCTGATGCAAGAAGCCAATGCACGGGACCACTCTAGAGATTCTATATGAAGGGCTTGATGGGCTCATCATGAAACAACTCTTGGTAGGACTAACTTTTTGACCTGATGCATTTTCATATTGCTCAAGAAACCGCATGAGAAGTTTTAGAGATCTTTTGGACGCATTTAGGAAAACAAGTGTATCATTTGCAAAAAGAAGATGAGATATAAGAGGACAATGAATGGGAGTATAGAACCTGCACACAGGGTGCCGTTCCACGAGCTTACTAATGCCTCTACTCTAGACTTCCTCTACTATGATAAATAAGGCAGGTGCCAGTGGATCTCCTTGATGTTTGCTCTAGTGGATTTAAAATAGCCTTGGATTGCGCCATTGAGCATGATAGAAAACCAGCAATTGGTGAACATCAACTTAATATGATTCATCCATTTCTCTGAGAAACTAAATATTTTCAAAACACAGAAAAGAAAAGGTCATTCTAATCTGTCATATGCCTTCATCATATCAAACTTAATAGCAACATTTCCACCTCTAGAAGAGCGGGGTAGTTCCTACATAAGTTCCTGAGCCAGACATATGTTATCAAAGATGGACCTACCCCTGACGAAAGCCCCTTGATGTGGTGATATGATACGAGGGAGTATAGAGCCTAGCCTATCAGAAAAAATCCTGGAAATAATCTTATACACAAAGTTACAGACTGATAGGTCGGAAATCTGAATTAGTGCTAGGACAATTCATCTTAGGCATCATCACCAAGAAAGATGTATAGGACCGAGGTAAATACCAGTGAAGGTAAAAATCATGAACAACTGCAATAACATCTTCACCAACAATGTTCCAGCAACATGTAAAGAAGACTCCTAAAAAACCGTAAGGTCCGGGGGCAATATCTATAGACATGTCGAATACGGTGGACTTGATGATGTCTGCGTCAGGGAGTTGCATAAGCAAATGGTTGTCATCAGCAGTGACAAGAGGAGGAATCAGAGTAGCTCGTCATGATCAAACACCCTTCGGAAGTAAAGAGATCTTTATAGTAATTGATTGCATAGGTCATAATACTATCTGGAGTGTCGTGTGATGCCATGGATGTCTGTGATGGATGAAATTGCCATTTTCTTCCTATTAAACTACGCCGTGGCATGAAAGAATTTCGTGTTATTTTCCCCTTCAAGCAACCATTTCGTCTTAACCTTTTGCTGCCAAAAGATTTCCTTACGCAGCTGAAATTCTCCAAGTTCTTTCCTGGCTTGTTCGAAGAAAGGTTGCTATCAGAGGGATTGGATGCATAAACTTGCTCCTTTAAGAGCACCTGCTATTCAGTATTAGTAACCTGTGCAAATACGTTTCCAAAAATATTGGTATTTCCAATTTTTCAGTTATGCTTGAGACGTCGCAATTTCAATGCAAGCAGATGGGGCTGATAAATTGAGCTGCCAAGAGGAAATGAGTGTACCCATAAATGAATTGTGCCGGATCCACATGTTTTGAAATCTGAACAGTTTGGGTCCCATAGAAAGCCGGCCAAAGAATCTTACCAACAGAGGTGAGTGGTCCGACAATAATCTAGCTAAGTGGGCCACTTTCGGAGAGGGGAAACTAATGAGCCATGCGATATCATATAAAGGGTGATCAAGCCTGGCTAAAATGGTGCTGTTACCTGCTTTACCGTTCCACTAGGTAAATGGAGAACCATCAAAACCCGAATCAATGAGAGATTAATCCTGAATAAAGGAATTGAAGTCCTCCCTGCCAACAGAAGAACTAGAGGAGACACCCTGCTTTTCTGTAAGTGAGCATATAGCATTAAAATCCAGCGAAATAAACCACGGCACTGAGATAGAATTAGGGAACTGAATAAGATGGATCCATAAAGAGTATCTCTCAATAACAGAACATTAGCATAGACAAATGTAATATAGGCAATTGCTGCACATTCCCCATCCAGAGGGTAATAAACTGAGTGACAAATAAGACATTGCAATGGAAGGGAATCCTCCCAGAAAACACAAATTTTCAGGATTGGAACATTAACAGTAGAATGATGAAAACCTGTGGATTTGCAGAGTTGATCAATCTTGTCATTAGAAATCGTAGGTTCAAAGATAGCAACAAAATCACAGTGGTACTGCATAGAAAGTTGGTGAATGTGAGAGACGGTGTTATATATTATTGGCCACACCCTGGGCATTCCATATGATTACAGCTGTCATAGGGACAAGTCATCTTTAGACATGTGCGTACTCCTAGTAGATATGGTACCCATATGCACACCCTTTGGATCTCTGTTATAGTTTTTCCTTCTTTGGTATGCTTGTCCAGCTCACTAGTTACAGTGCACAATTGTGATGCTGCTTCAATTGAAAGAATAGCAAGATGTTGAGTCAATTGTGTGACTGGCTCAGGAATAATTGATGTATTATTTTCTGTTGGAATTGCTTCATCCAGGTCACAAGTACCCAAGATGTTTAGTTTGTCAAATTTATTTGAGTTAGCTGACTGGAAATCTTGAAGCTCTTTGAATGCTGCTAGCTGCTCCAAAACAATACATCCTGAAGAAGACTTTGTAGCAATTAGCGTTTGATAAAGAGATAATGATACTGAGTTAGGATTACCAACATTAACAGCTTCTGCAATAGGGGGCTGCATGGCATTATTATCACTTGTAGTTATCATCTCGGAATCGATAGGAATCACCCTATTTTCTTGTTGTTCATCATGCATCATAGAATCAGCTGCCCTTGATTCTGAGGAGACTGCAATATGGCCTTCGTCAACAATGAGTGGAGTGGACGAAGGGGGTTGCATGGCAACCAGGGTAGTCTTCGTGCCTTTCTGCATGGATATTATAGCAAGAGAATCATTATTCTCGGTATGCAAAATAATATCATTCATGGGCTCGAATGGTGACTCCAAAACTTTGTTAATAGGCTCCCATCTTTGACGTGGAGCCACAGGGATCTTCAATGTAGGGGGATTCATCGATGAAGGATTCACAATTGCAAGGTCAGCATTATTTCTATTCAAGGGAGCTGACGGCGATTCTGAGTCACTAGCCAACATGTTCCGCAAGTAGCCATGGTCTGTGTGACCTAATTTGTGACAGATGGCACAGAAGAATGGAACAAAGACGGGGATCAGCTTCTCTTTCATGCCTTCCAAACCGGCCCCTATCCAAACTTCAGATGGTATCAGTTTAGATACATTGGTCTCCATACAGATACGCGCACCCTCAAGCCTGCTTATAGTTTTCGTAGCAGGGCCGATGCGAAGAAGGCATCCCATGCAGGACGCGATGGATGCCAAAGCTCCTTGTTAAAACATGGACATTTTGTGAGTTGGGCATCCATATATCTGGACTTTTTGGACTGACAAAATGTTCAACAACTTGGACGTTTACTGGGGAAAAATGTCCATCCACTTGGACATTTTACTCCTGCAATTCCAATTTTCTTGTCCTATGTTCAGATGTGTATATCTCATTCTTTTCTGATTTAAAAGTTTTAAAAATTTAAAACTATTCTCCTATATATCTAGTTTATGCCTGTAAATTTTTGTAATTTTGTAATTTATTTAGTATTTATTTTACTATTAAATTTGGACTTGTTGCACTGTAAACTGTGTAATTTAAATCGGAATAGAACTTCGAGTTAAAACGTGGTCAAATAGATTTAGAAAATTGTAAAACTTTGCAAACATGATCCATATGATATTTCTATCATGTCTACCAAGTTTTATTAATTTCTAAAGCTAATTAATATTTATTTCAATAAATAGTGTGTTTTCAAGTTAGAAAATCATGAAAAGTGTTTCAAAAATTATGTAGAAATTTCAAAACACTTTAAATATCATTTTTTACTTGTTGCAACATGTTCACATGAAATTTTTTAGCAATGAGATGTGGTATCTTAAATTTGTTTTTTTTCATTTAAATGTTATTACTTTTGGCAAATTGTCCCATTAGCTATGTGACTATTTGAAGTTTAAGTAATTTAATGAATTTTAATTACTATAATTAATGTGCCATTATATTGAATAATGTGGGATTATGTGGCCTGATTCCAATGTAAACGTCCTTTTTGGATAGGGTATTATGTGAATCAGAGAGCAACGAGTAAAATCTATGAAACCAACTTTGGCATGACCTTGTGGTGGGTATATTCCGCGGTTTCGCAGTAGCCAAGACTTAGTACGATTGCCTAAGTATCCATTTGTGTATGCGTGGCCTCTTATATTGTGGTTAGAATGTTTGTCTATTTAATATGTCAAATATGATAATCTCGGCACATAATAAGTTCAATTTGGATCTATTTTAAGTTATTTGGAATCTATTTTAATCCTGTGTAATTATCTTATTTTAATCCTGATTACATGCTGCTAGTTATAATTTTGAACTATATGTTATATGATATGAGCCTGTGGTGGGCATGATGCTTACTGAGTTTTGTATTCATTAAGTTTGTTAATCAATTTTTCAAAGAAGGTAGCCAAAAAATTGAATTTTAATTCTGACCATGAGGATTAAGTGTTTATTGGAGTTTGTTGAGATCAAGAGTTAGTGTACTAATTTGAGTCTTTTTATTTTAGTAGACTTGTTACTCAGAGATAATTGATTATTATGAGACTTTTGTGAATTATGTTGGCTTATTATTATTTGGATTTGTGTGATGAATGGCTTTATAATTTATTGCCTTATGGACACTCATACTCTCATTTTAGTTATGTTTGTGCTATATTCCGTGCCTGTACTGTCTCTAAAGTCCGTCGAAAGTTGGATATGATCTGGACTCTCATGCTCTCATTTTACTGATGTGTGTTTATTATTCCTCGTTCTCCCTGCCAGATCATCATAACACCTTCATTTGACACCCCAAGGCACCTACAAAATGTCAGAATTTTTTCTTGGAATCTAAGAAGGCCCACTTTGATAGGGCCAACCCCTATAAAGCTCCATTTAAGCTTAAGAAGCCACAAAGTCAAAAGGTGGTCAACTGAAGTTCAAATTTGCTAAAATTTGGAGGGCCATTTTAACTCAGAAGCCCTTTATAATGCCATAGAAATCACAGAAATCTGATGACCATAGAGTCCAAACCACAAGGGTTAGCCTCAGGAACTTGAAAGTGAACTCTTGGTCAACATTCAAGGCAAACATCATCTAAATTCATTGAAACTTGGGCAAATATTTTTATTTTTACCCTAAACCCTAAACCCTAAACCAACTAAACCAGGACAACAAACCCTACAACTCAAACCCTACTGACGTTCTTGACGAACTGGAACCTCTCTTCCTCTTTCAAGCATTCATAATTATCATATAACCTAATATCAAAATATCTATGATCACGCAAATACGCCTAATCACTTTCAAATATAGATTTAAATCTATGACGCACAACAGATAGACTAAAATCAACAAGTCTATAACTAACACTGATATCAAGAATGATATCATGAACTTCTTACAAGACTTGGACTATCTCTTCTGCCAACAAGTACAAGTCAGAGAGATTAACAGACAAACTTATACATCAACTCTTTTACAAGACTCGACTCATCTCACTACAGCACACTCTTCACACGTACAGACTCTAAGCACTTCTCAGACTCTTCACTCTCACAAGACTATTACAAGACTCTTACAAGACTATTCTATACTAGACACTAGCAGAACTCTTCTCTCGTGTTTCTCTCTTCTTTCTCTCGCTTGTGTTTCCTCTCTCCTTCTCGTTGTGTCTCTCCTCTTGCAGCTTGTCCTTTTATAGATGCTTCTATCACTGTGCTGGACTTCATTTCCTTTGGAATCCACGGACTTCAGATCATTTGAAATCCATGTCTCTTCATGCTTTCGGTAGAGATGCTTGATGGTTTTCTTGCTTTTTGTGTAGATTCTTGCTTTCGGTGGAGGTGCTTGATGGCTTTCTTACTTTCTGTGTAGATTCTTGCTTTCGGTGGAGATGCTTGATGGCTTTCTTGCTTTCTGTGTAGATTCTTACTTTCGGTGGAGGTTACTTGATGGCTTTGTCAGATGTTTGCTTTTTGCTTTGCTTTTACTTTTGTCTTTGCTTGATGGCTTTGTCAGATGCTTGTCTTTTGCTTTGTTTTTTCTTTTACTTTTGTCTTTCAGCTACTGTGTGCGGTCAAGTCCAATCTTTGCTTTTACTTTCACTAGATGCCTTCTTCTTTGGGTTGTCCTTCAACTTCTTTTATATCACATCAGCTGTTCCGGTGCATTGTCGTTTGCTGACTCATCCTCATATGGTCTATGAAGCATATCATATATTCTTTCCTCGAAATTATAATAATCTTCTACTATTTCCATGTCATTCAAAATGATTAACTCGAGGACTTCTTTGGCTTCTTGTGTCTCTGCTTCTTCTTTCATTGCACAGAACTGTTTATTTCCCCATATGTATACTGGGATTGGTCCACTTGCCGTTTCTTTCCATGACAATTTGTATTCGGGCAATTGGAATTCTTCATCACCAGCATAGCAAACATGTTGTTTAAAGGTCTCTATATTGTGACTAAAGACCTTTCCTTCTTCATCAACTGATTTACCTTTCCACATATATGTGTCCCATAATAGGAAGTATGATTTAAGCTTTGGAACGATGAGTACTAAATTGTGCCAATATATTTTTTCATACTCATCTTTCTCTTTATAATATTCCAGCATCCTATTGAGATCTAGGTACTTGATCCAGTAAATGGTGGAAAGTGGTAATATCTCATGTGCCATGGGCGAGTTGGTTTTCGTCCATTCAGTATTGAAGGAAAATACTATAACATGTGCGGCTGAAAGTCTAATTTCGGGAGAGGCATGGTGGAATAGAAATGAAGGGTCCATATGCAGACTTTGGACTTTTTGTACAAGGCATTTATGATTTTGTTTATGATTGGTGGAAAATATCCCTCTGGCCACCTTTGTCCGTCTAACTTTAGGACATGCAAATATCCCTGGCTCATCATCTGAACCAGTTTTCTTGAATATCTCTTCGTGGGGTTTGCAAAGACGCCTGGGATTGGACCTCTCCAGTTCTTGGAATAGCCATAAAAATGCGTTTCCCAAATATTTTGTAATTTTTCATAATTATAAAATAATACTTTATAATATAATATTCTTCTTTCATAATATGCCATGCCAAGATGATCCGTTTCGAATTTAAATTGCTCAACTTGCTGGCTACTGTATTCATGCTCAGTGAGGTCTCCTCCATGCATTACAAATAACTCCTGAAAAATTGCACCTAATTCTAACACATGCTTTTCTGGAAGATATTGTTTCATTTCTCTAAATGCCTTTGCTTCTTCTCTCCTCATTTTCCATACAACCGTATCATCTTGCATTTTTTCAGTGATTTTTATGCCTATAACATCTATGCATTTGGAACATTTTTTGCCCATGTGACTTTCTATGCTTTGAAAACTATTCTTGCTTACGAGACTTGCCATGCATTCAAAATTTTGCTTGCACATGGGGTGGTTCATGCATTCACTGTTTTCTATGCTATTGGGAACATTTGCAGAACTTTCCATGCAATCTAATTTTTCTAAGTCTTTCGAACTTTCACCATACTCAATTGCTTTATTTCCTTTTTCCATCTGTATCAAGAACAATATAGTCAGTAACATATAATCATGGAATATTTTACTATACTTAATTTGGAAGTTCTCGTATTTCTGCGATGTTGTTGTCCTTTGGTGATTTTTTGTGTTTTGCCGACAAAGTTTATTTTTTATAACTATGTCTTTTAGTTTGTGTTCTAGGAATTTTGTTTATTATAACTTCTTGCTTGCTGCATTCGTCCAAGCTATTTTTTATATATTTTTGTTTTTTCTCTAAACTTGAAGGGTCTTTTTCGATTTTTATCCCTTTATCATATTCCCATATGTGAACAAACGCTTTGTTAAGCAATGGTACTCTTACTCTACGGTTTTCTATTGAAAATGATATTTCTTTAATCTATTGTACGAATGGTACATGTTTATGGATAAAATCATTCCCTAGAATCATATCATGACGAGTTTCTGTATACCATGTTTTTTTAATTCTACATTCTATTCCTTGTATACGAATTACTAAGTTATATATTATCTTTTTTATTATAATTGTCTTTCCATTAGCTATTGAAACTTTTAACGGTTTTTCAAAATTTTTTCACATGTCTTCTGGAACTACATTTCTATTAATTAGCGTAATATTACTACCATTGTCTATATAGGCATGTATTTTATTATATCCGAATCCTTGGATTTTTATTTATAATTCTATATTTAAACTATGTTTATTAGAATTGTTATATTCTATTGAATTAATTTCTTTCTTAAATATTGGGATACTTTTAGTTATCGTACTATAACTTATTATTTCTTGTTCTTTTTTCTCTTCCTGTTCTACTCCAGATGTTTCTCCTATTTCGAACGTAGAATTTCTTCTTTCACTAATAGATCTGGTAAGAATTCTCCTTAATCTCTCTCTTTCCACTTCAACTGCTTCGGTTGGCAATTCTACAGATCCTCTACCTTTTTCGATCATTGGGAGCCTAGGAATTTGACATAGTATTTTCGAATTTTGTCTTATTAGTTTATTAACTGAATTTGTTACCATTAGTTTAGGTTTATATTCTTCTGGTCTGTTTTCATACAGATATCTTAATCTATCAGTCATTTCGTTTACTTTAGTTTTTCCTAATTTTAATTGTCTTGGATCTTCCTTTAATGGATTATTTCCATTTCTTAGCGGATTTCTGGGATTTACATATTTCTGAGATTGAACTAAGGCATACTTACTTTCCTTTTTTAAACTATTTACGGCTTTCATTATTATTCTAAATATAACATATACTATATTGGATCCTTCCGCAAATTTTCTATAAAACTGTGTTACGTCTAAAACCAAATGTAAAATATTGTTTATATTTTTTTCATTTAACCTTATCCAGAAATTCAGTTCACAATTTGTTCCGTATTTTAAATTATCTTCTGTCGCAGTTATGATAGCTTCCCTAAAGTCTAATAATCTACCGTATAGAATAAATAGTTGTACTGGACTATCTATTCCTTCTCGAAATAAAGGTCTAATCCACATTTCTACAGATCCAAAGTGAATATAATTATATTTTTTCTTTTGTAATTCTTCCGTTATCTCTTTTCGGGTATGTAGTGGAAATATTCCGAGTCCATCTTAACTTGTTACGGTTATATCTCCTTCTACATCTTTTACTATATATTTTTCAAATATTTTCCGTCTTCTTTCTGCATACAAATGAGCTTTATCTATGGATGGCATTATTTTTTCTTCTGGAATTTTATCTGTTTCAAATTCTACTTCATAACTATTTCCTATGAAATCTCCTAATCTTCCGGATTCTTCTCTTTTTACGAATCTTAATTCGCTATCTTCACTTTCTTTATCATATTCGTTTTCTACGTTAGCCATATAGAAGAATGCGTCTTCATCTGAGCTATCATAGTAATCTATTTTATCTATTTCTTCATCCTCAGAATCTTCTATTGTTCTAATTCCTTTTATATTTATAGCTTCATCTTCATCTAATTCTATGTAATCGTAAGATCCTAATTTTTTTATAATTTTTTGGTTAGCTTTACTGTTTTTCTTAGGATATTAGTTTGCATAATGACCTATTTCTCTGCATGCCCAGCACTTCCAATTCTTTTTACCTTGCGGACATTCTCTACCTTTTATGAAGTATCTTTTCCTAATTTTATACCAGTTTCTCCTAGGTTTACGTTTATTTGGTCTATTCCAGTCTCTTTCATCTCGATATTTTTTCTTCTTCCAAGGTATTTTCTTTTTCCTTTTCTTATATAAATACCTTCTATCTAAACATCCGTAACTTCCTGAATAACCTATACTATCGTCACAACCTATCTTTATTGGTCCTGTTAATTCCTGTGCTTGTTTCTGTAGGCATAAGGTTCTTAGATATTTCTTTAAGAATCCTATTCTAGATCCTAAAGTATCATCAGATCCTAATAATTTATAATTAGTATTACAGTAATCAACTATTTGGTATGGCATTGCGTTAAAGTATATATTTTTATAACTATCCGTAAACTCTCCTATTTCATAATAACATTCTAAAAACTCGTTATTAAATTTATCTATCTGAGTTAAATCACAACATCTTAGTCTTTGTATTTTAAATTTTAATTCTCTTCTTTTATTTTCTATTAACTCTTCGTCTCCACAGAATTCTTTAACTAAGTGAGAGTATACCGCTTTAGCGAGATCTATTGGTTCCGTATCCATATAGTCATCTATGTTCATTTCCTCGTTCATTCTAGTTATATATTTTCCTGCTATATCTTGAGCAGTATTAGTAAAATAATACCAAAGATCCTTGGATTTCCACTTCGGATGTTGGGCTACAACATGCGTTAATCCAAGATACCATTGGTCTAATATTTTTTCTTTATCTCTCACATTATCTAGATCTAAGAATATCCCTGTGGACTTATAGCTTTTAATTTTAGTTCTTTAGGTTTGTATTTATATTGTTTCATCTTTGTTTTAGTTTTAAATTCATATTTCTTTTTTCCTAAGAATTTTAGATTTCCTACGGTTTCTGGTTCATTATCATCTTCGGTAACTTCTTCTATTTCTGGATCTACGTCTTCTTCAGATAATCCTAAATTTTCTATATCTTCATTTATCTTATTATATTCTTCTTCATTAAGATAATCTTCTTATTCTGTTTGTTCTATAATCATTAATCTTTTATTTTGTTCGTTTTCTATCCTCTCTAGCCTTCTCATTATATGTCCTATCATGTCTTCAATCTTTTCTGTTCTAGCCGTAATGTTTATTATAGCTTCGGTACATTTGTTTAATTGTTCTAATACTGTGTTAGAGAATTTTTCTATTAATTCTCCGTGTCTTTCTATTCTTTTTAGGTTTTCTTCGACCCTAATATTATTTTTAGCTATTTCTCTACTTATACCGTCTATTATACTTCCTATTTTGTTTTCATTTAATTTAGATCTTTCTTCTGTTATCTTATGTCTTTCTTCTAACATATCATGTTTTTCGTTTAATATTTTAATTTTCTCATTCCAGTTTTCTAGTATTTTATCGTAATCTGTTTTGTTAGATGTTTCTTCAATTTCTATTTTTTCTATTTTCTTGGTACAACCTCTACACTCGCACCAAGCTATTTTATCAATTTCCGTTGATGTTCTATGTCTTCTGTGACATAAGAACTTACAGTTTTTACATATATCTATATTACAATTATAGCATCTTAACATTATTTGTTATAGTCTAAGGTTCTTTCCGTCTCTGTTCGTGCATAACGGAGCTAGAAGATTCAGCGACATCAATCCTGAATGGTTTTAAGGATATGTTATCTTGTTTATGGGTTTTAGTTTTTAATTGTATTAACGAATTCTTTTCGGATACTCCTACTTTTACTAGACTATAACGAGGTTCTAAGATAAGTTCTGCTTCGTTTCTAGCGACACCTTCTAAACGACTCAAACGAAAATCTATAACAACTAGTTTACTTTCTAATTCTAATAATTTTGTATTTATATTTATAACTATATTTTGACTAGTTTCTACACACTTTCTAATTGCTTCTACCTTATTACCTAACGCTAGTACAGTTTCTGCGATAGCAACTTCTATCTCCCTTTGTACAGGTTCGGGAATTTACTATATAATATATTTTTTTTTAAAAGATCTTTAGGTTAGAGATGAAGCTTATCTGAACGATTTTTAGGTTCTTATAACAAGCTTTGTTGAGTTGGTTCGGGAATTGAAGATCAAAACGTTGTACTTGATCTAGCCTAGAACTGAGAATTTAAAGGAATATTAAAGCTGATAAATGAGTACCTTTTTGGAAGAACTTGAGTCAGTAACCTTCTGCCAGTCGCGTACTCCCTCTAGCCTTCAGACAACTCCAGTCAAGCTTTTATTTCCGCCTTTGGCTTCACTATATGGCTCCTGCTCCCTCAAAACGATCTGGTCTCACAGCTTTCCTATTACTTCTCTACTCTCTCTCCGGGGAAAAAAAAGCACTTGGCTCTGATACCAACTACCAACTAAACCAGGACAACAAACCCTACAACTCAAACCCTACTGACGTTCTTGACGAACTGGAACCTCTCCTCTTCTTTCAAGCATTCATAATTATCATATAACCTAATATCAAAATATCTATGATCACGCAAATACGTCTAATCACTTTCAAATATAGATTTAAATCTATGACGCACAACAGATAAACTAAAATCAACAAGTTTATAACTAACACTGATATCAGGAATGATATCATGAACTTCTTACAAGACTTGGACGATCTCTTCTGCCAATAAGTGCAAATCAGAGAGATTAAAAGACAAACTAATAAACAAACTCTCACAACATCAACTCTCTTATACGACTCGACTCATCTCACTACAGCACACTTTCACACATACAGACTCTAAGCACTTCTCAGATTCTTCATTCTCACAAGACTATTACAAGACTCTTACAAGACTATTCTATACTAGACACTAGCAGAACTCTTCTCTCGTGTTTCTCTATTCTTTCTCTTGCTTGTGTTTCCTCTCTCTTTCTCGTTGTGTCTCTCCTCTTACAGCTTGTCTTTTTATAGATGCTTCTAACACTGTGTTGGACTTCATTTCCTTTGGAATCCACAGACTTCAGATCCTTTGAAATCCATGTCTTTTCATGCTTTCGGTGGAGATGCTTGATAGTTTTATTGCTTTTTGTGTAGATTCTTTTTGTACAAGGTATTTATGGTTTTATCTATGATTGGTGGAAAATATCCCTCTGGCCACCTTTGTCCGTCTAACTTTAGGACATGCAAATATCCCTGGCTCATCATCTGAACCAGTTTTCTTGAATATCTCTTCGTGGGGTTTGCAAAGACGCCTGGGATTGGACCTCTCCAGTTCTTAGAATAGCCATAAAAATACGTTTCCCAAATATTTTGTAATTTTTCATAATTATAAAATAATACTTTTTAATATAATATTCTTCTTATATAATATGCCATGCCAAGATGATCCGTTTCGAATTTAAATTGCTTAACTTGCTGGCTACTGTATTCATACTCAGTGAGGTCTCCTCCATGCATTACAAATAACTCCTGAAAAATTGCACCTAATTCTAACACATGCTTTTCTGGAAGATATTGTTTCATTTCTCTAAATGCCTTTGCTTCTTCTCTCCTCATTTTCCATGCAACCGTACCATCTTGCATTTTTTCAGTGATTTTTATGCCTATAACATCTATGCATTTGGAACGTTTTTTGCCCATGTGACTTTCCATGCTTTGAAAACTATTCTTGCTTACGAGACTTGCCATGCATTCAAAGTTTTGCTTGCACATGGGGTGGTTCATGCATTCACTGTTTTCCATGCTATTGGGAACATTTGCAGAACTTTCCATGCAATCTAATTTTTCTAAGTCTTTCGAACTTTCACCATACTCAATTGTTTTTTTTCCTTTTTCCATCAGTATCAAGAGCAATATAGTCAGTAACATATAATCATTGAATATTTTACTATACTTAATTTGGAAGTTCTCGTATTTATGCGATGTTGTTGTCCTTTGATGATTTTTTGTGTTTTGCCGACAAAGTTTATTTTTTATAACTGTCTTTTAGTTTGTGTTCTAGGGATTTTGTTTTATTATTTTTGTTTATTATAACTTCTTGCTTGCTGCATTCGTCCAAGCTATTTTTTATACATTTTTATTTTTTCTCTAAACTTGAAGGGTCTTTTTCGATTTTTATCTCTTTATCATATTCCCATATGTGAACAAACGCTTTGTTAAGCAATGGTACTCTTACTCTACGGTTTTCTATTGAAAATGATATTTCTTTAATCTGTTGTACGAATGGTATAAGTAGAGAAATAGCTAAAAATAATATTAGGGTCGAAGAAAACCTAAAAAGAATAGAAAGACACGGAGAATTAATAGAAAAATTCTCTGACACAGTATTAGAACAATTAAACAAATGTACCGAAGCTATAATAAACATTACGGCTAGAACAGAAAAGATAGAAGACATGATAGGACATATAATGAGAAGGCTAGAGAGGATAGAAAACGAACAAAATAAAAGATTAATGATTATAGAACAAACAGAATAAGAAGATTATCTTAATGAAGAAGAATATAATCAGATAAATGAAGATATAGAAAATTTAGGATTATCTGAAGAAGACGTAGATCCAGAAATAGAAGAAGTTACCGAAGACGATAATGAACCAAAAACCGTAGGAAATCTAAAATTCTTAGGAAAAAAGAAATATGAATTTAAAACTAAAACAAAGATGAAACAATCTAAATACAAACTTAAAGAAGTAAAATTAAAAGCTATAAGTCCACAGGGATATTCTTAGATCTAGATAATGTGAGAGATAAAGAAAAAATATTAGACCAATGGTATCTTGGACTAACGCATGTTGTAGCCCAACATCCGAAGTGGAAATCCAAGGATCTTTGGTATTATTTTACTAATACTGCTCAAGATATAGCAGGAAAATATATAGCTAGAATGAACGAGGAAATGAACATAGATGACTATATGGATACGGAACCAATAGATCTCGCTAAAGCGGTGTACTCTCACTTAGTTAAAGAATTCTGTGGAGACGAAGAGTTAATAGAAAATAAAAGAAGAGAATTAAAATTTAAAATACAAAGACTAAGATATTGTGATTTAACTCAGATAGATAAATTTAATAACGAGTTTTTAGAATGTTATTATGAAATAGGAGAGTTTACGGATAGTTATAAAAATATATACTTTAACGCAATGCCATACCAAATAGTTGATTACTGTAATACTAATTATAAATTATTAGGATCTGATGATACTTTAGGATCTAGAATAGGATTCTTAAAGAAATATCTAAGAACCTTATGCTTACAGAAACAAGCACAGGAATTAACAGGACCAATAAAGATAGGTTGTGACGATAGTATAGGTTATTCAGGAAGTTACGGATGTTTAGATAGAAGGTATTTATATAAGAAAAGGAAAAAGAAAATACCTTGGAAGAAGAAAAAATATCGAGATGAAAGAGACTGGAATAGACCAAATAAACGTAAACCTAGGAGAAACTGGTATAAAACTAGGAAAAGATACTTCATAAAAGCTAGAGAATGTCCGCAAGGTAAAAAGAATTGGAAGTGCTGGGCATGCGGAGAAATAGGTCATTATGCAAACTAATATCCTAAGAAAAACAGTAAAGCTAACCAAAAAATTATAAAAAAATTAGGATCTTACGATTACATAGAATTAGATGAAGATGAAGCTATAAATATAAAAGGAATTAGAACAATAGAAGATTTTGAGGATGAAGAAATAGATAAAATAGATTACTATGATAGCTCAGATGAAGACGCATTCTTCTATATGGCTAACGTAGAAAACGAATATGATAAAGAAAGTGAAGATAGCGAATTAAGATTCGTAAAAAGAGAAGAATCCGGAAGATTAGGAGATTTCATAGAAAATAGTTATGAAGTAGAATTTGAAACATATAAAATTTCAGAAGAAAAAATAATGCCATCCATAGATAAAGCTCATTTGTATGCAGAAAGAAGACGGAAAATATTTGAAAAATATATAGAAGGAGATATAACCGTAACAAGTTAAGACGGACTCGGAATATTTCCACTACATATCCGAAAAGAGATAACGGAAGAATTACAAAAGAAAAAATATAATTATATTCACTTTGGATCTGTAAAAATGTGGATTAGACCTTTATTTCGAGAAGGAATAGATAGTCCAGTACAACTATTTATTCTATACGGTAGATTATTAGACTTTAGGGAAACTATCATAATTGCGACAGAAGATAATTTAAAATACGGAACAAATTGTGAACTGAATTTCTGGATAAGTTTAAATGAAAAAAATATAAACAATATTTTACATTTGGTTTTAGGCGTAACACAGTTTTATAGAAAATTTGCGGAAGGATCCAATATAGTATCTGTTAGATTTAGAATAATAATGAAAGCCGTAAATAGTTTAAAAAAGGAAAGTAAGCCTGCCTTAGTTCAATCCCAGAAATCTGCTAAGAAATGGAAATAATCTATTAAAGGAAAATCCAAGACAATTAAAATTAGGAAAAATTAAAGTAAACGAAATAACTGATAGATTAAAATATCTGTATGAAAACATACCAGAAGAATATAAACCTAAACTAATGGTAACAAATCCAGTTAATAAACTAATAAGATAAAATTCGAAAATACTATGTCAAATTAGGCTCCCAATGATCGAAAAAGGTAGAGGATCTGTAGAATTGCCAACCGAAGCGGTTGAAGTGGAAAGAGAGAGATTAAGGACAATTCTTACCAGATCTATTAGTGAAAGAAGAAACTCTACGTTCGAAATAGGAGAAACATCTGGAGTAGAACAGGAAGAGAAAAAAGAACAAGAAATAAACTAATTCAATAGAATATAAAAATTCTAATAAACATAGTTTAAATATAGAATTAGAAATAAAAATCCAATGATTCGGATATAATAAAATACATGCCTATATAGACAATGGTAGTAATATTACACAAATTAATAGAAATGTAGTTCCATAAGATATGTGAAAAAATCTTGAAAAACCGTTAAAAGTTTCAATAACTAATGGAAAGACAATTATAATAAAAAAGATAGTATATAACTTAGTAATTCGTATACAAGGAATATAATGTAGAATTAAAAAAACATGGTATACAGAAACTCGTCATGCTATGATTCTAGGGAATGATTTTATCCATAAACATGTACCATTCGTACAACAGATTAAAGAAATATCATTTTCAATAAAAAACCGTAGAGTAAGAGTACCATTGCTTAACAAAGCGTTTGTTCACATATGGGAATATGATAAAGGGATAAAAATCGAAAAAGACCTTTCAAGTTTAGAGAAAAAACAAAAATATATAAAAAATAGCTTGGACGAATGCAGCAAGCAAGAAGTTATAATAAACAAAAATAATAAAACAAAATCCCTAGAACACAAACTAAAAGACATAGTTATAAAAAATAAACTTTGTCGGCAAAACACAAAAAATCACCATAGGACAACAACATCGCAGAAATACGAGAACTTCCAAATTAAGTATAGTAAAATATTCCATGATTATATGTTACTGACTATATTGCTCTTGATACAGATGGAAAAGGGAAAGAAAGCAATTGAGTATGGTGAAAGTTCGAAAGACTTAGAAAAATTAGATTGCATGGAAAGTTCTGCAAATGTTCTCAATAGCATGGAAAACAATGAATGCATGAACCACCCCACGTGCAAGCAAAACTTTGAATGCATGGTAAGTCTCGTAAGCAAGAATAGTTTTCAAAGCATGGAAAGTCACATAAGCAAAAAACGTTCCAAATGCATGGATGTTATAGGCATAAAAATCACTGAAAAAATGTAAGATGGTACGGTTGCATGGTAAATGAGGAGAGAAGAAGCAAAGGCATTTAGAGAAATGAAACAATATCATCCAGAAAAACATGTGTTAGAATTAGGTGCAATTTTTCAGGAGACAGCAAGTTGAGCAATTTAAATTCGAAACGGATCATCTTGGCATGGCACATTATGCAAGAAGAATATTATATTATAAAGTATTATTTTATAATTATGAAAAATTACATAATATATGGGAAACACATTTTTATGGCTATCCCAAGAACTGGAGAGGTCCAATCCCAGGCGTCTTTGCAAACCCCACGAAGAGAAATTCAAGAAAATTGGTTCAGATGATGAGCCAGAGATATTTGCATGTCCTGAAGCTATACGCACAAAGGTGGCCAGAGAGATATTTCCCACCAATCATAGACAAAACCATAAATGCCTTGTACAAAAAGTCCAAAGTCTGTATATGGACCCTTCATTTCTATTCCACCATGCCTCTCCCGAAATTAGACTTTCCAGCCGCACATGTTATAGTATTTTCTTTCAATACTGAATGGACGAAAACCAACTCGCCCATGGCACATGAGATATTACCACTTTCCACCATTTACTGGATCAAGTACCTAGATCTCAATAGGATGCTGGAATATTACAAAGAGAAAGATAAGTATGAAAAAATATATTGGCACAATTTAGTACTCATCGTTCCAAAGCTTAAATCAGACTTCCTATTATGGGATACATATATGTGGAAAGGCAAATCAGCTGATGAAGAGGGAAAGGTCTTTAGTCACAATATAGAGACTTTTAAACAGCATGTTTGCTATGCTGGTGATGAAGAATTCCAATTGCCCGAATACAAATTGTCATGGAAAGAAACAGCAAGTGGACCAATCCTAATTTACCTATGGGGAAATAAACTATTCTGTGCAATGAAAGAAGAAGCAGAGACACAAGAAGCCAAAGAAGCCCTCGAGTTAATCACTTTGAATGACATGAAAATAGTAGAAGATTATTATAATTTCTAGGAAAAAATATATGATCTGCTTCATAGACCAGATGAGGATGAGCCAGCAAACGACAATGCACCGGAACAGCTGATGTGATATAAAAGAAACTAAAGGACAACCCAAAGAAGAAGGCATCTAGTGAAAGTAAAAACAAAGATTGGACTTGACCGCACACAGTAGCTGAAAGACAAAAGTAAAAGAAAAAGCAAAGCAAAAGACAAGCATCTGACAAAGCCATCAAGCAAAGACAAAAGTAAAAGCAAAGCAAAAAGCAAACATCTGACAAAGCCATCAAGCAACCTCCACCGAAAGCAAGAATCTACACAAAAAGCAAGAAAACCATCAAGCATCTCCACCGAAAGCATGAAGAGACATGGATTTCAAATAATATGAAGTCCGTGGATTCCAAAGGAAATGAAGTCCAGCACAGTGATAGAAGCATTTATAAAAGGACAAGCTGCAAGAGGAGAGACACAACGAGAAGAAAGAGGAGGAAACACAAGCAAGAGAAAGAAGAGAGAAACACGAGAGAAGATTTCTGCTAGTGTCTAGTATAGAATAGTCTTGTAAGAGTCTTGTAATAGTCTTGTGAGAGTGAAGAATCTGAGAAGTGCTTAGAGTCTGTATATGTGAAGAGTGTGCTATAGTGAGATGAGTCGAGTCTTGTAAAAGAGTTGATGTTATGAGAGTTTATTTATAAGTTTGTCTTTTAATCTCTCTGACTTGCACTTGTTGGCAGAAGAGATCGCCCAAGTCTTGTAAGAAGTTCATGATATCATTCCTGATATTAGTGTTAGTTATAAACTTGTTGATTTTAGTTTGTTATGCTTCATAGATTTAAATCTATATTTGAAAGTGATTAGGCGTATTTGCGTGATCATAGATATTTTGATATTAAGTTATATGATAATTATGAATGCTTGAAAGAGGAAGAGAGGTTCCAGTTCGTCAAGAACGTCAGTAGGGTTTGAGTTGCAGGGTTTGTTGTCCTGGTTTAGTTGGTATCAGGGTTTAGGGTTTGCAGAAAAAATGATCTCACCTCAACTGGAGCTCCGAGGAGCCTAGTCTATAGGGGCCGGCAACTAAATGGCCCTTAACTTGAAGAAAATGGAATGAAAATTAGAGAATAGCCAAAATGATGTCAAAATTAGCTAAAACTTGTTGAAGCATCTTGAAATGACCAATAAAGCCAATGCAACTAAAAGAACTAAATGTGAAAGCCTACAAAGCCCAAACCCTAGGGTCAACCACTCTAGTGACTTAAGTCAGTTGAAGGTCGACTCAAAGTCAACATATGGGTCAAAGGAAGTCCAAATCTAGTGAAACTTAGCCAAATAACTTAATTTACGAAGTCCAACAGAAATGATTTCATTCAAGTTGGAATGAAAGACCGAGTGCCTTTCTCATTCAGCACGATTTTAGTAGGGGCAAAGTAGACATCACTCTCTTCATTCAAAATAGCAAGTATGGATTTTTTATTGTGCAAATTTATGTTGATGATATAATTTAAGAAATTAATACATGGAGAATTTGAGATGAGTATAATGGAAGAATTGAACTACTTTATGAGACTATAAATCAAACAAGTAAAGGAAGGAACTCACATCTGTCAGGCCAAAAGCATCAACGATTTACTTAAGAAGTATGGATTTTATAAGGCCAAACCATTCACAACTCCTATGAGCACCTCAACTAGATTGGATAGTGATCCAGAAGATAAGAAGGGAGACTAGAAAGTCTACAGAGGTATGATTGGCTCACTCCTTTATCTAACTACTAAGAGACCTGATATATTATATAGTGTATGTATGTGTGCCAGGTTTCAAGCAGATCTTGAATAATCTTATTTGATTTATGTAAAAAAGATCTTTAGATATTTGGCTGATGCCTGTGATCTTGGTCCCTGGTATCTTCAATGGTGTGACTTCAATTTACTTGGTTATTCAAATGCTGACTTTGTTGGTTGTAAGATAGGTTGGTTGTAAGATAGATGGGAAAAAAGCACCAGTAATACCAGTAATTTCTTGCAAGTTGCTTCATTTTATGGTCATCCAAGAAGCAGAACTCAGTAGCCTTATTTTTAGTAGAAGCAGAATATATTGCAATAGGAGGTTGTTGTACTCAGCTTCTGTTGATCAAACATCAGCTGGAGGACTATGGACACAAGCTAGAAGGGATTTTCATACTGTATGACAACACAAGTGCCATTAATATGACAAAGAATCTCATTTAGCACTCCAAGACTAACATATAGAGGTTAAATATCATTGTATAAGAGATCATGTAGCTAATAGTGATATTAAACTTGATTTCATTGATACATTGTAACAGCTAACTATTATCTTTACAAAACCCCATCTTGAAGATCGATTTACTTCTATCAGAAATTAGTTAATCTTATCCAATAAATAGATAGCTCTCCAAAAGTATACGTAAAAGGTCTAAAGTTTTATACTTAATCAATTTGCTTCTGTAATCGTTTAATCGCTTTCACATTCTCTTCAAACAATTAAGTGTTGCTATATCGATTATAGAAAAGTCATAATCAATTAGCTCTTTGTTCAAATCACTCTCATAATTGATATCCAGCTAATTGATTACTCCCTTTCAAATCGTTACCAATACTATTTGAGTTGTTCTAATTTGATTACCTCTTTATTAATCGACAACACCTCTATAATCGATTCTCCTTATAATCAACTACTCTTTTGTATGGATTAATTTGTTTGAAGTTCTATCTTTCTAATTGATTATCTCTTCACAATTAATTATTGACCTAATCGACTGATGATTTTGCCTCAATTACTTCTATGTTTCGATTAATCTGTTCCTATAATTGATTATCTATCGCACTTCAATTATTGAGTTCACTTTGATTACTCGTGACCTTTCGATTAAGTGAACCAACTTCAATTATCTCTCTTACTGCGATTATTTAGTCTAGCCGATTAGTTCCTTAAGACTAATCGATTATGTCTTGGTTAAAGACTTTTTTCACCGACCCACTATAAAAGAGATTGTTTCACTGTCTCCTTCCCTCCACCTAGAATCAATATATGTTTCTTCTGTTTTTCAAACTTTCTGTAACCAAACTGTAGGCACCCGATTTTGGACACCCATGTAGTTTCATTTAGAAATCCTCATGTGACTCATGTTTTAAATCCCTATCATATCATCTCCGAAACCCAATTCAATCCATCCATCACCAAAGCCCCAATTAACCTTAAGGCCACCTCCTGACGGCAGTCTCTAGTACCGTCCCCACTTTTGAGATGGCAAGGGAACCTGCCGCCTAGATGCAATGAACAGTAGACTTGGCTGTCGCCCTCACACTTGGACGGCAAGCCAGATCGCGATCTGCACTAGTAGACGGCAGTAGAGGCTGCCATCCACTATATTTGACCCAGTCAGACTGTAGCACCTTCGATCTCCGCCCACTACGGCCAGCACTGTCCACAAACTCGATACCCACTCACCCCATGCGGTTAGTCCGATCATGAACACTACCCCTTGACCCTCTCCCATTGGTCCAAGTTTAAAAACCGAGATTATGACCCCTAAAATCTCCTGTTTTCCTCCTTCCACTATAAAACCCCCATGGGTAGGACCATGAACAAGGGTTGGATGTGAAGGAGCTAGAGTTCACTTGGGGCACTAGAGGACAAACTGAGCATCAAGAAGCACTGGTCATGGGCATCCCAAACTTCTAAGGAGGAGCCGGGCTCGATTTCCAACCCCTCTCTCTTTCATTCTTATTGCATTTTCATGGCATTTGCTCATGGCATAGTATAGACTTTGAGCTTTCTACATGCGCACACTTCATGCATGTACATAGGCTATCCTAGTACCCAATTCCAAGAGGTTTTAAATAAAAAAGGGGAGGCAAGTGGCCATAATATTTGGTTACTTCCCCTCCCAACCACCCATCCGGTGCGTTCCCCGCCATTTACTTTTCATTTTAGCATTTGCATGAGTAGAAATTACACTGCATAGCACCAATCGGGTTCCCTTTTTGTATCTTTGCAGCTACTACCTAAGGACCGAAGTTCGGAGCCCTTCATCCCAACCGACTGGAGGTGGAGGAGAGGAGACCTACGTTCATCCCGCCCATACTTATGCGATCACGTCATCCCGCGTAGCATGGGTTAAGTAACTATTGCTCCTAGTGATGACATCATTTTCATTCTCACATGTTTGTTAGTGTTGCAGTGAACAAGCCTCCATTCCTGGCGGGTCGATGGGGTGACATTACCAATGTGACATTACTAACGCAACACGAGTCCCAGAGCTCTACAAAGATGGAAAGGGTGTTCAATTGGGTGCCTACAACCCGCTGGGAATTACGGTGGGATGCTCGGAGCTCACTGTATGCTAATCCTTAGGTAAGTGAAGGTTAGTTATGTTAGAGGTTCGTGTAGTCAACGGCAGCCCTTGTGGCCGTCCACATTTTTGGACGGCAAGATACATTGTCGCCTAGGTTTGTCTGACAACAGACTAGCTTGCCGTCTACTAGTCTTAGACGGCAATAGAGACTATCGTCTGCATTCCTAAATGGCAGCTTGGACTACCGTCTACTGTATTTTCCTTACAGAATTCCTGCTTTTTTGTCTGGTGTGTATCACTAAAGGGTTCTTGGGACATCCGCATAGGGGCTTTTCAAGATAGAGTTGGCATTACACTTTTTTGTGACACCCTTCTCTCCAATTTGGACTCTCCACCTGAGAATTCCCACTCGGGTGTGACTAGTTCTTTCGATGAGGAGGGGGTTTCCATTTGGCCGTCAAGCGGGTTGCACCTTGACCACCGATTAAGTTCCCCAAGGGTTGATTGAGTGTTCACTAGGAATCCCACTTCAAAAGCCTTCCTTTAAGTGTCTTGAGGGTATAAAGTCCACCTAATCAAGCTACTTAAGGAAGACTTCACTTGGAATACTCTAAAGAAAACGAAGGAGACGTTAAGGGATTCACCTTGTTTGTGTAGACACCAACTCTGTCTTCACCTACATAATTAACACTTATGAACTCTAAAAGTTGTAGGGTTGAGTGCTAAATGGACCGTGCTTTTGCAAATATTGTTTTTGATGATATGATTAAGCGTGGTGCTAACAAATAGCACAACCCTCTATATGAAATAGAGGTGGATCCCCAACACATTTTCTTAGGAATGCTGCAAGCCTCTCAAGTTTGAGAGGTCCCTAGAGAAGGAAATACTGATGATTTTTCATCCACAAAGGATGAACTCATAATCTCTAGGAGGTCTGTTTCTGACCCTACTGAGGACACTGAACTTATCAATGTTCTATCTCGATATTCACCTAAGGAGCTCTTCAACTCCTCTCTCGTGTCACCATGCCCATATCATCTACTCCTCAAATGACGTCCTTCTAGGGTTCTTCAAACAAACCCTAGTCTTACTGGGGAAATCCAAAACCCAACCCACTAGGCAACTCACCAAGTGCTGCAGCCCGCCTTCTCTAACCCCACTATCACAGGACAACTACCCCAAACTCTGCAAGGCGGTCCTTCTGTCCTAGGGCAATCCTCTCAACTTCAACTTGGTTCTCAACTAATGTCCTCTAAACTGGGGGAGCCTCCTATGGTCCCACCTATTCTTCAACCTCCTCTTATTCAGAGCACGACACATCTTCAGCAAGGGGAATTCTTGTCCAAGCAAGATATTGAGGCTTGCATTTGTCGCATCATGGCGGAGATCCTCACATTGAGGCCACCCCCTTCTTTACTCAATTATTATAAGCTTCCCCTAGCTTACTTCCTACCAGGATTCAAGGTTCCTAGATATTACAAGTATGACGGGACTGCAAATCTGCACCATCATCTCTCGGGTTTTCTGATGGACTCCCATCTATGGCTATATGATAGGGTGCTTCTCATTCATCTATTACAAAAGTCCCTTGAAGGCGAGGCCCTTCGATGGTTCTCCGTGCTCCCAGTAATGGACCTCGTCAACTTTGACATGGTCTAAGAAAAATTCATAACCCATTTTGGCCACATGACCACCATTCCGCCCACTCTCTTCGACCTCGTCATAGCGAAGATGAAGCCCAATGAGGACTTCACTCATTTTGATAATAGGTGGTGAGCAATGGCTTCTAGGGCAGAGATTACTATCCCAGAATCTCAGACAGTCACCATGTTGGTGAATAATGCCACCCCCTAGTTGCGTGCAATCCTTATGCTTAGTGAACTTTAAACCTTTGTACAGCTATACAATAGAGCTAGGGACGTCCAATCTCAGAGTCAGGATTCTACCCTCCTGCCATTCTTCGAAGGACGGTTTTGGAACAATAAAAACACTCAAACTCCGACTGCGGAAGGAGTCACGACCATCGAGCAAGTCAATGCCTTTGGCAACCATCAACAGACACCAATCAACAGTCTAGGACTAAGAGCAACCCTCCTGATCAGAAGCGGTATTTTGCCATTCCACCCCCGATCACCTATGGCAAACCAAGGCCCAAGAGGACATCCTATTGTCCTCTCGCAGAGTCTTTGGCAAACATTTTATATGCTCTTATGTCGTGTAACGCCATCCAAATTCCTCCACAATGGGAGAATCCCCACGTAATGCTAGTACATCTAAGTACTGTCCATACCATAGGATGCCTGGCCATGTCATCTATAACTATTTTGTATTCCGAGATTGGGTCTACGACATGAATGACGAGGGTAGAATCAATTGGGAAGACATGAAGAAGGCCATAGCAGCATTAAGGAGTAAGAGAGAGTAGGGAATAATGAAGGACCCTTTGCCAACACATCAGATAGACTCTGACCCATCCAGTTCCCAAGGCAAGGTCAACACCGTCACCCTAAGTTTTGAGCCTACAGTCATTATGAGGGAGTAATGCAGGGAGTACGAGGGCGAAGAGGTTAGGCATGAGTGCAGGGTTGAAGTCCTTGCCCAGGAAGAACTACTGTAGAAAGTTACGACGATCATCCAAGACAAGCCGTTAGTCCAATCAAACCTAAGGAGCACCCGGTACATGTCCAAGGCTAGACTAACCCGGAGGGGGAGGAGAGGGGGTGAATGGGTAAATAAAAATGTAGGACTACAAATTTAAATGCACAAACTTAAATGTGCACAAAATAAGAGGGAAGAAGGAAGCAATCACATAAAATAACTACATATAGGATTTATATTGGTTCCTTCTATACAAACCTACATTCAGTCCCTAAGAAACCTCTTGGGATTTTTACTTTATAAGGAACTGACCCCTTGTCGGTCAATCAATACACAATGTATTAACCCCTTACTGATCTCTCAACACCACAAGATACTGACCCCTTGTCGGTACCCAGACTCAATTGGTCTTCTCTTTACTCCACAGAAGGGGAACAACCATTTGTCCGCAAATAGTTCTGCTCTTCTACACACAGGAAAAGGAACAATTAATAAGTTGAAATAAATTAAAGTGACTATTTCACAACGGCCAAGTGTTCTTCTCAAAGAACACAACACAAAGACAATAAATAACAAAATAGTAAAGAACACTGGTTTTGATCTGAGGAAGATCCTGGAGTAAGGCCCTTGAAATCTTCATACAAGATTGTTTGATAGGCATTTAGGCGCAACTCTCTCTCTTGAAATCACTTGTGCTCAATGGTAAGGTTTTGTCAATGCTCGATGCTATGATTGATTCCCTCTCTGTGGTGAAGATCTTCTATTTATATAGGTCTTAAAAAATCTACCCGTTAAACTGATGAAAAGAGATGCAGAATTTCCACTTGAGTCTAACATTTGAATTTCCCAGAAACAAAACAGAGAGAGAGTATCCTTGGACTTCTGTTTGGGGTAGTTGAATTTGTCCTTGGAAGCTTCCTCAGATGCAGAGCTTGCTTCTTATCAGTATCTTGCACAGACACTTTAAGCATAAGAAGGAAACTTACTTTCCGTTGCGTTGTGTCGGTTGGTTAGCATAAGTTTATGAAAGGATATTGGCTAAACAACTTTTCAGTCTGACAGACATAGATAAAAAGTAAAGCAAAGAGCTATAAGAAAATCTATCTGTTAGAGATTCAACGCAACTAATGATAGTACAACATGGTACATCAAAAAGGTACACAATCTGTCATATAAAGATATGGCAGAGATCTCAGTCAAAAAGTATTCATAAAATACATACTTAGAATATCGGCTAACTAATTTCAAATTTCATTAATAATGGTAACATAGTTAGCAACTATAAGCGATGATGTAATTGCTGTAAGTCATCTACTAATCAAAGTAAGAAATTTACCGTTAATTGATCGAATTAATATAACCTTAATCAATGAGATAATAGAAGAGATACAACGTAAATCGATAAGACGTAAACCGATGTAACACTTGAGTGCAAACCGATTGTTGTTTGCAGAGTTAATCGAAGTGATCCTTCTAGCACTAATTGAATCAACGCTTAAAGCGTTAATCGATATGTATCTCTAGGTGCTAATCGAAGAGTCAATCGATATAAAACTAGAGTCCATAATCAAATCATTAATCGATGTAAAGCTTATAATGGTAATCGATACAGCTAATCGATTGAAGACTTAAAGCAGTAATCAAAAAGCTAATCGATATAAGAGTTACAGTGCAACCAATACTTGGCTAACATTAGTAATCGAATCGCCACTTCAAACGTTAACTGATGTAGATGTGTTAATCGAAGAAAAGTTCAAGATATTATTCGATATAACACTTAGCAATTTTCTTATAGAACATAATCGATTAAACTTGAATACAGTTAGCAATAGAAAATAACTAAAGTTTTGTTATCACCAAAATATGCTACAAATTACTCGACAATCTCCCTTTTTTTGGTAATCACAAAACTTATAAGACTATCAATTCAGAGGAAATATAGAATCAAGATTCATTACTGAAAAATAGAACTCATAAATTATTGCTGAAAATAAGAGCTAATGTGTCAGAGCTAAAAAAATAAGACTTAATGTATCATGGCTCAAAATAATAAAGATCTGATGCATCCGAGCTAGAGTATCAGAGCAAAAGTTATGGGAAAACTACTCATGCTAGCTAATTTCAAACTTATTTCTCCCCCTTTCTAATGTAAACGAATAATGCTATGAATGTTGGATAGCGTATTTCTCCCCTTTTTTTTCAATCACACAGAAAGATAATATACACATATCAATAAAAATTGTGGAAGGAAATATATAAATATTGAGAAAAGCAATAAGATCCAAGAAAGTTTAGAGTATAATTATAAGAAGTTGGAAGGAAAGATATATATCTATTAATGAAGAGCAAGATCATTCATTCAAGAAGTGCAATAAAAGGAAAGGTCCACTACACACGATTTGGTTTGTACATAAAATGATCTTTATTAAATGAAAGAAATTTGATTACAAAAGAGTTGCTCCTATTGAGGGTGTATAACAAAAAAAAAAAAAAAAAGATACAAAATAGTTTGGTGTCTAAAAAGAATCAAGTGGAAAGAATTTCAACACTAGCGATGTTGATTCTCTCTCTTAATCTTTTACTCTCCCTCACTTTGCGGCTCCTCCTTTGGTGGGCTTTCAGTCTTTATTTTCTCCTTAAGTAGGCTCAGCTTTGAGTCTTGCCCCTCTCTGTTGTGTTTGTAACAGGAGTTCTTCACCCTGTTAGCAGCATCACATAATACGAGGTGCAACACTCATTCGGGGAAGGTGAGACTTCCATTCTCATGTGGCCCAATGTTGTAATATATAGGATCTTCCACCAGAATATCTAGATAGTGTGTGGAGGAATCCACCAACATGGATGAGAATGGCAGCTCTATATGGATGGTATGTAGAGAAACTAACTTAGAGATTAGGTAGATAGCCAATGACCCAGTATGATGAACTCGTCCAAAGCTGGTTAAGGTAGATTTCATCTCCTCCATAGTCTTTGCTCCACACATATCTAAAAGCACAATAAAGCTTCGTCGGTGTAGAACACTAGACGACTGAAGAAGGATACATGATTGCTAAACATGATTTAGGAGAAGCTAGATAACGAAGATGAAGCTGAGGAAATGTTTCTCAGAAATTCTAGACGAAAGGCTTGCTTAAGAATGTCTACTAAGTAGCTCATAGTTGATACACAAGTGACCATGGAGTTGAGTTACGTAGGCCTTTTATAGATCAGGAAAACCAAAAACAAATATATCCACTCGTACAAGGGGTCACAAGAAAGAAGAGATGAAAAGAAGTGAAATAGACTAATCAATCTAGACTAATCAAGTCAGACTGACTCTGTTAGCATGTCAAAAAGTTACTGTCAAATTGACAGATTCGATTATGAATAAATTGAAGTTTCATTGAGATATAAAATGATGCTGACTTGATGTATTTGATTAGCCGGAGATTCAAAGATACACCCAGGCAACCCGTGAATTGATATCATAGATAATGAATCTTTGTTTAGATAGATCACATAGAACAATCAATTAGATGGATCTAACCACAATTAGCATCACCACGGTCGGGCAATCGAACACAGGTTCAGAACTGAATGACTAGTCAGACCAATCTGAATGACGAGTCGGACCAATCCCTCTTTCATGCTTTGGACTTCATTTTCCACCCATACTTGCTGGCTAGAGCGGGAGAAGGCGAGGAGAGAGTTATTCTTCGCCGACTCGATTCATCAAGACAGACCTACTCTGTTAATCGAGTACCGCATCTAGTGAGGGATATAGTAGCCGAATCGGTTAATCGAAGACTGGTAATCCACACGAATCTCTGACTTACTAACCCGACACAAAGAACGAGGATCGCTAAGCCGAGTCTCTGTCTCAAGAACGCAGCTAGAAACTAAACCGCTTCCGTGTGTTAGAGCTATTGTCCCTAACCCGAGGTTTGATCCCTACATTGCGCAGCTTGTCTTGACAGAGTCGGCCCTAGTTACTCACTTTCCTCCCTTTTTGAGGATTTGAGCAATTGTTGTTTCTCTACCCCTTGTGCTCGTTCTATGAGAAGCCAGATATTATTAGACCCGGGTTAACAACCTTAAAATAAAAGGCTTACTCTTCATTCCTCTGGAGATTGTACCTCGCATGAGGCGCTCTTCCAATTCTATCGGCCGTTCGCCTAATGATTTACAAATATTTTTCCAGCATTAGGCAGAAGCTAGGCAAACTACCGGGGATGACCACATTCTTTTGTGCCAAATAATTCTTCACGGTCGGCTGACTCTACGGCCGTTGTTCGGATCTTCCTAAGTTCTCACTTACTCAATGGCGCAGCTATTCAAAGCAATCCACCCAAGAAAGCAGTCGTCAAGCCAGATGCAGATGAAATGCAAATGAATACGCCAAGCGACATTCATACACACCAGGAAAGCCTAAGCTACTTTGAAGCCTATCTCTCCTTTTCTTTTCAAGCAATCAATGCCACTAAGCAAACTAGGTAAACCGTCCTAAGCGGGGACCCGCCCGACTTCCGAGGGTCAAGAGCTCAATCAAACCCTGATCCGGCTGCTCCGAAAAATATTGGCTTAATAACGCCAATTGCTATCATGAAAACGCCAATTGCTACCATAGTAGCCGCATGAATCGAAACGGATACTGGAGTGGGACCCTCCATTGCATCGGGTGACCAAGTATGCAATCCTATATGTGCAGATTTCCCAGCAGCACCAATAAGAATTAGAATACAAATAACAGTTGTGGCATTCAATCTCCTATTGCGAGAAATCCAAGAATTTTTGGGCGCAAAGTCGTTGTAAAGTCTACTGTTTAAAAGAGAGTAAAACGACTCGCAATTCCTGAAGCTAATCCAAAATCACCCACTCGATTGACAGGCATAGCTTTTGTAGCTACTTTATCTGCCTAAGGTCGTGTGAACTAGAAATGAATTAACAAATATGAACCAAGACCTACTCCCTCTCGTACCAGGAATACTTAAAGAGAGTTATCTCCAGTCACCAACACGGGCATAAAAAAAAGTAGGAATTATAAATCACACATAAATCAAGCGGATCCTCCGACATATATGAAATGGAATAAAAATGGACCAAGCTACTTATGGATCTAACCACAATTAGCATCACCACGGTCGGGCTATCGAACACATGTTCAGAACTGAATGACTAGTCGGACCAATCAGAATGACGAGTTGGACCAATCCCTCTTTCATGCTTTGGACTTCATTTTCCACCCATACTTGCTGGCTAGAGCGGGAGAAGGCGAGGAGAGAGCTATTCTTCGCCAACTCGATTCATCAAGACAGACCTACTCAGTTAAACGAGTACCACATCTAGTGAGAGATATAGTAGCCGAATCGGTTAATCGAAGACTGGTAATCCTCCCGAATCTCTGACTTACTAACCCGACTCAAAGAACGAGGATCGCTAAGCCGAGTCTCTGACTTACTAACCCGACTCAAAGACAAGCATCGCTAAGCCGAGTCTCTGACTTACTAACCCGACTCAAAGACAAGCATCGCTAAGCCGAGTCTCTGTCTCAAGACCGCAGCCAGAAACTAAACCGCTTCCGTGTGTTAGAGTTATTGCCCCTAACCCGAGGTTTGATCCCAACATTGCGCAGCTTGTCTTGACAGAGCCGGCCCTAGTTACTCACTTTCCTCCCATTTTGACGATTTGAGCAATTGTTGTTTCTCTACCCCTTGTGCTCGTTCAATGAGAAGCCAGATATTATTAGACCCGGGTTAACGACCTTAAAATAAAAGGCTTACTCTTCATTCCTCTGCAGATTGTACCTCGCATGAGGCGCTCTTCCAATTCTATCGGCCGTTCGCCTAATGATTTACAAATATTTTTCCAGCATTAGGCAGAAGCTAGGCAAACTACCGGGGATGACCACATTCTTTTGTGCCAAATAATTCTTCACGGTCTGCTGACTCTACGGCCGTTGTTCGGATCTTCCTAAGTTCTCACTTACTCAATGGCGCAGCTATTCAAAGCAATCCACCCAAGAAAGCAGTCATCAAGCCAGATGCAGATGAAATGCAAATGAATACGCCAAGCGACATTCATACACACCAGGAAAGCCTAAGCTACTTTGAAGCCTATCTCTCCTTTTCTTTTCAAGCAATCAATGCCGCTAAGCAAACTAGGTAACCCGTCCTAAGAGGGGACCCGCCCGACTTCCGAGGATCGAGAGTTCAATCAAACCCTGATCTGGCTGCTCCGAAAAATACTGGCTTAATAACGCCAATTGCTACCATGAAAACGCCAATTGCTACCATAGTAGCCGCATGAATCGAAAGGGATACTGGAGTGGGACCGTCCATTGCATCGGGTGACCAAGTATGCAACCTATATGTGCAGATTTCCCAGCAGCACCAATAAGAAGTAGAATACAAATAAGAGTTATGGCATTCAATCTCCTACAGCGAGAAATCCAATAATTTTTGGCGCAAAGTGGTTGTAGAGTCTACTGTTTAAAAGAGAGTAAAACGACTCGCAATTCCTAAAGTTAATCCAAAATCACCAACTCGATTGACAGGTATAGCTTTTGTAGCTACTTTATCTGCCTAAGGTCGTGTGAACTAGAAATGAATAAACAAATATGAACCAAGACCTACTCCCTCTCGTATAAGGAATACTTAAAGAGAGTTATCTCCAGTCACCAACACGGGCATGAAAAAAAGTAGGAATTATAAATCACACATAAATCGAGCGGATCCTCGGACATATATGAAATGGAATAAAAATGGACCCAGCTACTTATGGACCTAACCACAATTAGCATCACCACGGTCGGCCTATCGAACACAGGTTCAGAACTGAACGACGAGTCGGACCAATCTGAATGACGAGTCGGACCAATTCCTCTTTCATGCTTTGGACTTCATTTTCCACCCATGCTTGCTGGCTAGAGCGGGAGAAGGTGAGGAGAAAGCTATTCTTCGCCGACTCAATTCATCAAGACAGACCTACTCTGTTAACCGAGTACCGCACCTAGTGAGATATATAGTAGCCGAATCGGTTAATCGAAGACTGGTAATCCACCCGAATCTCTGACTTACTAACCCGACTCAAAGAACGAGGATCGCTAAGCCGAGTCTCTGTCTCAAGACCGCGGCTAGAAACTAAACCGCTTCAGTGCGTTAGAGCTATTGTCCCTAACCCGAGGTTTGATCCCTACATTGCGCAGCTTGTCTTGAAAGAGTCGGCCCTAGTTACTCACTTTCCTCCCTTTTTGACGATTTGAGCAATTGTTCTTTCTCTACCCTTTGTGCTCGTTCTATTAGACGCCAGATATCATTAGACCCGGGTTAACGACCTTAAAATAAAAGGCTTACTCTTCATTCCCCTGGAGATTGTATCTCGCATAAGGCGCTCTTCCATTTCTATCTGCCTTTCACCTAATGATTTACTAATGTTTTTCCAGCATCAGGCATAAGCAAGGCAAATTACCGGGGATGACCACATTCTTTAGTGCCAAATAATTCTTCACGGTCGGCTGACTCCACGGCCGTTGTTCGGATCTTTCTAAATTCTCACTTACTCAATGGCGTAGCTATTCAAAGGAATCCACCCAAGAAAGCAGTCGTCAAGCCAGATGCAGATGAAATGCAAATGAATTCGCCAAGCGACATTCATACACACCAGGAAAGCCTAAGCTACTTTGAAGCCTATCTCTCCTTTTCTTTTCAAGCTATCAATGCCGCTAAGCAAACTAGGTAACCCGTCCTAAGAGGGGACCCGCCCGGCTTCCGATGGTCGAGAGCTCAATCAAACCCTGATCCGGCTGCTCCGAAAAATATTGGCTTAATAACGCAAATAGCTACCATGAAAACGCCAATTGCTACCATAGTAGCTGCATGAATCGAAACGGATACTGGAGTGGGACCCTCCATTGCATCGGGTGACCAAGTATGCAATCCTATATGTGCAGATTTCCCAACAACACCAATAAGAAGTAGAATACAAATAAGAGTAATGGCATTCAATCTCCTACTGCGAGAAATCCAAGAATTTTTGGGCGCAAAGTCGTTGTAGAGTCTACTGTTTAAAAGAGAGTAAAATGACTCGCAATTCCTGAAGCTAATCCAAAATCACCTACTCGATTTACAGATATAACTTTTGTAGCTACTTTATCTGCCTAAGGTCGTGTGAACTAGAAATGAATTAACAAATATGAACCAAGACCTACTCCCCCTCGTATAAGGAATACTTAAAGAGAGTTATCTCTAGTCACCAACACTGGCATAAAAAAAAGTAGGAATTATAAATCACACATAAATCGAGCGGATCCACAGACATATATGAAATGGAATAAAAATGGACCCAGCTACTTATGGATCTAACCACAATTACCATCACCACGGTCGGCCAATCGAACACAGGTTCAAAACTGAATGACGAGTCGGACCAATCTGAATGACGAGTCAGACCAATCCCTCTTTCATGCTTTGGACTTCATTTTCCACCCTTGCTTGCTGGCTAGAGCGAGAGAAGGCGAGGAGAGAGCTATTCTTCGCCGACTCGATTCATCAAGACATACCTACTCCATTAACCGAGTACCGCATCTAGTGAGAGATATAGTAGCTGAATCGGTTAATCGAAGACTAGTAATCCACCCGAATATCTGACTTACTAACTTGACTAAAAGAACGAGGATCGCTAAGCCGAGTCTCTGTCTCAAGACCGCAGCTAGAAACGAAACCGCTTCCGTGTTTTAGAGCAATTGCCCCTAACCCGAGGTATGATCCCTACATTGCGCAGCTTGTCTTGACAGAGTCGGCCCTAGTTACTCACTTTCCTCCCTTTTTGACGATTTGAGCAATTGTTCTATCTCTACCCCTTGTGCTCGTTCTATCAGACGCCATATATTATTAGACCCGTGTTAACGACCTTAAAATAAAAGGCTTACCCTTCATTCCTCTGGAGATTGTATCTCACATGAGGCGCTCTTCCATTTCTATCTGCCTTTCGCCTAATGATTTACTAATATTTTTCCAGCATCAGGCAGAAGCTAGGCAAACTACCGGGGATAACCACATTCTTTTGTGCCAAATAATTCTTCACAGTCGACTTACTCCACGGCCGTTGTTCGGATCTTTCTAAATTCTCACTTACTCAATGGCGTAGCCTTTCAAAGCAAACCACCCAAGAAAGCAGTCGTCAAGCCAGATGCAGATGAAATGCAAATGAATTCACCAAGCTACTTTCATACCCACTAGGAAAGCCTAGCTACTTTGAAGCTTATCTCTCCTTTTCTTTTCAAGCAATCAATGCAGCTAAGCGAACTAGGTAACCCGACCTAAGATGGGACCTGCCCGACTTCCGAGGGTCGAGAGCTCAATCAAACCCTGATCCGGCTGCTCCGAAAAATACTGGCTTAATAACACCAATTGCTATCATGAAAATGCCAATTGCTACCATAGTAGCCTCATGAATCGAAACGGATATTGGAGTGGGACCCTCCATGGCATCGGGTGACCAAGTATGCAATCCTATATGTGCAGATTTCCCAGTATCACCAATAAGAAGTAGAATAAAAATAAGAGTTATGGCATTCAATCTGCTATTGTGAGAAATCCAAGAATTTTTGGGCGCAAAGTCGTTGTAGATTCTACTGTTTAAAAGAGAGTAAAACAACTCGTAAATCCTGAAGCTAATCCAAAATCACCTACTCGATTGACAAGTATAGCTTTTGTAGCTACTTTATCTGCCTAAGGTCGTGTGAACTAGAAATGAATTAACAAATATGAACCAAGACCTACTCCCTCTCGTATCAGGAATACTTAAAGAGAGTTATCTACAGTCACCAACACTGCCCTAAAAAAAAGTAGGAATTATAAATCACACATAAATCGAGCGGATCCTCGGACATATATGAAATGGAATAAAAATGGACCGAGCTACTTATGGATCTAACCACAATTAGCATCAACGGTCGGGCTATCGAATACAGGTTCAGAACTTAATCACGAGTCGGACCAATCTAAATGACGAGTCGAACAAATCCCTCTTTCATGCTTTGGACTTCATTTTCCACCCACGCTTGCTGGCTAGAGTGGGAGAAGGCGAGGAGAGAGCTATTCTTCGTCGACTCGATTCATCAAGACAGACCTACTCTGTTAATCGAGTACCGCATCTAGTGAGAGATATAGTAGCCGAATCGGTTAATTGAACACTGGTAATCCACCCGAAGCTCTTACTCACTAACCCGACTCAAAGAACGAGGATCGCTAAGGCGAGTCTCTGTCTCAAGACCTTAGCTAGAAACTAAACCGCTTCCGTGCGTTAGAGCTATTGTCCCTAACCCGAGGTTTGATCCCTACATTGCGCAGCTTGTGTTGACAGAGTCGGACCTAGTTACTCACTTTCCTCCCTTTTCCACGATTTGAGCAATTGTTGTTTCACTACCCCTTGTGCCCGTTCTATGAGAGCCCAGATATTATTAGACCCGAGTTAACGACCTTAAAATAAAAGGCTTACTCTTCATTCCTCTGGAGATGGTACCTCGCATGAGGCGCTCTTCCATTTCTATCTGCCTTTCACCTAATGATTTACTAATATTTTTCCAGCATCAGGCAGAAGCTAGGCAAACTACCGGGGATAACCACATTCTTTTGTGCCAAATAATTCTTCACAGTCGACTTACTCCACGGCCGTTGTTCGGATCTTTCTAAATTCTCACTTACTCAATAGCGTAGCCTTTCAAAGCAAACCACCCAAGAAAGCAGTCGTCAAGCCAGATGCAGATGAAATGCAAATGAATTCGCCAAGCTACTTTCATACCCACTAGGAAACCCTAGCTACTTTGAAGCTTATCTCTCCTTTTCTTTTCAAGCAATCAATCCAGCTAAGCGAACTAGGTAACCCGACCTAAGAGAGGACCCGCCCGACTTCCGAGGGTCGAGAGCTCAATCAAACCCTGATCTGGCTGCTCCGAAAAATACTGGCTTAATAACGCCAATTGCTATCATGAAAATGCCAATTACTACCATATTAGCCGCATGAATCGAAACGGATATTGGAGTGGGACCCTGCATTGCATCGGGTGACCAAGTATGCAATCCTATATATGCAGATTTCCCAGTAGCACCAATAAGAAGTAGAATACAAATAAGAGTTATGGCATTCAATCTCCTATTGCGAGAAATCCAAGAATTTCTGGGCGCAAAGTCGTTGTAGATTCTACTGTTTAAAAGAGAGTAAAACGACTCGCAATTCCTGAAGCTAATCCAAAATCACCTACTCGATTGACAGGTATAGCTTTTGTAGCTACTTTATCTGCCTAAGGTCGTGTGAACTAGAAATGAATTAACAAATATGAACCAAGACCTACTCCCTCTCGTATCAGAAATATTTAAAGAGAGTTATCTCCAGTTACCAACACTGCCCTAAAAAAACTAGGAATTATAAATCACACATAAATCGAGCGGATCCTCAGACATATATGAAATGGAATAAAAATGGACCGAGCTACTTATGGATCAAACCACATTAGCATCACCACGGTCGGGCTATCGAACACAGGTTCAGACCTGAACGACGAGTCGGACCAATCTGAATGACGCGTCGGACCAATTCCTCTTTCATGCTTTGGACTTCATTTTCCACCCATGCTTCCTCGCTAGAGCGGGAGAAGGCGAGGAGAAAGTTATTCTTCGCCGACTCGATTCATCAAGACAGACCTACTCTGTTAACCGAGTACCGCATCTAGTGAGAGATATAGTAGCTGGATCGGTTAATCGAAGATTGGAAATCCACCCGAATCTCTGACTTACTAACCCGACTCAAAGAACGAGGATCACTAAGCCGAGTCTCTGTCTCAAGACCGCAACTAGAAACTAAACCGCTACCGTAGTTAGAGCTATTGTCCCTAACCCGAGGTTGGATCCCTACATTGCGCAGCTTGTCTAGACAGAGTCGGCCCTAGTTACTAACTTTCCTCCCTTTTTGACGATTTGAGCAATTGTTGTTTCTCGACCCATTGTGCTCGTTCTATGAGACGCCAGATATTATTAGACCCGGGTTAACGACCTTAAAATAAAAGGCTTACTCTTCATTCCTCTGGAGATTGTATCTCGCATGAGGCGCTCTTCCATTTCTATCTCCCTGTCGCCTAATGATTTACTAATATTTTTCCAGCAACGGGCAAAAGCTAGGCAAACTACCGGGGATGACCACATTCTTTTGTGCCAAATAATTCTTCACGGTCAGCTGACTCCACGGCCGTTGTTCGGATCTTTCTAAATTCCCACTTACTCAATCGCGTAGCTATTCAAAGCAATCCACCCAAGAAAGCAGTCGTCAAGCCAGATGCAGATGAAATGCAAATGAATTCGCCAAGCTACTTTCATAACCACCAGGAAAGCCTAGCTACTTTGAAACCTATCTCTCCTTTTCTTTTCAAGCAATCAACGCAGTTAAGCGAACTAGGTAACCCGACGAAAGAGGGGTCCCGCCCGACTTCCGAGGGTCGAGAGCTCAATCAAACCCTGATCCGGCTACTCCGAAAAATACTAGCTTAATAATGCCAATTGCTACCATGAAAACGCCAGTTGCTACCATAGTAGCCGCATGAATTGAAACGGATGCTGGAGTGGGACCCTCGATTGCATCGGGTGACCAAGTATGCATTCCTATATGTGCAGATTTCACAGCAGCACCAATAAGAAGTAGAATACAAATAAGAGTTATGGCATTCAATCTCCTATTGCGAGAAATCCAAGAATTTTTGGGCGCAAAGTTGTTGTAGAGTCTACTGTTTAAAAGAGAGTAAAATGACTCGCAACTCCAGAAGCTAATCCAAAATTACCTACACGATTAACAGGCATAGCTTTTGTAGCTACTTTATCTACCTAAGGTCGTGTGAACTAGAAATGAATTAACAAATATGAACTTAGACCTACTCCCTTTCATACCAGGAATAGTTAAAGAGAGTGATATCCAGTCACCAACACTGGCATAAAAAAAAGTAGGAATTATAAATCACACAAAAATCGAGCGGATCCTCCCCCATATATGAAATGGAATAAAAATGGACCAAGCTACTTATGGATCTAACCACAATTACCATCACCACGGTCGGCCAATCGAACACAGGTTCAAAACTGAATGACGAGTCGGACCAATCTGAATGACGAGTCAGACCAATCCCTCTTTCATGCTTTGGACTTCATTTTCCACCCTTGCTTGCTGGCTAGAGCGAGAGAAGGCGAGGAGAGAGCTATTCTTCGCCGACTCGATTCATCAAGACAGACCTACTCTGTTAATTGAGTACCGCATCTAGTGAGAGATATAGTAGCCGAATCAGTTAATCGAAGACTGGTAATCCACCCAAATCTCTAACTTACTAACCTGACTCAAACAACGAGCATCGCTAAGCCGAGTCTCTGTCTCAAGACCGCAGCTAGAAACTAAACCGCTTCCGTGCGTTAGAGCTATTGTCCCTAACCCCAGGTTTGATCCCCACATTGCGCAGCTTGTCTTGACAGAGTCGGCCCTAGTTACTCACTTTCCTCCCTTTTGACGATTTGAGCAATTGTTCATTCTCTACCCCATGTGCTCGTTCTACGAGACGCTAGATATTATTAGACTCGGGTAAACGACCTTAAAATAAAAGGCTCACTCTTCATTCCTCTGGAGATTGTATCTCGCATAAGGCGCTCTTCCATTTCTATCTGCCTTTTGCCTATTCATTTACTAATATTTTTCCAGCATCAGGCAGAAGCAAGGCAAACTACCGGGGATGACCACATTCTTTTGTGCCAAATAATTCTTCACGGTCGGCTGACTCCACGGCCGTTGTTCGGATCTTTCTAAATTCTCACTTACTCAATGGCGTAGCTATACAAAACAATCCACCCAAGAAAGCAGTCGTCAAGCCAGATGCAGATGAAATGAAAATGAATTCGCCAAGCTACTTTCATACCCACTAGGAAAGCCTAGCGACTTTCAAGCCTATCTCTCCTTTTCTTTTCAAGCAATCAATGCAGCTACGTGAACTAGGTAACCCGACCTAAGAGGGGACCCGCCCAACTTCCGAGGGTCGAGAGCTCAATCAAACCCTGATCCGGCTGCTCCGAAAAGTACAAGCTTAATAACGCCAATTGCTATCATGAAAACGCCAATTGCTACCATAGTAGCCGCATAAGTCGAAACGGATACTGGAGTGGGACCCTCCATTGCATCGGGTGACCAAGTATGCAATCCTAGATGTGCAGATTTCCCAACAGCACCAATAAGAAGTAGAATACGAAAAATATTGGCTTAATAACGCAAATAGCTACCATGAAAACGCCAATTGCTACCATAGTAGCTGCATGAATCGAAACGGATACTGGAGTGGGACCCTCCATTGCATCGGGTGACCAAGTATGCAATCCTATATGTGCAGATTTCCCAACAACACCAATAAGAATTAGAATACAAATAAGAGTAATGGCATTCAATCTCCTACTGCGAGAAATCCAAGAATTTATGGGCGCAAAGTCGTTGTAGAGTCTATTGTTTAAAAGAGAGTAAAACGACTCGCAATTCCTGAAGCTAATCTAAAATCACCTACTCGATTGACAGGCATAGCTTTTGTAGCTACTTTATCTGCCTAAGGTCGTGTGAACTCGAAATAAATTAATAAATATGAACCAAGACCTACTCCCTCTCGTATCAGGAATACTTAAAGAGAGTTATTTCCAGTCACGAACACTGGCATGAAAAAAACTAGGAATTATAAATCACACATAAATCGAGCGGATCCTCAGACATATATGAAAGGGAATAAAAATGGACCAAGCTACTTATAGATCAAACCATAATTAGTATCACCACGGTCGAGCTATCGAACACAGGTTCAGAACTGAATGACGAGTCGGACCAATCCCTCTTTCATACTTTGGACTTCATTTTCCACCCATGCTTACTGGCTAGAGCAGGAGAAGGCAAGGAGAGAGCTATTCTTCGCCGACTCGATTCATCAAGACAGACCTACTCTCTTAATCGAGTACTACATCTAGTGAGAGGTATAGTAGCCGAATCGGTTAATTGAAGACTGGTAATCCACCCGAATCTCTAACTTACTAACCCAACTCAAAGAACGAGGATCGCTAAGCCGAGTCTCTGTCTCAAGACTGCAGCTAGAAACTAAACCGCTTCCGTGCGTTAGAGCTATTGTCCCTAACCCGAGGTTAGATCCCAACATTGCGCAGCTTGTGTTGACAGAGTCGGCCCTAGTTACTCACTTTCCTCCCTTTTTGACGATTTGAGCAATTGTTGTTTCTCTACCCCTTGTGCTCCTTCTATGAGACGCCAGATATTATTAGACCCTGGTTAACGACCTTAAAATAAAAGGCTTACTCTTCATTCCTCTGGAGATTATATCTCGCATGAGGCGCTCTTCCATTTCTATCTGCCTTTCGCCTAATGATTTACTAATATTTTTCCAGTATCAGGCATAAGCTAGGCAAATTACCGGGGATGACCACATTCTTTTGTACCAAATAATTCTTCACAGTCGGCTAACACCACGGCCGTTATTCGGATCTTTCTAAATTCTCACTTACTCAATGGCGTAGCTATTCAAAGCAATCCACCCAAGAAAGCAGTCGTCAAGCCAGATGCAGATGAAATGCAAATGAATTCGCCAAGCTACTTTCATACCCACCAGGAAAGCCTAGCTACTTTGAAGCCTATCTCTCCTTTTCTTTTCAAGCAATCAATTCAGCTAAGCGAACTAGGTAACCCGACCTAAGAGGGGACCCGCCCGACTTCTGAGGGTCGAGAGCTCAATCAAACGCTGATCCGGCTGCTCCGAAAAATACTGCTACCATGAGAATGCCAATTGCTACCATAGTTGACGCATGAATCGAAACGGATACTGGAGTGGGACCCTCCATTGCATCAGGTGACCAAGTATGCAATCCTATATGTGCAGATTTCCCAGCAACACCAATAAGAAGTAGAATACAAATAAGAGTTATGGCATTCAATCTCCGATTGTGAGAAAATCCAAGAATTTCTGGGTGCAAAGTCGTTGTAGAGTCTACTGTTAAAAGAGAGTAAAACGACTCGCAATTCCTGAAGCTAATCCAAAATCACCTACTCGATTGACAGGCATAGCTTTTGTAGCTACTTTATCTGCCTAAGGTCGTGTGAACTAGAAATGAATTAACAAATATGAACCAAGACCTACTCCCTCTCGTACCAGGAATACTTAAAGAGAGTTATTTCCAATCACCAACATTGGCATAAAAAAAGTAGGAATTATAAATCACACAAAAATCGAGCCGATCCTCGGACATATATGAAATGGAGTAAAAATGGACCGTGCTACTTATGGATCTTAGCACAATTAGCATAACCACGGTCGGGCTATCGAACACAAGTTCAGAACTGAATGACGAGTCGAACCAATCTGAACGACGAGTCGGACCAATCCCTCTTTCATGCCTTGGACTTCATTTTCCACCCATGCTTGGTGGCTAGAGCGGGAGAAGGCGAGGAGAGAGCTATTCTTCGTCGACTCGATTCATCAAGACAGACCTACTCTGTTAATCGAGTACCGCTTCTAGTGAGAGATATAGAAGCCGAATCGGTTAATCGAAGACTGGTAATGCTCCCGAATCTCTGACTTACTAACCCGACTCAAAGAACGAGGATCGCTAAGCCGAGTCTCTGTCTAAACCGCTTCCGTGCGTTAGAGCTATTGTCCCTAACCCGAGGTTTGATCCCTACATGGCACAGCTTGTGTTGACAGAGTCGGCCCTAGTTACTCGCTTTCCTCCCTTTTTGACGATTTGAGCAATTGTTCTTTCTCTACCCCTTGTGCTCGTTCTATAAGACGCCAGATATTATTAGACCCGGGTTAACGCCCTTAAAATAAAAGGCTTACTCTTCATTCCTCTGGAGATTGTATCTCGCATGAGGCAATCTTGCATTCCTATGTGCCTTTCGCCTAATGATTTACTAATATTTTTCCAACATCAGGCAGAACCTAGGAAAATTACCGGGGATGACCACATTCTTTTGTGCTAAATAATTCTTCACGGTCGGCTGACTCCACGACCATTGTTCGGATCTTTCTAAATTCTAACTTACTCAATGGCGTAGCTATTCAAAGCAATCCACCAAAGAAAGCATTCGTCAAGCCAGACGCAAATGAAATGCAAATGAATTCGCCAAGCTACTTTCATACCCACCAGGAAAGCCTAGCTACTTTGAAGCCTATCTCACCTTTTCTTTTCAAGCAATCAATGCAGCTAAGCGAACTAGGTAACCCAACCTAAGAGGGGACCCGCCCGACTTCCGAGGGTCGAGAGCTCAATCAAACATTGATACGGCTGCTCCGAAAAATACTGGCTTAATAACACCAATTGCTATCAAGAAAACGCCAATTGCTACCATAGTAGCCGCATGAATCGAAACGGATACTGGAGTGGGACCCTCCATTGCATCGGGTGACCAAGTATGCAATCCTATATGTGCAGATTTCCCAGCAACACCAATAAGAAGTAGAATACAAATAAGAGTTATGGCATTCAATCTCCTATTGCGAGAAATCCAAGAATTTCTGGGTGCAAAGTCGTTGTAGAGTCTACTGTTTAAAAGAGAGTAAAACGACTCGCAATTCCTGAAGCTAATCCAAAATCACCTACTCGATTGACATGCATAGCTTTTGTAGCTACTTTATCTGCCTAAGGTCGTGTGAACTAGAAATGAATTAACAAATATGAACCAAGACCTACTCCCTCTTGTACCAGGAATACTTAAAGAGAGTTATTTCCAGTCACCAACACTGGCATAAAAAAAAGTAGGAATTATAAATCACACATAAATCGAGCAGATCCTCGGACATATATGAAATGGAATAAAAATGGACCGAGCTACTTATGGATCTAACCACAATTAGCAACACCACGGTCGGGCTATCAAATACAGGTTCAGAACTTAAAGACGAGTCGGACCAATCTGAATGACGAGTCGGACCAATCCCTCTTTCATGCTTTGGACTTCATTTTCCACCCATGCGTCCTGGCTAGAGCGGGAGAAGGCGAGGAGAGAGCTATTCTTCGCCGACTCGATTCATCAAGACAGACCTACTGCGTTAATCGAGTACCGCATCTAGTGAGAGATATAGTAGCCGAACACTGGTAATCCACCCAAATCTCTGACTCACTAACCCGACTCAAAGAACAAGGATCACTAAGGCGAGTCTCTATCTCAAGACCTCAGCTAGAAACTAAACCACTTCCGTGTGTTAGAGCTATTGTCCCTAACCCGAGGTTTGATCCCTACATTGCGCAGCTTGTGTTGACAAAGTCGGACCTAGTTACTCACTTTCCTCCCTTTTCCACGATTTGAGCAATTGTTGTTTCACTACCCCTTGTGCTCGTTCTATGAGACGCCAGATATTATTAGACCCGGGTTAACGACCTTAAAATAAAAGGCTTACTCTTCATTCCTCTGTAGATTGTACCTCGCATGAGGTGCTCTTCCATTTCTATCTGCCTTTCGCCTAATGATTTACTAATATTTTTCCAGCATCGAGCAGAAGCTAGGCAAACTACCAGGGATGACCACATTCTTTTGTGGCAAATAATTCTTCACAGTCGACTGAGTCCACGGCCGTTGTTCGGATCTTTCTAAATTCTCACTTACTCAATGGCGTAGCTATTCAAAATAATCCACCCAAGAAAGCAGTCGTCAAGCCAGATGCAGATGAAATGCAAATGAATTCGCCAAGCGACATTCATACCCACCAGGAAAGCCTAGCTACTTTGAAGCCTATCTCTCCTTTTCTTTTCAAACAATCAATGCAGCTAAGCGAACTAGGTAACCCGACCTAAGAGGGGACCCGCCCGACTTCTGAGGGTCGAGAGCTCAATCAAACCCTGATCCGGCTGCTTCAAAAAATACTGGCTTAATAACGCCTATTGCTATCATGTAAACGCCAATTGCTACCATAGTAGCCGCATGAATCGAAACGGATACTGGAGTGGGACCCTCCATTGCATCGGGTAACCAAGTATGCAATCCTATATGCATATTTCCCAACAGCACCAATAAGAAGTAGAATACAAATAATAGTTATGGCATTCAATCTCCTAATGGGAGAAATCCAAGAATTTCTGGGCGCAAAGCCATTGTAGAGTCTACTGTTTAAAAGAGAGTAAAACGACTCGCAATTCCTGAAGCTAATCTAAAATCACCTACTCGATTGACAGGCATAGCTTTTGTAGCTACTTTATCTACCTAAGGTTGTGTGAACTAGAAATGAATTAACAAATATGAACTAAGACCTACTCCCTCTCGTACCAGGAATACTTAAAGAGAGTTATCTCCAGTCACCAACACTGGCATAAAAAAAAGTAGGAATTATAAATCACACATAAATCGAGCGGATCCTCAGACATATATGAAATGGAATAAAAATGGACCAAGCTACTTATGGACCTAACCACAATGAGCATCAGCACGGTCGGGCTATCGAACACAGGTTCAGAACTAAATGACGAGTCGGACCAATCCCTCTTTCAAGCTTTGGACTTCATTGTCCACCCATGCTTGCTGGCTAGAGCGGGAGAAGGCGAGGAGAGAGCTATTCTTCGCCGACTCGATTCATCAAGACAGACCTACTCTGTTAATCGAGTACCGCATCTAGTGAGAGATATAGTAGCCGAATCGGTTAATCGAAGACTGGTAATCCACCCGAATCTTTGACTTACTAACCCGACTAAAAGAATGAGGATCGCTGAGCTGAGTCTCTGTCTCAAGACCGTAGCTAGAAACTAAACCGCTTCCGTACGTTAGAGCTATTGTCCCTAACCCGAGGTTTGATCCGTGCATTGCGCAACTTGTCTTGACAGAGTCGGCCCTAGTTACTCACTTTCCTCCTTTTTTGACGATTTGAGCAATTGTTGTTTCTCTACCCCTTGTGCTCCTTCTATGAGACGCCAGATATTATTAGACCTGGGTTAACGACCTTAAAATAAAAGGCTTACCCTTCATTCCTCTGGAGATTGTATCTCGCATGAGGCGCTCTTCCATTTCTATCTGCCTTTCGCCTAATGATTTACTAATATTTTTCCAGCATCATGCAGAAGCTAGGCAAATTATCGGGGATGACCACATTCTTTTGTGGCAAATAATTCTTCACGGTCGGCTGAGTGCACGGCCGTTGTTCGGATCTTTCTAAATTCTCACTTACTCAATGGCGTAGCTATTCAAAGCAATCCACGCAAGAAAGCAGTCGTCAAGCCAAATGCAGATGAAATGCAAATGAATTCGCCAAGCGACATTCATACCCACCAAGAAAGCCTAGCTACTTTGAAGCCTATCTCTCCTTTTCTTTTCAAGCAATCAATGCCGCTAAGCGAACTAGGCAACCCGACCTAAGAGGGGACCCGCCCGACTTCCGAGGGTCGAGAGCTCAATCAAACCCTGATCCGGCTGCTCTGAAAAATACTGGCTTAATAACGCCAATTGCTATCATGAAAACGCCAATTGCTACCATAGTATCCGCATGAATCGAAACGGATACTGGAGTGGGACCCTCCATTGCATCGGGTGACCAAGTATGCAATCCTATATGTGCAGATTTCCCAACAGCACCAATAAGAAGTAGAATACAAATAAGAGTTATGGCATTCAATCTCCTATTGTGAGAAATCCAAGAATTTCTGGGCGCAAAGTCGTTGTAGAGTCTACTGTTTAAAAGAGCGTAAAACGACTCGCAATTCCTGAAGCTAATCCAAAATCACCTACTCGATTGACAGGCATAGCTCTTGTAGCTACTTTATCTGCCTAAGGTCGTGTGAACTAGAAATGAATTAACAAATATGAACCAAGACCTACTCCCTCTCGTACCAGGAATACTTAAAGAGAGTTATCTCCAATGTCACCAACACTGGTATAAAAAAAAAGTAGGAATTATAAATCACACATAAATCGAGCGGATCCTCGGACAGATATGAAATGGAATAAAAATGGACCCAGCTACTTATGGATCTAACCACAATTAGCATCACCACGGTCGAGCTATCGAATACAGGTTCAGAACTTAATGATGAGTCGGACCAATCCCTCTTTCATGCTTTGGACTTCATTTTCCACCCATGCTTGCTGGCTAGAGCGGGAGAAGGTGAGGAGAGAGCTATTCTTCGCCGACTTGATTCATCAAGACAGACCTACTCTGTTAATCGAGTACCGCATCTAGTGAGAGATATTGTAGCCGAATCGGTTAATCGAAGACTGGTAATCCACCCGAATCTCCTTCTCCTCCTCCCCTTTTTTTGTTTTGTATTAATGGAGTTTAGCCCATTAAAAACCCCTCTTTGTCCAAGTGTGAATCGGGTGGATTTTCTTAATGGGGAGTTAATGAGGGCTTGGGGGATTCTTAACTAGGTAAGGGGTTAAGAACCCATTAACTCTCCCCTAATTACTCCCCCCTAATTAATCTCTCCCCTCCCCTTTTTATTTTTGTTTTTGAATTTTGAATGAAGAGAGAGAGGGAGAGAACCCCCCACCGGTTCCTCCCTTGGGGGGGAACCGGTGGGGGTCCTCCCCTCTCTCTCTTCCCTTCCTCTTTTTATTTAAACCAAGGGAGAGAGAGAGGGGGGACCACTTGGCCAATTTGTTTTCTTTCCTCTTTTGGAGTTTGCGGAATCTTCCTCTTTGGGTTGCAAATTTTAGTCCTGCTGGACTGATTTTTAGGCCCATTTGGACCTGATATTGGGCTTTGATATCGGGCCCGTATTGGATTTCTTATTGAGCCCCTGTGGGCCTGATATTTGGACCTTCTTTGAGGGTATTTTGGGCCCATTTATTGAAGACTTTTGAGCTGTTTTAGGACCCATTTTCTGCTGCTGTTTAGACAGTTTCTTGTAGATTTTTGGGCCTCCTAGCGGGCCCATTTGGTGGGCTTATTAAGCCGTTTGCGAGACAACTCATCGCAGATTTTGGGGCTGTTTTGGACAGCACCCAAGAGTTTCATCGGGGCTGTTTCGGACCTCTTATCGAAGCCCTTTCAAGGCGCTCTCGCCTAGGTATACTTTCGCCCCCTTTACATCCTTAATGCATTGCATGCATATAATTATATATCCGCATACATATAGGAAGGATCTATATTAACATGGACCTTCATATTGTAGGTGCATGTTCATTTTTTCTTTTCATAACATAAGCTCATATGAATGCGAGCGTATGTCATGCATAGATATTTTTCATTGCACATGCATATTTGGATAATCTTCATCATGCGTGAAATTTTTCGGGTCAACAACCACAAGCTCTTCTCATGGGAATTTAGATAGAGGAAACCCAAACTTTGGAACCCTAGAGAGCAACAAAGCCAAAAAATCTTTTTATGTGCATAAAACGTAGAACCCAGGAAATGCATGTTATCTTAGCATAGATACGGCCCACGGACTAAGAAAATGCAAACCAAATCAGACACAAACATAAATCGGAAAATTGGCAAATATTAGTTCATGCAGTTGTATTACCATTTTAAGCTTTGATTTACGGCATGTCTTAAATTTAATCATTTAAAATTATAAGCATGAGGAAATGTTTTATGCGTTGTTCCTGGTTAAAACTATAACAGGTCTTAAGATCAATTTTCATAAATCAGAAGTGGTTGGTATGCATATGGATGAGGACAGAGTTAAGAGTATTGAGAGATTTGCAGTGTAAAGGGTCTTGATTCCACTTTCCACTCAAATATCTGGGTTTGCCTCTTTCCAATAGGCCTGTGAAAGTGAGAGATTGAGATGACATATTAAAAAATTTGACCAATGGTTAGAAGGATGGAAAGCTAAGCTTCTCTCAGTTGGGGCCAGGTATGTTCTTTCTAAATCAGTCCTTTCTTTTGCAACTTATCATCTATCCATATCCAAAATCCCTAAGACACTGGAAAGAATTATTGAAGCTAGAATAAGTTCCTTTTTTTGGGAATGGAGGGAAAAGGGAGAAGAGAGGACTGGATCTAATCAGTTGGAATAAAGTATGCCCTAGTATAGATCAAGTGGGTGTTGGGCTTGTTAAAGTTAAGAGTCTTTTAATAAGGCTCTTTTAGCCAAGTGGTTGTGGAGGTTAGGAGAGGAAAGAGATCCATAGTGGGTGCAAGTTGCTAAGGAGAAATATTACCCCTCTTTTCAAGATGGATTCTTGTCCATCCTAGGATCCATAATCTGTCATCAGTATGAACATAGTTAGTACAATGGATATTCTTGCTCAGGGGGTCAATCTTCAATTGGGCAATGGAGAAACTATTAACTTTTGGGAGACAAATGGTGCACTAATAATGCATTTGCTCTTCAGTTTAGTAATTTGTATCCTATTGCGATGGACAAAGAGAAATCAGTTGCACAGATTTTCTCTCCTCAAAACAGTGCTCACTAGAATATTCGACTGAGAAAGGAGCCAACAGATCTAAGACCGGATGGGTTGGTTACTTTGTTGAAAGCTGTTAATGAGGTGAGAATTTCATCTACCTAAGAAGATTAAGTCAAGACTTTAACTCTGCTTTTGACATCCTAAGAAGGGTTTTCAGTTTGGTAAGGAAGCAGGGAAGATCAGTGGGGATCACTATCATCAATGATTCCGCTGTGTTGCAAATGGCCAGTCAAGGGAGCAGTCTTATTTCTTGATATGTCAGATGCTATTTTAGTGTCTCATTGTATTCTCTATTTTACCATCTTAGTACAGTAGATCTTTGTTAAGTGTTTCTTTGGAAGATGGGTTTGGAATCTGTAAGGGGAGCTTGTGTGTAATTTCTTTTCTGTTTCAATGAATTGTGACTTTTTAGTCAACTTCAAAAAAAAAAAAAAAAAAATGTTCTATGCATCATTTTGTTTACATTCTAAACTGATACCCCACATGGTTCTACGTGATTAATAAACAACTAAATTGCCCAGTTTGCGGAAGGGTTGATGAACCCGAAATAAAGCATAAGCTTATTTAACTCAATCATTTACAACTATAAAATAAATTAAATCAAAGAACACCTAAACTGGCATCTGGCTCGTACTTTTTCAGTATATGATTCCACAGCTGAAACACATAATACATCACGGGTATGTCCTCTCATATACAATATATCAAATAGTTAAGACAAAGCAAATGTTTGCATGTCCTAGCACAAAAGCAGAGGATAGTTGGCATATGATTGAATGAAATAATTTAAAACAAAAACAATGTATCGTCCTAAACCAAAAGCAGAAGATAGTTGGTATATTATCGAATGAAATCATGCAAGGTACTGTGAGGACTAGCATATGGAGAAGAAATACATTAGCATTTTCATAATCTTTTGAACCATTCAAAATCAACACCACACAAACATGAAATCTGGCTCACAAGTCCTATCATGACTAGCATGTTGTTCGTCCTAAACCATTCACTATACCCAAAACAACTCAAGGTCGCTCCCAATGGCCTTACACTGGAAGAGCTTTTGATATATTTCATAGAATTAGGTGAAATAAGATGAAGCAGATCATGCAAGGACGGCGATGGCAATAGTGATGGCAGAGGAGATGGCAACAGGGTCGCCCACATGGAGAAATTGGCAGAGAGAAAGAAAGGTGAGGGGTGGATCTGGAGACTGGAGAGGTCGGGCACTGCTCTCTTGAGAACCCCCCGTGAAGGACACCACGATCACTCAATCGACCACAAGAACCCCAAATTCCCAGCAAATCAAAGAGGAACGCAGGTTGAAAAGAGATAAACATGGCCGAAGCCCCAAATCAAACAAACATGCGGGCGCAATTCAGCAGAAATGGCGAGGGATCCGCACCATTTGTTCTTGACGTACTCGGCGAAGGTGTTGCAGTCAGAGCAGAGGGCGAGGCCGGTGAAGCCCCCCCACGTCCTCGTCGCACTCCCTCGTGCTCAGCTGCTCTCCCGAGGCTGCGCGGAGCAGAACAAGTAGACGACGCAGGGAGAAGAGGTCCATGGCGCCTCCAGGGAGTCCACCACTTGCCTGCCTCTCCCTGCTCTCTGACTGAGGGAAATGCTATAAAGGAGGGAGGAAGAAAGAATAGGGTCTGCACCAGACATGCTCTTTTTTAGGGTTTCAAAGCGGTTTGAAGAGAAAACAGAGGAGGAGGAAAGAACAGGTGGGTGGGGGATTTGGTAGCAGAGGAAGGGTTTGGTTTGGTTACAGAAGAAGAAGGGTTTGTGTTTGGGTTATGAGGGTTTCAAATTAGGGAAAGGTGGGTTTGCTCGGAAGAACGAAAGAACAGGTGAGTGGGTGGGAGTTCGATTGAACAAAGCAGCGGCAGCAGCACAAGAAGAGGTGGGTCTGTTCTGGGAGCGCAGTTCGAATAGAGCATAGGGGGAGTTGGAAGAACAAAGCAACAGAGGAAGAAGGAAAGAAAGACCAAGGGGTTTCATGGCCAAGGGCGTGGGCAGGGCAGCGCAGGAGGAGGCCGTCCTCCCTCTTTTAGAGCCCGATCAGATATGACGGACGGTGCTACAGAAATCATATCAAATCCAAAAAAAATCAGACGGTAGCGAAAAACCTATACCAAATCAAACAGATAAAATCAGATGGCGATATGATGGGAGACAGCTGGACTCATAGCCGTTAACCATGTGGACCCCCTGCTTTTTTTTTTTTGAACCACAATGTGGACCCCCTGCTTGACGCTTGTTAACTCTGCTTGCGTGATGTAAATTACTTATCTTTGCACCCGGCAAATAACGTATTTGTCTGTATGTCCTGTTCTCTGAGGCACCCTACAATTTTGCTTTCGTGGGACTAAATCCCAATTTGCTGTATAGTAAAATTCAATAGGGATTATTTGATTCAAATGACATATATATATCATTAGGGATTATTTACCATCCTTTTAATCTCAAGTTATGTCATAGAATTATCTAGAAACTTTTGAATAACATCTTCAGGATCTTCGTGAAAAGCCCTTGAAAATGGATTCATCAACATAGACTTTCGGAGACTCGTCAAGATTAGTGAGATTAATCTTTAAGTACAATAAATTGTAAGAAGTAATATCTAAAGATCTCAATCCATATCAAGTAGATTAACAAAGATTTCAACATGTATATAAATAGGGCTGCCTGCAAGTAAACCAACATGCTCCATGAACAACTTGTGAGATTACTTGATAACCATTTACCTCTGTTTTAGTTCTATTCATGTACTTTGTCATCGATTTATTGGCTTTAAATTTAGGTTGTGGCTTATCTGTGTAGAGTTAATTGAATTTCACATTTTTTAAAACCGTCAAGAACCTTAATTTTATGATAACCAATTTACCTATTACTTTTTTAAAATATTTATTTTATACATCCATTTGTTTACTTCTCAATTGTAGTACCACGTTAAAAGGTCAATTATCTAATTTTTGATTTCCCAACTTTATTGTTTGTGTTTATGTCTTATTTGGTATGTTCGCATCCAAGTTTTGTATGGATCTGGCGAGAAATCATCCAAATGATCACAATTGGCTACGTTTTAACATTCAAAGCGACGAAGATATTGTTTCAAATCCATTAATGTATTTGCCATTGATAGAGATAGATAGAAACTTGCAAGTAAATGCTCATTATCTTTTAGTACATTGGTGACAAATAGAATTAATGAACTAATATCTGTTGATGTTAGATTTAGAACTATGGCAACACCTCAGAGAGGGTGAACAGGATGATAAAACTTTTTCAAAAATCTTAAACTAGTTTAGTGAAACGTTAACGTGGTACACACAATGATAAGAATGCTAAGCATAATCACACATGAGGCACAAGATTTATGTATTCTTTATTATCTTGGTTAAGTATTCGATAACAGTGTAACATAAATATGTGATTTTTCGAAAAAATCACAATTTTAATCACAATTTTTCATCTTGGCACATTCTTCACGAATAATCCGTAATTTATTGAAAGAATCTTCAAAATTCATAAAGTCAAAAGGTAGTGATTTAATCACCATTTAATCACATATTTTTCAAGAAAAATATACTTGTATAAAAGGAATTCACACATTTCTATAACATATATTTTTTAATTTTTAAATTATATTTTAAGATTATATTTTATATGTTAAAAAATTTAACATGTCTTTCACGATTTTTTCACAAAGTTATCAGATTTTTTTACCGATTTGAGATTTTTTCCTCAGATCGGTTTTTTCCCGAATCCCGACTTGGCGACATTGCTCGGTAAGACCTCCTTTAATTGTTCATTAATTATCTATTAATGAGTAAACTTATTAGTTTATAAGATTGATGTAGCCGAAGCTATCACGACCGGATTCCGAAGCTGGAATCCGAAGTTCTTGATCCGGAGCTGGGTCGGATCGGTGTAAGAGGCCCGACAGGGATCCGGAAGACGACAGAGGCAGAGACGCGGATGAGGATCCGAGACCGAGAGTCGCTCGGTCGGATGCTGGCTTGTCTCAAGAAGGCGGGGCCGAGGTTGCGTCGGCCGACGGACGGGCAGCGCGGAACCGAATCTCCCTCGGACGAGGGGCAGTCGGCGCACGGCGTCGAGACCGGGGAGAGGAGTCTGAGGTCGGCGGGCGAGACCGACTCGGGAAGGTCGGCGATGATTCGAACCGAGCTCCTGCAGGAGGGAAAGAAGAAAAAACCAGTCAGCAGGAGTCCCGGGCTTCGGCCCTAAGGAACCCCCTCTGACGGTTAAGTTAGCTTCTGAAGATGATTCGATTCAGAAGGCAAAGAGTAGCTTTAATGCTATTTGGACTATAGTCATTGAGGGTCTCGGAGACATACCTTTGGCAATAAATAGCGTGGTATTTATAGCGGAGGATAGAGGATGGTTAACGGTGATAGCCGATATAGGACTATGTTTCGGGCTTACTGGTAAACCGTCATAGTGCCTAGTCCTCCACCGGAGTGGGCCGAACACGGCTGTTGGGCCGAAGGGGGTTGGGCCGCTGATGGGCCGAAGCCTGCTGGGCCGAGGGCTACTGTGTCGCTTACGGGCCGAGGGCTGTTAGGCCGCTGATGGGCCGAAGGCTTCCTGAAGGCCTTCTATTGCTGCTGCTGGGCTGAATTGGGTTTGGGCTTGTTTTAATGGGCCGAATCGGATTCTGCCTCATCACATAGCCCCCCACTCTTGTCTTCCTCAGTTCTGAGATGGCGAGAGTATAGCCCGAAGCCTTTTGAGAAATAATCATAACAGGTGTTTTACCCGAGGCTTTTTGTTTTCTTTCTTGAGAAAAGAGTGCCCTCGGTCGGCCGAGGGTCAATCAGTCACTTCTCAGTCTTCATTCGGGATGTAGTGACGAAGGCCTTTACCTCTGAGGGCGAAGGGCCGAGCCTTCTGAGTTGTGTCAGGCTTCATTAAATGGACGGGACGGGCGTCGCTTTTCCGTCAGAATGGTCGCCTCGCGAAGAAGCACAGGACACGCGTCGCGCATCCGGCCACCCCGTTAAAAACACAAAGAGATCCTGACCGCTCGATGGTCGCGGGTCACCTCGGCTCTCTGCCCGAGGTCCCGCTCGGATTGCCGCCTTTTCCTTCCCCGGCACGCGGATCGGGACACGTGGCGGGCATCCGAGTGATCAGCCGAAGGGTCGGAGCGCTTTCGGTCGTTGATCATTCTGCTCCAACTCCCGGAGTCTGTCCATAATCATTACCGAAGGACGGTGCACGTGGCGGGCATCCGAGAGAAGCGGTGAGACGACGGGGAAGATCTCGGCCGTCGGCTTTGGCGGGAAGGGTTTCGAACGGTGCCTATAAATAGGAACCCCTCGCAGAGCACTGTTCTTCTTCCTGCTTCCGCGCCTGCGTTCCTCTGCGATTGTCCGAGCTCTCCTTATTCTCCGGCGAAAGGCTAGCCCTCTAGAGGCGTTGTCCGAGCTCGCCGGCCATCGCAGGAAGATCTCCATCTCTCGGAGTGATTGCTGGGGGAGTTCCGTGGCTTGAGAGGCTGCGTCTGATCCAGGAGATATCTTTTTCCTTTTGAGGGTAAGCCTCAATCTCCTTTCTCCCTCTTCGTGACCTTATGCCCCGCAGTCCTTCTTCGAGCGAGATTACCCCTTCATACGAGGAGTATACTCCGTCTCATTCCCCCAAGTCCTCTCTGTCATCTCCTCTTACTCTGGACTCCCTCGCTTCTGTTATGGCCGAAGAGGCCGAGGCCTCCGGTGCCGAGGGGTCCGAGGAGGTTCATACCCCGGGCCAGGCTTCCTCCTCGGGACGTCGTCGTCCCGAGACTGCTTCGGAAGCAGCCTGCGCCCTCTCAGATGACGGGGTCAGTTACATTGCTTCCTACTACCAACTCCCTTCTTGGGTGACCCCCTATCGGCCCGATTCTCATACCAGGGCCAACACTCCCCGCCCGGGTAGTTTCTCTATCTACGAGGAAAGCTTCCGGGCGGGCTTTCGTTTTCCTCTCTCTACCTTCGTCATCAACCTTCTTTGTTTCTACGGACTTGTCCCGTCTCAATTTTTTCCCAATTCTTGGCGCACAGTCTATGCCTTCTTGGCTGTGTTTGCCCATGCGAAGTTCATGCCCTCGGTCAACATCTTCCGCTACCTCTTCAAAATTCAGAAGCAGGGGAGATCCGAGTGGTATAGTTTTGTCCCCCGTCTCGGCCGAGGCATCTTCTCCGGGAAGCCTTCGTCCATTCACAGCTGGAAGAGGAACTTCATTCTAGTTTCTCTCCCGGAGAATGAGAGGAGCGTGTGGCCCTTTCCTACCGAATGGGCGCCGCTGGCCGCAGGCCTTTCCGATCCTCCCACCCTTAATTCTGTTCAACGCGATATCGTGGGCCATGTTGAAGCTGCGGCTCCGTACAACATTCCGGAGCTTTTCAGTAAGCCGGAGCTGCTTGTGGGTGCCGGGGCATGGCCGGACCCGACGAGGGACCCGGAGCGGGATTTCCCTTACCTTCCTCCTGGGGAGACTTCACGGGAGAGCGAAGGAAGTGCTGGGGCCGCTCCTTCGGCCGAAGCTCCTCCGGCCGCCGAGGTTGCTGAAGCTTCGGCCGAGGGTAAGTCGGTCTTGAGTTGCAACCATTGTGCGTTATTTGTTTCTAACACTTCTTCTGTTGTTTGCAGCGATGTCTGGGATCCAGGGCCTCCTCAGCCGGATAGCCCAGCAGCACGGCCAACCCCAGCCGTCTCGCCCTCAGGCGGCAGGAGGGTCTAGGCGAGGCGTGGTGGCCCCGAGCGTTCGAGCCGGGATCACGATGACAGCGGCCTCCTCCGAGGGCCGTGCTACTGCCGCCGCTCTTGAGAGGGAGCGGAAAAGCAAGTCGGCCGCTCGAAGGGGCGGTCGTCCATCTAAGCGGACCCGGGTGGAGGAGCCCGACGAGGCAAAGCCCCCCCCCCCCCCCCTTGGTTAGGAGATCCGCTGTGGCCCGAAGGGCTGCGAGGCTGGCGTCCCCCGAAGCGCCGAGGGGCGACTCTCCTTCGGCCGCGATGGCGGGGACGGAGCGGGAAGGCATCGGGCCGCAGGCGCCTCGCGCGCAGGAGCGCGAGCTATGGGTCCCCGAACTGGGGATCTATAGAGACGAGAGCGTGGAGGACTCGCAGACGTGCCTGCGTCTGCTCCGCGGCCTCACCCTCCCGTCGGCTCTAGCGGATCTGAAGGACCACTCGGTCACTGATTTGGCGATGATCAGCGCCCGATTGGCGGTCCAGGTAAGAAGCTTCTTAGTGTGCTTCAATCTGATTTTCCTTTAGCTCATTTCGAATTTGCTGACCCTTATCTGCCTTCGGCCGCAGGCCGCGGTCACGGGTAGCGTCCTGATTCATCATCAGGAGCTCCTCCGGGATCAACTTTTGGAGGCCGAGAGGGCGTCGGCTTCGGCAGGTTCAGGTGAGGGCCCTTCAGCGGGACGCGATTTTGAGTCCAGCGTCGACGGGCTCATAACAGTGAACGCCCGGATGCGGGCTCAGCTGGAGGAGCGGGCAGCGGAGGCCCGAGCTTCTTCCGAGGCCAAGACGAAGGCCGAACGGGAGAAGGAGAAGGCCAAGCGGGAACTGGCGGCGGCCCAGGCTGAGATTCGGGCCCTTAAGGCCCAGATCCAGGACAAGGACGCCCGGCGGGCTTCGGATAGCCGTCGCCATGCCGAGGAGCTGTCGGCCTTGAAGCTGGAGCTGGAGGAGGCGGTCAATTCGGCCGTGGCCAACTACAAGGCTGGCCTGGACTTCGCCGAGGAGATAGTCCAGGCCCAGCTTCTAGCGGCCTCCTCGGTCTTCTACATCAGGCTGGCTGCTGCCCAGAAAGCTTGCCCAACCGCGGACCTGACCGGGATTGCCCTGCCGACGGACGAGGAAGGCGAAGAGCTCCTGTCCTGGTGGAAGGGGCTCACGGCCGAGAGGGCCCCGGCCTCGGCGGAAGGTGAGGAGGCCGTTCCGGTCGAGGAGGCCCCTGTCGAAGCCACCCCGTCTGAGGCTGTGCAGATAGTCGATTCTCCCTCCCCATCTCCTGGCCGAAGCCCAGTTGATGTGGACGAGGGGAATACCGAGGGCTAGTGCGGGGGCCTGTCCCGGTTTTTATCTTTCTTCTTTTGTAAGCCTGCGGTCAGGTGGATGGCCGATTTTGTACTTTCTTTTTAGTATATATACAGGAAGTATTTTTGGCTCTACCTTGATATTGTGCATGATCGACCGAATCTGGTTTTTCATAAATCCGAGATCTTGTCGTTGTTCTGCTGTAGCTCGCAAGGCCGAGACCCGATGTAGGTTCGGATAGGAAGTCGATAAAATATCGCCACTGATAGTATATACGGCCGGGGCCTTTACTAACGTGGTTCATATGACCCTAGGGGACATCCTGCCGCTCCTGACGCGATTTGCGTGGCCGAAGCCATTCCCGGCTTGGTCTTATGCGGACTTAGACATACCTTGCCACTTTCCGATCCGGTATACATGGCCGGAGCCGCCCTCGGATCAGGTTACCTGCGGACTTAAAATAAGAACTCATGCCGTTCCCGATACGGTTTGCATGGCCGGAGCCACTCCCGGTACGGTTTGCACGGACTTAAAGAGATACCTTGCCGCTTCCCGATCCGGTACACATGGCCGGAGCCACCCTCGGATCAGGTTACCTGTGGACTTAGAATAAGAACTCATGCCGCTCCCGATACGGTTTGCATGGCCGAAGCCACTCCCGGTACGGTTTGCACGGACTTAGAGAGATACCTTGCCGCTTCCCGATCCGGTACACATGGCTGGAGCCACCCTCGGATCAGGTTTCCTGCAGGCTTAGAATAAGAACTCATGCCGCTCCCGATACGGTTTGCATGGCCGAAGCCACTCCCGGTACGGTTTGCACGGACTTAGAGATACCTTGCCACTTCCCGATCCGGTACACATGGCCGGAGCCACCCTCGGATCAGGTTACCTGCGGACTTAGAATAAGAACTCATGCCGCTCCCGATACGGTTTGCATGGCCGAAGCCACTCCCGGTACGGTTTGCACGAACTTAGAGAGATACCTTGCCGCTTCCCGATCCGGTACACATGGCCGGAGCCACCCTCGGATCAAGTTACCTGCGGACTTAGAATAAGAACTCATGCCGCTCCCGATACGGTTTGCATGGCCGAAGCCACTCTCGGTACGGTTTGCACGGACTTAGAGAGAGACACCCAGGTTTTCTGAAAGAGAGACCTTTATTCATGCCTTCCGGCTAAAAGTCCGGAAGAAGTGGTTTCCATAAAATAACGCCGAAGGCGTTCTACATTCCAGGTGCGAGGGAGAGGTTGGCCCGAAAGGGTCTCCAACCGATAAGCCCCTCGTCTGACTACCTCTTTGACCCGATAGGGCCCCTCCCAGTTGGGGGCAAGCTTTCCTGCGGCTTCGGCCGGTTTAGAAGCATGAGCATTCCTTAACACGAGGCTCCCGATTTCAAAGCTTCGGGGCTTCACTCGAGTGTTGTGGTACCTGGCCATGCGCTGCTGATAAGCCGCCAGCCGGATGCGAGCCTTATCTCGGGTTTCTTCTATGAGGTCCAGATGATCCTTCAAGCCTTCCTCGTTGGCCTCCGGATCGTAGGCAATGACCCTTGGAGAGGGAAGGCCGATTTCCACTGGAATAACGGCCTCTATCCCATAAGCCATGCGAAATGGAGTTTCGCCGGTAGGGGTTCGGCTCGTAGTCCGATATGCCCATAGAACACTTGGTAACAACTCTACCCACCGGCCCTTGGCTTCGCCGAGGTGGGTTTTCAGTCCCTGCAACAGGCTTCGGTTGGTGACTTCGACCTGGCCGTTTGCCCGAGGGTGCGCTACCGAAGTGAACTTATGAAGAATGCCGAAGCCGGCGCAGTTGTCGCTGAACCGACGGCTATCAAACTGCTTTCCGTTATCCGAAATGATAGCCCGGGGGTTGCCGAACCGGCAAACGATGGACTTCCATACGAAGTTCCAAGCATTGCTATCGGTTATTGACGCGAGGGGTTCGACTTCTACCCACTTGGTAAAATAGTCTACTGCCACGATGAGGAATTTCCTTTGGCCGGTGGCGATGGGAAAAGGCCCCAGGAGGTCGATTCCCCATTGAGCGAAAGGCCAGGGGTCGGATAAGGGGGTCAGAAGGGTGGCTGCCTGGTGGATGAGGGAGCTGAACCTCTGGCACTGATCACAGCGCCGTACGAGGGCTAAAGCGTCCTCTCGGAGTGTCGGCCACCAGTATCCTTGCCTCAGAAGCTTGTGAGCCAGGGCCCTTCCTCCCGCATGCGCTCCGTATACCCCTTTGTGTACTTCTCTCATGGCGTAGTCGGCTTCGGTCGGGCCGAGGCATCGTAGCAGCGGTCGGCCGAAGGACTTCTTGTACAATAGCCCGTCCAGAAGGAGAAAATGGGACGAGCGTTGCCGAACGTACTTCGCCTCCCCTGAATCTGGCGGGACTTCTCCTCGAAGGAGAAAGGCGACGAGGGGAGTCATCCAGGTCTCGGCTTCGGCCTCGGTTATTTGCATGGCCTCAGGCTCGCCGAGGCTTGGTTCGGCGAGTTCCTCTACTAGGATCATTCGGCCTCCTCCCCCGTCTTGGGTTGACGCCAGCCGGGAAAGTGCATCGGCTCGGGCATTCTCGACTCTCGGGATCCGCACGATTTCATAAGAATCGAATTGAGCGAGGATATTGCGAGTCACCTGGAGATAAGATGCCATTATCGCATCCCGAGCTTCGTATTCCCCGGAAATGTGACTGGCGATCAGCTGAGAGTCGCTGAAGGCTTTTAGGTTCCGGACGCCGAGCTTCCTTGCGGCCCGGAGGCCGGAAATGAGGGCTTCGTACTCGGCGGCGTTATTGGTGGCTGGAAAGGAGAAGCGCAATGCGTACTCCGTGACGACCCCTTCGGGTGATGCCGGGATCCATCCGGCACCACTACCCGTGGAACACGCGGAGCCGTCTACAAAAAGTTGCCACTCGTCGGCCGGTGTACGAGCCGAAGTGTCCTCGGCTTCGGGTATGTCAGCTTCCGACTGAGATGCCGAGGAAGCGCTGGGAGTGAGTTCGGCGATGAAGTTTGCCAATGCCTGGGCTTTTATTGCCACCCGAGGTGCGTAGGAGATGTCGAACTCTCCTAGCTCAATCGCCCATTTTGCCAGCCTACCGGATACCTCCGGCCGGGAGAGAATTTGCCTCAGGGGCTGGTCGGTGAGAACCTTTACCGAATGGGCCAGAAAATAAGGCCGGAGCCTCCTTGCGGACGAGACGAGGGCCAAAGCCAATTTTTCCAGCGCGAGATACCGGAGTTCTGCTCCTTGAAGGGCTCGGCTGGTATAATAGACTAGCTTCTGAACGCCATCTTGCTATCGGACGAGGACGGCGCTGAGAGTTGTCTCGGATACTGCGAGGTATAGGCTCAAAGGCTCCCCGGGGACTGGCTTGGACAGAATGGGGACTTTGGAGAGGTAGGCCTTCAGCTGGTCGAAGGCTGTCTGGCACTCATCCGTCCAGTCGAAGCTATTGGCCTTCTTCAGCAGCTTGAAGAAGGGGAAACAGTAATCCGCCGCCCTCGACATGAAGCGGCTTAGGGCTGCGATCCTCCCATTTAGCTTCTGTACCTCTCGGAGGTTTGCCGGGGGGCGCATTTGTATGATGGCCGAAACCTTCTCGGGGTTAGCTTCTACCCCTCGGTGGGTGACCATGTAGCCGAGGAACTTCCCGGAGGCTACCCCGAAGGCGCACTTGGCCGGGTTCAGCTTCATCTTGTATCGCCGCAGGGCGGAGAATGTCTCGGCCAAGTCGGCCAAATGTTCTGCAGCGACGCGGCTTTTGACCAGCATGTCGTCTATATAGACTTCCATGTTGCGGCTGAGCTGTAGGGCGAACACTTTATTGACAAGGCGCTGATATGTCGCTCCAGCATTCTTCAGACCGAAGGGCATCCGGGTATAGCAATATAGACCCAGATCGGTCGTGAAGCTGGTTTTGCTTTCATCATCCGGATGCATTCGGATCTGGTGATAGCCTGAATAGGCATCGAGGAAGCTCAAGAGTTCGTGGTCGGAGGTTGCATCCACCACCTGATCTATCCGAGGCAGCGGGAAGCTATCCATCGGACAGGCCTTGTTGAGGTTGGTGAAGTCTACGCACATTCGCCACTTGCCATCCTTCTTCGGCACCATCACTACGTTGGCGATCCAGTCCGGGTGATGCACCTCTCGGAGGTGCCCGGCGTCCAACCCCTTCTGTACTTCGGATTGGATGGCGGCTCTCCTTTCCTGATTAAAGGTACGCCGCTTTTGCTTAACCGGGGGCTGGTCGGGATCGGTGTGTAGTCGGTGCTCTGCTACCTCCGGGTCGACCCCGGGCATGTTTGTCGGACACCAGGCAAAGACGTCGAGATTCTCTTTTAAGAACTCGGTGAGTTTCTCTGCTTCGGCTTTCTCCAGGCCGGAGCCTATCATCAGGGCTCGTCCTTCGCCTCCCGAAACCGGAATGGCGACGAGTGCTTCTCCCGGGGACGCCTCGGCTGATGATTCGATTGCCAGGGTTTCGGCTGCAGCCTTCCCTTTGATCGAGATCATGTAACATTGCCGGGCTGCTTCTTGATTTCCCTTGGCCTCGCCTATTCCATGGCTAGTATGAAACTTTAGCTTTTGATTGAAAGACGAAGGCACGGCTCCGACCCTGCCGATTAGCCTTCGGCCGAAGATGGCGTTGTAAGCTGAATCGACTTTCACAACGGCAAAATCCGTTTCGACGGTTAGTTGCTGGGGGGCGGAGCCTATGGTTACAGGGAGTCGGATAATGACCTCTACCTGGCAGGGCGAACCGTTGAAACCGTAGAGGGGGCCCCGGTGAGGCTTCATATTAGCCTCACTCAATCCCATTTTTACAAAACAATCGTAAAATAAGATGTTCGGGGCACTTCCATTATCGACAAAAATACGATGTACATCGTAACTATTTATTACAGCGTTTATGACGAGGGCGTCGTCGTGAGGGACCTGAATATCAGCCAGGTCCTCTGAGCCGAAGGTAATATCTTCTTGGCGAGGCCGCTTCGGCTCAACATCGACCGTCGCTATGGTGGCAGAGCTGTGCTGCTGGCGCTTTGATCCTTCTCCCGGTCCCCCGGATATCATCATAATGGACCCAGAGCTGGGTCTCTGATGGGATGCTTCTACCAGGGCCGAGGTGACCTTCGGCGGTGGAGCAGCTTCTTTCACCGGGGGCTGCTGTTGCCTGGGCGTCTCAGAGACGTCCCGGTTTTGCTACGGCGGGGGCTGCTCTCGCCGAAGCTGCGGCAGTCTTCCCTCCCGGATGAGGCGGTTGATTTCTTCTCGTAGATGCCGGCATTCGTCCGTCGTATGGCCGATCTCCCGGTGATACTCGCAGTATTTGCCGGGGTCCCTTCGGCGAAGATCAGTCTTCATACGCTCCGGTCGCCGGATCATGCCCTTCACCTCCATAAGCATTCGGGAAGGGGGAGCAGGCAGGGGTAGGTACCGTTGTTGCGGGTCCCGTCGCCTTTCTCGGTCCCAGTCCTCCCTGCGATATCGCTTTCGGGAGGGCTCTTGATCTTCGGGCCGAGGGCGGACCACCTGGGGGGCAGGTACCGAGGCTGCTTCGGCTGCGCCTTTACCTTTGGACATCATCAGGGCCTCCCGGTTGATATACTTGTGGGCCCGGGCTACGAGGTCCTGGAAGGTAGGGGGATGGCGTTTCCCGATGGAGCCGAGGAGCCCTTCATCCCGACACCCGCTGATCACGGCCGAGACCGCAATCGAGCTATCGAGGTTTAGGATTTGGGCGGCCTCGGTCCGGAACTTGGTGAAATACTCCTGGAGAGTTTCGGTGGGGCCTTGCCGGATGGCTAGTAGGCTGGCCGAAGTTTTATACTGCCGGGTGGCGTCATAAAACTGGTCGATAAATAGCTGGCCCAACTGGACCAGGGAGTGGATGGAGTTGGGGGCCAGCGTCTCGAACCAAGTAAGAGCAGTCTTCTCAAGGGTGAGGGGAAAAAGTCGGCAGCGGACTGCCTCGGTAACCCCTCGAACCGAGAGGTAAGTGTTGAATATCTAGAAATGACAGACCGGATCTGTCATTCCGTCGTAGAGAGGACCCTTCGGCAGTTTGAAATTTGGAGGCACCTCGGTAGCCAGGAGTTCTGGCGTGAACGGGGTCTGCTCCAGGATGTTGCTAGCAAGGGGCGCCCCGTAGGGCCGATACACCATCTGTTGCATTTCCTTCCGCATCGCCGTCAGCCGCCGGTCCAGGTCCGGGGCGGTCGAGGTGGCGACTGATTGTCCTCCGGTCTTGGCCGGGCGGAATTCCGACGAAGCATAGCCTTGCTCCATTATGCGGTCGGCGCGAGGAGCTCGGGCGGGTAGTGCCGAGGGCTCGCTGCGTGCCGTAGCGGTTTCGTCAGGGGAAACCGGTGCAGGAGTTGGCCGGAACCTTGTATCTTGGACTGGATAGAGTGGGGGGAGCTGTGCCTGCTGAGGAAGCTGTCCCAGCGATCCCATCCGTTGGGCGATGGCGGATACCATCTCCTGAAGAGGCGCGAGGGACGTGACGGCAGCGGCTAGCGTTGCCACTTGCTGCTGGAGTACTCCCACCCGGTCTTCTGCAGCGGTGGACTCTGGTATGACGGGCAGAGCCATGCTCGGCGCAGCAGAAGGGGCGCCTTCGGAGGGCAGTAGCTGTGCCGAAGCTTCCCGTGCCTCTGCTTCATTCTGTCCGGATCGCCGGGTCATAGGTCGTTGAGACATGACTTGTTTGTTTGTTTCCCACAGCCGGCGCCACGTGATGTAGCCGAAGCTATCACGACCGGATTCCGAAGCTGGAATCCAAAGTTCTGGATCCGGAGCTGGGTCGGATCGGTGTAAGAGGCCCGACAGGGATCCGGAAGACGACCGAGGCAGAGACGCGGATGAGGATCCGAGGCCGAGAGTCGCTCGGTCGGATGCTGGCTTGTCTCAGGAAGGCGGGGCCGAGGTTGCGTCGGCCGACGGACGGGCAGCGCGGAACCGAATCTCCCTCGGACGAGGGGCAACCGGCGCACGGCGTCGAGACCGGGGAGAGGAGTCTAAGGTCGGCGGCCGAGACCGACTCATGAAGGTCGGCGATGATTCGAACCGAGCTCCTGCAGGAGGGAAAGAAGAAGAAACCAGTCAGCAGGAGTCCCGGGCTTCGGCCCTAAGGAACCCCCTCTAACGGTTAAGTTAGCTTATGAAGATGATTCGATTCAGAAGGCAAAGAGTAGCTTTAATGCTATTTGGACTATGGTCCTTGAGGGTCTCGGAGACATACCTTTGGCAATAAATAGCGTGGTATTTATAGCGGAGGATAGAGGATGGTTAACGGTGATAGCCGATATAGGACTATGTTCCGGGCTTACTGGTAAACCGCCATAGTGCCTATTCCTCCACCGAAGTGGGCCGAACACGGCTGTTGGGCCAAAGGGGGTTGGGCCGCTGATGGGCCGAAGCCTGCTGGGCCGAGGGCTACTGTGCCGCTTACGGGCCAAGGGCTGTTGGGCCACTGATGGGCCGAAGGCTTCCTGAAGGCCTTCTATTGCTGCTGCTGGGCTGAATTGGGTTTGGGCTTGTTTTAATGGGCCGAATCGGATTCTGCCTCATCAAAGATATTTAATATTCTATTAGAGTTTTTCAACAAAAGAAGAACTATTTCGTGAGTCATCACTCCTACTCACCCCAAGTTGATCCCCAAGAACATGAACGTAGCTTATGCAACTGAGATTACAATCCTAGGGAGTAGAAATATCGAGCAATTATTGGACATCTGCAGCAAAATAGGAGGCAAGGAGGAAAAAGGGGGGAAAACAACAACAAATGGGAGAGCTTAACTGATTTTAGGACCGGCTGAATGGTTCTAAAGTGCTTGGATCTTTGTCACTGCTGTAGGGGAAGTACGCTTGCTGCCTCTCCACCTGCTTGCTCTCTCTCTCTCTCTCTAAGCCCGAAACTTCTCTAGGACTTCAGGTGCGCCTTTAGCACTTTATTCATTGAAACAAAAGTTTTACAATGCCACAGGGGACATAAAAGCCTTACTTCCAATGAGAAAAACTAAGACTTGATATAAGGTAGACCTAAATGGTCGAGCACAACAATTCTTTAGCTTTTTTAAGTGGAGTATCCTTGCTGAAGAATAGACTCTTGCCCTCTTGACAAGCAAGGTTAGGCATAAAATCTGCAAGCATATTGACTTCTATGTAGATGTGATGTACCTTTAACTCAAACGCAAACACCAAATTTATAAGCTCCTCCCACCTTGGCCAAAGCGACCATAGTGGCTTAGTGCCCTTATGAATGAGCCTGACCAAGATCTGAGAGTCCAAATGAATTTCAGAGACGGGGATTTGAAATTCCTTGCAGCAACGTAATCCATCTAGAAGAGCTCTGCACTAAACCACTATAGCAGAAGAAGCATGATATAAAAAGGCATGAGCAATGATAACTCTCCTTGTGTGATCTTGAATTGCACCTCCACCTCCATATTTTCTATTAGTATACTTGAAAGCACCATCGTTGCTTAACACAAACCATCTCTAGGCTTTGGCCATCAGAGAATCTTGTCAATGGCACTCCTAGGAGCAGAAATAGTGATGCCTAGAGCAACCAGATCGCAGTTCCTTTTGTGATGACCAAAAGTATCGCCATTTAGAGTGTCTTGAATGTAAGCTTGAGTAATTGTGAATTTGTTGCACATTCACACCTCTTTCGTCATGTCTACTAGATTCCTGAAGGACCAAATAAACCAGCTAATAAGGACTAGGATGAAACATCTGACAAAACCAATCTATGCGGCCAATGTATAATCGTCCATCCATGAGTGAATCACAGTCTTCAAAGATGTAAATCCACAGTAACATTTAGTAAATCAGCATAATAATTCCACATGTTCCGAGCCAAGTCCCCCATCATAAAAAGATGCATTGTTAATTTATATTTTCACATCTTTTTTAATCTTTCCCGCACATGTGAGCACACACCTCACCAGTATATTACTTTATGTTGTCATCTCTTGCGTCCCTTTTTCTTTAGTATCTATAGTCGTATTTGAATATCTTTTGTTTTGAGAACAGTCTAATTATTTGCATCACTTGTTCACACTCTAATCACACACGTCACTTGCATATTTGCATTCTTCTTTTATATTAGCATTTCGTTATTCGCTATCATGGTAGTTGTTAACAGTATTTATTTTTTGCATAATGTTATACTTTAAGCTTGTATTTCCTACTTTGTCTAACCCATGCCATTCTTGTTCCTCTTATTTTGTGTATTTCTTTCACTTTTATTTTAGCACTCTTTCTCTCTATTTTCCCATAATATATCTTATGTTCCTAGCTAGAGTGAATGTTTGTACTTCACCCCTTGAGGCAATACGGGGCATTCATCAAGAATCTCTACTCAGCATCCCTCATTATAAGTTCAATTCAAACTCGGTCTCGAGTACGAATGGCTCAAAAAAGCTCTTATGTCCCAAAATATTTTGAAGGAGATCGAGTGGGTGTACAACCTATTGATAAAGGTGAGTTATCAAACATTGAAAATAATGATCAACAGTTGAGGAAAATGTTTAGTCAAACCATGCAAGCCATTCAAACCTTAATGGCAATGATAACTCAATCTCAACTACCTCAACTAGGGGCACCATTCGTATGATCCAATCCCCCATAGTCTCATCTCCCTCCTTAAAATGATTCACCCATCTCATATCTAATTCCTCAACCCACTAGGAATGACAGTGGTAGATATGAAGAAGAAGTAAAAGAGAATGCTACTCCCCAAACATCACATCGACCTATTATAAGAGGGATGACATCAAATACTATCCCAACTCTTCCATCTAACTTCTGGCAAAATCCTCACTACTTCCAACAATTGATCTAATCCAAGCAAGGCTAGAAAAAAATGGAAGATGAGATGGCAAAGCTTCGAGAAAGAGATTCTCGAAACATCCATTTTCAAGATCTATGCCCATTCCCTAAAATTCAACTCCCTGAAAAGTTCAAAGTAGTTTTTACAAATAACCCCCAAATAATGTCGTATTTATAGATAACTCCCTACATGATTTGTATTTGCAAATAACCTCCTTAACTTTGGTATTATTTGCATATAAAAACTTTGGTATTATTTGCATATAACCCCTTTGAGTATGTGATTTATTTTGAATTTCACTTGAGTTGAAATATTTTTACTTCACATAAAAATAGGAATAATTTTTTGATGTTAAATATATAGAACAAGCTTATGAATATATGTTTATGTGATTTTTCTTGTGAGATGTATACATTTTAATTGAAGATATTATTAACATTTTCATTTAATAACTTTTGCATATTCTATGTAAGTAATAATATTTTAATTTAAGTAAAATTCAAAGTAAACCTACATAGTTGAAGGGGTTATATGCAAGTAATACAATAGTTAAGGGGGTTATTCGCAAATACAAATCAGATAGGGGGTTATCTACAAATACGAAATTATTTAGGGGGTTATTTGCAAAATATAAAATTCAAACTACTTGAGTTTGAAAAGTACGATGGCAATGGATGTCCAATCTCTCATCTCCGTACCTATTACGGAGACATGACTCTACTCAAAACAAATGAGCAATTACTCGTTCGTTATTTCCAAAAGATTATGACCGGTCCAGTCCTTCAGTAGTACACCTCCCTTGATCTACCCGAGATAACATCTTTCGACCAACTATCTAGACTCTTTGTTGATTAATACTCTTATAACTTGGACATGAAATCCCGTAGAAAAGTCCTTAAGGCCTTGTCCTAAAAATCAAATCAGTCATTTGGCACCTATGTTAGGAGGTAGAGAGAAATGGCCGCATGTGTCAAACATTGTCTAACTGAAGAAGAATCGATTGGCATGATCATTGGGACTTCCCTTCCCTGTTTTTCTAGATTTTTAGCTATACAAAGCCATCATAACTTCTCTGCTCTGATTAAAGTAGGCGAAATAGTGTAAATTGCCATCAAGCGAGACCATATTCTAACTCTTGGAGGTTCTCAAAGGCCATCTCCTTCCAACATTCTCTCAATCAAGAAAGGCAAAAATGATAAGAAAACTATTGCACAAGACACCTCGTCGAAGTCAACTGAAGGTGTCAATGCCACTTTTCAATATGTGACAAAGGTGTTGGGTTCGCTGTGTCCGAATTGACCAGACCGCAGCAGATAAAAATAATGTCAGGATCGGATCCATCCCATTTCGGTCAACAAAACTTTTAAACGGTCAATCTTATTTACCTTGCGCGGATTTGAATCTGCACTTGTCCAGTTTCGCCGATGCAATGCCGTAAGCCGCGCAAGTGCTCAACCTCTAGCGATATCCACGCGGTTTTCATCTTGGTGGATCGTCCTCACTTCCTCGCTCGCAGCAGCATCCATGGATGCCGTCTGGCTGCGCGTAACTCTCCGCGACATGCGGATTCAGATTCCCGTCAGATGGGAAGATAGAGCAGGCAGGAGTTGGAGCGGAGTCTCCCAGGGCTGGCCAGAGGAGGGAGGCGCCAGAGAGAGAGGAGGAGAGGGAGAGGGGCGGCTAGGTCAGGGTTGCTGGCCCCTGACCTAGCCCATACTTTTATAATAAGTGCGTTGCGGTTTTTTAGAAAAATCCACAGTTATTTGAAATCTTGTCAAAAAATCCACCAACTTGAAAACCATTTGCATGTGACCCTCTAGGCCCAAATACCAGTTCAGTTAATGACCCATTAAGTCCAGTAACCTTTTATGGACCTACTGAATTAATTAATATCCTTATATTAATTAATCAGTCGAATTTAATGTCCCACAATAAATTCGGACGGACTTTCGATCACGTTGCCAAGCAACACCGTGCGTGATCCCGGAAGGCATTGGGGTTTATGCAACCTACTATGGGAACCTTTTCGTTAACGGTTACCGTGCGGATATAATCCTTCATCCGTGCAATGTTATCGAATCGACCTAGGGTATGGTTTACTGTTAAACGCTAGCCGGTCGATTCACTTGAATCGGATGTCGCTAATCTATATCAGATAACTCTTTATCTGATACAGAGTCTGCCCTGGCCAGGGACTTAAACGCATCATTCGGAGAACATTCTCTCTCTAAATACCGAGAGCGGATGATCCCGTATTGAACACACAAGTACCTTCAAGGGTATTTCCCTAAACCCGAAATCCGATCATTTGACTTATTGATAATCCATGGTTAGGGATTCGTTAGTCAAGGTCAAAGTTTAGAGATCTACCAACAAGATATCTTTGGTGTCTCAGGTCAAATGATCATTTACGCAACCGTGACAAAAGAATCTAGCTGGTTAATAGTGAGGTATATACCATCCAGCGATTCATGGTCGGATCAGTCTAGTGAACTTATTCACCAACGAGCACCTACAGGTCCAGCATAGTGTCTCCACACAAGTGACTTATAAGATCAGTCACCCTCATCATATGAGCTGAAGAAACCTGTACTAGTCTATCCAGATGTTTGATGTCCTTCTCAAACATCCTCTGACTAGGAACAATTAAGAACATGTGTTTATAAGTCTTCGGTCCCGTAATTATGATCTCATCATATTCCAAAGACTGTTGCACATGTTCATGGACTTCATTGTGATACGATAAACATAGATCGAATTAATTACTCACAATGAATTTATGCCATTATATTAATGAACTGAATAATACATAGTATCGGATTGGCTTTTGGGACACCTAACACTCTCCCACTTGGACTAAAGTCAATCACTACTTCTATACAGAATGCCCATATTCTCTAAGTGACGCTCAAAAACATTTTGACATAGAGACTTCGTTAGTGGATCTGCTATGTTGTCGACTGAAGGAACTCTTTCTACTACAACATCTCCTCGATCTATAATCTCTCTGATCAGATAAAAGCGCCGCTGAATGTGCTTCAACTTCTGATGAGACATCGGCTCTTTCGCTTGAGCAATTGCCCCATTGTTGTCACACAGTAGTGAGATAGGATCATTTTCCATCACACCACCAATAAATTTCTTCATCCAGACTGTTTCCTAGGAAGCTTCAGTAGCAGCAATATACTCCCCTTCCGTTGTCGAATCGGTAGTAGTTTCCTGCTTGGAACTTTTCTAGCTCAGTGCTCGCCCGTTGAGTGTGAAGACAAACCTCGATGTTGACTTGCTGTCATCCGGATCAGACTGAAAACTTGAGTCATTATATCCTTGCAGCTTTAAGTTTCCTCCCCCGTAGACCAGAAACATATCCTTAGTTCTTCCTAAGTACTTAAGGATATATTTCACAGCCTTCTAGTGTTCATGACCAGGATCTGCCTGATGTCTGTTCGTAACACTTGGAGTATATACTGTTAGTATTAGATGGTCTGAAAGCCAATCCAATACTATGTATCATTCAGTTTATTAATATAATGGCATTAATTCATTGTGTGTAATTCGTTCGATCTATGATTATCGTATCATGATGAAGTCCATGAACATGTGCAAGTGCAATAATCTTTGGATTATGATGAGATCATAATTACGGGACCGAAGACTTATAAACACATGTTTTTAATTATTCCTAGTCGGAGGATGTTTGAGATGGACATCAAACATCCGGATAGACTAGTACAGGTTTCTTCAACTCATATGGTGAGGGTCACTGATCCTATAAGTCACTTGTGTGGAGACACTATTCTGGACCTGTAGGTGCTCATTGGGGAATGAGTTCACTGAATATATCCGACCTAGAATCGTTGGATGGTATATACATCACTGTTAACCAGCTCGATTCTTTTTTCTCGATTGCGTAGATGATCCTTGGACCTGAGACACCAAAGATACATTGTTGGTACGTCTCTAAGCTTTGACCTTGACTAACAAATCCCTAGCCATGGGTTATTAATAAGTTAAATGATCGGGTTCAGAGAAGTGCCCTCGAAGGTAATTGTGTGTTCAATATGGGATCATCCGCTCTTGGTATTATGAGAGAGAATGTTCAGGGAATGATACGCTTAAGTCCCTGGCCAGGGCAGACACTGTATCAGATAAAGAGTTATCCGATATAGATTAGCGGCATCTATTCGAGTGAATCGACCGGCTAGGGTTTAACAATAAACCATACCCTAGGTCGGTTCGGGAACATTGCACAGATGAAGGATTATATCCGCGTGCTAATCGATGACGGAAAGGTTCCAATAGAAGGTTGCGATAACCCCAATGCCATCCAGGATCACGCGATGTTGCTTAGCGTCCAACGTGATCGGAAGCCCGTCCGAATTTACTATGGGACATTAAATTTGGCTGATTAATTAATATATGGATATTAATTAATTCAGTGGGTCCGTAAAGAGTTACTGGGCTTAATGAGCCATTAACTGGATTGGTATTTGGGCCTAGAGGGTCACACGCAAAAGGTTTTCAAGTTGATGGATATTTAGACGGGATTTCGGATAAGTATGGGTTTTTATGAAAAACCGCAAACATACTTATTATAAAAGAACGACTACTAGGTCGGGGGTCAGCAACCCTAAACCTAGCCGCCCCCCTCTCGCTCTCCTCTCTCCTGGGCGCACATCCCGAGGCCGGCCCTCTAGAGGCTCCGCTTCGGCTCCCGACTGCTCCGCCTTCCGTCCGACGGGAGTTTCCGAATCCGTATGTCGTAGAGGATTACGCGTAGTCAGACGGGATCCACGAACGCCGCATTGAGTGAGGAGGCGAGGACGATCCATCGTGAGGAGAACCGCGTGGATACCGCTAAAGGCCAGGCATGTGTGCGGCTTGCGGCATCACTCCGACGGAACCGGAGAACGAATACGGATTCGAATCCGCGTAAGGTAAATTAGATTTGCTGGTTTAGTTTTGTTAAATCTAAACGAGATAGATCCGATCCCAAATTATTTATTCCGTTGCGTTTTTCGGTCAGATCTCGACACAACGAACCCAATAGAGGTATCAGAGCCAGGTTCCACTGTGTTTTCGCCGTTTCGATCTCCATATTGATAATTTTATAATTAATTCCATGCATAGTTAAGATTATTATTGCATGTGATGTGTTCATAAGATGAACACAATGTATTTACAGTAAATTAAATCGGATTTTTTTGTGTGGATATTTTGTGTTCGTTGTTTGATGAAGAACGCTTGGCATCGGCATGTTCACGGGGATCCCAATCGTTAGGAAGGGCTCGTTGAATCATGGGCTTCCTCCCACGGCGTCGTCAGTTGTCGGTGAACCCCTGGTCGGCGATGGGGAGGACGGCCAAACCCCCTCCTTCTTCCTATTTTCATTTGAAAAAGGGGGGGCGTTCGTGGGGTTCGGTTTGCAGAAAACGAAAGGGGGGGGGGGGGGGGTTCGGTGACCATGGAGGCCACCGACGCCGTCGCCGGCGTCCCTGGCCATTGGCGTGCGATGCCAGGCCCCGCCGACTGGCGCCTGCAAGGCAGGTCGGCGGCGGGGGGGGGGGCGCCTCCTGCACCCTGTGCAGCTAGGGTTTCCTAGTTGCGTCGGGTGGGGCGGGCAGGCTTGACTGGGCCGGGCCGGGGCCATGGGACTCGAGCCAATCGGGTGCCCGACCCGACCCAGCCCGCCCCACAGGGCGGGTCTGGGCCAACCCAGGCGCCGGCTAGGCTCAGCCCAATAGGCCGGTCCAGACCCAACCCTTTTGGGCCTTTGACCCACTTTGACCAGCCCTTTTTCCCCCATTAATTCCCTTTTATATTGTTTAAATGGCCCTTTTAAATTACAGATTAATGATTTGTATTTAAAATTAGATTTTGATTAAATTAAAATATGTTTGTTCATTGTTAAGGGACCAATAAATGAATAAATTGTTTTAGGAAATTATATATTTTAACAAATGTTGTTAATTTCTTATTTAATCTAATTGTTGGATTAAAGGACATTAAAAGGAAGTTAATTTAATTGTTAAATTAATTCTTAATGTCTGTAATCTTTACTAGCATGGAATATTCTAAATTTGTCAATGTGGAGTTGTTTATACATTTAATCTAATGCATATTGATTGCTTGTTTAAATTTGATTTAATGAGCAAGATTAAATTGATAATTTTTTTTTTTCGAAAAATTTTAATTCTCCAAATTTTGTTTGGTCCCTAGTTTATGAAACCAAAAATTATTATTTATTTTCAAAAATTTTATCAAGCCATGTGATGAGCACTATATGAGTGGTTTGTTTAATTAAAACTACTTGGTGGTCATAGATGAGCACTTTAAAATTAAGCTTGTGGATATGGATCAATAATACGTGATTGTGTGGTTTATTGTTTATTTATAAATAGAGGTTTGCGAACGTCTCTCTCTCATATTCCATTGTATTTCTACCTCCCTCCCTTTGTATTCGCCTTAAGGCTTCTTACTTTAAATTATTAATGTAATTTTATCGAGGTGGCTGAGCGTGGAGCGAGGATGATTCACAACTGCAACCAATAAGGATAAGAAAGAGTTCCTTGAGCCTATGAGTTTGCAGACTCATAATATAAATTGTTATATTATGTATGTGTGTGTTTGACTATCTGGCTCAAGTCAAACCACTGTGTTATCCTTGACCACACTAAAGACATGTATGTGATGCGTGTATTTCTTTTGATTATGAATCAAATTACCTAGGTTATTAGTATATGTAGTATATTCGATATATTTAATACTATCACTTAGGATGAGATCAAAGGAAATAAATAAAACCTTCGTTACAAAATATAATCCGTAGCGCGAGTAATTGAGAATGCACTGCGTGACTCTCCATCAATATGATTAATAGAACTTAATTCAGTAGTGGCAGATACTATGTGTTTACCCGAGATTTGTCATCGTCTATTGAGAGAACTATTAATCATAGCATTAGATGCCTTTGGATAAGAATAGATGAATGACAAAGTTATCTACGTGTTTACTTGGGAACTATATTTCTACTATACTCTATCATTTATTGATGGTAATGCTTAGACCGGGGATAATGGTCTACTGTGTTTACCTGAGACCATTAATAACCTAGGAGCCGAAATATGATAAGATATTGTAAGGCGTTGCAATTATCATGAGATGATTGCTTTGAGATAGCGTCATGATGCTACGTGTTTACCCGAGGTCATACTGTGATGCTCGGAGATTTTGATCTCCGCTAGGAGACTGTCGGCGTCTCCTGTTTTGTATATCTGAAGGTTATACAGTCCGACGAAAATTAGTGGGAGTAAAACTAGATAAACAAAGACTATATCTTGTTTTCAAATTAATTGATTGAATATCTGCTAATTGTAATATGATTATCTCCTGTAGGCTAAAATGTCGCACCATAACCGGTTGCGTGGCATACTTGATGCCAATCGTTTGACAGGCCCGAATCACTCAGACTGGCTCAGGAACCTGAAGATTGTCCTCAGGTCTGAGCAAATTGCTTATGTCCTGGATGATGAACCTCCTACTGAACCAGCATTAAATGCCCCAGAGGAGGACATGCTGACATATGAAAAATAGAAGGAAGATTCCACCATGGTCCAATGCTACATGCTGGCCTCTATGAGCAATGAGTTGCAGAGGCGGCATGAGGAAATAGATGCTAGATCCATCATGCTCCATTTGAAGGAGCTGTTTGGTGAGCAAAACAGGATCGAGAGATATGAGATATCTAAGAATTTGTTCAAGGCTCAAATGGCAGAGGGATCTTCAGTATAGACTCATGTGCTGAAGATGATAGAATGGGTGGAGAGGCTGGATGCTCTTGGGATTCCACTCCCTAAGGAGATGCATACCGACCTTGTGTTATCTTCACTTCCACAATCATATGCACAGTTCATTGTTAACTTTAATATGAACAAAATCTAGACTACTTTGGCTGAATTACTGAACATGCTAAAGACTGCAGAGGAGAACCTTGTGAAGGATAAACCTCATGTTCTTTTGGTTGGTAAGACCGGCAGGAAAAGACTAGTAGTCCAAGCCTTCAGGAAAGGCAAAAGTAAAAATCAGAAGAAGTCAAAAGTTGTCAAGAAGGACAAAGGCAAGAGTGTTGAGAAAGGTGATTACTTCTATTGTCATCAAAAGGGCCATTGGAAGAGGAATTGTAAAGAATACCTCAAGGACAAGACTCAAAGAACTGTGAAGCAGCAGGACGCTTCAGGTATCTATATGATAGATGTAAACTTGTCAATTAAAGATTATACATCATGGGTATTAGATACTATATGTGTTTCTCATATTTGTAATTCTATGCAAGTACTGACAAAAAGGCGTAAACTGAGGACTGGCGAGGTGGAGCTGAGGGTAGGTAATGGCGCAAGAGTTGCGGCAATCGCTGTAAGGACAGTGGAGCTCAAGCTACCATCCGGAGACACTTTTTCATTAGATGAATGTTATTATGTACCTAGCATAATAAGAAATATTATGTCTATTTCATGTTTAGATAGAATATGATACACTTTATATGTTGGAAATAATTGTTGTTCAATTTATTTTAGAAATAAATTAATAGCTTCTGCTACATTATCCAATGGATTGTACTTATTAAATGTGTCTCATGAGAATTTAAACATCAGTTCCATAACTAAAAGGAAAATGTATGAAATGAACAAAGCCTAGTTATGGCATTGTAGGCTTGGTCACATTGGAGAAAACAGATTCTAAAGGTTGCATAAAGATAGATACTTAGATCTATTTGATTATGAATCATATGCGACCTGCGAGTCATGTTTGATGGGTAAAATGGGTAAATCTCCATTTTTTGGAACTGGAGAACGAGCCAAAGGCATACTAGAATAATACATTCTGATGTATGTGGTCCTATGTCTACCCAAGCCTTTAGTGGTTTCTCGTATTTCATCACATTCACTGATGATTACTCAAGATTCGGATTCATATACTTACTGAAGTATAAATCTGAAGCCTTTGAGAAATTCAGAGAATTTAGAAATGAAGTAGAAAAAAACAAACTAGAAAAAACATAAAAGCCATCCGATCTGATCGTGGTGGTAAATACTTGAGTACAAAGTTCATAAAATACTTAAAAGATAATGGTATCCTATCTCAGCTTACACCTCCTTATATACCTCAAATGAATGGTGTATCAGAAAGGAGGAATCGCACGTTAATGGAAATGGTGCGATCCATGATGAGTATGTCCAAATTACCAGTGTCCTTATGAGGATATGTACTTAGCTCGGCTATGTATATCTTGAACAAGGTACCCAACAAATCGGTTGAAACCACTCCATATGAGATATGGAAACCAGACCTTAAACATGTTAAAGTCTGGAGATGTCCTGCTCATGTTAAAAGACATGATGCAGATAAGCTGGAGTCCATAACTGACAAATACAGATTTGTGGGATATCCAAAGGAAACTTATGGATATTACTTTTATCATCCTGGCGAACAAAAGGTGTTTCTAGCCAGGAAAGCTATCTTTCTGGAAGAAAATTATATTCTTCAGAAGGACAGTGAGAGTAACGTAACCTTGGAAGAAATTCCAAACCCACAAATAAATTGATAATCGTTCATTTGATGAACTGTCAGTTTCTGAACCTGTTCAAATAAGTACACAAGAAACTCGTAGGTAAGAAAGAGTACCTAAACCACCAGAAAGATATGTGGGACATTAATTTGGATGGTTCTAGGATACTCTATAATGAGGATGATGATCCTAAGAATTACAAGGAGGCCATTGAATGCCCAGAGGCCAGGAAATGGCAAGAAGCTATGAATTCTGAAATTCAGTCTATGTACATCAACCAAGTTTGGAACTTGGTTGACTTACCCGAGGGTATAGCACCTATCGGCTGCAAATGGATCTTTAAAAGAAAGATCGGTGCAGATGGATGAGTAGAGACTTATAAGGCAAGGCTAGTGGCGAAAGGGTATTGTCAAAAGCAAGGAATTGACTATGACGAAACCTTCTTACCCGTTGCCATGATTAAGTCTATTAGAATTCTTCTCGTCATTGTTGCATACCATGATTATGAGATATGGCAGATGAATGAAAAGATGGCCTTCCTCAATGAAAATCTTGAGGAAGAGGTATATATGATACAACCTGAGGGCTTCACATTAAAGGAATCTTCAGATATGGTATGCAAGTTGCAAAGGTCCATTTATGGACTGAAGTAAGCTTTCCGTAGTTGGAACATAAGGTTTGATGAGACAATCAAATCTAATGGCTTCATTAAGAATGAAGATGAGCCTTGCGTGTACAAGAAAAACAGTAGGAGCGCAATCACATTCCTGGTTTTTTACGTTGACGACATCCTACTCATTGGGAATGATGTCATTAGTAAAGATCTGGCTATCCAAGAACTTCTCCATGAAGGATTTGGGAGAAGCATCTTACGTATTGGGAATATGGATCTATAGAAATAGATCAAAGAAGATGCTTGCCTTAACCCAATCAATGTACATAGAAACCATTGTCAAAAGGTCTGGCATGGAAAATTCCAAGAGGGGTCTCATACCGATGAGACATGGAATTTATCTCTCCAAAGATCAGTCTCCCAAGACTTCTAAGGAGAGGGCAATGATGGATAAGATTCCCCATGCTTCAGCCATAGGTTCCATCATGTATACCATGCTATGTACTAGACCAGATGTTGCATATGTTCTAAGCGTTACGAGCAGACATCAAACATATCCAGGTGATGAACACTGGAAGGCTGTAAAATATATCTTTAAGTACTTGAGAAGAACTAAGGATATGTTTTTGGTATATAGAGGAGAAGATTTAAAGCTACAAGGATACACTGATTCGAGTTTTCAGTTTGATCATAATGACAGCAAATCGACATTAGGTTTTGTCTTCACACTCAACGGGAGAGTAGTGAGCTGGAAAAGTTCCAAGTAGGAAACCACCGCTGATTCGACAACGGAAGCTGAATATATTGCTGTTGCTGAAGCCGCCAAAGAAGCAGTTTGGATGAAGAAATTCATTGACGATCTTGGTGTGGTGGAAAGCATCTCTGGTCCCGTCCCACTGCTGTGTGACAACAGCGGGGCGATTGCTCAAGCGAAAGAGCCGAGGTCTCATTAGAAGTCAAAACACATTCTACGGCGCTTTTATCTGATCAGAGAGATCATAGCTCGAGGAGATATCATAGTGGAGAGAGTTCCTTCAGCCGACAACATAGCAGATCCACTGACAAAGCCATTATCTCAAAATGTCTTTGAGCATTACTTAGAGAATATGGGTATTCTGTATAAAAGTGATTGGCTTTAGTCTAAGTGGGAGATTGTTAGTATTAGGTGGTCTGAAAGCTAATCCAATACTATGTATCATTCAGTTTATTATTAAATTATGTCAGTCTGACCCGATGTCATTTAGATAATTGATTCAGAAAGATTTAATAAAAGTTAACTAATGTTTAAATATCAGACCACTTTGAGGTATTATTATATGATATGAAATTTTACTCAAAATGATGTCAAAATTAGCGTATCTACACATATCTTGTTTTATTTAATAATTGAACATCTGCTAAATAGATTTTATATCCTGTAGGAAAATATGTCGTCGTATAACCCATTCCGTGGCATACTTGATGTGAATCTTTTGACTAGCCTCAACTACTCTGATTCGCTCAAAAACCTGAAGAATGTCTTCATATTTGAGTATATTGCCTACGTCCTTGGAGTTGATCCTCCTGCTGAACCGGCATTGGATGCCCCTGAGGCAGAGATGATCGCGTATGATAAAACATCGAAGAACAAAAGCAAAGGAGTAGTAAAGGGTGACTGCTTCTACTGTAAGCAGCATGGTCACTGGAAGAGGAACTGCAAGGAGTTCCTCAACGATAAAGCTCGGGGAAAGGCGAAGCTATCAAAATCTTCATATATCTATATGATGGATATCAACTTGTCAGTTAGGGATTCCACATCTTGGGTATTAGATATCGGATGTGCTTCTCATATCTGTCATGATGTGCAGATGCTGACAAGTAAGCGCAAGCTGAGAAAAGGCGAGGTGGAATTGAGGCTAGGAAATGACACAAAAGTTGCGGCGGTTGCTATTGGGACAACAAACCTCAAGCTTCTAGCGGGAGACATCCTATCATTAGAAGATTGTTATTATACTCTTAGCATAATAAAGAACATCATATCAATATCTTGTTTAAATAAGATAGGATATAGATTGACTATAGAGAACAAAAGTTGTTCGATTTATTATGATAATAAATCAATTGCTTCAGCACCTTCAGTTAACGGTCTATATCTTTTAGATGTTTCTTACTACTATCTTCACATTGATAATGCTCTTAAGAAGAGTAAGAATTGTGTGAACCAAGCCTACATGTAGCATTGTAGACTTGGACATATTGGTGAAAGCAGGTTGCAAAGGATGCACAAGCGTGGTTCTTAAACTGCATTCAATTATGAATCGTTTGCAACATGTGAATCTTACCTTATGGGAAAAATGGCAAAATCTCCATTTACTGGACATGGAGAACATGCCAAGAACATTATGGGATTAACACATTCAGATGTATGTGGTCCCATGTCTACCCCAGCCAAAGGTAGTTTCTCGTACTTCATCACGTTCACCGACGACTTCTCAAGATTCGGATATGTGTACTTAATGAAGTACAAGTCCGAAGCATTTGAGAAGTTCAAGGAGTTCAAGGATGAGGTAGAGAAGCAGTTAGGAAAGAGAATTAAAGTTCTTCGATCAGATCGGGGAGGAGAATACTTGAGTACTAACTTTACACATTTCTTAAAGTATAATGATATCCTTTCTCAGCTGAACCCCACCATATATGCCACAGATGAATGGTGTACCAGAGAGGAGGAATCGCACCTTGTTGGACATGGTGTATGATGAGCTTTTCGGAATGACCAGTGTCCCTGTGGGGGTATGGTCTAGAGTCAGCAGCACACCTACTAAACGGAGTACCCAGCAAGTCTGTGACCTCTATTCCATATGAGATATGGAAAGGCAGGAAACCAGAGTTTAAATATGTTAAAGTCTGGGGTTGTCCTGCTCATGTAAAGAGGCATGATCTAGACAAGCTGGAATCACGAACTGATAAATGCAGTTTTCTGGGATATCCAAAGGAAACCTTTGGATACTACTTTTACCATCCTGGTGAACAAAAGGTGTTTGTCGCCAGGAAAGCTGTCTTCTTGGAAGAAGAATATCTTCTCCAGAAGGACAGTGGAAGAAAATAGTACTATAAGAGGTTCTAAAACCCCAAACAGCTGCAATATTATCGAATGATATATTGGTTCTTGAATTTGTTCAGATACACACAGATGAGCCTCGTAGATCTGGTAGAGTACCTAGACTACCCGAACGATATGTGAGACATATCGCTGAAGGAGAGTCTAAGGGAGAATATAATGAGGATGATGATCCTAAATCCTACCAGGAGGTTGCAGAAGGCCCAGAAGCCGGGAAATGGCGAGAAGCCATGAACTCAGAAATCCAGTCTATGTACACCAACCAAGTTTAAAACTTGGAGGACTTGCCCGAGGGTATTGTACCCATCGGGTGCAAGTGGATCTTTAAAAGAAAGATCGATGCTGATGGACGGATCGACACTTATAAGGCAAGATTGGTGCAAAGGGATATCGTCAAAGGCAAGGAATTGACTATGACGAGACTTTCTCACCAGTTGCCATGATAAAGTCGATCAGAGTTCTACTCGCCATAGCTACACACTACGATTATGAGATCTAGTAGATGGGTGTGAAGACTGCCTTCCTCAACTGTAACCTTGAGGAAGAGGTGTATATAATACAACCAGAAGGTTTCATATCTAAGGAATCTCCAGATAAAGTGTGCAAGCTTCGAAGTTCCATTTATCGACTGAAGCAAGCTTCCCGGAGCTGGAACATAAGATTTGACGAGGCTGTCAAGTCTGATGACTTCATTAAGGATGAAGATGAGCCTTGCGTATACAAGAAGACCAGAGGGAGCACAATCACCTTCTTAGTTCTTTACGACATACTACTCATTGGGAATGATGTAGCTATGATGTCATCAGTAAAGATCTGGTTGTCGAAAAACTTCTCTATGAAGGATTAGAGAGAAGCATCCTACGTATTGGGAATACGGATCTATAGAGATAGATCAAAGAGGATGCTCGGAATGACCCAATCCATGTCCATAGATACTATAGTCAAAATATTTGGCATGAAAAATTTCAAGAGAGATCTCATACCGATGAGACATGGAATTAGTCTCTCAAAGGAGCAGTCTCCTAAGACTCTTGATGAGAGGGCATTCATGGATAGAGTACCCTATGCCTCTGCCATAGGATCTATCATGTATGCCATACTATGTACATAGCCTGATGTGGCATATGTTCTAAGTGTTACAAACAAATTTCAGGCTGATCTAGATGAAGAGCACTGGAAGGCAGTGAAATGTATCCTTAAGCATTTGAGAAGAACTAGGGATATGTTTCCTGTCTATGGAGGAGGTGACTTGAAACTGTGAGGCTATATTGACTCGAGTTTCCAGTCAGATCTAGATGATAGCAAGTCTACATCTAGATTTGTATTCACTTTGAACGGAGGCGCAGTGTGTTGGAAGAGTTTCAAGCAAGCAACCACTACAGATTCGACTACTGAAGCTGAGTACATCATTGCAGCTGAAGCCGCCAAGGAAGTAGTATGGTTAAAGAAATTCATCACTGACCTTGGCGTAGTTCCCAGCATCGCTGAGCATGTTCCGTTGTTGTGCGACAACAATGCAGCTATTGCACAAGCGAAAGAGCCGTGCTCTCATCAGAAATCGAAGTATATTCTGAGGCACTTTCTGTTAATCTTAGGTGGCCTACAAGCCAATATGACTTTGTAATCTTGTTCATTTATTAATATATTGACATTATTTATTATGTGTAAATTCGTATTATTAGCGTCTCATAATGAAGTCCGTGAATATGTACGATAATGATCAGATTATGATGAGATGATACTAGTGAGACTGATCACTTAAACACACATGTTCTTAATAGTTCCTAGTTAGAGGATATCCGAGAGGGACATCGGATATCCAGTTAGACAAGTACAGATTACTCCTGCTTATATGATGAGGGTGACTGATCTCTTAGTCACTTGTGTGGAGACACTAAGGCGAATATGTAGGTACTCATTAGAGAATGAGTTCACTGAACTGATCTGACTGAATCGCTGAATGGTAATGTACCTCACTGTCAACTAGCTTGATTTTATTGTCACAGTTGCATGGATGGTCCTTGGACCTGAGACACCAAGGACACCTTGTCGATGGACTTCTGTGCTTTGACCTTGGTTTATAAATCTCTAACCACGGGATTCTAAACAGCTAAGGATCGGGTACTGCGAAATACCGTCGAAGGAAATTGAGTATCAATAAGGAATCATTCGCTCTTGGTACTTAGAGAGAGAATGCTCTAGGAAGGATGCGTGGAAGTCCCTGGCCAGGGCGGACGATAATATCGGGAAATGAGTTTTCCGACATTATACAGCTGCATCCAATCCAAGTAGGTCGACCGATTAGGGTTTGACAGTACACCATACTCTGAGTTGACTCGAGAGCATTGTACGAATGAATATATCCACGCGGTAACTGTTGGCGGAAAGGTTCTAAGAGTGGGTTATTTAACCCCCATACCTTCCGGGTTCACGCGGTGTTGCTTGGCACCTAACATGATCGGTGGCTCGATCGAATTTGATGTGCGACATTGGTTCGATTGATTAATTAATTAATATGAGTTATTAATTGATTAATCAGGCCAGTGAGGAGTCTCTGGGCTTATTGGGCCATTAACTGGACTAGTTATTTTGCCTAGAGGGTCACACAAACAGTGGTATTAGAGCCAAGTTCTACTGTTTCTCGTCCCGTTTCGATCTTTGAATTAATTTTCCATGTGTTATTCCATGCTCGAGTTCCGTTAATTGCAAAATCCATATTCATACTATGAACATAAAATAATTTGATTACTTTATTTCTGCAATTTTTGAAATTTATTTTGGGGATTTTTGGAGTTCTTCATGTAATGAAGAACGGGGTTTACGGCGGTTTTGTTCATGTAACCCCAAGCGTTGGGGAGGTGGGCCGGTCCCTAAATCCCTTTAGGGATGTCCCTACTCACCACCGGCCATCATAGCCAGCACCGGAGTGGCCATGAAGGGCTGCAAAATCAAGCCCTAGTTCTTCTTTTTCCACTTGGTTTTGAAAAATAGAAAATAGAGGTGGATTGGGAGGGTCGGCCTGCCATGGAGAAGATCCGGCCACTGCCGGCGAGCCTGCCGGCACCGAAGGCGTGGCTGACGCGGCTAGGCACTGCCGGGAGGGGACAGCCACCGGGCGTCGCCGTAAAGCCCACCGTCGTCGGGCTGCACCTGAAAGTAGGTTAGGGTTTTGGGCGTTGGGGTGCCCGGTTGAAGATGGAAAGGGGCCGGCCCCGACTGGTCTGACCGGCCCTAGACCGGCCGGGTCCTTGCTGACCAGGGCCCGAGCCCAGGCGCCCAACTGTTGGGCGCCTGGTCCGAGCCCTGGCTCAGGCGAGTCCGAGCCTTGGCTCGGGCAAATGGGCTGGGCCCATTTTCCATTAAAACCCATATTTTTAATCCCTATTTAAACCCAATTAACCCTTAAACCCCAATTAAACCATATTAGCCCAATTGAAAGTTAATTGGATTTTAATTCTAAAATTTAAAATTTGTTTTGAATATTGATTTATATTCAATTTCATTTTAATTGGGCATTAATGATTTTTTGAATCATTAGAATTAACAAATTGTTGTTAAATGATTAAAATTAGTTATTAATTTAAGGGTTTAATTAATAATTAATTTTAATTGTCTAATTTAAGTGTTAAGTTAGTGATTATTAGTTAACAGGAATTAATTCTTAGTTTAAATATTAAATTTATAATTAATTTTAATTAACTAATATAATGGTTTAATTAGGAGTTATTAATTATTAGTTTAAGAGTTAAATTAATAATTAATATTAATCTAATAATCTAAGAGTTAGATTAGTAGTTAATAATTGATTTGTGTTAATTATTAGTTTAAGAGTTAAATTAGTGATTAACGTTAATTAATTAACTAGTCTAAGAGTTAGATTAGTAATTATTAACTAAACAAGATTGATTATTTATTTAAGTGTTAAATTAATAATTAATTTAGTTTATTGATCTAAGAGTTAGATTGATAATTAATTTTTAATAGTCTAATTGTTAGATTATTAATATGGTTTAATCTAAATGTTAGATTATTTTAGAAATGTTCTAATTTGCATGGAATAATCTGGAATTATTAATTTGGAGTGTTTGGCACATGTGATGTGTGATTTAATGCTTTTAAAATTTGATTTAATTACATGTTTAAATTATTAAAAGAGTTTTCGAAATTCAAATACCAATTTTTATTGGAACCCAGCTTTTAGAAAGCCAAAAATTATTTAATTTTGAAAAACTCTTTTGTTTTAGCCATGTGATATGATTATCATGTGTGGAATGTTTAAAACACACGGTGGTCATGGATATGTATTTTTAAATTATTCATGTGATGAATGATGCATGTGGATCGTAGATGTATGTTTGTATATTTATTAATTGTTAATAAATAGAGGTCTGCGTACCTCTCCCTCTCTCATACTCCGATGTAATTCTATCTCCCTCTCTCTTGTACTCGCCATAAGGCCTTCTTCTATTTACATATAAATTATGAATTTATTGTAATATGATCGAGGCAACCGAGGAAGGAGCGAGGAAGATTTACAGATGCAACCAGGAAGGCGATGTGATGGAGATCTCTTGCCTATGTGTTTACAGAATTATCTAATGTAAATGTTATATTAGATTTTGTGTACGTTTGACTGTTGGTTCCAGTCAAACCACTTTGCTATCTATGACCACAGTAAACATGTATGAGATGTAATGTTTTTTATTTTGATTATGAATCAAAGCAGGTATAGTATTTAATAAATATATACGATAGATCTATATACTATCACCTAGGAGAGACCCAGATAAAAGTTATCTAAATACCCTCGTCTAAACTCTAAGGCGTAATGTGAGTGGTTAAGAACTTACCGCGTAGTCCACCATCGTTATAGTTATAGGATTCAAATTACTTTAGGTAGGTTTGTTGTGCTACTACAAGGCCTGTCTAATTGTAATGAGAGACTATGGCTATGGCATTAAATGGCAAAATCTCTATTTACTGGACATGGAGAACATGCTAAGGACATTTTGGGATTAACGCATTCAGATGTATGTGGTCCCGTGTCCACCCCAGCCAAAGATGGCTTCTCGTACTTCATCACGTTCACCGACGACTTCTCAAGATTCGGATATGTGTACTTAATGAAGTACAAGTCCGAAGCATTTAAGAAGTTCAAGGAGTTCAAGAATGAGGTAAAGAAGCAGTTAGGAAAGAGAATTAAAGCTCTTTGATCAGATCGAGAAGGAGAATACTTGAGTACTAATTTCACACAATTCTTAAAGGATAATAGTATCATTTCTCAACTGACCCCTCTATATACATCACAGATGAATGATGTATCAGAAAGGAGGAATCGCACCTTGTTGGACATGGTGCGATCCATGATGAGCTTTTCGGAATTACCAGTGTCCCTCTAGGGGTATGCTCTAGAGTCAGTAGCATACTTACTGAACAGAGTATCCAGCAAGTCTATGGCCTCTACTCCATATGAGATATGGAAAGATAGAAAATCAAAATTTAAACATGTTAAAGTCTGGGGTTGTCCTGCTCGTGTTAAGAGGTATAATTCAGAAAAGCTGGAATAACGAATTAATAAATGCAGGTCTGTGGGATATCCAAAGGAAACCTTTGGATACTACTTTTACTATCCTGGTGAACAAAAGATGTTTGTCGCCAGTCTTCTTGGTAGAAGAATACCTTCTCTAGGAGGACAATGAGAGAAAATGGTACTGGGAGAGGTTCTAGAGCCCCAAATGGCTACAATATTATCGGATGAGATATCAGTTCTTGAATCTATTCAGATACACGCAGATGAGCCTCGTAGATCTGGTAGATTACCTAGACTACCTGAACGAAATGTGGGACATATTGCTGAAGGTAAGTCTAAGGTAGAATATAATGAGGATGATGATCTTAAATCCTACCAAGAGGCTATAGAAGGCCCAAAAGCCGGAAAATGGCGAGAAGCCATGAACTCAGAAATCCAGTCTATGTACGCCAACCAAGTTTGGAACTTGGAGGACTTGCCCGAGGGTATTGTACCCATTGGATGCAAGTAGATCTTTAAGAGAAAGATCGGTCTTGATGGGCAGATCGACACTTATAAGACAAGGTTGGTGGCAAAGGGATATCGTCAAAGGTAAGGAATTGACTATGATGAGACTTTCTCACTAGCTGCCATGATAAAGTCGATCAGAATTCTACTCGCCATAGCTACGTATTTTGATTATGAAATCTAGCAGATGGATGTGAAGACTGCCTTCCTCAATGGTAACCTTTAGGAAGAGGTGTATATGATACAACCAGAAGGTTTCACATCCAAGGAATCTCCAGATAGAGTGTGTAAGCTTCAGAGGTCTATTTATGGACTGAAGCAAGTTTCCCAAAGCTAGAACATAAGATTTGACGAAGCTGTCAAGTCTTATGACTTCATTAAGAATGAAGATGAATCTTGTGTGTACAAGAAGACCAGTGGGAGCGCAGTCACCTTCGTAGTTCTTTACGTAGATGACATACTACTCATTGGGAATGATGTAGCTATGATGTCATCAGTAAAGATCTAGTTGTCGAAAAACTTCTCCATGAAGGATTTGGGAGAAGCATCAATACGGATCAATAGAGATAGATAAAAAAAGATGCTCGGAATGCCCCAAACCATGTACATAGATACCATAGTCAAAAAGTTTGACATAGAAAATTTCAAGAGAGGTCACATACCAGTGAGACATGGAATTAATCTCTCAAAGGAGTAGTCTCCTAAGACTCCTAATGAGAGGGCATTCATGGATAGAGTACTCTATGCCTCTGCCATAGGATCTATTATGTATGCCATGCTATGTACACGGCATGATGTGGCATACGCTCTAAGTGTTACGAGCAGATTTCAAGCTGATCTAGGCGAAGAGCACTGGAAGACAGTGAAATGTATCCTTAAGTACTTGAGAAGAACTAAGGATATGTTTCTTGTCTATGGACGAGGTGACTTGAAACTGCGAGACTATACTGACTCGAGTTTCCAGTCAGATCCAGATGATAGCAAGTCTACATCTAGATTTTTATTTACTTTGAACGGAGGCGTAGTGTGCTGGAAGAGTTCCAAGCAAACAACCACTGTAGATTCGACGACTGAAACTGAGTACATTGCTGCAGCTGAAGCTGGCAAGGAAGCAGTGTGGTTGAAGAAATTCATCACCGACCTCTGCGTAATTCCCAGCATCTCTGAACCTGTTCAAGTGTTGTGCGACAACAATGGAACCATTGCCCAAGCAAAATTGCTGCAGTCTCATCAGAAATCGAAGCATATTCCGAGGCGCTTTCATCTTATCAGAGAAATCATATCTAGAGGAGATGTAGTGGTGGAAAGAGTTCCATCTATCGATAATGTAGCAGATCCACTGACAAAGCCGTTGGCTCAAAATGTGTTGGAGCGTCACCTAGACTATATAGGTTTAGTGCATAAAGGTGATTGACTTTTGTCCAAGTGGGAGATTGTTAGTCTTAGGTGGCCTATAAGCCAATATGACTTTGTAATCTCGTTCATTTATTAATATAATGACATTATTCATTATGTGTAAATTCGTATTATTATCGTCTCATAATGAAGTCTGTGAATATGTGCGATAGTGATCAGATTATGATGAGATCATACTAGTGAGACTTAAACACACATGTTCTTACTGGTTCCTAGTCGGAGGATATCCGAGAAGGACATCGGATATCTGGTTAGACTAGTACATATTACTCCTGCTTATATGATGAGGGTGACTGATCTCATAGTCACTTGTGTTGAGACACTAGGGTGAGTCTGTAGGTACTCATTAGAGAATGAGTTCACTGAACTGATCCGACTGAATCACTGGATGGTAATGTACCTCAGTGTCAACCAGCTTGATACTATTGTCATAGTTACGTGGATGGTCCTCGGACCTGAGACACCAAGGACACCTTGTCGGTGGACTTCTGTGCTTTGACGTTGGTTTACGAATCTCTAGCTACGGGATTCTAATACGTCAAGGATTGGGTACAGCGGAATATCGTCGAAGGGAATTGTGTGTCAATAAAGAATCATTCGCTCTCGGTACTTAGAGAGAGAATGCTCTAGGAAGGATGCGCGGAAGTCCCTGGCCAGGGCGGACGATAATATCGGGAAAGGAGTTTTCTGATATTCATCAGCGGCATCCAATCCAAATGAGTCAACCGGTTAGGGTTTGACAGCTCGCCATACCCTGAGTTGACTCGAGAGCATTGTACGAATGAAGGATTATATCCACGCGGTAACTGTCGGCGGAAAGGTTCCAAGAGTGGGTTACTTAACCCTCTGGGTTCACGCGGTGTTGCTTGGCACCCAACGTGATCGGAGGCCCGATCGAATTTGATGTGCGATATTGATTCGATTGATTAATTAATTAATATGAGTTATTAATTGATGAATCAGGCCAGTGAGGAGTCACTGGGCTTATTGGACCATTAAATGGACTGGTTATTGGGCTTAGAGGGTCACACACAAATGATTCTTAAGGCGATGGATAAATAAGTGAGTTTTATATAAACTGTGAGTTTTTATGAAAAACCGCGCGGTTGATATAAAATAGAGAGAACGGACTGAGCAGGCTAGGCTGTTGCGAAACCTAGCCGCCCCCTCCTCTCTTCCTTTCTCTCTCTGGCATCCTAGATGAGTCCGGATCTCCGGATCTACTCTGCCGCTTCTCCGACTCCCATTCGACAGGAAATCGTCCGCGCGATGCGGCGAACGGCGGAGGCTTCGTGGTCTGTGAAGAATGAGGAACATGAGGATATCCGTTGCGAGGAGGATCGCGTGGACTCCGCTAGTGGCCGGGCACTTGCGCAGCTTGCGGTGTCACACCAATGAAATCGAACGGTTGCTGATTCGAATGCGCATGCGGTAAGAATCCGATTATCTGATAATCATTTTAGTTTTATCGAAACGGGAAACGGATCGCGTATTTTATTTTGTTTATTCCGTTGCGTTCGCGATCTGGAGAAATGCCGAGAACCCAAACACTTTCATCTTATCAGAGAGATCATATCCGGAGAAGATGTAGTGGTGGAAAGAGTCCATCTGTCGACAATGTAGCAGATCCACTGACAAAGCCGTTGGCTCAAAATGTGTTGGAGCGTCACCTAGACTATATAGGTTTAGTGCATAAAGGTGATTGACTTTTGTCCAAGTGGGAGATTGTTAGTCTTAGGTGGCCTATAAGTCAATATGACTTTGTAATCTCGTTCATTTATTAATATAATGACATTATTCATTATGTGTAAATTCGTATTATTATCGTCTCATAATGAAGTCTGTGAATATGTGCGATAGTGATCAGATTATGATGAGATCATGCTAGTGAGACTGATCACTTAAACACACATATTCTTAATAGTTCATAGTCGGCGGATATCCGAAAAGGACATCGGATATCCGGTTAGACTAGTACAGATCACTCATGCTCATTTGATAAGGGTGACTGATCTTATAGTCACTTGTATAGAGACACTAAGGCAAATATGTAGGTGCTCATTAGAGAATGAGTTCACTGAACTGATCCGACTGAATCGCTGGATGGTATAGTACCTCACTCTCAACTAGCTTGATTCTATTGTCGTAGTTGCATGGATGGTCCTCGGACCTGAGACACCAAGGACACTATGTCGGTGGACTTCTATGCTTTGCATTTGGTTTATGAATATCTAACCACAGGAATCTAAACAACCAAGGATCGGGTACATCGGAATATCGTCGAATGGAATTGAGTGCCAATAAGGAATCATTCGCTCTCGGTACTTAGAGAGACAATGCTCTAGGAAGGATGCGTGGAAGTCCATGGCCAGCGCGGACGATAATATCGGGAAAAGAGTTTTCCGATATTATTCGGCAACATCCAATCCAAGTGAGTCGACCGGTTAGGGTTTGACGGTAATCCCTACCCTGAGTTGACTCGAGAGCATTGAACGAATAAATGATTATATCCACGTGGTAACTGTTGGCAGAAAGGTTCCGTGAGTGGGTTACTTAACATCGATACCTTTCGGGTTCACGCGGTGTTGCTTGGAACCGAATGTGATCGGAGGCCCGATCAAATTTGATGTGTGACATTGATTCGATTGATTAGTTAATTAATAATGAGTTATTAATTGATTAATCAGGCTAGTGAGGAGTCACTGGACTTATTGGGTCATTAATTGGATTGGTTATTGGGCCTAGAGGGTCACACGCAAATGATTCAAAAGGCGATGGATAAATAAGTGGGTTTTATATTAACCGGGGGTTTTTATGAAAACCGTGCGGTTAGTATAAAATATAGAAAACGGGCCGAGCAGACGAGGCTGCTGCTAACCCTAGCCTCCCCCTCCTCTCTTCCTCTCTCTCTCTGGCGTCCTAGACGAGTCCGGATCTGCTCCGCTGCTTCTCGACTCCCATTCGACATGAAATCGTCCGCGCGATGCGGCGATCGTTGCGGTGAACGGCGGAGGCTTAGTAGGCTGTGAAGAATGAGGAACATGAGGATATCCGTTGCGAGGAGGATTACGTGGACTCTGCTAGTGGCCGGGCACTTGCGCGGCTTGCGGTGTCACACCAACGGAACCGAATGGTTGCGGATTCGAATGCGCATGCGGTAAGAATCCGATTATCTGATAATCATTTTAGTTTTATCGAAACGGGAAACGGATCGCGTATTTTATTTTGTTTATTCCGTTGCGTTCGCGATCTGGAGAAACGCCGAGAACCCAAACACTTTCATCTTATCAGAGAGATCATATCCGGAGAAGATGTAGTGGTGGAAAGAGTCCATCTGTCGACAATGTAGCAGATCCACTGACAAAGCCGTTGGCTCAAAATGTGTTTGAGCGTCACCTAGAGTCTATAGGTTTAGTGCATAAAGGTGATTGGCTTTTGTCCAAGTGGGAGATTGTTAGTCTTAGGTGGCCTACAAGCCAATATGACTTTGTAATCTCGTTCATTTATTAATGTAATGACATTATTCATTATGTGTAAATTCGTATTATTATCGTCTCATAATGAAGTCTGTGAATATGTGAGAAAGTGATCAGATTATGATGAGATCATGCTAGTGAGACTGATCATTTAAACACACATATTCTTAATAGTTCATAGTCGGAGGATATCCGAAAAGGACATCGAATATCCTATTAGACTAATACAGATCACTCATGCTCATTTGATGAGGGTGACTGATCTTATAGTCACTTGTGTGGAGACACTAAGGCGAATATGTAGGTGCTTATTAGAGAATGTGTTCACTGAACTGATCCGACTGAATCGTTGGATGGTATAGTACCTCACTCTCAACCAGTTTGATTCTATTGTCGCAGTTGCATGGATGGTCTTCGGACCTGAGACACCAAGGACACCATGTCGGTGGACTTCTATGCTTTGCATTTGGTTTATGAATATCTAACCACGGGATTTAAACAGCCAAGGATCGGGTACAGCGGAATATCGTCGAAGAGAATTGAGTGCCAATAAGGAATCATTCGCTCTCGGTACTTAGAGAGAGAATGCTCTAGGAAGGATGCGTGGAAGTCCATGGCCCGGGCGGATGATAATATCGGGAAATGAGTTTTCCGATATTATTCGGCAGCATCCAATCCAAGTGAGTCGACCAGTTAGGATTTGACGGTAAACCATACCCTGAGTTGACTCGAGAGTATTGAACGAATGAAGGATTATATCCACATGGTAACTGTTGGCAGAAAGGTTCCGAGAGTGGGTTACTTTACCCCGATACCTTCCGGGTTCACGCGGTGTTGCTTGACACCGAACGTGATCGGAGGCCCGATCGAATTTGATGTGCGATATTGATTCGATTGATTAGTTAATTAATAATGAGTTATTAATTGATTAATCAGGACAGTGAGGAGTCATTGGGCTTATTGGGCCATTAACTGGATTGGTTATTGGGCCTAGAGGGTCACACGCAAATGATTCTCAAAGCGATGGATAAATAAGTGGGTTTTATATTAACTGGGGGTTTTTATGAAAAACCGTGCGGTTAGTATAAAATATAGCGAACGGGCTGAGCAGGCCAGGCTGCTGCTAACCCTAGCCGCCCCCTCCTCTCTTCCTCTTTCTCTCTGGCGCCCCAGGCCGGTTCTGATCTCCGGGTATGCTCCGCTGTTTCTCCGACTCCCATCCGACGGGAACTTGTCCGCGCGTTGCAGTGATCGTTGCGGCGAACGGCGGAGGCTTCATGGGCTGCAAAGAACGAGGAAACGTGAGGGTATCCACCGCGAGGAGGATTGCGTGGACTCCGCTAGAGGCCAGGCGCTTGCACGGCTTGCGGTGTCACACCGACGGAACCGAACGGTTGCGGATTCGAATCCGCACGCGGTAAGAATCCGATTATCTGATAATCGTTTTGTTTTAATCGAAACGGGAAAAATGGATCGCTGGTTTTTTTTTGATTTCCGCTGCATGAGCGATTCGGAGAAACATGAGAACCCAACACTCTTCTATTGTCTTTGATCGGCCTGGTTTTGCACTGTAGTTGTGTGCCTAGGCCTTTTCCAGGTTGATAACCACCCTTCATCGTGATGTCCCAGCCAGAGGTACTCAGGCACTTCCCCCTTTTCACAGCATCGACCGGACAAGGAACAAGTATAGTGGCTTTCAAAGGATTAGCCGAGGGAGAACAAACCTGTAATACTGACAGAATGGGTTGTCGGCCAGGTAAAGGAATCGGCTTGATGTTCAAAGAATGAGTAGCTGTAAGGATCGGCATGCTCGTTACTTTAATAATTCGTCCCTTATAAGAAAACTTGAGGCATTGATGGTTTGTAGAGGGTATGGCCTCAAGGGATTTGATGTAGGGACGGCCAAGGATGCCTTTTAAAGAGGGGTCAATCCCCAAGATGTGGAACTCGACCTCGGCATGATAAACGGGACCTAACTCTACCTTCAAGTAAACCATTCCTAGAGGGGAACGGGTAGAGTTGTCGTAGGCAGTAACAGAGATGGGTGAAGGCAACCACTTCTCTCTGGGTACACCACAGAATTCTAGGGTCTTTGGTGATAGTACATTAATAGAAGTCCCTGTGTCAACCAGACATGCATCCACAACCTTCTTGCATATGTTAACTGTAATGCTGAGCGCCATGCTCCTGGTCGCTGCTGGTGCCAATTCAGATGTATGGAATGTTATAGAGAACTGATCCCCCTGTGGGACTAGTAGTGCAGTTATTTTCTCTACTGGCACATCTTCACTGACCATCACTCTCTGCAGATACTCCATCAGAGCCTCTTGATGGATCTTGGATCTTTGGATCAGTTATAGTATGGAAATGCGTGCCGATGTTCTGTCTAGCTGCTTCAGTAGGTCATATTAAGTGTCAGGTGCACTCTCTTCATTCTAAATTTCTTATGACGACTGTGATGGGTCGTCTCTTACTGTGGACTGAGGAAAGACCTTATTGAAGATTCTCCCACTCTGGAGCATATGCTGTTCAATATTGGAAGGTTCCAATGAGATCTTAAGTACCGCCGTATTGATGAGAGGTTTAGAAGGGGTAATGGGTTCGTAAACGGGTGATGGTGGGGGATTGTTTGGTGGAGGTGCTAGAACGCGGATGAGTGGCTTGGAGGGTTGTATGGTATTGGGGTGAATGGTTGATGTAGATGATGTGGGAAATGGTATGCGTAGCAATGGTTTAGAAGGCATGAGGGGTTCATGGTTGGATTGTGGAGGGTTATTTGGTGGAGGCATGGTGGCGGAGGGGATAATGAGTTTAAGGAAGGTAGGCGGTGGAGTGGGTCTATGGTAGGCGAGTGTTGGTATGGGAGTAACGGTTATGGTTTCTGGTTTGGGTATGCGGAGAATGCGGCGAGGCGGTTGCTCAGTGGTACTCGGGATGTGGCCTGTTGAATAGACAGAGGAGGATTCCTCTTCCTTCCATTATTGCCCCCTATTAGCCTCAGACTGGCTATTAGTAAGAATTGGGGCGACCTGGTTTTGATGCTCCGGCAGTAGGTTCTGTACTATACCCATGTTTGGTGGTGTTGTTGCTTATACTGGTGCCCTTTGCATCTGCTGTTGTTGCTACTGTGGCTGTTGTTGTTGCTGCGGTTGTGATCTTCTTGTCTTCAGGGTGGCTATGAATTTTCTCATCTCTTCCCAGTCAATACCCCCTTGTTCATTCAGGTCATGGATGTAGTCCCTGAATTGGAAACACGCATCCACTGTATGCCCGGGTTGTCTATGGAAGACGTAATACCTGGAGGCATTAGCATTCTGGGACTAGACTATTTTCTCCTTAGGCAATACTAGAGCGTTAGCTACCACAAGGGCGTTGAATATGTCCGCTAGAGATTCTGGGAGCTGAGGATAGGACGCCCTCTTTGGGCCTGGAGGTTTTCTCTGCTGATTGTAATCGCCTGGGGGGGGGGGGGGGGTATATTGTGGTATGCTAGCTGCTGACGTGGTTGGTTGAACGTTGGCTGATACTACTGCTGAGGATGATTGTAGGCTGGCTGGTATGGTTGCTGAGGCGACCTGAAGCCTTGCTGATTCGGCAGTGTTTGCCCTGTATATTGCGGTTGTTGCTATTGGTTTCTCATGAATTGTGGTTGGTTATTGTTCATGGTGCTGATTTGTTCATGGGAGAGTGTGCCCTCAGTAGTAGGACCATGCTAGGAGAATTTGGCATGGTAGGCTTCCGAGGTGGAGGTCTGTTGGGTCTATGGCAGTCAAAGATGCTAGAGAAGGTTGAATCTTTGAAAGCGTTCTGGCAATAACACGCCCTTTCATATAATTCCGCCATGCTAGTCAAATTGTTCAATGTGAGGACTAGCTTATACTGAGGCGTGGCGTTGGCAATCATCATCTTCACTTGTTCTGACTCAGACATGTGATCTTTTATCTTCTCTGCCATAGCCCTCCATCTATCAGTATAGGTGATGAAGTCTTCATCAGGCTTCATCTTTTCAGCCACCAAATCAGTTATTGATAAGGACGGTGCAATTCTGTCCTGGTATCGTTGGATGAATTTCCGCGACACAATTTCATAATCCTCCACATCGAGCGAAATCAAAGAGAAAAACCACCCGAGGGCTGGTCCCTCTAATGAATTCCTAAATAAGAATGCCAGCAACCTTGTGTCGTTCTGCCAGAAGGAGGATTCATACATAAACTCCTTCAAATGGGTAAAGAGGTTGCCGGAACCATTGTGCTTTCTATATACTGGCATTTCGGAAGGCAATAGATGAAATACTGGCAGATTGGGGAGGGTGATCTCAGGTACAGCCTTGACTCCCATCATTTTCTTGAAACTGTTGAACTGCTTGTCCATGCGGTCCATCTTCGTGAGTAGGGCCTGAGTCACGGGATCAATTTGGGGAGGAGGTGGTGATGGAGCATGATAGGCTTGCCTCTTGGAGTAACTGGGGTAAGGGCGGCAGTACAGTTGCGGTCCGGCAGCGCTTTTGCCATGTCCGAAGGCATTTTGGTGAGTTGGCGTATGCGGTCTAGCCGGGTATCTCGAGGAAGATTGTTGTGGCCCAGACGGCCGGAGAGTAGAAATATGAAGACCCTCCATGGCTTGATGAACAAAGAGAACATGGTGAGGGGGAGGAACTTGATGAACAACAGGGGGAACCGCGGGATTCGGTTCGTCAGAACGCAAGGGCGTCTTTCCCTTAAGAATGGACTGGATTGCCTCAAGTTGTTGAGGGTTTACATGGGTAGCCAAAGCTCCCAAAACGATAACCAGATCAGGGGGATTATTAGACGAAGGCTCAGCTTGATCTTAAGCCTCCTCATAAGTAGGATTGGAAATTACATGCACATAAGGATGATTGGTACCAGGATCATACTGGTCATGGGTAAACAGAGCCTGATGAGGGGCATAAGCGTCTCCCTCATGTTCAACGTGAAAGAAGTTGGAGTCATGGGGGGCATTAGCATCTTCCCATTCTCAGAATGGTAATCATAATTGCGAGGGGGATTAGCATCTCCCTCATATTTAAATACATCTTCCTGTTCAATGGCAACCATGCCGAGAGTTCTACCTAATCGGAGCATCATGATGTTAAGTTTTGGCAAAAAATTTCTAACAAGTTGTGCAAAGGATTAACAAACAAGTAGATGATTATATTACCTTAAGATTCCTTGTTGAATTATTTGAATTGTTAAACACAAATTCACTCAACAGGGTAGGATCCTAGTTTCAGTTCAATTTTTCCATCGTTATACTCTATAGTTGTAAGGATCGAGACTTTCGGATCCGGTTTTCGGGTCGGACCCTGTAATTTTGGCCCTAGTGGGGGGCTGAGGTTCTGTGTTGTTTCGCGTCGAGCCCGCGAGACGCGGTTTGAACAGCGTCCACCATGGCAGACGCGTTTCAGGTTATGCCACGTGGGTGCCACGTGGGCTGGCTTTGGGCCGCGAGAGTACGGCCCTGTCGTGTCGTCTGAACGGCGTCCACGTTGGACGAGGCCTTTCAGACTGTGACTCTGTGTGTGTCAGAGTACGGCCCTGACAAGTTGTTTGAACGGCGTCTGTGTAGGACGACGCGTTTCAGAGTTTTGTCAGAGCGGCCGTCACGTCACCTGATAGACGTCCGTGGATGTCGACGCGTTTTAGCCAGTTTCTGGTTAACCCCGCGAGCCCTCCTTCTTTCCCTCATTTTCACCTTCTCTCTTTCTCTCCTTCCCTTCCGGCGATCCCGACAGCAATTCCTTCTCTTCCCTCTTTTCCTCCCACCATCTCATCTCTCCCTCCACTCCATCCTCTACCTAGCTCCTACCACTACCACCTCCACCTCCATTGTGGCGTTCTACTCTCCGGACGGCGGCCGACGTCACGGTGGAGCAAGAACGACCACGGCGGTACCGGCGGCGGCGTGGGGCGAGACGGGTGGACGGCTTGAAGCTTGGAGGAGTTCGAGTGTCCGGTAGGGTGACGGTTCCCACAGCATCGTGTTTAAGCCATGTTTTCCCCCGTCTATGCATGTTGTAGATCTTTGGTTTTGGGGGGGTAGAATGAGCATGTCTAGGAGTTCTTTTGATGATATGGGGGATTTTCTATAAATGTGATTTCCTATGGATTGTATTGCCCCTCTTTCTCCTCCGTTTTTGGGTAATTTTGGGGTTGTTTGGGTTGAAAAGGGGAGCCCTCGGGCTCATGGCAACTCTGGTTCCTGGGGTTGAAAGACGTCGTGCATGGACGACGCCTTTTTGAAGGGCGTCGGGCCATCACGACGCCTTTTAGACAGGAATCGCCTGTCAGAGAGTCTGCCAGTTCGGGGATTCTGGGAAAAGACGTCATGGGTGGGCGACGCGTTTTGAATAGCGTCGGGTATCCATGACGCCTTTTAAGGCAGAAATCCCCTGAGTAAGGGCTTTGGAATTTCCGGATTTCTGTGTTGAATGGCGTTTGAGGATGTCGACGCCTTTCAAAAAGCGACCACTGGTGTCGACGCCTTTTAAAGCCTGATTCTGAAGACTGTTTTACATGAACCTGTACATGGAGCTTGAATGGCGTCGGCCTTGGGCGACGCGATTCAAGACAGAACCTCACTAATTCATGCCAGTAAAATGTGTTCATACTGCTAGATAGATGGTTAGTGCATGTTTTGGTGTACGTTGTAGAGATGGATTCTGCATGACCGGATGGTGCTACCTTGTGTGTTGTGCGATCGCGGACTTTTCACGTGACCGGATCGTACTGTGCTGGGTTTTGTGTTACTGTGGACCTGGAGTGACATTGTAGCGTTTTATCACCCTGTGCTGGTGGGGGCGTGAGCACAGCGCCGGTGGGGGCATGGGCGGGGTGACGCCTAGTGAGAGAGGGTCACCTGGTGAACCCCGGGGTCAGCTAGTACCGGTGTCGGAGTGGTACATTCGGAGAGTCACTCATGCTTAGGGAAGGAGTAGCCACTTGAGCCAGTTGGGCCGGAGTAGCTAGTGTGCTATCCGAGGGGCTACTGCTTGGTCTCAGCGGGTCGAGTTTTTCCCACCGTTGTTTGTACGGTCGGCGAGTTCTATCGAGACGACAGTTGTGGATTCTCTAATCGGCTGATTCAGAATGTGCATGTTATTATATTTCGACTGCATGTGATTTCACGTTGAGAATTAGGGATTGTACCTACCACTGCACTTGTTACTTCACCGTTAGCAGTACTTTACAGTTGTGGGTGTGTGCGTGAGCAGTGGGGATCGAAGGATCCCTACTGAGTCTTGTCTCGAGACTCACCCCTGCGGTTTTCAGGTGAGGACTCCCAGCAGACTTAGAGCGGCGTGTGCGGCCGTGCGTTGAGCGCCTTCAGCAGTTGTTCCGGGGTATGCCCCGATGTAGTTGTGATTTATTTCTGGCATGTATGTTTAATTATTTCTTTTCAATTGGAATATGTAATTATTTGCTATATCGAGTCGCATTGTAATAATTTTAATTCCTGCACTTTCATTTCAATTCAATGCGATGTGAATGTTTAGCTTAGTTAATTATTTATTTCCCAGACTTACTAGATCCTGGTTTGGTTCCAAATTAATGATTCGGTACCCATTTAGTAATCGGATCCCCAATTATAGGGTGGCGGGTCGTTACAATAGTTCTCTCACAACGTTATGAATAACTAACCAGGACTTCAATTGGTACAACCAGTCCGATGAACAAGGAGGAATACCTTGCTTTTGGGGACTTATGGAGGTCTTAACACAAACCACTCTAGTTTGACTGAGGGACCAACCCAGTCAGAGAGAGGTGAGAGTGCTAAGAAAGGTGTTCCTATGAGGGGAGGGGGGGTGAGCCCCAATGTAGATGACCTATGGCCTCTAATGTAGTTTAAGATAAATATAGGTGACAAAGAAACCAAAGATCTGAGGACTGATGGATAAAAGAAGGAACTGTTTGAATCGCATCACTGTTCTCCGACGCTATTCAAAACAGAAGCTTCCTCTGTTAATAGATCCTTAGGCAGTAGTGCCAACAAGAATATGAAGTTGAATGGTGTCTTGTCTGGGCGACGCGGTTTGAATCGCATCTCTCCGCTTAGACGTTATTCAGAGCCTAAAAACTGTAAACAGAGAGTAATTCTGGGGACAATCCCCTCTCAAATTATCAGGATAAACAGAAACATAACTGATCATGTAGACTCAAGTTAAAAAGATTTATTATCATGCAGAAAAACATAAACTTGATCAACCACACACTTCCTATCACACTCACAACTTCCAAACAATCACGAAAGGGCTAGATCTTGCCGCAAAGGAATGTGCACGTAGTGCACGTAGGGATAAAAGTAACTAAAACTACCAATTGGTGAAAGGAGTGCCCGAAGGACACAAGTGGTGCACTATGGGTGCCCAATGATAAAAAGCAAGAACAAATACTAAAAGACGGAAAACTCGAGTCCCACCGTGATCGCCAAAAAGTTGTGGGTGTTCAAATTGTATGTGATGTTCATGAATTTCATGTTGTTTGTATAATGAATAAAACTATTGAAAACTAAAGAAAACGTAATCGCCAGAAACTGTAAAGTTTCAAAAGAAAGATTGATCGCTTACCTTTTCAAATTCGGGAAATTGAGTCCTTAATTCCCTCTCTTCGGCCAGCCAAAGAAAAAGAGACTTTTTGTTGATGTGTTATTGCTTTTGATTTCTTGATGGTTATTCTTTTGGATCTCCTTCTTCCTTCTTCTTTGTACCTTGCAAAAAAGAAGATTAAACAAGAAAGAATCTAATTAGAATTAAAGTAGAGTAGTATCTATTCTAATAAGAAATTTAAACATGCAACTAAACTAATCAACTCACTTGATTGTTGTTCTTTAAACTCCTAATATGCATATAGGTGTGGAAAATAATGATGTGTGTATGTGTGAAATATGAAGTGATATGATGAAAAATTATGAAAAACAATGGGTAAACTATATGAAATTAACAAAAAGCTAAAAGGAAATTAGGGAAAGAAGATGGTTGGTTAGATCCTCCATAGCCTTGGCCTTCAAGAGCTTCAAAGGGTGAATAGGATGAGGAAGAAGAAGCCTTAGATGAAGCTTCTCTTGCTGTCCACATTTTTCTCCTTTAGAGCCTCCAAACACCTTGTCTTGAGCTTCAAAATCACCAATGACCAACCTTTTTCAAAGGTCCAAGGGATATTGTATTTATAAGAATAGGTTTAGGGGTGTTTTGGACTTCAATAGGACTTTCTCCCATAGTTGGACTTATCTTGGAAGAGCATGGAGGAGTTAGCAACCTTCCCAACGTCGGAAACCGGATTATCTCGACCAAATCATGTTTTTCAGGAAACTCCTAAATAGCATCGCCCAAACGGGATGCCATTTGGTTAATTAAAACGGCCAAAATAGAAACAAAATCCAGAAAGAAAACCTAAATACATTAGGAAACCTAAATCGTGTCTCCTACGAGTGACGTGCTTTAGATAATTAGGAAATTAATTTGAATTAAAAATCAGAAACCCAGACGGATTATGACCTAAATGGCGTCTCTTTGAAGCGATGCTATTCAGTTAAATCTACCTAAATTTAGAACTTTAATTCCGAACTGATTTCGGCTAAGAATCTAAATGGCGTTGTTCAAGGGCGCTGCTAATAAACAAATTTTGAGAAAAATTAATAAAAATTAATTAACAATTAAACCTCAGACCATTTTGGGACATTATAATTATGACATAAAATTTACTCAATATGAGGTCAAAATTAGCATGTCTACGGAGGGAAAGTATCCTATGTTACAAACCTTGCAGGTTTCACTATGGAGAGCAGTTACCAGCCAATGTAGACGTGCTTCGACCATAGTGGATCTTAAAAGGAAATAAAGAAATATGGGATAAAGATCCACACATGTAACATTCGATTATTAGCATGTAATTAGCATAATTGTATTATTAATTAATTTTGAGCTAATAGATTATGTATGTTAAGATATGCACAAAGATTAAATTGGGTTGGTTAAATCTTATAAAATAATTAGATATGATCAATTATGCTAGAAAACTTAGTATAAATCATAATAGGATTTAAATTAGAATAATTAATTGGAAATCAAGAGTAAGTATGTAATTATTAAAAGTAGGATGACCGTTTGATGAATAATTATTTTATATAGTAGAAAACTAAAAGCTATGGTTAGAAATTTGTATTTTATTAGTTAGTGCTTATCCTAGAAATATTAGTATTATATTAGATAGTGGGGTGGTCATAATTAGTATTAACCTTAGTTAAAGTTAGTGGAATAGTTAAGTTAGTTTAACCTTGGTTAAAGTTAGTGGGTTGGTCAAAGTTAGTATTAACCATGGTTAGTGTTAGTGGTATGGTTAAGTTATTATAACTTGGATGGTTAGAATTAATAAATTTTAAAGTCATTTAAGTAATCATGGTAAAACTAACTAAATCCATCCTATTTAAGGAACCTTAACTTGGGTTTTGGCCTTGGTTTGGCATATTCTCTGCACCAAAACGTGGGAGCAGCAAGGGAAGGATTTGGGAAGCCATCTTGAAGTGTTCTTGGTGTTCTTGAAGTGTTCTTGGTGTTCTTGAAGGAGGTAGGTTGCATGGGTGCTAGTTTCATAAGAGTTTAGGTTAGTTAATCATAAGAAATAAATAAATCTCTAATATATTGTTTTATATCTTCAAATTATATGTTCTTGTGAAGTTCTTGTGAATTTCTTAAGTGTGAAATAGTTGAATTTCTTAAGTGTAAAATCCTAGAAATTTATTAAGTGTGAAATAGTTAAAAATCTGAGTTGCAGAAAAATTTGAGTTGCAGAAATTTAACTTCTAGGTGTGAATTTCTTAAGTGTAAAATCCTAGAATATATTAAGTATAGTAGAAGTTAAATTTCTGCAACTCAGATTTTTCTGTTACTCTTATAACAGTAGGATAACCTTCAAATTTTAATGATTTTATTTTGTATAGAAAACTTATGAAATTTTTATGACATGACTATGACATGATTGTACATCTCTAAAAAACTCGGTATAAATTTTCATATTCATATGATAATACTTCTAGGTCATGAAAAGGACTGTGATTTTCAAATACAGTTTTCTGAGTTCATTTGATAGCATGTTAGAACATGAATTTTAGTGATTTATATGTTTTACAAAATAATCTGAAATTTTTATGACATAATACTCATACCAATATAAATCTTTAGAAAATGTTTCATGAATTTTGATGTTCATATAATGATGCTTTCAGGTCAGGTAACATGATATAATTTGTAGATGTAGTTTTTAGACTTCATTTGATAGAATGTCAGAACGTGAATTTTATTAATTTACATATTTCACAAAATAATCTGAAATTTTATGACATAATAATCATACTAATATAAATTTTCATAAAATTTTTTATGAATTTGTATATTCTTATGGTGATTCTTTCATGTCGGGTAATATGGTATAATTTGTAGATACAATTTTCAGATTTCATTTGATAGGATGTTAGAACGTGAATTTTAGTAATTTATATGTTTTACAGAATGATCTAAAATTTTTATTACATAGTAATTTAATTATTATACATATATATTAAAAGTTTCAAAATTTTTAATGTTCATATGATAATGGGTCCTGCTATGTGTAACACGGTTCATACTCCACTCTGACATTTCAGTAACTCAGGGATAGTACCTTGATGTTTGATTTTCTAATATTTTTGTGAAAAACTATTTGAGCCCAAATTCTTAAAGGATGTACCTAATGCGAATTAGTATAATATGTGAAATTTTCAGGATTTTGGAAGTACTTTTCTGTGTTAATAAAACCAGTGTTTTAAATGTGGACAGATTACTTCTGTAGGAGATTTGTGATTTACTTATATGTGTTGTCTGAGTTTATAACAAGTTGTATTTAAATTCATCTTAGAACATGATTTATTTACCTTTTTAATTATAATTTTGAGGTATTTTTAGTTTATGAGTTCCTGAAAACAAAATCTCTAAAGTGGTTAGTCATTTTCTTATGTATATGTTGTTGTAGCTACATAATATTAAGTTTGTTCTCATAATGTTAATAAATCTTGTCGATCGGACATAGCCGCTAAATGAGTATTGTTATGGAGAAATGGTGGTAACATCCCCACCAGGTCCCATTTATTATGGGGCTGCGTGCTACACCTAAAAAGGTGGAAGCCACCTCCAAAACCCATTAGCTCTGTTACCCGAGGGTCGAGGGTAGAAATCCTTTGTTAAGGTGGGGTGATGACCCTCGGGGTAGCGCTATGCCCATGGCTTAGCTATGTACGTTCCTAGGAACTCAATTTCTCTATTCTGTTTCTAGCTTATAGTGGCGGTTGGATGTGTGTTCGGACATTTATACAATAAGTGAGAACCGATGGTCTGAAAAATAAATTTTATATCTGACAATCTATATGTCATTTCAGTAAATCAACTTAATAATCTTAAGTTCTGTATTCTGGCCCTGTTCATATATTAACAAGCTTGTGTAGCTTTGATTCAGAGTTGGCATGATATTATGGATCATGTATCTCAATCTCCTTATTGGCATATAATTCTGATGCACATATGCAGCATGTGATAATTTTGTTTTCCATTAGGTTTAATGTTCGTATGTAATGTACATATTCTGCTTCAATTATTTGGATGACAAATTCTTATGAACGCAGTCTCATCTGCGTACTGAGTTACCATTTCTTTGGTACTCACGCCTACTTTTCAGGTGATCGGATAGAAGGAGAAGCAGAGTGAGCTTGAGGTGGGGTCACTCTGGGTTCGCATAAGACGACATCTCTTTTTGGGCGAACCTAGAGGATTGAACCATATATATACTTATGTTTTTTTTTGTTTTTGTTGGAATGTATAATGAAGATCCTGACATGTAAAAATGACAATCTACTATATAGCGCTTTGGTATAATGTTGTGAATGGTGGAACTTCCTTAGTATTTAGATGTCTCTTACAAATTTTTATACTACGCTTCCTTTTGAAACATAGTATCCTCCCAATTATCTATTCTGAGGGGTCTTTTCCCCCTGTTGCGCTTTGGTCATCTTTGTAATTATCTTGTATATTATGGATTACCGGGCCGGGGCATGACAGATTATTGTATCAGAGCTTAATTGGGATTCTACTGTGTTCCACCCACCATTTGGAGATTATATGCCAAGATCTTTACATGAAAAGTTACTTCAAATAAATGGTCCAAGTTTAGTTTCATTGTGTGCTTAATATTATTTGTTTTTCTGGGTATTATAGATACATGGCTAGAAGAGAGTTAAGGCGAAATAACAAGCGACCCACTAGGATGAATCCCTTAGATGGGAATGGAGAGGCTCAGGGATCTGGAGGCGGTGACCCACTGGGTGCAGCAACTGGAGGATATGGAGATTTCCTACAGACTTTTCAATGTTTGGCATAGGCCATGCAGGCTCAGGCCAGGACCTAGGCTCAGATGCAGACTCAGATGCAGGAGCAGTTGCAGGTGATGGCTGCAGCCCAATCAGAGCATTCAGACAGATTGGCGGGTGCTACTTTGATGGAGAAATTCCGCCGTATGAATCCACCCTCCTTTAAGGGGGAGAGTCAACCTGAGGCAGCTGAGAGGTGGATAAGAGAAATGGAGAAAATCTTTGATGCCATTCAGTGTGATGATGGAGACAAGATTGTCCTTGGTACATTCATGCTCCAAGAGCAAGCGGATGAGTGGTGGCAGGCAACCAAGAGGACATTATTTGCAAGACAAGCTGATATTAGTTGGGAAGATTTTCTCAAGGTGTTTAGGGCAAAGTTCTTTCCTGAACATGTGCAAGAACAGATGGAGCTAAAATTTCTGAATTTGCAGCAAGGTTCAATGACAGTGGTACAATATAAGATGCGCTTTACTGAGTTAGCCAAGTATGCACCTTACTTATGCGCAGATTAGAAGAGGAGTACCAAGAAGTTCGTTTGCAGGCTTTAAGGTCCTATTCGAGATCGTGTGTCTTTGTTTGATCATGAGACAATTGTAGTTGCCTATTGCGTTGCATGTATTGCAGAAGGCAACATTGAATCTATGCAAAAGAATCAGATGGTGCATCAGCACGGCAAGGAGCAACCATGGAGATTCCAAAGAGATCAGAGGAAGAAGTTTAAGATTGCCCCAACAACAGTGCCACCTATTCCAGCCATTCTACGAACGGATCTTCCGGTATGTAGTTATTGTGGCGTCAGATATGATGGACTTTGCCGGAAGATGTCAGTCAAGTATTTTCGTTATGGTGCTGTAGACCATATGGTGAAGAATTGTCCAAAGCCAATGGGAGCTAATGGGCCAAGGGTGCCAGCTAGAGTTTATAATCTCACCACAGACGATGTAGAAAATTCTGGAGCAGCAGCAGGAGGTACAATTTTGATTGCAGATTCATATGCTCGTGTTTTATTTGATCCAAGTGCTACAGATTCTTTTATATCTAGAAGATTTGTTGTTGTTCTACATAAGTTTTATCCTATTTATGATGTGGAGTCTCTGTTAGTACCCCTATGGGTGAGGGCAGTACTTCTCAAATCATACTTGATGTAGATGTGGTGATTCAGAATGGATGCATGCCAGCCAATCTCTACCTCCTAGATATGAATGACTTTCATGTTATTCTAGGGATGGATTGGCTCGAAGATTATTATGCTATGATGGATTGTCGGTCTATGAAGGTAGTATTTCATATTCCAGGAGAGAGGGAGTTTTGTTTTCAATGTCCTAAACATGCACTTACTAAGATTGTTGTGTCGGCAATGAAAATCGAGAAGTGGTTGATGCGAGGTTGTCAAGGTTATCTCATTAGTGTAGTGACTCATCCAAAGTCTGAGGCATCAAGAACTATTGCTGATATTGAGGTGGTTCGTGAGTTTTTTGATGTCTTCCCAGATGAGCTTCCAGGATTACCTCCTTCTCGGGAGACCGAGTTCACTATTGAACTGATGCCTGGCACAAAACCTATCTCTAAGGCTTCCTATAGGATGGCACTGGCTGAATTGATGGAGTTGAAGAAGCAATTGCAAGACTTATTGGCAAAGGGTTTCATTCGTCCGAGTGTGTCTTCATGGGGAGCCCCAGTTTTATTTGTCAGGAAGAAAGATGGTACCTTAAGGCTGTGTGTTGATTACAGGAAGCTCAACCAAGCTACGGTCAAGAATAAATACCCATTACCAAGGATAGATGATATATTTGACCAATTGCAATCGGCTCAAGTTTTTTCTAAGATTGACCTTCGGACAGGGTATCATCAGCTAAGGATCCGAAATGATGATGTACCAAAGACAACCTTCAGGACGAGATATGGACACTATGAGTTTTTAGTGATGCCTTTCGGACTTGCTAATGCATCAGCATCCTTTATGGATATGATGAATCATTTTTTCAAGCCCTATCTCGATGAGTTTGTTGTTGTGTTTATAGATGATGTGCTAGTGTATTCTTCAAGTACAGAAGTCCATAAGGATCATTTAAGGATAGTTCTCCAAACTCTTCGAGAGTGTAGACACGCTAATTTTGACATCATTTCGAGTAAATTTCATATCATATAATAATGCCTCAGAATGATCTGATATTTAATCATTGGGTAGTTTTTATTGATTTTTTTTGGGTTAATTATCTAAAAAGTGTCGGGTCAAGCAGACATGATTTAAGTTAATCAATTAAATTGATTTTAACTCAAATTTCAGTTAAAATATGAAGAAGTCTAAACGGCGTTGACCTGTGTGGACGCTATTTAGAGTTTATTCTTTTTTTGATGTTTAAATTTGAATTTTAATTAATTGATTAATTAACTAAAAGACGTCTTCACTACACAACGCATTTTAGGTTCCTAAGTTGTTTCTGCCTCTCTTCCAGATGTTTATCCTTATCTTAATTAGTCTAAAAGGTGTCTGTAAGTAGCGACGCGTTTTATCTAATTACAGATAAAGATAAGTTTTTCCCGGATGTTTATCCTTATCTTAATCAGTCTGAAAGGCGTCTTCCATGGGTGACGCGTTTTAGATAATTACAGATAAAGATGAATTAATCTATATTTATCTGTTAGTTAAGCTGGATAAATTTCAAAGATTTCTTTATGTAAATCCACGGATGCAAAGAAGTCTATAAATACCTCGCCTCTTGAGTGAGTAAAAAAAAAGAGAGATTGAGTGATTATTTTGGCGGCGATTGGAGCAAAGAAGCTTGAAGACGTCCAAACGCTGAAGTGCTGCTGCTTCCAGAAGTCGGCGTCCATTCTTCATCCATCCAAGACCAAGGCTTCCCAAGGGCCATCCAGCTTAGCTTTCGATTCATTTCTGCATATTTTTCACATACTTCATCACATCACTCCATGCAACACACACAATACTAGCATCATTTTTCAAAAACCTATTTGATTAAGGGGTTTAAAAGACCACTCAACAAGTGAGTTTTCTGCTTAGTTGCATGTTTAAAACTTTGTTTGGAATGGATACTACTTTTGCCTAAGTTCTCATCATTGTCCTTTATTTCTTTTCTATTTTTTTGCAAGGTACGAAGGAGAATCAAGGAAGGGAATCAGCAGCGAACAACAAATACTCTAAACGATCCTCAAAAACTCAACAGCAGTCAAAGCAAGAACAAAGACAAGAAATGGCTCTCTTTCTTTAGCCGGCTGAAGGAGGGGAACCAAGAATTCAATATCTCCCACATCTAAACAGGTAGGCAATCAAATCTTCTTTTGAAACTTTTTAGTCAAAAGTTTCTGGCGATCACATCACTTAGTTTCTTTTGAATAGGCTTATTTTGCACTTAAACAACATAGTTTTTCCATGATAATCACACACTCATTTTAAGCACTCACAGCTTTTTTGGCGATCACGGTGGGACTTGGTCTCGCCATCTTTTAGTTCTTTGTTCTTGCTGTTATCAATCGGGCACCCACGGTGCACCACTTGTGTCTCTCGACACGCTCTCACCAATTGGTCAGTATTTTTAGTTTAGTTAATTTCCTACGTGCACCACGTGCACACCCCTGTGGCAAGATCTTGCCCTCCCCGTTGATTAGTTGAAAAGCTATTTCTGTGATAAAGATTGTGTGATTGATTGGCATTCTAGTTGTTTATTTGACAAATTATCCTGTTAAAATTCGAAACAAAAAAAAATCTTTGCATGAGCTGATTATTTATCGTTTTTATCCTGTTTTGAGGAGGAATCGATCCAGAAATTCCTCCTGGAAAACTGTATCTGCGACTTGAAAAGCGTCCAGGAACAGCGGCGCATTTCAAACTGCGTCGTCAAACCCAGACGCCTTTCAGTCTCTTTTCTCTGCTGTCTGCTATCTGAGCTTCTGCGAAAAATTAAGGCTCTGTTTGAATAGCGTCGACCAGCAGCGACGCGATTCAGGCAGTTTCTTATTTCTTCTTCAGTTCTCAGATTTTGTGATCTGTGTGCTATTACCCATTATATATTAAGCATTAGAAGCCATCCAGGCCACATGTCATACGCATCGAGGCTAACACCCTCCTTTTCTTAGGAACACTCTTCTTTACGTCTTCAACTCTCTCTGATTGGGTCGGTCCCTCGATCAGACTAGAGTAGTTGGCGTTAAAGACTTACGTAAGTCCCCAAAATCAAGGTATTCCTCCTTGATCATCGGGCTGGTTGTACCAATTGAAGTCCCGGTTAGATTTCCATAACGTTGTGAGAGAAAACCATAGAATATAACAGTGGACATTGAACTGAAACTAGGATCCTATCTCTTGAGCGAATTTATGATTTAATTAAATCCAAATAACCCAACAAGGAATCCTAAAATCACGTTAAACATCCACTTGTTTGTTTAAATCTCTGTACAACTTGTTTGTCAATCTCTGAAAAAATCTAATATCATGCTGCTTTGATCAGGCAGGGACTTGAGCGTGGCGCCAGATGCCATGATCAACTACGAGGGAGATGCTAATTCCCCTCGCAATTCTGATTACCATTTCGAGAGCGGGAGAGATGCTGATGCCTCCCGTAATTCTCTTCCTATTCCAGTTCAAAATGAGGGGAATGTCTCAACCCCTCTTTATCATCCTCATGATTAATATCTTGATCCTCCCCCGCATGTGCATGCGGTCCCTAATCCTACCTTTGGGGGGGACATGAATCCTGATGATCCCTCATCTTCTGATCCCTCGGATCTTGTAAATGCTTTGGGAGTTCTTACCTCCCGTCTGGACCCTCAGCAGTTCGAGGCGATCCAGTCCATTCTGAAGGGGAAGACGCCCATGCAGTCTGCCGAGCCGAACCCTGCGGCTCCCCCTGCCATCTCTCAACAACCTCCTCATCATCCTCCCTACATTCATCAGGCCATGGAAGGCCTCCATGTCACTTCTCGGCCAATTGGACCGCAACTTTCCTCTTCTAGGCAACCGGCCGGACCACTGACGCCCGCGTACCAAAATGCCCTCGGGCATGGCGGAATCTCTGCCGGACCTCCTCTTTACTGTCCTCCTTGTCCGACGTACTCTAGGCAACAGGCCTATCAAGTACCTCCACCTCCTCCCCCTCCCCAGGCTGATCCGACAACGCAAGCGTTGCTGGCGAAGATGGAGCGCATGGATGAAGAATTCAACAACCTCCAGAAGATGATGGGGGTCAAAGCTGCACCGGAAATCAACTTACCAAGCTTGCCAGTGTTCCACCTGCCACCCTCCGAGATGCCAGTGTACCGAAAGTACAACGGTACTGGTAACCCCTTCACCCACTTGAAGGAGTTCATGTACGAGTCATCCTTTTGGCAAAACGACAAGAGGTTGTTGGCCTTTTTTTTTCAGGAGATCTCTAGAGGGACCAGCCCTCGAGTGGTTCTTTTCCTTGGAACCCTCTGAAGTAGAGGACTATGGTATCGTTTCCCGAAAATTCATTCAACGATACCAGGACAGAGTCGCTTCCTCCCTATCCATCACTGACCTAATAGCAGAGAAGATGAAACCCGATGAGGAGTTCGTCAGTTTTGCCGACAGATGGCGAGGCTTGGCCGAGAAAGTAAAAGATCACTTGTCCGAGTCAGAGCAAGTGAAGATGTTGATTTCCAATGCTACGCCCCAGTTCAAACTAGTCCTCTCCCTGAACAATCTGACCAACATGGCAGAGCTCTATGAAAGAGCGCGGTACTGTCAGAATGCCTTCAAGGATGCTACGTTCTCTAGCGTCTTTGATCCTCACAGACCTAGCAGGCCTCCACCTCGGAAGCCTGCAGTGCCGAATTCTCCCAGCACAGGTCCAAATACTGAGGGCACGCTCTCTCATGAGCAAGTCAGCAATATGAACAACAACTCGCCCCAGTTTGTGAGGAGTCAACAGCAGCAGTACCAGAGGCCACCGCAGCCGAACCAGCAGGGGTACAAGCAGCAGCCGAACCCTCAGTATCAGCAGCCCCAATATCAGCGGCCTCAACAGCCGAGCCAGCAACAGCAACAGCAGCCACCGCAACGGCAATTGCAGTACCAGCCACCACAACAACAACAGTATCAGTCGCGCGCACCACCGGCATATCATAATGTCCCTCCTCCTACTGACTACAATCAGCAGAGAAGACCTCCAGGCCCGAAGAGGGCAGAATACCCGGTCCTCCCAGAGTCCTTGGCGGACATTTTTAGTGCTCTAATGGCAGCTAATGCCTTAGTCCTGCCAAGAGAAAAGGCGATTTGGCCCCAGAATGCCGACACGTCTAGGTATTGCTATTTCCATAGGCAACTTGGACACACTATTGACACCTGCTTCCAATTTAGAGATTACATTCATGATTTCAACGAGCAGGACGGCATAGACTGGGAAGAGATGAAAAAATACATATCAGCCTTAAAAGCAAGAAGACCACCACAGCAGCAGCAGCAGCAGCAGCAAGAGAGAGCGCCAGCACAAGCAGCACCACCACCGAACATGGGCATAGTGCAAAACCCACTTCCGGAGCATCAAAATCAGAACCAAGTTGCCCCCATTCTGACAAATAGCCGGTCTGAGGCTAACCGCGGGCAACAGTGGAGGATAGAGGACTCTTCCTCTATTTATTCAACGGGTCACATTCCGAGTACCGTAGAACAACCACCACGCCGCACCATCCACATACCCAGACCACAACCCATTACCATTACCCCTATACCAACACCCGCATATCACTCACCCGCACCCAATAACCCATTACCACCACCCGCTTTCCTTAAACCCATTACACCCCACGCCATTACGCCTCCACTAAATAACCCACCGCAAACCAACTACGCACCCCTCCTACCATCCAGACCCCTACTCCGCATACCATTCCCTACTTCACCCGCTACCACTACCGTTTACCCAGATACCATCCAACCTTCTAAACTGCTATTACGCATGCCGTTCCCCACTTCATCCACTATTCAACCATCTAGGCCTTTAATCCGGACCACGCCACCACCGACTAACCCCACGCCATCACTTACATACCAAAACTCCACCCCATCCGCACCATCCAACCTTGCGGTACTCAAAGTATCACCCGGACCTTCCATGGCTGAGGAACATGCGCTCCGGAGTGGAAGGATTTTCAACAAAGTATTTCCTCAGTCAGCAGTTAGAGACGGCCCATCATAGCCGACAGAGGAAGCACACAATGAAGAGAGTGCACCAGGCACTCAATATGACCTGCTGAAGCACCTTGACCGGACACCGACACAGATCTCCGTGCTTGAACTGATTAAAAGATCAAAGACCTACCAATAAGCTCTGATGGAATATTTGCAAAAGGTGATGGTCAACGAGGACGTGCTGGTGGAAAAGATTGCAGCACTGTTAGTTCCTCAGGGGGATCAGCCCTCTATTTCATTTCATACATCGGAACTAGCACCGCTGGCGGCCAGAAGCATGGCTCTGAGCATCACGGTCAATATCTGCAAGAAGGCCGTGGATGCATGCCTGGTTGATACAGGGACTTCGATCAATGTTTTACCTCCGAAGACCCTGGAATTGTGTGGTGTGCCCAAGGAAAAATGGTTGCCTAGCCCCATCTCCGTTACAGCATATGATAACTCCACCCGTTCCCCTCTGGGAATGGTTTATTTGAAAGTGGAGCTAGGCCCTGTAAGTCATGCAGAGGTCGAATTTCACATCCTGAAAATCGACCATTCTTTAAACGCCATTTTGGGTCATTCTTACATAAAAACTCTCGAGGCGATTCTCTCTACGAATCATCAATGCCTCAAATTCCCCTTTAAAGGACGAATCGTTAAGGTTACGAGCATGCCGATCCTTGCTGCTGCTCATACTTTGAATGTCAAATCCACTTCTTTACCTGGCCGACAACCTTTTCTGTCGGTATTACAGGTTTACCATCCAGTGGTTGATCCTCTGAAAACTGCCACTATTTCTCCTTATCCATTAAACGCCATAAAGAGGGGGAAGTGCATGAGTACCCTAGGATGGAGAATAATGATGAAGAATGGTTATCATCCTGGAAGAGGTCTGGGCACACAATTACAAGGCAGGACCACTCCTATCAAAGATCACCGAGGAGCATCTGGAAGCGGCCTAGGTTATAGGCCGAGAAAAATGAAGTAGGACATTGTTCAGCAAGCAGAGAATGAAGGCGGCCCGAAAGTCTGGGAGACAATGTCTACACCGCCCAAGGAAGGTCGGGACCCCCTAACATGGACCCTATACACTCATTTTGTAAAGGGGCCCATAATAAGCCATGACAACACGGTGGTCATTACTTCATGTTTTGACCTCCACGATATATATGGGAGAGACTTGGCTAGACACTGCTCAGAACTACTCACGTACCAGTCCTTGGAGGCTCTGCGGCCTATGAAGAGGAGAAAATTCCAAGATCCTGAATGTGAATGGTACATGTGGTTCGATCTAAGAGACCTCTACATCGCACTGAACAGACTGTTTCTAGATCCTGCAGAACCCAAGTGGCTGCCACAGATCGATGAGCTGATCGAAGGTCCCGGTGCTATTTTCGACAAAATGATACTGCTGTCAGAGGAGACTGATGAAGGGGAGCTAGATGACCCCTATGAAGCTGGTTACACGACGGATCTGCTTTGGAGGGGGTCTTATCCTTCTCATGTTTTCATACTTCACACCTTGTTTCGCACCTTGCTCTTGACCCCGACTTGGTTGCGGGTCATCATTGAAGACATTTCACGGGCCCCACCCGTTATGATTACTCTGTCCCCACGGGACCTCATTCCACCACCTCCTCTCGATCTAGAGAGGATGTATGATTTAATCTGGGACATACTGCTGTATGATCCCCCTAATCCTCTGGCCTTGGTGCCACTTCCCTCATCTCATTATCCTTCTATTCATCTTCATTCCTGTTTTATGCTTAACTCTTCTATTGTCAAAAAAAAAATGCCAATTTGGCAACAAATTCTTCCTAGATCCTCATTGAGGAAACCTCTTACTTGGCCGATTATACCCCATCGTGCGGGTCTTTTGGTCAAGATTCTCTTCTAAATCTACTCTGCCCCTCCCCTCGGGAGGATTCTCCTGTATTTCCATCTATATCCCATGATTTTCATTTTGCTTCATCTTCATTAGGTCAGAATAGGGAGTCTAGTGAAGTTAGACAGTCTAGCTCTAGGCAAGTTAATCAGGTTAGGAACTCTAGAAAGTCTAAGGGTAGACGGATTCTAGATAGATACCTCCAGGACTTAGCTAACATATGCCTTTCTTGCTCAATGATTCCTCAGTTATTGGAAAATCCCATTCAGATGCCAGAAGACTGTATGGATGATGAGTTAGTCAGTGATGGATATGGGGTGTATGAGTTGATACATGAAAAAGACCCCATTGTTGAAGATGAAGAAGATGACGAGGACGCAGCTGAGACGTATGTCAGTGGAGTGAAGAGATTCGATGAACTCTCAGCTGCCGTAGAAGAGCCCACCAGAGAAGTCAATTTAGGGACTGAAGACGAACCTAAGGTTGTCCTCGTTAGCAAGAATCTTTCTGTAGAAGATGAGAAGGAAATAGTACAAGTTCTTCAGGACTATAAGGACACTTTCGCCTGGAGTTATGAAGATATGCTGGGGTTAGACTCGTCGTTAGTGGAACATAGATTGACATTAAAGGAAGGAGCTAGCTCGGTCAAATAGAAGCTAAGGCGATTCCACCCACAAATGGCTTTAAAAATGAAGGAAGAGGTCGACAAATTACATAAAGCTAAATTTATTAGAGTTGTCCTCTATCCACAATGGGTGGCCAACATAGTCCCGGTTATGAAGAAGGACGGAAAGGTTAGGATTTGCATTGACTTCTTAGATTTAAACCGGGCATGTCCTAAGGATGATTTTCCATTGCCTCATATTGACGTACTCATTGATAACATTGCTGGCTATGAGACTTTATCATTTATGGATGGATTTTCAGGATACAATCAGATTAAATTGGCAAAAGAAGATCAGGAGAAGGCATCATTCACTACACCTTGGGGAACGTACTGCTATGTCGTCATGCCATTTGGATTAAAGAATGCTGGAGCCACTTATCAGAGGGATATGATGGCAATATTTCACGACATGATGCACATAGATCTAGAAGTGTATGTGGATGACTTGTTGGTTAAATCTAAGACGAAGGCGGAGCATGCCAAAGTTCTGGCAAGAGTGTTAGAGAGATCAAGGGAATATCAGTTAAAGATGAACCCCAAGAAATGTGTATTCGGGGTATCTTCAGGAAAATTAATTGGATTCATTGTCAGCAAATGGGGAATTGAGATCGATCCCAACAAGGCGAAGGCTATCAGAGAGATGCCACCTCCCAAGAACTTGAAGGAGTTAAGAGGATTAATCGGGAGGTTGCAATTTATTCGCCGTTTTGTCTCCCAGCACTCACAAAGGTGTAAGCCGTTCTACGAGCTTACCAAGCCAGGAGTCAAATTTGATTGGGACGATAAGTGTCAGGAGGCATTCGATGGATTAAAGAATTATTTGGCAAGTCCTTCTGTTTTGAGACCACCATCTCCAGGTAAACTATTGATACTTTACATTTCTGTCCTAGATGATGCAGTGGGGGCTGTCCTAGCACAAGAGGATGAAGAAGGAAAGGAGAGGGCAGCCTACTATCTCTCTAAACTTCTCAACCCCGCTGAACAGAGATATACAGCGATGGAGAAAACATGTGCAACATTGGTTTGGGTTGTTCATAAATTGAAGCATTATTTTCTAGCCCATGAAGTCCATCTCATCGCTAGGATGAATCCGATCAAGTTTCTTCTGGAGAAATCTGTTCTTACTGATAGGTTAGTGCGATGGCAAAGCTTTCTATCTCAATTCGATATCACTTACATTCAGCAAAAAGCGATCAAAGGCTATGCTATAGCAGAACATCTCGCTCATCACCCCCTTCCTCGTTTTGATCCAGTCCAATCGGAGTTTCCGGATGAGGAACTGATGTCCATAGACCAAATCAGAGATGATATGTGGACTCTGCATTTTGACGGAGCTCTGAGTTCCCATGGAAAGGGTATTGGCATTGTTCTGTTATCACCCGAAGGTATCACCATTCCACAAGCCTTTCAGCTTGACTTTCTAGTCATTAACAATATAGCTGAATACGAGGCGCTCCTTGCTGGCCTCGAGGCTGCTCATTCCCATGGTGTTACCAGACTCAGGATTGTGGGTGATAGCCAATTGATTCTTCGCCAAGTGTTAACCAAGTATCGAACCCTTGATCCCAAACTCAAGCCTTATCAAGAACTTACTTCTGCTTATTCAAAGCTTTTTACCAAATTGATCTTCGTCCATGTCCTTAGGAATCAGAACATCTTAGCTGACGCTCTAGCCTCACTTGCATCTTCTCTTGATTTTCCAATTAGCAGGCAATCTGAATCAATCATAGGTCATAGGCGTCTTTCACCCGCCGTGAAAGACCCTTCATTTCTTAGAACTAAGGAGAAGCTATTGAAGAAAGCCAGAGATGAAGATATCGTGAAAAAAAGAGAAATCATGTTGATGGAGCTGTTAGAAGAGATGGATGATGAACAGAAGCCATGGTACTATGAAATCGCCAAATATTGTGAAGATCAAGCTTATCCTGAAGAAGCCACAGCTGAGGAGAAAAGGGCTATCAGGAGAGTTGCTCAACGATACACCCTAGTTGGGGGAGCACTGTACAAAAGAGGCTTTGATGGAGTTCTTCTGAGATGTCTGGACGAAGATGAGCTTTGGAAGGTTATGGAAGGAGCTCACGTTGGAGTTTGTGGTGGCCATTTTAATAGACAAATGCTAGCAAAGAAGATCCTTAGACAAGGATTTTATTGGCCAACCATGGAAGAAGACTGTGTAGGATATGTCCGTAGGTGTGCCAAGTGTCAACTTCACGCCGACAAAATTCATTCTCTTGCATCTTCACTCCATCCTGTTTCTTCCCCATGGCCTTTCTCCAAATGGGCTTTCGATATCATTGGACCCCTTGGCAATTCCGATTCCGGCATCAAGCAAAAATCTTTCATCCTCACGGCAACGGAATACTTCACAAAGTGGGCAGAAGCCGAAGCGTACACGGAAGTCAAAGCATCAACCGTCTGCAAGTTCATCATGAGGAACATCATCACCAGATTTGGAATTCCAAGCACCATCGTCACCGACAATGGACCACAGTTCGTGTCACAAGAATTGAAAGACCTTTGCAACAGGTACAAAATTGCATTGCATCATTCGTCTCCTTATTATCCGCAAGGCAATGGCCAAGCAGAGGCAACTAACAAGACTTTGATAAAAATCATCATAAAGACGTGCAAATCTAACAAGTTCACAGACTGGCCAGAAAAATTAGTTGAGGCTCTATGGGCCTACCGAACTTTAATCCGTACGCCTACTGGGCAAACTCCTTATTCCTTAACATTTGGAATGGAGGCGGTAGTTCCATACGAGATCCTCATACCGTCATTAAGAGTACAATTGAACAAGGAATTTTCCATTGATGAACACCGTTCAGCACTCCTTGCTCAATTGAAACTCTTAGATGAGAGAAGATGGTCAGCTGCTAATCATGCAAGAATTTATCAAAATAGATTAGCACACTTTATCAAAAGAAAGTCATTGAACGTAAGTTCAAAGTTGGTGAAATGGTCGTCAAAAGAATTTTTGTAAAACCTGGTGGTCCGCATTCTAAGCTCCAACCCAACTGGGAAGGATCTTATGTTATATCACATACTTTTCCTGGTAACGCTTATCGTCTTGTCAATGCAGAAGGAGAAGAGCTAACTCACCCCTGGAACGGTTTGCATCTTAAGAAATACTACCCTTAGGTTAAAGAGTCGATCAGCATGGTACAAAGACCAGTGGAATCAGAAAATTTATAAACTCAAATTTCCTTATCAGTCTGGATAATTTAATTCCAAACATATTACTACACACACTAACACGTTTAATTCGTGAGTAACAAGAGATGCTAAGTCCTAAGGAATACCGAAAGCTCGACTGAAAGTGTAAAGTACAAATCATTCCTTTTAAAGCAAAATTCTATTTTTTTTACACTCGGCCCATGATGTCGGAACGAGGCTTAGAATAGACTACCAAGAATACCCGCCATCTTAGTAGGAGGCCATCATAAAAAAAAAGGGGGAGATCTGTCCCAAAGAAAAAAGAAAAGAAAAGCAAAGCAAAGCAAAAGCCAAACGTCAAATCAAAAGGCCATCACACTACAAACGTTACATCAAGGCCATGAAATGAAACAAAAGGGAACGCAAGGTCAATAAATACCCCGGAAAGAAAATGACCGAACCCCAACAGATATTAGGGTAAGAAAGGAACATCTTTTTAGGTCTCCGGAACCTTCTCATGGGCTTTCTAAACCAATTCTTCCTTTCTTTCTAAAGAGGCGTACTCCAAACTTAAGGAACGGCCTAGATTGACTGAAGGTCAAATCATCAAATGGGATCACGAATGGAAACACAAGTTCAAGCACAATGGGTTTAAGTTAAATTATTAAAGAACAATTTGGGAATTAAGTTAATAAATGAATATGATCTTTTGATCTGAGTACCATGCTGGTCTTTTAGTTTACATCATATTTCAAAAATCCAAAAAAAATACATATTTCAAAAATCCAAAAAAAATACATATGTCAAAATAAAAAAAAAATACATATTTCAAAAATCCAAAAAAAAAAACATATGTCAAAATCCAAAAAAAAGTACATGTTTCAAAAGCCAAAAAATATACATATTTCAAAACCCAAAAAAAAGTACATATTTCAAAACAAAAAAATATTTCAATTAACATTTGCTTATTGCATTTGGTATGCTTCATTCTTTTTATTTTTAGTAAGCATCTGTTTGCTTGTATGTTGCATTTTGCTTAAGTTTGATTATTCACATTACCTTTGTTAATAAAGGCTATGCCCCTTGACCCTTCATTTAAGAAAAAGATTGATTGACCATTCATTTGGTTAGGCAAGGGGCTAAGCCTAAATAGATGCTTAACCTGTTTGTTAAGTGACGTACATGACGCAAGGCAAACACATAGAACGCAAGGTTGAAGGCCAAAAGTCTCATGTATATATGTCAAAAGATGTTTCTTACATGATATACAAAAGAAAGTAAAAAATACATGAGCCCTCAAGGCTGGCTCTCCCTTCCACCCTCATCAAGCTGACTCTGAGCCTCGTCGGGCGCATCTGGTGCTGGTCCTCGGCTAGGAAGTGGAGGTGGTCCCATCGCACTCGGCCCTGCCTGGCCGGACGACATGGCGACGCTAGCAGTGAAAGCGCTCGCCAAACCACGATCAATAGCCCGCTGACGGGCCCGCTGGTACCTCTCCTCCACCATCCTGCGCTCATGTTCAGCCACCGAGAGGCGACCCTGAAGACTCTCCAGGCGAAGGCGGTCGCGGTCTCTCTCCTCAGTCAGGATCTCCAGGCGAACCTGGAGACGTGCAAGATCCCTGGTGGAGAGACGAGCCACCTGCTCCTCCAAGGCTTGGATTCGCGCAGCATCAGCCTCAGCCCGAGTAGCCGCTGCGCGAGAATGCTCCAGCTCTGCTTCAGCCCTCTGAAGGGCCTCCTGAAGCTCAGCAACCTGCAGAAGGGGATATTGTTAGTGAAAAGCAACTAAGCAATCAAAAATCAGATTCAGAAGATAGAACTTACTCGAGCGGCACGATCCTCCTCCGCAAGAGAGGCTCGATGGATGGCGGACGCAAGCTGGCTCTGGAGGTCAGCCAGAGCAGCCTCATGGGCGGCAGAGGAAGAGGATGATGATGCTCCATATACAGGGGGAGACACCTGGGTGTAGACGGCTCGCTGCACCAAAAGACAACCGTCAGTGGTTAATCGTCAAAACAATTAAGTAATTAAAACATCCATTCATATTCATGCATACATACTAGGTCAAAGAGCTCCTTCTGGACCTGCTCCAGCTGGGCCTCCGCGTTATGTAGGTGGGCCCGGAGGTCGATGATGACTGCATCGCGCGCATCCTGCATATCACACATACATACATTCATTCACAAATATAAACCAAGATAATAATAAAATGAAAGACGCATAAAAGCATACTTACATCGAGCGGTCGGAGGAGTCGCAGCTGATCGACGTAATGTGTCCGATACTGCTGGAGGTAGGTTGTGCTACTCTCCGCTCGTGACTCAACACGAACACCCCGGCGATGCCAGTCTTCATATTGTTCTGGGAACTTTGCTCGCCAATCAGTGAGGGCTTGCTTGCCCCTCATACTCCGTCCGACACCCTCCAAGACCTCCTCGTCAATCCACTCTTGGTGGAGGCCCAGGGTCCTCATCACAAGCCGGAGGCGGAGGGGCTCGATCTCATTCAAGCAGTGCAACCACATCTGCTTGCCGAACCTCCTCCTGCTAGCCGTCACCCACGGTTGACCCTCCTCGCCCATGCCCAGGTACGGGCGCCAGATCACCTGCATATAGGTTAGATGCACTCATATAAATGACTTGCATTTAATAAGGGAAAGATCACATTTAATTGAACAAGTTAATAACGTACCAGGAGCTCGGGGTAGTCGAGGAACTGACGGCGGAGGGCCGTCAGCTGATGGTGTTGTGGCGCTGTATCCACGATGGGCTGCCAGCGGCAGGCCAATGGGACAGCGCCCGGTCGTGCGATCCTCGCTCTGCCGAGAGGAAAGTAATGGTAGCTCCATACCTGCATACATGGACATATAGGTTGGTAAAGCATCATATCACATTGCATTGCATAAACAAATAATAAAATAACTTAATATCTGTAGGAACGGCAAGAAGCCACTGACAGTCGTCTCACGGTCCGGCGTGACCGCAAAAAGATCAGCAAAGAGGTGGGCCAGAAGGGCCGCACCCTAGGCATACTCTCCTAAACTATCCAAGTCGTCTAGCAGATACAAAAATGTACAGTGGATATGGTCGCCCTTCGTACCGAAGAGCAACCGACCAAAGAAAAAGACTAAGAAGACCCTAAGCTGCCTGTCTACCTCCTCCTCCTGACTAGGGTCGCTACAATAGACAAGAGAGGATGAGTCTGCTAACCTATCTTTGAACTCCTCCCGGGTCTCATCTGACCGACGCCGGGGCTCATCCAGTCCTAAGGCGGCCTCCACCTCTACCCGGGAGACCATCCTAGACTCCCTACCTAGGCTAGACACCTCTATGCCTAGTAGGGTCTCTGCCAATCCCTGGTAGTTGGGGTAAGTCCACTTACCGGTCGACCCTCTACCTTGAGGCCAGTGATCCTGGCCACATCCTCTAGGGTGGGGACCATATGTCCACAGGGCATTAGGAATGCCCGACTCTCCGCATGCCAACGCTCCCTGAGCGCTTGCAGCAGTACTAGATCGAGCCAAAACGGCTCGATATCTAGAACCTCGCCGAACCCCATCCGGCACAGGCGCACCTTCTAGAAGTCCGGGAGTCCCCGGTACGCACCTATCACTAAATCCCAGCTGATCCTGGCTCTCATCGTCCCCTGCAAATGAAAACAAAGAATTGGGGTCAGTAATGAACAAAAAAAAAACAAAGCCAAAACACTTCTGGTTTGAAAGGCGTCGAGCCACCTAGACGCCTATTGAAAGGCGTCCAAATGTCCTGACGCAATTTGGAATTATTTTCTCTTTTATTAAAATTGGGAATTTTGCCTTGAATGGCGTCGGACCAGGGCGACGCTGTTTAAACGGCGTCACCTGGTCTGGACGCCTTTCAAGGCCGAATTCCGGGTTTCTGAAGAACCCCGTTTTCTCTCCTTTTCCTCATCCCATTCAAACCATAAGAAAACTTACCAGGTGGGAGGCTTCCTCCTCTTCTTCTCCTCCCTCGACCACCGCCGGTGGGGGGATTTCTTCCTCTAACATGGCCGCCGCCTCCTCCAAGGCCATGGTTTCCTCGGGGCGAGCCGGCTCGCGTTCTTCCCTTCTCACCACCCGCACGGCGCGGCGGCGCTTCCCCCTCGATCCTTCGCCGGGTTCCATGGCCAAAAGAGAGAATTTTGAGAAGACGGAGATTACCGGAGAGGATCGCCGGAGAGTTTGAGGAGAGAGAAAGTTTTGAGAAAAGTGAGGAAGAAAGGGGGGCCTTCGCGGGTCTGTAAACAGAAGGTTGAAAGGCGTCGTCGCACAAAGACGCATTTTATGGCGCATAAGTGAGGCGGCAAGGCCAGCTGTTTGAAATTGAGTGAAAGGCGTCCACCCTTCGCGACGCGGTTCAGGTTACCGCCAATTCTGATCAGAACCGTACAAGACATGATTATTAAAGGCGTCTACCCATCAAGACGCGTTTCAGAGGATTAATCACGGAATTGATGGTAGAATTCTGGAAAAAGTAAGAGAGAGTTGAAAGGCGTCGTGTGTAGTAGACGCAATTTAAGTTTGAGGATTAATGGTTGATTTTGGAAAATGAATTATTTTTGAAAGGCGTCTTTATGAGTGGACGCGGTTTACATTTAACAAACCCGAACTGTCAGATTTTAAGGAAAAATCCAGTTTTGCTAAGGGAAAAATCATGAACACATCACAAGAAGTTAAAGAAAGATTCCAAGGCATGAAAAATGATTCTTTATTCAATGAAATCTTTTATTACATCAAAAAAGAAAAAAAAAAAGAAAAAAAGAACACTTAAGGAAGAATTTCATGAAGTGCTTGAATGTATGGAAAATTCAGTCCTCTATCACTATTTTTAGAGGATTTTACACGATAACTGAAGCCGAGGTTCCACAAAGTAATGATAAGTTCTATGGCTTCATAGTCTTCATCGGATTCCAAAGCCCGCCTCTTGATCGGAGATGTGAGAGAGAACTCGGGGAATTCATGACGATTCAAGCTGAGCTGAGTAAGGAACCGATGAGGATTGTACAACATAAATTCGGTGGCACCAATCAACTTAAGTTCTACTCCCGCTGCACGGCGTACTCTGATGGGCTTTCCAATAAGAGCGAGTGGAGAAGAGTCAAACATGTTGGACGACATGCATCTCAGGAACTCCCTCCAGTCGGCCCGGGTCTTGAGCTTTGGTACCTTGTTGACCATGTGCTCGTTGAACTTCACGATGTTGGCGATGCAGTGGATCAGACTGTTCATATAAATTTGGGACGGTCTTGGTGACATCCTCGTGCAGTACTCACATTTGAAGTGTAGTTCAACCCACAAGGCGAAAAGTAACATGCACCCGTAAGGAGGACGACCCGTAGATGCCGCAGAGAGACCGCTGTAAAGGTAAGCCAAGATCGCAGTGCTAATGGATTTACCTTCGAAGATCGCGCAAATAGCACTGACCTGATCATCTTCTAGAAAGTTGTCTTGCGCGGGAAAGAACAAAGCACCGGCAAGGCACGTGACGAAAGCTTTCGTCACGTCTTCAGCTTCGTCCTCCCTTAGATCATCGATCTCATACAAAGTCCATTCAGCGAGCTTTGCGAGGTTGACCCTTTGTTGGTAAGGCACCCTTTAGCTTTTGAGGGATCCTTCATGATTGATGTCAACAATTGTTGACCGATGATCCTTTCTCTTGTCAAAGCCATCTTGTCCTTGGTCTTTGGAAGACCCAATAGGAGCTCCGCCTCCTCTAAAAGAATAGTGCACTCGAACTGAGGGAAGAGAAACGTGTGGGTTTGAGGATGCCACTGTTCGATCAAGGCACCCATGGCCGCCCAATCCACATTCGAGCTTTGTAATGCTTAGCATGCACCACCAATCCTTGAAGATTCCACTTCGAGATGAAGGCTTGCGTGGAAAACTTAAGACTTTTTGCAAGCTTGCGAATCCAAGGGAGAGAAGTGAATCTCCTTGGACCGGGAAACATGGGATATGTCTGAAAAATAGAGGAAAATAGGATCAATTGAAGAACATGGAAAACTTGAAGAATATGGAGGAGTTTGAAGAAGAAGAATTGAAGGAAAGCTAATTCAACTTACTTGGAGGTTGGGATCCCTTCCAATAAGGTGATTCTCCACGTCGGAGATTTTCTCCAGCAACCTTTTCATCCTTTTGTTTGAAGAACTCATCCTCTTTTTCGGATTTCTTCCTTCTTGAAGCTTGAAAACCTTGAAAACCTTGGAAAAGCCTTGAATCTTGAAGAAAAACTCAACCTTGGATCTCTAGATTGTGGTAGGATTGCTTGGAAACAAGTTAGTGATGTTTATATAGAAGGAATTGCGATCTTAGGAAGACTTTTCCGGATTGGAAAAGGGATGAGCATTGGAAGAGTTGGAATCCGAGTAGAGAACAACCAGAAATCTGTTTCTGCGACTGAAAAGGCGTCGTGGACAAGCGACGCATTTTAGACAGTTAAAGGGAGTAGGCTCGATACGACGCATTTCAAGCTTTCTGTTATTTGCATGAAATTCCATATTTTAATGTTTAGTCAAATACTTGTTTGAAGTTACTGATGAATTTTGAGTGCAGGAAAACCCAAATGAAGCTGGAAATATCAAGAAGATCCCATTATGGGAGTTTATGAAGTCCCAACCGTAGCTAAAAAGACGGTTATTTCTACCCTTGTACTATTCCATGTAATTCATTTGCATAATCTCATTATTATATGTTAAGTATTTATTGGAGCATGTCAAGGACCTTGTGGTTTTGATGAAACTGGAATTTGAGTTCCCCTACAACAAAAACAATGATAATTCCAAAGAATTCTTAATCGCACGGATAGGCCGTTGGATTGTTAATTAGTGGGGACGATGGTTCCACTTTTGTGAAACAGTGCGTGGATAAACAAGCTTCGGCTTAGCACTGGATTACAGAAATTGGTATCTTGACTCATTAATGACAATTTAACAATATTATCCTTGATTAATTTATATTTTATTTGACTTTATATTTTTTTTTTAGCCCAGCATGCATCATATAGGACTTTGAAATCATTGTGATAAGGATTAATTACTGATTAAGTTTTACACCATTAAATCAAATAACTCAAACATGATATGAAATATTCCATTCTGAATTGAGTATCTTGATTATCTTTGAGGTTCGCTTGAAGATATCCTCGGGATTCTATCATTTCTTGGACTCTTTATCCAATATTTCTTGTTTTCTTTTAAGATCCATCATGGCTGCAGCACGTCCACATTGGCTGGCAAACGCTCCCCATGATGAAACCTACAGTGTCTACGACCTGGGGTACTTCCCACTCCGTGGAGGTTGATCGACTTTATTTTATTTCCTTGTCTACCTCATCCAGACATGATTGATTCCATTGATCTCCTTGAGCTATCTTCATCAATGATTTTGAGAAAAATTCCCATCATGTGATGTTAAGAGCGTGTCTCATCACACCTTGGCATCACCTTTTCAGTACATTCCATTCCATTTCACTCCTTTGCAAAGACGATGCCAAGGTGAGGCAGCTGTAGACACGCTAATTTTGACATCATTTCGAGTAAATTTCATATCATATAATAATGCCTCAGAATGGTCTGATATTTAATCATTGGTTAGGTTTTATTGTTTTTTTTTGGGTTAATTATCTAAAAAGTGTCGGGTCAAGTAGACATGATTTAAGTTAATCAATTAAATTGATTTTAACTTAAATTTCAGTTAAAATATGAAGAAGTCTAAACGGCGTCGACCTGTGTGGATGCTATTTAGAGTTTATTCTTATTTTGATGTTTAAATTTGAATTTTAATTAATTGATTAATTAACTAAAAGACGTCTTCACGGCACGACGCATTTTAGGTTCCTAAGTTGTTTATGCCTCTCTTCCGGATGTTTATCCTTATCTTAATTAGTCTAAAAGGCGTCTGTAAGTAGCGACGCGTTTTATCTAATTACAGATAAAGATAAATTTTTCCCAGATGTTTATCCTTATCTTAATCAGTCTGAAAGACGTCTTCCATGGGCGACGCGTTCTAGATAATTACAGATAAAGATGAATTAATCTGTATTTATATGTTAGTTAAGCTAGAGAAATTTCAAAGATTTCTTCATGTAAATCCGTGGATGCAAAGAAGTCTATAAATACCTCGCCTCTTGAGTGAGTAAAAAAAAAGAGAGATTGAGTGATTATTTTGGCGGCGATTGGAGCAAAGAAGCTTGAAGACGTCCAAACGCTGAAGTGCTGCTGCTTCCAGAAGTCGGCGTCCATTCTTTATCCATCCAAGACCAAGGCTTCCCAAGGGCCATCCAGCTTAGCTTTCGATTCATTTCTGCATATTTTTCACATACTTCATAACATCACTCCATACAACACACACAATACTAGCATCATTTTTCAAAAACCTATTTGATTAAGGGGTTTAAAAGACCACTCAACAAGTGAGTTTTCTGCTTAGTTGCATGTTTAAAACTTTGTTTGGAATGGATACTACTTTTGCCTAAGTTCTCATCATTGTCCTTTATTTCTTTTCTATTTTTTTGCAAGGTACGAAGGAGAATCAAGGAAGGGAATCAACAGCGAACAACAAAGACTCTGGACGATCCTCAAAAACTCAACAGCAGTCAAAGCAAGAACAAAGACAAGAAAGGGCTCTCTTTCTTCAGCCGGCTGAAGGAGGGGAACCAAGAATTCAATATCTCCCACATCCAAACAGGTAGGCGATCAAATCTTCTTTTGAAACTTTTTAGTCAAAAGTTTCTGGCGATCACATCACTTAGTTTCTTTTGAATAGGCTTATTTTGCACTTAAACAACATAGTTTTTCCATGATAATCACACACTCATTTTAAGCACTCACAGAGAGCACCGATTGTTTGCAAAGTTTAGTAAATGTGAATTTTGGTTTGATAAGGTTAAGTTTTTAGGACATGTGATTTCTAAAGATGGTATTACAGTTGATCCTGAGAAGGTGAAGGTTGTACTTGACTGGGAGACTCCAAGAACCCCAACAGAAATCAGAAGCTTTCTTGGTTTGGCATGTTATTATCGCAAATTCATTGAGGGATTCTCGAAGATTACGGCACCAATGACTAAGTTGACAAGAAAAGGGGTTAAGTTTGTAGGGACCGACGCTTGTGAGAGTAGCTTCCAAGAGCTAAAGAGGAAGTTGACATGCGCTCCAGTCCTTACATTGCCTAAGGGGACAGATGGCTATGTTGTCTATACTGATGCATCTCGGCAAGGACTTGGGTACGTATTGATGCAGAACGGGAAGGTCATAGCCTATACTTCCCGTCAGCTAAAAGAGAATGAGTTGAACTACCCCACACATGATTTGGAACTTGCAGCAGTAGTCCATACCTTGAAGATCTGGCAGATTGATATGGAGAATCTTTTGAAGTCTTTACAGATCACCAAAGTTTGAAGTACCTTTTCTCTCAGAAAGAGCTAAATTTGAAGCAGAGAAGATGGTTAGAGTTCCTTAAAGACTATGAGTTCTCCCTTCAGTATCATCTAGGTAAAGCAAATGTGGTGGCAGATGCCCTTAGTAGGAAGAAATTGATGTCAGTACAGTTGAGAAGGATGTGGTGGAATCTGGCGGAGGTGGCAAGGTCTGATCCAAGAATGATGCAAGGCAGGTCCAACATATTTGTGGGTCAGTTGGTCATTCATTCAGCTCTTGTGGATAGAATTGTAGCAGCACAAAAAAATGATCAGCAAATACATGATTTGATTGGGAAGCCAAATGTCACTCAAAGAGCTGATGGGGCAGTGATTTTCAAAGGCAGAATGATAGTTCTTACTATGTTGAGGCATGAAGTACTAGACGAGGCTCACATATCTAAGTACACTATTTACCTTGGTAGTACCAAGATGCACCAAGATTTAAAGAGAAGCTTATGGTGGGTTGGCATGAAAAGGGACGCAGTAGAATTTGTCTCCAGATATCTCACATGTTAGCAAGTTAAGGCTGAGCATCAAAAGCCTGTAGGTTATTTGCAGCCCTTGGAGATCCCACAGTGGAAGTGGGAGGACTTGACCATGGACTTTGTTGCAGGTATACCGCGAACTAGAAGGCAGCATGATGCTATTTGGGTAATGGTTGATCGACTTACTAAATCAGCTCATTTTCTACCGATTAAACAATCCCAACATGTAGAGAGCTTGGCACAGTTGTACATTGATGAGATTGTAAAGCTACATGTAATTCCCAAGACCATTGTATCTGATAGAGATTCAAGATTCACATTACGAGTTTGGAAGAGCATGCAATTAGCTTTGGGAACTCAATTAAGATTTAGTTTAGCATTTCATCCTCAAACGGATGGTCAATCAGAATGGACCATTCAAACATTGGAAGATATGCTTAGAGCATGTAGTCTTGATTAGAAGGACAGTTGGGACTGGCACTTAGCTTTGGTAGAATTTGCCTATAATAATAGTTACCATTCCAGTATAGGTATGGCTCCATTTGAGGCACTGTATAGTCGACCTTACAGATCCCCACTATGTTGGCATGAGGATAGTGATGATAGATTGGTGGGGCCAGAAGCAATTCAGGATTGCACTGAGAAGATCAAGACCATCAGGCATCGATTAGTAGTAGCTCAAAACTGACAAATGCAATATGCTAATAACCGGAGGAGAGATCTAGAGTTTGTAGAGGGTGATCATGTATTCTTAAAAGTCTCTCCTACTAGAGGTGTGATTCGGTTTGGTAAATGTAGGAAGTTGAACCCACGTTAAATCGGGCCATTTTAGATTTTGGCTCGGGTGGGTAGAGTAACTTACCAGTTACCGTTGCCACCTGAGTTCGCCGGAGTTCATGATGTTTTTCATGTATCAATGTTGAGAAAGTATGTGTATGACCCAGCTCATATTATTGATCATACTGCATTGAAAATTAAAGTAGATTGGACATTTGAAAAAGAATCTATTCGTATTCTGGATCGAAAGGTACAAGAATTAAGGTCAAAGAGCATTCCTTTGGTCAAAGTGTTATGGCGTCATCACTCAATGGAAGAGGCTACCTGGGAATTGGAGGAGAAGATGTAGGCAAAGTATCCATAACTATTCAGGTGAGAATATTTCAATTTTGAGGACAAAATTTTTTTAAGGAGGAGAGAATATGTAATATTCGATTATTAGCATGTAATTAGCATAATTGTGTTATTAATTAATTTTGAGCTAATAGATTATGTATGTTAAGATATGCACCAAGATTAAATTTGGTTGGTTAAATCCCATAAAATAATTAGATATGATCAATTATGATAGAAAACTTATTGTAAATCATAATCAGATTTAGATTAGAATGATTAATTGGAGATTAAGGGTAAGTATGCAATTATTAAAAGTAGGATGACTATTTGATGAATAATTATTATATATAGTAGAAAACTAAAATCTATGGTTAGAAATTTGTATTTTATTAGTTAGTGCTTATCCTAGAAATATTAGTATTATATTAGATAGTGGGGTGGTCATAATTAGTATTAACCTTAGTTAAAGTTAGTGGAATAGTTAAGTTAGTTTATCCTTGGTTAAAGTTAGTAGGTTGGTCAAAGTTAATATTAACCATGGGTAGTGTTAGTGGTATGGTTAAGTTAATGTAACTTGGATGGTTAGAATTAATAAATTTTAAAGTTATTTAAGTAACCATGGTAAAACTAACTAAACCCATCCTATTTAAGGGACCTTAACTTGGGTTTTGGCCTTGGTTTGGCATATTCTCTGCACCAAAACGTAGGAGCAGCAAGGGAAGGATTTGGGAGGCCATCTTGAAGTGTTCTTGGTGTTCTTGAAGAAGGTAGGTTGCATGGGTGCTAGTTTCATAAGAATTTAGCTTAGTTAATAATAAGAAATAAATAAATCTGTAATATATTTTTTTATATCTTCAAATTATATGTTATTGTGAAGTTATTAAGTGTAAAATAGTTGAATGATGTAGGGATTTAAAATTTTTAAATCCTAGAATATATTAAGCATCGTAGAATTTAAATTTTTGCAACCCAGATTTTTCTGTAACTCTTATGACAGTAGGGTAACCTTCAAATTTTTATGATTTTATTTTGTATAGAAAACTTACAAAATTTTTATGAAATAACTATGACATGATTGGACATCTCCCAAAAACTCGGCATAAATTTTCATATTCAAAAGATAATACTTCTAGGTCATGAAAAGGACTGTGATTTTCAGATACAGTTTTCTGTGTTCATTTGATAGCATGTTAGATCATGAATTTTAGTGATTTATATGTTTTAAAAAATAATCTGAATTTTTTATGACCTAATATTCATACTATTATAAATCTTCAAAAAACGTTTCATGAATTTTGATGTTCATATGATGATTCTTTCAGGTCAGGTAACATGATATAATTTGTAGATGTAGTTTTCGGACTTCATTTGATAGAATGTTAGAACGTGAATTTTAGTAATTTACATATTTCACAAAATAAATCTAAAATTTTTATGACTTAATAGTCATACTAATATACATCCTCAAAAAAGTTTTTATGAATTTTTATTTTCTGATGGTGATGCTTTCATGTCGGGTAATATGGTATAATTTGTAGATATAGTTTTCAGATTTCATTTGATAGCATGTTAGAACGTGAATTTTAGTAATTTATATGTTTTATATAATGATCTAAAATTTTTATTACATACTATCTTCATTATTATACATCTCTGTAAAAAGTTTCAAAAATTTTAATGTTCATATGATAATGGTTTCTGGTATTTGTAACAGGGTTCATACTCTACTCTGACATTTCAGTAATTCAGAGATAGTATCCTGATGTTTGATTTTCTACTATCTTTGTGGAAAACTATTTGAGCCTAAATTTTTACAGGATGTACCTAATGTGAATTAGTATAATATTTTAAATTTTAAGGATTTTTTGAAGTACTTTTCTATGTTAATAAAATCAGTGTTTTAAATGTGGACAGATTACTTCTATAGGAGATTTGTGATTTACTTGTATGTGTTATCTGAGTTTATAACAAGTTGTATTTAAATTCATCTTAGAACAAGATTTATTTACCTTTTTAATTATGATTTCGAGGTATTCTTAGTTTATGAATTCTTGAAAACAAAATCTCTAAAGTGGTTAGTCATTTTCTTATGTATATATTGTTGTAGCTATATAAATATTAAGTTTGTTATCATAATGTTAATAAATCTTGCCGATCGGACATAACCGCTAAATGAATATTGTTCTAGGAAAATGGTGGTAACATCCCCACCAGGACCCATATATTATGGGGCTGCGTACTACACATAAAAAGGTGGGAGCCACCTCCATAACCCATTAGCTCTATTACCTGGGGGCCGTGGATAGAAATCCTTTGTTAAGGTGGGGTGACGACCCTCGGGGTAGTGCTACGCCCATGACTTATCTCTGTACATGCCTAGGAGCTCAGTTTCTGTGTTATGTTTCTGGCTCATAGTGGCGGTTGGAAGTTTGTCCAGACATTTCTATAATAAGTGAGAACCTATGGTCTGAAAAACAAATTTGATATCTTGCAATATATATGTCATTTCAATAAATCAACTTAATAATCTTAAGTTCTGTATTCTGTTCTGTCTTCTTGCCCTGTTCATATATTGACAAGCTTGTGTAGCTTTGATTCAGAGTTGGCATGATATTATGGATCATGTATCTCAATCTCCTTATTGGCATATAATTCTGATGCACATATGTAGTATGTGATAATTTTGTTTTCTATTAGGTTTAATGTTCGTATGCAATGTACATGCTTCAATTATTTGGATGGCAAATTCTTATGAAGGCAGCCTCATCTACCTACTGAGTTACCATTTCTTTGGTACTCACGCCTACTTTTCAGGTGATCGGACAGAAGGAGAAGCAGAGTGAGCTTGAGGTGGGGTCACTCAGGGTTCGCATAAGACGACATCTCTTTTTGGGCGAACCTAGAGGATTGAACCATGTATATACTTATGTTCTTTTTGTTTTTGTTGGAATGTGTAATGAAGATCCTGACTTGTAAAAATGACAATCTACTATGCAGCGCTTTGGTATAATGTCGTGAATGGTGGAACTTCCTCAGTATTTAGATGTCTCTTACAAATTTTTATACTACATTTCCTTTTAAAACATAGTATCCTCCCAATTATATGTTCTGAGGGGTCTTTTCCCCCTGTTGTACTTTGGCCATCTCTGTAATTATCTTGTATATTATGGATTACCGGGCCGGGGCGTGACAACACAAGAAAGAATTACAAAGATATCTTGAAGAAAGCTCAAAGATAATTAAGATACTCAATTTAGAATAGAATATTTCACATCACGTTGGAATTTATTAGATCAATGGTCTGAAATTTAATCATTAACTAGTTCTTACCACAATGATTTCAAAAACCTATATGAATGCATGCTAGACTAAAAAGAAAAATTAAAACAAAATAAAATATAAGTTAATCAAAGATAATATTGCTAAATTGCTGTTGATGAGTCAAGACACAAATCCTGTAATTCAGTGCTAAGCCGAAGATCGTTTGTCCGTGCACTGTGTTACAAAAACGAAACCATCGTCCCCATCAATTGACAATCCAACGGCCTATCCGTGTGATTGAGAATCTTTTAGAATCATCATAGTTTTTTATAGAAGGGAACTCAAATTCCAATTTTATCAGAACCATAAGGTCCTTGATATAATCTAATAACTATTTAACATATAGTAATGCTGATGCAAATCAAATACATGAGAGAATACAAGTGATAGAGATAAACATCTTTCAATGAGATTTCAGTGAAATTACCATCATCATATCTATTTTTTCAGATTTTCCTGCACTCATTCGTTAGCAACATCATGCAAATAGATAAACATCATTAAACATTCACTTGTCAGAGCAAACATCAATTTTTCTAAAAGGCGGTGTCGACCTGTGTCGACATTGAGTCGACCGATGCGATTCAAGTTATCGAAACATATTCTTCTTGACTCCGCTCCAGACATAAGTTTCCTCCCTTGAACTCCTTTCAACTTAGAAAGGGGCCTTCAATAAACGCAAATCCTCCTACATAACCTCCACTGTTGGTTCAATTGTCACACAACAAGCTTTGACGAGTATAAGGCTAGGGGATTCTTTACAGGCTCAAGAGAAAATAAGAGAAGGGGAGGAACAAAGCAAGCAATTAAGGAAGATGTCAAACTTCTTAAGGGATTCTTCATTAAGAAAGAGGGCGATTGAAAGGCTCTTTAACATAGAGGGTCACCTTAGTGAACAAGATCCAAATATAAAGGCTAGCTTCTATCTTTTTTCATTCAAATTTACATCTTTCTTCTTTCTTTTACATCTTTTCTCCGTTCTCCAATTTCCTCTCTTTCAATATGATAAGACCATGCCAATTTTCTTTTCTTTCAAATGATATCCTTTCTTCCCCGGTCCAAGAAGATTTACTCCACTCCTATGGATTTCAAAATTAGTGGAGAAAATCACCCTTTCTATGCAATCTTTCATCTCAAAGTGACATATCCAAGAGTTGGTAATGCATGTTAAGCACTATAGGAGTCTGCAAATGAACTGGGCCGCGATGGGCTCACTTTTTGAACTATGGCATCCTCAAATACATATCTTCCTCTTCACTTCCTTTGAAGCTACCATCATTCTAGAAGAAACTGAGTTACTCTTAGGACTTCCAAAACTCAAAGCTAATAATGATGATGTGACTAATATACTGCTCATGAGGGAGAGAAGGTCACCTCTCACCAGTTCTTGGAAAATATTATGGAAAGTCCAAAAGAGATCTAGAGCGTCTTCACTCGGAAAGGAATTAATTTGGCGAAGCTGGCAGAATGGACTTTGAAGAAAATGGAAGATGTTAAGGAGGAAGATACAGAGACCGTGAGCCACTGCATGTTTGCCTAGAGCTCTCCTATTCCCTGCCTAGGACAACATATTATCAGAAGATCAACTCAGTGCGATTTATGGGATTTTCAGGGGAAAGTAGATAAGTATGTAAGTCCTAGCCTATCTCTACAGTGGGATCTCATCGGCTTCTATCGGTCAACCTCCTTATGGTAACATGCTACTCCTATCCTTATGGATCGATCTGCACTTCAAGTTGAACCACAATGAGGAAGAGGTTCCCAAGATGTCAAAGATTTATCAGCACAGTCCTATCTTTCATATTGCCAGTGTAGTGAAATTCAACAACAACATGACCAATTGAGTGCCCAACCTTAAGACTCGAGCTGACTGGTGCAATTACCTTAAGACCATGCTGAAGACTGGCTTTGAATCTACACTACTAGCTCTTCAGGAAAAGGTGGTTCGGGAGCATCACTGTGCCAGCACAGAGCTCAGACTGATTGGGGCGACCGAGTTCATCTTGTATAATCCTCATCGTTGTCATCTTTAACTTGGCATGCCACGCTACGATTTCCAGAAATTTCTACTATTTCTCCAATCGGGAAGAGGGCTTTGGGAACTTATGAAGATTTCGAGGCGACAGAGCTTATTGCAACTTTGTGGAACATCGGTTTCACCCATTGTGTCAAACTTCCTCATGAGGCAAATCAGGAGCTATGGAAAAGTTATATAAAAGAGCTTCAGAAAATTAGGCCTGAAAGCTCTCAACTTCTGCCCAAAGCTTGATGTATTTCCAACTTTATTTTCAATAGAAAATCCTTCTTTATTATAATAAAGATCCTTCCTTATTATTTGTACATTTTTCTCAGAATTTTTCCTTAAGCAAAATAGCTCATTCTCCTTAAAATTCAATGTTTTGGGTTCACTAATGCAAATCGCGTCCACTCAGGGTGATGCCTTTTCAGCCAAATTCAATTTCCATCTAAAATTATTCCTCGAATGGCTTTGAATCACATCGCCCATGGTCAACGTCTTTTACTTTTTCTCTCATATTTTCCTCAATTTCCAATGCATTTAATGCTATGAATCTCGTCTCCTATGGCCAACGTCTATCATAATTTTCACCGTACTTTCCACAATTTCCCATGTATTAATTATCTGAATCACATCGTCTATGGTCAACGTCCTTTATAATTTCCAGAATTTTCCATGGTATCGCTATGACCAATCAAGGCGATAATTTCCAAAGTGCATCATCCATGGTCGATGCCTTTCAATTATTTTCAAAATTTCAAATCGTGCCTCAGTTTATGTGCCATTGAAATGCGTCCCCTGTGGTCGACGCGATTTAACTTACGTAACCGTTTAAGCCTGAGCCCCTTCTTTCTTCTCCCTCATTTACTTACTATCATTCTCTCTCTTGCTCTTTACCTTCTTCTCCGGCAACGGCAGCTTTCTCCGGCAGTCTCAACTACTCCAGCGATTCCGACGACCTTCCCCGATCTTGGCAACCTTTTCTCTCTCCTCTATCATCTCTCTTAATCTCAATCTTTCTCCCTCTATCTCTTAGTCTCTCAATACCTTTCAATCCGGTCCCATCTCTCTTAATCCGTCTCTCTCTCTCTCTCTCTCTCAGCCATGGAGCGTGGAGGTCCTATCCAGAAGAGGCAGCGTGTTGCCGCCGTCCTAGTGGTGGAGTTAGAGGAAGGTGAAGCTCCACTTCCGATGAAAGGAGTGATTAATGAGGCGGCAGCACTTGCGGCAGCGGCGGCCTTCATAGAGGAGGAAGGAGCTCCACCCATGGCTTTGACGGGTGAACAGGCGGTGGCACCGACTGAGGAAGACGGCCACCCTATGGTGAGTCTCGGAAACCATCCTTTTTATAGTTTTTGATGGGCGGGAAGGCCATGGAAAAAAGGTGAATGGCCCATGGACCTGGTCTTGAAATGCATCGGGACCAGTCGATGCAATTCAAAAGGTGTCGACCACCCCCGATTCCATTCAGGACAGTGGTCAAAGGCCAAAAAAATTATAAAAATTGATTTTATTTTATTTTCTGATAATTGATTCATGTTTTCTTGGATGATTGTAGGGCACCATGAGAGTGAGTATCTCGTGGGACTTAGTGATAGGCGCCTTTCGGGGTCTGCTGGACTTTTAGAAGGTGAGACTGCGGTAGATGGGATTCGGGGAGTTACTGGACATTGAGCCATTCTGGCTCGACCTGGTGCTCCTCTAGGTATTGAGGGATACCCCGGAAGGCACTGGGGAGAATGGACCCACGACAGAAGGTGGGGGAGTCTCGAGAGATGTTTGTAGATAGGCTAGCCAGGACAGCAGGGATGGCCTATTGCTAAGATGAGGAGGACAGAGAGAAAGTAGATAGGGACCTTAGGATTTTCTTGGTTTTTCTGTTTGCTTGACCGTTATTTGGGACAAAGGGAGACGAGATCCATTGTCGTTTCCTGGGGATCTTGATGGACCTAGATAGATTTGAAGGGTATTTATGGGGAGCAGCTCTCCTGGCCCACCTTGTAATGACCTGTCACCCTATAATCGGGGATCCAATTACTAAATGAGTGCTAACCCATTAAAATATGGAGCCAAGCCAGGATGTCGATAAGTCTGAGAAATAAATGATAAACTAAGCTAAACAATCCACAACACATCGAATTGTAAAGGAAGTGTAGGAATTAAAAATTATTACTATTCGACTCGACTCAGTAAATAATTATATATCCCAACTAAAAAAGAAATAATTAAGTGTACATGCCTGAAAAGGAAATAACAACTACATCGGGGCATACCCCGGAACGATGGCTGCTGGCGCACAACCCGAGACGAGACCCCACCACGCTACGTCTGCCAGGAACCCTCACATGAAAACTGCAGGGGTGAGTAACGCCGAAATGGACTCAGTAGAGATCCTTTGATCCCCACCACCCACCCACGCAACTACAGTGCAACAAGACTAGATGTAGGCAATTAAAGTAAAGTAGTAAACACAACTCCCAAAGATTCCCAAATTCCGATATGAAACACATGCATTTATAAATGCAATAGGTACAACTCTGAAACCACTTCATCACGGAGTTCACAACCAGCGTCTTGGCTAAGCACACAAACCATGCAGCCGAACGCGGTAAACACTGACCTACTGGGATGGAACAACAACCCCTCGGATAGCGCGCTACCTACTTCGGCCTGTCTAGCTCTAGGTGGTTCTGCCTCCTCCCAGCCACGAGTGACACTCCGCATTGTACCACTCCCACACCGGTACTAGCTATACCCTGGGGTACACTAGGTAACCCTCTCTCACTAGGCGTCACCCTACCACTCCCACACCGACACAGGGTGTCAAGCAATAACAACTATCACTCTAGGTCTACGATCGCAGAAAACACAACATAGTGCGATCCGGTCACATGCAAATCCTTGCGATCCGGTCACATGCGAATCCTCGTCCTCAATGTACAATTTTCAAACATGCATTTAACTGAATTATCTAATAATGTAATAAACACATATTAATTGCATGAATTAATGGGGTTCTGTCTTGAATCGCGTCGCCCGTGGCCGACGTCATTCAAGATCCCTAAACTAGTTCAGTTTTCTCATAGGCGCTAGGACCCGAGGATATTGGCCTGAATGGCGTCGCCTACGGCCGACGTCGTTCAACTCTTTATCCTACACTGGCCTTGGGAACTGAGAAAATGGGTCGTTAAATCACATCGGCCATGGTCGACACCATTCTAAATGGTGTTACCTGGTCTCGACCCCATTCAACGCCCGGAACCGAGCTTCTCCGGTCTCCACTGAGCCAAAACCGAGGGTCCCTCTTCTCCCCCAAAACACACAAAAACGTAAAAGAGACAATGGGGGAAATCCAATAACCAATTTAACACCCAAAACCCCATTTCATAAAAATGCCTATTTTCGTTAAAAAGCCTCTTAAAACATGCTTTCTACCCAAAATTCTCCATACACATCACATGCTTCAAAGCGGAAAAATCATGGTTTTAAATAAAACACAACGAGGATCGTCACCCTATCAGTTACTTGAATTCCTCCTAGCTCCTAGCCACCGGTCCACAACACCGCAAGCCGCCGCTGGTACCACCGTGGATGCCGTTACTCTACTGAGACGTTGGCTGCCATCCATAGAGCAAAGTGTCGCGGAGGAGATGGTGGTGGTAGTGGTGCGAGGTAGGGGGTTTGGAGTGAAGGAAGAGGAAAAATGGAAAGCGGGAGAGGAGAGGGTTGGAGGGATTCAGAGAGAGGAAGAGAGAGAGAGAGAGCGGAAAGGAGAGAATGAGAGAAAGGAGGGAAGGCTCGGCCGTTCAACAGAACTAGCCTTAATCGTGTCGTTCCCAGACGGCGCCATTCAGACGACAGGACATGAGCCGTTTACACTGGCAGATCTCTAAATGACATCTTACATGGCCGACGCCATTCAGATGATTAGATCGGGGCCGTATACTCGCACCCCAACGCTCGCCCACGTGGCACCTCCGCATGGCTCCTAAATCGAGTCCCTCTAGACCGACACCGATAAAAACCCGCGATAAAGAGCCCATGCCCCAGGCCCACATGGGCCTAAACCAAGGGGTTTGATGCCAAAAACTGACCCAATAACTGAACCCGAAACCTCAGTCCTTACATCCTCTCCCCTTTAGAGAATTTTGTCCTCGAAATTATTGCAACTGAAGTAGCATCAAACAATAAAGACACTACAGGCTTATAAGAGAACTTAATGGAAAAGGTAAGGAAACTGCTCCCGTATCTCATCTTTTCATTCCCAAGTCACCTCGCCTCTGGAGCGATGCTGCCAAATCACCTTCACTAAGGGAACAACCTTGTTTCGAAGGACCTGTTCCTTCTGATCCTCAATGCGCACTAGATACTCTGGAAAGGACATGTCATCTGTGACCTCCAACTCTGAAAAGTCCAAGACATGAGACGACACTAAAACATGGAGCATGTCGTGAACTCCTACAAGACTGGGTGGCAAGGCTAGCTGATATGCTGTTTCCCTAATTCAAAAAAGAATGGGAAAAGGCCCAATATACTTATAGACGCCCGATTTTGGACACCTCATTGGTTATAAATCCCACATTACCACCATAATCCATCCAATTTTCTCACATAATTCAGCCCACTAAATAATCAGGTCCATTAACCAATCTCCGCTTCCTCTCACCCGTGGAAGGCCAACCCTTGCCTTCCACCATCCTCCCCTGCCACGGCCACGACCTCCGATCTCTGACTATTTCCTATTGGTTCTAAGGGATTTACGGGAATTTAGACCCCTATTTTCCTCCTATTTTCTTAAACCCTCCATGTCCTCTTGAGAAGGGGCTTGGAAGGCTTCAGTTTGCGAGGTTGGAGATTGGAGAGCTTCAAGTAGGAGAAAGCCTTGGCAGTCGACAACTCTGAGGAAGCAGAGGAATCCTCCACATTCTAGATGGGCCTGTTTTCTTAACTCTCTCTTTACTTTTCTCCTTTCCTTTTCATTGCATTCCCACCATCCATCCACTATGTAGCATCATCTTCTCCTCCTACTCTTTTCCTTTTACCACATCACTTCTAATTTTCACTATTACCACACACGAGCATCCCATCTGCATGCACGCATCCTAGGACATCCTAGCACCTACTCTAACAGAGGTCCCAAACAAAAAATGGGAGGTGGGTGGCCATAAACATATGGTCTCCTTCCCTCCCCAAACACCCACCGGTGCGTTCCTATTCAATTTTCGATTTATTTGTTCATATGCACGAATAGTTTCTACACGTCATAGTCCTAATTGGGTTTTCGTTTCTTTATTCTATCTTTGTCTCTCAGGGGCTCTTACTACTTTTTGCGCGCAGACTACCGAGTTCTCTACCTTCGGCCAGTCGGAAGTAGAGAAGAGGAACCCGTCATCTCCCGCTCCACCAGAACGCGATCAACCTCTTTATCTTGTAGAGCACATGGACCGTAAGGTAATGCTCCTGGCGATCACACATTCCAATCTTGAACCTTGTCTAAATAGTCGTAGTGCTAAGATGAACGGAGAAGCCCTCGCCGGAAGGAGACAGCAGCGGCGGGGACTTTCTGGGCGCCTACAGCCCTCCGGCGATCACGGTGGGACTTCTACTTGCTCACTGTACGCACATCAAAGGTAAGAGCCCCAACACTTGGACGACCAATCACTTTGCCGCCCAGTAGCTGGACGGCCAGACATCTAGTCGCCTAATAACCTGGACGGCCAGCCAACTGGCCGCCTAGTAACTCGGACGGCCAGCCAGCTGGCCGCCCAGTAACCTGGACAACCATACACCTGGCCGTCCAGTCTTCGGACGGCCAAGCACATGGCCGTCCAGCACTCGGACGGCCAACTTCATGGCCGTCCATGGCCGTCCAACGGAACTTCCTCATTCCTGTCTGTTGCTGTTCTGATTTTGTTTACTGTTCTCTTGTTTGTAGTTACCTCTCCCACAGTGTTTGACTCTCCACCTGAGGATTCCCACTCTGGTGTGACTAGTCTTATTGTGTTGGGAACCTCCGTGAGTCTCCGCGAGCCAAGGATTCCCACTTGGCCACCGAGCTGGTCGTACCTAAACCACCTAATAGGATCCCGAGTTTGTTTGAGGAATTAAGCCCTCCCATTCAAAATCGTCCACCCATAGGCGTCACTGAGAGAATTATTTCAAAATCAAAGACACTTAACTAAACTTTGGTGGAATAGGTTTTGAAAGAAAAGTATAGGGTCGCTAAGGATTTGAACTTGATTTGTTAGAAACCAACACTCATAATACACGGTTAACCTTTCAAGTGAAATATAAAATCTTTTAAGATTTGTGTTTTATAATGAATCGAATGTATGTTAACACTGTGTATGATGACATGGATGAGTTTGATAACAATGTCACACACAACCCTCTGTTCAAAATTGAAGAGGATTCACAGCAAACCTTCATAGGTATGCTCTAAACATCTAGAGAGGAACTTAGGAGGAAAGATTCTGATGAATCTTCTACCTCGCAACGGGAAGATGAGCCGGTAATTTCAAATAGAACATTTCAGAATCCCGGAGAAGATCTGGAACTCATTGCCGTATTATCGCGGTATACTCTTGATCAACTCATTCAGTTAGTCTCCCGTGCTAAAACCCAGGATGCCACTCCTCGGAAGACTCAATTCCAAGGATCTTCTAGCCGACCCCAGGCTAATCAGACGATGCCAGCTCAAACAATCCCATCTAATTTCATTAACCAGATCACACCTCCCAAGCAGGAGGAGTTCATTTACAAGAATGAGGTCGAGACTTGTGTGCGGCAGCTCATGGCCAAAAATCTTATCTTGAGACAACCTCATTCCCTTTCGAGCTATTGTAAGCTCCCTTCAGCCTACTTTCCACCAAGATTCAAAGTACCAAAGTACAGGAAGTACGATGGTACCACAGACCCACATCATCACCTATCAGGGTTTCTCATGGATTCTCACCAGTAGCTCTATGATAGAGTCCTCCTTGTCCACCTCTTTCAGAAGTCTCTAGAGGGTGAGGCTTTGAGATGGTTTTCTTCCCTACCAGCCATTGACCTAATCAATTTCGATCTGGTCTTGTAAAGATTTGTCACCCATTTCAATCACATGGCAGCCTTGCCTCCCACCTTATTCGATCTCATAATGGAAAAAATGAAGTCTGACGAAGACTTCACTCACTTCGCTAATAGGTGGAGAGCCATGGCCTCTAGAGCAGAGGTTATCATCCCTAAAGCCCAAGCTGTCAACAACGCCACCTCACAGCTCTGAGCTATTCTCATGCTTAGCGAACTTCAAACATTCTTTCAGTTATATAATCGAGCTAGGGTAGTTCAGTCTCAAATCCGGGATTCTACTTTGCCTTCGTTCTTCAAGAACAGAAACCGGAACAAGAAAACCACACCGACTCCTACCACAGAAGGGGTCACCATCAACGAGCAGGTTAGCATGCTAGCACAACCAACCTGGTATCCCAATTCTCAACCCAGGTTCGACACACAGCCTAATCAGAAGCAGTACTCGGCAATTCCTCCCCCGACTAATTACAGTCGTCCCATGGCCAATCACACATCATATCCACCTTTGCTAGAATCGCCAGCAGACATTTTTTATGCCTTGCTGGCTTGCAATGCCATCCAACTCCCGCCATAACGAGAAGGTGTTCCGCGTAGTACGGACACGTCTAGGTACTGCCCCTACCATAGGATCTCAGGTCACACAATCTACAACTGCTTTACCTTCAGCGATTGGGTGCATGACCTGAATGATGAAGGTAGGATAAATTGGGAGGATATGAAGAAGGCCATTGATGCCTTAAGGCCATCCGTTACCCTCTCATCAAGCAGTTCAAGATCCATCCAGTTCTCAAGGTAAGGTCAACACCTTGATTAGAGACCTAGAACCCAGAGTGGTTCGCAGAGAGCAATATTGGGAGTATGAAGGATCTGGGATACAACGTCAGGTTCCCACTTAGCTGAATGAGACTGGAAGGTCCACCCAAGAAGTCTCCACAATCTCTCAAGACAAACCTTTGGTCCTAATCAGACCTAAGGAACAACTGGCAATCCTCAAGCCAGTCACCCTCATTCAGATCCCTCCAATCACAGCTAAGGGATCCCCTCTATCTGTCTTCTACCAAACCACGAACCAGTAGTCAATGACCCGCTTCAATCCTATAAGGTCACTAGTGAAAGAGGTGGATCCAATTTCGGTGGGGGTAACACTTAGGAACCGTATTATTCCTCCAAACCAGCCTTTAGACTCCTAAGATAACTCGATCCCGATTGCAGGAAATGCTCAATTTGAATATGACATCCTCCAGCATTTGGAAAAGACTCCTGCCAAGATCTCCATTCTAGAGCTGATCCGGAAATCTTCCACACATGGGGAAACACTGTTCAATTTCCTACAACAAATCACAGTCGATGAAGATATTCCTATTGGAGGAGTCACCAATGCCATTCTCTCAGTCACTCAGGCACCAATGATATCCTTCCCAGAAAAGGATCTGGCTCCCCCCGAGTGCCGATCTCTTCCTTTGTGCCTAACTGCCTCTTTTAATGGTCACTCAGTAGACTCCATCCTACTGGGTACTGGAGCCTCCATTAATGTCTGTCCCCTCAAAACTCTCAAGATGATAAGGATAGGTCCAGAAAAGATTGAGTCCACCTCTATGATGGTCTCGGCCTATAATAATTCTCAAAGGCCAGCAGACGGAAAAATCTTCCTACAACTAGAAATTGGTCCAGTGACCATGATTTCGGAGTTCTACATCTTGGATGTTAAACCCATCTACAACGCTATTTTAGGGAGACCTTGGATGGACCAAACTTTGGGGGTCCCATCCACCAACCACCAGTGCTATAAGTTCTCGTATAACGGAAAAATTGTGAAAGTCAAAAGCACTCCCTATATTGAGTCACTGGACTCAGTAACAGTAGAGCAGATTCCATCTATTATAACTTTTAAGAAAGGCAAAGAACCCATACTTTCGTCAGTCAGTTCTCATCCCAGGCCTAGGCCTGGCATAGGTTGGCAACTCATGAGTAAAATGGGGTATAATTTAGGTTCTGGATTCGGCAGAGAAGAACAAGGGATGCGAGAGCCCATTTCAGAGAACCCAATCATCGGGGGATTCGAACTAGGCTACAAGTCAACTGAACCAGTAAAAAGGACAGAAAAGTGGTCCCTCATAAATCACTTCGTGAAGAACAAGCAGGAGTTGCTCAGGATAGAAGAAGGAGTACAAGAAGAGAACGAGGACGTTCAAGAGGAAAATGAAGAGGACTTCGGCATAACATCCTTGTTTCATGAACCAGACAACCCACAAGTAGGGATCTTTTTGGTCAAGAATGAACTGGCACCTACCACATTCATTCCTTTCTTATTCCACCCACCTTTCGTTCTTATGCTCCCAACTCTGGTCATAACACAATCTCCCGAATGTTTCGCGTTCGAGACATTTGGTCACAAAAAAAAAAGCGCAATTCCTACACCCAAGGGTGTGAAGTCACTTTCGAAGAACTGGCATGTTGGAACAAATCTTCCGTCACTGGGTCTTTGTCTCAAGGATCCACCCTTGTCCCAGTAGGGACAATTCTAAATCATTCTCCAAGTCATGTACATAGTAGTTCAAAATTTAGGTTTAAGCAAGTTCCATCTTTTTTAGTTCAGGAATTAGCAGATATGTGTAAATACTTAAAAGGGGCTAGCGAATTTCTTTAAGAAGGGGTCATCTCTGAACCGATAGAACCATTGCAAGGTGAGTCTTGCAACGATGGCTTAGGTGTGTTTGAGCTTAGTGAAGATGAGGAGCAAGAAGATGATGACTTGGCCAAACCTTTTGTGAGTGGGATGAGACGGTTTGACGAGCCTTCATCAGCCGTCGATGAGCCCACTAAAGAAGTCAACCTCGGAACTGAGAAGGATCCGAAGGTAGTGCTAAATTGAGTCCAGAAGAAGAAAGGTCCATAATAGCCGTACTCCGAGAATATCCTGACAGGTTTGCTTGGTCATATGAGGACATGCCTGGATTAAACACAGAATTGGTGGAGCATCAGCTAATCCTCAAATCTAATGCAAGACCCATGAAACAAAAGTTGAGACGGCTACAACCAGAATTAGCACTTAAGGTAAAAGAAGAGGTTGACAAACTACACAAGGCTAAGTGCATTCGGGTAGTGCTCTATCCTAAGTGGGTAGTTAATATCGTCCCTGTGGCAAAAAAGGACGGAAATGTTAGGGTTTGCATAGACTTCTGTAACCTCAATCAGGCATGTTCGAAGGATGATTTCCCACTTCATCAGATAGACTTGCTAGTCGACAATACGGCTGGATTTGAAATATTGTCCTTCATGGATGGTTTTTTAGGATATAATTAAATCCGACTAGCTAAAGAAGACCAAGAGAAGACATCTTTCATAACCCCATGGGGAACTTATTGCTACATGGTCATGCCGTTTGGGCTTAAGAACGCTGGAGCCACCTACCAAAGGGCAATGATGGCAATCTTTCATGACATGATTCACACCGATATGGAAGTTTATGTGGATGACATCCTAGTGAAGTCTAAAACTAGGAAGGAGCATGCTCAAATTCTTAGGGCTGTAATGCAGAGGTCAAGAGAGCACCAACTAAAAATGAACCTAAAGAAGTGTGTATTCGGTGTCTCCTCTGGCAAATTGATAGGGTTTATGGTAAGCAGGAGAGAGATTGAGGTTGATCCGGACAAAGTGAAGGCGATAGCGGAAATGCCCCCTCCTAGGAGTGTCAGGGATATAAGGGGTCTTATCGGCCATCTACAATTTATCATACAGTTCATATCTCAACATTCTGTGAGATGTAAACCCTTTTATGATTTATTGAAATGAGGGGCAAAGTTTGTTTGGGGTGATAAGTGTCAAAAGGCCTTCGACGAGTTGAAGTGTTATCTCCTCAATCCACCAGTTCTTATGGCTCCTATCTCGGGGTGGCCTTTATTGCTATATGTCTCCACTACTGAAGAATCAGCTAGAGCAGTATTGGCCCAACTTAACGACGAGAAGAAAGAAAGAGCAATGTACTATCTTTCCAAGCTCTTCAACAACGCTGAAAAGCGATACACAGCTATGGAAAGAACATGTGCGGCCGTCGTCTGTGTAGTGCAGAAATTGAAGCACTACTTCCTCGCCCATGAGGTTAAACTTCTAGCTAGAATGGACCTGATAAAATATTTGCTAGAACGGCCAGTTATAACGGATAGGCTGGTGCGTTGGTAGACCTTCTTGAACCAGTTTGACATCACTTATATAAGTCAGAAGGCTACAAAGGGGCAAGCAATTGCCGAGCACCTTGCTTACCATCCGCTGCCTACATTCTCATCCACCAATGATGGGGCCTAATAGTGGATGATACTCCATCCTGGGTCCTTTACTTCGATGGGGCACTTAATTCTTAAGGCAGTGGGGTAGGAGCGGTCCTCATATCCCCAGAAGGGGTAAGTATTCCGCATGCTTGTCAACTCTCCTTCTCAGTGATGAACAATGTCGTTGAATATGAGGCCCTCTTAGTTGGCTTAAAATTGGCATTGGCTCTCAAAGTCATAGAATTGAGAATCATTGGAGATTCTCAATTAAGTCTCCACCAAACCGTGGGCAAGTATCAAACCCAGGACCCTAAGTTGAAGCCATATCAGGAATTGGTAAGCTCGCTAGCTAGGCATTTCAGAAAGATTACTTATGTACATGTGCCTAGGTCCCAGAACATTCTAGCGGATACCTTACCTTCCTTATCTTCAGCACCAGAAATTCCCATCACCAGAAGCTCAGTAGCCATCACTGTACAAAAGCAAGACTTACCCTCCTTTCGGGACACCTGGTTCCAACAATTCCTCCTCTCATTTGAGCATGTCTCTGTCATCACGGAGGAACTCACTCCCGATTGGGATGATGAAAATCCATGGTATTTTGATATCATAAACTACCTTCGTGATGAGTCCTTCTCGTCTTATGCCACAACTTCTGATCGCAAGGCAATCCGCCGTGCATCTCAACGCTATCTCATCTTAGGCGGACTTATTTTCAGAAGATCCTTCACTGGAATACTCCTTCAGTGTCTAGATGATGCCGAGATCCCTCATATCATCAAGGCAGCTCATGCGAGCGATTGCGGTGGTCATATCAATGGCCGTACCTTAGCTCAGAAACTTTTCATGTCCTATTATTGGCCTTCAATGGAGGCTGACTATTCCATATTCGTTTGGCGAAATGAAGAAGAAATCATTCATCTTAACTGCCACTGAGTATTTCACTAAATGGGCTGAAGCTGAAGCATTCGCGGAGATCAAAGCATCCACGGTGGTGAAGTTCATCAAACGCAACATTCTCACCAGGTTCGGGACACCACGCGATCTCGTCATCGACAATGGACTAAAATTCATCTCCCAGGAGCTCTAGGACATGTGTAGTAAGTATGGTATTAATTTACATCACTCTTCGCCTTACTACCCGTAAGGAAATGGTCAAGTGGAAGCAACCAATAAAACTCTCATTCGAATCAACAAAAGCACTTGCAGATCTCACAATTATTCAGATTGGTCTGATCTCCTAGTTGAGGATCTTTGGGCATATCGCACTTCTGTCCGAACTCCCACTGGACAAACACCTTATGCATTAACATTCGGGACAGATGTAGTACTTCCATACAAGATCCTTCTTCCTTCTCTAAGAGTGCAGTTGGATAGTGGAATCAGCGACGTTGAACGTCGTGAAGCCATGTTAACCCAACTGGAACTATTAGACGAAAGAAGGTTAATGGCGGCAAACCACGCTCAAGTTTACAAAAATAGGATCGCAAAATTCTATGCAAAAAAGGTTCTCGAAAGAAAATTTGAAATTGGAGAAATTGTACTCAAAAGAAAAATGATCAAAGCTTATGGTCCCAAGAATAAATTGCAAGAAAATTGGGAAGGTCCGTTTGTAATCAAAGAGGCGTACTCAGGTAATGCATATCGTCTAATCAATGAAAATGGAGAAGAATTACCTCATCCTTAGAATGGCGTGTATCTGAAGAAGTTTTATCCTTGAAAAATCAAACAAAAAAAAATCAAATTTTTTTTAGAAATCCAAAAACCAAAAAAATTGAATATCTAAAAGAGTCAAAAATATGTTTGTATATACTTTAATTAAAATCACAAAAAAATTAGAAAAAACACAAAATCCAACTGTCTGGTGACTGCCATGTAACCCCTGTCTAGGTCTAATTGCATGATAGAATGGGTTATCATTAAGATTTGGTTAAGACTTTGGTCCACCAGAACCTTGGACTTGTCTGCTTTACTTTCATACTGATCCCCATAGTCATCATGAGATGCACACATCTACACGTTTTTCAAAGTGAACCTTCTTAAGATGAGTTCGAAGTATTTAGTACACTATCAACTGCAACCTTTGCTTTTCGTCTCTCGACTGATCAGAATAGTTGACGCCCTTAAACGGTCGAGCTCAGCAAACTGCGGTTCCTCAACAACCCGATAGATGTAACCCCTCAATTGGGCCCAAATATGAAATGTAAAGAACCAGAGCACGTGAAGAGGGCAGTGTCCCCGCAGGCGAAATATCAAATAACCCCAATAACCCCAAAAATATCAAGAAAAAAGAAATTGTTCAAGCAATTGTACAAAAAAGCCTGGTCGTGACCAGGCACGGCCATGAAATCTACCAAAGGCCTGAAAAATCAAAAGTAAATAGGGGCATCTAGGAGGTCAAAAAAGGATCCGTTTGTCATAGTTCTATCTTTTAACGGTTTTGTCGATCCTCCTGTAAGGTTTGTCTTCAAATTTCTCCACTTTTCCTCCCCCAAGGTTCAGCATGAGATAGCTATCTAAAGACTGAACATTATTTTAAAATGGTTCGTTTTCAAAAATCATCACATGCTTACATGATTGCAGAGGTTCAAAATGGGTGAAGAGTAGTGGCCGTGCCTCCGGTGAATCAATTTCTTAACCGTAATCTCAATGAGCATCCTCAAAACTTCAGGCTTAGGTCAATGCAAGCGCGTTGCCAATAGGTGCGACGACGTCTGATTCTGGGTCAGCGTCGCGCGGTTGACCGTTAGGGTTCCAAGGTGTTCCATCTTATATCTTCTAGATTGTGAGGAAAGAGACCCGGGTCGGACAAATCATTTACCTTGAAAACCTTTTGGGTGAACCTGGTGGTCGGAAGCAGCTAGGAGCCTAAGCGTGGCATGAAGGTATTGGCATCAGTATGAGTCTTAACCAGTCGAGGTCATTTTGAGGCGTCTAGAGGCCCAAATCAACCTAGATGTGAGCTTAGGATATCTAGGTAGTTGAGTGTGCATTTCTCTTTCATTATTCAACCAGGCTAAGTATGGGTAGTCACCAGGGATTGGGAATCAAAAACATGTTTTCATTCATTAGAAACATTCGCACCACACACCTCATTTGTTAATATCCCCCAACATTTGCATCATTGATCTTCCTTTTGTCTGATTAGTAGGACACGACCCCTTAATCCTATGCAAAGGCTAGGAGAAAGGTAATTGCTCCTTTTTGGGCAAGGGGCCGAAAACAGATACTACTTACCGTTTTCCCTAATGTCGTGCATACAGGAAGAACAGGTGTGAACATAAGCAAAGCAAGAAATGCCCAGACATCCAACAGTGAAATATGCAAGCATAACGTAAAGTTCATACATCATAAAACAGGGGCATACCCCTGTAACAACACTCAATCTCTCTTCTCTCCCTTTGCCTCATCCTCTTTCCTTTTACGAGAGGAGTGTCTCATCTGACTCTCGGCATCGCCCTCTTGAGCACGGTGATGGCCCGATGCCGGCCTCATGGAACCCGAAGATTCGGTAGGTCGGAGAGCCCTCCATGCATCCTCAGCGAGTAGGGAGTCGAGGCCCCTAAAGATAGAACTCCCGACAGGTGCCTGCCCAGCCGATGGGGAAGGGATAGGCGGACGAGCTCCCGGACTCTGCGCACTAGATCTCGTGGCTCGTTCTCGCCCCTTCTTCATCACTCGGTCCCACAAAGTCCGGTACTTGAAATCAAGTTCCCTCGCCTCTATCTAAGACCTCGTCAGCTCCTCTCGCAGGCTGGCTATCTTCCCCTCCCAGTACACATCTAGGTGGGATCCCTCTCCTGTTCTTGCTCGAGCTGCCCGTTCCTCAAGCCCCTGATATCTTAATTGCAGATTGAGGTTCTCCAATTCCTTCGCCTTGGCTAAGGCGGCCTCTACCTCCTGGCGCTATAAGAGGACTTAGGGTTATGCAAGTTCAATCAAGGTAACACAGGGATAAATAGCTCTCACATGCTGTGCCAAGTCTGCCTCTAGGGCCTCCGCACGATAGAGGGCATCTTGTAACCTCACCTCCAAATCAGCAGGGGCAGCTGGCCCCTGGGATGATGATCCTGCGCAAGTATCCCCTCGCTGCCCTTGGCAGGCTAGCATTCCCCTCTGCATCACAAAAATTCCACAAAGATAAAAGGGCAATACCACTCATGAATCCAGAAATCAAATTACTCACCAGCTCTCCAATCTGACGAAACAAGTCACCTGTCTGCAGAACCAAAATCTCGTTATGATTCCTTAAAATCTGCATAGCTTCGGTCTCTGGCATATGTTAAAAGTGCACGATCAAGTTCGGTCAGTAAGAAGAAAATAAATGAAAGGCAAGTGAATTGAAAAGATTGAATTAACTCACCCGACAAGCATCTAGATACATGCGATTCGCGTACCATTTGGCATAATCCCCCAAGTACGCATGGCAATCTCGAAGGGTCTTATCCTCCTGCATGGCATCTCCCGTACGATGCCATACCTCGATCTCAGCTTGCCTTATCACTCGCCAATCTTGACTGATTGCAGAAGAGCGACGACGGCCGCGGTTCATATCAGGATAAGTCGGCAAAGCAAGTAAGGGCTGATGCCATCCCCATGTACAGTAAGCCATCCGAACAAAGTGGCCATCATAGATATTCACACATAGCAGGGGCACTTCTCGTTGGAATTGGGGAAGGCTTTGGGTCACCCACGGATGATCAGTGAGATCCTCCTCTACATACGGCATCCACACCACCTGTTTGAACTTGAAAGTTAGACTCAACTATTGATCAGGATAAGCATATCATGAATCACTCACCATGTGAGGAGGAAAGGTGTCAAGCTGGGCACGGATGTCCTCCATGCGGTATAAGATGGGACGATAATCCCGAATCACCTCCCACCGCGCCATGAGAGGAGTCCATCTCTCACGATCCGCGCAGACTGTCCCATGGCCAATGGGTTAACGACTGTAACTCCAAATTTGCAGAAAATAACGCAGTCAGTACCAAATAATGTGAACAAGGAAGGTCAAGGATCAACGATCAAGAAGGATTACCTGGAGGAAAGGCGTGAACCCGCCCAAATTTTCGGATCCTTGGCGAAAGCTCACTAGGTGAGAGAAAAGGTGGCCGAGCATCGCTGCCCCCCATGCCATCTTCTTCGCTGCTTGGAGGTCCTCCAGCAGCGGCAAATACTTCAGGTTGACCTTGTCAGAGGCTGTGGCAAATAGTAGTCTCCCGAAGAAAAATAGAAGGAAGATCTGCAGATTCTCGTTATATGAGTGGCCATCTAGATCCAGCAGAGTCTCCACCCTCTCGGCAAACACCTCAAGAGTCTCACTTGGCATCCGCCATGCCCGGATCAACCCCACAGACCGGGCAAAATGTCCAAGAGGTATATGGGATAATGCTCCTTGAATTCGGTAATACCCTTCACCTAGGAGTCGATCTGAAAGCTGCCGATAATCCTTGAGCTCGAGACCCACCACTGGATCACCTACAACTGGCAGGCCTGTCAGGAAGGATACGTTCTCCAGTGTGGGCAACATGTTCCCCCAGTGCATAATGAAGGCTCGGCATCTATCGTCCCAGTGCTCCCGTAAAGCTACTAAGAATGGTGCATCCACCATGAACGGTCGGATCAGGAACAACGGCCCTAATCCAAATGCATCCACCTAAAATAGGAGCCGATCGGGCAGTGCATGCTACTAGGCCCAGACCAACTCCCAGGAAACTCTGACCCGAACTCTTTGTGGGCCCTACAAATCCAACAAAAAAGATAACAAAAGTTGTGTACATATACATGAAAAAAGAAGTGAATCGCTATTCGCGCTGCCCGCTCCGGGGGGCGGCAAGACGCCCAGCCGTCCGCAGTGGCGGCCAGTGGCTCGCCTGCACCCGTCCGCACCGCCACATCTCCTCGCTTCTTCCGTCAAAAATTCAAATAAAATTTCTTAAGAAAACTTTACCTTCTTCCTCGGAGGTGCCTCTTCGTTGCTTCTGTCTCCTTCCTCATCTTCTTCTTCCTCTTCGCTAGCGTCTTCTTTCTCTTCACCGGCATCTTCTTCATCTTCCCCCTCTTCTTCATCACCTTCCACCCCTCTTCCTTCTTCTCCCTCCTCGCCGCCACTGAACACCTCCTCGCCGGTGTCCTTGCTGTCGCCGTCGCCGCCGTCTGGCCATTGCCACCATCATCCCCACAGGCCCTTCTTCTCCTAAGAGAGCGGGGTAGCCACACACGAGCCATGGGAGGGTTGGGAGAAAGCTGGGGTAAGGAGAAGGAGAAGGAGAAGGAGAAGGAAAAGGTGACAGGGGAAGAAGAAGGTAATAGGGAGAAAAGGGTTTGTGGGTTTTTGGGTACACGGCGCCTCTTCTCCAGATCCAGGCGGCCACGCCATGGCCGTCTGTTGATCCGGACGGCCACCGACATGGCTGTTCGTCGATCCGAACGGCCACAGTCCGTTGGTCCGGACGGCTGTTCACTTGGCCGTCCGGTCTACACTACTGTTCCTCAGTTATTAGGATTTTAGAATTCAAAGAAGGCTCTATTTATTCAATATATTTTAATAAAATACATCATTCTAGGGCTCTACGACCCATGAAAAAGGCAGAAACAACAGGTCGTACATTATCTAAATAATTCACATATTTTTCCACGTCCTCGGGAGTCTCCGCTACATCAATGTAGGCCTTGGTGAATCTAGAATGACGACGCCATGCACGTCGGAGTCGCTTTGTCGCCTTTGCTTCCCTCACATACCCAGTATGCCTCGATACAATCAACATATCATGTGAAGCAGGAAACGACACTTGTCTTGGAACTCCAATTTAGAGATGGCAGCGATGCCCTTGGTACAAGGCTAGCTCGTCAGGTCCGATTAGCCACAACTCACATTCACGAGAAGCCCTTGTGGTAAATTCCATACCTCGAAGGATCATTGGAACAAAGACGAATTTTTCCACAACCAAGAAATTCAGGTAGTCACGCCAATCATCCCTCGTGTTGAGATGAGCTGTGAAACATTTGATTTGATCTTTGGACCAAGAAGAGAGCGTGCAGGATACCACGCACTGTGCTGAAAGATCCTAGAAGTGGAGGTCACCTTCTCATCAAAATCGAAAATCAAGTGCATCTCCATCCACAACTGCAGAGTGAACAAAGTCCCTCTCGCAGATTGCCCCATGCTCATGTGACTGAGACCGCCATAAAGATGTGACAGTATCACTGGGGCAAGGGATTGACCTCTCCACAGCAAGCTCTAAACACTCACATACTCTCTTTCCAGCACAGAGCCTAAAGTTGGAAACCACAAGACACCCCCGAGGACTAAGCATAGCCCCCGCATTAGTCTTTCAGGCTCGACCATCTTGCGTTTGATTTCTTGGATCAATCAGCGTGCAAGACGATCAACAAGAATTCCTCGCTTGTCACTCATACGGCACACCTCCCGCTTGTCTTGCAGTATGTCAGCAAAGATCACCTCCCAGACAGGCAAATCAGAGGGATCGCCAATTGCTAGACCATCCCAGGCATAGAAAAGTTCTACTTCTTCCATCAGCACGGTCACTTCGAACTCTCGAAACGCAAATGTATGCGTCTCTAGATGCCATAGTTCGAGCAGTGCGCCCAGACCCTCCCAATGCCAGTGTACGGAGTTGAACCACTTCGCGAACACAATAGACCGGGTCAGATTCCACCGCGCATGTACACCCTCATGTCTAGTGTGATCACGTCCATCAAGTCTGCAAGCCATGCATACCTTCGAGTATGCCGCGCATCAGGGAATCTAGGGACAGGCTGCAGGTCAACCCAAAGTCAAGGAAGAGAAAAGACAATCAAAATAAAGAACATAAAAACTTGAGCTTACTTGTCCATGGGCCAATAGGTTGCTGAGATGGCCTTCAACATCGGACAAAACTTGAGGTTCTCTGGCAGCCGTATGAGCAGAAGACGAGGCCATAGTCATCGAAGGAAAGTTTGAAGATTTCAGAAGGGGCTTCAGGTCAACCCTCCCCTTTTTTAAAGTCACAAAGATAGACTTTGGCCCCTTCCACTTTCCATAAAAGACGGAGGGCATGCACATCCACCCTTTCATGGGCAGCCTATTCCCTGGCCTTCCACTTTTTCGTGAAAGGCATGCTAGTTGGCCTTCCACCTTTTCGTAGAAGGCATGCTAGTTGGTCTTCCACCATTTCATGAAAAGCACACTCCGTAGCCTCTCACCTCCTCAGAAGGCATGCTAGTTGGTCTTTCACCACTTCTTATATTAACCATATCAATTGGGAGGCAACTTCACTATGGTTTCAGGAGACCTCTTTGCTTAACATCAACGAATTAATGGTTATTCCTGAAAATCGAGTCGAAGCCATATCGGATTTACATTCTACCATTAGAATAGCCATATCTTTCATATCGGCTTCGACTCGAAACTAGCTTTTGCTTATCTTCCTTTTGCAGTTTAAATACTTGAATGCTGTGATCATTGAATATATGAACTTTGCTAATGTGCGCTATTGTAGCTGTAGGAAATCCGAAGCAAGTAGAATTGAAGCCACATGAGGCTAATAACTTTGGGCATATAGACTCTGAGTTCCTCATTAAACAAAACAATGAGGAGTCTATATTCCCCAAGTTATTCGATCAGCCAATAGATTCCTCCTGTTTGCATTTAGACTATGAATTTATTTTTTTTTATTTTTTTCTTTAAAAAAAAAAAAACACCAGCATGTGTTGCATAAACATCCATCCTCGCCTGGGGCAACGACCATGATTTGTCATTATGCTTATCTCACTGATAATCTGTGATTCTGATAAGTGTTTGTTTGTCAGTTCTTTGAATTGCAAGACCTTGCCTTTTTTCCTAAATCCACGTACTTGCGAATCTCTCACTTGGCGATCATGATGCGCCAGGCCACCGTGCACCTGTTGTGTTGAGACGTTTTCAAGTCACGCTCCCTCCATCTTCTTTGCTTGAGATCCCCTTGGGCTAGATCGCTATGCATCCTAGTGTGTCAAGGCCTCGCGGTTCCAGCACCCGAGGGTCCTATGGATTGTGATTCTCCGGTATGGATTTTGTTCCTGTTCCAAATCACCCTTGCAGTCCAAATAGCTAACTCTCGTCCATTCAAAACATTTGCATATCTTCCTTAGGAATAGCCTATCCTTTTCAGGCCGTCCAAAATCAAGTTTGATTTTCGGAACACCTATTTATCATTCCGTTCCACCCCACTGCAAAACAGGTGTCCCGGAGGGGCATTTGTAGATGCCCGATTTTGGACACCTCATTGGTCATAAATCCCACATTACCACTATAATCCATCCAATTTTCTCACATAATTCAGCCCACTAAATAATCAGGCCCATTAACCAATCTCCGCTTCCTCTCACCCATTCACCCGTGGAAGGCCAACCCTTGCCTTCCACCATTTGTGGAAGGCCAACCAAGCCACCTTCCACCACCCGCGGAAGGCTAGCTACCTTGCCTTCCACCTTTTGGCCATCTTTTTCACTTTCCGCCACCTTTTCATGGAAGGCCAACCAGCCTGCCTTCCACCACCCATGAAAGGCCAACCCTTGCCTTCCACTACCCTTGGAAGGCCAACCCTTGCCTTCCGCCACTCATCGAAGGCCAACCTGTAGGCGCCGGAAATGACCCTGCGCTCAACTGGTGAGAGGAGACCGACCTCCGTGGCTATGAACCCATAATTAAGATAATGATAAAAAAATAAAGAACAAATGACTTGATGTACTAAGACATCAAGAACTAAAATGGTGATCGCCAGGGTGTTTTACCTCAACCCAGAGGGAACCTTGATCGCGAATGACACTTCAAAACCTCCATGCGCAATGGAATTTGTAGTCCACACTCCCTTCTCCTCGGCCGGCCAAGAAGATGGGGCCTCACGCCTTGATTTCCTGCAAATTAACCATAAATTAAAACATCCATTAGACTCTTAATTAGCATAGCATCCATTCATTAAGAAAATGAAATGTATCAATTAGAGGTGAGCTTACCGAATGTGTGGGTGAGAAGGATGAGTGACCAAGTGTTATGGCCACCCACCTTCCCGTTTTTGGTGTTTTGGATAAAAAATAAACCCCTTAGCAAGGATCTAAGGTACCTAAACATGAGTGCATGTGTGTGCAAATGGAATCTAAACATGGACAAAATCCTAGACTGGTGCATGCATGTATGAGACTATGGAAAAAAAATGATAAAATGAGAGAGGAGAGTAGGGTTCCCTTTTTGGCGTTGAAGAGAGTGCTGCATGGGCACAAGATTGACGGCACATTCTTCCTTCCTAGAGCCTCCAAGACTCCATAGTTGTTTTCTTCCCACGAGCTCCAAAGAAGAGGTCTAATGCTGGACTTTGAAATCACTCTTTTCTCTCTTTTTTGATGTAAAATGGTACCCTCACCCTAGTGAACCCTCTTCCCCCCGTTCCCAAGGTGAAGGAAAGCTTAAATAGGCAAAGGAGGTCGAGTTAAAACCCTAGGAAGCCCCCATTTTGTGGGCCAATGGATGAGGATAAAGAAGGTTGGATATAGATCTCTTCAACAAAATCTAAGTGAAAACCAATCAAAAGTTTACACCTAAGCCCTGAATCACCTTCATCTTAATCCATTAGGGTGAAAAAATGCGGATGAAATGGTCAAAAGTCCGAGAGAAAGGCATAAAAAAGATTTGGATAATCACAGAAAACCAGATGATCAGACAGCCAAAGAGGTGGCCATCTGAAGTATTACACGGCCAAAAACCTGGCTGTCTGAACTTAGACGGCTAGCTTTCTAGCTGTCTGAATGTTCAGACGGCCAGCTGTTTGGCCGTCTGACCTTCAGACGGCCACTAGTATGGTTGTCTGATGGATCAGATGGCCAGCACACTCTGGCCACCTGATGGACTTGACAAAAGTTTTAAAAAAATGAATATTTTTAAAATCCAAATGCAAAAGATGAAAACAGTTTTGAAATCATGCACTTTTTTTTTTTTTTTGAAAAATGAACGTGTTGTGACAACATTTTTTTGACAAAAAGAAATTAAATTTCAAGGAATCCAAATGAGCAGGAAATGATGGAAAGATCAACACAAAAGCCCGTTAACACAATAAAGCTCAAATCGGTCTATGGAATGGGCCAAAAATCAGTGTCTACAGCTGCCCCTCCGTGGCATCCTCTTTGCAGGGGAGCACGGCGGACTGATAAGTGGATGGTGCGGACACTACACCCTATTTTGGACCACTCCAGCCGATGTGGAACCTACTAAAAGTCTGACAACAATGGTGATGCAAGCTAAGAATGATGAAGGGAAAGAGTTGTGTACCCATAAACTACAACCCAGGAGGTCCTCTAGTAATTGCCGCGAGTCTCCGATACACAATGGGACGCCTGTCTGGTCGAAGGAGTTTAAGGGATGACAATTAAAGGCGCGGAAGGTGCATTCCAAGACTTAATCAAAACATTGCGCAGACGATAAAAGATTCCAACATTGGATGATTAAAGTACAGGGCGACAGGGCCCTACTCTCCTCTGTAATGATATGCTGAAAGAATAGATGATGCATGCTGAGTTTAAAATAGAAAACCTATCTAATCCAAGACACCAGAGGATTTATTCTAGGCTGTTCAAATAACTTAAACCTCATAAATCCATCATCATTTTTGTTAAAGGGGAACTCCGGATTTATGTGCCCTAAGTTATTAGCCTCCAGTTTCTCTAAACTAACGTAGACTCCTCAATCTTCTTCTTCCTGCAAAATCAGATGTTAGAATCATTATATCTGCAATAAAGTAAGAAGCACACATTTTTCTATTTTTTTATAATTTTTCTGAAGTATTTTGTCAGAAGGCCAAACTAGTGGCCGTCTGATTCATCAGAAGGCCACCTATCTGGCCGTCTGATAGTTCCATCAGAAGGCCAGACTGGTGGCCGTCTGAAGCATCAGAAGTCCACCTATCTGGCCGTCTGATGGTTCATCAGAAGGCCAGACTGGTGGCCGTCTGAAGCATCAGAAGGCCATTTATCTGGCCGTCTGATGGTTCCATCAGAAGGCCAAACTGGTGGCCGTCTGAAACATCAGAAGGCCATCAACCTGGTCGTCTGATGGTTTTATGCTATTTTTTTTTTTACTTTTTTCTTTTATTGTGGGACTCCGGTGCATGGGAGTACATCTCTATCCTCATCTTGGTATAAACTAAGTGTGAGAAAGCTTGGATGGGACCCTTTCAACCTCTCATGGCGTCTTCTTCTTCCTCCAAAAAGCTACCTTTGGGCTTCATGCTTCACACGCATGATGTTTTGATCGAGATCGAGGGTCATCTTAGCAACCGCGTGGCTCGCGGCCAGTTATGCACACGTAAGATCACTTCCTTTATTCTTCCTTCTTCCCCTCTTGAAGTGCTTTCCCTTTTTCAGGCAGTGCTGCGGTTGCCTGGCCCACGCCATGAAATCCATTACACCTGGTTGGTCACTTTAATGCATTGCATTACCATTGACATGCGGACTTTCATGCTTCCATGGCACCTCATCCGCTTAGTAGTTTTTGCCAAGCACCTCGAGAAGATGTGGTGGAGTTGGGATGCATTAGGAGCACTTCTAGAATTATGGCACCCACACACACATACTTTCATTTTTTCAGAATTTGAGGCAACAGTATTGGTGGAAGAGGTGAAGTTATTGTTTGTATGAGAGGACTTGGAGGAAGGTGACATGTGCGGGCTACCATCTTGGGATGAGATTATGAATGACATAGTCCAAGATGAGGTAGTGGTCTGATCGATGTCTAGCCAACGGGGAATTCAACTCAACCGATTGGCCAAGTGGATTGTTGATAAAGTGAGGTCTCGGGAAGTAAATGTTGAGCGGTTGATGCAGGGACTGAGCCTCTGCCTTGGTGGGACCTTACTTTTTCCTTCTTCTGGTGATGTCCTCTCTTATGATCATGTTGGAGTGATTACTTTGCTTTGGCGGGGCTATTATGTAGCCCGCGCTCTTGTGGCTCATCTGTACAGCGGATTGAGCAGCATGTGCATGGGCGGGAAGCCTCAAGGGAGCCTCTTTCTGTTTCAACTGTGGATGGAGATGCATTTGAAATTTGATTTTTCATTAGAACAACAGAATGAATCTCGCATTTTTCATCACAGTGCTATGTTTCCTGCGAGATAGCTATTTGGTCCTGAAGACATGGTAAAGAATTTGACAGGTCATCTGAAAACTCGAGACAATTGGCGAGATCATCTGAATTTCATGAATGCCGAAGATTTTATTTTTGTTCCCATGATATCCCGCAACACAATCTTTCAAGTACGTGCACGCAAGAAACATGAACTCTGGCTTGTTGGTGCAACAGAAATAGTGTTATATCAGGCTCACCGTTGCCATCTCCAGTATGGACTTCCTCGTCAAACTCCTTGTTCAGCCTTGACCAATGACATGATCCTCCCTCGGATCTTGGGTTCTGAAGAAGATGCCGAACTCTTAAGAAATTCACGAAAGTACTGGCGCAAATATTCAATTGGATGCAAAGGTACTATAGACGTGCAAGAGGATTGTGTTAGGATTCTGGGATACATAGAGTATCTCAAGACAATACGTCCAGTAATCCCCTCTTATTTCGCCCGGAGGCGTCCACCTGAATTAGATTGATGTAATCTCTCTTTTTTATTTTTTTTAGGAATAAATGTACGAGCCTGCCCTATGGTTTAAGATGAATAAAAGCAATCATTTTGAGTTCTCCCGTGATTGGGTGAAATTGATTGGTCAGAGAAGAAACCAGACAGCCAAGGATATGGCCGTTTGAAAACAGAAGGCCGGCAGACTGGCCGTCTAGTCCAGACGACCTGTCAGCTAGCCTTCTAACATCCAGACGGCCACATAGCTGGCCGTCTAAAATATTCAAAAGGCCAGTTTCATGACCGTCTGAACCTTTAGACGGCCAGCTAGCTGGCTGTCTGAAGAAGCAGTTGGTATAAAAGCCCCCCTTTCCTCAATCCTTTTCATTTTCAAAATCTTCTTGTCACAACCCTCCTCTCAGTCACCTAGCTTTTCTCAAGATGAATGGGCGATTCAAGCAGTGTGTTCGACGCCTCCGACGATCATCTACCCGTTACAACCCAGAGGAGGATGATGTCCAACCTCCGAATCCAAGTTCGGAGGATGATTACGCAGTGGGGGAACGCGAGAGGAGCTCCCACGGCCCGAGTGACGATGCCCCAAAGAATGAAGAAATTGGTGGAGATGATGAGCATGCGGGCAACGAGGAAGATGCCGCCGACAACAGCGGCAATGATGCTATGGAAGATGAAGGGGACACGGAGGTCACCGGGGAGATGAGATCAACCTCGGATTCATGATAGGTATCTTTCCCTTTTTTTTTTTTTTTGGTATAAATGTTCAGACGGCAACAAAGGTGGTCGTCCTACCTCAAACGGCCACCTCAGTGGCCGTCTGTCTACAGACGGCCACCGAAGTGGCCGTCTGACATCAGACGGCCATCTCAGTGGCTGTTTGGCTACAGACGGCCACTAAGGTGGCGGTCTGACACCAGACGGCCATCTAAGTGGCCGTCTGGTCCAACGGCCATCTCAGTTTTCGTTCTGGTGCCAGCCCTTCTCTGGTCTCTAGTGTCTGACAAGTGGATTTTTTTTTCTTTTTTGGTAACTTTGTAGGGTCCAGGACGAATTTGAAACCGAGTTTCATGGGACCTTGTCTGGACATGGTACAATGTTCTGCTAGTGCGCCAACAAAAACGTATTGATGCAATGGGATTTGAGGCCCTGCTCTCCATCCGCCCATTCTAGGTAGATGTGAGTTATATTGAGGCATTACGAGAGCGATGGGATGAAGATTGTCGGGCCTTTATCATGCCGTGGGGACATATGATTCCCACCCTAGAAGATGTTGCATACATCACGTGTCTCAGAGTTCATGGAAACCCAGTAGTGGGAGAGGAACGAGCCGACTACCACGCAGTTATCCATGAACTGCTGGGAGCTGACTTTGTGAGGGCCCAGGGTCCAGTGACATCCATATCTTTAGGCCGGCTTCCTGAGGCGGTTGGTCTTGGCAGCTTGAGACGGGGTCCATCAGACGACCTCGACGACCTTCAGGAGCGGGTTTATGAGTGTGCTACTTTTGACGGTCGCTCAGAGGATCAAGAGATTTGTCTTTTCCTATTGTTCTACTTTGGATGTCTCTTATTCACCACCACAGTGGATCGGATCAATTGCAAATTCTTGCTACTCTTGACTGATTTAGACGCAGTAGGGACTTTTGCGTGGGGCACGGCTATATTGGCCCACCTCTTTGCCCATCTTCCTCGTTATACAGATCACTCTACCAGCATGGGCGGCTTCACTCCTTTTCTTCATGTTTGTCTTCTTAGACTCAATCCCATATCTTCTGTGTTATTAGCTCCTGACATTTTTCCATCCTTGTAGATTTGGGGTTATCATCACATGCCTCCGGACCGTCCTCAGCTTTCATGGGACCGCTACAGTTCTGTGCCTCTGTTGCGTCGATGGGACATACCAACTAATAGATGCCCTCTGATTGGCCGAGTGGAAGAATTTCGAGGCTTTCTAGATAACTTCCCGCATCATCAGGTGTTTCCTTTTGAACTCAATTCCAATTCTCATTTCTATCTTATCCCTTCTTAATGATGTTGTGCAGGTTCAGTGGACTCCATACACAGATGAGGTTGATGATGATCAATAGTAGGTTGCCGAGGGAAGACCTCTATTCAATCGAATGATTTGGTTGCATTGCATCAATGTGGTGGAGCCTCTTCATCTACAGCTAGTGATGAGGACCTGAGGCTGGCATCAGGATTGGGTGGAGATTCCCTCAATGGGGCCTGCAAGTCTCTCTCATAGGAAGTCCAGGAGCCGGAATCAAGATTGGGCACGCATTCATGAAGAGACAATTCAAGCTTGGAGGAGGGGTGGAGTTCGACTCTGCCGTGTTTGTGGCCTTCAGGACAGTTCTGTGTATTTGGGTGACTTCTCCCGCCGCTACGCTCGCCGCCTCAAGCTAGATTCTCGTGTGGTGAGTATTTTGGCTATTAATTTCAAGTTATCTCCTTCGAGATTGGGGTTCAGTATTTATGTGTGTAGATGTCGGTGGACCAAGTGGTTCATCAATTAGAGAACCAGCTTTCCACAGTTGAATTCGAGAATTCTCAACTTCGGGAGCAGATCCGTACCATGGTACATTCCTGCACTTTTTCTGTTGATCTGACTACTTCTTCCTAATCATTTTTCACCATCTTATAGGAGGCAGAATTGCGGCGTTTTCGGGCCACTGGTGATGGAGGCGGGGCTAGCTCTTCTCGTGCCCCTGCTTCTTCCTCAGACTTGGAGCAGCGTTTAGAGGAGGCCATTGCCCGTGCCACTACTAAAGAGACAGAACTTGCCCAAGCAGTGAGTTTGCTTGAATTCTTTTGTTCTTTTGTCATGAATAGTGTTTTGACATGTGGACTTGATCATGATGCAGAGGGTGGAGTTGGAGAGGGCATTAGGGAAATCTTCTTCATATGCGGCCCAAGTGGAACAACTAACGCGACGCCTAGAGACCATGGGCGACATCACTGTGCCTGGACGCTTATTTGTAGCAGAGTCCAAGGTGAAGGAATTGGAGAAAGAATTGCTGGATGCTCGGGAGAAGCTTTTCACCATGAAGGACAAATATGAAATGATCAGAGATCAACTTTCTATGAAGGGTTGTGAGCTCCGAGCAGGTCGCGTGCCCCATTCACGCGCTGGAGGTCCAGTTCACCCTCCTCATCCAGGTGGCCAGGCTTATTCTGTGTACCTGCCGTACCCAGGTACTAAGATCCCTTCTGCTCATCCGCCAGCTCCTCCCACTTATCCAACTGATCCTTCTACTTATCCGACTGCTCCTTCCACTCATCCTTCTGCTCCTTCCACTTACCCGACTGCTCCTTCCACTCATCCTTCTTATCCTTCTATGTCTTTTGTTCCACCTACAGTTCCTCATGCCCAGCCGACTTATTTGAGTGGTTCTACTTCTGGTTTACAAGCTGGATTTGAGTTTCCTTTCCCTTTCCCTGATCACTCTTTCCATTCTCAATCCCCAACCCCAAGTCAGAGACGTCATCGAGAGGATAGTAGCAGCAGTCGTCGACGACCACCGTTCCCGGATGAAGGAGCAGGAGATAGTGGTAGAGGTTTTTGATGTGAGAATGATGTGAGTTTGTAGATTCAGGGGTATGCCCCTGATGATGATGTTGGATGCAGGGTTATGCCCCTGATGATGATGTTGTATTTATGACTTTTGTGATTGCCACTGAACTTACTTTTCTTCATTGCCTGTTCCTGCACAACACCACTGAGGAAGAATGTTATTTTCATAGTTTATTTTAGCCCCTTGCTCAAAAGGATGAATACCATTCTAGCTTTGGCGAGGAGTCAAGGGGCCTTGTCTTATCAAACAGACATAAGAAAATAAAGAAATATGCGGCATGCAATCATGCATATGCAATTTGTATGTACAAAATGACAAGCATTCATATAGATGAATGTGTGTTTTTTTTTTTTTTGGAGGAATATGTGATTTTTTTTTTTGGTGGAATATGTGATTTTTTTTTTGGATTTTGAAATATGTAAAAAAAAAATGAATTTTGAAATATGTGATTTTTTATTTTTTATTTTGAAATATGTGATTTTTTTTGGATTTTGAAATATTCCTTGCTGAACTCCCTAGGCGTCCTATGTGCATACCTAAGTCGATTTGGGTCGTTAATAGTCCTCGACCAGAACCCACTCGGTTAAGTCTTATGTTGATGACAATACTATCATGCCATGCTTTGGCTCCCATCTTCTCCCGACCAACAGATTCTTCTAAAAAACATATCAACGATAAATGATTTGCCAGACGCGGGTCTCTTTCCTTACAACTTAAGTAGTAAATGATAGACCACCCTGGAACCCTAATGGCCAACCGCGCGACGCTAACCCGGAATTAGCGGCGTTGTACCATTCGGTAAATCGCTTGCGTTGACCTAAGTCCGAAGTCTCAAGGGAAATTGACAGACTCTAAAATCGGCATGGTACACAGATCAAAAGAACTTTCGACTAGACTTCACACACCTTTTCTTTTCTAAGAGGGTTTGGTTTGGGGAAGTGTGACAGTTAAATTTGCCATGTCATTAATTCCATTTAACTTTTGAATCTTAGTTCACTTCAACCTCATTAAGAAAAAGAGAGAACACCCAAAATAAAAGGAATGAATAGATAAGCCGCTTGAGAGGGTTAGGTGACCTTAGGGATTATCCTTCCTCCACCTTATTGCCTGTTGGGATTCGATCTCTTTTTTTTTCTTTTTCTTCTCTTTTCTTTGTGGCCTTGTTTTGAGATTTGACTTGGTAGGCCTTTTCTTTATTTACCTCCTTTTACTGACTTGACATTTGGTTTAGAGGCTTTTGAATCTTTTTGCCTTTGACGTGGCTTTTTCTTTTGATTTCTTTGTTTGACTTCCTCCTACTAAGGCAGCGGACGGACTTGGGAGTCCTCCCATGAGGCCACGATCCCCCGACTTTGGCCGAATAAGAGGAAAAAAGGGTGTTCTATCTCCTTCTAAGCTTGGTTTCCATTCTCTTTGACTCATTCGTTATTTGCTCCTTAATGATAGGCGTGAGTGTGTGTAAGGACTTTCCCTTTTCCAAACATCTAAAAGAAATAGAGCCACTTTATGAAAATCTAACATTAAGCCCCACTGGTCATAGCACCATGTCGACTATCCTATTCCTATTTGAAACAAAAGATGAATGACCTAAGGGTAGAACTTCTTCAGGTAAACACCATTCCATGGTGAGATAACTCTTGCCCCTGCTCATTTACTAACTTATATGCGTTCCCAGGATACACCTCTTTAACCACAAATGACCCTTCCCAATTTTCAAGCAACTTATCTCTTGGTCCATAAGATTTTATGAATTTTTGTTTTAGGACCTTCTCTCCCACTTCAAATTTACGTTCAATTACCTTTTTGGCATAAAATCTTGCAATTCTTTGACGATAAACTTTAGCGTGATCGGCAGCAATCATCCGCTTTTCATCTAAGAGCTCCCGATATCCATTGGAATCTAAATCCTGACCCAATTGTACTCTTAGTAAGGGGATAAGGATCTCGTATGAAAGTACCGCCTCTGATCCGAATGTGAGAGCAAAAGGGGTTTGACTGGTAGGAGTTCGGATCGAGGTTAGACATGCCCATAGAGCATCCACTAAACGTTCTGGCCAATCTGCGAAATTATACGATTTGCAAGTTTTCTTTATGATTTTAATGAGGGTTTTGTTTGTTGCTTCCGCCTGGCCATTACCTTGTGGATAATATGGAGATGAATGATGCAATTGAATGCCGAACTTACTGCACATTTAATGAAATTCCTGGGCGACGAATTGCGGTCCATTGTCGGTGACGATGTCCCTTGGGGTTTCGAACCTGGCCAAAATGTTGCGCCTGATGAACTTGATCACTGTTGAGGCTTTGATCTCGGAGAGGGCTTCTGCTTCAGCCCATTTTGTGAAGTATTCTATAGCAGTGAGGATAAAGAACTTCTTGATTTCTCCAGTTCTGTCTTCCAAGGGTCCAACAACATCAAATGCCCACATGGCAAAGGGCCACGGAGCGATCATTGGGTGAAGAGATGAGGAGGGAGCATGAATTTTGTATGCGTGAAGCTGACACTTCACACAATGCTGAATGGAGATGTTACAGTCTTCCTCCATGGTAGGCCAGTAATAGAGTTTGAGGAGTTTCTGAGCAAGTGAGCGGCCATTGACATGGCCGCCACATTCACTAGCGTGAGCAGCTTCGATCACTTGTTTAGCCTCTATTTCATCTAAGTAGCGAAGAAATACTCCGCTAAGTGACTTCTTGTGCAGCACACCTCCTAGAATTCTGTATCTCTGTGCCACCCGACAGATTGCCTTTCGATCCTGAGATGTGGCATATTTTGGGAAAGACCCATCCTTACAATAATTCTCAATATCAAAATACCAAGGGTTCACATCATCAAAGTCCACCACTGGCTCTACATAGGACACCTCTAATATTGAGACTTCTTCATCAGAAGGCTTAAGGAATTGCAGGAACCAAAGGTCATAGAGAGAGGGAAAGTCCATTTTTTGGATCAAGATTGTTTCAGATGATTTGCCTGGTGGAAATTCTAGGGAAGAAGATAGCGAAGCAAGTGCATCCGTTAGAATGTTCTGGGATTTTGGGGTATGAACATAGGTGAGTTTTCTAAACCGACGGGCTACACTTTTCACCAACTCTTGATATGGCTTTAACTTGGGATCTTTGATCCTGTACTTGTAAAGAACTTGTCTAAGAATTAGTTGAGAATCACCAGTGATGCGCAACTCTTTGACTCCAAGCATCACTGCCGTCTTCAGTCTTGTTAAGAGTGCTTCATATTCCTCTATATTGTTAGTAGCAGGAAAGGTTAATTGTCGAGCTTGAGGGATGCTCACTCCTTCAGGTGACAATAAGACTACCCCTATTCCCTTACCTTTAGAGTTGAGAGCACCATTGAAATAGAGAACCCAAGATGGACTATCATCCACTAAAGATCTCAATTCTTCATCGGGAAACTCAGTTTCGACAGGAGAAAAGATTGGTAAGGGGTGATATGCCAGATGTTCTACAATGGCTCGTCCCTTGATGGCTTTCTTATTCACATATGTTATATCAAATTGATTCAAGAAACTTTGCCATCTAACCAAACGATTTGTCAATACTAGCTTTTCCAAGAGATACTTGATCGGGTCCATCCTAGCCAGAAGCTTTACCTCATGAGCAAGAAAATAATGCTTGATCTTCTGAGCTACCCAGACGAGAGTTGCACACGTCCTTTCCATGGCAGTGTATTTCTTTTCTGCTTCATTAAATAATTTAGAGAGATAATACACTGCCCTTTCTTTCTTCTCGTCGTCATATTGGGCCAATACTGCTCCAACAGAATCGTCAATAGCAGAAATATAGAGCAGTAGGGGACGTCCCGCCACTGGGGGCATCAGGACTGGGGAACTTTTTAAATAGCTTTTTAATTCATCAAAAACCTTTTGACATTTCACATTCCAATCAAATTTTGCTCCTCCTTTCAGTAGTTCGTAGAATGGCTTACACCTCTGTGAATGTTGCGAAATAAACCTCCGAATGAACTGCAATCTTCCAATAAGTCCTCGAACTTGTTTGATATTCTTGGGAGGTGGCATTTCAGAAATGGTTTTGGTCTTGTTAGGATCTATCTCTATTCCTCTCTTGCTTACAATGAATCCTAATAGCTTTCCCGATGATACTCCGAACACACATTTCTTAGGATTCATTTTCAGTTGATGTTCCCTTGACCTTTGCAAGACCTTTCTCAAGATTTTAGAGTGATCCTCTCGAGTCCTTGATTTTATCAAGACATCATCTACATACACCTCCATATCCACATGCATCATGTCGTGAAAAATGGCCATCATAGCCCTTTGATATGTTGCCCCTGCGTTCTTCAACCCAAAAGGCATCACAACATAACAATAAGTTCCCTATGGGTTGGTGAAAGATGTCTTCTCTTGATCTTCCTCGGCTAATATGATCTGATTGTATCCTGAAAAGCCATCCATAAATGAAAGCATTTCGTAGCCCGCGGTATTGTCTATTAGGACATCTATGTGTGGGAGTAGGAAATCATCCTTTGGACAGGCTTGGTTCAAATCTCTAAAATCTATGCACACCCTGACCCTACCGTCCTTTTTCATCACTGGGACGATGTTTGCTACCCACTGAGGATAGAGAACAACTCTGATGAATTTTGCTTTGTGGAGTTTATCAACTTCCTCTTTGACTTTCAGAGCCAATTTTGGATGGAGTCTTCTCAATTTTTGTTTACTAGGCTTAGCATCAGATTTTAAGACTAGCCGGTGCTCCACCAAGGATGTATCTAGTCTTGGCATATCCTCATAAGACCAAGCAAAACCATCCGAATATTCCTTTAACACAGTCGTTATCTGAGCTTCTTCTTTAGCACTCAAATTTATACTAATAAGGATTATCTTAGGATCTTCCTCTGTGCCAAGATTAACTTCCTTGGTTGGCTCATCAACTGCAGTTGTTGGCTCATCAAATCTCTTTGTCCCACTTACATAAGGAGTTATCGAATCCTCTTCATCCTCAGATTCTTCCTGCTCATTAATTTCTCCCACTTCTAACAGATACACTCGAAGTCCATCAGATTCCAAACATTGTGCGACTTTCTCATTTTCAATTATATTGATGCAATCTTCCTGTGAGAAAACGGACTCTTGGATTAAACTTCTACATCTATGTGCCAACTCTAAAACAAAGCGTCTAGGAACTTCTCTTCCTTTCCTTTTCCTATGGTGTGGACCTGAAGAGGTGCCTTCTGAACTTATTCCTATCCCTATACCTATTCCTAAATTACTATGTACAAGCGGGTGGATGATTGATGAATTCAGTTGATGGGAAAGAGAGGTCCCTTGAACAAGGAAGCTCTATGTACATTCATTCTCCCAATATGAAGGTTCTTTAAAGAGTAATTTGGCATTCTTTACTTTCAAAATGGGCGTTTTTTTTTCATGATCAGAAGTGATGAATGAGAAACAATGTTGGGGAGATTCTGGTATTGGAAGAGTCTCACGCCCTGGCCCGGTAATCCATAATATACAAAATAATTACAGAGATGGACAAAGTGCAATAGGGGGAAAAGACCCTCAGAACAGATAATTGGGAGGATACTATGTTTCAAATGGAAGCGTAGTATAAAAATTTGTAAGAGAAATCTAAATACTAAGGAAGTTCCACCATTCACAACATTATACCAAAGCGCTGTATAGTAGATTGTCATTTTTACGTGTCGGGATCTTCATTGTACATTCCAACAAAAACAAAAGCATAAATATATACATGGTTCGATTCTCTAAGCTCGCCCCAAAAAAGATGTCGTCTTATGCGAACCCTGAGTGACCCCACCTCAAGCTCACTCTGCTTCTCCTTATGTCTGATCACCTGAAAAGTAGGTGTGAGTACCAAAGAAATGGTAACTCAGTAGGCAGATGAGGCTGCCTTTCATAAGAATTTGCCATCCAAATAATTGAAGCAGAATATGTACATTGCATAAGAATATTAAACACAACAGAAAACAAAACTAACACATAATACATATATCCATCAGAATTTAATGCCAATACGGAAATTGAGATACATGATTCATAATATCATGCCAACTGTGAACAAAGCTACACAACCTTATCAATATATGAACAGAGCTAGAATACAGAACAAAATACATAACTTAAATTTTTTAAGTTGATTTACTGAAATGACATATAGATTGCGACATATAATTTTTATTGTTCAGACCATAAGTTCTCACTTATTATAGAAATGCCTGGACACACATCCAACCACCAGTATAAGCCAGAAACAGAACACATAAACTGAGCTCCTAGGCACGTACAGAGCTAAGTCATGGGCGTAGCACTACCCCGAGGGTCGTCACCCCACCTTCACAAAGGATTTCTGCCTGCGGCCCCTAGGTAACGGAGCTAATAGGTTCTGGAGGTGGCTCCCACCTTTTTAGGTGTAGCACACAGCCCCATAATAAATGGGTCCTGGTGGGGATGTTGCCACCATTTCCACATAACTATACTCATATAGCGGCTATGTCCGATTGGTAAGATTTATTAACATTATGAGAACAAACTTAATATTTATGTAGTTATAACAACATATACATAAGAACATGACTAACCACTTTAGAGATTTTGTTTTCAGGAATTCATAAACTAAGAATACCTCGAAATCATAATTAAAAAGATAAATAAATCATGTTCTAAGATGAATTTTAATACAACTTGTTATAAACTCAGACAACACATATAAGTAAATTACAAATCTCCTACAGAAGTAATCTGTCCACATTTAAAATACTGATTTTATTAATACAGAAAAGTACATCCAAAAATCATGAAAATTTCAAATATTGTACTCATTTACATTACGTACATCCTGTAAAAATTTGGGCTCAAATGGTTTTCCACAAAGAAAGCTGAAAATCAAACATCAGGGTACTATCCCTGAGTTATAGAAATGTCAGAGTGGAGTATGAACCCTGTTACACATACTAGAAACCATTATCATATAAACATTAAAATTCTTGAAACTTTTTATAAATATGTATAATAATGAAACTATTATGTAATAAAATTTTTAAATCATTCTGTAAAACATATAAATTACTAAAATTCACGTTCTATCATGCTATCAAATGAAATTTGAAAACTGTATCTACAAATTATACCATATTACCCGACATGGAAGCATCACCATAAGAATATACAAATTCATAAAACTTTTTATGAATATGTATATTAGTATGACTATTATGTCATAAAAGTTTCAGATTATTTTGTGAATATGTAAATTACTAAAATTCATGTTCTAACATTCTATCAAATGAAGTCCGAAAACTACGTCTACAAATTATATCTTGTTACCTGACCCGAAAGCATCATCATATGAACATCAAAATTCATGAAACTTTTTCTAAAGATTTAAAATAGTATGAGTATTAGGTCATAAAAATTTTATATTATTTTGTAAAACATATAAATCACTAAAATTCATGTTCTAACATGCTATCAAATGAACCCAAAAAACTATATCTGAAAATCACAGTCTTTTTCATGACCTAGAAGTATTACCATATGAATATGAAACTTTATGAAAATTTTTATGGATATGTCCAATCATGTCATAGTTATGTCATAAAAATTTCATAAATTTTCTATACAAAATAAAATCATAAAAAGTTTAAGGTTACTCTACTATCATAAGAGTTGCAGAAAAATCTGGGTTGCAGAAATTAAACTTCTACTATGCTTAATCTATTCTAGACTTTTTAAAATTTAAATCCCTATATCATTCAACTATTTCATAATTAAGAATCTCACAAGAACATATAAAAAAAATATATTACAGATTTATTTATTTCTTATGATTAACTAAGCTAAACTCTTATGAAACTAGTACCCATGCAACCTACTTTCTTCAAGAACACCAAGAACACTTCAAGATAGCCTCCCAAATCCTTTCCTTGCTGCTCCCACGTTTTGATGTGGAGCATATGCCAAACCAAGTCTAAAACTCAAGTTAAGGTCCCTTAAATGGGATGTGTTTAGTTAGTTTTACCATGGTTACTTAAATGACTTTAAAATTTATTAATTCTAACTATCCAAGTTACATTAACTTAACCATCCCACTAACACTAACTATGGTTAATACTAACTTTGACCAACCCACTAACTTTAACCAAGGTTAAACTAACTTAACTATTCCACTAACTTTAACTAAGGTTAAAACTAATTATGACCACTCCACTATCTAATATACTACTAATATTTCTAGGATAAGCACTAACTAATAAAATACAAATATCTAACCATAGGTTTTAGGTTTCTACTACATAAAATAATTATTCATCAAATGGTCTTCCTACTTTTAATAATTGCATACTTATCCTTAATCTCCAATTAATCATTCTAATCTAAATCTAATTATGATTTACACTGAGTTTTCTTTCACAATTGATCATATCTAATTATTTTATGGAACTTAACCAACCAAGTTTAAACTTTGTGCATATTTTAACATACATAATCTATTAACTCAAAATTAATTAATAACACAATTATCCTAATTACATGCTAATAATCGGTTGTTACAAATTCTCTCCTCAAAATAATTTTGTCCTCAAAAAATAAATATTCTCACCTGAATAGTTATGGATACTTTGCCTGCATCTTCTCCTCCAATTCCCAAGTAGCCTCTTCCATTGAGTGATGACGCCATAACACCTTGACCATGGGAATGCTCTTTGACCTTAATTCTTGCACCTTTCGATCCAGGATACGAATAGGTTCTTCAAATGTTCAATCTGCTTTAATTTCTAATGCAGTGTGATCAATAATATGAGCTGGGTCATGCACATGCTTTCTCAACATTGATACATGAAAAAGATCATGAACTCCAGCAAAATCAGGTGGCAACGCTAACTGGTAAGCTACTCTGCCCACCCGAGCCAAAATCTGAAATGGCCTGATGTAACGTGGGTTCAGCTTCCCACGTTTACCAAATCGAATCACACCTCTAGTAGGAGAGACTTTTAAGAATACATGATCACCCTCTGCAAACTCTAGATCTCTCCTCCGGTTATTAGCATATTGCATTTGTTGGTTCTGAGCTACTGATAACTGCTGCCTGATGGTCTTGATCTTCTCAGTGCAATCCTGAATTGCTTCTGGCCCCACTAATCTATCATCATTATCCTCATGCCAACATAGTGGGGATCTACAAGGTCGACCATACAGTGCCTCAAATAGAGCCATACCTATACTGGAATGGTAACTATTATTATAGGCAAATTCTACCAAAGCTAAGTGCCGGTCCTAACTGTCCTTTCAATCAAGACTACATGCTCTAAGCATATCCTCCAATATTTGAATGGTTCGTTCTGATTGACCATCTGTTTGAGGATGAAATGTTGAACTAAATCTCAATTGAGTTCCCAAAGCTGATTGCATGCTCTTCCAAACTCGTGATGTGAATCTTGAATCTCTATCAGATACAATGGTCTTGGGAATTCCATGGAGCTTTACAATCTCATCAATGTACAACTGTGCCAAGCTCTCTACATGTTGGGACTGTTTAATCGGTAGAAAATGAGCTGATTTAGTAAGTCGATCAACCACTACCCAAATAGCATCATGCTGCCTTCTAGTTCGGGGCATACCTACAACAAAATCCATGGTGAATAGTGTACTTAGATCTGTGAGCCTCGTCTAGTACTTCATGCCTCAACATAGTAGGAACTATCATTCTACCTTTGAAAATCACTACCCCATCAGCTCTTTGAGTGACATTTGGCTTCCCAATCAAATCCTGTATTTGCTTATCATTTTTCTGTGCTGCCATAATTCTATCCACAAGAGTTGAATGAATGACCAACTGACCCACAAATATGTTGGACCTGCCTTGCATCATTCTTGGATCAAACCTTGCCACCTCCACCAGATTCCTCCACATTCTTCTCAACTGTACTGACATCAATTTCTTCCTACTAAGGGCATCCGCCACCACATTTGCTTTACCTGGATGATACTGAAGGGAGAACTCATAGTCTTTAAGGAACTATAACCATTTTCTCTGTCTTAAATTTAGCTCTTTCTGAGAGAAAAGGTACTTCAAACTTTGGTAATCTGTAAAGACTTCAAAAGATTCTCCATATAAGTAATGCCGCCAGATCTTCAAGGCATGGACTACCGCTGCAACTTCCAAATCATGTGTGGGATAGTTCAACTCATTTTCTTTTAACTGACGGGAGGCATAGGCTATGACCTTCCTGTTCTGCATCAATACGCACCCAAGTCCTTGCCGAGATGCATCAGTATAGACAACATAGCCACTTGTCCCCTTCAGCAATGTAAGGACTGGAGCACATGTCAATTTCCTCTTCGGCTCTTGAAAGCTACTCTCACAAGCATCGGCCCATACAAACTTAACCCCTTTTCTTGTCAACTTAGTCATTGGTGACGCAATCTTCGAGAATCCTTCAATGAACTTATGATAATAACCTGCCAAACCAAGAAAGCTTCTAATTTCTGTTGGGGTTCTTGGAGTCTCCCAGTCAAGTACAGCCTTCACCTTTTCAGGATCAACTGCAATACCATCTTTAGAAATCACATGTTCTAAAAACTTAACCTTGTCAAGCCAAAATTTGTTAGTCTTAGGTGGCCTACAAGCCAATCTGACTATGTAAATCTCGTTCATTTATTAATATAATGGCATAATATTCATTATGTGTAAATCACATTAATTATCGTTTCATAATGAAGTCCGTGAATATGTGCTATAGTGATCAGATTATGATGAGATCATACTAATGAGACTGATCACTTAAACACACATATTCTTAATCGTTCATAGTCGGAGGATATCTGAGAAGGACATCGGATATCCGGTTAGACTAGTACAGATTACTCCTCCTCATATGATGAGGGTGACTGATCTTATAAGTCACTTGTGTGGAGACACTAAGGCGAATCTATAGGTACTCATTGGAGAATGAGTTCACGGAACTGACCTGACTGAATCGCTGGATGGTATTGTACCTCACTGTCAACCAACTTGATTATATTGTCGCAGTTGCGTGGATGGTCCCCGGACCTGAGACACCAAGGACACCTTGTCGGTGAACTTCTGTGCTTTGATCTCCGTTTACGAATCTCTAGCCATGGGATTATAAAACGCCAAGGATTGGGTACAACGGAATACCGTCGAAGGGAATTGTGTGTCAATAAGGAATCATTCGCTCTCGGTACTTAAAGAGAGAATGCTCTAGGAAGGATGCGCGGAAGTCCCTGGCTAGGGCGGACGATAATATCGGGAAAGGAGTTTTTCGATATTTATCAGCGGCATCCAATCCAAGTGAGTTGACCGGTTAGGGTTTGACAGCACGCCATACCCTGAGTTGACTCGAGAGCATTGTACGAATGAAGGATTATATCCACGCGGTAACTGTCGGCGGAAAGGTTCGAAGAGTGGGTTGCTTAACTCCGATACCTTCCGGGTTCACGCGTTGTTGCTTGGCACCCAACGTAATCGGAGGCCCGGTCAAATTCGATGTGTGACATCAATTCGATTGATTAATTAATTAATAAAGAGTTATTAATTGATTAATAAAGCCAGTAAGGAGTTACTGGGCTTATTGGGCTGTTAACCGGACTGTTAATTGGGCCTAGAGGATCACACGCAAATGATTCTCAAGGCGATGGATAAATAAGTGGGTTTTATATAAACTGGGGGTTTTTATGAAAAACCGCACGGTTAGTATAAAACATAGCGAACGGGCTAAGCAAGCCAAGCTACTGCTAACCATAGCCACCCTCCTCTATTTCTCTCTCTCTCTGGTGTCCCAGACAGATCCAGATTTGCTTCGCCGCTTCTTCGACTCCTGTTCGACAGGAAATCGTCCGCGCGTTGCGGCGATCGTTGCGGCGACCAGTGGAGGTTTCGTGGGCTGTGAAGAACGAGGAACGTGAGGATATCCGTCGCGAGGAGGATCCCGTAGACTTCGCTAGAGGCCGGGCGCTTGCGCGACTTGCGGTGTCGCACCGACGGAACCGAACGGTTGCAGATTCGAATCCGCACACGGTAAGAGCTGATTATCCGATAATCTGGTTTTTCCGATTTTCGAAACGGAAACGGATCTCCATTTTTATTTTTATTTCCACTGCGTGGGAGACCTGGAGAAACGGAGAACCCAACAGTGGTATCAGAGCCAGGTTCCACTGTTTCTCGTCTCGTTTCAGATTCCGAAATTAATATTTCTGTGTATTATTCCATGCGATGATTCGATCTTTTTGCTGGATCTATGTTCATGAGATGAATACATATTTTATGAATAATTTTGATTATTCAATTTCTGCAATTTTCGATATTTTATTGGGGTGTTTTCGGGTTCTTCATGCGATGAAGATTGGGGCTTGTAGTGGCTTCATTCCGGCATCCCAAACGTTGGGATGGACAAACCCATACCCAGATTTAATGGGGAATGTCTTCGGTCTTCCCTTGGCTCTTGGCCGGCAACATAGAGGCCGATGGAGGCGGCCGGAATTTTCCACTTCCTCAAGATGTGAAAAACCACTTTTTTTTTTGGTGTTCATGGGGCTTGATCTGCAGCTCTTTGAGGAGCCCACCGGAGGGCATGCCGGCGCTGGAGGGCCCACCGGTGCCGGGGACGTCGCCGTCCGACGCCGGACACCGGCCGCCGCCGGCACTACCACGCCTCTAGCCGCCGGCCACCACCTGCAACAAAAGAAAGAAGATATTAGGGCGTCGGGTTTCTGGCCCTAGCCCGAACCCATGGCTCAGCCCAAGTGGCTAAGCCCCATTTCTTTCTCCCTTTAAACCCCATGTAAGTCCTATGCCCAATTAATGAAAATAAAATTTGATTTTAATGCAAAATTCAAAAATCTTTTGATATTTAAATTTATTAATCAATTTTTTTTTTTGGCATAATGATTTTGAATCATTTAATTAACAATTAGTTCTTAACTAATTAGGGTTAATTATTAACTTAAGTGTTAATTTAATAATTAACCTCAACTAACTAATTTAAGAGTTTAAATTAGAGGTTAATGAATATTAATCTAAATGTTAGATTATTAATTCTACTAATTGTTAATTAATTTGTAAGTTAGTTATTAATTTAATTGTTAGATTAATAATTAACTTAGATGACTAATTTAAATGTTAAATTAGTAGTCCTTAATTAATTATTGTTAGTCATTAATTTAATAGTTAAATTAATGATAACTTTAATCATCTAATCTAAGAGTTAGATTAATTAGTTAATGTTAATTATTGATTTAAGAGTTAAATTACTAATTAACATTAATTTATTAATCTAAGTGTTAGATTAATAGTTAATAATTAATTACAGTTGATTATTAATTTATGTGTTAAATTATTAATTAACTTTGTTAGACTAGTCTAAGAGTTAGATTAGTTATTAATATTCTAATTGTTAGATTATTAATTTAGTTCAATCTAATTGTTAGATTGTTTAAATATAAGAAATGTTCTAATATGCATGGAATAATATGAAATTATTAATTTGGAGTGTGTGCACATGTAATGTGTGTTTTGATGTTTTTAAATTATATTTGATTGCATAATAAGTTAATTAAAAGTGTTTTCGAAATTCAAATACCAATTTTGATTGAATCCCAGCTTTTTGAAAGCCAAAGTTATCTAATTTTGAAAAACTCTTTTATTTTAGCCATATGATGCGCTGAATCATGTGTGGAATGTTTAAAACACACCGTAGTCATGGATATGCACTTATTTAATTATTCATGTGATGAATGATGTGTGTGGATCGTGGATGTTTGAATGATATTATTTATTAATTGTTAATAAATAGAGGTCTGCGTACCTCTCTCTCTCTCAAACTCCGATGTACTTTTATCTCCCTCTCTCTTGTACTCGCCATAAGACCCTCTTCTATTTACATATAATTCTAGAATTATTGTAATATGATCGAGGCAATCGAGAAAGGAGCGAGGACGATCCACTGATGCAACCAAGAAGGCGATGTGATGAAGATCTCATGCCTATGTGTTTGCAGGTTATCTAATATAATTGTTATGTTAGATTTTGTGTGCGTTTGACTGTTGGCACCAGTCAAACTCACTGTGCTATCCATGACCACACTAGACATATATGTGATGCATTGTTTTTCTTTTGATTATGAATCAAAGCAGGTACAGTATTTAGTAAATATATACGATATATTTATATACTATCACCTAGGAGAGACCAAGATAAAAGTTATCTAAATACCCTCAGATAAACTCTAAGCCGTAACGCGAGTTGTTAAGAACTTACCGCGTGGTCCACCATCGTTATAGTCATAGGATTCGAATCACTTTAGGCAGGTTTGTTGTGCTATCCACAAGGCCTGTTTAATTGAGAGGAGAAACTATGGCTATGGCATTAGATGCCTATATGATCGGGGTAGAGGAACCATGTAGCTTTGTTGTGCTATCCACAAGGGCTGCATGCAAATCTATGATCGTCGCGTAACGATGGTTAGCTTAGACCAGAATTAGTGGTTTGTTGTACTATCCACAAGGCCATTAAATCTCTGGGGACCGAAGCTATGATCAGATATTGCAAGGAGTTGCAAGTCCCATGAGTTGGGTGCTCTTTGATTGTATTACAGTTTGTTGTGCTATCCACAAGGTTGTACTGCAAGTAATTGAGATTCTGATCTCCACTAGGAGACTGTCGGCGTCTCCCGTTCTGTATAACTGAGGGTTATATAGTCCGTCGAAAATTAGTGGGAGTTAAAACTTGAACAAAAGACCATGTCTTGTTTTATCTTTAATAATTGAACATCTTCTAAATAGATTTTACTTATCTCCTGTAGGGAATTATGTCGTCGAATAACCCACTCCGTGGCATACTTGATGCCCTTTTGACTTACCTGATCTACTCGGATTGGTTCAGAAACTTGAAGAATGTCTTCAGATATGAGCACATTGACTTTGTCCTTGAAGCTGATCATCCTGCTGAACCGGCATTGGATGCCCTTGACACAGAGATGATAGCTAACAATATAAGATCGAAGGACAAAGGCAAAGGAGTAGTAAAGGGTGACTGCTTCTACTGTAAGCAGAATAGTCACTGGAAGAGGAACTGCAAGGAGTTTCTTAACGATAAAGCTCGTGGAAAAGTGAAGCTCTCAGAAGCTTCAGATATCTATATGATAGATATCAACTTGTCAGTTAGAGATTCCACATCTTGGGTATTGGATACCAGATGTGCTTCTCATATCTGTCAAGTAAGCGCAAGCTGAGAGAAGGCGATGTGGAATTAAGGCTAGGAAACCGCGCAAAAGTTGCAGCGATTGCTGTTGGGACAGCAAATCTCAGGCTTTCATCAGGAGACGCCTTACTATTAGAAGATTGTTATTATGTTCCTAGCATAATAAAAAACATCATATTAGTATCTTGTTTGGACAAGATAGGATATAGGTTGACTATTGAGAATCAAAGTTGTTTAATTTATTATGGTAATAAATCAATAGCTTCAGTATCTTTAGTCAACGGTCTATATCTCTTAGATGTTTCTTATTACAATCTTTGAATTGATAATGCTTTTAAGAAGAGTAAGAATTGTGTGAACCAAGCCTACATGTGGCATTGTAGACTTGGGCACATTGGTGAAAGCAGGTTGCAAAAGTTGTACAAGCATGGTTACTTAACAACATTCGATTATGAATCGTTTGCGACATGTGAATCCTACTTTATGGGAAAGATGGCAAAAATCTCCGTTTACTAGACATGGAGAACGTGCCAAGGACATTCTGAAACTAATACATTCAGATGTATGTGGTCCAATGTTCACCCAAGCCAAAGGTGGCTTCTCATACTTCATTACGTTCACCGACAACTTCTCAAGGTTCGGCTATGTGTACTTAATGAAGTACAAGTCGGAAGCATTTGAGAAGTTCAATGAGTTCAAGAATAAAGTAGAGAAGCAGTTAGGAAAGAGTATTAAAGCTCTTCGATCAGATCGATGAGGAGAATACTTGAGTACTAATTTCACACAATTCTTAAAGGATAATGGTATCCTTTCTCAGCTAACCTCTCCATATACACCACAGATGAATGGTGTATCGGAAAGGAGGAATCGCATCTTGTTGGACATGGTGCGATCCATGATGAGCTTTTCGGGATTACCAGTGTCCCTCTGGGGTATGCTCTAGAGTCAGCAACATACCTACTAAACAGAGTACCCAGCAAGTCTGTGGCCTCTACTCCATATGAAATATGGAAAGGCAGGAAACCATAATTTAAACATGTTAAAGTCTGGGGTTTCCTTGCTCATGTAAAGAGTTATGATCCAGACAAGCTGGAATCACGAACTGATAAATGTAGGTTTGTGAGATATCCAAATGAAACCTTTGGATACTATTTTTACCATCCTGCTGAGCAAAAGGTGTTTGTCGCCAGCAAAGCTGTCTTCCTGGAAGAGGAATACCTTCTACAGGAAAACAGTGGGAGTAAAATAGTATTGGAAGAGGTTCCAGATCCCCAAACAGCTGCATTATCATCAGATGAGATATCAGTTCCTGAATCTGTTCAGGTACACACACATGAGCCTCGTAGATCTGGTAGATTACCTAGACTACCCGAACGATATGTGGGACATATCGCTGAAGGTGAGTCTAAGGTAGAATATAATTAGGATGATGATCCTAAAACCTAACAGGAGGTCATAGAAAGCCCAGAAGCCGGGAAATGGCGAGAAGCCATGAACTCGGAAATCCAGTCCATGTACACCAACCAAGTTTGGAACTTGAAGGACTTGGTGGAGGGTATTGTACCCATCGGATGCAAGTGGATCTTTAAGATAAAGATCGATGCGGATGGACGGATCGACACTTATAAGGCAAGGTTGGTGGCAAAGGGATATCGTCAAAGGCAAGGAATTGACTATGACGAGACTTTCTCACCAGTTGCCATGATAAAGTCGATCAGAGTTCTACTCGCCATTACTGCACACTTTGATTATGATATCTGGCAGATGGATGTGAAGACTACCTTCCTCAACGGTAACTTTGAGGAAGAAGTGTATATGATACAATCAGAAGGTTTCACATCCAAAGAATCTCCAGATAAAGTGTGCAAGCTTCAAAGGTTCATTTATGGACTGAAGCAAGCTTCTCAGAGCTAGAACATAAGATTTGACGAGGTTGTCAAGTCTTATAACTTCATTAAGAATGAAGATGAGCCTTGTCTGTACGAGAAGACCAATGGGAGCGCAGTCACCTTCTTAGTTCTTTACGTAGATGACATACTACTCATTGGGAATGATGTAGCTATGATGTCATCAGTAAAGATCTGGCTGTCGAAAAATTTCTCCATTAAGGATTTGGGAGAAGCATCCTACGTATTGAGAATACGGATCTATAGAGATAGATCAAAGAGGATGCTTGGAATGACCCAATCCATATACATAGATACCATAGTCAAAAGATTTGGCATGGAAAATTCCAAGAGAGGTCTCATACCGATGAGACATGGAATTTGTCTCTCAAAGGAGTAGTCTCCTAAGACTCCTAATGAGAGGGCATTCATGGATAGAATATCCTATGCCTCTGTCATAGGATCTATCATGTATGCCATGCTATGTACACGGCCTGATATTGTATTTGCTCTAAGTGTTACGAGCAGATTTCAGGCTGATCCAGGCGAAGAGCACTGGAAGGCAGTGAAATGTATCCTTAAGTACTTGAGAAGAACTAAGGATATGTTTCTTGTCTATGGAGGAGGTGACTTGAAACTGCGAGACTTTATTGACTCGATTTTTTAGTCAGATCCAGATGATAGCAAGTCTACATCTGGAATTGTGTTTACTTTGAACGGAGGCGCAGTGTGTTGGAAGAGTTCCAAGCAAGCAACCACTGTAGATTCGATGACTGAAGCTGAGCACATCGCTGCAGCTGAAGCTTTCAAGGAAGTAGTGTGGTTGAAGAAGTTCATCACCGACCTTGACATAGTTCCCTGCATCTTTGATTATGTTCCGCTGTTGTGCGACAACAATAGGACTATTGCACAAGTGAAAGAGCTGCGGTCTCATCAGAAATTGAAAGATATTCTGATGCGCTTTCATCTTGTCCAGAGGAGATGTTGTAGTGGAAAGAGTTCCATCCGTCGACAATGTAGCAGATCCACTGACAAAGCCATTGGCTCAAATTCTGTTTGAGCGTCACCTAGAGTCTATAGGTTACTGAATAAAGGTGATTGACTTTAGTCCAAGTGGGAGATTGTTAGTCTTAGGTGGCCTACAAGCCAATCTGACTATGTAAATCTCGTTCATTTATTAATATAATGGCATAATATTCATTATGTGTAAATCGCATTAATTATCGTTCCATAATGAAGTCCGTGAATATGTCCTATAGTGATTAGATTATGATGAGATCATACTAATGAGACTGATCACTTAAACACACATATTCTTAATCGTTCATAGTCGGAGGATATCCGAGAAGGACATCGGATATCCGGTTAGACTAGTACAGATTACTCCTCCTCATATGATGAGGGTGACTGATCTCATAAGTCACTTGTGTGGAGACACTAAGGCGAATATATAGGTACTCATTGGAGAATGAGTTCACGGAACTGATCCGACTGAATCGCTGGATGGTATTGTACCTCATTATCAACCAGCTTGATTCTATTGTCGCAGTTGCGTGGATGGTCCTCGGACCTGAGACACCAAGGACACCTTGTCGGTGGACTTCTGTGCTTTGACCTTGGTTTACGAATCTCTAGCCACGGGATTCTAAAACGTCAAGGATTGGGTACAGCGGAATACCGTCGAAGGGAATTATGTGTCAATAAGGAATCATTCGCTCTCGGTACTTAAAGAGAGAATGCTCTAGGAAGGATGCGCGGAAGTCCCTGGCTAGGGCGGACGATAATATCGGGAAAGGAGTTTTCCGATATTTATCAGCGGCATCCAATCCAAGTGAGTCGACCGGTTAGGGTTTGACAGCACGCCATACCCTGAGTTGACTCGAGAGCATTGTACGAATGAAGGATTATATCCACACGGTAACTGTCGATGGAAAGGTTCCAAGAGTGGGTTGCTTAACCTCGATACCTTCCGGATTCACGCGGTGTTGCTTGGCACCCAACGTGATCGGAGGCCCGGTCAAATTCAATGTGTGACATCAATTCGATTGATTAATTAATTAATAAAGAGTTATTAATTGATTAATAAAGCCAGTAAGGAGTTACTGGCCTTATTGGGCTGTTAACCGCACTTGTAATTGGGCCTAGAGGGTCACACGCAAATGATTCTCAAGGCGATGGATAAATAAGTAGGTTTTATATAAACTAGGGGTTTTTATGAAAAACTGCGCGGTTAGTATAAAACATAGTGAACGGGCTGAACATGCCAAGCTGCTGCTAACCCTAACCGCCCCCCCTCTGTTTCTCTCTCTCTCTGGCATCCCAGACAGATCCAGATTTGCTTCGCTGCTTCTCTGACTCTCGTTCGACAGGAAATCGTCCGCACGTTGCGGCGATCGTTGCGATTTTCCGATTTTCTGATTATCTGATAATCTGGTTTTTCCGATTTTCGAAACGGGAACGGATCTCCGTTTTTATTTTTATTTCCGCTGCGCGAGAGATCCGGAGAAACCAAGAACCCAACAAAATTCACATTTACTAAACTTTGCAAACAATTGGTGCTCTCGAAGAGTTTGAAGAACTATCCTTAAATGTTTCTTATGGACTTTTGTACTTGAAGAATACAATAGTACATCATCTATAAACACAACAACAAACTCATCGAGATAGTGCTTGAAAACACGATTCATCATATCTATAAAGGCTGATGGTGCATTAGTGAGTCCGAAAGGCATCACTAAAAACTTATAGTGTCCATATCTCGTCCTGAAGGCTGTCTTTGGTACATCCTCATTCCGGATCCTTAGCTGATGATACCCCGTCCGAAGGTCAATCTTAAAGAAAACTTGAGCCGATTGCAGTTGGTCAAATAGATCATCTATCCTTGGTAATGGGTATTTATTCTTATCTATAGCTTGGTTGAGCTTCCTGTAATCAACACACAACCTTAAGGTACCATCCTCCTTCATGACAAATAAAACTGGGGCTCCCCATGGAGACACACTTGGACGAATGAAACCCTTTGCCAATAAGTCTTGCAATTGCTTCTTCAACTCCATCAATTCAGCCGGTGCCATCCTATATGAAGCCTTAGAGATAGGTTCTGTGCCAAGCATCAGTTCAATAGTGAACTCGATCTCCCGAGAAGGAGGTAATCCTGGAAGCTCATCAGGGAAGACATTAGAATACTCACAAACCACCTCAATATCAGCAATAGTTCTTGATGCCTTAGACTTGGGATGAGTCACCACACTAATGAGATAACCCTGACAACCTCGCATCAACCACTTCTCAGAGTTCATTGTTGACACAACAATCTTAGTAAGTGCATGTTTAGGGCATTGAAAACAAAACTCCCTCTCTCCTAGAATATGAAATACTACTATCTTAGATCAACAATCCATTATAGCATAATAATGTTCGAGCCAATCCATCCCTAGAATAACATCAAAGTCATTCATATCTAGGAGGTAGAGATTGGCTGGCATGCATCTATTCTGAATCACCACATCTACATCAAGTATGATTCAAGAAGTATTGCGCTCACCCATAGGGGTACTAACAGGTAAAGACTCCCTCCTAGCCATATATCTATAATACTCAGAAAAACAAATAATATTAAGCACACATTGAAACTAAGCTTGGACCATTTATTTGATGTAACTTTTCATGTAAAGATCCTGGGGTATAATCTCGGAATGGTGGGTGAAACACAGTAGAATCCCAATTAAGCTCTGATACCATAATCTGTCATGCCCCAGGCCGGTAATCCATGATAAACAAGGTGATTATAGAGATGGCCAAAATGCAACAGGGGGAAAAGACCCCTCAGAACAGATAATTGGTAGGATACTATGTTTCAAATAGAAGCGGAGTATAAAAATTTGTAAGAGAAATCTAAATACTAAGGAAGTTCCACCATTCACATCATTATACCAAAGCGTTGCATATATTATCATTTTTACACGTCAGGATCTTCATTATACATTCCAACAAAAATAATATCATAAGTATATACATGGTTCAATCCTCTAGATTCGCCCAAAAAAGATGTCGTCTTATGCGAACCCTGAGTGACCCCACCTCAAGCTCACTCTACTTCTCCTTATGTCCGATCACCTAAAAAGTAGGCATGAGTACCAAAGAAATGGTAACTCAGTAGGCAAATGAGGCTGCCTTTCATAAGAATTTGCCATCCAAATAATTGAAGCAGAATATGTACAGTGCATAAGAATATTAAACATAATAGAAAACAAAACTAACACATAATACATATGTGCATCAGAATTTTATGCTAATACGGAAATTGAGATACATGATTCATAATATCATGTCAACTGTGAACAAAGCTACACAAACTTATCAATATATGAATAGAGCCATAATACAGAACATAATACAAAACTTAATATTTTTAAGTTGATTTACTGAAATGACATATAGATTGCGAGATATAATTTTTATTGTTCAGACCATAAGTTCTCACTTATTATAGAAATGCCCAGACACACATCCAACCGCCACTATGAGCCAGAAACAAAACATAGAAACTGAGTTCCTAGGCACGTATAGAGCTAAGTCATGGACGTAGCGCTACCCCGAGGGTCGTCACCCCACCTTCACAAAGGATTTCTACCTGCGGCCCCTGGGTATCAGAGCTAATGGGTTATGAAGGTGGCTCCCACCTTTTTAGGTGTAGCACGCAGCCCCATAATAAATGGGTCCTGGTGGGGATGTTGCCACCATTTCTCAGAACTATACTCATATAGCGGCTATATCCGATCGGCAAGATTTATTAACATTATGAGAACAAACTTAATATTTATGTAGTTATAACAACATATACATAAGAAAATGACTAACCACTTTAGAGATTTTGTTTTCAGGAATTCATAAACTAAGAATACCTCGAAATCATAATTAAAAAGATAAATAAATCATGTTCTAAGATGAATTTTAATACAACTTGTTATAAACTCAGACAACACATAAGTAAATTACAAATCTCCTACAAAAGTAATTTGTCCACATTTAAAATACTGATTTTATTAATACAGAAAAGTACATCCAAAAATCATGAAAATTTCAAATATTGTACTCATTTACATTACGTACATCCTGTAAAAATTTGGGCTCAAATGGTTTTCTACAAAGAAATCTGAAAATCAAACATCAGGGTACTATCCCTGAGTTATAGAAATGTCAGAGTGGAGTATGAACCCTGTTACACATACTAGAAACCATTATCATATAAACATTAAAATTCTTGAAACTTTTTATAAAGATGTATAATAATGAAATTATTATGTAATAAAAATTTTATATCATTATGTAAAACATATAAATTACTAAAATTCACGTTCTATCATGCTATCAAATGAAATCTGAAAACTGTATCTACAAATTATACCATATTACCCGACATGGAAGCATTACCATAAGAATATACAAATTCATAAAACGTTTTTCTGAAGATGTATATTAGTATGACTATTATGTCATAAAACTTTCATTTTATTTTGTGAAATATGTAAATTACTAAAATTCACGTTCTAACATTCTATCAAATGAAGTCCGAAAACTACATCTACAAATTATATCCTGTTACCTGACCTGAAAGCATCATCATATGAATATCAAAATTCATGAAACGTTTTCTGAAGATTCACACTAGTATGAGTATTAGGTCATAAAAATTTCAGATTATTTTGCAAAACATATAAATCACTAAAATTCATGTTATAACATGCTATCAAATGAACTCAGAAAACTGTATCTGAAAATCACAGTCTTTTTCATGACCTAGAAGTATTATTATATGAATATGAAACTTTATGCAGATTTTTATGGAGATGTCGAATCATGTTATAGTTATGTCATAAAAATTTCATTTTTAGACAAAATAAAATCATAAAAATTTGAAGGTTACTCTGCTGTCATAAGAGTTGCAGAAAAATCTGGGCTGCAGAAATTAAACTTCTACTATGCTTAATCTATTCTAGACTTTTTAAAATTTAAATCCCTAGATCATTCAACTATTTCATAATTAAGAACTTCACAAGAACATATAATTTGAAGATATAAAAAAAATATATTACAGATTTATTTATTTCTTATGATTAACTAAGCTAAACTCTTATGAAACTAGTACCCATGCAACCTACCTTCTTCAAGAACACCAAGAACACTTCAAGATGGCCTCCCAAATCCTTTCCTTGCTGCTCCCACGTTTTGGTGCAGAGCATATGCCAAACAAAGTCCAAAACCCAAGTTAGGGTCCCTTAAATAGGATGGGTTTAGTTAGTTTTACCATGGTTACTTAAATGACTTTAAAATTTATTAATTCTAACTATCCAAGTTACATTAACTTAACCATCCCACTAACACTAACCATGGTTAATACTAACTTTGACCAACCCACTAACTTTAACCAAGGTTAAACTAACTTAACTATTCCACTAACTTTAACTAAGGTTAAAACTAATTATGACCACCCCACTATCTAATATACTACTAATATTTCTAGGATAAGCACTAACTAATAAAATACAAATATCTAACCATAGGTTTTAGGTTTCTATTACATAAAATAATTATTCATTAAATGGTCTTTCTACTTATAATAATTGCATACTTACCCTTAATCTCCAATTAATCATTCTAATCTAAATCCGATTATGATTTACACTAAGTTTTCTATCACAATTAATCATATCTAATTATTTTATGGAACTTAACCAACCAAGTTTAAACTTTGTGCATATTTTGACATACATAATCTATTAGCTCAAAATTAATTAATAACACAATTATCCTAATTACATGCTAATAATCGGTTGTTACAAAGAATGATGAGTGGAGGGACTGGGGGGTGAAACAAGAATGGAATGAAAGTAAGGGGACTAAGATGCTGATGGGCTAAGAATATTCCTATTCCTAACTGTAAGGGAGACCCTTCTTCTAGAATCTGTATGCAAAATAATGCCTGGAGTCTTAGTTCTTCTTCCACTTCTTCTTTGTCACTCTCATCAGATGGATTGTCTCTCACCTGATATATCATCTTCTCTTCTTCTTGAAATCCAGTAGCCCCTGAAGCAAAGTGTTCCCAGAGCATCCAATCCAAGAGTTGCCAATATTCATCTCTGTGCAGATACCCCAATCCTACTCCATTGAAATTTTCTTCATCTTCGATGGGTTGTCTCATTCCTTGCTCTTCCTTTCCTAATCGTTTTCCCAGATAATATCCCATCTTTATCATCATCTGCCAACCCTTTCTTTTCCTATCTACTTTAGTCTCCTTTCTGAGTGGTAATGAAGCAATAGCTGTCCCAACTTCTTTTCCAAACTGGGCCGAATTGACTATGGACAAAGTTTCTTCATTTTTCCTTTCAATGATAGTCATGGTGGGAATTTGTTCTGTGGTTATCGTCTCCAACATTTCCACTCTAGGGGTACTTTTGATCTTCACTATTTTTCCATTAAATGGGAATTTGTTACATTGATGTGCTGTAGACGGGATTCCCACAGTCTGCTCTATCCAAGGTCTTCCCAAAATTAGCTTGTAGGTTGGTTCAACATCTAAAATGAAGAACTCTGAAGGCATGACTATCGGCCCAACTCCGACTTGGAGAATGATTTATCCAGGGGAAGTCTGTTTGGAGTTGTCATAGGCTGAAATGGTAGTTGAAACCCTTACCAACTCTTCTTCCTTTACTCTAATTTGTGTCAATGTCTTCATCGGACACACATTGATGGATGCCCCAGTGTCAATCAGAGTAGAGTCTACCCTTACCCCATTTAGTGTAATGGTAAGTAGTAAGGGTAAAGAACGGTGTTCAAGAGCAGCCAAATCTTCATTGGAGAAAGTGATCATTGGTTGCCCCTGAGTGACAGAAAGAATAGCGTGGGAGACATCATTCGCTGGAAGATCTTTACTCACCATGACCATTTGGAGGAATTTGAGAAGTGTTTCCTAGTGTGAGGGAGATCTTTTGATTAACTCCAAAATATAGATCCTTGATGGGGTCTTCTCAAGATGTTGGATAATGTCATATTCTGTAGACATGGAGCTTGATTGAGTGTTGGACTCCTCTTGAGTCTTAGGCATCCTGGAAGGTCGTGAGACTATCCTATTCCTGAGTGAAAGATTCATGGTGTTTTCAATGGGAGTACTGACTTCTTTAGGACTTGGTGTGATCAATTGAAGTGGACGGGAGTGATTAGGAGTCATGAGTGAGGATGTGGTTTGAGTCAAGAATTTCAGTGAAGGATCATGACCTGATGGTGTGGTTGGAACATGTTCTTTCTTAGGCCAGAGGAGCACTAAGGGCCTTCCTATTTCTTAGATAACTCCCACACTCATTTCCATCTTTTCACAACGATTTTCTTCATGTTCCCCATATTCTCGGACCAGTGGTCCTCCTTCATACCCCCAAAATTGTTCTCTTCGGATCACCCGAGACTTTTGGCCAACTGTGAAGGTGTTGACTTTCTCTTCTTGTTCCTGTCCTGATGTGGATGGGTCTGTAACATTCTGATGATCTGGGAGAGGGTTCTGAACTATGCCAAGGTCCGGATTCCTTCCTTTCAAATTAGAGACAACAATTCTGACATCTTCCCAATTAATACGGCCCTCAACATTCATGTCATAAACCCAATCTCTAAATGCAAAGCAATTGTGAATGACATGCCCAGGAGCTCTGTGATAAGGACAATATTTGGAGGTATTCACATTGGGAGAAATCCCTTCCCTCTGAGGTGGAAGTTGAATGGCTTTGCAAGCCATAAGAGCAAAGAAGATATCACCCAAAGATTCTGGAAGTGGGTGGTAGGAAGTTCTCTTTGGAGCAAGCCTACCAAAGCTGTTTGGTGGAGGAACGGCAGAGTACTGTCGAGGATTGCTGGCAGGAGTGGTGGTAGGACCAGGATTGATGCGTCGCCCTTTGGTTGGTTGATTAAAGGCGTTGATGTTTTCATTGGTAGTAACCCCCTCAGTGGTTGGCATAGGCGTCGCCTTCCGATTTCGAGGGCGAATGTCAAGGAAGGAAGGAAGAGTTGAATCTCTGATCTGAGTCTGTATCACTCTAGCTCTGTTGTACAATTGAGCGAAGGTGTGGAGTTCTCTGAGCATTATAATGGTTTTAAGCTGAGGTGTTGCATTATTCACAATCATGGTAACTGCCTGAGCTTCTGGAACGATAACTTCAGCTCTTGACGCCATCACCCTCCATCAATTGGCAAATTGGGTGAAATCTTCACCCGGTTTCATTTTCTCCGACACTAGATCAAAAAGGGTAGGAGCCAGATTAGTCATGTGACTAAAATGACTAATGAATTTTTCAAAAACAGTGTCGAAATTGAGCAGATCTGAAGACGGAAGTGAGGTAAACCAACGCTGAGCTTCTCCTTCTAAAGATTTCTAAAAGAGGTGGACCAACAACACTTTGTCATATAGCCATTGGTGTGAATCCATAAGCAAACCAGACAGATGGTGATGCGGGTTGGTACTTCCATCATACTTTCGGTACTTCAGAGCCTTAAATTCAGGTGGAAAATATGCTAGGGGAAGTTTGCAATATTCAACTAAGGAATACGGCTTAGAAATTATTAATGATTCAGCAAGCAATTTTCTAATGTAAGGCTCCATTTACTGCTTAGAAATGTACTATGGAGGTCCAACTGGTTTTGATGAGGTCGGGATTGGAGAGATTGGTTGCCAGGGTGTGGCTACTACAGGAAAAATGGGTGGAACTAAAGCATTTTGATTGGACTCCAATTGAGTCTTGCAGGGAGCTTTGTTTGAAGATGCCTGGTAAGGTGTGCGGGATAGATTTTGAAAGGCAGGATGATTGATTGAAGTCTTGCCTTTTGAGGCGATCTAGATAAGTTGCTCAGGTGTGTACCTTGCCAGCACCTTGATTAAGTTAGCATCATCACTAGGATTCTGTGTCGCCGACCTTCCAACTTTGAGACTAACTGGTTCATCCCCTCCATGGGAGGAGACTTCGTCTGGATCCTCATGACGTGAGGCATCCCTTTGATGCGTGTTGAGCATACATACATATGTACTGGCTCTCATGTCTTCTGTCTCAAAAGGAAATTCACTTTGGAACATGGGATTTGAAAACATGTTGTTTATTTTCCTTTGTTTTGCAAACAAGTTGAACAAGCAAAAAATGTTAATTTAGAGTTCAGGCCTGTGTACTTTGTGTTTTAAGACTTAGTAGCACACTCTTAAAAAAGATTTCCTATTGAATGTTCAATTTCAGGCTAAAAATATACACTCGTCTCAATCACAAGGTTCTAATAGGATTCACTCAAGGTACAACCAGCTCGGTCACCGTGCAGGAATTCACGGAGTACGAAGACTAACAGAGGTTCTCTATTTGAACTACTTTTCTGCTCAGGCGGGAATCTCCAAACAGGGAGTTAATCCAAAAGAGTCTTTCCTAGAAAAATGTGTAGAGGCCCTTCCACCAACCCCCCAAAAGGAGTATTAAATGTAAATCACATCAAAAATGAACCTCGAAACATCAAGGATCACGAAAAATATCAATAAAAACAATTTTGAACAGGACTCACTTGGCGGCCAAATTGATGGCCGTCTGACAGATCAGAAGGCCACTTACCTGGCCGTCTGACAGATCAGGCAGCCACCCCCTTGGCCGTATGTTGCTTCAGAGGGCCAGTAGTTTGGCCGTCTGAACCTTTAGAAGGCCTACAATTTGGCCGTCTGATGGCTCTCAATTTAACTAAAATTTTTTTTTAAAAAATGAAATATTTGCAGGAAATAAATAAAGAAAATGGTGTGATAGGCACAAGTGGTCCCACCGTGATCGCTAGAAGGCTGTAGGCGCCGGAAATGACCCCGTGCTCAACTGGTGAGCGAAGACCGACCTTCGTGGCTACGAACCCAAAATTAGGATAATGATAAAACAATAAAGAACAAATGACTTGATGAACTAAAACACCAAGAACTAAAATGGTGATCGCCAGGGTGTTTTTCCTTGACCCAGAGGGACTACCTTGATCGCGAATGACACTTCAAAACCTCCGTGTGTAATGAGATTTGTAGTCCACACTCCCTTCTCCTCGGCCGACCAAGAAGACGGGGCCTTACGCCTTGATTTCCTGCAAATTAACTATAAATTAAAACACTCATTAGACTCTTAATTAGCATAACATACATTCATTAAGCAAAAGAAATGTATCAATTAGAGGTGAGCTTACCGAATGTGTGGGTGAGAAGGATGAGTGACCAAGTGTTATGGCCACCCACCTTCCCGTTTTTGGTGTTTTGAATAAAAAATAAACCCCTTAGCAAGGATCTAAGGTACTTAAACATGAGTGCATGTGTGTGCAAATGGAATCTAAACATAGACAAAATGCTAGATTGGTGCATGCATGAATGAGACTATGGAAAAAAAATGATAAAATGAGAGAGGAGAGTAGGGTTCCCTTTTTGGCGTTGAAGAGAGTGCTGCATGGGCACAAGATTGACAGCACATTCTTCCTTCCTAGAGCCTCCAAGACTCTATAGTTGTTTTCTACCCACGAGCTCCAAAGAAGAGGTCTAATGATAGACTTTGAAATCACTCTTTTCTCTCTCTTTTGATGTAAAATGGTACCCTCACCCTAGTGAACCCTCTTCCCCCCGTTCCCAAGGTGAAGGAAAGCTTAAATATGCAAAGGAGGTTGAGTTAAAACCCTAGGAAGCCCCCATTTCGTGGGCCAATGGATGAGGATAAAGAAGGTTGGATAGAGATCTCTTCAACAAAATCTAAGCCAAAACCAATCAAAAGTTGACACCTAAGCCCTGAATCACCTTCATCTTAATCCATTAGGTTGAAAAAATGCGGAAGAAATGGTCAAAAATATGAGAGAAAGGCATAAAAAAGACTTGGATAATCACGGAAAACCAGACGATCAGACGGCCAAAGAGGTGGCCGTCTGAACTCAGACAGCCAGCAACCTAGCCGTCTGAAAGTTCAGACGGCCAGTTGTCTGGCCATCTGACCTTCAGACGGCCACTAATATGGTCGTCTGATGGATCAAACGGCTAGCACTCTGGCCACCTGATGGACTTGACAAAAGTTTTTAAAAAATGAATATTTTTAAAATCCAAATGCAAAAGATGAAAAAAGTTTTGAAATCATGAACTTTTTTTTTTTTTTAAATGAACGTTTTGTGACAACATTTTTTTGACAAAAAGAAATTAAATTTCAAGGAATCAAAATGAGCGGGAAACGATAGAAAGATCAACACAAAAGCCCGTTAACACAATAAAGCTCAAATCGGTCTATGGAATGGGCCAAAAATGGGTGTCTACACAACCCCCGCCTTCCACCATCCGTGGAAGGCCAACTGGGCCGCCTTCCACCTTTTCATGGAAGGCCAGCTACCTGGCCTTCCACGGAAGTGGGAGGCAAGATAGTTGGCCGTCCATTCCTCTAACTTCCAGACCTCATCTTCCCACGATCTCCTCCACTCGCCACCCTACTCCGATCACTCCCCGCTCCGGCGACTGTCACGGCCACGACCTCCGATCTCTGACTATTTCCTATTGGATCTAAGGGATTTACGGGGATTTAGACCCCTATTTTCCTCATATTTTTCCTTTACCTATTTAAACCCTCCATGTCCCCTCGAGAAGGGAGTTGGAAGGCTTCAGTTTGCGAGGTTGGAGATTGGAGAGCTTCAAGTGGGAGAAAGCTTTGGTAGTCGACAAGTCAGAGGAAGCAGAGGAATCCTCCGCATTCCAAATGAGCCTGTTTTCTTAACTCTCTCCTTACTTTTCCCCTTTCCTTTTCATTGCATTCCCACCATCCATCCACTCCATAGCATCATCTTCTCCTCCTACTCTTTTCCTTTTACCACATTACTTCTACTTTTCACTATTACCACACACGAGCATCCCATCTGCATGCACGCATCCTAGGACATCCTGGCACCCACTCTGACATAGGTCCCAAACAAAAAAGGGGAGGTGGGTGGCCATAAACATATGGTATCCTTCCCTCCCCAAAGACCCACTGATGCGTTCCTATTCAATTTTCGGTTTATTTGTTCATATGCACGAATAGCTTCTATACGTCACAGTCTTAATTGGGTTTTTGTTTCTTTGTTCTATCTTTGTCTCTTAGGGGCTCTTACTACTTTTCGCGCGCAGACTACCGAGTTCTCTACCATCGGCCGGCAGGAAGTAGAGAAGAGGAACTCGTCATCTCCCGCTCCACCAGAATGCGATCAACCTCATGATCCTGCAAAGCACAGGGACCGTAAGGTAATGCTCCTGGCGATCACACATTCCAATCTTGAACCCCGTCTAAATAGCCGCAATGCTAAGACGAATGGAGAAGCCCTCGCCGGAAGGAGACAGCAGCGGTGGGGACGTTCCGGACGCCTACAATACCGCAGACTCAGTTTACCTCACTTCCCAAATCTCATCACACCCTTGGAGGGTGAAACTCGAAGAAACATGTGGTCCCCAACCTCAAACTCGAGCGGCCTCCTGCGAACATCTACATAACTTTTCTGTCGACACTGAGTTGCAGTCAACCTCTGTTGCACCACTTTAGCAACTTTTGCATCACTATTGTACCAACTCTGGCCCTGCTATCTACCTCTCGCCAATCTCAGACCATTTCACAGGAGATCGACACGGCCGCTCGTACAATGCCTTATACGGCGCTATGCCAATACTGGAATGATAATTGTTGTTGTAAGCAAACTTTACCGTAGACAAGGGCTACTCCCAAGAACCTCCCCAATCTAAGAAACAAGCCCTGAACATGTCCTCCAACGTCTGAATAGTCCTCTCTGACTGCCCATCAGTCTCGGGATGGTAAGCCGAGCTGAAGGCTAACTGCGTACCCAAGGCCTTCTGAAAATTCCTCCAAAACCTAGAAGTGAATCTCGGATCCCGATCTGATACAATAGATAAGGGCACCCCGTGCCAAGAGATGATCTTGTCCACAAACAACCTAGCCAACTTGCCAACCAATCAGTCCTTCCTGATAGCCAGAAAGTGTGTTGACTTGGTGAATCGATTAATAATAACCCATATCACGTCTCTCCTGCTAGGTGACACGGGCAATCCCATCACAAAGTCCATAGTCACATGTTCCCATTTTCACTCCGAGATCGATAATGGCTGCAACAACCCTCTTGGTCTCTGATGTTCTGCCTTAACCTGCTGACAAGTCAGACACCTTGCCACATACTCAGCCACGTCCTTCTTCATGCCAGGCCACCAAAAGTGCCTTCTTAAACAATGATACATCTTAGTTGTCCTAGGATGCACTGCATATCTAGAATGATGCGCCTCATCTAGGACAATCCGGCACACCTCTTCCTCAGCTGGAATTTAGAGTGTGCCTCTAAATCTAACCATGTCGTCATCCCACAACTCCACCTCTGATATTTGGAGAACTGTGGTAACTCTGCATCCGCTCTCTGAGCCTCGATCACTGCATGGTACATTGTTGGCCTCATAGTCAAGTTGGCCAGCACGTCTCTGTCAGCCTCTCGAGGAATCTTAAAGAAAGATTCCACAACCTTCTCATACAGTCGGCTGAGGGAACTCTTTCCACAACAACATCTCCTCGAGCTATAATCTCTTTGATCAGATGAAAGCGCCGCAGAATGTGCTTCGACTTCTTATGAGACCTCAGCTCTTTCGCTTGAACGATCGCCCCATTGTTGTCACACAGCAGTGGGACGGGACCATATATGCTATCCACCACACCAAGATCACCGATGAATTTCTTCATCTATACAACTTCCTTGGCGGCTTCAGCAGCAGTAATATACTCGGCTTCCGTTGTCGAATCAGCAGTGGTTTCTTGCTTGGATCTTTTCCAGCTCACTGCTCCCCCATTGAGTGTGAAAACAAAACCTGATGTTGACTTGCTATCATCAAGATCAGACTGAAAACTCGAGTCAGTGTATCCTTGCAGCTTTAAGTCTCCTCCTCCATAGACTAGAAATAGATCCTTAATTCTTCTCAAGTACTTAAGGATACATTTTACAACCTTCCAGTATTCATCACCTGGATCTGCCTGATGTCTGCTCGTAACACTTAGAGCATATGCTACATCAGGTCTTGTACATAGCATGGCATACATGATGGAGCCTATGGCAGAAGCATAGGGGACCTTATCCATCACAACCCTCTCTTCAAGTGTCTTAGGAGACTGACCTTTAGATAGTGAAATTTCATGTCTCATCGATATGAGACCTCTCTTAGAATTTTCCATGCAAAACTTTTTGACAATGGTTTCTATGTACATGGATTGGGTTAAAGCAAGCATCTTCTTTGATCTATCTCTATAGATCCGTATTACCAATATGTAAGATGCTTCTCTCAAATCCTTCATGGAGAAGTTCTTTGACAGCCACATCTTTACTAATGACATCATTCCTACATCATTTTCAATGAGTAAGATGTCGTCAACGTAAAGAATCAGAAATGTGATTGCGCTCCCACTATTTTTCTTGTACACACAAGGCTCATCTTCATTCTTAATGAAGCCATAAGATTTGATTGCCTCATCAAACCTTATGTTCCAGCTTCGAGAAGCTTGCTTTAGTCCATATATGGACCTCTGCAACTTGCATACCATGCCTAGAGATTCTTTGGATATGAATCATTCTAGTTGTATCATATACACCTCTTCCTCAAGGTTTCCATTGAGGAAGGTAGTCTTCACATCCATCTGCTAGATTTCATGATCGTGGTAGTTAGCAATGGCGAGAAGAATTCTGATAGATTTAATCATGGCAACGGGTGAAAAGGTTTCGTCATAGTCAATGCCTTGTATTTGACGATAGCCTTTTGCCACCAATCTTGCCTTATAAGTCTCAATGCGTCCATATGCACTGATCTTTCTTTTAAAGATCCATTTGCATCCGATAGGTACTATACCATCGGGTAAATCTTTCAAGTTCCAAACTTGGTTGATGTACATGGACTATATTTCAGATTCATGGCTTCCCGTCATTTCCCAGCCTCTGGACTTTCAATGGCCTCCTGGTAAGTCTTAGGATTATCATCTTCATTATAGAGTACCTTGGAATCATCCAAATTGATATGTCCCACATATCTTTCTGGTGGTTAAGATACTCTTTCAGACCTACGAGGTTCTTGTGTACTATTTTGAACAGGTTCAGAAACTGACAGTTCATCTGATGAACTATTACCAGTTTGTGGGTCAGGAATTTCTTTCAGAGTTACTTTACTCCTACTGTCTTTCTGGATAATATTGTAACGACCCGCCACCCTATAATCGGGGATCCGATTACTAAATGGGTACCGAATCATTAATTTGGAACCAAACCAGGATCTAGATAAGTCTGGGAAATAAATAATTAACTAAGCTAAACATTCACATCGCATTGAATTAAAAAGGAAGTGCAAGAATTTAAAAGTTATTACAATGCGACACGACACAGCAAATAATTACATACTCCAACTGAAAAGGAATAATTAAGCGTACAGGCCAGAAAATAAAATAACAACTACATCGGGGCATACCCCGGAACTACAGTTGCTGGCACGCAACTCAAAGCAGTACTCTCCTTGCTAAGCCTGCCTGGAACCCTCACCTGAAAACCGCAGGGGTGAGTCTCAACGAAAAGACTCAGTAGGGATCCTTCGATCCCCACTGCCCACACGCACACCCACAAGTGCAGAAATGCAACTAAAGGTAAAGTAAGCAAGTAAAGCAGTAATTACTACTCCTAAATCTCGATATAAATCACATGCATTCGAAATAAAACATGCATACCTCTGAAACCATTCTACCAGGGAGCCTACAACCAACGTCTCGGCAAAACACGCCAACCACACAAATGAAAGTGGGAAACACCGACCCGCTGAGACTAAACAGTAACCCCTCGGATAGCACGCTAGCTACTCCGGCCCAACTGGCTCAGGTGGTTACTCCTTCCCCCAGCACGAGTGACATTTCACAGGTACCTCTCCGACACCGGTACTAGCTAACCCTGGGGTTCACCAGGTGACCCTCTCTCACTAGGCGTCACCCCGCCACTGCTCCCACCGGCGCTGTGTCCCTCCCACACCGACACAGGGTGTCAAGCGCTACAACTGTCACTCTAGGTCCATAGTAGCACAAAACACAGCACAATGCGGTCCTGTCACGTGAAAAGTCCACGGTCGCACGAAACACAAGCAGTGTGATCAGGTCACATAGAATCCATTGTCATCGAGTATATTTAAAGCATGCATTAACTGAACTATCTAATAGTGTAAACACATATTAATAGCATGAATTATTGTGGTTCTGTCTTGAATCGCGTCGCCCAAGGCCGACGCCATTCAAATCTCCTAAACTGGTTCATGAAATCGCGGCCTCAGAATATGGCCTAAAAGGCGTCGCCGTAGGTAGCCGCCTATTAAAACGCGTCACTGTCCTTGGACGCTATTCACAACAGAAGTCCCCTCTGACAGAAACCGTTACTGGGACAATTTCTACCTAAATGGCGTCGTGCTGTCCCGTCGCCATTCTGAATGGCGTCGTCCTAGCACGACGTCATTTAGCGCCAGAAACCAGGTTTCTGCAGCTTGACCCGAGGGTCCCCTTTAACCCCAAATTTGACCCAAAAACACCCAAGAAGGGGAAAACGAAGAGGGAAACCAATCCATCACATGAAAACCCACAAATCCACATTCATAGAAACCACCCTATCCATCATGAAAGTCCCTAAACATGCTTATTCTACCTAAAAATCCCTTACACGCATCATGCTTCAAAGCGGTAAAACATGGTTTTTAAATGAAACACTACGGGAATCGTCACACTACTGGTTGCTCGAACTCTCCAAGCTCCAAGCCGCCAACCCGTCTCGCCCCCATGCCGCCGCCGGTACCGCCGAGGACGTCGTTACTCCACCGGGACGTCGGCCGCCGTCCGGAGAGAAAACGCCGCAGAGGAGGTGGTGGTGGTAGTGGTGGGAGTTAGGAGGTCGATGGAGTGGAGGGAGGACAAGATGGAGGGAGAGGAGAGATCGCCGGAGTCGCCGAAGAAAGTGAGGAGAGAGAGAAGGGAGGAGAAAATGAGGGGAAGGAAGGAGGGTTCGCGGGGTCAAGCAGAAGCTGGGTAAAATGCGTCGTGCGGCACAGACGCCTATCAATTGACATGACGGGCCATACTGACAGAACTCTGAAATGCGTCGCCTATCCAAGACGCCGTTCAAACGACAAGACCGGCACCGTACACTGACAACCCAGGGTCGTACTCTGAATGGTGTCATCCATCGAGGACGCCTTTTAGACGACAGGACAGGGCCATACTCTCGCGGCCCGAAACCCGCCCACGTGGCGTCCACGTGGCACAACAGCCACTCGACTAAATGGCGTCCACTCAGCAGAACGCCGTTCCAAAAGCGTCGTGCATCATGGACGTCATTTAGAAGGCACTCCCCAGACCTATCAGGGCCCAAACCAGGAGATCCGACCCAAAAACTGACCCGATAACCAAATCTGAAACCTCAGTCCTTACAAATATAATCTTCTTCCAAAAAGATAGCTCTCCTGGTCACAAACACCTTTTGTTCGCCAGGATGATAAAAGTCATATCCATAAGTTTCTTTCAGATATCCTATAAATCTGCATTTGTCAGTTCTGAACTCCAGCTTATCTGCGTCATGTCTTTATAAATAAGCAGGACATCCCCAGACTTTAACATGTTTAAGGTCTGGTTTCCTTCCATTCCATATCTCATATAGAGTGGTTTCAACAGATTTGCTGTGTACCTTGTTCAGGATATATATAGCCGAGCTAAGTGCATATTCCCATAAGGACACTGGTAATTTAGACATGCTCATCATAGATCGCACCATTTCCATTAATGTGCGATTTTTCCTTTATGATATACTATTCATCTGAGATGTATAAGGAGGTGTAAGTGGAGAAAGGATACCATTATCCTTTAAGTATTTAATGAACTCTGTACTCAAGTATTCACCACCCCGATCGGATCAGATGGTTTTTATACTCTTTCCAGTTTGTTTCTCTACTTCATTCTTAAATTCTCTAAATTTTTCAAAGGCTTCAGATTTATATTTCAATAAGTATATGTATCCAAACCTTGAGTAATCATTAGTGAATGTAATGAAGTATGAGAAACTACCAATGGCTTGGGTAGACATAGGACCACATATATCTGAATGTATAAGTTCTAATATGTCTTTGGCTCGTTCTCCAATTCCACTAAATGGAGACTTAGTCATTTTACCCATTAAACATGACTCACAGGTTGCATATGATTCATAATCAAGTGGATCTAAGTATCTATCTTTATGTATCCTTTGGAGTCTGTTTTCACCAATGTGGCTAAGCCTACAATGCCATAAGTAGGCTTTATTCATTTCATACTTCTTTTAATTAAAGAACCGATGTGTAAATTTTCATGAGACACATTTAATAGATACAAACCATTGGACAAGATAGCATAAGCTATTAATTTATTTCCAAAATAAATTGAACAACTATTATTCCCAACATTTAAATTGTATCCAATTCTATCTAAACATGAAATAGAAATAATGTTTCTTATTATGTTAGGTACATAATAACATTCATCTAATGAAAATGTGTCTTCGGATAACAGTTTGAGCTTTACTGTTCCTACAACGATCGCCGCAACTCTTGCGACGTTACCTAGCCTCAGCTCTACCTTGCCGATCCTCAACTTACGTCTTCTTGTCAGTACCAGCACAGAATTGCAGATATGAGATACACATCCAATATCTAATACCCATGATGTACAATCTCTTATTGACAAGTTTACATCTATTATATAGATACCTGAAGCTTTATGATGCTTCACAGTTCCTTGAGCTTTGTCTTTGAAGTATTCTTTGTAATTCCTCTTCCAGTGACCCTTTTGATGACAGTAGAAGCAATCACCTTTCTCAACACTCTTGCCTTTGTCTTTCTTGACAACTTTTTGCTTTCTCTGAAGCTTGTTCTTACCTTTCCGAAAGGCTTGGACTGCAAGTCTCTTTCTGTTGGTCTTACCAACCATGAGGATTTGGGATTTATCCTTCACAAGGTTCCCCTCTGCAGTCTTTAACATGTTCAGTAGTTCAGCTAAGGTGGTCTGGATCTTGTTCATGTTAAAGTTAACGATGAACTGAGTATATGATTGTGGAAGGGAAGATAACACGAGGTCAGTATGCATCTCCTTGGGAAGTGTAACCCCAAGAGCATCCAGCCTCTCCACCCATTCAATCATCTTCAGTACATGAGTTTGTACTGAAGTTCCCTCTGCCATTTGAGCTTTGAACAAATTCTTCGATATCTCATATCGTTCGATTCTGCTCTGCTCACCAAATAGCTCCTTTATATGGAGCATGATGGATCTAGCATCCATCTTCTCATGTTGCCTCTGCAACTCATTGCTCATAAAGGCTAACATGTAGCATTAAGCTATGGTGGAGTCTTCCTTCCATTTTTTGTATGTAATCATTTCCTCCTCTAGGGCATCTAATGCTGGTTCAGTAGGAGGTTCATTATCCAAGACATAGGCAATCTACTCATACCTGAGGACAATCTTCAGGTTCCTGAGCCAGTCTGAGTAATTGGTGCCTGTCAAACGGTTTGCATCGAGTATGCCTCGCAACGGGTTATGGTGCGACATTCTAGTCTACAGGAGATAATCAAATTATATTTAGTAGGTATTCAAATTAACTAAAACAAGATATGGTCTTTTATTATCTAGTTTTACTCCCACTAATTTTCTTCGAACTGCAGAACCTTCAGATATACAGAACGGGAGACGCCAACTGTCTCCTAGTGGGGATCAAAATCTCTAAGCATCAAAGTATGACCTCGGGTAAACGTATATTATCATACTACTATCTCAGAGCAATCATCCCATGATAATTGTAACTCTCTGCAATATCTGATCATATTTTGGCTCCAGATTTATTAATGGTCCTGGGTAAACACAGTAGACTATTAAATATGTTCTAAGCATTACCATCAATACGTGATTGAGTAAAGTAGGAATATAGCCCCGGGTAAACACGTGGATAGTTATACTGTTCCTCTATTCCAATCTCTAGGCATCTAATGTCATAGTCAATAGACCTCTCATCAGATGATGGCACATCTCGGGTAAACATGAAGAATATGCCACCAATGAATCGAGATTTAATAACTATATTGATAGAGAGCTACGCGGTATATTCTAAATGACTCGCGCTACGGCTTAGATTTTAAAACGAAGGTTTTAGATTATTTATTTGGTTTCATCCTAGGTGATAGTATATATATATATATACTAATAACCTAGTTAATTTGATTCATAATCAAAGAATAAACACACACGCATTACATACATGTTGGGTGGTGGTCATGGACAACACAGTGGTTTGACTTGAGCCATACAGTCAAATGCACACACGCACACATAGTATAACGTTTATATTATGAGTCTGCAAACTCATAGGCTTAAGGAACTCTTTCTTATCCTTCTTGGTTGCAATTGTAAATCATCCTTGTTCCACGCTCAGCCGTCTCGATCAAATTACATCATAATTCATAATTACAAGATAATTTTAAAAGGAGGAAGCCTTAAGACGAATACAATGGGAGGGAGGTAGAAATACAATAGAATATGAGAGGGAGAGGTTTGCAGACCTCTATTTATTAATAAACAATAAACCACACAATCACGTCCATATCCACAACAATTGAAGTGCTAATCCATGACCACCGTGCGGTTTTTAGATTAAAACAAACCACATAGGAAATAGCTCATCAAATGGTTAAATAAATTTTTCGAAAATAAATATTTTGGTTTAATAAAACTAGAAACTAATCAAAATTGGATTTAGAATTTAAGAAAAGATTTTTCAGTTTAAGCATGCTAATTTAAATCAAAATTTAAATAAGCAAACCAATGCACATTAAAATAAATGCACATAAACTCCAAATAGACACATTTATAACATTCCATGCTAGTGAATTTTACAGACATTAAAAATTAATTTAACAATTAAATTAACTCTCTTTCATGTCTTGTTAATCTAACAATTAGATTGAATAACTAATTAACAACATTTGTTAAAAATAATTCCCAAAAGGTTATTGGCCCTTTCACAATAAAATAACAGACCTTAATTTAATTAAAATCTAATTTTAAATTTAAATTAAAAATCTGTAATTTAAAGGGTCATTAAATGATTTAAAAGGAATTAAAATGGGTTATTAAAAAAGGGGTTTAGAAAAAAAAAGGATGGGGGGGGGGGGGGGGGGGGTGAACCAGGTCTGGTCCGACTGCTAGACCGACCCCAGTCGTACCGGGCTCAGACCGCCCCAAGGGGAGGGTCTGGCCCTGGGCCAAGCGCCGGGCTGGGTCGGGTCCAGGTCCGGGCCGGCCCGGATACCCTTCCCTGCCACCCGACGCAGCTGGGTAACCCTAGCTTCGCAGGGGGGCGGGAAGGGGCGCCCCCGCCGCGGACCACCTGCCCAGCAGTCGTCGGCCGGCGGGCCCTGACGCCGTGAGCCCCTGGCTGGAGGCTAGGGATGCCGGCGACGGCGCCGGTGGCCTCCAAGGCCACCGGAAAACCCTCCCCTTTTGCCAAAAACAAGTTAATCTGAACCCATGGACCCCTTTTGTTTTTCAAACAACAAGAGGAAGGAGGGGGGGTGGTCTTCCTCCCTGTCGCCGGTCATGGGTCCTCCTGACCACCAACGACCCCGTGGGACCCATGCATCGGCGAGCCATCCCCAACCTTTTGGGGTGCCCGTGAGCACACCGACACGAGTCGTTCTTTGTCAGACGAAGAACACGATATAACCCAAAGAAAATACGATTTTAATCATAGTAATTTATAGTAAATCCACTGTGATCATCGCATGATCACAACGCATGTAATTAAAATCTAAACTACGCATGGAATTAATTATAAACGCATCATTTTAGAGATTGAAACGGTGAAAACACAATGGAACCTGGCTCTGATACCATTGTTAGGTTCGCTGTGTCGAGATCTGACCGAAAATGCAGCGGAATAAAATTTCTTGACATCAGATCTGCCCCGTTTCGATCAATAAAACAAATTCAGTAAATCTTATTTACCTTGCGCGGATTCGAATCCGCGTCCGAGCGGTTCCGACAGTGTGATCCCGCAAACCGGACACGTGCCCGTCCTCTAGCGGTATCAACGCAGTCTTCGTCTTGGCAGATCGTCCTCGCTTCCTCGCTCGTAGCAACGTCCACAGATCCCGACTGGCTTCGTGTGATTCTCCGTGACATGCGGAGAGCATTTCCTGTCAGACGGGAAGACGGAGATCGGGAATTGAAGCGACTCTGCTGAGGGGCGCCCTGAGATGGGATGGCGCCAGTGAGAGAGGAGAGAGATGTGGGGAACGGCCAGGGTTAGGGTTGCTGGCCCCTGAGCCTGGTCGCTAGCTTTTATAAGAAGTTTGTTCGCGGTTTTTCATAAAAACCCGAACTTATCCAAAACCCTATTAAAAATCCACCAGCTTGAAAACCATTTGCGTATGACCCTCTAGGCCCAAATACTAGTCCAGTTGATGGCCCATTAAGTCCAATAACCTCTTACTGACCCACTGAATTAATTAATATCCTTATATTAATTAATCAGCCAAATTTAATGTCACCACAATAAATTCGGACGGGCTTCCGATCACGTTGGGTGCCAAGCAACACTGCGTGATCACAGAAGGCATTGGGGTTATTCAAACCCACTATGGGAACCTTTCCGTCAACGGTTACCGCGCGGATATAATCCTTCATCCGTACAATGTTCCTGAATCGACCTAGGGTATGGTTTACTGTTAAACCCTAACCGGTTGATTTACTTGAATAAGATGTCGCTAATCTGAATCCAATAACTCCTTATCAGATACAAAGTATGCCCTAGCCAGGGACTTTAAATATATCGTTTGTGGAACATTCTCTCTCAAACTACCGAGAGCAGATGATCCCGTATTGAACACACAATTACCTTTGAGGGCATTTCCTGAACCCGATCACTTGACTTATTGATAACCCATGGTTAGGGATTTGTTAGTCAAGGTCAAAGTTCAGAAACCTACTAACAAGATATCTTTGGCATCTCAGGTGCAAGGATAATCTACGCAACCGTGACAAAAGAATCAAGCTGGTTAACAGTGAGGTGTTTACCATCCAGCGATTCATAGTCGGATCAGTTCAGTGAACTCATTCACCAATGAGTACCTACAGGTTCAGCATAGTGTCTCCACACAAGTGACTTATAGGATCGGTCACCCTCATCATATGGGCTGAAGAAACCTATACTAGTCTATCCAGATGGTTGATGTCCGTCTCAAACATCCTATGACTTGGAACAATTAAGAACATGTGTTTATAAACCTTCGGTCCCTTAATTATGATCTCATCATAATCCGAAGATCAACGCACATGTTCATGGATTTCATCGTGATTCGATAAGCAATGCTCAAATAAGATACACAATGAATAATATGCCATTATATTAATAATCTGAATATTACATAGTGTCGGATTGGCTTGTGGGCCATCCAATACTAACAGTCCATGCCTAAGATGACATCAAGTCTCGAATGGCAAGCACAACTAACTGGGCAGGTAACTGATGACCCTCAATGGTCAAGGGAACCTCACTCATACAGTTATAAGTCAACATGAAATCCCTAGAAGGAACCTCAACCATCAGTCCATTAGATATCTCATCAACAGGTGCAGAAAGAACATCTATGAACTGCTCATAAATAAAGGAATGCGAAGCACCCGAATCAATCAACATATGGGCGGAGTCCCCAAGGACATAAAGTGTACTTTCCACCACGTTAGACGCGCAAGCCTCCTTCCTGGTGATAGCGGGGCAATACCTCTCCAAATGGCCCTGCTAGCCACAAGTATAACACCTCCCGACAAATGCGGGAGACTGAGTCCCACCATGAGTACCACCATAATGGCGACAAGCCTCTGGCAGTCTCTGTGCTACCTCCGGCTATGTGTTGTGTACCGACTGACTCTCCTGCATATGCCTGGGTCTGCTACTACCACTGCTACCGCTGCTGCCATCACCACCACGAAAGAACCTCCTAAATCTGGAGACGAGTGAAGACAATCCCGATCCAGACGAAGGAGCTGCTACCACTGCTGCTGTCTTCCCCTTGCCTTATGTTGGCCCCTGAGTAGCCAATCCCCTATCCCGAGTCGACTGATCGCGCTGTGCCTCTACTGCTGCGACACACTTAACCGTCAATGCCAAGTCTAAAAAATAGTGGGACGCCACGAATCTCTCAGCACAACGCTCCTCATCCCCCGCGATGAAGGGTACAAACCATCCTAAAGTGACGAACTTCATCTGGTGCTCGAGCACCGTCATGCTCCTTTGGGTCAACTCCATAAACTCCCTCTCCTTGGCCTTTTGGACATGCTTAGGAAAGTACAGCCCGTTGAACTCCTTCACAAATGTCTCCCACGTAATCTCCCTAAGATTCTTATCTGCATAAGACAAACTCTTCAAAGTGGGTCCACCAATCATAGGCATCATCCTTCAACATCAAGGTAGCCAACGGGGTCCTCTCAATTGCCGTACAATCTAAAGTGTCAAAAGTCTTCTCTATTTCCTTTAGCCAATGAGCTGCCTCATCAGGGTCAGGACGACCGGTGAAATGAGGCAGCCTCAACTTTAGGAATCATTCCAGAGCAGCCAAAGGCCCTCCCCGAGCACTACAACTCTCACTAGGGTCTCAGGTCTGATACCTACTCATTGTTTCCATCATAGCCTCCACAAAATGTTCCATGTTCCGCCTATCGGCCTCAGATCCGCTAGACACATCTCCTTGATCACGGATAACTGGCACTCTCTTTCTAGGAGCCATCGACTCGCCTATAATCACAAGAATCGTAAACCTCTAATTAGAACCTAAAACTTAAACTACCATCTCTTGTACGGGATAATGTATTTATTTGTTGAATTCAAGTATTTAACTTAGTTATTCATCTATTTGCCAGACCGAATGCTCTGATACCAACTGTAACAACCTGTCACCCTATAATCCGGGATCCAGTTACTAAATGGGTACCAAACCATTAAAATCTTGAGCCAAGCCAAGATCTCGATAAGTCTGGGAAATAAATGATAAACTAAGCTAAACAATCTACAACACATCAAATTGTAAAAGAAGTGCAGGAATTAAAAGTTATTACAATTCGACTTGACTCAGCAAATAATTACATATTCCAACTGAAAAGGAAATAATTAAGCATACATACCTAAAAAGGAAATAACAACTACATCGGGGCATACCTCGGAACGATGGCTGCTGGCGTGCAACCTGTGACGAGACCCCACCACGTTACGCCTGCCGGGACCCCTCACCTGAAAATCGCTGGGGTGAGTAACACTGAAATGGATTCAGTAGGGATCCTCCGATCCCCACCACCCACCTACGCAACTACAGTGCAACAAGACTAGATATAGGCAATTAAAGTAAAGCAGTAAACACAACTCCCAAAGATTCCTAAATTCCAATATGAGACATATGCATTTGTAAATGCAACAGGCACAACTCTAAAACCGCTCCATCATAGAGTTCACAACCAACATCTCGACAAAACACACAAACTACGCAGCTGAACGCGGAAAAGACCGACCCGCTGGGACGAAACAACAACCCCTCGAATAGCGCACTGGCTACTCCGACCTATCTAGCTCTAGGTAGTTCTGCCTCCTCCCAGCCACGAGTGACACTTCGTAGTGTACCACTCCCACACCGGTACTAGCTATACCCCGGGATACACTAGGTAACCCTCTCTTACAAGGTGTCACTCTACCACTCCCACACCGGGATTGTGTCACTCCCACATCGACATAGGGTGTCAAACGCTAACAACTGTCACTCTAGGTCCACAATCGCACAAAATATAACACAGTGAGATTCAGTCACGTTAAAATCTTTGTCGTCAATGTACGATTTTCAAACATGCATTTAACTGAATTATCTAATAATGTAAACACATATTAATTGCATGAATTAATGGGGTTCTGTTTTGAATCGCGTCACCCTTAGCCAACGTAATTCAAGACCCCTAAACTGGTACAATTTTCTCACAGGCGCTAGGACTTGGGGATACTGGCTTGAATGGCGTCACCCATAAACGATGTCATTCAGCTCTTTATCCCATACTAGCCTCCGGAATCGAGAAAATGGGCCGTTAAATCACATCGGCCATAGTTGACACCATTCTAAATGACGTCACCTGGTCTCGACACCATTCAACGCCTGAAACCGAGCTTCTCCAGTCTCTACTGAGCCAAAACCGAGGGTCCATCTTCTCCCCCAAAACATACAAAACGTAAAAGAAAAAAGAAGAGAAATCCAATAACCAATTTAACACCCAGAATCCTGTTTCATAAAAATGCCTATTTTCATTAAAAAGCCCCTTAAAACATACTTTCTACCCCAAATTCTCCATACACATCGCACGCTTTAAAGTAGAAAAATCATGGTTTTAAATAAAACACACTGAGGATCATCACCCTACCAGTTACTTGAACTCCTCCTAGCTCCTCTTCGCTGGTGTAGACACACTAGTTTTGACATCATATTAAGTAAATTTTATGTCATAATTATAATATCCTAAAATGGTCTGATTTTTAATCGTTTATTAATTTTTCTCGAAATTTGTTGATTAGCGTCGCCCAAGGCCTAGGCCATTTAGATTTTTAGTAGAAATCAGTTCCAAATTAAATTCCTAAATTCAGATAGATTTAACTGAATTATGTCGCCTAAGGGAGACGCCATTTAGGTTCTAATCTATCTGGGTTTCTGATTTTTAATTCGAATTAATTTCTTAATTATCTAAAGCACGTCGCCCTAGGGAGACGCGATTTGGTTTTCTAATCTTTTTCGGTTTTTTCAGATTTTCTTTCTATTTTAATTGCTTTAATTAGCCAAATGGCATCTTGATTGGGGGATGTGATTTGAGAGTTTCCTGATAAACATGCTTTGACCGAGATAATCTGGTTTCCGAAGTTGACAAGGTTGCAAACTCCCTTCATGCTCATCCAAGGTAAGTCCGACTACGAGAGAGTCCTTTTGAAGACCAAAACACTCCCAAATCACTCTCTATAAATAATATACCCCTTGGACCTTTGAAAAAGGTTAGCAATTGAAGAATTTGGAGTTCAAGGCAAGAGTTTTGGAGGGTCTAAAGGAGGAAAACGTGGACAACAAAGAAAGACTTCTTCCTCTTCATCCTCTTCCTCCATTGAAGCTTTTGAAGACTAAGGCTATGGTGGAGCACCCAACCATCTTCTTTACCTAATTTATTTCTAGTTTTCTCATTATTTTCCATAGATTCATCAATGTTTTCCTTCATAGTTCATCTTATCACTTCATGTTAACACACACCCACATCATTATTTCCCTACCCATGTGCATGTTAGGAGTTGAAAGAACACCAATCAAGTGAGTAGCCTAGTTTAGTTGCATAATTAAATTCCTTATTATAATATATACTATCCTATATCTTAGTTCTAATTAGATTTTTTTTAATTTTGTGTTTAATCACTCTTGCAAGGAGATTCAAGGAGCTTCAAAGAATGAGATTCAAGAAGATTCAAAGGAACAACAAACCAAGAAATCAAAAGCAAGAACATATCAACAAAAGGGCTCCTTTTCTTTGGTTGGCCAAAGAGAGGGAATTAAGGACTTAATCTCCAAAGTTAGAAAGGTAAAGCGATCAATCTTTCTTTGAAACTTTTTAAAGTTTCTGACGATCACGTTTTCTTTAATTTTAATAGTTTTATATATTCATATAAATAACACAAATTCATGAACATCACACACATGATTTGAGCACTCACAGCCGGTTCACAACACTGCCTGCCGCCACTGGTACCATAGTGGACGCCGTCACTCTATCGGGACGTTGGCCGCCATCCGAAAAGTAAAGTGCCACAGAGGAGATGATGGTGGTAGTGGTGAGAGCTAGGGGATTTGGAGTGGAGGAAGAGGAAGAATGTAAAGTGGGAGAGAAGGAGAGGGTTGAAGGGATTTGGAGAGAGGAAGAGAGAGAGAGAGGAAAGGATAGAATGAGAGAAAGGAGGGAAGGCTTGGGCGTCAAACATAACTAGCCTAAATCGTGTCGTTCCCAGCGTGAGTGCTCAATATCAGTGTGTGGTATTCATGATTTCATATTGATTATGTGACAAACAAAATATTTTAAATTAAAATCGTGATCGCCAGAAACCTAAAAGTTTCAAACGAAAGATCGCTTACCTCTTATAATTTGGGAGATTGGTTATTCGTTCCTTCTATTTGGCCAGTCAAAGAGAAAGAGCCCTTTTTTCATTCTCTTGCTTTTATGTTGGTTTCTTGATTTGTTGTTCCAAAGCTTCTCTTTTGAATCTCTTTTCTTTCTTCTTTGAATCTCTTTTGTACCTTGCAAGAAAGATGAAAGTAAATAAGAAAAGATCTAATTAGAACTAAAGTAGATAGTAGTATCTATTCTATTAATGAATTCAAACATATAATTAAACTAAGCCACTCACTTGTTTTGGGTTCTTTAAACTCCTATGGCAATATAGGATGGAAAAGATTATGAGTGTGTGAATCATGAAAGTGGCATGATGATATGAAGCCAAAGAAAAACTATGAAGATCAATAAGAAGAACATGCAAATTTATGATCAATTATGAAGAGAAATTATGAAAAGTCTAAAGAAAATTGATTGAATGGTCCCTTGAAGCCTTGGTCTTCTTTGTGCTTCAAAAGAGGAAGAAGAAGGTTGAAGAACTCTTCTTGACTTGCTGTCCACGTTTTTCCTCTTGAGAGCTTTAGAAATCCTTGATGAAGAGCTCCAAATCTTCAATTGTCAAGCTTTTCAAAGGTCCAAAGGATATTGTATTTATAAGAATAGGTTTTGGAGTGGTTTGTGCTTCAAAAGAACTCTTTTCCACAGTCGGACTTGCCTTGGATGAGCATGAAAGAGTTTGCAACATTCCCAACCTTGAAAACCGGATTATCTCGTCCAAATCATATTTATGAAGAAACTCTCAAATCGTGTCGCCTGAACGGGACGCCATTTGGCTAATTAAAGCGGCCAAAATAGAAAGGAATCCGAAAAGGAAACCGAAAAAGATTACGAAACCTAAATCACATCTCCCAAGAACGACGTGCTTTAAATAATTAGGAAATTAATTCGAATTAAAAAATCAGAAACCCAGACGGATTAGAACCTAAATGGCATCTCTCTTAGGCGACGTTGTTCAATTAAATCTATCTGAATTTAGAAATTTAATTTCGAACTGATTTCTACTAGAAATCTAAACGGCGTCGGCCATGGGCAATACTAATCAATAAATTTCGAAAAAAATCAATAAAAAATAATTAATGATTAAACATTAGACCATTTTGGAGCATTGGTATTGTGACATAAAATTTATTCAATATGAGGTCAAAATTAGCGTGTCTACAGCTGCCCTATCTTGGCATTAACTTTGCAAGGGAGTGAAATGGAATGGAATGGACTGGAAATGTAATGTCAAGGTGTGATGTGACACACTCTCAACATCATATGATGAGAATTTTTTCCAAAATGACCAATAAAAGTAACTCAAAGAGATCAATGGAACCAATCCTATTTGGATGAAGTAGACAAAGGAAATAAAATAAGACGATCAACTTCTCCGATTGAGAAGTACCTGTTGGGATTCTCAGGTTTCTCTGGATCGCTCACGCAGCGGAAAATAAAATATTAAAACAGCGATCCGTTCCCGTTTCGAATATCAAAAATCGATTATCGGATAATCGAAGTTCTTACCGTGTGCGGATTCGAATCCGTAACCGTTCGGTTCCGTCGGTGCGACACCGCAAGCCGCTCAAGTGCCCGGCCTCTAGCGAAGTCTACGCGATCCTCCTCGCGACGGATATCCTCACGTTCCTCGTTCTTCGCAGCCTACGAGACCTCCGCCGGTCGCCGCAACACACGGACGATTTCCTGTCGAATAGGATTCGGAGAAGCGGCGGAGCAAATCTGGATCTGTCTGGACGCCAGAGAGAGAGAGAAACAGAGGAGGGGCGGCTAGGGTTAGCAGCAGCTTGGCCTAATCAGCCCGTTCGCTATGTTTTATACTAACCGCACGATTTTTCATAAAAACCCCCGGTTTGTATAAAACCCACTTATTTATCTATCGCCTTGAGAATCATTTGCGTGTGACCCTCTAGGCCCAAGTACCAGTCCAGTTAATGGCCCAACAAGCCCAGTGACTCCTCACTGGCTTTATTAATCAATTAATAATCCTTTATTAATTAATTAATCAATCGAATTGATGTCGCACATCGAATTCGACCGGGCCTCCGATCACGTTGGGTGTCAAGCAACACCGCATGAACCCGGAAGGTATTGGAGTTAAGTAACCCACTCTTGGAACCTTTCCGCCAACAGTTACCGTGTGGATATAATCCTTCATTCGTACAATGCTCTCGAGTCAACTCAGGGTATGGCGAGCTGTCAAACCCTAACTGGTCGACTCACTTGGATTGGATGCCGTTGATGAATATCGAAAAACTCCTTTTCCGATATTATCGTCCACCCTGGCCAGGGACTTCCGCGCATCCTTCCTAGAGCATTCTCTCTCTAAGTACCGAGAGCGAATGATTCCTTATTGATACACAATTCCCTTCGACGGTATTCTGTTGTACCCAATCCTTGGCGTATTAGAATCCTGTGGCTAGAGATTCGTAAACCAACGTCAAAGCACAGAAGTCCACCGACAAGGTGTCCTTAGTGTCTCAGGTCCGAGGACCATCCACGCAACTGCGACAATAGAATCAAGCTAGTTGATAGTGAGGTACAATACCATCCAGCGATTCAGTCAGATCAGTTCAGTGAACTCATTCTCCAATGAGCACCTACAGATTCGTCTTAGTGTCTCCACACAAGTGACTTATGAGATCAGTCACCCTCATCATATGAGCAGGAGCAATCTGTACTAGTCTAACCGGATATCCGATGTCCTTCTCGGATATCCTCCGACTAAGAATGATTAAGAATATGTGTGTTTAAGTGATAAGTCCCATTAGTATTATCTTATCATAATCTGATCACTATAGCACATATTCACAGACTTCATTATGAAACGAAAATTAATGCGATTTACACATAATGAATATTATGCCAGTATATTAATGAATGAACAAGATTTACATAGTCAGATTGGCTTGTAGGCCACCTAAAACTAACAATCTCCCACTTGGACTAAAGCCAATCACCTTTATACAATAAGCCTATAGATTCTAGGTGACGCTCAAACACAATTTGAGCCAACGGCTTTGTCAGTGGATGTAACGACCCGCCATCCTATGACCGGAGACCCAGTCACTAAATGGATGTCGGCCCATTAACTGCGGGTTCACACCCGGATCTCACACAAACACATCTGGAGGAGTAAGTGCTAAACAGGGCTAAATATAACAATCACACGGACTACAAGAGTAAAGCAAGTGCGCAGGAAGGAAGATAACAATGTCCGTATACAGTCCAACAATAATTACATAGTCCAACAAATTAAATAAATACAGGCAGAAGGAAAGTACAACAACATCGGGGCATACCCCGAAACTGAGACAGCTGCTGGTTCGCACACCAAGAAGGCACCACACGCCACCACACGCCGCGAGGTCCACACCTGAAACCGCAGGGAGTGAGCCACACCAGAATTGGGCTCAGTAGGGATCATCCGATCCCCTGCCTCCCACTCACACACCCACAAGAGTAACAACACAGATATATGGCAATTAAGTAAAGCAATAAACACAGCACCCAAATCTGATAAGAAACGTACGATAAGCAGTGTAGCAAGAACAGTTCTAAGCAACCCGAAGAACCCAACACAGAGTCACGTCTCACAGCCAAAGTCCACAAGGCGACTGAACCACACTGACGACCGAAGTCAAACGTCGCCTCCCAACACTACCACCACTGCTCACGCCTGTCCACCCCTACAGTGTTCCGGGGCACTGTAGGGTGAGGCAGTGAGTGAAACTAGGACTAGCTGGGACCAGTGTACCGCCACTGCCCAGCTACGTGTGCACACAAGCAGTCTAGACTACTGTCCTACCAACCGGATTGCCTCCACGCTAGGCCTCAGCGCTTCAGGAGGGCCCTGGGGACCGGCGAACCCCCGTCAAGCCGAAGCTACAGGAACTACCCACAGCCCTAACCTCCCGGGCTGCGTCAGGCCAAAGGGCTAAGGGTACCACTCGTAACCTTGATCAAAGGTCACATCAGGCCCAGTGGCTACAGGGGTAAAACAACTACAACAGTACCACAACCAGCTCCAGCAAGAAACGCGCCGGAAGCTGCCACGACAAACAGGGAAACCCGACCCGCTGAGGCCAAGCAGCAGCCCCTCGGATAGCGTACCAGCTACTCCGGCCCAACGGGCTCAAGGTGGTTCTGCTTCCCTCAGCCAAAGGTAAACCACAACATGTACCCCTTCTCCCACCGGTACGGCACAATGCCTCACAGACACCATGACCCTGTCCCCATCGGTCCATGGTGACAAACGTAAACCACAGTCATTCCGATCCACAGTTGTATAAGCACATACACACATATAACATGATGTAATTCCACTCACGCAGAAGTCCTCAGTCTCAGTGTACAACGTAAAACATGCATTTGAACCGCCCAACAGTGAAACACATGTTAAAACCAACACTTAGACAGTTCTGTCTTGAATCGCGTCGACCGAGGTCGACGCCATTCACGCCCCTCAGACAGGTTCATTTAAAAGTCAGATTATTCCTTGAAACGCGTCGTCATAGGGAGTCGTCCTTTAAAACGCGTCCAAGTCCACAGACGCCATTCACACCGAAATTCCAGATTTGTAGACCCTTAGTTGGGGTGATTTTCTGCCTAAATGGCGTCATGATGACCCGACGTCCTTCTGAAAGGCGTCGTCCATCCATGACGTCATTTAGCGCCAGAATCCCTAACTCTTGAAACTTCGAACATGGAGGTTTCTGCCCTAAAAGGCGTCGTACTGCCCTGACATCCTTCTGAAAGGCGTCGACCAGGCACGACGCCGTTTAGCGCCAGAAACCTGGTTCCCTGGTTCGAACCGAGGGTTTCTCCCTTAATCCCAAACACCCCGAAAAAGCCCCAAAACAAGAAGGGGAGGAAGAGGAATTCAACCACCACAAGCATGCTACGAATCCACGTTCACAAGCACAGCCATTCCCACAAGGAAACCCCCTAAACATGCTCAATCTAGCCCAAACACGTCATGTCACGCCAAGGAAAACATGAGCAACACATGCAAGGTTCGTCCCCCTATCGGTTCTTGAACTCCTCCAAGCTCCTCGCCGCCGACCCGCCGCACCGCAGACCACCGCCGATACCCTCGAGGACGCCGCCACTCCGCCGGGACATCGGCCGCCGTCCGGAGAATGGAACGCCGCGAAGGAGGTGGTGGAGGTAGAGGTGAGAGGTAAGGAGGCTATGGAGTGATGGAAGAGGAAGAAGAGGAAGGGAAGGGAGGAAGGAGGGCGGAGGGAGCGGAGAGGGACGAAGAGAGAGAGAGTGAAGACAAAAATGAGGGAAAGAAGGGGAGGCTCGCGGGGTCAATCTGAATCTAGGTAAAATGCGTCGATCGAGGCAGACGCCAATCAGTCTGACAGGACGGCTGTACTGACAGCGCTCTGAAACGCGTCACTCACCGCGGACGCCGTTCAGACGACAGGACAGGCCGTACTGACAACGCTCTGGCGCCGTACCCTGACATCACATATGTCGCAGTCTGAATCGCGTCGACCAACCTGGACGCCGTTCAGACAAAGTGACAGGGGCCGTACTCTCGCGGCCCGAAACCCGCCCACGTGGCGCACACGTGGCACAACAGAAAGCGGACCTAAATGGCGTCTACATAGATAGACGTCTTTTGAAAGACGTCGAGCAGTGCAGACGTCATTCAGTCAGAAATCTCAAGACCCCTCAGGGTCGAAACCAGGGGATCCGGCCCGAACCCGACCCGAATACTGAACCCGAAATCTCAGTCCTTACAGTGGATCTGCTACATTGTCGACAGATGGAACTCTTTCCATTACTACATCTCCTCTGGATAAGATGAAAGCGCCTCAGAATATCTTTCGATTTCTGATGAGACCACGGCTCTTTCACTTGTGCAATAGTCCCATTGTTGTCGCACAACAGCGGAACATGATCAAGGATATAGGGAACTATGTCAAGGTCGGTGATGAACTTCTTCAATCACACTACTTCCTTGAAAGCTTCAGCTGCAGTGATGTGCTCAGCTTTAGTCGTCGAATATGTAGTGGTTACTTGCTTGGAACTATTCCAGCACACTACGCCTCCGTTCAAAGTAAACACAAATCCAAATGTAGATTTGCTATCATCTGGATCTGACTGGAAACTCAAGTCAGTAAAGTCTTGCAGTTTCAAGTCACCTCCTCCATAGACAAGAAACATATCCTTAGTTCTTCTCAAGTACTTAAGAATACATTTCATTGCCTACCAGTGCTCTTCGCCTGGATCAGCCTGAAATCTGCTCGTAACACTTAGAGCAAATACACCATCAGGCCGTGTACATAGCATGGCATACGTGATAGATCCTATGGCAGAGGCATAGGGTATTCTATCCATGAATGCCCTCTCATCAGCAGTCTTAGGAGAAGTCCACATCGGGTCCGTCGGTGCGACACCGCAAGCCGCGCAAGTGCCCGGCCTCTAGCGAAGTCCACGCGATCCTCCTCGCGATGGATATCCTCACGTTCCTCGTTCTTCGCAGCCCACGAAACCTCCGCGGGTCGCCGCAACGATCGCTGCAACGCGCGGACGATTTCCCGTCGAACAGGATTCGGAGAAGCGGCGGAGCAGATCTGGATCTATCTGGACGCCAGAGAGAGAGAGAAACAGAGGAGGGGCGGCTAGGGTTAGCAGCAGCTTGGCCTGCTCAGTCCGTTCGCTATGTTTTATACTAACCGCACGATTTTTCATAAAAACCCCCGGTTTGTATAAAACCCACTTATTTATCCATCGCCTTGAGAATCATTTGCGTGTGACCCTCTAGGCCCAAGTACCAGTCCAGTTAATGGCCCAACAAGCCCAGTGACTCCTCACTGGCTTTATTAATCAATTAATAATCCTTTATTAATTAATTAATCAATCGAATTGATGTCGCACATCGAATTCGACCGGGCCTCCGATCACGTTGGGTGTCAAGCAACACCGCATGAACCCGGAAGGTATTGGGGTTAAGTAACCCACTCTTGGAACCTTTCCGCCAACAGTTACCGTGTGGATATAATCCTTCATTCGTACAATGCTCTCGAGTCAACTCAGGGTATGGCGAGCTGTTAAACCCTAACCGGTCGACTCACTTGGATTGGATGCCGCTGATGAATATCGGAAAACTCCTTTCCCGATATTATTGTCCGCCCTGGCCAGGGACTTCCGCGCATCCTTCCTAGAGCATTCTCTCTCTAAGTACCGAGAGTGAATGATTCCTTATTGATACACAATTCCCTTCGACGGTATTCCGCTGTACCCAATCCTTGGCGTATTAGAATCTCGTGGCTAGAGATTCGTAAACCAACGTCAAAGCACAGAAGTCCACCGACAAGGTGTCCTTGGTGTCTCAGGTCCGAGGACCATCCACGCAACTGCGACAATAGAATCAAGCTGGTTGATAGTGAGGTACAATACGATCCAACGATTCAGTCGGATCAGTTCAGTGAACTCATTCTCCGATGAGTACCTACAGATTCGCTTTAGTGTCTCCACACAAGTGACTTATGAGATCAGTCACCCTCATCATATGAGTAGGAGTAATCTGTACTAGTCTAACCGGATATCCGATGTCCTTCTCAGATATCCTCCGACTAGGAACGATTAAGAATATGTATGTTGATCGTTTCGAATTGTGCGTCGTTAAACACTCATGAAAACGTTCAATCTAAATTTATCCGGCTCACTCACATCAAATTTTGGAAATTAATAGCGATGAGTCCGAGTCGATCCACAGGGAGTTAAGATTTTAATTTCGAAAATCTTAGATTTTAATTATCTAGAAAAATTGGGAATTTGAATTGATTAATTAACTATCTAATTAAATTAAACTAAATTTACAAATTAAACTAACCTAATTTTTTTAAAGAAACACAAATATAACTATATTTAAAATTGAAAAGAGAGATTAACAACATGTTGAAAAAAATAACAAAACTTCTAATTTAAACTAATTGAATTTTATGCAACAAGAAATAATTAAACGCTAACAACTTAATTAACTAAACTAAAAGAAACTAAAGCAAATTAACAGATTATGCAGCGGCTCTAGTGGAATTAGGAAGCTCAGAGGGCACAGGCGCATTAGACCAAGTCCAACAGCAGTGTAAGGCACAACACAGCAGCAGGGGAGAGTCTCCGGCGCATTGGTCCATGTGTTGGGAGGCTCTGGCACAGTAGTCCGGTGCTGGAATAGCAGGCTACGTGGAGTGCTTCAACCGGCTATGCGCATGCATGCACTGGAAGAGCTTGGAGAAGGCCAGCTGCTGCATGTGTTGGGGAAGCAGGTTGCTTGGCCGGCTGGTTCGTGCAGCTTGGAGTGTTGTCGTGGAGGAGCTGCGGTGTGCTTGCTGCTGTGCACTGGAGGAAGGAAGAAGCTGGGACGGCTGGCTCGTGCAGGGTTTACACGTGGAGAGGCTTGGAGCTCCTGGAGGGTGCGGTTGCTGCTTGAGTCTTCACCGGGCATGCATGGTAGCGCGCTCCAGGAGTTGCAGCTAGAAGCTCTGCCGCGTGGAGGATATCCTTGCCGGCTGCCAACCGGAGGATAGGAGGAGGCCGCTGAAGCGTGTGGGAGCTGGTGGTGCAGCTTGGAGTGCGGCGCGTGGAGGGCGGCTTCAGGCTCCGCCGGACGTGCCTGGACGTGCAGCGGGATAGGCGTGCATGCATGCACGGTGCCGCGTAGGAGGGGGCCAACTTCAGGCGCCGTGAACGCCTAGCTTCATGCAGTGCACAGGCACGGCACCGCGTGGTAGACGGGACGTTGGGGAGGCCCGCTGGAGTGCGGGGAGCAACCTGGCAGAGCGTTGGGCTGCGCGGTGGAGCGGGCCGGCAAGAGAGAGAAGAGAGAGAGAGAGAGAGGTGTTGAAGGAGAGGAAATAAAAGAGAGAGAAGGAGGAGCTGTCGGGAGGAAGAGAGGAGAAGAGGAGAAGAAAAGGAGAGAAAACCGAGAGAGGGAGGCAGAGAAGTTGGAAAAGAAGAAGAAGAGAGGGATAACTGGGGAGAGGGAGAGCCGGAGAGGAGTTGGAAAAGAAGAAGAAGAGGAGGATAACTGGGGAGAGGGAGAGTGCGGCAGGAACTTGTGTGTGGGAGAGAGGGAAAGAAAGAGAGGGAAAAAGGAAACTGGAGAAGGAAGATGATTCGGAATTGGACAAGGAATTTCTAAAAAGAGAGAGAAGATTTTTAAAATAAAGAAAGGAAGAGATGTGATTGGGAAATTGGAGAGAAGGCAGGAAATAGAGGGTTTTGGGAAACTCCAGAGAAGGAAGGAATCAAATTGCATTTTTACCCCTGTTTTAGTTGAAATCCGAACACTAGACCTCCCCCAAATTTTCGGAAACTCCACTAGCTGCACTGCATCATCAGCATGTCCTGTTCACATAAAATAAATATAAATTAGCGCATTATCATAAAAATATCATCATATTTATTTATTTCGTCTCGGTTTTGTCGAAAAACCGCAAATGCGCTATACTCCTTTAATCACATGAAATGACGATGTTTTTAAGTCAGAATTTTATGAAATTGGTACCGTTGGACTTGTTACACAATTATCTATCATTTCATGCTATTTTGCAGATAAAAACATGAGTATGATGCATATGATTGCCCTTAAATGATCAATTTAACACTTTATCACACTTCCCAACTTACTCATTGCTAGTCCCTTAGCAATGCAAATAAAGAAAAGTTAGGACAAACAATGAATTATCATGCTTCATTTGTAGTATCTTTCACAATCAATTTAAGTGGTAGCCGATTGGTTAATCTAAAAGTTTTTTTATATCCCACAATATTTTGATTCAGACAGGTGATTGTGCATGAAATTTGACACACTTCGAATTCGTTTCCGACCTTTCTGGTATATTCTTGCCTTTACTACCCTTTAGATAAGACTACCTGGGGAGGAGAAGAGAATAAAAGATTTCCCGATTAGTCAGTGAGGACCATTTTTCAGTTCCCGTCCCAACTCAGCACTTTTCACGACTTGGCCATATTTTTGGTACGATGGACTTTTTAGCGTGGCATTTTTTCATTTTATTGTACTTTTGCTTTTGAGAGTGCGTACTTTTTTCCACTCTCTTTGAATTGCCTGAGGGGAGGTGCGTACTTTTTGCCACCTACCTTCCTTTAGCTCTTTTAACGCCTTCTATTACCTTTAGTGTTTACAGCTGTCCATTTTAAATGACCGCCTCTTTTAGAGTGCTGAGTGGGACAGTCCTCTATTACGGATCCTACACATTCCTTTCGTTCAACCCAAAAGAAAAATTAGAATAAGTAGTCTTATCCGTGAGGTTAATTCTAACAATTCTATATTTTTAAGATCTTTCATTTATTTTAAGTTGCCGTGTGTGTGTGAAAATCATCCTACCGTAGATTTTTGTAAAGTGGGATATTTAAACTTTAAAGGCTCTTTAACCAATGTGACTAATAGAAAATTGATTTGTTTAAGATTTACTTAATGAAACATGATTTTCATGCAATTTTCCTAGGATGTGAAAAGAAGTTTTTGAAAAAATTTGACCATTTTTCAATAAAAAATATCAATTTTCTTCAAAAGATTTTCAATAAATTCATATCAAATTGATTGCTTCTCCCCCCAACTTGATTGACATTGTCCTCAATGGCATACAAGATATAAAAAAAACATGTCAGCCAAAAGAGAATTTGTGAAGGAGCGAAACAACCTGTAATGAAGAGGATGCGACATTCCCACGGCGATTGCTGCTCAGGGTCCTAAAAGGAAAAGAAATACAAAAACTGAAGTAAAATATTGGGTTGCCTCCCAACAAGCGCTAAGTTTATCGTCTTCAGCTAGACAGCAGTTCAGTTATTGTGGATCACTCAGTTCTATGGATTCAGATGATGTATTTTGCAGATTTTCAATGAATGGTTTCAACCGTTGACCATTAACAGTGAAAGTGTTCCCACTCTTGGGATTCAGAATTTTAACGGCTCCATGATCGAAGGCTTTAACGACCACGAAGGGTCCATCCCATCTGGATTTCAGTTTTCCAGGAAATAGGCGAAGCCTAGAATTAAATAGCCAAACTTTCTGATTTGGAAGAAAGGATTTTCTCACAATATGTTTATCATGAAAAGCTTTAGTTTTGGCTTTATAGATCTTTGAATTTTCATAGGCCTCGTTGCGCAACTCTTCCAGCTCACTCAGTTGTAAGGTTCGGTGGGAACCAGCTTGGGCTAGGTCCAGATTGACTTGTTTGATGGCCTAATAAGCCCTATGTTCCAATTCCACCGGAAGGTGGCACGCTTTTCCAAAAACCAAGCGATAAGGAGACATGCCAATAGGAGTTTTGTAAGCGGTCCGATAAGCCCATAAAGCATCATCCAATCTTTCAGACCAATCTTTTCTATTGGACCTAACGGACTTTTGCAGAATATTCTTAATCTCTCTATTGGAAACTTCCACTTGACCACTGGTTTGGGGATGATAAGGGGTAGCTACTTTGTGATTAATCCCATATTTCTTAAGCAAAGTCCGAAATTGGTAATTCGTGAAATGCGTTCCCCCATCACTTATGATAGCTTTAGGCCACCCGAACCGAGAAAAGGTATTCTTCTGAACGAATTTAATGACCACTTTATGATCATTGGTTCGGGTGGCTACTACTTCAATCCATTTTGAGACATAATCCACCGCTACCAGAATATATGTATGTCCAAAAGAGGGTGTAAAAGGTCCCATAAAGTCAATTCCCCAAACATCAAAGATTTCAACCACTAAGATTGGGTTGAGTGGCATCATATCCCTTTTCGCCATATTTCCTACGGCCTGACATCGGAGGCACGTTTTGCTAAATTCATGGGCATCTTTGAAAAGTGTGGGCCAGTAAAAACCACTTTGCAGGACCTTGGCTGCAGTTTTCTTTCCTGAGAAATGGCCCCACAAGCTAGATTATGACAGAAGTTGAGAACACTCTGTTGTTCTTCTTCAGGAACACATCGCCTAATGATTTGATCATGACAAAATTTGAATAATTCAGGATCCTCCCAGAAATAATATTTTTCCTGAGAAAAGAATTTGTCCTTTTCACTTTTAGTCCATCCTTCCGGAAGCTGATTAGTCACCTTGTTATTGACAATATGAGCATACCAAGGTGCAACAGTGTGAGAAATGGTCAGTAGATGCTCATCAGGAAAGGAATCAGTGATTGGTGTACTTTCAGAGATCGAAATTCGGGATAGGTGGTCAGCTACCACATTCTCAGATACCTTCTTATCCCGAATTTCCAAATCAAATTCCTGAAGGAGTAAGATCCATCTAATAAGTCTAGGCTTTGCATCCTTCTTGGTCAACAGGTATTTTAGAGCTGAGTGATCAGAATAGATTATGACTTTTGCCCCTAAAAGATAAGATCTGAATTTTTCTAGGGCAAAAACCACAGCCAATAATTCCTTTTCTGTGGTGGTATAATTCATTTGAGCATCGGCAAGGGTGCGACTTGCATGATATATCACCACGGGACACTTGTTGATTCTTTGTCCCAAAACCGCATCGATAGCATAGTCCGAGGCATCACACATGATTTCGAAGGGTAAAGACCAATCTGGCGATTGAAGAATCGGGGCTTTGGTCAAAGATTCCTTTAGAGAATTGAATGCCTTGATGCAAGATTCATCCATTTGGAAAGGAGCGTCTTTAGCTAGGAGAAGAGTTAGAGGCCGGGCAATTTGAGAGAAATTGTGGATAAACCGGCGATAGAAACCGGCATGGCCAAGGAATGAACGGATCTGTCTGACTGAGGTGGGCGGAGGGAGATTGGATATGAGATCGATCTTAGCTTTATCTACCTCTATCCCCCTTTCAGACACAATGTGGCCTAGAACAATGCCCTCTTGAACCATCAGGTTGGTGTCTATACATCTTGCTAGCACCTTTTTAAGATTTTCTAAGCAATTTTCAAAAGAATCCCCGAAGATTGAGAACTCATCCATGAAAACTTCGAGGAATTCTCCCACCATATCGGAGAATGTAGCCATCATGCACCGTTGAAATGTGGCTGGTGCGTTGCATAATCCAAGTGGCATCCTCCTAAAAGCAAACGTGCCATAAAGGCACGTGAAGGTGGTCTTTTCTTGATCTTCTGGGTAAATAGCCACTTGATTGTACTCGGAGTATCCATCTAAGAAGCAAAAGTACTTCTGGCCCGATAACTTTTCTAGAATCTGATCCATGAATGGGAGTGGAAAGTGATCCTTCTTAGTCATTAGATTCAGCTTTCGGTAATCAATGCACACTCTCCAGCCCGTGGTGAGCCTAGTGGGTACCTCTTCTCCATGATCATTCTTGATAACTGTTAATCCAGATTTCTTGGGTACCACTTGGGTTGGGCTGACCCATTTACTGTCTGATATGGGGTAAATGATACCCACATCCAGCCATTTCACAACTTCCTTCTTCACCACTTCTTTCATATTGGGATTAAGCCGCCTTTGCATCTCCCGACGGGGCTTAGAATTCTCTTCCATATAGATGTGATGAATGCAAATGGACGGGCTAATTCCCTTTAAATCTGCCACCGACCATCTAATGGCACCCTTATGGTCTTTGAGGACCTCGGTTAATTAGGCCTCCTGCGGCGATGTGAGATTTGCCGCAATGATGACCGAGAGAGTTTGGTCCGGGCCCAAATAGATATACTTGAGAGACTCAGGTAATGGTTTGAGTTCAAGCTCAGGAGGGTCCTCTAAAGATGGCAAAGCGGGATTAGACTGCAGGGCTGGTAAAGGTTCAGCCTTGGGCCAAGATGTTAATGGGCCAGGAGAGTCCTTTAAAGTGTTGGCTTCTTTCAAAAGGTCATAGGTGGACATCTCATTTTCTTCAACCACATTATCCAAGACATCAATAGTATGACATTCTTTTTCATGATCTGGGTATTGAGATGCTTTGAAGACATTAATCTGGACCTTTTGACCCCCAAATGAAATGTCCATTATGCCAGTTTCACAATTTATATTAGCTTTGGTAGTGGCTAAGAATGGACGACCTAAGATGATCGGGGTGTGAATGAGTTCCTCAGGTAATGCCATATCCAGAATATGAAAATCCACGGGAAAATAACAATCATGAACTTTCACAATCACATCCTTAATTAATCTCTGTGGAGTTTTCATAGACCTATCAGCCAACTGCAAGATGATGGGCGTGGGCTTTAATTCTCCAATATCAAATTTCTCATAAATGGCTGTTGGCAATAGATTTACACTCGCACCTAGATCCAATAAAGCTCTATCAAATGTAACTCCAGCTAAGTCACATGAAATTAGAGGTGCTCCAGGATCCTTTAACTTCTTGGGTAAATGATTCATCACAATTGCACTAACATCCTCAGAAAGCCGAACCTTTTCGGGTGCCATTCTAGATTCTCTTCGTGGAGTACATAATTCCTTGAGAAACTTAGCATAAGCTGGCACATGCTTGATGTCATCGAGAAGTGGAATATTAATTTGGACTTGTTTGAACAAATCCAACAACTCCTCATTCTGGGCCAGTTTCTTCCTGGTATTGGGCTTAGCTAACAAGGCATTAGGAAATGGCACCCTAGGTTTATAAGAACTTGGGCCTTCATCAATCTTCCCTTTTCCTTTCAGATCTTCCTCCAACTTCTCTATGTTGGGTTCATCTTCACTCTCACTTTCAATTTCCTGAGGCCCATCAGTGGAACCTTTGGCTAATTCTCCATCTGCATGTGGTTTTTCTAAACTTCCCCCACTCCCAAGGGCAGAAATGGCTTTAGCATTCTCAAATTGCGGCCCTTTAGGTTGTGGTACCGGGCCAGGCTGAGGTAAAAGACCCGATTGCTGCGAAAAACCCGGAGGTTGATTCCTTGGATTGGCAATGGGTTGACTAGGAAGTTGACCAACTTCTCTTCTCATCGTAGCCTCAGCTAGTTGGCCCATTTGACTTTCCAACTTAGCAATGGATTGTTGCTGGGTCAAAATCAGTTGTTGGAGTTGAGTGAATTTGTCAAAAAAGTTGGGCTGAGGAGGTTGTGGATAAGTGGGTGGAGGATGGTATTGGGTTGGCTGTCTAGATTGGAATGAATGATAGTGGGCCGGTTGACCTGATTGGAATGATTGATAAGGGACCAGTTGGCCTGATGGATACTGGGCCGGTTGAGAAAACTGGGCTTGAGATCCCCTAGCCTGAACATTTCCATAGAAATTAGATTGCTGTTGGAATGAATTCTGTGGCTTTTGGGCTTGATGCATGGGAGAATTGGACATTGGTAGTGGGGCCTGCTGATTCTTCCAAGAGAAATTAGGGTGGTTTCTCCAGCCAGGATTGTAAGTATTTGAGAATGGGTCATTATTGGGCCTGGAGAATCCTTGGGCAGCCTGAACTTGTTCTTGAATGAATGGTGGAAGTTGGGCCGCAGTTGGGCATTCGTTCACTTGATGGGTTGGGCTTGCGCATAAGACACAAATATCATGATTGGCAGAAGATGGGCCTTCATATGGACTAGATTGTGTTGGGTAAGTAGGCTCTTGCTTGTTTAAGGCCAAGAGTTGGTCTAGTTTCTGGGCCAAGATGTCTACCTTATCTAATTTCTGATTAATCAGATTTATGTCCATTCTGGATTCGGGCTCTCCGCGGGCCTTAAGTTCATACATTCCAGTCCGTTTAGATGGTGTGAGTGCTTTAAAATGCTCGTGTGATTAACATGAAAAATCTATGTTGTTTAGTGTAAACTAACCTATTAAAAATAGCAACTAAGTGCAGTGATCGTCAGAAACTTTTGACTTAAAAAGTTTCAAAAGAAGTATGATCGCCTACCTGTTTGAACGCGGAAGATGTTGAGTCCTTGATTCCCCTCCTTCAGCCGGCTGAAAAAAGAGAGCCCTTTCTTTGTTCTTTTGTTCTTGCTGTTGAGTTTGAAGTTAAGAAGTTGAGGATCGTCTAGAAGTCCTTCTGGCTTTGTGCTTGATTTTCCCTTTTGATTCTCCAGTTGTTGTTGAGTGCAGTAGAGACAGAGAAACAGGAAATGAAGAAATACTGATGAGAATTTAAGTGGAAGCAGTATCTATTCTAATCATGATTTTAAGCATATAATTGAACAGCAAACTTACTTGTTTAAATGGTTTTTTTGAAACCCCTTAAATCAAATAGGTTTTGAAAGATGATGCTGTGGTGTGTGTTGCATGAAATGAATGTTGAAGAATGAAATATTAATGAAGATGTAGAATAAAATGCAGAAATGAAACACTTATACCCAATTGGTTGAAGCCTTGAAAGGATGAAGATTCTTGAAAGGACGCCGACTTCTGGAAATGACAGCGCTCCGGCGTTCCGACGTTGTTGCTTTGATCTTCAACTCGCTATAATAACGCTCTCTCTTTTCTCAATAGGGCTCAACATTTTTACTCTTCAAGATGTAAGGTATTTATAGACCTTTTCTGCGTTCACGATTAACTGACAGATAAATACATATTAATTCATCTTTATCTGTAATTATCTAAAATACGTCCACCTTGGATGACGCCTTTCAAATTAATTAAGATAAGGATAAATATCCGGGAAACTTATCTTTATCTTTATTTGCGAAAACGCGTTTACATGTGTAGACGTCTTTTACACTAATTAAGATAAGGATAAACATCCGGAAGAGAAGTAGAAATAGCCTAGGAAACCTAAAACGCGTCAAGCCTCACAGACGCCTTTTAGCTAATTAATCAACTGATTAAAATTCAAATTTCAATGTTAAAATAAGAATAAACTCTAAATGGCGTCCACACAGGTTGACGTCTTTTAGAATTCTAAATCGCGTCCACACAGGTTGACACTTTTTAGAATTCTGCATATTTTAACTGAAATTTGAGCTAAAATCAATTTAATTGATTAACTTAAACATGTCTGTTAAACCCGACACTTAAAAAGATCAATAAAAATTAATCAAGGATTAAATATCAAACCATTATGAGGCATTATTATATGATATAAAATTTACTCAAAATGACGTCAAAATTAGCGTGTCTACAGCTGCCTCACCTTGGCATCGTCTTTGCAAGGGAGTGAAATGGAATGGAATGTACTGAAAAGGTGATGCCAAGGTGTGATGAGACACGCTATTAACATCACATGATTGGAATTTTTCTCGAAATTATCAATGAAGATAGCTCAAGGAAATCAATGGAATCAATCATGTCTGGATGAGGTAGACAAGGAAATAAAATAAAGTCGATCAACCTCCTCGGAGTGGGAAGTACCCCAGGTCATAGACACTGCAGGTTTCATCATGGGGAGCGTTTGCCAGCCAATGTGGACGTGCTGCAGCCATGATGGATCTTAAAAGAAAACAAGAAATATTGGATAAAGAGTTCAAGAAAGGATAGAATTCCAATGATATCTTCAAGTCAATCTCAAAGATAATCAAGATACTCAATTCAGAATGGAATATTTCATATCATGTTTGAATTTATTTGATTAATGGTCTGAAACTTAATCAATAATTAATCCTTATCACAATGATTTCAAAGTCTTACATGATGCATGCTGGGCTAAAAGAAAAATATAAAGTCAAATAAAATATAAATTAATCAAGGATAATATTGTTAAATTGTCATTAATGAGTCAAGATACCAATTCTTGTAATCCAGTGCTAAGCCGAAGCTCGTTTATCCACGCACCGTTTCACAAAAATGGAACCATCATCCTCACTAATTAACAATCCAACGGCCTATCCGTGCGATTAAGAATCCTCTGGAATTATCACTGTTTTTGTTGAAGGGGAACTCAAATTCCAGTTTCATCAAAACCACAAGGTCTTTGATATGATCTAATAAATATTTAACATATAGTAATGCGAATGCACAATAATTACATGAAATGAATATAAGGGTAGAAATAACCGTCTTTTTAGCCACGGTCAGGACTTCACAAATTCCACAGTGAGATCTTCTTAATATTTCCTTGAATTTCTCAGGTTTTCTTGAATTTCCTGCAATCAAAATTCCTTAGTAACTTCAAACAAATATTCAAAAGGTTGAAACGCATCGTGTCGCGCATATGCCATTTAACATTGAAACGCGGCGGTGCTCCTCGACGCCTTTTACTCACAGAAACAGGTTTCTAGCTGTTCTCTATTCAAATTCCAACTCTACCAATGCCTTGTATCCTGTATATGACTTGAACAAACAGGTTAAGTATCTATTTAGGCTTAGCCCCTTGCCTGACCAAATAAATGGTCAATTAATTTTTCCTTCAATAAATGGTCAAGGGGCATAGCCTTTATTAACAAAGGTAATGAGAATAATCAGACTTAAGCAAAATGCAACATGCAAGCAGACAGATGCTCACTGAAAATAAAATGAATGAAACATACTAAATGCAACAAGCAGATGCTAATTGAAATATTTTTGTTGTTTTGAAATTTTCATTTTTGTTTGGGGTTTTGAAATATATGCTTTTTTTTTTGTATGTTTTTTTTTGGATTTTGACAGATGTATATTTTTCTGATTTTGACATATGTATTTTTTTTGGATTTTGACATATGTATTTTTTTTGGATTTTGACATATGTATATTTTTTTGATTTTGACATATGTATTTTTTTTGGATTTTGACATATGTATATTTTTTTGATTTTGACATATGTATTTTTTTTTTATTTTGATTTTTGACTAAAAGATCAGCATGGTACTTAGATCAAAAGATCATATTCATTTATGAACTTAATTTCCAAATCATTCTTCAACAATTTAACTTAAACCCATCGTGTTTGAATTTGTGTTTCCATTCGTGATCCCATTTGATGATTTGATCCTTAGTCAATTTAAGCCATTCTTTAAGTTTATAGTACATCTCTCTAGAAAGAAAGAAGAATAAGTTTAGAAAGCCCATGAGAAGGTTCCGGAGACTTAAAAAGATATTCCTTTCCTACCCTAGTATCCGTTGGGGTTCGGTCATTTTCTTTCCGGGGTATTTATCGACCTTGTGTTCCCTTTTGTTTCATTTCATGGCCTTGATGTAACGTTTGTAATGTAATGGCCTTTTGATTTGACATTTGAATTTTGCCTTTTCCTTTTGCTTTTCTATTCTTTTCTCTTTTTCGGGACGGATCTCCCCCATTTTTTTTATGACGGCCTCCTACTAAGATGGCGGGTATTCTTGGTAGTCTATTCTAAGCCTCGTTCCGACATCATGGGCCGAGTGTAAAACATAATTTTTGCTTTAAAAAGAATGATTTGTACTTTACACTTTTGGTCAAGCTTTTGATATTCTTTAGGACTTGGCATCTCTTGTTACTCACGAATCAAACGTGTCAGTGTGTGTAGTGATGGGTTTAAAGTTAAGTTATCCAGACTAACAAAGAAATTTGAGTTTATAAACTTTCTGATTCCACTGGTCTTTGTACCATACTGATCAACTTTTTAACGTAAGGGTAGTATTTCTTAAGATGTAAGCCATTCCAGGGATGATTTAGCTCTTCTCCTTCTGCATTAACAAGATGATAAGCATTACCAGGAAAAGCGTGTGATACAACATAAGGTCTTTCCCAGTTGGGTTGGAGCTTAGAACGCGGACCACCAGGTTTTACAAAAATCCTTTTGACGACCATTTCACCGACTTTGAACTTACGTTCAATGACTTTCTTTTGATAAAAACGTGTTAATCTATTTTGATAAACTTTTGCATGATTAGCAGCTGACCACCTTTTCTCGTCTAAAAGTTCCAATTGAGCAAGGAGTGCTGAACGATGTTCATCAATGGAAAATTCCTTATTCAATTGTACTCTTAATGATGGTATGAGGATCTCATATGGAACTACCGCCTCCATTCCAAATGTTAAGGAATAAGGAGTTTGTCCAGTAGGCGTGCGGATTGAAGTTCGGTAGGCCCATAGAGCCTCAATCAATTTTTCTGGCCAATCTGCGAACTTGTTAGATTTGCACGTCTTTTTGATAATTTTTATCAAAGTCTTATTTGTTGCCTCTGCTTGGCCATTGCCTTGCGGATAGTAAGGAGATGAATGATGCAATGCAATTTTATACCTGTTGCAGAGGTCCTTCAATTCTTGTGACACGAACTGTGGTCCGTTGTCGGTGACGATGGTGCTTGGAATTCCAAATCGGGTGATGATGTTCTTCATGATGAATTTGCAGACTGTTGATGCTTTGATCTCCACGTACGCTTCAGCTTCTGCCCACTTGGTGAAGTATTCCGTTGCCGTGAGAATGAAAGATTTTTGCTTGATGCCGGAATCGGGATTGCCAAGGGGTCCAATAATGTCGAAAGCCCACATGGAGAAAGGCCATGGGGAGGAAACAAGATGGAGTGAAGATGCAGGAGAATGAATTTTGTCGACGTGAAGTTGACACTTAGCACACCTACGGACATATCCTACGCAGTTTTCTTCCATGGTTGGCCAATAAAATCCTTGTCTAAGGATCTTCTTTGCTAGTATCTGTCCATTGACATGGCCACCACAAACTCCACTATGAGCTCCTTCCATGACCTTCCAAAGCTTATCTTCGTCTAGACATCTCAGAAGAACTCCATTAAAACCTCTTTTATACAATGCTCCCCCAACTAGGGTGTATCGTTGAGCAACTCTCCTGATAGCTCTCTACTCCTCAGTTGTAGCTTCCTCAGGATATGATTGATCTTCACAATATTTTGTAATTTCGTAATACCACGGCTTCTGTTCATCATCCATCTCTTCTAACAGCTCCATGAACATAATTTCTCTTTTCTCAATGATATCTCCGTCTCTGACTTTCTTCAGCAACTTCTCCTTAGTTCTAAGAAATGAAGGGTCTTTCACGGCGGGTGAAAGACGCCTATGAACTATGATTGATTCGGATTGTTTGCTGATTGGAAAATCAAGAGAAGATGCAAGTGAAGCTAGAGCGTCAGCTAAGATGTTTTGATTCCTAGGGACATGGACAAAGATCAATTTCGTGAAAAGCTTTGAATATGCAGAAGTAAGTTCTTGATAAGGCTTGAGCTTGGGATCGAGAGTTCGATACTTGGTCAGCACTTGGCGAAGAATCAGTTGGCTATCACCCACAATCCTGAGTTTGGTGGCACCATGGAAATGAGCAGCCTCGAGACCAGCAAGGAGTGCCTCGTATTCAGCTATATTGTTTGTGACTGGAAAATCAAGCTGAAAGGCTTGTGGAATGGTGACACCTTCAGGTGATAACAGAACAATACCGATCCCTTTTCCATGAGAATTCAGAGCTCCGTCAAAATGCAGAGTCCACATATCATCTCTGATTTGATTTACGGACATCAGTTCCTCATCCGGAAACTCTGATCGGACTGGATCAAATCTAGGAAGGGGATGATGAGCGAGATGTTCTGCTATGGCATAGCCCTTGATCGCTTTCTGCTGAATATAAATGATATCGAATTGAGATAGAAAGCTTTGCCATCGCGCTAACCTATCAGTAATGACAGATTTCTCCAGAAGGAATTTGATCGGATTCATCCTAGCGATGAGATGGACTTCATGGGCCAGAAAATAATGCTTTAATTTCTGCACAACCCAAACCAATGCTGCACATGTTTTCTCCATCGCCGTGTATCTCTGTTCAGCGGGGTTGAGAAATTTGGAGAGATAATAGGCTGCTCTCTCTCTTCCTTCTTCATCCTCTTGTGCTAGGACAGCCCCCACAGCATCATCCAAGACTGAAATGTAAAGTATCAATGGTTTGCCTGGAGATGGTGGTCTCAAAACAGGTGGACTTGCTAAATAGTTCTTTAATCCATCGAATGCCTCCTGACACTTATCGTCCCAATCGAATTTGACTCCCGACTTGGTAAGCTCGTAAAACGGCTTACACCTTTGTGAGTGCTGGGAGACAAAGCGGCGAATAAATTGTAACCTCCCGATTAATCCTCTTAACTCCTTCAAGTTTTTGGGAGGTGGCATTTCTCTAATAGCCTTCGCCTTATTGGGATCGATCTCAATTCCCCATTTGCTGACGATAAATCCAAGCAATTTTCCTGAAGATACCCCGAATACACATTTCTTGGGGTTCATCTTTAACTGATATTCTCTTGATCTCTCGAATACCCCTGCCAAAACTTTGGCGTGCTCAGCCTTTGTTTTCGATTTAACCAACAAGTCATCCACATACACTTCCAAATCTATGTGCATCATGTCATGAAATATTGCCATCATAGCCCTCTGATAAGTGGCTCCAGCATTCTTTAACCCAAATGGCATGACGACATAACAGTATGTTCCCCAAAGTGTAGTGAATGACGTTTTCTCTTGATCTTCTTCTGCCAGCTTAATCTGATTGTATCCTGAAAATCCGTCCATAAACGATAAGGTCTAATAAATTTGGCTTTATGTAGTTTGTCGACCTCTTCCTTCATCTTTAGAGCCATTTGTGGGTGGAATCGCCTTAATTTCTGCTTGACAGGGCTAGCTCCATCCTTTAACGTCAATCTGTGTTCAACTAAAGATGAGTCTAACCCCGGCATATCTTCATAACTCCAGGCGAAAGTGTCCTTATAGCCCTTAAGTACTTGTACCATTGCCTTCTCATCCTCTGTAGAAAGATTTTTGCTGACGAGGACAACCTTAGGTTCGTCTTCAGTCCCTAAATTGATTTCTTTGGTGGGCTCTTCTACGGCAGCTGAGGGTTCATCGAATCTTTTCACTCCACTGGCATATGCCTCAGCTGCGTCCTCATCATCTTCCTCATTTTCAATAATGGGGTCTTTTTCATGCACTAATTCATATACCCCGTACCCATCATTGACTGACTCATCGTCCATACAATCTTCTGGCATCTGAATTGGATTTTCTAAAAACTGAGGGATTAAAGAACAGGAAAAGCATTTATCAGCCAAGTCCTGGAGGTATCTATCTGGAATTCGCCTACCCTTAGGCTTTCTAGACTTCCTAACTTGACTAACCTGCTTAAAACTAGACTGCCTAATTTCACTAAACTCTCTATTATAACCTAATGAAGATGAAGTAGGATGGAAATCCTGGGATACAAGTGGAAATACAGGGGAATCCTCCCAAGGGGAGGGACAGAGTAGATCTAGGAGAGAATCTTGACCGAAGGACCCGCGCGACGGGGTGCAATCGGACAAGTAAGATGTTTCCTCGATAAAGATTTGAGAAGAATTTGTTGTAAAATTGGCGTTTTTTTTTTTGGGTATCAGAGGAATTAAACATGAAGCAGGAGTGAATACAAATAGAAGGAGGATCAGATGGAGGAAGTGGCACCAAGGCTAGAGGATTAGGAGGATCATATAGTAATATGTCCCAGATCAAATCATACAACCTCTCTAGATCAAGAGGAGGTTGTGGAATAAGGTTCCGAGGGGACAGAGTAATCGTAACGGGCGGAGCCCGTGGAATATCTTCAATAATGACCCGCGACCAAGTCGGGGTCAAGAGCAGTGTACGAAATAGAGTATGGAGCATGAAGACATGTGAAGGATATGTCCCTCTCCAGAGCAAATCTGTAGTGTAACCAGCTTCATAGGGGTCATCTGGCTCCCCTTTGTCGGTCTCTTCCGACAACAGTATCCGCTTGTCAAATATGGCACCAGGGCTTTCAATCAGCTCATCAATCTGCGGCGGCCACTTAGGTTCTGCAGGATCTAGGAATAGTCTGTTTAATGCAATATAAAGGTCCCTCAGGTCGAACCACCTGTACCATTCGCATTCAGGATCATGAAATTTTCTCCTTTTCACAGGTCGCAGAGCCTCCAAGGACTGGTACGTAAGTAGTTCTGAGCAATGCCTGGCCAAGTCCCTCCCGTATATGTCATGGAAGTCAAAACACGAAGTAATGACCACCGTGTTGTCGTAGCTAAGTATGGGCCCTTTCACAAAGTGTGTACACAGGGTCCATGTTAAGGGATCTCGGCCTTCTTTGGGTGGTGTAGACATTGCCTCCCAGATTTTCGGACCTTCTTCGATCTCTGCTTGCTGAACCAGATCTTGTTTCAGTCTTCTTGGCCTGTAGCCTAGACCACTTCCAGGTGCTGCTCGATGATTTTTAACAGGAGTGGTCCTGCCTTGCCACTGTGTGCCCAGACCTCTCCCGGGCTGATAGCTGTTCTTCATCATAATTCTCCATCCTGGGGTACTCATGCACTTCCCCCTTTTTATAGCATCTAATGGGTATGGAGAAATAGTGGCGGCTTTTAAAGGATCAGCCACTGGACAGTAGACCTGTAATACCGACAGAAAAGGTTGTCGGCTAGGTAAAACAGCAGATTTAATATTCAAGGTACGAGCAACAGCAAGGATCGGCATGCTCGTCACTTTAATAATTCGTCCTTTGAAAGGGAATTTGAGGCATTGGTGATTCCTAGAGGGAATCGCCTCAAGAGTTTTGATATAAGGACGACCCAAAATGGCATTTATAGAAGGGTCGATTTCCAGGATGTGAAATTCGACCTTTGCATGACTTACGGGGCCCAGCTCCACCTTCAAATAGACCATTCCCAGAGGGGAACGGGTAGAGTTGTCATATGCCGTCACTGAGATGGGGCTGGGCAGCCATTTTTCTTTGGGCACACCGCACAGCTCTAGGGTCTTCGGAGGTAAAACATTGATCGAAGCCCCTGTGTCTACCAGGCATGCATCCAGGGCCTTCTTACAGATGTTGACCATGATGCTCAGAGCCATGCTTCTGGCTGCCGGCGGTGCTAGTTCCGATGTATGAAATGTAATGGAGGGCTGATCCCCCTGAGGAACTAGTAGTGCTGCAATTTTCTCTACCGGCACGTCCTCATTAACTATCACCTTCTGTAGATATTCCATTAAGGCTTCTTGGTGAATCTTGGACCTTTTGATCAATTCGAGTATAGTGATCCGTGCCGGTGTCCGATCCAGGTGTTTCAACAAGTCATATTGAGTGCCTGGTGCACTCTCTTCATTATGGGCTTCCTCAGTCGGCTGTGATGGGCCGTCTCTAACTGTGGACTGAGGAAAGACTTTGTTGAAAATCCTTCCACTCCGGAGCGCGTGTTCCTCGACCGTGGAGGATCCGGGTGACACTTTAAGTACCGCAGGGTTGGATGGTGCGGATGATGTAGAGGGTTGGTATGTAGGTGATGGCGTAGGGCTAGGTGGTGATGGCGCGGTGCGAATTAAAGGCCTAGAGGGTTGGATGGTGGATGAGTAAGTGGTTGGTGAAGTGGGGAATGGTACGCGTAATAGCGGTCTGGATGGTAAGGGGGTATCTGAATAGGTGGTGGTGGTAGAGGGTGAAGTAGGAAATGGTACGCGTAATAGCGGTCTGGATGGTAGAAAGGGCGCGTGATTGGTTTGCGGAGGGTTATATGATGGAGGCGTAGGAGTGCGGGGCGTGATGGGCTGAGGAAGGTGGGTAGTGGTAATGGGTTATTGGGTGCGGGTGAGTGATATGTGGGTGTGGGTAGAGGGGTGATGGTAATGGGTTGCGGCCTAGGTATGTGGATGGTGCGGCGTGGTGGTCGTTCTGCGGTACTTTGAACGTGACCTGTTGAACAAAGAGAGGAAGAGTCCTCTACTCTCCACTGTTGCCCACGACCAGCCTCAGACTGGCTGTTCGTCAGAATGGGAGCAACTTGGTTTTGGTTCTGGTGCTCCGGGAGTGGATTCTGCACTATGCCCATATTGGGTGGCGCTGCTGCTTGTGCTGGTGGTCTTGCTTGCTGCTGCTGCTGCTGTGGTCTTCTCGCCTTAAGGGCTGATATGTACTTTTTCATCTCCTCCCAGTCTATGCCGCCCTGCTCATTGAGATCATGAATATAATCTCTGAACTGGAAGCAGGTGTCAATGGTATGCCCAGGTTGCCTATGAAAGTAGCAATACCTGGACGTATCGGCATTTTGAGGCCAAACGGCCTTTTCCCTTGGCAAAACTAAGGCATTAGCTGCCATTAAAGCACTGAAGATATCTGCCAAGGATTCTGGGAGGGCCGGGTATTCTGCCCTCTTAGGGCCTGGAGGTCTTCTCTGTTGGTTGTAGTCACCAGGAGGAGGGACATTATGGTACGCCGGCGGTGCGCGCGGCTGATATTGTAGCTGTTGCTGTTGCTGATATTGCTGCTGTTGGGGCTGGTACTGCTGTTGCCGTTGCGGCGGTTGCTGTTGCTGGTTATGATTCGGCTGCTGGGGCCGCTGATACTGCTGTTGATAATGGGGGTTCTGCTGCTGCCTATACCCTTGTTGGTTCTGGTTCGGCTGTTGTAGCGGTTGCTGTTGTTGGTTCTGGTTCGGCTGCTGGGGCCGCTGATACTGTTGCTGATAATGGGGGTTCTGCTGCTGCCTGTACCCCTGCTGGTTTGGCTGCGGTGGCCTCTGGTACTGCTGCTGGTTCCTCACGAACTGGGGAGAGTTATTATTCATGCTACTGACTTGCTCGTGAGAGAGCGTGCCCTCAGTAGTCGGACCTGTGCTAGGAGAGTTTGGCACTGCAGGCTTCCGAGGTGGAGGCCTGCTAGGTCTGTGAGGATCAAAGACGCTAGAGAACGTAGCGTCCTTGAAGGCATTTTGGCAGTACCGTGCTCTTTCATAGAGCTCTGCCATGTTGGTTAGATTGTTCAAGGAAAGGACTAACTTGAACTGGGGCGTGGCGTTGGAAATTAACATCTCCACTTGCTCAGATTCGGACAAGTGATCTTTCACCTTTTCGGCCAGGCCCTGCCACATGTCAGCAAAACTGACAAACTCTTCATCAGGTTTCATCTTTTCTGCAATGAGGTCAGTGATGGATAAGGAGGGTGCAACTCTGTCCTGGTATCGTTGGATAAATTTGCGTGAAACGATACCGTAATCCTCTACTTCGGAGGGTTCCAGAGAAAAGAACCACTCGAGGGCTGGTCCCTCTAGAGATCTCCTGAACAAGAAGGTCAACGACCTCTTATCCTTCTGCTAGAAAGACGATTCGTATATAAACTCCTTCAGATGTGTGAAGGGGTTACCAGTACCGTTGTACTTACGGTACACTGGCATCTTAGAGGGTGGTAGGTGGAATACCGGCAGGCTCGGCAAATTCATCTCTGGCGCAGCTTTAACCCCCATCATCTTCTGGAGGTTATTAAACTGCTCATCCATGCGCTCCATCTTGGCCAGCAACGCTTGCGTGGTCAGATCTGCCTGGGGAGGAGGAGGAGGTGGAGGTACTTGATAGGCCTGCTGCCTAGATTACGTTGGACAGGGGGGACAATAAAGAGGAGGTCCGGCAGAGCTTCCGCCATGCCCGAGGGCATTTTGATAAACAGGCGTTTGCGGTCTAGCCGGTTGCCTAGAGGATGAAAGCTGCGGCCCAGCTGGCCGAGAAGTGAGATGAAGGTCCTCCATGGCCTGATGGATATAAGGAGGAGGAAGAGGAGGTTGTTGAGTAACAACAGGGGGAGCCACAGGGTTCGGCTTAGCAGGCTGCACGGGTGCCTTCCCCTTCAGAATAGACTGGATCGCCTCGAACTGCTGAGGGTCCAGTCGGGAGGCAAGAACTCCCAGGGCGTTGACGAGATCCGAAGGATCAGAGGGTGAGGGATCATTCTGATTCATGTCCCCCTCTAGATCGGGATTAGGGATCGCATATTCATGCGGGGGAAGATCAGGATATCAATCCTGTGGAGGAAAAAGAGGAGTCCGGACATTCCCATCTTGTCGATATGGAATGGGGGCAGAATTACGGGAGGCATCAGCATCTCTCCCGTTCTCATAGTTGAAGTCTGAATCGCGAGGGGCATTAGCATCTCCCTCGTAGTTGATGATGGCGTCTTGAGCCATACTCAAGTCCCTGCCTGATTGCAGCAGCATGATGTTAGATTCCCTTTTCAAAGATTTAACAAACAAGTTGCACAGAGATTAATCAAACAAGTGGATGTTTAACGTGATTTTAAGGTTCCTTGTTGAGTTATTTGAATTGGATTAAACCACAAATTCGCTCAGGGAAAGGATCCTAGTTTCAGTTCGATTTCCACCGTTATTCTCTAGGGCTTTCTCTCACAACGCTTTCGGAATCTAGCCGGGACTTCAATTGGTACAACCAGCCCGATGATCAAGGAGGAATACCTTGATTTTTGAGACTTATGGAGGTCTCAACGTCAACTTCTCTAGTCTGATCAAGGGACCAACCCAATCAGAGAGAGTTGCTGACGTCGAGTAGTGTGTTCCTAAGAAAAGGAGGGTATTCGCCTCAATGCGTATGCCCTACGGCCTGGATGGCCTCTAATGCTTAATTAATAATGGATAGCTAGCACTCAAACCACAGAAATCTGGGAACTGAAAAAATTAAGAAACTGTCTGAATCGCGTCGATGGTAGTAGACGCTATTCAAAACAGAACTTAATTTTTCGCAGAAGCAGATCTGAAAAATAACTAAGAAACTATCTGAATCGCGTCGATGGTAGTCGACGCCATTCAACACAGAACTTAATTTTTTCGCAGAAACAGATGCAGACAGCAGAGAAGATATGAAGACTGAAAGGCGTCTAGGGGTGTTGACGCGGGTTTGAAACGCGTCAGTGCTCCTGGACGCTTTTTAGTTCGCAGAAACAGTTTTGCAGGAGGATTTTCTGGTTGAATCCTCCTCAAACAAGATAAAAAGCAGTAAACAATCGACTCATGCAAAATTTTTTTAGTTCCAGATTTTAAACATGATGATTTACTAACTAAACAACTAGAAAACCAATAAATCACACATCATTTTTATCACAAAAACAGCTTTTTGAATTAATCAAGGGGAGGGCAAGATCTTGCCACTGGGTGTGCACGTGGTGCACGAGGGAAATTAATTAAACTAAAAGACTCACCAATTGGTGAGGACGTGTCGAGAGACACAAATGGTGCACCGTGGGTGCCTGATATGATGATAGCAAGAACAAAAAAAAACTAAAAGATGGCGAGACCAAGTCCCACCGTGATCGCCAAAAAAGCTGTGAGTGCTTTAAAATGCTCGTGTGATTAACATGAAAAATCTATGTTGTTTAGTGTAAACTAACCTATTAAAAATAGCAACTAAGTGTAGTGATCGCCAGAAACTTTTGACTTAAAAAGTTTCAAAAGAAGTATGATCGCCTACCTGTTTGAACGCGGAAGATGTTGAGTCCTTGATTCCCCTCCTTCAGCCGGCTGAAGAAAGAGAGCCCTTTCTTTGTTCTTTTGTTCTTGCTGTTGAGTTTGAAGTTAAGAAGTTGAGGATCGTCCAGAAGTCCTTCTGGCTTTGTGCTTGATTTCCCCTTTTGATTCTCTAGTTGTTGTTGAGTGCAGCAGAGACAGAGAAACAGGAAATGAAGAAATACTGATGAGAATTTAAGTGGAAGCAGTATCTATTCTAATCATGATTTTAAGCATATAATTGAACAACAAACTTACTTGTTTAAATGGTTTTTTTGAAACCCCTTAAATCAAATAGGTTTTGAAAGATGATGTTGTGGTGTGTGTTGCATGAAATGAATGTTGAAGAATGAAATATTAATGAAGATGTAGAATAAAATGAAGAAATGAAACACTTATGCCCAATTGGTTGAAGCCTTGAAAGGATGAAGATTCTTGAAATGACGCCGACTTCTGGAAATGGCAGCGCTCCGGCGTTACGACGTTGTTGCTTTGATCTTCAACTCGCTATAATAACGCTCTCTCTTTTCTCAATAGGGCTCAACATTTTTACTCTTCAAGATGTAAGGTATTTATAGACCTTTTCTGCGTTCACGATTAACTAACAGATAAATACAGATTAATTCATCTTTATCTGTAATTATCTAAAACACATCCACCTTGGATGACGCCTTTCAAATTAATTAAGATAAGGATAAATATCCGGGAAACTTATCTTTATCTTTATTTGCTAAAACGCGTCTACATGTGTAGATGTCTTTTACACTAATTAAGATAAGGATAAACATCCGGAAGAGAAGTAGAAATAGCCTAAGAAACCTAAAACGCGTCAAGCCTCACAGACGCCTTTTAGCTAATTAATCAACTGATTAAAATTCAAATTTCAATGTTAAAATAAGAATAAACTCTAAATGGCGTCCACACAGGTTGACGTCTTTTAGAATTCTAAATCGCGTCCACACAGGTTGACACCTTTTAGAATTCTGCATATTTTAACTGAAATTTGAGCTAAAATCAATTTAATTGATTAACTTAAACATGTCTGTTAAACCCGACACTTAAAAAGATCAATAAAAATTAATCAAGGATTAAATATCAAACCATTATGAGGCATTATTATATGATATAAAATTTACTCAAAATGACGTCAAAATTAGCGTGTCTACAGATGGCCCAACAGACCTTTCATAAGATGATAATGAGGTATGATTAATGGAATTTTCACTTAACATCTCAAACAGATCATAGGCCTCATCTTCATTTTTCATCATAAATGCCCCTCCACATGAAGCATCCACCATCTGTCTGAACTGTTCAGACAGTCCTTCGTAGAATGCTTGGACAATTTGCCATTTTGAAAGCCCATGATGAGGGCATTTTCTAAGAAATTCTTTCAGTCTTTCCCAAGATTCATGGATCAATTCCCCGGGAGTTTGGGTAAAACTCGTGATGGCCCTTCTCATGGTATTGGTCTGCCCGATGGGATAGAACTGCTTGAGAAATTCTTTCTGCATCTCATCCCATGTCCTAATGGGCCTTCCTATAGTTCCCAACCAATATTTAGCCTTGTCCTTTAATGAAAAGGGGAATAAGGTCAATTTAAGGCCATCACCGGTGAAATTCTGGATCTTCACCGTGGAACAGATTTCTAGAAATTCATCCAGATGCTTATAAGGATCTTCATTAGTATTCCCATAAAAGGATGGGAGCATCTGAATGGTGCTAGATTTGATTTCATATTGATTGGCTGGATTCTGAGGAAGATGAATACAGGATGAAGGTTGATATCGATTTGGAATGAAATAGTCCTTCATTTGCTTTGGTGGGTCCTGATTATCAGCCATTGGATCTTGTGGTGGTTTTCTTTGATGTAGGATTCTTTCTATTTCAGCAAGTGGTCCTAGAAGGTTAGGATTTTGAGATCTCCTACCTTGCATGCACTAGGACTGATGGAGAGAGGATTTTGTTTTCTATTTCTTGTTTTTTTTTTTTTAAATACAAACAATTTTGGCAAACAAATTATCCTAATGATCTACTGTTAACCTAGACTCTCTATGTGAATTTTCTTACAAGGTGAATGGAGTCCACCTCGAGTCACAACCACAATCAGTCAACGGCCAGGTAAGAGGTGGGGTAGTGGGAGGCTCCCCCTACTTTCGTAGGGACCTAATTAGAGAACCACTTTCCCGCTTAGACGTTTGCCTTTTTACCTCTAGCCTAGACACCGTTGCCAAAAATGGAGGCAACCCGAGATTTAAACCACTCACGGTGTAAACCCTAGATTCTCTTTCGACTTGCTTTTAGTTGGATTAGGAAATGCCAATGCAAGGAAGGTGATTTGTGGGCTAAGGAAGGGTGATCAAATCCCTACCTTATGTGGTTAAAGTTGCTGCCCTTAAAGTCTTTTTGAATGCAACACAAGGCAATAAATCAATGCAAGGTGTGTTGATGCAATCATGAATGACTTGCTAAAAATTGAAACACGTACCTTTCCCCCGCAATCTTCAACAATTTATGGAAATAACTGTGAAAGGAAACTATCTCATGCTTTCCTAGGATGATGAATGCCTAGCATGGAAGGTTTCTAATCTTGGCAATGAAGGTTTTTAAATTTGGATGTTCCTCTTTTTGTTTCTTTTTTTTAGTTAATGGAAACCTATCTAAACTAGAAACTACAAAATTAGAAACTAACGAAAGTAAGGAAATTGAAACATAGAAAGTTGGAACACACTAACCATGATTTCGCTTTCCCTTTTTTTTTCTTTTTTTTTTTCAATATACCTGCAAAAATAAGAAAAATAAGGTTAGCTAAAGAATAATTACACTAAATCCAAGATAATCAAAATTAAAAATCTAACTCTCCGGCAACGGCGCCAAAAATTGATCGTTTCGAATTGTGCGTCGTTAAACACTCATGAAAACGTTCAATCTAAATTTATCCGGCTCACTCACATCAAATTTTGGAAATGAATAGCGGTGAGTCCGAGTCGATCCACAGGGAGTTAAGATTTTAATTTCGAAAATCTTAGATTTTAATTATCTAGAAAAATTGGGAATTTGAATTGATTAATTAACTATCTAATTAAATTAAACTAAATTTACAAATTAAACTAACCTAATTTTTTTAAAGAAACACAAATATAACTATATTTAAAATTGAAAAGAGAGATTAACAACATGTTGAAAAAAATAACAAAACTTCTAATTTAAACTAATTGAATTTTATGCAACAAGAAATAATTAAACGCTAACAACTTAATTAACTAAACTAAAAGAAACTAAAGCAAATTAACAGATTATGCAGCGGCTCTAGTGGAATTAGGAAGCTCAGAGGGCACAGGCGCATTAGACCAAGTCCAACAGCAGTGTAAGGCACAACACAGCAGCAGGGGAGAGTCTCCGGCGCATTGGTCCATGTGTTGGGAGGCTCTGGCATAGTAGTCCGGTGCTGGAATAGCAGGCTACGTGGAGTGCTTCAACCGGCTACGCGCATGCATGCGCTGGAAGAGCTTGGAGAAGGCCAGCTGCTGCATGTGTTGGGGAAGCAGGTTGCTTGGCCGGCTGGTTCGTGCAGCTTGGAGTGTTGTCGTGGAGGAGCTGCGGTGTGCTTGCTGCTGTGCGCTGGAGGAAGGAAGAAGTTGGGACGGCTGGCTCGTGCAGGGTCTACACGTGGAGAGGCTTGGAGCTCCTGGAGGGTGCGGTTGCTGCTTGAGTCTTCACCGGGCATGCATGGTAGCGCGCTCCAGGAGTTGCAGCTAGAAGCTCTGCCGCGTGGAGGATATCCTTGCCGGCTGCCAACCGGAGGATAGGAGGAGGCCGCTGAAGCGTGTGGGAGCTGGTGGTGTAGCTTGGAGTGCGGCGCGTGGAGGGCGGCTTCAGGCTCCACCCGACGTGCAGCGGGATAGGCGTGCATGCATGCACGTTGCCGCGTAGGAGGGGGCCGACTTCAGGCGCCGTGAACGCCTAGCTTAATGCAGCGCACAGGCACGGCAACGCGTGGTAGATGGGACGTTGGGGAGGCCCGCTGGAGTGCGGGGAGCAACCTGGCAGAGCGTTGGGCCGCGCGGTGGAGCGTGCCGGTGAGAGAGAGAAGAGAGAGAGAGAGAGAGGTGCTGAAGGAGAGGAAATAAAAGAGAGAGAAGGAGGAGCTGTCGGGAGGAAGAGAGGAGAAGAGGAGAAGAAAAGGAGAGAAAACCGAGAGAGGGAGGCAGAGAAGTTGGAACAGAAGAAGAAGAGAGGGATAACCGGGGAGAGGGAGAGCCGGAGAGGAGTTGGAAAAGAAGAAGAAGAGGCGGATAACTGGGGAGAGGGAGAGTGCGGCAGGAACCTGTGCGTGGGAGAGAGGGAAAGAAAGAGAGGGAAAAAGGAAACTTGAGAAGGAAGATGATTCGGAATTGGAGAAGAAGTTTCTAAAAGGAGAGAGAAGATTTTTAAAATAAAGAAAGGAAGAGATGTGATTGGGAAATTGGAGAGAAGGCAGGAAATAGAGGGTTTTGGGAAACTCCAGAGAAAGAAGGAATCAAATTCCATTTTTACCCCTGTTTTAGTTGAAATCCGAACACTAGACCTCCCCCAAATTTCCGAAAACTCCACTAGCTGCACTGCATCATCAGTATGTCCTGTTCACATAAAATAAATATAAATTAGCACATTATCATAAAAATATCATCATATTTATTTATTTCGTCTCGGTTTTGTCGAAAAACCGCAAATGCGCTATACTCCTTTAATCACATGAAATGACGATATTTTTAAGTCAGAATTTGATGAAATTGGTACCGTTGGACTTGTTACACAATTATCTATCATTTCATGCTATTTTTCAGATAAAAACATGAGTATGATGCATATGATTGACCTTAAATGATCAATTTAACACTTTATCATATGTTTAAGTGATCAGTCCCATTAGTATGATCTCATCATAATCTGATCACTATAGCACATATTCACGGACTTCATTATGAAACGAAAATTAATACGATTTACACATAATGAATATTATGCCATTATATTAATAAATGAACAAGATTTACATAGTCAGATTGGTTTGTAGGCCACCTAAAACTAACAGTACCTTAGATCATAAACCCTGCAGGTTTCATCATGGAGCGCGATTATTGGCCAATGTAGATGTGCTACAACCATAATGGATCTTAAAAGGAAACAAGAAAATTTGAGATAAAGAATCTAAGCAAAGATAGAATTCCGAAGATATCTTCAAGACAACCTCAAAGATAAATGAGAGATTAATTCATAATGGAATATTTCATATCACGTTGAGATTTGTTTGATCAATGGTGTAAAATTTAATCAATAATTAACTCTTATCACAACGATTTCAAAGTCTTACATGATGCATGCTAGGCTAAAAGAAAATTAAAAATTAAATAAAATATAAATTAATCAAGGATAATATTGTTAAATTGTCATTAATGAGTCAAAGCACCAGTCTTGTAATCCAGTACTAAGTTGAGGCTCGTTTACCTATGTACCGTTTCACAAAAGCGGAACCATCGTCTCCATTAATTGACAATTTAACGGTCTATCTATGCGATTAAGAATTCTCTAGAATTATCACTGTTTTTGTTGTAGGTGAACTCAAATTTCAATTTCATCAAAATCACAAGGTCCTTGATATAATTTAATAAATATTTACCATATAGTAATACTAATGCAAATCAATTACATGAAAGAATACAAGGGATAGAGATAACCATCTTTTTAGCCATGGTTAGGACTCAGTGAAACTCTCACAGTGGGACCGTATTGAAATTTCAACTTCATTTTCTTTTTGCCTGCACTCAGAATTTGTCAGTAATTTCAAGCAAATAAGTAATCAGCATTAAATATCAACAATTATGAATTTCCGGATAAATGACAGAAAGACAATAAATTGTGTTGCGTTTAGCCGACGTCATTTGAATGACGTCGCTGTGCCCAGGCGCCATTTCAGTCAGAGAAATAGTTTCTATGTTTCCAACCCGAACTCCACTTTCCCTTAATGCACATCCTTTTTCCAATTCGGAAAGTGCTCCTCAATCTCGCAAATCTCTCAATATTAACGTTCTCTCTTCATATCAAAGCATTACAATACACAAACAAGAGAGAAAGTCAAGAAATCCTCTCCAAAGCTCAAGTCACCAAGAGGAAAAACTCAATTGATTCAAGAAGATGGCGAGTTTTACACAAGATTTTTCAAACAAGAGGATAAGGAAGATGATTAAAAGTTTTCTGAAGCGAAAGATCATCTAAGCGGGTGAGATCCTAACCTACAAGTAAGTTAATCTCTCTTCTAATCAATTCTTCTCTTTCCCTATGCAACTCTCCACATGTTCTAGATATTCCAATCTCTCAATAAGCAAGTTAGAACTATTCCAATTTCTTTTCTTTATCTAGGGATATCCTTTCTTCCATGGTCTAAAAAAATTCTCTTTACTTCCATGGATCCAAAAGCTTGTAAACAAGATCAATCTCTTCATGCAATCTTATATATCCAAGTGGCATATTCAAAGGTTGGTTATTCATGCCAAACATTACAAAAGCACAAGCATGGATTGGGCGGCAATGGGCGCTTTGATCGAATTATGGCATCCTCAAATTCATACCTTTCTTTTCACCATGTTCGAAGTCACTATCCTCCTAGAAGAAGCCGAACTCCTATTGGGTCTTCTTAAGCTCAAGGTCAACAATGATGAACCTGATTTGAGTGATATGATGCTCATGAGGAAAAGATCACTGGTCATCAATTCTTGGAAAAGATCATGAAGGGTTCAAAAGAAGTTTAAAGTTGTCTTACTAAGAAGGAAATTAATCTTGCTAAATTAGCCGAATGGACTCTGAATAAGATAGAAGACCTTAAGGATGAAGATACAGAGAACGTGATGAAGGCGTTCACTACATGCTTGGTTGGAGCTCTACTATTCCCTGCCCAAGATGATGTTCTAGAAAAATGATCAGATCAGTGCAATCAATGGGATCTCCGAAGGGAAGCAGATCAGCACAACGGTTCTAGCCTATCTCTACAGTGGGCTCTCTGCAGCTTCTATAGGTCAGCCTCCTTATGGTAGCATGCTTCTCTTAACTCTATGGATAGAGTTCCACTTCAAGTTCAACCACAATGAAGAAGACGTCCCAAGGATATCTAAGATGTATCAACGCAGTCCTATCTTCCATATCTCAAATGTAGTGAAGTTTAACCACAATATGACCAATCGAGTCCCCAACCTCAAGACTCACGCTGACTGGCACACTTACTTGAAGACCATGCCGAAGACTGGATTCAAATCTATGCCACTCGCTCTCATGGAAAAGGCGCTTCGAGTGCGCCGCGGTGCTGGTACAAAGCTCCGACTAATCGGGGCCACCGAGTTCGTCTTATACAATCCACATCGCTATCATCCTCAACTGGGCATGCCTCGCTATGAGGTCCCTGAAATATCCAATCTCTCTCCAATCAAGAAGTGGGCCATGGGAACTGACGAAGATTTCAACGCGACTAAGCTTATTGCGACTCTGTAGAACATCGAATTCACCCGTTGTGTGAAACTTCCTCATGAAGCGAATTGGGAATTGTAGAAAACTTATATAAAAGAGCTTCAGGAAATCCGACTATGAAAATCTCTTCTCTTATCATCCAATACTTGATGTATTTGCTTTTCCTTTCAAATGAAGAATCCTTAATGTAATAGAAATCATTCTTCAAAGTTTTGCAATTTTTTTTGAAGTTTCTCCTTGAATAAAACTGTGCTTTTTCCTCAAAATATCAAGGTTCGGGTTCATTTAATTTAAATCGTGTCGTCACAGAAAGATGCCTTTAAATGAAAATGAATTTCCAATAATTAAGAATTAATCCTTAAAGAACCAAAATGGCGTCTGGAAATGGAGACGCCTTTCAATTCTCTCTCTCTTTTTCCAGAGATTTTATGGCGGTAACTGCCTGAATAGCGTCTGGCCTGGGAGACACGAATCAAGATTATTCCAGATTTTCCGTGGTATGGGACCTAACCGTAAAGGGCGGTTAAAACCAAATCGCGTCGCACTAGGGGGGACGCGTTTCATAATTTTCAAAAATTTTCTCTTGCCACCTTAGTTTGTGCACCACTGAATGGCGTCCCTGTTCCCAGATGTGATTTGAAAAATTCAAACAGGGGTCTGCGAACCCAAGCCCTTTCTCCCCTCATTCTCCTCTTGCACTTTCTCTCTCCTCGCATCTCTTCCCTCTCCGGTGAACGGCGATCCTCTCCGGCAATTCTCCTTCCTTGGCGATCACCAATGGCACCGGCCACTTTCGGCAAGCTCCAACATCTCCGAACATCGCCCTCTCACTCTCTCTCTCTTCGGTCCTTCCTTTTCTCTCTAACACCATCTTCTTCCTACCCGAGCCCTCCCTCTCTACCTATACTCACCATGGAGCCGAGAAGGTCAAGCGTCCTTAGCAAGCGGCGTCGACGAGTCGCTGCCCTCGCGGTGGCAGAACCACCCGAGGAGCACCCCAAAGCGGCACCGGTCGAGGCAGCACCGACCGAAGCGGCAATGGGATTAGTGGAGATTGAAGCGTTCATGGAAGCCGAGGAAGAAGCTCCCCTCGAAACGACAGGCGAGGTGGAGGCGGCACCTGTCGGCCCTCATTTGGTAAGTTCCGAAAGCACTCTTTTTATATTAAATTTCAATTTTTAGGAGGGAAAATGATCTTGAGAACAAGAAAGGAATCCTGTAATGAATCACGTCTGGGGACAGGGACGCGTTTTGAAATGCGTCAGCCTGACCAAACACTATTCAAAAATTACTGGATAACTTCAGAAAATGATTTAAAAATTGCTTATTAATGCTCTGGCGATGATTCTGATGAAATACGAAAATCGCAGGAGACGATGAGGACCAAGATAACATGGGACCTAGTGGTAGCTGCATACCGAGGTCTCCCGGATTTTCAGAAGGCGCGGCTGGCGGAGATGGGGTTCGGAGAGATATTGGAGATCAAGCCCTTCTAGATAGATCTAGTGTTGTTACAAGTGTTGAGGGAGAGATGGCATGCCATGAGCCGGGCATTTCTGATGCCTTGGGGACACATGCTCCCCCTCAGTCTTGAGGACGTAGCCTAGATCACCGGCCTTCGGGTGGATGGCCAGGCGGTTAACGGGATCACATATCCCAACTATCGAGGCTAACACAAGAGTTGTTAGGACTAGAGGTGACTGGGCCAGAGGGCCGAGAGTCTCGGACTCTCACGAGAATAGCCGTAGAGAGAGCCCTAGGACTAGTTAAGCCTAGGTAGCAGACGGATGAGTCCCGGGGGAAACTAAGAGAGAGACTAGCTAGGGCTGCTAGCGCAGTCTATTGCCAGGATCCCACTTATAGGGTGAGAGCAGATAGAGATCTCAGGAGGTTTTTAGTTTTCTTCTTTGCTAGGCTCTTGTTCGGGACCAAGGGCGACTACATCCATTGTCGTTTCTTTAGTTTCTTGACTGATCTTGATCGTCTAGGTGAGTATGCATGGGATGCGGCCCTTCTGGCCCACCTCCTTACCGACCTCTCCGTGGTCACGCTGGACCGAGAGACCACCATCAGCAGCTTCGTGCCGTTTCTCTAGGTATTATCCTATTTTAAATTTATTTGTTTCATTAAATGCTTATGATGCACTGCATGTGATGATGATGATTCTAGCATGTATATTCTTGTATGCAGGTTTGGAGTTATTATTATTTTCCTCTGGGCCGAGCGAGGCCATCCTCACAGCAGGCGGCAGTTCCGTTAGCACGACGGTGGTGTCCGATCATGGATACATTGCCACAGCATCATCAACTAATGGCCCTCTGCCGTCAGTTCCTCGGCTACCCAGAGTTATTGGTGAGTTTTAAAGTTATTTCCTTGCATTTATTAAACATTGTGAACTTAAATGTTTAATTAACATTTTAAAATGCTTTATTAGATTATTCCATTATTGGTTAAATGAATTATTAAAATATCCGTTGAATGTTTAATGTTTAGTTTTAATTGAATAATATTTTTATTTGCATTATATTAGATATTTCTTACTTTAATCATATCATGACTTATTGATTTATTTTGTTAATTATGAGATGCCATGCGACTAATCTATGTGAATGTAGGTTATTTGGCGTCCATACCTCGCAATGGACGATGCGGGACAGCCATGGGTAGAGCGTGGGAGAGGCCAGTTCGGGCACCAGGTGCGGCTACATTGCATGAATGAGATAGCCCTTCTGCGCCTGAAGTTGGTGATGCGGACGCTGGGGCTGCACCAGGAATGGATAGTGGAGGAGATCTCGAAGGGGATCAGGAGGACAATGCGGGGGAAGCAAGCCCGTACCGACTGGACGGCGAAATTCCCAGATCAGTATGAAGACTGGTTTCAGTGCGGGACCGCGGTAGAGTCCTAGGCTGCAAGTAGCAAAGACTTTCTCCAGTACTACCGGACCCACTATGCCACCCATCTTCAGCTTCTCTGTCCTTTAGATGTAAGTATGATGATGTTATGCATGATATGAGTGCTTCTTTCATTTTGTTATTATCTTGCTCACGTTTGTGAATATATGAATGACATGTTATGATATGTTATGAATATGCAGGATGCGTGAGATGCCACCATCATCACCCTCCGGGCCCACCTCCAGGATGCAGAGGCCCAACTTTAACAGGTGCAGAAGGAACTACAAGAACTGGTAAGCATGAAACAAATGATATGAAATATGAATTATGAAGTGCTTTCTTTTCGTTATTAAATTGTTTTGACACTTGCACATTGACGGTGATCTCCTCTTTGTTATAGCGCGCCACTTACACCCATGAGGCTCCTCCCTCATCTTCTGCTACTGCCGGCTCGTCTCCAGTGCCGCACACGAGGCCATCATCACTGACTTGTGGAGTCAGTTAGCCCTAGCCATCCACCAAGCTACCCAGGCTAAGATGATGCTGCTGCCTGGGTAAGTCTTCAACTTGCTTTCTTCATTTCTGCATGGTATTCTTGTTTGCTTGATTAGTTGACTGACAGTGTCTGTTGCTGGTTCAAGAGCTCTGTCAGGCTCTCGAGGAGGCTTAAGGTAGAGCGGCCTGTGTCACTGAGTTGGAGGAGCAGTTGGCGAGGCTCTCCACAGGTGACCTCCCTCAGGAGCTTTCATGCCTCCAGATGCGTTTGGAGATTCTGATCGAGAAGCGAGACCGAGACAGAGCTTAGGTGATGGCGGAGGTTTAGCTCCTCTAGGGCTGACTTTCAATAGCAGAGCACGAGCGCCAGAGTATGGAGGCCCGTTACCAGCGTGCTCGGTAGCGAGCGTTGGATCAAGGGTAGACGAGCGCATTCACTACTAGCATTGCAGTGTCTTTCGGCTAGGCTGGGCTGAGCACCATGGGACCACCACCACCACCACTGACTCATAGGCCAGACAGACCAGACGAGGCCCAGAGTCAACTTGATGAGGGGGCGGGTAAGAGTCAGCCGTGAGGGCTACCATTATGTATCTTTCTTTTTGTTGTTTTGAAGTCCTGCTAATGGACTCATTCACTTGTACATTAACTTTCCTTTCTTACCTGCGCATAGCTTGAACAAACAAGTTAAATATCTGTTCGGGCTTAGCCTCTTGCCCAGTTAGGTAACTGGTTACTTGATCCTATTCTTGGTAGAAGGGTTAAGGGGCTAAGCATTTATTTAATGAAGGCGGATAAAGATAATTAAAGATAATAATTAAAAATGCAACATACAAGCATGCAAAATGCTTACTGAAATTAAAACATGTAATCACTCATGATCTGACAAGCAAATGCTAATTGAAATTCTAACATATTCAAATATCTATTTTTTGTCATTTTGAAATATCTATTTTTTTTGTTATTTTGGAATATCTATTTTTGTTTGTTATTTTGGAATATCTATTTTCTTTGTGGTTGTGCAATATTCATTTTTTTTGTGGTTTTGAAACATTCAATTTTTTATGGTTTTGAAATATACAATCTTTTTTTGTGATTTTGCAATATTCAATTTTTTGGGGGTTTTGAAATATTCAATTTTTTTTGTGATTTTGCAATACTCAATTTTTTGGGGGTTTTGGAATATTCAATTTTTTGTGGTTTTGAAATATTCAATTTTTTTTGTGATTTTGCAATATTAAATTTTTTTGTGATTTTGGAATAATCATTTAAACTACAGACCAATATGGTACATGGATCAAAAAAGCTTACTTATTTGTTATCTTAATTCTCTAATTATTCTTTAATAATCTAATCTAGGTTCATTGTGCTTTCATTGTACTTATGTCCCCGATCCCATTTGATGAGCTGACCCTTAGTTAACTTAGGCCATTCCTTAAGCTTAGAGCACGTCCCTTAGGGGGAAGGAAAGAAATGGTCTAGAAAGCTCTCGAGAGGGTTTCGGAGACATAGGAAGATGTCCATCCTTTATCCTATTGTCCGTTCACTTTGTGGGATATTTTTGACTTTGCGCTCCCTTTTATTTGGATATTTGGCCTTTTGATTTGACATTTGTAGCCTTTTGTATTTTTTATTTGGCTTTTGCCTTTTGATATATTTTGTGTGGGGCGGATCATTTATTTTTCCCCCTTCTTTTTTTTTTATGACGGCCTCCTACTAAGACGGCAGGGATTTTCAGTAGTCTATCTTGACCCTCGTTCTGACATCGCGAGCTGAGAATAAAAAGAGATAATAAAACAAGAATGGGTTGTACTTTACATTCTCAGTCAAGCTGTCAGTTTTTCTTGGACTTCACATCTCTTGTTACTCAAGGACAAAGCGTGTTTTGTGTGTGTATAATTGATGTGAACTTAAATGCCTTCGTCAAAGTACAAATAACATCAATCTTAATTTCTGAATCTTAATAAAGATGACAACGTAGTGCTTGGTTGAGACCGGGTCGATCCACAAGGAAATAGAATTCTTACTTTGAAAACTTTGAGATTTTTAGCAGAAGTTTGTTGACAAGTGTGACTTTGAGATACAAATCTTGAAAAGATGATCAATTAATTACCAGATTTACTAACACATTTAAAACACCTAAAGTTGATCTAGAAATTATCACTTAAGACACTATTGATGTGATTAAACAAAATAGAGATACTTAACTAAATAATCTAAGAAGACTGATAGAAATGTCTACAAGAAAAAAGACACAATAACTTAACCTCAATTAATGGAATAAAAAAGATTACAATGTTTCAGAAAGATGTAAAAACATAAATACTAACTAATTGTTTAACAACTAAAATAAACTAATTAAAAGACGCAACACAGAAAGGCTCTATGAGAAGCTTGACTCAGGAGGCGCAATGCGCCCGACAGCTGGAGGCAGAGGCGCAGAGGCATGTTAGACCACGACATGGCGCTGAAAAGCTTGGGCGCAGTGAACCACAGACGGGTGAGGCAGGCGGCTGGTTGCCGCGTGGCACTGAGGTGGTGGCGTGGTGAGCGGGAAATCCCTGCACGGCGACACGTGGCATAGAGCGGCAGCGGGTACCTTTCGTGCCCAGGCACGGGCGACGATGTCTGCCCGCGCGAACGCGTACGGGGCGCTGTGTGGCAGATATAGACACTAGAGCGGCGAGTGCATAATAAATCACCACGGGCTTTTTATTGATTCTTTATCCCAGTACTGCCCCCATAGCATAATCAGAAGCATCGCATATTATCTCAAAAGGCAAAGACCAATCAGGTGATTAGAGAATGGAAGCTTTGGTCAGAGCCTCTTTTAAAGATTTAAATACTTCCAAACATTTTTCATCAATATGGAATGGGACATCTTTGGCTAAGAAAATGGTTAATCGTTGGGCAATTTGAAAGAAATTTTGAATAAACCGGCGATAGAAGCCGGCATGGCCCAAGAATGATCGAATTTGCTTTACTGAAGTGGGAGGAGGAAGATTGGAGATTAGGCTAACCTTAGCTTTATCCACTTCGATACCTCTTCTAGACACTATATGGCCCAAAACTATGCCCTCTTTAATTATGAAATGGCTCTTTTCCCAACATAGAACCAAATTAGTCTCTATGCATCTTCCAAGTACGTTTTTTAAATTTTCCAGACAAATTTCAAATGAATCCCCGGATATTGAAAAATCATCCATGAATACTTCGAGGAATTCTCCTACCATATCTAAAAAGATGGCCAACATGCACCTTTAGAAAGTTGCTGGTGCATTACATAGTCCAAATGGCATTCTTCGGAATGCATATGTGCCAAATGGGCATGTGAATGTGGTTTTCTCTTGATATTCTGGGTAGATAGCCACTTGATTATATCCTGAATACCCATCTAAGAAATAGAAATATTTCTGACCTGCTAGCTTTTCCAAAATTTGATCAATAAACGGGAGTGGGAAATGATCTTTCTTTGTCATTGTATTCAATTTTTTGTAATCAATACAAACTCTCCACCCCGTGGTTACCCTAGTGGGCATTTCTTCACCTTTTTCATTTGTTACCACAGTTAAGCCAGACTTCTTTGGCACTACTTGGGTTTGGCTTACCCACTTGCTATCAGATATTGGGTATATGATACCCGCATCTAGCCACTTCACCACTTCTTTCTTAACCACTTCCATTATAATAGGATTCAATTTCCTTTACATCTCTCTACTAGGTTTTGCATTATCTTCAAGATAAATATGATGCATGCATGTGGTTGGGCTTATTCCTTTCAAATCAGTTACTGACCACCCTATGGCTTTTTTATGAGTTCGAAGAACTTCAATGAGTTGTTCCTCTTGGGTAGGGTTAAGATCCGCAGCTATGATCACAGGTAGAGTCTCGGACGGGCCCAAAAAGACATATTTGAGAGAGTCCGGTAAAGATTTGAGTTCCAACTGACGAGGAACCTAGAGAGATGGAGGGGTAGGTTCTAGATTGAGTTTAGGTAGAGGTTCAACCTTATTGTGCCGCCAGGCCTTCTTATTCAAATTTGATATGGCCATTAACTCCTCTTCTTCTTCAAATTGGGTCAAAGGGGATGTTTCTAAAATGTTATCAATCACATCAATTGCAAAGCAATCTTCCCCATCCTGCATATGGCCAGAAGCTCTGAAAATATTTAGGGATAATTTGTGATCCCCAAATGAGATGTCCATTAACCCAGATTTGCAGTTAATGATGGCATTTGTAGTAACCAGAAAAAGTCGGCCCAATATGATTGGGCTATTTCTCAGATGTTGACCGGGCTCCATGTCAAGGATGACAAAATCAACTGGGAAGTAGTAACTATCAATCCTAACAATGACATCTTCCACCATTCCTTTTGGTGTCCTAAGAGATCTATCGGCCAATTATAGGATCACCGGAGTTGGTTCCAATAGTGCCTTATCAAAGGTGATTCCTTTAATAACACAAGAGATAAGTGGAGCTTTAGGATCTTTCATCTTTCTAGGCAATTACTTCTTCGGACAAAAATGGCACTCACTTCTTCGAACAAAAATACCTTCTTAGGATTTGTTTTGGGCTCTCTCTTATGAGTACAAAGTTCTTTTAAAAATTTGGCATAGGCCGGCACATGTTGGATTGCATCAACCAATAGTATGTTAATGTGGACCTGTTTAAATAAGTCCGTTAACTGTTCATTTTTAGCTTGGATTTGATGTTTTCTTTTCTCTTTGTCATTCTCTAAAGCTTGTGGAAAAGGGATTTTTGATTTATAATTCTCAGGACATTCCTCCATTTTTTCTTTTCTTTGACTAATATTGGGTTGTTCATTCTCATCTTCATCTTCTTCTTCTTCTTATTTCTGTTCAGGATTGGGCTGACTAGATCCTTGGTTTAGGTAAGGATCCGGCAAGACTTTACCATTTCTTAAGGCCAAAATTGCATTTGCATTTTCTAACTGTGGGCCTCTTGGTGGATTTGAGCCCATTTGAGGTTGGGCTTGAGGATTAGGTAGGATTGATTGATGTTGGAAACCCGGAGGATAGTTTCGCAGGTTTGCAATGGGTTGACTTAGTAATGGGCCCACTTCCTTCCTCATGGTTGTCTCAGCCATTTGACCCAATTGGGCTTCTAATTTCGAAATGGATTGTTGTTGAGAGATGACTAATTGTTGCAATTGTTGCTGCTATTGTTGTTGATTCATGAGTAATTGTTGCAGCATATTGAATTTGTCATCATTTTGATTTGATGGCTGATGTTGTGGGATTTGATATGGAGGTTGAGAGAACATATTCTGATTGTTATTGGGCTGAAAGTAAGGAGCTTGAGCTTGGGATTGGATAGGTTGGCTTTTATTGAAAGATTGATTTGGATAGTAATTCTGTTGATGGCCCTATTCTAAAATTTTTGTGTTTGTTGGTTTGGAGCTTAGACTTGTTGAGGTTTCCATGAAAAATTAAGATGATTCTTCCAGCCAGGATTGTAGGTGTTAGAATATGGATCATGATTGGTCTTTGAATAACCCTGGGCTGCTTGGACTTGTTCTTGGATGAACGGTGGCAATTGGGCCACCGTAGGACACTCACTGACATGGTGAGTTGGGTTGGCACAAAGACTACAAGCTTCTTGATAAGATGGAGAAGGTTCTGAGTGTGGTCTTCATTGTGCATGGATATTAGATCCTTGATTATTCGAAGCTAGGACTTGGTCTAGCTTTTGGGCCATAAGATCCATTTTGCTCATTTGTTGGGCCAGAAGGTCCACCTTATCCAACCTTTGAGCCAATGCATTGATATCTATCCTAGGTTCAAATTCTCCTCTATTTCTTATTTCATAAACTCCAGTCCATTTGGATGTTCCCACAGATCTTTCATATGATGAAAGTGAGGCATGATTTATTGAATTTTCACTTAACATTTCAAACAAATCATAAGCTTCTTCCTCACTTTTGCTCATGAATGCTCCTCCGCACGATGCATCTACCATTTTCCTGTATTGTGCATTTAAACCTTCATAGAATGCTTGCACAATTTGCCATCCAGACAATCCATGGTGTGGACATTTTCTCAGCAATTCCTTCAATTGTTCCCAAGATTCATGGATTTGTTCTCCCGGTAATTGTGAGAATCCAGTTATAGCCCTTCTCTTGATATTTGTTCTTCCAATAGGATAGATTTTTTTTAAGAATTCTTGTTGCATTTCGGGCCAAGTCTTAATAGGCTTCCCTATCGTTCCAAGCCAATATTTGGCTTTGTCCTTAAGTGAGAAAGGGAATAGGGTAAGTCGAAGGGCATCTTCCGTGAAATCTTAAATTTTCACGGTTGAGCAAATCTCAAAGAATTCATCCAAAATGTTTATATGGATCTTCATTGGTATTCCCATAGAAGGATGGGAGTATTTGGATGGTGCTTGGCTTGATCTCATAATTGCTAGCATGGACATTAGGCAATTGGATATAAGATGAAGGATTATAGTCTTGAGGAATGAAATATTCCTTCATTTGTTTAGGCATTTGTTGATTATTTCTAACCATTTGATGTTGAATATTGGTTTGGTGATGTAGGTATCTCTCAATTTTTTGAATTGGATTGATAATTTCTGGATTTTGAGATCTTCTACCTAACATACACTAGACCAAGATGAGATGAGAATGGTTGTTTTTGTTATTTTTATTTTTATATATTTTTTTATGTTTATTTATGCAAAGACACACAAGTTAACAACAAATTTCTAATGACCTAAGTGTACCCTAGACTTAAGAATGAGATTTCTCACAAAATGGCTAGAATTCACTATGAATCACCCCTACAATAGATCAATCGGTCAAGTAAGAGGTGGGATAGTGGGAGGCTCCCCCTACTTTCGTAGGGACCTAATTAAATAACCACTTGTCCACTTAGGCGTTTGCCTTTGTAACCTCTAGCCTAGACACCATTGTCCAAAGTAGAAGTGAATTCAAAGCTCGGTCCAATCATAGTGTGAACCCTAGGTGCAATTGCTATTTGATTTTTATTGGGCTTGGGACAATGCAAGATGGAGTGTTTGTGGTTTGTGGGCTAAGGAAGGGTGATGAAATCCCCACCTTATCTTGTTATGAAGATGCCCTTACATTATTTTATCAATGAAATGCACACCACAATTCAATCAAGTTTGTTTTGTGCAATAATGAAATGACAATGCATGAACATGTTATTTGCACAATTTAGAAAGACTCACCTTACTTCCCGCACTCTTCAACATGAATCAAATGACAAAAATTTAAAAACTAATGCATTTCTAAATGATGCATGTCCTAAAACATGAAGGTTTGAATTCTAATCTTGAAATACAATTTTTCTTATTTTGTTATTCTGATTTTTTTTTATTTAATGAGATCTATATATATTCTAAGCAAATCTGAAAATAAAATAAAAATATTAAAGAAATTGGAACAAACTCACCAAGTTGATGTTTTCCTTTTGTCTTCTTTTTTTTAAAAAAATTCCTACAAAAAGAGAAAATAAATGTGAGTATGGATATACACAAATGGATCTAAAGTAATCAAAATTAAAATTCTAATTTCCCCGGCAACGACGTCAAAAATTGATGTGAACTTAAATGCCGTCGTTAAAGCACAAATAACATCAATCTTAATTTCAGAATCTCAATAAAGATGACAACGTAGTGCTTGGTTGAGACCTGGTCGATCCACAAGGAAATAGAATTCTTACTTTGAAAACTTTGAGATTTTTAGCAGAAGTTTGTTGACAAGTGTGACTTTGAGATACAAATCTTGAAAAGATGATCAATTAATTACCAGATTTACTAACACATTTAAAACACCTAAAGTTGATCTAGAAATTATCACTTAAGACACTATTGATGTGATTAAACAAAATAGAGATACTTAACTAAATAATCTAAGAAGACTGATAGAAATGTCTACAAGAAAAAAGACACAATAACTTAACCTCAATTAATGGAATAAAAAAGATTACAATGTTTCAGAAAGATGTAAAAACATAAATACTAACTAATTGTTTAACAACTAAAATAAACTAATTAAAAGATGAAACACAGAAAGGCTCTGTGAGAAGCTTGACTCGGGAGGCGCAATGTGCCCGACAGCTGGAGGCAGAGGCACAGAGGCGTGTTAGACCATGATAGGGTGCTGAAAAGCTTGGGCGCAGTGAACCGCAGACGGACGAGGCAAGCGGCTGGTTGCCACGTGGCACCGAGGCAGTGGCGCGGTGAGCGGGAAATCCCTGCACGGCAACACGTGGCGTAAAGCGGCAGCGGGTACCTTTCGCGCCCATGCATGGGCGACAATGTCCGCCCGTGCGAACGCACACGGGGCGCTGTGTGGCGGATGCAAACATTGGCACGGCGGCGAGTGCGCCATGTGGCGTCGCTTGGCGGGATGCCTCCTACCGCGTGGGGGCTCGATCGACGATGCTGAGCGGGACGAAAGTACGCTGGGTGCCACGTGGAGGCTGCTGGCGGCTGGCGCTATGGGTGACGCCGCGCGGCCCTGGCAGGCCCGCTTCTGATGGCAATAAGCGAGGTTGGCGTGGCTAGCGATGCCACGTGGCCCTAGTGGGCTCAGCTTCTGGCAGTAATAGGCGGGCTCGTACAGTAGGCGGGTCCCGAGGGCTCAGGTGGGCAGTAGAGAGAGGAGAGATATGCAAAGAGAGAGAGTGCTGAAGGGAGAGAGAGAGAAGGAAAAAGGTAGAGAGAGGGAGAGAACGACTGAGAGAGACTTAGAGATAGAGAAGGGTGGAAGAAGAGAGAGAAATCTGAGAAAGAGAGGTGCTGAGAGAGAGAAATAGAGAGAGAGAAAAAAGTGGAGGGAGAGAGAGGGTGTTGGGAAAAGACGGGAGAGAGATATATATATATAGAGAGAGAGAACCTGGGAGAGACGGGAGAGAGAAATACAGAGGGAGAAAAAAAAGGGAGAGAGAGAGAACTTTTAGAAAATTTCAAAAGTTGTGAATTTTTCAGAATGCTGAGCCCCCACCCTTCTCCTTTATTTTATAGTTTCCAAATGAGATTTTGAATTTCAAAAAGGGGAGGAAGGAGTTTTAATTTATGCATTAAGCTCTCCCTTAATTTTAGGATCCTCCTTTAAGTCCATAAAAGTTGTCTTGAATTTTGAATTTTGAAATAAATATCTTTCTTTTTAAATTTCAGGATTCCCTCTTCCTCTCTCTCTTAGTTGGCGTGTGGGCCCTAGTTGAGGATAAAATATGAAAATAAAATGTTGTTTCTACCAAGATTTAAACCCTGGTCACTTCCTTGAAATCCAAGTGGTCCAACCACTATGCCATCTACTTGTTCATGTCGTCCACTCACATAAAATAATAGTTACGTTCATGCGGCAATCAATAAATCATCCAATTACACATTAAATAATTGTCAAGAAAATCTTATTTGAGAATGAAATTACTACCCTTATTCAATCCATGGAGTAATGATATTTGAAATTCAAATTTTACAAAATTGATATGTTTGAACGCATAATTGATTTATCTATCATTCCATGTGATTTTGTTCATTAAATTGATAGTAAAGTGTGTAAATTTCATCTGTTATTTATGTAAAATTGTGAACTTATCAATAATGCACATGAATTAGACTATCATAGTTTGACGAGGGAATTTTGGACTTCAAATTTCTAGACTCCATTGGTCTTTGCACCGTGCCGATCGACACAACTTAAACTAAGGTAGTATTTCTTTAAATACAGACCATTCTAAGGATGAGTTAACTCCTGACCTTCTGCGTTAACTAACCTGTAGACGTTACTAGGAAAAGCATGCGAGATAACATAAGGTCCTTCCTAGTTGGGTTGGAGCTTAGAACATGGACCACCCGATTTTATGAATATTCTTTTTACAACCATTTCACCGACTTTGAACTTACATTCAATGACTTTCTTTTAATAAAAACATGCTAAGCTATTTTGATATACTCATGCATGATTAGCCGCTAACCATCTTTTCTCGTCTAAAAGTTCCAATTGAGCGAGGAGTGCAGAGCGATGCTCGTTAATGGAAATCTCCTTATTCAATTGTACTCTTAATGATGGGATGAGGATTTCGTATAGAACTACCGCCTCCATTCCAAATGTTAAGGAATATGGAGTCTGCCCAATGGGTGTACGGATTGAAGTTCGGTATGCCCATAGAGCCTCAATCAATTTCTCTGGCCAATCTGTGTATCGATTAGATTCACACATTTTCTTGATGATTTTTATCAAGGTCTTGTTAGTTGCCTCTGCTTGGCCATTGCCTTGCGGATAATAAGGGGATGAATGATGCAATGTAATTTTATACCTATTGCAGAGGTCCTTCAGCTCTAGTGATATAAACTGCGGTCCATTGTCAATGACGATGGTACTTGCAATCCCGAACCTTGTGATGATATTCTTCATGATGAATTTGCAGACTGTTGACGCTTTGACCTCCGTGCAAGCTTCAGCTTCTGCCCACTTGGTGAAGTATTCCGTCACCGTGAGAATGAAGGATTTCTGCTTAATGCTGGAATTGGGATCACCGAGAGGTCCAATGATGTCGAAAGCCCACATGGAGAAAGGCCATGGGGAGGAAACAAGATGGAGTGAAGATGCGGGGGAATGAACTTATCAGCAAGAAGTTGACACTTAGCACACCTACAGACAAACCCTACTCAATCTTCTTCCATAGTTGGCCAATAATATCCTTGTCTAAGAATTTTCTTCGATAACATCTGTCCATTAACATGGCCACCAAAACTCTAACATGAGCTCCTTCCATGATCTTCCATAACTCATCTTCGTTTAAGCATCTCAGAAGAACACCATCAAATCCATGTTTATACAACTCTCCTCCAACTAGGGTGTACCTCTGAGCAATTCTTCTGATAGTCCTTTTCTCCTCAGTTGTGGCTTCTTCAGGGTAGGACTGATCTTCACAATATCTGGCAATCTCGTAATACCATAGTTTCTCTTCATATTCCATCTCTTCTTGTAGCTCTAATAGCATGATTTCTCTCTTCTCCACGATATCTCCGTCTCTGACTTTCTTCAGCAATTTCTCTTTAATCCTAAGAAAGGAAGGGTCCTCTACAGCAGGAGAGAGACGCCTATGAATGATGATTTATTCGGATTGTTTGCTGATTGGAAAATTTAGAGATGATGCGAGAGAAGCAAGAGCATCGGCTAAGATGTTCTGATTCCGAAGGATATGAACGAAGATCAGTTTCTTGAAAAGCTTGGCATAAGCTGAGGTGAGTTCCTGATATGGCTTGAGTTTTGGATCAAGGGTGTGATATTTGCTGAGCACTTGGCGAAGGATTAATTGACTATCATCTACAATCCGTAGTTTGGTGGCACCATGGAGATGAGCAGCCTCGAGGCCGCAAGAAGAGCCTCATATTTAGCTATGTTATTTGGAGCATGAAAGGCGAGCTGAAACGCTTATAGAATGGTGACACCTTCAAGTGATAGGAGAACGATGCCGATACCCTTACCATGAGAGTTTAGAGCTCCGTTAAAATGCAGAGTCCACGTATCATCTTTGATTATGTTTATGGACATCAGTTCCTCAACCAAAAACTCCGATCAGACTGGATCAAATATGGGAAGAGGGTGACGAGCAAGGTGTTCTTCTATGGCATAGCCTTTGATTGCTTTCTGCTGAATGTAGATGATATCGAATTGAGGTAGAAAGCTCTGCCAACGTGCTAATCGATCTGTAAGGACAACTTTCCTAAGGAAGAACTTGATTGGATTCATCCTAGCGATAAGATGGACTTCATGAGCTAGAAAATAGTATTTCAATTTCTGAACCACCCACACCAGTGCAACACACATTTTCTCCATCGTTGTATATCTCTGTTTAGCAAGATTGAGAAGTTTAGAGAGATAATAGACTGCCCTCTCCTTTCCTTCTTCATCTTCTTGTGTTAGGACAACCCCCACAACATCATGCAGGACAGAAATATATAGAACTAAATGCTTATCTGAAGACAGTGGTCTGAAAACAAGAAGACTTGCAAGATACTTCTTCAATCCATCAAATGCCTCCTGACACTTATCGTCCCAATCGAATTTAACTCCCAACTTGGTAAGCTCGTAGAATGGCTTATACCTCTGTGAGTGCTGGGAGACAAAACGGCGAATAAACTGCAACCTCCCGATCAATCTTCTTAGTTCTTTCAAGTTCTTGGGAGGTGGCATTTCAATTATGACTTTAGCTTTGTTGGGATTGATCTCAATGCCCCACTTACTGACTATGAATCCTAACAACTTCCCTGATTATACACCAAATACACATTTCTTTGTATTCATCTCAACTGATGCTCTCTTGATCTTTCTAAAACCTTTGTCAATTCAGTATGCTTAGCTCTAGTCTTAGATTTAACCAAAAGATTGTCCACATACACCTCTAAGTGGACATGCATCATATCGTAAAATATAGCCATCATAGCCCTTTCATATGTGGCTCCAGCATTCTTCAATCCAAATGGCATGACAACATAACAATAAGTACCCCAAGGAGTAGTAAATGATGTTTTCTCCTGATCATCTTCTGCCAATTTAATTTGATTTTATCCTGAAAAGCCATCCATAAAAGACAGAGTCTCAATTCCAGTTGTGTTATCAATCAACACATCTATGTGAGGCAGTGAGAAATCATCTTTAGGACATGCCCAATTCAGATCTCGAAAGTCAATACAGATCTTGACCTTCCCATCCTTTTTCATAACCGGTACTACATTAGCCACCCATTGTGGATAGAGGACAACTCTAATAAATTTGACTTTATGTAATTTATCGACCTCTTCCTTCATCTTCAAAGCCATATGTGGGTGGAATCGCCTTAACTTCTGTTTGATCAGGCTAGCTCCAAATTTCAATGTTAATCGGTGCTCCACTAGGGATGAATCTAACCCCATCATATCTTCATAGCTCCAAACAAAGGTGTCCTTGTATTCTCTAAGAACTCGAACCAAAGCCTCTTCATCTAATTTTGAAAGATTTTGACTGATGAGGACTACCTTAGGTTCTTCTTCGGTTCCTAGATTTATTTCCTTGGTTGGTTCTTCTACAACAGCTGAGGGTTCATCAAATCTCTTCAACCCACTAGCATACACCTCGGCTGCATCCTCATCTTCTTCCTCTCCCTTGATGACGAGGTCCTTTTCATGTACTAGCTCATATACTCCATATCCGTCATCAACCAACTCATCTGCTTCAGACTCGTCTAACAACTGGATAGGATTCTCTACTAATTGAGGGATTTGATAGAATGGAAGGCACTTAAAAGCTAATTCATGGATGTATCTATTGAGAATTCTCTTACCCTCAGATTTTCTAGACTTCCTAATATGATTAACTTCATTAGACTCCCTAACTTCACTAAACTGCCTGCCATTAGACTCACTATTCTAACCTAGGGAGGGCGAAGGAGGATGAAAATCATTGGATACATGAGGGAATACAGGAAAATCCTCCCGAGAGGAGAGGTAGAGTATATCTAGGAGAGAATCCTACCCGAGTGACCCGTGCGATGGGGTACATTCGGACAGATAGTAGGATGTCTCCTTAACGAGGATTTAGGAGGAAGAGGTTGCTAAATTGGTTTTTTTTTTTTTGGGGGGGGGGGGGGGGTTGGGAGGGAGAATTTTGAGTATTAAGCATGAAACAAGAATTGATTTGAAAAGGAGGGGAATGTGATGGAGAAAACGGCACCATGGCTAGGGGATTAGGGGGATCATATAATAAATAATATGTCCTAGATAAGATCATGGATCCTCTCCAAATCAAGAGGAATATGAGGAATGAGGTCCCGAGGGGATAGAGTGATAACAATGGGCGGCGCCCGTGGTATATCTTCAGTAATGACCCTCGACCAGGTCGGGGTCAGGAGCAGAGTGCGGAATAAAATATGGAGGGCAAACATATGATATGGATAAGTGGCCCTCCAGAGGTGATCAGTTGTCAAACCAGCTTCATAGGGGTCATCTGGCTCCTCTTCATCTGTCTCCTCATTCAGCAAGATTCTCTTGTCAAAGATGGCTCTAGGCCCCTCTATTAGTTCATCTATCAGTGGTGGTCCCTTTGGTTTAGTGGGATCAAGGAATAATCTGTTCAATGCAATATACAAATCCCTTGTGTCGAACCAACGGTACCACTCGCATTCTGGATCTTGAATTTTTCTCATTTTCATCGGCCGCAGAGTCTCCAAGGACTGGTATGTCAGTAACTGAGAGTAGTGTCTAGCCAGATCTCTGCCATATATGTCATGCAGGTTGAAGTGGGAAGTGATTACCACCGTGTTATCATTAATGTTTTGAATCACGGGTCCCTTAATGAAATGAGTGGACAAAGTCCAAGTTAGGGGTTCTCGATTTTCTTTGTACAACATAACCATTGTCTTCCATGTCTTACGACCATCTTCATCTTCCTGCTGCTGAATAATGTTGTGCCTTACCCTTACTGGCCTATAGCCTAGACCATTACCTAGTGCTCTTCTGTTATTTTAATGGGCGCGGTTTTGCCCTGCAGTTGTGTGTCCAGGCCTCTTCCAGGATGATAACTGCCCTTCATCATTATATCCCAGCCAGGGGTACTCATGAACTTCCCCCTTTTCACAAGATTGACTGGACAAGAAATGGGTATGGTGGCTTTCAAAGGATTGGCCGACGGAAGGTAGACCTGTAATACCGAAAGAATGAGTTGTCGGCCAGGTAAGGGAGTTGGCTTGAAATTCAGAGAATGAGCAACAGTAAGGATAGGCATGCTCGTTACTTTGATGATCCATCCTTTATAAGGAAACTTAAGGCATTGATGATTTGTCGATGGAATTGCCTCAAGTGATTTGATATAGGGACGGCCAAGTATGCCTTTTAGCGAAGGGTCGATCTCAAGAATATAGAACTCGACCTCAGCATGACAAACATGACCCAACTCCACCTTTAAATAAACCATGCCTAGAGGGGAACGGGTAGAGTTGTCGTAGGCGGTGACAGAGATGGGGGAAGGCATCCACTTCTCTTTTGGTATGCCACAGAGTTCTAAAGTTCTCGGTGGCAACACGTTGATGGAAGATCCTGTGTCAACCAGACAAGCATCCACACCCTTCTTGCATATGTTAACTATAATGCTCAAGACCATACTTCTGGCTGCTGCTGGTGCCAACTCAGATATATGGAAAGATATAGAGGGCTGATCCCCCTGTGGAACCAATAGTGTAGTGATCTTTTCTACCGGCATGTCCTCATTGACTATGACCCTTTGGAGTTACTCCATCAAAGCTTCTTGATGGGTCTTAGATCTCTTGATCAATTCTAACATGGAGGTGTGCGTGCCGGTGTTCTGTCCAGGTGCTTCAACAGATCATACTGAGTGCCAGGTGCACTCTCTTCATTCTGTACTTCTTCTGGCGGCTGTAATGGGCCGTCTCGCACTGTGGACTGGGAGAATACTTTGTTGAAGATCTTTCCGCTCCAAAGCGTATGTGACTCAACAGTGTAAGGTCCAGGTGATATCTTGAGTACTGATGGGTTGATGAGGGGTTTGAAGGGGGTGATGGATTCATAAGTAGATGGTGGTGGATTATTTGGTGGAGGTTTTGTGTGGATGAGGGGTCTGGTAGGTTGTATGGTATTGGGGTAGGTGATTGGTGCAGGTGATGTGGGGAATGGAATGCGGAGTAATGGTTTCGACGGTATGATAGGTTCATGATTAGGGGATTGTGGAGGGTTATTTTGTTTAGGTTTGGTGGAAGGTTTAAGGAAAGCGGGTGTTGGCATGGGTGCGATAGTTATGGGTTCTGGTTTAGGTATACAGATGATGCGGCAAGGTGGTTGCTCGGTAATACTCATAATGTGACCTGTTGAATATATAGAGGAAGACTCTTCTACTTTCCATTGTTGCCCCCTATTAGCCTCTGACTGGCTATTGGTAAGAATTGGGGCAATATGATTTTGATGCTCCGATAGCGGGTTTTGCATTATACCCATGTTTTGTGGAGGCGCTGCCTAGACTGGTGCTCTCTGTATCGGTTGTTGCTGCTCCTGTTATTGTGGCTGTTGTTGCGGCTGCTGGGGTCTTCTCGCCTTCAAGGCAGCTATGAATTTCTTCATCTCCTCCTAGTCAATGCCCCCTTGATCATTCAGATCGCGGGTGTAGTCCCAAAATTGAAAACAAGCATCCACCATATGCCCAGGTTGTCTATAGAAGACACAGTACCTGGAGGCATCAGCATTTTGTGGCCAGATAGTCTTCTCCTTAGGCAATACTAGTGAATTGGCTGCCATAAGGGCATTCAAGATATTTGATAATGGTTATGGGAGTGGAGGATAAGACGCCCTTTTAGGGCATGGACGCCTTCTCTGTTGATTGTAATCATTAGGTGGTTGCACGTTAGTGTATGCTGGCTGCTGACGAGGCTAATTAAAGGTCGACTGATACTTTGCTGGGGTGGCCTGAAGCCTTGTTGATTTGGCAGTCTCTGCCCTATATATTGCGGCTTCTGATTTCTCATGAAGTGGGGTTGGTTATTGTTCATTGTGCTTATCTGTTCATGGGAGAGTGTGCCTTCTGTTGTTGTACCCATGGTGGAAGAGTTTGGCATCGCAGGCTTCCGAGGTGGAGGTCTCCTGGGTTGGTGAGGATCAAAGACACTAGAGAAAGTAGAATCTTTGAATGTATTCTATGCATAACGCGCTCTCTCATATAGGTCCACCATGTTGGTCAAATTGTTCAACGTAAGGACCAACTTGTACTGAGGAGTAGCATTGGCAATCATCATCTTGAACTGCTCAGACACGAATAAGTGATCTTTGATTTTCTCTACCGTAGCCCTCCATCTATTAGCATATGTTATGAAGTCCTCATCACGCTTCATCTTCTCGGCTACCAAATCTGTTATGGACAATGACGGTGCTACTCTGTCCTGATAATATTAGAGGAATTTTCTCGACACAGTGTCGAAATCCTCAACCTCGGAAGAGTTTAAGGAGAAGAACCACTCGAGGGCTGGTCCCTCTAGTGACCTTCTGAACAAGAATGCTAGTGACGTCTTGTCACTCTACCAAAATGACGACTCGTACATGAACTCCTTCAAATGAGTAAAGGGGTTACCCGAGCCATTGTACTTTCTGTATGCCGGCATCTTAGAGGGAGGAAGGTGAAACATTGGCAGACTAGGAAGAGAAAGCTCTGGTGCTACCTTGACACCCATCATCTTCTTGAAGTTCTTGAATTGTTCATCTATCCGATCCATCTTGGATCAATACGAGGAGGAGGGGGTGGTGGAGCATGAAAAACTTGCCTCCTGGAGTCGTTGGAGCAAGGGGGGCAGTATGGTTGAGGTCCGGCAGCGCTTCTGCCATACCCGAAGGCATTTTTGTAAGTCAGCGTCTGCGGTCTAGCCGGATATCTCGAAGAAGACAACTATGGCCCGGATGGCGGGGGAGTAAAATGTGAAGACCTTCCATGGCCTGATGAACTGAAGGAGCATGGTGAGGAGGAGGAGCTTGATGGATAACAAGGGGAACCATAGAATTTGGTTCGATAGAACGCGAGGACATCTTCCCCTTATGAATGGATTGGATTGCCTCAAGTTGTTGAGGATCCATGTGGGTAGCCAGAGCTCCCAAAACAATAATCAAATTAGGAGGATTGGTGGATGAGGGATCGGCTTGATCTTGAGCCTCCTCGAAAGTAGGATTGGAGATAACATGTATATGAGGACGATCAGTACTAAGGTTGTACTGATCGTGAGTAAAATAGACCTGACCTTGAGGGGCATAGGCGTCTCCCTAATATTCAGGGTGATAGAAATTGGGATTGTGGGGGGCATTAGCGTCACCCCCATTCTCAGAATAATAATCAAACCCACGAGGGGCATTAGCCTCTCCCTTGTATTTGAACACGGTATCCTGCTCGTAAGCAGCCATACCCATAGTCCTACCTGAGCGAAGCATCATGATATTAAGTTTTAAACAAAGATCCAAACAAGTTGCACAAAGATTAACAGATAAGTAGATGGTTACGTTGTCTTAGGATTCCTTGTTGAATTACTTGAGTTTTTAGACACAAATTCACTCAACAGGGTAGGATTCTAGTTTCAGTTTAGTTTCCACCGTTATGTTCTAAAGCTTTGCTCACAACGTTATGAATTACTACCAGGACTTCAGTTGGTGCAAACATCCCGATGAACAAGGAGGAGTTCCTTGCTTTTGGAGATTTATGGAGGTCTTAACACCAACCACTCTAGTCTGACCGAGGGACCAACCCAGTCAGAGAGAGGTAAAGATGCTAAGAAAGGTGTTCCTATAACGGGGGGTGTATGCCCTAATACAGATGACCTGCAGCCTAGATGGCCTCTAATGTAGTATAAGGTAAATATAGGTAACAAAAGGGATCAAAGATCCAAGGACTGGTGACCACGAGAAGAAATTGTTTGAATAGCGTCGTTGTTCACCAACGCTATTCAATACAGTAGCTTCTTCTGTTTTCAGAAGCTCGGGTAACAGTACAACAGGCAATAAGAGGCTAAATGGCGTCTGCAAAGGGAGATGCCTTTCGAATGGCGTCTTTCTGAGCAGACGCTATTTAGAGCCCGAAACCACACAAATAACAGTAAAAATAGGGGCAATCCCCTCTCAAATCATCCAAGCAAACGATAATCAATTGATCGTGTAAAATTTGATTTTAACAGATTTGGTTATCATGTAGTCAACTATGAAATCAGTCAAACACACTTTTATATCCAATTCACAACCTTTAATCAATTAAAGGAGGGCAAGATCTTGTCACAAGGGTGTGCATGTGGTGCACGTAGGGATAAAAGTAACTAAAATACCAATTGGTGAAAGGAGTGCCCGAGGAACACAAGTGGTACACCGTGGATGCCCAATTATGAAAAAAAAAGCAAGATAAAAAAAATAAAGATGGCAAGACAAAGTCCTACCGTGATCGCCAAAAAGCTATGAGTGCTCAATATTGGTGTGTGGTATTTATGATTTTATATTGATTATGTGACAAACAAAATATTGAAAATTAAAATCGTGATCGCCAAAAACCTAAAGATTTCAAAAGAAAGATCGCTTACCTCTTGTAATTTGGGAGATTTGTTCTTCATTCCTTCTCTTTGGCCGGCCAAAGAGAAAGAGCCCTTTTCTCATTCTCTTGCTTTTATGTTGGTTTCTTGATTTGTCGCTCTAAAGCTTCTCCTTTTAATCTCTTTTCTTTCTTCTTTGAGTCTCCTTTGTACCTTGCAAGAAAGATGAAAGTAAACAAGAAAAGATCTAATTAGAACTAAAGTAGAGACTAGTATCTATTCTATTAATGAATTCAAACATGCAATTAAACTAAGTCACTCACTTGTTTTGGGTTCTTTAAACCCATGGCAATATAGGATGGAAAAGATTATGAGTGTGTGTGAATCATGAAAGTGATATGATGATATGAAGCTAATGAAAAACTATGAAGATCAGTAAGAAAAAAATGCAAATTTATGATCAATTATGAAGAGAAATTAATGAAAAGTCTAAAGAAATTTGATTAAATAGCCCCTTGAAGCCTTGGTCTTCTTTGTGCTTCAAAAGAGGAAGAAGAAGGTTGAAGAACTCTGCTTGACTTGCTGTCCACATTTTTCCTCTTGAGAGCTTTAGAAATCATTGATGAAGAGCTCAAAATCTTCAATTGCCAACCTTTTTTAAAAGTCCAAAGGGTATTGTATTTATTAGGTTTTGGAGTAGTTTGGGCTTCAAAAGGACTCTCTTCCGCAGTCAGACTTGCCTTGGATGAGCATGGAGGAGTTTGCAACCTTCCCAACCTCGGAAACTAGATTATCTAGGCCAAATCATGTTTATCAAGAAACTCTCAAATCACGTCGTCCGGACGGGGTGTCATTTGGCTAATTAAAGCGGCCAAAATAGAAAGGAAATCCGAAAAAGATTACGAAACCTAAAGTGCGTCTCCCAAAAGCGATGTGCTTTAGATAATTAGGAAATTAATTCGAATTAAAAATCGAAACCCAGACGGATTAAGACCTAAATGGCGTCTCTCTTAGGCGACACTATTCAATTAAATCTATCTAAATTTAGGAATTTAATTTCGAATTGATTTATATTAAAAATCTAAATGGCATCGGCCATGGACGACGCTAATTAACAAATTTTGAGAAAAATAAAAAAAAATTAATTAATGATTAAACATCAGACCATTTTAGGGCATTGTTATTATGACATGAAATTTACTCGATATGAGGTCAAAATTAGCGTGTCTACACCCAGACGACGCCATTCAGACGATAGGACGCAGGTTGTACATTGGCAGATCTCTGAATGGTGTTTTGCATGGCCGACGCCATTCAAACGATCAGACCGGAGCTGTACACTCGCGCCCCAACGCTTGCCTACGTGGCACCCCCGCATGGCTCCTAAATCGCATCCCCCTGGACCGACACCGATCAAAACCGCGTCGAGCTAGAGCCCATGCCCTAGGCCCATAAGGGCCCTAACCAAGGGGTCCAATGCCAAAAACTGACCCGATAACTGAACCCCAAACCTCAGTCCTTACACATCTCCTTACTGATCTGTCCGCGGTCGTGCCACACCGTGAGACCACCGTCAACGGCTTTGCGTCATTTCTTCAGCTACGTTTTTTCCATTTTGTTTTACATAAAATGACATGACATGATGACATGATGATGCACTATGATCTAACCTAAATGCTTTGTATGCAGATTTGGAGTTATTATTACTTCTTACTGGGACAAGCGAGGCAAATTCACCCTGATGCAATCCCGTTGGCCTGCAAGTGGCGGCTAACCATTGATATAGCACCACAGCACCATCAACTAACTACCCTGCACCGCCAGTTTCTTGATTATCTAGAGTTGCTGATAAGTTCTTTTACTTATCTTATTTGTTTAGATCCATTATATGCAATAGATTTATTTTGTTGCGGCTAACCTATATGAATGCAATGCAGGTCATCTAGAGGCCATACCTCGGCATGGGTGAAGAGGGGCAGCTGTGGGTGACGGCTGGGTGTGAGAGGTACAGGAAGCAGATGTGGGTGCACTGCCTAAATGAGATCGAGCTGTTGCACTGCGCCTCACGATGAGCACCTTGGGTCTTCATTTGGAGTGGCTCGAGGAGGAGGTCTCGGAGGGAATAGGGCGAACAATGAGAGGAAAGTAGGTCCGCCGATTGGCGGGTCAAGTTTACATAGCAACATGCCGATTGGGATCGGTGCGGCGTGGTGGTAGAGTCTTATGCGGAGAGCAGTGAGGCCTACCTCCAGCAATATCAGGTTCATTATGCCGACCATCTCCATTAGCTCCGACCTCTCAATGTAAGTATGATGACATACTTCTGACATTTTTTATTATTTATTTTTTATATGCATTTGTGAATGTGTAACCTAAATGTGAATATGCAAGATGCACGGGACACCAATATTATCGACCTCCGGGCCCGCCTCCGAGACGCAGAGCAGCAACTTGATCAGGCCCACGCCGACCTCGACATCTTGCTGTGTATGCATGACCTATTTAATTATGCATGAATGTGTTGTTGTTAATTATTAATTTGTATTTTGGTGCTTAAGCACTGGCGGTGTCTTTTGGTTCCAGTGCGCCACCTACACCTAGGTTGCCCAGCCTCCTACTGATCCAGCCGATGCTTCCACATCCAGCACCTCATCTGACACAGCCCTCGCCTCCTTGTAGGAGTAGCTGGCCAGTGCCATTCTTCGGGCCTCCCAAGCGGAAGAGGACTGTGCTTCTCGGATACATTTTGACTTCAACATTTCATTTCTTTTATGCATGCCCTAACTTGAACTGTAATTGAATCTGCTTTTCTTGGCTGACAGGTTGTTGTGCTTCAGGAGGCTCTTCGCAGAGCCGAAGAGGAGCTTGAGTGAATGAGGAGTATGAAGGCCCAGGCACAGGCGGATGCTACCTGGGTCCGAGAGCTGGAAGAGAGATTAGCGAGGCTCTCCAGCGGCGACCTCCCTCGAGAGATGACACGCCTCCAGACGTGACTGGAGGTCATTATGGAGGAGAGGGACCGAGAGCGGGAGAGGATCATGGCAGAGAACAAATCCCTCTGGGTGCAGCTAGGTATTGCGGAGCATGAGCGGTGCAGCATAGAAGAGAGGTATTAGCGCGCCCGCCAGTGAGCTCGTGAGGGAGGCCACGGTAGTGTTTTCACCACTAGTGTTGCCGTGTCTTCTGCTCATGCCGAGCCAAGCACCATGGGGCCGCTTGCACTGCTAGTTCGAGGAGCGGATGTGCACGATGAGGTGCAGAGTCAGTTGGATGAGGGCCATAGGGAGAGCCAGCCCTGAGTATGCTGCTGCTGATGATGCTGTTATCATACTGCCGTTGTGGTGATGTTGTCTGGTCATTATGATGTACTCATACTATTGTTATGCTGAATGAGTTTTATACTTTAAAGTCCCGATGTACGAAAATGTTGGACTTTTTCCTTTCTTCACATATGTATGACGGTACTCTGCTATGGATGAACCTTTGTGAATATTCAATGAATAGAACTCTTGTGAACCTTGACTATTTCTCTTCAGCTTCTACTTCTCGTATACCCGTGCCCAGTGAATAACTTGAACAAACAAATTAATGTGTCTGTTCTGGCTTAGCCCCTTACCCAATAGGTGACCAGCTATCTTGAACGTATCCTTGATACAAAAGTCAAGGGGCAAAACCTTTATTCAATGAAGGCAAAAATAAATGAAAGGAAATGTATCAATGCAACATACAAGCAAGCGAATGCCAATTGGAAATAAAAGATGCAACACACATATGTAATAAACGGATGCAAATTTGGAATTTCATCATAGCCAATTTTTTTTGTGATTTTAAGATATTCATTTTTTTTTGTTTTGAAATATCTATTTTTTTGTAATTTTAAGATATTCAATTTTTTTTGTGTGTTTAATATCCATTTTTGGGTTTTGAAATATTCATTTTTTTGTGATTTTGAAATATCCATTGTCATTTTGAAATATCCACTTTTTATTTTCAAATATCCATTTTTTGGGGGGTTTTGAAATATCCCTTTTTTTTTAGATATTCAATTTTTTTTTGTCATTTTGAAATATCCATTTTTTTTGGGTTTTGAAATATATAATGTAGCCTTGCTAGCCCCTTCAGGAAAAGACGCGTAGACAGAAGGGAGTCTACCCCTATAATACCCATGATTTCCCAGGCATCCTAAGCACACATCAAGGTTGATTTGGGCCAGTAGAGATCCTCGTCTAAATCTCGCTCAGCTACGACTTATATTGATGTCAAACCGCCATGCCACACTCTAGCTCCTAGCTGCATCCGACCAACAATCTCTAGCTAACAATCTACTAACAGTAAATGATTTACTCGAGCTGGGTCTCTTTTCTCACAACCAAGATGATATATAATGGACTATCCTGGAACCCTAATGGTCAACTGCGCGACGCTAACCCCGGAGTTAATACCATCGTACCAAATAGTAAACTGCTTGTATTGACCTAAGCCCAAAGCCACAGGGTAAACTTAACCTAAAGACCAGCATGGTACTTTGGTTAAAAGAGCTTCCTCGTTTGTTATAATAATTTCATACTCATTCTTCAATAACCTAATCTAGGGTCACAGTGCTTTTATTGTGATTGTGTTCATGATCCCATCCGATGATCTAACCTTTAGTCAGCTTAGGCCGTTCCTTAAACTTGGGGTACGCCCCTTAGGGAGAAGGGAGGAAATGGTCTAGAAAGCTCACGAGAGGGTTCTGGAGACCCAAGAAGCTGTCCTTCCTTTACCCTATTGTTTGCTGGGGTTCGGTCATTTTCACTTTGTGGGGATTTTTTTTACTTTGACTTTGCACCCTTTTATTTGGATTTTGGGTTTTGGCCTTTTGATTTGATGTTTGACTTTGTGGCCTTCTATTTGCTTTGGCTTTTGCCTTTTGCTTTACTTTACGGCGAGTATTTTGATTTTCCTTTTTTTTATGACGGCCTCCTACTAGGACTACATATATTTTTAGTAGTCTGTCCTAAGCCTCGTCCCCACATTGTGAATCGAGAAAGAAAGAATAGGTTGCACCTTACACTCTCAGTCAAGCTGTCAATATTCCTTGGACTTCACATCATTCGTTATTCAAGAACCAAGTGTTTGTGTGTGTATATCATGCCCCTAAATTAGACTACCAAAGACTGATGAGGGAATTTTGGATTTCAACTTTTCTGACCTCACTGGTCCTTGAACCATGCTGGTTGACACAACTAACCTAAAGATAGTACTTCTTAAAATACAGACTATTCCAAAGGTGAGACAACTCCTAACCCTCAGCATTAATCAACCTATAAGCATTACCAGGAAAAGTATTTGTTACAACATAAGGACCTTCCCAGTTGGGTTGGAACATAGAGTGAGGACCACCAGACTTTATAAAAATTCATTTAACTATCATGTCATCAATTTTGAACTTCCTTTCAATAACCTTCTTTTAATAAAATCGTGTAAGCCTATTCTGATACACTCGAGCATGATTAGCAGTTGTCGATCTCTTCTCGTCCAAGAGTCCCAACTGAGCAAGGAGTGATGCTCATCAGTAGAAAACTCCTTATTCAATTGTACCCTTAATGATAGGATGAGAATCTCATATGGAACTACCACCTCTATTCCAAATGTTAAGAAATATGGGGTTTACTTAGTGGGAGTGCGGATTGAAGTTCGGTAGGCCCATAGAGCCTCAACGAGCTTTTCTGGCCAGTTTGCATATTTGGTAGACTTACACGTTTTCTTGATGATTTTGATTAAGGTTTTATTCGTGGCCTCTACTTGGCCATTGCCTTGTAGATAGTATGGAGAGGAATGATGCAATGCAATGTTATACCTATTGCAGAGATCCTTCAGTTCTTGTGCAATGAATTAAGGTCCATTGTCGGTGACGATGATACTTGGAATTCCGAATCTGGTGATGATGTTCTTCATGATGAACTTGCAGACCGTCAATGCTTTGATTTCTGCGTAGGCTTCAGTTTCCACCCATTTGGTGAAGTACTCCATTGCCGTGAGTATGAACGATTTCTGTTTGACCGAGGAGTTGGGATCACCAAGGGGACCAATGATGTTGAATGCCCACATAGAGAAAGGCCATGGGGAGGATGGGGGATGGAGTGAAGATGCAGGGGAGTGAATCTTGTCAGCGTGGAGTTGACACTTAGTACCCTTACGGGCATACCCTATACAATCTTCTTCCATTGTTGACCAATAGTGTCATTGTCTAAGGATTTTATTTGCTAACATCTGTCCATTGACATGGCCACCACAAACTCCAGCATGAGCTCCTTCTATGATTTTTCAAAGCTTATCTTCATCTAGACATCTTAGAAGAACACCCTCAAATCCTCTTCTATAGAGCTCTCTTGTAACTAGGGTGTACCTTTAAGCAATTCTCATGATAGCCCTTTTCTCCTCAGTAGTGGATTCTTCAGGATATGATTGATCTTCACAATATTTGGCAATTTCATTGGACAATAGTTTCTTCTCATCTTCTAATTCTTCCTGCAACGCTAACAGCATGATTCCTCACTTCTCCACAATATCTCCATCCCGAACCTTCTTCGATAATTTCTCCTTAACTTTAAGAAAGGAAGGGTCCTCTACGGTAGGAGAGAGATGCCTATAGACAATGATTGATTCAAAATGTCTACTGAGTGAAAAATTCAAAGAAGATACGAGGGAAGCAAGAGCATCAGTTAGAATGTTCTGATTTCGAAGGACATGGACGAAGATCAACTTGGTGAATAGCTTGGCATAAGCAGATGTGAGTTCTTGATAAGGTTTGAGTTTGGGATCAAGAGTGTGATACTTGATGAGCACTTAGCAATGGTTGAGTTGACTATCATTTATAATTTGTAGTCTAGTGGCACTGTAAAGATGAGCGGCCTTGAGGCCGGCAAGGAGAGCCTCATACTCAATTATATTATTGGTGATAGGAAAAGTAAGCTAAAAGGCCTGAGGAATGGTGACGCCTTTAGGTGATAGAAGAACAATGCCAATACCCTTGTCATGAGAATTCAGAGCTCTATCGAAATGCAGAGTCCACATATCATGGGCCAACTTGTTTATGGACATCAGTTCCTCATCCGGAAACTCCAATCAAACTGGATCAAATCTGGGAAGAGGGTGATGAGCAAGATGTTCTACTATGGCATAGCCTATTTCTGCTAAATGTAAGTGATGTCGAGTTGAGAGAGAAAGCTCTGCCAACATGCTAATATGTCTGTAAGGACAGTTTTTTCGAGAAGGAACTTGATAGATTCATCCTAGCGATGAGATGGACTTTATGGGCTAGAAAGTAATGCTTCAGTTTCTGAACCACCCATACCAATGCTGCACAAGTCTTCTCCATCGCCGTGTATCTCTGTTCTGCGGGGTAAAGAAGTTTATAAACATAGTAGGCTGCTCTCTCCTTTCCTTCTTCATCTTCTTGCACCAAGATAGCCCCCAACGAATTATCCAGGACAGAGATATATAGAATTAAGTTTTTACCTAGAGATGGTGGTCTTATGACAGGAGGACTTGCTAGATATTTCTTTAATCCATTGAATGCCTCCTGACACTTATTGTCCCAATCGAATTTGACTCCCAGCATGGTAAGCTCATAAAATGGCCTACATCTTTGTGAATGTTAGGAGACAAAATGGCGAATAAATTGCAACCTCCCAATCAAACCTCTTAATTCCTTCAAATTATTGGGAGGAGGCGTTTCTATGATAACTTTTGCCTTGTTGGGAACGATCTCAATGCCCCGTTTACTCACGATGAAACCTAACAACTTTCCTGATGAAACACCAAACACACACATTTTGGGATTCATTTTCAATTCGTATTCTCTTGATCTATCCAATACCTTAGCCAAGACCTCAACATGATTGGCTTTAGTTCTAGATTTCACCAGAAGATCATCCACATGTACTTCCAAATGGACATACATTATATCATGAAATATCGCCATCATGGCCCTTTGGTAGGTGGCTCTATCATTCTTTAATCTGAGTGGCATAACCACATAGCAACATGTTCCCCAAGGTATCGTGAATGATGTCTTTTCTTGATCTCCTTCTGCCAAGCGTCTCTGATTTTATCCTGAGAAGCCATCCATAAAACACAAAGTTTCAAATCTAGTTGTATTATCAATGAACACATCAATGTGAGGCAATGGGAAATCATCTTTAGAATATACTCTATTCAAGACCCAGAAGTCAATACAGAATCTGACTTTTCCGTCCATCTTCATGACTGGGACTATGTTTACCACCCATTGAGCATAGAGGACAACCCTAATAAATTTGGCTTTATGCAATTTGTCGACCTCCTCTTTCATCTTCAAAACTGTTTAGGTGTGGAATCGCCTCAATTTCTATTTGACTGAGTTAGATACAAGTTTCAAACTTAATCTGTGTTCCACCAAAGATGAGTCTAGCTCCAGCATGTCTTCATAAGTCTAGGCGAATGTGTCCTTATAATCTCTGGGAACCTGAACCAAAGCCTTTTCGTCTGATTTAGAAAGACTTTTATTGATCATGATGACCTTAGGTTCATCTTTAGTTCCTAGGTTGATTTCCTTTGTGGGTTTTTCTATCGCAGTTGAGGGTTCATCAAATCTCTTCATTCCACTTGCATACGCCTCAGCTGTGTCCCCATCTTCTTCGTCACCTTGAATCATGGGATCTTTCTCATGTACCAATTCATACATCCCATATCCGTCGTCGATGCATTCGTCTACTTCACATTCTTCTGGCAAATAGATAGGGTCTTCTAAAAGCTGAGGGATTTGAGAGCAAGAAAGACACTTGGAGGCTAATTCTTGGAGGTATCTTTCTGGAATTCGTCTACCCTTAGATTTCCTAAACTTTCTAATTTGCCCAGACCTATCTTCACTAGACTCCCTAAAATTAGACTCCCTATCTTGACCTATGGAGGACAGAGAAGGATAAAAATCACAGGATACAAAATGGAATACAGGTGATCTTCCCTACGAGGAGGGGCAGAGTAGATCTAGCAGAGAATCTTGCCCGAGTGACTCGTGTGACTGGGTACACTCGGATGGGATAAAGGTAGACAAAGAAGATAATGGCACCCTGGCCAAAGGATTTAGAGGAACATACATCAGGATGTCCCGAATCATGTCATGGATCTCCTCAGGATGGAGAGGAGTCTGCAATAAGAAATCCTGAGGGGATAGGGTGACCAGAATGGGCACTGCCCGAGGAATATCTTCAATAATTATCCTAGACCAAGTCGGGGTCAACAATAGGGTTCTGAGTAAAGTGTGGAAAGCAAGGACATGGGTAGGATAAGTGGCCAACCAGGGATGGTATGTAGTCAGTCCTTCTTCATAGGGGTCATTAGCTTCCCCTTCATCAGTTTCCTCATCAAGCAATATCCTTCTGTCAAATATGGAGCCAAGTTCTTCAATCAGATTCTCCACCAGTGGTGGCCATCTGGGCTCTATTGGATGCAGAAAGAGCCGGTTCAGAGCAATGTAGAGGTCCCATATATCAAATCATATGTACCATTCACATTCCGAATCATGGAATTTTCTTCTTTTCAGAGGCACTAGAGCCTTTAAGGACTGATAGGTGAGTAGCGATGCACGATGTCTGGCTAGGTCTCTTCCATAGATATCATGAAGATCGAAGTCTAATGACTACCATTGTATTGTCACCCCCATACTGAATAACGGGCCCTTAGTGAAATGGGTAGATAACGTCCAAGTTAACGGATCCGAGTTTTCCTTACACGGGGTTATCATAGTTTTTTCACACCTTGTGCCCTCCTTCATTTTCTTCTTGTTGTACAATCTCATGTCTCACTTTCTCTGACCTATATCCCAAACCACTTTCAGGCACAATCCTTTTCATCTTTTACTGGATTGAGTCTTCCTTGCAGTTGTGTTCCTAGCCCTCTCCCAGGCTGATACCTGATCTTCATCATAATATTCCACCCCAGGGTACTCATGAACTTCCCCTGCTTTATTGCATCTACAGGGTACGGTGAGGGTAGGATGGATTTCAGCGAATCTGCTGAAGGAAGATAAGTTTCTAAGAGAGACAAGATTGGTTTCTAGGTAGATGTTGGAATAGGAACCGGATTAGCATTGAAGGAATGAGTGGCAGCAAGGATCGGCATGCTAGTCACTTTAATGATGCACCCTTTGTAAGGAAACTTGAGGCATTGATGATTAGTAGAAGGAATAGCCTTAAGGAGTTTGACATAAGGGCGACCAAGGATTCCTTTAAGAGAGGGTCTTTCTCCAAGATGTGGAATTCAACCTCTAAATGACAAACTGGCCCTAGTTCTACCTAGGTAGACCATGCCCAGTGGAGATCTAGTGGTATTATCGTAAGTAGTCACTGATACGGAAGAGGGTAGCCTTTTCTCTTTCGGCACACCTCATAAATATCCGCGACAGTAACACGTTGATCGAAGCCCCAGTATCTACCAAGCATGTGTCAATAGCTTTTCAACATATATTCATTGTTATACTCAAGGCCATACCCCGCACTACCAAGGGTGCTAACTCAGAATTGTGAAATGATATGGACGGCTGATCACTTTGCGGTACTAGAACTGTGGTGATCTTCTCTACAGGCACATCCTCATTTACCATCACTCTCTATAAATATTCCATCTATGCCTCCTGATGGTTCTTGGATCTCTTAATCAGCTCTAGTACGGAGATGCGTGCCGGTGTCTTGTCTAGGTGTCTTAGCAAATTATACTGAGTGCCTAGTGCACTCTCTTCATTTTGGAGCTCTTCAGTTGACTGTAAAGGACCCTGTTGCACAGTGATTGAGGGAACACCTTATTGAATATCCTTCCACTCCGAAGCACCATGGTTGCAACTCAGTAGTAGAGGGTAATGGGGCTTTGACAACTGTTGGATTGATGATCAAGGGTTTGGATGGCATGAGATGGTGGTTTTGAGCAGCAGGTGGGGGTTGTGGAGTGCGTACGAGTGGTCTGGTGTGTTGAGGGTTGTCGTTGCTAGATTGCATCGGAAATGGAATGCATAGTAAGGGTTTTGATGGCATGATATGATCATGGATGGGTGGTGGGTTACTTGGTGGTGGTGATAGCCTAGGGATGATGAGCAGGGGTTTAGGGATGGATGATGGTGTTCACATGGTGGATATGGTAGGATTGGGTTTTAGGGGTTGTGACGGTGGAGTAGGTGTCAATGGTTTTGGTGGAGGCCTAGTGATGTGGATGATGGTACGGGGTGGTTGGGTGGCACTATCAAGCACGTGGACAGTGGAGTATATGGAAGATGACTCCGCTACTTTCCATTGTTGACCCTTATTAACCCATGATTGGCTACTGGTGAGGATGGGGGCCATTTTATTTGGGTGGTCTGATAACGGATTCTGGACGATTCCCATATTTGGGAGTTGTAGTGCTGCATGCTAGACAGATGCCCTTTGGATATGTGTTGTGGTTGTTGTTATTGTTGCTGTGGAGGCCTTTTAGCTTTCAGAGTAGTAATGTATTTACGCATCTCATCCTAATCGATTCCTCCCTGATCATTGAGGTCATAAATATAATCCCAAAACCAGAAACATGCATTGACAGTGTGCCCAGATTGCCTATGGAACACACAGTAACAGGATGTATCTGCATTTTGTGGCCATATGGCCCTTTCTTTTGGCAATGAGAGAGCGTTGGCTGCCATGAGAGCATTAAAGATATCAGAGAGGGACTCCGGGAGTGGTAAGTATGTGGTTCTCTTAGGACCAGGAGATTTTCTTTGTTCAGAGTATTATGTAGGTTGTGGAACCTAGTTGTAACCTGCTGTTGACGAGGCTGGTTATAAGTAGACTAAGGAGGTTGTTGTTGTGGAGGCCTAAAACCTTGTTGATTCTGAGGCCGCTTGTTGTTATATGGTGGTGGTTGGTTTCTCACAAATGAGACTTGATTGTTATTTATGGTTCTTACCTGTTCATGGGACATAGTACCTTCAATGGTTGGACCCATACGAGAAGATCTAGGTGCATTAGGTTTTCCGGGTGGAGGCCTATTTGATCTGTGAGGATTAAAAGACATTGGTGTTGACGTCCGGAGTGTTCCCGCTCTCCTTCCGTGGGGAGGCCTCCGTCCATCGCGCAACTGGGGCGATAATGGGGTTAGAATGTGATCGCCATGAGCATTACCTTGAGGTCCCTGTGCTCTGCAGGATGACGTAAGTTGATCGCATCTTGTTGGAGCGGGGGTTGTGGATTCCTCTTCTCTACCTTCGGCCGGCCGAAGGGAGAGAGCTCGGTAGTCTGCGTGCAAACTATGGTAAGAGCCCCTGAAAAGAAAAGACAAACAAGGAAAAGAAATGGCCCGATTAGAACTGCGATATGTAAAATCTATCCATGCGAACAAATAAACAAGTTAAAATTGAAAGGGGATGCACCAGATGGGTGTTTTGGGAGGGAAGGTGACCATATGTTATGGCCACCCATATCCCAATTTTTGTTTTGAACTTCTGTTAGAATGGGTACTAGGATATCCTAGGATGGATGCATGCAGGAAGAGAAAAGTGTATGTGTGTGAGAATTGCAAAAATGACAATGTTGTGATGAATGGAGGATGCAGAGCGTATTGAAAAGAAAAATGCAGTAAAGAAGAAAGTTAGGAGAACAAGCCCATGTAGGGGGGAATCCTCCCGTTCGCCATCTTCCAGCGTCTGTCCGCCAGAACCTCTACCAACCCGAAGACTTCCAATGCAAGCCTCTTCAAATTTCCAAAATCCTTAATTCCTAACCTTCCAATCCCCTTCCCGAGAGGACCTAGGGGGTTTAAATAAGGGGGAAATAAAATACAGAAATTAGGGGTCTAAATCCCCGTTAATCCACAAGGCGCTAATGGGAATTGGTCAAGGGTCGAAGGTCGTGCATGTGGCAATCGCCGGAGTGGGGAGTGGTCAGAGTAGTGGGGGGTGAGGGTTGTGAGTGGAGCAGAACATGGGAAGACAAAGTCAAGCTGAAAGTGGGGGGATGGACAACCAACTCTTTTGCCTTCTACTTTCGTGGAAGGCCACCAAGTTGGTCTTTCGCGAAAAGGTGGAAGGTGGAGCAGCTGGCCTTCGGGGAAGGTAGAAGGCCACCAAGTTGACTTTCCACGAAAAAGGTGGAAGGCAGTGTAGCTGGCTTTCGGGGAAGGTGGAAGGCCATCAAGTTGGCCTCTTACGAAAAGGTGGCGAAAAGGTGGAAGGCAGCATAGTTGGCCTTCAGGGAAGGTGGAAAGCCACCAAGTTGACCTTCCGCGAAAAGGTGGAAGGCAGGGGTGCTGATTAATGGGCTCGACCATTTAATGGGCTGAATTAAATAGAGAAATATGATCGGCTAAATGAGATGGGCTAAGGTGATGGGTTGAAAGACAATGGGCTAATGATAATGGGGAATTGAGGACCATAAGGTGTCTAAAATCGGATGTCTACAAGTGCCCCTCTGAGACACCTGTTTTGCAGTGGAGTGGAATGGAATGATAAATAGGTGTTCCAGAAATTGAACCTGATTTTGAACAGCCTGAAGAAGGAATGAGCTACATCCAAGGATGGTATGTGAATGTGGTGAATGTATGAGAACTAGATATTTGGATTGCAAGGGTGATTAAGAAGGGGATCAAAGTCTAAACTGGAGAATTGATCGTTTCGAATTGTGCGTCGTTAAACACATGAAAACGTTCAATCTAAATTTATCCGGCTCATTCAAATCAAATTTTGGAAATTGATAGTGGTGAGTCCGAGTCGATCCACAGGGAGTTAAGATTCTAATTTTGAAAACTTTGGACTTTAGTTAATCTAAAAATAAGTGAGATTCTAAGTAAACTAATTACTTAATTAAACTAAATTAAGTTAACTAATGTTACCTAAAATTATAATTATCTAAATTAAACAAATCTTTTTCTCTCTTTTCTTTTTTCAGAAATTAAACACAAACACACATAAAAATAAGCACGACTAAAAATTATAACAACAAAAACACCATATTGTTTGATTGTATAAATCATTAAACATCATGAATCAAATAACTTAATTAAATAACTAACAATTAATAAAACTCTAACCAATCAAGAATTAACCCTAATTAAGTAACCTAAGACTAATTAAACAATACCAACAACTATCCCTAATTAAATAACCAAGAACAACACAACAATGTGGGTTGCTGGCGCAATGGACCAGCTGTTGGGAGATCTGGCACAGTGGACCAACGCTGGAACCGCTTGCTGCTGTTGCTGTGGACAGCTGGCTGCTGTGGAGGAAAGTTGAAGCTGCGTGGAGGGATGTTGCTGCTGGGCGTTTGGTTGCAGTAGGGTGCTGGTTGCTGCGTGTAGAAGGATTGTTGATGCAGCTGCTGGCTACGTGGAGAAGACCCAGCTGGTTAGTGCTGCAGATCGTGGAGAGCTTGCCGGCTGCATGGGGCTGTGAACGTGCATGCATGGAGGAGCTGCGGCGGGCTTGCTGGCGCTGGTGAAGCTTGCTAGCTTGCCGTGGAGAGCAGGAGGGGGCTGGAGCTGGTGCTGGCTGGGTGCTTCCCGGCACATGGAGGAGGTGCAGCAGCTGCATGCACGTGGAGCTGGAGGGAGCTTCACCGAATCTGCTGGAGTTGCATGTAGAGGGTTCTGCTGGAAGAGGGTTGCCACGTCTGCTGGTGCACCGGAGGAAGGAGGAAGTTGGGACAGGAAAGCTGCTGGAGATCCGAGAGAGAGCGTGGGGGAGACAGAGATCGTGTGGGAGAGAGGAGATAGAGAGACGGAGAAGGAGAGAACAGAGGAGGGAGGAAGAGAGAAGCCGAGAAAGAGATAACCGGAGAGAGGGAGAGGGCTGCGGAGAGAAGGTTGGAAAAGGAAGAGGAGGCTGGGAAAAAATAAAAAAAAACGAGAGAGAACCGGGGTGGTCTGCGGGAGAGAGAAACAGAGAGATGCTGGAAAAAATGGGGAAGAATTGCTGGAGAGAGAGAGCAAAACCGAGAGAGGAATAGAAGACTGCGGGGAGAAGGTTGGAATTCGAGGAGGAGCGGCCCCGGAGAGAGGTTGGGGGAGAGATTAATATAGAGAGGAAGAGAGGCGTGGGAAGGAAACTGGAGAAGAAGTAGGACTGGGGTTGGAAAATTGGAGAGAAAGAGGAAACTGGAAAAGAAAGAGGATTCAACTTTCTAAAACGAGAGAGAGAGAGGATTTTTAAAATAAAGGAAGGGATGTGTTTAGGAAATTGGAGAGACGGAAGGAAATAGTGGGTTTTGGGAAACTCCAGCGAAGGAAGGAATCAAATTGCATTTTTACCCCTACTTTAGTTAAAATTCGCACACTAGACCTCTCCCAAATTTCCGGAAATCCCACCAGCTGCACTGCATCATCGGCATATCCTGTTCATACAAAATAACTATAAATTAGCACGTTATCATAAAAATATCAACATATTTATTCGTTTCGTCTCGGTTTTGTCAAAAAACCGCAAATGCGCTATACTCCTTTGATCACATGAAATGACGATGTTTTTAAGTCAGAATTTGATAAAATTGGTACCGTTGGACTTGTTACACAATTATCTATCATTTTATGCTATTTTGCAGATAAAAACATGAGTATGATGCATATGGTTGCCCTTAAATGATCAATTTAACACTTTATCACACCCCCCAACTTACTCATTGCTAGTCCCTTAGCAATGCAAATAAGGAAATGTTAGGACAAACAATGAATTATCATGCTTCATTTGTAGTATCTTTCACAATCAATTTAAGTGGTAGCCGATTGGTTAAGCTAAAAGTTTTCATATCCCACAATATTTTGATTCACGACAGGTGATTGTGCATGAAATTTGACACACTTAAACTCGTTTCCGACCTTTTTGGTATATTCTTGCCTTTACTACCCTTTAGATAAGACTACCTGGGGAGGAGAAGAGAATAAAAGATTTTCCGATCAGTCAGTGAGGACCGTTTTTCAGTTCCCGTCCCAACTCAGCACTTTTCACGACTTGGTCATATTTTTGGTACGATGGACTTTTTAGCATGGCGTTTTCTCCATTTTATTGTACTTTTGCTTTTGAAAGTGCGTACTTTTTGCCACTATCTTTGTATTGCCTGAGGGGAGGTGCGTACTTTTTGCCACCTACCTTCCTTTAGCTCTTTTATCGCCTTCTTTTGCCTTTAATGTTTACAACTGTCCTTTTTAGATGACCGTCTCTTTTAGAGTGCTGAGTGGGACAGTCCCTTATTACGGATCCTACACATTCCTTTCGTTCAACCTAAAAGAAAAATTAGAATAAGTAGTCTTATCCTTGAGGATAATTCCAGCAATTCTATATTTTTAAGCTCTTTCATTTATTCTAAGTTGCCGTGTGTGTGTGAAAATCATCCTGCCGTAGATTTTTGTGAAATGGGATATTTAAACTTTGAAGGTTCTTTAACCAATGTGACAACAAAAAAAAACTGATTTGTTTAAGATTTACTTAATGAAACATGATTTTCATGTAGTTTTCCTAGGATGTGAAAAGAAATTTTTGAAAAAATTTGACCATTTTTCAGTGAAAGATATCAGTTTTCTTCAAAAGATTTTCAATAAATGCCTGTCAAATTGATTGTCCCACCCCCCAACTTAATTGACATTGTCCTCAATGGCATAAAAGATCTGAAAAACATGTAGCCAGAAGAGAATTTGTGAAGGAGCGAAACAACCTGTAATGACGATGATGCGACATACCCACGGTGATTGCTGCTCAGAGACCTAAAAGGAGAAGAAATTCCAAAAACTGAAGTAAAATATTGGGTTGCCTCCCAACAAGCGCTAAGTTTATCGTCTTCAGCCAGACGGAGGTTCAGTTAATGTGGATCACTCAATTCTATGGATTCAGGTGGCTCATTTTGAAGATTTTCAATGAATGGTTTCAACCGTTGACAATTAATAGTAAAAGTGTTCCCACTCTTAGGATTCAGAATTTTAACGGTTCCATGATCGAAGGCTTTAACGACCACGAATGGTCCATCCCATCTGGATTTCAGTTTTCCAGGAAATAGGCGAAGCCTAGAATTAAATAGCCAAACTTTCTGATTTGGAAGAAAGGATTTTCTTACAATATGTTTATCATGAAAAACTTTAGTTTTGGCTTTATAGATCTTTGAATTTTCATAGGCCTCGTTACGTAACTCTTCCAGCTCACTCAGTTGTAAGGTTTGGTGGGAACCAGCTTGGGCTAGGTCCAGATTGACTTGTTTGATGGCCCAATAAGCCCTATGTTCCAATTCCATCGGAAGGTGGCATGCTTTTCCGAAAACTAGGCGATAAGGAGACATGCCAATAGGAGTTTTGTAAGTGGTCCGATAGGCCCATAAAGTATCATCCAATCTTTCAGACCAATCTTTTCTATCGGGCCTAACGGACTTTTGCAGAATGTTCTTAATCTCTCTATTGGAAACTTCCACTTGGCCACTAGTTTGGGGATGATAGGGGGTGGCTACCTTGTGATTAATCCCATACTTCTTAAGCAAGGCCCGAAACTGGTAATTCGTGAAGTGCGTTCCTCTATCACTAATGATAGCTTTAGGCCACCCGAACCGAGAAAAGATATTCTTCTGAACGAATTTAATGACCACTTTATGATCATTGGTTCGGGTGGCTACTGCTTCAATCTATTTTGAGACATAATCCACCGCTACCAGAATATATGTATGTCCAAAAAAAGGTGGAAAAGGTCCCATAAAGTCAATTCCCCAAACATCAAAGACTTCAACCACCAAGATTGGGTTGAGTGGCATCATATCCCTTTTCGCCATATTTCCTACGGCTTGACATTGGAGGCAAGTTTTGCTAAATTGATGGGCATCTTTGAAAAGTGTGGGCCAGTAAAAACCACTTTGCAGGACTTTGGCAGCAGTTTTCTTTCCTGAGAAGTGGCCCCCACAAGCCAGATTATGGCAGAAGTTAAGAACACTCTGTTGTTCTTCTTCGGGAACACATCGCCTAAAATTTGAATAATTCAGGATCCTCCCAGAAATAATATTTTTCCTGAGAAAAGAATTTGTCCTTTTCACTTTTGGTCCATCCTTCCGGAAGCTGATTAGTCACCTTGTAATTGACAATGTGAGCATACCAAGGTGCAACAGTGTGGGAAATGGTCACTAGATGCTCATCAGGAAAGGAATCAGTGATCGGTGTACTTTCAGATATCGGAATTCGGGATAGGTGGTCAGCTACCACATTCTCAGAACCTATCTTATCCCGAATTTCCAAATCAAATTCCTGAAGGAGTAAGATCCATCTAATAAGCCTAGGCTTTGCATCTTTTTTGGTCAACAGGTATTTGAGAGCTGAGTGATCAGAATAGATTATGACTTTTGCCCCTAAAAGATAAAATCTGAATTTTTCTAGGGCAAAAACCACAGCCAATAATTCCTTTTCTGTGGTGGTATAATTCATTTGAGCATCTGCAAGGGTGCGACTTGCATAATATATCACCACGGGACATTTGTTGATTCTTTGTCCCAAAACCGCACCGATAGCATAATCAGAGGCATCACACATGATTTCGAAGGGTAAAGACCAATCTAGAGATTGAAGAATCGGGGCTTTGGTCAAAGATTCCTTCAGAGAATTAAATGCCTTGATGCAAGATTCGTCCATTTGGAACGGGACATCCTTAGCTAAGAGAAGAGTTAGGGGCCGGACAATTTGAGAAAAATTGTGGATAAACCGGCGATAGAAACCGGCATGGCCAAGGAATGAACGGATCTGTCTGACCGAGGTGGGAGGAGGAAGATTGGATATGAGATCGATCTTAGCTTTATCTACCTCTATCCCCCTTTCAGACACAATGTGGCCTAAAACAATGCCCTCTCGAACCATAAAATGGCTCTTTTCCCAGCTAAGTATCAGATTGGTGTCTATGCATCGTGCTAGCACCTGTTTAAGATTTTCTAGGCAATTTTCAAAAGAGTCCCCGAAGATTGAGAAATCATCCATGAAAACTTCGAGGAATTCTCCCACCATATCGGAGAAGATGGCCATCATGCACCGTTGAAATGTGGCCGGTGCGTTGCATAATCCAAATGGCATCCTCCTAAAAGCAAACGTGCCATAAGGGCATGTGAAGGTGGTCTTTTCTTGATCTTCCGGATAAATAGCCACTTGATTGTACCCGGAGTACTCATCTAAGAAGCAAAAGTACTTCTGGCCCGATAACTTCTCTAGAATCTGATCCATAAATGGGAGTGGAAAGTGATCCTTCTTAGTCATTAGATTCAGCTTTCGGTAATCAATGCACACTCTCCATCCCGTGGTGAGCCTAGTGGGTACCTCTTCTCCATGATCATTCTTGATAACTGTTAATCCAGATTTCTTGGGTACCACTTGAGTTGGGCTAACCCATTTACTGTATGATATTGGGTAAATAATACCCGCATCCAGCCATTTCACAACTTCCTTCTTCACCACTTCTTTCATATTGGGGTTAAGCCGCCTTTGCATCTCCCGACTGGGCTTAGAATTCTCTTCCATATAGATGTGATGCATGCAAATGGACGGACTAATTCCCTTCAAATTTGCCACCGACCATCCAATAGCACCCTTGTGGTCTTTGAGGACCTCGGTTAATTGGGCCTCCTGCGGCGATGTGAGATTTGCCGCAATGATGACCGGGAGAGTTTGGTCCGGGCCCAAAAAGATATACTTGAGAGACTCAGGTAATGGTTTGAGTTCAAGCTTAGGAGGGTCCTCTAAAGATGGCAAAGCGGGCTCCGACTGTAAGGCTGGTAAAGGTTCAACTTTGGGCCAAGATGTTAATGGGCCGGATGAATCCTTTAGAGTATTGGCTTCTTCCAAAAGGTCATATGTGGACATCTCATTTTCTTCAACCAGATTATCCAAGACATCAATAGTATGGCATTCTTTTTCATGATCTGGGTATTGAGATACTTTGAAGACATTAATCTGGACCTTTTGACCCCCAAATGAAATGTCCATTATGCCAGTTTCACAATTTATATTAGCTTTAGCAGTGGCTAAGAATGGACGACCTAAGATGATCGGGGTGTGAATGAGTTCCTCAGGTAATGCCATATCCAAAATAAGAAAATCTACGGGAAAATAACAATCATGAACCTTTACAATGACATCCTCAATTAATCCCCGTGGAGTTTTCATAGACCTATCAGCTAACTGCAAGATGATGGATGTGGGCTTTAATTCTCCAATATCAAATTTTTCATAAATAGATGTTGGCAATAGATTTACACTCGCACCTAGATCCAATAAAGCTCTATCAAATGTAACTCCAGCTAAGTCACATGAAATTAGAGGTGCTCCAGGATCCTTTAACTTCTTGGGTAAATGATTCATCACAATTGCACTAACATCCTCAGAAAGCTGAACCTTTTCGGGTGCCATTCTAGATTCTCTTCGTGGAGTACATAATTCCTTGAGAAACTTAGCATAAGCTGGCACATGCTTGATGGCATCGAAGAGTGGAATATTAATTTGGACTTGTTTGAACAAATCCATCAACTCCTCATTCTGGGCCAGTTTCTTCCTGGCATTGGACTTAGCTAACAAGGCATTAGGAAATGGCACCCTAGGTTTATAAGAACTTGGGCCTTCATCAATCTTCCCTTTTCCTTTCAGATCCTCCTCCAACTTCTCTATGATGGGTTCATCTTCACTCTCACTTTCAATTTCCTGAGGCCCATCAGTGGAACCTTTAGCTAACTCTCCATCTGCATGTGGTTTTTCTAAACTTCTCCCACTCCTAAAAGCTGAAATGGCTTTAGCATTCTCAAATTGTGGCCCTTTAGGATGTGGTACCGGGCCAGGCTGAGGTAAAAGGCCCGATTGCTGTGGAAAACCTGGAGGTTGATTCTTTGGATTGACAACGGGTTGACTAGGAAGTTGGCCTACTTCTCTTCTCATCGCGGCCTCAGCTAGTTGGCCCATTTGACTTTCCAACTTAGCAATGGATTGTTACTGGGTCAAAATCAGTTGTTGGAGTTGAGTGAATTTATCATCAAAGTTGGGCTGAGGAGGTTGCTTGTAAGTGGGTGGAGGATGGTATTGGGTTGGTTGTCCTAATTGGAATGAGTGGTAGTGGGCCGGTTGACCTAATTGATATTGGGCCGATTGACCTTATTGATACGGGGCCGGTTGAGAAAACTGGGTTTGAGGTCCCCTAGCCTGAACATTTCCATAGAAATTAGATTGTTGTTGGAATGAGTTCTGTGGCTTTTGGGCTTGATGCATAGGAGGATGGGACATTGGTAATGGGGCCTGCTGATTCTTCCAAGAGAAATTAGGGTGATTTCTCCAGCCAGGATTGTAAGTATTTGAGAATAGATCATTATTGGGCCTGAAGAATCCCTGGGCGGCCTGAACTTGTTCTTGAATGAATGGTGGAAGTTGGGCCGCAGTTGGACATTCATTCACTTGATGGGTTGGACTTGCGCATAAGGCACAAATATCATGATTGGCAGAAGATGGGCCTTCATATGGACTAGAGTGTGTTGGGTAAGTAGGCTCTTGCTTGTTTAAGGCCAAGAGTTGGTCTAGTTTCTGGGCCAAGATGTCTACCTTATCCAATTTCTGATTAATCAGATTTATGTCCGTTCTAGATTCGGGCTCTCCACGGGCCTTAAGTTCATACATTCCAGTCCGTTTAGATGGCCCAACAGACCTTTCATAAGATGATAATGAGGCACGATTAATGGAATTTTCACTTAGCATCTCAAACAGATCATAGGCCTCATCTTCATTTTTCATCATAAATGCCCCTCCACATGAGGCATCCACCATCTGTCTGAACTGTTCAGACAATCCTTCATAGAATGCTTGGACAATTTGCCATTTTGAAAGCCAATGATGAGGGCATTTTCTAAGCAATTCTTTCAGTCTTTCCCAAGATTCATGGATCAATTCCCCGGGAGTTTGGGTAAAACTCGTGATGGCCCGTCTCATAGTATTGGTCCGCCCGATGGGATAGAACTTCTTGAGAAATTCTTTCTGCATCTCTTCCCATGTCCTAATGGGCCTTCCTATGGTTCCCAACCAATATTTAGCCTTGTCCTTTAATGAAAAGGGAAATAAGGTCAATTTAAGGCCATCATCGGTGAAATTCTAGATCTTCACCGTGGAACAGATTTCTAGGAATTCATCCAGATGCTTATAAGGATCTTCATTAGTATTCCCATAAAAGGATGGGAGCATCTGAATGGTGTTAGATTTGATTTCATATTGATTGGCTGGATTCTGAGGAAGATGAATACAAGATGAAGGTTGATATCGATTTGGAATGAAATAGTCCTTCATTTGCTTTGGTGGGTCCTGATTATCAGCCATTGGATCTTGTGGTGGTTTTCTTTGATGTAGGATTCTTTCTATTTCAGCAAGTGGTCCTAGAAAGTTAGGATTTTGAGATCTCCTACCTTGCATGCACTAGGACTGATGGAGAGAGGATTTTGTTTTCTATTTCTTGCTTTTTTTTTTTTTAAATACAAACAATTTTGGCAAACAAATTATCCTAATGATCTACTGTTAACCTAGACTCTCTATGTGAATTTTCTTACAAGGTGAATGGAGTCCACCTCGAGTCACAACCACAATCAGTCAACGGCCAGGTAAGAGGTGGGGTAGTGGGAGGCTCCCCCTACTTTCGTAGGGACCTAATTAGAGAACCACTTTCCCGCTTAGACGTTTGCCTTTTTACCTCTAGCCTAGACACCGTTGCCAAAAATGGAGGCAACCCGAGATTTAAACCACTCACGGTGTAAACCTTAGATTCTCTTTCGACTTGCTTTTAGTTGGATTAGGAAATGCCAATGCAAGGAAGGTGATTTGTGGGCTAAGGAAGGGTGATCAAATCCCTACCTTATGTGGTTAATGTTGCTGCCCTTAAAGTCTTTTTGAATGCAATACAAGGCAACAAATCAATGGAAGGTGTGTTGATGCAATCATGAATGACTTGCTAAAAATTGAAACATGTACCTTTCCCCCGCAATCTTCAACAATTTATGGAAATAACTGTGAAAGGAAACTATCTCATGCTTTCCTAGGATGATGAATGCCTAGCATGGAAGGTTTCTAATCTTGGCAATGAAGGTTTTTAAATTTGGATGTTCCTCTTTTTGTTTCTTTTTTTTAGTTAATGGAAACCTATCTAGACTAGAAACTACAAAAAAGGAAACTAACTAAAGTAAGGAAATTGAAACATAGAAAGTTGGAACACACTGACCATGATTTCGCTTTCCTTTTCTTTTCTTTTTTTTCGTTTTTCTTTTTTTTTCAATTTACCTGCAAAAATAAGAAAAATAAGGTTAGTTAGAGACTAATTACACTAAATCCAAGATAATCAGAATTAAAAATCTAACTTCCCCGGCAACGGCGCTAAAAATTGATCGTTTCGAATTGTGCGTCGTTAAACACATAAAAACATTCAATCTAAATTTATCCGGCTCATTCAAATCAAATTTTGGAAATTGATAGTAGTGAGTCCGAGTCGATCCACAGGGAGTTAAGATTCTAATTTTGAAAATTTTGGACTTTAGTTAATCTAAAAATAAGTGAGATTTTAAATAAACTAATTACTTAATTAAACTAAAATTAAGTTAACTAATGTTACCTAAAATTATAATTATCTAAATTAAACAAATCTTTTTCTCTCTTTTCTTTTTTCAGAAATTAAACACAAACACACATAAAAATAAGCACGACTAAAAATTATAACAACAAAAACACCCTATTGTTTGATTGTATAAATCATTAAACATCATGAATCAAATAACTTAATTAAATAACTAACAATTAATAAAACTCTAACCAATCAAGAATTAACCCTAATTAAGTAACCTAAGACTAATTAAACAATACCAACAACTATCCCTAATTAAATAACCAAGAACAACACAACAATGTGGGTTGCTGGCGCAATGGACCAGCTGTTGGGAGATCTGGCACAGTGGACCAACGCTGGAACCGCTTGCTGCTGTTGCTGTGGACAGCTGGCTGCTGTGGAGGAAAGTTGAAGCTGCGTGGAGGGATGTTGCTGCTGGGCGTTTGGTTGCAGTAGGGTGCTGGTTGCTGCGTGTAGAAGGATTGTTGATGCAGCTGCTGGCTACGTGGAGAAGACCCAGCTGGTTAGTGCTGCAGATCGTGGAGAGCTTGCCGGCTGCATGGGGCTGTGAACGTGCATGCATGGAGGAGCTGCGGTGGGCTTGCTGGCGCTGGTGAAGCTTGCTAGCTTGCCGTGGAGAGCAGGAGGGGGCTGGAGCTGGTGCTGGCTGGGTGCTTCCCGGCACATGGAGGAGGTGCAGCAGCTGCATGCACGTGGAGCTGGAGGGAGCTTCACCGAATCTGCTGGAGCTGCATGTAGAGGGTTCTGCTGGAAGAGGGTTGCCACGTCTGCTGGTGCACCGGAGGAAGGAGGAAGTTGGGACAGGAAAGCTGCTGGAGATCCGAGAGAGAGCGTGGGGGAGACAGAGATCGTGTGGGAGAGAGGAGATAGAGAGACGGAGAAGGAGAGAACAGAGGAGGGAGGAAGAGAGAAGCCGAGAAAGAGATAACCGGAGAGAGGGAGAGGGCTGCGGAGAGAAGGTTGGAAATGGAAGAGGAGGCTGGGAAAAAATAAAAAAAACCGGGAGAGAACCGAGGTGGTCTGCGGGAGAGAGAAACAGAGAGATGCTGGAAAAACTGGGGAAGAATTGCTGGAGAGAGAGAGCAGAACCGAGAGAGGAATAGAAGACTGCGGGGAGAAGGTTGGAATTCGAGGAGGAGCGGCCCCGGAGAGAGGTTGGGGGAGAGATTAATATAGAGAGGAAGAGAGGCGTGGGAAGGAAACTGGAGAAGAAGTAGGACTGGGGTTGGAAAATTAGAGAGAAAGTGGAAACTGGAAAAGAAAGATGATTCAACTTTCTAAAATGAGAGAGAGAGAGGATTTTTAAAATAAAGGAAGGGATGTGTTTAGGAAATTAGAGAGAGGGAAGGAAATAGTGGGTTTTGGGAAACTCCAGCGAAGGAAGGAATCAAATTACATTTTTACCCCTACTTTAGTTGAAATCCGCACACTAGACCTCCCCCAAATTTCCGGAAATCCCACCAGCTGCACTGCATCAACGGCATATCCTGTTCACACAAAATAACTATAAATTAGCGCGTTATCATAAAAATATCAACATATTTATTCGTTTCGTCTCGGTTTTGTCGAAAAACCGCAAATGCGCTATACTCTTTTGATCACATGAAATGACGATGTTTTTAAGTCAGAATTTGATAAAATTGGTACCGTTGGACTTGTTACACAATTATCTATCATTTCATGCTATGTTGCAGATAAAAACATGAGTATGATGCATATGGTTGCCCTTAAATGATCAATTTAACACTTTATCAAGAATCACTATCCATGGGACCCTCGAGGACTAGAACCGCGAGGCCTTGGCGCACTAAGATACATGGCAATCTGGCCCAAGGGGATCTGAAGCTAGGAAAGTGAGGGGGGTTTGGCTTGAAAAAGTCTCAGCACAACGGGTGCATGGCGGCCTGACGCATCATATGATCGCCAAGTGAGAAAATCTCCAAGCACAAAGATTAAGAAAATGTAAGATCTTGCAATTCAAAGAGCTAATCAAACAAATAGTTGCCAGACTCACAAATCAACACTGGGATAAGCCAAGTGATAAATCATGGTCATTGCCCCTAGGGTGAGAATAGATTTTCTTGTGGATGAAGCTTATGCAATGCATGCTAGTTTAAAAATTAGAAAATAAGTTTATAATCTAAATGCAAACAGGCGTGATTTATTGGCCAATCGAATAACTTTGGGAACATAGACTCCTCATCGTTTGGTTTAAAGAGGAACTCAGAGTCTATACGCCCAAAGTTATTAGCCTCCTATATCCTAATTCCACTTGTCTCGCAATTCCTGTAGCTGCAATAACGCACATCAGCGAAATTTCAGACAATCAATAATCTTAGCATTAAATATCAAACTGCAAGAAAGTAAAGGTTGGTTGTGAGTCGAAGCCGATGCGGAAGATATGGCCATTCTACTAGTAGAACGCCAATCCGATAAGGCTTCGACTCAAGAAGAGTTACTCAATTCATTTATTCATATAGGGCAAAGTCAAGACCCTACACATATTTCAACAAAAGGTGGCATCCTATACCAAGAGGTGGCATCCTATATTTCAACAAAAACCAAGTGACACGTTTTCCAGGAGGTGGAAGGCGGGAAGGTGTACCTTCCATGGAAAGGGTGGAAGGCCAAGGAGGATGCCTTCTACAAAGGCGGAAGGCCAAAAGGTGTGCCTTCCATGGAAAATGTGGAAGGCCGAAAAGGATGCCTTCCACAGAGGCGGAAGGCCAAAAGGTGTGCCTTCCACAAAAGGGTGGAAGGCCAAGAGATATGTCGTCCCGAACAAAGTGGATGGGCATACTTTCCGCTTTTCATGGAAGGTGGAAAGGTGCAGGGTTTATCCTATTGGCTTGGTAAAGAATAACTGGATAACTTTCTTAATACTCCTTGGAACCTTTTCTGGTGACTATGGCCTTCTTTTCCTCTTGTGCTACCGCAAGGAACCCCAGGGTTCTCTCAGACGTTGACGACCATTTCACCAATGTGCTCGCACATGAAAAGGTACCTCTTGTCCTTTCCTTTCTTTATAAAAGGTTTGGCTATCGCCTCTTACATCTCTCCTTTTTGACTTGCAGCATATACCTTGCTTTCCTGATGCAAGACATACCCGAAGGTATACATGGCTTTCCAATCTTATGGATGCTATTACGCTAGACATGAGGGTGTTGATGCATCGGTGGAATCTGACTCAGACAGTCGTGTTTGCAAAATGGCTTAAATGTATGCACTGGAAGTGGGAGAGTCTAGGTGCGCTACTCGAACTGTGGCATCCTGAGATGCACACATTCATCTTCCGCGAGTTCGAGGCCACCATTCTGTTGGAAGAGGTGGAACTCATCTGTGGTTGGGGTAACCTAGCTACTAGTGACCCCACTGATCTACCTGCCTAGGATGAAATCTTTGCTGAGATTGTGCAGTATAAACGAGAAGTGTGCCAAATGAGCGACCGACAGGGGATTCTTGTTGATCGTCTTGCGTGCTGGTTGATCCAAGAAATCAAGTGTGGAATAATTGAACTAGAGAGGCTGATGAGAGGATTGTGCTTGGTCCTAGGAGGTACCTTATGGTTCCTGACTTCGGGCTCCGTATTGGAGAGGGAATATGTGGAGGTACTGAGCTTACTTTGGAGGGGGCGATCCGTTGCCCCAGTTATTTTGGCGCATCTATATGGTGGCCTCAACAACATGTGCATGGGAAGGAATGCGAAGGGAAGCCTATTTACTCTTCAACTGTGGGTGGAAATGCACTTGTGGTTTGATTTTGATGAATCAGTGACTACTGCCTCCAGAATTTTTCAACATAGCACGTGGTATCCAGAACGGTCACTTTTGGGCCCCGAAGACCAAGTTAGATGCCTCACGGCTCATTTGAAGATGAGAGATGACTGGCGTGATTATCTGAACTTCTTGGACCTGGAAAAGTTCATCTTTGTTCCAATGATCCTTAGAGATATGAAATTAACAACAAGAGCTTCAAAAGACCATGAACTTTGGCTGGTCGGTCCTGATGAGCTAATCTTGTATCAAGGTCACCACTGCCACCTTCAGATCCAAATTCCTAGACAGATACCGCTTCCTACGTTACATGATATGTTGATTGTGCCGAGGCACACTGAGTATGCGAGGGAAGCAAAGGCGATGGAACGACTCCATCGTACATGGCGTTGCTATTCAAGATTTACTAAGACTTGAATTGATGTAGCAGAAACTCCCGAGGACGTGGAAAAATATGTCAAATATTTAGAAAATGTCCGTCCTGCTGTTTCCACTTTTTTTATAGGCCGCAAAGCCTTAGAATGATGTAATCATCGTTGATTTATTTGAATAAATCCATGTTTTGAAAACTTGTTCCAAAGAAATACAAATTTATAAAAGCCATGGAGCGGACGGCCACAACTCAAGCCGTCAAACAGATCGGGTGACCAATATGCACGCCGTCGAATGGCTCAGACGGCCATGCCCTTGGCCGTCGGCCGGCTTGAGTGGCGACACGCCAGGCCGTCGGCCGGCACAGGCGGCCATGTGCCCGGCCGTCGGCCGGCGCGGGCCACGCCGCACTGCTACTTAAACTTTCCTCTCCCTTTCTTTTCCAAACCCATTTTTACTTCTTCCTCTTTTCTCTTCCTTCTTCCTACTTTTCCCCCCTCCTTTCTCCTTCCATGGCTCGTGTGCAGCTGCCCCGATTCCTCAGACGGCATCATGATGAGGGCGAAGAAGCGATGGTGGCCATCGGCAGTGGTGGCGGTGATGGCGATAGAGACAGAGAGGAGGAAGGTGAACGCGTGGTGGGAGACGACGGAGAAGAAGTACAGAAGAAGAAGAAGGAGGAGAAGAAGAAGACGACGGAGGGGAAGACGGGGAAGATGAAGGCGGCGACGAGGGAGGAGATGGAGGCAAGGGAGAGGAAGACAGCGACGACGAGGGAGGTGACGGAGGTGAGGATGAGGCGCCTCCGGCAAAGAAGGTAAGATTTGCTTCTTTTATTTTTATTTTTATAAGAGGGGATTAGACAGCTAGCGGCCTGGCCGCCCGTTTTGACGGGCGGTGCTGGACCAAAGTTTTTTAAAGAAAGTAATTTCTTGTTTGTTTTGGTGGATGTGCAGGGTCCCCAGAGAGTTCGTGGCAGGGTCTCGTGGGACTTTTCATGGGCCTGGTAACATGCCTTGCCGGATCCTCTTCAACTTCAGGTGGATGAGTTCGGATTCGGGCCACTCTTTCGGATTCGCCCATTCATGGTGGATGCACTGTTCCTAGTGGTTCTGCGGGAGCGGTGGGATGATTGTTGCCGAGCTTTCATCATGTCGTGGGGGCATATGGTGCCCACACTGGAGGACGTCGTGTATTTGACTGGCTTTCCAATCACTGGCGATCTAGTGGTGGGTTCCGAACTCAGGGAATATCGGCAACTCGCCGATCATCTTCTAGGACCAGGATTCTACAGAGTTCAAGGGGCGCTAGCACATATCCCCCTCAGCCATTTTGCATGATCAGTGGGGCTGAGATTGGGTGCGGCGGATGCCTGGCGAGACGCTCGGGGCATTTTCCGAGAGGGTGGAGGCGATTCTGGACCTGGATGGCCGTTTCGATGAGCAGAACATGTGGGTCTTCCTCCTCTTTTTCTTCGGGAGACTGTTGTTTGTGACAGCTACGGATAGAGTCAACTTGAAGTATCTGCCACTGTTAGAGAACCTCCAAGCAGCAAAGAAGATGGCCTGGGGGGCAGCGATGCTTGGCCATATGTTCTCTCACCTAGTGGGCTTTTGCTGAGGCTCAGGGAATCTTGGCGGATTTACTCCTTTCTTGCAGGTAATTTTTCTTAATCTTTAATCCCTCACATTTGCCGAACTTCTTATTGACTGTGTCGTGCATATCTTGGGATACACTCGCTTCCCCATCGATCGTGGGACGGTCTCCACAGATCGTGAGGGATGTACTCCTCTCATAGCGCGGTGGGAGGTGATTAGAGATTGTCATCCCGTCTTATACCGCATGGAGGACATCTGTGCCCAGCTTGACTCTTTTCCTCCTCACATGGTGAGTGATTTGTGTTAATGCCATTATCTCACGTGGTCATGACTGACTTTATGCAAAACCAGGTTGTATGGATGCTTTATGTAGACGAGGATGTCAGCAGTCAACCATGGGTAGCGCAAGGTTTCTCCCAGTTCAAGAGGGAGGTGCCCCTGCTATGCGTGAATATCTGTGATGGCCTCTTCGTTCGGATGGCGTATCATACCTAGGGACGGTACCAACCTCTATTAGCGTTGCCAGATTATCCTGATATGAACCGCGGCCGCCGCCGATCATCTGCCATCGGTTAGGATTGGCAGGTGATTCGGCGAGCATAAACTAAAGTGTGGCACCGCACAGGAGATGCCCTCACGGAGGATAAGGCGTTGAGAGATAGCCGGGGCATACTTCGAGTACTATGTCAAGCGATACGGGGATCGCTTATACCTTGACATGCGACGGGTAAGCCTCCATGACCCTTCTACTCCATCCATTTCTCTTTTGCTGATAGATTCTTGATTTCAATAGATGCCGGAGACCGAAGCAATGTAGCTTATGAGGAATTAAAATGCTAGCCTGATTCTCCAGCTTAGTAATATGCATAGGAAGATTCAAGAGCTGGTAAGTGACCTTTGATTTGAATCTTTGTTAGATGGACTGCCTCTTCAATTTACATGGTGACTGTGATGTAGAGGGGAATGGTAGCCAGCCAGGGGCGGCAAGGAGATCTTGGTGCAGGATCATCGTCTCAGGGGCCAGCAGCCCTAGCAGAATGGGAGGTGCGGACGCATGATGCCTTTCCCCGTGCAAAGACCCGGGAGGCAGACCTATTACATCAAGTGAGAGTCGTTCTTCTCAGTGCTCCTTTAATTGAACTTGTCTCACTCTCAGTGTTTCTTGCAGAGCCAGGAGGTTGAGGCTGCCTTAGGCAGGGCGACAGTAGCCGAGGCCCAGGCGAGGGAGCTGGAGATCATCAACCAACAGCTACGCGATCAAGTGCTCCATGCTGAGGAGTAGGCAGCTCGAGCAGGGACAGGAGAGGGGTCCCATCCCGATGTGTATTAGGAGGGGAGATGGCTGGCTTGCGACAAGAGCTCAGGCAGAGGTGAGAGAGATTGACTTCAAGTATCAAACTCTGTAGGATCGTGCATCGCGGTCCAGCGCTTAGAGCCCTCGAGCTCATCTGCCCATCCCTGCCCCATCAGTTGGGCTGACGCCAACTGGGAGTTCAACCTTCAGAGACCTTGATTCTCTACCAACTGAGGTCACACGGGTATGCACTTGTTTATGATGTAAAAATCTTTTGTTATGCCAATATATTTCACTATTGATCTTTTTGGGCATTCTAGTCTTCTCTTCTTCATACTTATTAATCCTGCATGCGCAACATTAAAGGGAAAACAGTTAGTAGTGTCTGTTTTCGGCCCCTTACCCAGAAAGAGCAACTACCTTTTCCTAGCCTTCGCATAGGGTCAAGGGGTCGTGTCCTACTAACCAGACAAAAGTAATATGTGATAAAATATGCAAATGCTGAGGGATATTAACAAATGAGGTGTGTGGTGTGAATGTTTAATGAAAAATATTTAGATTCCATCCCCCTAGTTGGATGATGAAGAGAGTGCACACTCAACTTCCAAGGTATCCTAAGCACGCATCTAGGTTGATTTGGGCCTCTAGACTTATCAAATTGACCTCGACCGACCAAGACTCATACGGATGACAATACCGTCATGCCATGCTTAGGCTCCCAAGTGCTTCCGACCATCAAGTTTGCTAAAAAGGTTTTCGAGGTAAATGCTTTGCCTGACCCGGGTCTTTTTCCTCACAACCTAGAAGATATAAGATGGAACACCTTGGAACCCTAACGGTCAACCGCGCGACGTTGACCCAGAATCAGACGTCGTCGCACCTATAGATGACGCACTTGCATTGACCTAAGCCCAAAGTTTTGAAGGTGCTCATCGAAATTGTAGTTAAGAAATTGATTCACCATAAACATGAACATTACACTTCACCCATTTTAAACCTCTGTGATCATATGAGCATGTGATGATTTTTGAAAACAAACCCTTTTAAAATGATATTCAGTCTTTAGATAATTATCTCATGCTAAATCTTAGGGGAGAAAAAGTGAAGAAATTTGAAGACAAACCTCACAAGAGTATTGACAAAACCGTTAAAAGATAGAGTTATGACAAAACGGATCCTTTTTTTACCTCTTAGATGTCCCTATTTACTTTTGATTTTTCAAGCCTTTGATGGATTTCATGCCAGGCACGATCACGACCAGGCTTTTTTGTATGATTGCTTGAACCTTTTTGATTTTCTTCTTTCTTGACATTTTCAGGGTTATTTGCTTTTCATTTCTTATTCTGCCTGCGGGGACACTGCCCTCTTCACGTGCTCTGGTCCTATACATTTCATATTTTGGGCCCATTTGAGGGGTTACATCTATCAGGTTATCGGGGAACCGCAGCTTGTTGAGCTCGACCAGTTAAGGGCGTCGACTATTTTGATCAGTCGAGAGAAAAAGAGCAAAGGTTACAATTTGACAATGTACTAAAGGCATTGAACTCATTTTAAGAAGGTTCACTTTGAAAGACGTGCAAATGTGTGCATCTCATAATGACCATAGAAGTCCATATGAAAGTAAAGTAGACACGTCCAAGGCTCTAATGGACCAAAGTCTTAACCCAACCTTAATGATAACCCATTCTATCATGAAACTAGACCTAGACAAGGTTACATGGCAGTCACCAGACAGTTGGATTTTGCGTTTTTCTAAATTTTTTTGTGATTTTCATTAAAGTAAGTTCAAATTTACAAATATTTTTGGTATTTTTTTGGATATTCAATATTTTTGAGATTTTGAATTTTTTTTATTTTTTGTTGCATTTTTAATGGTAAAACTTCTTCAGATAGACTCCTGAGGTAGTTCTTCTCCATTTTCATTGACTAAGAGATAGGCATTTCCTGAATATGCCTCCTTAATTACAAATGGACCCTCCCAATTTTCTTGCAATTTGCTCCTGGGACTAGAAGCTTTAATCATTTTTCTCTTTAAAACCATCTCCCCGATCTCAATTTTTCTTTCAAGAACGTTCTTTGCATAGAATCTTGCAATTCTATTTTTGTAAACTTGTGCATGGTCTGCCGCCATTAACCTTCTCTCATCTAATAGTTCCAGTTGGGTTAGTATGGCTTCACGACGCTCGACGTCGCTGATTTTTTGATCCAACTGCACTCTTAGTGAAGGAAGGGGGATCTCATATGGGAGTACCACATCCGTCCTGAACGTCAATGCATATGGTGTTTGTCCCATGGGTGTCCTGACAGAGGTAAGATACGCCCAAAGAGCCTCAACTAAGCGATCAGTCTAGTCTAAATAGTTATGAGATTTACAAGTCCTTTTGATAATTCGAATGAGAGTTTTATTGGTGGCTTTTGCTTGTCCATTTCCTTGTGGGTAGTATGGCGAAGAATGATGCAAATTGATACCATACTTACTGCACATGTCGTGGAGCTCCTGAGAGACAAATTGTGGTCCATTGTCGATGACGAAATCACGCGATGTCCCGAACCTGGCAAGAATGTTGCTTTTGATGAATTTCACCGTGTAGATGCCTTGATTTCTACAAATGCTTCAGCTTCAGTCCATTTTGTGAAATATTCAGTGGTTGTTAAGATGAAAGATTTCCTTTTTACTTCTCCTGATCGATCTTCTAAAGGTCCTATAACATCAAATGCCCACATGGCGAATGGCCATGGGAAAACGATGGGATGGAGGGAGGATGAAGGTGCATGGATTTTGTCAGAATGTAGCTAACATTTTAGGCACCTTCGAACAAACAAGGTGCAGTCTGCCTCCATTGAAGGCCAGTAGTAAGATTTGAGAAGTTTTTGAGCTAAAGCGCGGCCATTTACATGACCCCCGCATTCGCTAGAATGAGCAGCTTTAAGGATCTGAGGAATTTTAGTATCATTTAGACACCGAAGGAGCATTCCAGTGAAAGACCTTCTATAGAGTAACCCGCCTAGAATGATGTAGCGTTGGGACGTTTGGCGGATGGCCTGACGGTCTGAAGCCGTAGCATAGACCGGGAAAGTTCCATCTCGGAGGAAATTCAGGATGTCAAAAAAGCAAGGATTTCCATCGTCCCAGTCAGGAATGAGTTCCTTAGTAACAACAAAGATATGTATAGATGGAAGAAGAAATTGTTGGAATCATGGGTCCAGAAAAGAGGGGGAATCTTGCTTCTGTACAGTGATGGTTTCTGAATTCCTAGTGAGGGAAATTTCTAGGGCTGAGGATAAGGAAGCTAAGGCATCAGCTAGGATATTCTGTGATCTAAGTGCATGAACATAAGTGATCTTCCTAAACTGCCTAGTCAAAGAACTCACTAGTTCTTGATATGGCTTCAACTTAGGATCCTGGGTTTGGTATTTGCCCACAGTTTGGCGAAGGACTAACTGTGAGTCTCCAATAATTCTCAATTCTCTGACCTCGAGAGCCAACGCCAATTTTAAGCCATTTAGCAGAGTCTCATATTCGGCAACATTGTTTGTCACCGAGAAGGATAATTGGCAAGCATGCGGAATACTTATCCCTTTTGGAGATACGAGGACTACTCCTATCCCACTGCCTTGAGAGTTGAGTGCCCCATCAAAGTGGAGGACCCAAGATGGACTATCATCTATCATCAGATTCAACTCCTCATCCAGGAATTCATCATCAGTGGGTGAAAATTTAGGCAATGGGTGGTGAGCTAGGTGCTCAGCAATTGCTTGCCCCTTGATAGCCTTTTGATTCACGTAGGTGATATCAAATTGCTTCAAAAAGGTCTGCCATCGCACCAGCCTATCCGTTACAACTAGCCGTTCTAGCAAATATTTTATTGGGTCCATTCTAACTAGAAGCTTGACCTCGTGGGCAAGGAAATAGTGCTTCAATTTCTACACTATCTAGATGACAGTTGCACATGTTTTTTCCATAGCAGTATAACATCTTTCAGCATCATTAAACAACTTGGAAAGATAATATACTGCTCTTTCTCTCTTTTCGTCATCTAGTTGGACCAATACTCCTCCAGCTGATTCCTTAGTGGTGGAGACATAAAGTAGTAAAGGTCGCCCCAGGATGGGAGCCATAAGAACTAGTGGGTTGAGGAGGTAACTCTTCAAGTCATCAAAGGCTTTTGGGCACTTATCGCTCCAATCGAACTTTGCTCCTCCTTTCAATAAATCGTAAAAGGGTTTACATCTCAAAGAATGTTGAGATATGAACCGTCTACAGTTCGTAGACGGCCAATGAGTCCCCTTACGTCCCTGACATTCCTAGGAGGAGGCATTTCCGTTATCGCCTTCACCTTGTCTGGATCTACGTCAATCCCTCGCCTGCTTACCATGAATCCTAGCAATTTCCCCAAGGAGACTTCGAATACACACTTCTTTGGGTTTATTTTTAGTTGGTGCTCTCTTGACCTCTGCATTACAGCTCTAAGGATTTGAGCATGCTCCTTCCTTGTCTTGGACTTCACTAGGATGTCATCTACATAAACCTCCATGTCAGTGTGAATCATGTCATGAAATATTGCCATCATCGCCCTTTGGTATGTGGCTCCAGCGTTCCTAAGCCCAAACGGCATGACCATGTAGCAATAGGTTCCCCACGGGGTTATGAAGGATGTCTTCTCTTGATCTTTTTTAGCCAGTCGGATTTGATTATATCCTGAAAAATCATCCGTGAAGGACAACATTTCGTATCCAGCAGTGTTATCAACCAGCAAGTCTATATGAGGAAGTGGAAAATCATCCTTTGGACAATCCTGATTGAGGTTACGAAAGTTTATGCAAACCCTAACCCTTCCATCTTTCTTTGCCACGGGGACGATATTAGCTACCCACTTAGGATAGAGCACTACCCGAATGAACTTGGCATTGTGTAATTTGTCAACCTCTTCTTTAACCTTTAGTGCTAATTCAGGCTATAGCCATCTCAATTTTTGCTTCATAGGTCTTGCGTCAGATTTGAGGACTAGCCGATGCTCCACAAGTTCTGTCTTCAATCCAGGCATATCCTTATATGACCAAGTGAACCCATCAGGATACTCTTGAAGTATGGCTGTTATGGACCTCTCTTCTTCTTGACTCAATTTGGCACTGATTAGCACTATCTTCACATCCTTCTCAATTCCGAGGTTGACTTCTTTAGTGGGTTCATCGACAGTAGACGAAGGTTCATCAAACCATCTCATCCCACTTACGAATGGTTCGGCCAAGTCATCGTCCTCTTCATCTTCACTAAGCTCAACCTAAGCCATCACTGCAAGATTCAATTTCCAAAAGTTCTATTGCCTCAGAGATGACCCCTAACTGAAGAAATTCATTGACCCTTTTCAAATATTTACATCTATTTGCTAACTCTTGGGCTAAGAAAGATGGAACTTGTTCCAGATGGGACAAGGGACAAGGGACAAGCCATCACCTAAGTTAGGCTTGTCCCAGATGGGACAAGGGTGGATCCTTGGGATAAAGATCCAATGGCAGTGAAACTGCCCCAACATACAGGCTCCTCAAAGGTGACCACGCATCCATTGGTATGGGAATTGGCCTTTTCTTTTTGTGATCGTATGCTTCGAACATGAAACATTCAAGAGAATGTGCTACGACTGGTGCAGGGAGCATAGGGAAGGAAGGTGGGTGGAATATGAAAGGGATGAAACGCAGCAGGTGTGATTCATCCTTGACCAGAAATACCCCTTCCTATGGGATGTTTGGTTCATGAAACAATGACCTTGTGCCAAAATCTCCTTTACTTTCTTCTTGAACTTCCTTGTTCTTTTCTTTCAACTCATCTTCTATCCTGAGTAACTCCTGACTTCTCTTCACAAAATGGTCCATAAGAGACCGCTTTCCTGTTCCCTCAACTGGTTTAGTTGGCAAGTACCCCAGTCCGAATCCCCCAATGATAGGGTTTTCTGAAATAGGTTCTCATATTCCATGTTCCTCCTTGCCTAATCCAGAGCCTGAACTGTATCCCATCATATCTATAAGTTGCCAACCTATGCTAGGCCTGAGCCTAGAGTAAGAGTTGATTGACGAAAGGACGGGTTCTTTGCCTTTTCTAGAGGTTATCATGGAGGGAATCTGTTCAGCTGATATTGAATCCAGTGACTCAATATAGGGGGTGCTTTTGACTTTCACAATTTTTTCATTATACGGGAACTTATAGCACTGATGGTTGGTGGACGGGACTCCCAAAGTCTGATCCATCCAAGGTCTCCCTAGAATAGCATTGTATATGGGCTTAACATCCAGAATGTAGAACTCCGAAATCATGGCCACTGGTCCAATTTCCAATTGGAGGAAGATTTTACCGTCAACTGCTCTTTGAGAGTTATCATAGGCCGAGACCATTATGGAGGTGGACTCAATCTTCTTTGGATCAATTCCTATCTTTTTGAGGGTTTTAAGAGGACACACATTGATTGAGGCTCCAGTATCCAATAGAATGGAGTCTACGGAGTGGCCATTAAGGGAGGCAGTTAGGCACAGGGGAAGGGATCGACACTCGGGGGGAGCTAGGTCCTTATCCAAGAATGATATCATGGGTGCCTGAGTGACTGAGAGGATGGCATTCGTGACTCCTCAATAGGAGGATACTCATTAACCGTGATTTGCTGTAGGAAATTGAACAGTGTCTCCCTATGCGTGGAAGATCTTCGGATCAATTCTAGAACAGAAATCTTGGTAGGAGTCTTTCCAGGGGCTGGAGGATGTCATATTCGGATTGAGTAATCCCTCCAGTTGGAATTGAATTTTCCTGAGAATCCGAGGGTTGACTTGGAGGAATGATGCAGTTTTTTAGTATAATAGTTATTGGACTTGGGTCTACTACTAGATTTGATTTCAGAGGTGATCTCATTGGATTAAATTGGGTCACCATACCCAACTTTGAGGTAGGACATAGGACAGATAGAGGAGATTCATCAGCTGTGATTGAAGGGACTTGGACAAGAGTGACTGGCTTGATGATAATTGATGGTTCCTTAGGTCTAATCAGAATTAAAGGTTTATCTTGAACGATTGTAGAAATTTTTGGGGTAGTCTTTTCAATCTCATTCAGTTGAGTGAGAACTTGATGTTGTATTCCAGATCCTTTATATTCCCAATATTGGTCCCTATGAACTATTCTTGGTTCTATATCTTTGATCAATGTGTTGACCTTTCTTTCGAAACTAGACGGATCTTGAACAGTTTGCTGAAAGGATAATGGGTACTTCACAATTCCTAGTTCTTTCTTAGCCCTTAAGTCTCAATTGCCTTTTTCATGACCTCCCAATTAATCCTACCTTCGTCATTCATATCATACACCCAATCCCTAAAGGTGAAGCAGTTGTTAATTGTGTGCCCTGGAATCCTATTGTAACGACCCGCCATCCTATGACCGGAGACCCGGTCACTAAATGGATGTCGGCCCATTATCTGTAAGTTCATACCAGGATCTTATTCGCACATCTGGAGGAGTAAGCGTTAAACAAGATTAAATATAACATTCATATGGACTACAAGGGGTACAGTGCGCAGGAAGTAAAGTAACAATGTCCGTACACAGTCCAACAATAATTACATGTCCAACAATTTAATTAAGTACAGGCAGAAATAAAGTACAACAACATCGGGGCATACCCCGGGAACTGAGATAGCTGCTGGTCCGCACACCAAGGAGAACGCCACGCGCCGCCACACGCCACAAGGTCTACACCTGAAAACGCAGGGAGTGAGCCACACCAAAATTGGGCTCAGTAGGGATCATCCGATCCCCTGCCTCCCACACATACACCCACAAGTGCAGTAACAAAGATACAGGTAATAGGACAAGTAAAGCTGTCACACACTACTTCTAAAACCTCGATATGAACCAAGTGCCTTCGGAATGTAACATGCATAATTCTAAAGTCATACTATCAGGGAGCCTACAACTCCCGTCTCGGCAAAACACGTCAACCACTCCTCCACAAGTGGGAAACACCAACCACACAGCCGTAAGTGGGAAAACACCGTCCACACAAGCACAAGTAGGAAACACCGACCCGCTGAGACCAAACAGTAACCCCTCGGATAGCACGCTAGCTACTCCGGCCAAACAGGCTCAGGTGGTTACTCCTTCCCTCAGCACGAGTGACTCTCCGAATGTACCACTCCGACACCGGTACTAGCTGACCCCGGGGTTCACCAGGTGACCCTCTCTCACTAGGCGTCACCCCGCCCACGCCCCCACCGGCGCTGTGCTCACGCCCCCACCAGCACAGGGTGATAAAGTGCTACAATGTCACTCCAGGTCCACAGTAACTCAAAACACCAAAACCCAGCACGGTACGATCCGGTCACGTGAAAAGCCCGCGATCGCACTACACACAATGCAGTGCCATCTGGTCACGAAGAATCCATGTATACTAAAGCATGCACTAACCAACTATCTAGCAGTATGAATACATTTTACTGGCATGAATTAGTGTTGTTCTGTCTTGAATCGCGTCGCCCAAGGCCGACGCCATTCAAGCTCCCTAAACTGGTTCATAAAACAGAGGCCACGGAAATCTGGCCTAAAAGGCGTCGACACCAGCGGTCGCCTTTAAAAACGCGTCGACATCCTTCGACGCCATTCAGCAGATAAATCCGGAATTTCGGGAAAACATTACCCAGGGGATTTCTGCCTCAAAAGGCGTCATGGTCACCCGACGCCATTCAAACCGCGTCGTCTGGCCATGACGTCTTTTAGCCCCAGAATCCCGAGCTGACGGACCCTCAGTCGGGGTAATTTCCTGCCTAAATGGCGTCGTGGTGGCTCGACGTCCTTCTAAAAGGCGTCGACCACCCATGACGTCATTTAGCGCCAGAACCCTAGCCTGACAAACCTTAAACAGGGGAGGTTTCTGCGCTAAAACGCGTCGTACTGTCCCGACGTCCTTCTAAAAGGCGTCGACCAGGCACGACGCCGTTTAGCGCCAGAAACCTGGTTCTCTGGTTCGAACCGAGGGTTTCTCCCTTAACCCAAAATACCCCGAAAAAGCCCCAAAACGAAAAGGGGGAGGAAGAGAAGTAGATCCACTACAACATGCTACAAAACCACATTCACAAACGCGACCAAGCCCACAAGAACACTCCCTAAACATGCTCAATCTAGCCCCAAACACATCAAACCACGCCTAGGAAGCACGAGCAACACATACAAGGTTCGTCCCCCTACCGGATACTTGAACTCCTCCTGGCTCCGTGTCGCCCAACCGCCGCGCCGCAGACCGCCGCCGGTACCCCCGAGAACGTCGCCACTCCGCCGGAACGTCGGCCGCCGTCCGGAGAATGGAACGCCGCGAAGGAAGTGGTGGTGGCAGAGGTGAGAGGTAGGGAGGCGTTGGAGTGGTGGAAGAGGAAGAAGAGGAAGGGAAAGGGGAAGAGAGGGGGGTCGAAGGAGGCGGAGAGGGAGGGGAGAGAGTGAGAGGTGAGAAATGAGGGAAAGAAAGGAGAGCTCGCGGGGGTCATCAGAAACTACCTAAAACGCGTCGAGCAAGACGGACGCCTATCAGATGACAGGACGTGCCGTACTGACAGCTGTCTGAAACGCGTCGACCACCATGGACGCCGTTCAGCTGACATGTCAGGCACCGTACACTGACATCGCAGGGTGGCAGTCTGAATCGCGTCGTCCATCATGGACGCCGTTCAGACGACAAGACAGGGGCCGTACTCTCGCGGCCCGAAACCCCCCCCACGTGGCACCCACGTGGCACAACAGAAATTCGCCTAAATGGCGTCCACCTATCCAGACGCCGTTTGAAAGGCGTCGTGATCCTCCGACGCCATTCAGAGGAAATTCTCCATACCCCACAAGGTCCGACCAAGGGGATCCGGCCCGAAACCGAACCGAAAACCGAACCCGAAACCTCAGTCCTTACACCTATGGTACAGACAGTACCTGGACATGTCCGTATTGCGCGGAACACCTTCACATTGTGGTGGGAGTTGGATAGCACTGCAAACTAGCAAGGTATAAAAGATGTCTACTAACAATTCTGGCAAAGGTGGGTATGATGTACATTTGGACATGGGACGACTATAATTAGTCAGAGGGGGAATAGCTAAGTATTGCTTCTGATTGGACTGTATATCGGACTTGGGTTGAGAATTGGGGAACCTAGTTGGTTGTCCTAGAGTGCTTACTTGTTCATTGATGGTGACTCCTTCTGTGGTGGGAGTCAGTGTGGCTTTTTTGTTCCTATTCCTATTCTCAAAGAACGAAGGCAATGTGGAGTCCCGGATCTATGACTAAATCACCCGAGCTCGATTATATAGTTGGGCGAACGTTTGAAGTTCGCTAAACGTGAAGATAGCTCAAAGCTGAGGAGTAGCATTATTAACAAGCATGGTGACTGCCTGAGCTTCAAGGATGGTAACCTCTGCTCTAGAGGCTATAGCTCTCCATCTATTTGCAAAGTGAGTGAAGTCCTCGTCAGACTTCATTTTTTCCATTATAAGATCAAATGAGGTGGGAGGTAAGCTGTCATGTGGTTGAAGTAGGTGACAAACCTTTCTGAGACCATATCAAAATTGATTAGGTCTGTAGCGGGTAAAGAAGGAAACCATCTTAAAGCCTCTCCTTCTAGAGACTTCTGAAAGAGGTGGACAAGGATGACTCTATCATAGAGCCATTGGTGGGAGTTCATGAGGAAACCCGACAGATGATGATGTGGGTCGATGGTACCATTGTATTTTCTATACTTGGGTACCTTGAATCCTGGTGGGAAGTAGGCTGAAGGGAGCTTGCAATAGCTCGAGAGAGAATGAGGTTGCCTCAAGGTAAGACTTTCAACCATGAGCTGGCGCACGTAAGATTCGATCTCATTCTTGTAGATGAATTCCTCCTACTTGGGAGGTGTGACCTGGTTGATGAAGTTAGAGTGGGCTATTGGGATAGGGATTGCTTGGTTAGCCTGGGGTCAGCTAGAAGATCCTTGGAATTGAGTCTTCCGAGGATTGGCTTCCTGAGTTTTGCCGCAGGTGACCAACTGAATGAGTTGATCAGGAGTGTACTGTGATAACACAACAATGAGTTTTGGGTCTTCCCCCGGACATTGGAATGTCCTATTCGAAACTACAGGATCATCTTCCCCTTGGGAGGTGGAAGATTCATCAGATTCCCTTCTCCTAAGCTCTTTCCTAGATGTCTGAATGATGCCTATGAATGTCTGTTGTGGGTCTTCTTCAATTTCAAACAAAGGGTTGTGTTGTGATGTTGTTACCAAACTCGTCCATGTACACACGATTCATTATGAAACACAAATCCTACAAGATTTTATGTTCCACTTCAAAGATTAACCAGGTATTGGTTTCTAACAGATCAAGTTCAACCCCTTAACGACCCTCCATTCTTTTCAAAGAATTGTTTCATCAAAATTCAGTTAGGCGTCTTTTGGTTTTAAAATAATACTCTCAGTGATGCCTATGGGTAGACAATTTCGAATGGCAAAACTTAATTTCCTCACTCAATCCTGGGATCCTATTAGGTGGTTCGGGTACAACCTGCTCGGCGGCCAAGTTGGAATCTTTGGCTTGCTGAGACTCACGGAGGTTCCCAACATAGTAAGAGAAGTCACACCTGAGTGGGAATCCTCAGGTGGGGTGTCAGACACTGTGGGAGGGTAACTATCAGCGTGATGCCGGCTCTTCCTTAAAACCCCCACAGAGACTCCCCAAAAGTTAGCCCAATAATAAACAAACAACAGGACAAAAAAACATCCAGTAGTTTAATTAGAGCAATAGGTCATTGAATCAACATGCAAAATAACCGGATGGGAGGTTGCCCTTCCTAGGACCTGGACGGCCAAAAGGGTGGCCGTTCAGGGTACAGGACGGCCTAACGGATGGCTGTCCAGGTGTCTGGACGGCCTGAGAGCTGGCCGTCTAGTGGAATGGACCGCCAAGGTATTGGCCACCCTAAAAGGTGGACGGCCTGGTAGTTGTCCGTCTAGTATCCTGGACGGCCTGACACCGGGCCGTCCGGTGGAAGAGAAAATAAAAAAGAAAACTTGAAGGGCTCTTACCTTCTTACCTTTGTTTTCGTGCACGCAGTGAGCAAATAGCCGTCCCACCGTGATCGCTAGACGGCTGTAGACGCCCGGAGTGTTCCCGCTCTCCTTCCACGGGGAGGCCTCCATCTGTCGCGCAACTAGGGCGATAATGGGGTTAGAATGTGATCGCCAGGAGCATTACCTTGAGGTCCCTATACTCCGTAGGATGAAGTAAGTTGATCGCATCTTGTTGGAGCGGGAGTTGTGGATTACTCTTCTCTGCCTTCGGCCGGCCAAAGAGAGAGCTCGGTAGTCTGCGCACGAACTATGGTAAGAGCCCTTGAAAATAAAAGACAAACAAGGAAAATAAATGGCCAGATTAGAACTGCGATATGTAAAATCTATCTATGCAAACAAATAAACAAGTTAAAATTAAAAGGGGATGCATCGGATGGGTGTTTGGGGAGGAAAGGTAACCATATGTTATGGCCACCCACCTCCCAATTTTTGTTTTGAACCTCTGTTAGAATGGGTGCTAGGATATCCTAGTATGGATGCATGCAGGAAAAGAAAACTGTACGTGTGTGAGAATTGCAAAAATGACAATGTTGTGATGAATGGAGGATGAGGAGCATATTGAAAAGAAAAATGCAGTAAAGAAGAAAGTTAGGAGAACAAGCCCATGTAGGGGGGAATCCTCCCACTTGCCATCTTCCAGCGTCTGTCTGCCAGAACCTCTGCCAACCTGAAGACTTCCAACGCAAGCCTCTTCAAATTCCCAAAATCCTTAATTCTTAACCTTCCAACTCCCTTCCCTGTGGACACCGATTTTGGACCACCCTTTTGGTCATGAACCACATCCATCATTAGCCCATCGTCACCAAACCCCTCATCTTAGCCATCTCAGCCCACTAATAACTAGGCCCATTAACCAAATCCCGACTCTAGCCACCTTTTCGTGGAAGGCCAGTCAGCCCGCCTTCCACCACCTTGGAAGGCAAGTTGGCTGGCCGTCCACTCCCCTAACTCCCACCTTGACCTCGTCTTCCCACGATCTCCTCTACCCGCCACCCTCACCTCCACTACTCCAATCATCCCCCACTCCGGCGACTGCCGCGCGCACCACCTCCGATCCTTGACCACTTCCCATTGGCTCTAGGATGATTTACGGGGATTTAGACCCCTATTTTCTCCTATTTTTTCTTCACCTATTTAAACCCCTCATGTCCCCTCGAGCAGGGGGGTTAAGGAGTTTTGGGTGAGAAGGCTCAGAGGAGGTTGGCAAGTGAGTCGGCTTTGAAGAGTCGAGCGGACAAGGAGTCATAGTGCTTCAGGAGGGGCTTCAAGAGGAATCCTTCGCACTCCAAATGGGCTTGTCTTATTAACCCTCTTTTACTTTTCTCCTTTTCACCACATTGCATTCCCACTTTTCATCCATTCCGTAACATTTCCCCCTCTCACTCTTCTTTCCACTTTTAACACATCACTTCACTTTCCACACACGAGCACCCCCATCTGCATGCATGCATGTTAGGATAACTTAGCAACCCTTACTCCCCCAGAGGTTTTAAACAAAAAATGAGAGGTGGGTGGCCATAACATATGGTCACCTTCCCTCCCCAAACACTCATCCGGTGCGTCTCCCTCCAATTCTAGTCAATTTTTATATTTTCATGGATAGAGTCTACACATCACAGTTCTAACCGGGTTATTTTCCTCTCTTGTCTTGTCTTTTCTTCTCAGGGATCCTTACCGTATTTCCGCGTGCAGACTACCGAGCTCTCCTCCTCTGGCCGGCCGGAAGAAGAGAAGGGGAAACCACCATCTCCCGCTCCCTTATAACGCGATCACTCTTACAATCCTGCGGAGCACAGGGACCGTAAGGTAATGCTCCTGGCGATCACACACCTTAACTTCTAACCCTCAGAAATCGCCGCAGTGCTAAGACGAACGGAAAAACCCTCGATCCGAAGCCCGCAGCAGTGGCGGGGGATGTTCCGGACGCCTACATCCCTCTGGCGATCACGGTGGGACACTTACTTGCTTGCTGTGTGCACAGCGATGAAAGGTAAGGAGCTTTTCTTTTTTTTTCCCGGACGGCCCACCTCCTGGCCGTCTAGACCTTGGACGGCCAGAGTGCTGGCCGTCCACCTGCCTGGACGGCCAGCTCCTAGGCCGTCCACATCCCTGGACGGCCAGGGTCCTGGCCGTCCATCTTCTTGGACGGCCACCTCCTAGGCCGTCCACATCCCTGGACGGCCAGAGTCCTGGCCGTCCATCTCTTTGGACGGCCAGCTCCTTGGCCGTCCAGGTTCCTGGACGGCCAGCCTCCCGGCCGTCCGACCCCGTGGACGGCCAGCTTCCCGGCCGTCCAGTCATTTGGCCCCGCTGTGACCCCTTTGGTTATTGATTGAATTGTTGGATGTTCTGCTTGGTTTTATTGTTTTGTTCTATTGCCTGTTAATTCTTGGCTTAATTTCAGGGTGTTTACGTACGGGTTTTTCTTAAGGAAAACCCGGCATCACACTTCTAGTTACCTCTCCCACAGTATTTGACTCTCCACCTGAGGATTCCCACTCGGGTGTGACTAGTCTTATTCTGTTGGGAACCTCCGTGAGTCTCCGCGAGCCAAGGATTCCCACTTGGCCGCCGAGCAGGTTGTACCTAAACCACCTAATAGGATCCCGGATTTGTGTGAGGAATCAATTGAGCCTTTCCATTCACAATCATTCACCCATAGGTGTCACTGAGATAATTATTTCAAAATCAAAGACACCTAACTAAACTTTGGTGGAACAGGTTTTGAAAGAAAAGTACAGGGTCGTTAAAGGTTTGAACTTGATTTGCACAGTTAACCTTTCAAGTGAAATATAAAATCTGTTAGGATTTGTGTTTCATAATGAATCGAATGTATGGTAACACTGTGTATGATGACATGGATGAGTTTGGTAGCAATGTCACACACAACCCTCTGTCCGAGATTGAAGAGGATCCACAACAAACATTTGTGGGCATGTTCCAAACACCTAGAGAGGAACTTAAGGGAAGATACTTGGATGAATCTTCCTCTTCAGAAAGTGACCCTATAATCTCCAACAGAACCTTCCAAAATCCGAGTGAGGATCCGGAACTTATTGCCGTGTTATCACGGTACACCCCTGATCAACTCATCCAGTTGGCCTTTTGTGGCAAAACTCAAGATGCCAATCCTGGGAGAACTCACTTCCAAGGATCTTCCAACAAAGCTCAGACTCGCATCAACCAGCCAACTCCTACTCCAGTTGCTCCACCCGTCATGCCGATTCCAGTCTCTCAAGCTACACCTCCTCCCAAGCAGAAAGAATTTATCTACAAAAGTGAGGTTGAAACCTATGTACGTAAGTTCATGGCCGAGAAACTTACCCTGAAACAACCGCACTCTCTCTTGAGCTATTGCAAGCTCCCTCCGGCCTACTTTTCACCAGGATTCAAAGCCCCCAAGTATAGGAAATATGATGGCACCTCTGACCCTCATTACCACCTGTCAGGTTTCCTCATGGATTCCCATCAATGGCTCTACGACAGAGTCCTCCTTGTCCATCTGCTCCGGAAATCCTTAGAAGGTGAGGCCTTAAGATGGTTTTCTTCCTTGCCCGCCACAGACCTAATCAATTTTGATATGGTCTCTGAAAAATTGATCACTCAGTTTAGGCATATGGCAACCATGCCTCCCACCTTGTTTGATCTTGTGATGGAGAAGATGAAGCCTGAAGAGGAGTTCATGTATTTTGCCAATAGGTGGAGGGAATGGCCTCTAGGGCGGAAGTGGCAATCCCCGAATCTCAAGCTATCACCATGCTAGTCAATAACGCTACCCCGCAGCTTCGAGCTATTCTCATGCTGAGCGAATTTCACACATTCGCACAACTTTATAATCGAGCTCGGGTAGTTCAATCTCAGATATGGAGTTCCACTTTGCCATCCTTCTTTGAAAATCAGAACAGAAATAAGAGGACTACGCAAACTCCACTAATAGAGGGAGTGACAATCAATGAACAGGTGAGTGCCTTGGGGCAACCCTTTAGGTCACCCAGTCCTATGTCCAGATCAGACAACCAATCCAATCATAAACCATATTCGGCAGTTCCCCCTTCCTCTAGCGCCAAGATCAATTGGGGGCACATGAAAGCGGCTATTGAAACCTTGAAAGTCAAAGACCCTCCGCCCTCTCATCAGGTAGCTCAAGATCCATCTAGCTCTCTCGAAAGGGTAAGCACCCTTGTCAAAAATTTGGAACCAAATGTCGATCGCAGAGGACAGTACTGGGAGTATGAAGAGGTTGGGGTATGGCGTGAGTGCCCTACTAGGATGATCAAACCTAGAAGGCCATTACAAGGAGTCTCCACTATTATCTAAGACAAATCTTTGGTCTTGATACGACCTAGGGAACAACCAACAGCCATCAACCCAGTCACTCTGGTCCAAGTTCCCTCAATTTCAATCAGAGAACCTCCTCTATCCTTCTTGTGTCCAAAACCAGGTCCAGTAACCCAGTTCTGCCTAATGGATTCATCACCAGTCCAACCACTAAAGTCAGATCAAGCAGTAGACCCCAGTCCGATTGGTGTTACACTGAGAAATCGCATCATTCCTCCAATAAGTCAACCCTTAGACTCCCAAGAGGATTCAAATCTGTCTAGAAGGATTACTCAATCCAAGTATGACATCCTACAACATCTAGGAAAAACTCCCGCCAAGATTTCGGTCCTAGAGTTGATTAGGAGATCTTCTACACACAGGGAGACATTGTTCAAATTCCTCAAGCGGATTACAGTCAATGAAGATCTTCCTATCAGGGGGCTCACAAATGTCATTCTCTCAGTCACCCAGACACCTACGATATCCTTCACAGATAAGGATCTGGCTCCCCCTGAATGCCAATCCCTTCCCTCATGCTTAACTGCAACACTCAAGGGTCACCCATTGGACTCCATCCTGTTGGATACCGGCGCATCAATCAATGTTTGTCCACTCAAGACCCCCAAGAAAATAGGGATTGATCCAGAAGAGATTGAGTCTACTTCCATGATGGTCTCAACCCATGATAATCTTCAAAGACCAGCTAATGGGAAACTGGAAATTGGCCCAGTGGCCATGATCTTCGAATTCTACATCCCTATTGTCAAGCCCATATACGACGCCATTCTGGGAAGGCCTTGGATGGACCAGACCCTGGGAGTGCCTTCCACTAACCATCAGTGCTATAAATTCCCATACAATGGGAAGATTGTCAAAATGAAGAGAACCCCCTACATTGAGTCATTGGACTCAGTGACAGCAGAACAAATTCCATCCATGATCACTTCTGGAAAAGGAAAAGAGCACATCTTTTCATCGGTTGACTCTCAGGCCAAGCCCCAACCTAGCATAGGTTGGCAGCTTATGGACAAAATGGGGTATAGTTCGGGATCTGGGTTAGGCAAGGAAGAGCAAGGAATTCAAGAGCCTATCTTTGAAAATCCGACCATTGGGGGATTTAGATTGGGTTACCTACCAACCAAACCAACCGAGGGATCAAGAAAATGGAGTCTCTTGGATCACTTTGTGAAGGAAAGTCAAGAGGTACTCAAGATACACTATCTTGAGGATGAGTTGAAAGAAACAATCAATGAAGTTCGAAGAGAAGATGCAGAAGATTTCGATGCACAGCTGCTGTTCTATGAACCAACCACTCGACGAGAAGGAGCCTCCTTAGTGAGGGATGAACCGGTACCCACCGCTCTCATTCCCTTCCTATTCCACACGCCTTCCCTTCTCAGGCTTCTATTACTGGTCGTAGCACATTCCCCTGAGTGTTTTATGCTTGGAGACTACGACCCCAAAAGGAGAAAAAGTTTCACTCCCATGAGGAGCCAACATACTGGGGCAATTTTGCCATCATTGGGTCTCTGTCTCAAGGACCCACCTTTGCAACATGTCTGACTCACTCTCAGAGTCTTGTGCATAATCGCTTAGGGATTGGATAGCTTCCTCTTTATCTAAGACTTGTAGAGGTAAGTAAGCTCTTTCGTTTCTAGTTCAAGAGTTAGCAAATAAATGTAAATATTTGAAAATTGTTTTTCTTTGGATAGGAGTCTATCTAAAATTTTCTACCCTTTAAATGCACAAAAAAATCAAAAATCTCAAAATCTACAAAAAAATCGAATATCCAAGAAGCATCAAAAATATTTGCAAATATGCATATACTTCAATGAAAATGACAAAAAAAATCAGAAAAGACACAAAATCCAAATGTCTGGTGACTGCCACGTAACCCCCTGTTTAGGTCTAGTTGCATGATAGATTGGGTTAACATTAAAGTTTGGCTAAGGCTTTGGTCCACCAGAACCTTGGACGTGTCTACTTTACTTTCATATGGATCCCTATGATCATCATGAGATGCACACACCTACATGTTTTTCAAAGAGAACCTGTTTAAAATGAGTTCAAAGTCTTTAGTATACTGTCAAAATGCAACCTTTGCTCTTCGTCTCTCGACTGATCAGGACAGTCGACACCCTTAAACGGTCGAGCTTGGCAAACTGCGGTTCCTCAACAACCCGATAGATGTAACCCCTCAAATAGGCCAAAAAATGAAATGCAAAGGACCAGAGCACATGAAGAGGGCAGTGTCCCCGCAGGCGGAATATCAAATAATCCCGAAAATGTCAAAAGTGGAAAAGAAATACAAAAAAGAAAAGGGGTTCAAGCAATCATACAAAAAAGCCTAGTCCTGACCGTGCCTGGCCATGAAATCTACCAAAGGCCTGAAAAGTCAAGATAGGGGCATCTAGGAGGTCCAAAAGGGGTCTGTTTTGTCACAGCTCGTCCTTTTAACGGTTTTGTCGATCCTCCTGTGAGGTTTGTCTCCAAAATTTCTTCACTTTTTTCCCCCCTCAAGGTCTTAGCACGAGATAGCTATCTAAAGACCGAACATCATTTTAAAATGGTTCGTTTTTCAAAAATCGTCACATGCTCACATGATCACAGGAGTCCAAAATGGGTAAAGAGTAATGTCAGTGTTTCTGGTGAACCAATTCCTTAGCCATAATCTAAATGAGCACTCTCGAAGACTTCAGGCTTAGGTCAATGCATGCGCGTCACCAATAGGTGTGACGGTGTCTGATTCCAGGTCAGCGTCGCGCGATTGACCGTTAGGGTTCCAAGGTGTTCCACCATATACCTTCTAGATTGTAAGGGAAGAGACCCGGGTCGGACAAATCATTTACCTCGAAAACTTTTTGGGCAAACTTGGTGGTCGGAAGAAGCTGGGAGCCTAAGCATGGCATGACGGTATTGTCATCAGTATGAGTCTTAGCCGGTCAATGTTAGTTTGAGGAGTCTAGAGGCCCAAATCAATCTAGATGTGTGCTTAGGATACCTGGGAAGTTGAGTGTGCATTTCCCTTCCTTCATTCAATCAGGCTAAGTTTGGGCAGTCACCAGGTGGTCGGAATCAAAAACATGTTTTCGTTCATCACATACCCTATTTGTTAATGTCCACCAGCATTTGCATATTTACTTGTCGCATCAGTTTCAATACTCTTCCTTTTGTCTGGTTAGTAGGATACGGCCCCTTGACCCTATGCGAAGGCTAGTGAAAAGGTAGTTGCTCTTTTTGGGTAAGGGGCCGAAAACAGATACTACTAACTATTTTCTCCTCATTATTGTGTATACAGGAAAAAGATTCTATATCCAAAAGGTAGACACTTTTGCTGTCGAGTCGAAGCCAAAAGCAGCCGGATTGGCATTCTACTTTGAGAATGGCCATATCTTCCATGCTGGCTTCGACTCGACAGGGACCTTTGTCCCTCGTTTCCTTGCAGCTTGTCATTAAGATATTGTGGATCATTGATTATTTACATTTACTGATGTGCGCTCTTGCAGCTGCAGGAAATCTGATGCAAGTAGGATTGAAGATACAGGAGGCTAATAGCTTTGGGCGTATAGACTCTGAGTTCCTCTTTAAACAAAACAATGTGGAGTCTATATTCTCCAAGTTATTCGATTGGCCAATAAATCCCTCCTGTATGCATTAGGAATTTATTTTCTAATTTTTAAACCAGCATGCATTGCATCATCCACAATCCTCACCCTAGGGGCATTGACCATAATTTATCACTCCGCTTAACCCATTGTTGATCTGTGAGTCTGGCAATTGTTCGTCTGTTAGCCCTTTGAATTGCAAGACCTCATCCTTTTTCTAATACGTGTGCTTGAGATTCTCTCACTTGGCGATCACCTGATGCGCCAGGCCACCGTGCGTCCATTGTGTCGAGACCATTTCAAGTCACACTCCTCCATCTTTCATGCTTGAGATCCCCTTGGGCCAGATCGTTGCATCCTGGTGCGCCAAGGCCTCGCGGTTCCAGCACCCGAGGGTCCCACAGATTGTGATTCTCTAGTCTGAACTTTGTTCCTCTTCTTAGTCACCCTTGCAATTCGAATAGCTAGCTCTCATGCATTTCCCACACTCTCATACCATCTTTGGATATAGCTCATCCCTTATCTGGGCTGTCCAAAATCAGTTTTGATTTCCGGAACACCTATTTATCATTCCGTTCCACACCACTGCAAAATAGGTGTTCCGGAGGGGAATTTGTAGACACCAATTTTGGACCACCTTTTTGGTCATGAACCCCATCCATCGTTAGCCCATCGTCACCAAACCCCTCATCTTAGCCATCTCAGCCCACTAATAACTAGGCCCATTAACCAAATCCCGACTCTAGCCACCTTTTCGTAGAAGGCCAGCCAACCCGCATTCCACCATCCTTCGAAGGCCAGCCGGCCCGCCTTCCACCATCCTTCGAAGGCTAGCCAGCCCGCCTTCCACCGTCCCTCGAAGGCCAACCGGTCCGCCTTCCACCACCCTTCGAAGGCCACCCCTCGCCTTCCACCACCCTTTAAAGGCCACCCCTTGCCTTCCACCCCCTTCGAAGGCCAACCGGGCCGCCTTCCACCTCTCCGCGGAAGGCCAGCTACCTGGCCTTCCACGGGATTGGAAGGCAAGTTGGTTGGCCGTCCACTCCCCTAACTCCCACCTTGACCTCGTCTTCCCACGATCTCCTCTACCCGCCACCCTCACCTCCACTACTCCGATCATCCCCCACTCCGGCGGCTGCCGCGCGCACCACCTCCGATCCTTGACCACTTCCCATTGGCTCTAGGATGATTTATGGGGATTTAGATCCCTATTTTCTCCTATTTTTCCTTCACCTATTTAAACCCCCCATGTCCCCTCGAGCAGGGGGGTTAAGGAGTTTTGGGTGAGAAGGCTCAGAGGAGGTTGGCAAGTGAGTCGGCTTTGAGGAGTCGAGCGGACAAGGAGTCAGAGAGCTTCAGAAGGGGCTTCAAGAGGAATCCTTCGCACTCCAAATGGGCTTGTCTTCTTAACCCTCTTTTACTTTTCTCCTTTTCACCACATTGCATTCCCACTTTTCATCCATTCCGTAACATTTCCCCCTCTCACTCTTCTTTCAACTTTTAACACATCACTTCACTTTCCACACACGAGCACCCCAATCTGCATGCATGCATGTTAGGATAACTTAGAAACCCTTACTCCCCCAAAGGTTTTAAACAAAAAACGGGAGGTGGGTGGCCATAACATATGGTCACCTTCCCAACCCAAACACTCATCCGGTGTGTCTCCCTCCAATTCTAGTCAATTTATATATTTTCATGGATAGAGTCTACACATCACAGTTCTAACCAGGTTATTTTCCTCTCTTGTCTTGTCTTTTCTTCTTAGGGATCCTTACTGTATTTCCATGTGCAGACTGCCGAGCTCTCCTCCTCTGGCTGGCCGGAGGAAGAGAAGGGGAAACCACCATCTCCCGCTCCCTCAGAACGCGATCACTCTTACAATCCTGCGGAGCACAGGGACCGTAAGGTAATGCTCCTGGCGATCACACACCTTAACTTCTAACCCTCCTAAATCGCCGTAGTGCTAAGACGAATGGAGAAACCCTCGATCCGAAGCCCGCAGCAGCAGCGGGGGACGTTCCGGGTGCCTACATTCCCGAGAGGACCTAGGGGGTTTAAATAGGGAGGAAAGAAAGTACGAAAATTAGGGGTCTAAATCCCCGTTAATCCCCAAGGGGCTAATGTGAATTGGTCAAGGGTCGAAGGTCGTGCATGCGACATTCGTCGAAGTGGAGAGTGGTCGGAGTAGTGGGGGGTGAGGGTCGCGAGTGGAGGAGAACGTGGGAAGACGAAGTCAAGCTGAAAGTGGGGGGATGGATGGCCAACCCTTTTGCCTTCTACTTTCGTGGAAGGCCACCAAGTTGGCCTTCTACGAAAAGGTGGAAGGCGGAGCAGTTGGCCTTCGAGGAAGGTGGAAGAATACCATGTTGGCCTTCTGCAAAAAAGGTGGAAGGTAGTGTAGCTGGCCTTCGGGGAAGGTGGAAGGCCATCAAGTTAGCCTCCTGCGAAAGTGTGGAACACGAAGCAGCTGGCCTTCGGGGAAGGTGGAAGGCCACCAAGTTGGCCTTCCGCGAAAAGATAGCGAAAAGATGGAAGGCAGCATAGCTGGTCTTCTGGGAAGGTGGAAGGCCACCAAGTTGGCCTTCCGTGAAAAGGTGGAAGGCATGTATGTTGGTTAGTGGGCTTGACCATTTAATGGGCTGAATTAAGCAGAGAAATATGGTGGGCTAAATGAGATGGGCTAAGGTGATGGGTTATAAGACAATGGGCTAATGATAATGGGGAATTTAGGACCATAAGGTGTCCAAAATCGTGTGTCTACAACTGGAGAAGGTGAAGTCCTTGAAAGCATTCTGGGCATAGCGCGCCCTCTCATATAGTTCTGCCATATTTGGGAGATTGTTAAGGGTGAGGAATAGTTTATACTGAGGAGTGGCGTTTGCAATCATCATTTTGACTTGCTCCAATTCAGACAGGTGATCTTTCATCTTTTCAACCATCGCTCGCCATCTGCCGGCAAACATAATGAAGTCCTCGTCTGGTTTCATTCTCTCAGCCAGTAGATCAGTAATAGAAAGGGATGGTGCAACCCGATCTCTGTACCTCTACAAGAACATCTTAGACACTGTATCCAAATCCTCAACATCAGTTTGGTCTAGTGAAAAGAACCATTTGAGGGTCGGTCCCTCTAATGATCTTCTGAATAGAAAGGCCAGGGATCTCTTGTCATTTTGCCAGAATGAAGACTCATATAAGAACTCCTCCAGATGGAAGAAAGGGTGACCCGTGCCATTGTATCTCTGATAAACTAGCATTTCAGATGATAACATATTGAAGACCGGTAGGACCGGCACAGAAATTTCCGGTGTAGCTTTGGCATCGATCATTCTTTTTAGATCCTTATATTGCTCATCCATTTGATTCATCTTAATCAGAAGAGTATGGTGAGTGGATCAATTGACTGTGGGGGAGAGGTATTGAACGCTTGTCTCATAGTGTAACTAGGGCAAGGTGCACAATATGGTTGAGATCCGGCAGCATTTCTGCCGTGCCCGAGGGCATTGATAGGAATTGGAGTGTTAGGCCTCGAGGGGGATCGAGTAGTGGAGAGTGTTGATGACCTGCGTGCCGCAGGGTGGAGATACGGAGGCTCTCTATTGCTTGGGTGGGGATCTGATGAGAGACAAGAGCAAATGGGATGACTGGTTCAGAGGAACCTAAGGGAGTCTTACCTTTCATAATTGATTGGATTGTCTCGAGCTATTAAGGATCCAGGTGAGTAGCAACAACTCCAAGAGTGGAGACCAAGTAAGGAGTAGGCATGGATGAGGGTTCAGTTTGGTCTTGAGCTTCTCCATAAGTGGGATTGAGTTCATATCCTATAGCATGGACCTGAGAATGAGCATGGAAACTAGCAGTGGGATCATACTGGTCATAACGGGGTTATTCGAGTTGGAATTTGGCATGATCTTGAAGGGCATGAGCGTCTCCCTTGTGTTCAAACAGGTTGTCGTATTCGTACGTGTAGTGCTCAAAAAATGTGTGTGATTATCATGATATCATGTATTTATATGATTAACAATCTAATTAAACTATGTGATCGCCAAAAACCGAAGGCTTCAATGAAAAAGAATGATCGCTAAACTTACCTCGCATAATTTTGGGAAATTGCGTTATTTTATTCTTCCTCTTTGGCCGGCCAAAGAAGAAGAGCCTCTTCTCGTTACTCTTGTTTTTTTGTTTTTTTAATTTTCAAAGCTTTTCTTCCCTCTTCAATACCTTGCAAAAAAGGATTAACAAAAGAAGAAAATAATATGGTTAGAGCTATTTGGTGTATAGTATCTATTCTAATTAGGAAATCAAGCATGAACTAAACTAAAAAGACTCACTGGTTTATGGTTCTTTAAACCCCTAACATGCATGGGTATGGAAAATCATGAAGTGGGTATGTGAATCATGGAGTGATGCTATGAATAATCTAATGAAAACAGTAATCGAACTAGGACGAAATCAATGGAAAAAACTAGAAAGAAAATGGAGAGAAAGATGGTTGGTTGGCCGCTCCATAGCCATGGTCTTCAATGGGTTTCACAAGAAGAAGAAGCTCCTCTTGCTATCCACGTTTTCCATCTTGAGAGCCTTCAAACACTTTGCCTTGAACTCCAAATTTTCCAATTGCCAACCTTTTTCAAAGGCCAATGTACATATGTATATATAGAGGCCTTGTTTAGGGTTATTCAACCTTCAAAAACCTCTCCCACGGCCTCAGAATTACCATAGATAAGCATGGAAAAACTTTGAAACCCTTCCAACCTTTGAAACCAGATTATCTTGGCCAAATCAAGCTTATCAGGAAAATGCTTAAATCGTGCCGTTCATCCGAGATGCCATTTGGCTAAGTAAAGCGGTCAAAATAGAAAGAAAATCGACGAAGGAAATTGGAAACAATTAGGAAACCTAAAAGGCGTCGTCCATGAGCGATGTTATTTAGATAATTACGAAATTAATTCGAATTCAAATCAGAAATCCAGACGGATTAGGGGACTAAATGGCGTCGTCCATGGGCGATGTTATTCAGTTAAATCTATCTGAATTAGGAATTTAATTCCGAACTGATTTCGGCTAGAAATCTAAATGACGTCGACTATGGTCAATGTTAATCAACTATTTTTGAGAAAAAATAATAAAAATTAATTAATGATTAAAAGTCAGACTATTTCGAGGCATTATAATTATGATATGAAATTTACTCAATATGAAGTCAAAATTAGCTTGTCTACAGCTGCCTATCTTAGCATTGACTTTGCAAGGAAGTGAAATGGAATTGCATTAACTGAAAAGTTGATGCTAAGGTACAATGAGACACGCTTTCAGCATCATATGACGAGAATCTTTCTCAAAATGATCAGTGAAGTAGTTCGAAAGAGATCAATGGAATTAATCTTATCTGGATTAGATAGACAAAGGAAACAAAATAAAGACGATCAACTTCTATGTGGGGAAGTACCTTAGGTCACAAACCTTACAGGTTTTATCATAGAGAGTGATTACCAGTCAATGTAGACGTGATACAACCATGACGGATCTTAAAAGGAAACAAGAAATATGGGATAAAGATTCACACAAGAAGAAATTCTAAAGATATCTTCAAGAAGACCTCAAAGATAATTAAGATACTGAATTCATAATGGAATATTTCATATCACGTTAAGATTTATTAGAACAATGGTCTAAAATTTAATCAATAACTAATTCTTATCACAATGATTTCAAAGTCCTACATGATGCATGCTGGGCTAAAAGAAAAATCAAAATGAAATAACATATAAATTAATCAAGGATAACATTATTAAATCGTCATTGATGAGTCAAGACACCAGTCCTATAATTCAGTGCTAAGCCGAAGCTCATTTATCCATGCACCGTTTCACAAAAGCAGAAACATTGTCCCCATCAATTAACAATTTAATGGCCTATCCGTGCGATTAAGAATTGTTTGGATTTATCATTGATTTTGATAAAGGGGAACTCAAATTCTAGTTTCATCAAAACCACAAGGTCTTTGATATATTCTAATAAATATTTATCATATAGTAATGATAATGTTGCGAATCAATTACATAAGGGAATACAAGGGTAGAGAGAACTGACTTTTTAGTCATGGTAGGAACTCAGTGAAACTCTCACAGTAGGGTCTTAGTAAAATTTCAGCTTCATTTTTTCTTTTTTTTGAATTTTTCTGCATCCAAAATTTGTCAGTAACTTCAAGTAGAGAGATAAATATCATCAAATAGCATCAAATAGGAGATACCATGCAATTTTCGAAAAATGATAGAAATTCTCTAAATGGCGTCGCTCTGAGTCGACGTCATTTAAGTGACATCACCTCTTCCATATGCTATTTAACTTACCGAAACAAGACTCTCTTAACGCCAATCCGGACTCCACTTGCCTCTCTTAAACACCCTCTTCCAACTCGGAAAGCGCCTTCCAACATGCAAATCACTCTATATATTCCTCCCCTCTTCACATCAAATCAACATAACATGCATTCAAGAGGAAAAGCTAAAGGATTCTCTTCAAAAGCTCAAAGAGAGGGAGGAGAAAGGGGAAAAGAAAAAGCAGGAGATCTAGCAATCAAGGAAGATGGCGAGTTTTGCTAAGGATTCCACACCAAACAAAAGGGCGAGGAAGATGATCGAGAGGCTTTCTAATTGTAAGGATTGAGGTTCTCGGATCTGGTTATCGGGTCAGTTTTCAGGGTCGGATCCCGTAGTTCAGGCCCTGATAGGGCTGGGACTCTGTTCTGTTTCATGTCGAGCCTGCGAGACGCGGTTCAAACGGCGTCCAGTAATGTAGACGCGTTTTAGGCTGTGCCACATGGGCGCCACGTGGGCCGGCCTTGGGTCGCGAGAGTACGGCCCCGGTCATATCGTTTGAATGGCGTCTTAGATGGACGACGCCGTTCAGAGTACGACCCTGACTTGTCAATGTACGGCCCTGTCTTGTCATCTAAAAGATGTTAGGAGTGCACGACGCGTTTTACTCAGCTTCTGATTGACCCCGCGAACCCTCCTTCCTTTCCCTCATTTCCTCCTTCCTTCTCTCTCTCCTCTCTTCCTCTGGCGACCCGGCAGCGTTTTTCCCCCTCCTTCTTTTCCTCCCAACATTTCATCCCTCCCTCCACTCCATCGACCTCCTAACTCCCACCACAACCACCACCACCTCCTCCGCGGCGTTTTCTCTCCGGACGGCGGCCGACGTCCCGATGGAGTAACGAAGTCCTCGGCGGTACCAACGGCGGCGTGGGGGCGAAACGGGTTGGCGGCTTGGAGCTTGGAGGAGTTCAAGTAACCGGTAGGGTGACGATCCCCGTGGTGTTTCAACTTAAAACCATGTTTTCCCACTTTGAAGCATGATGCGTGTATGGGGTTTTGGGTAGAATAAACATGTTAAGGGGCTTTCTTGACGATTATGGTGGTTCCTATGGATGTGGATTTGTGGGTTTTCCTGTGATGGATTGGTTTCTCTTTTCATTTTCCCCGTTTTGGATGTTTTTAGGGCGAATTTGGGGTTAAAGGGGACCCTTGGGTCGAGCTACAGAAACCTGGTTTCTTGCGCTAAATGACGTCGCGCTAGGACGACGCCATTCAGAATGGCGACGGGCCATCACGACGCCATTTAGGCAGGAATTGTCCCGGTAACAGTTTCTGTCAGAGGGGATTTCTATTGTGAATGGCGTCCAAGCACAGCGACGCCTTTTCAAATGGCGGCTTCCCGGATCGACGCGTTTTAGGCCATATTCTGAGGCCGAGATTTCGTGAACCAGTTTAGGAGGCTTGAATGGTGTCGGCCTTAGGCGACGCGATTCAAGACAGAATCACATTAATTCATGCTGTTAACAAATCTTTACACTGTTAGATAGTTTGGTTTATTGCATATTTGAAATCGTACTCGAGGATAAAGATTTTTATGTAATCGGATCGCACTGTGTTGTGTTTCGTGCGATTGTGGACCTAGAGTGACAGTTGTAGCGCTTGCCACCCTGTGTCGATGTGGGAGGGACACAACGCCGGTGTGGGAGTGGTGGGGTGACGCCTAGAGAGAGGGTCACCTAGTGAACCCCGGGGTTAACTAGTACCGATGTTGGAGTGGTACCTGTGGAGTGTCACTCGTGTTGAGGGAAGGAGTAACCACCTGAGCCAGTTGGGCCGGAGTAGCTAGCGTGCTATCCGAGGGGTTACTGTTTGGTCTCAGCGGGTCGGTGTTTCCCACGTTTGGTTGTATGGTTGGCGTGTTTTGCCGAAACGTTGGTTGTAGGTTCCCTGGTAGAACGGTTTCTGAGATATGCATGTTACTTTCCGAATGCGTGTGGTTTATGTCGAGAATTAGGAGTAGTAATTACTGCTTTACTTACTTTACCTTTATCTGTGTTACTGCACTTATGGGTGCGTGAGTGGGTGGTGGGGATCGAAGGATCCCTACTGAGTCTTTTTGTTGAGACTCACCCCTGCAGTTTTCAGGTGAGGGTTCCAGGCAGGCTTAGCGAGGAGAGTGCTGCTTTGGGTTGCGTGCCAGCAGCCGTTGTTCCAGGGTATGCCCCGATGTAGTTGTTATTTTATTTTCTGGCCTGTACAGTTAATTATTTCTTTTCAGTTGGAGTATGTAATTATTTGCTGTGTCGAGTCGCATTGTAATAACTTTTAATTCTTGCACTTCCTTTTTAATTCAATGCGATGTGAATGTTTGGCTTAGTTAATTATTTATTTCCCAAACTTATCTAGATCCTGGTTTGGCTCCAAATTAATGATTCGGTACCCATTTAGTAATCGGATCCCCGATTATAGGGTGACGGGTCGTTATAATTGGTATCAGAGCATTCGGTCTGGCAAATAAATGGATAACTAGGTTAAATATTGTTAATCCGGCAAATAATTACATTATCCCGTACAGGCATGGCGGTAGTGTAGGTTTTAGGATTCTAATTAGAACTTTTCGATTTTTGTGATTGTGGGTGAGTAGATGGCTCCTAGGAAGAGGATGCCAGTTATTAGAGAGCGGGGAGATGTCCCTAGTGGATCTGAGGCCGGTAGGTCGAGTATGGAACATTTTATGGAGGCTATGATGGACACGATGGCTAGATACTAGACCCGAGACCCTAGTGAGAGTTCCAGTGCTCGGGGAGGGTCTTCAGCTACACTGGAGAGATTCCTGAAGCTGAGGCTGCCTCATTTCACTGGTCGTCCCGACCCTGATGAGGCTGTTCATTGGTTGAGGGAGATAGAGAAGACTTTTGATACTATGGATTGTGCGGCAGTTGAGAGGACTCCGTTGGCTACCTTCATGTTGAAGGATGATGCTTACGATTGATGGACCACGTTGAAGAGTTTGTCATATGTGGATAGGAGTCTCAGGGAGATTCCATAGGAGACTTTTGTGAAGGAATTCAATGCACAGTACTTCCCTAGGCATGTCCAGAGGGCCAAGGAGAGGGAATTTATGGAGTTGACCCAAGGAAGCTTGACAGTGCTTGAGTACCAGATGAAGTATGTTTCGCTTGGGAGGTTTGTGGCTTTTATCTTAGGAGACGAGGAGCGTCGGACTGAGAGGTTTGTGGATGGACTGAGGTCCAATCTGAGGGGTTTTGTGGCATCCCACTGTTGTACAGATTTGGCTTCGGCGGTTAGGTGTGCCGCGGCAGTTGAGGCACAGCATGAGCAGTCAGCTCGAGAGAGGGGACTGCCTACTCAGGGGCCAGCTCATGGCAGGGGAAAGACAGCAGCAGCAGCTCCTTCGTCCGGATCAGGATCGTCTTCACTCGGCTCTAGATTCAGGAGGTTCTTTCGAGGAGGTGGCAGCAGCGGCAGCACCAGACCCAGGCAGAACCAACAAAGTCAGTCAGTGTCCAGTGCTCAACAGGAGGCAGCTCAGAGGCTTCCGGCAGCCTGCCGGCATTGCGGTGGCACTCACAGTGGGACTCAGTGTCCTGCTTTTTCTGGGAGGTGTTACACTTGTGGCCAGCAGGGCCATTTGGTGAGGTTTTTCCCGCAGGGGCATGGTCAGGGGCAGGGATCAGGGGATCAAAAGAAGCCGAGGACCCAGGGGAGAGTTCTAGCTATCACCAGGAAGGAGGCTCGCGCATCTAAATTGGTGGAAGGTACACTTTCTATCCTTGGGAACTCTGCACATGTGTTAATTGATTCGGATGCTTCGCATTCTTTCATTTCTGAGCAGTTCGTAGATATTCTTCCTGCACCTGTTGATGAGATATCTGATGGATTGATGGTAGAGGTTCCTTCTGGGGATTTCATGTTATCTTATAACTGTTTGAGTAAAGTTCCCTTGACCATTGAGGGCCATGAGTTACCTGCCCAGTTAGTTGTGCTTGCCATTCGCGACTTTGATGTTATCCTGGGCATGGACTGGTTGGAGGCTTATTATGCCAAGGTGGACTGCCACAGGAAGAGGGTGTGCTTCTCTATTCCGGACATCTCGACCTTCTACTTCCAAGGTATTAGGCTCTCTTCTCGAGGTATTCTTATTTCTGCCTTTAAGGCCCAGAGGTTGCTTGTTGGTGGTTGTGAGGCCTTCCTTGCCTCTGTTATTTTAGCTGATGTTAGTGGTAGTCCCGGTCCTTGGGAGGTGCCCGTAGTTTGTGACTTTGTAGATGTGTTTCTTGAGGAGTTGCCTGGCCTTCCTCCTCAGCGAGAGGTTGAGTTTACTATTGAGCTTGCACCGGGTACGGCGCCCCTGTCTAAGGCCCCGTACCGGATGGCGCCAGCCGAACTCGCTGAGTTGAAGGCACAGTTGCAGGAACTATTGGATAAGGGTTTCATTCGTCCCGTGGGGTGCTCCAGTTCTATTTGTCAGGAAGAAGGATGGTTCTCTGAGTTTGTGCATTGATTATAGGCAATTGAACCAGGTAACGATAAAGAACAAGTACCCACTTCCGAGGATTGATGATCTGATGGATCAGCTGCAGTCTGCGAAGGTGTTTTCAAAGATTGACTTGAGATCAGAGTATTATCAGATGAGGATCCGTGAGGTTGATGTTAGTAAAACGGCCTTTAGGACTCGGTATGGACATTATGAGTTTTTGGTTATGCCTTTTGGCTTGACCAATGCTCCGGCGGCTTTTATGGATTTGATGAACTGGGTCTTCAGGGCCTATCTGGATTAGTTTGTGGTGGTATTTGTAGATGATATTCTGATATACTCTTCTTCTGAGGAAGAGCATGCCACACATCTTCAGGTTGTATTGCAGGTTTTGAGAGAGCACCAACTCTATGCCAAGTTTAGAAAGTGTGAATTCTGGTTAGACAAGGTGCACTTCTTGGGGCATGTCATTTCTGGCGATGGCATTGCTGTGGATCCAGCCAAGATTGAGGCAGTGATGGATTGGAGCAGGCCAACAACAGTAACTGAGATCAGGAGCTTCTTGGGGCTAGCAGGTTATTACAGGCGGTTTGTTCAGGGTTTTTCTTCGATAGCAGCCCCCTTGTCGAGGTTGACTCGTAAAGGAGTTCGTTTCGTGTGGACCGAGGAGTGTGAGTGGAGTTTCATTGAGTTGAAGACTCGCCTCACTTCGGCTCCAGTGTTAGTGCTTCCATCAGGTTCAGGTGGATTTGTAGTTTATTCAGATGCATCACGTCGAGGTTTGGGTGCAGTTCTGATGCAGCATGGTAAGGTTGTGGCCTATGCTTCTAGGCAGTTGAAGAAGCATGAAGAGAACTATCCCACTCATGACTTAGAGTTGGCAGCTGTGGTATTTGCATTGAAGATCTGGCGACACTATTTGTATGGAGAGAAATTTCAGATTTTTATTGATCACAAGAACCTGAAGTATGTTTTTACGCAGAAGGATCTAAACTTGAGGCAGTGCAGGTGGATGGAATTCATCAAGGATTACGACCTCGACCTTTCTTATCATCCGGGCAAGGCTAATGTGGTGGCAGACTCCTTGAGTCGGAAGACGGTCATGACATATCTCATGATTCGAGAATGGAGGTTATTTGAGCAGGTTGTGGAATCTTCCTTTAGGATTCCGGGAGAGGCTGATAGAGCCGTGTTGGCCAGCTTAACTGTGAGGCCAGCAGTGTACCATGCTGTAATTGAGGCTCAGAGGGCAGATGCAGAGTTACCGCAAATTCTCCAGAGACCAGAGGTGGAATTGTGAGATGATGGTACAATCAGGTTTAGAAGCAGACTCTATGTTCCGACCGAGGAGGACGTGCACAGGAGTGTCCTGGATGAGGCGCACCGTTCTAGGTATGCAGTGCATCCCGGGACGACTAAGATGTATCATTGTTTGAGAAGGCACTTTTGGTGGCCTGGTATGAAGAAGGATGTGGCTGATTATGTGGCTAGGTGCATGACTTGTTAGCAGGTTAAGGCAGAACATCAGAGACCAGGAGGGTTGTTGCAACCCTTGCCGATCCCGGAATGGAAATGGGAGCATGTGACTATGGACTTTGTGATGGGATTACCTGTGTCCCCTGGCAGAAGGGACGCGATCTGGGTCATTGTTGATCGATTGACTAAGTCGGCACACTTCCTGGCTATTAGGAAGGACTGGTCAGTCGGTAAGTTGGCTAAGCTATTTGTGGATCGGATCATCTCTCTGCACGGGGTTCCCTTATCCATCGTATCAGACCGGGATCCGAGATTTACTTCTAGATTCTGGAAGAGTTTTCAGAAGGCCTTGGGCACGCAGTTGGCCTTCAGCTCGGCCTATCATCTCGAGACTGATGGGCAGTCAGAGAGAACCATTCAGACTTTGGAGGATATGCTCAGGGCATGTTGCCTAGACTGGGGAGGTTCTTTGGAGTAGCACTTGTCTACAGTGGAGTTTGCTTACAACAACAGTTACCATTCTAGTATCGGCATGGCGCCTTATGAGGCATTGTACGGACTACCGTGTCGATCCCCTGTAAATTGGTCTGAGATTGGCGAGAGAAAATTGCGGGACCAGAGTTGGTACAGCAGTGTGCTGAGGTTGCCAGAGTGGTACAGCAGAGATTTATTGCAGCTCAGAGCAGACATAAGAGTTATGCAGACATCTGTAGGAGACCACTTGAGTTTGAGGTCGGGGACCACGTGTTTCTCCGAGTCTCACCCTCCAAGGGTGTGATGAGATTCGGGAAGCGAGGTAAGCTGAGTCCGCGATATGTTGGGCCTTTTCCCATTCTTGCTCGAATTGGGGAAACGGCGTATCAGCTAGCCTTGCCGCCCAGTCTTGCGGGGGTACACGATGTGTTCCATGTTTCTTTACTGAGGAGATATGTTCAGGATCCATCTCATATTTTAGACTTTTCAGAGTTGGAAGTCGCTGAGGACTTGTCCTTTCCAGAGTTTCCAGTACGTATTGAGGATCGCAGGGAACAAGTCCTTCGGAACAAGGTTGTACCTCTGGTTAAGGTGATTTGGCAGTATCGCTCCGGGGGCGAGGCAACCTGGGAGCGCGAGGATGAGATGCAGGAGCAGTTTCCCTACCTTTTCTCGTAAGTCCTCTTGTGAGCTTGTATCCTTATGTTTCAACATCGTTAATTGTAGCAGGCAATTTCGGGGATGAAATTCTTTTAAGGGGGGGAGAATGTAAGGATTGAGGTTTTCGGATCCAGTTTTCAGGGTCAGATCCTGTAGTTTAGGCCCTGATGGGGCTGGGACTTTGTTCTGTTTCACGTCGAGCTTGCGAGACGCGGTTTAAACGGTGTCCAGTAATGTAGACGCGTTTTAGGCTGTGCCACGTGGGCCGGCCTTGGGTCGCGAGAGTACGGCCCCGATCATATCGTCTGAATGGCGTCTTGGATGGACGACGCCTTTCAGAGTACGACCCTGACTTGTCAGTGTACGGCCTTGTCTTGTCATCTGAAAGACGTCGAGAGTGCACGATGCGTTTTACCCAGCTTCTGGTTGACCCCGCGGACCCTCCTTCCTTCCCCTCATTTCCTACTTCCTTCTCTCTCTCCTCTCTTCCTCCGGCGACCCGGCGGCGTTTTTCCCCCTCCTTCTTTTCCTCCCACCATTTCATCCCTCCCTCCACTCCATCGACCTCCTAACTCCCACCACTACCACCACCACCTCCTCCGCGGCGTTTTCTCTCCGGACGGCGGCTGACGTCCCGGTGAAGTAACGACGTCCTCGGCGGTACCGGCGGCGGCGTGGGGGCGAGACAGGTTGGCGGCTTAGAGCTTGGAGGAGTTCAAGTAACCGGTAGGGTGACGATCCCCGTGGTGTTTCAACTTAAAACCATGTTTTCTCACTTTGAAGCATGATGCGTGTATGGGGTTTTGGGTAGAATAAACATGTTAAGGGGCTTTCTTGACGATTATGGTGGTTCCTATAGATGTGGATTTGTGGGTTTTCCTGTGATTGATTGATTTCTCTTTTCATTTTCCCCGTTTTGGATGTTTTTGGGACGAATTTGGGGTTAAAGGGGACCCTCGGGTCGAGCTCTGGTTTCTGGCGCTAAATGACGTCGCGCTAGGACGACGCCATTCAGAATGACGACGGGCCATCACGACGCCATTTAGGCTGGAATTGTCCCGATAACGGTTTCTGTCAGAGGGGATTTCTGTTGTGAATGGCGTCCAAGCACAGCGACGCCTTTTCAAATGGCGACTTCCCGGATCGACGCGTTTTAGGCCATATTCTGAGGTCGAGATTTCATGAACCAGTTTAGGAGGCTTGAATGGCGTCGGCCTTGGGCGACGCGATTCAAGATAGATCACATTAATTCATGCTGTTAACATATCTTCACACTGTTAGATAGTTTGGTTTATTGCAATTTTGAAATCGTACTCGAGGATAAAGATTTTTATGTAATCGGATCGCACTGTGTTGTGTTTCGTACGATTGTAGACCTAGAGTGACAGTTGTAGCGCTTGCCACCCTGTGTCGGTGTGGGAGGGACATAGCGCCGGTATGGGAGTGGTGGGGTGACGCCTAGAGAGAGGGTCACCTGGTGAACCCCGGGGTTAGCTAGTACCGATGTTGGAGTGGTACCTGTGGAGTGTCACTCGTGCTGAGGGAAGGAGTAACCACCTGAGCCAGTTGGGCCGGAGTAGCTAGCGTGCTATTTGAGGGGTTACTGTTTGGTCTCAGCGGGTCGGTGTTTCCCACGTTTGGTTGTGTGGTTGGCGTGTTTTGCTGAAACGTTGGTTGTAGGTTCCCTGGTAGAACGGTTTCTGAGATATGCATGTTACTTTCCGAATACGTGTGGTTTATGTCGAGAATTAGGAGTAGTAATTACTGCTTTACTTACTTACTTTACCTTTATCTGTGTTACTGCACTTGTGGGTGCGTGAGTGGGTGGTGGGGATCGAAGGATCCCTACTGAGTCTTTTTGTTGAGACTCACCCCTGCGGTTTTCAGGTGAGGGTTCCAGGCAGGCTTAGCGAGGAGAGTGCTGCTTTGGGTTGCGCGCCAGCAGCCGTTATTCCGGGGTATACCCTGATGTAGTTGTTATTTTATTTTCTGGCCTGTACGCTTAATTATTTCTTTTCAGTTGGCGTATGTAATTATTTGCTGTGTCGAGTCGCATTGTAATAACTTTTAATTCTTGCACTTCCTTTTTAATTCAATACGATGTGAATGTTTAGCTTAGTTAATTATTTATTTCCCAGACTTATCTAGATCTTGGTTTGGCTCCAAATTAATGATTCGGTACCCATTTAGTAATAGGATCCCCGATTATAGGGTGACGGGTCGTTACACTAATATAGAAGGCCATCTAAGTGGGCGAGATCCTAACTTAAAGATAAGCTATTCTCTCATTCACTATAGAATTTTTCTTTCTTTATTCTTCTACAAAAATTCTCGTTGCTCCAATTTTTCCTCAATATGATAGAATTGTGCTAATTCTTTTTCAAGGTATACCTTTCTTCCCTGGTCCAAGAAGATTTTCTTCTCGCCCATGGATTCCAAAATTAGTGGGGAAGATTAACCTCTCCATGCAGTCGTACAACTCCAAGTGGCATATCCAATGATTAGTTATCCATGCAAAACATTACAAGAGCTCACTTATGGATTGGGTTGCAATGGGTGCATTGATGGAATTGTGACATCCTCAAACCCATACTTTCCTCTTCACTTCGTTCGAAGCTATCATTCTACTAGAAGAAGCTAAAATCCTATCGGGACTTCCTAAGCTCAAGGCTAATAGTGATGAGCCTGACGTGATAGATATGCTATTAATGAGAGAAAAGGTCACTTGTCATCAATTCTTACAAAAAGATCATAGATAGTCCAAAAGAAATCCAAAGTGTTCTTATTCAGAAAGGGATTAATCTGGCGAGGCTTGCATAATGGACCTTGAAGAAGATAGAAGAAATCAAGAAGGAAGATACAGAGACCGTCATGATCGCGTTCACTGCATGTCTGGCTGGAGCTCTACTATTTCCTGCCTAGGACAACATCTTATTGGAAGATTAGCTCAGTACGATTTGCAGAATATTCTAAGGAAAGCAGATAAGCACAACAGTACTAGCCTTTCTCTACAGTGGGCTCTCAGCGGCATCCACTGGTCAACCTCCTTATGGCAGTATGCTACTCTTGGCCTTATGGATTGATCTCCACTTCAAATGCAACCATAATGAGGAAGAAGTTCCCAGGACATCTCAAATGTATCAGCACAGTCTTATCTTTCACATTGCCAATATCGTGAAATTCAATAACAACATGACCAATCGGGTGCCCAACCTCAAGACTCGAGATGACTAGTATGCTTACTTCAAGACCATGACAAAGACCGGCTTCGAATCTACACCACTGCTGTAAGGATTGAGGTTTCGGATCCGGTTATCTGGTCAATTTCGGGGTCGGATCCCATGGTTTGGGCCCTTGTAGGGCTGGGGCTTGTGTTAAAGGCAATGGGCTGGTTGTGCCACTTGGGCGCCACGTGGGCTGATTTTGGGTCGCAGGAGTACGGCCTCGGTCTTATCGTCTGAACGGCGTCTTGAATGGACAACGCCATTCAGAGTACGGCCCTGGTATGTCAGCATACGACCCGTCTTGTCGTCTGATTGACGTCGACCTTAGACGACGCATTCTAGTTAGTTTCGGTTTGACCTCGCGAACCCTCCCTCCTTTCCCTCATTCTCTCCACTTCTTTCTCTCTCCTCCTCTTTCTCTCCGAACCTCCGGTGCCCTTTTCCCCTTTCTCCTTCTTTTCCTCTCCCCATTCCTCCTCTCCCTCCACTCCATCACTCTAGGCCGACGTCCCGATGGAGTAACAGCGTCCACGGCGGTACCGGCGGCGGCTCGTAGCATAGCAGTTCGGCAGCTTGGAGCTCGGAGGAGTTCGAGTAACCGGTAGGGTGACGATCCTCACAATGTTTTGTTTAAAACCATGTTTTTCCCACTTTCAAGCATGATTAGGAGATTTTCGGGGTGAAAATGCTAATATCACAAATTAGGAATGGTGGGTTTTTATTGGGTATTTGGGTTCTCCTCTTGCTCCTCTATTTTATGGTGTTTTTGTGCCATTTGGGAGAGAATATCCCACCTTGTGAATTGGGGGGAGGCGGAGGGAGAACCTGTCTGTGAGGATAAATGGCGTCTGGGGATAGCGACGCCATTTAAAACGCGGATTCCACCCACGACGCGATTTATCCCAGATAACAGACTTTGTCTCTGATTTGAATAGCGTCCAGGGACAGCGACGCCATTCAAATGGTGACTCCTTTGAACGGCGCATTTTAGTTCGGATCACCCCGAGGCCTGATTTTGTTTCTATCGTGATTATGCAACTAGCGACGCCTTTTAAAAGGTGACTACCTTGCACGACGCGTTTTGGGCCATCTTCCGAAGCCAGTTTTCGCATGAACCAGTTTAGGGGTCTTGAATGACGTTGGCCTTGAGCGATGCGATTCAAGACAGAATCTCATTAAAGCATGCAATTAACATGTGTTTACATTGTTAGATAGTTTGGATAAATGCATGTTTGAAAATATACTCAAGGACGATGATTTCTACATGATCGGATCGCACCGTGTTGCGTTTTGTGCTATCGTGGGCCTAGAGTGATAGTTGTTAGCTCTTAGGCACCCTGTGTCGGTGTGGGAGTGACACGGCACCGGTGTGGGAGTGGTGGGGTGACGCCTAAAAAGAGGGTCACCTGGTGTACCCCAGGGTATAGCTAGTACCGGTGTGGGAGTGGTACATTCGGAGTTTCACTCGTGCTGATGGAAGCAGAACCACTTAGAGCCTGTCAGGCTGGAGTAGCTAGCGCGCTATCCGAGGGGTTGCTTTTTGGTCTCAGCAGGTCGGTGTTTTCTGCGTTCGGCCGCGTGGTTTGTGTGTTTAGCCGAGACGCTAGTTGTGGACTCCGTGGTGGAGTCGTTTCAGAGTCGTGCATGTTACTATTATGAATGCATGTATTTTATATCGAAATCTGGGAGTTGTGTTTACTGCTTTATTTAGTTAAATTGCATATATTTGTATATTGCACTTGTGGGTGTGTGAGTGGGTGGTGGGGATCGAAGGATCCCTACTGAGTCTATTTCGATGAGACTCACCCCCTGCAGTTTTCAGGTGAGGGTTCCAGGCAGGCGTAGCGAGGAGAGTGTTGTCTCGGGTTACGCGCCAGCAGCCACTGTTCCGGGATATGCCTCGATGTAGTTGTTAATTTCTTTTCTGGCCTGTATGCTTAATTATTTCTTTTCTGTTGAAGTTTGTAATTATTTGCTGAGTCAAGTCAAATTGTAATAATTTTTAATTTCTACACTTCTTTCACAATTCGATGTGATGTGGATGTTTAGCTTAGTTTATCATTTATTTTCTATACTTATCGAGATCCTGGTTTAGCTCCAAATTTAATGATTCGGTACCCATTTAGTAATCAGATCCCCGATCATAGGGTGGCAGGTAATTACAACTGCTCTCAGAGAAAAGGCAGTTCAGGTGCGCCGCTGTGCTGGCACAGAGCTCCGACTGATCGGGGCAACCGAGTTCGTCTTATAAAATTCTCATCGCTGTCATCCTCAACCTAGTATGCCTTGCTATAAATTTCCACAAATATCTAATCTTTCTCCTATCAAGAAGCGGGCATTATGAACCAATGAATATTTCGAGACGATAGAGCTTATTGCGACCGTATGGAACATCGGTTTCACCCATTGTGTTAAACTTCCTCATGAAGCGAACCGGGAGCGATAGAAAACTTATGTAAAAGAACTTCAAAAAATTCGGCCTAAAAGCTCTCAACTTCTGCCCAAGGTTTGATGTAATTTCTGCATTTATTTTCCATGAAATATCATTCCTTATTACAATATAGATCTTTCCTTAATACTGTGTAATTTTTCAAAAATTTTCTTTAAGCAAAACTACTCATTTTCCTCAAAATTTCAAGTTTCAGTCTCATTAATCCAAATAGCGTCAACTCAGAGAGATGCCTTTCAATAAAATTCAATTTTTGAAAATTAAGATTTAATTCTTAATAGAGCCTAAATCACGTCGACCATGGGCGACGCCTTTAACCTTCTCTCTCCTATTTTATAGAATTTTTCGGACATTAATTCTCTGAATCACGTCGCCCATGGTCGACGCTAATCATTGATTGCAACCGTACTCCACATTTTCCAATGGATTAATTCTCTAAATAGCGTCGCCCATGGTCGACATCTTTCTCTGATTTTCTCCAGATCTCGTGGTACGGCTCTGACTGTTAAAGACAGTGAAGTGTAAATCATGTCGCCATGGGCGATGCCTTTCTTTAAATTTCAAAATTTGAACGGCCTGCCTCAGTTTGTGCGCCACTAAATCGCGTCGCTCTGAGTTGACGCCATTTAACAATTTTACAGAGAGTTCGCGAGCCCGAGCCCTTCCTTCCTCATTTGGCTACCTCTCCTTTCTCTCTCCTCTTCCTCGAGCTCTCTTAGATGAAACCGTGGACTCCAGCGAGCTCAGGCATTTTCCAGCCATTTCGTTTGTCTCCGATGATCTCCTCGCTGCCGGTCATCTCACTCTATCATTTTCTCACTTTCTTGCCCTCTTACGAGCTCTCTTTCTCCCTTTATCTCTCGGTTCTCCCATTCTCTTCACTCACCCTCTCTCACCATGGATCCCGGTGGACCGAGTAGCAAGCGACAACGAGTTCTTGTGGTGCCAGAGTTATAAGGGGACGAGGAGGATGTCCTCCTAATGCAGGACGAGATAATAGAAGACCTAGCAAACATCCCTGTGGCTAAAGAGTTCATAAAGGCCGAGGAGGCTCCATCGGCGGCACCGCCAGCACAGACACAAGTTCAAGAGGCGGGGCCTCCTATGGTGAGTTCAAATTTCCACTTTTTATAGCTTTTGGGGGGGAATGGGGACCGAAAGGAGAGACGGCCATGGGTCCACGGACCCCTGCCCGAATGGCGTTGAGACCAGGTGACGTCATTCAAAAGAGTGATTTTAGGCTTAAATTAAATTGAAAAATGATTTTAATTATCATTTATATGATTTATCTGATGTTTTCCTTTAGAAAATTGTAGGGCACGATGAGGGCCAGGATCCCATGGGACTTAGTTATCGCAGCCTACAAGGGATTGCCAGACTTCCAGAAGGCGCAATTGCGTCGGATGGGGTTCGGGGAGATCTTGGCTATCGAGCCATTCTGGCTCGACTTGGTGTTGCTGCAGGTCCTGCGGGAGAGGTGGGATCCCAAGAGTCGGGCATTTCTAATGCCCTGGAGACATATGGTCTCCAGTCTAGAGGATGTGGTCAGGATCACTGACTTGAGAGTAGAGAGTCGGGCTGTGAGTGGGATCAGTCACCCCGACTATAGGCGTATGACTGAGGAGTTGTTAGGATTAGAGGTCTTAAGATAGCTTGATAGGGAGTCTAGGACCCTTTATAGAGTAGATGCAAAGGATGCCTTGGGTTCAGTAGATCCGAGGCAGAGGCAGGGAGAGTCGATAGAGACTTTTGTAGATAAGCTAGCTAGGTTAGCATCCGGGCACTACTGCTAGGACGAGACTAGGACATAGATTGTAGATAGGCAGCTCAGACTTTCTTGTTTTCTTCTTAGGTCGGTTGCTCTTCGGCACGAAGGACGACCAGATTCACTGCCTGTTCCTGTGGCTGCTCAAGGACTTGGAGAGGCTGGGCGACTATGCCTGGGGTGTGGCCCTGCTAGCCCACCTATTTACTGACTTATTCGAGGTCATGCCCTACCGTAAGACCACTGTCAGCGGCTTCGCGCCGTTTCTCCAGGTGTTTACTGTTAGTCTTAGGTGGCCTACAAGCCAATATGATTTTGTAATCTCGTTCATTTATTAATAAAATGTCATTATATTCATTGTGTGTAAATCATATTAATTATCGTCTCATAATGAAGTCCGTGAATATGTGCGCGATAGTGATCAGATTATGATGAGATCATACTAATAAGAGTGATCACTTAAACACACATATTCTTAAGAGTCCCTAGTCGGAGGATATCCGAGAAGGACATCGGATATCCAATTAGACTAGTACATATTACTCCTGCTCATATGATGAGGGTGAGTGATCTCATAGTCACTTGTGTGGAGACACTATGGCAAATCTATAGGTGCTCATTAGAGAATGAGTTCACTAAACTGATCTGACTGAATCGCTGGATGGTATTGTACCTCACTATCAACCAGCTTGATTCTATTGTCGCAGTTGGGTGGATGGTCCTCGGACCTAAGACACCAAGGACACCTTGTCGGTGGACTTCTGTGCTTTGACCTTGGTTTATAAATCTTTAACCACGGGATTCTAAATTGCCAATGATCAGGTACAATGGAATACCGTCGAAGAAAATTGAGTGTCAATAAGGAATCATTCGCTCTCAGTAATTAGAGAGATAATTCTCTACGAAGGATGTGCGGAAGTCCTTGGCCAGGGAGGACGATAATATCGGGAAAAGAGTTTTCCGATATTATTCGGCAGCATCCGATCCAAGTGAGTCGACCGGTTAGGGTTTGACGGTAAACTATACCCTGAGTTGACTCGAAAGCATTAAACGAATGAAGGATTATATCTATGCGGTAACTATCGGTGGAAAGGTTCCAAGAGTAGGTTACTTAGCCCCGATACCTTCCAGGTTCACGCGGTGTTGCTTGGCACCTAACGTGATTGGAGGCCTGATCTAATTTGAAGTGCGACATTGATTCGATTGATTAATTAATTAATATGAGTTTTTAATTGATTAATCAGGCCAATGAGGAGTCACTGGGCTTATTGGGCCATTAACCAGATTGGTTATTGGGCTTAGAGGGTCGCACGCAAATGATTATCAAGGCGATGGATAAATAAGTGGGTTTTATAAAAACTAGGGTTTTTATGAAAAATTGCGTGGTTAATATAAAATGTAGCGAACGGGCTGAGCAGGTCAGGCTGCTGCTAATCCTAGCCGCCCCCTCCTCTCTTCCTCTCTCTCTTTGGTGCCGCAGGCCGGTTCTGATCTCCGGGTCTGCTCTACCACTTCTCCAACTCCCGTCCGACTGGAAATACACCACGCGTCATAGCGGTCGTTTCGGCGAACGGCGAAGGATTCAAGGGCTGTGATGAGCGAGGAATGTGAGGACATCCACCGTGAGGAGGATCGCTTGGCCTCCGCTAAAGGCCAAGCACTTGCGCGGCTTACGGTGTCACACTGATAGAATTTATCAGCCGTGGATTCGAATCCGCGCAAGGTAAGAACCGATTATTCGAAAATCTGGTTTTAGTATTTTTGAAACGGGAAACGGATCATCATTTTTATTTAATCCCACTACGTAAACAATCCGAAGAAACACCGATAACCCAACAATGGTATTAGAGCCAGGTTCCACTATTTCTCGTCCAGTTTCGGTCTCTGATTTAATATTTTCATGAATTTATTCCACGCAGGAATTTGATCATATTGTTAGAACCATGTTCATATGATGAACACAATATTAATCGGATTAATGTTCTGCAATTTTTTAATTTTATTTTGGGAATTTTTCGCGTTCTTCGTCGGACAAAGAACTGCAGGTTCCTGGCACACTTTGCGGCTTTTTTCGGGGATCCCCAATTGTTGGGGAGGTGGGTCAGAACCCCGTTTTCTCCAAGGAGCAAGGCCGGTGACTGTGGGCTTCAAGGCATGTGCCAAAGTGGCCTCTTGAGGTGGCCGGAGGGAGTCCCATCTCCTTCTTCATTTGCTTTTTTTTTTTGAAAACTAGGAAAAGGGTGTAAAAAGGGGGCTCGGCCAACACTTAAAGCTGCACCGTCGGCAGTCCGGCCGGCACCAGGGGGGGGGGGGAGTCACCGGCGATGCCAGGAGGCGCTGGGGGCCGGCCGCCGGTCGGTGCCCTCCTGCAATCGCCGCTGCCATTAACCTACAACCTTTAGGGTTTCAGGGATTTGAGTAGGAAGCGCACCATGCGGGCCGCCTAGTCCTGACCCGATTGGACCGTGTCCGGCGTAGGCAGTCTATAGTGGCCCGAGTCTAAGCCCCTGACCGAGCCAAGGCCCAAGCCTGGCCGAGCCAGGGGTTCGAGCCAGTGCTCAGTTGGCTCAGCCAGTCAACCTTTTAAATCCTTTGACCCCATTGCCATTTAAAATAAAATTGAAATTGGATTTCAACTTTAAAATTCAAAGCTATTTTGAAATTCAAAATTATTATTCAATTTCATTTAAATTGGGCAATAATGATTTTGAATCATAATTAACAATTAGTTGTTATCTAATTAGTGTTAATTATTAGATTAAAAGTTAAGCTAATAATTAACTCTAATTAACTAATTTAATTGTTAGATTAGTGATTAATAATTCTTAGTCTAAATGTTTGATTAATAATTATTAATTAATCTAATTGTTAATTAATTTGAGTTAGTTATTAATTTAAGTGTTAAATTAATAATAACTAATTTAACTGTTAAATTATCAGTTATTAATTAATTAGTGTTAATTATTATTTAAGAGTTAAATTAACGATTAACATTAATTAACTAATCTAAAAGTTAGATTATAACTTTTTATTTAATTAGAGTTAATTGTTAATTTAAGTGTTATGTTAATGATTAATTTTAAATTAACTATTCTAAAAGTTAGAATTTGCAGTTATTAATTAATTGGTTTTAATTATTAGTTTAAGAGTTAAATTAGTAATTAACATTAATTAACTAATCTAAGAGTTAGATTAGTAGTTAATAATTAATTAGAGGTAATTATTAATTTAAGTGATAAATTAGTAATTAACTTTAATGGACTAGTCTAAGAGTTAGATTAGTTATTAATTATTAATAGTCTAATTGTTAGATTATTAATATGGTTTAATCTAAATGTTGCATTGTTTAATTATTAGAAATGTTCTAGTTTGCATGGAATAATCTGGAATTATTAATTTGGAATGTGTGCACATGTGATGTGTGTTTTAATGCTTTTAAATTTGATTTAATTGCATGATTAAATTAATAAAATGAGTTTCTGAAATTCAATTACCAATTTTGATTGGAACCCAACTTTCTGAAAGCCAAAATTATTTAATTTTGAAAAACTCTTTTGTTTTAGCTATGTGATGCGCTTATCATGTGTGCAATGTTTAAAACACACTGTGGTCATGGATATGCACTTATTTAATTATTCATGTGCTGAATGATTGTGTGGATCGTAGATGTTTGAATAAGTATATTTATCAATTGTTAATAAATAGAGGTCTGCATACCTCTCCCTCTCTCATAATATGATGTTCTTCTACCTCACTCTCTCTTGTACTCGCCATAAGTCCTTCTATTTTACATGTAATTTTAGAATTATTGTAATCTCATCAAGGCAACTGAGGAAAGGAGTGAGGACGATCCACAACTACTACCAGGAAGGCAGAAAGATGAAGAACTCTTGCTATGTGTTTGCAGAATTATCTGATGTAAATGTTATGTTAGATTGTGTGTGCGTTTGACTATTGGCTCCAGTCAAACCCACTGTGCTATTCATGGCCACACTAACGACATGTATGAGATGCATTATTTTCTTTTGATTATGAATCAAAACAGGTATAGTATTAGTAAATATATGGTATACTATCACCTAGGAGAGACCAAGATAAAAGTTATCCAAAATACCCTCGTCTAAATTCTAAGCCGTAACGTGAGTAGTTAAGAACTTACCGCGTGGTCCACCATCGTTATAGTCATAGGATTCGAAACACTTTAGGCAAGTTTGTTGTGCTACTATAAGGCATGTTTAATTGTGTGGAGAAGCATTAGATGCCTATATGATTGGGGTAAAGGAACCATGCAGCTTTGTTGTGCTATCCACAAGGGCTGCATGCAAATCTATACTCGTCGATCGTTTGCTTAAAACAGAATTAGTGGCTTGTTGTGCTATCCACAAGACTATTAAAATCTCTGGGGACTAAAGATATGATCGGATATTACAAGGAGTTGCAAGTCCCATGAGATGGGTGCTCTTTGATTGTTTTACAACTTTCTTGTACTAGCTACAAGGTAATACTGCAAGTCATTGAGATCCTGATCCCCACTAGGAGACTATCGGTGCCTCCCGTTCTGTATAGCTGAGGGTTATATAGTCTGTTGAAAATTAGTAGGAGTTCAAACTTGAATAAAAGATCATATCCTGTTTTAAATTTAATAATTGAACATCTGCTAAATAGACTTTATTATCTCCTATAGGAATTATGTCGTCGAATAACCCACTCCGTGGCATAACTGATGTCAAACTTTTGACTAGCCTGAACTACTCAAATTAGCTTAGAAACCTGAAGAATGTCTTCAGATTTGAGCATATTGACTATGTCTTTGGAGCTGATCCTTCTACTGAACCGACATTGGATGCCCTTGAGGCAGAGATAATAGCTAACGATAAAAGATCGAAGGACAAAGGCAAAGGAGTAGCAAAGGGTGACTGCTCCTAATGTAAGCAACATGATCACTAGAAGAGGAACTGCAAGGAGTTCCTCAGCGATAAAGCTCATGGAAAGGTAAAGCTATCAGAAGCTTTAGATATCTATATGATAGATATCAACTTGTCAGTTAGAGATTCTACATCTTGGGTATTAGATACCGGATGTGCTTCTCATATCTGCCATGATGTACAGATGCTGACAAGTAAGTGCAAGCTGAGAGAAAAGGCGAGATGAAATTGAGGCTAGGAAATGGCTCAAAAGTTAGAGCGGCTGCTGTTGGGATAGTAAACCTCAGGCTTCCATCGGAAGACGTCTTATCATTAGAAGATTGTTATTATCTTCCTAGCATAATAAAGAACGTCATCTCAGTATCTTGTTTGGACAAGATAGGATATAAGTTGTCTATTGAGAATATAAATTGTTCGATTTATTATGATAATAAATCAATAGCTTCGGCATCTTTAGTTAATGGTCTACATTTCTTAGATGTTTCTTATTACAATCTTGATATTGATAATACTCTTAAGAAGAGTAAGAATTGTGTGAACCATGCCTATATCTGGTATTGTAGACTTGGACATATTGGCGAAAGCAGGCTACAAAAGTTGGACAAACATGGATATTTGAATGCATTCGATTATGAATCGTTTGTGACATGTGAGTCCTGCCTTATTGGAAGGATGGCAAAATCTCCATTTACTGGACATAGAGAACATGCCAAGGACATTCTGAGATTAATACATTTAGAAGTATACGGTCCCATGTCCACCCAAGTCAAAGGTGGCTTTTCGTACTCCATCACGTTCACCGACGACTTCTCAAGATTCGGCTATGTGTACTTAATGAAGTACAAGTCAGAAGCATTTGAGAAGTTCAAGGAGTTCAAGAATAAAGTAGAGTATTAAAGCTCTTTGATCAGATCAAGGAGGAGAATACTTGAGTACTAATTTCACACAATTCTTAAAGGATAATAGTATCATTTCCCAACTGACCGCTCATATACATCGCAGATGAATGGTGTATTCGAAAGGAGGAATCACACCTTGTTGGACATGGTGCGATCCATGATGAGTTTTTCGAATTTACCAGTATCCCTCTGGGGGTATGGTCTAGAGTCAGCAACATACCTACTGAACAGAGTACTCAGCAAGTCTATGACCTCCACTCCATATGAGATATGGAAAGGCAGGAAACCATAATTTAAACATGTTAAAGTCTGGAGTTGTCCTGCTCATGTAAAGAGGTATGATCTAGACAAGCTGGAATCACGAACTGATAAATGCAGGTTTGTGGGATATCCAAAGGAAACCTTTGGATACTACTTTTATGATCCTGGTAAACAAAAGGTGTTTGTCGCCAGGAAAGCTATCTTCTTGGAAGAGAAATACCTTCTCCAGGAGGACAGTAGGAGTAAAATAGTATTGGAAAAGGTTCCAGATCCCAAAATAACTGCAATATCATCGGATGAAATATCAGTTCTTGAATCTGTTCAGGTACACACAGATGAGCCTCGTAGATCTGGTAGAGTACCTAGACTACCCGAACGATATGTGGGACATATCGCTAAAGTAGAGTCTAAGGTAGAATATAATGAGGATGATGATCCTAAAACCTACCAGGAGGCCACAGAAGGCCTAGAAGCTGGAAAATGGCGAGAAGCCATGAACTCAGAAATCCAGTCCATCTACACCAACCAAGTTTGGAACTTGGAGGACTTGCTCGAGGATATTGTACCCATTAGATGCAAGTAGATCTTTAAGAGAAAGATCGGTGCTGATGGACGGATCGACACTTATAAGGCAACATTGGTCACAAAGAGATATCGTCAAAGGTAAGGAATTGACTCTGATGAGACCTTCTCGCCAGTTGTCATGATAAAGTCGATCAGAGTTCTACTCGCCATAGCTGCACACTACAATTACGAGATCTGGCAGATAGATGTGAAGACTACCTTCCTCAACGGTAACCTTGAGAAAGAGGTGTATATGATACAACCAGAAGGTTTCACATCCAAAGAATCTCCAGATAAAGTATACAAGCTTTAAAGGTCCATTTATGGACTGAAGCAAGCTTCCCAGAGCTGGAACATAAGATTTAACGAGGCTGTCAAGTCTTATGACTTTGTTAAGAATGAAGATGAGCCTTGTATGTACAAGAAGACCAGTGGGAGTGCAGTCACCTTCCTAGTTCTTTACATAGATAACATACTACTCATTGGGAATGATGTAGTCATAATGTCATCAGTAAAGATCTGGTTGTCGAAAAATTTCTCCATGAAGGATTTGGGAGAAGCATCCTACGTATTGGGAATATGGATCTATAGAGATAGATCAAAGCGGATGCTTGGAATGACCCAATCCTTGTACATAGATACCATAGTCAAAAGGCTTGGTATGCAAAATTCCAAGAGAGGTCTCATATCGATAAGACATGAAATTACTCTCTCAAAGAAGCAGTCTCCTAAGACTCCTGATGAGAGGGCATTCATGGATAGAGTATCCTATGCCTCTGCCATAGGATCTATCATGTATGCCATGCTATGTACATGGCTTGATGTTGCATATGCTCTAAGTGTTACGAGTAGATTTTAGGCTGATCCAGGCGAAGAGCAATGGAAGGCAGTAAAATATATCCTTAAGTACTTAAGAAGAACTATGTTTCTGGTTTGTGGAGGATATGACTTGAAACTGCGAAGCTTTACTGACTCGAGTTTCCAGTCAGATCTAGATGATAGCAAGCCTACATATGGATTTATGTTTACTTTAAACGGAGGCGTAGTGTGCTGGAACAGTTCCAAGCAAGCAACCACTGCATATTCGACGACTGAAGCTAAGTACATTGCTGTAGCTGAAGCCACCAAGGAAGCAGTATGGTTGAAGAAATTCATCACCGACCTCGACGTAGTTCCCAGCATCTTTGAACATGTTCCGTTGTTATGAAACAATAATGGAGCCATTGCGCAAGCGAAAGAGCCGCGGACTCATCAGAAATCGAAGCATATTCTGAGGCGCTTTCATCTTATCAAATAGATCATATCCAGAGGAGATATAGTGGTGGAAAGAGTTCCATCTGTCGATAATGTAGCAGATCCACTGACAAAGCCGTTGGTGCAAAATGTGTTTAAGCGTCACCTAGAGTCTATAGGCTTAGTGCATAAAGGTGATTGGCTTTAGTCCAAGTGGGAAATTGTTAGTCTTAGGTGGCCTACAAGCCAATATGACTTTGTAATCTCGTTCATTGATTAATAAAATGACATTATATTAATTGTGTGTAAATCGTATTAATTATCGTCTCATAATGAAGTCCATGAATATGTGTGATAGTGATCATATTATGATGAGATCATACTAATGAGACTGATCACTTAAACACACATATTCTTAAGAGTTCCTAATCAGAGGATATCAAAGAAGGACATCGAATATCCGATTAGACTAGTACATATTACTCTTGCTCATATGATGAGGGTGACTGATCTTAGAGTCACTTGTGTGGAGGCACTAAGGCGAATCTGTAGGTGCTCACTGAACAGATCCGACTGAATCGCTGGATGGTTTTGTACCTCACTGTCAACCAACTTGATTGTATTGTCGTAGTCGCGTGGATGGTCCTCGGACCTGAGATACCAAGGACACCTTGTCGATGGACTTCTATATTTTGACTTTGGTTTATGAATCTCTAACCACGGGATTCTAAATAGCCAAGGATCGGGTACAGCGGAATACCGTCGAAGGGAAATGAGTGTTAATAAGGAATCATTTGCCCTCGGTACTTAGAGAGAGAATGCTCTAGAAAGGATACGCGGAAGTCTCTGGCCAGGGCGGACGATAATATCAGGAAAAGAGTTTTCCGATATTATACAGCAACGTCCAATCCAAGTGATGTTAGGTTCTCGTATTTCTCCGGATCACAAAACGCAGAGGAAAATAAAATAGAAACTAGCGATCCGTTCCCATTTCAAATAACTAAAACCGGATTATCATATAATCGGTTCTTACCTTGCGCGGATTCGAATCTGCGGCCAATCGATTCCGTCGGTGTGACAACGCAAGCCGCGCAAGCGCCCGGCCTCTAGCAGAGTCTACGTGATCCTACTCGCGGAGGATGTCCTCACGTACCTCGCTCGTTGCAGCCCTCGAATCCTTCGCCATTTGCCACAACGACCGCCGCAACGCGTGGTCGATTTCCTGTCAGATGGGAGTCGGAGAAGCGGCGGAGCAGACCCGGAGATCAGAACCAGCCTGGGGGCCAGAGAGAGAGAGGAAGAGAGGAAGGGGCAGCTAGGGTTAGCAACAGCCTAGCCTACTCAGCCCGTTTGCTACATTTTATATTAACCGCGCGATTTTTCATAAAAACCCCTGTTTATATAAAACCCACTTATTTCTCCATCGCCTGAAGAATCATTTGCGTGTGACCCTCTAGGCCCAATAACCAGTCCAGTTAATGGCCCAATAAGCCCAGTGACTCCTCGCTGTCCTGATTAATCAATTAACAACACATATTAATTAATTAATCAATCGAATCAATGTCGCACATCAAATTCGATCGGGCCTCTAATCACGTTGGGTGCCAAGTAACACCACGTGAACCCGGAAGGTATTGGGGTTAAGTAACCTACTCTTGGAACCTTTTCGCCGACAGTTACCACGTGGATATAATCGTTAATTCATACAATACTCTCGAGTCAACTCTGGGTATGGTAAACCGTCAAACCCTAACCGGTCGACTCACATGGATCGAATGTTGCCGAATAATATCGGAAAACTCTTTTCCCGATATTATCGTCCGCCCTGGCCAGGGACTTCCGCACATCCTTCCTAGAGCATTCTCTCTCTAAGTACTGAGAGCGAATGATTCCTTATTGACACTCAATTTTCTTCGACGGTATTCCGTTGTACCCAATCCTTGGCAATTTAGAATCCCATGGTTAGAGATTTATAAACCAAGGTCAAAGCACAGAAGTCCACCAACAAGGTGTCCTTGATGTCTCAGGTCCGAGGACCATCCACCCAACTGCGACAATAGAATCAAGCTAGTTGACAATGAGGCACAATACCATCCAGCGATTCAGTCAGATCAGTTCAGTGAATTCATTCTCTAATAAGCACCTACATATTCACCTTAATCTGTCCGCACAAGTGACTATGAGATCAGTCACCCTCATCATATGAGCAGGAGTAATCTGTACTAGTCTAACCAATATCCGATGTCCTTCTCGAATATCCCCCGACTAGGAACTATTAAGAATATGTGTTTAAGTGATCAGTCTCACTAGTATGATCTCATCATAATCTGATCACTATCGCACATATTCACGGACTTCATTATGAGACGATAATAATACGAATTTACACATAATGAAATAATGCCATTATATATTAATAAATGAACGAGATTACAAAGCCATATTAGCTTGTAGACCACCTAAGATTAACAATCTTCTACTTGGACTAAAGCCAATCACTTTTATGCACTAAACCTATAGCTTCTAGGTGACACTCAAACACATTTTGAGCCAACGACTTTGTCAGTGGATCTACTACATTGTCGACTGATGGAACTATTTCCACCACTATATCTCCTCTGGATATAATCTCTCTGATGAGATGAAAGCACCTCAGAATATGCTTCGATTTATGATGAGACCGCTCGCACAACAACGGAACAAGTTCAGAGATGTAGGGAACTATGCCGAGGTCGGTAATGAATTTCTTTATCCACACTGCTTCCTTGGCGGCTTCAGCTACAGCGATGTACTCAGTTTCAGTCATCGAATCCACAGTAGTTGCTTGCTTATGAACTCTTCCAGCACACTACGCCTCCATTTAAAGTAACCACAAATCCAGATGTAGACTTGTTATCATCTGGATCTGACTGGAAACTCGAGTCAGTATAGTCTCGCAGTTTCAAGCCACCTCCTCCATAGACAAGAAACATATCCTTAGTTCTTCTCAAGTACCTAAGGATACATTTCACTGCCTTCCAATGCTCTTCGCCTGGATCAACCTGAAATCTGCTCATAACACTTAGAGCATATGCAACGTCAGGTCGTGTACATAGCGTGGCATACATGATCGATCCTATGGCAGAGGCATAGGGTACTTTATCCATGAATGCCCTCTCATCCGGAGTCTTAGGATACTGCTCCCTTGAGAGATTAATTCCATGTCTTATCGGTATGAGACCTCTCTTAAATTTTTTCATGCCAAACCTTTTAACTATGCTATCTATGTACAAGGATTGTGTCATTCCAAGCATCCTCTTTGATCTATCTCTATGCATCCGTATTCCCAATACGTAGGATGCTTCTCCCAAATCCTTCATTGAGAAGTTTTTCGACAGCCAGATCTTTACTGATGACATCATAGTTACATCACTCCCAATCAGTAGTATGTCATCTACATAAAGAACTAGGAAGGTGACTGCACTCCCACTGGTCTTCTTGTACACACAAGGCTCATCTTCATTCTTAATAAAGTCATAAGACTTGACAGCCTCGTCAAATCTTATGTTTCAGCTTCGGGAAGCTTGGTTCAGTCCATAAATGGACCTTTGAAGCTTGCACACTTTATATGGAGATTCCTTGGATGTGAAACTTTCTGGTTGTATCATATACACCCCTTCCTCAAGGTTACCAATAAGGAAGACAGTCTTCACATCCATTTGCCAGATCTCGTAATCGTATTGTGCAGCTATGGCGAGTAGAACTCTGATCGACTTTATCATAGCAACTGGTAAGAAAGTCTCATCATAGTCAATTCCTTGCCTTTGACGATATCCCTTTGCCACCGATCTTGCCGTATAAGTGTCAATCCGTCCATCAACACCGATCTTTCTCTTAAAGATCCACTTGCATCCAATAGGTACAATACCCTCGAGCAGGTCCTCCAAGTTCCAAACTTGGTTGGTGTACATAAACTAGATTTCTGAGTTCATGGCTTCTCATCATTTCTCGGCTTCTAGGCCTTCCATGGCCTCCTGGTAGGTTTTAGGAACATCATCCTCATTATATTCTACCTTAGACTCTCCTTCAGCGATATGTCCCACATATCGTTTGGGTAGTCTAGGTACTCTACTAGATCTACGAGGCTCATCTGTGTGTACCTGAACAAATTCTAGAACTGATATCTCATCCGATGATATTGCAACTGTTTGTGAATCTGAAACCTCTTCCACTACTATTTTACTCCTACTGTCCTCCTGGAGAAGGTATTCCTCTTCCAAGAAGGCTACTTTCCAGGCGACAAACACCTGTTGTTCACCAGGATGGTAAAAATAGTATCCAAATGTTTCATTTGGATATCCCACAAACCTACATTTATCAGTTCGTGGTTCCAACTTGTCTGAATCATGCCTCTTTACATGAGTAGGACAACCCCAGACTTTAATATGTTTTAATTCTGGTTTCGTACCTTTCCATATCTCATATGGAGTAGAGGCCACAGACTCGTTGGATACTTTGTTCAGTATGTATGTTACTGACTCCAGAGCGTATCCCAGAGGGACACTGGTAAACCCGAAAAACTCATCATGGAGCGCACCATGTCTAACAAGGTGCGATTCCTTCTTTTAGATACACCATTCATCTATGGTGTATATGGAGAGGTTAACTAAGAAAGTATACCATTATCCTTTAAGAATTGTGTGAAATTAGTACTCAAATATTCTCCTCCTCGATCTGATTGAAGAGCTTTAACACTTTTTCCTAACTGCTTCTCTACCTCATTCTTGAACTCCTTGAACTTATCAAATGCTTCTGACTTGTACTTCATTAAGTACACAGCCGAATCTTAAGAAGTCGTCGGTGAACATGATGGAGTACGAGAAGCCACCTTTGACTTGAGTGGACATAGGACCGCATACATCTAAATGTATTAATCTCATAATGTCCTTGGCATGTTCTCCATGTCTAGTAAATAGAGATTTTGCCATCCTTCCAATAAGGCAGGACTCACATGTCGCAAACAATTCATAATCGAATGCATTCAAATATTCATGTTTGTGCAACTTTTGCAACCTACTTTCATCAATATGCCTAAGTCTACAATGCCACATGTAGGCTTGGTTCACACAATTCTTGCTCTTCTTAAGAGCATTATCAATGTGAAAATTGTAATAAGAAACATCTAAAAAATATAGACCGTTGACTAAAGATGCCGAAGCTTATAAAATACTAATCTATCTCTTAGATTAGTCCACTAAAGTTAATTATTAAATTTAACACTTAAATTATTAATTAACTCTAATTAATTATTAATTACCAATCTAACTTTTAGATTAGTTAATTAATGTTAAGTACTAATTCAACACTTAAATTATTAATTAACACTAATTAATTAACTCTAATTAATTATTAATTTAAGTATTAAATTTAACACTTAAATTATTAATTAACTCTAATTAATTATTAATTACCAATCTAACTTTTAGATTAGTTAATTAATGTTAAGTACTAATTCAACACTTAAATTATTAATTAACACTAATTAATTAATAACTTTTAATCTAACTCTTACATTAGTTAATTTAAAATTAATCATTAACTTAACACTTAAATTAACAATTAACTCAAATTAATTATTAAATGTTAATCTAACTCTTAGATTAGATGATTAATGTTAATCATTAATTTAACTCTTAAAATAATAATTAACAATATTTAGTCATTGACTATTATTTTAACACTTAAATTAGTCATTTAAATTAATTATTAATTTAACACTTAAATTAATAACTAACGCTAATTAATTAACAATTAGATGATTTAATAATTGATAATCTAACACTTAGACTAATAATTACTAAACACTAATTTAACTCTTACATTAGTTAAATTAAGATTAATTATTAATTTAACAATTAAAATAATAATTAACTCTACTTATTTAACAACTAATGGTTAATAGGATAATGAATTAAAATCATAAATAACCCAATTAAATAAAATTGAATAATAATTTAAATATTCAAAATAGTTTTGAATTTGAATTAAAATCCAATTTCAATTTTATTAAAAGGGTTAATACAGAATAAATGGGTTATGGGGTTTAAGCGGGGTTTAATAGAAAAAGGGGATAAAGGGTTCCGGTTCAGCTCAGTCCGGCCCGGCCCGGCCCGGGCTCTGCTGGGCCTAGTCTAGCGCAGGGCCTGGCCGGCTAGACCGGCCCACCCCGGGCCGGCTTCCCCCAAAACCCGACGCCCCCAACGCACCAGAAACCCTAGTTGCAGGGGGGGTTTGGGCGGCGGCTCTCCATGGAGTGTGTTGGAAGCCGGCCACCGGTGGCTAGCCCAGCCACACTGGCACCGCCGGCGACTGCCCCAGCACCGGCAGCGTGGCCGGAAGCCTCCAAAAAATCGTAGGCCGACTCACTGAAATTTCTGGTTTTTTCTTGTTCATTCAAAACCATAAAAGGAAGAACATCGCCCATCTACGGCCATCTTTGGTGGGTTCTAGGCAACGACCTTGATGCCCGGTGGTGACCGGCGACCCTAGCTCTGATACCACTGTTGGGTTCTCATATTTCTTCGGATCGCAAAATGCAGTGGAAAATAAAATAGAAACTAGTGATCGATTCCCGTTCCGAATAACTAAAATCGGATTATCAGATAATCAGTTCTTACCGTACGCGGATTCGAATCCATGGCCGATCGGTTCCGTCGGTGTGACACCGCAAGCCGCGCAAGCGCCCGGCCTCTAGCGGAGTCCACACGATCCTCCTCGCAGTTGATGTCTTCACATTCCTCGCTCGTCGTAGCCCTCGAATCCTTCGCCGTCCGCCGCAACGACCGCCGCGACGTGTGGTCGATTTCCCGTCGGACGGGAGTCGGAGAAGCGACGGAGCAGACCCGGAGATCAGAACCGGCCTGGGGCACCAGAGAGAGAGAGGAAGAGAGGACGGGGCGGCTAGGGTTAGCAGCAGCCTGGCCTACTCAGCCCATTCACTACATTTTATATTAACCGTATGATTTTTCATAAAAACCCCCAGTTTATATAAAACCTACTTATTTATCCATCGCCTTGAGAATCATTTGCGTGTGACCCTCTAGGCCTAATAACCAGTCCGATTAATGGCCTAGTAAGCCCAGTGACTCTTCATTGGCCTGATTAATCAATTAATAACTCATATTAATTAATTAATGAATCGAATCAATGTAGCACATCAAATTCGGTCGGGCCTCTGATCACGTTGGATGCCAAGCAACACCGTGTGAACCCGAAAGGTATTAGCGTTAAGTAACTCACTCTTGGAACCTTTCCGCCGACAGTTACCCCGTGGATATAATCCTTCATTCGTACATTGCTCTCGACTCACCTCAGGGTATGGTAAACCGTCAAACCCTAACCGGTCGACTCACTTGGATTGGATGCTGCCGAATAATATCGGAAAACACTTTTCCCGATATTATCGTCTGCCCTGGCCAGGGACTTCCGCACATCCTTCCTAGAGCATTCTCTCTCTAAGTACCGAGAGCGAATGATTCCTTATTGACACTCAATTTCCTTCGACAGTATTCCGCTGTACCTGATCCTTGGCTGTTTAGAATTTCGTGGTTAGAGATTCATAAACCAAGCTCAAAGTACAAAAGTCCACTAACAGAACCTTATTCTGCAAGCAAATTAGAAATTTGAGAAGTGAAGAACAAAATAAGAAACTGCCTGAATTGCGTCGCTGTTCCTCGACGCTATTCAAAATAGAACCTTATTCTGCTCGCAGAAGCTCAGGCAGCAGACAACAGAGAATTTGGCCTAAAAGGCGTCTGGGTTGGGCGACACAGTATGAAACGCGTCGCTGCTCCTGGACGCTTTTCAGGTCGCAGAATCAACAATTCAGGTGGAATTTTTGGATCGATTCTTCCTCAAACAAACAGAATAAAAGCGGTAAATAATTGGCTCATGCGAATCTTTTTTTATTTCAATTTTTAACAGGCTGATTTTATCATGTAAACAACTAAAATATCAATCAATCACACATTCTCTTTATCACAATCACAACTTCTCAATCAATCAAACGGGGAGGGAATGATCTTGCCGCAAGGGTGTGCACGTGAGAATAACAACTAAACTAAAAACTCACCGATCAGTGAGGGCGTGTCGAGAGACACAGGTGGTGCACCGTAAGTGCCCAATTAACAAAAGGCAAGAACAAAGATTAAAAGATGGCGAGACCAAGTCCCACCGTGATCACCAAAAAGCTGTGAGTGCTCAAATTAGGAGTGTGTGATTATCATGAAAATTTATGTTGATTAAATGACAAATAAACCTATTAAAAACTAAGTGAATGTGATCGCCAGAAACTTTTGACTAAAAAGTTTCAAAAGCTAGAGATTGTTCGCTTACTTGTTTTGGAATTGGGAGATGTTGGAGTCCTTGATTCTCCTCCTTCAGCCGGCTGAAGGAAAAGAGCCATTTTGATTTTGTTCTTACTTTGAATGCTTCGGACTTTGAAGATCATCCAGATTTCCTTGTTGTTGATTCTCTCCTCTTGATCTTCTTTGTACCTTGAAAAAAGTGGAAAGAAAGAGGGAAAGAACAATAAGAACTCAAATAGAGGTAGTATCTATTCTAGTAATAATTCTAATCATGCAACTAACACCTGTTTGTAGTCTTTGAAACCCCTTAAAACATGGATTGGAAATTATATGCTAGTGAGTGTGTGTTGCATGGAGTGATGTGATGAAATTATGATGCTAATATCCTGAAAATATGAGAATATGAACAAGATGTACAAAAATTGATTAAGAACTAAGTTGGATGGCCCCTGGAAAGCCTTGGTTCTTGAATGGATCTTGAAAGGACGAAGAAATGATGAAGAAAAGATGAAGCTTGCTTCAAGACTCTTGGAAGTAGTAGCAGCGCCTCGATCCTTCAGCGTTTAGACGATATCTCTTTCAAAAAATCGCTCCAATAATCACTAATTATCACTTTAATCACTAACTTTTTAATGGCCAAAGAGTTTGATATTTATAGACTTAAGTTCACGCATCCACAGTTACTTAAAGATTAACATGAAGAAATTTGAACCCAATCCAACTAAAAAAATAGATAAATACGGCCTAATTCATCATTATCTATAATTAACTAAAACGCGTCGCCCATGGGAGACGTCTTTTAGCTTAATTAAGATAAGGATAAACATTGGGACGAAGAAACAGAAACAGTTTAGGAAACTTAAATGACGTCATTCAAGGCAGACGTCTTTTAGTTTAGTAATAAATTAATTAAAAATCAGATTAAAAATCAAAATAAGAATAAAACCCTAAATGGCGTCTTTACAGGTAGACGTCTTTTACAATTCCTCATATTTGATTAAAAATATGAGTTAAAATGAATTTCATTAATAAACTTAAATTATGTCTGTTTGACCTGATGTCATTTAGATAATTAATCCAGAAAGATTAATAAAATTTAATTAATGATTAAATATAAGACCATTTTGAGACATTATTATATTATATGAAATTTACTCAAAATGATGTCAAAATTAGCGTGTCTACAGCTGCCTCACCTTGGCATCGTCTTTGCAAATGAGTGAAATGAAATGGAATGTATTGAAAATGTGCTGCCAAGGTGTGATGAGACACGCTCTCAACATTATATGATTTGAATTTTTCTCATAATCATCAATAAAGATAACTCAAAAAAATCAATGAAATCAATCCTGTCTGGATGAAATAGACAAGAAAATAAAATAAAGTCGATCAACCTCCACGATTGGGAAGAACCCTAGGTCACAAACCTTGCAGGTTTCATCATGAGGAGCGATTGCTAGCCAATGTGGACGTGCTGCAACCATGATGGGTCTTAAAAGAAAACAAGAAATATTGGATAAAGAGTCCAAGAAAGGGTAGAATTCCAAGGATATCTTCAAGCGAACCTCAAAGATAATCAAGATACTCAATTCAGAATTGAATATTTCATGTCATGTTGAAATTATTTGATCAATGGTCTGAAACTTAATCAATAATTAATTCTTATCACAATTATATCAAAGTCCTACATGATGCATGATGGGCTAAAAGAAAAATATAAAATTAAATAAAATATAAATTAATCAAGGATAATATTGTTAAATTGTTATTAATAAGTCAAGATACCAATTCTTGCAATTCAGTGCTAAGCCGAAACTCGTTTATCCATGTACCGTTTCACAAAAGTGGAACCATCATCCTCACTAATTAACAATCCAACGGCCTATCCGCGCGATTAAGAATTCTGTGGAATTATCACTGTTTTTGTTAAAGGGGAACTCAAATTTCAGTTTCATCAAAACCACAAGGACCTTGATATAATCTAATAAATACTTATCATATGGTAATGCTAATGCAAATCAATTACATGAAAGAGTACAAGGGATAGAGATAATCGTCTTGTTAGTCACGGTCAGGACTCATAAACTCCCACAATGGGATCTTCTTGACATTCTCAGCTTCATTTGGATTTTCCTGAATTTCTTGCACTTGAAATTATTAGTAACTTCAATCAAATGCATTAAAATTTAGATAAACATAGCTTTTTGGGCAAATAATAGAAAACCATGAAACGCGTCGTGTCGCGCTGACACCATTAAGTTCAACCAAAACACGTCGCTGTTCTACGACGCCTTTCAGTCGCATAAATAAGTTCTAGCTGTGTTCAATCCGAATTCCAACTCTCTCCATACTCATCCCTTCTCCAATCCGGAAAAGACTTCCTAGAATCGCAACTTGTATCAAGGCAACCCTAACACAATTTAGAGATCAAAGCAAGAGATTTACTCTAAAATTCAAGGATTTTCAAGGATTTCGAGGTTTTCAAGAAGGAAAAGCTCAAGAACAAGATGGATTCTTCAAGCAAGCGAATGAAGAAAATGCTCGAGAAGCTCTCCGACGTGAAAGATCATCTAAGTGGGAGAGATCCTAACTTCTAAGTAAGTTAAATCCTTTCTTCCTTCAATCCTTCTTCTTCAATTTCCCTTTTCCTCTATATTCTTCAAGTTCTTCATAGCAATCTTTTTCAAATATATCCTTTATTTCCTGGTCCAAGAAAATTCACATCTCTTCCTTAGATTCATAAGCTTGCTAAAAGTATCACTATTTCCATGCAATCTTTTGTTTCCAAGTGAAGCATCCAAAGTCTAGTAGTCTGTGCAAAGCATTATAAGAGTTCAAACGTGGATTGGGCAGTTATGGGTGCTCTAATTGAGTTGTGGCATCCTCAAACCCATACTTTTCTCTTTCCTGAATTTGAATGCACTATTCTTCTTAAGGAGGCCGAACTCCTATTGGGCCTTTCTAAGATCAAGTTGAACAACAATAAAGTGATCCTGAATAAGATGGCTCTTATGAGGGAGAAGATCATAGGTCAACAATTGTTGATGAAGATCATGAAGGATCCAAAAGAAGTTAAAGGATGCCTCACTAAGAAAGGAATTAACCTTGCAAAGCTAGCAAAGTGGACTTTGTACGAGATTGAAGATCTCAGAGAGGATGACACTGAGAACGTTATGAAAGCATTCACCATGTGCCTAGCTGGAGCTCTATTCTTTCCTGCTCAACACAACATACTAGAAGATGATCAAGTTAGCGTAATCTGTGAGATCTTTGAAGGAAGACAGATCGGCACAACGATTCTAGCTTATCTCTATAGTGGGCTTTCTGCAGCATCTACAGGTTAGCCTCCCTATAGTTGTATGCTTTTCTTCGCTTTGTGGGTTGAGTTGCACTTCAAGTTTGAATATCACACTAAAAATTCTGTAAGACCCTCTCAAATATATCAGAATAGCCCAATCTTCCATATTTCCAATATTGTGAAATTCAATGGGAGGATGATTAATCAAGTGCCCAAACTCAAGACTCGAGCTGATTGAAAAGATTATCTAAGGACAATGTCATCAAATGGGTTTGACTCTTCACCACCAATTCGAGTACGTCGTGCAGCGGGTGCAGAGATTAAACTGATCGGGGCTACTGAGTTAGTTCTATACAATTCTCATCGATGTCGTACTCAACTCAGCCTGCCTCGCTATGAACTCCCTAAGTTTTCCCATACATCTCCAATCAAAAAGCGTGCCTTGGAATCCGATGTAGACTTTGAAGCGACTGAACTTATAGTTATATTATAGAATATTAGCTTCAATCATCGTGTAAAATCCTCTCAAGAAACAAATAGAGGATTATCATATCCATATATAATGGGACTTCGGGAAATCCTTCCTTGAAAGCACTCTTTTATTTTTCTTTTTATGTAATTAAGAATTTATTTCCAATAAAGAATTGCTCCTTTATGCCTTGAAATTCATCCTTAATCTTCTGTGACCTGTCCAGGATTTTCCTTTAAATAAAAACTTGATTTTTCCTTAAAATATTACAATTCGGGTTTACTTAATGTAAAACGCGTTCACTCAGAAAGACGCTTTTCAACCATAATTCATTTTCCAAAAATCAGAGATTAATCCTTAAAATGTCGAATTATGCCTAAAATGCATCCACATGTTTAGACGTCTTTAGACCAAAAATCATTTTCCAAAAATCAAAGATTAATCCTTAAAATCCCGAATTATGCCTAAAACGCATCTACAGTGGTAGACGCCTTTCAATTCTCTCTCTTACTTTTTCCACAAAATTCTGCCATTAATTGTGCGATTAATCCACTGAAACGTGTCACTACCTGCAGACGTGTTTAATCATTAACCGTGGTACGGCTTTGTGCAGAATTGGCGGTTTAAACTGAAACTTGTCGCTCTATGAAGACGCCATTTAATTATTTCAAAAATCCTGCCTTGCCGCCCCAGTTTATGTGCCTTGAATGGCATCGCTATACCTCGACGTGTTTTAACTTTTCCAAACATAACCTGCGAGAAGGCCGAGCTCCTTTCTCCTCATTCTCTCAAACTCTTTCTCCCTCTTCCCGAGCTCCGACGATTTCCTCCTCCGGCGAACCTTCGGCCATCTCTCTCCCAAACTCTTAAAGCCATGGAACATGGGGGATCTAGCAAGCCCAAGGCGGTGGTGAAACGCCGGCGAACCGCCTCCCTCTCGGTGGTGCCGGTGGAAGAAGCTCACGAAGAAGCGCCAGCCGACCTCGCGGCGGTGGTGGCATTTTTGGAGGAGGAAGAAGCTCCACCCGCGGCCGTGGGTGAAGAAGAAGTGGAGGGCGACCTCCATTCGGTAAGTTCTCTATGTGATTGAATGGAATGAGAAAAGTGGAGGAGAAATGGACTTTTGGAAAAAGTCCAAAATCGGCTTTGAACGGCGTCCAGACCAGGTGACGCCTTTCAAAAGGCGTCCCCATGGTCCGACGCCATTCAAAGTAAAATTTCATTTTTTTATTGGGGTAGAAAATGAGACTAAATGGCGTCAAGGTATGTGGATGCCTTTTAATGGGCATCCACCATGGCTGACGCCTTTTAGTAATAATATTTTATTGATTTTTAATTTTCATTGACTGATGAAATTTTCTTGAATTTATTTGCAAGGGACGATGAGGGCCCGTATATCATAGGACTTGGTGGTAGGGGCCTATAGAGGACTCCCGGACTTCCAGAAGGCGCGCCTGCGCTGGATGGGATTCGACGAGATCTTGGAGATCGAGCCATTCTGATTCGACTTGGTTCTTCTCTAGGCGCTGCGGGAGAGGTGGCATGCGGAAAGCAGGGCTTTCCTAATGTCCTGGGGACATATGATCCCCAGTTTAGAGGATGTGGCCAGGATCACTGGCCTTAGAGTAGAGGGTAGACCGGTGAGCGGGGTGACTTACCTAGATTACCGTAGGATGGCAGAGGCTTTACTAGGGATAGAGGTATCTACCCTTGATAGGGAGTCTAGGATAGTTCCTATGGTGGAGGTAGAGGCCGCTCTAGGTCTAGTGGAGCCCCGGTGTAACGACCCGCCATCCTATGACCGGAGACCCGATCACTAAATGGATGTCAGCCCATTAACTACGGGTTCACACCCGGATCTCACACAACACATCTAGAGGAGTAAGTGCTAAACAAGGCTAAATATAACAATCATAATAACCATACGCTGGCAAGGCACATATTACAAAACCGATTCTCCACCAAACCCCAGTACATAAAAGAGCCACAAGAGTTCACAACCACCTCTGAACAAGACAAGATAAAAGTGCTCTTCTAGCACAGCCTCTTGGACCACCACAAAGAGACGCAACTCCACTCACGTCTCGAACACCTACTGACCACTCGGCTCCTGACTTGCCTTATTCTTCTGGGGACAGTTCCTCGCGAGATGTCCCTTCCTACCACAGCCAAAACAGCTACCAGTGATCAAAGGACATATCCGATTTCCATGAAACCTGCCACAACGGGGACAACGATCTGCAGCGTCCCGCCTCGCTTCCTGTTGCCAGCTGACCTCCGTCTGCATCCGCTGAACCGAACCATCTTCATCTTCATCACAAGGCACCTCCTGGAACTCGACCTCAAAGGAACTTGAACCACCTGACGAAAAGACCGCTGATCTATCCCTGCTTTGCTGCTTCCCTTGTGCTGAATGCTCCGACTCCTTCGCCGTGTGTTGGAACTGCATCTCCACCGCTGCCGCGTACCGAACTGCTGACGCCAGATCCTTACAACAATGAGCTGCCACAAATTCCCTCAGATCATGCCGAAGTCCATCCACAAATTTCTCCGTCCTAAGATCCTCACGCTCAGATATGTGTGGAGCAAATCTTCCCAGAGCTACAAATTTCATCTGATATTCTAGAACTGACATACCATCCTGCACCAATTCCATAAACTCCCTTTCCTTGGCCCTACGAACGTGCCTCGGAAAGTATTGCCCGCCAAACTCTCTTACAAAGCCTTCCCAAGGAATCTCTCTCAAGGACTTATCTGGAAACATCAACCCCTTGATGGTGACCCACCAATCATAAGCATCGTCCTTCACCAAGTAGGTTGCCAACAAGGTCTTGTCACTCTCAGCACATTCTAGAACATCAAACGCCTTCTCCACTTCCTTAATCCAATGAGCTGCCGCATCTGGAACAGGTTGACCCGTGAAAGAAGGGGGCTTCAGCTTCAAGAACCGCTCCATCACCATGGATTGGCCACCTCGGGAATTGGACCCCTCACTTCCATCTCCCTGCTGGTATCTAGACATAGCCCCAATCATAGCTTCCATGAATCGATCCACATTATGTCCTTCTGCCCTCGAACCACTATCATCTGTTCTCGAACCACGAGCCAACGGAACTCTCCTCTTCGGGGCCATCACTACCCCACAGACACGAAAATCGAACCAAAGCACGTCAAAACCTATCAATCTATACCAGTAGCCATCGCCTGTACAGACTCGTACTTATTGTTGGACTATAATATCTAACCCAGTTTGCCACATACTCGACCAGACTGAGCTCTGATACCAACTGTAATGACCCGCCATCCTATGACCGGAGACCCGATCACTAAATGGATGTCAGCCCATTAACTACGGGTTCACACCCGGATCTCACACAACACATCTGGAGGAATAAGTGCTAAACAAGGCTAAATATAACAATCACACGGACTACAAAGGTATAACAAGTGCGCAGGAAGGAAGATAACAATGTCCGTATACAGTCCAACAATAATTACATGGTCCAACAAATTAAATATGTACAGGCAGAAGTAAAGTACAACAACATCGGGGCATACCCCGGAACTGAGACAGCTGCTGGTCCGCACACCAAGAAGACACCACCCGCCGCCAAACGCCACGAGGTCCACACCTGAAACCGCAGGGAGTGAGCCACACCAGAATTGGGCTCAGTAGGGATCATCCGATCCGCTGCCTCCCACTCATACACCCACAAGTGCAACAACACAGATATATGACAATTAAACAAAGCAGTGAACATAGAACCCAACCTGATATGAAACGTACGATAAGCAGTGTAACAGGAACAGTTCTAAGCAACCCGAAGGACCCAACACAGAGTCACGTCTCACAGCCAAAGTCCACAAAGCGACTGAACCACACTATCGACCAAAGTCAAACGTCGCCTCACAACACTACCACCACTACTCACGCCTGTCCGCCCCCACAGTGTTCCGGGGCACTGTAGGGTGAGGCAGTGAGTCAAACTAGGACTAGCTGGGACCAGTGTACCGTCACTGCCCAGCTATGCGTGCACACAAGTAGTCTAGACTACTGTCCTACCAACCGGATTGCCTCCACGCTAGGCCTCAGTGCTTCAGGAGGGCCCTGGGGACCGGCGAACCTCCGTCAAGCCGAAGCTACAGGAACTACCCACAACCCTAACCTCACGGGCTGCATCAGGCCAAAGGGCTAAGGGTACCACTCGTAACCTTGATCAAAGGTCACATCAGGCCCAGTGGCTACAGGGGTAAAACAACTCCAACAGTACCACAACCAGCTCCACAGCAAGAAACGCGCCGGAAGCTGCCACGACAAGCAGAGAAACCCCGACCCGCTGAGACCAAACAGCAACCCCTCGGATAGCGCACCGGCTACTCCGGCCCGACGGGCTCAAGGTGGTTCTGCTTCCCTCAGCTAAACGTAAAACACAACATGTACCCCTTCTCCCACCGGTACGACACAATGCCTCACAGACACTATGACCCTGTCCCCATCGGTCCATGGTGACAAACGTAAACCACAGTCATTCTGATCCACAGTCGTATAAGCACATACAGACATATAACATGATGTAATTCCACTTACGCAGAAGTCCTCAGTCTCAGTGTACAACGTAAAACATGCATTGAACCGTCCCACAGTGAAACACATGTTAAAACCAGGGTTTATACAGCTCTGTCTTGAATCGCGTCAACCGAGGTCGACGCCATTCAAGACCCTCAAATAGGTTCATTAAAAGTCAGATTATTCATTGAAACGCGTCTACATAGGGAGTCGCCCTTTAAAATGCGTCCAAGTCCACATACGCCAATCACATCGAAATTCCAGATTTGCAGACCCTCAGTCGGGGTGATTTCCTGCCTAAATGGCGTCATGATGGCCCGACGTCCTTCTAAAAGGCGTCGTCCATCCATGACGTCATTTAGCCCCTAGAACCCCAAACTCGTGAAACCTCGAACAGGGAGGTTTCTGCCCTAAAAGGCGTCGTACTGCCCTGACGTCCTTCTAAAAGGCGTCGACCAGGCACGACGCCGTTTAGCGCCAGAAACCTGGTTCCCTGGTTCGATCCGAGGGTTTCTCCCTTAACCCCAAATACCCCGAAAAAGCCCCAAAACAGAAGGGGGAGGAAAAGAAGTTCATCCACCACAAGCATGCTACAAATCCACGTTCACGAGCGTGGCCATACCCACGAGAACACCCCCTAAACATACTCAATCTATCCCAAAACACGTCATGTCACGCCAAGGAAAACACGAGCAACACATGCAAGGTTCGTCCCCCTACCGGTTCTTGAACTCCTTCAAGCTCCGTGCCGCCGACCCGCCGCACCGCAGACCGCCGTCGGTACCCTCGAGGACACCGCCACTCCGCCGGGACGTCGGCCGCCGTCCGGAGAATGGAACGCCGCGAAGGAGGTGGTGGAGGTAGAGGTGAGAGGTAAGGAGGCTATGGAGTGATGGAAGAGGAAGAAGAGGAAGGGAAGGATGGAAGGAGGGCGGAGGGAACGGAGAGGGCGAAGAGAGAGAGGGTGAAGGCGAAAATGAGGGAAAGAAGGGGAGGCTCGCGGGGTCAATCTGAATCTAGCTAAAATGCGTCGATCGAGGCAGACGCCAATCAGTCTGACAGGACGGCCGTACTGACAACGCTCTGAAACGCGTCGCTCACCGCGGACACCGTTCAGACGACAGGACAGGCCGTACTGACAACGCTCTGACGCCGCACACTGACACGGCAGGGTCGCAGTCTGAATCGCGTCGACCGACCTGGACGCCGTTCAGACGATGTGACAGGGGCCGTACTCTCGCGGCCCGAAACCCGCCCACGTGGCGCACACGTGGCACAACTGCAAGCAGACCTAAATGGCGTCCACACACCCTGACGCCTTTTGAAAGGCGTCGAGCAGTGCAGACGTCATTCAGTTGGAAATCTCAAGACCCCCCCAGGGTCCAAACCAGGGGATCCGGCCCGAACCCGACCCGAATACAGAATCCGAAACCTCAGTCCTTACACCCGACGTCGATCGGATGGGACCCGGGAGGAGTTTAGGAGTAGGTTAGTTGAGTCCTCCTCTGCCGTCTATTGTAGTGACCCTGATCAGGTAGAGGAGATAGATAGGCAACTTCGAGTTTTCTTAGTTTTCTTCTTTGGTCGGTTGCTCTTCGGCACGAAGGGCGACCATATCCACTATAGATTTCTTTATTTATTAGATGACCTAGATAGTTTGCACGAGTATACATGGGATGCAGCCCTCCTGGCCCACCTGTTCGCTGATCTCTCCGCGGTCACGCCGGACCGCGAGACGACTGTCAGTGGCTTTTCGCCGCTCCTCCAGGTATTAAGTTATTTTATTTATTTGTTTATGATATGAAATGCAATGATATGATGCTTTTCTAACTTACATGCAGGTGTGGAGCTACTATTACTTCCCGCTCGGCCGAGCAAGGATCGTGAGGCCGGACGCTATCCCGTTGGCTCGCCGTTGGCAGCCAATCGTGGATACGGCCCCACAGCACCATCAGCTGACGGCCCTCCGCCGTCAATTCCTTGATTACCCGGAGCTCCTGATAAGTCTTTTAATTGTCCATTTTTATTAAATGCAATGTTTCAGTTAATTAAATGAAATTTATTTATATGAATGCGTCTAACCTATATGCAGGTAATCTGGCGCCCATATCTGGGTATGGGCGAGGAGGGCCAGCTGTGGGTGACGGCTGGTCGGAGGCGGTTCGGCAGGCAAATGTGGCTCCACTGCCTGAACGAGATCGAGCCGCTCCGTCTCCGGCTCGTGATGAGGATGCTGGTCCTGTTAGTATTAGATGGTCTCAAAGCCAATCCGATACTATGTACTGATTCAGATTATTAATAAATGGCAATAATTCATTGTGTGTAATTAATTCGATCTATGTTTATCGTATCACGATGAAGTCCATGAACATGTGCAACAGTCCACGGATTATGATCAGATTATAATTACAGGACCGAAGACTTACAAACACATGTTCTTAATTGTTCCTAGTCATAGGATGTTTGAGATAGGACATCCAACATCCGGATAGACTAGTATAGGTTACTTCAGCTCATATGATGAGGGTGACTGATCCTATAAGTCACTTGTGTGGAGACACTATGTTAGACCTGTAGGTGCTCATTGGCGAATGAGTTCACTGAACTGATCCGACTATGAATCGCTAGATGGTAAACACCTCACTGTTAACCAGCTCGATTATTTAGTCATGGTTGCGTGGATGATCCTTGGACTTGAGACACCAAAGATATCTTGTCGATAGGTTTCTGAACTTTGACCTTGACTAACGAATCCCTAACCATGGGTTATCAATAAGTCAAGCGATCGGGTTCAGGGAAATGCCCTCGAAGGTAATTGTGTGTTCAATACGGGATCATCCGCTCTCGGTAGTTCGAGAGAGAATGTTCCGGGAATGATGCGCTTAAATTCCCTGGCTAGGGCGGACTCTATATTCGATAAGGAGTTATCGGATTCAGATTAGCGGCATCTGATTCAAGTGAATCGACCGAATAGGGTTTAACAGTAAACCATATCCTAGGTCGATTTGGGAATATTGCATGGATGAAGGATTATATCTACGCGCTAACCGATGACAGAATGGTTCCAATAGAGGGTTGCGATAACTCCAGTGCCATCTAGGATCACGCAATATTGCTTGGCATCCAACGTGATCGGAAGTCCGTCCGAATTTATTGTGGGACAATAAATTCGGCTGATTAATTGAATATAAGGATATTAATTAATTCAGTGGGTCAGTAAAAGGTTACTGTGCTATTAACTGGACTGCTATTTGGGCCTAGAGGGTCACACGCAAATGGTTTTCAAGTCGATGGATAATTCGACAGGATTTCGGATAAGTCTAGGTTCTTACGAAAAACCGCAAACAGACTTATTATAAAAGAACGGATACTACGTCGAGGGCCAGCAACCCTAACCTAGCCGTCGTTCTTTCTCTCTCTCTCCTCTCTTTTGGGCGTGCGACACGAGGCGGCCATATGGAGGCTCCGCTTCGACTCCCGACTACTCCACCTTCCGTCCGACGGGAGATTCCGAATCCGCATGTCGCGGCGGATTACGCGCAACCAGACGGAATCTACGAACGCCGCATCCAGCGAGGAAGCAAGGATGATCCATCGCGAGGAGAACCGCGTGGATACCGCTAGAGGTCGGGCATCTGCGCGACTTGCGACATCGCTCCGACGGAACCGAAAAATGGACGCGGATTCGAATCCGCGCAAAGTAAATCCGATTTACTCTGTTTTTATTTTGTTAATCAAAACGGGACGGATCCGATCCCGAAAATTTTATTCCGCTACGTTTCTCGGTCGGATCCCGACACAACGATCCCAACAGTGGTATCAGAGCCAGGTTATCACTGTGTTCTTCGCCGTTTCGAATTCTAAAATTTAATTTTCCAATTATATTCCATGCATATTTTACGATTCTGTTGGAGAAATAATATTCATAAGATGGATGGAATTAATTAGATTAATTTTATTTATGCAAAAATCGTATTTTTGGGTTTCTCGTATTCTTCGTGGGACGAAGAACGTGGTTCGGTGGGGTATTTGGATAATCACATGTGTTGCGATGTATCCGGGTTGGATTCTGGTATGACCATAGGTTCCCACCGATTGGCACAGTAATCACCTCCGGCGCCGGCGTGGTGTTGCCAGCAGTGATCGGCCGGTGTTGGCCTTCCCATCCCCTGGGTTCAAAGGCAGGTTTATAGGAGGTTTCGGGCACCTCCTTTGGGGTTGGGCGACAACACAGGCGCCGTCCGGCGCCGACGAGGTGAGCGGCGACGGTCCGGTGCCCTCCCCCCTTCCCCCACCGTTCCTGCTTGCAGGCGCCGCCGTCGGGGGGGAGAGGGAGAGGCCCTGGTTTGGGCCATGCGGCTAGGGTTTCCTAGCCCGCATGGTCCGACCGGACCAGGCCGGGCTCTGACCGGGTCTGAGCCCTGAGCCCCCTGGCTTGGGGCCAGGCACCCCTGGTCCGAACCAGGGTGCCCTAGTCCGAGCCCCAAGCTTAGCTGGGCTGAGCCCTAGTTCGACCAAGGGGGGGGGGGGGGGGGGGGGGGTGAACCACCTTGTTTTTTTTTTTTCTTTGGGTTTTTTATTTTAAATTGTTTTTAAAACTTTTAAAATTTCAAAATTGTTTTGAAATTGAAGTTTTATTCAATTTAATTTTCTGAAAACTCATAACAATTTTTTTATTATTATTATCCTGATTAACAAATATTGTTAATAGTTATGGTTAATTATTGATTTAAATGTTAAATAATTAATTAACTTTAACTTTATGATCTAATTGTTAGATTCATATGAGATAATAGTAAATAACATATGTTGATTAATCTAATTGTTAGATTAATTTGAAATTAGCATGGAATATTTTAGAAAGTTATATTTTGGAATTTTAATATGCATTTGATGTATGTTGACTGTTTGTTTTAAATTCGATTTAAATTAGCATGATTAAACTGTAAAATGGTTTCAAAAAATTTCTAAATCCAATTTTGATTGGTTCCTGGTTTTATGAAACCAAAATATTTATTTTTGAAAATTTTAATTTAGCCATTTGATGTGCAATTCATGTGTGGATTGTTTAAATAAAACACATGGTGGTCATGGACGAGCATTAATTGTGGATGTAAAATCTGGTTGTGTGACTTATTAATTGTTAATAAATAGAGGTCTGCGAACCTCTCCCTCTCATATTCCAATGTATTTCTATCTCCCTCCTTGATGTAATTGCCATAAGGCTTCCTCCTTTTATAAATTATCTTGTCATTATGAATTATGATGTAATTTATTCGAGGCAGCTGCGCATGGAGCGAAGATGATCCACAACTGCAACCAGATGAAGATGAAGGAGTTCATTAAATCTATGAGTTTGCAGACTCATGATATAAACTGTTATATTATGTGTGTGTGCGTGTTTGACTGTCTGGCTCAAACCAAACCGCAATGCCGTCCATAACCACACTAATGACATGTTTGTGATGCGTATGTTTCTATTTTGATTGTGAATCAAATTAGCAAGGTTATTAGTATTTATAATATATTCGATATATTTAATACTATCACCTAGGATGAGACCAAACTAAATAAGTAAAACCCTCATAACAAATTTTAAGTTGGAGCGCGAGTCATTGAGAATGCACCACGTGGCTCTCCATCAATATGATTAATAGAACTTAATTCAGTGGTGGCAGATACTATGTGTTTACCCGAGGTTTGACATTGACTGATGAAAGGACTATTGATCATGGCATTAGATGCCTTAGGATAAGAGTAGAGGAACGATATAGTCATCCATGTGTTTACCGGGGAACTATATTTCTACTCTACTTTATCACGTATTGATGGTAATACTTAGACCGGGGATAATGGTCTACTGTGTTTATCCGGGACCATTAATAACCTGGGAGCCGAAATATGATCGGATATTGCAAGGAGTTGCAATTATCATGAGATGATTGCTCTGAGATAGCAGTATGATACTACGTGTTTACCCGAGATCATACCGTGATGCTTGGAGATTCTGATCCCCACTAGGAGACAGTCGACGTCTCCCGTTCTGTATATCTGAAGGTTATACAGTCCGTCGAAAATTAGTGGGAGTAAAACTAGATAATAAAAGACCATATCTTGTTTTAGTTAATCTGAATACCTGCTAATTATCATTTGATTATCTCCTGTAGGCTAGAATGTCGCACCATAACCCGTTGCGAGGCATACTCGATGCCAACCGTTTGACAGGCACCAACTACTCAGACTGGCTCAGGAACCTGAATATTGTCCTCAGGTCTAAGCAGATTGCCTACGTCTTGGATAATGAACCTCCTTCTGAAGCAGCATTAGATGTCCCAAAGGAGGAAATGATAGTGTATGAAAAATGGAAGGAAGATTCCACCATGGCCCAAAGCTATATGTTAGCCTCTATGAGCAATGAGTTGCAGAGGCAACATGAAGAGATGGATGCTAGATCCATCATGCTCCATTTGAAGGAACTATTTGGTGAGCAGAGCAGAATCGAATGATATGAGATATCGAAGAATCTGTTCAAGGTTCAGATGGCAGAGGGAACTTTAGTACAGAATCACGTACTGAAGATGATTGAGTGGGTGGAGAGGCTGGATGCTCTAGGGATTACACTTCCAAAGGAGATGCACATAGACCTCATGTTATCTTCACTTCCACAGTCATATGCTCAGTTCACCGTTAATTTTAACATGAACAAGATCCAGGCCACCTTAGCTGAACTACTGAACATGTTAAAGACTGCAGAGGGGAACCTTGTGAAGGATAAACCTCAAGTCCTCATAGTTGGTAAAACCAACATAAAAAGACTTGCAGTCCAAGCTTTTCGTAAGAATAAGGACAAGGTTCAGAGAAAGGCAAAGGTTGTCAAGAAAGACAAAGGCAAGAGTGCTGAGAATGATGATTGCTTCTACTGTCACCAAAAAGGCCACTGGAAGAGGAATTGCAAAGAATACCTCAAGGACAAGGCTCAAGGAACTGTGAAGCAGCAGGACACTTCAGGTATCTATATGATAGTAAACTTGTCAATAACAGATTGTACATCATGCGTATTAGATACTAGATGTGTATCTCATATCTGTAATTCTATTCAGACACTGACAAGAAGACGTAAGCTAAGGACCGGCGAGGTGGAGCTGAGGCTAGGTAACGGCGCAAGAGTTGCGGCGATCGCTGTGGGGACAGTGAAGCTCAAGCTACCATCCGGAGACACATTTTCATTAGATGAATGTTATTATGTACCTAACATAATAAGAAACATTATTTCTATTTCATGTTTAGATAGAATTGGATACAATTTAAACTTTGGAAACAATAGTTGTTCAATTTATTTCGGAAATAAATTAATAGCTTCTGCTATTTTGTCCAATGGTTTGTATCTAATAAATATGTCTCATGATAATTTACACATCGGTTCTTCAATTAAAAGAAGTAAGTATGAAATGAACAAAGCCTACTTGTGGCATTGTAGGCTTGGACACATTGGTGAAAACAGACTCCAAAGGATGCATAAAGATGGATACTTGGATCCATTTGATTATGAATCATATGCAACCTTTGAGTCATGTTTAATCGGTAAAATGGCTAAGTCTCCATTTAGTAGAACTGGAGAATTAGCCAAAGACATATTAGAACTCATACATTCAGATATATGTGGTCCTATGTCAACCCAAGCTATTGGTGGTTTCTCATACTTCATTACATTCACTGATGATTACTCAAGGTTTGGATACATATACTTATTGAAGTATAAATCTGAAGCCTTTGAGAAATTCAGAGAATTTAAGAATGAAATAGAGAAACAAACTGGAAAAAGTATAAAAACCATCTGATCCGATCGGGGTGGTGAATACTTGAGTATAGAGTTCATTAAATACTTAAACGATAATGGTATCCTTTCTCAGCTTACACCTCCTTATACACCTCAGATGAATGGTGTATCAAAAAGGAGAAATCGCACATTGATGGAAATGGTGCAATCTATGATGAGCATGTCCAAATTACCAGTGTCCTTATGGGGATATGCACTTAGCTCGGCTATGTATATCCTAAACAAGGTACCCAACAAGTCTGTTGAAACCACTCTATATGAGATATGGAATGGAAGGAAACCAGACCTTAAACATGTTAAAGTCTGGGGATGTCCTGCTCATGTTAAAAGACATGACACAGATAAGTTGGAGTCCAGAACTGACAAATGCAGATTTATGGGATATCCAAAGGAAACTTATGGATATTACTTTTATCATTCTGGCGAACAAAAGGTGTTTGTGGCCAGGAGAGCTGTCTTTCTGGAAGAAGATTATATTCTCCAGAAAGACAATGGGAGTAAAGTAATTCTGGAAGAAATTCTAGACCTACAAACTGGTAACGGTTCATCAGATGAACCGTCAGTTTCTGAACCTGTTCAAAATGATACACAGGAACCTCGTAGGTATGAATGAGTATCTAAACCACTAGAAAGATATGTGGGACATATTAATTTTGATGGTTCAAGGATACCCTATAATGAGGATGACGATCCTAAGACTTACCAGGAGGCTATTGAAAGTCCATAGGCCGGGAAATGACGGGAAGCCATGAATTCTGAAGTACAGTCCATGTACATCAACCAAGTTTGGAACTTAGAAGATTTACCCGATGGTATAGTACCTATCGGCTGCAAATGGATCTTTAAAGGAAAGATCGGTGCAGATGGACGTATGGAGACTTATAAAACAAGATTAGTGGCGAAAGGCTATCGTCAAAGACAAAGTGTTGACTATGATGAAACCTTTTCACCCGTTGCTATGATTAAGTCTATCAGAATTCTTCTCGCCATTGTTGCCTACCATGATTATGAAATATGGCAGATGGATGTGAAGACTGCCTTCCTCAATGGAAACCTTGAAGAGGAGGTGTATATGATGCAACCAGAAGGATTCACATCCAAAGAATCTCCAGATATGGTACGCAAGTTGCAGAGGTCTATTTATGGACTGAAGCAAGCTTCCCGAAACTGGAACATAAGATTTGATGAGGCCATCAAATCTTATGGCTTCATTAAGAATGAAGATGAGCCCTGTGTATACAAGAAAAACAGTGGGAGCGCAATCATATTTCTGATTCTTTACGTTGACAACATCCTACTCATTGGGAATGATGTAGGAATGATGTCATTAGTAAAGATATTGCTGTCAAAGAACTTCTCCATGAAGGATTTGGGAGAAGCATCTTACATATTAGGAATACGAATCTATAGAGATAGATCAAAGAAGATGCTTGCTTTAATCCAATCCATGTACATAGAAACCATTGTCAAAAGGTTTGGCATGGAAAATTCCAAGAGAGGTCTCATATCGATGAGACATGGAATTTCACTCTCTAAAGGTCAGTCTCCCAAGACACCTGAAGAGAGGGCTGTGATGGATAAAGTCCCCTATGCTTCTGCCATTGGGTCTATCATGTATGCCATGCTATGTACCAGACCTGATGTAGCATATGCTCTAAGTGTTACAAGCAGACATCAGGCATATCCAGGTGATGAACACTGGAAGACTGTGAAATACATCCTTAAGTTCTTGAGAAGGACTAAGGATCTATTTCTAGTCCATGGAGGAGGAGACTTAAAGCTGCAAGGATACACTGACAGTTTTCAGTCTGATCCTGACGACAGCAAGTCTACATCAGGTTTTGTTTTCACACTCAACGGGGGAGCAGTGAGCTGGAAAAGTTTCAAGCAGGAAACCACTGCTGACTCGACAATGGAAGCCAAGTATATTACTGCTGCTGAAGCCGCCAAGGAAGCTGTATGGATGAAGAAATTCATCGGCAATCTTGGTGTGGTGGAAAGCATATCTGATCCCGTCCCACTGCTGTGTGACAACAATGGGGTAGTCGCTCAAGCGAAAGAGCCGAGGTCTCATAAGAAGTCGAAGCACATTCTGCGGCTCTTTCATCTGATCAGAGATATTATAGCTTGAGGAGATGTCGTGGTGGAAAGAGTTCCTTCAGCCGACAACATAGCAGATCTACTTACAAAGCCTTTGTCTCAAAATGTCTTTGAGCGTCACTTAGATAATATGGGTATTCTGTATAAAAGTGATTGGCTTTAGTCCAAGTGGGAGATTGTTAGTATTAGATGGTCTCAAAGCCAATCCGATACTATGTACTTATTCAAATTATTAATAAATGGCAATAATTCATTGTGTGTAATTAATTCGATCTATGTTTATCGTATCACGATGAAGTCCATGAACATGTGCAACAGTCTACGGATTATGATGAGATCATAATTACAGGACCAAACACTTATAAACACATGTTCTTAATTGTTCCTAGTCATAGGATGTTTGAGATAGGACATTGAACATCCGGATAGACTAGTATAGGTTACTTCAGCTCATATGATGAGGGTGACTGATCCTATAAGTCACTTGTGTGGAGACACTATGCAAGACCTGTAGGTGCTCATTGGCGAATGAGTTCACTGAACTGATCCGACTATGAATTGCTGGATGGTAAACACCTCACTGTTAACCAGCTCGATTCTTTTGTCACGGTTGCGTGGATGATCCTTGGACCTGAGACGCCAAAGATATCTTGTTGGTAGGTTTTTGAACTTTGACCTTGACTAACGAATTCGTGAATTCGTAACCATGGGTTATCAATAAGTCAAGCAATCGGGTTCAGGGAAATGCCCTCGAAGGTAATTGTGTGTTCAATACGGGATCATCCGCTCTCGGTAGTTTGAGAGAGAATGTTCTGGGAATGATGCGCTTAAAGTCCCTGGCCAGGATGGACTCTGTATTTTATAAGGAGTTATCGGATTCAGATTAGCGGCATCTTGTTCAAGTGAATCTAACGAAAATGGTTTAACAGTAAACCATACCTTAGGTCGATTCGAGAACATTGCACGGATGAAGGATTATATCCGCACGCTAATCGATGATAGAAAGGTTCCAATAGAGGGTTGTGATAACCCCTGTGCTATCCAGGATCACACGATGTTGGTTGTCATCCAACGTGATTGGAAGTTCGTCCGAATTTGTTGTGGGACATTAAATTCGACTGATTAATTGAATATAAGGATATTAATTAATTTAGTGGGTCAGTAAAGGGTTACTGGACTTAATGGGCTATTAACTGGACTGGTATTTGGGCCTAGAGGGTCACATGCAAATGGTTTTCAAGTCGATGGATAATCCGACAGGATTTCGGATAAGTCTAGGTTTTTACGAAAAAGCGCAAACAGACTTATTATAAAAGAACAGATACTACGTTGGGGGCTAGCAACCTTAACCTAGCTGTCGTTCTTTCTCTCTCTCTCTTCTCTTCTGAGCGTGCGACACGAGGCGGCCATCTGTAGGCTCCGCTTCGACTCCCGACTGCTCCACCTTCCATTTGACGGGAGATTCTGAATCCGCATGTCGCGGTGGATTACGTGCAGCCAGACGGGATCTACGAAGCCGCATCGAGCGAGGAAACGAGGACGATCCATCGCGAGGAGAACCGCGTGGATACCGCTAGAGGTCGGGCATCTGCGCGACTTGCGGCATCGCTCCGACGGAACCGGAAAACGAACGCGGATTCGAATCCGCGCATGGTAAATCCGATTTACTCCGTTTTTATTTGTTAATCGAAATGGGACGGATCCGATCCCGAAAATTTTATTCCGCTGCGTTTCTCAGTCGGATCCCGACACAGCGATCCCAACAGGGCCTCCACCAAGAGTAGGTGGACGAGGAGGTCCCGGAGGGAGTCGGGAGGAGCATAAGGGGCAAGCAGGCCCTCACAGACTGGTGAGCCAAGTTCCCCGAGCAGTACGAGGATTGGCACTGCCGCGGCGTACGAGTAGAGTCTCATGCGGAGGATAGCACCGCCTACCTCCAGCAATACTGGACCTACTACGCCGACCAACTACGGCTTCTCCGACCTCTCGATGTAAGTATGATTTTATGCTTCTTTCATTTTATTATTATCTTTGTTTATATTTGTGAATGAATGTGTGTATGTATGGTGTGCAGGATGTGCGAGATGCAGTGATCATCGACCTCCGGGCCCGCCTATATGACGCAGAGGCCTAGTTGGAACAGGTCTAGAAGGAGCTCTTCGACTTGGTATGTATGTATGTTATGTATGAATATTTTAATTAATTAATTCATTTTGACGATTAGCCACTGACAGTTAGTCTTTTGGTACAACGAGCCGTCTATACCCAGGCGGCTCCCCCTTCTTATGGAGCTTCATCATCTGCCCCGCTAGCTACTTACGAGGCTACCATTACTGACCTCCAGAGTCAGCTTGCCTCTGCCATCCACAGGGCTTCTCTTGCAGAGGAGGATCGTACTACTCAAGTAAGTTCCATCCTTCTTCTTCTATTGTTGAACTTGATTTACTTGATTATCTTGAACTGAAAGTGTCTTCTTTTACACGTTGCCGAGCTTTAGGAGGCCCTTCAGAGGGCTGAGATCGACGCAGCTCGGGTCCATAAGCTCGAGGAGCAGGTGGCCCGTCTCTCCACCGGGAATCTCGCACGACTCCAGGTTCGCCTGGAGATCTTGACTGAGGAGAGGGATCGCGACCGCCTTCGGCTGGAGAGTCTTCAGGGTTGCCTCTCCATGGCAGAGCATGAGCGCCGGATGGTGGAGGAGAGATATCAGCGAGCCTGCCAGCGGGCTATCGATCGCGGTCAGGTGAGCGCTTTTACGGCCAGCATCGCCATATCGTCCGGCCAAGCAGGGACGAGCGCCATGGGCCCACCACCGCCGCCGTCTAGAGCTCCAGCGCCAGATGCCCAGGATGAAGCCCAGAGTCAGTTTGACGAGGGGGCAGGAGAGAGTCAGCCGTGAGGGCTTCATCATGTACTTTCCTTTTTCTTTTTGAATCTTGTACAAAGCACCTTTTGATATATATATGAAATTTTTGTCTTCAGATTTGTGTCTCATTTGTGTGAGTTCCTTGGCTTTTATACATGTACTCTGTACATTACTTAACAAACAGGTTAAATATTTATTTAGGCTTAGCCCCTTGCCCGATTAAGTAACTAGCTACTTGATCCTATTCTTTGTAGAAGGGTTAAGGGGCGTACCCTTTATTAACAAAGGAAATAATAATTGAACTGAAGAAAATAACAGAGTAACATGCAACATACAAGTATGCAGATGCTCGCTAAAAATAAAGGAATGAAGCATACCAAATGTTACAAGAAGATGCTAATTAAAATATTTTTGATTTTTTGAAATATTCATTTTGTTTTGGTTTTGGAACATGTATATTTTTTTGGATTTTGACATATCTATATTTTTTTTTAGATTTTCAAAATATCTATTTCTTTTGGATTTTGAGATATGTATTTTTTTTTTTTTTATTTTGAAATATATATATTTTTTTTGGATTTTGAGATATGTACCTTTTTTTGGATTTTGAGATATGTACTTTTTTTTATTTTAAAATATGTATTTTTTTAGATTTTGAGATATGTACTTTTTTTGGATTTTGAGATTAATGTGCAAACTAAAAGACCAACATGGTACTCCGATCAAAAGAACATATTCATTTATTAACTTAATTCCCAAATTGTTCTTCAATAATCTAACTTAGACCCATCGTGCTTGAACTTGTGTTTTTATTCGTGATCCCATTCGATGGTCTGACCCATAGTCAATATAAGCCGTTCCTTAAGCTTGGAGTACGCCTCTTCAGAGAGAAATGAAGAATTGGTTTAGAAAGCCCACAAGAAGGTTCCGGAGACCCAAAAAGATGTTCCTTTCTTACCCTAATATATGTTGGGGTTCGGTCACTTTCTTTCTGGGGTATTTATCGACCTTGCGTTCCCTTTTATTTCACTTCATGGCCTTGATGTAACGTTTGTAATATAATGACCTTTTGATTTGACATTTAGCTTTTCTCCTTTTGATTTTTTTTTTTTTTTCATGGGACGGATCTCTCCCTTTTTTTATGACGGCCTCCTACTAAGTTGGTGGGTATTCTTGGTAGTCTATTCTAAGCCTCGTTCCAACATCGTAGGCCGAGTGCAAAAAAATAGAATTTTTGTTTAAAAAGAATGATTTGCACTTTTACACCCTCAATCAAGCTTTCGGTATTCCTTTGGACCTCACATCTTTTATTACTCACGAATCAAACGTGTCAATATGTGTAGTAATGTATTTGAATTAAATTATCCAGACTGATAAGAGAATTTGAGTTTCTAAATTTTCTGATTCCACTGGTCTTTGCACCATGCTGATCGACTCTTTAACCTAAGGATAGTATTTCTTAAGATACAGACCGTTCCAGGGGTGAGTTAACTATTTCCCTTCTGCATTAACTAGAAGGTAAGCGTTACCAGGAAAAGCATGCGATATGACATATGGTCCTTCCCAATTAGGTTGGAACTTAGAACGCAGACAACCAGGTTTTACAAAGATTCTTTTGACGACCATTTCACCAACTTTGAACTTACGTTCGATGACTTTCTTTTGATAAAAACGTGCCAATCTATTTTGATATACTCTTGCATGATTAGCAGCTGACCATCTTTTCCTGTCTAAGAGTTCCAATTGAGCAAGGAGTGTTGAGCGATGCTCATCAATGGAGAATTCCTTATTCAATTGTACTCTTAATGACGGTACAAGGATCTCATATGGAACTACCGCCTCCATTCCAAATGTTAAGGAATAAAGAGTTGCCCGGTGAGCGTGCAGATTGAAGTTCGGTAGGCCCATAGAGTCTTAATCAATTTTTCTGGCCAGTCTGTGAATTTATTAGACTTGCACGTCTTTTTGATGATTTTTATCAAAGTCTTGTTAGTTGCCTCTACTTGGCCATTGCCTTGCGGATAATATGAAGATGAATGATGCAATGCAATTTTGTACTTGTTGCAGAGGTCCTTCAGTTCTTATGACACGAACTGCGGTCCATTGTTGGTGATGATGATGTTTGGAATTCCAAATCTTGTGATGATGTTCTTCATGATGAACTTGCAGACGGTTGATGCTTTAACTTCCGTGTATGCTTCGGCTTCCGCCCACTTGGTGAAGTATTCTGTTGCTGTGAGAATGAAGGATTTTTGCTTAATGCCGGAATCAGGATTGCCAAGGGGTCCAATGACATCGAAAGCCCACATGGAGAAAGGCCATGGGGAGGAAACAGGATAGAGTGAAGATGCAGGAGAATGGATCTTGTCGACGTGAAGTTGACACTTAGCACACCTACGGACATATCCTACACAATCTTCTTCCATGGTTGGCCAATAGAATTCTTGTCTAAGGATTTTCTTTGCTAGCATTTGTCCATTAACATGGCCACCACAAACTCCAGCGTGAGCTCCTTCCATCATCTTCCAAAGCTCATCCTCGTCTAAACATCTTATAAGAACTCCATCAAAACCTCTTTTATATAATGCTCCCCCAATTAGGGTGTATCTCTGAGCAACTCTCCTGATAGCCCTTTTCTCCTCAGCTGTGGCTTCCTCAGGATATGATTGATCTTCACAATATTTAGCAATTTCATAGTACCATGGTTTCTGTTCATCATCCATCTCTTCTAACAGCTCCATTAACATGATCTCTCTCTTTTCCACAATATTTCCATCTTTGACCTTCTTCAGCAGCTTCTCCTTAGTTCTAAAAAATGAAGGGTCTTTCACGGCGGGTGAAAGATGCCTATGAACAATGATTGATTCGGATTGTCTACTGATTGGGAAATTGAGGGATGATGCAAGTGAAGCTAGAGCGTCAGCTAAGATGTTCTGATTCCGAGGAATATGGATGAAGATCAATTTTGTGAAAAGCTTTGCATATGCAGAAGTGAGTTCTTGATAAGGCTTGAGCTTGAGATCAAGAGTTCGATATTTTGTTAACACCTGGCGAAGAATCAATTGGCTATCACCCACAATTCTGAGTTTGGTAGCATCATGGAGATGAGCAGCTTCGAAGCCAGCAAGGAGTGCCTCGTATTCAGCTATGTTGTTAGTGACTGTAAAGTCAAGCTGAAAGGCTTGTGGAATGGTGACACCTTCAAGTAATAACAGAATAATGCCGATACCCTTCCTATGGGAATTCAGAGCTCCGTCAAAATGCAGAGTCCACATATCATCTTTGATTCGGTCTATGGACATCAGTTCCTCATCCAGAAACTCCGATCGGACTGGATCAAAACGAGGAAGGGGATGATGAGCAAGATGTTCTGCGATGGCGTAGCCTTTGATCGCTTTCTGTTGAATGTAAGTGATATCAAATTGAGATAGAAAACTCTGCCATCGTGCTAACCTATCAGTAAGGACTGATTTCTCAAGAAGAAACTTGATCGGATTCATCTTAGCGATGAGATGGACTTCATGGGTTAGAAAGTAATACTTTAATTTCTGAACCACCCATACAAGTGTTGCACATGTTTTTTCCATCGCTGTGTATCTCTGTTCAGCGGGGTTGAGAAGTTTAGAGAGATAGTAGGCTGTCCTCTCATTTCCTTCTTCATCTTCTTGTGCTAGGACAGCCCCCACCGCATCATCCAGGACATAAATGTATAGAATCAAGGGTTTGCCTGGAGATGGTAGTCTCAAAATAGGAGGACTTGCCAAATAATTCTTCAATCCATCAAATGCCTCCTGACACTTATCGTCCCAATCGAATTTGACTCCCGGCTTGGTAAGCTCGTAGAACGGCTTACACCTTTGTGAATGCTGGGAGACAAATTGGCGAATAAACTGCAACCTCCCGATCAATCCTCTTAACTATTTCAAGTTCTTGGGAGGTGGCATTTCTTTAATAGCCTTTGCTTTGTTGGGATCGATCTCAATTCCCCTTTTACTGACAATGAATTCAAGTAATTTTCTTGAGGATACCCCGAATACACATTTCTTAGGATTCATCTTCAACTGATATTCTCTTGATCTTTCTAATACTCTTGGCATAACTTTGGTATGCTCAGCCTTAGTCTTAGATTTCACTTTGGCATGCTAGCTGTGTTATCGATGAGTACATCAATGTGAGGCAGTGGAAAATCAACCTTAGGACACACCCGGTTCAAATCTTGGAAATTAATACAGATTCTGACCTTCCCGTCCTTCTTCATAACCGGGATTATATTGGCCACCCATTGTGGATAGAGGACAACTCTAATGAATTCGGCTTTATGTAACTTATCAACTTCTTCCTTCATCTTCAAAGCCATTTGTGGGTGGAATTGCCTTAACTTCTGTTTAACCGAGCTAGCTCCATCCTTTAATGTCAACCTGTGTTCCACTAGTGATGAGTCTAACCCCAGCATATCCTCATAACTCCAGACGAAAGTGTCCTTATAATCCTTAAGAACTTGGAACACTGCCTTCTCATCCATTTCAGAAAGATTTTTGCTAACGAGGACAACCTTAGGTTCGTCTTCAGTCCCTAGATTGATCTCTTTTGTGGGCTCTTCTACGGCAGCTGAGGGTTCATCAAATCTTTTCACTCCACTAGCATATGCCTCAGCCGTGTCCTCGTCATCTTCCTCATCTTCAATAATGAGGTCTTTTTCGTGTATCAATTCATACACCCTATATCCATCATTAACCGACTTATCATCTACACAATCTTCTTGCATCTGAATAGGATTTTCTAATAGCTGAGGGATCATAGAGCAAGAAAGGCATTTAACAGCCAGATCCTAGAGGTATCTATCTGGAATTTGTCTACCCTTAGATTTCCTAGACTTCCTAACCTTATTAACCTGCCTAGAACTAGACTTCCTAACTTCACTAGACTCCCTATCCTGACTTAAAGAAGACGAAGAAGGATAAAAATTATAGGATACATGAGGAAATACAGGAGAATCCTCCCAAGGGGAGGGGCAGAGTAGATCTAGAAGAGAATCTTGACCGAATGACTCACGCGATGGAGTACAGTCGGACAAGTAGGAGGTTTCCTTAATGAAGATCTGGGAGAAGGAAGTTGCCAAATTGGCGTTTTTTTTTGGAGAAAAGATGAATTAATCATAAAACAAGAATGAAGGTGAATAGGAGGAGAATGGGATGGAGGAAGCGGCACCAAGGCCAAAGGATTGGGGGGATCATACAGTAGTATGTCCCAGATTAAATCATGAATCCTCTCTAGATCGAGAGGAGGTTGAGGGATAAAGTACCTTGGGGATAGAGTGATCATGATGGGCGGAGCCTGTGGAATATCTTTAGTGATGACTCGCGACCAAGTCGGGGTCAAAAGCAGAGTGTAGAATAAGGTATGGAGTGTGAAAATGCAAGAGAGATAAGTTCCCCTCCAAAGAAGATCTGTGGTATAACCAGCTTCAAAGGGGTCATCTGGCTCCCCTTCATCTGTTTCCTTAGACAGCAGAATTCTTTTGTCAAAAATGGCACCAGGCCCTTCAATCAGGTCATCTATTTGTGGCAGCCACTTGGATTCTGAAGGATCAAGAAATAGTCTGTTTAGTGCAATGTACAGATCCCTTAAGTCAAACCATCGTTATCATTCACACTCCGGATCCTGGAACTTCCTCCTTTTCATTGGCCGCAGAGCCTCCAAAGACTGGTACGTTAACAATTTTGAACAATGTCTGGCCAGATCTCTTCCATATATGTCATGGAGATCAAAACAGGAAGTGATAACCACCGTGTTATCATGACTGATCACGGACCCCTTGATGAAATGTGTGTATAAGGTCCATGTTAAGGGGTCCCAGGTTTCTTTGCATTGTGTGGACATTATTTCCCAGACCTTCTGGCCGTCTTCATTTTCTTCCTGATGAATAATGTCGTGCCTCACTTTTCTTGGCCTATAGCCCAGGCCATTTCCAGGTGTCCTTCAATTGTCCTTGAGGGGCGTGGTTCTACCTTGTAATTGCATGCCTAGGCCTTTTCCAGGCTGATAACTACCCTTCATCATTATTTTCCAACCAGGGGTACTCATGCACTTCCCCCGCTTTATGGCATCCAGTGGGTAAGGAGTAAGAGTGGCGGCCTTTGAAGGATCAGCTACAGGACGGTTGACCTGTAATACCGATAGAAAAGGTTGTCGGCCAGGTGGAGGAGTTGGCTTGATATTCAAGGAGTGAGCAGCAGTAAGGATTGGCATGCTCGTAACTTTAATAACTCGTCCTTTGTAGGGAAATTTGAGGCACTGATGATTCGTAGAGGGAATCGCCTCAAGGGTTTTAATATAAGGACAACCCAAAATAGCCTTCAAGGAAGGATCAATTTTCAAGATGTGAAATTCGACCTCGGCATGACATACAGGGCCTAACTCTACTTTTAAATAGACCATTCCCAGAGGGGAACGGGTGGCGTTATCATAGGCTGTAACAGAAATGGGGCTAGGCAGCCATTTTTCCTTGGGTACACCACATAGTTCAAGAGTCTTCGGAGGCAGGACATTAATTGAAGCCCCCGTTTAAACCAGGCATGTGTCTACAGACTTTTTGCAGATATTGACCGTAATACTCAGAGCCATGCTCCAGGCTGCTAGTGGTGCTAGTTCCGAAGCATGAAATAAGATAGAGGGTTGATCTCCCTACATAACTAATAGTGCGGGGATCTTCTCCACCGGCACGTCTTCGTTGACTATCACTTTTTGTAGGTTTTCCATTAGAGCTTCCTGATGGGTCTTCGATCTCTTGATCAACTCAAGCATAGAGATTCGTGCCGGTATTCTATCCAGTTGCTTCAGCAGGTCATATTGAGTGCCTGGTGCACTCTCATCGTTATGCGCTTCCTCTGGCGGCTGTAATGGGCCGTCTCTGACTGTAGATTAAGGAAAGACCTTATTGAAGATCCTCTCACTCCAGAGTGCATTCACTAGTGGAAGGGCCAAGTGATAAATTGAGCACCGCGGGGTTGGTAGATGGTGTAGATGGTGTGGATGGTTGGTATACGGGTGATGGTGTGGGGTTAGTTGATGATGGCATGGTGCGAATGAGGGGTTTAGAGGGTTGGATAGTGGCGTGGTAAGTGGTTGGCGTAGTTGAAGTGGGGAATGGTATGCAGAGTAATGGTTTGGATGGTTGTATGGTATTTGGGAAGGCATTGGTGGTGGTAGACGATGTGGGGAATGGTACGCGGAGCAGTGGTTTGGATGGCATGAGGGGTGCGTAATTAGCTTGCGGTAGGTTGTTTGATGGAAGTGTGGTGGCGTGGGGGGTAATGGGTTTAAGGAAAGTGGGCGGTGGTGATAGGTTAATGGGTATGGGTAAACGGTATGTGGGGGTTGGTACTGGTGTGATGGTAACGGGTTGTGGTTTAGGTACGTGGAGGGTGCGGCGTGGTAGTTGCTCAGTGGTGTTTGGAGTGTGACCCGTTGAATAAATAGAGGAAGAGTCCTCTATCTTCCACTGTTGCCCTCGATTAGCCTCAGACTAGCTATTTGTTAAAATGGGGGCAACTTGATTCTGGTGCTGGTGTTCCAGAAGTGGGTTCTGCACTATAACCATGTTCGGGGGTGCTGCCGCCTGTGCCGGCGCTCTTGGTTGTTGCTGTTGTTGGGGTTGCTACTCTTGTTGCTGGGGCCTTCTCGCCTTCAAAGCAGATATATACTTCCTCATTTCTTCCCAATCAATGCCTTCCTGCTCATTGAGATCATGGATATAATCTCGAAATTGGAAGCAGGCATCTATTGTGTGTCCGGGTTGTTTATGGAAATAACAATATCTGGAAGTGTCGGCATTTTGGGGCCAAACTATTTTCTCTCTTGGCAAAGCCAAGGCATTGGCTGCCATTAAAGCATTGAAGATATCTGATAAGGATTCTGGAAGAACTGGATATTCTGCCCTTTTCGGGCCTGGAGGCTTTCTCTGCTGGTTATAATCAGCAGGAGGAGGTACATTATGGTATGTCGGCGGTGCGCGCGACTGGTACTGTTGTTGTTGTGGGGGCTGGTACTGTAATCGCCGTTGTGGCTGCTGGTTCGGCTACTGTGGCCGCTGGTACTGTGACTGTTGATATTGTGGATTTGGCTGCTGGGGTTGTTGATACTGTGGCTGCTGTTGTCTGTAACCCTACTGGTTCGGTGGTCTTTGGCCTGCGAACTGTGATGGTGGCTGGCTCCTCACGAACTGGGGCTGATTGTTGTTCATGGTACTAATCTATTCATGAGAGAGCGTGCCCTCAGTTGTTGGACCCGTGCTAGAAGAATTTTGCACAGCTGGCTTCCGAGGTGGAGGCCTGCTAGGTCGGTGAGGATCAAAGACACTAGAGAATGTAACATCCTTGAAGGCATTTTGACAGTAACGCGCCCTTTCATAGAGCTCTGCCATCCTGGTCAAGTTGTTCAGGGCGAGGACTAGCTTAAACTGAGGTGTAGCATTTGAAATCAACATCTTTACTTGCTCGGACTCAAACAGATGATCTTTAACTTTTTCTTCCATACCCCTCCATCTATCAGCAAAACTGACAAATTCCTCGTCAGGCTTCATTTTTTCTACTATCAGGTCAGTAATGGATAGGGAGGGGGCAACTCTATCCTGGTATCGTTGAATAAATTTTCTAGATACGATACCATAGTCTTCTACTTCATATGGCTCTAAGGAAAAGAACCATTCGAGGGCTGGTCCCTCTAAGGATTTCCTGAACAAAAATGCCAATGACCTCTTATCGTTCTGCCAGAAAGATGACTCGTACATGAACTCCTTCAAATGAGTGAAGAGGTTACCAGTACCATTGTACTTTCGGTACACTAGCATTTCGGAGGGCGGCAAATAGAACATGGGCAGACTTGGCAGGTTAATCTCAGGTGCAGTTTTAACTCCCATCATTTTCTGAAAATTATTGAACTGCTCATCCATACGCTCCATCTTTGCGAGCAGAGCTTGAGTCGTCGGATCGACTGGAGTAGGGGGAGGTGGGGGTACATGATAGGCATGTTGCCTAGAGTATGTAGGGTAAGGGGGGAAATAGGGTTGAGGTCCGGCAGCGCTTCCGCTATGCCTGAGGATTTTTTAATAAGTTGGCGTAGGCAATCTAGCCGGTTGCCTCAAGGAGGACAGTTGTGGCCCAGCTGGCCGAGAAGTTGAAACATGAAGGCCTTCCATGGCCTGGTGAATGAAGGAAGCATGATGGGGAGGTGGTTGAGGAATAACAGGGGGAGCCGCAGGATTTGGCTCGGCAGACTGTATGGGCGTCTTCCCCTTCAAAATAGACTGGATCGCCTCGAGCTGGTGAGGATCCAGATGGGAGGCCATAACTCCCAGAGCGTTGACTAGATCAAATGGATTAGAAGATGAGGGATCATTCGGGTTCATAGCCCCCTCAAAGACAGGATTAGAAACCGCATGAACATGCGGAGGAAGATTAGTGCCAGAATTATGTTGATCATGAGCAAAATGAGGAGGGATTTGGTGGTTCCCCTCATGTTGAAATGGATAAGAATGGGGATCACGGAGAGCATTAGCATCTCCCCCGTTTTCATAGTGATAATCAGATTCAAGAGGGGCATTAGCATCTCCCTCGTAGTTGACTAGAGCATATGAAGCCATGCTCAAATCCCTACCTGATTGAAGTAACATGGTATTAGATTTTTTTTAAAGATTTGTAGACAAGTTGTATAGAGATTAAGCAAACAAGTGGATATTTAATGTTGTTTTGGGATTCCTTGTTGGGTTATTTGGATTCAGTTAATCACAAGTTCACTCAACGGGTAGGATCCTAGTTTCAGTTAAATTTCCACCATTATACTCTATGGCTTTCTCCTACAACATTATGAAAATCTAACCAGGACTTTGATTGGTACAACTCGCCCGATGAACAAGGAGGAATACCTTGATTTTGGGGACTTACGGAGGTCTTTAACACCAACGACTCTAGTTTGATCAAGGGACCAACCCAATCAGAGAGAGGTGAAGACGTCAAGAAAGGTGTTCCTATGAGATAGGGGGGTGTTAGCCCCAGTGCGTATGACCTGTGGCCGGGATGGCCTCTAATGCTTAATATGTAATGTATAGTAGCAAGCAAATTAGAAATCTGAGAACTGAAGAACAAAACAAGAAATTGCTTGAATCGCGTCGCTGTTCCTCGACACTATTCAAAACAGAACCTTATTCTGCTCGCAGAAGCTCAGGCAGCAGACAACAGAGAATTTGGCCTAAAAGGCGTCTAGGTTGGGCGACGCGGTATGAAACGCGTCGCTGCTCCTGGACGCTTTTCAGGTTACAGAATCAACAATTCAGGTGGAATTTTTTGATCGATTCTTCCTCAAACAAATAGAATAAAAGCGGTAAATAATTGGCTCATGCGAATCTTTTTTTATTTCAATTTTTAACAGGATGATTTTATCATGTAAACAACTAAAATATCAATCAATCACACATTCTCTTTATCACAATCACAACTTCTCAATCAATCAAACGAGGAGGGCAAGATCTTGCTGCAAGGGTGTGCACGTGTTGCACGTGGGAATAACAACTAAACTAAAAACTCACCGATCGGTGAGGGCGTGTCGAGAGACACAGGTGGTGCACCGTGAGTGCCCGATTGACAAAAGGCAAGAACAAAGATTAAAAGATGGCGAGACCAAGTCCCACCGTGATCGCCAAAAAGCTGTGAGTGCTCAAATTAGGAGTGTGTGATTATCATGAAAATTTATGTTGATTAAATGACAAATAAACCTATTAAAAACTAAGTGAATGTGATCGCCAGAAACTTTTGACTAAAAAGTTTCAAAAGATAGAGATTGTTCGCTTACTTGTTTTGGAATTGGGAGATGTTGGAGTCCTTGATTCTCCTGCTTCAGCCGGCTGAAGGAAAAGAGCCATTTTGATTTTGTTCTTACTTTGAATGCTTATCGGACTTTGAAGATCATCCAGATTTCCTTGTTGTTGATTCTCTCCTCTTGATCTTCTTTGTACCTTGTAAAAAGTGGGAAGAAAGAAGGATAAAATAATAAGAAATCAAATAGCGGTAGTGTCTATTCTAGTAATAATTATAATCATGCAACTAAGCAAATGAACTCACCTGTTTGTAGTCTTTGAAACCCCTTAAAACATGGATTGGAAATTATATGTTAGTGAGTGTGTGCTGCATGGAGTGATGTGATGAAATTATGATGCTAATATGCTGAAAATATAAGAATATGAACAAGATGTACAAAAATTGATTAAGAACTAAGTTGGATGGCCCCTGGAAAGCCTTAGTTCTTGAATGGATCCTGAAAGGACGAAGAAATGATGAAGCTTGCTTCAAGACTCCTGAAAGTAGTAGCAGCGCCTCGATCCTTCAGCGTTTGGACGATGTCTTGTTGTCACCAAAAATTGAACAAGAAGAAGAGCCTAAAGATCAACAAAGAAGGCCCAAATCAAAGATAATTGAAAGGAAGAACCAAGCCCATTAATTCAAGCAAGAAAGGTTCCAGCAATTTTTCAAAGAAAGTCCAAGTGAAGAAGAATTAATGGACAAGAATCATGCCTACTTTGCAAGACAAATGAATAAAAAAAGGGGCCACTCTAGGGCCCAAATGGTGAAGAAATCCAATGGCACAACTGGGCCCATTATCTCAAGCAAAGGAGATTCAAGAAATTTTTCAAAGAAGGCCCAAATGAAGAAAAGTTAATGGACAGCTGTCAAGCCCATTCTTGCAAGCCCAAAGAAGTAAAAAAGGGGTTATTTTCAGCCCAAATGATGAAGAAATCCAAGGGGGCAGAGGCCCAAACCTATTATCTCAAACAAAAGAAGTCCAATAGGGCCAATTTGGGCCCAAAAAGTGAAGGCCAAAGCCCAATTTCGTGGTAGCCTTTAAAAGGGCCCAAACGGTTCCCCCCATGGCCTATTCTTACTCCTTTGGCCCATGGTCAAATCTACCCAAATGAGGATAAGAAGAAAAGCAAGTGGTCCCCCCCTCAAGATGCTTCTAGAAGAGGGTAGGTGAAAAGCAAAAAGAAAAGTCAATCATGATCCTCCAAGTGCTGTGGCCTCATTGGAGGGCTCTTAAGAGGGATTTCTTATCCCTAATTTAAGGCTAATGGATGCTTAATTTACCCCCCAAAAGTAACCCAACTTTATCTATAAAAGAACCCCCATCTTCTACAAGAAAAAGTTAGAGACAAAAATCCGAAAAAAATAGAAAAGAGAAGAAGAAAAGTGAGAGAGCTTGGAGGAGCACGTCTCCCTCCTCCTTCCCTTCCATTTCCTGCATCCCAAGAGAGAAAAAAGAGTTAGAGAAGAACAGAAAAACAAAGGAAGAGTGCTAGAGAAGAAGAGAGCAAGATTGTAGGCTTCAAGAGCCATTCTCCCTTCTCATCCCCTCTCCAAGGTAGAGTGGGGGTGAAGAAGGGGTTTATTTCTGTCTCCTTACTTTCTTATAATGTTTTCTTTCATTTTGATGTTTATAGAGGCTTCTATCTCCCCCTTGATGTTCATCCATGGTGATTGAAAGTAATGAAATGCAATGTTCAGCTTTTCTAAGTCTGTTTTGTGAATCTGCTGGTTATCTTGCTTTTATATTATTTTTTCCTTCATAAGGCATGTGTTTTTTCGTATGGGGATTGTAGAGGGGCCTTTCTAGTTTATAGAAATGGTCTCCTCAAGCCTTGTAACCTCCTAAATATGGAGATATGATCCAAGATGTGCTTTGCTGTCCATATTTCTTGAAAACTAAATTTTCATTTATTTGTCTTTGGTTTTGGGGTTTCTCAAGGTGGCTTGGCCTTCCATGACCCTTAGGAGCACATCCCCTCTATGGATGATGTTCCCCCAACGCTAAACATCAAGAGAAATCCCCTAAGTTTCATATTTACTAAGATCTAAGTTTCTGTTTTTCATGTTGGAACCGAATGGATTTTGTTTAGATTTTTTCCTTTAATGGCTAAGGGTTTAGGCCCTAGAGGTTCTCAAGGAGGTTCCCTCACTAGTTGAGGATGCGCTTCTTTGGGTCTAAACCCTCTAACATGGAGCCAGGAAGGAGATATCCATGAAAAAGATAAAAAATATAACTAAGTTTCTCATATGTTCATATTCAAATTTTTATGATATTTTCCTAAAGAAATGCATCTAAAATATATTTTAAATAAATATTTTAGGCCTTGTACCTTTTATACCTTATTTTATATTATTTGGGTTAGATTTAAACCCATTTTTTTACCAAAATCCTGGTTTCAACCTGAGTCTGCGTTTGCAGGTGCTACAGTGTTGAGTCAGCGCCTCCCTGCGCAGACTTAGCGCCAGTTGCAGGTTTTGAGTCTGCGCCTCTTTCAAGTTGGTTTTTGGGCTTGAGGTGATTCTTTGATCCTCCCCCAAGCTGTCCAAATGTTCTTTGGACCTAGGGCTATCCCTTTGAGGCCCAATAAAAGTCCTAAATGGCTTGGACTTTGGGTTGTTAAGCCCTTAATGTTTCAAACCGAAGTTTTGACATATGTTTTTAAGATTTTTAAATGTTTTCCAAGGATGTCCCGATTCAAGGGTGCCAGCAATCTCATGTTGGGTAACACATCAAGGGCCCTCACACAAAAAATATCATTCTTGTGTTCCCATTTCTATGGGTTCATTTAGATGATATGTCCCGAAGTCCCAATGGGTTGGTGGAGTTTCTTGTTCCCCAAATGTAGAAATGGAATGGGTGATTCCCTGTGGATAACTCTTTCATTTTGAAGGCATTAAGGGCACCCTTTTGGGTGAGTGGTTGGATGCTCGGCACGCTCCCCTTTATAGTCACCTTCATGGTTCATGGCTACATGAGATCCTCTAGGAAAATTGGTGGAGTTCCTTGCTCCCCAAATGTACAGATGTTTTGGATTACCCCTTGTGGGTTTTTCTTACATCTTGAAGGCATTAAGGGCACCCTTTGGGTGAGTGGTTGGATGCTCGGCACGCCCCCCTTTATAGCCATCCCTATGGTCCATTAGCCATTACATATCCCTTTAAGGGAGTTGATCCTTTGGGTCCCTTCATGCCATGATTCCTCATGAAGATCTTAAACCTTTGATTGGGTTTTCCTAATGAAAGGCTGAAATTCAACTTGGAATCATTATATTAAGCATTTTCAATGCTTTATAAAGTGATCCAAGAAGAATGAGATAAACATGAAGAAATCATGTCATTTGAAGAAATCCACACAAGAACCACTCTTTGAGAAGGTCTCATGTAGCCATACTCAACTTCTGAGACTTCTCAGTGTTATCCTCCCCAAATTTGTGGTGATTATTGGATCACTTCAAGTTGAAAGAGGTATAAACTTGAAATTATGCTCAGATTCTGAGTCTGCGCACCTATAACCATGGAAATTCGATTGGGAATGGGGTACAATCTGTTTTCCTCGACTCCGGACTTCATATTCTAACTTTAATAGTTGAAACTAACCCCTTGATGGATTTAATTGCACACCTTTCATAAGCTCATTTCAAATGAAAAATCAACTACACAATAAATCAAATTGCTTAAATTACTCACAATCATATATCAAATACTTCATTTCATTTAAATAAACATCCATTTACCAAAAGGATCCAAATCCCTTAAAAATAAACAAAAAAACACAAGTTCAGCTGAGTCTCCTTGATCCTTGGAGCTCCTTAGCTCTTTGAAACTCTTGGAATTCCCCTCAACCTCACGAGGTTCCATCTTTTCAAGAATCTTGCTCAAATCGTCTTTGAACTTGAGTATGCGCATCAATCCCAAGGCGAAAACCTCATTTCTTGGCCCCCAAATCATGCCCGCAGCTCCAAATCTGTAAATCATCATAAAAAAAAACATAAAATCAAGTTATTCCACTAAAAATCCAATAAAATAACTCACAAACAAAAAATCCACAGTTCAGACTTGAGTCTGCGCATCCTGGCGCAGACTCAACCCTGAAATTCACAAAAAATAAAAAAGCAACTTCCCGAGCACTAAAAGATGATCTAAAACCCTCTAAAAATCAAGTTTATTCTTATCTATCAGAATATCAAATAAAAATACCAAGTTGTTCTGGAAAAAATGCAAAAAACAACTAAAAATACATTCGTGACAAATGAGTCTGTGCTACCCAGTGCAGACTCAACCTTGAAATCCCAAATTTGGCCTTTTTGACCTTAATTCCCCTCCAAATTAAACCCAAAAATTTACATAAAAATTTTATACTTTATATAATTTAAAAATATAAATAAAAGCTTAAAATTCCTTTTTCAAAAAAAATAAAAAATGTTTAAACACTTTGATAAACAATAAGTCTGCGCTCTATAGCGCATATTCAACTCTAAATTCTTAAAATCTGATTTTTTTACCATTAAATTCCCATCAAATCAAATAAAAATCTTAAGAATAAATCCTATATTTTCCACAAATCAAAACCCAAACAAAAATGATAACTTTTACTTGAAATTACCTAAAAAACTGAAAAAATAGACTTGTGACAAGTGAGTGTGCGCTACCTTGCGCAGACTCAACCCCTAATTGGTAAAATCCAATCTTTTCAACTCTAATTCCTTTAAAATTGAATAAAAAACCCCAACATAAGAATAAAATACTTCCTATAAATCAAAAAATTAATTAAAACTCAAAATTGCCCTTTTCCAAAAGATAAAAAATACCTAAAAGAAATCTCATTTCAATTGAATTTGCACATCTTGCTTATCCTTCAAAACCTACAAATTCAAAACATAAAAAATATAAATCCTTGCAGTATTTTTTACTCAAATAAAATAAGAAAACATAAAAAACACTTTACAAATCAAATCTAAAGTCTCTTCACTTCAAATCTGAAAAAAATCAATAAGAAATGTTTATTAGACTTCCTTGATAAAAAATGTCATTCACTTCAATCAAAGTACCATAAAAAAGATATTCATTCCTTTCACAAATCAAAAAATTAAAATAAATACAAGCATTCTCATTGTTAACAAATGAGTCTGCGCATCCTTGCGCAGACTCAACTTCATGTTCACTTCTAAACTTAAAAAATTCAACAAATCTTCAATGTATCCCCATAAATCAATCCAAAAACATTAAAAAATGTCTATAATCATCATCCATCAATAAAAGTCAATAAATCAAGTCTTGCGCAGACTCAACCTTAAACTAAAAATGAGTTTTCTGCTCAAATAAAAACTAAAATTCATTCATATTTCGAATGCAATCTTGTATATCTTACTTATATCATTTCAAAGAGTGTTATTCTATTCTTCCGACGATTAATCAAGGGTTTTCCTCTTAGGAGGATGTAATTAACGCTATTCCATTTATGGGTAGCGGGATCGGGACGAAGAACTATGCATTCATCTGATTGAGGCAGGTAAAGCGCACAAACACAAATCTAAATCTAAATCAGAAAATCAAGATCAAGTGCATTTTCCCTAAAAAAATGTACGACAATCTCTTTTGGCATGCCCAGTGGGACCTGTCCTCCCTTCATCTTCTCGTCGGAAGAATAAGGATAACACCCATTCTTTGAAGTTATTGATTATCTCTTTGTTGTATTATAGGAAAGTCAATGGAATCGAAAGTTTTCTTCGGCCCTCTGGTGGTCGAGAACCATGCTCGCTATAGCTACCTGGCGATACCTGTGGCATTCGGGAGCTTCCCTCCCGTTATTGGTTTTCCGAATTTTCTTGGGGGGGTCTTCATACAACCTGAGATTATATGTGATATACCTCAAGCGTAAATAGTCAACGGCTGCACTATTCATAGTCATGTTGCATCATCTTCAAGACCATATCGGGGAAATATCCGAAAGGGTCAAAATCCCCAGCTCAAATCAAAGGCAGTCTCTGCACAATGGTCCAGGACCAAAAAATCAATTCTTGTTGGGAGCCTGCGTATCTTTCTAGACGACAGCAAAGTTGATACTTCCAAAGACCGACTGGTTCCAAATATTCCAGTTCAAAACTCATTCCAGGTCTTTGAAGACATGGACAGAGAAAGAATGAAAAAGGAAAGAAAAGAAAAAGGAAAAGCTAAGATTCAGATGTCTGAAAAGCAAGAAAGAAACCCCAAACCAGCTTATTGGCATGGGACGAAATATTGTCAAGAGCCACCAGCAAAACAAATCTGGTTGCCCAAACATCAAGAAAATCAATATGCACAAGAAAAATCAAAGCCAATCTTTCGGTCACAAAGGCGGCAAATATAGAAACCAATTCAAAGACAGCTGCCTCATGCTGAGTTGCCAAAAAGAAAGAAGTCAAGAGAAAAATATGAAAATGAAAAGTCAAAAAAGCCTTCAAAAACATCTGCATTCCAAAGGCTACAGCCGAAGCCTCCTTCCGCAAAGAGATCAACAAAATTCACCCAAGGAAACCTGATGATTTATTCATGTCATACTATCAACAAGTATGGGGTACTCCCCGAAGATCCAGAAGAAATCAGAGACTTAGCTTCAAGGCCGGGTCTAGTTACCCGAAGAATGCAAGCGGCAGCCATAGTTGCCCAAAATTTTCCTGCCCTATTGGAAAACATTGATGAGGAAGCAGAGCTATCTGCAAATGTCATTGAAGCATCAAGAGAAGCTCTTTCTGCACCAGCAGAGCAGCAGCTTCCACAACAAATCAATCAGCAAAAAGAAGCAGAACCAAGCATAACTCAGTTGTTATTGCAAGAAATTGAGTTGTTGAAAAAGCAATTGAAAGAAAAAGATGTCCAAATACAGGGGGCAGGCTGGGCTGGTAAAGAAGGAGGTGCTTCAACTTCCTCTTATCCTCGGGTGGCTAACCCTCCAATTCCACCTCCTTCGTCTCAAAATCTTCTAAATATATCCATGCAGTCATCTAGGCCTGTGCCTATGAGTGAAACACCTGCATATATTCAAGTGTCTAATAGTCAAGTTGCTCCTACAACAGTATTGCAAGACAATTTTATTTCAAATTTGCCATTTCAAGCCTCCCAAGTTCAGGGAGTTAATTTCTTCTCAAATCCAGCAGATCCTACTGTGGCTCAAAGGCTGATGCTAGAACATCTCATTGATATGAAGCTGGCAGAAAGAGTGGAAGGTACATCCACAGTATATGATGTGTACAAAGTATCATATCCGGTGCATCACGCTATGAAGAGGCTTCCGCTGGGAATGACCAAAGTGCCCAAGTTTGAAAAATTCAATGCCCAAGGAAATCCAAAAGAACACTTGGCATATTATAATGGGGCAATGGGAGACCTAGCCACTGATGAATCTTATATGCTGAAATTTTTCGGGTCTTCGCTAACTGGACTCGCATTTGAATGGTATTCTTCTCTTCGGCCTGGTTCTGTTGCAGGGTGGGCCGACCTTCAGAAGCAATTTCAAGACAGATTTTATCTGGTGGAGAGAGAAATCACTCTTGCAGAGCTTTATACAGTGAAACAAGAAAACAATGAAAATGCTTCCAAATTCATTGGTAGGTGGAGAAATCTTAGCATGAAGTGCAAAAGACCACCATGTCAAGAAGATGCAGTGGTGATATGCAAAAGTAATCTGAAAAATGAAGTCCTTGAATTGAAATTAAATCTTTTGACAAATTGAATACTGTGGTATCAGAAGTTGAAAGTTTTCTGAGCCGATCCAGAAGTGAACCAAGCAACAACAAAGGAAAGTTTGATAGAAGAAATGCTCCACGTGAGTCAAATACAGTAGATTTATCTACGTTCATCACGGAGCAACAAAAGAAAGGTCAAGCCATCCAGGCTGAAACCAGCAACAATAGAGAGAAAGAAGTCCGAGCCTTATCCTCTCTCAGAGACAGAATGAATAGGCCATACAGCTTCCCAAAAGACAAAACTCGTGTTCTATTTGAATGGGCACGAAAATACGATCAGATTGTGTTACCACAGTCAAAAAGGCCAGAAGATGCCAAAAGATCTAACGATCCAAATTATTGTCCATATCACCAAATCATGGGACATCCCATTGAAGAATGCTATGTGTTCAAAGATGCAGTTGAAAAATTAATCCAGAAAAGTGTCCTGAAGATGGGAGATCATCTTGTTGATCCTCCGCAGCCTCATGCCTGGACAAAAGCAAATATGGCATCTATAAATGTGCATCATATGGTTCCTATTTACCAATCATTAAGCTCAGAAACTGCAGAAAAAAGGGCTCAAGCCACCTATGAGTAACTGGTACTTCAACCACTCCAAGCATCTCAGTGGCAAACAGTCAAAAAGAAGTCAAGATCTCATATCAAGCAAAAATCATCAGAAGTATACATCCATGGAGGTATTCCACGACGGCCGACATATGTTCAACCCGTCCCTCCACCAAATTTGGATAATATGATATCCGATATGTCTAAAATGGCTCTATCTGCGCCGGTCAAAGCTGCAGCTTCAGGCAAAAAACAATATGTGTCCTCCCCTCAACAGGAGACATCCCAATCAAGCTCAAGATATCCTACTCCAGCAAGCAATATATGGAAAAGGGTAGATCCTCGTACTGTAAGGAGGGTTACCAACAAAAGAAGAAAAAGGGAAACACCAATACCAATTCTACCTAAGGGTAAAGATCCACTGTCAAAATTGCAGAAGCTAATAGACAGCCTGGATGAATATGAACAGCCTCAAAGGAAGCCAAGAAAGCTGAAGCATTATATCCTATGGGAGAAACTCCAAAATATGACAATGAAGCAAATACATGAAGAAGTCCTATTCTGGGAACATGAAGTCAAAAAGCCGAAGACTGATGATAATCAGGAAAATGGGAAAGAAGAGTAGGAAGGCATTTGCACTGTCATGTCTTGCAACACAATCTCAACAATAAATGTTAGCGAAGATGATGAGGAGGAAGAAATCTTCCTTGCTCCAAAAATGGAAGTGATGGAAAGGTCTATATCAACTCCAAATGAGCAACATGTCACCCGCTCTGGCAAAAAGTGGGGACGGAAGCCTCCATTGGCTACCACTCAAAAAATTATCTAGCTTTAGGGAGAAACACCATATGTCATTCCAGAACCAGAATTCAGAGGAATGGAATCCATGCCTTTGTCAAAAAGAAATGTTCAAATCCCGCCTCCGCTCGGACTATATCCAGAAAATTTTGATCAAGAAAATGGAGTGTTACCCTCTTTATATGAATTTATGGCAGTTCAAAAGTCTGCAAAGAAAGGTAAACAAGTCCAGCAGTAGCCGTCTGAAGAACAATACCCTCAGGTTGCCTCTCTAGAAGTTCATGATAATGAAAAAACAGAAAAGAAAGTCATCGGCTTACTAAAAAGGTTGCCATCCAAATTTACTGTGTGGAAAGTTTTGTCACTCAGTGAGGAATTGCGAAAGACTCTCATTGCAGCCTTAAAAACTCCTCAAATTTATGAAGTTCATGCAGCAGAAATTCAAGAAATACCCTATGAGTCATTCACGGCTTCCATCACCTTCACTGAAGATGATATGTTGTTGCTTACAAATGACCACAACATGCCACTCTACATGAGAGGAAAGATAAATGGAGAATCTGTCAATAGAATCCTGGTTGATCAAGGCTCTGCTGTCAGCATCATGCCTGTCAGAACTTTCTAGAAATTTCATTTTCATATGCACCTAAGAAGAGTGCAAGATTTCAAAATAGCTGGATTCAACCAGAAGTCAGAAACACCGATTGGGGCAGCTGAATTTGAAATGGTCGTCGGTGACTTTCACTTCACAGTCCTCTTCCATATCATAAATTCTGATACCACATACAAAGCTTTGCTTGGGCGGCCATGGATACATCAATATTTTGTGGTGCCCTCCTCATTGCATCAATGCATCAAATTTCCCTAGGAAGGACAAATACAGTGAGTCTTTGCTAATCTCGAGCCTTTTGAGGTTCATGAATGCCATCTTATGGATGCCAACCTCTATATACCTCCACCCCTGGAGGAAAAAGAAGATAAAGAAACAGAAAAGTATGATACCAGTCGAAGCAAGGAATGGTTTCCACCTCCACCAGATATCGGCTCTCTCAATCTTGAAGACAAAGAAGCTACTGTTCTAAAAAATTCTTCAAAGACAACCAAACAACAAGATGTACTCTCTACATAAGTCATGGTCCCAGTCGGACTAATACATCCTATGGAGGAGTATGAATGTCAGCTCGTAGAGCCTTTGAAGAAATTCGTGGTTCCTCACGAAGATGGACATAAAACAGTCTTTTATAGAGCTGATGAGCAGTCGGCCACTGAAGACAAAGACTGCTATATTCCCGATATAGAAGAAGAATTATGGGTTGACATCATGGGTCTCCCAGACATGACAAAGCATACTGAGGAATTAGCTAAGGCTCAGTCGATTTCATTATATCAAACAAAAAAGGAATGGAGCAGTTTCCAACAGCTATGGTACCTTCCTAACATGTTCAAAGCAATGATGCAATGCTGGAAACATCTTGAAGAAGAAGACATCCAAGTCCCATAAGTCAAGGAAAATGATATCCCAAGTTCCGATATGGTTCAGAACATACCAGAAGAACAAGAAATTCCATCTATCACCCCTGAACCTCATGATAACACAGGTCAAAGGGAAGATGAGCTCACTCAGCTTATAGAAAATCAATAGGCAGATCCTGCCCCAAATGTTTTCACAGCAAATCAATCAAATGAAATTGACCAAGAAGTCAACGAAATTGAAGCAGAAATTGAAGAAGAAGTAAATGAAGAAGATCTAATGGAGCTCCAGCCAACATCTCCAGAACTTGAAGATGGAGGACAAGCCACGGTTGATGAACTCCTTGAAATCAATTTGGGCTCTAAAGAAGACCCAAGATCAACATATATAAGTGCATTGCTCAGTCAAGAACAACAGCAAGCATATATTTCGCTTCTGAAGGAATTTCGGGATTGTTTTGCCGGGTCCTATAAAGAAATGACTGGGTTAGATCCAGAAGTAGCTCAACATGAGCTGGCCATTGATCTAGCCATCGAGCCAATCAAACAAGCTCCGAGAAGAATGAGGCCGGAGCTGATAAACAAAATCAATGCTGAAGTTGACAAGTTAATTGATGTTGGCTTCGTACAAGAAAATCAATATACAACATGGCTAGCAAATATTGTTTCAGTCAAAAAGAAGAATGGACAGATCAGAATCTGTATAGACTTCAGAGATCTAAACAAGGCATGCCCAAAGGATGACTTCCCAGTGCCCGTTACCGAAATCATGGTCGATGCCACCATAGGACATGAAGCTTTGTCTTTTATGGATGGATCATCAGGATATAATCAAATATGGATGGCTAACAAGGATAAGATCCATACTGCCTTTAGAACTCCTAAAGGAATCTTCCACTACAAAAGAATGCCCTTCGGCCTCAAGAACGCCGGTGCAACATACCAAAGAGAAATGACCAAGATATTTGATGAATTCCTTCATCAACAAGTTGAATGTTATATTGATGACCTAGTTGTCAAAACCAAGAAAAAGGAAGATCATATGCAAGATCTCCGCACCATATTTGAAAGGCTGAGGCAATACAACTTGAAGATGAACCCCATGAAGTGCGCCTTCGGGGTTTCAAGTGGCAAATTTCTGGGCTTTATTGTCAGATACAGGGGCATTGAAATAGACCCAGCCAAAATCAAAGCAATACAGGAGCTTCTACCTCCGAAGAATCTCAAAGAGCTGCAGTCCCTTCAGGGGCGGCTCGTATACATTCGAAGGTTCATATCCAACCTAGCCAGACGGTGTGAACCCTTCTCTAAATTAATGAAGAAAGATACCCCATTCATATGGGATGATGAATGTCAAAATACGCTTGAGAAAATCAAGCAATACCTTGCATTGCCACCTGTGCTGGGGGCACCTATCAAAGGCCAGTCATTAATCTTATATATCGCTGCTCAAGAAACTTCTCTAGGAGCAATGCTGGCACAAGACAATGAAGAAGGTAAAGAGCAAGCACTATATTACTTAAGCAGAAGGCTGATCAGGGCTGAACTCCTGTACTCACCTATCGAAAAGATATGCTTGGCCCTAGTCTTTGCAGCTAAAAGACTTAGGCACTATATGCTATCACATGAAATCCAGCTCATCTCTAGGGCTGATCCTCTCAAATATATCCTCAATCGACTAGCCTTGAAAGGTCGTTTGCGCAAATGGGCAGTCCTCCTCACGGAGTTTGACATCAAATATGTCCCTCAGAAAGCCATCAAGGGTCAGGCCATTGCTGATTTCTTTGCAGCACATCCAGTGCCAGAAGATTCACTGTTGGTCACCGACCTGCCAGATGAAGAAATATTAGAAGCTAACCATATAGAACAAAAGATATGGCAGCTATATTTTGACGAGGCCTCCCGTTCAACAATTGCACAAGATGGTACATTCACTACAAAGGCCGGGACAAGCATTGTCCTGATATCTCCAAAAGGCGAGGTTTTGCATACCTCGTGTTCCTTAACTAAGCCATGCACCAACAATGAAGCTGAATATGAAGCTTTGATAGTTGGCCTGGAAGTTGCTCTGGATATTGGCATTCAAATGATTCAAGTCCATGGAGACTCAATGTTGATTATATACCAAGTACAAGGAATATATGATGTCAAAAAGCCCGAGCTGATTCCTTATCACAAAAAGGCCCTCAAGCTGATACAAAGATTCTATTTCTTTGAAATCAATCATATCAACCGTAGTGCAAATGCTCAAGCTGATGCTCTTGCTAAATTAGCAAGTTCTCTGGCTCTGCCGCCAGAGGGGTCCTTTGAAATATGGGTCAAGAACAGAAGATTGTTACCAACTGTGTTGGAAGAAGAAACAGAAGTATGTGCAGTGGAAGAAGCCGATAAACCTAATTAGAGGGAAATACTTCTCGACTGGTTCAAGCATAAAATATTGCCAAGCACCCGAATCAAGCGTGCTAAACTAATCTGTATTAAGGATTCATATGAATACAAAGGAGACACTCTCTTTCGAGTGACATATGATGGCAAAAGAAAAGTTCTCCTCAGATGCCTATCACCAAAAGAGATAGCTGAAGCCTTGAGGGAAATACATGCCGGGGTCCGTGGTGCTCACCAGTCTGGCCCCATGATGAAAAATCAACTCAAACAATTGGGCTACTACTGGCCCACAATGTTCGATGATTGTGCACAATATGCCAAATCATGTCACAAATGTCAAGAGCATGGCCCAATTCGAAGAAAACCTCCAGTGCCCTTGCACCCTACAGCACCATCATGGCCTTTTGCCGAATGGGGCATAGACGTTGTCGGTCCATTCATACCCTCCTCAAGAGGTGCCAAATATATTCTGGCCACCACGGATTATTTTTCCAGATGGGCCCAAGCAGTAGCATTAAGAGAAGTCACTGGGGCAGCCGTTGAAAGGTTCCTCCGCCAAAATATGTTGTTCCGATATGGTGCACCCAGTCGGATCATCTCAGATAATGGAACATGCTTCCGAAATCAAATCATATACAAGCTAGCTGCGAAATTCAAAATTGATTGGAGGACCTCTACAGTCTACAATCCACAAGCTAATGGGTTAGCAGAAGCCTTTAACAAGACCTTATGCAACCTTCTAACAAAGACAGTCAATTCAACTAAGAAAGATTGGGAAGAAAAAATGTATGAAGCATTATGGGATTACAGAACCATATACAAAACTCCAACAGGTTGTTTTCCCTATTCCTTAGTGTATGGGTCAGAGGCAGTCGTACCAATTGAATTGGAAGTCCCTTCTTTGCTCATTGCCTTAGAGTAGGGACTTATCAAGGAAAATCAATCAAATGCAGAAAGGCGGCTTGAGGAGTTATTAGCCTTGGAATGCGACAGACTTCGAGCCCAACAAAATATCCAGATATATCAAGCTCGCATGGCTCGAGCATTTGATAAACTAGTCAAGGAAAGAGCCTTCAAGAAAAGTGACCTAGTTATGGTCAAAAGAATAGAAGTCATGGCGTCAAATCCAAAAAGGAAGTTGACCAGTAATTGGATCGGCCCCTATGTCGTCAAAATTGTTTATGAAGGAGGAGCATACACCCTCACCAATCATAAGGGAGAAGTGCAGTTTCCTCCCTTAAATGACAAACATATGAAGCGCTATCATGCGCCACCTCCATGCTTTCCAAGCGAAGGTTGAAAAAATATATGAAGCACTGTCTACAGTGTGAATATGATCACCATGAAGACAGTCAAAAGAAATCATCCAGTTCTCGGGATGTATTCCCCTGAGACTATAAATGTTAAATGGCATGGTAAAATTAACCTGCTTATATGAGCCAATGACATTGAAGAGGCTCCAAAAGGCCTTACGAAGCCGCCCCGAAGCACCTCATGGGTTGCTAATGACGAAATACCATTGAAAAATAAAGAAAAAGAAAAAAGTTGGCACGACTATCCCGCTAGTCGGGCAATGGTGCTGAGGCAAACCTGGTGCGGAGGGAGTATAAATCATTTCTCGCTTCCCGTTTTATAACCGGTCTGTAAGGATTGAGGTTTTCAGATCAAGTGTGAATTCTGGCTAAATAAGGTGCACTTCCTGGGGCATATCATTTCGGGTGAGGGCATTAAAGTGGATCCAGCCAAGATTGAGGCAGTAATGGATTGGAGCAGACCAACAACAGTAATTGAGATCAGGAGCTTCTTGGGGTTAGCAGGTTATTACAGACGGTTTGTCCAGGGTTTTTCTTCGATAGCGACTCCCTTGTCGAGGTTGACTCGTAAGAGAGTTCGTTTTGTGTGAACCGAGGAGTGTGAACGGAGTTTCATTGAGTTGAAGACTCGCCTCACTTCGGCTCCAGTGTTGGTGCTTCCATCAGGTTCCAGTGGATTTGTGGCTCATTCAGATGCATCACGTCGAGGTTTGGGTGCGGTTCTGATGCAATATGGTAAGGTTGTGGCCTATGCTTCTAGGCAGTTGAAGAAGCATGAGGAGAACTATCCCACTCATGACTTAGAGTTGGCAGCTGTGGTATTTGCATTAAAGATCTGGCGGCACTATTTGTATGGAGAGAAATTTCAGGTTTTTACCGATCACAAGAGCCTGAAGTATGTATTAATGTAGAAGGATCTGAACTTGAGGCAGCGCTGGTGGATGGAATTAATCAAGGATTATGATCTTGACCTTTCTTATCATCCGGGCAAGGCAAATGTGGTGGCAGATGCCTTGAGTCGGAAGACGGTCGTGTCATATCTTATGGTTCGGGAATGGAGGTTATTTGAGCAGGTTGTGGAATCTTCCTTTAGGGTTCCGCGAGAGGCTGATAGAGCCGTGTTGGCTAGCTTAACTGTGAGGCCAGCAGTGTACCATGCCGTAATTGAGGCTCAGAGGGCAGATGCAGAGTTATCGCAGATTCTCCAGAGACCAGAGGTGGAATTGTAGGATGATGGTACGGTCAGGTTTAGAGGCATACTCTATGTTTCGACCGAGGAGGACGTGCGCAGGTGTGTCCTGGGTGAGGCACACCATTCTAGATATCTAGTATATCCCGGAATGACTAAGATGTATCATTGTTTGAGGAGGCACTTTTGGTGGCCTGGTATGAAGAAGGACGTGGCTGAGTATGTGGCAAGGTGCCTGACTTGTCAGTAGGTTAAGGCAGAACATCAGAGACCCGGAGGATTGTTGCAGCCTTTGCCAATCCCGGAATGGAAATGGGAGCATGTGACTATGGACTTTGTGATGGGATTACCTGTATCCCGTGGCAGAAGAGACGCGATCTGGATCATTGTTGATCGATTGACCAAGTCGGCACACTTTCTGGCTATTAGGAAAGACTGGTCAGTCGGTAAGTTGACTAAGCTGTTTGTGGATCGGATCATCTCTCTGCACGGGGTGCCCTTATCCATCGTGTCAGACCGGAATCCGAGATTTACTTCTAGATTCTGGAAGAGTTTTCAGAAGGCCTTGGGCACGCAGTTAGCCTTCAGCTCGGCCTATCATCCCGAGACTGATGGGCAGTCGGAGAGGACCATTCGGACTCTGGAGGATATGCTCAGGGCATGTTGCTTAGACTGGGGAGGTTCTTGGGAGCAGCACTTGTCTACAGTGGAGTTTGCTTACAACAACAGTTACCATTCTAGTATCGGCATGGCGCCTTATGAGGCATTGTACGGGCGGCCGTGTCGATCCCCTGTGAATTGGTCTGAGATTGGTGAGAGTCAGATAGCAGGACCAGAGTTGGTTCAGTAGTGTGCTGAGGTTGCCAGAGTGGTGCAGCAGAGATTGATTACAGCTCAGAGCAGACAGAAGAGTTATGCAGACATCCGTAGGAGACCGCTTGAGTTTGAGGTTGGGGACCATGTGTTTCTCCGAGTCTCACCCTCCAAGGGTGTGATGAGATTCGGGAAGCAAGGTAAACTGAGTCCGCGATATGTTGGGCATTTTCCCATTCTTGCTCGAATTGGGGAAACGGCATATCAGCTAGCTTTGCCGCCCAGTCTTGCAGGGGTGCACGATGTGTTCCATGTTTCTTTGCTGAGGAGATATGTTCAGGATCCATCTCATGTTTTAGATTTTTCAGAGTTGGAAGTCGCTGAGGACTTGTCCTTTTCAGAGTTTTCAGTACGTATTGAGGATCGTAGGGAACAGGTCTTTCGGAACAAGGTTGTACCTCTGGTTAAGGTGATTTGGCAGTATCGCTCCGGAGGCGAGGCGACCTGGGAGCTCGAGGATAAGATGCGGGGGACAGCGACGCCTTTTAGAAAGGTGGCTCCCACCCACGACGCGATTTAGCCCAAATAACAGACTCTGTCTCTAGACTGATGAGCGTCCAGGGACAGCGACGCCTTTCAAAAGGCGACTTGCATGGGCGACGCGTTTTAAGTGAAAATCACCCCGTAGCCTGTCTCTGTATCTGGCTACATATGACGACGCGTTTTAGGCCATTTCCGAGGCCAGATTTCATATGAAACAGTTTAGGAGGCTTGAATGACATCGGCCTTGGGCGACGCGATTCAAGACAGAATCACATTAATTCATGCTATTAACATATCTTCACACTGTTAGATAGTTTGGTTAAATGCATGCTTAAAATCGTACTCGGGGATGAGGATTTTTACGTGATCGGATCGCACTGTGTTGTGTTTCGTGCGACCGTGGACCTAGAGTGACAGTTGTAGCGCTTAGCCACCCTGTGTCGGTGTGGGAGGGACACAACGCCGGTGTGGGAGTGGTGGGGTGACGCCTAAAGAGAGGGTTGTGTACCCCGGGGTTAGCTAGTACCGCTGTAGGAGTGGTACCTTTGGAGTGTCACTTGTGTTGGGGGAAGCATAAACCACCTAGAGCCAGTTGGGCCAGAGTAGCTAGCGTGCTATCCGAGGGGTTACTATTTGGTCTCAGCGGGTCGGTGTTTCCCGCGTTCGGCTGTGTGGTTGGCGTGTTTTGCCGAGACGCTGGTTGTAGGCTCCCTGGTAGAATGGTTTCAGAGTTGTGCGTGTTACATTTCGAATGCATGTATTTTATATCGAAATTTAGGAATTGTGTTACAGTTTTACTTGCTTAATCTACCTATATTTGTGTTGCTGCACTTGTGGGTGCGTGAGTGGGCGGTGGGGATCGAAGGATCCCTACTGAGTCTTTTCGTTGAGACTCACCCCTACGGTTTTCAGGTGAGGGTTCCAGGCAGGCTTAGTGAGGAGAGTGCTGCCTTGGGTTGCGCGCCAGCAGACGTTGTTCCGAGGTATGCCCCGACGTAGTTGTTATTTTATTTTCTAGCATGTACGCTTAATTATTTCTTTTCAGTTGGAGTATGTAATTATTTGCTGTGTCGAATCGCATTGTAATAACTTTTAATTCTTGCACTTCCTTTTCAATTCAATGCGATGTGAATGTTTAACTTAGTTTATTTTTTATTTTCCAGACTTATCTAGATCTTGGTTTAGCTCCAAATTAATGATTCGGTACCCATTTAGTAATCGGATCCCCGATTATAGCGTGGCGGGTCGTTACACGGTCGAAGGTTTCAATCAAATTAATCTGAGTCGATGATGTTTTCCGATTCTGAAATTGTTTGATATAAACATGCATATGTATTGCAACCTTGTCTCTTCAATGAACAGGGGGCAAGAAGCTACAAAGAAATAGAGAAGATGGCCCGAGTCCTGCTAGACCTTGCCATTCAAGTCCAAATTCAAATCCAAGCTCAAATTCAAGCACAAATTCAAATGCAAGCTTAAACTGGCCTGGGTCAGCAAGGCTCCGCCACTCAAGTTCAAAGCTCCAGCTCAAACTCGAGCAGAAAATCAAATTCAAAATTCAAGCTCAAAGTTTAAGGATTAAAGCTTCAACTTAAGGAGCAAATTCAAATTCGAACCCAGAGCTCCGCCTGAAGGGCAAGCTGAAGTTCAAAGGCAAATTGGCTTGAGTCAACAAGACCCGCCGCTTAAATTCAAGCTCAAATACAAGTTCAAATTCAAAGCTCCAGTTCAAGCTCGGGCTCAAGTTCAAATGTTAGCATTCAAAGCTTAAATTCAAGTTTAAATTCAAATCGGCTTGAGTCGACAGGACCCGCCACTTAAATCCAAGACCAAATTCAAGTTCAAAATCCAAAGCTCTAGATCAAGCTCGAGTTCAAAATGCAAGTTCAAAGCTCCAGCCAAAGAGTAAGCACAAATTCAAGTATAAGACAGCCTAGGTCAACGGGACTCGCTGCGTAAATTCAAGATCAAAATCCAAGTTTCAAGTAAATTTGAAAGCAAGAAGATGGCCCGGTTTCATTTGATTCCGCCATCCAAGGTCAAAACAAAGAAGATGGTCCGGGTTTATTCAACCCCTCCATTCAAAGCACAAATTCAAGTTTAAATCGGCCTGGGTCAATAGAACTTGCTGATTAAATTCAAAGCTCCTATTAAAATTCGAGCTCAAATTCAAGCTTAAACTCAAGTTCAAAATTCAAATCCAAAGCTCCAAATCAAGCTTAAATCCAAGTATGAAGCAGCCTAGATCAACAGGATCTGCTGCTTAAATCCAAGTTCAAGCTCAAATTCAAGCTCGAGCCCAACTGTTAACATTCAAAGCTCAAATTCAAGTTCAAAGTTCAAATGTAAAGCTCTAGCCAAAGAGCAAGCACAAATTCAAGATAAGTCAGCTTGGGTCAACAGGACCCGCTGCTTAAATTCAAGCTCAAATTCGAATTCAAAATCCAAGAGTAAAGCAAGGTTGAAAGTAAGAGAATGGCCTGGGTTCATTCGATCCCGCCATTCAAAGTACAAATTCAAAGCTTTAATTGAAGTTCAAATGCAAAAAACCAAGCCTAAATCCAGGCTCAAGTTCAAATACAAATTGGCCCAAGTCAGCAAGACTCTGCCGCTCAAGTTCAAAATCAAATCCAAATGCAAATTGGCATGTGTCCTACTGGATTCCGCCATCCAAGCATAAAACAAGAAAGATGGCCTGGGCTCATTCGATTCTGCCGTCCAAGCTCAAATTCAAATCGGCTTGGGTCAACAGGACCCGCCGTACAAATCCAAGCTTAAATTCAAGTCCAAGCTTAAATACAAGCCGGCGTGGGTCCTACTAGACTCTACCACCTAAGTTCAAAGCAAGTTCAAAACAAAGAAGGTGGCCGGGTGCACTAAGCACCGCCACCCAATTTTAAGCCCAAAGTCAAATCCAAGTGCAAGCAAATTCAAAGCAAAGCAAAGTAAGTCGACCGGGGTCTTCAACGACGACATCGCACCAGTGGTTGGCCCAGGTCCCTCGTGACTCCGTCATCCCCGAAAGACCGGGTCTCCGAGAGGGGTACTCCGTCAACAATCAAGCAAATTCAAATCAAAGCAAAGTAAGTCGACCGGGGTCTTCAATGACTACGTCGCACCGGTGGCTGGCCCGGGTCCCTCGTGACTCCATCATCCCGAAAGACCGGGTCTCCAAGAGGAGTACTCCGTCAACAATCAAGCAAATTCAAATCAAAGAAAAGTAAGTCGAATGGGGTCTTCAACGACTATGTCGCACCGGTGGCTAGCCCGGGTTCCTCGTGACTCCGTCATCCCCGAAAGATCGGGTCTCCGAGAGGAGTACTCCGTCACCAATCAAGCAAATTCAAATCAAAGCAAAGTAAGTCGACAGGGGTCTTCAACGACTACATCGCACCGGCAGATGGCCTGGGTCCCTCGTGACTCCGCCATCTCCGAAATTACTGGGTCTCTGAGAAGAGTACTCTGTACTCCCTATCTACCTCGGCTACAAACCTATAAGTCTGCTATGGTAGTTAGGGTTCATCCATTCAAAATCACCCCTAGTTATCATGACCAAAAGCCTTCAAGCCCGTCATTGATAATTAGGGTCCTCATGACCTAGGTATCTAGGTTTGCATCATTCAAACACCCCTGTCTACTTCGGGCTACAAACCTATGAGTCCGCTTGAAGTATTCTGGGTTCATTCATTTCAAATCATACCTATGTTACCACGACCAAAAACCTATGAGTCCGTCGTTGGTACTTAGGATTTGCATGGCGTAGACCCTTCTGATCTATTGCCACCCTGCATAGTGGTTAAGATCCTTACGATCTTTGCCACCCCAATAAAGGCTCAGACCCTTACGGTTTGTGCCACTTTCAATAAACAAGTGATTGAGGTATTCATTGCCCCTCTCACTCTGTCCTTCCTTTTTAAGCTTCAATAATCCACATAACATTGTTAGTTATGGAAGCCAATAAACATCGTTAAGTCATCTTCATTTGAAATCTTTTCCTTTCAGCTTTGCAGTTACCATGGATGCATACTTCACTCTACTTCATTTACAACAAGGGGTGAGAGGGATAAAAAAAAAATGAGAGAAAAATGAAAAGGAGCTTAAAAATAGAGATGTTTCGCGGGACTTGATCGTATCTTCTGCAGTCAAGGGAAACAAGAGCTATATACCCAACTGTGGTGAAAACCCGAAAGGGCGCTACAGGTAAAATCGATAACCCTGCCGTGTGAAAACCCGAAAGAGCGCACGGGCAAAAGCAAGAGGGGGCCAACTCCGGTGAAAACCCGAAAGGGCACTTGGGTCAGTAAAGTGAATAATAAAAAAAAAAATTCAAGTATGGCATTCATTGAAAGGGGGATATGATACAAAATTCTCTTTATAATGTGCCGAAAGTTTAGAAGGAATGATTTCCATCCCAGTTTACATGGAAAAGCAAAAAGAAAATACCTTTCCCTAGTACAAAGTTCAGTTATAAACAACATCATGGATCCTCGAGTAACATGGATAGCAGAGGAAGTCCTTCTCCAACTCGAGTATGCAATTCAGAAAGAGCTTCTTCTTTAGTCTGCAGCTTGGAAACTTCACTAGATAATGATTCAAGAAGGCCCTGGGAAACCAGAAGATCATCTTGACGTCTGTGTAAGTTGTTCCTTAAACTTTCCAGTTCGGCTTTCGCAGTAGCAAGTTCATTCTCTAAGCACTGAATATTTTCCAGCAACAAGCCTTCTTTCTGTTCAAAGCTAGCTATTTCTGCCTGTTGCTGTGAAATTTGAAGAGAAACAGGCTGCATCTGCAAGTTATATTCATGCCGCTGAAGGGACAAGGCTTGGCGTCGATCTTGTATAACTGAGTGAATATATTCTTGACGCTTAAAAAATTTCAAAGCAGTGGAAGCAATAGGAAGCCATTCATCCAAAGAAGTTCCTTCCAGATGAATCCATGTAGTCATGCTCTCAATTTGCTGGTGAAGAAGATCATATGATGAACTAGGCTGCCGGCATATTATTTGTCATAAAAGCTTAATATTGGCGCCAAAGACATCAACACCCTGTATGCCTAAACCAGCAGGAATAGAAGGGATAAAAATATGCATAGACTCATCCACTGAAGCCCAGTCCATGACCGTTTGACTGGAAGAGGAAGACACTGAACTGGATGAAGGTTCAACAATAGAAGGGGCAGATGTGACAGCTACAGTGCTTGATATGGCTGGGGGCAGGTCACTTTCTGTAAGTTTAGCTGCGGGCAGAGCAATTATAAAGGCGGATGGTCCAGCTAAAGTAATTGGCTCAGAAGAAATCTGTACAAAGGATGATGTGCATATATGAGTCACAATATTAATAAGCCGAAGAATATGTTCAACACAGTTTAATCTACAGGGGATAGGACGGGATACTATCACCTGTCGACTCGGTGAACTTGTTCCCGAGTCAACCCTGTTATTCTCTGAAGTAGCTACAATATCCGCAAGCACAGGAGCTGCAAGTTCCACAGTCTTGATATCTGAGAAAGTAATGACCTCTGTCGAAGTTATAACAGTTGGAACCATTGAAGTCTCTTCTGGTTCCGTACCCTCAGCAAAAACAATTTCTGCCTCTTCAGAAGAAGAAGCTGGCATGGAGGCCAATATTTTAAAATCCATATCCCTTTCAGTCGGGACATGAGGAATTTCCATCCTTTCCGCATGAGCCGGGGATGCCTGATATTCAAAACATATACAAGTCAAGTTTAAATGATGAAAAAAGCAAAAAAAAATGTGTGGTAAAGAGAAATTACCATAGCAGACTGCACTGTTTCAACTTGATGAGTCTTTTATATCAAGCCCTAGTTGCTTCAAAACCTATACGGTCGAAGTCAGAAATTCAGTAGTGAAATGAAATCACTATTGCTATAAGTCTCAGAAGGGTTACCTTGATCCCCCGGGGGTGACCAGATAGTTGTCTCTGGCAAAGCTTCACTACTAATGTGTTCAGTAGTATGGGAAGAAATAGAAGGTGAAGGAGGAATGCCGCTTATTTCTTCCACACTGGAAGAAGTATCATCAGTTTCTTCTTTCCTTGCCTGAGCCAATAATCTAGAGGATTGGCATTTGGGAAAAACAATCTTTTCAGGGGGGGCAGATTCTTTGGGCCCTTTGCGAAATCTTTTTGCAACTTGCCTAACCCTCCCTATAATGGAAACAAAAAGAAGTTGTTCATCATCGATGTCAAAATTCTGAAAGGCATAAATCAAAAGCATAGTGCATACCACCCTTGGCTGGGGATGGAGAAACCCGGGCACTCGCCCGCTTGGCAGTCTGTGCTATAAAAGCTTCAAATTCAGCAAGCACTGGCAAATTGACAGGAGGAAGAGGTTTAGGGGCAAGCTCTTGTCTCTTCTTTGTACGCGCCTCTCTGGCAGCAGCAACCGCCCTCCTTATAGCACTGACCTCCATAGGGGATGCAGGGGTTGATGTTTTATAAGGCACAGGAGGAAAGAAAGATGGTCTCTTTGTAATAGCCACTGCCCTCCGATGCTGTTGAGTCAGATATTTGGCCGCAGGCACTACAGAAATATGCAAAAGAAGAAAAATCAATTTATATAAGCAGAAGCAAGGCACAAAACTCAAAGAAGTCAAGCACAATTACATATACTTACAGCAATCGCCTTCATAACAGTTTGGTAAAGGTCAGTATTTATATATGGAAGACTTATCTCTAAGCGAGGCCTCCTTCACAATATATATGACATCATTCATCGTCTTTGCTTGAGATGCTAGGCTACTGAGATCATAATGCTTTTTATCGCTCAAGCAAATGCCCAAGCGCAAAGCATCAAGTCCCCACCCATCTATATGATCCCAAGAAGCGGGTAGTTTTGCATCCAACATACCCTGCGCGGTAGAATCCTGGGATACACCACAGTATTTCAAAAGGGCAAGTAGCCAGCGGTGCCCTTGTAAAGATCAGGCTTCTCTTCCTTGTGCGGGACATAAAATCTCTGAATGCCTGAGAGACTCTTAGGAGCTTGCTGAGAATCTCTGCCACTGATATCTTCCTCTTCCTGGAAATCGATATCGGGATAATCTTCAGAGGTCACAAAAATATTAAATTGCTTCAAGAAAGCCCCCTTCAGCTCTTCAGTATCCAGCCTTGTCAACTCTGGATCAATCAAGGGTAAAGAATCTCTGTGACGAGCCTTATAAGCCGCCCGTCTCTCTGCATATTTAGCAGGATTCTTGTCGTCTAAGAAGTGCAGATAATGGAACTCTATATCAAAAGGGATTTCCTGCTGAGTCTCCAAGATTTTCTTCTTAGCATTGCTCCAGCATTGGGTCCTCTCCTGGCTATAGATATTGGTGCGCATTCGCCACCATCTAACATATTCACATGTCACACGAGGAGCATGGACAGTAGAAGGAATTATGAAAGAAACATTTTCAAATCGGTGGAAATAATCCCACCATTCATGGGTCCTCTGCAAAACGCTGGAGCCTAAAAGATGGCGGTCAGGAAGCTGAAATATGTGATCACAAGAAGGAATGCACTGATCATATCCAAAATTCCAGCCGAAACGGAAAGGATAATAGGATTCTAAATGAACTACAGATCCCTTCCGGCATACCAAGACACTAGGTCTAATGGATAGAAGCCATGATCTAATCTGACTATCCAATACAGATTTCCTCAGTAGCTACTTGGTCTTAGAATGGGTGAACTCAATAGGATTACCCTTGGAAAATACTTTAAAGGGGCTCACTGGAGGACGAGAATTGGCAGTGTGCTTCCAAAAACGTAAGTCCCCTTCAGTCTTTCGCCTGGTGTCAGTCAAGATACCGCGAATCTCATAAAGTTGCTTCTGGGTATCTCCTCCATCAACACTTGCATATTCAATCATGCGTGGAAATATGCAAGGGGAAGCCAGGCTCTTCGGGGAAGACTCTGAGAAAATGGAAGCCACCCAGGCATTGAAGAAATGAATGGGACCCACAACATTAAATTCTCGTGGTTTCTCCTGCTCAACCACTTGGCCAAGAGTTTTGAAAATCAGGCACAGAGTAACTGGAGCTAGAGACAGTTTAATTTCCCAGTCTAGTTCACAAGCTCCATAAAGAGTCTCGGGATGAATTACTCCCTCATCCCCCTGAGGAATAGCAAAATTCGAAAGCCAATAGGCCAAGTATGCTGCCAGATGGGGATTCCTATCCAAGTCCAAAGGATTGGCATCTTTCTTGTGTTCCTCAAAGATGATATTAGGATATCCCTTTCAGTGCCTGGTTGTCTGCCCCATGAAGACTGGAGTCTCACCAGCCCCAGGAAAATCTGTATATCGAATGTCAACATTATGAAAGAAACGGAGCCAAACAACTCCGCGAGGCCCGTGTCCTCTCTCTGCGAGATCTCTTTTTCAGAGACTCTTCACCAAAAACCAGAATCATGTAGGCCTTGAGAAGGAATCTGTAAGACCTCCAGGTTGCATAACGGCCCTTGCCATCTGTTCTGTCCTTGACAATGTCAGGATGGCATATTTCTTCATAAGGCTCTCCGTTAATGGGCAAGCCAGAAAGCTGATGTAAAGTCCATAAATCCAGAGATGTCTCTCCTTCCGAAGTATAAAAGGTATTGAACTCCTTCATGAATACCTCGATCATGCCACAACAAAGGCCTTTAAAGATCGGGTATCGGAATCGAGCGGCATACACACTACCGAGAAGATCCACTCGGCTCAGCAAATCATGGTAATGCTTCAAGACATAATTAGTGTACTCTACAAAATATTCTCTGAAACTGTGGCCGGATTTAAGCTTCAAGTTACCAAACCAGCCCATTGTTGCGTTCAATCTAAACCTCATGGCTAAACAGTCAAAAATCAATGGCTCTTCTTTGAAGTCCCATTTACATGGAGAAAGAAATAGCCCATGCCGCCTCTGCTTCGAGTCTGGGATACCTCTGTCATATCCCCACTTGGCAGGAATAAATGAAGGTGAGCGGGTCAGAATGCCGTCCTGAGGACGCATGATATTAATCCCATTGGGCATGAGCATGTCTCTAGCATAACCTAACTTGAACAAAGATTCGCCACGGGTTACAGTTCCCCTCAGGTTGTCTCGAAATTTTAAAATGTCATCTTCGGCATAAAAAGCCCTCCTTTCAAAACGCACTTCATTGACCTTGAAGTCAAGCAAAAAGTTGTACAAATGCTGATCACTGGGAAAGTGAACTAGATAATCTTTGTCCCGTCTATATTTATAGAATCCTTCTGAAAAGACAAGTCTGCTCTTATCAACCTTGCCATCTGATTCATCGGCAAAGGGATGGTCCAAGACAGCAACCTCAAAAAATTGTTGTAGTTCACTGTCCTCATCTATGCATGCTGCAGGTGTCAAGTAAAAGAGACTTATCACAGGCTCACTCTCTTCAGCCATCATAGGAGTTTGTTCAGAAGACCCTGTTGGAGAAACTGGCACATCTTCGGAGACAATCTCGGGCATCACAGCTTTGTCTTTCCCCTGAGAAGCCATTATACTGAAAAAGAAGAGACAACAAGTCAAATCAAATGCAAAAAGCCCTCCTCGAAAAAGAAAATTCTGTCGAAATTTCGGCAGCATCTCCCCTTAAAGGAGGGCTGTTAAAATTTTATCGAGAGCCATCCGGGACAGGCCGAGATGCTCCGATAAGAAGAAGACCCATGTCAAAGACAGAGGGGTGTAGAAATGGCATTCCAGTAACCCACTTCCCGAGAGCCGAGCTACAACCGGGACTAGGTACTGAAGCCGTAGCCCCAGGGATTGCTCCCGTAGGAACTGCCAAAGTCAAACAGCAAGACGCTGATCCACCCGACCTGCAATCGCTATAGTAATGAGTCTACGCCTACTGTAGATCGACAAGCTCAAAGTCGGTTTCCTACAAAAAGAAGACAAAGAAAAATGTTAGAAGATGAAGACAAGCGCAGAGGAGACCTCCTTCATTCTCCCCATGCCCAAATCCATGGTGGCCAACGACACACAACCAGTCCCACCGGCCAAAAAACCCAAGAAAGGCTTCGCCTTTTACCTGAAAAATCCTGGTGCGACAACACCTCTTCTCCAACAGCAGCGGTGCTCTCCTCAAGACTCTGCGATGCAGCCAACGAAGAAGAAGTAGGGAAGCACGGCCTGTGGTTCTGAACCCGACGGCCTTCACACCCACAGGCGATGGCAACAACGCTCCCCAACAGAGTTGCAGCGTTTGTCACCGGCCAAGGGAAGAGGAGGCGACCGGCGGGCCAAGCAAATGGCACCCCCCAAGCGGCGGAAGGCCAACGCACAGACGGCGGCAACGACAACTTTGTCGGCAATGGCGCTCCCCGACTGCTGCTGTGGCGCCGGCGACAACGGGAAGAGGGTGGAAGAGCTCGACGGCGGCGATCTGCGGCGGCAAGGGCCTGCTCCCGCGGCTCCGGCAGCTTCATCCACCGGTGATGGCAAGAGGAAGAAGAGGAAGAGTTGGGTGAGGCTCGGAATCCCCCAGCAGGAAAGTAAAAAGCAAGGAGAAAGGCCCGCCCCTTCCCTTTTTATAACCGACCGGGCCGGTTTTTGAAGCCCTGGCCGGTCCAAGGCCCGGACCGGACCGAACCGGCGCAGACTCAAGGGCATATGCCCCCTCTTTCAAACTTCACATACATGAACCGGTTCGAAGCCAACTGGAACCGAACCAGCACAGACTCAAGGGGATTTGCCCCCTTCTCTCAAACTCAATAAATATGGCCAGGTTAGGAGCCGAATGGAAGCCCGAACCAGCGCAAACTCAAAGGGCACATGCCCCATCCTCTAAATTCAAGAAATCTGGTCAGTTTAAAGGTCAAATTAAACCTAGACTGGCGCAGACTCAAAGGGTATACTAACCTATGGTTGCCCGAAGTTCGAGACCCAATCTGAGTGGGTCACGGAAGCAAATTCAAGAAGGAATCCTAGTGATTGCAGCAGTCCCAGTCAAACAAGTCCTTAACAGGTGAATGAAGATTTATAAGTGGGGCTGCTCCTGAACCGTGAGCCACTCAAATGAGATAAGTACGTGACAATGGGCCACGCATACAACTCACTTCATCGCCTCCGGTCTCCGTGCGTGAGCCGTATGCGTGGGGGGCATTTGTTATCACCAAAAATTGAACAAGAAGAAGAGCCTAAAGATCAACAAAGAAGGCCCAAATCAAAGATAATTGAAAGGAAGAACCGAGCCCATTAATTCAAGCAAGAAAGGTTCAAGCAATTTTTCAAAGAAAGCCCAAGTGAAGAAGAATTAATGGATAGCAATCATGCCTATTTTGCAAGCCAAATGAATCAAAAAAGGGGCCACTCTAGGGCCCAAATGGTGAAGAAATCCAATGGCACAACCGGGCCCATTATCTCAAGTAAAGGATATTCAAGCAATTTTTCAAAGAAGGCCCAAATGAAGAAAAGTTAATGGACAGTTGTCATGCCCATTCTTGCAAGCCCAAAGAAGTCAAAAAGGGGTTATTTTCAACCCAAATGATGAAAAAATCCAAGGGGGCAGGCAGGCTCGAACCCACTATCTCAAGCAAAAGAAGCCCAATAGGGCCAATTTGGACCCAAAAAGTGAAGGCCAAAGCCCAATTTTGTGGCAGCCTTTAAAAGGGCCCAAATGGTTCTCCCCATGGCCTATTCTTACCCTTTTAGCCTATGGTCAAATCTGCCCAAAGGAGGATAAGAAGAAAAGCAAGTGGTCCCCCCCTCAAGATGCTTCTAGAAGAGGGTAGGTGAAAAGCAAAAAGAAAAGTCAATCATGATCCTCCAAGTGTTGTGGCCTCATTGCAGGGCTCTTAAGAGGGGTTTCTTATCCTTAATGTAAGGCTAATGGATGCCTAATTTACCCCCCAAAAGTAACCCAACTTTATCTATAAAAGAACTCCCATCTTCTACAAGAAAAAGTTAGAGACAAAAATCCCAAAAAAATAGAAAAAAGAAGAAGAAAAGTGAGAGAGCTTGGAGGAGCACATCTCCTTCCTCCTTCCCCTCCATTTCCTGCATCCCAAGAGAGAAAAAAAGAGTTAGAGAAGAAGAGAAAAAGAGAGGAAGAGTACTAGAGAAGAAGAGTGTAAGATTGTAGGCTTCAAGAGCCATTCTCCCTTCTCATCCCCTCTCCAAGGTAGAGTGGGGGTGAAGAAGGGGTTTACTTCTGTCTCATTGCTTTCTTATAATGTTTTCTTTCAATTTGATGTTTATGGAGGCTTCTATCTCCCCCTTGATGTTCATCCATGGTGATTGAAAGTAATAAAATGCAATGTTCAGATTTTCTGAATCTGTTTTGTGAATCTGCTAGTTATCTTACTTCTATATTATTTTTTCCTTCATAAGGCATGTGTTTTTTCATGTGGGGATGGTAGAGGGGCCTTTCTAGTTTATAGAAATGGTCTCTTCAAGCCTTGTAACCCCCTAAATATGGAGATATGATCCAAGATGTGCTTTGCTGTCCAGATTTCCTGAAAACTGATTTTTCATTTATTTGTCTTTGGTTTTGGGGTTTCTCAAGGTGGCTTGGCCTTCCATGACCCTTAGGAGCACATCCCCTCTATGGATGATGTTCCCCCAAGGCTAAACATCAAGAGAAATCCCCTAAGTTTTATATTTGTTAAGATCTAAGTTTCTGTTTTTCATGTTGGAACCGAATGAGTTTTGTTTAGATTTTTTCCTTTAATGGCTAAGGGTTTAGGCCCTAGAGGTTCTCAAGGAGGTTCCCTCACTAGTTGATTCTGAGCTTCTTTGGGTATAAACCCTCTAACATGGAGCCAAGAAGGAGAGATCCATGTAAAAGATAAAAAATATAACTAAGTTTCCCATATGTTCATATTCAAGTTTTCATGATATTTTCCTAAAGAAATGCATCTAAAATATATTTTAAATAAATATTTTAGGCCTTGTACCTTTTATACCTTATTTTATATTATTTTCAAGTTTTGAGTCAGCGCCACTTTCAAGTTGGTTTTTGGGCTTGAGGTGATTCTTTGATCCTCCCCCAAGCTGTCCAAATGTTCCTTAGACCTAGGGCTATCCCTTTGAGGCCCAATGAAGGTCCTAAATGGCTTGGACTTTGGGTTGTTAAACCCTTAATGTTTCAAACCGAATTTTTTCCATATGTTTTTAAGATTTTTAAATGTTTTCCAATGTTTTCTAAGGATGTCCCGATTCAACGGTGCCAGCAATCTCATGTTGGGTAACCCATCAAGGGCCCTCACACAAAAAATATCATTCTTGTGTTCCCATTTCTATGGGTTCATTTAGATGATATGTCCCGAAGTCCCAATGGGTTGGTGGAGTTCCTTACTCCCCAAATGTAGAAATGGAATGGGTGATTCCCTGTGAATAACCCTTTCATTTTGAAGGCATTAAGGGCACCCTTTTGGGTGAGTGGTTGGATGCTCGGCACGCCCCCCTTTATAGCCACCTCCATGGTTCATGGATACATGAGATCCTCTAGAGAAATTGGTGGAGTTCCTTGCTCTCCAAATGTAGAGATGTTTTGGATTATCCCTTGTGGGTTTTTCTTACATTTTGAAGGCATTAAGGGCACCCTTTTGGTGAGTGGTTGGATGCTCGGCATGCCCCCCTTTATAGCCATCCTTATGGTCCATTAGCCATTACATATCCCTTTAAGGGAGTTCGTCCTTTAGGTCCCTTCATGCCATGATCCCTCATGAAGATCTTAAACCTTTGATTGGGTTTTCCTAATGAAAGGCTGAAATTCAACTTAGAATCATTATATTAAGCATTTTCAATGCTTTATAAATTGATCTAAGAAGAATGAGATAAACATGAAGAAATCATGTCATTTGAAGAAATCCACACAAGAACCACTCTTTAAGAAGGCCTCATATAGTCATACTCAACTTCTGAGATTTCTCAGTGTTATCCTCCCCAAATTTGTAGTGATTCTTAGATCACTTCAAGTTGAAAGAAATTATGCTCAGATTTTGAGTCTGCGCACTTATAACCATGGAAATTCGATTGGGAATGGGGTACAATCTGTTTTCCTCGACTCCGGACTTCATATTCTAACTTTAATAGTTGAAACTAACCCCTTGATGGATTTAATTGCAGCTTGAACTGTGCAGGAACTTCAAAAAATCATTTTCAGACTTGAGTCTGCGCACCCATGCGCAGACTCAACCCAAAAAACTGTCAAGTGATGGATTCTTGGACCAAGAACATTGGTTATGGCTCAAATGATTCAAAATAACTAAATTTAGATCATATTTAGATAAAAAAATGTTAAAAAATGGACATTCTCCCTTTTAAATAAACACAAAATTCCAAACTTAAGTTGAGTCTGCATACCTTTCATAGCTCATTTCAAATGAAAAGTCAACTAAACAATAAATCAAATTGCTTAAATAACTCATAATCATATATCAAATACTTCATTTTATTTAAATAAACATCCATTTACAAAAAAGATCCAAATCCCTTAAAAATAAACAAAAAATCACAAGTTCAGCTGAGTCTGCACACCCCTTGCGTAGACTCAAACTCATTTTTCTTGTCTCCTTGATCCTTGAAGCTCCATAACTCTTTGAAACTCCTGGAATTCCCCTCAACCTCAGGAGGTTCAATCTTTTCAAGAATCTTGCTCAAATCCTCTTTGAACTTGAGTCTGCGCATCAATCCTAGGTCAAAACCTCATCTCTTGACCCCCAAATCATGCCCGCAGCTCCAAATCTGTAAATCATCATCAAACAAAACATAAAATTAAGTTATTCCACCAAAAATACAATATAATAACTCACAAACAAAAAATCCACAGTTCAGACTTGAGTCTGCGCATCCCTGAAATTCACAAAAAATAAAAAAACAACTTCCCGAGCACTAAAAGATGATCTAAAACCTTCTAAAAATCAAGTTTATTCTTATCTATCAGAATATCAAATAAAAACACCAAGTTGTACTGAAAAAAATGCAAAAAACAACTAAGAACACATTGGTGACAAATGAGTCTGCGCTACCCAGCGCAGACTCAACCCTAAAATCCCAAATTTGGCCTTTTTGACCTTAATTTCCCTCCAAATTAAACCCAAAAATTTACATAAAAACCCTATACTTTATATAAGTCAAAAATCTAAATAAAAGTTTAAAACTCCTTTTTCAAAAAAAATAAAAAATGTTTAAACACTTTGATAAACAATGAGTCTGCGCTCTATAGCGCAGATTCAACTCTAAATTCTTAAAATCTGATTTTTTGGCCATTAAATTCCCATCAAATCAAATAAAAATCTTAAGAATAAATCCTATATTTTTCAAAAATCAAAACCCAAACAAAAATGATAACTTTTTCCTTGAAATTACCTAAAAAACTGAAAAAATAGACTTGTGACAAGTGAATATGCGCTACCTTGCGCAGACTCAACCCCTAATTGGTAAAATCCAATCTTTTTAACTCTAATTCCTTTAAAATTGAATCAAAAACCCCAAGATAAGAATAAAATACTTCTTATAAATCAAAAAATTACTTAAAACTCAAATTTGCCCTTTTCTAAAACATAAAAAATACCTAAAAGAAATCTCATTTCAATTGAATTTGCACATCTTTCTTATCCTTCAAAACCTACAAATTTAAAACATAAAAAATATAAATCCTTGTAGTATTTTTTACTCAAATCAAATAAGAAAACATAAAAAACACTTTACAAATCAAATCTAAAATCTCTTCACTTCAAATCTGAAAGAACACAATAAGAAATGTTTATTAGACTTCCTTGATAAAAAATGTCATCCACTTCAATCAAAATACCATAAAAAAGATCTTCATTCCTTTCACAAATCAAAAAATCAAAATAAATACAAGCATTCTCATTGTTAACAAATGAGTTTGCGCATCCTTGCGCAAACTCAACTTCATGTTCACTTCTAAACTTAAAAAATTCAACAAATCTTCAATGTATCCCCATAAATCAATCCAAAAACATTAAAAAATGTCTCTAATCATCATCCATCAATAAAAGTCAATAAATCAAGTCTTGCGCAGGCTCAACTTTAAACTAAAAATGAGTTTTCTGCTCAAATAAAAACTAAAATTCATTCATTTTTCGAATGCAATCTTGTATATCTTACTTATATCATTTCAAAGGGTGTTATTTTATTCTTCCGACGATTAATCAAAGGTTTTCCTCTTAAGAGGATGTAATTAACGCTATTCCATTTATGGGTAGCGAGATCGGATCGAAGAACTACGCAATCATCTGATTGAGTCAGGTAAAGCGCACAAATAACAAATCTAAATCTAAATAAAAAAATCAAGATCAAGTGCATTTTCCCTAAAAAATGTACGACATGTCTCTTTCAAAAAATCGCTCCAATAATCACCAATTATCACTTTAATCACTAACTTTTTAATGGCCAAAGACTTGGATATTTATAGACTTAAGTTCACGTATCCGCGGTTACTTAAAGATTAACATCAAGGAATTTGAAGCCAATCCAACTAAAAAAAATAGATAAATATGACCTAATTCATCATATCTGTAATTAACTAAAACGCGTCGCCTATAGGAGACGTCTTTTAGCTTAATTAAGATAAGGATAAACATCGGGAAGAAGAAACAGAAAAAGTTTAGGAAACATAAATGACGTCGTTCAAAGCAGACGTCTTTTAGTTTATTAATAAATTAATTAAAAATCAGATTAAAAATCAAAATAAGAATAAAACCCTAAATGACATCTTTACAGGTCGACGTCTTTTAGAATTCCTCATATTTGATTAAAAATATGAGTTAAAATAAATTTCATTAATAAACTTAAATTATGTCTGTCTGACCTGATGTCATTTAGATAATTAATCCAGAAAGATTAATAAAAATTAATTAATGATTAAATATCAAACCATTTTGAGGCATTATTATATGATATGAAATTTACTCAAAATGATGTCAAAATTAGTGTGTCTACACTTGGCACCCAATGTGATCGGAGGCCCGATCGATTTGATGTGCAACATTGATTCGATTGATTAATTAATTAATATGAGTTATTAATTGACTAATCCGGCCAGTGAGGAGTCACTGGGCTTATTGGGCCATTAACTGGACTGATTATTGGGCCTAGAGGGTTACACACAAATGATTCTCAAGGTGATGGATAAATAAGTGGGTTTTATATAAACCGGGGGTTTTTTTATGAAAAATCGCGTGGTTAACATAAAATGTAGCGAACGGGCTGAGCAAACCAGGCTGCTGCTAACCCTAGCCGCCCCCTCCTCTCTTCCTCTCTCTCTCTGGCGCCCCAGGCCGGTTCTGATCTCCGGGTCTGCTACGCCGCTTCTTTGACTCTCGCCCGACAGGAAATCGTCCGCGGGTTGCAGCGATCGTTGCGGCGAATGGTGAAGGTTACATGGGCTGCGAAGAACGAGGAATCATGAGGATATCCATCGCGAGGAGGATCGTGTAGACTCTGCTAGAGGCCGGGCACTTGCGCGGCTTACGGTGTCACACCGACGGAACCGATCGACCGCGAATTCGAATCTGCGCACGGTAAGAACCGATTATTCGATAATCCAGTTTTTGTATTTTCGAAACAGGAAACGGATCGTGATTTTTATTTAATCCTGCTACGTAAATCACCAATTAACGGCCAGACGACCAGACGTCGTCCCATTGGCTAGCAAGTGGCAGCCAGTAGTAGACACAGCACCGCAGCATCACCAATTAACGGCCCTTCATCGTCAATTCTTGGATTACCCAGAGCTCCTAGTAAGTTTTTATTATTATTTAAATGCAATTTTGTTAATGTTAATTAAATACTTTATTTATTATAAATTCAGAAGGAACTCCATGATCTGGTATGTATGCATGACAACATTTTTGTTAATTAAATTGTTTTAACGCTTAACCGCTGACAATGATTCTCCTGGTACAGCGTGCCGCCTACACTCACGCAGCCCAGCCTCCCTCATATACGGCCGGAGCTTCGTCTTTTGGTGCCTCCCATGATGCTGCCCTTGCCGACCTCCAGGAGCAGCTAGCCCTCGGGCCATCCACCAAGTTTCTCTTGCGGAGGAGGATTGTGCCTCCAGGGTCAATTCATCTCTCCAACCTTTCATTTCTTGGATGCTTCGATCTTGAATTTGCTTGGACTAACTGAGGATGTTCTTCCCTTGATTGACAGGTTGCGGAGCTTCAAGAGGCTCTTCATAGGGTTGAGATGGAGCTTGAGAAGACATGGACCACAGCGGCCCAGGCTCAGGTAGAAGCAGCTCAGATTCGCGACCTGGAGGAGCAGCTGGCACGCCTCTCTGCTGGGGACCTTCCTCGCGAGCTAGTACCACTCCAGATGTGTCTGGAGGTTGTTACTGAGGAGCGGGACCGGGAGTGCAAACGTCTGAATGCCGACCTCCAATCTCTTTAGGGCTGCTTGTCCATCGCCAAGCACGAACGAGGGAGCATGGAGGAGAGGTACCAGCGTGCTCTGCAGAGGGCTCGCGATAGAGGTCACGGGAGCACGTTCACTTCGAGTGTTGTGGTGTCTTCTGCTAGAGCTGAGCCGAGCGCAATGGGGCCACCGCCACCACCGAGCTGTGTGCTAGAGAGACCAGACGAGACCCAGAGCCAGTATGACGAGGGTGCTAGTGAGAGCCAACCGTAAGGAGTTGCGGGTGATGCCGATGTTGCTGACCATCCATCATATCTTTTGCTTTTGTTCTTATGTTGCTGGAGTCCAGCAAACATGTATTTTTGTCCTAATCTTTGGAGATGATGGTCTTTTCTTCTTTCATACATGTAAATGAAACACTTGGGTATACAATATATATGTGGCTTTTGTAAGCTCCCAACTGTGTTTACTTTCCTTTCTTCTTTTCAACTTGTGTCCTGCACATGACTCGAACAGACAAGTTAAATATTTGTTATGGCTTAGCTCCTTGCCCAATTAAGTAACTGATTACCTGATCCTATCCTTGCTGGAAGGGTCAAGGGGTAAAGCCTTTATTCAACGAAGGCGAAATAAATTGAAGAAAATAATTTAAAATGCCACATACAACCATGCATATGCTAACTAAAAATAAAAAAATGCAGCACACACGATGTGACAAGCGGATGCTAATTGAAATTCTCAAAATATTCAAATATCCATTTTTTTGTGCTTTTGAAATATTCATTTTTTTTAGTTTTGAATTATTCATTTTTTTGGCTTTTGAAATATCCATTTTTTGTGTAGTTTGGAAATATCCATTTTTTGGGGGGCTTTTGAAATATCCTTTTTTTTTACTTCTGAAATATTCATTTTTTTGTTGTTTTAAAATATTTATTTATTTTATTTGAAATATTTATTTATTTTTTGCTTTTGAATTTAATTTTTTTTTTGGCTTTTGAAATATTCACTTATTCCTAAAGACCAACATGGTACTGTAAGGAATCGTCGGATTGCAGCAGAAATATAATACGATTCCCAGTATCACGTTGCTAGGATCGAAAAATAGACAAATTAAAATTAACAAGAAGAACCGTTCAATAAACTGATTCAATAATCGCCCACGCGTACGATCTCCAAAGGTATCCACACGAGCTCCTGACGCAGATGCGATTTCCTCCTCGACTTGAAGATGTCGACCTGATCTCAAATCCACCATGCAGTCGAAGAGCAGAAGAGAGAGAGAGATCTATCCTTCTTCAAAAGAGAGCGAGAGAGAGAGAGAGAGGAGAGAGAAACTCTAAAAGGGTGTAGTGTTGTGTACGTTCACAACCCTCCCCTTGGCTTCCTTTTATAACTCTTATTTGAATAAGAGATAATGTCAAGTAATTTTCTCATAATTATCCAAGAGCTTGGCTTTGGATAATTCTCCATTTAAATATTCATGTTTATCTTGCAACTTTTCACAAAAACCCAAATAAATATAATATTTAATATGTCTTACCGTATTACGAGAACTCTTATGTGTGTAACCCTCTAGGCCCATATATTAGTCTGGTTTCAGGCCCACTAACCTTAGAATTAATTCTAAAGTTCAATATTTATTAATTCTTATTTAAACATCATATGTTAAATAATTAATTCAATAAATAAGTGGTTTATCATCCGATGATTAATCCGCTTAACCTTCTGACCATGAATGGCACCAAACACTACCTCATGATCCCAGAAGATATAGGGGATATTGTTCCCTTTATTTGAACATTTCTATCTGCAGATACCGCACAGATTAAATCCTTCACTCATCCAATGTCCCAATAATGCAAAGATATTGTTTCATAGTCAAACCCTTTATTATATTATTTAGATGGATTCCAGTACCTAGTTAACTTCTAGAAAGGCATCTCTTTCAATTGACCATGGCTAGAGATTTCTGTGTACACATCCATAGGATATTCTCTCTCTAGTGGTATACCAAGAGTGAGTAATCCCCTGTTGTTCACTCAATTACCTTCGCAAGCTTTCTGCTGTGTCTGAGAGACTGACTATCGTGGACTTAATGGTTAAAGTCCACAAGCCAGAGAATCAAGTCACAATAGTCTACAAGCAAGGTATCATTGGTGACTCAGGTCAAAGGACCAACTGCGCTACTGTAACGATTGAATTCCCTAGTTGACTATCAGGTATAATGATCATCCAGGAATTCTAATTCGGATTTGTTCAGTGAACTCATTCTGTAATGAGCACCCACAAGTTTGTTTTAGTGTCACCACACGAGTGCATGTGAGATCATTCACCCTCATCGTATGAGCAGAAATAACCTGTGTCTATCTTATCGGATATTTAACGTCCAGGTTCAAATATCCTATGATCGAGAACTGTTTAAGACAAGCGACTAAGAATATTGATCTCACTATCTTGATCTCATCATGATTCAATATCCTATACGTTTGTCTACGGACCTTCATTACGATAGTTAATTTGCGAGAACTATATCTAATGAAATGATTGCCTTTATTAATATTCAGAACTAGAATGTACAAAGATTGGCTTTAAGACCACCCAATTCTATCAGGTACATAGATCAAAAGAGCTTACTTATTCGTCGTCTTAATTCTCTAATTATTCTTTAATAACCTAATCTAGGTTCATCGTGCTTATGTCCATGATCCCATTTGATGGTCTGACCCTTGTCAACTTAGGCCATTCCTTAAGTTTGGAGTATATCTCTTAGGGAGAAGAGAAGAAATGGTTTAGAAAGCTTACAAGAGGGTTATGGAGACCTAGGAAGATGTCCATCCTTTACCCTATTGTCTATTGGGGTTCGGTCATTTTCACTTTGCGGGGTATTTTTGACCTTGCGCTCCCTTTTATTTGGATATTTGGCTTTTTTGTTTTGACGTTTATGGCCTTATGTATTTGATCTGGCTTTTGCTTTCCGGGGCAGATCTTTTGATTTTTCTCCCTTTTTTCTTATGACGGATTCCTACTAAGACAACAGGTATTTACAGTAGTCTATCCTGAGCCTCGTTCCGACATCGCGAGCCCAGAAAAAAGGGAAAGAAAACAAGAATGAGTTGTATTTTACACTCTCAGTCAAGCTGTCAGCATTCCTTGGACTTTGCATCTCTTGTTACTCAAGGACAAAGCGTATTTCTGTGTATATAATGCACCTAAATTAGACTACCAAAGACTAAGAAGGGAATTTAAGATTTCAAATTTTCTAACTCCACTGGTCTTTGTACCATACCGGTCGACACAACACAAATTTAAGGGTAATATTTCTTTAGTTACAGACCATTCAAGAGATGAGTTAACTCTTAACCTTCCGCATTAACTAGCCTATAGGCGTTACCAGGAAAAGCATCTTTATAACATAAGGTCCTTCCTAGTTGGGTTGGAGTTTAGAGAGCGGACCACGAGATTTTACAAAAATCCTTTCAGCCACCATTTTACCGACCTTGAACTTACGTTCAATAACCTTCTTTTGGTAAAAACATGCAAGTCTATTTTGATATATTCGTGCATGATTAGCATCTAACCATCTCTTCCCGTCTAAGAATTCAAATTGAGCAAGGACTGTAGAACGTTGTTCATCAATGAAAAACTCCTTATTCAGCTGTACTCATAATGATGGGATGAGGACTTCATACGGAACTACTGCTTCCATTCCGAATGCTAATGAGTATGGAGTCTGCCCAGTAAGAGTACAGATTGAAGTTCGATTGGCCCATAGAGCCTTAACGAGCTTTTCTGGCCAGTCTACATATTTGTTAGACTTACATGTCTTCTTTATGATTTTGATTAAGGTTTTATTAGTTGCCTCTGCTTGGCCATTACCTTGCGGATAATATGGAGACGTATGATGCAATGGAATTTTATACCTATTGCAGAGGTCCTTCAATTCTTGTGAGATGAACTATGGCCCATTGTAGGCGACAATGGTACTCGAAATTCCAAATCTAATGATGATATTCCTCATGATGAACTTGCAGACCGTTGATGCTTTGATCTCTGTGAAAGCTTCAGCTTCTGCCCACTTGGTGAAGTACTCTGTTACTGTGAGGATGAAGGATTTCTACTTGATCGAGGAGTTGGGATCACCAAGAAGACCAATGATGTCGAATGCCCACATAGAGAAAGGCCATGGGAAGGACAGAGGATGGAGTGAAGATGCGGAGGAATGAATTTTGTCGGCATTAAGTTGACACTTGGCACACCTACGGACATATCCTACACAATCTTCTTCCATGGTCGGCCAATAATATCCATGTCTAAGGATTTTCTTTGATAGCATTTGTCCATTAACATGGCCACTACAAACTCCAGCATGAGCTCCTTCCATGATCTTCCAAAGTTCATCTTCATCTAAGCATTTCATAAGAACACTATCGAATCCACGTATATACAACTCCCCTCCAACTAGGGTGTATCTCTAAGCAATTCTCCTAATAGCCCTTTTCTCCTCAGTTGTGGCTTCTTCAGGGTAAAACTGATCTTCACTATATTTAGCAATCTCATAATACCATGGTTTCTCTTCATCTTATATCTCTTCTTGCAATTCTAGCAATATGATTTCTCTCTTCTCCACAATATCTCCATCTCTAACCTTCAACAGCAACTTTTCCTTAATCCTAAAGAAAGAAGGGTCCTCTATAGTAGGAGAGAAATGCCTATAGACGATGATTGATTATGAATGTTTATTGATTGAAAAATCGAGAGATGATGTGAGAGAAGCTAAAGCATCAGTTAAGATGTTTTGATTCCGAGGAACATGGACAAAGATCAGTTTGGTGAAAAGCTTAGCATAATTGAGGTGAGTACTTGATATGGCTTGAGTTTAGGATCAAGGGTACAGTACTTGGTGAGCCATTGGCAAATGATCAATTGACTATCACTTACAATTCGCAGTTTGGTGGCACCATGGAAATGAGTGGCCTCGAAGCCGGCAAGAAGAGCCTCTTATTCAACTATGTTATTGGTAACATGAAAAGCCAGCTGAAAGGCTTGAGGAATGGTGACTCCTTCAGGTGATAGGAGAACAATGCCGATACCCTTAACATGAGAGTTCAGAGCTCTGTCAAAATGTACAGTCTACATACCATCGTTGATTTTATTTATGGATATCAGTTCCTCATCCGGAAATTCCGTTCGGATCGGATCAAATATGGGAAGAGAGTGATGAGTAAGGTGTTCTTCTATGGCATAGCCTTTGATTGTTTTCTGCTAAATGTAGATAACATCGAATTAGGAGAGAAAGCTTTGCCAATGCATTAATCTCTCGGTAAGGACATATTTCTCTAGAAGGAACTTAATAGGATTCATCTTAGCGATGAGATGGACTTCATGGGCTAAGAAATAATGTTTCAACTTCTGAACCACCCATACTAATGCAGCATATGTCTTCTCCATCGTTGTGTACCTTTATTCAATGGGGTTGAGAAGTTTAGAGAGATAATAAGTTGTCATCTCTTTTCCTTCTTCATCTTCTTGTACTATGACAACCCCACCTAATCATCCAAGACAAAAATGTATAGAATTAAATATTTTCCTGAAGATGGTGGTCTCAAGACAGGAGGACTTGTAAGATACGTCTTCCATCCATTAAATGCCTCTTGACACTTATCGTCCCAATCGAATTGGACTCCCAGTTTAGAAAACTCATAAAACGGCTTATACCTCTGAGAATGCTGGGAGACAAAACTGCGAATAAACTGCAATCTCCTTATTAATCCTCTCAGCTCCTTCAAGTTCTTGGGAGGTGGCATTTCAATGATAGCTTTGGCCCTGTTAGGATCTATCTCAATGCCCCGTTTACTGACGATGAATCTTAATAATTTCCCTGATGAGTGTCGTACATTTTTTAGGAAAAAAAAATGCACTTGATCTTGATTTTTGATTTTTTTATTTAGATTTAGATTTATTATTTGTGCGCTCTATCTGACTCAATCAGATGATTGTGTAGTTCTTCGACCCGATCCCGCTACCCATAAATGGAATATCGTTAATTACATCCTCCTAAGAGGAAAACCCTTAATTAATCGTCGGAAGAATAGAATAACTTGAACTTGAGCTTGAATTTTGAACTTGAGTTTAAGCTCAAATTTGAACAGGAGCTTTGAATTTAATCGGCGAGTCCTATTGACCCAGGCCAATTTAAACTTGAACTTGAGCTTTGAATGGACGGGTTGAATAAACCCGAACCATTTTCTTTGTTTTGACCTTGGATGGTGGAATCAAATGAAATCGGGCCATCTTCTTGCTTTCAAGTTTACTTGAAACTTGGATTTTGCTCTTGAATTTAAGCAGCGGGTCCCGTTGACCCAGGCTGTCTTATACTTGAATTTGTGCTTACTCTTTGCTTGAGGCTTTGAACTTGCATTTGAGCTCGAGCCTGATTTGGAGCTTTGAATTTTGAACTTGAATTTGATCTTGAATTTAGGCGGCGGGCCTTATTGACTCAAGCTAATTTGCCTTTTAACTTCAGCTTGCCCTTCAGGCAGAGCTCTGGGTTTGAATTTGCATTTGAATTTGCTTCTTAAGTTGAAGCTTTAGGTTTTGAACTTAAATTTTGAACTTGATTTTCTGCTCGAGTTTGAGTTGGAGCTTTGAACTTGAGTGGCAGAGCCTTGCTGACCCAGGCCAGTCTATATTTGACTTTGAGCTTGTGTTTGAATTTATGCTTGAATTTGAGCTTGAATTTGAATTTGTACTTGAATGGCAAGGTCCAGCAAGACTCAGGCCATCTTCTCTATTTCTTTGTAGCTTCTTGCCTCCTGTTCATTGAAGAGACAAGGTTGCAATACATATGCATGTTTATACCAAACAATTTCAGAAGCAGAAAACATCATCGATTCAGATTGATTTGATTGAAAACTTCAACCGGTTATAAAACGGGAAGCGGGAAATGATTTATACTCCCTCCGCACCGGATTTGCCTCAGCTTGCCCGACTAGCGGGATAGTCGTGCCAACTTTTTCTTTTTTCTTTCTTTTACAATGGCATTTCGTCATTGGCAACCCATGAGGTGCTTTAGGGCGGCTTCGTAAAGCCTTTTGGAGCCTCTTCAATGTCCTTGGCTCATATGGGCAGGTTAATTTTACCATGCCATTTAAGATTTATAGTCTCGGGGAAATACATCTCGAGAACTGGATGATTTCTTTTGACTGTCTTCATGGTGATCATATTCACACCGTAGACAGTACTTCATATATTTTCTCAACCTTCGCTTGGAAAGCACGGAGGTGGCACATAATAGCGCTTCATATGTTTGCCATTTAAGGGAGGAAACTGCACTTCTCCCTTATGATTGGTGAGGGTATATGTTCCTCCTTCATAAACAGTTTTGACGACATAGGGGCCGATCCAATTACTGGCCAACTTCCCTTTTAGATTTGACGCCATGACTTCTCTTCTTTTGACCATAACTAGGTCTCCTTTCTTGAAGGCTCTTTATTTGACTAGTTTATCAAATGCTCGAGCCATGCGAGCTTGATATATCTTGATATTTTGTTGGACTCGAAGTCTGTCACCTTCCAAGGCTAATAACTCCTCGAGCCGCCTTTCTGCATTTGATTGATTTCCTTTGATAAGCCCCTGCTCTAAGGCAATGCGCAAAGAGGGGACTTCCAATTCAATTAGTACGACTACCTCTAACCCATATACTAAGGAATAGGGAGAACAACCTGTTGGAGTTTTGTATATGGTTCTGTAAGCCCATAATGCTTCATACATTCTTTCTTCCCAGTCTTTCTTAGTTGAATTGGCTGTCTTTGCTAGAAGGTTGCATAGAGTCTTGTTAAAGGCTTCTGCTAACCCATTGGCTTGTAGATTGTAGACTGTAGAGGTCCTCTAATCAATTTTGAATTTCGCAGCTAGCTTGTATATGATTTGATTTCGGAAGCACATTCCATTATCTGAAATGATCCGACTAGGTGCACCATATCAGAACAACACATTTTGGTGGAGGAACCTTTCAACGGCTGCCCTGGTGACTTCTCTTAATGCTACTGCTTCGGTCCATCTGGAAAAATAATCCATAGCAGCCATAATGTATTTAGTACCTCTTGAGGAGGGTATGAATGGACCGACAACATCCATCCTCCATTCGGCAAAAGGCCATGATGGTGCTGTAGGGTGCAAGGGCACTGGTGGTTTTCTTGGAATTGGGCCATGTTCCTGTTTGTGATATGATTTGGCATATTGCGCACAATCATCGAACATTGTGGGCCAGTAGTAGCCCAATTATTTGAGTTAATTTTTCATCATGGGGCCAGACTGGTGACCACCACAGACCCCGGCATGTATTTCCCTCAAGGCTTCAGCTATCTCTTTTAGTGACAGGCATCTGAGGAGAACCTTTCTTTTGCCATCATATGTCACTCAAAAGAGAGTGTCTCCTTTATATTCATATGAATCCTTAATACGGATCAGTTTAGCACGCTTGATTCGGGTGCTTGGCAATATTTTATGCTTGAACCAGTCGAGAAGCATTTCCCTCTAATCAGGCTTATCGGCTTCTTCCACTGCACATACTTCTGTTTGCATTTCTGTTTCTTCTCCCAACACAGTTGGCAACAATCTTCTGTTCCTGACCCATATTTCAAGGGACCCTTCTGGCAGTAGAGCCAAAGAACTTGCTAATTTAGCCAGAGCATCAGCTTGAGCATGCACTGCGGTTGATATGATTGATTTCAAAGAAATAGAATCTTTGTATCAACTTAAGGGCCCTTTTGTGATAAGGAATCAACTCGGGCTTTTTGACATCATATATTCCTTGGACTTGGTATATAATCAACATCGAGTCTCCATGGACTTGAATCATTTGAATGCCCAAATCCAAAGCAACTTCCAGGCCAACTATCAAAGCTTCATATAGAGCTTCATTGTTGGTGTATGGCTTAGTTAAGGAGCACGAGGTATGCAGAACCTCACCTTCTGGAGATATCAGTACAATGCCTGCCCCGGCCTTTGTAGTGAATGTACCATCTTGTACAATTGCTGAACGGGAGGCCCCGTCAAAATATAGCTGCCATATCTTTTGTTCAGTATGGTTAGCTTCTAATGTTTCTTCATCTGGCAGGTCGGTGACCAACGGTGAATCTTCTAGCACTGGATGTGCTGCAAAGAAGTCTGCAATGGCTTGACCTTTGATGGCTTTCTAAGGGACATATTTAATATCGAACTCCATGAGGAGGATTGCCCATTTGCCCAAACGACCTTTCAAGGCTAGTCGATTGAGGATATATTTGAGAGGATCAGCCCTAGAGATGAGCTAGATTTCATGTGATAGCATATAGTGCCTGAGTCTTTTAGCTGCAAAGACTAGGGCTAAGCATATCTTTTCAATAGGTGAGTACCGAAGTTCAGCCCCGATCAACCTTCTGCTTAAATAATATAGTGCTTGCTCTTTGCCTTCTTCATTGTCTTGTGCCAGCATTGCCCCCAGAGAAGTCTCCTGAGCAGCGATATATAAGATTAATGACTGGCCTTTGATAGGTGCCCCCAGCACAGGTGGCGATGCAAGGTATTGCTTGATTTTCTTAAGCACATTTTGACATTCATCATCCCATATGTATGGGGCATCTTTCTTCATTAATTTAGAGAAGGGTTCACACCGTCCGGCTAGGTTGGATATGAACCTTCTAATGTATGCAAGCCATCCCTGAAGGGACTGCAACTCTTTGAGATTCTTCGGAGGCGGAAGCTCCTACATAGCTTTGATTTTGACTGGGTCTATTTCAATGCCCCTATATCTGACAATAAAGCCCAGAAATTTGCCACTTGAAACCTCGAAGGCACACTTCATGGGGTTCATTTTCAAGCTGTATTGCCTCAGCCTTTCAAATATGGTGCAGAGATCTTGCATATGATCTTCCTTTTTCTTGGTTTTGACAACTAGGTCATCAATATAACATTCAACTTGTTGATGAAGGAATTCATCAAATATTTTGGTCATTGCTCTTTGGTATGTTGCACCGGTGTTCTTAAGGCCGAAGGGCATTCTTTTGTAGTGGAAGATTCCTTTAGGAGTTCTGAAGGCAGTATGGATCTTATCCTTGTCAGCCATCCATATTTGATTATATCCCGATGATCCATCCATAAAAGACAAAGCTTCATGTCCTGTGGTGACATCGACCATGATTTCTGTAACAGGCACTGGGAAGTCATCCTTTGGGCATGCCTTATTTAGATCTCTGAAGTCTACACAGATTATGATCTGTCTATTCTTCTTTTTGACTGGAACAATATTTGCTAGCCATGTTGTATATTGATTTTCTTGTACGAAGCCAACGTCAATTAACTTGTCGACTTCAGCATTGATTTTGTTTATCAGCTCCGGCCTCATTCTTCTCGGAGCTTGTTTGATTGGATCGATGGCTGGATCACTGGCCAACTCATGTTGAGCTACTTCTGGATTCAACCCAGGCATTTCTTTATAGGACCAGGCAAAACAATCCCGGAATTCCTTCAGAAGCGAAATATATGCTTGTTGTTGTTCTTGACTGAGAAATGCACTTATATATGTTGGTCTTGGGTCTTCTTCAGAGCCCAAATTGATTTCAAGGAGCTCATCAACCGTAGCTTGCCCTCCATCTTCAAGTTCTAGAGGTGCTGGCTGGAGCTCCATTAGATCTTCTTCATTTACTTCTTCTTCAATTTCTGCTTCAATTTCGTTGACTTCTTGGTCAATTTCATTTGATTGATTTGCTGTGAAAATATTTGGGGCAGGATCTGCCTGTTGATTTTCTATAAGCTGAATGAGCTCATCTTCCCTTTGACCTGTGGTAACATGAGGTTCAGGGGTAATATATGGAATTTCTTGTTCTTTTGGTATATTATGAACCATATTGGAACTTGGGATATCATTTTCCTTGACTTCTGCGACTTGGATGTCTTCTTCTTCAAGATGTTTCCAACATTGACATGCCGGAATAGAAGATTGATCCGCTTCTGGCTGGCTTTCTTGAATAGACTGGCCCATGGGCTGCTCTTCATCACAGTCATCATATATTGCTTGCGAAATTTCTGATATTTCTGGCAAAATAGATGTCATATTTACTGAAAATTCAGGAGTTTCTTCTTCCAGCAAGGTATATCCCAAGCCTGGATATTGTGTATGTTTCATCAATGCTTTGGACATGTTAGGAGGGTACCATAGCTGTTGGAACCTGCTTCATTCCTTTTTTGTTTGATATAATGAAATTGATTGGGCCTTAGCTAATTCCTCAGTATGCTTTGTCATGTCTAACAGTCCCATGATGTCAACCCATAATTCTTCTTCTATATCGGGAATATAGCAATCTTTGTCTTCAGTGGCCGACTGCTCATCAGCTCTATAAAAGATTGTTTTATGTCCATCTTCGTGAGGAACCACAAATTTCTTCAAAGGCTCTACGAGCTGACATTCAAACTCTTCAATAGGATGTATTAGTCCGACTGGGACCATGACTTCTATAGAGAGTACATCTTGTTGTTTGGTTGTCTTTGCGGAAGGACTTTTCAGAATTGTAGCTTCTTTGTCTTCAAGACTGAGAGAGCTGATATTTGGTGGAGGAGGAAACCATTCCTTGCTCCGACTGGTATCAGGCTTTTCTATTTCTTTATCTTCTTTTTCCACCAGGGGTGGAGGTATATAGAGATTGGCATCCATAAGATGGCATTCATGAACCTCAAAAGGCTCGAGATCAGCGAAGACTCGCTGTATTTGTCCTTCCCAGGGAAATTTGATGCATTGATGCACTAAGGAAAGCACCACAAAATATTGATGTATCCATGGCTGCCCAAGCAAAGCTTTATATGTGGTATCAGAATTTATGATATGGAAGAGGACTGTGAAGTAAAAGTCACCGACGACCATTTCAAATTCAGCTGCCCCAATGGGTGTTTCTGACTTCTGGTTGAATCCAACTATTTTGAAATCTTGCACTCTTCTTAGGTGCATATGAAATTGAAATTTCTAGAAAGTTCTGACAGGCATAATGCAGACAACAGAGCCTTGATCAATCAGGATTCTATTGACAGATTGTCTATTTATCTTTCCTCTCATGTAGAGTGGCCTGTTGTGGTCGTTTGTTGGTAGTAACATATCATCCTCAGTGAAGGTGATGGAAGCCGTGAATGACTCATAGGATATTTCTTGAATTTCTGCTGCATGAGCTTCATAAATTTCAGGAGTTTTTAAAGTTGCAATGAGAGCCTTTCGCAATTCCTCACTGAGTGACAAAACTTCCCACACAGTAAATTTAGACGGCAACCTTTTTAGTAAGACGATAACTTTCTTTTCTGCTTTTTCATTATCATGAACTTCTAGAGAGGCAACCTGAGGGTCTTGTTCTTCAGATGGCTGCAGCTGGACTTGTTTACTTTTCTTTGCAGACTTTTGAACTGTCATGAATTCATATAAAGAGGGTAACACCCCATTTTCTCGATCAGAATTTTCTGGATACAGCCCGACCGGAGGCAGGATTTGAATATTTCTTTTTGACAAAGGCATGGATTCCATTCCTTTGAATTCTGGTTCTAGGATAACATATGGTGTTTCCCCTTGCAGCTGGATAATTTTTTGAGTGGTAGCCAATGGAGGCTTCCGTCCCCACTTTTTGCCAGAGCGGGTGACATGTTGCTCATTTGGAGTTGATGTAGAGCTTTCCATGACCTCCATTTTTGGAGCAAGGAAGATTTCTTCCTCCTCATCATCTTCACTTTCATTTATTGTTGATATTGTGTTGCAAGACATATCATCTTCAGTTTCTTCTTTCGGCAAGGTATATCCCAAGCCTGAATATTGTGTATGTTGCATCAATGCTTTGGACATGTTAGGAGGGTACCATAGCTATTGGAACCTGCTCCATTCCTTTTTTCTTTGATATAATGACATTGACTGGGCCTTAGCTAATTCCTCAGTATGCTTTGTCCTGTCTGGGGGGCCCATAATGTCAACCCATAATTCTTCTTCTATATCGGGAATATAGCAATCTTTGTCTTCAGTGGCCGACTACTCATCAGCTCTATAAAAGACTGTTTTATGTCCATCTTCGTGAGGAACCACGAATTTCTTCAAAGGCTCTACGAGTTGACATTCAAACTCTTCAATAGGATGTATTAGTCCGACTGGGACCATGACTTCTATAGAGAGTACATCTTGTTGTTTGGTTGTCTTTGCGGAATGACTTTTCAGAATTGTAGCTTCTTTGTCTTCAAGACTGAGAGAGCCGATATTTGGTGGAGGAGGAAACCATTCCTTGCTCCGACTGGTATCAGGCTTTTCTATTTTTTTATCTTCTTTTCTCCAGGGGTGGAGGTATATAGAGATTGGCATCCATAATATGGCATTCATGAACCTCAAAAGGCTCGAGATCAGCGAAGACTCGCAGTATTTGTCCTTCCCAGGGAAATTTGATGTATTGATGCAATAAGGAGGGCACCACAAAATATTGATGTATCCATGGCCGCCCAAGCAAAGCTTTGTATGTGGTATCAGAATTTATGATATGGAAGAGGGCTGTGAAGTAAAAGTCACCGACGACCATTTCAAATTCAGCTGCCCCAATTGGTGTTTTTGACTTCTGGTTGAATCCAACTATTTTGAAATCTTGCACTCTTCTTAGGTGCATATGAAATTGAAATTTTTGGAAAGTTCTAAGAGGCATAATGCTGACAGCAGAGCCTTGATCAATCAAGATTCTATTGACAGATTGTCCATTTATCTTTCCTCTCATGTAGAGTGGCCTGCTGTGGTCATTTGTTGGCAGTAACATATCATCTTCAGTGAAGGTGATGGAAGCCGTGAATGACTCATAGGATATTTCTTGAATTTCTGCTGCATGAGCTTCATAAATTTCAGGAGTTTTTAAAGCTGCAATGAGAGCCTTTCGCAATTCCTCACTGAGTGACAAAACTTCCCACACAGTAAATTTAGACGGCAACTTTTTTAGTAAGCCGATAACTTTCTTTTCTGCTTTTTTATTATCATGAACTTCTAGAGAGGCAACCTGAGGGTCTTGTTCTTCAGATGGCTGCTGCTGGACTTGTTTACTTTTCTTTGCAGACTTTTGAACTGTCATAAATTCATATAAAGAGGGTAACACCCCATTTTCTTGATCAAAATTTTCTGGATACAGCCCGACCGGAGGTGGGATTTGAATATTTCTTTTTGACAAAGGCATGCATTCCATTCCTCTGAATTCTGGTTCTGGGATAACAAATGGTGTTTCCCCTTGCAGCTGGATAATTTTTTGAGTGGTAGCCAATTGAGGCTTCCGTCCCCACTTTTTGCTAGAGCAGGTGACATGTTGCTCATTTGGAGTTGATGTAGAGCTTTTCATCACCTCCATTTTTGGATCAAGGAAGATTTCTAACTCTTCTTCATCTTCACTTTCACTTATTGTTGATATTGTGTTGCAAGACATGACAGTGCAAGTGCCTTCCTGCTCTTCTTTTTCGTTTTCTTGACTATCATCAGTCTTTGGCTTTTTGACTTCATGTTCCCAGAATAGGGCTTCTTCATGTATTTGTTTCATTGTCATATTTTGGAGTTTTTCCCATGGGATATAATGCTTCAGCTTTATTGGCTTTCTTTGAGGCTATTCATATTCATCCAGGCTGTCTATTAGCTGTTGCAACTTTGACAACGGATCTTTACCCTTAGGCAGAATTGGTATTGGTGTTTCTCTTTTTCTTCTTTTGTTGGTAACCCTCCTTACAGTATGAGGATCCACCCATTTCCATATGCTGCTTGCTGGAGCAGGGTAACTTGAACTTTATTGGGATGTCTTCTGCTGAGGGAAAGACACACATTGTTTTTTGCCTGAAGCTGCAGCTTTGACCGGCGCAGATAGAGCCATTTTAGACATACCGGATATCATATTATCCAAATTTGGTGGAGGGACAGATTGGACATATGTCGGCCGTCGTGGAATACCTCCATGAATATATACTTTTGATGATTTTTGCTTGATATGAGATCTCGGCTTCTTTTTGACTGTTTGCCACTGAGATGTTTGAAGTGGTTGAAGTACCAGTTGCTCATAGGTGACTTGTGTACTTCTTTCTGCAGTTTCTGAGCTTAATGACTGGTAAATAGGAACCATATGATGCACATTTACAGATGCCACATTTGCTTTTGTCCAGGCATGAGACTGCGGAGGATCGACAAGATGATCTCCCATCTTCAGGACACCTTTCTGAATTAATTTTTCAACTGCATCTTTGAACACATAGCACTCTTCAATAGGATGTCCCATGATTTGGTGATATGGACAATAATTTGGATCATTAGATCTTTTGGCATCTTCTGGCCTTTTTGACTGTGGTAACACAATCTGATTGTATTTTCGTGCCCATTCAAATAGAACACGAGTTTTGTCTTTTGGGAAGCTGTATGGCTTGTTCATTCTGTCTCTGAGAGAAGATAAGGCTTGGGCTTCTTTCTCTCGATTATTGCTGGTTTCGGCCTAGATGGCTGGACCTTTCTTTTGTTGCTCCGTGATGAACGTAGATAAATCTTCTATCAAACTTTCCTTTGTTGTTGCTTGGTTCACTTCTGGATCGGCTCAGAAAACTTTCAACTTCTGATACCACAGTATTCAATTTGTCAAAAGATTTAATTTCAATGGCTACCTGCCTTTCAAGGACTTCATTTTTCAGATTACTTTTGCATATCACCACTGCATCTTTTTGACATAGTGGTCTTTTGCACTTCATGCTAAGATTTCTCCACCTAGTAATGAATTTGGAAGCATTTTCATTGTTTTCTTGTTTCACAGTATATAGCTCCGCCAGCGTGATTTCTCTCTCCACCAGATAAAATCTGTCTTGAAATTGCTTCTGAAGGTCGGCCCATCTTACAATAAAACCAGGCCGAAGAGAAGAATACCATTCAAATGCGAGTCCAGTTAGCGAAAACCCGAAAAATTTCAGCATATAAGATTCATCGGTGGCTAGGTCTCCCATTGCCCTATTATAATATACTAAGTGTTCTTTTGGGTTTCCTTGGCCATTGAATTTTTCAAATTTGGGCACTTTGGTCATTCCCAGCGGAAGCCTCATCATAGCATGATGCACTGGATATGGTACTTTGTACACATCATATACTATGGATGTACCTTCCACTCTTTCTGCCAACTTCATATCAATAAGCTGTTCTAGCATCAGCCTTTGAGCCACAGCAGGATCTACTGAATTTGGAAAGAAATTAACTCCCTGAACTTGGGAGGCTTGAAATGGCAAATTTGAGATCAAATTGTCTTGCAATACTATTGCAGGAGCAGCTTGACTATTGGATACTTAAATATATGCAGGTGTTTCACTCATAGGCACAGGCCTAGATGACTGCATGGATATATTTAGAAGATTTTGAGACGGAGGAGGTGGAACTGGAGGGTTAGCCACCCGGGGATAAGAGGAAGTTGAAGCACCTCCTTCTTTTCCAGCCCATCCTGCCCCTTGCATTTGGGCATCTTTTTCTTTCAATTGCTTTTTCAACAACTCAATTTCTTGCAATACTAACTGAGTTATGCTTGGTTCTGCTTCTTTTTGCTGATTGATTTGCTGTGGAAGCTGCTGCTCTGCTGGTGCAGAAAGAGCTTCTCCTGATGCTTCAATGACATTTGCAGATAGCTCTGCTTCCTCATCAATGTTTTCCAATATGGTAGGAAAATTTTGGGCAACTATGGCTGCCGCTTGCATTCTTCAGGTAACTAGACCCAGCCTTGAGGCTAAATCTCTGACTTCTTCTGGATCTTCAGCGAGTACCGCATACTTGTTGATAGTATGACATGAATAAATTATCAGGCTTCCTTGGGTGAATTCTGCTGATCTCCTTATGGAAGGAGGTTTCTGCTGCAGCCTTTGGAATACAGATATTTTCGAAGGCTTTTTTGACTTTTCATTTTCATATCTTTCTCTTGACTTCTTTCTTTTTGGCAACTCAGCATGAGGCAGCTGCCTTTGAATTGGTTTCCATATTTGTCGCCTTTGTGACTGGAAGATTGGCTTTGATTTTTCTTGTGCATGTTGATCTTTTTGATGTTTGGGCACCCAAATTTGTTTTGCTGGTTTGGGATTTCTTTCTTGCGTTTCAGACATCTAAATCTTAGCTTTTCCTTTTTCTTTTCTTTTCTTTTTCATTCTTTCCTCGTCCATATCTTCAAAGACCTAAAATGAGTTTTGAACTGGAATATTTAGAACCAGTCGGTCTTTGGAAGTATCAACTTTGCTGCCGTCTATAAAGATCCGCAGGCTCCCAATAAGAGTTGATTTTTTGGTTCTAGACCATTGTGCAGAGGCTGCCTTTGAATTGAACTGGGGATTTTGACCCTTTCGGGTATTTCCCCGATATTGTTTTGAAGATGATGCAGCATCACTATGAATAGTGCAGCAGCTGATTACTTGCGCTTGAGGTTTATCAGATATAATCTCAAGTTGCATGAAGACCACCCCGAGAAAATTCGAAAAACCAATAACGGGAGGGAAGCTCCCGAATGCCACAGGTACCGCCAGGTAGCCATAGCAAGCATGGTTCTCGACCACCAGAGGGCCGAAGAAAACTTTCGATTTCATTGAGTCTACTGTAATACAACAAAGAGATAATCAATAACTTCAAAGAATGGGTGTTATCCTTGTTCTTCAGACGAGAAGATCAAGGGAGGACAAGTCCCACCGGGTGTGCCAAAAGAGATTGTCGTACATTTTTTTTTAGGGAAAAAAAATGCACTTGATCTTGATTTTTGATTTTTTGATTTAGATTTAGATTTATTATTTGTGCGCTCTATCTGACTTAATCAGATGATTGCATAGTTCTTCGACCCGATCCCGCTACCCATAAATGGAATAGCGTTAATTACATCCTCCTAAGAGGAAAACCCTTGATTAATCGTCGGAAGAATAGAATAACACCCTTTAAAATGATATAAGAAAGATATACAAGATTGCATTTGAAAATACGAATGAATTTTAGTTTTTATTTGGGAAGAAAACTCATTTTTTAGTTTAAAGTTGAGTCTGCGCAAGACTTGATTTATTGATTTTTATTGATGGATGATGATGAGAGACATTTTTTAGTATTTTTGGATTGATTTATGGAGATGCATTGAAGATTTATTGAATTTTCTATATTTGGGAGTGAATATGAAGTTAAGTCTGCGCAAGGATGTGCAGACTCATATATTACCAATGAGAATGCTTGTATTTATCTTGATTTTTGATTTGTAAGAGGAGTGAAAACCTTTTTTATGGTGTTTTGATTGAAATAGATGACATTTTTAACAAACATTTCTTTGAGTGAAGAGATTTTAGATTTGATTTGTAAAGTGTTTTTTATGTTTTCTTATTTGATTTGAGTAATGAATACTTCAAGGATTTATATTTTTTATGTTTTGAATTTGTAGGTTTTTAGAGAGTGAGCAAGGTTATGAAGTTAATTGAAGTGAGGCTTCTTTTAGGTATTTTTTTATGTTTTGCAAAAGGGGAAAAATGAGTTTTATTTGATTTTTTATTTATAGAAAGTATTTTATTTTTATCTTGGGGTTTTTTATTCAATTTTAAAGGAATTGGAGTTGAAAAGATTGGATTTTACCAATTAGGGGTTGAGTCTGCGCAGGGTAGCGCAGACTCACCTGTCACAAGCCTATTTTTTCAGTTTTTTAGGTAATTTTTAGGGAAAAGTTAACATTTTTGTTTGGGTTTTGATTAGTGGAAAATATAGGGTTTATTCTTAAGATTTTGATTTGATTTTATGGGAATTTAATAGCCAGTATATATATATCAGTTTTTAGGAATTTAGGCTTGAATCTGCGCTGTAGGGCGCAGACTCATTTATTATTAGAGTGTTTAAACATTTTTTATATTTTTTGCAAAAGGAGTTTTAATCTTTTATTTAAGTTTTTGACTTATATAAAGTATAAATTTTTTATGTAAATTTTTTGGGTTTAATTTGGAGGGAAATTAAGGTCAAAGGACTAAATTTGGGATTTCAAGGTTGAGTCTGCACTAGGTAGCACAGACTCATTTGTCACCAATGTGTTTTTAGTTGTTTTTTTGCATTTTATCAAGAATAACTTGGTGTTTTTATTTGATATTCTGATAGATAAGAATAAACTTGATTTTTAGAGAGTTTTAGATCATCTTTTAGTGGTCGGGAAGTTGATTTTTTATTTTTTGTGAATTTCAGGGTTGAGTTTGCGCCAGGATGCGCAGACTCAAGTCTGAACTTTGGATTTTTTGTTTATGAGTTATTTTATTGGATTTTTCGTGGGATAACTTGACTTTATGTTTCGTTTGATGATTATTTACAGATTTGGAGCTGCGGGCATGATTTTGGGGCCAAGAGATGAGATTTTGGCTTTGGGATTGATGCGCAAACTCAAGTTTAAAGAGGATTTTAGCAAGATTCTTGAAATGATGGAACCTCCTAAGGTTGAGGGGAATTCCAAGTGTTTCAAAGAGCTAGGGAGCTTCAAGGATCGAGGAGACAAGAAAAATAAGTTTGAGTCTGCGCAAGGGGTGCCCAGACTCAGTTGAACTTGTGATTTTTGTTTATTTTGAAGGGATTTAGATTTATTTTTGTAAATAGATGTTTATTTAAATGATATGGAGTGTTTGATATATGATTATGAGTGGTTTGAGCAATTTGATTTATTGTTTGGTTGATTTTTTCATTTGAAATGAGCTTATGAAAGGTGTGCAGACTCAACTTAAGTTTGGGATTTTGTGTTTATTTAAAATAGAAGATTAACTTTTATTATTTGAGTTATTTGAACCATAAACGACGATATCAATCCATGCAAGTTCTCTTTGACAATTTTGAGTTGAGTCTGCGCAAGGGTGCGCAGACTCAGAACAGTGGTGCAGACTCAAGTCTGAAATTTGATTTTTGAATTTCCTACACAGTTCAAGATGGAATTAAATCCACCAAGGGGTTAGTTTCAACCATTAAAGTTAGAATATGAAATCCGGAGTGGAGAAAAACAGATTGTACCCCATTCCCAATTGAATTTCCAAGGTTATAGGTGCGCAGACTCAAAATCTGAGCATAATTTAAGGTTTATACCTCTTTCAACTTGAAGTGATCTAAGAATCACCACAAATTTGGAGAGGATAATACTGAGAAATCTCAGAAGTTGAGTATGGCTACATGAGGCCTTTTCAAAGAGTGGTTCTTGTGTGGATCTCTTCAAATGACATGATTTCTTCATGTTTATCTCATTCTTCTTGGATCACTTTATAAAGTATTGAAAATGCTTAATATAATGATTCCAAGTTGAATTTCAACTTTTCATTAGAAAAATCCAATGAAAAGGTTTAAGATCTTCATGAGGGATCATGGCATGAAGTGACCCAACGGACCAACTCCCTTAAAGGGATATGTAATGGCTAATGGACCATAGGGATGGCTATAAAGGGGGACGTGCCGAGCATCCAACTACTCACCCAAAGGGTGCCCTTAATGCCTTCAAGATGTAAGAAAAACCCACAAGGGGTAATCCAAAGCATCTCTACATTTAGGGAGCAAGGAACTCCACCAATTTCCCTAGAGGATCACATGTAGCCATGAACCATGGAGGTGGCTATAGAGGGGGGCATGCCGAGCATCCAACCACTCACCCAAAGGGTGCCCTTAATGCCTTCAAAATGAAAGGGTTATCCACAGGGAATCACCCATTCCATTTCTATATTTGGGGAGCAAGGAACTCCACCAACTCATTGGGACTTCGGGACACATCATCTAAATGAACCCATAGAAATGGGAACACAAGAATGATGTTTTTTGTGTGAGGGCCCTTGATGGGTTACCCAACATGAGATTGCTGGCACCCTTGGATCGGGACATCGCTGAAAAACATCGGAAAACACTTAAAATCTTAAAACATATGGTAAAACTTCGGTTTGAAACATTAAGGGCTACATAACCCAAAGTCCAATCCATTTAGGACCTGTATTGAGCCTCAAAGGGACAGCCCTAGGTCCAAGGAACATTTGGACAGTTTTGGGGAGGATCAAATAATCACCTCAAGCCCAAAAACCCACTTGAAAGAGGTGCAGACTCAAAACTGCACACAGGCGCTGAGTCTGCGTAGGGAGGCGCAGACTCAACATTGTAGCACCTGCAAACACAGAATCAGGCTGAAACTCGGATTTTCGGTGAAAAATGGGTTTAAATCTGACCCAAATGATAGAAAATAACGTACAAAAGGTACAAATCCCAAAATATTTATTTAAAATATATTTTAGATGTATTTCTTTAGGAAAATATCATGAAACTTGAATATGAACATATGAGAAACTTAAGTATGCTTTTTATCTTTTCCATGGATCTCTCCTTCTTGGCTCCATGTTAGAGGGTTTATACCCAAAGAAGCTCATCCTAAACTAGTGAGGGAACCTCCTTGAGAACCTCTAGGGCTTAAACCCTTGGCCATTAAAGGAAAAAATCCAAACAAAACCCATTCGGTTCCAACATGAAAACAGAAACTTAGATCTTAATAAATATGAAACTTAGGGGATTTATCTTGATGTTTGGCTTTGGGGGAACATCATCCATGGAGGGGATGTGCTCCTAAGGGTCATGGAAGGCCAAGCCACCTTGAAAAACCCCAAAACCAATGACAAATAAATGAAAATTAAGTTTTCAGGAAATCTGGACAACAAAGCACATCTTCAGTCATATCTCCATATTTAGGGGGTTCCAAGGCTTGAGGAGACCATTTTTATAAACTAGAAAGGCCCATCTACCATCCTCATATGAAAAACACATGCCTTATGAAAGGAAAAATGCCATAAAAGCAAGATTACCAGCCGATTCACAAAACAGACTCAGAAAATCTAAACTTTGCATTTCATTGCTTTCAATTACCATGGATGAACATCAAGGGAGAGATAGAAGTTTCTATGAACATCAAAAGAAAGAAAAACATTATAAGAAAGCAATGAGACATAAATAAACCCCTACTTCACTCCCACTCTACCTTTGAGAGGGGATGAGAAAGGAGAATAGCTCTTGAAGTCTACAATCTTGCTCTCTTCTTCTCTAGCACTCTTCCTTTCTTTCTCTCTTCTTTTAAAACTCTTTTTTCTCTCTTGGGATGCAGGAAATGGAGGGGAAGGAGGAGGGAGACGTGCTCCTCCCAGCTCTCTCACTTTTCTTCTTCTCTTTTCTATTTTTTGGGATTTTTGTCTCCTACTTTTTCTTGTAGAAGATGGGGGTTCTTTTATAGATAAAGTTGGGTTACTTTTGGGGGGTAGATTAGGCATCCATTAGCCTTGGATTAGGGATAAGAAACCCCTCTTGAGAGCCCTCCAATGAGGCCACAACACTTGGATAATCATGATTGGCTTCTCCTTTTGCTTTTCACCTACCCTCTTCTAGAAAAATCTTGAGGGGGGGACCACTTGTTTTTCTTCTTATCCTCCTTTGGGCATATTTGACCATGGGCCAAAGGGATAAGAATAGGCCATGGGGGGGACCATTTGGGTCCTTTTGAAGGCTGCCACGAAATTAGGCTTTGGCCTTCACTTTTTAGGCCCAAATTGGCCCTATTGGGCTTCTTTTGCTTAAGATAATGGGCCTAGGCCTGCCCCCTTGAATTTCTTCATCATTTGAGCTGAAAATAACCCCTTTTTGACTTCTTTGGGCTTGCAAGAATGGGCATGACAGCTGTCTCTTAACTTTTCTTCATTTGAGCTTTCTTTAAAAAATTGTTTGGACCTCCTTTACTTGAGATAATGGGCCCGGTTTCACCATTGGATTTCTTCATCATTTGGGCCCTAGAGTGGCCCCTTTTGATTCATTTGGCTTGCAAAATTGGACTTAGCTGCTGCCCCTTAATTCTTCTTCATTTGGGCTTTCTTGGACAATCTTTGCACAATTATTTGGACTTCCTTTGCTTGAGATAATGGGCCCGATTGTACCATTGGATTTCTTCACCATTTGGGCCCTAGAGTGGCCCTTTTTTGATTCATTTGGCTTGCAAAATTGGGCTTAACTGTTGCCCCTTAAATCTTCTTCATTTGGGCCTTCTTGGACAATCTTTGCACAATTGTTTGGGCCTCTTTTGCTTGAATTAATAGGCTCGGTTCTTCCTTTCAATTATCTTTGATTTGGGCCTTCTTTGTTGATCCTTAAGTTCTTCTTCTTGTTCAATTTTTTGGTGACAACAATGGGACACTAAACACACATTTCTTTGGATTCATCTTCAATTGGTACTCCCTTGATCTTTCCAATACTCTAGCCAAGACTTTAGCATGGTCAACCTTTGTCTTAGACTTAACTAGAAGGTTATCCACATACACCTCCAAATGTATATACATCATATCATGAAATATAGCCATCATTGCCCTTTGATAGGTGGCTCCAGCATTCTTCATTCCAAGCGGCATGATTACATAACAATATGTTCCCCATGGTATAGTGAATGAAGTCTTCTCCTGATTATCTTCTGCCAATCTAATCAGATTGTACCTTCAAAAGTCATCCTCAAATGATAGAGTCTCAAATCCAGCCGTATTATCGATCAACACATCTATGTGAGGCAGTGGAAAATCATCTTTAGGATATGCCCAATTCAGATCTCGGAAATCAATACAGATCCTGACTTTTCCATCTTTCTTCATAACTGGGACTATATTGGCCACCCATTGCGGATAGAGGACAACTCTAATAAATTTGGCTTTATGCAACTTATCGACCTCTTCCTTCATTTTCAAAACCATCTATGGGTGGAATCGCCTTAATTTCTGTTTAACCGGATTAGCTCCAGATTTTAAAGTTAATCAGCGCTCCACTAAAGAAGAATATAATCTCGGGATATCTTCATAGCTCCAGGCAAAAGTGTCCTTATAATCTCTAAGAACTCGAACCAAAGCCTCTTCGTCTAATTTAGAAAGATTCTGACTAATGAGGACTACCTTAGGATCCTCTTCAGTTCCTAGATTAATTTCCTTGGTTGGTTCTTCTACGGCAGCTGAGGGTTCATCAAATCTCTTCACTCCACTTGTATACACCTCAGTTGCATCCACATCTTCTTCTTCTTCCATAACGTTGTCTTTTTCGTGTAATAGTTCATACACCCCATATCCATCGTCAACCAGCTCTCTTGCCTCACATCCTTCTAATAACTGGATGGGATCCTCTAACAATTGAGGGATTTGATAAAACATAAAGCACATAGAAGCTAACTCCTTGAGGTATCTATTGGGAATCCGTCTACCCTTAAACTTTATAGACATTATAAATTGTCTAACTTCACTAGACTTCCTATAACTAGACTCCCTATCCTGACTTAAAGAGGACAAAGAAGGATAAAAATTGGAAGGTACATGATGAGATATAGGAGAATCCTCATGAGAGGAGGAGCAGAGTATATCTAAAAGGAATCTTGCCCGAATGACCTGTGCAATGGGGTACATTCGGACAAGTAATAAGATATTTCCTCAATGAGGATTTGAGAGGAGGTTTAGAAATTGACATTTTTTTTTTTTGGATTTTCATTATTCAACATAAAGCAAGAATGAATTTGGAAAAGAGGAGGAGTAAAAGATGGGGAAAATGGCACCATGGTCAAAGGATTAGGGGGATCATACAACAGGATCTCCCAGATTAAGTCATGGACCCTCTTGAGGTCGAGAGGAGTCCGAAGAAGGAAGTCCCGAGGGGACAGAGTAATGATGATGGGCGGTGCCTGGGGTGGGTCTTCAGTAACGACCCTCAACCATGTCGGGGTCAGTAGTAGAGTGCGGAACAGGGTATGTAGAGTAAAAACATGTGATGGATAAGTGGCTCTGCAAAGGTGATCAGTGGTCAGCCCAGCTTCATAGGAGTCATCTGGTTCTCCTTTATCTGTTTCATCGCCCAGTAGGATCCTCTTGTCAAAGATGGTCCCAGGCTTCTCAATCAGTTCATCAATTAGCGATGGCCAGTGTGGTTCAACAAGATGTAACAATAGCCTGTTCAAAGCTATATACAAGTCCCAAGAATCAAACCACCTGTACCACTCGCACTCTGGGTCTTGAAACTTTATCCTTTTCATAGGCTGCAGAGCCTCCAAGGATTGGTATTGTAGGTGCTCAAATCGTAGTGTGTGAGGTTCATGAGTTTCATGTTGTTCATATGAATAGTAAAATTATTCAAACTAAAGAAATCGTGAACGCCAGAAACTGTAAAGTTTCAAAAGAATGATTGATCGCTTACTTTTTCAAATTCGGGAGATTGAGTCCTTGATTCCCTCTCTTCAGCCGTCCAAAAAAAGAGAGCCATTTTATTGGTGTTCTTGCTTTTTGATTTCTTGATGGTTATTCCTTTGAATATGCTTCTTTCTTATTCTTTGTTCCTTGTAAGAAAGATTAAACCAGATAAAAATTCTAATTAAAACTAGAGTATAATAGTATTTATTCTAACAAGAAATTTAAACATGCAACTAAACTAATCTACTCACTTGATTGGTGTTCTTTAAACCCCTAATATGCATGTGGGTATGGAAAATAATGATGTGTGTGTGTGTGAACATGAAGTGATGATGATGAACTATGGAAAACAATGAATAAACTGTATGAAATTAATAAAAAGCTAGAAAGAAATTAGATAAAGAGGATGGTTGGTTGTCTCCCCCATAGTCTTTGTCTTTAAGAGCTTCAAAGGATGAGGAAGAAGAAGCCTTAGATGAAGCCTCTCTTGCTGTCCACATTTTTCTTCTTTAGAGCCTTTAAACAACTTGCCTTGAATTTCAAAATCACCAATAGCCAACCTTTTTCAAAGGTCCAAAGGGGTGTTGTATTTATAAAAATAGATTTAAGGGTGTTTAGGGCTTCAAAATGACTCTCTCCCGCAGTCATACTTACCTTAGACGAGCAAGGAGGAGTTAACAACCTTCCCAACTTTGAAAACTAGATTATCTCGGCCAAATAATGTTTATCAGGAAACTCCCAAATCGCGTCACCCAGATAGGACGCCATTTGGTTAATTAAAGCGGCCATTATAGAAAGGAAATTCGAAAAGGAAACCGAAATACATTAGGAAACCGAAATCACGTCTTCCGTGGACGACGTGCTTTAAATAATTAGAAATTAATTCGAATTAGAAATTGTAAATCTAGACAAATTAGGACCTAAATGACGTCTTCCTAAGACGACGCTATTCAGTTAAATTTATCTGAATTTAGGAATTTAATTTCGAACTGATTTCAGCTAGGACTCTAAATAGCATCGTGAATGGGCGACGCTAATTAACAAATTACGAGAAAAATCAATAAAAAATAATTAATGATTAAACATCAGACCATTTTGGGGTATTATAATTGTGACATGAAATTTACTCAATATGAGGTTAAAATTAGCGTACTACAGCTGCCCCACCTTGGCATTGTCTTGGCAAAGGAGTAAAATGGAATCGAATGTACTGAAAAGGTGATGCCATAGTATGATGTGGCACGCTCTCAACATCATATGATGGGAATCTTTCTTAAAATGATCAGTGAAGAGACTCAAAGAGATCAATGAAATCAATCCTATCTAGTTGAGGTAGACAAAGGAAATAAAATAAGAACGATCAATTCTCACGATTACGAAGTACCCTAGGTTATAAACCCTGCAGGTTTCATTATGGAGAGTGGTTACCAATCAATGTAGACGTGCTACAACTATTATAAATCTTAAAGGAAACAAGAAAATTTGGGATAAAGAATCCAAACAAAGATAGAATTCCAAAGATATCTTTGAGAAAACCTCAAAGATAATTGAAAGATCGATTCGGAATGGAATATCTCATATCACATTGGGATTTATTTGAACAATAGTCTGACATTTAATCAATAACTAATTTTTATCACAATTATTTCAAAGTCCTACATGATGCATGCTTGGCTAAAAGAAAAATTTTAATGAAATAAAATATAAATTAATCAAGGATAATATTGTTAAACTGCCATTGATGAGTCAAGACACCAGTTTTGTAATTCAGTGTTAAGCCGAAGCTCGTTTATCCACGCACTGTTTCACAAAAATAGAACCATCGTCCCTATCAATTAACAATCTAACGGCCTATCCGTGCGATTAAGAATCCTCTGGAATTATCACTGTTTTTGTTGAAGGGAAACTCAAATTCAAGTTTCATTAAAACCACAAGGTCCTTAATACATCTAATAAGTATTTATCATATAATAATGCTAGTGTAAATCAATTACATAGAGGAATACAAGGATAAAGATGACCGTCTTTTTAGTCACGGTTGGGACTCAATGAAACTCCCACAGTGGAACCTTTATTGAATTTTTGACTTTCTTTTCTTTTCTTGAATTTCCTGCACTCAAATTTTGTCAGTATCTTCAAGCAAATAGATAAACAGCATTAAATATCAACAATCATGGATTTTCGGAGGAATAACAGAAATTCATAAAGTTGACCAAATGGCGCTGCTGTTCATAGACGTCATTTGAATGACGTCGCCCCATCTAGACGCCATTTAACTTACAGAAACTATTATCTATTCTGACTCCATTCCGAACTCTACTTTCCCTCATGCACATCCCTCTTTCAATTCCAAAAGGGCTTCCCAACTTCGCAAATTCTTCTATAAAGCTTCCCCTTCTTTATATCAAAGCATTACAACAAGCAATCAAGAGGGAAAGCTAAAGAATTCTCTCCAAAACTCAAGAGAAAGAGGGGAAGAACAAGGAGAAATCAAGGAGGAAGATCAATTATTTTATTCGAGGAGGATGGCGAATTCTTCAGGGGATTCTTCAAACAAAAGGATGAGAAAGACAATTGAAAAGCTCTCTGAAGTGAAAGATCATCTAAGCAGGCGAGATCCTAACTTACAAGTAAGCTAATCAATTCCCCTTCTATGTTCTTCAATTCTCTTTATAGGTTTTTCATATTCCAAATTGCTTAAGTATAATAAGATTATTCCAATCTTCTCTAGGGATATCCTTTCTTCCCGGGTCCGAGAAGATTTTCTTCTCTTCTATGGATCCAAAAGTTAGCCAACAAGATTAATCTCTTCATGCAATCTTATATTTCCAAGTGGCATATCCAAGGGTTAGTTATTCATGCCAAACATTACAGAAGCACAAGCATGGATTGGGCTGCAATGGGTGCTTTAATCGAATTGTGGCATCCACAAACTCATACCTTTCTTTTTGCCACGTTCGAAGCCACTATCCTCTTAAAAGAAGCCGAACTCTTATTAGGTCTCCCTAAATTCAAAGTCAACAATGATGAGCCTGATTTGATGTTGATGAGGGAAAGAATCACAGGTCAACAATTGTTGGAAAAGATTATGAAAAATCTAAAGGAGATTCAAGGTTGTCTTACTAAGAAGGGGATCAATCTTGACAAATTAGCTGAATGGACTCTGAAGAATAAAGAAAATCTCAAGGATAAAGATAAAGAGAACGTGATGAAGGCATTCACTGTATGTTTAGCTGGAGCTCTACTATTCCCTGCCCAAGACAATATTTTAGAAGATGATCAAATTAACGCAATCAGTGGGATTTTTGAAGGAAAGCAGATCAGCACAGTAATTCTAGCCTATCTCTACAGTGGGCTCTCTGCAGCTTCTACAAGTCAACCTCCTTACGGTAGCATGCTTCTCTTAGCTCTGTGGGTGGAATTCCACTTTAAATTTAACTATAATGAGAAAAAAGTTCCAAAGATATCCCAGACATATCAGCGCACTCCTATCTTCCACATCTCCAACATAGTGAAGTTTGATGATAACATGACCAATCGGGTGCCCAATTTCAAGACTTGAGTTGACTGACGTGCTTATTTCAAGACTATGCCTAGAACTATATTCAAATCCACGCCACTTGTTCTTATGGAAAAGGCGGTTCGAGTGTGCCGTGGTGCTGGCATAGAACTCCGACCGATCGAGGCGACCGAGTTCGTTCTTTATAATCCACATCGCTGTCATCCTCAACTTGGTATGCCACGCTATGAATTTCTAGAAATATCTACTCTTTCTATAATTAAGAAGCGGGCATTGGGAACTGATGAAGACTTCGAAGCAACAAAACTTATAGCTACTCTTTGGAACATCGACTTCACCCGTTGTGTAAAAACTCCTTATGAAGCCAATCAAGAGTTATGGAAATCATATGTAACGGAGCTTAAGAAGATTCGCCCTTAAAAATTCTTCAATCTTTCTATTCAAGAATTTGATGTATTTCCAATGAAAATTCATTTTTTTATTGCAATAAAATCATTCATTATTGTTATTCAATTTTCCTGTAATTTTCCTTGAGTGAAACTATGATTTTTCCTCAAAATATCAAGGTTCGGGCTTATTTAATTCAAATTGCGTCGACTCAGAGACGCTTTTCCATTAAATTCAATTTTAAGAATTCAATCCTTTAAAAGCCGAAATCACATCTTGCCTGGGAGACGCCTTTCTTTTTCTCTCTCCTATTTTCCAGAGATTTTATGGCGGTAACTACCTGAATAGCATCTAGCTTACGAGACGCGAATAATGATCCTTCCAGATTTTCCATGGTACCGCCTTGAACAAAAGAGGTGGTAAAATCCAAAAGGCGTCGCCCATTAGGGACACGTTTAAGCAATTTCAAAAAAAATTTGTTGTCGCCTCAGTTTGTACACCACCAAATGGCGTCGTTATCCCAAGACGCGATTTAACAAATTCAAATAGGGTCGTGCGAGCCCGAGCCCCTTCCTTACTCATTCTCCCCTCTCACTTCTCTCACCTCCCTCCTCCTTCCTTCTCCGGCAAACTTCGGCGATCCCCGGCCATCTCCTCCACTTCCGGCCATCTCCTCCGTCGTTGGCGGCCTCTTCCTCTCTCCTCTATTCTCTCTTTCTCACTCTATCTGTCACTCTCTCACGAGTTCCCTCTTCTACTCGGTTCTCTCTCTTTCTTATTTCCCTTCGCGATGGAGCAAGGAGGACCCAACCAATTGGGTGGGAAGCGCCAACGGGTTGCCGCCATCGAGGTGGTGGAATTGCCCGAAGGTGAGGAAACTCCCGGAGCAGCGCCGACCGAAGTGGAGGTGCTCGCGGAAGTGGCGGCCTTTATGGAGGCCGAGGAAGTCCCAATCGTTGCTCAAGAGGGTGCAGCGGAGGCGGCACCGGCTGAGGAAGCCGGCCCACGCTTGGTAAGTTTTAAGAACACTCCTATTTATAGTTAAAATTCCAATTGGGGGAGGAAGGGCTCGGCCACAGGTTCGGGGAACCTGTGATGAAAGGCATCTGGGGACAGGGATGCCATTTTGAAACACGTCCTTGGGACCAGACGCCATTCAAAAATGTTAAGAATTCTTTCTGAAATTGATTGTTAATGCCCCTGATGAGTTATTTGACAATTGCAGGGGACACTGAGGACCAGGATATCATGGGACCTGGTGGTAGTGGATTACAGGGGTCTCCCATATTTCCAAAAGGCGCGGCTGTCAGAGATGGGCTTTAGGGAGATTTTAGGGATAGAGCCGTTTTGGATAGATTTAGTGCTACTCCAGGTATTGAGAGGGAGGTGGCATGCCGAGAGCTAGGCATTCCTAATTCCCTGGGGACACATGATCCCCAGTCTCGAGGATGTGTGCAAGATCACCGGCCTTCAGGTAGAAGGTCGGGCAGTGAGCGGGATCACATATCCCGATCATCGCGGACTAGTTCAAGAGTTGCTAGGATTATATGTGACGGGGATAGAGGGTCGAGAATCAAGGACTCTCCTCAGGATGATGGTAGAGAGATCCCTAGGCTTAGAGGAACCTAGGCAGCAAACCGATGAGTCCCGGGCTGAGCTAAGAGCAAGACTAGCCAAGGCGGCTAGAGAGGTATATTGTCAGGATCCCTCCGATAGGGCTAGAGCAGATAGGGACCTTAGGAGGTTCTTAGTCTTTTTCTTCGGCAGACTTCTCTTCGGGACTAAGGGCAACTACATCCACTGTCGTTTCTCGAGTCTTCTATCTCACCTTGATAGATTATGAGAGTATGCCTGCAGTGCGGCCCTTCTGGATCACCTCTTCACCGACCTCTCCGTGGTTACGCCGGACCGGGAGACCACCATCAGCGGCTTCGCACCGTTTCTTCAGGTATTTAATTTGTTTTTAAGTTAATTTCATTATTATTATTATTCAATGCAATGCATATGATGATTCTAACCTGTATGTTCTTTTATGCAGGTTTGGAGCTATTATTATTTCCCTCTGGGCCGAGCGAGGCCATCCTCATAGCCAGCGGCAGTTCCGCTTGCCCGACGTTGGCGTCCGATAGTAGACACAGCGCCATAGCATCACCAGCTGATGGCCCTCCGACGTCAATTTCTTGATTACCCAGAGTTGTTGGTATGTTTTGAAATTTCTTTCTTGTCATTATTAATTGTTCATGGTTTATTAGAATGTTTAAACATTTAATTAAACACTTTTATTAGAATGTCTTGTATGGTGTTTAAATATTTTATTAGCATGTTCAATTAACTTAATTAGATGTTTTATTAGTACATCTGTTAAATGTTAAATGATTGATTTGAATTTGTTGGGTTCTCGTGTTTCTCTGGATCGCTCTCGTAGTAGAAATTAAAATAAAAGCACCGATCCATTTTACCGTTTCGATAATACTAAAATGATTATCAGATAATCGGCTTCTTACCGCGTGTGGATTCGAATCCGCAACCGATCAATTCCGTCGGTGTGACACCGCAAGCTGCGCAAGTGCCCGGCCTCTAGCGGAGTCCACGCGATGCCCCTCGAGACGGATATCCTTACGTTCCCCGTTCTTCGCAGCCTACGAAGCCTCCACCGTTCACCGCAATGATCACCGCAACACGCGGACGATTTCCCGTCAAACGGGAGTCGGAGAAGCGGCGGAGTAGACCCAAGGATCTATGCTCCTCTAGGACGCCAGAGATAAAGAGGAAGAGAGGAGGGGGCGGCTTGAGTTAGCAGCAACCTGGCCTGCTCAGCCCGTTCGCTACATTTTATATTAACCGCGCGGTTTTTTATAAAAACTCCCGATTTATATAAAACCCACTTATTTATCCATCGCCTTGAGAATCATTTGCGTGTGACCCTCTAAGCCCAATAACTAGTCCGGTTAATGGCCCAATAAGCCCAGTGACTCCTCACTGGCCTAATTTAATCAATTAAAAACACATATTAATTAATTAATCAATCAAATCAATGTCGCACATCAAATTCGATCGGGCCTCCGATCACGTTGGGAGCCAAGCAATACCGCGTGAACTTGGAAGGTACCGGGGTTAAGTAACCCACTCTTGGAACCTTTCCGTCGACATTTGCCTCGTGGATATAATCCTTCATTCATACAATGCTCTCGAGTCAACTCAAGATATGGTGAACCGTCAAACTCTAACCAGTCGACTCATTTGGATCGAATGTTGCCGAACAATATCAGAAAACTCTTTTTCTGTTATTATCATCCACCCTGGCCAGGAACTTCCGCGCATCCTTCTTAGAGCATTCTCTCTCTAAGTACCAAGAGCGAATAATTCCTTATTGACACTCAATTTCCTTTGTCGGTATTCCACAGTATCCGATCCTTGGCTGTTTACAATCTGTGGTTAGAGATTCATAAACCAAGGTCAAAGCACAGAAGTCCACCGATAAGGTGTCCTTGTTGTCTCAGACCGAGGACCATCCACACAACTACGATAATAGAATCAAGTTGGTTGATAGTGAGGTACAATACCATCCAGCGATTCAGTCGGATCAGTTCAGTAAACTCATTCTCTAATGAGCACCTACAGATGCGCCTTAGTATCTCCACACAAGTGACTATGAGATCAGTCACCCTCATCATATGAGTAGAAGTAATCAGTACTAGTCTAACCGGATATCCGATGTCCTTCTCGGATATCCTCCGACTAGGAACTATTAAGAATGTGTGTTTAAGTGATCAGTCTCACTAGTATGATCTCATCATAATTTGGTCATTATCGCACATATTCACAGACTTCATTATGAGATGATAATAATAAGAATTTACACATAATGAATAATGCCATTCTATTAATAAATGAATGAGATTACAAAGTCATATTAGCTTGTAGGCCACCTAAGACTAACAATCTCCCACTTGGACTAAAGCCAATCACCTTTATGTACTAAATCTATAGACTCTAGGTGATACTCAAACACATTTTGAGCCAATGGCTTTATTAGTAGATCCGCTACATTGTCGACAGATGGAACTCTTTCCACCACCACATCTCCTGTGGAAATGCTTTCTCTGATAAGATGAAAGCGGCTCAGAATATACTTCGATTTCTGATGAGACCGCGGCTCTTTCGCTTGTGCAATAGCTCCATTGTTATCGCATAACAGGTTCAAAGATACTGGGAACTACACCAAGGTCAGTGATGAATTTCTTCAACCATCCTATTTCCTTGGAGGCTTCAGCTACAGCGATGTACTCTATTTCAATCGTCGAATCTGCAGTGGTTGCTTGCTTGGAACTCTTCCAGCACACTGCTCCTCCGTTCAAAGTAAACACAAATCCAGATGTAGACTTGCTATCATCTGGGTATGACTGGAAACTCGAGTCAGTAAAGCCTCATAGTTTCAAGTCATTTCCTCCATCGACAAGAAACATATTCTTAGTTCTTCTTAAGTACTTAAGGATACATTTCACTACCTTCCAGTACTCTTCGCCTGAATCAGTCTAAAGTCTGCTCGTAACACTTAGAGCATATGCAACATCAGGCCGTGTACATAGCATAGCATACATAATAGATCCTATGGCAGAGGCATAGGGTACTCTATCCATGAATGCCCTCTCATCAAGAGTCTTAGGAGACTGCTCCTTTGAGAGATTAATTCCATGTCGCATCAGTATGAGACCTCTCTTGGAATTTTCCATGCTAAACCTTTTGACTATGGTATCTATGTACAAGGATTGGATCATTCAAAGCATCCTCTTTGATCTATCTCTATAGATCCGTATTCCCAATACGTAGGATGCTTCTCTTAAATCCTTTATGGAGAAGTTTTTCGACAGCCAGATCTTTACCGATGACATCATAGCTACATCATTCCCAATGAATAGTATGTCGTCGACGTAAAGAACTAAGAAAGTGACTGCACTCCCATTGGTCTTCTTGTACATACAAGGCTCATCTCCGTTCTTAATGAAGTCATAAGACTTGCAGCCTCGTCAAATCTTATGTTCCAACTCCACAAAACTTGCTTCAGTCCATAAATGGACCTTTAAAGCTTGCACACTTTTTTTGGAGATTCTTTGGATGTGAAACCTTCTGATTGTATCATATACACCTCTTCCTCAAGGTTACCATTGAGGAAGGCAGTCTTCACATCCATCTGCCAGATTTCGTAATCAAAATATGCAGCTATGGGGAGTAAAACTCTGATCGACTTTATCATGGCAACTGATGAGAAAGTCTCGTCATAGTCAATTCCTTGCCTTTGACGATATCCCTTTGCCACCAACCTTGCCTTATAAGTGTCGATCTGTCCATCAACACCGATTTCTGAGTTCATGGCTTCTCGCCATTTCCCGACTTCTTGGCCTTCTATGCCCTCCTGGTAGGTTTTAGGATCACCATCTTCAATATATTCTACCTTAGACTCTCCTTTAGCGATATGTCCCACATATTGTTCGGGTAGTCTAGGTACTCTACCAGATCTACGAGACTCATTTGTGTGTACATGAACAGATTCAGGAACTAATATCTCATCCGATGATATTGTAGCTATTTGAGGATCTGGAACCTCTTCCAGTACTATTTTACTCCCACTATCTTCCTGGAGAAGGTATTCCCCTTCCAAGAAAACAACTTTCCTGGCGACAAACTCCTTTTGTTCACCAGGATGGTAAAAGTAGTATCCAAAGGTTTTCTTTGGATATCGCACAAACCAGCATTTATCAATTCGTGATTCCAACTTGTCTAGATCATGCCTCTTTACATGAGAAGGACAACCCAAACTTTAACATGTTTGAATTGTGGTTTCCTACCTTTCCATATCTCATATGGAGTAGAGGCCACAGACCTGCTGGGTACTCTGTTCAGTAGCTATGCTGCTGACTCTAGAGCATACCCAGAGGGACTCTGGTAATTCTGAAAAGCTCATCATAGATCGCACTATGTCCAACAAGGTGCAATTCCTCCTTTCTGAAACACCATTCAACTGTGGTGTATATGGAGGGGTCAGTTGAGAAAAGATACCATTATCCTTTAAGAATTGTGTGAAATTAGTACTCAAGTACTCTCCTCCTCAATCTGATCAAAGAGCTTTAATACTCCTTCCTGACTGCTTTTCTACCTCATTCTTGAACTCCTTGAACTTCTCAAATGCTTCTAACTTGTACTTCATTAAGTACACATAGCTGAATCTTGAGAAGTCATCGGTGAACGTGATGAAGTATGAAAAGCCACCTTTGGCTTGGGTGGACATTGGACCACATACATCTGAATGTATTAGTTTCAAAATGTCTTTGGCACGTTTTCCATGTCCAGTAAATGGAGATTTTGCCATCTTTCTCATAAGGCAGGACTCACATGTCACAAACGATCCATAATCGAATGCATACAGATATCCATGTTTGTGCAACTTTTGCAACTTGCTTTCACCAATATACCCAAGTCTACAATGCCACATGTAGGCTTGGTTCACACAATTCTTACTTTTCTTAAGAGCATTATCAATGTGAAGATTGTAGTAAGTAACATCTAAAAGATAGAGACCATTGACTAAAGGTGCCGAAGCAATTGATTTATTACCATAGTAAATTGAACAACTTTTGTTCTCTATAATCAACCTATATCCTATCTTGTCTAAACAAGATATTGATATGATGTTCTTTATTTTGCTAGGAACATAATAACAATCTTCCAATGATAAGACATCTCCCGATAGAAGTCTAAGGTTTGTTGTCCCTACAGTAACTGCCGCAACTTTTACGCCATTTCCTAGCCTCAATTCCACCTCGCCTTTTCTCAGCTTGCGCTTACTTGTCAGCATCGGCACATCATGGCAGATATGAGAAGCACATCCGGTATCTAATACCTAAGATGTGGGATCTCAAACTGACAAGTTGATATCTATCATATAGATATCTGAAGCTTCTGATAGCTTCACCTTTCCATGAGCTTTATCGGTGAGGAACTCCTTGCAGTTCCTCTTCCAATGACCCTGCTACTTACAGTAGGAGTAGTCACCCTTTACTACTCAATTACCTTTGTCCTTCGATCTTTTATCATTAACTATCATCTCTGCCTCAAGGGCATCCAATGTCGGTTCAGCAGGAGGATCAACTCTAAGGACATAGTCAATGTGCTTAGATCTAAAGACATTCTTCAGGTTTATGAGCCAATCCGAGTAGTTCAGGCTAGTTAAAGTTTGGCATCAGGTATGCCACGAAGTGGGTTATTCGACGACTTAATTCCCTACAGGAGATTAATAAAATATATTTACCAGATGTTTAATTATTAAATTTAAAACAAGATATGGTCTTTTATTCAAGTTTTAACTCCCACTAATTTTCGACGGACTGTATAACCCTCAGCAATACAGAACGGGAGATGCCGACAGTCTCCTAGTGGGAATCGGAATCTCAATGACTTGCAGTACAACCTTGTAGATAGCACAAGAAAGCTGTAAAACAACCAAAGAGCACCCATCTCATGGGACTTGTAACTCCTTACAATATCCGATCATATCTTTGGTCCCCATAAATTTAATAGCCTTGTGGATAGCACAACAAGCCACTAATTCTGGTCTAAGCTAACTATCATTACGCGACGAGCATAGATTTCAAGCAGTCCTTGTAGATAGCACAACAAAACAATATAGTTCCTCTACCCCGATCATATAGGCATCTAATGCCATAGCCATAGTCTCTCCTCACAATTAAACAGACCTTGTGGTAGAACAATAAACCTACATAAAGTCATTTGAATCCTATGACTATAACGATAGTGGACTACGCGGTTAGTTTTTAACTACTCACGTTACGGGTTAGAATTTAGACGAGGGTATTTTGGATAACTTTTATCTTGGTCTCTCCTAGGTGATAGAATATATCATATATATTTAATAATACTATACCTATTTTGATTCATAATCAAAAGAAAACAATGCATCTTATACATGTCGTTAGTATAGTCATGGATAGCACAGTGGGTTTGACTGGAGCCAACAGTCAAACGCACACACAATCTAACATAAGATTTACATCAGATAATTCTGCAAACACATAGGCAAGAGATCATATTACAATAATTCTAGAATTACATGTAAAATAGAAGAAGGCCTTATGGCAAGTACAAGAGAGAGGTAGGTAGAAGTACATCGGATTATGAGAGAGGGAGAAGTACGCAGACCTCTATTTATTAACATTTAATAGATATACTCATTCAAACATCTATGATCCACACAATCATTCATCACATGAGTAATTAAATAAGTGCATATGCATGACCACGGTATGTTTTAAACATTCCACACATGATAAGTGCACATGGCTAAAATAAAAGAGTCTTTCAAAATAAATAACTTTGACTTTCAAAAAGCTAGGTTCCAATCAAAATTGGCATTTGAATTTTGAAAATTTTATTTTAATATCTTAACATGCAATTAAATCAAATTTAAAAACATAAAATCACACATCACATGTGCAAACACTCCAAATTAATAATTCCATATTATTCTATGCATATTAGAACATTTCTAAAAATAAACAATCTAACGTTTAAATTAGACTATTAAATTACTAATATAACTCTTAGATCAATAAACTAAAATTAATTATTAATTTAACACTTAAATTAATAATCAAATCTAATTAGTTATTAAGTATTAATCTAACTCTTAGACTAAATAATTAATTAATGTTAATAACTAATTTCACTCTTAAACTAATAATTAACATAGATTAATTATTAACTACTAATCCAACTCTTAGATTAGTTACTTAATGTTAATTACTAATTTAACTCTTTGAAATAATAATTAACACTAATTAATTAATAACATCTAATCAAACCATTAGATTTGTTAATTAAAATAAATTATCAATTTAATAGTTAAATTGACAATTAACTCTAACTAACTAATAGCTATTAATTTAACACTTAACTTAGTCTGTCAAAATTAATTATTATTTTAACATTTAAATTAATGACTAACTTTAATCAATCAACAACAATTTGCTAATTAAAATGATTCCATAATCATTAATAGCCTACTTAAATATAATTGAATAAAAATTTTACTTTTGAAAACTATTTTAAATTTTAAAATTTAAATCCAATTAATTTAAATGGGCTTGGGGTTTAAATTGAGGACATAGGGGTTAATAGGGTTTTAGGAAATAGCCCAAAAGGGCTCAGCCCACTGGGCCCTGGTTCGGACCAGGGCCAAACCAGGTCCAGCGGTGGGCTCAGACCAAGCCCGGAGGCTTGGCTCGAGCCCTTCTGGGCTTGGCTCAGATCCGCTGGTCCGGGCTAGGGACCAATAGGCCCGGACCCGTCAGGTGCGGGCTTGGGCGCCCAACGCCCGATGGGCTCTCCCCTTCCACCTGAGACTCCCTGTCGCACAGGGAGTTTAGGGCGGCGGGGAGCCCTCCTCCAGCAGGGTATCCCAGGCACCGACAACCCCCACTACCGGACAGCCACCCCCGGACAGTACGGCCACGGTCTTATCCTCTGAATGGCGTCTGAAGCCCTCCTTCCCTTCCCTCATTTCTCTCATTCTCTTCTCTCTCCTCCCTCTCTCCGATCCATCCGCTCCCCCTTCCCCCTTCTCCTTCCTTTCCTCTCCCTATTCCTTCTCTCCCTCCACTCCATCAACCTCCTAACTTCCACCACTACCACCACCATCTCCTCCGCGGAGCATTTCTCTCCGGACGGCGGCCGACGTCCCAGTGGAGTGATGGCGTCCACGGTGGTACCGGCGGTGGCTTGTGGCGTGGCGGTTCGGCAGCTTGGAGCTCGGAGGACTTCAAGTAACCGGTAGGGTGACGATCCTCATGGTGTTTTGTTTAAAATCAGGATTTTCTCGCTTGAAAGCATGCAATATGTGTGGATGCTTCTAGGGTAGAAAGCATGTTCTAAGGGGTTCTTTATGAAAAATTATTAGGCTTCTCTCCTACCTCCTCCATTTATGATGTTTTGTGTGATTTGGGGGAGAAATCCCACTTTGTAACTCAGGGGGAAGCCGGTGGGGAATTTGTTTGCATGTGCTAAATGGCATATGGGGACAGCGACGACATTTTAAATGGCGGCTACCACCCGAGACGCGATTTAGCCCAGCTTGTTCCAAGGCCAGGTCAGGGGATTCTGTCTCTATATTAAATAGTGTCTGGGGACAGCGACGCCATTTTAAATGGCGGCTGCCAAGGGTAAAGCGATTTAGGCCATCTTCCGAGGCCAGTTTCCGTGTGAACCAGTTTAAGGGTCTTGAATGACGTTGGCCACGGGCGACGCAATTCAAGACAGAACCTCATTAATTCATGCAATTAACATATGTTTACATTGTTAGATAGTTTAGTTAAATGCATGCTTGAAAACGTACTTCAAGGACGATGATTTCTATGTGATCGGATCGCACTATGTTGTGTTTTGTGCAATCATGGACCTAGAGTGACAGTTGTTAGCGCTTAGGCACCCTGTGTCGGTGTGGGAGTGATATGGCACCGATGTGGGAGTGGTGCGGTGACGCCTAGAGAGAGGGTCACCTGGTATACCTCGGGGTATAGCTAGTACCGGTGTGGGTGTGGTACATTCGGAGTGTCACTCGTGCTGGGGGAAGCAGAACCACCTAGAGCTAGATAGGTCGAAGTAGCCAACGCGCTATCCGAGGGGTTGTTGTTTGGTCCCAGCGAGTCGGTGTTTTCTGCGTTCAGCCACGTGGTTTGTGTGTTTAGCCGAGACGCAGGTTGTGGACTCCGTGGTGGGGTGGTTTCAGAGTTGTGCATGTTGCATTTACGAATGCATGTGTTTTATATCGGAATTTGAAAATCTTTGGGAGTTATGTTTACTGCTTTATTTATTTAAATTGCCTATATTTGCGTTGTTCCACTTGTGGGTGCGTAAGTGGGTGGTGGGGATCTAAGGACCCCTACTGAGTCTATTTCGATGAGACTCACCCCTGCGGTTTTCAAGTGAGGGTTCCAGGCAGGCGTAGCGTAGAGTGTTGTCTCGGGTTACGCGCCAGTAGCCATTGTTCCGAGGTATGCCCTGAGGTAGTTGTTATTTTTCCTTTCAAGCCTGTACACTTAATTATTTCTTTTCAGTTAGAATATGTAAATATTTGTTGAGTCGAGTCGAATTATAATAATTTTTAATTACTGTACTTCCTTTACAATTCGATGTGATGTGGAATGTTTAGTTTAGTTTATCATATATTCCCAAGACTTATCGAGATCCTGGCTTGGCTCCAAATTTTAATGATTCAATATCCATTTAGTAATCAGATCCCCGATTATAGGATGACGGGCCGTTACGGGAGGACTTCACCGGAAACCACTTCCATGCCCTGGATTTTGATGGTCCAAGCCCTTTTATCACCCCCCCCAAAAAAAACTAGTCTTTTTGTTTCTATTCAAAACCATGAGGAAGAAGCAGGAGTTGGGGCTCCTTCCGACCACCACTAGCAGCCACTCCGGCACTGGCTATAGGCCTGGTGGTGACCGGCGACATCCCCGAGATGATTTGGGGTGCCGGCCCACCTCCCCAATAATGGGGGATGCCCGAACAATGCCGCAAAGTACGCCCGGAACCAGTTGTTCTTCGTCCGACGAAGAAAGCAAAAAATCGATCTTTAAACATGGAATAATACAAGAAAATTTAATTCAAAGTTCGAAATAAGACGAGAAACAGTGGAACATGGCTCTGATACCACTGTTGGGATCTTAGCGTTTCTCCGGATCGTAAACGCAGCGAAAATTAAAGTAAAATATCTGCGATCCGTTCCCATTTCAAAAATACAAAACTGATAATCGGATTCTCAATTCTTACCATGTGCGGATTCGAATCCACGGCCGATCGGTTCCGTCGGTGTGACACCGTAAGCCATGAAAGGACCCGGCCTCTAGCGGAGTCCACGCGATCCTTCTTGCGGTGGATATCCTCACATTCCTCGTTCTTCGTAGCCCATGAAGCCTCCGCCGTTCACCGCAACGATCGCCGCAACGCACAGACGATTTCCTATCGAACGGGAGTCGGAGAAGTAGCGGAGCAGACCTGGGGATCCGAGTTCATCCGGGGTACCAGACAGAGAGAGGAAGAGAGGAGGGAGTGGCTAGGGTTAGTAGCAGCCTGGCCTACTCAGCCCGTTCGCTACATTTTATACTAACCGCACGGTTTTTCATAAAAACCCCCGGTTAATATAAAACCCACTTATTTATCCATCGCCTTGAGAATCATTTGTGTGTGACCCTCTAGGCCCAGTAACCAGTCCAGTTAATGACCCAATAAGCCTAGTGACTCCTCACTAGCCTGATTAATCAATTAATAATTCATATTAATTAATTAATCAATCGAATCAATGTCGCACATCAAATTCGATCGGGCCTCCGATCACGTTGGGTGCCAAGCAACACCACGTGAACCCAGAAGGTATTGGGGTTAAGCAACCTACTCATGGAACCTTTCCGCCGACAGTTACAATGTGGCTATAGTCCTTCATTCGTACAATCCTCTCGAGTCAACTCAGGGTATGGTGTACTGTCGAACCCTAACCGGTCGACTCACTTGGATTGGATGCTACCATATAATATCGGAAAACTCCTTTCCCGATATTATTGTCCGCCCTGGCCAAGGACTTCCGCGCATCCTTCCTAGAGCATTCTCTCTCTAAGTACCGAGAGCGAATGATTCCTTATTGACACTCAATTTCCTTCGACGGTATTCTGTTGTATCCGATCCTTGGTTGTTTAGAATCCCGTGGTTAGAGATTCATAAATCAAGGTCAAAACACAGAAGTCCACCGACAAGGTGTCTTTGATGTCTCAGGTCCGAGGACTATCCACGCAACTGCAACAATTGAATCAAGCTAGTTGACAGTGAGGTACAATACCATCCAGCAATTCAGTTAGATCAGTTCAGTGAACTCATTCTCTAATGAGCATCTACAGATTCGCCTTAGTGTCTCCACACAAGTGACTATGAGATCATTCACCCTCATCATATGAGCAGGAGTAATCTGTACTAGTCTAACCGGATATTCGATGTCCTTCTCGGATATCCTCCAACTAGGAACTATTAAGAATATGTGTGTTTAGGTGATCAGTCTCACTAGTATGATCTCATCATAATCTGATCACTATCGCACATATTCATGGACTTCATTATGAGACGATAATAATACGAATTTACACATAATGAATAATGCCATTATATTAATAAATGAACGAGATTACAAAGTTACATTGGCTTGTAGGCCACTTAAGACTAACAAAATTTACGTCTTATTAGATGTTTATTGCTTTGAACATGACACAATTTATTAATTCATTTTTACTAGTTATTTTATATGCAATGCTACTAACCTATATGAACACAGGTTATTTGGCATCCGTACCTTGGTATGGACGATGCAGGAGAGCCCTGGGTAGAGCAGGGGCGAGGCCGATTCGGGCGCCAGGTGTGGCTACAGTGCATGAATGAGATAGCCCTCCTACGCCTGAAGTTGGTGATGCGGACATTGGGGCTGCATCTGGAGTGGGTGGAGGAGGAGATCTTGGAGGGGATTGGGAGGACTATGCGGGGTAAGCAGGCCCGCACCGATTGGAGCGCCAAATTTTTGGATCAATAGGATGATTGGCATCAGTATGGGGTACCGGTGGAGTCGTAGGTGGTGAACAGCGATGCTTACCTTCAGCGCTACCGGACCCACTACGCGGCCCACCTCCAGCTACTCCGCCCTCTCGATGTGAGTATGATGCATATGCATGACATGAATGCTTCTTTTATTTTAGTAATTATTCTGTTTATTTTTGTGTATGATATGATGTGCTATGAAAAATGCAGGATGCACGAGATGCCACCATTATCACTCTCCGGGGCCATCTCCAGGACGCCAAGGCCCAGTTAGAAAAAAGTCCAAAAAGAGTTGAATGAACAGGTAAGTGTATTATGCATGAATGTTATGAACAAACAATGAATGTTTTTATTATTAAATTATTTTGACACTAGCATACTGACGGTGATCTCCTTTCTATTACAACGTGCTGCTTACAGTCATGCAGCTACCCCTTCTACTCCTGCTGGCGCATCATCTTCTTCCGCTGTCCATGAGGACGCCATCGGTGACTTGCGGAGTCAATTGGCCCTAGCCATTTGCCGAGCTACCCAAGCTGAGGAGGATGCTACAACTCATGTAAGTCTTCAACTTGCTTCTTGCGTGGTACCCTTTGATTGCTCGATCAGTTGGCTGACGGTGTCCTCTGTTGCAGGTTCAAGAGCTCTATCGTACTCTTGGAGAGAGAGACGCCGAGTTGACACAGGCCCGTGATTCAGCAGCCCGGATTGTGTAGACACGCTAATTTTGACATCATTTTGAGTAAATTTCATATCATATAATAATGCCTCAAAATGGTCTGATATTTAATCATTAGTTAATTTTTATTAATCTTTATGAATTAATTATCTAAATGACATCGGTCAGACAGACATAATTTAAGTTTATTAATGAAATTCATTTTAACTCAGATTCTTAATCAAATATGAAAGATTCTAAAAGATGTCGACCTGTGGAGACGCCATTTAGAGTTTATTCTTATTTTGATTTTTTGTCTGATTTTTAATTAATTTGTTAATAAACTAAAAGACGTCTACCATGCACGACGCCATTTAGGTCTCCTAATATGTTTCTGTCTCTTTTTCCCAATGTTTATCCTTATCTTAATTAAGCTAAAAGACGTCTCCCATGGGCGATGTGTTTTAGATAATTACGGATAAAGATGAATTAATCTGTGTTTATCTATTTCTTAGTTGGATTAACTTCAAACTCCTTCATGTTAATCTTTAAGTAACCGCGGATGAATGAACTTAGGCCTATAAATACCCAACCCCTTAGTCATTAAAAAGTTAGTGATGTTAATGATTAAATGATCAAGTGATTCAAGAAGGAGACGACGTCCAAACGCTGGAGGACTGAAGCGCTGCTACTTCCAGGAGTCTGCATCCTTTCTTCATCCATTCAAGAGCTTTCAAGACCAAGGCTTCCCAGGGGCCATCCAACCTAGTTCTTTTCATTAATCTCTGTTGGTTTCATCACCCTATTAGTTCAAAATTTCATCACATCACTCCATACAACACACACTCACTAGCATAATTTCAAACCTATTTGTTTAAAAGAGTTTAAAAGACCATCAAAACAAGTGAGTTCTTTGTTCAAGTTGCATGATCAGAATCTTCATTAGAATAGATACTACCTCTGCTTGAGTTCTTATTAGTTTCTTTCATCTTGTTTGTTGCAAGGTACAAAGGAGATCAAGAGGAGAAAATTATCAACAACAAGAGAATCAAGCTGGATGATCCTCAAAGTCCGATAAGCATCCAAAGCAAGAACAAAGTCAGAAGGGCTCTCTTTCTTCAGCCGGCTGAACGAGGGGAATCAAGGACCCCAACATCTCCCAATTCCAAAACAGGTAGGCGATCAATCTTTTCTTTTGGAACTTTTTAGTTAAAAGTTTCTGGCGATCACATTCACTTAGTTTTTAATAGGTTTATTTGTCACATAATCAACATAAATTTTCATGATAATCACACACCTGATTTGAGCACTCACAGCTTTTTGGCGATCACGGTGGGACTTGGTCTCGCCATCTTTTAATCTTTGTTCTTGCTTTTCATCAATTGGGCACTCTCTGTGCACCACCTGTGTCTCTCGACACGTCCTCACCGATCGGTGAGTTTTTAGTTTAGTTGTTATTCCCACGTGCACCACGTGCACACCCTTGCGGCAAGATCTTGCCCTCCCTGTTTGATTGATTAAAGAGCAATTTTTGTGATAAGAAGCATGTGTGATCAATTGAATGTCTTGTTGTTCACATGATAAATCATCTTGTTTAAAAATTGAAATAAAAAAAATTCACATGAGCCAATTATTTACCGCTTTTATTCTGTTCGTTTGAGGAGGAATCGATCCAGAAATTCCTCCTAAATTGTTCATTCTACACTCAAAAAGCGTCCAGGAGCAGCAACGTGTTTCATAACGCGTTGTCCTACCTAGACGTCTTTCAGGCTAAATTCTCTGTTGTTTGCTGCCTGAGATTCTGCGAAAAAATAAGGTTCTGTTTGAATAGCGTCGACCAACAGCGACACGATTCAGGCAGTTTCTCATTTTTTTCAGTTCTCAGATTTTTTATCTGCTTTATTACGTAATAAGTATGAGAGGCCATCCCGGCCATAGGTCATACGCATTGGGGCTAACACCCCCCTTTTTTCTTAAGAACACCTTTCTTGACGTCTTCACCTCTCTCTGATTAGGTCGGTCCCTCGATCAAACTAGAGTAGTTGGCGTTAAAGACCTCCGTAAGTCCCCAAAATCAAGGTATTCCTCCTTGTTCATCGAGTTGGTTGTACCAATCGAAGTACTGGTTAGATTTTCATAAACGTTGTGAGAGAAAGCCATAGATTATAACGGTGGAAATTGAATTGAAACTAAGATCCTACCCGTTGAGTGAACTTGTGATTAACTAAATCCAAATAACCCAACAAGGAATCCTAAAATAACGTTAAACATCCACTTGTTTGCTTAATCTCTGTACAACTTGCTTGCAAATCTTTAAAAAAAATCTGACATCATGTTACTTCGATCAGGTAGGGATTTGAGCATGGCTTCGGGAGCTATGGTCAACTATGAGGGAGATGCTAATGCCCCTCTTGAATCCAATTATCACTATGAAAATGGGGGAGATGCTAATGCCCCCCATGATCCTCATTCTTATCCATCTGAACATGAGGGAAACCTTCATGTCCCTCCGCCTTTTGTCCATGATCAAAACCATTATGGTGCTAATCTTCCTCCGCACGTGCATGCGGTTTCTAATCCTGTCTTTGAGGGGGCTATGAACCCGAATGAGCCCTCATCTTCCAATCCATCTGATCTGGTCAACGCCCTGGGAGTTCTGGCCTCCCATTTGGATCCTCAACAACTTGAGGCAATCCAATTCATTTTGAAAGGGAAGACGCCTGTACCGTCTACTGGGCCGAATCCTGTGGTCCCCCCCTGTCATTCCTCAACCTCCTCCTCAGCACACTTCATTCATTCATCAGGCCATGGAAGGCCTTCAGGTTTCAATTTCTCAGCCAACTGGGCCACAATTGTCCTCCTCGAGGCAACCGGTCAGGGCGCCGCTGCCTACTTACCAAAATGCCCTCGGGCATAACGGAAGCTCTGCCGGACCTCAACCCTATTGTCCCCCTTGCCCCACATACTCTAGGCAACAGGCTTATCATGTACCTCCACCTCCCCCTCCTCCAGTCGATCCAACGACTCAGGCTCTGCTCGCAAAGATGGAGCGTATGGATGAGTAATTCAATAATTTTCAGAAAATGATGGAAGTTAAAGCTGCACTTGAAATTAACCTACCAAGTCTGCCCGGGTTCCATTTGCCGCCCTCCGAAATGCCAATATACCGAAAATACAACGGTACTGGTAACCCCTTCACTCATTTGAAGGAATTCATGTATGAGTCATCTTTCTGGCAAAACGACAAGAGGTCGTTGGCATTTTTGTTCAGGAAATCCTTGGAGGGACCTGCCCTCGAATGGTTCTTTTCCTTAGAGGCATCTGAAGTAGAGGACTACGGTATCGTATCACGAAAGTTTATTCAACGATACCAGGATAGAGTTGCCCCCTCTCTTTCCATTACTGACTTGATAGCAGAAAAAATGAAGCCCGACGAGGAATTCGTCAGTTTTGCTGATAGATGGAGGGGCATGGCAGAAAAAGTTAAAGATCATCTGTCTAAGTCAGAGCAAGTAAAAATGTTAATCTCCAATGCCACACCACAGTTTAAGTTAGTCCTCGCCCTGAACAACTTGACCAACATGGCAGACCTTTATGAAAGAGCACGGTATTGCAAAAATGCTTTCAAGGATGCTACATTCTCTAGTGTCTTTAATCCTCACCGACCTAGCAGGCCTCCACCTCGGAAGCCTGCCATGCCAAATTCTCCTAGCACGGGTCCAACCACTGAGGGCACGCTCTCCCATGAGTAGATTAGTACCATGAACAACAATCAGCCCCAATTCGTGAGGAATCAGCAACCACAATACCAACGGCCGCAGCAGCCAAACCAGCAGGGTTACAAACAGCAGCAGCCGAACCCATAGTATCAGTAGCCTCAGTACTAGTGGCCTCAGCAGCCGAACCAGCAACCACAACAGTAGCCACAACAGCAGCCACAACGGCAATTACAGTATCAGCCCCCACAACAGCAGCAATACCAACCACGCGCACCGCCGGCATACCACAATGTGCCTCCTCCTGCTGATTATAACCAGCAGAGAAAACTTCCAGGCCTGAAAAGGGCAGAATATCCAGTCCTTCCAGAGTCCTTATCAGATATCTTCAATGCTTTAATGGCAGCCAATGCTTTGGTTTTGCCAAGAGAAAAAATAGTTTGGCCCCAAAATGCCGACACTTCTAGGTATTGTTATTTCCACAGACAACCTAGACACACCATAGATACCTGCTTCCAATTCCGAGATTATATTGATGATCTCAACGAGCAGGGAGGCATTGATTGGGAAGAAATGAAGAAGTATATATCCGTCTTGAAGGCGAGAAGACCACAACAACAACAACAATAGTAACAACAACTAAGAGCGTCGGCACAGGCAACGGCGTCTCCAAACATGGGTATAGTGCAAAACCCACTCTAGGAGCACCAGAACTAGAATCAAGTTGCCCCTATTTTGACAAATAGACGGCCTGAGGCTTACCGAGGGCAACAGTGGAAGATAGAGGACTCTTCCTCTATTTATTCAACGGGTCACACTCCGAGCACCACTGAGCAACCACCACACCGCACCCTCCATATACCTAAACCACAACCCGTTACCATCATGCCTATACTAACACCCGCATATCACTCACTCGCACCCATTAATCCATCACCACCGCCCGCTTTCCTCAAACCCATTACACCCCATGCCACTACGCCTCCATTAAACAACCCCCCGCAAGCCAATTACATACCCCTCATGCCATCTAGACCATTACTCCGCATACCATTCCCTACATCACCTACTGCCACCACCACTTACCCAGATACCATACAGCCATCTAAACCTCTACTCCGCATGCCATTCCCCACTTCATCCACACCAACCACTTACCCCTCCACCATCCAACCATCTTAGCCTCTCATCCGTACCATGTCATCACCAACTAACCCCACGCCATCACCCGCATACCAACCCTCCACACCATCCACATCATCCACTAACCCTACGGTACTCAAGCTGTTGCTTGGACCATCCACAACTAAAGAACATGCACTACAGAGCGGGAGGATCTTCAATAAGGTCTTTCCTTAATCCACAGTCAGAGACAGCCCATCACAGCCGCCGGAGGAAGCGCATAATGATGAGAGTGCACCAGGCACTCAATATGACCTGCTGAAGCAACTGGATAGAACACCGGCACGAATCTCTGTGCTTGAGTTGATCAAAAGATCGAAGACCCATCAGGAAGCTCTGATGGAGTATCTACAAAAAGTGATGGTCAACGAAGACGTGCCGGTAGAGAAGATCGCCGCACTACTAGTTCCTCAGGGCGATCAGCCCTCTATCTTATTTCATACCTCAGAACTAGCACCACCAGCAGCCAGGAGCATGGCTCTGAGTATTACGGTCAATATCTGCAAGAAGGCCGTAGATGCATGTCTGGTCGACACAGGGGCTTCAATTAATGTCCTGCCTCCGAAGACCCTTGAATTGTGTGGTGTACCCAAAGAAAAATGGTTGCCTAGCCCTATCTCTATTACAACTTATGATAACTCCACCCGTTCTCCTCTGGGAATGGTTTATTTAAAAGTAGAGTTAGGCCATGTATGTCATGCCGAGGTCGAATTTCACATCTTGAAAATTGATCCTTCCTTGAATGCTATTTTGGGCCGTCCTTATATTAAAACCCTTGAGGCGATTCCCTCTACGAATCATCAGTGCCTCAAATTTTCCTACAAAGGACGAATCATTAAAGTTATGAGCATGCTGATCCTTGCTGTTGCTCACTCCTTGAATATCAAGCCAACTTCTTCACCTGGCCGACAACCTTTTATGTCCGTATTACAGGTCTACCGTCTGGTGGCTGATCTTTTAAAGGCCGCCACTCTTACTCCTTATCCAATGGATGCCATAAAGTGGGGGAAGTGCATGAGTACCCCTGGTTGGAAAATAATGATGAAGGGTGGTTATAAGCCTGGAAAGGGCCTAGGCACACAATTACAAGGCAGAACCACGCCCCTCAAGGACAACTGAAGGACACCTGGAAATGGCCTGGGCTATAGGCCAAGAAAAGTGAGGCACGACATTATTCAGTAGAAAGAAAATGAAGACGGCCAAAAGGTCTGGGAAACAATGTCCACACCATGCAAAGAAGGCCGGGATCCCTTAACATGCACTTTATACACACATTTCGTCAAGGGGCCCGTGATAAGTCATGATAATACGGTGGTCATCACATCCTGTTTTGATCTCCATGACATATATGGAAGAGACCTGGCCAGACATTGTTCAGAATTGCTCATGTACCAGTCCTTGGAGGCTCTGCGGCCAATGAAAAGGAGGAAGTTCCAAGACCCTGAGTGTGAATGGTACAGATGGTTTGACTTAAGGGATTTGTATATTGCATTGACCAGACTATTTCTTGATCCTTCAGAACCAAAGTGGCCACCACAAATAGATGAACTAATTGAAGGGCCTGGTGCCATTTTTGATAAAAGAATACTGTTGTCTGAGGAAACAAATGAAGGGGAGCCAGAAGACCCCTATAAAGCTGGTTATACCACGGATCTTCTTTGGAGGGGGACTTATCCCTCTTACATTTTCACACTCCATACCTTATTCCGCACTTTGCTTCTGACCCCGACTTGGTCGCGGGTCATTACTGAAAATATTCCACGGGCTCCGCCCATCATGATCACCCTATCCCCACGGGTCTTTATCCCTCAACCTCCTCTCGATCTAGAGAGGATTTATAATTTAATCTGGGACATACTATTGTATGATCCCCTCAATCATTTGGCCTTGGTGCCACTTCCTCCATCCCATTCTCTTCCTATTCACCTACATTCTTGTTTTATGATTAATTCATCTTTTCTCCAAAACAAAAAAACGCCAATTTGGCAACAAATTTCTCCCAGATCCTCATTGAGGAAACTTCCTACTTGTCCGATTGTACCCCATCGCGCGGGTCATTCGGTTAAGATTCTCTTATAGATCTACTCTGTCCCTCCCTTCGGGAGGATTCCCCTATATTTTTGCCTGTATCCTATAATTTTCATTTTGCTTCGTCCTCATTAGGTCAAGATAGGGAGTCTAGCAAAGTTAGGGAGTCTAATTCTAGGCAAGTTAGTCAGGTTAGGAAGTCTAAAAAATCTAAGGGTAAAGAAATTCCAGATAGATACCTCCAGGATTTAGCATTTAAATGTCTTTCTTACTCTATGATCCCTCAGCTATTAGAGAATCCTATTCAGATGCTAGAAGATTGTATAGATGATGAGTCAGTTAATGATGGATATGGGGTGTATGAATTGATACACGAAAAAGACCCCATTGTTGAAGATGAGGAAGATGACGAGGACGCGGCTGAGGCATATGCTAGTGGAGTAAAAAGATTTGATGAACCCTCAACTGCTGTAGAAGAGCCCACCAAAGAAATCAATCTAGGGACTGAAGACGAACCTAAGGTTGTCCTCATTAGCAAGAATCTTTTTGAAATAGATGAAAAGGCAATGGTACAAGTTCTTAAGGATTATAAGGACACTTTCGCCTAGAGTTATGAAGATATGCCAGGGTTAGACTCATCACTAGTGGAACACAGGTTGACATTAAAGGATGGAGCTAGTCCGCTTAAACACAAGTTAAGGCAATTTCACCTACAAATGGCTTTGAAGATGAAGGAAGAGGTTGATAAGTTACATAAAACCAAATTCATTAGAGTTGTCCTATATCCACAATGAGTGGCCAATATAGTCCCGGTTATGAAGAAAGATGGAAAGTCATAATCTGTATTGACTTCTGAGATTTGAATCGAGTGTGTCCTAAGGATGATTTTCCATTGCCTCACATTGATGTACACATCGATAATACTGCTGGCTATGAAACTTTATCATTTATGGATAGATTTTCAGGATATAATCAGATCAAATTGGCAGAAGAAGATCAGGAAAAGACATCATTCACTACACCTTAGGGAACATATTGCTATGTCATCATGCCATTTAGATTAAAGAATACTGGAGCCACTTATCAGAGGGCTATGATGGCAATATTTCACGACATGAAGCATATCGATCTAGAAGTGTATGTGGATGACTTGTTGGTGAAATCTAAGACTAAGGCTGAGCTTGCCAAAGTTCTGGTAAGAATGTTAGAAAGATCAAGAGAATATCAGTTAAAGATGAACCCCAAGAAATGTGTGTTCGGGGTATCCTCAGGAAAATTACTTGGATTCATTGTCAGTAAACGGGGAATTGAGATCGACTCCAACAAGGCAAAAGCTATCAGAGAAATGCCACCTCCCAAGAATTTGAAAGAGTTAAGAGGATTGATCGGGAGGTTGCAATTTATTCGCCGTTTTGTCTCCCAGCACTCACAAAGGTGTAAGCCGTTCTACGAGCTTACTAAGTCGGGAGTCAAATTCGATTGGGACGATAAGTGTCAAGAGGCGTTCGATGGATTGAAGAATTATTTGGCAAGTCCTCCTGTTTTGAGACCACCATCTCCGGGCAAACTATTGATACTACACATTTTTGTCCTGGATGATGCAGTGGGGGTTGTCCTAGTACAAGAGTATGAAGAAGGAAAGGAGAGGGCAGCCTACTATCTCTCTAAACTTCTCAACCCCGCTAAACAAGGATACACAGCGATGGAGAAAATATATGCAGCACTTGTATGGATGGTTCAGAAATTGAAGCATTACTTTCTAACCCATGAAGTCCATCTTATCGCTAGGATGAATCCGATCAAGTTTCTCCTTGAGAAATTTGTCCTTACTGATAGGTTAGCATGATGGCAAAGCTTTCTATCTCAATTTGATATCACTTACATTCAACAGAAAGCGATCAAAGGCTATGCCATAGCAGAACATCTTGCTTACCATCCCCTTCCTCGTTTTGATCCAGTCCGATCGGAGTTTCCGGATGAGGAACTTATGTCCATATACCAAATCAAAGATGATATGTGGACTCTGCATTTTGACGGAGCTCTAAATTCCCATGGAAAGGGTATCGGCATTGTTCTGTTATCACCTGAAAGTGTCACCATTCCACAAGCCTTTTAGCTTGATTTTCCAGTCACTAACGATATAGCTAAATACGAGGCACTCCTTCTTGGCCTCGAGGCTGCTCATCTCCACAGTGCCACTAAACTCAGAATTGTGGGTGATAGCCAATTGATTCTTCGCCATGTGTTAACAAAATATCGAACTCTTGATCCAAAGCTCAAGCCTTATCAAGAATTCACTTCTTCTTATACTAAGCTTTTCACAAAATTGATCTTCATCCATATTCCTAGGAATCAGAACATCTTAGCTGACGCTCTAGCTTCACTTGCATCATCTCTTAATTTCCCAATCAGCAGAAAATCCGAGTCGATCATTGTTCATAGGTGCCTTTCACCCGCCGTGAAAGACCCCTCATTCCTTAGGACTAAGGAGAAGTTGTTGAAGAAAGTCAGAGATGGAAATATTTTGGAAAAGAGAGAAGTTATGTTAATGGAGCTATTAGAAGAGATGGATGATGAACAGAAACCATGGTACTACGAAATTGCTAAATATTGTGAAGATCAATCATATCCTGAAGAAGCCACAGTTGAGGAGAAAAAGCCTATCAGGAGAGTTGCTCAAAGATACACCCTAGTTGGGGGACCATTATACAAAAAAGGTTTTGATGGAGTTCTTCTAAGATGTTTAGACGAAGATGAACTTTGGAAGATCATGGAAGGATCTCATGCTGGAGTTTGTGGTGGCCATGTTAATGGACAGATTTCTATTGGCCAACCATGGAAGAAGATTGTGTAGGATATGTATGTAGGTGTGCCAAGTGCCAACTTCACTCCGATAAGATTCATTCCCCTGCATCTTCAGTCCATCCTATCTCCTCCCTATGGCCTTTCTCCATGTGGGCTTTCAATATCATTGGACCCCTTGGCAATCCTGATTTCGACATCAAGCAGAAGTCCTCCATCCTCACGGCAACGGAATACTTCACCAAATGGGTGAAAGCTGAAGCGTACACGGAAGTCAAAGCATCAACCGTCTGCAAATTCATCATAAAGAACATCATCACGAGATTTGGAATTCCAAGCACCATCGTCACCAATAATGGACCGCAGTTCGTGTCACAAGAACTGAAAGACCTCTGCAATAGGTACAAAATTGCATTGTATCATTCGTCTCCTTATTATCCGCAAGGCAATGGCCAAGCAGAGGCAACTAACAAGACTTCGATAAAAATCATCAAAAAGACGTGTAAATCTAACAAATTTACAGATTGGCCAGAAAAATTGATTGAGGCACTATGGACATACCAAACTTCAATCCGCACGCCCACTGGGCAGACTCCTTATTCCTTAACCTTTGGAATGGAGGCAGTAGTTTCATACAAGATCCTCATACTATCATTAAGAGTACAATTGAATAAGGAATTTTCTATTGATGAACACCGCTCAACACTCCTTGCTCAATTGGAACTTTTAGACGAGAAGAGATGGTCAGCTGCTAATCATGCAAGAGTTTATCAGAATAAATTAGCACGTTTTTATCAAAAGAAAGTCATTGAACGTAAGTTCAAAGTTGGTGAAATGATCGTCAAAAGAATTTTTGTAAAACCTAGTGGTCCCGTTCTGATCGTTCCAAATTGTGTATCGTTAAACACTCATAAGAACGTTCAATCTAAATTTATTCAGCTCATTTACATTGGATTTTGAAAATTAATAATGGTGAGTCCGAGTCGATCCACAGGGAAATAAGATCTTAATTTTGAAAACCTTGTGATTCTTAGTTATCTAAAAATAGGTGAGAATTTGAGTGAACTAATTACTTATTTAAACTAGAACTCAATTAACTATTGTTACCTAAAAATGTAATTACGTAAACTAAACAAATCCCTCTTTTTTTCTTTTTTAGAAATTAAACACAACCTCAGCTGGAGAATAAGCACAACTAAGAAATTATAACAAAAAAAAAAACACCATTATTTAACTGTGTAAACCATTAATCATCATGAATCAAGTTATAAAACCCATGGCTTAATATCTTTAAGCAAAATAGTTAAGCATCAAATAACCAATAACTAACCCTAATTAAATAAACGAATACTGTATTAGTGGGGAGAGAGAGAACAAAGCAACGACAGCTTCAGGCGCAGCAGGCTTCAGGCGACGTGCATGGGGGGTGCGTGCATGAGCTGGGGCACGTGGAGCTTCTGGAAAGAAGGCGGTGCGTGGAGGCTTGCAGCGTGCATGCATGCGTTGGGGCGCGTGTAGGCTCGCAGGCGCGGTGGAGGCATGGGATGCGGCCTGGCAGGGTGTTGGCGACACGTGGGGGCCAGCTAGGCTTCACCGGACGTGCACTTGCTGGGGGTTGGCTTCAGGTGCGGCAGCTGGTGCAGCAATTGGTGGAGGTGGCGCGTGGAGCTGCTGGAGGCACGCGTGGTGGAGCACATGGGGGTGCGAGGAGCTGGGCAACGGAGAGGAAGAAGGAGAAAGAGAAACCGGAGAAAGAGGAGGAAGAGAAACCGGAGAGAGAGAGGAGGAAGAGAAACCGGAGAGAGAGAGGAGAAGAGAGAGCCGTGGGAAAACCTGAGAGGGAGCAGAGGAGGGAGGAAGAGTGCTTCCAAGCCCAAGCCGTGCTGGGAAACGGAGAGGGACAAGACAATCTGCGGGAGAGAGAAAGAATAAGGTGGAGAGAAGACAGAGAAACCAGAGAGAGAGGAGGGAAGTGCGGCTAGGAAACTGGAGAGGGAGGAGGAATAGCCGGGTATAGGGTGCGTGAGGATTCTTTTAATGAAAAGGGAAGGAAAGTTTTTTTTTTTAAAAAAGAAAGTGAGAGAAAGGAAGGCGGCTGGCCCTTCTTGGGTTCTTCTTGGCCATAGAATTAGGGCAACACTAGGGCATCAAATGACGTTTTTACCCCTGCTTTAATCTTTTGAACAAAATAAAGTCGAATTTATTGAGATTTGCACACTAGACCTCCTCCAAATTTCCAGAAACTCCACCAACTGCACTGCATCATCGGCATGTCCTGTTCACATAGAATAAATATAAATTAGCATATTATCATAAAAAAAATCATTATATTTATTTATTTCGTCTCGGTTTTGTCGAAAAACCGCAAATGCGCTATACTCCATTAATCACATGAAATGACGATGTTTTTAAGTCAGAATTTGACGAAATTGGTACCGTTGGACTTGGTACACAATTATCTATCATTTCATGATATTTTACAGATAAAAACGTAAGTATGATGCGTATGATTTCCTTTAAATGATCAATTTAACACTTTATCACACCTCCCAACTTATTCATTGCTAGTCCCTTAGCAATGCAAATAAGGAAAAGTTAGGACAAACAATGAATTATCATGCTTCATTTGTAGTATCTATCACAAACAATTTAAGTGGTAGCCGATTGGTTAAGCTAAAGTTTTTATATCCCACAATATTTTGATTTACGACAGGTGATTGTGCATGAAAATTGACACGCTTAGAACTCGTTTCCGACCTTTCTGGTATATTCTTGCCTTTACTACCCTTTAGATAAGACTACCTGGGGTGGAGAAGAGAATAAAAGATTTTCTGATTAGTCAGCGAGGACCGCTTTTCAGTTCCCGTCCCAACTCAGCACTTTTCACGACTTGGTCATGTTTCTAGTACGATGGACTTTTTAGCGTGGCTTTTTCATTTCATTGTACTTTTGCTTTTGAGAGTGCATACTTTTTGCCACTCTCTTTGAATTGCCTGAGGGGAGGTGCGTACTTTTTGCCACCTACCTTCCTTTAGCTCTTTTAACACCTTCAATTGCCTTTAGTGTTTACAACTATCCATTTTAAATGACCGCCTCTTTTAGAGTGCTGAGTGGGACAGTCCCCTATTACGAATCCTAACACATTCCTTTGGTTCAACCTAAAAGAAAAATTAGAATAAGTAGTCTTATCCTTAAGGTTAATTCTAGCAATTCTACACTTTTAAGATCTTTCATTTATTCTAAGTTGCCGTGTGTGTGTGAAAATTATCCTGCTGTGGATTTTCGTGAAGTGGGATATTTAAACTTTGAAGGCTCTTTAACCAATATGACTAACAAAAACTGATTTGTTTAAGATTTACTTAATAAAACATGATTTTCATGCAATTTTCATAGGATGTGAAAAGAAGTTTTTTTGAAAGAAGTTTTTGAAAGAAATTTTAAAATTTTGACCATTTTTCAGTGAAAGATTGTCCCACTCCCCAACTTGATTGACATTGTCCTCAATGGCATAAAAGATATGAAAAACTTGCTAGCCATAAGAGAATTGTGAAGGAGAGAAATAACCTGTGATGAAGAGGATGCGACATACTCAAGGCAACTGCTGCTCAAGGACCTAAAAAGAAATATAAAAACTGGAGTAAAATATTGGGTTGCCTCCCAACAAGCGCTAAGTTTGTATTTCTTAAGCAAAGCTCGAAACTGATAATTCGTGAAATGCGTTCCCCCATCACTTATGATAGCTTTAGGCCACCCGAACCGAGAAAAGATATTCTTCTGAACGAATTTATGACCACTTTATGATCATTAGTTCGGGTGGCTACTGCTTCAATCCATTTAGAGACATAATCCACCGGTACTAGAATATATGTATATCCAAAAGAGGGTGGAAAAGGTCTCATAAAGTCAATTCCCCAAACATCAAAAACTTCAACCACCAAGATTGGGTTGAGTGGCATCATATCCCTTTTTGCCATATTTCCTACAGCCTGACATCGAAGGCAAGTTTTGCTAAATTAATGGGCATCTTTGAAAAGTGTGGGCTAGTAAAAAACACTTTGCAGGACCTTGGCTGCAGTTTTCTTTCCCGAGAAATGGCCCCCACAAGTCAGATTATGGCAGAAGTTGAGAACACTCTGTTGTTGTTCTTCAGGAACACATCGCCGAATGATTTGATCAAGACAGAATTTGAATAATTCAGGATCCTCCCAGAAATAATACTTTTCCTGGGAAAAGAATTTGTCCTTCTCACTTTTAGTCCATCCTTCCGGAAGCTGATTAGTCACCTTGTAATTGACAATATGAGCATACTAAGGTGCAACAGTGTGAGAAATGGCTAGAAGATGCTCATCAGGAAAGGAATCAGTGATTGGTGTACTTTCGGAGATCAGAATTCGGGATAGGTGGTCAGCTACCACATTCTCAGAACCCTTCTTATCCCGAATTTCCAAATCAAATTCCTGAAGGAGTAAAATCCATCTAATAAGTCTAGGCTTTGCATCCTTCTTGGTCAGCAGGTATTTTAGAGCTGAGTGATCAGAATAGATTATGACTTTTGCCCCTAAAAGATACGATCTAAATTTTTTTAGAGCAAAAACCACAGCTAATAATTCATTTTCTGTGGTGGTATAATTCATTTGAGCATCTGCAAGGGTGCGACTTGCATAATATATCACCACGGGACACTTGTTGATTCTTTGTCCCAAAACCGCACCGATAGCATAATCAGAGGTATCGCACATGATTTCAAAGGGTAAAGATCAATCTGGAGATTGAAGAATCGAGGCTTTGGTCAAAGATTCCTTCAGAGAATTGAATGCCTTGATGCAAGATTCATCCATTTGGAAAGGGACATCCTTAGCTAGGAGAAGAATTAGAGGCCGGGCAATTTGAGAGAAATTGTGGATAAACCGGCGATAGAAACTGGCATGGCCAAGGAATGAACGGATCTGTGTGACCGAGGTCGGAGGAGGAAGATTGTATATAAGATCGATCTTAGCTTTATCGACCTTTATCCCTCTTTCAGACACGATGTGGCCTAGAACAATGCCCTCTCGAACCATAAAATGGCTCTTTTCCCAGCTAAGTATCAGATTGGTGTCTATGCATCTTGCTAGCACCTGTTTAAGATTTTTCAAGCAATTTTCAAAAGATTCCCCGAAGATTGAGAAATCATCCATGAAAACTTCGAGAAATTCTCCCACCATATCAGAGAATATAGCCATCATGCACCGTTGAAATGTGGCTGGTGCGTTGCATAATCCAAATGGCATCCTCCTAAAAGCAAACGTGCTATAAGGGCACGTAAAGGTGGTCTTTTCTTAATCTTCCGGGTAAATAGCCACTTGATTGTACTCGGAGTACTCATCTAAGAAGCAAAAGTACTTCTGGCCCGATAACTTTTTTAGAATCTGATCCATGAATGGGAGTGGAAAGTGATCCTTTTTAGTCATGAGATTCAGCTTCCGGTAATCAATGCACACTCTCCATCCCGTGGTGAGCCTAGTGGGTACCTCTTCTCCATGATCATTCTTGATAACCGTTAATCCAGATTTCTTGGGTACCACTTGGGTTGGGCTGACCCATTTACTGTCTGACATTGGGGTAAATGATACCCGCATCCAGCTATTTCATAACTTCCTTCTTCACCACTTCTTTCATATTGGGATTAAGCCGCCTTTGCATCTCCTGACTGGGCTTAGAATTCTCTTCCATGTAGATATGATGCATGCAAATGGACGGACTTATTTCTTTCAAATCCGCCACTGACCATCCAATGGCACCCTTGTGGTCTTTGAGGACCTCGATTAATTGGGCCTCCTGCGGTGATGTGAGATTTGCCGCAATGATGACTGGGAGAGTTTGGTCCGGGCCCAAAAAGATATACTTGAGAGACTCAGGTAATGGTTTGAGTTCAAGCTTAGGAGGGTCCTCTAAGGATGGCAAAGCGGGCTCAGATTGTAAGGCTGGTAAAGGTTCAACCTTGGGCCAAGATGTTAATGGGCCAGGAGAGTCATTTAAAGTATTGGCTTCCTCCAAAAGGTCATATGTAGACATCTCATTTTCTTCAACCAGATTATCCAAGATATCAATAATATGGCATTCTTCTTCATGATCTGGGTATTGAGATGCTTTGAAGACATTAATCTTGACCTTTTGACCCCCAAATGAAATGTCCATTATGCCAGTTTCACAATTTATATTAGCTTTGGCAGTGGCTAAGAATGGACGACCTAGGATGATCGGAGTGTGAATGAGTTCCTCAGGTAATGCCATATCCAGAATAAGAAAATCCACGAGAAAATAACAATCATGAACCTTCACAATAACATCCTCAATTAATCCCCGTGGAGTCTTCACAGACCTATCAGCCAACTGCAAGATGATGGGTGTGGGCTTTAATTCCCCAATATCGAATTTCTCATAAATGGCTGTTGGCAAGAGGTTCACACTAGCACCTAAATCCAATAAAGCTCTATCAAATGTAACTCCACCTAAGTCACATGAGATCAAAGGTGCTCCAGGATCCTTCAACTTCTTGGGTAGATGATTCATTACAATCGCACTTACATCTTTTGAAAGCCGAACCTTTTCGGGTGTCATTCTAGATTCTCTTCGTGGAGTACATTATTCTTTGATAAACTTAGCATAAGCTGGCATATGCTTGATGGCATCGAGGAGTAGAATATTAATCTGGACTTGTTTGAATAAATCCAACAACTCCTCATTCTGGGCCAGTTTCTTCCTGGCATTGGGCTTAGCTAACAAAGCATTAGGAAATGGCACCCTAGGTTGATAAGAACTTGGCCCTTCATCTATCTTCCCTTTCCCTTTCGAGTCCTCATCCAACTTTTCCATGTTAGGTTCAACCTCACTCCCACTTTCAATTTCATGAGGCCCATCAGTGGAACCTTTGGCTAACTCTCGATTTGTATGTGGGTTTTCTAGACTTTTCCCACTCCTAAGGGCTGAAATGGCTTTAGCATTCTCAAATTGCGGCCCTTTAGGTTGTGGTAATGGGCCAGGCTGAGGTAAAAGGCCCGATTGCTGTGGAAAATCCGGAGGTTGATTTCTTGGATTGGCAATGGGTTGACTAGGAAGTTGACCCACTTCTCTTCTCATCGTAGGTTCAGCTAGTTGGCCCATTTGGCTTTCCAACTTAGAAATAGATTGTTGCTGGGTCAAAATCAGTTGTTGGAGTTAAGTGAATTTGTCATCAAAGTTGGGCTGAGGAGGTTGTTGGTAAGTGGGTGGAGGATGGTATTGGGTTGGTTGTCCAGATTGGAATGAGTGGTAGTGGGCCGGTTGACCTGATTGGAATGATTGATAATGGGCCGGTTGACCTGATTGGAATGATTGATAATGGGCCGGTTGAGAGAATTGGGCCTAAGATCCCCTAGCCTAAACATTTCCATAGAAATTAGATTGATGTTGAAATAAATTTTGTGGCTTTTGGGCTTGATGCATGCAAGGATTGGACATTGGTAGTGGGGCCTACTGATTCTTCCAAGAAAAATTAGGATGGTTTCTCCAGCCAGGATTGTAAGTATTTGAGAATGGATCATTATTGGGCCTAGATAATCCCTGGGCAGCCTAAACTTGTTCCTGAATGAATGGTGGAAGTTGGACTGCAGTTGGGCATTCATTCACTTGATGAGTTGGACTTGCGCATAAGGCACAAATATCATGATTGGCAGAAGATGGGCCTTCATATGGACTAGATTGTGTTGGGTAAGTAGGCTCTTGCTTGTTTAAGGCCAAGAGTTGGTCTAGTTTCTGGGCCAAGATGTCTACCTTATCCAATTTCTGATTAATCAGATTTATGTCCATTCTGGATTCGGGCTCTCCACGGGCCTTAAGTTCATACATTCCAGTCCGTTTAGATGGCCCAACAGACCTCTCATAAGATGATAATGAGGCATGATTGATGGAATTTTCACTTAACATCTCAAAAAGATCATAGGCCTCATCTTTATTTTTCATCATAAATGCCCCTCCACATGAGGCATCCACCATTTGTCTGAACTGTTTAGACAATCCTTCATAGAATGCTTGACAATTTGCCATTTTGAAAGCCCATGATGAGGGCATTTCCTAAGTAATTCTTTCAGTCTTTCCCAAGATTCATGGATCAATTCCTCGGGAGTTTGGGTAAAACTCGTGATGGTCCTTCTCATGGTATTGGTCCGCCCTATGGGATAGAACTTCTTGAGAAATTTTTTCTGCATTTCTTCCCATGTCCTATTGGGCCTTCCTATAGTCCCCAACCAATATTTAGCCTTATCCTTTAATGAAAAGGAAAATAAGGTCAACTTAAGGCCATCATCGGTGAAATTCTGGATCTTCACCGTGGAACAAATTTCTAGAAATTCATCTAGATGCTTATAGGGGTCTTCATTAGGATTCCCATAAAAGGATGGGAGCATATGAATGGTGCTAGATTTAATTTCATATTGATTGGCTGGATTCTGAGGAAGATGAATACAGGATGAAGGTTGATATCGATTTGGAATGAAATAGTCCTTCATTTGCTTTGGTGGGTCCTGATTATCAGCTATTTGATCTTGTGGTGGATTCTTTTGATGTAGGATTCTCTCTATTTCAGCAAATGGTCCTAGAAGGTTAGGGTTTTGAGATCTCCTACCTTGCATACACTAGGACTGATAGAGAGAGGATGGATTTGAATTTTGTTTTCTATTTCTTGTTTTTTTTTTTTAAATGCAAACAATTTTGGCAAACAAATTACCCTAATGATCTAATGTTAACCTAGACTCTCTATGTAAATTTTCTTACAAGGTGAATGGAGTCCACCTCAAGTCACAACCACAATCAATCAACGGCCAGGTAAGAGGTGGGGTAGTGGGAGACTCCCCCTACTTTCGTAGGGACCTAATTAGATAACCACTTTTCCGCTTAGGCGTTTGCATTTTTAACCTCTAGCCTAGACACCGTTGCCAAAAGTGGAGGCAACCCGAAATTTAAACCACTCACGGTGTAAACCCTAGATTCTCTTTCGACTTGCTTTTAATTGGATTAGGAAATGCCAATGAAAGGAAGGTGATTTGTGGGCTAAGGAAGGGTGATCAAATCCCTACCTTATGTGGTTAAAGTTGTTGCCCTTAAAGTCTTTTTGAATGCAATACAAGGCAATAAGCAAACCAATGCAAGGTGTGTTGATGCAATCATGAATGACTTGCTAAAATTGAAACACGTACCTTTCCCCTGCAATCTTCAACAATTTATGGAAATAACTGTGAAAGGAGACTAGCTCATGCTTTCCTAGAATGATGAATGCCTAGCATGGAAGGTTTCTAATCTGGAAATGAAGATTTTTAAATTTGAATGTTCTTCTTTTGTTTCTTTTTTTAGTTAATGGAAACCTATCTAACACAGAAACTACAAAAATTGAAACTAACTAAAGTAAGGAAATTGAAACATAGAAAGTTGGAACACACTTACCATGATTTCGCTTTCCCTTTTTTTTTTTTTTTTTCAATATACCTGCAAAAATAAGAAAAATGAGATTAGCTAAAGATTAATTACACTAAATTCAAGATAATCAAAATTAAAAATCTAATTCCCCGGCAAAGACGCCAAAACTTCATCGTTCCAAATTGTGTGTCATTAAACACCCATTAGAACGTTCAATCTAAATTTATTCAGCTCATTTAAATTAGATTTTGAAAATTAATAATGGTGAGTCCGAGTCGATCCACAGGGAAATAAGATCTTAATTTTGAAAACCTTGTGATTCTTAGTTATCTAAAAATAGGTGAGAATTTGAGTGAACTAATTACTTATTTAAACTAGAACTCAATTAACTAATGTTACCTAAAAATATAATTACGTAAACTAAACAAATCCCTCTTTTTTTCTTTTTTAGAAATTAAACACAACCTCAGCTGGAGAATAAGCACAACTAAGAAATTATAACAAAAAAAAAAACACCATTATTTAACTGTGTAAACCATTAATCATCATGAATCAAGTTATAAAACCCATGGCTTAATATCTTTAAACAAAATAGTTAAGCATCAAATAACCAATAACTAACCCTAATTAAATAAACGAATACTGTATTAGTGGGGAGAGAGAGAACAAAGCAACGACAACTTCAGGCGCAGCAGGCTTCTGGCGACGTGCATGGGGGGTGCGTGCATGAGCTGGGGCACGTGGAGCTTCTGGAAAGAAGGCGGTGCGTGGAGGCTTGCAGCGTGCATGCATGCGTTGGGGCGCGTGTAGGCTCGCAGGCGCGGTGGAGGCATGGGATGCGGCTTGGCAGGGCGTTGGCGACACGTGGGGGCCAGCTAGGCTTCACCGGACGTGCACTTGCTGGGGGTTGGCTTCAGGTGCGGCGGCTGGTGCAGCAATTGGTGGAGGTGGCGCGTGGAGCTGCTGGAGGCACGCATGGTGGAGCACGTGGGGGTGCGAGGAGCTGGGCAACGGAGAGGAAGAAGGAGAAAGAGAAACCGGAGAAAGAGGAGGAAGAGAAACCGGAGAGAGAGAGGAGGAAGAGAAACCGGAGAGAGAGAGGAGAAGAGAGAGCCGTGGGAAAACCTGAGAGGGAGCAGAGGAGGGAGGAAGAGTGCTTCCAAGCCCAAGCCGTGCTGGGAAACGGAGAGGGACAAGACAATCTGCGGGAGAGAGAAAGAATAAGGTGGAGAGAAGACAGAGAAACCAGAGAGAGAGGAGGGAAGTGCGGCTAGGAAACTAGAGAGGGAGGAGGAATAGCCGGGTATAGGGTGCGTGAGGATTCTTTTAATGAAAAGGGAAGGAAAGTTTTTTTTTTAAAAAAAGAAAGTGAGAGAAAGGAAGGCGGCTGGCCCTTCTTGGGTTCTTCTTGGCCATAGAATTAGGGCAACACTAGGGCATCAAATGACGTTTTTACCCCTGCTTTAATCTTTTGAACAAAATAAAGTCGAATTTATTGAGATTTGCACACTAGACCTCCCCCAAATTTCCAGAAACTCCACCAACTGCACTGCATCATCGGCATATCCTGTTCACATAGAATAAATATAAATTAGCATATTATCATAAAAAAAATCATTATATTTATTTATTTCGTCTCAGTTTTGTCGAAAAACCGCAAATACGCTATACTCCATTAATCACATGAAATGATGATGTTTTTAAGTCAGAATTTGACGAAGTTGGTACCGTTGGACTTGGTACGCAATTATCTATCATTTCATGCTATTTTACAGATAAAAATGTGAGTATGATGCGTATGATTGCCCTTAAATGATCAATTTAACACTTTATAATGTTCTAAGCTCCAACCCAATTGGGAAGGACCTTTTGTTGTATCGCATGCCTTTCTTGGTAACGCTTACCGTCTAGTTAATGTAGAAGGGCAAGAATTAACTCACCCCTGGAACGGTATGTATCTTACGAAATACTACCCTTAGGTTAAAGAGTCGATCACCATGATGCAAAGACCAGTGGAATCATAAAATTTAGAAGCTCAAATTCCCTTATGAGTCTGGATAATTTAATTCAAACACATTACTACACACACTGACATGTTTGCTTCGTGAATAATAAAAGATGTGAAGTCCAAAGAAATACCGAAAGCTTGACCGAGGGTGTAAAGTTCAAATCATTCTTTTCAAATAAAATTCTGTTTTTACTCTCGACCCATGATGTCAGAACAAGACTTAGAATAGACTGCCAAGAATACCCACCATCTTAATAGGAGGCCGTCATAAAAAAAAGGGGGAGATCCGTCTCAAGAAAAGAAAAGAAAAAACAAAAGTAAAAGACAAAAGTCAAATGTCAAATCAAAAGGTCATTACACTACAAACGTTACATCAAGGCCATGAAATGAAATAAAAGGGAACGTTCGATAAATACCCCGGAAAGAAAATAATCGAACCCCAACAGATATTAGCGTAAGAAAGGAATATCTTTTTGGGTCTCCAGAACCTTCTCGTAGGCTTTCTAAATCAATTCTTCCTTTCTTTTTGAAGAGGCGTACTCCAAGCTTAAGGAACGGCCTAGATTGACTAAGGATCAAATCATCAAATGGGATCACGAATGGAAACATAAGTTTAAGCACAATGGGTCTAAGTTAGATTATTGAAGAACAATTTGGGAATTAAGTTAATAAATGAATATGATCTTTTGATCTGAGTACCATGCTGGTCTTTTAGTTTGCATAATATTCCCAAAATCCAAAAAAATACATATTTCAAAATCCACAAAAATACATATTTCAAAACAAAACAAAAATACATATTTCAAAATCCAAAAAAAATACATATCTCAAAATCCAAAAAAAATACATATCCCAAAATCCAAAAAAATATATATATGTTCCAAAACCCAAACAAAATAAATATTTCAAAATCAAAAATATTTCAATTAGCATTTGCTTGTAGCATTTGGTGTGCTTCATTCATTTATTTTCAGCGAGCATTTGTATGCTTGTATATTGCATCTTACTCCGTTATTTTCTTCAGTTCAATTATTATTACCTTTGTTAATAAAGGCTATGTCCCTTGACCCTTCTATCAAGAAAAGGATTGATTGATCAGTTACTTAACTGGACAATGGGCTAAGCCTAAATAGATACTTAACCTGTTTGTTAAGTAATATACAGGGCACAGGAATCAAAGACACAAGGCACAAAGCTGAAGTGCAAAAGTTTCATCTAAAAACTCAAAAGTTTCAAATACATGTGCATGAAAAGAGTTGGAATCCAGATTAAATACAGCCAAAACCTGTTTCTGCGACTGAAAGGTGTCGTTGAACAGCGATGTGTTTTAACTTGACCTTAATGGCGTCGGCGCGACACGACGCATTTCAGGGTCTTCTACTATTTGCCCGAAATTCAATGTTTTTACAGATTTCATGCTTAGATAATGCACTTGCTTGAAGTTACTGATGATTTTTAAGTGCAGGAAATTCAAGAAAATCCAAATGAAGCTGAAAATTCAAGAAGATCCTACTGTGGGAGTTTATGAGTCTCGACCGTGGCTAAAAAGACGGCTATATCTATCCTTGTATTCTTTCATGTGATTAATTTGCATTAGCATTACTATATATTAAATATTTATTAGAATATATCAAGGACCTTGTAGTTTTGATGAAACTGGAATTTAAGTTCCCCTTCAACAAAAACAGTGATAATTCCAGAGAATTCTTAATCGCACGGATAGGCCGTTAGATTGTTAATTGGTGAGGACGATGGTTCCGCTTTTGTGAAACAGTGCGTGGATAAACGAGCTTCGGTTTAGTACTGAATTACAAGAATTGGTATCTTGACTCATTAGTGACAATTTAACAATATTATTCTTGATTAATTTATATTTTATTTGACTTTATATTTTTCTTTTAGCCCAGCACGCGTCATGTAGGACTTTGATATAATTGTGATAAGAATTAATTCTTGATTAAATTTCAGACCATTGGTCAAATAATTCCCAACATGATATGAAATATTCCATTCTAAATTGAGTATCTTGATTATCTTTGAGGTTCGCTTGAAGATATCCTTGGAATTCTATCCTTTCTTGGATTCTTTATCTAACATTTTTTGTTTTCTTTTAAGATCTATCATGGCTGCAGCACGTTCACATTGGCTGGCAATCGCTCCCAATGATGAAACCTGTAGTATCTATGACCTGGGGTACTTCCCAATCCGTAGAGGTTGATCGACCTTATTTTATTTCCTTGTCTATTTCATCCAGACATGATTGATTTCATCGATATCCTTGACTTATCTTCATTGATGATTTTACGAAAAAAGAGCGTGTCTCATCACACCTTGGCATCACCTTTTCAGTACATTCCATTTCATTTCACTCCCTCGCAAAGACGATGCCAAGGTGAGGCAGCTGTAGACACGCTAATTTTGACATCATTTTGAATAAATTTCATATCATATAATAATGCCTCAAAATGATCTGATATTTAATCATTAGTTAATTTTTATTAATCTTTCTGAATTAATTATCTAAATGACATCGGTCAGACAGACATAATTTAAGTTTATTAATGAAATTTATTTTAAGTCAGATTCTTAATCAAATATGAAAGATTCTAAAATACGTCGACCTGTGGAGACGTCATTTAGAGTTTATTCTTATTTTGATTTTTTATCTGATATTTAATTAATTTGTTAATAAACTAAAAGACGTCTGCCATGCACGATGTCATTTAGGTCTCTTAATGTGTTTCTGTCTCTTTTTCCTGATGTTTATCCTTATCTTAGTTAAGCTAAAAGACGTCTCCCATGGGCGACGCGTTTTAGATAATTACAGATAAAGATGAATTAATCTGTGTTTATCTGTTTCTTAGTTGGATTAACTTCAAACTCCTTCATGTTAATCCTTAAGTAACCGCGGATGCGTGAACTTAAGCCTATAAATACCCAACCCTTTGGTCATTAAAAAGTTAGTGATGTTAATGATTAAATGATCAAGTGATTCAAGAAGGAGACGACGTCCAAACGCTGAAGGACCGAAGCGCTATTACTTCCAGGAGTCTGCATCCTTTCTTCATCCATTCTTCGTCCATTCAAGAGCTTTCAAGACCGAGGCTTCCCATGGGCCATCCAACCTAGTTCTTTTCATTAATCTCTGTTGGTTTCATCACCATATTAGTTCAAAATTTCATCACATCACTCCATGCAACACACACTCACTAGCATAATTTCAAACCTATTTGTTTAAAAGAGTTTAAAAGACCATCAAAACAAGTGAGTTCTTTGTTCAAGTTACATGATCAGAATCTTCATTAGAATAGATACTACCTCTACTTGAGTTCATATTAGTTTCTTTTATCTTGTTTGTTGCAAGGTACAAAGGAGATCAAGAGGAGAGAATCATCAACAACAAGGGAATCAAGCTGGATGATCCTTAAAGTCCGATAAGCATCCAAAGCAAGAACAAAGTCAGAAAGGCTCTCTTTCTTCAGCTGACTTAAGGAGGGGAATCAAGGACACCAACATCTCCCAATTCCAAAACAGGTAGGCGATCAATCTTTTCTTTTGGAACTTTTTAGTTAAAAGTTTCTGGCGATCACATTCACTTAGTTTTTAAAGGGTTTATTTGTCACATAATCAACATAAATTTTCATGATAATCACACACCTGATTTGAGCACTCACAGGTTGCTGAGCTGGAAGAGCAGTTGGCTAGGCTTTCCACCAGTGATCTTCCTCGTGGGCTTGCACGATTCTAGGTTTGGCTGGAGATCTTGACCGAGGAGAGGGATCGAGAAAGAGTCCGGTTAGAGAGTCTTCAGGGCTGGCTTTCGGTTGCGAAGCACGAGCACTAGAGCATAGAGGCTCGATACTAGCATGCGTGGCAGCGGGTGTTGGATCGAGGACAGGCAAGTGCATTCACGACCAGCATAGCAGTATCTTCGGGCTAGGCTGGGCCGAGCGTCATGGCGATAGATATAGGTGTCCTCTAAGCTAATCATAAGGCACTTATTTCAATCCGATTCACTGATAAATGGTATTTATTTCATTATGTAGATTGGCATATTTATTATTAAGCATAATGAAGTCCATGAATGTGTGCAATAGTCATCAGATTATGATGAGATCATAATAATGAGACTGATGACTTATAAACACATATTGTCAATTGTTCCTAGTCGTAAGATGTTTAAGAAGGACATCAAACATTCGGTAAGACTAGTACAGGTTATTCCAGCTTATATGATGAGGGTGATTGATCTCGTTAGTTACTCATGTGGAGACACAATGGTAAACCTGTAGGTGCTCATAGGGGAATGAGTTCACTGAACTGATCCGACATGAATCGCCAAATGGTAATTTACCTGACTGTCAATCGGCTTGATTCATCGTCACAGTGATGTGGTTGATCCTTGGACTTGAGACACCAAAGACACCTTCTCGGTAGACTTCTTGACTTTAACCTTGACCTACGAATCCCTATCCACGGGATCTCTAATAGTCAAGGATCAGGTCCAGCGGAATACCTTCGAAGGTGATTGTATGTTCAATAAAGGATCGTTCGCTCTCAGGTAACTAGAGAGAGAATGCTCTAGAATAGATCCGCAGGAGTCTCTGGCCAGAGCAGAAACAATATCAAAAAAGACGTTTTCAGATATTGTACAGCGGAGTCTGATTCAAGTGAGTTGACCATCTAGTGTTCGACAGTTGACCATACCCTAGGTTAACTCGAGAGCATTGTGCGAACGAAGAATTATAGCCACGCAGTAACTATGGACGGACAGGTTCCATGAGTGGGTTGCTGAACCCCATTACCTTCCGAGATCATGCGGTGTTGCTTGACACCCAACTTGATCGGAAGTCCGACCGAATTTACATAAGATGTTAATTCAATTAAGTAATTAGTTAATATATAGATATTAATTAATTACAATAAGTCAATAACTAGTTATTGGACTTAACAAGCTGAAAGCCGGCCTGGTTAATGGGCCTAAAGGATCACACGCAATAAGATTCTCAGTCGGTGGTACTTAAAGTGGGATTCATATTAACTCGGGGACTTTTGTGAAGAGTCGCGCCGACTTAATATATACATACGCACTGTTGAGAAACCCTGGGCTAAGCTCTAGAGTTTCTCCATGCTGGCCGCCCCCCTTTCTCTCTCCTCATCCTCTGGGTGCCCCGTTTGAGGCACCGGAACAGTCTCCGTCTCCGCCGCGCGCGATTCCCGAAAGTCGGGAATTCCCGTCTGCGGGTTTCCGGACATTGTTGCGGCGACGGATCTTCAGCGAGTGAGCTGATACGGATGAGGGAGCGAGGACGAACTACCGCAGAGGATCGCGTGGATACTGCTGGAGGTCGGACGTCTGTGCGGCTTGCGGCATCACCTCGACAGAACCGAGACGGAAGCGGATTCCAATCCGCGCACGATGATTTTATTATCCCGTTTGTTTTTCGGTTTTAGTTTTTCGTTCCGAATCGGATCAGCAGGTTCAGGTGGAATATTTTTGTTCGTCGTTTCCGCTGCATTCTTCGTGTCCCGCCTGGATCCCAACAGTGGTATCAGAGCCAGGTTCCGCTCTGATCTGCTTCGGATGGCTAAAATTAATCTTCTAAAATTTATTCCTTGCATAAATTTTTTTTTCTTTAATGGAAATTGTTCATCGGATGAGAAAATGATAATTAGATTATTTTTCTATGAAGAAAACGAAATTCTTTGGGGTTTTATGGTGTTCTTCATGGAGATGAAGAACCGGGCTTCCACGGGCATGGTAAGGGATTCAATGATGATCGGCCACCATCTTTTTATTGCTGGTATGACCAGCTTTTTTTTTTTTTCTCCCTGGAAAGTTCCTGTTGTGGCTGACGACCAACGGTGGAGAACCCTTGAATTTGTCTTTTCCAAGAGTTGGAAAATGAAGAAAGGGATGTCCACAAATCTAAACCAGCATATTGTCGGGTTTTTTGGGGGAACTGGCGGCCCCAGCTCGCCGGCCCGGCAACCACCGGCACTGGAGTTCGAAGGGGGCCATCCCTGTTGCACTACCAACCCCCCCCTAAAACCCCATAAACCCTAACTCTTGCGAGCTGGGCAAGCATGGCGCTGGAGCGCCGGACCGGCCGGGCCCGAGCCGGTCCGACCGGGCTCTGGGCCGCACCCAGGGCGCGCCTGAGCTAGCTCGGCCAGCTCGACCCCTGGTCCGAACCAGGCTGGGTCCTAGCCGAGCCAACAGCTAGGCTGGCCCCTCCTGTTGGGCCATGTTAGCCCATTATTCCCAGCCCATTAACCCCTAATTTGAATATCCCTCTTAATCCCCAAGTCTTGATAATAGGATTAGTTAATTGAGATTTTGTTTTAAAATGTTTTAAAACTAAGATTTCAATTAACAAAATATTAAAATGTTATCTTAAAATTGTTTTAAGACTAATATTTAATATCTCCATGTTTAAGACACTAAATAATCCTATACAATTAAGATTAAGTTTTAAAATTGTTTTAAAACTAAAATTTAATTATCAAGATATTAATTGAGGTATTGCCTTAAAATAGTTTTAAGACTAATATGCTGTTAACAAATTTAAAATATTAATTAAGGCATCGTTTTAAAAATGTTTTAAGATCTATGCTTAATTAAATCTCGTTTTCTCATTGAGGTTCAAATTAAAGATATTGATCTTTATTAATATTAACAATTGTTGTTATATCATTATTTATTGATCTAATTGTTAGATTAATAAGTTATGATATTTTAATAATTTAAATATTAGTCTAAATGTTATATTAATATTAATTCTTTATCAAGGGTTGTTAAAGAAATGATTGTGCCTCAAGAACCATTAACAAGAGTTGTAATGGCATTTGTTAAGTTAATATTAATATCCTGGTAATTTTCTTAACAATGGATTGTTAAGAGAGATTTTATATTTGGGGATATCTTAACAAGAGTTGTTAAGACTATTTTAATTAGTCTAATTGTCAGACTAGCATAATTTAGGAATGTTCTTATTAATATTTCTTAATAAATGTTATTGAGAAATATTATTTAATAAAAGGGGTATTGACAAAGAGTTGTTAATGAATTATATTAGAATTAGAAATTCTTTTATAAGAGTTACCAAGGAATTTTTAATTCTATATTGGATAATTTCACATTAATAATTATTATTAATGTGATTTAAAATTAATCTAAGTATTAGATTAATTAATTTAGAATTGTTATAAATTTTGCATGGAATATTTTAGAATTTTAATTTTAGCTTTGTTTGCACATGTTGATGTGTTTGATGCTTTAAATTAGATTTATTGCATGATAGAAAATGGGATTTCGAAAATTTAAATTATCCAATTTTGATTGGTACCCAGGTTTTAAGAAAATCAAAATTATTATATTTTCAAAATTTTAACACTCATGTGATGTGCTTTATTATGTGTGGTTGGTTAAAATTTGAAGTGGTCATAGACATGCACTTTAGTTAATTTCATATCATGTGATGGTGTGTGATTTTGTGGATTATTATGGAATGAGTAATGGGTTAATTAAATGTTAATTAATGAGGCCTGCGTGCCTTCCTCTCTCTCTCTCATCCCATTGTAATTCTATCTTCTTCCATCATTGTACTTGGCCATAAGGCTTTCTCCTACAATTAATTTGTATTTGAAAATGTTTCAAATTTTGTTTTATTTTTGTAATTGATCGCGATGGCCGAGGAGAGGCGAGGATGATCTAGAAGTGCAACCCGGAAGGCGATAGGAGATGAGATCACCAATGCCTGTGTGTTTGCATATTTTGATTATATAATTGTTATATAGTTATGGTGATTAATTGTATGGCTCCAGTTAATCACCATGCTGTCTATGACTACATAATGAACATGTATGGATGATGCATGCCTTTAGTTTTTTATTATGAATCGATTGCTAATGTCTGGGTATAGTTAAATATATCAATATATTTATAAACAACCACCTAGAATGAGACCAACTTAACATAAACAAAACCTTCAACATAAAGTCTAAGCCGGAGCGTGAGTCATTGAAAATGCACCGTGTGGCTCTCCATCAATATAGTTCTTAGAACTTGATTTAGTGATGGCAGTTTCTATGTGTTTACCCGAGATCTGCCACTGTCTAATGAAAGGACTATTAACTATAGTATTGAGATGCCTTGAGATTGGAATAGAGGAACGGTGTAGCTATCATCGCATTTACCTGAGAGCTACATTCTTACTCTACTCTGTCACGTATTGATGGTAAAGCTTAGACCAGGGATAAAGGTCTACTGTGTTTACCCGGGACCATTAAAGGCCTGGGAGCCAAAATAAGATCGGATATTGCAAGGAGTTGCAATTACCATGAGATGGTTGCTCTAAGATAATAGTATGATACTATGTGTTTACCAGAGGTCATACTATGATTCTTGGAGATTCTGATCCTCACTAGGAGACCGTTGGAGTCTCTCGTTCTGTATACCTGAAGGTTATATAGTCCGTCGAAAAATAGTAAGAAATAATTCAAGATAAAAGACTATAATTGAATTATAAGAACTATCTGCTTAAAACATGTTATTTCCTTCGTTCACTAAAATGTCGTCTAATTCGAGATTTTGACATATTGGATGCCAATACTTCTCATATTCAGACTGACTAAAAAACTTCAAAGAATGTCTTTAGGGGTAAGTGAAAGTTACTATCCTAATCAGATATCATGAATCTTCTTACTTGGATAGACTAAGATGAAAAGGTACTCATGGTATGCCTTTTTGGAAGGCAATGATTGTCATGAAATTTCTTATTTTGATAGACCAAGATGAAGAGATATTTATGATGTGCCTTTGAGAAAGGTAAGTGGTAAGATTTTAAACGATCGAACCCACACTTGAAAGGATAAAGGAAGGTTAGCTGAAATAGAGAAGTAGCAGTTCTCCCACTGCGACCAATATAAGGATGTTGATAAAGGCAAAACAAATATAAAACTTGAAAGAAGTTTTATATATTCTTATTATCAACCTTTTACATATATATTGGAGAATTAGCATCTCCAATATGAGATATTGGAAATGATTCTCAGAGCTGCGATAGTATGCAGACTTAGAGAAGTAAAAGGAAATCGAGAGAATGCAAGTGTTGAGTTAGACTCAACAATTGTTCATGATATTCATATGTTACTATCAAACAATAAATCTTTGTATATCTATAGGAGTCAAATATGAAACTGAATAATTGTTATTTAGTTACATAAGATATCAAGAATTATAAAAGTGAATAACGTTGACTGAAAAGATAATAGTTGTTCAAATCAGTCAATGCACTATAAATTCTTGATCTGACATTTCATGTGATGAATGTTCACAAGTCTCCTATAGAAATGAACTGTGTGAATCCTGATTATCTATGGTATTGTAGACAAGGATGTACGATAAGAAATTATTGGTGCTAATACATACTGATGTAAACAGCTCAATATCCTCTTAAGGCCAAAGATAATCACTCCCATTGACTTACCTTATAGTTTACTCCTGGAATTATTCGACTGTACGTACTTGTTGAAGTACAAGTCGAATGCATCTGAGAGATTAAGGTATAAAATCAAAATGAAGTATTAGAATTCTTTGATTTGATCGAAGAAATTGATACTTAAGTATATGATTCATACAAATCATTAATAGGATAATTATAGCCTCACTCGATTGGTCCTCGTTGTACATCATAATAATATGATATAATAAAGAATTGCACCTTATTAAGATATGGTACAATATATAATAAGATTTGCCTAATCTTATATCTTTTTGAACGTGAGTATGAACATTAGATGTCCATACTTTACAGATGGTTCCAAATAAGACAGTGTGTGTCCATATAAGATATCGAAACCAAATAATTCATACGAGATGTAAATTATAATCAAATATGATTATAAAGTCAAGTTAAATCCTAGTGTAAATTTGTGAAATGTCCAAAGAATTTGGACATCACTTTTATTGGCCAGGCCATAATGGAAAGATTATCGTCCTGAAAGTTGTCTTCTATGAAGAGGAATATGTCCTCAGAGAAGACAGTGGAAGCTGATAAAACTAGAAGATGTTCTAGATCTACAAGTTAACATAAGATTATTAGATAATCTTTAGTTGTTTGGAACCACTAATAACACATATGAGAGGAGTTCAAAGATATAGATTATGATCTAAAATCTATGATGATGCTCTCTATAATTACAATTTTAAGATTGGCAAGAAGTTAAAAATTTTAAGCCATAGTCCATAACCATTATTGAGTTCAGAACTTGATAGTATTGCTAAAGGGTATTATACCTAAAGCAAGTAAATCTTCAGAATGAAGATTAGCATAAATGGACTACTTAAAACTTATATGGTAAAATGAAGGAAATAGTCAACGTCAAAATGTTGACTTAGATAAGTTTTTCTCAGTAGTTACCATTAATAAGTTTATTAGAATTCTACTTGCCAATGCTGCCTATTATGATCATGAGATGATAGCAGTTGGATATTAAAAATGTTCTCTCAATGTGATTGAGGTAAAGATGTATATGATACACCTTTAAAGCTTTTAGAATGTCCAGGAAGCAAGTTATGATTTCAAATATCATTTTGAATCAAACTGAAGCTTCCTAAGTTGTAATAAAAGTTTTGACTTAATACTACGTGATCATTAAGAATGATCACGGATTGTGTGTTCAAAAAGGACAGTGGGAGTACAGTCGCTTTAGTAATGCTTTGTGATAATAACATCAAAGTCAATGAGAATGACATCAGGATGTTATTATCAGTAAAAGCATTATTAACTATGTTTTCCTCCATAATAGGTTTAGTTATAATATCCCACGTATTGGAAATACGAATCTATTAAGATAGATCGATGGGGATATTATATTGACTTGTATGTCAAGATGTGTGTCATAAATTTCATAATAAGTCTCAATTGTTGAGATATATAATTTATTCCTTTAGGGAAAAGGTTCCTTAAAGGATACAAGAGTGAAACGCATCACTAAGTACTTGAGAAGTACTAAGGATGCACTCATGATTATGGAGAGGATGATTTGAAACTATGAGGTCACACTGACTCAAATTTCAAGTCAAATAATAGATATAACCTTTTAATAGAAAGGAATAGATTGAAGGATTCAAATCCAGAACTTGATATTAAGATGACGACATAAACAAGTGATATTGTTATTGGAACAATATGGATGAAAAAGTTAATCCCTTAACTAAATGTAGTTCTAAAAGGTCTCTGATAAAATCCCGTTGTTGTAGGACAACAGTGGGAGCGATCAATTGTGTGATCAAGCTATAGTCTCTTCAGAAGTTGCAAAACATTCTAAGGCTCTTTCACAAGTTCAAAGACAAAGGATTAAAATGAAATAACGTAATGGAAAATATTCCATCTCTGGATAAATTAGCAGATCTCTGACCAAGTCTTAGTCACATACTTTATGTGAGCATCACCTAGATTTGATGGAGATCAAATGCAAAGGTGATTGGCTTGAGTCCAAGTGGGAGATTGATGGATATAGGTGTCCTCTAAGCCAATCATAAGGCACCTATTTCAATTTGGTTAACTGATAAATGACATTTATTTCATTATGTAGATTGGCATATTTATTATTGCGCATAATGAGGTCCATGAATGTGTGCAATAGTCATCAGATCATGATGAGATCATAATAATGAGACTGATGACTTATAAACACATATTCTCAATTGTTCCTAATCGTAGGATGTTTGAGAAGGACATCAAACATCCGGTAAAACTAGTACAGGTTATTCTAGCTCATATGATGAGGGTGACTGATCTCGTTAGTTACTCGTATGGAGACACAATGGTAAACCTGTAGGTGCTCATTGGCGAATGAGTTCATTGAACTGATCCGACATAAATCGCCGAATGGTAATTTACCTGACTGTCAATCGGCTTGATTCATCGTCACAGTGGCGTAGTTGATCCTTGGACTTGAGACACCAAAGACATCTTCTCGGTGGACTTCTAGACTTTAACCTTGACCTACGAATCCCTATCTACGGGATCTCTAATAGTCAAGGATCGGGTCCAACGGAAGACCTTCGAAGGTGATTGTGTGTTCAATAAAGGATCGTTCACTCTCAGGTAACTGGAGAGAGAATGCTCTAGAATAGATCCACAGGAGTCTCTGACCAGAGCATAAACAATATCAAAAAAGACCTTTTCGGATATTGTACAGTAGAGTCTGATTCAAGTGAGTTGACCATCTAGGGTTTGACAGTTGACCATACCCTAGGTTAACTCGAGAGCATTGTGCGAACGAAGGATTATAGCCACGCGGTAACTATGGACGGACAGGTTCCATGAGTGGGTTGCTGAACCCCATTACCTTCCGAGATCATGCGGTGTTGCTTGACACCCAACTTGATCGGAAGTCCGACCGAATTTACATAAGATGTTAATTCAATTAAGTAATTAGTTAATATATAGATATTAATTAATTACAATAAGTCAATAACTAGTTATTGGACTTAACAGGCTGAAAGCCGGCCTGGTTAATGGGCCTAAAGGATCACACGCAATAAGATTCTCAGTCGGTGGTACTTAAAGTGGGATTCATATTAACTCGGGGACTTTTGTGAAAAGTCGCACCGACTTAATATATATATATATACGTGCTGTTGAGAAATCCTGGGCCAAGCTCCAGAGTTTTCCCATGCTGGATGCCCCCCTTTCTCTCTCCTCCTCCTCTGGGTGCCCCGTTTGAGGCGCCGGAATAGTCTCCGTCTCCGCCGCGCGCGATTCCCAAAAGTCGGGAATTCCCGTCCGCGGGTTTCCGGACATCGTTGCGGCGACGGATGTTCAGCGAGCGAGCTGATACGGACGAGGGAGCGAGGACGAACCACCGCGGAGGATCGCGTGGATACCGTTGGAGGCCGGACGTCTGTGCGGCTTGCAACATCACCTCGACGGAACCGAGACGGAAGCGGATTCAAATCCACGCACGATGATTTTATTATCCCGTTTGTTTTTCGGTTTTAGTTTTTCGTTCCAAATCGGATCCGCAGGTATCGGGCGGGATATTTTTGTTCGTCGTTTCCGCTGCATTCTTCGTGTCCCGCCTGGATCCCAACACATGGGACCGCCAGCACAGGGGCCCGATGTTCAAGATGAGGGGCAGAGCCAACTGGATGAGGGTGCAGGGGAGAGCCAGAACTGATAGCTGTGCTTATGTATCTTCTTCTCTTTTTGTGAGTCCTGATGATGGTGGACTCTTATATGTACTTGAAACTCTTCGGATGAATGAAACTCCTGACTTTTGCATTTGTGTTCTATGTACTTCATGCCGTTTGTATCATGCCCTGTTCATCACTTAACAAGCAGGTTAAGTATCTATTCAGGCTTAGCCCCTTGCCCAATTAAGTAAGCGACTACTTGATCCTATCCTTGGTAGAAGGGTCAAGGGGCAAAGCCTTTATTAATTAAGGCAAATAATAATTAAAATGAAAGAAATGAATTGTAAAATGTAACATACAAGTATGCAGATACTCACTGAAAATAAAAGGAATGCAACCCACAAGATGTGACAAACGAATGCTAATTGAAATATTTTTTATTTTGCCATTGCGATTTTTGAAATATCCAAATTCTGTTTTTTTTTTTTTTTGGGGGGGGGGGGGGGGGGTGTTGAAATATTACTTTTTTTGTAGTTTTGAAATATTTGATTTTTTTGTGATTTTGAAATGTTCAATTTTTTTTGGTTTTGAAATGTTCAATTTTATTTTTATTTTTTGAAATAAGACATCAGTTAAATAAATTAAAGATCATCATGGTACTCAGATCAAAAGAGTATATTTATTCATTAACTTAATTCCTCAAGCTTAAGCCAAGTCAGCCTAAGCTTAAGCCAACTCAGATGGTCCGACCCTTAGTCAGCCTAAGCCATTGCTCAAGCTTGGAGCACGCCTCTTTAAAAGGAAAGGAAGAATTAGTGTAGGTAGTCCGCGATAGGGTTCTAGAGACCCAGAAAGATGTCCCTCCTTCACCCTATTATCTGTTGGGAGTCGATCATTTTCACTTTTATGGGGTATTTAACGACCTTGCGCTCCCTTTTCTTTTTGTGTTATTCGTAATGTTGAGTGGCCTTTTGATTTTTTTGGCTTTTTGCCTTCATGCTTTTTCTTTTGCTTTTTTGAGTGGGGAGGATCTCCCTCCTTTTTTTTTATGACGGCTTCCTACTAAGATGGCGGGTACTTTCGGTAGTCTATTCTAGGCCTCGTTCCCGTAGACCGAGAGTAAAACATAAGTTTTGTTTGAAAAGAATGAGTTGTACTTTTACACCTTTAGTCAAGCTTTCGGTATTCTTCAGACTTCGCATCTCTTATTACTCACGAACCAAACATGTCTGTGTGCGGTAATGTGTTTGAATTATATTATCAAAGACTAATAAGAAAATTTGAGTTTTCAAATTTTCAGATCCCACTGGTCTTTGCACCATGCTAATCAACACATTTATCTAATGGTAATATTTCTTAAGATACAAACCATTCTAAGGATGAGTTAATTATTTCCCTTCTGAATTAACGAAGCGATAGGCGTTACCAGGAAAAGCATGCGAGATAACATAAGGACCTTACCAATTAGGTTGGAGCTTAGAACGCGGACCACCAGGTTTTACAAAGATTCTTTTAACACTCATTTCACCAACCTTGAATTTTCTTTCAATGACTTTCTTTTGATAAACCGTGCTAATCTGTTTTGATATACCTGTGCATGATTAGCGGCTGACCATCTTCTCTCGTCTAAAAATTCTAATTGAGCCAGGAGTGATGAGCAGTGCTCATCAATGAAAAATTCCTTGTTCAATTATACTCTTAAGGATGGGATGAGGACTTCATATGGAACTACCGCCTCTATTTCGAACGTTAAGGAATACTGAGTTTGCCCAATGGGTGTGCGGATTGAAGTTCGATATGCCCATAAAGCCTCCATTAATTTCTCTGGCCAATCAGAGAACTTATTGGATTTACATGTTTTCTTGATGAATTTTATCAAAGTCTTATTAGTGGCCTCTACTTGGCCATTGCCTTGCAGATAATAAGGAGACGAGTGATGCAATGCAATTTTATACCTATTGCAGAGGTCCTTCAGCTCTTGTGATATGAACTGTGGTCCATTGTCGGTGACGATGGCGCTTGGAATTCCGAATCTTGTGATGATGTTCTTGATAATAAATGTAACGACCCGCCATCCTATGACCAGGGACCCGGTCACTAAATGGATGTCGGCCCATTAACTGCGGGTTCACACCCGGATCTCACACAACACATCTGGAGGAGTAAGTGCTAAACAGGGCTAAATATAACAAACACACTGACTACGAGGTGAACGAGTGCGCAGAAAGAAAGATAACAATGTCCGTATATAGTCCAACAATAATTACATGTCCAACAATTAAATAAGTACAGGCAGAAGGAAAGTACAGCAACATCGGGGCATACCCCGGCACTAAGACAGCTGCTGGTCCGCACACCAAGAAGACACCATGCTTCCGCTCGCCACGAGGTCCACACCTGAAACCGCAGGGAGTGAGCCACACCAAAATTGGGCTCAGTAGGGATCATCCGATCCCCTGCCTCCCACTCACACACCCACAAGTGCAACAACAGGAATATATGGCAATTAAGTAAAGCAGTAAACATAGCACTCAACCTGATATGAAACGTACGATAAGCAGTGTAGCAAGAACAGTACCAAGTAACCCGAAGAGCCCAACACAAAGTCACGTCTCACAGTCAAAGTCCACAAAGCGACTAAACCACACTGTCGACCGAAGTCAAACGTCGCCTCCCAACACTACCACCACTACTCACGCCTATCCACCCCTACAGTGTTCCGGGGCACTGTAGGGTGAGGCAGTGAGTCAAACTAGGACTAGCTGGAACCAGTGTACCGCCACTGCCAGCTACGTGTGCACACAAGCAGTCTAGACTACTGTCCTACCGTCCGGATTGCCTCCACGCTAGGCCTCAGCGCTTCAGGAGGGCCCTGGGGACCGGCGAACCCCCGTCAAGCCGAAGCTACAGGAACTACCCACAAACCCAACTCTCCCGGGCTGCGTCAGGCCAAAGGGCTAAGGGTACCACTCGTAACCTTGATCAAAGGTCACATCAGGCCCAGTGGCTAAAGGGTAAACCAACTCCCACCAGTACCAGCTCCACAGCAAGAAACGCGCCGGAAGCTGTCACGACAAACAGGGAAACCCCGACCCGCTGAGGCCAAGCAGCAACCCTTCGGATAGCGCACCAGCTACTCCGGCCCGACGGGCTCAAGGTGGTTCTGCTTCCCTCAGTTAAAGGTAAACCACAACATGTACCCCTTCTCCCACCGGTACGGCACAATGCCTCACAGACACCATGACCCTGTCCCCATCGGTCCATGGTGACAAACATAAACCACAGTCATATCGATCCACAGTCGTGTAAGCACACACACACATAACATGATGCCATTCCACACACACAGAAGTCCTCAGTCTCAGTGTACAACGTAAAACATGCCTTAGAACCGCCAACAGTGAAACATATGTTTAAAAACCAGGGTTTATACAGCTCTGTCTTGAATCGCGTTGACCGAGGTCGACGCCATTCAAGCTCCTCAGACAGGTTCATTAAAAGCCAGATTATCCCTTAAAACGCGTCCACCTGTGAAGCCGCCGTTTAAAACGTGTCAGGGTCGCCAGACGCCATTCATCCCAGAAATCCAGATAGCAGAACCCTCAAACGGGGGCATTTCCTGCCTAAATGGCGTCATGATGGCCCGACGCCCTTCCGAAAGGCGTCGTCCATCCATGACGTCATTTAGCGCCAGAACCTCTAATTCAGCAAACCTCGAACAGGGAGGTTTCTGCCCTAAAACGCGTCGTACTGACCCGACGTCTTTCGGAAAAACGTCGACCAGGCACGACGCCATTTAGCGCCAGAAACCATGTTTCCTGGTTCGAACCGAGGGTTTCTCCCTTAATCCCAAGCACCCCGAAAAGCCCCAAAACCAAAGGGGGAAGAAGAGAAATCCAACCATCACAAGCATGCTACGAAACCACGTTCACAAGCACCGCCATTCCCACAAGGAATCCCCCTAAACATGCTCAATCTAGCCCCAAACACGTCACGTCACGCCAAGAAACATACGAGCATCACATGCAAGGTTCGTCCCCCTATCGGTTCTTGAACTCCGCCAAGCTCCGTGGCACCGTCCCGCCGCACCGCACACCGCCGCCGGTACCCTCGAGGACGCCGCCACTCCGCCGGGACGTCGGCCGCCGTCCGGAGAAGGGAACGCCGCGAAGGAGGTGGTGGAGGTAGAGGTGAGAGGTAGGGAGGCTATGGAGTGATGGGAGAGGAAGAAGAGGAGGGGAAGGGAGGAAGGAGGGCGGAGAGGGAGCGGAGAGGGAGCGGAGAGGCGAGGAGAGAGAGTGTGGACGCGAAAGTGAGGGAAAGAAGGGGAGGCTCGCGGGGTCAATCGGAATCCAGCTAAAACGCGTCGATCGAGGCAGACGCCATTCAGTCTGACAGGACAGCCGTACTGACAGCGCTCTGAAACGCGTCGCTCACCGTGGACGCCGTTCAGACGATGTGACAGGCCGTACTGACAACGCTCTGGCGCCGTGCCCTGACATCGCAGATGTCGCAGTCTGAATCGCATCGACCAATCTGGACGCCGTTCAGACGAAGTGACAGGGGCCATACTCTCGCGGCCCGAAAACCGCCCACGTGGCGCACACGTGGCACAACACCCAGCAGACCTAAATGGCGTCCACACAACCTGACGCCTTTTTGAAAGGCGTCGAGCAGTGCTGACGCCATTCAGCCAGAAATCTCAAGACCCTCCTCACGGTCCAAACCAGGGGATCCGGCCCGAACCCGACCCGAATACTGAACTCGAAACCTCAGTCCTTACAATAAATTTGCAGACTGTAGATGCTTTGACTTCCGTGTAAGCTTCGGCTTCTGCCCACTTGGTGAAGTATTCCGTTGCCGACATGGAGTTGATACTTTATAAGGTGCGGGAAAATGGATCTTGTCGTCATAGAGTTGACACTTAGCACACCTACGAACATACCCTACATAGTCTTCTTCCATGGTTAGCCAGTAAAATCCTTGTCTAAGGATCTTCTTTGATAACATCTGTCCATTAACATAACCACCACAAACTCCAGCATGAGCTCTTTCCATAACCTTCCAAAGCTCATCTCCATCCAAGCATCTCAGAAGAACACCATCAAAACCTCGTTTATAAAGTGCACCTCCAACTAGAGTGTATCTCTGAGCAACTCTCTAGATAGCCCTTTTCTCCTCAGCTGTGGCTTCTTCAGGGTACGACTGATCTTCACAGTATTTGGCAATCTCAAAATACCATGATTTCTCTTCATCTTCTATCTCTTCTTGTAGTTCCAATAGTATGATTTCTCTCTTCTCCACATTATCTTCATCTCTGACCTTCTTCAACAATTTCTCCTTAGTCCTAAGGAATGAAGGGTCTTTCACAGCGGGTGAAAGACGCCTGTGGGCGATGATCGATTCAGATTGTTTGCTGATCGGGAAATTCAAGGATAATGCGAGAAAAGCTAGAGCGTCGGCTAAGATGTTCTAATTTTGAGGAACATGGACGAAGATCAATTTAGTGAAAAGTTTGGCATAAACTGAAGTGAGTTCCTGATAAGGCTTGAGTTTAGGATCAAGAGTTCGGTACTTGGTGAAAACTTGGTGAAGGATTAGCTTACTATCACTTACAATCCTGAGCTTGGTGGCACTATGGAGATGAGCAGTCTCGAGACCGGCTAGAAGAGCCTCATATTCAGCAATCTTGTTGGTGATAGGAAAGTCAAGCTAAAAGGCTTGTGGAATGGTGACACCTTCAGGTGATAGTAGAACAGTACCGATACCCTTACCATGAGAATTCAGAGCTCCGTCAAAATGCAGAGTCTACATATCGTCTTTGATTCTGTCTATAGACATCAGTTCCTTATCTGGAAACTCCGATCCGACTGGATCAAAACGAGGAAGAGGGTGATGACCAAGATGTTCTACGATGGCATAGCCTTTGATTGCTTTCTGCTAAATATAGATGATATCGAATTGAGATAGAAAGCTCTGCCATTGTGCTAACCGATCGGTGAGAATGGATTTCTCAAAAAGGAACTTGATTGGATTCATCATAGCGATGAGATGGACTTCATGAGCCAGGAAATAGTGCTTCAGCTTTTGAACCACCCAGACTAATGCAGTACAGGTCTTCTCCATCGTTGTATATTTTTGTTCTGCAGGGTTGAGAAGTTTAGAGAGATAGTAGACTACCCTCTCTTTTCCTTCTTCATCTTCTTGTGCTAAGACAGCCCCCACTGCATCGTCTAGGACAGATATATAAAGAACTAAAGGTTTGTCTGAAGATGGTGGTCTCAAGACAGGCGGACTTGCTAAGTAGGTCTTCAATCCATCAAATGCCTCCTGACACTTATCATCCCAATCAAACTTGACTCCCAGCTTAGTAAGCTCGTAAAATGGGTTACACCTTTGTGAGTGCTGAGAGACAAAGCAGCGAATAAATTGCAACCTCCCGATCAATCCTCTTAATTCTTTCAAATTTCGAGGAGGTGGCATTTCTCTAATAGCCTTAGCCTTGTTGGGATCAATCTCAATGCCCCGTTTACTCACGATGAATCCTAACAACTTCCCTAATGATACACCAAATACGCACTTTTTAGGATTCATCTTCAGTTGATATTCTCTTGATCTATCCAAAACTCTCGCCAACACTTCGGCATGCTCAGCCTTAGTCTTGGATTTCACTAATAGATCTTCCACATACACTTCGAAATCAATGTGCATCATGTCATGGAATATGGTCATCATAGCCCTTTGGTAAGTGGCTTTAGGATTCTTCAGTCCAAATGGTATGACAACATAACAATAAGTGCCCTAAGGTGTAGTGAATGGCGTCTTCTCTTGGTCCTCTTCTACCAAGCGAATCTGATTATACCCTGAGAATCCATCCATGAATGACAGTGTTTCATAACCAGGTGTGTTGTCGATGAGTACGTCTATATGAGGCAGTAGAAAGTCGTCTTTAGGACATTCCTGATTCAAATCTCGAAAGTCAATGCAAATCTTGATCTTCCTATCCTTTTTCATAACCGGGACTATATTTGTCACCCATTGTGGATAGAGGACAACTCTAATAAATTTAGCTTTATACAGCTTATCAACCTCTTCCTTCATCTTCAAAGCCATATGAGGGTGGAATCGCCTTAATTTCTGTTTAACCGGGCTAGCTCCATCTTTCAATGTTAATCGGTGTTCCACTAAAGAAGAATCTAATCCCGACGTATCTTCATAGCTACAGGCGAAAGTGTCCTTATAGTCTCTGAGAACTCGAACCACTGCCTCCTCGTCTATTTCAGAAAGATTTTTACTGACAAGGATAACCTTAGGTTCGTCTTCAGTTCCTTGATTAATCTCTTTGGTAGTCTCTTCTACAGCAGCTGAAGGTTCCTTAAATCTCTTCACTCCACTAGAATACGCCTCAGCCGCGTCCTCGTCATCTTCCTCATCTTCAATAATGGGGTCTTTTTCGCGTAACAATTCATATACCCCATACCCGTCATCAACTAACTCATCCACTTCACATTCTTCTGGCATCTGAATGGGATTCTCTAAAAGCTGAGGGATCTGAGAGCAAGAAAGGTATCTTAAGGCTAAATCCTGGAGGTATCTATTCAGAATTTGTCTACCCTTAGACTTCCTAGACTTCCTAACTTGACTAACTTCACTAGACTCCCTAACTTCATTAAATTGCCTACTGCTAGACTCACTATCCTGACCTAGTGAGGACGAAGAAGGAAAAAATTTAAAGGATACAGGATGTGATACAAGTGAATCCTCCCGAGATGAGGGGCAAAGCAAATATAGAAGAGAGTCTTGCTCGAGTGACCCGCACGATGGGGTATATTCGAACAAGTAATATAATGTTTCCTCAACGAGGATTTGAGAGGAGGAAGTTGCTGAATTGGCATTTTTTTGTAGAGATTTTGAGTGTTAATTATGAAACATGAATAAATATGTAAAGGAGGAGAATGAGAAGGTAACAGTACCAAGGCCAAAGGATTGGGAGGATCATACAATAGTATGTCTCAGATCAGATCATAGATCCTCTCAAGGTCAAGAGAAATCTGAAGAATTAGGTCCTGAGGGGACAAAGTAACCATGATGGGCGGAGCTCAAGGAATGTCTTCAGTGATGACCCTCGACCAAGTCGGGGTCAGGAGGAGAGTGTGGAACAGTGTATGGAGGGTAAAAACATGACGGGGATAAGTTCCCTTCCAGAGAAGATCAGGGGTGAATCCAGGCTGATAAGGGTCACCAGGCTCCCCTTCGTCTGTCTCTTCACTTATCAAAATTGCCTTATCAAAAATAACCCCAGGCCATTCAAACAACTCGTCAATCAACAGAGGCCACTTTGGTTCTGAGGGATCAAGGAACAGCCTGTTCAGTGCAATGTACAGGTCCCATGTGTCGAACCAGCGGTACCACTCGCACTCCGGATCTTGAGTCTTCCTCCTCTTCATTGGCCACAGAGCCTCCAAGGACTAGTATGTCAGCAACTCAGAATAGTGCCTGGCTAAATCTCTCCCATATACGTCATGCAGGTCAAAGTGGGAAGTGATCACCACCATGTTATCATTGTCATGGTTAATCACGGGTCCCTTAATGAAGTGTGTATATAAGGTCCAAGTTAAGGGATCCCAGTTTTCTTTGCACGGGGTGGTCATTGTATAGCCCAGACCATTACCAGGTGCTCTTCTGTGGTCTTTGATAGGCTTGGTTCTGCCCTGCAATTGTGTGCCCAAGCCTTTTCCTGGTTGATAGCCACCCTTCATCGTGATGTCCCAACCAAGGGTACTCACGCACTTCCCCCTTTTTACAGCATCAACTGGACAAGGAACAGGTATAGTGGCTTTCAAAGGATTAGCCGAGGGAGAGTAGACCTGTAATACCGATAGAATGGGTTGTCGGCCATGTAAAGGAGTCAGCTTGATGTTCAAAGAATAAGCAACAACAAGGATCGGCATGCTCGTTACTTTAATAATATATCCCTTATAAGGAAACTTGAGGCATTGATGGTTTGTAGATAGTATGGCCTCAAGGGATTTGATGTAGGGATGACCAAGGATGCCTTTTAAAGAGGGGTCGATTTTCAAGATGTAGAACTCAACCTCGGCATGGCAAATAGGACCTAACTCCACCTTGAAGTATACCATTCCCAGAGGGGAACGGGTGGAGTTATCGTAGGCAGTAACAGAGATGGGTGAAGGCAGCCACTTTTCTTTGGGTACACCAAAAAATTCTAGGGTCTTTGTGTTGGGATTTCTCGGGTTTCTCCGAATCGCTCAACAGCGGAAAATAAAATATTAAAACAGTGATCCGTTCCCGTTTCGAAAATCAAAAATCGATTATTAGATAATCGAAGTTCTCACCGTGTGCGTATTCGAATCTGCAACCGTTCAGTTCCGTCGGTGCGACACCGCAAGCCGCACAAGTGCTCGGCCTCTAGCGAAGTCTACGCGATCCTCCTCGCGACGGATATCCTCATGTTCCTCGTTCTTCGCAGCGCACGAAACCTCCATCGGTCGCCGCAACGCGCAGACGATTTCTCGTCGAACGGGATTCGGAGAAGCGGCGGAGCAGATCTGGATCTGTCTGGACATCAGAGAGAGAGAGAAACAGAGGAGGGGCGGCTAGGGTTAGCAGCAGCTTCGCCTGCTCAGCCCGTTCGCTATGTTTTATACTAACCGCATGATTTTTCATAAAAACCCTCGGTTTGTATAAAACCCACTTATTTATCCATCGCCTTGAGAATCATTTGCGTGTGACCCTCTAGGCCCAAGTACCAGTCCAGTTAATGGCCCAACAAGCCTAGTGACTCCTCACTGGCTTTATTAATCAATTAACAACCCTTTATTAATTAATTAATCAATCGAATTAATGTCGCACATCGAATTCGACCGGGCCTCCGATCACGTTGGGTGCCAAGCAACACCGCGTGAACCCGGAAGGTATTGGGGTTAAGTAACCCACTCTTGGAACCTTTCCTCCGACAGTTACCGCGTGGATATAATCCTTCATTCGTAAATGCTCTCGAGTCAACTCAGGGTATGGCGAGCTGTCAAACCCTAACCGGTCGACTAACTTGGATTGGATGCCGCTGATGAATATCGGAAAACTCCTTTCTCGATATTATCGTCCATCCTGGCCAGGGACTTCCGCGCATCCTTCCTAGAGCATTCTCTCTCTAAGTACCGAGAGCGAATGATTCCTTATTGACACACAATTCCCTTCGATGGTATTCAGCTGTACCCAATCCTTGGCGTATTAGAATCCCGTGGCTAGAGATTCGTAAACCAAGGTCAAAGCACAGAAGTCCACCGACAAGGTGTCTCAGGTCCGAGGACTATCCACGCAACTACGACAATAGAATCAAGCTGGTTGACAGTGAGGTACAATACCATCCAGCGATTCAGTCGAATCAGTTCAGTGAACTCATTCTCCAATGAGCACCTACAGATTCGCCTTAGTGTCTCCACACAAGTGACTTATGAGATCAGTCACCCACATCATATAAGCAGGAGTAATCTGTACTAGTCTAACCAGATATCCGATGTCCTTCTCGGATATCCTCCGACTAGGAACGATTAAGAATATGTGTGTTTAAGTGATCAGTCTCATTAGTATGATCTCATCATAATCTGATCACAGCACATATTCACGAACTTCATTATGAAACGATAATTAATGCGATTTACATATAATGAATATTATGCCATTATATTAATAAATGAACGAGATTTACATAGTCAGATTGGCTTGTAGGCTACCTAAAACTAACAATCTCCCACTTGGACTAAAGCCAATCACCTTTATACAATAAGCCTATAGACTCTAGGTGACGCTCAAACACAATTTGAGCCAACGGCTTTATCAATGGATCTACTACATTGTCGACGGATGGAACTCTTTCCACTACTACATCTCCTCTGGATATGATCTCTCTGATAAGGTGAAAGCACCTCAGAATATGTTTTGATTTCTAATGAGACCGCGGCTTTTTTGCTTGCGCAATCGCTCCATTGTTGTTGCACAACAGCGGAACAGGCTCAGAGATGCTGGGAACTACGCTGAGGTCGGTGATGAATTTCTTCAACCACACTGCTTCCTTGGCGGCTTCAGCTGCAGCGATGTACTCAGCTTCAGTCGTCGAATCTGCAGTGGTTACTTGCTTGGAACTCTTCCAGCACACTGCGCCTACGTTCAAAGTAAACACGAATCCAGATGTAGACTTGCTATCATCTGGATCCGACTGGAAACTCGATTCAGTAAAGCCTCGTAGTTTCAAGTCACCTCCTCCATAGACCAGAAATATATCTTTAGTTCTTCTCAAGTACTTAAGGATACATTTCACTGCCTTCCAATGCTCTTCGCCTGGATCAGCCTGAAATATGCTCGTAACACTTAAAGCAAATGCAACATCAGGTCGTGTACACATGGCATACATGATAGATCCTATGGCAGAGGCATAGGGTATTCTATCCATGAATGCCCTCTCATTAGGAGTCTTAGGAGACTGCTCCTTTGAGAGACTAATTCCATGTCTCATCGGTATGAGACCTCTCTTGGAATTTTTCATGCCAAACCTTTTGACTATGATATCTATGTACAAAGATTGGGTCATTCCAAGCATCCTCTTTGATCTATCTCTATAGATCCGTATTCTCAATACGTAGGATGCTTCTCCCAAATCCTTCATAGAGAAGTTTTTCGACAGCCAGATCTTTACTGATGACATCATAGCTACATCATTTACAATGGGTAGTATGTCATGTACGTAAAGAACTAGAAAAGTGACTGCACTCCCACTGGTCTTCTTGTGTGTCCCACTGGTCTTCTTGTACACACAAGACTCATATTCATTCTTAATAAAGTCATAAGATTTGACAGCCTCGTCAAATCTTATGTTCCAGCTCCGGGAAGCTTGCTTCAATCCATAAATGGACTTCTGAAGCTTGCACACTTTATCTGGAGATTCTTTGGATGTGAAACCTTCTGGTTGTATCATATACACCTCTTCCTCAAGGTTACCATTGAGGAAGGCAGTCTTCACATCCATCTGCCAGATATCATAATCAAAATGTACAACAATGGCGAGTAGAACTCTGATCGACTTTATCATGGCAACTGGTGAGAAAGTCTCGTCATAGTCAATTTCTTGCCTTTAATGATATCCCTTTGCCACCAACCTTGCCTTATAAGTGTCGATCCATCCATTAGCACCAATCTTTCTCTTAAAGATCCACTTGCAACCGATGGGTACAATACCTTCGGGCAAGTCCTCCAAGTTCCAAACTTGGTTGGTGTACATGGACTGAATTTCTGAGTTCAAGGCTTCTCGCCATTTTCCGGCTTCTGGGCCGTCTATGGCCTCTTGGTAGGTTTTAGGATCATCATCCTCATTATATTCTACCTTAGACTCACCTTCAGCGATATGTCCCACATATCGTTCGGGTAGTCTAGGTAATCTACCAGATCGACGAGGCTCATGTGTGTGTACTTGAACAGATTCAGGAACTGATATCTCATCTGACGATAATGCAGCTGTTTGGAGATCTGGAACCTCTTCCAGTACTATTTTACTCCCACTGTCCTCCTGGAGAAGGTATTCCTCTTCCAGGAAGACAGCTTTCCTGGCGACAAACACCTTTTGTTCACTAGGATGGTAAAAATAGTATCCAAAGGTTTCCTTTGGATATCCCACAAAACTGCATTTATCAGTTCATGATTCTAGCTTGTCTAGATCATGCCTCTTTACATGAGCAGGACAACCCCAGACTTTAACATGTTTAAATTCTGGTTTCCTGCCTTTCCATATCTCATATGGAGTAGTGGCCACAGACTTGCTGGGTACTCTGTTCAGTAGGTATGCTGCTAACTCTAGAGCATACCCCCAGAGGGACACTGGTAATCCCGAAAAGCTCATCATGGATCGCACCATGTCCAACAAGGTGAAATTCCTCCTTTCTGATAAACCATTCATCTGTGGTGTATATGGAGGGGTTAGCTGAGAAAGGATACCATTATCCTTTAAGAATTTTGTGAAATTAGTACTCAAGTATTCTCCTCATCGATCTGATCGAAGAGTTTTAATACTCTTTCCTAACTGCTTTTGTACCTCATTCTTGAACTCCTTGAACTTCTCAAATGCTTCCGACTTGTACTTCATTAAGTATACATAACTGAATCTTGAGAAGTCATCGGTGAACGTGATGAAGTATGAGTAGCCACCTTTGGCTTGGGTGGACATAGGACCACATACATCCGAATGTATTAGTTGCAGAATATCCTTAGCACGTTCTCCCTGCCCAGTAAACGGAGATTTTTCCATCTTTCCCATAAGGCAGGATTCACATGTCGCAAACGATTCGTAATCGAATGCAGTTAAGTAACCATGTTTATGCAACTTTTGCAACCTACTTTCGCCAATGTGCCCAAGTCTACAATACCAAATGTAGGCTTGGTTCACACAATTCATGCTCTTCTTAAGAGCTTTATCAATTTGAAGATTGTAAAAAGAAACATCTAATAGATATAGACCGTTGACTAAAGATGTTGAAGCTATTGATTTATTACCATAATAAATTGAACAACTTCTATTCTCAATAGTCAATCTATATCCTATCTTGTCCAAACAAGATATTGATATGATGTTCTTTATTATGCTAGGAACATAATAACAATCTTCTAATAGTAAGGCGTCTCCTGATGGAAGCCTGAGGTTTGCTGTCCCAACAGCAATCGCCCCAACTTTTGCGCTGTTTCCTAGCCTCAATTCCACCTCGCCTTGTCTCAGCCTGCGCTTACTTGCCAACATCTGTGCATCATGACAGATATGAGAAGCACATCCGGTATCCAATACCCAAGATGTGGAATCTCTAACTGACAAGTTGATATCTATCATATAGATATCTGAAGCTTCAGACAGCTTCACTCTTCCATGAGCTTTATCGTTAAGGAACTCCTTGCAGTTCCTCTTCCAGTGACCATACTGCTTATAGTAGAAGCAGTCACCCTTCACTACTCTTTTGACTTTGTCCTTCGACCTTTTATCGTTAGCTGTCATCTCTGCTTCAGGGGCATCCAATGCCGATTCAGTAGGAGGATCAGCTCCAGGGACAAAGTCAATGTGTTCAGATCTGAAGACATTCTTCAAGTATCTGAACCAATCCGAGTGGATCAGGTACGTCAAAAGGGCATCAAGTATGCCACGGAGTGGGTTATTTGACGACATAATTCCCTGCAAGAGATAAGTAAAATCTATTTAGCAGATGTTCAATTATTAAAATTTAAAACAAGACATGGTCTTTTGTTCAAGTTTAACTCCCACTAATTTTCGACGGACTGTATAACCCTCAGTTATACAAAACGGGAGACGTCGACAGTCTCCTAGTGGAGATCAGAATCTCAATGACTTGCACTACAACCTCGTGGATAGCACAACAAACTGTAATACAATCAGAGAGCACCCAACTCATGGGACTTGCAACTCCTTGCAATATCTGATCATGGCCTCGGTCCCCAGAGATTTAATGGCCTTGTGGATAGCACAACAAACCACTAATTATGGTCTAAGCTAACCATCGTTACGCGACGAGCATAGATTTGCATACAGCCCTTGTGGATAGCACAACAAAGCTACATGGTTCCTCTACCCCGATCTATAGGCATCTAATGCCATAGCCACAGTTTCTCCTCCCAATTAAACAGGCCTTGTGGATAGCACAACAAACCTGTTTAAAGTTATTCGAATCCTATGACTATAACGATGGTGGACTACGCGGTAAGTTCTTAACTACTCGGATTACGGCTTAGACTTTATCTGAGGGTATTTAGATAACTTTTATCTTGGCCTCTCCTAGGTAATAGTATAAAAATATATCATATATATTTAGTAAATACTATACCTGCTTTGATTCATAATCAAAAGAAAACATTGCATCACATACGTGTCTAGTGTGATCATAGATAGCACAGTGGGTTTGACTAGAGCCAACAGTCAAACGCACACACAATCTAACACAACAATTATATTAGATATCCTGCAAACACATAGGCAAGAGATCTCCATCTTTTCACCTTCCTGGTTGCAGCTGTGGATCGTCCTCGCTCCTTCTTCGGTTGCCTCGATCATATTACATTAATTCTAGAATTACATGTAATTAGAAGAGAGCCTTATGTGGCGAGTACAAGAGAGAGGGAGGTAGAAATACATCAGAGAATGAGAGAGGGAGAGATACGCAGATCTCTATTTATTAACAATTAATAAACATCCATCATTCATCTACGATCCACACAAACACATCATTCATCACATAAACAATTAAATAAGTGCATATCCATGACCACGGTGTGTTTTAAACATACCATACATGATTCAGCGCATCACATGGCTAAAATAAAAGAGTTTTCAAAATATATAATTTTGGCTTTCAAAAAACTGGGATCCAATCAAAATTGGTATTTGAATTTCAAAAACACTTTTTAATTAACTTATCATGCAATTAAATCAAAATTTAAAAGCAATAAACACACATCACATGTGCACACACTCCGAATTAATAATTCCATATTATTCCATACAAATTAGAACAATTCTAATAATCTAACACTTAGATTAAACCCCATTAATAATCTAACAATTAGACTATTAATGACTAATCTAACTCTTAGACTAGTGCAACAAAATTAATCATTAATTTATCACATAAATTAATAATTAACTATAATTTGTTATTAATTTTCAATCTAACAATTAGACTAGATAATTAATAAGTGTTAATCACTAATTTAACTATTAAACTAATAATTAACACAAATGAACAGTTAAACACTAATCTAACTCTTAGATTAGTGGATTAATATTAATTATTAATTTAACTCTTAAATCAATAATTAATAACATCTTATTAAACTATTATATTAGTTAATTGAAATTAATTATCAATTTAACACTTAAACTAACAATTAATTTCAGTTAACTAATAACCACTAACTTAACACTTAAGTTAGATAATTACAATTAATTATTAATTTAATATTTAAATTAATAACCAATTCTAATTATTAACAACATTTTGTTAATTATTCTAACGATTCATAATCATTGATGCCCAACTAAATAAAATCTGAATAACAATTTAAATTTTTAAACAATTTTAAAATTTAAATTAAATCCAATTTAATTTAATTGGGGTTTAGGGGTTTAAAAAAAATGGGTTTTAAAAGGAAAAATAAAAAGGGAAAGGCCTGAACCGGCCCAACCCGGCCCGCTCTAACTGGTTCGGGCGCCTGCGGCCGGGTCAGACCCGGCCTGCCAGACCCCCGGCCCGCCTACCCCGATCTGACGCCCTAACCTGCAACTGGTTGCAGGTTAATGGCGGCAGGTACATGGCAAGGCGCCGGCGCTCCATCGGCGCTCCACCGGCAGCCAGCGGCAGGATGCCGGTCCCACGGCACCGTCCGGCCCTGCCGTAGCCGGTGCGCTCGCCGGAGAAGCCCCCTTTTAAGTGTTGCAGCCAAGCCCTAATTTGTGGCTGAACCAGGAGCAAGGCGGCGGGGCTCGCTGGAGGGAGGTCACCGGCGGCCGGCCCGACGTCGCCCGGCCCCGCCAGAGACGTTCCCGGCACTGGCAGGCCCACCGGCGCCGGTGAGGGCCTCACAAGGGCTGTGAAAGACCCTAAAACATCCCCTAAAATCTGATTTTCGGATGGTTTTCTCAAAACCATGTGAAGAAGATGGTGAAGGAGTCTCCCTCTCCGGTGCCGGTGACCGGTGCCAGCGGTGATCGATAAGGATCCTGGTCATACCAGGGCGACGGACTTCTTCCCCATCGCATGGGGATGCCGGATTGAAGTCGCTAAAATTCCGTTGTTCTTCATCACATGAAGAACAGGAAACACCCCAAATAAAATCCGAAAAATCACAGAAAAATAATCTAATTATTTGTGTTCATCTTATGAACACTATTCCGTCATTTTAATCGGATTAAACGCATGGAATAACTCATGAAAAAATCAATTTGGAGGTCGAAACGGGACGAGAAACAGTGGAACCTGGCTCTGATACCACTGTTGGGATTTCTCGGGTTTCTCCGGATCGCTCACGCAGCGGAAAATAAAATATTAAAACAGCGATCCGTTCCCGTTTCGAAAATCAAAAATCGATTATCAGATAATCGAAGTTCTCACCGTGTGCGGATTCTAATCCGCAACCGTTCGGTTCCGTCGGTGCGACACCGCAAGCCGCGCAAGCGCCCGACCTTCAGCGAAGTCCACGCAATCCTCCTCGCGACGGATATCCTCACGTTCCTCATTCTTCGCAGCGCACGAAACCTCCGCCGGTCGCCGCAACGATCGCCGCAACGCGCGGACAATTTCCCGTCGAACGAGATTCGGAGAAGCGGCAGAGCAGATCTAGATCTGTCTGGACGTCAGAGAGAGAGAGAAACAGAGAAGGGGCAGCTAGGGTTAGCAGGAGCTTCGCCTGCTCAGCCCGTTCGCTATGTTTTATACTAACCGCGCGATTTTTCATAAAAATCCTCGGTTTGTATAAAACCCACTTATTTATCCATCGCCTTGAGAATCATTTGCGTGTGACCCTCTAGGCCCAAGTACCAGTCCAGTTAATGGCCCAACAAGCCCAATGACTCCTCACTGGCTTTATTAATCAATTAATAACCCTTTATTAATTAATTAATCAATTGAATTGATGTCGCACATCGCATTCGACCGGGCCTCCGATCACGTTGGGTGCCAAGCAACACCGCGTGAACCCGGAAGGTATTGGGGTTAAGTAACCCACTCTTGGAACCTTTCCGCCGACAGTTACCGCGTAGATATAATCCTTCATTCATACAATGCTCTCAAGTCAAGAAAGGATATGGCGAGCTGTCAAACCCTAACCGGTCGACTCACTTAGATTAGATGCCGCTGATGAATATCGGAAAACTCCTTTTCCGATATTATCATCCGCCCTGGCCAGGGACTTCCGCGCATCCTTCCTAGAGCATTTTCTCTCTAAGTACGCAGAGCGAATGATTCCTTATTGACACACAATTCCCTTCGACGGTATTCCGCTGTACCCAATCCTTGGCGTATTAGAATCCCGTGGCTAGAGATTTGTAAACCAAGGTCAAAGCACAGAAGTCCACCGACAAGGTGTCCTTGGTGTCTCAGGTCTGAGGACCATCCACGCAACTGCGACAATAGAATCAAGATGGTTGACAGTGAGGTACAATACCATCCAGCGATTCAGTCGGATCAGTTCAATGAACTCATTCTCCAATGAGCACCTACAGATTCGCCTTAGTGTCTCCACACAAGTGACTTATGAGATCAGTCACCCACATCATATAAGCAGGAGTAATCTGTACTAGTCTAACCAGATATCCGATGTCCTTCTCGGATATCCTCCGACTATGAACGATTAAGAATATGTGTGTTTAAGTGATCAGTCTCATTAGTATGATCTCATCATAATCTGATCACTATAGCACATATTCACGAACTTCATTATGAAACGATAATTAATGCGATTTGCACAAAATGAATATTATGCCATTATATTAATAAATGAACGAGATTTACATAGTCAGAATGGCTTGTAGGCCACCTAAAACTAACACTTTGGTGATAGCACATTGATAGAAGCCCCTGTATCGACTAGACATGCATCCACAGCCTTCTTGCAAATATTTACTGTAATGCTTAGTGCCATGCTCCTGGCCACTGGTGGTTCTAGTTCAGATGTGTGGAATAAGATAGAGGGTGGATCCCCCTGTGGAACTAGCAGTGCTGCGATCTTTTCTACCGGCACATCTTCACTGACCATTACTCTCTGCAGATATTCTATCAGAGCCTCTTGATGGATTTTAGATCTTTTGATCAGTTCTAGTATGGAAATGCATGTCGGTGTTCTGTCCAGCTACTTCAATAAGTCATATTGAGTGCCAGGTGCACTCTCTTCATTCTGAATTTCTTCTAACAACTGTGATGGGCCGTCTCTTACTGTGGACTGAGGGAAGATTTTATTGAAGATTCTCCCGCTCCAGAGCATGTGTTGTTCAATATTGGAAGGTCCAGGTGGGATCTTAAGTACAGTCGTATTGATGAGGAGTTTAGAAGGGGTAATGAGTTCGTAAATGGATGATGATGGGGGATTGTTTGGTGGGGGTGCTAGAACGCGGATGAATGGCTTGGAGGGTTGTATGGTATTGGGGTGAATCGTTGATGTAGGTGATGTGGGAAATGGTATGCGTAGCAATGGTTTAGAAGGCATGAGGGTTTGTGGTTGGGTTGTGGAGGGTTATTTGGTGGGGGCGTGGTAGTGGAGGGGATAATGGGTTTAAAGGAGGTAAGCAGTTGAATGGGTTTATGGTAGGTGGGTGCTGGCATGGGAGTAATGGTTATGGTTTCTGGCTTGGGCATGTAGAGAATGCGGTGAGGTGATTGCTCGGTGGTACTCGGGAAGTGGCCTAAAGAGTAGACAGAGGAAGATTCTTCTTCCTTCCATTGTTGCCCCCTATTAGCCTCAGACTGGCTATTTGTAAGAATTGGGGCGACCTAGTTTTAATGCTCTGGCAGCGGGTTTTGCACTATATCCATGTTCGATGTTGCTGGTGCTCTTTGCATCTGTTGTTGTTGTTGTTGTGGTTATTGTTGCTGCTATGGCTGTGATCATCTTGCCTTCAGGGCGGCTATGTATTTTCTTATCTCCTCCTAGTCAATACCCCCTTACTCATTCAAATCATGGATGTAGTCCCTAAATTGGATACATGCATCCACTGTATGCCTAGGTTGTCTATGGAAGACGCAATACCTAGAGGCATCTACATTTTGAGGCCAGGCAGTTTTCTCCTTTGGTAGGACCAAAGCATTGGCTGCCATAAGGACGTTGAATATGTCTGCTAGAGACTCCGGGAGCTGAGGATAGGACACCCTCTTTGGACCTAGAGGTTTTCTCTGTTGATTGTAATCGCTTGAGGGGGGGTACATTGTGGTATGCTGGCTACTGGCATGGCTGGTTGGACGCCTGTTGATACTGCTGCTGAGGCTGATTGTAGGCTGGCTAGTATGGTTGCTGTGGTGGCTTAAAGCCCTGTTGATTCGGTGGTCTCTGCCCTGTGTACTGCGGCAGTTGTTGTTGGTTTCTCATGAACTGTGGTTGGTTATTATTCATGGTGTTGATCTGTTCAAGGGAGAGTGTGCCCTCAGTAGTGGGACCCATGCTAGGAGAATTTGGCATGGCAGGCTTCCGAGGTGGAGGTCTGTTCGGTCTATAGGGGTCAAAAATGCTGGAAAAGGTTGAATCTTTGAAAGCATTCTGGCAATAATGTGCCCTCCCATATAATTCTGCCATGCTAGCCAAGTTGTTCAACATGAAGACTAGCTTGTACTGGGGGGTTGCATTGGCAATCATCATCTTCACTTGTTTAGACTCAGACATATGATCTTTTATATTCTCTGCCATACCTCTCCATATATCAGCAAAGGTGATGAAGTCTTCGTCAGGCTTCATCCTTTCAACCACCAGGTCAGTTTTTGATAAGGACGGTGCAATTCTATCCTGGTATCGCTAAATAAATTTTCTTGACACAATTTCATAGTCCCCTACATCAAATGAATCCAACGAGAAGAACCACTCGAGGGCTGGTCCCTCTAATGATTTCCCGAATAAGAATGCCAGCGACCTCTTGTCGTTCTGCCAGAAGGAAGACTCGTACATAAACTCCTTCAGGTGGGTGAAGGGGTTGCCAGAACCATTGTAATTTCCATACACTGGCATATCAGAAGGCGGCATGTGAAATACTGGTAGATTGGGGTGGGTGATTTCAGATACAGCCTTGACTCCCATCATCTTCTTAAAATTATTGAATTGCTCGTCCATGCGGTCCATCTTCGTGAGTAAGACCTCAGTCACGGGATCAATTTGGGGAGGAGGCGGTGATGGGGCATGATAAGCTTGCCTTTTGTAGTAACTGGGGCAAGGGGGCAGTACAGTTGAGGTCCGGTAGCGCTTCCGCCATACCCGAAGGCATTTTGGTGAGTTGGCGTATGTGGTCTAGCCGGGTATCTCGAGTAAGATTGTTGTGGCCCAGACGGCCGAGGAGTAGAAATACAGAGACCCTCCATGGCTTGATGGACAGAGGGCATATGGCGAGGGGGAGGAACCTGATGAACAACTGGGGGAACCGAGGGATTCGGTTCGTTAGAACGCAAGAGTGTCTTCCCCTTTAGAATGGACTGGATCGCCTCAAGTTGTTGAAAGTTCATATGGGTAGCCAGAGCTCCCAAGACGGTAACCAGATCAGGGGGGTTGTTGGACGAAGGCTCAGCTTGATCTTGAGCCTCCTCATAAGTGGGATTGGAGATTACATGCACATGAGGATGATTAGTACCAGGATCATACTAATCATGAGTAAACTGAGCTGATGGGGGACATAAGTGTCTCCCTAGTATTCAGCGTAAAAGAAGTTGGAGTCGTGGGGGACATTAGCATCTCCCCCATTCTCAGAATGGTAATCATAATTGCGAGGGGCATTAGCATCTCCCTCATATTCAAACACATCTTCCTGTTCAATGGCAACCATGCCGAGAGTTCTACCTAATCAGAGCATCATGATGTTAATTTTGACAAAGATTCAAACAAGTTGTGCAAAGAATTAGCAAACAAGTGGATGGTTACGTTATCTTAGGATTCCTTGTTGAATTGTTTGAATTGTTAAACACAAGTTCTCTCAACGGGGTAGGATCCTAGTTTCAGTTCAATTTTTTCACTGTTATACTCTATAGTTCTCCCACAACGTTATGAATAACTAACTAGGACTTCAATTGGTACAACCTGCCCAATGAACAAGGAGGAATACCTTACTTTTGGGAACTTATGGAGGTCTTAACACTAACCACTCTAATCTGACCGAGGGACCGACCTAATCAGAGAGAGGTGAAGATGCTAAGAAAGGTATTCCTATAAGGGGGGAGGTGATCCCCAATGCAGATGACCTACGGCCTGAGTGGCCTCTAACATAGTATAAGATAAATATAGGTAACAAAGAAATCAATGATCTGAGGACTGATGGACAAAAGAAGGAATTGTTTGCATCGCGTCGCTATTCACCGACGCTATTCAAGACAGAAGCTTCTTCTGTTAACAGATACTCAGGCAGCAGTGCCAACAGGAATATGAGGCTGAATGGCATCTTGTCACAGCGACGCGGTTTGAATCGCGTCCCTTTGTCTAAACGCTATTTTGAGCCTGAAACTGTAAATAGAAAACAATTTCGAGGACAATCTCCTCCCAAGTTATCAAGATAAACAGAAATCTCATTGATCATGCAAATTCAAGTTAAACAGATTTATTATCATGCAAACAAACATAAACTCAATCCACCGCACACTTCCTATCACACTCACAAGTTCTAATCAATCATGGGAGGGCAAAATTTTGCCACAAAGGGGTATGCACGTAGTGCACGTAGGGATAAGAGTAACTAAACTCACTAATTGGTGAAAGGAGTGCCCGAAGGACACAAGTGGTGCGCCGTGGGTGCCCGATGATAAAAAACAAAAACAAATATTAAAAGACGATAAGACCATATCCCACCGTGATCACCAAAAAGCTGTAGGTGCTCAAATTGTAGTGTGTGAGGTTCAAGAGTTTCATGTTGTTCATATGAAAAGTAAAATTATTCAAACTAAAGAAAACGTGATTGTCAGAAACTATAAAGTTTCAAAAGAAAGATTGATCGCTTATCTTTTCAAATTTAGGAGATTGAGTCATTGATTCCCTCTCTTCGGCCGGCCAAAGAAAGAGAGCCATTTTATTGATGCTCTTGCTTTTTTATTTCTTGATGGTTATTCCTTTGAATCTCCTTCTTTCTTCTTCTTTGTTCCTTGTAAGAAAGATTCAACAAGATAAAAATTCTAATTAGAACTAGAGTAGAGTAGTATCTATTCTAATAAGAAATTTAAACATGCAACTAAACTAATCTATTCACTTGATTGTTGTTCTTTAAGCCGCTAATATACATGTGGGTGTGAAAAATAATGATGTGTTTGTGTATCAACACGAAGTGATGATGATGATGAACTATGAAAAATAATGAATAAAATAAACTGTATGAAATTAATGAAAAGCTAGAAAGAAATTAGAGAAAGAGGATGGTTGGTTGTCTCCTCCATAGTCTTGGTCTTCAAGAGCTTCAAATGATGAAAAGGATAAGGAAGAAGAAGCCTTAGATGAAGTCTCTCTTGGTGTCCACGTTTTTCTTCTCTAGAGCCTTCAAACACCTTGCCTTGAGTTTCAAAATCACCAATAGCCAACCTTTTTCAAAGGTCCAAAAAGGTTTTGTATTTATAAAAATAGGTTTAAGGGTGTTTAGAGCTTCAAAAGGACTCTCTCCCGCAGTCGGACTTACCTTGGACAAGCATGGAGGAGTTAGCAACCTTCCCAACTTCGGAAACTGGATTATCTCGACCAAATCATATTTATCAGGAAACTCCCAAATCGCGTCGCCCAGACGGGATGCCATTTGGTTAATTAAAGCGGCCATTATAGAATGGAAATCCGAAAAGGAAGCCGAAATACATTAGGAAACTTAAATCGCATCTTCCATGGACGACGTGCTTTAGATAATTAGGAAATTAATTCAAATTAGAAATCATAAGTCCAGACGGATTAGGAGCTAAATGGAGTCTTCCTAAGGTGACGCTATTCAATTAAATCTATCTGAATTTAGGAATTTAATTTTGAACAAATTTTGGCTAGGAATCTAAATGGCATCGTGAATGGACGACACTAATTAACAAATTTTGAGAAAAATCAATAAAAATTAATTAATGATTAAACATCAGACCATTTTGAGGCATTATAATTGTGACATGAAATTTACTCAATATGAGGTTAAAATTAGTGTGTCTACAGGTATGTCAGCAATGGTGTGCAGTGTCTGGCCAGCTCCCTCCCATAAATGCCATGTGAGTCAAAGTGAGAGGTTATCACCATAGTATTGTCATTATCTTGTCGGATTATAGGTCCTTTGACAAAATGTGTAGATAGGGTCCAAGTCAGTGGTCCCCGATTCTCCTTGCATGGTGTCACCATGGTCTTCCACACCTTGTGACCATCTTCACTCTCTTGCTACTGTACAATACTGTGCCTTACTTTCTCTGGCCTATAGCCCAAACCATTCCCAGGTATCATTCTGCCATCTTTGACTGGCTTGGTTCTGCCTTGCAACTGAGTACCCAGACCTTTCCCAGGTTGATACCCGATCTTCATCAATATATTCCAGCTAGGGGTACTCATGGACTTCCCCCTTTTCACAGCATTAATCATACAGGAAGTGGGTAAGGTGAATTTGTCGATGGGCATGCTCGTGACCTTGATGATGCATCCTTTGTACGGAAACTTGAGGCATTGGTGATTTGTCGATAGGATAGCCTCAAGTAATTTGATATAAGGACGTCCAAGAATGCCCTTTAAAGAAGGATCAATTTCAAGGATGTGGAACTCAACTTCCAGGTGACAAATAATTCCCAATTCAACTTTCAGATAAACCATGCCTAATGGTGAACGGATAGAATTGTCATATGCGGTGATAGATATAGGCGAAGGCAACCATTTTCCCTTTGGTATCCCACATAACTCCAATATTCTTGGTGGTAAGACATTGATAGACGCCCCAGTGTCCACCAGACAGGCGTCCACAGCTTTCTTACAAATGTTAACGATAATGCTTAAGGCCATACACCCCGCTGCCAGGGGTGCTAATTTAGAGGAATGGAATGTGATTGATGGTTGATCACCTTGGGGTACTAGTAATGCAGTGATCTTCTCCACCGGCACACCTTCATTAACTATGACCCTCTGTAGGTACTCCATCAGAGCTTCTTGATGGGTCTTGGATCTTTTTATTAATTCAAGCATAGAGATATGCCCCGATGTTTTATCCAGGTATTTCAACAGATCATATTGAGTGCCAGGTGCACTCTCTTTGCTCGGCACTTCATCTACAGCATGTGATGGTCCTTCTTGAACTGATTGGGGAAATACTTTGCTAAAAATTCTGCCGCTCTAGTGCATTTGCGGCTCAACAGTGGAGGGTACAGGCAATGTTTTAAGTATTGCCGGTTGGTGGGTTGTATGGCGCTGGGAATTAGGTGATGGCATGGGGAATGGAATGCGTAGCAGTGGTTTTGATGGTATGATGGGTTCATAGACGGGTGAAGGGTTATTTAATGGGGATGGTTTTGGTGTAGTGGGTATGGGTTTGAGTATGGCAGGTAATGGAGTGGGGGTACTGGGTATGGGTTGTAATGGGTTTGATGAAGGTACGACAACATTCTAACTATGTACTGTAGTATAGATGGATGAGGGCTCCTCTACCTTCCACTGTTGACCCCTATTAGCCTCAGATTGACTATTCATGAGGATTGGGGTGATCTGATTCTGGTGTTCCAGCAGCGGATTTTGAACTATCCCCATATTTTGCGGAGGTGCCGCCTACTGGATTGGTGCCCTCTGAACTTGTTATGGATGCTGTTGTGGTTGTTGTTGTTGTAGTCTCCTTGCCTTCAAAGCAGTTATGAACTTTCTCATCTCATCCCAGTCTATGCCCCCTTGGTCATTCATATCATAGATGTAGTCCCTAAACTAGAAACAAGCATCCACTATATATCCCGACTGTATATAGAACACACAATACCGTGAGGCATCAACATTTTGAGGCCAAATGGTCCTTTCCTTAGGTAGGGACAGAGCATTTGCTGCCATGAGGGCATCGAAGATGTCGGAGAGTGTCCCTGGCAATGGTGGATAGGATGCCCTCTTGGGACCTGGAGGCTTCCTCTGTTGACAATAGTCATTTGGTGGAGGAACTGGTTGTATCCTGACTGCACCTGGGCTGGTTAAAAGCTGGTTGATATGGCTACCGGGGTGGCCTAAAGCCTTGTCGGTTTGGCGGCCTCTGCCCATTATGTTAGTCTTAGTGGCCTACAAGCCAATCTGACTATGTAAATATCGTTCATTTATTAATAAAATGGCATAATATTCATTATGTGTAATTTGTATTGTTATCATCTCATAATGAAGTCTATGAATATGTGCGATAGTGATCAGATTATGATGAGATCATACTAATGAGACTGATCACTTAAACACACATATTCTTAATAGTTCCTAGTCATAGGATATCCGAGAAGGACATTGGATATCTGGTTAGACTAGTGCAGATTACTCCCTCTCATAAGATGAGGGTGACTGATCTCATAGTCACTTGTGTAGAGACACTAAGGCGAATCTATAGGTACTCATTAGAGAATGAATTCACTGAACTGATCCGACTGAATCGCTGGATGGTATTGTACCTCACTGTCAACCAGCTTGATTCTATTGTTACAGTTGCGTGGATGGTCCTCGGACCTGAGACACCAAGGGCACCTTGTCGGTGGACTTCTGTACTTTGACCTTAGTTTATAAATCTCTAACCACAAGATTCTAAACAGCCAAGGATCGGGTACAGTGAAATACCGTCGAAGGGAATTGAGTGTCAATAAGGAATCATTCACTCTCGGTACTTAGAGAGAGAATGCTCTAGGAAGGATGCGTGGAAGTCCCTGGCCAGGACAGACGATAATATCGGGAAAGAAGTTTTCCGATATTATATGGCAGCATCCGATCCAAGTGGGTCGACCGGTTAGGGTTTGATAGTACACCATATCCTGAGTTGACTCGAGAGCATTATACGAATGAAGGACATATCCAAGCTATAACTATCGGCGGAAAGGTTCCATGAGTGGGTTACTTAACCCTAATACCTTCCGGGTTCACGCGGTGTTGCTTGGCACTCAACGTGATCGGAGACCCGATCGAATGTGATGTGCGACATTGATTCGATTGATTAATTAATTAATATGAGTTATTAATTGATTAATCAGGCCAGTGAGGAGTCACTGGGCTTATTGGGCCATTAACTGGACTAGTTATTGGGCCTAGAGGGTCACACGCAAATGATTCTCAAGGCGATGGATAAATAAGTAGGTTTTATGTTAACCGGGGGTTTTTATGAAAAAATGCGCGGTTAGTATAAAATGTAACGAACGGGCTGAGCAGGCCAGGCTGTTGTTAACCCTAGCCGCCCCCTCCTCTCTTCCTCTCTCTCTCTGGCGCCCCAGACAAACTCAGATCCCCAGATCTGCTCTGCCGCTTCTCCGACTCCCATTCGACAGGAAATCGTCCACGCGATGCGGCGATCGTTGCGGCGAACGGCGGAGGCTTCGTAGGCTGCGAAGATCGTGGAACGTGCGGATATGCACCGTTAGGAGAATCACGTAGACTCTGCTAGACGCCGGGCGCTTGCGCGGCTTGCGGTGTCACACCGACGAAACCGATCGACGGCATATTCGAATTCGCGTACGGTAAGAATCGATAATCCGATTATCAGTTTTGTATTTTCGAAATGGGAACAGATCGCAAATATTTTATTTTAATTTCCGCTGCATTTGCGATCCGGAGAAACGCCGAGATCCCAACAATGGTATCAGAGCCAGGTTTCATTGTTTCTCGTCCCGTTTCGGTCTCCGATTTAATATTTCCATGAATTTATTCCATACACAAATTCGATTATATTGTTAGAACCGTGTTCATATGATGAAAACAATATTAATCGGATTAATGTTCTATAATTTTTGAATTTTATTTTGGGGATTTTTTGCATTCTTCGTCGAACGAAGAACAGCGGGTTCCAGGCACACTTTGCAGCTTTGCTCGGGGATCCCCAATTGTTGGGGAGGTAAGGCCGGCCCCAAGATTGTCCAAGGGGTCGTCGGGCACCACCGAGCTACAAGGCCGTCGCCGAAAAACCTGCTGGAGGTGGTCGGATTGAAGAGGATCTCTTCTTTGGTCCCATGGATTTGAAAAACTAGAAAAGGGAAGGATTTAATGGGCTCAGACTGGTGCTTTTTGGCCACCACCGGTTGCCCCACCGGTGCCGGGCAGGTCGCCGGTGGTGGGGGCATTGCCGGCGAGCCTGGCGGCGCCCAGCGGCGGCGGCCTACCAACCCCTATTGAACCCCAAATTTAATTTTAAAGCTCAAAAGGGTTTTGGAAATTAAAATTTATTATTCAATTTTATTTTAATTGGGCTATTTAATGATTTTGAATCATTAAGAATAACAATTAGAAGTTGTTATTTAATTAAAGTTAATTGTTAGTTTAAGTGTTAAATTAATAATTAACCTTAATTTAACTAATCTTAAGAGTTAAATTAGTTATTAATCATTATCAGTCTAAATGTTAGATGATTAATTATTAATTCTTCTAATTGTTAATTAATGAGAGTTAGTTATTAATTTAAGCGTTAAATTAATAATTAATTATATTGACTAATTTAAGTGTTAAATTAGTAGTTACTAATTAATTAGTGTTAATTATTATTTTAAGAGTTAAATTAATAGTTACCATTAATTAACTAATCTAAGAGTTAGATTAGTACTCTTAGATTAGTAATTTTTGTTAATTAAAATTAATTGTTAATTTAAGTGTTAAGTTAATGGTTAATTTTAAATTAACTAATCTAAGAGTTAGATTAATAGTTATTAATTAATTAATATTAATTAATAATTTAAGTGTTAAATTAGTAATTAACATTAATTAACTAATCTAAGAGTTAGATTAGTAGTTAATAATAATTAGAGTTAATTAATAATTTAAGTGTTAAATTTGTTAATTAACTTTTATGGACTAATCTAAGAGTTAGATTAGTAATTAATTATTAATAGTCTAATTGTTAGATTATTAATATGGTTTAATCTAAATGTTAGATTGTTTAATTATTAGAATTGTTCTAATGGCATAGAATAATCTAAAATTATTAATTTGCAGTGTGTGCACATATGATGTGTGTTTTGATGCTTTTAAATTTGATTTAATTACATGCTTAAGTTATTAAAAGAGTTTTTGAAATTCAAAAGCCAATTTTGATTGGAACCCAGTTTTTTGAAAGCCAAAATTATTTAATTTTGAAACTCTATTATTTTAGCCATGTGATGCGCTGAATCATGTGTGGAATGTTTAAAATACATCGTAAGCATGGATATACACCTTTAAATTATTCATGTGATTAATGTCTTGTGTGGATCACAGATGAATGATGGATATTTATAATTGTTAATAAATAAAGGTCTGCATACCTCTCTCTCTTGTACTCGCCATAAAGCCTTCTTCTATTTACATGTAAATTATGAATTTATTGTAAACTGATCGAGGCAACCGAGGAAAGAGCGAGAACGATTCACATATGCAACCAAGAAGGCGATGTGATGGAGATCCTTTGCCTATGTGTTTGTAGGGTAGTCTAATGTAAATGTTATGTTAAATTGTATGTGCGTTTGACTGTTAGCTCCAGTCAAACCCATTGTGCTATCCATGACTACACTTGACATGTATGAGATGCATTGTTTTTATTTTTTTGATTATGAATCAAAGTAGGTATAGTATTTATTAAATATATATGATATATCTATATACTATCACCTAGGAAAGACCAAGATAAAAGTTATCTAAATACCCTCGTCTAAATTCTAAGCCGTAACGTAAGTAGTTAAGAACTTACCGCGTGGTCCACCATCGTTATAGTCATAGGATTCGAATCACTTCAGGCAGGTTTGTTGTGCTACCACAAGGCCTGTTTAATTGTGAGGAGAGACTGTGGCTATGGCATTAGATGCCTATTTGATCTGGATAGAGGAATCATGTAGCTTTGTTGTGCTATCCACAAGGGCTGCATGCAAATCTATGCTCGTCTTGTAACGATGGTTAGCTTAGACCATAATTAGTGACTTGTTGTGCTATCCACAAGGCTATTAAATCTCTGGGGACCGAAGATATGATCGGATATTGCAAGGAGTTGCAAGTCCCATGAGATGGGTGCTCTTTGATTGTATTACAGTTTGTTGTACTATCCACAAGGTTGTACTGCAAGTCATTGAGATTCTGATCCCCACTAGGAGACTGTCGGTGTCTCCCGTTTTGTATAACTGAGGGTCATACAGTCCGTCGAAAATTAGTGGGAGTTTAAACTTGATTAAAAGACCATGTCTTGTTTAAAATTTTAACAATTGAACATCTGCTAAATAGATTTTATTCATCTCCTGTAGGGAATTATGTCGTCAAATAACCCACTCCGTGGCATAGTTGATGCCAATCTTTTGACTAGCCCAAACTACTCAGTTTGGCTCAATAACCTGAAGAGTGTCTTCAGATCTGAGCACATTGCTTACGTCCTTGGAGCTGATCCTCCTGCTGAACTGGTATTGGATGCCCTTGAGGCAGAGATGATAGCTCATGATAGAAGGAAGAAGGACAATGTTAAAGGAGTAGTAAAAGGTGATTGCTTCTACTATAAGCAGAATGGTCACTGGAAGAGGAACTGTAAGGAGTTCCTCAATGATAAAGTTCATGGAAAGGTGAAGCTGTCTGAAGTTTCAGATATCTATATGATAGATATCAACTTGTTAGTTAAAGATTCCACATCTTGGGTATTAGATACCGGATGTACTTCTCATATCTGCCATGATGTGCAGATGCTGACAAGTAAGCGCAAGTTGAGAAAAGGCGAGCTGAAACTGAGGCTAGGAAACGGCGCAAAAGTTGCGGCAGTTACTGTTGGGACAGCAAACTTCAGACTTCCATCGGGAGACTTCTTATTATTAGAAAATTGTTATTATGTTCCTAGCATAATAAAGAACATCATATCAGTATCTTGTTTGGACAATATAGGATATAGGTTGTCTATTGAGAATAGAAGTTGTTCGATTTATTATGGTAATAAATCAATAGCTTCGGCATCTTTAGTCAACGGTCTATATCCTTTAGGTGTTTCTTATTACAATCTTCACATTGATAATACTCTTAATAACAGCAAGAATTGAGTGAACCAAGCCTACATATGGCATTGTAGACGTAGACACATTGGTGAAAGCAGGTTGTAAAGGTTGCACAAGCATGGTTATTTAACTGCATTCGATTATGAATCGTTTGCGACATGTGAGTCCTGCCTTATGGGAAAGATGACAAAATCTCTATTTATTGGACATTGAGAACGTGCCAAGGACATTCTGGGATTAATACATTCAGATGTATGTGGTCCTATGTCTGTTAGAATTGGGTGGCCTCAAAGCCAATCATTGTACATTCTAGTTCAAATTATTAATAAAGGCAATCATTTCTTCATTTAATAGTTCTCGCAAAACGACTATCGTAATGAAGGTCCATAGACAAATGTAAGGGATATTGAATCATGATGAGATCATGATAGTGAGATCAATATCCTAAGGCAATTGTCTTAAATAGTTCTCGATCATAGAATATTTGAGATGGACATTAAATATCCGATAAGATCGACACAAGTTATGTCTGCTCATGTGATGAGGGTGAATGATCTCACATTCACTCGTGTGGTGACACTAAGACAAACAAGTGGGTGCTCATTAGAGAATGAGTTCACTGAACAGACCCAAATAAGAATTCCTAGATGGTAATTATACCTATTAGTCAACCAGGGAATTCAATCGTTGCAGTAGCACAGTTGGTCCTTTGACCTGAGTCACCAATGATACCTTGTTTGTGGACCATTGTATCTTGATTCTCTGGCTCGTGGACTTTAACCATAAAGTCCACCATAATCGGTCTTTCAGATATAGTGAAAAGCTTGCGAAGGTAATTGAGTGAACAACAAGGGATCACTCACTCTTGGTATAAGACTGGAGAGAGAATGTCCTATGGATGTGTACGCAGAAATCCCTGACCATGGTCAAATGAAAGAGATGTCTTTCTAGATATTAACTGTGTACTGGAATCCATCTGGATAATGCGATAGAGGGTTTGACTATAAAGACCATACCCTTGCGTTATCGGGACATTGCATGAGTGAAGGATTATATTTGTGCGGTATCTGCAGACGGAAAGGTTCAATTGAAGGGAACTGTATCCCTTATATCTTCCGGGATCATGAGGTAGTGTTTGGTGCTGTTCATGATCAGAAGGCCAAGTGATTTGATCATCAGATGATAATCCACTTGTTTATTAAATTAATCATTTAACATATGATGTTTAAATGTTAATTAATAAATATTAAACTCAAGAAACAGTTCTAAGTTTAATGGGCCTGCAACCGAACTGATATATGGGCCTAGAGGGTCACACACATAAGAGTTCTCGTCAGACGGTGAGAGATGTTAAATTTCATACTTATCTGGGTTTTTATGAAAAGCCGCAGGATAAACATGAAGATTTAATGGAGAATTATCCAAGGCCAAACTCTTGGATAATCATGAGGATTATTCCCTATGCTTACCCTTATTTCTATATAAGGAGGGCCAAGGGGAAGGAGTAAAAAGTTAGTTGGACGAATTACTCATCCCAGATTCTCTTTCTCCTCTCTCTCTCTCCTTCTCTCTCTCTTGGAGTGGATCTGTCTCTCTACGCGCATGGTGGATTTGAGATCTGGTCGGAGCACTCAAGTCGAGGAGGAAATCGCGTCTGCTGCGGGAACTCGTGTGGATACCTCTAGAGATCGTGCGCGTGCGCGATTACCGAGTCGGCATCATCCACGGGAGATTCGAAACCCCGCAAAGGTGAAGAACCATTCTTCCCGAATTTATTTTATGTCCGTTTTACGATCCCAGCGACCGATACAATGGAATCGTTTTTATTTCCGCTGCGTTCATGTCGATTCCTTACAATGTCCACCTAAGCCAAAGGTGGCTTCTCGTACTTCATCACATTCACCGACGACTTATCAAGATTCGGCTATGTGTACTTAATAAAGTACAAGTCGGAAGCATTTGAGAAGTTCAAAGAGTTCAAGAATGAGGTAGAGAAGCAATTAGGAAAGAGTATTAAAGCTCTTCGATCAGATCGGGGAGGAGAATACTTAAGTACTAATTTCACACAATTCTTAAAGGATAATGGTATCATTTCTAAGTTGACCCCTCCATATACACCATAGATGAATGGTGTATCAGAAAGGAGGAATCGTACCTTGTTGGACATGGTGCAATCCATAATGAGCTTTTCGGGATTACCAGTGTCCCTCTAAGGGTATGCTCTAGAGTCAGCAACATATCTACTTAACAGAGTACCCAGCAAGTCTATGGCCTCTACTCCATATGAGATATGGAAAAGCAGGAAACCAAAATTTAAACATGTTAAAGTATGGGGTTGTCCTGCTCATGTAAAGAGGAATGATCCAGACAAGCTGGAATCACGAACTGATAAATGTAGGTTTGTGGGTTATCCAAAGGAAACCTTTAAATACTATTTTTACTATCCTGGTGAACAAAAGGTGTTTGTCGCCAAGAAAGTTGTCTTCCTGGAAGAGGAATACCTTCTCCAAAAGGACAGTGGGAGTAAAATAGTACTGGAAGAGGTTCCAGGTCCCCAAACAGCTGCAATATCATCAGATGAGATATCAGTTCCTGAATCTATTCAGATACACGCAGATGAGCCTCGTAGGTCTGGTAGAGCACCTAGACAACCCGAACGATATGTGGGGCATATCGCTGAAGGAGAGTCTAAGGTAGAATCTAATGAGGATGATGATCCTAAAACCTACCAGGAGGCCACAGAAGGCCCAGAAGTTAGAAAATAGCGAAAAGCTATGAACTCAAAAATCCAGCCCATGTACACTAACCAAGTTTGGAACTTGGAAGACTTGACCAAGGGTATTGTACCCATCGGGTGCAAGTGGATCTTTAAGAGAAAGATCGGTGTTGATGGAAGGATTGACACTTATAAGGCAAGATTGGTGGCAAAGGGATATCGTCAAAGGCAAGGAATTGACGATGACGAGACTTACTCACTAGTTGTCATGATAAAGTCGATTAGAGTTCTACTCGCCATAGCTGCACACTGCGATTACGAGATCTGGCAAATGGATGTGAAGACTGCCTTCCTTAACGGTAACCTTGAGGAAGAGGTGTATATAGTACAACCAGAAGGTTTCACATCCAAAGAATCTCCAGATAAAGTGTGCAAGCTTCAAAGGTACATTTATGAACTGAAGCAAGCTTCTCGAAGCTAGAACATAAGATTTGACGAGGCAGTCAAGTCTTATGACTTCACTAAGAATGAAGATGAGCCTTGTGTGTAGAAGAAGACCAGTGGGAGTGCAGTCACCTTCTTAGTTCTTTACGTAGACGACATACTACTCATTTGAAATGATGTAGCTATGATGTCATTAGTAAAAATCTGGCTGTCGAGAAACTTCTCCATGAAGGATTTGGGAGAAGCATCTTCCGTATTGGGAATACGGATCTATAAAGATAGATCAAAGAGGATGCTTGGAATGACCCAATCTTTGTACATAGATACCATAGTCAAAAGGTTTGGTATGGAAAATTTCAAGAGAGCTCATACCGATGAGACATGGAATTAATCTCTTAAAAGAACAGTCTCCCAAGATTCCATATGGGAGGACATTCATGGATAGAGTACCCTATGCCTCTACCATATGATCTATCATGTATGCCATACTATGTACACGGCCTGATGTTGCATATGCTTTAAGTGTTATGAGTAGATTTCAGGCTGATCCAGGTGAAGAGCACTGGAAGACAGTGAAATGTATCCTTAAGTGCTTAAAAAGAACTAAGGATATGTTTATGGTCTACGGAGAAGATGATTTGAAACTACCTGGCTTTACAGACTCAAATTTCCAGTCATATCCAGATGATAGCAAGTCTACATCTGGATTTGTGTTTACTTTGAACGGAGGCACAGTGTACTGGAAGAGTTCCAAGCAAACAACCACTGCAGATTCAACGACTGAAGTTGAGTACATCGCTGCAGCTAAAGCTGCCAAGGAAGTAATGTGGTTGAAGAAATTCATCACCGACCTCGGCGTAGTCCCAACATCTCTGAACTTGTTCTGCTATTGTGCGACAACAATGGTGCCATTGTGCAAGCGAAAGAGCCGCGGTCTCATCAGAAATTGAAGCATATTATGAGGCACTTTCATCTTATCAGAGTGATCATATCAAGAGGAGATATAGTGGTGGAAAGAGTTCCATCTGTCGACAATATAGCAGATCCACTAACAAAGCCGTTGTCTCAAATTGTGTTTAAGCGTCACCTAAAGTCTATAGGCTAACTGTATAAAGGTGATTGGCTTTAGTCCAAGTGGGAGATTGTTAGTCTTAGGTGGCCTACAAGCCAATCTGACTATGTAAATCTCGTTCATTTATTAATAAAATGGCATAATATTCATTATGTGTAATCTGTTTTGTTATCGTCTCATAATGAAGTCCGTGAATATGTGCGATAGTGATCAGATTATGATGAGATCATACTAATGAGACTGATCACTTAAACACATATATTGTTAATTGTTCCTAGTCAGAGGATATCCGAGAAGGACATCGGATATCCGATTAGACTAGTGTAGATTACTCCCGCTCATAAGATGAGGGTAACTGATCTCAAAGTCACTTGTGTGGAGAAACTAAAGCGAATTTGTAGGTGCTTATTAGAGAATGAGTTCACTGAACTAATCTGACTTAATCGCTGGATGGTATTGTACCTCAATGTCAACCAACTTGATTCTATTGTCGCAATTGCGTGGATGGTTTTCAGACCTGAGACACCAAGGACACCTTGTCGATGGACTTCTATTGTTTGACCTTGGTTTATTAAACTCTAACTACGGGATTCTAAATAGCCAAGGATCGAATACAACGAAATACCGTTGAAGGGAATTGAGTGTCAATAAGGAATCATTTGCTCTCGGTACTTAGAGAGAGAATGCTCTAGGAAGGATGTGCGAAAGTCCCTGGCCAAGGCTGATGATAATGTCGGGAAAGGAATTTTCTGATATTATACGGCTGCATTCAATCCAAGTGAGTCGACCGGGTTTGACAGTACACCATACCTTGAGTCGACTCGAGAGCATTGTACGAATGAAGGACTATATCCACGCTGTAACTGTCGGCAGAAAGGTTCCATGAGTGGGTTACTTACCAATACCTTCCGGGTTCACGCGGTGTTGCTTGGCACCCAACGTGATTGGAGGCCCGATCGAATTTGATGTGCGGCATTGATTCGATTGATTAATTAATTAATATGAGTTACTAATTGATTAATCAGGCCAGTAAGGAGTCACTGGGCTTATTGGGCCATTAATCGGACTGGTTATTGGGCCTAGAGGATCACACGCAAATGATTCTTAAAGCAATGGATAAATAAGTGGGTTTTATATTAACCGTGGGTTTTTTATGAAAAACCGCGCGGTTAGTATAAAATGTAGCGAACGAGCTGAGCAAGCCAAGCTACTGTTAACCCTAGCCTCCCCCTCCTCTCTTCCTCTCTCTCTCTGGCGCCCCAGACGAACTCGGATCCCCAGATCTACTTTGCCACTTCTCCAACTCCCGTTTGACAGGAAATCGTCCGCGCGATGCGGTGATCGTTACGGCAAACGGCGAAGGCTTCATGGGCTGCGAAGAATGAGGAACGTGAGGATATCCACCGCGAGGAGGATCGCGTGGACTCCGCTAAAGGCTGGGCGCTTACGCGGCTTGCGGTGTCACACCGATGGAACCAATCGGCCGAGGATTCGAATCTGTACATGGTAAGAATCGATAATCCGATTATTGGTTTTGTATTTTTGAAACAAGAATGGATCGCAAATGTTTTATTTTAATTTCCGCTGCGTTTACGATCCGGAGAAATGCCAAGATCCCAACACATTGTACTGCAGTTGCTGACTCCTCATGAACTGGGGTCGATTGTGATTCACCGTGCTGATATGTTCATGAGACAGTGTGCCTTTTGTAGTTGGACCCATGGTGGAAGAATTAGGAGAAAGAGGCTTCTGAGGTGGAGACATGTTGGGTCGGTGAGGATCAAATACACTGGAAAATGTGGAGTCTTTAAATGCATTATGGGCATAGCGCACCCTCTCATACAAGTCCGCCATGTTGGTCAAGTTATTCAGTGTCAAGACCAATTTATACTGTGGGGTAGCATTGGCGATCATCATCTTGACTTGTTTGGACCCAAACAGATGATCCTTTATTTTCTCGGCCATACCCCTCCATCTATCAGCAAAGGTCACGAAGTCCTCATCTGACTTCATCTTATCGGCTACCATGTCTGTTATGGATAACGACTGTACAACTCTGTCCTTGTACTGCTGCAGGAACTTCCAGGACACAGTGTCAAAGTCCTCAACCTCTCATTCCATGGCTGATCCCTCTAACGACCTTCTGAAGAGAAAGGCCAGTGATCTCTTATCACTTTGCCAGAACGACAACTCATACATGAATTCCTTTAAGTGAATGAAGGGGTTACCAAAGCCGTTGTACTTCCGATACACTGGCATCTCAAAGGGTGGAAGATGGAACACAGGTAGGTTGGGGAGAAAGACTTCGGGAGCAGCTTTGATATCCATCATCTTCTTGAAGCTTTTGAATTGTTCATCAATCTGATTGAGTTTAGTGAATAGGGCCTGAGTAACTGAATTAGTGGGTGGTGGTGGTGGTGCTTGAAAGGTCTGCCTCTTAGAGTAGCTAGGACATGGAGGACAGTAAGGTTGATATCCGGCAGCATTCCCGCCGTGCCCATAGGCATTTTGATAGGTTGGTGTTGGCGGTCTGATCGGGTATTTGGAGCTAGACTGTTGAGGGGCCATAGGCCAGGGAGTAGAGATACGGAGGCCTTCCATGGCCTGAATGGGTATTGGATGAATGACAGGTGGAACCGGGATGTGTGGCTCGGATGGATGCACAGGGGTATTTCCCTTCAAAATAGATTGGATTGTCTCAAGCTGTTGAGGGTCCACATGGGTAGAAAGAGCTCCCAACACAGTCACTAAATAAGGAGGATTGGTAGAAGAAGGCTCAACTTTGTCTTGAGCCTCTTCGTGTGTGGGATTTTAAATGACATGAACATGGGGGTGATCACCCATAATCGGATGGTACTGATCATAATTGGAATGGACTTGAGTCTAAGGGGCATAAGCATCTCCCTCATGTATGGTTTGAAACTGATTGGGTTTATGAGGGGCATGAGCATCTCTCTCATCTTCAGAATAAGAAGGATCATAAGCCTGAGGGGCATGAGCATCTCCCTCGTATCCGACCAGGTTATCTTGTTCGTAGGCAGCCATGCCGATGGTTCTACCTGAACGTAGCATAATGGTGTTTAATTAATCATAGAATTCAGACAAGTTTCCACAGATTAACAACCAAGTGAATGCTTACGCTGTTTTGAGAGTTTCTTGTTGATTTAATTGAATTTTATACACAAATTCCCTCAGTAGGTAGGATCCTAGTTTCAATTCAGTTTTCCACCGTTATATTCTATGGCTCTACTCATAACGTTACGAAAATCTACCTGGTACTTCAATGGTAAAACCAACTGTCGTACATTTTTTTTAGGGAAAATGCACTTGATCTTGATTTTCTTATTTAGATTTAGATTTGTGTTTGTGCGCTTTACCTGCCTCAATCAGATGAATGCGTAGTTCTTCGACCCGATCCCACTACCCATAAACGGAATAGCGTTAATTACATCCTCCTAAGAGGAAAACCCTTGATTAATCATTGGAAGAATAGAATAACACCCTTTGAAATGATATAAGTAAGATATACAAGATTGCATTCGAAAAATGAATGAATTTCAGTTTTTATTTGAGAAGAAAACTCATTTTTTAGTTTAAAGTTGAGTCTGCGCATGATTTGATTTATTAATTTTTATTGATGGATAATGATGAGAGACATTTTTTAGTCTTTTTGGATTGATTTATGGGGATGTATTGAAGATTTTTTTGAATTTTTATGTTTGGGAGTGAATATGAAGTTGAGTCTGCGCAAGGATGCGCAGACTCATTTGTTACCAATGAGAATACTTATATTTATTTTGATTTTTTTATTTGTGAAAAGAATGAAGATCTTTTTTATGGTATTTTGATTGAAGTGGATGACATTTTTTATCAAGGGAGTCTAAAAAATATTTCTTATTGTATTTTTTCAGATTTGAAGTGAAGAGACTTTGGATTTGATTTGGAAAATATGGAAAAATGTTTTTTATGTTTTCTTATTTGGTTTGAGTAAAAAATGGTTCAAGGATTTATATTTTTTATGTTTTGCGTTTATAAGTTTTTGAAGGATAAGCAAGATGTACAAATTCAATTTAAATGAGATTTCTTTTAGATATTTTTTATGTTTTGCAAAAGGGCATATTTGAGTTTTATTTGATCTTTTATTTACAGGAAGTGTAGAGTTTTATCTTGGACTTTTTTATTTAGTTTTAAAGGAATTGAGGTTGAAGAAATTGGATTTTACCAATTGGGGGTTGAGTCTGCGTAGGATAGCGCAAACTCATTTGTGACAAGCCTATTTTTTCAATTTTTTAGGTAATTTCAAGGAAAAAGTTATCATTTTTGTTTGGGTTTTGATTTGTTGAAAACATAGGGTTTATTCTTAAGATTTTGATTTGATTTGAGAGGAATTTAATGGCCAAAATGCCAGATTTTAAGAATTTAGAGTTGAATCTGCGCTATAGAGCGAAGACTCATTGTTTATCAAAGTGTTTAAACATTTTTTATATTTTTTGCAAAAGGAGTTTTAAAATTTTATTTAGGTTTTTGACTTATATAAAGTATAAAGTTTTTATGTAAATTTTTGGGTTTAATTTGGAGGGAATTTAAGGTCAAAAAGGCCAATTTTGGAAATTCAGGGTTGAGTCTGCGCAGGGTAGCGCAGACTCATTTGTCACCAATTTGTTTTGAGTTGTTTTTTCCATTTTTTCAAGAACAACTTGGTTTTTTTATTTGATTTCCTGATAGATAAGAATAAACTTGATTTTTAGAGGGTTTTAAATCATCTTAATGTGGTTGGGAAGTTGATTTTTTTATTTTTTGTGAATTTCAGGGCTGAGTCTGCGCCAGGATGCGCAGACTCAAGTTTGAATGGAGAATCTTTTGTTTGTGAGTTATTTTATTGGATTTTTGGTGGGATAACTTGATTTTATGTTTGTTTGGTGATGATTTACATATTTGGAGCTGCGGGCATGATTTAGGGGCTAAGAGATGAGGTTTTGGCCTTAGGATTGATGCGCATACTCAAGTTTAAAGAGAATTTTGAGCAAGATTCTTAAAAAGATGGAATCTCTTGAGGGAAATTCCAAGATTTTCAAAATGTTGGGGAGCTTCAAAGATCAAGGAATCAAGAAAGATGGGTTTGAGTCTGCGCAAGGGGTGCGCAGACTCAACTGAACTTGTAATTTTTATTTATTTGAGGGGATTTGGATGCTTTTTGTAAATGGATGTTTATTTGAATGAAATTGGGTGTTTGATATATGATTGCAAGTGATTTAAGCAATTTGTTTTATTGTTTAGTTGATTTTGTCATTTGAAATGAGCTTATGAAAGGTGTGCAGACTCAACTTAAGTTGGGAATTTTGTGTTTACTTAAAATAGAAGATGGCTATCTTAAACCTTTTTTTTTTTTGAATGAATTAACTTTAATTATTTGAGTTATTTGAACCATAAATGAGGTTATCAGTTTTCATGATATTTTCCTAAAGAAATGCATCTAAAATATATTTTAAATAAATATTTTAGGTCTTGTATCTTTTATACTTTATTTTCCATCATTTGGGTTAGATTTAAACCCATTTTTCACCGAAAATCCGGGTTTCAACCTGAGTCTGGGGTTTGCAGTGCTACAGTGTTTGAGTCTGCGCCTCCCTGCGCAGACTCAGCGCCTGTGTGCAGTTTTGAGTCTGCGCCTCTTTCAGTTGGGTTTTTGGGCTTGAGGTGATTCTTTGATTCTCCCCAAAGCTGTCCAAATGTTCCTTGGACCTAGGGCTGTCTCTTTGAAGCCCAATGAAGGTCCTAAATGGCTTGGACTTTGGGTTGTTAAGCCCTTAATGTTTCAACTGAAATTTCACCATATGTTTTAAGATTTTAAATGTTTTCCAATGTTTTCCAAGGATGTCCCAATCTAAGGGTGCCAACAATCTAATGTTGGGTAACCCATCAAGGGCCCTCATACAAAAAACATCATTCTTGTGTTCTCATTTCTATGGGTTCATTTAGATGATATGTCACAAAGTCCCAATGAGTTGGTGGAGTTCCTTGCTCCTCAAATGTAGAAATGGAATGGGTGATTCCCTGTGGATAACCCTTTCATTTTGAAGGCATTAAGGGCACCCTTTGGGTGAGTGGTTGGATGCTCGACACGTCCCCCTGTATATCCACCTCCATGGTTCATGGCTACATGTGATCCTCTAAGAAAATTAGTGGAGTTCCTTGCTCCCCAAATATAGAGATGCTTTGAATTACCCCTTGTGGGTTTTTCTTACATCTTGAAGGCATTAAGGGCACCCTTTGGGTGAGTGGTTGGATGCTCGGCACGCCCCCCTTTACAGCCATCCCTATGGTCCATTAGCCATTACATATCCCTTTAAGGGAGTTGGTCCTTCGGTTCCCTTCATGCCATGATCCTTCATGAAGATCCTAAATCTTTGATTGGGTTTTTCTAATGAAAGGTTGAAATTCAACTTGGAATCATTATATTAAGTATTTTCAATGCTTTATAAAGTGATCTAAGAAGAATGGGATAAACATGAACAAATCATGTCATTTGAAGAAATCCACACAAAAACTACTCCTTTAAAAGGCTTCATGTAACCATACTCAATTTCTGAGATTTCTCAGTGTTATCCTCCCCAAATTTGTGGTGATTCTTGGATCACTTCAAGTTGAAAGAGGTATAAACCTGAAATTATGCTCAGATTTTGAGTATACGCACCTATAACCATGGAAATTCGATTGGGAATGGGGTACAATCTATTTTCCTCGACTCCGGATTTCATATTCTAACTTTAATGGTTGAAACTAACCCCTTGATGGATTTAATTGCAGCTTGAACTGTGCAGGAAACTCAAAAAACCAATTCTGCGCCACTGTTCTGAGTCTGCGCACCCTTGCGCAAACTCAACTCAAAACTGTCAAAGATGCTTTGCATAGACTAATAACCTCATTTATGGTTCAAATAATTCAAATAATTAAAGTTAATTCATTCAAAAAAAAAAGGTTTAAGATAACATCTTCTATTTTAAATAAACACAAAATTCCAAACTTAAGTTGAGTCTGCACACCTTTCATAAGCTCATTTCAAATGAAAAAATCAACTAAATAATAAATCAAATTGCTTAAATCACTCACAATCATATATCAAACACTCCATGTCATTTAAATAAACATCCATTTACAAAAAGGATCTAAATCCCTTCAAAATAAACAAAAATCACAAGTTCAGCTGAGTCTGCGCACCCCTTGTGCAGACTAAAACCCTTTTTTCTTGTCTCCTTGATCTTTGAAGCTCCCCAACATTTCGAAAATCTTGGAATTCCCCTCAACCTCAGGAGATTCTATCTTTTTATGAATCTTGCTCAAAATCCTCTTTAAACTTGAGTCTGCGCATCAATCCCAAAGCCAAAACCTCATCTCTTGGCCCCCAAATCATCCCCGCAGCTCCAAATCTGTAAATAATCACCAAACAAAACATCAAATCAAGTTATCCTGCCAAAAATCTAATAAAACAACTCATAAACAAAAAATCCATAGTTCAGATTTGAGTCTGCGCATCTTGGCGCAGACTCAACCCTGAAATTCACAAAAAATAAAAAATCAACCTCCCGACCACTTTAAGATGATCTAAAACCCTCTAAAAATCAAGTTTATTCTTATCTATCAGGAAATAAAATAAAAACATCAAGTTGTTCTTTAAAAAATGTAAAAAACAACTCAAAACAAATTGGTGACAAATGAGTCTGCGCTACCCTGCGCAGACTCAACCCTGAAATCCCAAAATTAGCCTTTTTGACCCTAAATTCCCTCCAAATTAAACCCAAAAATTTACATAAAAACTTTATACTTTATATAAGTCAAAAATCTAAATAAAATATTAAAACTCCTTTCAAAAAAATATAAAAAATGTTTAACACTTTGATAAACAATGAGTCTGCGCTCTAGAGCGTAGACTCAACCTTAAATTCCTAAAATTTGGTATTTTGGCCACTAAATTCCCATTAAATCAAATCAAAATATTAATTATAAACCCTATATTTTCCACAAATGAAAACCCAAACAAAAATGATAACTTTTTCCTTGAAATTACCTAAAAAATTAAAAAAATAGGCTTGTGACAAATGAGTCTGCGCTACCCTGCGCAGACTCAACCCCCAATTGGTAAAATCCAAAATTTTCAACTTTAATTCCTTTAAAATTGAATCAAAAACTCCAAGATAAAAATCTACACTTCCTATAAATCAAAAAATAAAATAAAACTCAAGTTTGCCCTTTTGCAAAACATAAAAAATACTTAAAAGAAATCTCATTTCAATTGAATTTGCACATCTTGCTTATCTTTTAAAAACTTATAAATTCAAAACATAAAAAACATAAGTCCTTGAAGCATTTTTCACTCAAACCAAATAAGAAAACATAAAAAATATTTTTCCATATTTTCAAATCAAAACCAAAGTCACTTCACTTCAAATCTGAAAAAACACAATAAGAAATGTTTATTAGACCCCTTGATAAAAAAAATGTCATCCACTTCAATTAAAACACCATAAAAAAGATCTTCATTCCTCTCACAAATCAAAAATCAAAATAAATACAAGCATTCTCATAGGTAACAAATGAGTCTACGCATCCTTGCGCAGACTCAACTTCATCTTCACTTCCAAACATAAAAATTCAACAAATCTTCAATGCATCCACATAAATCAATCCAAAAAGACTAAAAAATGTCTCTCATCATTATCCATCAATAAAAAACCAATAAATCAAGTCTTGCGCAACTCAACTTTAAACTAAAAAATGAGTTTTCTTCTTAAATAAAGACTGAAATTCATTCATTTTTTGAATGCAATCTTGTATATCTTACTCATATCATTTTAAAGGGTGTTATTCTATTCTTCCGACGATTAATCAAGAGTTTTCCTCTTAGGAGGATGTAATTAACTCTATTCCATTTATAAGTAGCGGGATCGGGTCGAAGAACTACGTATTCATCTGATTGAGTCAGGTAAAGCACATAAATAACAAAACAAAAATAAAAAAATCAAGATCTAGTGCACTTTCCCTAAAAAATGTACGACAATCTCTTTTGGCACGCCCGGTGGGACCTGTCCTCCCTTCATCTTCTCGTCGGAAGAACAAGGATAACACCCATTCTTTGACGTTATTGATTATCTCTTTGTTGTATTACAGGAGACTCAATGGAATCGAAAGTTTTCTTCGGCCCTCTAGTGGTCGAGAACCATGCTCGCTATGGCTACCTGGCGGTACCTGTGGCATTCAGTAGCTTCCCTCCCGTTATTGGTTTTCCGAATTTTCTCGGGGTGGTCTTCACGCAACCTGAGATTATATCTGATATACCTCAAGCGCAAATAGTCAACTGCTACACTGTTCACAGTCATGTTGCATCATCTTCAAGACAATATCGAGGAAATATTCGAAAGGGTCAAAATCCTCAGCTCAAGTCAAAGGCAGTCTCTGCACAATGGTCTAGGACCAAAAAATCAATTCTTGTTGGGAGCCTGCGGATCTTTCTAGACGGTAGCAAAGTTGATACTTCCAAAGACCGATTGGTTCCAAATATTCCAGTTCAAAATTCATTCCAGGTCTTTGAAGACATGGATAGAGAAAGAATGAAAAATGAAAGAAAAGAAAAAGGAAAAGCTAAGATGTCTGAAAAGCATGAAAGAAACCCCAAACCAGCTTATTGGCATGGGACGAAATATTATCAAAAGCCACCAGCAAAACAAATCTGGGTGCCCAAACATCAAGAAGATCAATATGCACAAGAAAAATCAAAGCCAATCTTTCAGTCACAAAGGCAGTAAATATGGAAACCAATTCAAAAGCAGCTGCCTCATGCTGAGTTGCCAAAAAGAAAGAAGTCAAGAGAAAGATATGAAAATGAAAAGTCAAAAAAGTCTTCAAAAGCATATGTATTCCAAAGGCTGCAGCCGAAACCTCCTTGCGCAAAGAGATCAGCAGGATTCACCCAAGGAAGCCTGATGATTTATTCATGTCATACTATCAACAAGTGTGGGGTACTCCCTGAAGATCCAGAAGAAATCAGAGATTTAGCCTCAAGGCTGGGTCTAGTTACCCGAAGAATGCAAGCAGCAGCTCTAGTTGCCCAAAATTTTCCTACCCTATTGGAAAACATTGATGAGGAAGCAGAGCTATCTGCAAATGTCATTGAAGCATCAGGAGAAGCTCTTTCTGCACCAGCAGAGCAGTAGCTTCCACAGCAAATCAATCAACAAAAAGAAGCAGAACCAAGCATAACTCAGTTGTTATTGCAAGAAATTGAGTTGTTGAAAAAGCAATTGAAAGAAAAAGATGCCCAAATATAGGGGGCAGGATGGGCTGGTAAAGAAGGAGGTGCTTCAACTTCTTCTTATCCTCGAGTGGCTAACCCTCCAGTTTCACCTCCTCAGTCTCAAAATCTTCTAAATATATCTATGCAGTCATCTAAGCCTATGCCTATGAATGAAACACCTGCATATATTCAAGTATCCAATAGTCAAGCTGCTCCTGCAACAGTATTGTAAGACAATTTGATCTCAAATTTTCCATTTCAAGCCTCTCAAGTTCAGGGAGTTAATTTCTTCCCAAATCCAGGAGATCCTGTTGTGGCTCAAAGGCTAATGTTAGAACAGTTCATTAATATGAAGCTGGCAAAAAGAGTGGAAGGTACCTCCACGGTATATGATGTGTATAAAGTACCATATCCGGTGCATCATGCTATGAAGAAGCTTCTATTGGGAATGACCAAAGTACCCAAGTTTGAAAAATTCACTGGCCAAGGAAATCCAAAAGAACACTTGGCATATTATAATGGTGCAATGGGCCTAGCCACTGATGAATCTTATATGCTGAAATTTTTTGGGTCTTCGCTAACTGGACTCGCATTTGAATGGTATTCTTCTCTTCGGCCTGGATCTATTGCTGGGTGGGCCGACCTTCAGAAGCAATTTCAAGACAGATTTTATCTAGTGGAGAGAGAAATCACTCTGGCAGAGCTATATACTGTGAAATAAGAAAATAATGAAAATGCTTCCAAATTCATTGCTAGGTGGAGGTATCTTAGCATGAAATGCAAAAGACCACCATGTCAAGAAGATGCAGTGGTAATATGCAAAAGTAATCTGAAAAATGAAGTCCTTGAAAGGCTGGTAGCCATTGAAATCAAATCTTTTGACAAATTGAATACTGTGGTATCAGAAGTTGAAAGTTTTCTGAGCCGATCCAGAAGTGAACCAAGCAACAACAAAGGAAATTTTGATAGAAGAAATGCTCCACGTGAGTCAAATACAGTAGATTTATCTACGTTCATCACGGAGCAACAAAAGAAAGGTCCAGTCACGCAGGCCGAAACAAGCAACAAAAGAGAGAAAGAAGTCCGAGCCTTATCTTCTCTCAGAGATAGAATGAACAGGCCATACAGCTTCCCAAAAGACAAAACTCGTGTTCTATTTGAATGGGCACGAAAATACAATCAGATTGTGTTACCACAGTCGAAGAGGCCAGAAGATGCCAAAAGATCTAATGATCCAAATTATTGTCCATATCACCAAATCATGGGACATCCTATTGAAGAATGCTATGTGTTCAAAGATGTAGTTGAAAAATTAATTCAGAAAGGTGTCCTGAAGATGGGAGATCATCTTGTCGACCCTCCGCAGCCTCATGCCTAGACAAAAGCAAATGTGGCATCTGTAAATGTGCATCATATGGTCCCTATTTACCAGTCATTAAGCTCAGAAACTACAGAAAGAAGCACCCAAGCCACTTATGAGCAATTGGTACTTCAACCACTCCAAGTATTTTAGTGGCAAACAGTCAAAAAGAAGCCAAGATCTCATATCAAGCAAAAATCATCAGAAGTATATACTCACGGAGGTATTCTACGACGGCCGACATATGTTCAACCCGTCCCTCCACCCAATTTGGATAATATGATATCCGATATGTCCAAAATGGCTTTATCTACGCCAGTCAAAGCTGTAAATTCAAGCAAAAAACATTGTGTGTCCTCCCCTCAGCAGGACACATCCCAATCAAGTTCAAGTTACCCTGCTCCAGCAAGCAGTATATGGAAATGGGTAGATCCTCGTACTGTAAGGAGGATTACCAACAGAAGAAGAAAAAGAGAAACACCAATACCAATTGTACTTAAGGGTAAAGATCCGCTGTCAAAGTTGCAACAGCTAATAGACAGCTTGGATGAATATGAATAGCCTCAAAGAAAGCCAACAAAGCTGAAGCATTATATCCCATGGGAGAAACTCCAAAATATGACAATGAAGCAAATACATGAAGAAGCCCTATTCTGGGAACATGAAGTCAAAAGGCCGAAGAGTGATGATAGTCAAGAAAACGAAAAAGAAGAGCAGGAAGGCACTTGCACTATCATGTCTTGCAACACAATATCAACAATAAATGAAAGTGAAGATGATGAGGAGGAAGAAATCTTCCTTAGTCCAAAAATGGAAGTGATGGAAAGCTCTACATCAACTCCAAATGAGCAACATGTCACCCGCTCTAGCAAAATGTAGGGACGGAAGCCTCCATTGGCTACCACTCAAAAAATTATCTAGCTGCAGGGAGAAATACCATATGTCATCCCAGAACCAGAATTCAGAGGAATGGAATCCATGCCTTTGTCAAAAAGAAATGTTCAAATCCCGCCTCCGCTCGGGCTATATCTAGAAAATTTTGATCAATAAAATGGAGTTTTACCCTCTTCATATGAATTTATGACAGTTCAAAAGTCTGCAAAGAAAGGTAAACAAGTCCAGCAGCAGCCGTCAGAAGAACAAGACCCTCAATGAGGAATTGCAGAGTGCTCTCATCGCAGCTTTAAAAACTCCTCAAATTTATGAAGCTCATGCAGCAGAAATTCAAGAAATACCCTATGAGTCATTCACGGCTTCCATCACCTTCACTGAAGATGATATGTTACTGCCTACAAATGACCACAACATGCCACTCTACATGAGAGGAAAGATAAATGAATAATCTGTCAATAGAATTCTGCTTGATCAAGGCTCTGCTGTCAGCATCATGCCTCTCAGAACTTTCCAGAAATTTCATTTTCATATGCACCTAAGAAGAGTGCAAGATTTAAAAATAGCTTGATTCAACTAGAAGTCAGAAACACCAATTGGGGCAGCTGAATTTGAAATGGTCGTCGGTGACTTTCACTTCACAGTCCTCTTCCATATCATAAATTTTGATACCACATACAAAACTTTGCTTGAGCGGCCATGGATACATCAATATTTTGTAGTGCCCTCCTCATTGCATTAATGCATAAAATTTCCCTGAGAAGGACAAATACAGCGAGTCTTCGCTGATCTCGAGCCTTTTGAGGTTCATGAATGCCATCTTATGGATGCCAACCTCTATATACCTCTATTCCTGGAGGAAAAAGAAGATAGGAAATAGAAAAGCCTGATACCAGTCGTAGCAAGGAATGGTTTCCACCTCCACCAGATATTAGCTCTCTCAGTCTTGAAGACAAAGAAGCTACAATTCTGAAAAGTCCTTCAGCAAAGACAACCAAACAACAAGATGTACTCTCTATAGAAGTCATGGTCCCAATCGGACTAATACATCCTATTGAAGAGTATGAATGTCAGCTCGTAGAGCCTTTGAAAAAATTCGTGGTTCCTCACGAAGATGGACATAAAACAGTCTTTTATAGAGCTTATGAGCAGTCGGCTACTGAAGACAAAGATTGCCATATACCTTATATAGAAGAAGAATTATGGGTTGACATCATGGGTCTCCCAGACATGACGAAGCATACTGAGGAATTAGCTAAGGCTCAGTCAATGTCATTATATCAAATAAAAAAGGAATGGAGCAGGTTCCAACAGCTATGGTACCCTCCTAACATGTTCAAAGCATTGATGCAGCATACACAATATCCAGGTTTGGGATATACCTTGCCGGAAGAAGAAACTCCTGAATTATCAGTAAATATGACATCTATTTTGCCAGAAATATCAGAAATTGCACAAGCAATATATGATGACTATGATGAAGAGCAGCCCACGGGTCAGTCTATTCAAGAAAGCCAGCCAAAAGCTGATCCATCTCCTATTGTGGCATGTCAATGCTGGAAACATCTTGAAGAAGAAGACATCCAAGTCGCAGAAGTCAAGGAAAATGATATCCCAAGTTCCAATATGGTTCAGAATATACCAGAAGAACAAAAAAATCCACCTATCACCCCTGAACCACATGTTAACACAGGTCAAAGGGAAGATGAGCTCACTCAGCTTATAGAAAATCAATAGGCAAATCCAGCCCCAAATATTTTCACAACAAATCAATCAAATGAAATTGACCAATAAGTCAACAAAATTGAAGCAGAAATTGAAGAAGAAGTAAATGAAGAAGATCTAATGGAGCTCTAGCCAGCACCTCCAGAACTTGAAGATGGAGGACAAGCCACGGTTGATGAACTCCTTGAAATCAATTTGGGCTCTAAAGAAGATCCAAGACCAACATATATAACTGCATTGCTCAGTCAAGAACAACAACAAGCATATATTTCACTGTTGAAGGAATTTCGGGATTGTTTTGCCTGGTCCTATAAAGAAATGCCTGGGTTAGATCCAAAACTAGCTCAACATGAGCTGGCCATTGACCCAGCCATCGATCCAATCAAACAAGCTCCAAGAAGAATGAGGCCGGCGCTGATAAACAAAATCAATACTGAAGTCGATAAGTTAATTAATGTTGGCTTTGTACAAGAAAATCAATATACAACATGGCTAGCAAATATTGTTCCAGTCAAAAAGAAGAATGGACATATCAGAATCTGTGTAGACTTCAAAGATCTAAACAAGGCATGCCCAAAGGATGACTTCCCAGTGCCTGTTACCGAAATTATGGTCGATGCCACCACAGGACATGAAGCTTTGTCTTTTATGGATGGATCGTCGGGGTATAATCAAATATGGATGGCTGGCAAGGATAAGATCCATACTGCCTTCAGAACTCCTAAAGGAATCTTCCACTACAAAAGAATGCCCTTCGGCCTTAAGAATGCCGGTGCAACATACCAAAGAGCAAGGACTAAGATATTTGATGAATTCCTTCATTAACAAGTTGAATGTTATATTGATGACCTAGTTGTCAAAACCAAGAAAAAGGAAGATCATATACAAGATCTCCGCACCATATTTGAAAGGCTGAGGCAACAACTTGAAAATGAACCCCATGAAGTGCGCCTTCGGGGTTTCAAGTGACAAATTTCTGGATTTTATTGTCAGATATAGGGGCATTGAAATAGACCCAGCCAAAATCAAAGCTATCCAGGAGCTTCCGTCTCCGAAGAATCTCAAAGAGTTGCAGTCCCTTCAGGGACGACTCGCATATATTCGAAGGTTCATATCCAACCTAGCCGGGCGGTGTGAACCCTTCTCTTAATTAATGAAGAAAGATGCCCCATTCATATGGGATGATGAATGTCAAAATGCGCTTGAGAAAATCAAGTAATACCTTGCATCGCCACCTGTGCTGAGGGCATCTATCAAAGGTCAGTCATTAATCTTATATATCGCTGCTCAAGAGACTTTTCTGGGGGCAATGCTGGCACAAGACAATGAAGAAGGCAAAGAGCAAGCACTATATTACTTAAGCAGAAGGCTGATCGGGGCTGAACTCCGGTACTCACCTATCGAAAAGATATGCTTGGCCCTAGTCTTTGCAGCTAAAAGACTTAGGCACTATATGCTATCACATGAAATCCAGCTCATCTCTAGGGTGATCCTCTCAAATATATCCTCAATCGACCAGCCTTGAAAGGTCGTTTGGGCAAATGGGCAGTCCTCCTCATGGAGTTTGACATTAAATATGTCCCTCAGAAAGCCATCAAAGGTCAAGCCATTCCAGTGCCGGAGGATTCACCGTTGGTCACCGACCTGCCAGATGAAGAAGCCTTAGAAGCTAACCATACAGAACAAAAGATATGGCAGCTATATTTTGACAGGGCCTCCCGTTCAGTAATTGCACAAGATGGTACATTCACTACAAAGGCCAGGGCAGGCATTGTCCTGATATCTCCAGAAGGCGAGGTTCTGCATACCTTGTGTTCCTTAACTAAACCATGCACTAACAATGAAGCTGAATATGAAGCTTTGATAATTGGCCTGGAAGTTGCTCTGGATATGGGCATTCAAATGATTCAAGTCCATGGAGACTCAATGTTGATTATATACCAAGTCCAAGGAATATATGATGTCAAAAAGCCCGAGTTGATTCCTTATCACAAAAGGGCCCTCAAGCTGATACAAAGATTCTATTTCTTTGAAATCAACCATATCAACCGCAGTGCAAATGCTCAAGCTGATGCTCTGGCTAAATTAGCAAGTTCTCTGGCTCTGCCGCCAGAGGGGTCCCTTGAAATATGGGTCAAGAACAGAAGATTGTTACCAACTGTGTTGGAAGAAGAAACGGAAATGCAAACAAAAGTATGTACAGTGGAAGAAGTCGATAAGCCTGATTAGAGGGAAATGCTTCTCGACTGGTTCAAGCATAAAATATTGTCAAGAACCCGAATCAAGCGTGCTAAACTGATCCGTATTAAGGATTCCTATAAATACAAAGGAGACACTCTCTTTCGAGTGACATATGATGGCAAAAGAAAGGTTCTCCTCAGATGCCTGTCACCAAAAGAGATAGCTGAAGCCCTGAGGGAAATACATGCCGGGGTCTGTGGTGCTCACCAGTCTGGCCCCATGATGAAAAATCAACTCAAACAATTGGGCTACTACTGGCCCACAATGTTCGATGATTGTGCGCAATATGCCAAATCATGTCACAAATGCCAGGAACATGGCCCAATTCCAAGAAAACCTCCAGTGCCCTTGCACCCTACAGCACCATCATGGCCTTTTGCTGAGTGGGGCATGGACGTTGTCGGTCCTTTCATACCCTCCTCAAGAGGTGCTAAATATATTATGGTCGCCATGGATTATTTTTCCAGATGGGCCGAAGCAGTAGCATTAAGAGAAGTCACCGGGGCAGCCGTTGAAAGGTTCCTTCGCCAAAATATGTTGTTCCGATATGGTGCACCCAGTGGGATCATCTCAGATAATGGAACATGCTTCCGAAATCAAATCATATACAAGCTAACTGCGAAATTCAAAATTGATTGGAGGACCTCTACGGTCTACAATCCACAAGCCAATGGGTTAGCAGAAGCCTTTAACAAGACTCTATGCAACCTTCTAGTAAAGACAGTCAATTCAACTAAGAAAGACAGGGAAGAAAGAATGTATGAAGCATTATGGGCTTACAGAACCATATACAAAACTCCAACAGGCTGTTCTCCCTCTTTGCGCATTGCCTTAGAGCAGGAGCTTATCAAAGGAATCAATCAAATGTAGAAAGGCGGCTCGAGGAGTTATTAGCCTTGGAAGGCAATAGAGTTCGAGCCCAACAAAATATCCAGATATATCAAGCTCGCATGGCTCGAGCATTTGATAGACTAGTCAAAGAAAGAGCCTTCAAGAAAGGAGACCTAGTTATGGTCAAAAGAAGAGAAGTCATGGCGTCAAATCCAAAAGGGAAGTTGACCAGTAATTGGATCGGTCCCTATGTCGTCAAAATTGTTTATGAAGGAGGAGCATACACCCTCACCAATCATAAGGGAGAAGTACAGTTTCCTCCCTTAAATGGCAGACATATGAAGCGCCGCCTCCAAGTTTTCCAAGCAAAGGTTGAAAAAATATATGAAGCATTGTCTACGGTGTGAATATGATCACCATGAAGACAGTCAAAAGAAATCATCCAGTTCTCGAGATGTATTCCTCCGAGACTATAAATCTTAAATGGCATGGTAAAATTAACCTGCCTATATGAGCCAAGGACATTGAAGAGGCTCCAAAAGGCTTTACGAAGCCGCCCCAAAGCACCTCATGGGTTGCCAATGACGAAATGCCATTGAAAAAGAAAGAAAAATAAAAAAGTTGGCACGACTATCCCCCTAGTCGGGCAATGGTGCTGAGGCAAACCCGGTGCGCAAGGAGTATAAATCATTTCCCACTTCCCATTTTATAACCGGTCAAAGTTTTCAATCAAATTAATCTGAATCGATGGTGTTTTCCGATTCTGAAATTGTTTGATATAAACATGCATATGTATTGCAACCTTGTCTCTTCAATGAACAGGGGACAAGAAGCTACAAAGAAATAGAGAAGGTGGCCCGAGTCCTACTGGACCTTGCCATTCAAGTCCAAATTCAAATCCAAGCTCAAATTCAAGCATAAATTCAAATACAAGCTCAAAGTCAAGTATAGACTGGCCTGGGTCAACAAGGCTCTGCCACTCAAGTTCAAAGCTCCCGTTCAAACTCAAGCATAAAATCAAATTCAGAATTCAAGTTCAAAGTTCAAGAACCAAAGCTTCAACTTAAGGAGCAAATTCAAATTCAAATTCAAATCCAGAGCTCCGCCTGAAGGGAAAACTAAAGTTCAAAAGCAAATCAGCTTGAGTCCACAGGACCCGCCGCTTAAATTGAAGCTCAAGTTAAAAATTCAAGTTTAAATCCAAGCCCAAGTTCAAATCGGCTTGAGTCAACAAGACCCGTCGCCTAAATTCAAGTTCAAATTCAAAGCTTCAAATCAAGCTCGAGCTCAAAATGCAAGCTCAAATGCAAGTTCAAGGCTCCAGCCAAAGAGCAAGCACAAATTCAAGATAAGTCAGCCAGGGTCAACAGGACCCGCTGCTTAAGTTCAAGCTCAAATTCGAGTTCAAAATCCAAGAGTAAAGCAAGGTTGAAAGCAAGAGAATGGCCTGGGTTCATTCGATCCCGCCATTCAAAGTACAAATTCAGAGCTTCAATTGAAGTTCAAATGTAAAAAACCAAGCCTAAATCCAGGCTCAAGTTCAAGTGCAAATCAGCCCAAGTCAGCAAGACTTTGCCACTCAAGTTCAAAATCAAATCCAAATGCAAGTTGGCATGTGTCCCACTGGATTCCGCCATCCAAGCATAAAACAAGAAAGATGGCTTGGACTCATTCGACCCCGCCATTCAAGCTCAAATTCAAATCGACCTGGGTCAACAAGACCCGCCACACAAATCCCAGCTTAAATTCAAGTTCAAGATTCAAATACAAGCCGGCGTGGGTTCTACTACACTCTACTGCCCAAGTTCAAAGCAAGTTCGAAACAAAGAAGATGGCCTGGTGCATTTAGCATCGCCATTCAATTATAAGCCCAAAGTCAAATCCAAGTGCAAGCAAATTCAAAGCAAAGTAAAGTAAGTCGACCAGGATCTTCAACGACTACGTCGCACCAATGGCTGGCCCGGGTCCCTCGTAACTCCGTCATCCCCGAAAGACCGGGTCTCCGAGAGGGATACTCCGTCACTAATCAAGCAAATTTAAATCAAAGCAATGTAAGTCGACCGGGGTCTTCAACGACTACGTCGCACCGGTGGCTTGCCCGGACTCTGTCATCCCCGAAAGACCAGGTCTCCGAGAGGAGTACTCCGTCACCTATCAAGCAAATTCAAATCAAAGCAAAGTAAGCCGACCGGGGTCTTCAACGACTACGTCGCACCGGCAGATGGCTTGGGTCCCTCGTGACTCCGCCATCCCCGAAATTACTGGGTCTCTGAGAAGAGTACTCCGTACTCCCTATCTAAATCGGCTACAAACCTATGAGTCTGCTGTGGTAGTTGTTGGGTTTTCTCGGGTTTCTCCGGATCGCTCACGCAGCAGAAAATAAAATAAAACAGCGATCCGTTTTCTCGTTTCGAAAAACTAAAATCGATTATCGGATAATGGAAGTTCTCACCGTGTACGGATTCGAATCCACAACCGTTCGGTTCCGTCGGTGCGACACCGCAAGCCGCGCAAGTGCCTGGCCTCTAGTGAACTCCATGCAATCCTCCTCCCGACGGATATCCTCACGTTCCTCATTCTTCGCCGCCCACGAAACCTCCGCCGGTCGCCACAACGATCGCCGCAACGCGCGGACGATTTCCCGTCAAACGGGATTCGGAGAAGCAGCGGAGCAGATCTAGATCTGTCTGGACTCCAGAGAGAGAAAGAAATAGAGGAGGGCGGCTAGGGTTAGCAGCAGCTTGGCCTGCTCAGCCCGTTCGCTGTTTTATACTAACCGCGCGGTTTTTCATAAAAACCCCTGGTTTGTGTAAAACCCACTTATTTATCCATCGCCTTGAGAATCATTTGTGTGTGACCCTCTAGGCCCAAGTACCAGTCCAGTTAATGGCCCAACAAGCCCAGTGACTCCTCACTGGCTTTATTAATCAATTAATAACCCTTTATTAATTAATTAATCAATCGAATTGATGTCGCACATCTAATTCGGCCGTGCCTCCGATCACGTTGGGTGCCAGGCAACACCGCGTGAACCCGGAAGGTATTGGGGTTAAGTAACTCACTCTTGGAATCTTTCCGCCGACAGTTACCGCGTGGATATAATCCTTCATTCGTACAATGCTCTCGAGTCAACTCAGGGTATGGCGAGCTGTCAAACCCTAACCGGTCGACTCACTTGGATTGGATGCGCTGATAAATATCGGAAAACTCCTTTCCCGATATTATCGTCCGCCCTGGTCAGGGACTTCCGACTTCCGCGCATCCTTCCTAGAGCATTCTCTCTCTAAGTACCGAGAGCGAATGATTCCTTATTGACACACAATTCCCTTTGACGGTATTCGGCTGTACCCAATCCTTGGCGTATTAGAATCCCGTAGCTAGAGATTCGTAAACCAAGGTCAAAGAACAAAAGTCCACCGACAAGGTGTCCTTGGTGTCTCAGGTCCGAGGACCATCCACGCAACTGCGACAATAAAATCAAGCTGGTTGACAGTGAGGTACAATACCATCCAGCGATTCAGTCGGACCAGTTCCAACGATTCAGTCGGATCAGTTCAGTGAACTCATTCTCCAATGAGCACCTACAGATTCGCCTTAGTGTCTCCACACAAGTGACTTATGAGATCAGTCACCCTCATCATATGAGCAGGAGTAATCTGTACTAGTCTAACCAGATATCCGATGTCCTTCTCAGATATCCTCCGACTATGAACGATTAAGAATATGTGTGTTTAAGTGATTAGTCTCATTAGTATGATCTCATCATAATCTGATCACTATAGCACATATTCACGGACTTCATTATGAAACGATAATTAATGCGATTTATATATAATAAATATTATGCCATTATATTAATAAATGAATAAGATTTACATAGTCAGATTGGCTTGTAGGCCACCTAAAACTAACAATCTCCCACTTGGACTAAATCCAATCACCTTTATACAATAATCCTATAGACTCTAGGTGACGCTCAAACACAATGTGAGCCAACGGCTTTGTCAGTGGATCTGCTACATTGTCGACGGATGGAACTCTTTCCACTACTACATCTCCTCTATTTATGATCTCTCTGATAAGGTGAAAGCGCCTCAGAATATGCTTCGATTTCTGATGAGACCATGGCTCTTTCGCTTGCGCAATGGCTCCATTGTTGTCGCACAACAGTGGAACAGGCTCAGAGATGCTGGGAACTACGCCGAGGTCGGTGATAAATTTCTTCAACCACACTGCTTCCTTGGCGACTTTAGCTGCAGCGATGTACTCAGCTTCAGTCGTCGAATCTGCAGTGGTTACTTGCTTGGAACTCTTCCAACACACTGCGCCTCCGTTCAAAGTAAACACAAATCCAGATGTAGACTTCCTATCATCTGGATCCGACTGGAAACTCGAGTCAATAAAGCCTCGCAGTTTCAAGTCACCTCCTCCATAGACAAGAAACATATCCTTAGTTCTTTTCAAATATTTAAGGATGCATTTCACTGCCTTCTAGTGCTCTTCGCCTGGATCAGCCTGAAATATGCTCGTAACACTTAGAGCAAATGCAACATCAGGCCGTGTACATAGCATGGCATACATGATAGATCCTATGGCAGAGGCATAGGATATTCTATCCATGAATGCCCTCTCATTAGGGGTCTTAGGAGAAAGCTCCTTTGAGAGACTAATTCCATGTCTCATCGGTATAAGACCTCTTTTAGAATTTTCCATGCCAAACCTTTTGACTATGGTGTCTATGTACAAGGATTTGGTCATTCCAAGCATCCTCTTTGATCTATCTCTATAGATCCGTATTCCTAATACGTAGGATGCTTCTCCCAAATCCTTCATGGAGAAGTGTTTCGACAGCCAGATCTTTACTAATGACATCATAGATACATCATTCCCAATGAGTAGTATGTCATCTACGTAAAGAACTAGAAAAGTGACTGCACTCCCACTGGTCTTCTTGTACACACAAGGCTCATCTTCATTCTTAATGAAGTCATAAGACTTCACAGCCTTGTCAAATCTTATGTTCCAGCTCCGGGAAGCTTGCTTCAGTCCATAAATGGACCTCTGAAGCTTGCATACTTTATCTGGAGATTCTTTGGATGTGAAACCTTCTGGTTGTATCATATACACCTCTTCCTCAAGCTTACCATTGAAGAAGGCAGTCTTCACATCCATCTGCTAGATTTCATAATCAAAATGTGCAGCAATGGCAAGTAGAACTCTGATCGACTTTATCATGACAACTGGTGAGAAAGTCTCATCATAGTCAATTCCTTGCCTTTGACGATATCCCTTTGCCACCAACCTTGCCTTATAAGTGTCGATCCGTCCATCAGCACCGATCTATCTCTTAAAGATCCACTTGCAACCGATGGGTACAATACCCTCGGGCAAGTTCTTCAAGTTCCAAACTTGGTTGGTGTACATGGACTGGATTTCTGAGTTCATGGCTTCTCGCCATTTCCCGGCTTCTGGGCCTTCTATGGCCTCCTGGTAGGTTTTAGGATCATCATCCTCATTATATTCTACCTTAGACTCACCTTCAGCAATATGTCCCACATATAATTCGGGTAGTCTAGGTACTCTACCAGATCTACGAGGTTCATCTGTGTGTACTTGAACAGATTCAAGAACTGATATCTAATCTGATGATAATGTAGCTGTTTGGGGATCTGGAACCTATTCCAGCACTATTTTACTCCCACTGTCTTTCTGGAGAAGGTATTCCTCTTCCAGGAAGACAGCTTTCTTGGCGACAAACACCTTTTGTTCACCAGGATGGGAAAAATAGTATCCAAAGGTTTCCTTTGGATATCCCACAAACCAGCATTTATCAATTCATGATTCCAGCTTGTCTGGATCATGCCTCTTTACATGAGCAGGACAACCCCAGACTTTAACATGTTTAAATTCTGGTTTTCTGCCTTTCCATACCTCATATGGAGTAGAGGCCACAGACTTACTGGGTACTCTGTTCAGTAGGTATGCTGCTGACTCTAGAGCATACCCCCAGAGAGACAAAATGCGATCCCGAAAAACTCATCATGGATCGCACCATGTCCAACAAGGTGCGATTCCTCCTTTCTGATACACCATTCATATGTGGTGTATATGGAGGAGTTAGCTGAGAAAGGATACCATTATCCTTTAATAATTGTGTGAAATTAGTACTCAAGTATTCTCCTCCTCGATCTGATCGAAGAGCTTTAATACTCTTTCCTAACTGCTTCTCTACCTCATTCTTGAACTCCTTGAACTTCTCAAATACTTCCGACTTGTACTTCATTAAGTACACATAGCCGAATCTTGAGAAGCCATCGGTGAACGTGATGAAGTATGAAAAGCCACCTTTGGCTTGGGTAGACATTGGACCACATACATCTGAATGTATTAGTTCCAAAATGTCCTTGGCACGTTCTCCATGTCCAGTAAATGGAGATTTTACCATCTTTCCCATAAGGCAGGATTCACATATTGCAAACGATGCACAATCAAATGCTGTTAAATAGCCATGCTTACGCAACTTTTGCAACCTGCTTTCGCCAATGTGCCCAAGTCTACAATGCCACGTGTAGGCTTGGTTCACACAATTCTTGCTCTTCTTAAGAGCATTATCAATTTGAAGATTGTAATAAGAAACATCTAATAGATATAGACCGTTGACTAAAGATGCTAAAGCTATTGATTTATTACCATAATAAATCGAACAACTTCTATTCTCAATAGTCAATCTATATCCTATCTTGTCCAAACAAGATATTGATATGATGTTCTTTATCATGCTAGGAACAAAATAACAATCTTCTAAAAGTAAGGTGTCTCCCGATGAAAGCTTGAGGTTTGCTGTCCCAACAGCAATCGCCGCAACTTTTGCGCCGTTTTCTAGCCTCAATTCAACCTCACCTTGTCTCAGCTTGCGCTTACTTGTCAGCATCTGCATATCATGGCAGATATGAGAAGCACATCCGGTATCCAATACCCAAGATGTGGAATCTCTAACTGACAAGTTGATATCTATCATATAGATATCTGAAGCTTCAGACAGCTTCACTCTTCCATGAGCTTTATCGTTAAGGAACTCCTTGCAGTTCCTCTTCCAGTGACCATACTGCTTATAGTAGAAGCAGTCACCCTTCACTACTCTTTTACCTTTGTCCTTCGATCATTTATCGTTAGCTATCATCTCTGCTTCAGGGGCATCCAATGCCGATTCAGTAGGAGGATCAGCTTCAGGGACAAAGTCAATGTGCTCAGATCTGAAGACATTCTTCAGGGTTCTGAACCAATCCGAGTAGATCAGGTAAGTCAAAAGGGCATCAAGTATGCCGCGGAGTGGGTTATTCGACGACATAATTCCTTACAGGAGATAAGCAAAATCTATTTAGCAGATGTTCAATTATGAAAATTTAAAACAAGACATGGTCTTTTGTTCAAGTTTAACTCCCACTAATTTTCGACGGACTGTATAACCCTCAGTTATACAAAACGGGAGACGTCGACAGTCTCCTAGTAGGGATCAGAATCTCAATGACTTGCACTACAGTCTTGTGGATAGCACAACAAACTGTAATACATTCAAAGAGCACCCAACTCATGGGACTTGCAACTCCTTGCAATATTTGATCATAGCTTCGGTCCCCAGAGATTTAATGGCCTTGTGGATAGCACAACAAACCACTAATTCTGGTCTAATCTAACCATCGTTACGCGACGAGTATAGATTTGCATGCAGCCCTTGTGGATAGCACAACAAAGCTACATGGTTCCTCTACCCCGATCATATAGGCATCTAATGCCATAGCCACAGTTTCTCCTCCCAATTAAGCAGGCCTTGTGGATAGCACAACAAACCTGCCTAAAGTGATTCGAATCCTATAACTATAACGATGGTGGACCACGCGGTAAGTTCTTAACTACTCGCGTTACGGCTTAGAGTTTATCTGAGGGTATTTAGATAACTTTTATCTTGGTCTCTCCTAGGTGATAATATAAAAATATATCGTATATATTTAGTAAATACTATACCTGCTTTGATTCATAATCAAAAGAAAACAATGCATCTCATACATGTCATTAGTGTGGTCATGAATAGTACAGTGGGTTTGACTGGAGCCAACAGTCAAACGCACACACAATCTAACACAACAATTATATTAGATATCCTGCAAACACATAAGCAAGAGATCTCCATCTTTTCGCCTTCCTTGTTGCAACTGTGGATCGTCCTCACTCCTTCCTCGGTTTCCTCAATCATATTACATTTAATTTCTAGAATTTACAAGTAAATTGAAGAAGGCCTTATGGCGAGTACAGGAGAGAGAGGAAGGTAGAAATACATCGGAGTATGAGAGAGAGAGGTGCGCAGACCTCTATTTGTTAACAATTAATAAACAATCATACATCCACGATCCACACAATCCATTCATCACATGAATAATTAATTAAGTGCATATCCATGACCACGGTGTGTTTTAAACATCCCACGCATGATTCAGCGCATCACATGGCTAAAATAAAAGAGTTTTCAAAATCTATAATTTTGGCTTTCAAAAACTGGGATCCAATCAAAATTGATATTTGAATTTCGAAAACACTTTTAATTAACTTAACATGCAATTAAATCAAATTTAAAAGCAAGTAAAACACACATCACATGTGCACATACTCCAAATTAATAATTCCAGATTATTCCATATAAATTAGAACAATTCTAGTAATCAATCTAACAATTAGATTTAAAACCCTATTAATAATCTAACAATTAGACTATTAATAACTAATCTAACTCTTAGAATAGTCCATCAAAGCTAATTAACAATTTAACACTTAAATTATTAATTAACTCTAATTATTAATTAACTCTAATTATTAATTAACTACTAATCAAACTCTTAGATTAGCCAATTTAAAATCAATTATTAACTTAACATTTAAATTAATAATTAACTTTAATTAATTAATAATTACTAATCTAACAATTAAATTAGTTAATTAATGTTAATTATTAATTTAACCCTTAAATTAATAACTAACAATTAATCATTAAAGACTACTAATTTAACACTTAAATTAGTCATCTAAGTTAATTATTAATTTAACTCTTAAATTAACAATTAACTTATATATTAATTAAGAATTAGTTGAAATAATAATTAATAATATAACTATTATATTAATAATTATTAATTACTAATTTGACCATTAAATCAGTATTATTAAGATTAATCATTAGTTTAACTATTAAACTAACAATTAACATTAATTAATTAACAACTAAATGTTAATCAAAATCAATTAACCCAATTAAATAAAATTGAAAGATAATTTCAGTTTCAAAACATCTTTTGAATTTCAAAATTAAAATCCAATTATTAATTAATTGGGCATTTTGGGGTTTAAATGAAAAAGAGGGAAAAGGGGTTAATAGGTAATGGGCTCAGCCCCTTGGTGGAGCCAGGGGTCGGCCCTGTGCCGAGCCAGGGCTCGGGCCTAGCTCAGCCACCCAGGCTAGCAGTGGCGGCCCGGTCCAACCGGACCGGCCAGGGGCGCGCCGGTCTGACCGGCTTCTTTCCACACGAGCCCGACGCCCCCTTTCATAGCAACCCGAGTTGCAGGCAGCGGCGGGGAGGACTTGGCAGCGCCGCAGGGCGCCGGCGCAGGCGCCGCCCGGCCCGACCGACGAAGCCCTGGTGCCGGCGAGCTCCCCGGCTCAGGTAGGGCAGCTGCCGGTGCCCCCAGAGGTGCAGGTCCGAGCCCCAATCTACCCTAAAAATCTGGTTTTTCAGGGTTTCCAAATCCAAATTAGGGCTCAATTTTAAAGACCTCCAAGGGCACTCCAGCGGCGATCTTGGTGACCGGTGGATAGTAGTGACTATCCTCTATGTATCCGGAGTCTCGGCCGGCCATCCCAACGCTTGGGAAGCTCGTATGAAGTCGCCGAAAAGTCCCGGTTCATCATCTTATGAAGAACACCATAACACCTCAAATAAAATCCAAAAAATCATAGAAAAATAATCTAATTATTTGTGTTCATCTTATGAACACTATTCCGTCATTTTAATCGGATTAAATGCATGGAATAACGCATGAAAAATTAATTTAGAGATCGAAACAGGACGAGAAACAGTGGAACCTGGCTCTGATACCACTGTTGGGTTTTCTCGGGTTTCTCCGGATCGCTCACGCAGCGGAAAATAAAATAAAATAACGATCCGTTTTTCCGTTTCGAAAAACTAAAATCGATTATCGGATAATCGAAGTTCTCACCGTGTGCGGATTCGAATCCGCAACCGTTCGGTTCCGTCGGTGCGACACCGCAAGCCGCGCAAGTGCCCGGCATCTAGCGAAGTCCACGCGATCCTCCTCGCGACAGATATCCTCACGTCCCTCGTTCTTCGCAGCCCACGAAACCTCTGCCGGTCGCCGCAACGATCGACGCAGTGCGCAGACAATTTCTCGTCAAACGGGATTCGGAGAAGCAGCGGAGCAGATCTAGATGTGTCTGGACGCCAGAGAGAGAGAGAAACAGAGGAGGGCGGCTAGGGTTAGTAGCAGCTTGGCCTGCTCAGCCCGTTCGCTATGTTTTATACTAACTGCGCGGTTTTTCATAAAACCCCCGGTTTGTATAAAACCCACTTATTTATCCATCGCCTTGAGAATCATTTGCGTGTGACCCTCTAGGCCCAAGTACCAGTCCAGTTAATGGCCCAACAAGCCCAGTGACTCCTCACTGGCTTTATTAATCAATTAATAACCCTTTATTAATTAATTAATCAATCGAATTGATGTCGCACATCGAATTCGACCGTGCCTCCAATCACGTTGGGTGCCAAGCAACACTGCGTGAACCCGGAAGGTATTGGGGTTAAGTAACTCACTCTTGGAATCTTTCCGCCGACAGTTACCGCGTAGATATAATCCTTCATTCGTACAATGCTCTCGAGTCAACTCAGGGTATGGCGAGCTGTCAAACCCTAACCGGTCGACTCACTTGGATTGGATGCCACTGATAAATATCGAAAAACTCCTTTCCCGATATTATCATCCGCCCTAACCAGGGACTTCCGCGCATCCTTCCTAGAGCATTCTCTCTCTAAGTACCGAGAGCGAATGATTCCTTATTGACACACAATTCCCTTCGACGGTATTACGTTGTACCTAATCCTTGGCGTATTAGAATCCCGTGGCTAGAGATTCGTAAACCAAGGTCAAAGCACAGAAGTCCACCGACAAGGTGTCCTTGGTGTCTCAGGTCCGAGGACCATCCACGCAACTGCGACAATAGAATCAAGCTGGTTGACAGTGAGGTACAATACCATCCAGCGATTCAGTCGGATCAATTCAGTGAACTCATTCTCCAATGAGCACCTACAGATTCGCCTTAGTGTCTCCACACAAGTGACTTATAAAATCAGTCACCCACATCATATGAGCAGGAGTAATCTGTACTAGTCTAACCAGATATCCGATGTCCTTCTCGGATATCCTTCGACTAGGCACGATTAAGAATATGTGTGTTTAAGTGATCAGTCTCATTAGTATGATATCATCATAATCTGATCACTATAGCACATATTCACGGACTTCATTATGAAACGATAATTAATGCGATTTACACATAATGAATATTATGCCATTATATTAATAAATGAATTAGATTTACATAGTCAGATTGGCTTGTAGGCCACCTAAAACTAACAGTAGTTAGGGTTCACCCATTCAAAATCACCCCTAGTTATCATGACCAAAAGCCTTTAAGCCCGTCATTGATAATTAGGGTCCTCATGACCTAGATATCTAAGTTTGCTTCATTCAAACACCCCTGTCTACTTCAGGCTACAAACCTATGAGTCCGCTTGAAGTATTCTGGGTTCATGCATTTCAAATCATACCTATGTTACCACGACCAAAAAACCTATGAGTCCGTCGTTGGTACTTAGGATTTGCATGGCATAGACCCTTCCGGTCTATTGCCACCCCAATAAAGACTCAGACCCTTACGGTTTGTGCTATTTTCAATAAACAAGTGATTGAGGTATTCATTGCCCCTCTCACTCTGTCGTTCCTTTTTAAGCTTAAATAATCTCCTTAACATAGTTAGTTATGGAAGCCAATAAATATCGTTAAGTCATCTTTATTTGAAATCTTTTCCTTTCAGCTTTGCAGTTACCATGGATGCATACTTCACTCTACTTCATTTACAACAAGGGGAGAGAGAGGGATACCAAAAATGAGAGAAAAATCAAAAGGGGCTTAAAAAATATAGATGCCTCGCCGGACTTGATCATACCTTCTGCGGTCAAGGGAAACAAGGGCTATATACCCGGCTGTGGTGAAAACTCGAAAGGACGCTACAGGCAAAATCAGGAACCCCGCCGTGTAAAAACCCGAAAGGGAGCACTGGCAAAAGCAAGAGGGGGCCGACTCCGGTGAAAACCCGAAAGGGCACTTGGGTCGGTAAAGTGAATAAAAAAATAAATAAATTCAAGCATGGCTTTCATTGAAAGGGGGATATGATACAAAATTCTCTTTATAATGTGCCGAAAGTTTACAAGGAACGACTTCCATCCCAGTTTACATGGAACAGCAAAAAGAAAATACCCTTCCCAACTATAAAGTTCAGTTATGAACAACATCATGGATCCTCAAGTAACATGGACAGTAGCGGAAGTCCTTCTCCAACTTGAGTATGCAATTCAGAAAGAGCTTCTTCTTTAGTCTGTAGCTTGGAAACATCACTGGATAATGATTTAAGAAGGCCTTGGGAAACCAGAAGATCATCTTGACATCTGTGTAAACTGTTCCTTAAAGTTTCCAGTTCGGCTTTCGCAGCAGCAAGTTCATTCTCTAAGTGCTGAATATTTTCCACCAACAAGCCTTCTTTCTGTTCAAAGCCAGCTATTTCTGCTTGTTGTTGTGAAATTTGAAGAGAAACAGGCTGCATCTACAAGTTATATTCATGCCGCTGAAGAGACAAGGCATGGCGTCGATCTTGTATAAATGAGTGAATATATTCTTGACGCTTAAAAAATCTCAAAGCAGTGGAAGCAATAGGAAGCCACTCATCCAAAGAAGCTCCTGCTAGATGAATCCATGTAGTCATGCTCTCAATTTGCTGGTGAAGAAGATCATATAATGAACTAGACTACCAGCGTATAATTTGTCGTAAAAGCTTGATATTGACGCCAAGGACATCAACACCCTTTATGCCTGAACCAGCAAGAATAGAAGGGATAGCAATATGCACAAACTCATCCACTGAAGTCCAGTCCATGACCGTTTGACGGGAAGAAGAAGACACTGAACTGGATGAAGGCTCGGTAATAGAAGGGGCAGATGTGACAGCTACAATGCTTGATATGGTTGGGGGCAGGTCACTTTCTGTAAGTTTAGCTGCAGGCAGAGCAATTATAAAGGCAGAAGGTCCGGCTAAAGTAATTGGCTCAAAAGAAATCTGTACAAGAGATGATGTGCATATGTGAGTCACAATATTAATAAGCCGAAGAATATGTTCAGCAGAGTTTAATCTACAGGGGACAGGACAGGATACTATCACCTGTTGACTCGGTGAACTTGCTCCCGAGTCAACCCCGCCATGCTCTGAAGTAGCCACAATATCCGCAAGATCAGGAGTTGAAAGTTCCACGGTCTTGATAGCCAAGAAAGTAATGACCTCTGTCGAAGTTATGGCAGTTGGAACCATTGAAATCTCTTCTGGTTCCGCATCTTCAGCAAAAACAACTTCTACCTCTTCAGAAGAAGAAACTGGCATGAAGGCCAATATTTCAAAATCCATGTCCCTGTCAATCGGGACATAAGGAATTTCCATCCTTTACGCATGAGTCGGGGATGCCTGATATTCAAAATATATACAAGTCAAGTTTAAATGATGGAAAAAGCAGAAAAAATGTGGTAAAGAGAAATTACCATAGCAGACTGCACTGTTTCAACATGATGAGTCTTTGATATCAAGCCCTCAGTTGCTTCAAAACCTATATGGTCAAAGTCAGAAATTCAATAGTGAAATGAAATCACTATTGCTATAAACCTCAGAAGGGTTACCTTGATCCCTCGAGGGCGACCAGATAGTTGTCTCTGGCAAAACTTCACTACTAATGTGTTCAGTAGTATGGGAAGAAATAGAAGGTGAAGGAGGAATGCCGCTTATTTCTTCCACACTGGAAGAAGTATCATCAGTTTCTTCTTTCTTTGTCTGAGCCAATAATCTCGAGGATTAGCGCTTGAGCAGTACAATCTTTTCAGGGGGGACAGATTCTTTGGGCCCTTTGCGAAATCTTTTTGCAACTTGCTTAACCCTCCCTATAATGGAAACAAAAGGAAGTTATTCATCATCGATGTCAAAATTCTGAAAGGCATAAATCAAAGCCTAGTGCATACCACCCTTGGCTGGGGATGGAGAAACCAGGGCACTCGCCCGCTTGACAGTTTTTGCTATAAAAGCTTCAAATTCAGCAAGCACTGGCAAATTGACAGGAGGAAGAGGTTCAGGGGCAGGCTCTTGTCTCTTTTTTGTACGCGCCTCTTTGGCAGTGGCAACCGCCCTCCCTATAGCACTGACCTCCACAGGGGATGTGGGGGTTGATGTTTTAGAAGGCACAGGAGGAAAGAAAGGGGGTCTCTTTGCAATAGCCACTACCCTCCGATCTTGTTGAGTCAGATATTTGGCCGCCGGCACTACAAGAATATGCAAAAGAAGAAATCAATTTATATAAGCAGAGAAAAAGCACAAAACTCACAAGAAGTCAAGCACAAATACATATACTTATAGCGATCGCCTTCATAACAGTTTGATAAAGGCCAGTATTCAAATATGGAGGACTTATCTCTGAGCGAAGCCTCCTTCACAATATATATTACATCATTCATCGTCTTTGCTTGAGAAGCTAGGCTACTGAGATCATAATGCTTTTTATCACTCAAGCAAATGCCTAAGCGTAAAGCATCAAGTCCCCACCCATCTATATGATCCCAAGAAGCGGGTAGTTTTGCATCCAACATACCCTGCGCAGTGGAATCCTAGGATACACCACAGTATTTCAAAAGGGCAAGTAGCCAGCTGGTGCCCTTGTAAAAATCAGGTTTATCTTCCTTGTGCGGGACATAAAATCTCTGGATACCTGAGAGACCCTTAGGAGCTTGTTCAGAATCTCTGCCACTGATATCTTCCTCTTCCGGGAAATGGACATCGAGACAATCTTCAGAGGTCACAGAAATATTAAATTGCTTCAAGAAGGCCCCCTTTAGCTCTTCGGTATCCAGTCTTGTCAACTCTGGATCAATCAAGGATAAAGAATCTATGTGACGAGCCTTATAAGCTGCCCGTCTCTCTGCATATTTAGCAGCATTCTTGTCGTCTAAGAAGTGCAAATAATCGAACTCTATATCAAAAGGGATTTCCCGTTGGGTCTCCAAGATTTTCTTCTCGGCATTGCTCCAACATTGCGTCCTCTGCTGGCTATAGATATTGGTGCGCATTCACCACCATCTAACATATTCACATGTCACACAAGGAGCATGGACAGCATAAGGAATTCTGAAAGAAACATTTTCAAATCGGTGGAAATAATCCCACCATTCACGGGCCCTCTGCAGTCCGCTGGAGCCCAAAAGATGGCGGTCAGGAAGCTGAAATATGTGATCACAAGAAGGAATGCACTGATCATATCCAAAATTCCGGCCAAAACGGAAAGGATAATAGGATTCTAAATGAACTACAGATCCCGTCCGGTATACCAAGACACTAGGTCTGATGGATAGAAGCCATGACCTAATCTGACTATCCAATGCAGATTTCTTCAGTAGATACTTGGTATGAGAATGGATGAACTCAACAGGATTACCCTCGGCAAATACTTTAAAGGGACTCACTGGAGGACGAGAATTCGCAGTATGCTTCCAAAAACGTAAGTCCCCCTCAGTTTTTCGCCTGGTGTCAGTCAAGATACCGCGAATCTCATAAAGTTGCTTCTGGGTATCCCCTCCATCAACACTTGCATATTCAATCATGCGTGGAAATATGCGAGGGGAAGCCAGGCTCTTCGGGGCAGACTCTGAAAAAATAGAAGCCACCCAGGCATTGAAGAAATGAATGGAACCTACAACATTAAATTCTAGTGGTTTCTCCTGCTCAACCACTTGGCCAAGAGTTTTGAAAATCAGGCACAGAGTAACCGGAGAAAGAGACAGTTAATTCCCCAGGCCAGTTCACAAGCTCCATAAAGAGTCTCAGGACGAATTACTCCCTCATCCCCCTGAGGAATAGCAAAATTCGAAAGCCAGTAAGCCAAGTATGCTGCCAGATGGGTATTCCTATCCAAGTCCAAGGGATTGGCATCTTTCTTGTGTTCCTCAAAGATGATATCAGGATATCCCTTTCGGTGCCTGGCTGTTTGCCCTATGAAGACTGGAGTCTCACCAGCCCCAAGAAAGTCTGTATATCGAATGTCAACATTATGAAAGAAACGGAGCTAGACAACTCCACGGACTCGTGTCCTCTCTCTGCGGGATCTCTTTTTCAGAGACTCTTCACCAGAAGCTAGAATCATGTAAGCCTTGAGGAGCAATTTGTAGGACCTCCAGGTTGCATAACGGCCCCTGCCGTCTGTTCTGTCCTTGACAACGTTGGGATGGCATATTTCTTCATAAGGCTCTCTGTCAATGGACAAGCCAGAAAGCTGATGTAAAGTCCATAAATTCAGAGATGTCTCTCCTTCCGGAGTATAAAAGGTATTGAAATACCTTGATCATACCACAACAAAGGCCTTTAAAGATCGGGTATTGGAATCGAGCGGCATACACACTACCGAGAAGATCCATTCGGCTCAGCAAATCATGGTAATGTTTCAAGACATAATCAGTATACTCTACAAAATATTCTCTGAAACTGTAGCCGGATTTAAGCTTCAAGTCGCCAAACCAGCCCATTGTTGCCTTCAATCTAAACCTCATGGCTAAACAGTCAAAAGTAAATTGCTCTTCTCTGAAGCCCCATTTACATGGAGAAAGAAATAGCCCATGCCGCCTCGGTTCGAGTCTGGGATACCTCTGTCATAGCCCCACTTGGCAGGAATAAATGAAGGTGAGCAGGTCAGAATGCCAGCCTAAGGACGCATGATATTAGTCCCACTGGGCATGAGCATGTCTCTAGCATAACCCGGCTTGAACAAAGATTTGCCACGAGTTACAGTTCCCCTCAGGTTGTCTCGAAATTTCAAAATGGCATCCTCGGCATAAAAAGCCCTCCTTTCATAACGCACTCTATTGACCTTGAAGTCAAGCAAGAAGTTGTACAAATGCTGATCACTAGGAAAGTGAATTGGATAATCTTTGTCCCGTCTATATTTATAGAATCCTTCCGAAAAGACAAGTCTGCTCTCATCAACATTGCCATCTGATTCATCGGCAAAGGGATGGTCCAAAACAGCAACCTCAAAAAATTGTTGTAATTCACTGTCTTCATCTATGCCTGCTGCAGGTGTCAAGTAAAAGGGACTTATCACAGGCCCACTCTCCTTCATTCTCCCCATGCCCAAATCCATGGCAGCCAACGACACACAACCAGTCCCACCGGCCAAAAAACCAAAGAAAGGCTTCGCCTTTTACTTGAAAAACCTTGGTGCGACAACACCTCTTCTCCAACAGCAGTGGTGTTCCCCAAAGGCCCCTACGATACTATCGACTAAGAAGAAGTAGGGAAGCACGGCCTGCGGTTCTGAACTCGACAGCCTATATACCCACAGGCGATGGCGATAACGCTCCCCAACAGGGTTGCAGCGTTTGTCACCGGCAAGGGGGAAAGGAGGCGACCGGCGTGCCAAGCAAACGGCCCCCCCCTAAGCGGCGGAAGGCCAACGCGCAGACAACGGTGGTGGCACCCCCCGAAGATCCTTGTGGCTTCGGTCACAGGCAAGAACGAAGAGGAGGAAGAGCTCGGTGGCGGCGAGCTGCGGCGGCAACGGCTTGCTCCCACGGCTGCAACGTCTTCGTCCACCGGCGATGGCAAGAGGAAGAACGAGAAGAGTCGGGTGAGGCTCGGAATCCCCCAAAAGAAAAGCAAAAAGCAAGGAGAAAGGCCCGCCCCTTCCCTTTTTATAACCGACCGGGTCGGTTTTGAAGCCCTGGCCAGTCCAAGGCCTGAACCGGCACAAACTCAAGGGCATATGCCCCCTTTGTTAAAACTCTACATAGACGGACCGGTTCGAAGCCAAAGTTGAACCGAACCGGCACAGACTCGAGGGGATCTGCCCCCTTCTCTCAAACTCAATATATATGGCCGGGTTTGGAGCCGAATTTAAGCCCGGGCTAGCGCAGACTCTTCACTTCAAGTCTGAAAAAACACAATAAGAAATGTTCATTAGATTTCCTTGATAAAAAATGTCATCTACTTCAATCAAAATACCATAAAAAAGATCTTCATTCCTCTCACAAATCAAAAATCAAAATAATTACAAGCATTCTCATTGGTAACAAATGAGTCTGCGCATCCTTGCGCCGACTCAACTTCATGTTCACTCCCAAACATAAAAATTCAACAAATCGTAAATGCATCCATATAAATCAGTCCAAAAAGACTAAAAAATGTCTCTCATCATTATCTATCAATAAAAATCAATAAATCAATTCTTGCGCAGACTCAACTTTAAACTAAAAAATGAGTTTTCTTCTCAAATAAAAATTGAAATTCATTCATTTTTCGAATGCAATCTTGCATATCTTACTTATATCATTCCAAAAGGTCTTATTCTATTCTTCCGACGATTAATCAAGGGTTCTCCTCTTAGGAGGATGTAATTAACGTTATTCCATTTATGGGTAGCGGGATCGGGTCGAAGAACTACGCAATCATCTGATTGAGTCAGATAAAGCGCACAAACACAAATCTAAATGTAAATCAAAAAATCAAGATCAAGTGCATTTTCCCTAAAAAATGTACGACAGTAGGCCGTCAGGTTCATAACCGCAGGCCGTGCTTCCCTACTTCTTCTTCGTCGACAGTATCGTGGGGGCCTTTGGGGAGCACCACTGCTGTTGGAGAAGAGGTGCTGTCACACCTGGATTTTTCAGGTAAAAGGCGAAGCTTTTCTTTGGGTTTTTGGCCGGTGGGACTGGTTGTGTGTCGTTGGCCGCCATGGATTTGGGCATGGGGAGAATGAAGGAGGTCTTCTCTGCGCTTGTATCATCTTCTAATCATTTTCTTTGTCTTCTTTTTTGCAGAAAATTGATTTTGGACCTTTCGCTCTACAGTAGGCGCAGACGCATCACTGTAGCATTGCAGGTCGGATGGCTCTTCTTCAGCGTACCTGTTGTTTGACCCTGGTAGTTCCCATGGGAGCAATCTCTGGGGCTGCGGCTTCAGTGCCTAGTCCCGGTTGTAGCTCGGCTCTCGGGAATCGGGTCACTGGAATGCCATTTCTACACCCCTCTGTCTTTGACATGGGTCTTCTTCTTATCGAAGCATCTCGGTCTGTCCCGGGTGGCTCTCGATAAAATTTTAACAGTCCTCCGTTAAGGGGAGATGCTGCCGAAATTTCGACATAATTTTCTTTTTCGAGGAGGGCTTTTTTGCATTTGATTTTGACTTGTTGTCTCTTCTTTTTCAGTATAATGGCTTCTCGAAGGAAAGACAAAGCTGTGATACCCGAGGCTGTCTCCAAAGATGTGCCAGTTTCTCTGACATGGTCTTCTGAACAGATTCCTACAATGGCTGAAGAGAGTGGGCATGTGATAAGTCCCTTTTACTTGACACCTGTAGCAGGCATAGATGAGGACAGTGAACTACAACAATTTTTTGAGGTTGTTGTCTTGGACCATCCCTTTGCCGATGAATCAGATGGCAAGGTTGATGAGAGCAGACTTGTCTTTTCGGAAGGATTCTATAAATATAGACAGGACAAAGATTATCCCGTTCACTTTCCAAGCGATCAGCATTTGTACAACTTCTTACTTTACTTCAAGGTCAATGGAGTGCGTTCTGAAAGGAGGACTTTTTATGCTGAGGATGCCATTTTGAAATTTCGAGACACCCTGAGGGGAACTGTAACCCGTGACGACTCTTTGTTCAAGTCGGGTTATGCTAGAAACATGCTCATGCCCAGTGGGACTAATATCATGCGTCCTCAGGACAGCATTCTGACCCGATCACCTTCATTTATTCCTGCCAAGTGAGGATATGACAGAGGTATCCCAGACTCGAAGCAGAGGCGACATGGGCTATTTCTTTCTCCATGTAAATGGGGCTTCAGAGAAGAGCCATTGATTTTTCACTGCTTGGCCATGAGGTTCAAACTAAAGAGGAAGCTCTTTCTGAGTTGCATACTCAAGTTGGAGAAGGACTTCCGCTGCTGTCCATATTACTTGAGGATCCATGATGTTGTTTATAACTAAACTTTGTAATTGGGAAGAGTATTTTCTTTTTGCTTTTTCATGTAGACTGGGATGGAAGTCATTCTTGTAACTTTTGGCATATATAAAGATAATTTTGTATCATATCCTCCTTTCAATGAATGACATGCTTGAATTTCCTTTTCTCTTTTTTTTTTATATTCACTTTAGCGACTCAAGTGCCCTTTTGGGTTTTCACCGGAGTCTGCCCCCTCTTGCTTTTGCCCGTGCGCCCTTTCGGATTTTCACACGGCGGGATTCCCGATTTTGCCTGTAGCGCCCTTTCGGATTTTCACCACAGCCGGGTATATAACCCTTGTTTCCCTTGACCGCAGAAGGTACGATCAAGTCCGGCAAGGCATCTTTTTTTTTTTTAAGCCCCTTTTGATTTTTCTCTCTTTTTTTTTTTTTTATCCCTCTCTCCCCTTGTTGTACATGAAGTAGAGTGAAGTATACATCTATGGTAATTGCAAAGCTGAAAGGAAAATATTTCAAATGAAGATGACCTAACAATGTTTATTGGCTTCCATAACTAACAATGTTATGGGGATTATTGAAGCTTAAAAAGGAAGGACAGAGTAAGAGGGGCAATGAATATATCAATCACTTGTTTATTGAAAATGGCACAAACCGTAAGGATCTCAGCCTTTATTGGGTGGCAAAGATCGTAAGGATCTTAACCACTATGCAGGGTGGCAATAGACCGGAAGGGTCTACGCCATGCAAATCCTAAGTACCAACGACGGACTCATAGGTTTTTGGTCGTGGTAAAATAGGTATGATTTGAAATGCATGAACCCAGAATACTTCAAGCAGACTCATAGGTTTGTAGCCTTAAGTAGACAGGGATGTTTTGGGTGATGCAAACCTAGATACCTAGGTCATGAGGTCTCTAATTATCAATGACGGGCTTAAAGGCTTTTGGTCATGATAACTAGGGGTGATTTCGAATGGATGAACCCTAACTACCACAGCAGACTCATAGGTTTGTAGCCGAGGTAGACAGGGAGTACGGAGTACTCTTCTCAGAGACCCAATAATTTCGGGGATGGCGGAGTCACAAGGGACCCAGGCCATCTGCCGGTGCCACGTTGTAGTTGAAGACCCCGGTCGACTTACTTTGCTTTGATTTGAATTTGCTTGATTGGTGACGGAGTACCCCTCTCGGAGACCCGATCTTTCGAGGATGACGGAGTCACGAGGGACCCGGATTAACCACCGGTGCGACGTAGTCGTTGAAGGCCCCGATCGACTTACTTTACTTTGCTTTGAATTTGCTTGCACTTGGATTTGACTTTGGGCTTAAAATTGAGTGGCAATGTTGAGTGCACCGGGCCACCTTCTTTGTTTTGAACTTGCTTTGAACTTGGGCGGTAGAGTCTAGTAGGACCCACGCCGGCCAGTATTTGAATCTTGAACTTGAATTTAAGCTTGGATTTGTTCGGCGGGTCTTGTTGACTCAGGCCGATTTGAATTTGAGCTTGAATGGCGGGGTCGAATGAGCCCAGGCCATCTTTCTTGTTTTATGCTTGGATGGCGGAATCTAGTAGGACACATGCCAATTTGCATTTGGATTTGATTTTGAACTTGAGCGACAGAGTCTTGCTGAGTTGGGCCGATTTACATTTGAACTTGAGCCTGGATTTAGGCTTGGTTTTTTGCATTTGAACTTCAATTGGAGCTCTGAATTTGTACTTTGAATGGCGGGATCGAATGAACCCAGGCCATTCTCTTGCTTTCAACTTTGCTTTACTCTTGGATTTTGAACTTGAATTTGAGCTTGAACTTAAGCAGCGGGTCCTGTTGACCTAGGCTAACTTACCTCGAACTTAAGCTTTGAATAGCGGGGTCGACTAGACCCAAGTCATCTTCTTTTGCCTTCAAATTTGCTTTAAACTTGGATTTCAAACTTGAATCTAAGCAGTAGGTCCTGTTGACCTAAGCTTACTTATAATTGACTTCATGCTTGTCTTGGGCTAGAGCTTTAAATTTGAACTTTGAACTTGCATTTGAGCTTGAATTTAAGCGGCAAGTCATGTTGACCCAAGCTGATTTGAATTTGAGCTTTGAATGTTAACACTTGAGCTCGAGCTTGAACTGGAGCTTTAGATTTTTGATCTTGAACTTAAACTTGAATTTGAGCTTTGAACTTGGATTTAAGCAGTAGATCCTGTTGATCCAGGCTACTTCATACTTGGATTTAAGCTTGGTTTGGAGCTTGAACTTGAATTTTGAATTTGAGTTTAAGCTTGAATTTGAGCTCGAATTTGAATAGGAGCTTTGAATTTAATCGGCGAGTCCTATTGACCCAGGCCGATTTAAACTTGAATTTGAGCTTTGAATGGAGGGGTTGAACAAACCCGGACCATCTTCTTTGTTTCGACCTTGGATGGCGGAATCAAATGAAACCGGGCCATCTTCTTGCTTTCAAGTTTACTTGAAACTTGGATTTTGATTTTGAATTTAAGCAGCGGGTCCCGTTGACCCGGGCTGTCTTATACTTGAATTTGTGCTTACCCTTTGGCTGGGGCTTTGAACTTGCACTTAAACTTGCATTTCGAGCTCGAGCTTGATCTGGAGCTTTGAATTTTGAACTTGAATTTGGTCTTGAGTTTAGGCAGCGGGTCTTGTTGACTCAAGCCGATTTGAACTCGGGCTTGGATTTAAACTTGAATTTTTAGCTTGAGCTTCAATTTAAGCGGCGGGTCCTGTCGACTCAAGCCGATTTGAATTTAAACTTGAATTTGAGCTTTGAATGCTAACATTTGAACTTGAGCCCGAGCTTGAACTAGAGCTTTGAATTTGGACTTGCATTTGAGCTTGAATTTAAGCGGCGGGTCTTGTTGACTCAAGCCAATTTGCCTTTGAACTTCAGCTTGCCCTTCAGGCGGAGCTCTGGGATTGAATTCGAATTTGAATTTTGCTCCTAAGCTGACGCTTTGGTTCTTGAACTTTGAACTTGAATTCTGAATTTGATTTTATGCTCGAGTTTGAACTGGAGCTTTGGACTTGAGTGGCGGAGCCTTGCTGACCCAAGCCAGTTTATACTTGACTTTGAGCTTGTATTTGAATTTGTGCTTGAATTTGAGCTTGGATTTGAATTTGGACTTGAATGGCAAGGTCCAGCAGGACTCAGGCCATCTTCTCTATTTCTTTGTAGCTTCTTACCCCATATTCATTGAAGAGACAAGGTTGCAATACATATGCATGTTTATATAAAACAATTTCAGAATCGGAAAACATCATCGATTCAGATTGATTTGATTGAAAACTTCAACCGGTTATAAAACGGGAAGCGGGAAATGATTTATACACCCTCCGCACCGTGTTTGCCTCAGCACCATTGCCCAACTAGCTGGATAGTCGTGCCAACTTTTTTTTTTTTTTTTTTTCAATGGCATTTCGTCATTGGCAACCCATGAGGTGCTTTGGGGCGACTTCGTAAAGCCTTTTGAAGCCTCTTCAATGTCTTTGGCTCACATAGGCAGGTTAATTTTACCATGCCATTTAAGATTTATAGTCTCGGGGGAATACATCCCGAGAACTAGATGATTTCTTTTGACTGTCTTCATGGTGATCATATTCACACCGTAGACAGCGCTTCATATATTTTTTTCAACCTTCGCTTGGAAAGCATGGAGGTGGCGCATGATAGCGCTTCATATGTTTGCCATTTAAAGGAGGAAACTGCACTTCTCCCTTATGATTGGTGAGGGTATATGCTCCTCCTTCATAAATAGTTTTGACGATATAGGGACCGATCCAATTACTGGTCAACTTCCCTTTTGGATTTGACGCCATGACTTCTCTTCTTTTGACCATAACTAGGTCTCCTTTCTTGAAGGCTCTTTCTTTGACTAGTCTATCAAATGCTCGAGCCATGCGAGCTTGATATATCCGGATATTTTGTTGGGCTCGAAGTCTGTCGCCTTCCAAGCCTAATAACTCCTCGAGCCGCCGTTCTGCATTTGATTGATTTCCTTTGATAAGCCCCTGCTCTAAGACAACGCGCAAAGAGGGGACTTCCAATTCAATTGGTACGACTGCCTCTGACCCATATACTAAGGAATAGGGAGAACAGCCTGTTGGAGTTTTGTATATGGTTCTGTAAGCCCATAATGCTTCATACATTCTTTCTTCCCAGTCTTTCTTAGTTGAATTGATTGTCTTTGCTAGAAGGTTGCATAGAGTCTTGTTAAAGGCTTCTACTAACCCATTGGCTTATGGATTGTAGACTGTAGAGGTCCTCCAATCAATTTTGAATTTTGCAGCTAGCTTGTATATGATTTGATTTCGGAAGCACGTTCCATTATCTGAAATGATCTGACTGGGTGCACCATATCGGAACAACATATTTTTGCGGAGGAACCTTTCAACGGCTGCCCCAGTGACTTCTCTTAATGCTACTGCTTCGGCCCATCTGGAAAAATAATCCATGGTGGCCAGAATATATTAGCACCTCTTGAGGAGGGTATGAATGGACCAACAACCTCCATGCCCCATTCGGCAAAAGGCCATGATAGTGTTGTAGGGTGCAAGGGCACCGGAGGTTTTCTTGGAATTGGGCCATGTTCCTGGCATTTGTGACATGATTTGGCATATTGCCCACAATCATCGAACATTGTGGGCCAATAGTAGCCCAATTGTTTGAGTTGATTTTTCATCATGGGACCAGACTGGTGAGCACCACAGACCCCGGCATGCATTTCCCTCAAGGCTTCAGCTATCTCTTTTGGTGACAGGCATCTGTGGAAAACTTTTCTTTTGCCATCATATGTCACTCGAAAGATAGTGTCTCCTTTGTATTCATATGAATCCTTAATACGGATCAGTTTAGCACGCTTGATTCGGATGCTTGGCAATATTTTATGCTTGAACCAGTCGAAAAGCATTTCCCTCCAATCAGGCTTATCGGCTTCTTCCACTGCACATACTTCTGTTTGCATTTCTGTTTCTTCTCCCAACACAGTTGGTAACAATCTTCTGTTCTTGACCCATATTTCAAGGGACCCCTCTGGCGGCAGAGCCAGAGAACTTGCTAATTTAGCCAGAGCATCAGCTTGAGCATTTGCACTGCGGTTGATATGGTTGATTTCAAAGAAATAAAATCTTTTATCAGCTTGAGGGCCTTTTTGTGATAAAGAATCAACTCGGGCGTTTTGACATCATATATTCCTTGGACTTTGTATATAATCAACATTGAGTCTCCATGGACTTGAATCACTTGAATGCCCATATCTAGAGCAACTTCCAGGCCAACTATCAAAGCTTCATATTCAGCTTCATTGTTGGTGCATGGCTTAGTTAAGGAACACGAGGTATGCAGAACCTCGCCTTCTGGAGATATTAGGACAATGCCTGCCTCGGCCTTTGTAGTGAATGTACCATCTTGTGCAATCGCTGAACGGGAGGCCCCGTCAAAATATAGTTGCCATATCTTTTGTTCTGTATGGTTAGCTTCTAATGTTTCTTCATCAGGCAGGTCGGTAACCAACGGTGAATCTTCTAGCAATGGATGTGCTGCAAAGAAATCTGCAATGGCTTGACCTTTGATGGCTTTCTGAGGAACATATTTGATATCGAACTCCGTGAGGAGGACTGCCCATCTTCCCAAACGACCTTTCAAGGCTGGTCGATTGAGGATATATTTGAGAGGATCAGCCCTAGAGATGAGCTGGATTTCATGTGATAGCATATAGTGCCTAAGTCTTTTAGCTGCAAAGACTAGGGCCAAGTATACCTTTTCAATAGGTGAGTACCAGAGTTCAGCCCCGATCAGCCTTCTGCTTAAGTAATATAGTGCTTGCACTTTGCCTTCTTCATTGTCTTGTGCCAGCATTGCCCCCAGAGAAGTCTCCTGAGCAGCGATATATAAGATTAATGACTGGCCTTTGATAGGTGCCCCCAGCACGGGTGACGATGCAAGGTATTGCTTGATTTTCTCAAGTGCATTTTGACATTCATCATCCCATATGAATGGGGCATCTTTCTTCATTAATTTAGAGAAGGGTTCACACCGTCCGGCTAGGTTGGATATGAACCTTCGAATGTATGCGAGCCGCCCCTGAAGAGACTGCAGCTCTTTGAGATTCTTCGGAGGCGGAAGTTCCTAGATAGCTTTGATTTTGACTGGGTCTATTTCAATGCCCCTATATCTGACAATAAAACCCAGAAATTTGCCACTTGAAACCCCAAAGGCGCACTTCATGGGGTTCATTTTCAAACTGTATTGCCTCAGCCTTTCAAATATGGTGCGGAGATCTTGCATATGATCTTCCTTTTTCTTGGTTTTGACAACTAGGTCATCAATATAACATTCAACTTGTTGATGAAGGAATTCATCAAATATCTTGGTCATTGCTCTTTGGTATGTTGCACCGGTGTTCTTATGGCTGAAGGGCATTCTTTTGTAGTGGAAGATTCCTTTAGGAGTTCTGAAGGCAGTATAGATCTTATCCTTGTCAGCCATCCATATTTGATTATATCCCGACGATCCATCCATAAAAGACAGCTTCATGTCCTATGGTGGCGTCGACCATGATTTCGATAACAGGCACTGGAAAGTCATCCTTTGGGCATGCCTTGTTTAGATATCTGAAGTCTATACATATTCCGATCTGTCCATTCTTCTTTTTGACTGAAACAATATTTGCTAGCCATGTTGTATATTGATTTTCTTGTACGAAGTCAACATCAATTAACTTGTCGACTTCAGCATTGATTTTGTTTATCAGCTCCGGCCTCATTCTTCTCGGAGCTTGTTTGATTGGCTCGATGGCTGGATCAATGGCCAGCTCATGTTGAGCTACTTCTGGATCTAACCCAGTCATTTCTTTATAGGACCAGGCAAAACAATCCCGAAATTCCTTCAGAAGCGAAATATATGATTGTTGTTGTTCTTGACTGAGCAATGCACTTATATATGTTGGTTTTGGGTCTTCTTCAGAACCCAAATTGATTTCAAAGAGTTCATCAACCGTGGCTTGTCCTCCATCTTCAAGTTCTGGAGGTGCTGGCTGGAGCTCCATTAGATCTTCTTCATTCACTTCTTCTTCAATTTCTGTTTCAATTTCGTTGACTTCTTGGTCAATTTCATTTCATTGATTTGCTGTGAAATTATTTGGGGTAGGATCTACCTGTTGATTTTCGATAAGCTGAGTGAGCTCATCTTCCCTTTGACCTGTGTTAACATTAGGTTCAGGGGTAATAGACAGATTTTCTTGTTCTTGTGGTATATTTTGAACCATATCGGAACTTGGGATATCATTTTCCTTGACTTCTGTGACTTGGATGTCTTCTTCTTCAAGATGTTTCTAGCATTGACATGCCGGAATAGGAGATTGATCAGCTTCTAGCTAGCTTTCTTGAATAGACTGGCCCGTGGGCTGCTCTTCATCATAGTCATCATATATTGCTTGTGAAATTTCTGATATTTCTGGCAAAATAGATATCATATTTACTGAGAATTCAGGAGTTTCTTCTTCCGACAAGGTATATCTCAAGCCTGGATGTTGTGTATGTTGCATCAATGTTTTGGACATGTTAGGAGGGTACCATAGCTGTTGGAACCTGCTCCATTCCTTTTTTGTTTAATATAATGAAATTGACTGAGCCTTAGCCAATGCCTCACTGTGCTTTGTCATGTCCGGGAGACCCATGATGTCAAACCATAATTATTCTTCTTCTATATCGGGAATATAGCAATCTTTGTCTTCAGTAGCCGACTGCTCATCAGCTCTATAAAAGACTATTTTATGTTCATCTTCGTGAGGAACCACGAATTTCTTCAAAGGCTCTACGAGCTGACATTCATACTCTTCCATAGGATGTATTAGTCCGACTGGGACTATGACTTTTATAGAGAGTACATCTTGTTGTTTGGTTGTCTTTGTTGAAGGACTTTTCAGAACTGTAGCTTCTTTGTCTTCGAGACTAAGAGAGCTAATATCTGGTGGAGGTGGAAACCATTCCTTGCTCCGACTGGTATCAAGCTTTTCTATTTCTTTATCTTCTTTTTCCTTCAGGGGTGGAGGTATATAGAGGTTGGCATCCATAAGATGGCATTCATGAACCTCGAAAGGTTCGAGATCTGCAAAGACCCGTTGTATTTGTCCTTCCCAGGGAAATTTGATGCATTGATGCAATGAGGAGGGCACCACAAAATATTGATGTATCCATGGCCACCCAAGCAAAGCTTGTATGTGGTATCAGAATTTATGATATGGAAGAAGACTGTGAAGTGAAAGTCACCGACGACCATTTCAAATTCAGCTGCCCCAATTGGTGTTTCTGACTTCTGGTTGAATCCAGCTATTTTGAAATCTTGCACTCTTCTTAGGTGCATATGAAAATAAAATTTCTGAAAGTTCTGAGAGGCATGATGGTGACAGCAGAGCCTTGATCAACCATAATTCTATTGACAGATTGTCCATTTATCTTTCCTCTCATGTAGAGTGGCCTATTGTGGTCATTTGTAGGCAGCAGCATATCATCTTCAGCAAAGGTGATGGAAGCTATGAATGACTCATAGGGTATTTCTTGAATTTCTGCTGCATGAGCTTCATAAATTTGAGGAGTTTTTAAAGCTGCAATGAGAGCCTTTCGCAATTCCACACTGAGTAACAAAACTTCCCACACAGTAAATTTAGATGGCAACCTTTTTAGTAAGCCGATGACTTTCTTTTCTGCTTTTTCATTATCATAAACTTCTAGAAAGGCAACCTGAGGGTCTTGTTCTTCAGACGTCTGTTGCTGGACTTGTTTACCTTTCTTTGCAGACTTTTGAACTGTCATAAATTCATATAAAGAGGGTAACACCCGATTTTCTTGATCAGAATTTTCTGAATATAGCCCGAACGGAGGCGAGATTTGAACATTTCTTTTTGACAAAGGCATGGATTCCATTCCTCTGAATTCTGGTTCTGGGACGACATATGGTATTTCCCCCGACAGCTAGATAATTTTTTGAGTGGTAGCCAATGGAGGCTTCCATCCCCACTTTTTGCCAGAGCGGGTGACATGTTGCTCATTTGGAGTTGATGTAGAGCTTTCCATCACTTCCATTTTTAGAGCAAGGAAGATTTCTTCCTCCTCATCATCTTTATTTTCTTTTATTGTTGAGATTGTGTTGCAAGACATGACAGTGCAAATGCCTTCCTACTCTTCTTTCCCATTTTCCTGATTATCATCAGTCTTCGGCTTTTTGACTTCATGTTCCCATAATAGGACTTCTTCATGTATTTGCTTCATTGTCATATTTTGGAGTTTCTCCCACGGGATATAATGTTTTAGCTTTGTTGGCTTTCTTTGAGGCTGTTCGTATTCATCCAAGCTGTCTATTAGTTATTGCAACTTTGACAGCGGATCTTTACCCTTAGGTAGAATTGGTATTGGTGTTTCTCTTTTTCTTCTTCTGTTGGTAACCCTCCTTATAGTACGAGGATCTACCCATTTCCATGCACTGCTTGCTGAAGCCGAATAACTTGAACTTGATTGGGATGTCTCCTGCTGAGGGGAGGACACACATTGTTTTTTGCTTGAATTTACGGCTTTGACTGGCGTAGATAAAGCCATTTTGGACATATCGGATATCATATTATCTAGATTTGGTGGAGGAACGGGTTGAACATATGTCGGCCGTCGTAGAATACCTCCGTGAGTATATACTTCTGATAATTTTTGCTTGATATGAGATCCTGGCTTCTTTTTGGTTGTTTCCCACTGAGATGATTGGAGTGGTTGAAGTACCAATTGCTCATAGGTGGCTTGTGTGCTTCTTTCTGCAGTTTCTGACCTTAATGACTGGTAAATAGGAACCATATGATGCACATTTACAGATGTCACATTTGCTTTTGTCCAGGCATGAGGCTGCGGAGGATCGACAAGATGATCTCCCATCTTCAGGACACCTTTCTGAATAAATTTTTCAACTGCATCTTTGAACACATAGCATTCTTCAATAGGATGTCCCATGATTTGGTGATATGGACAATAATTTGGATCATTAGATCTTTTGGCATCTTTTGGCCTTTTTGACTGTGGTAACACAATCTGATTGTATTTTCATACCCATTCAAATAGAACATGAGTTTTGTCTTTTGGGAAGCTGTATGGCCTGTTCATTTTGTCTCTGAGAGAAGATAAGGCTCGGACTTCCTTCTCCCTATTGTTGTTGGTTTCGGCCTGTGTGACTAGACCTTTCTTTTGTTGCTCCGTGATGAACGTGGAAAAATCTACTGTATTTGACTCACGTGGAACATTTCTTCTATCAAATTTTCCTTTATTGTTGCTTGGTTCACTTCTGGATCGGCTCGGAAAACTTTTAACTTCTGATACCACAGTATTCAATTTGTCGAAAGACTTGATTTCAATGGCTACCAACCTTTCAAGGACTTCATTTTTCAGATTACCTTTGCATATCACCACTGCGTCTTCTTGACATGGTGGTCTTTTGCATTTCAAGCTAAGATTCCTCCACCTAACAATGAATTTGGAAGCATTTTCATTGTTTTCTTGTTTCACAGTATATAGCTCTGCCAGAGTGATCTCTCTCTCCACCAGATAAAATTTGTCTTGAAATTGCTTCTGAAGGTCGGCCCACCCAGCAATAGATTCAGGCCGAAGAGAAGAATACCATTCAAATGCGAGTCCAGTTAGCGAAGACCCAAAAAATTTCAGCATATAAGATTCATCAGTGGCTAGGTCTCCCATTGCCCCATTATAATATGCCAAGTGTTCTTTTGGATTTCCTTAGCCATTCAATTTTTCAAACTTGGGCACTTTGGTCATTCCCAGTAGAAGCCTCTTCATAGCATGATGCACCGGATATGGTACTTTATACACATCATATACTGTGGAGGTACCTTCCACTTTTTCTGCCAGCTTCATATCAATGAGTTGTTCTAGCATCAGCCTTTGAGCCACAGCAGGATCTGCTGGATTTGGGAAGAAATTAACTCCCTAAACTTGGGAGGCTTGAAATGGCAAATTTGAGATCAAATTGTCTTGCAATACTGTTGCAGGAGTAGCTTAACTATTGGATACTTGAATATATGCAAGTGTTTCACTCATAGGCACAGGCCTAGATGACTGCATGGATATATTTAGAAGATTTTGAGACGGAGGAGGTAGAACTGGAGGGTTAGCCACCTGAGGATAAGAGGAAGTTGCAACACCTCCTTCTTTACCAGCCCATCCTGCCCCCTGTATTTGGGCATCTTTTTCTTTCAATTGCTTTTTCAACAACTCAATTTCTTGCAATAACAACTGAGTTATACTTGGTTCTACTTTTTTTTGTTGATTGATTTGCTGTGGAAGCTACTACTCTACTGGTGCAGAAAGAGCTTCTCCTGATGCTTCAATGACATTTGCAGATAGCTCCGCTTCCTCATCAATGTTTTCCAATAGGGTAAGAAAATTTTGCGCAACTAGGGTTGCCGCTTGCATTCTTCGAGTAACTAGACCCAGCCTTGAGGCTAAATCTCTTATTTCTTCTGGATCTTCAGGGAGTACCTCATACTTGTTGATAATATGACATGAATAAATCATCAGGCTTCCTTGGGTGAATTCTGTTGTTCTCCTTGCGGAAGGAGGTTTCGGCTGCAGCCTTCGGAATGCAGATGTTTTTGAAGGCTTTTTTTACTTTTCATTTTCATATTTTTCTCTTGACTTCTTTCTTGTTGGCAACTTCGCATGAGGCAGCTGTCTTTGAATTGGTTTTCATATTTGCCACCTTTGTGACTGAAAGATTGGCTTTGATTTTTCTTATACATATTGATCTTCTTCATGTTTGGGCACCCAGATTTGTTTTGCTGACAGCTCTTAACAATATTTCGTCCTATAACAATAAGCTGGTTTGGGGTTTCTTTCTTACTTTTCCGACATCTGAATCTTAGCTTTTCCTTTTTCTTTTCTTTCATTTTTCATTCTTTCTATGTCCATGTCTTCAAAGACCTGGAATGAATTTTGAACTGGAATATTTGGAACCAGTCGGTCTTTGGAAGTATCAACTTTGTTGTCGTCTAGAAAGATCCGCAGGCTCCCAACAAGAATTGATTTTTTGGTCCTGGACCATTGTGCAGAGACTGCCTTTGATTTTAGCTGGGGATTTTGACCCTTTCGGATATTTCCCCGATATGGTCTTGAAGATGATGCAACATGACTATGAATAGTGCAGCCGTTGACTATTTGCGCTTGAGGTATATCACATATAATCTCAGGTTGTATGAAGACCACCCCGAGAAAATTCGGAAAACCAATAACGGGAGGGAAGCTCCCGAATGCCACAGGTACCGCCAGGTAGCCATAGTGAGCATAGTTCTCGACCACCAGAGGGCCGAAGAAAACTTTCGATTCCATTGACTTTCCTATAATACAACAAAGAGATAATCAATAACTTCAAAGAATGGGTGTTATCCTTATTCTTCCGACGAGAAGATGAAGGGAGGACAGGTCCCACCGGGCGTGCCAAAAGAGATTGTCGTACATTTTTTTAGGGAAAATACACTTGATCTTGATTTTCTGATTTAGATTTAGATTTGTGTTTGTGCGCTTTACCTGCCTCAATCAGATGAATGCATAGTTCTTCGTCCCGATCCCGCTACCCATAAATGGAATAGTGTTAATTACATCCTCCTAATAGGAAAACCCTTGATTAATCGTCAGAAGAATAGAATAACACCCTTTGAAATGATATAAGTAAGATATACAAGATTGCATTCGAAAAATGAATGAATTTCAGTTTTTATTTGAGAAGAAAACTCATTTTTTAGTTTAAAGTTGAGTCTGCACAAGACTTGATTTATTGATTTTTATTAATGGATAATGATGAGAGACATTTTTTAGTCTTTTTGAATTGATTTATGGGAATGTAGTGAAGATTTGTTTGAATTTTTATGTTTGGGAGTGAATATGAAGTTGAGTCTGCGCAAGGATGCGCAGACTCATTTGTTACCAATGAGAATGCTTGTATTTATTTTGATTTTTTGATTTGTGAAAGGAATGTAGATCTTTTTTATGGTATTTTGATTGAAGTGGATGACATTTTTTATCAAGGGAGTCTACTAAACACTTCTTATTGTGTTTTTTCAGATTTGAAGTGAAGAGACTTTAGATTTGATTTGGAAAATATGGAAAAAGGTTTTTTATGTTTTCTTCTTTGGTTTGATTAAAAAAATGCTTCAAGGATTTATATTTTTTATGTTTTGAATTTATAAGTTTTTGAAGGATAAGCAAGATGTACAAATTCAATTTAAATGAGATTTCTTTTAGATATTTTTTATGTTTTGCAAAAAAGCATATTTGAGTTTTATTTAATCTTTTATTTACAGGAAGTGTAGAGTTTTATCACGGAGTTTTTTATTTAGTTTTAAAGGAATTGAGGTTGAAGAAATTGGATTTTACCAATTGGGGGTTGAGTCTGCGCAGGGTAGCGCAGACTCATTTGTCACAAATCTATTTTTTCAGTTTTTTAGGCAATTTCAAGGAAAAAGTTATCATTTTTGTTTGGGTTTTTATTTGTGGAAAACATAGGGTTTATGCTTAAAATTTTGAATTGATTTGAGGGGAATTTAATGGCCAAAATACCAGATTTTAAGAATTTAGAGTTGAATCTGCACTATAGAGCGTAGACTCATTGTTTATCAAAGTGTTTAAACATTTTTTATATTTTTTGCAAAATGGGTTTTAAGATTTTATTTAGGTTTTTGACTTATATAAAGTATAAAATTTTTATGTAAATTTTTTGGTTTAATTTGGAGGGAATTTAAGGTCAAAAAGGCCAATTTTGGAAATTCAGGGTTGAGTCTGCGCAGGGTAGCGCAGACTCATTTATCACCAATTTGTTTTGAGTTGTTTTTTGCATTTTTTCAAGAACAACTTGGTGTTTTTATTTGATTTCCTGATAGATAAGAATAAACATGATTTTTAGAGGGTTTTATATCATCTTAAAGTGATTGGGAAGTTGATTGTGAATTTCAGGGCTGAGTCTGCGCCAAGATGCGCAGACTCAAGTCTGAACTAAGAATTTTTTCTTTGTGACTTATTTTATTGGATTGTTGGTGGGATAACTTGATTTTATGTTTTGTTTGGTGATGATTTACAGATTTGGAGCTGCGGGCATGATTTAGGGGCCAAGAGATGAGGTTTTGGCCTTGGGATTGATGCGCAGACTCAAGTTAAAAGAGGATTTTGAGCAAGATTCTTAAAAAGATGGAATCTCTTGAGGGAAATTCCAAGATTTTCAAAATGTTGGGTAGCTTCAAAGATCAAGGAGTCAAGAAAGATGGGTTTGAGTCTGCGCAAGGGGTGCGCAGACTCAACCGAACTTGTAATTTTTATTTATGTGAGGGGATTTGAATCCTTTTTATAAATGGATGTTTATTTGAATGAAATGAGGTGTTTGATATATGATTGCAAGTGATTTGAGCAATTTGTTTTATTGTTTAGTTGATTTTGTCATTTGAGATGAGCTTATGAAAGGTGTGCAGACTCAATTTAAGTTTGGAATTTTGTGTTTACTTAAAATAGAAGATGGCTATCTTAAACCTTTTTTTTTTTTTGAATGAATTAACTTTAATTATTTGAGTTATTTCAACCATAAATGAGGTTATCGGTAAATGCAAAGCATCTTTGATAGTTTTGAGTTGAGTCTACGTAAGGGTGCGCAGACTCAGAACAGTAGCGCAGACTCAAGTCTGAAAATTAGTATTTTCAGTTTTCTGTACAGTTCAAGCTGCAATTAAATCCATCAAGGGGTTAGTTTCAACCATTAAAGTTAGAATATGAAATCCGGAATCGAGAAAAACATATTGTACTCCATTCCCAATCAAATTTCCATGATTATAGGTGCGCAGACTCAAAATCTGAGCATAATTTTAAATTTATACCACTTTCAACTTGAAGTGATCCAAGAATCACCACAAATTTGGGGAGGATAACACTGATAAATCTCAAAAGTTGAGTATGGCTACATAGAGCCTTTTCAATGAGTAGTTCTTAAGTGGATTTTTTCAAATGACATGATTTCTTCATGTTTATCCCATTCTTCTTAGATCACTTTATAAAGCATTGAAAATGCTTAATATAATGATTCCAAGTTGAATTTCAACCTTTCATTAGGAAAACTCGATTAAAGGTTTAGGATCTTCATGAAGGATCATGGCATGAAGGGACCCGAAGGACCAACTCCCTTAAAGGGATATGTAATGGCTAATGGACCATAGGGATGGCTGCAAAGGGGGGCGTGCCGAGTATCCAACCACTCACTCAAAGGGTGCCCTTAATACCATCAAGATGCAAGAAAAACCCACAAAGGGTAATCCAAAGCATCTCTACATTTGGAGAGCAAGGAACTCCACCAATTTCCTTAGAGGATCACATGTAGCCATGAACCATGGAGGTGGCTATAAAGGGGGGCGTGCCGAGCATCCAACCACTCACCCAAAGGGTGCCCTTAATGCCTTCAAAATGAAAGGGTTATCCATAGGGAATCACCCATTCCATTTCTACATTTAGGGAACAAGGAACTCTACCAACCTATTGGGACTTCGGGACATATCATCTAAATGAACCCATAGAAATGGGAACACAAGAATGATGTTTTTTGTGTGAGGGCCCTTGATGGGTTACCCAACATGAGATTGTTGGCACCCTTGGATCGGGACATCCTTTGAAAACATCGGAAAATATTTAAAATCTTAAAACATATGGCAAAATTTCGATTTGAAACATTAAGAGCTTAACAACCCAAAGTCCAAGCCATTTAGGACCTTCATTAGGCCTCAAAAGGACAGCCCTAGGTCCAAGGAACCTTTGGACAACTTGGGGGAGGATCAAAGAATCACCTCAAGCCCAAAAATCAAGCTGAAAGAGGCGCAAACTCAAAAAACTGCAACTGGCGTTGAGTCTACGCAGGGAGGCACAGACTCATGAACAGTAGCCGCAGACTCAACACTGTAGCACTGCATAGGCGCAGACTCACCTGAAATACGGATTTTTGGTAAAAAATGGGTTTAAATCTAACCCAAATGATGGAAAATAAAGTATAAAAGATACAAGGCCTAAAATATTTATTTAAAATACATTTTAGATGCATTTCTTTATGAAAATATCATGAAAACTTGAATATGAACATATGAGAAACTTAGGTATATTTTTATCTTTTCCATAGATCTCTCCTTCTTGGCTCCATGTTAGAGGGTTTATACCCAAATAAGTTCATCCTCAACTAGTGAGGGAACCTCCTTGAGAACCTCTAGGGCCTAAACCCTTGGCCATTAAAGGAAAAAATTCAAACAAAACCTATTCGGTTCCAACATGAAAACAGAAATTCAAACTTTAATATATATGAAATTTAAGGGATTTCTCTTAATGTTTGGCCTTGGGGGAATATCATCCATAGAGGGGATGTGCTCCTAAGGGTCATGGAAGGTCAAGCCACCTTGAAAAACCCTAAAACCAAAGACAAATAAATGAAAAATCAGTTTTCAGGAAATCTGGACAGCAAAGCACATTTTGGGTCATATCTCCATATTTAGGGGGTTCCAAGGCTTGAGGAGACCATTTCTATAAACTAGAAAGGTCCCTCTACCATCCCCATACGAAAAACACATACCTTATGAAGGAAAAAATAACATAAAAGCAAGATAACCAACATATTCAAAAAACAGACACAGGAAATCTGAACTTTACATTTCATTGCTTTCAATCACCATGGATGAACATCAAGGGGGAGATAGAAGTTTCTATAAACATCAAAATGAAAGAAAACATTATAAGAAAACAAGGAGACAGAAATAAACCCCTTCTTCACCCCCACTGTACCTTAGAGAGGGGATGAGAAGGGAGAATGGCTCTTGAAGCCCACAATCTTGCTCTCTTCTTCTCTAGCACTCTTTCTTTCTTTTTCTCTTCTTCTCTAACTCTTTTTTTCTCTCTTGGGATGTAGGAAATGGAGGGAAAGGAGGAGGGAGACGTGCTCCTCCAAGCTCTCTCACTTTTCTTCTTCTCTTTTCTCTTTTTTGGGATTTTTGTCTCCAACTTTTTCTTGTAGAAGATGGGGATTCTTTTATAGATAAAGTTGGATTACTTTTGGAGGATAAATTAGGCATCCATTAGCCTTAAATTAGGGATAAGAAACCCATCTTAAGAGCCCTCCAATAAGGCCACAACACTTGGAGAATCATGATTGGCTTCTCTTTTTGCTTTTCACCTACCCTCTTCTAGAAGAATCTTGAGGGGGGGACCACTTGCTTTTCTTCTTATCCTCCTTTGGACAGATTTGAAAATGGGCCAAAGAGGTAAGAATAGGCCATGGGGGGGACTACTTGGGCTCTTTTAAAGGCTGCCACGAAATTGGGCTTTGGCCTTTACTTTTTGGGCCCAAATTGGCCTTATTGGGCTTCTTTTGCTTGAGATAATGGGCCCGGGCCTGCCCCCTTGGATTTCTTCATCACTTTGGCTGAAAGTAACCCCTTTTTGACTTCTTTGGGCTTGCAAGAATGGGCATGACTGCTGTCCATTAACTTTTCTTCACTTGGGCCTTCTTTAAAAATTGCTTGGACCTCCTTAGCTTGAGATAATGGGCCCGGTTGTACCATTGGATTTCTTCACCATTTGGGCCCTAGAGTGGCCCCTTTTTTATTCATTTGTCTTGCAAAATAGGCATGACTGCTGTCCATTAACCTTCTCTTTACTTGGAAATTTTTTTTTAGATTTTTCTCTTTGCTCATTTTTTGGTGACAACACCAGCCCGATGAACAAAGAGGAATTCTCTACTTTTAGGGACTTACGGAGGTCTCAACACTAACCACTCTAGTCTGATCGAGGGACCGACCCAGTCAGAGAGAGGTGAGAGTGCCGAGAAGGGTGTTCCTATAGAAAGGGGAGTGAACTCCTAGTGCTAATGTCCTACGGCCTGGATGGCCTCTAATGCAATATAATAAGTAAATATAAGTAACAATAATTGATCAAAAATTCGAGAACTAATGGCCGAAAAGAAAACTGCTTAAATCGCGTCACCTAGTCGCGACGCTATTCAAGAGAGTAGCTTTCTGGTCACAGTGGCTCGAGCAGGCAGACAAGCAGGATATGCAAGTTGAATCGCGTCGAGCGTGGATGACGTCCTTCAGAAAGACGTCGCTCTGTGTCGACGCTATTCAAGCCCGAAAAACAATAATTAACAAAGATAACAGGGGCATTCCCCTCTCAAATTAACAAGGTAAAATAAGGATCAACCAATCATGCGAGACTCAGTCTAAACAAATATATTATCATGCAAACAACATGGATATAAATTAAAGCAAACATGCTCTTCAACACCACAAACTTCAAGCAATCATGGGAGGGTAAAATTTTGCCACTAAGGGTGTACACGAGGTGCACGCAGGGATAAAACCAAACAAACCATAAACGTGCCTGAGGGATAAAAACGGTGCACACGAGGATGTCCAATGGAAAATAAACAAGAGTGAGAAAAACGGCAAGACAAATCCCACCGTGATCGCCAAAAAGCTGTAATGCTCAAAAAGTGTGTGTAATTATCGTAATATCATGTGTTCATATGATTAACAATCTAATTAAACTATGTGATCACCAGAAATCAAAGGCTTCAATGAAAAAGAATGATCGATAAACTTACCTCGCAGAATTTTAGGAAATTGGGTTCTTTTGTTCTTCCTCTTTGGCCGGCCAAAAAAGAAGACCTTCTTCTCGTTACTCTTGTTTTTTTGTTTTGTTGATTTTCAAAGGTTTTCTTCCCTCTTTAATACCTTGCAAAAAAGGATTAAACAAAAGAAGAAAATAAAATGGTTAGAGCTATTTGGAGTATAGTATCTATTCTAATTAGGAAATCAAGCATGAACTAAACCAAAAAGACTCACTTGTTTATGGTTCTTTAAACCCCTAACATGCATGGGTATGGAAAATCATGAAGTGGGTGTGTGAATCATGGAGTGATGCTATGAATAATCTAATGAAAACAGTAATCAAACTAGGACGAAATCAATGAAAAAAACTAGAAAGAAAATGGAGAGAAAGATGGTTGGTTTGCCCCTCCACAGCTATGATCTTCAATGGGCTTCAAAGGAAGAAGAGGATGAAGAAGAAGAAGCTCCGCTTGACGTCCACATTTTCCTTCTTCAGAGCCTTCAAACACCTTACCTTGAACTCCAAATTTTTCAATTGCCAACCTTTTTCAAAGGTCAATGTACATATATATATAGAGAGGCCTTGTTTAGGGTTATTCAACCTTCAAAAACCTCTCCTACGGCTCTGGATTACCATAGATAAGTATGGAAGAAATTTTGAACCCTTCCAACCTCTGGAACCGGATTATCTCGGCCAAATCAAGCTTATCAGGAAAGTGCTTAAATTGCGTCACTCATCCGGGACGCCATTTGGCTATGTAAAGCGGCCAAAATCGAAAGAAAATCGGCAAAGGAAACTGGAAACAATTAGGAACCTAAAAGGCGTCGTCTATGAGCGGTGTTATTAGATAATTACGAAATTAATTCGATTTCAAATTGAAAATCCAAACGGATTAGGGGACTAAATGGCGTTGTCCATAGGCGACGTTATTCTGTTAAATCTATCAGAATTTAGGAATTTAATTCCGAATTGATTTCGGCTAGAAATCTAAATGGCGTCAGCCATGGTCGACGTTAATCAACTAATTTCTAGAAAAAATAATAAAAATTAATTAATGATTAAAAATCAGACTATTTCGGAGCATTATAATTATAACATGAAATTTATTCAATACGAAGTCAAAATTAACGTGTCTACAGTATGAAGCCATGCCAACGATTCTACTTGAACGTAGCATCATAATGACCGATGAACAAATAGGCTCAAACAATTTTGCACACAATCTCAGACAAGTAGGTGCTTACATTTCTTGAGGATTTCTTGTTGACTTTAATTAGTTTTGAAGATGAATCCATTCAAAGATAGGATCCTAGTTTCAGTTTGATTTTTTTCCGTTATTCTCTATGGCTTTGACTCACAACGAATGCAACGACTAACTCGGGACTTCAGTGGTACAACCTGCCCGATGAGCAAAGAGGGAATTCTTCACTTTTGGGACCTTACAGAGGTCTCAATACAAACCACTGTAGTCTAACCGAGGGACCAATCCCAATCAGAGAGAGTTGAGAGTGAAGAGAACGGGTGTTTCCTAAAAGGGAGAGTAAACTCCCGATGCATATGACCTATGCCCAGGGTGGTCTCTAATGCAATAAATGATAAAAATAAACAAGGATGATCAAAGATCCGAAGGGCTGGTGGTCGGAAAGACTCCCTGTTTGAATTGCATCGACTGGTGTCAACGTGATTCAACATAATAAACATCCAGACAACAGTTCCTCGAGCAACAAGATAACTGACTGAATGGCATTGACCTTGAACGACGTGATTTGAAGCCCGTAACACAGATCAATGAGGGACATTCCCCTTCAACAGACAGAATACAAAGAAAACAGTAAACAACTCAAAAATCTCCCAAATCAATAGATATCATACAAATATGAAGGAAATCAACTAAAGCACAATGCTCTCACAATCACAACTTAAGGCAATCGAAGGGGACAAAATTTTGTCGCCAATGGTATGCATGAGGTGCACAAAGGGTGAAGATAAAATAACCAATCAAAAGGTGCCCAAGGACCCAAAAGGGATGCATACGAGGGTTAAGGAGTGCACAAGAGGTTGCCAAAGAGTGCACACGAGGGTGCAAACCGTAAAAGAGAGTGAATAAAAGAAACAGTAAGAATATGTCCCACCGTGATCGTCAAAAGTTGTGAGTGTTCAATTCAGTATGCTATCATATCATTATTAACATGGAAAACATAGAAAAATATGATCGTGATTGCCAAAGATCAAGAATGTCAGTAGAAAGTTGATCGCTACTTACCTGTCCAGTAGGGAGATTCTTGTCGAGTCTTCTATTTCCTTCTTTTCAGCCGGCTGAAGAGAAAGAGCCTTCTTTTGATTTCACTCTCTGTTTGTGTTGTGCTCTTTCACCTTGCTCCTTTAAATCCTTGCATAAAGAAACAAGAAACAAGAGAAAAGAAAATTGATTAGAGTTTTGAAGGTGGTATAGCATTTAAACAAAGAAAACTCACTTTTTGTGTGTTCTTTTAAACCCCTAAAAAATAGGTTTGTGTGAATGAAGTGAGTGTATGAAATAAGATGTGATGAACGTTATGAACTAATGAAAAATAGTGAGAAAATAACTATATAATCAATGCAAATTAAAAAGAAGAAGAAAGGAGAGAAGAGAAGGTAGGCCCCTCTATAGCCATCATCCTTCAATGCTTTAAAGGAAGAGGTTGGAAGAAGAGGAAGAAGTTCCAAACCTTGTTCACGTTTTCAGCAAGAGACCTCTTCTTTCACCTTGATGGGAGCTCCAATTCATTCAATGGCTAACCTCTTTGAAGGCTCAAAAGGGTTATACATATGTAGAAGGCTTCCTTTGAAGTAATTTGACTCTAAAAGGCTCTCCCTCGGCCTATGAATTCCTATAGATAAATATCATGAATTTAGAAACTTTTCTACTATGGAAACCGTATAATCTCGGCCAAACCACACTTAACATTAATCTACTGAATCGCGTCGTTCCAAGATGACGCACTTTAGAATCGCGTCGACCTACCATGACGTCTTTTGAGGGGCCAAAATAAGAAAGATACATCCGGAAAATGAAAGATAATTAGGAAACTTAAAACACGTTGACTATGGAAGACGTTATTTAGATAACTAGAAAATTAGTTTAAGAGTCAAATTGACAACCAAGAAGGATTAAGAAACTTGAATCACGTTATCTATGGACGATACCATTCAGCTTAATCCTTATCGATTAAGAAATTTGAGTCTGAATTGATTTCGGCTAGAAATCTGAATGGCGTCGGCCATAAGTTACGCTAACTAGAAAATCTTGAGAAAAATAAGTAAAAATTAATTAATGATTAAAAATCAGACCATTTCGAAGCTTCATAAATGTTACATGAAATATACTCAATGTGAAGTCAAAATTAGCGTGTTACAAAGGTCCCAAATCATCATTGAGGAAACCTCATCTCTCTTCCGAGTGTGCACCATCATATGGGCTACTCATTGAAGGTCCTATCTAGATCTATTATATCCTCCCCCTCAAGGGAGTTCACCTATATCATGATTTTTCTCGTTCTTTGTCCTCCTTAGATTAGGTTAAGGATGGTAAGTCCAAGGATAATGAGTTTGGTGAAGTTAGGATTAGGCAAGTTAGAGAGTCTAGGAAATCTAAGGGTAGAAGAATTTCAAATAGATATCTCCAAGGGCTAGCCTATAGCTGCCAATCTTGTTCTCAAATCCCTCGACTCTTAGAAAATCCTATTCAGCTACCAAAAGAGGGAGAAGATGATTTGTGCGTAGATAACGGATATGGGGTGTATGAATTGTTGTATGATAAAGATCCTATGGATGAAGGAGAACAAGAATATGAGGATGTGGCTGACACGTATACGAGTCTAATGAAGAGATTCGAAGAATTGTCAGCTATTGTAGAACAACCCACCAAATAAGTTAACTTGGGAACCAAGGATGAGCTTAGGGTGGTCCTCATAAGCAATAATTGTCCCATCAGACAAAGAGAAATTAGTTAAGGTGCTTACGGATTACAAGGACACTTTTGCTTGGAGCTATAAGGATATGCAGGACTAGTTCTTCATTACTGGAACATAAACTAACTTTAAAGCCTGGAGTTAGCCTAGTCAAATAGATGTTAAGGCGATTACACCCACAGATGGCCCTAAAAATGAAAGAAGAGATCGATAAGTTGCACAAGACCAAATTATTAGAGTCGTCCTCTATCCTCAGTGGGTGGCTAACATTGTCCCAATTCTAAAGAAGGATGGAAGGCTTAGAATTTGCATTAACTTTCTCGACTTGAATAGAGCGTGTCCTAAAGATATTTTTTTTTTGCCTCATATTGATGTCCTCATCGACAACGCAACTGGATATGAGACTTTATTATTAATAGATAACTTCTTGGGGTACAATCAAATTTGCTTGACTGAAGAAGACCAAGAGAAAACCTCTTTCACTATACATCGCTTACGTGGTCATGCATTTCAGTTTGAAAAAGCTCTTTCACTATACATCGCTTACGTGGTCATGCCTTTCAGTTTGAAAAATGTGGGATCCACCTACTGATATGCACGCGATGCACGTCGTTAAATACTCACGGCAATCAACTTTAAATTACCAGACTCACAATTGAATTGAAAATAGTTAAGTGGTGAGAATCGAGTCAATCCACGGAGAAAATTAACCTTGAAAACTTAGGATTTTTAATTAGAATATTAAAGGAGAGAGATATTTAAAATGAGAGTAAATGGGGAGTGGAAAAATCACAATTTACCTATTCTAATTAATGTAAATCTACGACTTGAAATTAGAAAATTAACTAAATAATCTAAGTTTAGAAAAGCAATAGACCGTACCATGCATAGAACGGAGAGAGAAATTAAGAAAAGGTCATATAGACAAAAAGCAATCTAATTCCACTATAATTTGAAACTTAAAATAGTACACTAATCGTCTAAAAAGAATATATGCCACAAATTCATGCAACTAAGATTCTCCAAATAGAATAATGAACAACGCGAGAGAGAAAGAAAATAAATAAATAAATACTAATCTTATTACAACTTCTAAGTAAACTAAAATAGAAGAGAGTGAGGAAGAGCAACAACGGTTGGTTCTTGTGTAGATCGCACACGAATGCAGTAGCTCGAAGGCAGAAGCAGCACAGTCGGATGAAGCAACAGTGGCTTTGAGAGGGGGCGGATAGCGTCCGACCGCTGGACACTTAAGGCCGAGGTGGCAAGTGCGGCACAAGAGTGGGATGCGGCAGTAGGCATGACGCACGCATCGTAGGGGTGCACTGGATGTGGTAAGGCGGCGGACCAGGTGAGCTAGAGCACTGGCTCGACGCGTGGGCGAGCTGTGTCCTAGCTTCGAGCAGTGCGCCGGGCGTAGGGCACAGGCGACGAAGCCATGCCCCGTGAACAAGCCGGACACGTGGCCCTGGTGGCAGCAGCTACAGGGGTGCAGGGTACGTGGCGCGGGCAGACTCAAAGAGAGAGAGGGAGGAAGAGAGAGAGCGTGGGAGAAGGAGAGAGAGGGAGATAAAGGAAGAGAGAGGTGCAAAGAGAGACAGAGAGAAAGAGATGAAGGAAGAGAGAGATGGAGAGCTGGGAGAAGGAGAGAGAAGGAAAAAGAAGGAGAGGAAGAGAGAGAAGACGAAGAGGGCCTTTTAAAAGAGAGGGAAGAGAGAGAAAAAGGAAAGAGAGAAAGGGGGGTGCGGCAGTTGTTCCAAGGGTTCCTTAGGGAAGGGGTTAGGGCAGCCCCTTTTTAGGTCATTAAATATCTATCTTACCCTTGATTGTCCTTTTTGCAAAAATAAAGAGATTTCTCACTAGGATTTAAACTTTGGTCATTCCCATATGCCAAATGATTTAACCAACTGTGCGACGTGCTCTTTATGTCTTGTACACTCAAAATAAATTCTAATTAGGTTTCTATGGTGAATAAAATAACAATTATGTTCAAATAAAATTATTAAATATCGCGACTTTGTTGAAAAATCACAAATGCATTACATCCAATTTTTCACATAAAATGACGACGTTTTTAACTCGGAATTCAAATTGATGTCGTTAGAAAGAACATAAAATTATCTATCATTCAATGTAATTTTCTACATAAAATCATTAGTATAATGCATGAATCTACCCTTTTAATACTCAAAAATATATAATTATTACCTACCAAAGGGCAATGATGGCAATATTTCACCATATGATACACGTCTACTTGGAGGTGTATGTGCACATCCTGTTAGTGAAATCTAAGACTAGTGTTGACCATGCTAAAGTTCTTGCTAAGGTGCTACAAAGATCGAGGGAGTACTAGTTGAAGATGAACCCAAAAAAATCTATATTTGGTATTTCATCAGGAAAGTTACTAGGGTTCATTGTCAGAAAACGAGTAATTGAGATTGAGCCCAACAAGGCCAAAGCTACCATTAAGATGCCACCTCCCAAGATCCTTAAGGAGATTAGAGAATTAATTGGGAGGTTGCAATTTATACGTTGATTTGTCTCCCAAATTCTTAGAGGTGTAAGCCGTTCTACGAGGCTATAAGCTGGGAGTTAAATTTGATTGTGTTACCAAGTGCTAGGAGGCGTTTGATGGATTGAAGAAGTATTTGGCAAGTCCTTCGATTTTAAGACTACCTTCTCCAGGTAAACCTTTGATTCTCTACATTTTAGTCCTAGAGGACTCAATAGAGGTTGTCTTGGCACAAGAGGATAAGGAAGGTAAAGAAAGGGCAGCCTATTATCTCTCAAAATTTTTCAACCCGACAGAGCAGAGATACACAGCGATGGAGAAGACTTATGTTGCACTGGTTTAGGTAGTTCAAAAGCTTAAACATTATATCCTTAGCCATGAAGTTCATCTCATCACCCAAATGAACCCCACCAAATTCCTTTTTAAGAAATTTGTTCTGACAGATAGGTTGGCACGTTGGCGGATCTTTCCTCCCAGCTTGATATCACCATTCCTCAGGCTTTTCAGCTTACATTCTCTGTTACCAACAACATAACTAAGTACGATGCACTCCTTGTTGGCCTCGAGGCTACCCACCTCTATGGTGTCACTAACTACAGATTGTAGGTGATAGTCAGCTAATCTTGTACCAAGTGCTCACCAAGTACCAGACCTTGGATCCTAAATTAAAGCCTTACCAAAAACTTACTTCTGCTTAGGCCAAGCTCTTCACTAAGCTGATCTACATCTATGTTCTTCAGAACTAAAATATTTTGGTTGATGCTCTCGCTTCTCTTACTTCATCCCTAAATTTTTCACTCAGCAAACAGTCTGAATCTATCATCATCTATAGGCATCTCTCTCCTGCTATAGAGGACCATGCCTTTCTTAGAATCAAAGAGAAGCTGCTGAAGAAAGTGCAACATAGGGATATCGTAGAGAAGAAAGAGATCATGTTGTTAGAGTTACAAAAAGAATGGAAAGAGGGAGAGAAACAATGGTACTATGAAATTGCTAAATATTGTAAAGATCAATCATATCCAGAGAAAGTCACTGCTGAGGAGAAGCGGGCCATTAGGAGAATTGCTCAAAGATATACCCTAGTTGGAGGGGAGCTTTACAGAAGAAGATTTGATGGTGTTCTTCTTAGATGTCTTGAAGAAGATAAGCCTTGGAAGGTTGTTGGAGAGGCTCATTCTGGAGTTTGTGGTGGCCATATCAGTGGACAGGTGCTAACAAAAAAGATCCTTAAGCAAAGATACTACTGGCAACCATGGAAGAAGATTACTCAAGGTTTGTCCGTAAGTGCGTCAAATGTCAACTTCATACTAAAAAGATTCATTCTCCTACATCTTCACTCCATCTTTTATCCTCCCCATAGCCTTTCTCCATGTGGGCGTTTGATATCATTCGTCCCCTCAGTGATCCTAACTCCTTGACCAAATAAAAATCATTCATCCTCACTACTACGAAATACTTCACCAAGTGGGCAGAGTTGAAGCTTGCACGGAGATCAAAGCCTCAACAGGTTTGCAAATTCATCAAAAAGAACATCATCACTAGATTCGGCATTCCAAACATTGTCGTCACCGACAATGAACCTCAGTTTGTCTCTTAAGAACTCAAAGACCATTGTAACAGGTATAATATTGCATTGCATCATTCTTCTCCATATTATCCACAAGGTAATAGTTAAGCAGAGGTCACTAATAAAACCTTGATCAAGATCATAAATAAAACATGTAAGTCTAACAAATATGCAGATTGGGCTTGTTGAAGCACTATGGGCCTACAGAACTTCAATTCGTACTCCCATAAGGCAAACCCCATAATCTTTAACTTTGGGGATGGAGGCGACAACTTCATATGAAATTCTCATTCCTTTTCTTAGAGTACAGTTGGACAAGGAGATCTCTACTGATGAGCATCGAAATTCACTAATTCCCCAGTTGGAACTCTTAGATGAGAAATGTTGGGCCGCTGCCAATCGTACACAAGTATATCAGAATAAGCTCGCACATTTTTATCAGAAGATGGTCATTGAGAGAAAATTTAAAACTAGTGACATGGTCGTGAAAAGAATTTTTTTGAAACTTGATGGTCCCCATTCTGGACTCCAACCAAACAGGGAAGACCCATATGTTATAAAAGATGTTTGTTTTGGAAATGCTTGTAGGCTAGTAACCAAGCACAAACTCCCGCTCACTCCTTAAGTAACAAAGAATGTTAAGTCCGGGGAAAATCGAAGCCAAACTACGAGTGTAAGGTATTACCTATTATCTTCTATTTGATTCACGGCGAGGAAGTGAGGCCTTGTGATAGACTACTAACTCTGTCACCACCGTAGTAGGAGGCCATCACCAAAAAAAAAAGGGGGGGGGGGGGGGGGGGGGGGGGGGAGGGAATAAAAGCCTCAAAAGGTCAAAACAAAATCAAACCAAATCAAAGTCAAAAGGCCACTCAAATCCAAATGCAAAGACAAAGCTCAAAATCACAAATAAAAGGATGCGAAAAGTCAATGTAGAAAAAACCGCACTAAAGTAAAAATGACTAAACCCCAACAAGCAATAGGGCCGGTGGAGGGACATCTTCTCGGGTCTCCCAAACCCTCATGTGAGCTTTCTGAACCCTTTCTTCTCTTTTCCTTAAGGTGTGTCCCAAACTTAAGGAATGGTAGAGGGCAACTAAGTGTCCGACCACTGGATGGGATCAAAGAGTGAGCATCCAATAAGCACGTAGTCTTTGGATTAAATTATTGAAGAATAAGGTAAGAACTAAGATCTTGATCAAATAAATTTCTTTTGATCTATGTACCGTATTGGCATTTAGGTTGAATTATTTCTCAATGTTTCAATCTAAAACAGGCTGAATATTTCAAAACCCAAAAATTTGAATATCTCAAAATCTTCAAAAACAAAGTATATTCCAAATTTTCAAAAAAATATTTTAAAATCACAAAAGAATTATTTTAAAATCCAAAAAAATGAATATTCCAAAAGTCATAAAATTTTTTAATCCACATGTCGCATTCTACATGTTGTATATTTTATTTTCTATTTGCATTTGTTGCTTGAGTGTTGCATATTTTTCTTTTATTATTTTACCTTTGTTGAATAAAGACTTTGCCACTTGACCCATTTATCGAAGGTAGAATCAAGATAGTTATTTGCTTATTGGGCAAGGGGGTAAACCAAAAACAGGTAAGTTAATTTGTTCGCTCAAGTGTGTATGTAGGGACATGTACTTAAAAAAAAGAAGAAAGCGCCAGTACAAGAAAAAAGCCACGTGTTTTAGCCAAAAACTGTTTGTATACATATTATGTTGGACATACCATCATAAACACCACATCGTATCATCCATACAGCATGATCCCATCGCATCATAATAACATCATAACAAAACCATCAAGGCACTATCATGATCGCATTGTCTCGTGACTATGCAAAAAAAAGACATGAAGTACATCATCAGAATGATCTCTCAAGTCTCTCCCTGGCTCTCATCCACTTTGACTCTAAACCTCATCGTCTCGTGTTGGCTCTACTGCTGGTGGATCAGACGCTCTCATCGCGCTCCCTCTCTGACCGGTGGTGGTGGTGGTGGATGGTACAATGGCGCTAGGGGTGAAGGCACTACTATGGCCGCCCTACCCAGCACGGGCTCGGACCCTCTGGTATCTCTCCTCTAAATAATGAAAGTACGAATTTTATGGGAGGTTCTTGACCGCCGCAAGGTGGAACCAAATGGCGACGGACCCGTCCATCAGTAATTTGTTAACGATTGCATTGTTAAGTTGGTTACAGGACCTTGTGACAGACCATGGCATCACTAATTTTGTAATAGAAAATTTATGACGGATTAAGCGGTCAAATCAATTTTGCGAAATAGTTCACAGTGACGGATAAGGCGGAAGTTAGAATTGAAATTTATGACGACATTGTCCTTGTTGTGGCAAACTTATGGCAGAATTTTATCTGTCATCAACTTGTGTGACGGATAAGTTAATTCCAAGTTCGGAATTTGTGACGGTGTTTTATTTTTAGTGACAACATTATCGGTCATTACTTTGTGTTCGATGTGTTATCCACCATTAATTAGTGACAGAATTTTGTCCATCACTAATTAGTGAATACTGATGAGGGTTTTAGTGACTAATGTGAGCCACCACTAATCCATCACTAACCAAATTTAGTGACCAATTTGGTAACCGACTTTACCATCACTCAGCCTGTATTTTCTCGTAATGTCACTTCCAAAATGCTCCATGAGTCCGTACAGTTTAATCTCTAATCAAACAATCTAAAAGAAAATGTAACACGTTGAATACTAGTTAGGTCATTTTTACTTTTCGCTGTGGCTCGATTTTTTTATAGTCATTTCGAATATTTACAGCCATGTTATTTTCTTTTAAAAAGTTCTTAACGGAAAAGATTTATTACTCAAATATAAAGACTAATATCAAAATATAATAGTTCATAACGGAAAAGGTTTATTATTAAGTTGTATTAAATTTATAAAAAGTAATATCAACATATATAAGATATGGAGATTTATTTTGAATTTACTGTATCCATAGAGATCGATATCAAAAACGTCTATAAATTTAACCATCAGAGATTTCAATGTTCTAAGATTGTGGGACAAGTTAAAAAATTTCAAAACTCAAACAAATGCCCAATTATACCGTCAACTTTTTGGATTGGCTCACTTTGTTTGCAGAATAACTTAAATCAGAATAAGATTATGGAGATTTCTTAAACCAGAATAAGAGATATTTTGATTTGGTAAATTGTTAGTATTCCACCCAGAATAAAGAGAATTACACTGCGCTATTCCAAGTGATTTGGTAGGAATAAGTGGAATAAGGAGTGAACCCCACTTTATTTGGAGAATAGGAGAAGAATAAGGGAGAATAAAAAGAGAATAAGTTTAATTTAGCTTTGACAAGAGGAATGACTTATACCGGTGAGAATAGTCTATAACCACTTTGATTGGAGAATAGGAGAAGAATAAGGAAGAATAAAGGGAGAATAAGCTTAATTTAGCTTTAACAAGCGGAATGGCTTATACCGATGTAGAATAGCTTATTCGGAGAATAAGGAGAATAAGCAATTCGACTTTAGATCTAAGAATTGCTTATCCTTCTTATTCCGCCAGTGGGTCCCACAGAATTATCAAAGTTAAGCATCCTTTATTCTAGTATACGTTATTCCAAATAAATAATTTCAGAGTAATCTATTCTGCAATCAAATTGAGGCTCGAGAATAAGGGGAATAAGCAATTCGACCCTAGACCCAAGAATTACTTATCCTTCTTATTCCGTCAGCGGGTCCACAGAACTATCAAAGTTAAGCACTCCTTATTCTAGTATACGCTATTCCGGATAAGTAATTCTGGATAACCTATTCTGCGAACAAATTGGGAGATAGATATTCCAGGTAGGTTTGGGGAGTTGGAGGAATTAGAGGAATTAGGCATACCCTCAACCAAATCAAAATAGGGCCTTTATACTAACTATTCTGGCCCTATTCCACAAACAAAGTGAGCAGAGTTCAAAAATTAGATTGGAGACTAACAGTTGCCCATTTAACTTTTTCCCTTTTTAAATTATTAGAGAATCTTAAAAAATTAGATATATAAATTTACACAAACACACTTTTAACCCAAACAAACACTGCCTCGGAGACAGCTTCCCCGGCTCACGTGATCCCACCTGATGAGGCAGAATCCGATTCGGCCCATTAGAGCAAGCCCAAACCCCGTTCAGCCCAACAGCAGCAGTGTCAGGTCCTCCGGGAGCCTCCAGCCCATCAGCGGCCCAGCAGCCCTCGGCCCCATAAGCAGCACCGTTGCTCCCGGCCCAACAGGCTTCGGCCCGTCAGCGGCCCATCAGCCTACGGCCCGGGAACAGCGCGGCAGTCCTAGGCCCAGCAGGCTTCGGCCCATCGGCGGCCCAACCCCCTTCGGCCCGATAGCCGAGTCCGGCCCACTCCGGTGGCGGATCAGGCACTATGGCGGTTTACCAGTAAGCCCAAACATAGTCTTATATCGGCTACCACCGTTAACCAACCTCTATCCTCTGCTATAAATACACCGCTATTTATTGCCAAAGGTATGTAATTCTTTGCCTCCGAGACCCTTAAGGACTACGGTCCAAATAGCATTAAAGTTACTTTTTGCCTTCTGAATCGAATCATCTTCAGAAGCTAACTTGACCGTCGGAGGGGGTTCCTAAGGGCCAGAGCCCGGGACTCCTGCTGACCGGTTTCTTCTTCTTTCCCTCCTGCAGGAGCTCGGTTCGAATCATCGCCGACCTTCCCGAGTCGGTCTCGGCCGCCGACCTCGGACTCCTCTCTCTGGTCTCGACGCCGTGCGACGGCTGTCCCGCGACAGGAGACTCGGCCCCGCGCTGTCCCCTCGTACGACAAAAGAGCTTTTAGGCTCACTATCCAAGAGCAAGCTGAGTCTGAGATCCTTCCGGCCTCAGACCGTCGACTTCGGCTTCATCGCCTGTCGGCAGTACAGCCAGAAAGAGCTTCATCCGCGCCGCCCCTTCGCCCGCCGAAGGAGCCTCGGCCCCGACTTCCCGGAGACGAGCCTGCACCGACCGAAGCACCCCTCGGCCTTCGGACCCTCGTCTTCGCCTCCGCCTCCTCGGCCTTCCGGATCCCCGTCGGGCCTCTGAAACACCGATCCGAACCGGCTTCGGATCCTCTTCTCCGGATTCCGATCTCGGAGTCCGATCGTGATAGATCCAGTCTACATCACCACCCATTCTTGTTTCCCCATCACCATTTCTGTTGCTATCCCTCTCTCCCCTGCATTCGCAAATCAATTGACCAAAATGGAGTGAAGGACGAACGCATTGAGTGGTAGCATTGACCACTACACGACAAAAGCCTTGCTAGCTAGATCAGAGACCCCTCCAGGGCGGTTCGCGTCCCCACACGCGTCAAGAGCACATCTGGCCACCCTCGGTTAGGGGCATGTGAATGACAACCGTACCTTCGGAAAGAATCAAAGGCTCCCGCCGTTCTAAACACGAAACCGGCTGTATTATCACATAGTCAAACCCTAGCACAAGCTTAGGAAAGAGCCGTGGACAGAAGACTAGTGGAGAGGACATTTAATCTAATAACTTGGCCTTATCTCAAAGGATGATGCTTCCTTAATCTAATACCCTAGAGAAGATTCTTCCCTCTTCAGACGTATAAATTATCAGAATGAATCACCCTCTGTCTTAACCCAAATTACAATGAGTGCCATGAGCCTTATTGTGTAGCTAGAAAATTTTTCATGAATACGAAGAAGGCGGTATAATTTATGCAAAAAAAGGAACAAAACAAGAAGAGAGGAAGAGGATGAAGGGGAGGGGGAAGAAGAAGAAATTTAGGAAAGGGGCGATAGTGATATTTAACGAAATGCTACTTATGCTCTTTTAGGTTCAATTCTGATCGCTAGATAAAGCAAAATAAAATGATGCATCCATTTTATTCCTTCTTATTAGGGGATTTCTTAACCCAAGTGAGAATTGCTTACTTCAAAATAAGATAGATTAAGCAACTTAAACGATTCTAATTAGAATAAGCATCAACAGTAATTCAGAATTACTTGTGTCGAATAAGTAATTCAAGTATCAATCCAAGGCTTAACGTACGAGGCCCTCTTCACATCTCAATAAATTTTCACATCTGTTGCACTAAATTTTTCATCACCTAGTAGTTTAGAACTTGCCTGTATTGTGATAACGTAAGGAAAAGCATTGAAAGGGTATTAATTCGCAAAAAGGTTCTCTTATAATTACGATTACTCTTACAATGACCTCACTTTTTTATTTTTCAAACATTCCAACCAAAAGGAGTGCACAAGAAATGTGACAGTGGTTAAATGAAAGAATAAAATATTAAAAAGACCAATTAATATAAGGGGAAAATACCAGTATACGCCTAAAATCTTCATAAATAGCCGTTATATCACTACCTTTTAAAGAAATTATCTTAATACCCGTCTCACTATGTGGGGCCCACTGACGGAATGGCGTATATCAGAATAAGGGATGTTTCGATTTGATTGTTTTGTGGAGCCCGTTGACGGAATAAGAAGAATAAACAATTCTTGGGTCTAAGGTGAGATGACTTATTCTCCTTATTCTCTCGCCACTTTGATTGGAGAATAGAAGAAGAATAAGGCCTCTTCTTCTTAGAGTAAGGGCGAAATGGCTTATATCGCGTTAGAATTGCTTATACTAGAATAAGAATAATAAGTCATTCGACCCTAGACCCAAGAATTGATTATCATTTCTATTCCGCCAGTAGGTCCCACGAAACTATCAAAACTAAGTACCCCTTATTCTAGTATACGCTATTCCGAATAACCTATTCTGCAAATAAATTGGTCTATGCTATCCTGCACCGATATAAGTCATTTTATTTGTCAAAGCAAAATTAAGTTTATTCTCCTCTTATTCGTCCTTATTCTTCTCCTATTCTCCAATCAAAGTGACCCTTATAATCTTCAATATCTTATTCTCATAACCATACCGTTAACCATCCATTGTTTAACTCAATCAGACTCGGGTTAAATTTCAACTCATGTATGATAAGACAGAAAAACCCCTAAAAAGATATCTAATTTTCTGATGGTCGCATGCCACACACACACAGAGCAGAGCAGAGCATTGCTTCTGTAGCAGCGGCTTCATCGAGTGACCGTCCCGCGCTAAACACCATGGTGTGATCATCTGTGCTGATCCACAGGGGGACCTCCTGGAGTAGGCAGTGAAGGGCACCATCAACCCCTCCATGCGGCGAATGAGTGCGAAGTAGAGAGAGAGAGAGAGAAAGAGAGAGTGAAGGGGCACTGTCAATTATGTTCCGATAGAGAGAGAGTGAGTGGAGGGCACCATCAACCTTGTTCCTAGAGCGATAGAGAGAGAGAGAGGGACCGTCAACCCTGTTGTGAGAGATGGAGAGAGAGAGAGGGGCACGGGACATCCTTTGCTCACAAGAGACCACCAGCCCAACACTATCCAGAGAGAGAGAGAGAGAGAGTTCTGCGTTAGCAGGGCATCGAGAGAGAGAGTAGGTTTTTTATTTTCTATTTAGAGGGTAAAGTTGTAAGTTTCAAACTCTACTGAATCGTCATCCATAGAATATTCCCTAAAATTTCTCATTTAGTAGATGGCAAGTAACCTAAGGGATACTAATGTCGAGTTTTTATGATTTTAAGGGTGTTAGGGTAATTTCTTTAAATTCTTAAAGATTTTGGGGGTATATAGGTATTTTTATTATAATATAATTAGAAAACTATAACAATTTGCAATAAATGCTGATGGTGTGGAGAACAAACAGAGCTAATTATTTTGAAGTCTTTTAATATCAATTCCAACAAACTTACGTATTTTGGAAAAAGTCTCTATGCTTTGCGTATTTCATCATTTATTCCAACATGCTTAAACTTTTTATTTTTAAATTTATTTTTCTTATTTTTTTATCAGTTTTAATTAACGTTACCATTGCTAAACACTAATTAACTATAAAAATATCCTTCCTACCCCTAGCGAAATGTTGCTTAACTGTGAGAAGGGGGACGGGCGTGGTTCTCCTCTCCTTTCTCGAACATGGTGATTTATTGTTGTTGGCATTCAGTAGTGGAGATTGATAGTAGTGCTCCTCTCCTTTCTTGAGTCAGGCAACCATGGTGAAGAGTTGTTGTTGGTGTTCAATAAAGAAGCTTTAATGGTGGCCGTTCTCTCTCTCTCTCTCTCTCTCTCTCTCTCTCTCTCTCTCTCTCTCTCTCACTTTCCCTTTCTCCCCTTCTCCCTTGTTGGTGTTGGATTAGTCAAGTCAACATGGATGAACTGCACAGGGGTTTGGGAGGAGGAGGCAGCGGTCTACTAGAGTCAGCCTTGGCCGTCACAGAGGAGGTAAGATGATGCTTGCCTAGTGTAACTAATACTTGTACTGCATAATTGATGTTATTATTTATCGGCCCCTCACTTTGGTTCCGATGTGCTAGACCCCAACCGGAGTCCATGAGAGTAGAATAACGATGGGTAGGGTGTGCTAAAGGTGGCGGTGGTAGAGGCAAAGGGGAAATCGCGGTGGCAGGGATCGATGAAGTTGCGAGACTAGTTGGTGTAGAGGTGCAGATCCAAAAGTATCTACATTAGACACATAGAAAAATGTGATGGTGCTATGTAATATACCCAGCCAAAGGTGATGAGCCTTCTTAGTCTCTCCTTTTTTGCGAGGATGGAACAAAGGTAGTTAGGGGGACACCATTCTGGGCTAGGGTAAACTATTTGATGCCTAAGTTAGCTCTACTTTAGAATAATGTTAATGGGAACATAGACATTTTTCAAGAGAGTTGTGGCATACCAAGTGAAGAAGGATGGATGTGACTTTTATGGGGTTCTTTCAGTTAAGTGTAAATGAACGTGGATCCTTGTAGAAGGGGCACATGCCATAGGACGAGTGCTATGGGGGCACCATGCAAGGCCTTGGGCGGCTAAGTCACATCTACTCTGGATCAGTAGGGTCCAATCCTTGATTAGGAAGTGACTCCCCACGCTGATAGTGATGCATGGTCCATTTCATATCTCATGATGACAATGTTTATGATGACGCATGCTATCTTGAGGGCCATGCTCTTAATAGATATGCCACATGAAAAGGTGGTTAATGGATCGGCAGCCTCCTAGATCTACTGAAGACTTATAGGTCCTAAGTTCTCGGTCATCGGGATGAACAGGGCATGGCCCTGATCTCGTGGGCTCTTTATTTAATGATTAATCCTTTTTTCTTCTTTTGGGTCCTCGGTTGGTCAAGAACTTCTAGTGTCTTCATGTTTCCTAAGGATGTCCATGGCTATGGACTGGTTGGCAGTAGTTGCATGGCACCCCGCCCATTTGGTCCAGACCCCACATAATTGTCTTGGGCTGGATTTTCTTGGACCTTTAGGGCTTACCCCGTTCATTGGCCCCTAACTCCTACTGACTTCAGTCTTCAACGATGTGGTCAAGAATATATTGTCTTGCTTGATCTTATCTCCCCAAGCCATGAAGGTTTCTTGCCCAGCAACGGTAGGTGGGCCCATTTTCTAAGGCCACCAGCACCACATGCTCTTCAGCAGCAACCATTGCTTCTAAGGGACACACGTTTGCCTTAAATGATTGGCATTACATTTGTACCTACATGGATTTCAAGGCGATGGTGCCACTTTTCGGAACCTAGTTTAAGGATTGAGGTTTCGGATCCGGTTATCGAGTCAATTTCGGTGTCGGACCTCTTAGTTTGGACCCTTGTGGGGCTGGGGCATTAGTTCTTTATCGCGTCGAGCTTAATCGACGCGGTTCAAACGGCGTCGGGTTAGGGAGACGCTTTTTAGATAGTGCCACGTGGGCCAGTTTTGGGCCGCGAAAGTACGGTCCCGGTCTTACCGTCTGAATGGCGCCTTGTATGGTCGACGCCATTCAGAGATCTGTCAGTGTACGACCATGTCGTGTCGTCTGATTGGCGGCAGTCTTGGACAACACGTTTTAGCTAGTTTCGGTTCGACCCCACGAACCCTCCCTCCTTTCCCTCATTTTTGTCATTCTCTTCTCTCTCCTCCCTCTGTCCGACCCATCCGCTCCCCCTTCCCCTTCTCCTTCCTTTCCTCTCCCATTCCTCATCTCCCTCCACTCCATTAACCTCCTAACTTCCACCACTACCACCACCATCTCCTCCGTGGCGCATTTTTCTCCGGACGGCGGCCGACGTCCCAGTGGAGTGACGGCATCCATGGCGGTATCGGCGGCGGCTTGTGACGTGGCGGTTCGGCGGCTTGGAGCTCGGAGGAGTTCAAGTAACCGGTAGGGTGACGATCCTCGCGGTGTTTTGTTTAAAACCATGATTTTCCCGCTTTGAAGCATGCAATATGTGTGGATGATTCTGGAGTAGAAAGCATGTTCTAAGGGGTTCTTTATGAAAATAATTAGGCTTTTTCCCTACCCCCTCCATTTTTGATGTTTTGTGTGATTTGGGGGAAAAATCCCACTTTGTGACTCAGGGGAGGCCGGAGGGGAACCTGTTTGCCGGTGCTAAATGGCGTCTGGGGACAACGACACTATTTTAAATGGTGGCTGCCACCCAAGACGCCAGTTTAGGAGATTTTGTCTCTGTATTGAATGGCGTCTGGGGACAGTGACGCCATTTTAAATGGCAGCTGCCAAGAGCGACGCGATTTAGGCCACCTTCCGAGGCTAGTTTCTGTATAAACCAGTTTAGGAGTCTTAAATGACATCAGCCACAGGCGATATGATTCAAGACAGAACCTCATTAATTCATGCAATTAACATGTGTTTACATTATTAGATAATTTGGTTAAATGCATGTTTGAAAACGTACTTGAAGGACGATGATTTCTACGTGATCGGATCGCACTGTGTTATGTTTTGTGCGATCATGGACCTAGAGTGACAGTTGTTAGCACTTAGGCACCCTGTGTTGGTGTGGGAGTGACACGGCGCCAGTATGGGAGTGGTGGGGTGACGCCTAGAGAGAGGGTCACCTGGTATGCCACGGGGTATAGCTAGTATCGGTGTAAGAGTGGTACATTCGGAGTGTCACTCGTGCTGGAGGAAGCAGAACCACCTAGAGCTAGACAGGCCAGAGTAGCCAGCGCGCTATCCAAGGGTTATTGTTTGGTCCCAGCGGGTCGGTGTTTTCCGTGTTCGGCCGCGTAGTTTGTGTGTTTAGCAGAGACACTGGTTGTAGACTCCGTGGTGGAGTGGTTTAAGAGTTGTGCATGTTGCATTTACGAATGCATGTGTTTTATATCGGAATTTGGGAATCTTTGGAAGTTGTATTTACTGCTTTATTTATTTAAATTGCCCATATTTGTATTGTTGCACTTATGGGTGCGTGAGTGGGTGGTGGGGATCGAGGGATCCCTACTGAGTCCATTTCGATGAGACTCACCCCTGCGTTTTTCAAGTAAGGGTTCCAAGCAGGCGTAGCGTGGAGAGTGTTGTCTCGAGTTGCGCGCCAGCAGCCATTGTTCCGGAGTATTTCCCAATATAGTTGTTATTTTCCTTTCAAGTTTGTACGCTTAATTATTTCTTTTCAGTTAGAACATGTAATTATTTGCTAAGTCGAGTCGAATTGTAATAATTTTTAATTCATGCACTTCTTTTACAATTCGATGTGATATAGAATGTTTAGCTTAGTTTATCATTTATTTCTCAGACTTATCGAGATCCTAGTTTGACTCCAAATTTTAATGATTCGGTACCCATTTAGTAATCGGATCCCCGATTATAGGGTGACGGGTCGTTACACCTAGGGTGCTCATTCAGTTTTTGAATTCTAGGCGTTGATTAGTTTTCTTGTACCACAAGTTTCTTTCTCGTTTTTTAGAAAGACTAGAGCAAATAACATTGTTTAACTTGGTCCAATGCGACCCCATCCGCCTTCTTCATCACTCTTCCTTCACTTCATCTCTGTCTAGACCCATATCTAGTGAGTCCTTCTTTCTCTTCATTTGGTTTCTTTTGTGGTCTCTCGGGGTTCTCCTTCCCTTTGATGCAATACATGAATCTTCATTGGCATCGTGTCATTATGTCCACATATTTTTCTTCCTCTTCTTCGTTGTCTTGTAAGGCCGCAAACTATCCTGCCCTGGTTATGGCCCCTATAGAATCTTCTAAGGCTTTCTCCTCTTTATCATATCACAAATCTTTGATCCCTCTCATCTAATGGACTAGGATAACTTTGCTCATTCCTCTACCCAAGAATCGGGTTCGGGAGGCTCTTCGCAAGAGCCCTTATCTTTTGGTCCACATCCCAACCATGTACTTGTTACAATGTTAATTTTGACCTCATCTTGAGTAAATTTCATGTCATAATAATAATGTCTCAAAATAGTCTAATTTATAATCGTTAATTAATTTTTATTGATTTTTCTCGGAATTTGTTGAATGGCGTCTCCCCAAGAAGATGCCAATTAGTTTATTAGCAGAAATTAATCCAAACTCAAATTTTCTAATCGAGATAGGATTAACTGAATAACGTCGTCCAAAGGAGACGCCATTTAGGTTTCTTAATCCGTTTCGATTTTCAATTTGATTTTAGTTAATTTCCTAATTAACTAAACGACGTCTCTGAGGAGAGACGCGATTTAGGTTTCCTAATTTATTTCGGTTTTCTTTCCGAATTTTTTTTCTATTTTGGCCACATTAATTGGTTAAAAAAATGTCCCTGCTGGGCGATGCAATTTATGAACATGATTTGGCCGAGATAATCCGGTTCCACAGGTTTGGAAGAGTTTCCAACTCCTTCAATACTCATCCAAGGCAAGTCCAATTGCGAGGAGAACCCCTTTGAAGGTCAAAACACCCTAGAATCACTTCTTATAAATACAATATCCCTTGGACCTTTGAAAAAGGTTGGCAATTGGAGAATTTGAAGCTCAAGACAAGGTGTTTGAAGACTATCAAGGAGGAAAATGTGGACAGCATCCCAAGGCTTCTTTCTCTTCATCCTTTAAAACTTTTGAAGACTAAGACTATAGAAGAGCCAACCAACCATCCTTCCCTCTAATTTCTTCATTGATTTTATTGATTTCTATAGTATTAGTTTACTGTTTTCATATAGTTTGCATTGCATTACATCACATCATATACACACACTCACATCATCTTTTCCCAAGCCCATATATGCAATAGGGGTTTAAAGAACAACAAAACAAGTGAGTCTTTCTTGTTTAGTTGTATGTTAGAATTATTAGTTAGAATAGATACTACACTACTTTAGTTCTTACATAAATTTTCTTTTTCTTTGTTTGGCTTGTTTCTTTTGCAAGGTTCAAAGAGAAGAGGAAAAGCTTGGAGAAAGGAAAAGAAGGAGAAAACAAGAACACAAAAACAAGAGTAAATAAAAAAGAAAGGCTCTTCTTTTTCGACCGGCCAAAAGAGAGGAACAAAGAATCCACATCCTCCCAGTTGCAAGCTTAGTAGCAATCAACTTTTTCTTTTGAAACTTTTGATTTCTCGCAATCACGATCTTTAATTTAAGTTGTTCTATTATTCATATGAACATAATATTCATGATAATCACATACCATATTTGAGCACCTATAGCTTTTTGGCGATCACGGTGGGACCTATCTTGCCGTTCTTTTCCTATTTACCCTTGTTATTTTCATTGGACACCCTCGATGCACCGCTTGTGTCGCTCGAGCACGTTTTATGATTTGTTGATTAGTGGTTTGATTTTTATCCCCACGTGCACCTCGTACACACCCCTTGTGGCAAGATTTTGCCCTCTCCTTGATTCCCTTAAGTTGTTAGTTTGTGAATATATGTGTGTTTGAATGATATCAATGTTTATTTGGATGATAATCAATATGCTAAACTAAGTTTCGCATGCTTAATTAATTGTTGTTTGTCTTGTTAACTTGAGAGGGGATTGCCCCTAATTTTACTGTCAGATAATTATTTTCAGGCTCTAAATAGCGTCCAGACAGAGCGATGCTATTCAAAGCGCGTCGTTCCGTCTAGATAAGATTTAGCCTGTTATTTCTGTCTGCGCTGCTGCCCGAGTCACTGTGAACAGAAGGGTTACTCGATTGAATAGCGTCTATGAACAGCGACGCGATTCAAACAGTTTTCCCTATTGCTCACTAGTCCTCGGATCTTTGGTCTCCTTGTTACTTATATTTATCTATTATACTACATTAGAGGTCATCCAGGTCACAGGCCATTGGCATTGGGGCTTACCCTCCTTTTATAGGAACACCCTTCTTAGCACTCTCACCTCTCTCTGACTGGGTCGGTCCCTCAGTCATACTAGAGTTGTTAGTGTTAAGACCTCTATAAGTCCCCAAAAGCAAAGAATTCATCTATGTTCATCGAGCTGGTTGTACTATCGAAGTACCAGGTAGATCTTCATATCGTTGTGAGTGAAAGCCATAGCATATAACAGTAGAAAAACTGAATTGAAATTAGGATCCTTCCTTGAGTGAATCCCAATTAAAAATCTGCTTAAACTCTACAAAGAATCTTCAGACGATGTAATCATCAACTTGTATGTTAATCTCTACATAACTTGTCTGAATTATTGGATAATTAAAAACCATGATGCTACGTTCAAGTAGAACCGTCGGCATGGTTTCCCTTGAACAAGAAGATATGGTTGCATATGAGGGAGATGCTAATGCCCCTCAAGTTTATGATTCTTTATACTCTGAAGATGAGAGAGATGCTTATGTCTCTCATAATCCTAATCAGTTCCAAACCATACACGAGGAAGATGCTTATGCCCCTTAGTTTCAAGCTCATCCCCCCTATGATCAATACAATCTAGATATGGGTGATCACTCCCATGTTCATGTAATCTCCAACCCCACTTTCAAAGAAGCCCAAGACCAAGCTGGGCCTTCTTCTCATCCCTCTGATCTTGCTACCCTCATGGGAGCTCTGGCTACACACGTGGATCCTCGTCAGCTAGAGGCAATCCAATCTATTTTGAAGGGAAAGACTCCGTTGGGTTCTTTTGAACCAAATCCTCTGGTTCGTCATACTGTTCCTCAAGTCCCTGTCCAGGCCATGGAAGTCCTCCGTATTTCTACTCCTCAACACGTGGGCCCCCAACAATCTAGTTCGCAGCACCCTGTCAGGCCACAGACTCCAGTTTACCAAAATACCTTCGGGCATGGCAGAAATGCTGCCAGTTCGCGACCCTACTGTCCTCATGTTCCCACTTACTCTAGGGGACACGCTTTTCAGCAACCACCTCCTCCACCAATAGATCCAACCACTTAGATTTTGCTCAACAAGATCACGCAGATTGATGAGCAATTCAAAATTTTCCAAAAGACTATGGGTGCACAAGCTGCCCCTAAAATGGTTGTTCTTGATTTGCCAGTCTTCCATTTATTGCCTTCTGAAATGCCAGTGTACCGGAAGTATAAGGGTACGGACAATCCTTTCATCCACCTCAAAGAATTCTTGTACGAATCCTCCTTTTGGCAGAACGACAAGAGAGCATTGGCTTTCTTTTTTAGGAGATCATTAAAAGGGCCAGCCTTGGAGTGGTTCTTTTCCCTAGATTCAAGTGAAGTTGAAAACCTTGATGTAGTATCCAAAAAATTCTTACAAAGGTACAAGGATCGGGTTGCACCTACCCTATCCATCACAGATCTGGTCAATGAGAAAATGAAGCCAGATGAAGACTTTGTGGTGTTCGCCGACAGATGGCGTTCAATGGCTGAGAAAATTAAAGACCATTTGTCTGAGCTCGAACAAGTAAAGATGATGATTGCTAATGCTAAGCTGCAGTACAAGTTAGTCTTAACGCTGAACAATCTGACTACCATGGCAGAGTTGTATGAGAGGGCACGTTATGCCCAAAATGCCTTCAAGGACTCTACATTCCCCAGTGTGTTCGATCTTCAGCGAACTTATATGTAACGACCCACCACCCTATAATCGGGGATCCGATTACTAAATGGGTACCGAATCATTAATTTGGAGCCAAACCGGGATCTAGATAAGTCTGGAAAATAAATAATAAACTAAGCTAAACATTCACATCGCATTGAATTGAAAAGGAAGTGCAAGAATTAAAAATTATTACAATGCGACTCGACTCAGCAAATAATTACATACTCCAACTAAAAAGAAATAATTAAGCATACAGGCCAAAACATAAAATAACAACTACATCGGGGCATACTCCGGAACAGCGGTTGCTGGCGCACAACCCAAGACAGCACTCTCCTCGCTACGCCTGCCTGGAACCCTCACCTGAAAACCGCAAGGGTGAGTCTCATCAAAAAGACTCAGTAGGGATCCTTCGATCCCCACCGCGCACTCACGCACCCACAAGTGCAGCAACACAAGTCTAGATAATTTAAGCAAGTAAAGCAATAAACACAATTCCTAAATTTCAATATAAAACACATGCAATTGAAATATAACATGCATAATTCTGAAACTATTTTACCACGGAACCAACAACCAGCGTCTCGGCAAAACACGCCAACCACAAGGCCGAACGCGGGAAACACCGACCCGCTAAGACCAAACAGTAACCCCTCGGATAACACGCTAGCTACTTCGGCCCAACTGGCTCTAGGTTGTTTCTGCTTCCCCCAGCACGAGTGACACTTCAAAGGTACCACTCCCACACCGGTACTAGCTAACCCCGGGGTACACCAGGTGACCCTCTCTCTAGGCGTCACCCCACCACTCCCACACCGGCGTTGTGTCCCACCCACACCGACACAGGGTGCCTAAGCACTACAACTGTCACTCTAGGTCAACGGTCGCGCGAAACACAACACAGTGCGATCTGATTACGTAAAAATCCTCGTCCTCGAGTACGGTTTCAAGCATGCATTTAACTAAACTATCTAACAATGTAAACATGTGTTAATAGCATGAATTAATGTGATTCTGTCTTGAATCGCATTGCCCGGGGCCGACATCATTCAAGCCTCCTAAACTGGTTCACAAAAAAATGGGCCTTGGAAATGGCCTAAAACACGTCGCCATATGTAGCCGCCGTTTGAAAGGCGTCGCTGTCCCTAGTCGCCTGATAACGACAGAAGCAGAGACAGACCTCGGGGTGATTTTACTTTAAAACGCGTCGTGCATGGAAGTCGCCGTTCAAAAAGGCGTCGCTGTCCCTGAACACTCACCAGTCCAGAGACATAGTCTGTTATTTGGGCTAAATTACGTCGCGGGTGGTAACCACCTTTCTAAAAGGCGTCGTTGTCCCATGACGCCATTTAACCCTCACAGACAGGTTCTTCCTCCGCCATCTCCCAATCCATGGGGTAGGATTTCCTCCCCCAAATCGTGTAAAAACACTAAAAAAAGTGGAGAAGGAGGAGAAGAATCTAAATACCCATTAAAACTCCCAATTTCTCATTTCATGCAATTAGTGTTTTCACCCCAAAAATCCCCTAAACATGCTTCAAAGCGGGAAAAACATGGTTTTAAACACAATGCAACGGGGATCGTCACCCTACTGGTTACTCGAACTCCTCCTAGTTCCAAGCCGCCAACCCGCCTCGCCACACGCCGCCGCCGGTACCGCTGTGGATGCCGTTATTCAACCGGGACGTCAGCCGCCGTCCGGAGAGAAATGCGCCGTGGAGGAAGTGGTGGTGGTAGTGGAGGAAGTTGGGAGGTTAATGGAGTGGAGGGAGAGGAAGAATGGGGAGAGGAAAGGGAGGAGAGGGGGAAGGGTCTCCGGAGATCGGAGGGAAGAGAGGAGAGAGAAGGGAAAGGAGAGAAATGAGGGAAATGAGAGAGGGTTCGCGGGGTCAAACAGAAATTAGGAAAAATGCGTCGTGCAAGCCCGACGTCATTCAAATGACAAGACTGGGCCGTACACTGACAAATCAAGGTTGTACTCTAAATGGCGCCGTCCATACAAGACGTCATTCAGACGATAAGACCGGGGCCATACACTTGCGCCCCAAAGCCAGCCCACGTGGCACAGCCTAAAATACGTCCACATTGCTGGACGCCGTTTGAACCGCGTCGCCACCAGGGCCCAAACTAAGAGATCCGACCCCGAAACTGACTCGATAACCGGATCCAAAACCTCAATCCTTACATTATAGGCCTTCACTTAGGAAGCCTAATGCTCTGAATGTTACTACCACTGGCCCGATCACTAAAGGAACTATATCCCATGAATAGGTTAGCATCATGAACAATAACCATGCTTAGCTAGTCAGAAATCAGCCGTCACCATACAATGCACAAAGGCAGCCAAATCAGCAGGGTTATAGGCAACCTCCTCAGCAGTTCCAACAACAACCTCCTCAGCAAGCATACAACCAACCTTAACACCTTCAGTTACCTCAATAACCCCAACAACAACCCCAACAGCAAGCATATAATCAACCTAGGCAACAGCCAAACTACAATCAAGTTCCCCCTCCAAATGATTATTCCTAGCAAAGGAAGCCTCCTGGTCTCAAGAGAACCAGAGACTCTCTCTGATGTCTTCAATGCTTTTATGGCAGCCAATGCTTTGGTATTGCCTAAGGAAAAGACCATCTGGCCCCCGAATGCAGATGCCTCACGTTATTATGTGTATCATCGACAGCCTGGGCACACTGTGGATGCATGTTTCTAATTAAGAGACTACATCCACGACTTAAATGACCAATGAGGCGTAGACTTGGAAGAAATGAGGAAATTCATTACTGCCTTGAAGGCCAGGAGACCACAGCAGCAATAGCCACGGCAACAACAAAGAGCACTGGTATAGCAGACAATACCTCTGCAAAACATGGGAATTGTTTAGAATCCACTGCCGGAACATCATAATCAAATAGCCCCAATCCTCACAAATAGCCAATCTGAGGCTAACAAGGGACAACAATGGAAAATAGAGGAATCTTCCACCATCTATACCACAATACATAGCCAGAATACTGCATACCAACGTCACGTCCTATCATTCGTATCCCCAGGCCTTTACCAACCCCATCACCACCCATACCCACTAACCCTACTCCATTACTCGCCTTCCTCAAACCCATACCCACTAATCCTACTCCATTACCTGCCTTCCTCAAACCCATATCCACCACACCAAAACCGTCTCCACCGAATAACCTTCCACACACTTATGAACCTATCATGCCGTCAAAACCATTGCTACGCATTCCATTACCCACGCCATCACTCAACTACTCCAGCGCCATACAACCCACCAAACCCCTCATCCGCATTACCCAATCACCCGTTACCCCTACACCAAACAACCCTCTGCCACCCATTTGCGAACCCATCTTACCATCCAAACCCCTCATAAACCCGGCAGTATTTAAGGCATCATCCACACCATCCATTGTTGAGCTCCAGAGCGGCCGCATCTTCAGCAAAGTATTCCCACAATCTACTATTTAGGAAGGACCGTCACAAGTAGTGGATGAAGTACAAAATGAAGAGAGTGCACCAGGCACTCAATATGATTTGCTGAAGCATCTTAACAAGACACTGACACGCACTTCTATACTGGAATTGATCAAAAGATCCAAGACCCATCAAAAAGCTCTGATGGAGTATTTACATAAAGTCATGGTCAATGAAGATGTGCTGGTAGAGAGGATCACTGCTTTGTTGGTTCCTCAGGGGGATCAGCCCTCTATATCCTTCCATTCCTCCGAGTTAGCACCCATGGCGGCGAGAAGCATGGCTTTGAGCATAACCGTCAACATCTGCAAGAAAGTTGTGGACGCCTGTTTGGTGGATACTGGGGCATCTATCAATGTCTTGTCATCGAGAACACTAGAACTTTGCGGGATACCGAAAGAAAAATGGTTGCCATCTCCGATTTCAGTTACGGCTTACGACAACTCTAGCCGTTCCCTTTGGGAATGGTGTATTTGAAGGTTGAATTGGGCCCGGTCTGTCGTACCGAAGTTGAATTCCACATTCTTAAGATTGACCCCTCATTGAAAGGAATATTCAGTCGTCCTTACATTAAACTGCTTGAGGCTGTCCCATCTACAAATCATCAATGCCTTAAGTTTCCTTATAAAGAACGAGTCATCAAGGTCACGAGTATGCCTATTCTTGCTGCTGCTCACTCTTTAAATACAAGTCCGACTCCAGTCTCTTCATCTGTTCAGCAACCCATCCTGTCTATACCGCAGACTTATCTTCCATCATCTGACCCACTAAAAACCACCATTCCTTCATCCTATCTGATTGATGCCATGAAGTGGGGGAAGTTCATGAGTACCCCAGGCTGGAACATCATGATGAAAATCTAATATCAACCTGGAAAAGGTCTGGGGGCACGACTGCAAGGTAGGACTAAGCTAGTGAAAGATGGCAGGAGAATACCTGACAACAGTCTGGGCTATAGGCCAAAGAAGGTGAAACGCACTATTATACAACAAAAAGAAGATGAAGTTGGTCAGACAGTGTGGAAGACTATGGTAACACCCTGCAAAGAGAATCGGGATCGTCTAACTTGGACCTTATTCACACATTTCATTAAAGGGCATGTGATCCGGAATGATAATGATAACACTGTGGTGATTACCTCTCACTTCGACTTGCATGACATCTATGGAAGGGAACTAGCCAGGCAATGCACACCATTACTGACATACAAATTCTTGGAGGCTCTGCGGCCAATGAAAAGGAGAAAAGTTCAAGACCCAGAATGTGAGTGGTACCAGTGGTCTAATACCTGGGATTTGTACATTGCATTGAACATATTATTCATACATCTTGCTGAACCACAGTGGCCGCCACTGATAGATGAGTTGATAGAAGGGCCTGGGGCCATTTTTGATAAAAGGATTTTGCTGAGTGAAGAGACTGATGAAGGGGAGCTAGATGACCCCTATGAAACTGGTTTAACAACTGATCACCTCTAAAGGGCCACTTATCCATCCCATGTTTTCACCCTCCACACTCTTTTCCGTACTCTGCTTCTGACATCGACTTGGCGAGGGTCATTACTAAAGATATACCTCGGGCACCGCCCATTATCGTTACCATATCCCCTCGGGACTTTCTTCCTCCTATTCCTCTAGACCTCGAGAGGATTTATGATCTGATTCGTGACATATTGCTATATGATCCCCCCAATCCCCTGGCAATGATGTTGTTTTCCCCTTCATCTCATCATCCTCCTTTTCAAATCCATTCTGGTTTCATGCTAAATACTAAAAATTCCCAAAAAAAACACCAATTTGGCAACTTCCTCCTCTCAAATCTTCATTGAGGAAACATCCTACTATATGTCCGAATGTACCCCATTGCATGGGTCATTCGGGCGAGATTCTCTCCTAAATATACTCTGTCCCTCCTCTTGAGAGGATTCTCCTGTACTTCCTCATGTGTCTCCTGATTTTTATCCTTCTTTCTCCTCCTCAGGTTAGGATAGGGAGTCTAATTGTAGGGAGTCGAGTGAAGTTAGTCAAATTAAGAAATCTAGGAAATCTAAGGGTAAGAGAACTCCGGATCGATATCTCCAGGAAATAGCTTCTAAGTACTTTCCATTCTATCAAATCCCTCAGCTGTTAGAGAATCCAATCCAGTTGTTAGAAGAGTCTGAGGTAGATAAATTGGTTGATGACGGTATGGAGTATATGAATTGATACATGAGAAGGACCCCGTCATTAAAGAAGAAGAAGAAGATAAGGACGCAGCTAAGGCGTATGCTAATGGAGTAAAAAGATTTGATGAACTCTCAGTTGCTGTAGAAGAGTCAACCGAGGAAATTAATCTTGGAACTAAAGAAGAACCCAAGGTGGTCCTCATTAGTCAAACCTTTCCAATCAATTGAAAAGGCATTGGTTCGAGTTCTTAGATAGTATAATGACACTTTCGCCTGAAGCTATGAAGACATGCCAGGGTTAGATTCTTCTCTAGTGGAACACCGACTCACCTTAAAACCTGGAGCTAGCCCAATCAAATAGAAGTTAAGGCGATTCCACCTACAGATGGTTTTGAAAATGAAGGAAGAGGTCGACAAGTTACATAAAGCCAAATTTGTTAGAATTGTCATTTATCCACAATGGGTGGCTAACATAGTCCTGGTCATGAAGAAGGATGGAAAAGTCAGGATATGCATCGACTTTCGAGATCTGAACCTGGCATGTCTAAAAAATGATTTCCCACTGCCTCATATAGATGTGCTAATTGACAACACAGCTGAATTTGAGACTATCATTTATGGATGGCTTTTCAGGATACAATCAGATTCGTTTAGCAGAAGATGATCAAGAGAAAACTTCATTTACTACTCCATGGGGAACATATTACTATGTAGTCATGCCATTTAGGTTGAAGAATGTTGGAGCCACCTACCAAAGGGCAATGATGGCTATATTCCATGACATGATGCATATAGATTTGGAAGTGTATGTGGATGACCTTCTGGTTAAGTCTAACACTAAGGCTAAGCATGCTGAAGTTCTGGCAAAATTATTGGGGAGATCGAGGGAGTACCAATTGAAGATGAATCCGAAGAAATGTGTATTTGGTATCTCATCAGGAAAGTTGCTAGGATTCATAGTCAGTAAATGGGGCATTGAGATTGATCCCAACAAGGCTAAAGCTATCATTGAAATACCACCTCCCAGAAACTTGAAAAAACTGAGAGGATTAATAGGGAGGTTGCAGTTTATTCGCCGTTTTGTCTCTCAGCACTCACAAAAGTATAAGCCGTTCTACGAGCTTACTAAGCCGGGAGTCAAATTCGATTGGGATGATAAGTGTAAGGAGGTATTTAATGGATTAAAGAAATATCTTGTAAGTCCTCCTGTCTTGAGACCACCATCTCCAGGCAAACACTTAATTCTCTACATTTATGTCCTGGATGATGCCGTGGAGGTTGTCCTAGCACAAGAAGATGAAGAAGGAAAGGAAAGGGCAGCTGATAAGTTGATATTTTTTATCGTTAAAAGAACAAATGCATGCACTATATTCATGATTTATGTTTAAAACTACATAAAATGATAGATAATTTTGCACTAATTCTAATGGTACCAATTTTGTCAAATTCCGAGTTAAAAACATCATCATTTCATGTGAATAACGGAGTGTAGTGTAGTTGCAGTTTTCTCAGTAAAATCGAGATAATAAGTAAATTTATTTCAGTAAAAATATAATTTTATTCATGATAATATCCTAATTTACATTTATTTTTATGTCAACAGGATATGAAGACGATGTGGTGCAGTGGTTAAGTCTTTAGAGACTTATGAGAGGTCCAAGGTTCAAATCTTAGCAAAAGCAACTATCTTTTTAGAAGAATGACTATTCTCTAAAGGTTGCCCTAAGTTCTGCTCAAGAAGGAGCCTTGGAGTATCCGCCGCCTCTTTCTTCCCTCATTTCCTCTTTTTGAAAATACCGTCTCCTTTTAAAAGAATCTCCTTCATTCCTTCCTTTCGCTCTCCCGTTGTTTTTCCTTCTTCTCCTTCCTGCCTTCTCTCCCTCTCTCTCTCACTTTCTCCCTCTCTCTGCTACAGTACCCGCGGTACTGTTGCAGCCCCCTCTCTCCCTAGCTTTTGTTCTCTCTCTCTCTCTCTCTCTCTCTCAAACCAACGGCTTCAAGGGGCAAGAGGTGGACTCGAGGCACTGCAACTGACTACTGGAAGGAGTCCAGGGTTGCCAAGGATCCACACGAAGGGCTACGACGGCTACAAACACCAATTTTCACTCTCCATCGCCTCTCTCCGTAGTTTTTGAGTTCTCTGTGTTACAATGTATTTAGAACATTTTCTATAAAAGTTTCCTTATAAAAGTCATATTATTTTTTTATTTTCAATGTTTTTGTAAAATTTCATATAGTCCTGTTAATGAATGATAGTAGCTCCTTTGATAAACGTTATCTTTTCTCCCTCTTTTTGTTCTACAACTTTTATTTTTTATTCTGTTGACACTACTCAAACTTTATATTCTATTTTTAATTAGTGTTTTATAGGTAGTCTTAGTTCAGTAGATGGTCTGATTATGCTCGTTTAGGGATGCTTTTTTTGTAAGTTCATAGTAAGTCCAGTTAATTTCAATTCTTATCTATCAAATCATCATGCTCCCTCTTCTTTCTTCTCTGTTTTCCCTCTAAAAACTCAAGATTTTCAAATTTAAAAATCTATTTCCCAGTGGATTCGACCCAATCTCACCACTTGCTATTTTTCAAATAATTATATTTGAAAATTAAAATTTTAAGATTGATGTTCGAATATGCTTAACGACACATAATTTTTAGCGATCAGCAGCCTATTATCTCTCTAAACTTCTCAACCCCGCTGAATAGAGATATACGACGATGGAAAAAACATGTGCGGCACTTGTATAGGTAGTTCAGAAGTTGAAACACTATTTTCTAACCCATGAAGTTCATCTCATCGCTAGGATGAATCCAATCAAATTCCTCCTTGAGAAATTTGTTTTTACAGATCGATTAACACGTTGGCAGAGCTTTCTATCTCAGTTCGACATCATCCACATTCAGCAGAAAGCAATCAAAGGCTATGCCATAGCTGAACACCTTGCTCATCACCCTCTACCCATATTTGATCAAATATGATCCGAGTTTCCGGATGAGGAACTAATGTCCATCAACATAATCAAAGATGATATGTGGATGCTGCATTTTGACGAAGCTCTGAACTCTCATGGTAAGAGTATCAACATCGTTCTCCTATCACCTGAAGGTGTCACTATTCCTCAAGCCTTTCAGCTTGCTTTCTATGTTACAAATAATATAGCTAAATATGAGACTCTTCTTGCCGCCCTCGAGGCCGCTCATTTGCATGGTGCCACCAAACTGCGGATTGTGGGTGATAGTTAGCTTATCCTTTGCCAAGTGCTCACCAAATATCATATCCTTGATCCCAAACTCAAGCCATATCAGGAACTCACTTCAGCTTATGCCAAGCTCTTCACCAAACTTATCTTTGTCCATGTTCCTCGGAATCAGAACATCTTAGCTGACGATCTAGCTTCTCTTGCATCGTCTCTGAATTTCCCAATCAGCAAACACTCTAAATCAATCTTTGTCTATAGGCGTCTCTCTCTTGCTGTAGATAACCCTTCCTTCCTTAAGATTAAGGAGAAATTGCTGAAGAAGGTCATAGATGGAGACATCGTGGAGAAAAGAAAAATCATGTTATTGGAACTGCAAGAAGAGATGAAAGACAAAGAGAAATCATGGTACTATAAAATTGCCAAATATTGTGAAGATCAGTCTTATCTTGAAGAAGCCACTGTTGAGGAGAAAAGGGCTATCAGGAGATTTCTCAGAGGTACACCCTAGTTGGAGGGGACTTATACAGACGTGGATTCGATGGTGTTCCTTTGAGATGCTTAGATGAAGATGAGTTTTGGAAGATTATGGAAGGAGCTCACGCTGGAGTTTGTGGTGGCCATGTTAATGGACAAATGTTATCAAAGAAAATCCTTAGACAAAGATATTATTGGCTAACCATGGAAGAAGATTGTGTAGGATTTGTCCATAGGTGTGCTAAGTGTCAACTTCATGCCGACAAAATCCATTTCCCCGCATCTTCACTTTATTTTGTTTCCTCCCCATGGCCCTTCTCCATGTGGGCTTTCGACATCATTGGATCTCTTGGTGATCCCAACTCCTTAATCAAGCAAAAATCCTTCATCCACACTACAACGGAGTACTTCACCAAGTGGGCAAAAGCTGAAGCTTATACGGAGGTCAAAGCATCAACAGTCTGCAAGTTCATCTTAAAGAATATCATCACAAGGTTTGGGATTCCAAGTACTATCGTCACCGACAATGGACCGCAGTTCATATCACAAGAGCTGAAGGACCTATACAACAAGTATAAAATTGCATTGCATCATTCGTCTCCTCATTATCCGCAAGACCATGGCCAAGCAAAGGCAACTAACAAAACTTTGATCAAAATCATAAAGAAAACGTGTGAATCTAATCAATACACAGACTGGTCGAAAAAGCTTATTGAGGCTTTATGGGCCTACCGAACTTCAATCCATACTCCCACTGGGCAAACCCTATATTCCTTAACCATCGGAATGGAGGCGGTAGTTCCATATGAAGTCCTCATCTCGTCATTAAGAGTACAATTGAATAAGGAGTTTTCCATTGATGAACAATGCTCTGCACTCCTCGCTCAGTTGGAACTTTTAGACGAAAAAAGATGGTCAACATCTAATCACTCACGAGTTTATCAAAATAGGTTAGCACGTTTTTATCAAAAGAAGGTCATTGAACGGAAATTCAAAGTTGGTAAAATAGTAGTCAAAAGAATTTTCATAAAACCTGGCGGTCCACGTTCTAAACTCCAACCCAATTGGGAAGGACCCTATGTTATAAAAGATGCTTTTCCTAGTAACGCCTACAAGTTAGTTAATACAAAGGGCCAAGAGTTAACTCATCCCTGGAATGGTTTATACTTAAAGAAATACTACCCTCAGATTAAGTTATGTCGACTAACATGGTACAAAGACTAGTGGAGTTAGAAAATTTGAAGTCCTAAATTCCCTCATTAGTCTTTGATAGTCTAATTCATGTGCATTACATACACACAAACACGCTTTGTCCTTAAGTAACAAGAGATGAGAAGTCCAAGAAAAACTGACAGCTTGACTAAGAGTGTAAAGGACAACCCATTCTTGCTTTATCATTTCCCTTTTATGCTCGCGATGTGGGAATGAGGCTCAAGATAGACTACTGAAAATACCCACCGTCTTAGTAGGAGGCCGTATAAAAATTAAAAAAAAAAGAGAAAAATAAAAGATCTGCCCCATAAACCAAAAGCAAAAGGCAAAAGTCAAATCAAGAACAAAAGGCCACAAATGTCAAATCAAAAGGCCAAATATCCAAATAAAAAGGAGCGCAAGGTCAAAAATACATTACAAAGTGGAAATGACCGAACTCCAATGGACAATAAGGTAAAGGATAGACATCTTCATGGATCTCCGGAACCCTCTCACAAGCTTTCTAGTCCATTTCTTCCCTTCTCCCTAAGGGGCGTGCTCTAAGCTTAAAGAATGGTCTAAGTTAACCGAGGGTCAGATCATCAAATGAGATCAGGGACAGAAGCACAATAAAAGCACAATGAACTTGGATTAGGATATTAAAGAATAATTAGGGAATTAAGATAGCAAATAAGTAGGCTCTTTTGATCCTTGTACCATGCTGGTCTGTAGGTTAAATGGATATGTGAAAACCACAAAAAATAGAATATTTCAAAATCACAAAAAAAATTGGATATTTCAAAACCACAAAAAAAATTAAATATTTCAAAACTATTAAAAAAATTGAATATTTCAAAACTACAAAAAAAAATGAACATTTCAAAACTACAAAAAATTGGATATATTGAAAAACCAAAAAAATGGATATTTCACAAAAAAAAAGATATGTCAAAATACAAAATTTTTTGAATATGTTAGAATTTCAATTAGCATCTGTTTGTCAGATCACGAGTGTTGCACGTTTTAATTTTTAATGAGCATTTGCATGCTTGTATGTTACATTTTCAATTATTGTATATAATCATCTTTATTTGCCTTCATTAAATAAAGACTTTGCCCTATGACCTTTCTATCAAAGATAGGATCAAGTAGTCGGTTACTTAATCGAGCAAGAGATTAAGTTAGAATAGACACCTAACTTGTTTATTCAAGTTATGTACAGGACACAAGTATGCGAGGAGATTCAGAATCAAAAGAGATAACTGAAGTACAAAGGGTTTCATTCATATCAAAGTTTCATGTACACGTAGGAAATGATGAAAAGTCCGTCATCAGGACCCAAAAGGATAAAAGGAAATATCAAGAAAAGATAATGAAGCGGAATTTCAATAAGGTCCCACTGTGGGAGTTTCATTGAATCCCAAACTGTGACTAAAAAGACGGTTATCTCTATCATTGTATTCCTTTGTGTAATTGATTGGCATTAGCATTACTATATGGTAAATATTTATTAGAGTATATCAAGAACCTTGTAGTTTTGATGAAATTGGAATTTGAATTCCCCTCTAACAAAACAGTGATAATTCCATAGGATTCTTAATTGCACGGATAGGCCGTAAGATTGTCAATTGATGGGAACAATGGTTCTGCTTTTGTGAAATGGTGCGTGGACAAACGTGCTTCGACTTGGTACTTGCTTGCAAGATTGATATCTTGACTCATCAATGACAGTTTAACAATATTATCTTTGATTATTTTATTTTTTATTTTATTTTTTATTTTTTCTTTTAGCCTAACATGCATCATATAGGATTTTGAAATCACTGTGATAAGAATTAATTATTGATTAAATTTCATATCATTGATCAAATAAATCTCAACGTGATATGAAATAGTCCATTCTAAATTGATCTCTCAATTATCTTTGATGTCTTCTTGAAGATATCTTCGAAATTCCTTCGTGTGTGGATCTTTATCTCAAATATTTTTTGTTTCCTTTTAAGATCCATCATGGTTGTAGCACGTCTATATTGGCTGGTAATCGCTCTCCATGATGAAACCTGCAAGGTTTGTGATCTAGGGTACTTCCCCACGTGGAAGTTGATCATTCTTATTTGTTTTCTTTTATCTACCTCATCCAAACATGATTAATTCCTTTGATCTCTTTGAGTTATTTTATTGATCATTCTGAGAAAGATTCTCATCATGTAATGTTAAAAGCGTGTCTCATCATACATTGGCATCGCCTTTTCAGTCCATTCCCTTTTACTACACTCCCTTACAAAGTCAATGCCAAGGTGGGCAACTGTAGACATGCTAATTTTGACCTCATCTTGAGTAAATTTCATTTCATAATAATAATGTCCTAAAATGGTCTGATTTGTAATCATTAATTAATTTTTATTGATTTTTCTCAGAATTTGTTGAATAGTGTCACCCCAGGGAGATGCCAATTAGTTATTAGCAGAAATTAATCTGAACTCAGATTTTCTAATCATGATAGGATTAACTAAATAACGTCGCTCAAGGGAGACGCCATTTAGGTTTCTTAATCCATTTCAATTTCCAATTCGATTTTATTTAATTTCCTAATTAACTAAACGATGTCTCTGCGGAGAGACGCGATTTATGTTTCCTAATCTATTTCGGTTTTCTTTCCGAATTTTGTTTCTATTTTGACCGCATTAATTGGTTGAAAGACGTCCATGTTGGGTGACGCGATTTATAAGTTTCCTGATAAACATGATTTGACTAAGATAATCCGGTTCCAGAGGTTGGAAGAGTTTCCAACTCCTTCAATTCTCATCCAAGGCAAGTCCGATTGCGAGGAAAACCCCTTTGAAGGCCAAAACACCCAAGAATCACTTCTTATAAATACAATACCCCTTGGACCTTTGAAAAAGGTTGGCAATTTGAGAATTTGAAACTCAAGGCAAGGTGTTTGAAGGCTATCAAAGAGGAAAATGTGGACAACATCCCAAGGCTTCTGCCTCTTCATCTTCTTCATCCTTTGAAGCTTTTGAAGACTAAGGCTATGGAGGAGCCAACCAACCATCCTTCCCTCCAATTTCTTCATTGATTTTATTGATTTCTATAGTGTTAGTGTACTGTTTTCATACAGTTTGCATTGCATTACATCACATCATATACACACACTCACATCATCTTTTTCCAAACCCATGCATGCAATAGGGGTTTAAAGAACAACAAAACAAGTGAGTCTTTCTTGTTAGTTGCATGTTAAAATTATTAGTTAGAATAGATACTACACTACTTTAGTTCTTACATAAATTTTCTTTTTCTTTGTTTGGCTTGTTTGTCTTACAAGGTTCACAGAGAAGAGGAAAAGCTTGGAGAAAGGAAAAGAAGGAGAAAACAAGAACACAAAAACAAGAGTAAATAAAAAAGAAGAGCTCTTCTTTTTCGGCCGGCCGAAAGAGAGGAACAAAGAATCCACATCCTCCCAATTGCAAGGTTAGTAGCGATCAACTTTTTCTTTTGAAACTTTTGATTTCTAGCAATCATGATCTTTATTTTAAATTGTTTTATTATTCATATGAACATGATATTCATGATAATCACACACTATATTTGAGCGCCTACAGTACTCACTGATGCTCAAATTGATGGCTTCATGTGCAAGTATCAGGTCCCTTTTTCTAATTTTTGAGCTATCAAGTCCTCCCTTTCCCGTAACATTGGGACCCCAGTTCAGGGGGGATTCGCAGTATATGAGGATATGTTCCAAAGCAGCTTTTGGCTACCCATCTCCTTGTTTGTTTGTCAAGTCCTTGGCTCCCTTGGCACAAATGGCTCCAAATGCCTGGCATGCCTTGTACTATTATCTGTTGATCTCCCACCACTATGATCTTCCCATCTCACTCATCATGTTCCATAATCTATTTACCCTTCACCCCAATCCAAGTTAGGGGTGTAAGGATCGCATAGGGAGATCAATCACAAAATAAAATTATGAATACATAGTATAATTTAAAATCATCCCCGTGGTTATCCCAGTCAATTTTTACAAATAATAAATTGATTCAGAGATCTAAACTCACCTTGCTGGGAATCATATCTGCATTCGTTCGGTACTGGAGGAGCGATGCTACTAGCCGCGTAGCTACCGGCCTCCAGGAATATCCACACAATTCTCTAGTTGATGTTCATCCTTAATTCCTCTATAGGTTCGGCACGATCATCAAATTCTTCTTCTTATAGGCGGTGCTCCCGGCATGTGGGTAGAGGCTCCAACAGGCATAAATTGAAGTGAGTAGAGGAGAGAGAAGGGTCGCCTCTCACAAGGGGGCCAACCAGAGGAGAGAGAGAGAGAGAAAAGCAGGACAGCTAGGTCTGAAAAACCTTAGTGCTTGGCATAGGGTCTCTCTGCAGTATTTATTTATATTAATTTTTGACGACTTTTTATAAAAGTTCCTGAATTAATATAAATCTCGCATAATCTCTATCGACCTAGAACTTTTGTGTGTGTAACCCTCTAGGCCCAAGTACTAGTTTAGTTTTCAGCCCAGTAACCCTTTACTGACTTAAAGTGATTTATTTAATATCTCATATTAAATAAACACTTAATCAATTTATCATCTTATGATAATCGACCGAGCTTCTAATCAAGTTGGGTGCCAAGCAACACGCATAATCCCAGAAGGCATTGAAGTTCAGCAACCCACTCAAGGAATCTTTCCATCATTAGTTACCACATTACTATAATCCTTCACTCGTACTAATGCTCTCAGGTGAACTTAGGATATGCCTAACTATTAAATCTTAATTAGTTCACTTACTCTGATTAGATGCCTCAAAATATCGTAAAGAAACACATTTTCTGATATTCCGTCATGCCTTGGCCAATCACTCTTGAGCATCACACCATAGAGCATTGTCTCTCTAATTATCGAGAGCAAATGATTCCTTATTGACCACATGATTACCTTCGAAGATATTCTGTTGGATCTAAGCACTTAAGTAATTAAGACCCCATAGTTAGAGATCTATAAGATAAAGTCAAAAATTAGAAGTCCATCGACAAGGTGCCTTCAGTATCTCATGTCAAAGGACCAACTACGCTACTATGACGATAAATCAACTAGTTGACAGTTAAGTAAATTATCATCTAGTGATTCAATGTTAGATCAATTAAGTGAACTCATTCTCCAATTAGTACCTATAAGTTTGCCTTAATGTCTTTACACAAGTGACTATGAGACTAGTCACATTCATCTTATGAGTAGGAGTAACATGTACTACTTTCATCAGATATTTGATGTCTTTCTCAAATATCCTCCGACTAAAAAGATTTAAGAATATATGTAAGGAATATTAATCTTGCAGACTTTACTATAAAATGTTATAATTCGATTTACACATAATTAATATGACACCTTTATTATCAAGAATAATACTGTACAAGCATTATATGATTAGCTTGATGGACATACATAACTAAGAATCTCCCACTTGGGCTACAATCAATCACCCTTATGTTGTATTCCTATAAAACCTAGGTGACACTTAAACACAATTTGAGTTAGAAGCTTTATCAATGAATCTTCTATATTCTCAACTAAAGGAACTCATTCCACCAGGACATCTCTTCTGGTAATTATCTCCTTAATCAGATAAAAGTGACTTAAAGTGTGCTTCAACTTCAGATGAGACCACGTTTCTTATAGCCCCAGTGTTGTCACGTAGGAAGAGGACTAGGTCAGAGATGGTGATGAACTTCTTCATCAAGATTGTTTCTTTGGCGATTTCGGCTGCAACAATGTACTTGACTTTTGTTGTCGAATCTACAATCGTTTCCTACTTAAAACTCTTCTACCTCACTACCGCTCTGTTCATAGTAAAGGCAAATCTGGAAGTAAACTTGCTAAAGTGATGAAATAAGAGAAGCCACTTTTGGATTGCATTGACATAGGGCCACATACATTAGAATGTATTAGTTCTAAAATACCTTTCGTCCTTTCTCTATGTTCTGTAAGTGAAGTTTTAGACAATTTACCTATTAAACAAAATTCACAAGTTGCAAATGATTCATAATCAAGTAGATCCAAATATCCATTCTTACGCAACTTCTGAATCTTGTTCTCACCAATCTCCCAAGCTACAATGCTACAGGTAGGTCGGATTCACACCATTCTTTCTTCTCTTAGGAGAATCATTAAGGTAGAGAACATCATAAGAAACATCAAGTAGGTACAATCCATTAACCAAATTTGCTACAACAATAAGTTTATTTCTAAAATAAACAGAACAAACTATTGTTCTCAATGGTTAATTTGTATCTTAATTTGTCTAAACTAAAAATAGAAATAACATTTTACATGATCCTAGGAACATAACAACAATCAAGTAGACTGATCCTATCTCCATAGGGCAGCTTGAGGTCCACTGTCCCAATAGAAGATCCATAACCTTTGTATCATTTTCAAGCCTCAAGTCTACCTCTCCCTTGCTCAACTTTCTTCCATTTGTTAGCCCCTGCACATCATTGTAGCTATGAGAAGTTCATCCAGTACCTACTGCCCATAATGTAGAATATCTAATAGACAAATGAAAGTCTATCATAAGAATACTTGAAGCTTCAACAAGTTTCTTCTTAGCCTTCTCTCAGCTTTCTCTTCAAGGTACTATTTACAATTACTCTTCTAGTGTCCTTTCTAGTGACATGCCTATCTCTACTCACTTCTGGCTTCTTTTTGCTTTGTTTTTTTGCTTTGCCTTTCTTAAAGGCCTTGATTGCTCTTATACTCCTATTGTTCCTGCCAATCATGAGAATTGTAGGCTTTTACTTTTAAAGGTTGACCTCAGCAATCTTGAGCAGATTGAGCATCTCAACCAAACTATAGGAGAATGAATTGGGCAGTGACTGAAGGAAAAAGTCAATACTTAAGTCTTTGTCTAGGACAAACCTAAGCACAATAAGCCTCTCAATCCACTCTATCATCTTCAGCACATAAATCTACACTAAAGACAAACCTAAGCACAATAAGCCTCTCAATCCACTCTATCATCTTCAGCACATAAATCTACACTAAAGATCCCTCTGCTATGCGAGTCTTAAATATGTTCTGAGATATCTCATAACACTCAGTCCTACTCTATGCTTCAATAGCTCCTTCAAAGGGAGCATGATGGATTTGACATCCATCTTCTTGTGTTGCCTCTGCAATGCATTGTTCATTAAGGCAAGCATAGCATTGGGCTAGAGTGGAATGCTCCTTCCACTTCTCATACGCAATCATTTCCCTTTCAGGTGCATTAAAGGGTGGTTCAGCCGGTGCCTTATCCTCAAGGACATAGGCAATATGCTTAAACTTGAGGACAATCTTCAGGTTCCTCAGCCAATCTAGGTACTTCATGCCTATCAACTTATTAGCATCAGTATGCCACGGAGAGGGTTGTTCAATGAGATTAATTACCTATAAAAGAAATGTAAATCAATAAGCAGATATTCTTTAATAATTAAATCAAGGTTAGGTCTTTAATCATGATTAACTCCTACTAATCTTTAATGGACAATATAACCCTCAGATATAGAGAATTGGAGACTATGACGGCCTCTAATCTTACTAACTCATAATGTGATCTTGTGGTAATATAACAAGTCATATTAAGATTAGAGAGTAGTCAACTCTTGACACCTGCAATTTCTTCCAATATTTGATCATAGTTCGGCCCCCAGACTTTAATGACCTTGTGAATAGCACAACAAACTATTAAGGTCAAGTTTAAGATGTACCATCACTACTTAACGAGCATAGATATAGATGTACCATTTGTGGATAGCATAGTAAGACTATATCATTTATGTATATCGTTTAAGACATCGACATGCCATAGTTTTAGTTTATCTTTAAAATTGACAAGTCTTGTGAATAGCACAACAAACTTGCCTGATCTGATTACAATCCTAAAATTATGACGATGGAGGGCCACATAGTGCATTCTCAATGATCTCACATTACTGCTTAAAATTTTGACTTATGAGGGATATTATTCAAATTTTAAGTTGGTCCCATCCTAGATGATAGTAAATAGATATATAACCTATATCTGGAATATTTAATATACCTAGTAAAATACTTTTGACTCCTAATCAAAGTAAAAATTACATGCATTAGACATACATGTCTTTAAAGGTGGTCATAGACAACACAATGATCAAATTGGAGCAACATAGTTTATTACCAATTAATTAATGCAACACTTATATTATTAACATCAGCAAACACATATACAAATAGGTGATCACATCTCCTAGAGTCTTTCTAGTTGCTGTTGTGGATTATCCTCGCTCTTCCTCGATCAATAATTGATACAATATTAAATGCACATTTGAAATAAGAAATTGCCTTATGGCGAGTACATTATAAGAGGGAGGAAGAAGTAGATCAGAGTATATATATATATATATATATATATATATATATATATATATATACATATATATGTATAGAGAGAGATAGAGAGAATAATCAAATTATGAATCATCAAATTCACACACATCTATATCTACATATCCATTAATACCATCACATGATATGAATATTTTAAGTACTTGTCCATGACAACCAAATTAACTTTTAATCATTCCTACATGAAATAAACAAAGAATGAGGGCTTATTTTGAAAATAGGATAAGTTAAGGGATCCAATCAAATTTGTATTTATTTCATTTTTTGAAAAATTGAAATTCAATGTATGCTTTTAAATCTACATTTAAAAGTTATAACACACATCAACATGTGTATGAAAGAGGTTGAAAACCATTCTAGAATGATTCCATGCATATTTAGAACACTTCTAAACAATTTATCTAACTATTAGATTATGTTATTTATGATATGGGTGGCATAGTGAATAAAAAGACATTACTAACATGAAACAATTTCCAATCAATAATACAAACAACATTTGTTTAATTTAAAGCCAAAAGTCCAATGAAGCCCATTAAATTAAAATTTTTAAAATTTTAAACTTTAAAACTATCTTTAAAAAAATAAAAAATAAAAATTTAATTGGCTCAAGAGGGTCGGACCAGCTTGGCCTAGACAAGCCCGACTTTGGCCTAGGCCTGGCCAAACATGGCCCACAGGTCGGTCTGGCTCGCATCGGCCAGAGTCAGCCTAGTCGGCTAAGATGGCCGGTGCTAGCTCGGGCTTGGCCCAGCAGAGTGCAGAGTTGGCGCGTCTAGACTTTTTGAAACCCTAGTTGATGTCATTCCCTTCCCCACCCGCGCCCTCTCTCTCTTGGAGGGGTGGCTGTCGAAAGGGAAGGTGGTAGTGCCGCTAGCCAGTGCCACCTTAGAGGGGCCCAACCTGGCTGGCGGGCACTGCTGGCACCACCAGCGAGGCTGGCGATGGCCTCGATGGCCATCTCGAATCTGCAGGGTTATTTCCCGACATCTACCAAACAACTCAAAAAAATCACAAATTCGTCTAGAATGATTTTGACATGAATTTCCACACAATTTTGGACCTTTCCACCATGAATCATCATCATGAAAGTAAAGATCCAATCTTTTATGTATGGATTATATCTAAAAAGTATTTCAGAAGATCGAAATAAACTAGAGCGAAACTTGACTCTAATACCACTGTAAGGATCGCACAGGGAGATCAATCATAAAGTAAGATTATGAATACACAATGGAATTTAAGATCATCCCCATGGTTATCCAAGTCTATTTTGATAAAAAATAATAAATTAATTCACAGATCCGAATCTTACCTTGCATAGAATCGGATCTATGTTCATTCAGTTTCGAAGGAGCAATGCCACCAGTCACACAGGTGCCCAGCCTCTAGTGATATCTACATGATTTTCTGATTAATGGTTTGTTAGGCAGAGGCTTTGGCAGATAGAAATCTAAGTGAGCGGAGGAGAGAGAAGGTGGTGCCCCTCACTAAGGGGCCCGATTAAAGGAAAGAGAGAGAAGGGGGATGGCCAAGCCTCCTAGAAACGCTAAAACTTTACCCAAAGGGTTTCTCTTCAGTGTTTATTTATATTAAGTTTTGACGACTTGTCTTAAAAGCTCCTAAATTAATATAAATCTCATGTAATGTCCATCAACTGAGAACCTTTGAGCATGTGACCCTTTAACTCCAAGTACTACTCCAATTTTCGATCCAATAAGCCCAATAACCTTTTTACTAACTTGAAGTGATTTATTTAATATCTTATATTAAATAAACACTTAATCGATTTATCATCTTATAATAATCAAGTGAACTTATGATCAAGTTAAAAGCTAAGTAATACCGCATGATCTTAGAAGGTATTGGGATTCATTAACCCAGTCAATGAACTTTTCCTTCATTTATTACTATATGACTATAATCTTTCATGCTTACCAATGCTCTCAAATGAACTTAATGTATTCACTCACTTGGATTAGATGCCTCAGAGCATTTTATTTGGAAATACCTTTTTTAATATATTGCATGTCCTAGCTAGGCACTATTGGACATTACATTATAGAGTATTCTCTCTTTAATTATCAAGAGTCAATGATCTTTATTAACCATAATCATTTTTGAAGATATTCCGCTAGATCTGACCACTTAATTAATTAAGACTCTATGGTTAGAGTTCTATAAATTAAAGTCAAAATCTAGAAGTTAATCGACAAGGTATCTTCAGTATCTCAGGTCAAAAGATCAATTATGTTACTGTGATGATGAATCAACTGATTGATAGTCCGATAAATTATCATCCAGTGCTTTAATATTAGATCAGTTCAATGAATTCATTCTCTAATGAACACCTACAAGTTTGTTTTAATGTCTCTACAAAATAATTATAAGACCAGTCATCCTCATCTTATGAGTAGGAGTAATCTATACTAGTCTCACCAGATATTTGATATCTTTTTTTAATATCATTCGACTAAGAACATTTAAGAATATATGTTTAAAAAATATTAATTACATTATTGTAATCTAATTATAATTTAATATTCATTGCATACATTCACATACTTCACTATAAAATAGTATAATTTGATTTACGTATAATAAATATGATGTCTTTATTATCAAGAATAAGACTATATAAAAGTTATGTGATTGACTTGACAGATACACATAATTATCAAGAGGTGAAAATTTTTCTACTTCAAGACCTAGTAAGGCCATTTATTCATGTACCTCTCCTTGGTTTCCAGCAACAGGGGCTAGAGGAGCAGGTTCTAATATATCACTAGGCCTAATGGAGCTCTTGAAGGCTGGGCGTTTCTTACCAAGTTTACCCTTCAACACTAACCCTTGATCAAGACCGCAGCTGGATCACTTCTCCCATCCGGAGTATGGTATCCACGATCGGCTCGTCTAGTTGGGGTACAGCCCAACACGAGCAGTCAGCGACCAGGAATCTTCTTACGATATTTTGTCTTCTTATTGTGGTGGCAGGTAAAACCCTCATTAATTGCCTAAAAAGTGCTCCTTCCCCTTTCTTTTTAAATCGGTGTGCAGGAACGGCAAGAGGAAGAAGAAACAGCCTTTGGCTGCAGCTGGAGGACGTCCTCGAGCTTCTTTGGTCGGTGGGGCCGACCGGCCTTCTCAAGGGCAACATTACAAGAGGCGTCGCCGTTCGACATTCCCGTAGAGTATTGCCGGGACCGTTTATAGGCAATAGGGCTGATTTGGCCCACATTCATGGTCCTGCCCTGCCACGGCAGGACGCTTAAGTAGGCTCCTGATTTGTTCCCAAGGACACCGCCGTGACCGAGGGATCGGATCTGCTGGTAGCTCTGGCAGGGAGGAGGCAGGATAAAAGGAAGGCCGACAAGGAGCCCGTGCAGGAGCATGATGCCAAGCGTCCTCTCATTCCCTCCACCCCTCACAATCAATCTGCCCGCCATCATTGCCTCCCTCGAATGGGGTCGCTGGTGCGCCGACCGTCAGGGGAGTCATCCTGGGGCGCATGCTCCCCCCCGCCCCCCCGGTAGAACATTCAAGAGGCACTGGTAGTGTTCGTCCCTCCACCGGGAAGCGAGAGCTCTGGGTCCAAATGGTTCCCTCCGTGGAACGTGACCGCTATAGCAGAGTTTTAAGGTAGTGGCGGAGCTCAGCAGGGAGGGACAGAGCGGAGTTCGTGGCACTTGATCCTTACGCCAACAAGGTGATGGAGCGGAGTTCGTGGCACTTGACCCTTGCACCAGCAAGGTGGTGGCTATGCGGTTCGCATTCCGGTCCTCTATCTCCTCACATGGTCTCTTGAACGTACGGCTACCGGGCACATGCCAAAGCCCTGGAGTCACTCCGCAAGGAGAAGGCAGAGTTCGGGAAAGTCATTGAGTTGGTCCACACCGAATGCTGCAACCAACTAGCCAAAGCCATGTAGGATGCAGAGGCGGCCGTGATGATCAGCAAGCTCCTATCTAGAGACCGAGAGGGATCAGATGAGGAGTGCTCTGGACAAGCTCCAATTAGACCTTCAAGAAGCCATCGGCCGTCGGGAACTCGAGGCCCTAAACCAAGCGAAGAGTGCCAGGGACAAGTCCAAGCGGCACAGGTGAGGGCCCAGACTGTAGAGTAGCAACCCATCGAGACACACTTTCCGCGCTTCCAAAGATTGCAGGAATGAGCTGGTGGAGAAGGCTATGCAAGTGTAGCGTACGAAGGAGGCATCGCTATTAATTGAACAATAGAGTCCATGAATAAATTAATACGATCGTGAATAATAAAATTTCAAGAGAAAAGGTTGTCATTGACATGTTTACAAAATCCAACTCAGGTCGAAACGTGCACTAAAAGAATCTCCTATCAAATAGAGTACTGTGCGGAAGCGACGAAATTAAGTATGATCCGATCGACAAATCTACAAATGCGCCGTCTGAAAATATTTTGAAGACATGCATGTTTAAATAAAAAATCATTCACAATAATTATGGATAAAAAACTTTGAATCCCGTTAGTGATGTAGAACGTTAGTCTCACTTTATTTACAGAATAAATTATTACGTGAAACTCATTGACGGAATAACATATACTAAAATAAGAGATGTTTCAGTTGGATAGTTTCGTGGGATCTGTTGACGGAATAAGAAGAATAAGTAATTCTTGAGTCTAAAGTAGGATAACCTATTCTTCTTATTCTCCGAATATGTTATTCTGCAGCGATATAAGTTATTTCACTTGTCAAAATAAGATTAAACTTATTCTCCTCTTATTCGATTTTATTCTTCTCTTATTCTCCAATCAAAGTGACGATAAACACGAATTTAAAGTTATAATTTTATGTATGCATTCTCAGTTCGTCTAACGTGAGCTTAGAACTTCGACTACATCAATGCGCCCTAGCAATTTTGGATACTCCCAGCAAATTAAGTCATGTCAGGCCTTTCCAAAAGACAAGTCTTGGTCTATTTTAAAATTTATCTCCGTTATTTCTAAAATCAGATAATTAAGAGTAAGACAAAAAAATATTCCAAAAAATTAAATGTTTTAATGATTAGAAGATATTTCAAAATAGTTTCAACGTCCGATCGGTATGAGCAGCACAGAACACCCGGGCAGTGCATGGCATCATGTAATGTAAGCAGAATTCTCCCAAGCGCCGGACTTCCCGCTTAGTGAACTGTTGCGCATTTTCAGGTGACGTTCAAATGAAAACGCGAATTGGGGACGAAGGAGAACCGGGTCTAATGAGTCAGAACTCCCCGTTTTCATGGCTTTACCACGCACCTCTGCACTCAACATTACTCCTTACTACTCGGTAGCTTAAGATTATATATAAATCTTTTATTATAGAGAAGAGGTTTGGGACGGAGGGAAGAGAGAGAGAGAGAGGAACAGAACAGCTCGATGAACAGGGGAGAGGATCTGCGGATCACGTGGTCTTATCGAGCTGTCGGCGTCGCCAGCTCATGCCGCGCTAAGGACAAACGAGTCAAAGGTCAGTCAAACGGGAAAACGGGGCCTACTCCGTGCATTTCTCCTCTGCTCCTCGAATTAATAAGTTAAGCTCTTTCTCTCTCTTCCCCATTTCACTTTGTTTTCCCTTCTCTGTTAGACACCCGTGAAGCTTGGGTGGGTTCTTATCATGCAAGAGGACCATGCGTCGGTCTCCGTCCTCAAGGCATCGAAATCAGATCGCTTGCTAAGTTTTAACTTCGAGTTCCTTTGGTTTTATGTGTGTGAAGACACGAATAAATTTAAAAATAAAAGTAAAAAAAATCACATCTGCAATTTTAATCGTCTACATAATATTGTACATATGAGTGGATCCCATGCACGACCCATATTTGTCACTACCACCTTACGGTATAATTAGATATGTCAATTCAGTAGACCAGCACATGACGCAATTCAGCTCAGTCTAACTTAGATTAGGTTAGGTTAAAGTTACGTCGGATATATATAATCAAATTGAGAAAACCTTACTACAATACTTGGAGGGTCTACATCGTCTTGTGGTGTTTTTACATTTTGAAAAAAATAATTTTTTTAGTTGGCCCTCAATTCCACCTATATGTGTATACAATCCGATTTTTAATCACACAATTTAAAATAATTCAATTTTTATATTACTCATTTGACTTGATTTTTTTTATTTTTTAGATCATACAATCAGAGATTAGATTATACGTTCTATTAGAACCCACTTAAAGAAATTCAAAGATCTTTTTTAATTGTGTAGAACTGCAGTGCAGCAAAGTTCTTTTCAATCAAATTTCAGTTCAGTTGGATTGAATTTGAGCTGATTCAAATTGGCTTATTGACTTTTATATTAACTGATATAAAAAAGTCACTTTTAACAAATTATGGATAAATTAGATTAATCGAACCCAATTTTAATCTAGTCTATCAAAAATTCATTATTTTAAATTTAAGTTAAATTAGAATACTGCAATTTGATCTGAATTTGAGTTAGATTAAAGTTAGATGAATCGTTTTCAATTTAAATCAATCTAACCCAGCCCAACCACTCAAATTACATCTCTAGATGAGACCACCACGGACCTCCCAATCTCTAATAAACGACCAGAAGGCTTTGCAATTGGGAATTGGAGGGACCTCCCAATCTCTAATAAGCGACCAGAAGGCTTTGCAATTGGGAATTGGGGGGATCTCCTTAAGGGCCATCACTAGTCCTTATCTCCATGAACCGTAGAAGAACAGTACATCATCAGCATACCCTATGTACTTCACCTGTTCCTACAGCCCAACTTCTCTCCCTCTCTCTCTCTCTCTCTCTCTCTACACCCACGGAGCTGTGCACTGTCATGTATACGGGCATTTATGCGCATTTACCGAGCAAATAATAATAACCACGGCATGCAGTTACACAGTGTCCCAGCGGGGAAGGTGGCAATGATATTTGTGGTGGGAGTAGACGACGAAGACAGATCTGTAGATGCCGGCCTCCGCTCATGTGTCCGTTTGTTACAACATGACATGCGTATGTGAGAGTGACCCCACCCACCCCCACTGCATATATCTCTCTCTTTACATATAAGTATACACCACCACAACCCCTCCGCTGCTCCCCATGAGAAGCTGATCTCACACAGCTGAAGAGTGAGTGAGAGAGACCGCATCTGTGGTGGTGCTGTGGCTGCAATCATGGCATGCATCAACATGTTCAACGCGGACCACCAGGGGCTGTACCGCGGGGGAGGAACGGCGGCGCCCCCGCCCATGAGCCCGCGCATCTCCTTTTCTAACGACTTCGTCCTCGACGCCGCCACCGGGTGCCCCACCGTGAGGTACGAGAGGGCCTCCGCCGCCACCGCCTCGCCCTCCTCAGACTTCGAGTTCGCGGTGGAGAGCTACGGCATGATGACGGCCGACGAGCTCTTCTTCAAGGGGCGGCTGCTGCCGCTCAAGGAACATTGCGCCGCTGCCCAGATGCAGCGGATGACATTGCGCGACGAACTCCTGGCCGGGGACGGCGACGACGACGACGGCAGCCTCACCTTCTCCCCTTCCTCGTCCTCCTCTTCTTCTAGGCCTCCGGGCAAGGTCTCCCTCAGATGGAAGACCCTGCTGGGTCTCAGGATTAAGGCACACTCATCCGCGGGCAGGAAACATGACAAGAAGCAAGAGAAGCCGATGCACCAGGAAGACGCCGGGGAGGAGCAAGAAGAAGATGCGGTGGCAGCCACCACCGACAGCTCTGACCGCGCCTCCTGCAACCTGCAGGTCCGTTTACTCTCTTTCTAAATCTATATATTCATAAAGAGAGAGAAAGAGTGTGTGTTTTCTTTTACAGTCGTCACCGGCTGTTTTGGACGAGAAGAGATCTTCTCGGTACATGTTTACACATGAGTCTAGCAGTTACGAAGAGGATTTGCAAAATTTTTGAATTATATGATAGATTGTTTTGCAATATTTAATAACCTCTTTTTCGTTTATGTATTATTGGACTCTATTAATAAATCTGTTCTCTTGAATGTACTATTTGTAAAAATTATCTCAAACTCATGGCTTTTTTCAATCTTGTTGCCGCCAGGTATGCAGAGATGAAGGAACGGACGTGGATCGGAAGATCTAGAGGGCCGATGGGTTCTTCTATTTTTCTGTTGTCATAATTCGCTGGAGGGAAGGCAATTGGGAGGGGCTTCGTTTGGATCAGAACACGACAAAGGGGCATCCGCTCTAATTTGCTTACTTTTCTTTTTTCTTCTCTTGTCGCCTCGGTGAGGTTGGGGGTCGGCGGGGGCTATTAACTCCTTTCTCATTCTTGTGGGAAGATTTTATTGTTTTCTACGGGATGATGCTGATGACGTCTTGGCTTCCTTTCCCTGCTTTTGTTTCTCATTTCTGTATAAACGGTCCTTGATGAGGAAAAGGAGCACCATGTGTGATCGCATCCTATTGTCTAATTCCTTGTGCTATCTAAAGTGTGAATTTATACATATGTATTTAATTTTATGCGCATTGTGATCGCATCCTATTGTCTAATTCCTTGTGCTATCTAAAGTGTGAATTTATGCATATGTATTTAATTTTATGCGCATAGACGCTTTGCATATGTCCCTTAGAGGAAATGAAAAAAATGAAAGAATGAGATGACGATTCTTCAATTCTCACTCATGAGCGAGAAAACATTGTTTTGCGACTTCGTATTGATGATAAAGCGGTTCTATCAGTATGCATCTCCAAAGTGGTTGTTGCTCTGAAACGGTTTAACTAATCGAATAGCTAGCACTACTGTTGGAACAAGTTTTCGTCAAGTGTAGCATTGCTCTTATGTTTAAACTCAGCATGTGTGACGGCGAAGGTGGTGGTCTATGATCTCACCGGCCAGGAAGCAATAGTGGCGGCTGAAAAGGTCGCAGGGAAAAAAAGGGTTAATAATGATGGCTGTTGGCCCAATCGTTATATTTGCATGTTACAACACCCGTTAAAAAGCAGCTGCTACTCACACAATGGGATCCTTTGTATCCTTTCCCCTTGCACCCGCCCCTAAAGATATACGGGGAAGAGGTGATGGAGTACAATCCCTGTTGTGAAATAATATCACTAGAGGAGGATCAAGCAGATAACTTGTCCTTCACGCACAGTGGAAACAGAATCTCGAGAGCAACAAAAAAAATATGAACTGTAGCTAAAAGTAGCTAACCACACGAGAAGGACATCGAGACTTACGTGGTTTGGAGGCGAACCTCCTATATCTACGGGGAGAGCACCGAGAGATAATTCACTATAAAAAAAGAACAGACAGAAGACCGACCTTACACCGTCACCGGTCGTCTCTCCAAAGAAAAATAGCACACCAACATTCCAGAAATTCTCCTCCAAATGGTACTCCAAAAGCCGTCGAGCACCTAAAACGAGAAGATGGAAGGGACAAGAGAACATTCACAAACCCTCTCTACTCTCTTTATCTCTCTCTTTCTCTCATTGCTGATTTCTATCTTCTTGAACTCATGTACACCAGCTAGCCATATACCCATTTATATATATAGGGAGAGAGTAGAAGAAGGTCAAAGAACAAATCAGAGACGGACTCATCCGCGTAGCACGCACGTTCGTCTCATGCACAGACGTGCATGATAATCCCGTTCCAAATAGGAGCATGCACATGGTTGTGCGCTGGAGGCTGTTCCACTTAGTGTGGGAAACAAATGCCCGATTTGACCAGGTCAACTCCAACATTCTCCACCTTTGACTCAGTCAAACAGACGTATAAGTACGAACAATCTTCTTCAGCATCATAGAAACTCTCATCGGTATCAACACCTCCTCTTCCTAGGACCTTCACTCCTTAGCTTGAGTAGACATCGGCTCAGTCAAGGTATTGTTTGAACTTAGCCGCTGGTAGAGGCTTCGTCATCATGTTAGCTATATTATCCTCTGTGGAAACTTTGATCAACTAAATGTAGTCACCTGCCACGAATTTTCTGAGCTTGTGATATCTGACATCAATGTGCTTGATTCTTGCGTAATATATTAAATCCTTTGCAAGACAGATAACACTTTGACTATCACAATGCAGCCTAACGCTCTTTTGAGCAATTCCGAGTTCCTTCACTAAGCCTCTCAGCCACATTGCCTCCTTGGCAGCCTCCACTACAGCAATATACTCAGCCTGAGTTGTTGAAAAAGCTACGATGTCTTGTCACATCGCCTTCCAACTGATGGGACATCCACCTAGATTAAAGATATATCTTGTAATAGATCTTCTCATGTCAAGTCACCTGCAAAATTAGAGTCAACAAAACTAACTAGAACATCATCGTCAGTATTTTTTTGAAACAAGAAATCGCTAGTCTAATGAGCCCTTCAGGTACGCAAGATCCACTTGATAGCATCCCAATACTTTTTGCCTGGATTTGCTATGTACCTATTGACAACACTTCCTGCTTGAGACAAGTCAGGTCTAGTGCATACTAGAGCATACATCAGACATCCAACTGCAATAGCATAAGGTATCTTAAGCATCTCATGATGTTCTTTCTCAAATTTAGGACATTGTTGCAATATTAACTTAAAGTACTGAGCTAGAGGAGTACTCACAAACTTGGCCTTACCCATATTGAACTTGACCAATACCTTCTCAATGCCCTTTTGGGTCAACCAGAGCTTGCCACTGCGCCTATCAGGATGGATCCCCATGCCTCAGATCTTCTTGACACTTCCTAGGTCTTTCATCTCAAATTTAGAACTAAGTTTATGTTTCAACTTAGAAATCTCAAGCATAGACTTGCAAGTTATCAACACGTCATCAACATATAACATCAGCAGGATAATAGAACCATCACTAAGAAATCGAAAGTAGACACAATTGTCATACCTGCTTCTTATGTACCATAAACGTATCAAATCTTTTGTACCACTATCTTAGAGCTTGCTTCAAGCTATATAGAGATCTTTTCAACTTGCACACAAGTTTTTCTCTACCAGTTTTTACAAAGACTTCTGGCTACAATATGTAGATCTCTTCATCAAGACTGCCATGAAGGAAAGCAGTCTTCACATCCAATTGTTCTAGCTCCAAATCCCACATAGCTACCATAGCAAGTAAGACTTTGATTTAATAGTGTTTGACCACTAGTGAAAATATCTCATCAAAATCTATTCCTTGTATATGTGCATAACCCTTGACAACTAGTCCTGTCTTGTACTTTACTAGTTCATTTTTTGATAAATCTTCCCTTCTTCTATACACCCACTTACAGCCAATTGCTTTCTTGCCCTTGGGAAGTTTCACCAATTCCTAAGTCTGATTTTTGTGAAGAGAACTCATTTCTTCCTGCATAGCACTTAGCCACATCTGATTGTCCTTAATTTTTATTGCTTCCTGAAAAGTACATAGGTCAGAAGATATAATAGGAAATGCATATGCAATTATGCCTCTTAATTTTAGAAGCACTTGAGTTTCTCTTCTAGCCCTTCCTTTTGCAATTGAGTAAGGCTTTTCTTAGGGTGATTGTACAATTGTCTTATCTTGATGGGAAGATTCCTCCTTACCACTGTCATCACCACTGTTTTCTTTTCCACCTCCACCTAAATTGAGATCTTAGGATTCTTGTCATCTTGGACCTAATGCTGAATTTTTTGCAACATAGAAGTTTCATCAAACACAACATCCCTACTGAGCTCCACCTTATGGGTGGCAAGGTTCCACAGCTTATAATCCTTTACACCAACTTTATGACTCAGCTAGATACACTTCTTAGAGTTAGCATCCATCTTAGTCCTTTCCTTATCCTATAGCAAAATAAATACAAGACAACAAAAAATATGAATGTCAAAGTAATCAACTGGTTTCCTGACCATACTTCATAAGGTGTCCTGAGTTCCAACGATCTTAAAGGAGACCGGTTCACAAGTAACATGCAGTGTTAAAAGTCTCGGCCCAGAACTGCTTTGACAGGTTGGCGAACAACCTCATACAGCAAGTTATTTCTAGAAGAGTCATGTTCATCCTTTCAGCTACCCCATTTTATTGTGCTTTTTGGGGAATAGTGTCATGCCGAGCGATGCCTTCCTTCGAGCAAAAATACTCAAACTCCTTTGAGGTGAAACTCACTACCATTTTCAGTGCACAGACACTTGATCTATTTACCTGTTTACTTTTCAACTTTTGCTCTCCAATGCTTGAACTTCTCGAATACCTCTGACTTGTGCTTCAAGAAGTAAACCCATACTCTCCTGGAGAAGTCATCAATATAAGTAACGAAGTACTTGGATCTATCAAGAGACTCCACTGGGGCTGGGCCCCAGACATCAGAATGTACATACTCAAGAATATCCTTACTCCTTTTGGAAGAAGTGACAAACTTTACCATGGATTGCTTGCCAAGAACACATAATTCATAGAAATCAACTTTGCATGATTTTATACCTGTGGATGCCCAGAGGGTGGCCTTCCACTCTTCCTGCTCCAGCCTTCATGTCCGGTTCTGTGCACAACGGGGGGCGATGTAGTGAGGAGATTAGAGTGTGATCACGAGGAGCATTACCTCAAGGTCCCTATATTCCGCAAGATGTGAAAATTGATCGCCTTTTGTTGGAGCGGGGTTGTGGATTCCTCTTCTCTGCCTCCGGTCGGCCGAAAGGAGAGAGTTCGGTAGTCTGCGCGCAAACTGTGGTAAGAGGCCCTGAAACGAAAAGACAAATAACGGTAGGAAATAGTCCGATTAGAACTGCAATGTGTAAAATATATCCATACAAACAAAGGAGTAAACTAAAATTGAAAGGGGATACATCGGGTTGATGTTTGGGGAGGGAAGGAGACCATATGTTATGGCCACCCACCTCCCATACTTTTGTTTGAAACCTCTGAAGTGAAGGGTGCTAGGATATCCTACTATGCATGCATGCAAATGTAGTGCGTGTGTGTCGTGGTGAGGAGTGGATGTGTAGTGGTAAAAAGCAAAGGAGGAGGAAATAAAAGAGAAGGTATGGAGTGAGTGAATGACGTAAAAAAAGCAAAAGAGGAAAGGGTTAAAAAGCTAAGCCCATCTGGGATGCAGGGGACTCCTCCTGCATTCCTCCGTCTTGCCGAACTCTAGCCTCTGAGATGCCCACCGGAGCCCACCTCTATCTTGATAACTCTCCACCAAAGCCTCGCCACTCCGAAGCTCTCCTCCCTCTCCAACTCAAAGCTCTGGCCCACCAAAAGCCCTCCAATAAAAAAACTTTCAACCCCCTTCCCGAGAGTACCTGGAAGGTATATATAGGAGGGGAGAAAATAGGGAGAAACATGGGTCTAAATCCCTGTTAATCCCCCAGAACCAATAGGAAATGGTCAAGGGTCGGAGGTCATGCTCGCGGCAGTCGTCAGAGTGGAGAGTAGTTAGAATAGTGGGAGGTGAAGGTCATGAGTGGAGGAGAACGTGGAAAAACGAGGTCAAGCTAAAAGTGGGAGGATGGACGGCCAATAATTTTGCCTTTCACTTTTGTGGAAGGCCACCAAGTTATCATTCCGCGGTCAGGTGGAAGGCAACAAAGCTGGCCTTCCAGGAAGTGGAAAGGCCAAGAAGCTGGCTTTCCGTAAGAAGATGGAAGGCAATCAAGCTGGCCTTCTAGAAAGTGGAAGGCAACAAAACTGACCTTCCACGGAAAGATAGAAGGCAACCAAGCTAGCCTTCCAAAATGTGGAAGGCAACAAAGTTGGCCTTCCGTGAGAAAGTGGAAGGCAACCAAGCTGGCCTTCCAGAAAGTGGAAGACAGCAAAGTTGGCCTTCCGCGAGAAGGTGGAAGGTAACTAAGTTGGCCTTCCAGAAATTGGAAGACAACAAAGTTGGCCTTCCGCAGGAAGGTGAAAGGCAACCAAGCTGGCCTTCCAGATAGTGAAAGGCAAAAAAACTGGCCTTCCGCGGGAAGGGGAAGGCAATCAAGCTGGCCTTCTAGAAAGTGAAAGGCAACAAAGCTGGCCATCTGCAGGAATGGTGGAAGGCAACAAAGCTATCCTTCCAGGAAATGGAAGGCCACAAAGCTGGCCTTCCGCGGGAAGAAGCGGGTGTTGGTTAATGGGCTTGACTATCTAATGGGCTGCACTAGATGGAAAAATGTGATGGGCTAAGGTGTAGGTTAATGGTATGAGAGTTAATGGTGATGAGGGTTTTATGACCAGAAGGGTATCGAAAATCGGGTGTCTACAAATTTCCCTCCCGGACGCCCATTTTGCAATGGAGTAGAGCGAAATGATAAATGGGTGTTTCGAAAATCTAATCTGATTTTGGATAGCCTTAAAAGAGGATGAGTTGTGCCCAGAGATGATATGCGAATGTGATGAATATACGAGAATTAGGTATTTGGACTACAAGGGTGATTAGGAAGAGAGACAAAATCCATACTAAAGAATCACAACCCGTAGGACCCTCAGGTGCTGGAACTACGAGGCCTTGGCCTACTAAGATGTATGGCAATCTGGCCCAAAGGGATCTCAAGCAGGGAAGATGAAGGGGTGTGACTTGAAAATGTCTCAACACAACGGGCGCACGGCAGCCTGGCGCATCACATGATCATCAAGTGAGAAAATCTCAAGCACGTGGATTAGGAAAAGATAAGATCTTGCAATTCAAAGAGCTAACAAACGAACAATTGTCAGAATCACAAATCACTAAGTATCAGTTTGTTTGCAGAATAGCTTAAACCAGAATAAGGAGGAAGGGATTTCTTAACCCAGAATAAGAGGTATTTTAGTTTGGTAAGTAGTTGGTATTCCACCCAGAATAAGTAGAATTGCACTGCGCTATTCCAAGTGATTTGGTAGGAATAAGTAGAATAAAGAAGAGAATAAAGAGTGGAATAAAGAGTTCAAAATATTATATTGATTAATATATATTCATAAATATTAATTAATATTAATAAATGTTAATTAATATTGATAATATTAATAAATATTATTGTGATTAATACATACTAAACAATATTAATATAGATTATTATGATTAATAAATATTAACTATTATTATTTTGATTAATAAATACTAGCAAACATTAATCATAGTTAATTATTAATATAAATTTTATTATGCTCCATTTAAATAGTATTAAATATTAAAAATGTTAAGTAATAAATGTTAATTATTATTAACAATGTTAATAAATATTATTAATCACCATTAATTCATATTAATAATAAATATTAATTCATAAATATTAATATTAATAAATATTAGTATGATTACTAAATATTATTTAATATTGTTTTGATTAACTAATATTAATTAACATTAATCATAGTTAATTATTAAGAAAAATTTATTATGCTCCATTTATTGATAAGAAATTTGAATAACAATTAACGTTAATCATAGTTTATTATTAATTTAAATAGTAATATACTAATTACTAAATATTATTTAATATTATTTTGATTAACTAATATTAATTAACATTAATCATATTTAATTATTAAGATAAAATTTTTATGCTCCATTTATTGATAAGAAATTTGAATAACAATTAACGTTAATCATAATTTATTAAGAACATGTAATTCTGCCCCTATTCCACTTAAACCAGGTATAAGGTATTCCACCCCTGGGTTAAGCAATGCCCTCCGCCAAACTGGGTTAAAAGATTTAAGTGGAATAAAAGACCCTATTCCAGACCTATTCCGCAAACAAACTGAGGCTAATGGGATAAGCAGAATGACAAATCGTAGTCATTGCCCCCAGGGCGGGAATGGATTTTCTTGTGGATGATGCTTATGTAATGCATGTTGGTTTAAAAATTAGAAAATAAGTTCATAATCTAAATGCAAACAAGAGGAATTTATTGTCTAATTGAATAACTTGGGGAATATAGACTCTTCATTATTTTATTTTAAAGAGGAACTCAAAGTCTATACGTCTAAAACTATTAGCCTCCTACGTCTTCAATTTTCCTTCGAATTTCCTATAGCTGCAATTACGCACATCAGCAACATATAAATAATCAATAATCATAACATTTAAATGTTGGATTGCAAGAAAGTGAGAAGCGAAAGTTGGTTTCGAGTCGAAGCTGATGAGGAAGATATGGCTATTCTAATAGTAGAATGCCAATCCGATATGGCTTCGACTCGATTAAAGAGTGGTCACTGATAAGTACACATTTTTAGATAAATAATAGATGAAATTTACACACAATACTATCACTTTCATATACAAAATCGCATGGAATGATAGATAAATCATTTATGCTTTCAAAAATACTAATTCTTTAATATTCGAATTTCAAATATCATCATTTCATGGATTAAGTGAATGTAACAATTTCATTCTCAAATAAGAGCTTCTCAGCAATTATTTAATCTGCATTTGAATAATTTATTAATTGCCACATGAACTCACCTATTATTTTATGTAAATTCAGGACATGAGCAAACAGATGGCATAGTGGTTAGCCCACTTGAGTTTCAATGAAGTCACCAGGGTTCGATTCTTGAAAGGAACAAGATTGTATTTTTTGGTTTTCAAAAGGAACTCACATGCCAACTAAGAGAAAGAGAGGAGAGAATCTCAAAAATCAAATTTTAAAATAATACTTATTGTTTTTAAATTTGAATTTCAATTTTCAAAAATAACATTTATTATACAAAATTCAAATATCGAAATTCAAAATCAAATATCCCTCTCTAAATTCAAATTTCAAAATAGTCCATTATTATCTTTAAAAAGAATCCCTTAATCAAGAGAGAACTTAACGCAAATAATGGCCTATTTATTACCTTTTTAAAATTCAAAATTTGGGGCCCTCTTCTATAAAACCAAGGATGGGGGGAGGAAAAAGACACTTTTGAATCTCTTGAATCTCCACCTCTCTAGCCGAGCTCTCTCTCTCTCCCATTTTCTCTCTTTTCTGCAATTCTTTCTTATCTTTCTCTCTCTCCCTCTTTTGAACTTTTAAAAGGTTCTTTTTATTATTTTTGTCCTTCTTCCCCCTACTCTCTATCTCTCTCTTCTACACACCTCTCTCTCTCCCTACGCATCTCTCTCTTTTATATTCTCTGTCAGACTCTTTCTCTCTCCCACTTTTTCTCTTTCTCTCTTGTGTTACCCTCTGCACCCTCTCTCTCTCTCTCTCTCTCTCTCTCTCTCTCTCTCTCTCTCTCTCTCTGCGCTCTCGCTCGCTCTCCGGGCCCGCTAGCGCCACCGTACGAGCCACGCGGCGCCATTCAGCACCTTCTTGCTCGCCAGCCGCCACCCCGGGTCCCGTGAGGTCCACGCGGCAGCCCACGCGCTTTCGCACGGGCGGGCATCGTCGCCCATGCCGGGCTTTCCCGCCTCGCGCCGCCGCCCCGTCAGCACCTTGCCTGCTGTGCCCTCGCCTGGCACGTCTGCCCGTACGCGGCGCACCGCGCCCAACACATCATGGTGGTTATCCAAGCGGTGATAGAGACAATGAAGTCAAAAGAAGATCTTGCCACTATTTGGGTCGGCCCGACCCCCAACCAAGAACTATGGTAACAAACTCTAATCACTACCGATTGTCTTCCATCACTCTCTAGTTGTCGCCGATCACCTCTGACTACTCTCTGATCGTCCCTGAGCTCCTTGAATGCTCTACGATCACCTCTGAATTGCTCTACGATCATCGCCGATCACCTCCGACCGCTCTCCAATCGTCCCTGAGCCCCTTCAACCTCTCTCTAATCACCTCCGACCGCTCCCCAATCGCCTCTGACTGCTCTTGGACCATCGTCGATCACCTCCGAGCACCTCCGACCACTCTCTGATCATCGTTGATCACCTCCGACAACTCTCCGATCATTGTTGATCACCTCCGACCGGTCTTCATCATACTGAGCGCCTCCAAACGCTCTCAGGTCGCCTTCGAGCACCTCTGACAGCTCTATGATCACTAACGACACAAGTTGCCATGCCACTGACCTACTGGTCTATTATCCTTGTTACATAGGGAAGGGATAAAACTCATTCCGAGGGCTCCCCACCTAAAGATAGGATAAAACTCGATCGATCTATTAACCCTATTACACAGGGAAGGGGCTCTCCACCCGAAGATAGGATAAACTCTTTCTAAGAGCTCTCCACCCGAAGATGGGATAAAACTCAATTGATCTATTACCCTTGTTTTATAGGGAAAGGGCTCCCCACCCGAAGATAGAATAAAACTCGCACCAAGAGCTCGCCGCCCAAAGATGGGATAAAACTCGATCGGTCTACTATCCTTGTTACACTAGAAAGAGGCTTCCCACCCGAAGATAGGATAAAACTCATTCCAGAGGTTGCCTACGTAAAGATGGGATAAACCTCGATCAGTCTATTATCCTTGTTACATGGGGAAGGGGCTCACCACTCGAAGATGGAATAAGACTCGTTCCAGGGACTCCCCACCCAAAGATGATATAAAACTCGATCGGACTACTATCTTTGTTACACAGGAAATGGACTCCCTGCCTGAAGATGGGATAAAACTCTCTCCAGGAGCTCCCCACTCAACAATGGGATAAAACTCGTCAAAGCGACTCTACTCAAATACGATTGCACACCCCAGTTGCAGCCTATCTCGACTACCCCTTTGCCTAAATTGTCTTTCTACAACTTACCCCTACCCAGTCGGGGGGAAGACGGGGGAAGTACTCACGACAACTCACAAGCTGATCGAGTACACATGCAATCTATGGGCCAAACACAAGGCACAAACTTGTGCGTCTCCACCGTAAGCTAACCCCGTAGACTGCTCGATCACAATCCATGACACTCCTTAGGAGACTGATCGATGATGCTCAGAGGCAAGCTCCTCTCAGATGACTTCTAACTCTCAGCGAAGAGACTGGCAAGACTACTCCATTTCTTCAGCACATAATCGAGAAGCATCGAGCTCTTGACAAAGCACCTCTTCCTTTACGACTACAACCCAAGCTTCACCCTCGGCCGAGTTTATCCGAGTATCGGCCTCCCACTCCTTCGAGAGCACCATCGTGCAGAGCCCCGCCTTCAACGAAGATGTGGCCGCCAACATGACCAAGCCGCCAAGGCCTAAGGACTACAGCTCCTAATAGTCCTCCAGAAGACCAAGCCACTCCAGCACTTAGCGCACCCCTCTACAACTAATGGATCTCCTCATACGTCTCGCCAAGGCCCGCTTGGGCGTGCACTTTGGATATGGACGTACTATTGACATTTCAGCCGCCACATATTTTCTTCACGTCGTCCTCTGCCTGCAGAACTCCAAAAGATCCATCATAGCATCCCAGATGATTCCTTCTACTGTCAGGGTGTCCGAGTCCACTGCAAGTGCAGATGCCATTCTAGTCGTTTCTACAATTGTCCAACCTCCTGGAGAGCTGGGGGTATGACTTGCTGATAGACCGATGAAGGATGCACCGCCTCAGAATCCTAGTCTGATGTTGCCTCAACGACCCAGACTCATCTGTGTGAGCGCCTTCCTTGACACCAAGTGCTGCCTTACCAGTTCCCACCTTGACCATGCAAGCACTCCCTACCATGACAGGAGCCCCTGAGGTCCTCCTTTGATGACTACATAGCATAGGCTTGACCCACCTTAGTAGTCGCCGACACAACATCACCTCCGACTTCCCTGCCCTTAACATAGCTACAAGATCGAGAAGGACCTTGAGCTCCCGCTAGTGACCTCTAACTCTGCTGGGGGTGTCGAGAAGACTTCCTCGACCATCAAGATTATGAAGCAAATTGTCACTACAATAACTGCCACCTCCTCGCATCGTTCCCATTGGAACCACGGGCTCTGCCCCGAACTTGGGATCCGCCCTCTTGACCACTTCATACTCAGGCAGCGGTAGTGATGATCTCAATCGGGAACTACTCCTGAGCCCCCTCTTTTCTGTCTTCTTCTAATCGCCTGGGCAAGTCATGACCGAGCGCTGCAACAGCAACATCCAGCACATGTTGGAGCTCGGGGACAGCACAGGAACCAAAGGAACGACCGGCACAACGATGCCGCCTCCGTGACAGTTGATCTTTCAGGGTTGGACTGGCTATTACAAGGCTTCCCCTGAAAGAACTTCAACCACTCCTTGGTCCGCATGCACACCAAGGAGTGGGGGGCAAGTGAAGGAGGAAGACTTCGACAAGCCCAATTCCAGATGGGTAGGGCCCAATATGACAAGCCCGATTCGTCAAAGCAGGGGCCTAAACCAGCCTAGGACCAAGAAGGGTCAGGATCTATCCACAAGCTCTCTCCATTCCCTCCTCCAGAACAAGAATCTAGGTAGGGTTGGACTTATCCTTTGGGAATCTCGGTTCAACTCAAATGATGTTGCTGCAGAGAAATCGTCCATATCTCTCCGAGAATGGATTTGTCCACACATAAGGGATTCGGATCACTATAAGGGATGTCTCTTCTATTTTTAAATCCAGTACGAAGTTGAATCCCTAAACATGACAACTCCGCTCAGGATCTCGATTTCCTCAGTGACAAATCTAATCACGACCAAGAGCTTACCAAGAAAGGTAACCAGGAGTCCGCATTGATACAGACACCCCTGCGGCACAAGTCTTTCTCATTCGAAACTCGACTAGCAAATCTTTTAGGATCTCGCCTTCCTTATCATAATAGACCTATAACAGGATCTCTATCTCTACATAAGGAGCCTCGGTCCGAGCTATACAGGTATGTTGTTCTGAAGCCAAAACACCCTTCGGCTACTCCCCTATTCCCACAGCCCTCTAACTTAGGCATCAGAGGAGGATCTCCTGGACCACCACCGGAGGCCCTCTACGGTGCTCTCTTTTGTAGGGACCAGTGGACGACCTCCCTCTGACCGGAGATAGAAGGCTCGGATCGTGGTGGACAAAATTTTGACCCATCATGATCCACTTAAAAAATTCAAAAAAATAATTGAAAGCACTGACCAGGTGGTGCTACACCACTAGGTAGTGCAGTAAGTTATTATCAAGCAAAAAAAGTAGAAGAAATAGCATTGTCATCCATGTTGGAGAGCAAAAAACATGTCTTGTTGGGCTTCAAAGAGAGGTAAAAGGAATTCAAGATCTGGGCTAACTAAAAGCTTAGACACCAATAGTATTCACGGTCTTGAGTCTAAGATTACTTCCGAAAAATATTCTCTCGAGAATGCTCTTACTGATGCTTCTTTTGGTAATGTGCATATACTTCGTGAGCAACAACCTTTGTGTGTAGTAAACTGTCGTAAATTTTGGCTTTCAAATCATCGATTTTAAAATTAGCAAAAACAAGTACGATGGTTTTAGACTGAAAATCCAAATCAACTTAAAAGAGGTTTTTAGGGAAATTGACTTTGAAATACATAATTTACAATACTCCAAATGTATGAAAAGTAACATAAAATGATTTACAGCAATCCAAACATAAAGAAAATGTCATTTTATAATATTTTATGACATACCAAATGACCCTTAGCCAGAAAGATGACATGCATGGAATGTTTACATAACCTATTATATAACTACCAAAAGGCATATGCCAACAATTAAAAAGGAACATAAGCTGATATCACGTGCTTTCTGGAGAACAAGGACCCATTACCAGGCTTCCAGTGGAACCCTCCCCGGTTCTTCGGCAGAATAGCCAGCCTCATCAACGCCAACTTCTGGGTCTCTTCGTCCTCCATTTTTCCTCCCCTCCCATCCATTTCCTAGCAATCCCCACCCCCAAGTATACCTCTTCCTCCGTTTTTCCTCCCCTCCCATCCATTTCCTAGCAATCCCCATCCCACTTTGTTGTCAAACCCCTTCCCCACTCCTTCCACTTCGAGATCCCCCTTGCCTGCACCATCCCAACCCCTCTGCCCTTCATTCCCCATTTTTGTATTGGTAAGTGATGCCTTAACCGATTTTGTTCACCTCTATGGGGTTCTTTCTCTGGCATCCTCTTGTCCCCACCGGAGCTCGACTCTCCAGCCTTTTTATTATCTTTGTTTGTACCCAATTTTCCCTCTATTGCCACCCCTCTTTGTGGTGGTGTGTTGTTATTTTGTTGCTTGCTCGGCCCCCATTTTGCTGTGTGGCCCTCATCCATCTGCAATTTTGGCGCTTTCTTCATCAATATCCATTGGCGTCATCGGAGAATTTGTAGCAATTCCAATGACTTTGGATAGATTCCGTCCCGAGATCTTGCTTACCAATAATGAAGGTACGCATCCATATCTTGCACCAGCATACATCTTCAAGCCCCACCACCTGCGGCTGCCTTCTGTTGCAACTGTGTTCAAACAGCCAAGTGCCATCCATATATCTCTCGCTGGCATATGTCTTGGAGCCCTACCACCTGTGGCTAGGTTGTATTGCAACTCTATCTGGCAGCTGCATCGGTGCTCCCCATAGTTAGCAAATACGTATTTAATACGCGTATTATACACGTTCGTATAATAAAACGTATTATACTCCCGTCGCACAATAGAGAGAACCTACGTTTTATACGCGTATTTAACCCTCCTGACGTATTATACGCGTATAATACGCAAAACGTATAATACGCTGGTTTAAAAACGCCCCTTACCAAAAACCCCCAAATCCCCTTCTTCTTCCACGGTTCTATCCTGAAACCTAGGTGCGCCGCCGCCGGCCAAGGTAGCTCTTTGGATCCCCCACCTCCTGCCGGCGAGCGCCACCCCCTGCCGGCGAGCACCACGGCCACCGGCGCAGCACCACCCCCTGTCGACAATCACCCCCCAGACCACCACCGCCAGCCGGCGAGCCGTGAGCAGTACTGCATAAGCCCCCTGCCGGCGAGCACCGCGGCCATCGCCGAAGCACCACCTCCTGCCGTTTTTTACCTCCTGCCGGCGAGCACCGCGGCCATCGCCGAAGCACCACCTCCTGCCGTTTTTTACCTCCTGCCGGCGAGCCGTGAGCAGTAGTGCAACACCCCTACCAGTGAGCTGCATAAGGTATCACCTAGGTAGCTGAGTTTAGTGGATTCTTGGTCATTCTAGTGTAGTGGGTTATAAATTTGTTAGGCAGAAGGCTGATAGACCCATTTCCCCAGCAGGACAAAGAACACCATACAAATGCATCATTCTCTTGTCATACCTAGACTTGGCTGAGAACAGGGAAGCTCTCGATGTTCTTGTAGTAGCCGGCGATGAAATCCATCATGCGGTGAGCGTGCGACCAGCAGCTGCTCCGCGTCCATTGGCTTCAGAGTTCCCTCACTGCAAGGAGGAAGCCGCAGGTTTCATCTCTAAACATGAACCATTTATATCAGACAAGTTACACTGGTTTAGCTCTTTCTGACATAGTGATAATCCATTTAGGGTAAACCTGAAATGGGTGTTTTTTGTTTTTTGTGGTTGGTTTGTGTCATCTGTTGTCATCTCAGATTCATGTGGTATGATTCTTTGAGAAATGAGAAGTATGATATGTTTTTAAAAGCATGGAGTGTTTTGTTGCTATTTCTGTTGTTTATCTTATATCATAATGGAAAGAAGTTGTAGCATTCTATGTTGCTTACAATGGAAAATGTCTCTACTTCAGCAGCCAAGGACTACACTCTACCACCCAGACAGTGGAGCTCATTCTTGAAGATGGCAACAGTCCTAAAGAATTGTGGATATCTTGGAAATCTTGGCTGACATTCAAGACCAAAAAATTGATCTACTAACTTCCTTGTGGATATCTTGGAAATCTCTTAATTTAACCTTGCATTGTCCTCTAAATACCAACGCATTCCCAAAGAAACCCAAAAAAAAAGTAACAATCGATGCAGTAGCAAGCTGAATTGCAATGAGATTCTAGTGAGTTGCATCTTTTCTTAGTTTTCTTCTATAAGCTAATGATACTTTCCCAAAATGAACACCAAAACCAGAGTTGAGTTTCTTATGCTACAAACCATCCGTGAAGTGCATGCGCATACAGCTATTAACCTTCTTTAAAACTGCAAGCATATCTTCAGCTACCTGAAAAAAAAAAAACCACCATCCTTCCTATTCTTCCTCTTGCAAAATGCCTTCAACCCCCAGTCAGCAATTAGGTAGCTGATTCACATCCCTCGGCACCATCAGTCAGTTCCTAATAGATTATTAGTATTTAGAGAAGGTCCATCTCCAGTAATTACATAGGAAGAGCTTGTCTGGATGACTGTAATGCTTTAAATGATTGTAGACTTAGATTGTATTTTAGATGGCATAAGTGAATCTTATGTCTTAGATTGTAGACTTTTTATGAATTTTATTTCATCTTTGTTTGTGACTAATCATGTCATTTTATTTCATTACATTTTCTAATGTAATGACATAAGTGATTACTAAGATTTGTTAGATTATTGCTAATTTTATGAATACTATCATAGTTTGACATTTTATTATGAGGGTGAAACTTATGTCTTGGATTCTAAATCTTTTATGAATTTTACCATGTTCTTATATATGTCCAATTATATCATTTTATTTCATTGTACTTTTCAGTTTCATGGCATATGTGATGGTTGAGATTTATATGAATGTTGTTAATTCTATGAATAATATCATTTATTTCAAGTTATTATTTCTCAAAATAAAAAATATATATCATATATATATCCATATTTTTGGTGCCGATTTTTTCAACTATGGACGTATTAAACACCGTACGTATTCCGTACCGAATATTTACCGAATGCGAATGTTTAACCGAATATTTGACCGAATTAAAAATAATGAAGACCGATTTATATTCGTACGTATCCCGCCCTGTATTTTTTTCCGTACCGTATTTAACTAACTATGGTGCTCCCCAGGAGATTTCCCCGCCTCCCTTTCGAGCCTAACCTCCGTATCTCTAGCGTTTGGTGGTCCGTTGCTGTTCGACCTGCAGTTCATGTGTTCTTTTGGCCAATGGTTGCAATCCGCTTATGTTGTGCTTGTATTCTTTGGTCCGTTGCGGGGCCTTACCCACAGCCCATCGTTGTACCTTTTTCTTCCTTTGTTGGCATACACTCATCTCTCTGTTCCTTTCCCCGTTCATCGTATCCTCTCTCCTTTCTATGACCCAGATAAGATCACCATCTCTCCTTGAGAATAACGTAAGGATATATTTACTCTCCCAATATGCAACCTGAATATATAATAGATTGGCAAATAACCTGTGGCTATTAGATTCTTTTTTTCCTTTTTTTTTTGTGGGACGTGGGGTTCAACCTGATCTAACTAGTTTTGGTTGGAAAACAGCAGAGGTTGCAACACATTCACAGAGGGAACGAGATCTGGACCGTGATGTGTCCCCGAACACACCAAAAGGTTATTAAGCCCCACCACTTCAAAAACAAATAATCCATTCACCTTCTTTTTATGTGTCTGGGACACAATACGGTCCAAACAATAAGATCTAGATGATCTGGTTCCCTCACAGAGGGGGGTGAGGCTAAACTAAACTGCACGTGCACCATCCAATCCATGGATGAAACAGCGCGCGGTACAATGACGCTTACCAACGTCGCCAACACCGGACAGACAAGTCCACACCACAATGAACTCGTTCTAACCACACATGAAGCATTAATAGAAGAGAAATACTTGAAAACTCCAAACCACATGCACCAGTATTTCTCTTCATAGAACATCCGAGGAATGGCAATAGAACTCTCATAAACGGGAATGTATAAAAAATTTAGAAGGAAAGTTGTCCCCATGCGCTTGACAGCTCTTGCTACAAAACTGGCGAGATACGTCTATGATGGATAAATGAAGCAACCAAGGGAAGAAAAAAAGGATACCAAAACAAGAGTACGACAGATGAGGAAACGCTTCAGGAACTCTTTTCGGACTTGGCCGCAGAGACAGCAGCCTGACCACGAAGCCGACCGGTTCTCCTTGCAGCAATTTGACCAACTTTTTGACCAGGAGGGGCATCCCGCCTGACTGTGCTGGCGTGACCGATGTGCTGGTGGTTTCCTCCTCCATGGGGATGCTCCACAGGGTTCATGGCCACACCACGAACCTTTGGCCAGCAGTTCCTCTTCACACGGTACTTGTGGAAAGCATTACCAGCTTTCAGGAGTGGCTTCTCTGTTCTACCACCGCCTGCAACTTGACCAATCATTGCTCGGCACCCGCTTGGCACAACCTTCTTGGCACCAGAAGGAAGCTTGATCCTGCAAAACCAACGGAGTGGAACCCAAATGAATCATTGGAATGATGTCTGAATGGTGACAGTTAGACTGAGATATTGTATCATAGATTAGGATCCGCTGCAAAGTTCAAAATTGAAAGGAAAAAAGATCATCCCAGGGCACTGTTATCTGATAACTTAGCCTTACTTTCTAATAACTTAGCCTTACCTTCTAACAAATGCAATCCTCTCAAGGATAGGTTAAATGTGTGCAGGTAAAAGGGAAATACAAACTATTTTGCCAATAGAGAAAAAAAGAATAGAACAATTATCCAACCCAACAGAAAACCTTAAAGCATAAAACATGACTTCTGTACTCGAAATACAAATTAGAAATTTATTTATACAGATTGTTCCATACTATCAGATCTATGATAGTGATTGCTGGTTACAATTATGGATGAGTTTTTACAGCAGTCAACTGTGTCCAGATTCAGAAGTGGCCATAAAATATGTACATTAATACGGACATCAATTCAATCCATAGTCAATCCCTTTGCACTTTAATTTACATCCTGATATACAGCTATTTGCATACGTAAAACTATATAGTAAAAAATTGTTTTTGTTTTGTTGTCCCATAGAAATCTTCTCCAAAGACAAACAGTATAATAATGAGCATGACTTTTGATACTCGTACAAAAGTTTTCCCGTGTTAATCAGCTTCCATTTTTCCTCTTGAAGCAAAATAGCCTTTCAAACCTCAGTTATCATGATTTCTTCTATACCCATCTCCCATAAGTAGTATCTGTCCTAGTATCTTAAAACTGAAACAATAATTAAGCACTCACAAACCTGAAATTTGTCACAGTCCACAAATTTTCTCCAAAGACAAACAGTATAATAATGAGCATGACTTTTGATACTCGTACAAAAGTTTTCCCGTGTTAATCAGCTTCCATTTTTCCTCTTGAAACAAAATAGCATTTCAAACCTCAGTTATCATGATTTCTTGTATACCCATCTCCCATAAGTAGTATCTGTCCTAGTATCTTAAAACTGAAACAAGAATTAAGCACTCACAAACCTGAAATTTGTCAGAGTCCACAAATTTTCATCCAGAATATTACAAAATTAGAAGACATGGGCTTCATGGTCCAAATTGGAAGCATATTCAAACATCACCTTCACCAATAACATGAAATTATTGTCTGTAATCACCTAAGCAAGCCAGAGCATATTTGCATTGTGCAAAGAATTGCAGTAATTTGTTTGCTTATAGAAACATTCTACACAGCCTATGAGAAATGATCCTTGCAAACCCTTGTTACAACAAAGGCATCAGTAACAATAACTTCAAACATCACCTTCACGAATAACATGTATCGTAGACGAATTCACCAGCTCCAAATGGCTCTCTTACAATACAAACAGCCAATTGAACATTACACAAACAGAAGCTCCCAAATCAGACAGCAAATCTCAAAATGCTGATATAAGAAACCGGATCTAAGATTCCTTGTCATGCATTAAAAAGATTATAAACGACGACTACTCACAGCATATCATTTCAACTATCCACAAAAAATTAAGCATGAAGTTTTTATATTTCAAGCAGCTCGATAAAAGAAATCACACACAGACACACACCACTAATTCCGATCTAAGATTGCTAATGGCCCAGATACAAACAGATCACCAAGATCACATCATCATGACCGATCAAACATGAGGAAATAGATACAACAGCAAATCACCTGGTGGTGCCATTGTCGGGGTTGTGGCTGATGACGATGGCGTAGTCACCGGAGCAGCGCGCGAAGACGCCCCGGTCGCCGACATGGTGCTCGACGTTGCAGACGACGGCGCCCTCGGGAATGGATCGGAGGGGGAGGACGTTGCCGACCATGAGGTTGGCCTTCTTGCCGCAGAAGACAAACTGGCCGGTGTACACGCCCTCGGCGGCGACGAAGAGCTCCTTCTGGTGCTGGTAGCGGAAGGGGTGGCGGAAGGTGACGCGAGCGAGGGGGGCGCCGCGGCCGGGATCGTGGATGATCTCGGTGACGACGCCCTTGAGGTAGCCGTTGCGCTCGCCGAAGTCGAGGCTGCGGAAGCGGGCGGGGCCCTTGCGGTGGTGCGTGTGCGACCGGAACACTGACCCCGCTCCCTTCCTCTGCGCGCGGATCACGCGCCCCATCGCTGCTGCTGTGGCGGTGGGGAGCGGTGCTGCGAGGGGGAGAACTGAGGAGGAGACGGGGAAGAAAAAGAGGTGGGGCCTTCGCGGCGGTATTTATAGTGACGGTGGGGAAATGACGGCCTTCGGTTTGCCCTAGTGGTTTTTCCACGGGTGGCTGGTACGGCGGAGATGGACGGTCGGGATCTCACGATTTTGGTGTCACCTTTGGTTCCCCAATTTAGGGATGCAAATCAGCAAATAGTAGGTGATAACTCGAATATCACATCCATTATTACTTTATAAGTTGCTTAAAGATTAATGTTTCTACATAATAGATAATACATAATATAATAAATACGTTCTTTTCTAGACCAAATATATATGATAACTCATATAATCATCTAATTAATGAATGGTCTGTCTAAATCAATAGTATAATAAACTTATAGATCTATATGTACCTAGTCTCAACAATTTGCATATCTAATTTATCTATGAGTAATACTTGTTGCGATGCTTCAAGGTATTGCAACTGTAATGGCTTTTCGATTGCGAAATCGGATGGCTCGCGGTCATTGTACTATTTTGGAAGTGCAGCAAAACTTAAAGTTCGCCCAATATCTGATCTCATAATTAAACTGCAACTGTAGATACAATGCAATGTCCTTGAGTCATTGTAGCAAATATTACTCAAATCTTCATACATTGAGTGGCGCAATCCAATGATATTTATGAGAAATACTTGGTGCCATGCTCTGGGTATTGCAATTTACGTAGATTGTAATGATCGAATGATTGTCGAGCTTCTCGTCCGTATATGCACGGTGTGGAGAGGCCGCTTTTTTTATTTTTTTTATCATATTTTAAAAAAAAATTAGAACATCTAATAAAAGAATCAAACTGTACAACTGATGGCCTCCCGATTGGTCCTGACTTAGTGTATATAACTTTTCTTGGAAAAAAATTTGCACACATAAATTGAGGCATGGGCAAAAGAAAAATTTAAGGAAAAGTTTATACATTGAGCTCGGGATCAACCCATGCTCGCCCATTGTGCATCCGATTTTTTATTGGACACTCTCAAAATTTTAAATAATCAAACAAGAAAAAAAATAAAAATTGTCCCTCAACCCCCCAGGGGGGTGGACGTTGCCATCTGATTGGGAAGATAGGATGGCAGTGCCTAGGGCATTGCAATCCACATGGAAGACAATGCATCGGGCATTGCAGCAAGCATTTCTCGATTTGACTTTTCGAAATCAATCTCTTTAAACATAGTGAATTTAAAATAAATATCAATATCTTGCATACTTTGATATTAGTCCTTATAAAGTTAACATAATTTAGTAATAAATCCTTCTAGTTAATTGATGGAAATATTTGTGGAGTATTTTTCAAACCAATATCAAAACTGATGGAAATACTTGAAATGACTCAAAAAATTTTAAAATTAAGCTTCAATAAACAATAAAAGATGACTTTAATGGGTCGAGGGTATTAGTAATTTTTTATTTATTTATATATTTTTGCATCGTTCAATCGGAGATCGAATTGGCTGAACATGTGGAGCATGTTTGGGGACCTAAAAAATTCATTTTTTTTAAATTTTGGTTATACCAATAACTAGTGTAGCACTACTATTAGTATAGAAAGTAAAACTCAAAATTTAAACAGGTATACAAGTGACTTTTTTAGAGTAACTTAAGCTTAAAACTCATGTTTAAATATGATAGATTATGAAAAACTGACAGAAGCAATTTGTAAGAATGAAAAACTAAAGGTTTAAGTATATAATATTCATGATACATAGACTTATCTCAAATTAACTAACATCAACATATTCAAGATACAAAGACTTATCTCAAGTTCACTATGTTGATAAGGATCGATATCTAAAAAATCCTTCTCAATGTTTATAGTTGGTTGGTGTTATGCCCCGGATCCCTTTTTTTTTTTTTTTTTTTTTTACTCGGAGTCCGACTATGTAATCTCGAAATAAGTCTCATCATAACAAATAGATATGAGAACTAAACAATCACAAGACGATTTAAATAAATATTATAACTATCAATTAATCCAAAATATATAAACATAGTTAATACCAAAGTTTACAAATTACAATATCCAACAATTTATATATAAATTCACAATCTCACCAAATAAAAAAAAAATATAACAATCTCTCATTATCTCTACTACATTAAATCTAAAAAGTTGTAATTTAAATCTAGATAACTTCCTGAAGATGTCAAATATCTCAATCATAAGTCTCCTCAAATTTCATATTCTCTTTCTTATATTCTGAGAATATGAATAAGATTTATCAGTACAATCACTCAGTAGGTTTCAAACTATCCACATGACTTAACATGTAATAAATTTTATAAATCACATTATACAATTATACTAAACATGATCTTACACAGTTCTATATATAGCTCAAATAAGAATATGATACAAAACATGGTCAGATATAAACTTATCAAATCAAATATGTTTTCTAATAATATGAATAGATCAACTAACATACAGCATATACGACATGATCGAACTTATATCAGACATATTAAATTCTACTAGTCATGATCACAACTTATCACATATCAAATAAAACATATCAAACTATTAGGACATTACATATCGTTGTCTCATGAGCACATCTTGTATCAAATACCAAATATCAAAGTGTAGTAGTTTATCAAATCATATTTATATCATGGATCGCGGGATTAAGATAGATTCATACGATTTCAAAGAAATAACTAAGCAGGATGATCAAAGAATTCAAATAACTAAGCTGCGTTCAATTGAATATATAGAGTAAAGATTTTAAATTTATGTGCCAATCAAATAAATAAAAATCATATCATAATGGACATGAACTCAAACCACAACATAAAGAGTCTTATACGTATACTAAAGCATCTAAGCAACGATGCAGAGGTTTTGGTTACTGCGTAGAATCAAAATGTCTAAATCTCACCCAACTCCAAATCACCAAGAGATTACATATCGCTGTCTCTTAGTTTAACTAGTCAGAAATCAAAATTTTACCCGTTGTCCTCGTGTTCAAATGTCATATCCAATACGGATGCTTATATCAAAATTAGTCATTGCAATCTCCTTAAGATGACAATGTCCAAACGAATCAAATTATGTATAGCAATATCAGATTAATAGAGATCAAATGACGATAAAGGATGAGCATAGAATTCGAATTTAAATTATCAAAGTACTACATATAAGTATAAATCAAAATATACGCTTAATATACAAAATAGTCATTTAAAGAGCCAACATGCAGAGAAAAGCAGATGCCAATAGGTTACTGGATAGAAGAACAGGCTCCAAGAATATTCTCAGATTTTTTAGGTAAGTAAACATATTTTTCAACCATTAAAACTAATTTTCTGAACTGAAAAAATAACAAATAGGCCGAATATTATCAAATAGATTCAGAAAATTTTCAAAGTTGGTAAATATGTCAAATAAGTCATGTGTAACGTGTGGACAAAGTTTCATCAACCTATAGATTGGTTTGATATGATTTTTAACTCTCGATTCGATTATGTAAATCATACATAAATAGAATTTTAGTAACTTAAAACAAAGGAAAAAAATAAATAACAAATAGGGTCAAAAAAAATCTAAAATTTTACAAATAAGTCAAGAAAAGTATAAAAAAAGTCTCCAAAATATTTGGCATTATTTGAACATGAATCAAGTGAAATAAAAGACCCACAAATCGGGATTTCAAAACTGCCAGGACAAATTATACAGTGAGAGAATAATATTATGAAATAAATATCAAGCGAACTCAGAAAATTATAAAAATTATTTTACATAAGGATAGCATATAAAATACGCTTCTTGCAAAATTTTAACTCAATTAGACATCAGAGAAAAGATAAAAAATATTTGTAACTCAGGTGATCACAGTTCGAAACAAAACAGATTGAACGGACAGATTGCATATATTGAGATAATAATCATAAAATAAATAGTAAATAAGATCATAAAAATATGAAACTTAATGATCATGAATTAGACATATAGATCAAACTTTTTACTAATTGACTAGCTTTTGAAGGCGTTTAAAATTGTTGGGATCCGGACGGGACGTGAAGAATACAACGGAATCAAACAATAAAAATGTCTCGCCTAACGCCCGCAGATCCATTTTGGAACAAAAACGATAGAACGAAAAACAGATGTGATCAAATTGTTGGGATTTCTCGGGTTTCTCCGGATCACTCACGCAGCGGAAAATAAAATATTAAACGCGATCCGTTCCCGTTTCGAAAAACTAAAACCTACGATTATCGGATAATCGATTCTCACCGTGTGCGGATTCGAATCCACAACCGTTCGGTTCCGTCGGTGCGACATCGCAAGACGCGCAAGCGCCAGGCCTCTAGCGAAGTCCACGCGATCCTCTCCGCGACGGATATCCTCGCGTTCCTCGTTCTTCGCAGCCCACGAAACCTCCGCCGGTCGCCGCAACGATCGCCGCAGCGCGCGGACAATTTCCCGTCGAACGGGATTCGGAAAAGCGGCGGAGCAGATCTGGATCTGTCTGGACGCCAGAGAGAGAGAGAAACTGAGGAGGGGCGGCTAGGGTTGGCAGCAGCTTGGCCTGCTCAGCCCATTCGCTATGTTTTATACTAACCGCGCGATTTTTCATAAAAACCCACTGTTTGTATAAAACCCACTTATTTATCCATCGCCTTGAGAATCATTTGCGTGTGACCCTCTAGGCCCAAGTACCAGTCCAGTTAATGGCCCAACAAGCCCAATGACTCCTCACTAACTTTATTAATCAATTAATAACCATTTATTAATTAATTAATCAATCGAATTGATGTCGCACATCGAATTCGACCGAGCCTCCGATCACGTTGGGTGCCAAGCAACACCGCGTGAACCCGGAAGGTATTGGGGTTAAGTAACCCACTCTTGGAACCTTTCCGCCGACAGTTACCGCGTGGATATAATCCTTCATTCGTATAATGCTCTCGAGTCAACTCAGGATATGGCGAGCTGTCAAACCCTAACCGGTCGACTCACTTGGATTGGATGCCGCTGATGAATATCGGAAAACTCCTTTCCCGATATTATCGTCCGCCCTGGCCAGGGACTTTCGCGCATCCTTCCTAGAACATTCTCCCTCTAAGTACCGAGAGCGAATGATTCCTTATTGACACACAATTCCCTTCGACGGTATTCCGCTGTACCCAATCTTTGGCGTATTAGAATCCCGTGGCTAGAGATTCGTAAACTAAGGTCAAAGTACAGAAGTCCACCGACAAGGTGTCCTTGGTGTCTCAGGTCCGAGGACCATCCACGCAACTGCGACAATAGAATCAAGCTAGTTGACAGTGAGGTACAATACCATCCAGCGATTCAGTCGAATCAGTTCAGTGAACTCATTCTCCAATGAGCACCTACAGATTCGCCTTAGTGTCTCCACACAAGTGACTTATGAGATCAGTCACCCTCATCATATGAGCAGGAGTAATCTGTACTAGTCTAACCGGATATCCGATGTCCTTCTCGGATATCCTCCGACTAGGAACGATTAAGAATATGTGTGTTTAAGTGATCAGTCTCATTAGTATGATCTCATCATAATCTGATCACTATAGCATTTATTCACGGACTTCATTATGAAACGATAATTAATGCGATTTACACATAATGAATATTATGTCATTTTATTAATAAATGAACGAGATTTACATAGTCAGATTGACTTGTAGGCCACCTAAAACTAACACAAATCACCATGCGCATATTCAAATTTGTGTATGAATCGGTTCGGTCGAGGCAATGCCGCTAGCCGCACAAGCGTCTGGACTCCAACGATATCCACGCGATCCTCTGCGGTGGTTCGTCCTCGCTCCCTCATCCAGATCAGCACGCTCGCTGATAATCCTTCGCCGCAACTGTGTCCGCAACACGCAAACGAAGAATTCTCGACTCTCTGTAAGACTGTGCAGCGGAGACGAGAAGCACCCGGTGCCCCTGAAGGGGGCGCCCAAAGGAGGAGGAAAGAGAGGGGGGCAGCCAGTAGGGAGAGACTCTAGAGCTTGGCCCAGGGTTTCTACACAGCCTGTCTATATATTAAGTTGGCGCGACTTTTCACAAAAATCTCTGAATTAATATAAAACCTACTAAAACACCACCAACTAAGAATCTATATGCGTCTTACCCTCTAGGCCCATTTACCCGTCCAGTTTTCATCCCATTAAGTCCAATAACACTTCATTGACTTATAATAATTAATTAATATCTCACATTTAATTAATTACCTAACCGAATTAACATCTCATATAAATTCGGTCGGACTTCCGATCAAGTTGGGTACCAAGTAACGTCATATGATCTCGGAAGGTAAAGGGGTTCAACAACCCACTCATGGAACATGTCCGTCCACAGTTACTGCGTAATCCTTCATTCACACAATACTCTCGAGTCGACCTAGGGTATGATCAATTGTCAAACCCTAGAGGGTCAACTCACTTGGATCAAACTCCGTTGTACAATATCAGAAAACACATTATCTGATATTGTGTCCGCTCTTGTCAGAGACTCCTGCGGATCTATCCTAAAGCATTCTCTCTCCAGTTACCTGAGAGCGAATGATCCTATATTGAACACACAATCACCTTCGAATTTTCCACTGGACCCGATCGTTGACTATTAGAGATCCCATGGATAGGAATTCGTAAGCCAAGGTCAAAGCCCAGAAGTCTACCGACAAGATGTCTTTGATGTCTCAAGTACAAGGATCAACCACGCAACTGTGATGATGAAATAAGCTGGCTGATAGTCACTCCATTCAAAAGGAAGATGGAATCCATAGGCCAAGATGGCTAGACGGCCTACAGGTCCGGCGGAAAAACAGAAGTCGTCCGTATCAAGTGGTGGCACTAAATAAGATCTTTGATTGTTTCATTTCGGATCAGTTCAGTGAACTCATTTCTCAATGAGCACCTACAGGTTCACCATAGTATCTTCACACAAGTGACTAATGAGATCAGTCACGCTCATCATATGAGTTAGAATAACTTGTACTAGCCTTCCAGGATGTTTGATGTCCTTCTCAAACATCCTATTGTTAGTTTTTGGATGTTCTATAGGCCAATTCTGGGCCGTATAGGCCCAATGTGTTGTACAAACTTATTCAATATAATTAAGTGGTAATTAAAGTGTAAACTTGAAATTTGTGGATTGCTTTGTGTTGTCCTTAGGATATGTGGTTGTAAAGTCAATTTCGAGATGGGATCTCAAATGTGAGTTTGATTGTACATTGACACATATCTTAAATTGTTCCTGATTATAGAGTAATCACTCTGAGACATTGATTACTCGTAAATCAACATGCATGATGTGTAGATGACCAAGCTCACAGTCATAGGTGCGGGGCACCAGCGCATATGTGTAGGTGTTCATCCTGGGAAACTGTTCACTAAACTGATCCGCTGATGGATCTTCAGATGGTTAATTATACCTAATATCAACTGAAGATATATCTGTCTTAGTAGTATCGTTGATCTTTTGACCTGAGACATTAATGGGGTCTTGCGTAAGGATTGGTGTAGTTTAATGTTTGGTTAAGTGACTTTAATCATAAGTCATGAAACACCGAATTATTAGCCACATCGGAATACATGCGAAGACCGTTAATGGTCAAGAGAGGATCGCTCACTGTTAGGTATATCACAGACAATTAATGGATCATGACATAGATGCTCCACTAAATCCTTGGCCAGGGTGGTATCAATTCGTTTGGAACGAATGTGAAATTATTATGGAGGTCATAGTCAGACGACATGATCACCAGTGGTTTGACAAAACCATACCCCACGATTGGATCGGACTCATAAAATGAACGAGAGATTACAACGATACAGTAACTGAAGGCTTACATATGCCAGACATGGTGAAGATAAACCCGGCATCCTCTGGGATCACGTGGATTTGCTTGACCCAACGTGATCAAAAGGTCCGGAACAAATTAAACGGTTATTGGGAATAACCGGTTTAATTTACTTCCAATTATATTAGAAGTTAATGGATCTTTAAACTAGAGTGATAATGAGCCTAAAGGATCACACACAAATAACTCTTGCAGAACGGAATATTGTTGTATGGAATAATTTACTAAAGCATTTGATTCTTTTGAGAAAAGAATCTATAAATAGCTTAAAAGTATAAATATTAGACTTATTTTATAAATAAACTAATAATAATATATTGATATATAAATGTCCTAGGGTTAACTTTAACTTTAGCGGTTAAAAGATTGGTTTGGTTAAAAGAGGCGGTTCAAGCTGCCGCCATACCATTCATATATATAACCCTTAGTTTTTCCAGAACCCGTAACCTAATTCCCATCCATTCAAAAGGTGGCCATCAAGTGAAGTTGCAAGAGTTGGACTCTTTCTAGATAACTTGAGGCGGTGGGTTTGTGTTATGCGGGTTGAAGGAGAAAGTAAGCTCCGAGGGTTGGTGTGGATTAACTCTAGAGGACGTAAGCTTGTGCGGCTTGTAGTTTCGAGGAGTTCGGCATCGATCTTTGTAGAACAACGTGTTCTACGCAAGGTGATATGATTTTATTTAGATCGTTTTTTTATTACATCAATTGGAGTCCATAACTGGTTTGGGAAATTGGTTTTATTTTTGTTCTTCCTTTGTTACAATTTTCCGGGGGTTTAAACTGAACACAATAGTGGTATCAAAGTCAGGTTTAAGTTCCTGTTGATGCAACTGGGAAGAACGGTCTCTGTTATGACATTGCGTTCGAATTATTTAGTGTTCTTCAATTTTATTTTTAATTTTTTGGGCCATGAAAAATTTACTTTCGGAGATAGTGGGAAGTTTGGGATTTTTCAAAAAATTTTCAAATCGTAAATAACGCTCAGAGTAGCCGCCGTCACTTAAACAGGCAAGCTAGTAGCCGTCCACCATGTGGACGGCCAACATGGTGGCCGTCACATGGTGTGGACGGCCAGGCTAGTGGCCGTCCACAACATGGTTGGCCTTCCACATGGTGGAAGGCACTTGAAGCTGCCACCAGTCTATTTTTTTTAATTTTTATAAAAGATATAATGTTCATTTTTTTCCCACTGGTAGGGGCGTACTGCTCCGGACCCTGCAGTGGCGTACAGTGCACTGCATTGGCCCGAAAAATTAAATTTTTTCTTAAAATTAAGATAATTGTCAAAAATGGATTAATTAAATTTATTTTTAATTAATCTGATAATTATCATGAAAATTTTGGGTCTAATTGAAGATTACGTATAAATTCAGATTTTTAAATTTTTAATTATTAGATAATTGTTAAAATTCGAATTTTGAGAGGATTATCGTTAAAATTCAATTTTTGAATTTGTAAAATTATTGAACAATTTTCAAAATATCAAATTGTGAATTTTAATGAAAGATAATTGAAGACGATCATTTAATTAATTTTTTATTCTATTTAATTTGATCATTGGATGATTAATTTAAATTTAAATTTCATGATTACCTTAATTATCATGATTGATTGAATTTAATTTTTTAAATTCATATGTATATCCTCTTATACATATGGAATAATTATAAGCATGAATGTTACAATGATTTCATTTTGGTCTATGTTAGATTACTTTTGAATGTAACGATGAGTTTTTCAAAATTAATCATGACTAAAATTTATCATATGCACAACCCATGATTCAATCCAAATATAATGATTATTTTCAAAATAACTCTTCTGTGATTGATATGATTATGAATGGAATAGTGGGTGATCATGGACTTAGCTCAGTTCGTTTGAGGCCTACGAGCCTCCCTTCTATCTCTATTTAATTTCCAATGTAATTCTATCCTCCTTCGATGAATGTACTCGCCCTAAGGACTACTAGAAGTTATTAACATGTAATTCATTTTCGGGCCTACAAGCCGTGTAACTTATGTAATTAATGCTGCGAATAGAGCTTAAAGGCATGGAGGACGAACTGCGAGGATGATCATGCCGCTTGGGAAGTAGGTTGGATATCTGCTTAGCTTTATTTAGAGTCCATGATCACCCAGGCTTATTTATTTGCATGGGATGTATTTATTTTGAGCAATTACTAGGTACAGTAAATATATAGCTCGAATATATTTATTCTACCACTTAAAGTGAGACCAAGATAAAAGCAAAATTCCCTCTTTATTAAATATTAGATCTAAGAACGTGGCTAGGAGCCATCGTGGCCCTCCACCATTATAGGGTGACTAAATGCCATTATCTCATAGATTTGTTGTGCTTTCCACAAAGTTCATGATTTGGTAGCAAGATCTTAGCTCTAAAGCTTTGCTTCAATTGGATGAGGGACTGAACTTGGCCTTGTTGTGCTTTTCACAAGGGTCGGGTCACGAACTCATTGCTGTGTAATAATGGTGGTGTGATCTAATTGAGAGTATCCTTTGTTGTGCTTTTCACAAGGGGATGACTGCTCGGGGGCCGAAAGTCGGATATTGCATTGGATGCAAGTGCAGTTGACTGCCCAAGGAATGGGATGTGATTTGTTGTGCTTTCCATTAGGTTGCATCTCAGTTCTGTTGGAATTCCGACCCACTAGGATGATCGCCGTGATCTTCCGTTCTATATGATTGAGGGTCATATAGTTCGACGCAAAATAGTGGAGCTAACTAAGATAGAAAACCACATTTAAGTTAGAACCTTAAACGCATGATAAAATATTGTCTTTCATTTTTCATCTAGATCATCAAGTCGTTGTCAAATTCCCTCTATAGCATCTTGGATGTGAACAAATTGACTAGACTTAATTATCAAGACTAGTTGCGTAATCTACGAATTGTATTAACAGCCGAAAAGATTGTGTATGTATTAGGCATGATTCAACCTGAGCCTCATGTTGATGCTGAGGAGGGTGATCAATTAAATTATGCAAATGGTTGGAAGATTCTTCCATTGCGCAATGTTACATACTGGCCTCTATGGCTCCCGAGCTACAGAGGCAATTTGAAAAGATAGATTATAGAGCTATACTTCTCCAACTATGCAAGCTCTTTGGGGATCAGGGTAGGATAGAGAGGTATGAGGTCTCCAAGAAACTTTTCAGGACTAGAATGTATGAGGGTGCTGCAGTACAGGCTCATGTACTGAAAATTATGGAGTGGATAGAGAGACTCAATGGGCTAGAGTTCAAGTTGGATCTTAAACTTAGCATTGATCTCATTCTCCAGTCATTGCCTGAATCATTTTCTCCCTTCATCATGAATTTTAACATGAATAGGATTGAGGTTTCTCTACCATAACTCCTAAACATGTTAAAGAGTGCTAAAGGGACCATGCAGAAGGAGAAACCATCTTTTGTAATGATTGTTGGTCGGACCAACAAGAAAAGGAAGGCCACCCAGACATCCAATAACAAGAAGGGAAAGAAACTGACTAAAGGTAATCATATCACCAAGACAGGCAAGGGCAAAGGCAAGAAGGATGAAAAAGACAGCAAATGTTTTTGGTGTAGACAGACAGGTCACTGGAAAAGAAATTGCAAGACAATTTTAAATGAAAGTATTTTTGTCATTAACTTAAATTTGTCTCTTATGAGATCCACATCATGGGTATTAGATACTGGATGTACATTTCATATTTGCAATTCTTTGCAGGTACTGACAAATAAGAGAAGACTTGACAAAAGAGAGATCCAACTAAGGATGGGCAATGGAGCTACAGTTGTTGTTACAGCTGTGGGGACTACTCGTCTTAGTTTACCTTATGGGATAATTATGGAGTTAACAGAATGTTATTTTGTTTCAGAAATTATCAGAAATATTGTATCTATTTCCTACTTAAACAATGTTGGTTACTCTTTGACGATAACCAGCACTGGGTGCTCTATTATCAACGGTTTGATTATAACTAATGGTTATTTGTTCAATGGGTTATATGTATTGGATACATGTAATGATGTAATGCAAGTTTCCAATGATAAAACAGAAGAAGTGAATCATGCATATCTTTGACATCGAAGACTTGGTCATATAGGAGAGAAGAAGATTTCTCACCTATGTTCAAATGGATACTTGAATTCATTCGAATTCAAATCATTTGATACATGTGAGTCGTGTCTCATGGGGAAGATAACCAAAGCTCCTTTTAGTGGACATGGTAAAAGGGCTGCAGAGCTTCTGAAACTCATACACACGAATGTATGTGGACCCATGTCAATAGAGGCAAATGGAGGATATCTCAATTTCATTTCTTTTATTGATGACTTCTCTAGGTATGGCTGTGTGTATTTAATGAGATATAAATCACAAGCTTTTGAGAAGTTTAAGGAACATAAGAATGAAGTAGAGAAGCAGACTGGTAAAAATATTAAAACTCTTTGATCGGATCAAGGAGGTGAATACTTAAGCCTCGAATTCACTTCTTACCTGAAGGACAATAGAATAATATCTCAGTGGACCCCACCATATACGCCACAGCATAATAGTGTATCTGAAAGGAGAAATAGGACCTTGTTGGACATGGTCCGTTCCATGATGTCCTTGTCAAAATTACCATTGTCTATATGGGGGTATACCTTAGAGACAGCAACCTACTTGTTAAACAGGATTTCGAGTAAGTCAGTTCCTACCACACCATATGAGATATAGAAGGGAAGGAAACTAAACTTTAATCATATTAAAGTTTGAGGGTGTCCTGCCCATGTGAAGAGGAATGAAGCAGATAAGCTAGAGTCTAGAACATACAAGTATAGGTTTGTGGGATATCCAAAAGAGACATTTGGAAATTATTTCTATCACCCTTCTGAACAAAAGATCTTAGTGGCCAAGAGAGCTATATTCCTAGAGAAGGAATATCTCATCCAGAAAAATAGTAGGAGCCAGATAGAACTGGACGAGGTCCATAAACCACAAACTGGAGACACAGTCTCATTGGATGAGACGTCACCTATGGAAAATGCTCAAAATGAAATACAAATAGTACGAAGATCTGGTAGGGTACCTAGAGAACCTGAGAGATATGTTGGACATGTTTCTGACAGTTCGTCAAAGGTACAGATAAATGAGGATGATAATCCTCAATCCTATCAAGAGGCAATTCGTAATTCTAACTCCGAAAAATAGAAGGAAGTTATGGATTCGAAAATTCAATCCATGTATACCAATCAAGTTTGGAACTTGGTTGATATATCTGAAGGGAAGATCCCTATCGGCTGCAAATGGATCTTCAAGAGGAAAATCAGAGTAGATAGACAAATTGACACTTATAAGGCTCGACTGGTGGCAAAAAGATATCATCAAAAATAAATAATGGACTATGACGAAACTATTTCACCAGTGGCAATAATAAAGTCAATTAGAATCCTTCTTGCCATTGCCGCATACCTAGATTATGAGATCTAGCAGATGGATGTGAAGACAGCCTTCCTTAACATAAACCTATCAGAAGAGGTGTACACGGTACAACCTGATAGATTCACATCTAAGCAGTATCCCAATAAGGTATGCAAGCTTCTGAAATCTATTTATGGATTGAAGCATGCATCTCAAAGTTGGAATTTGAGATTTGATGAGGCTATCAAATCTTTCGACTCCATTCGAAATTAAGACAAACCATGTGTTTACAAGAAGGTCAGTGGGAGCTCAGTGACCTTCTTAATCCTCTATGTTGATGACATCTTACTTATTAGGAATGATGTAAGAATGCTGACATCAACAAAGTCTTGGTTGTCCAAAACATTCTGCATGAAGGATTTGGGAGAAGCATCGTACGTGCTGGGCATAAGGATCTATCGTGATAGATCAAAGAGGATGTTGGGATTATCCCAATCCATGTACATAGATACTATACTCAAGATATTCAAGTTGAAAAATTCCAAAAGAGATCTCATTCCTATGAGACATGGAATTTCCTATCTAAGGGAATGGCCCCTAGAACACTTAAGGAAGTAGAACACATGAGTCGGGTATCCTATGCCTCGGCAATAGGATCGATCATGTATGCCATGCTATGTACTCGCCCTGATGTGGCTAATGCTTTGAGCATTACCAGCAGATATCGGAGTGATCCAGGTGAAGAGCACTGAAAAGCAGTGAAATGCATCCTTAAGTACTTGATAAGAACGAAGGATCTTTTCTTACTATATGGAGTAGAAGAGGACTTGTAACTGAAAGCATATACAAACTCTAGTTTCTAATCAGATTCAGATGATAGCAAATCCAAGTCTGAATTTGTATTCATGTTAAACGGAGGGATAGTCAGTTGGAAGAGTTCCAAACAAGAAAGGACTGCGGATTCAACGATAGAGGCAGAGCATATAGTTGCCGCTGAAGTTGCCAAGGAAGCAGTCTTGATGAAGAAATTCATCTCGGAACTTGACATAGTTCCCAACATATCGACTCCCGTTCCATTATTATGTGATAATAATGGGGTCATCGCTCAGTCGAAGGAACCTCGGTCTCACCAAAGGTCGAAGCATATTCTAAGGCGCTTCCATCTGATTCGGGAGATTACTGTAAGGGGAGATGTGGTGGTAGAATGTGTACTATCAGAAGACAATATTGCAGATCCATTGACTAAGCCTTTGTCACAGATTGTATTTGAGCGTCATCGAGAAAAGATGGGCCTCAAGACTGTGGGCAATTGGCTGTAGCACAAGTGGGAGATTGTTCGTTTTTTGGTGTTCTACAGGTCAATTCTGGGTCGTGTAGGCCCAATGTGTTGTACAATCTTGTTTAATATAATTAAGTGGTAATTAGAGTGTAAACTTGTAATTTGTGGATTGTTTTGCATTGTCCCTAGGATATGTGGTTGTAAAGTCAATTTCGAGATGGGATCTCAAATGTAAGTTTGACTGTACATGGACACATACCTTAAACTGCTCCTGATTGGAGAGTAAACACTCTGAGACACTGATTACTCGTAAATCAGCACGTATAATGTGTAGATGACCAATCTCACGGCTATAGGTGCAAGGCACCAGCACATATGTGTGGGTGTTCATCTTGGGAGGATGTTCACTGAACTGATCCCATGATGGATCTTCAGATGGTTAATTATACCTAATGTCAACTGAAGATCTATCTGTTTCAGTAGTATCGTTGATCCTTTGACCTGAGACATTAATGGGATCTTGCGTGAGGATTGGTGTGGTTTAATGTTTAGTTAAGTAACTTTAACCATATGTCATGAAACACCGAATCGTTAGCCACATCGGAATACATGCGAAGACCGTTAATGGTCAAGAGGGGATCACTCACTGTTAGGTATATTACAGACAGTTAATGGGTCATGACATGGACGCTCCATTAAATCCCTGGCCAGGGTGGTATCGGTTCGTTTGAAACAAAAGTGAAATTATTATGGGCATGGTCAGAAGACACGATCACTAGTGGTTTGACGAAACCATACCACACGACCGGATCGGACTTATAGAATAAGCGAGGGATTATAACGTTACGGTAACTGAAGGCTTACAGGTGCCAGACAGGGTGAAGATAAACCCGGCATCCTCTGGGATCACGTGAATTTGCTTGACCCAACGTGATCAAAAGGTCCGGAACAAATTAAACGGTTATTGGGAATAATCGGTTTAATTTACTTTTAATTAGATTAGAAGTTAATGGATCTTTAAACCAGAATGATAATGGGCTTAGAGGATCACACACAAATAACTCTTGCAGAACGGAATATTGTTGTATGGAATAATATACTAAAGCATTTGATTCTTTTGAGAAAAGAATCTATAAATAGCTTAAAAGTATAAATATTAGACTTATTTTATAAATAAGCTAATAATAATATATTGATATATAAATGTCTCAGGGTTAACTTTAACTTTAGCGGTTAAAAGATTGGTTTAGTTAAATGAGGCAGTTCAAGCTGCCGCCATACTATTCATATATATAACCCTTAGTTTTCCCGGAACCCGTAACCTAATTCCCATCCATTCAAAAGGTGGTCGTCAAATGAAGTTGCAAGAGTTGGACTCTTCCCAGAGAACTTGAGGCGGTGAGTTTGTATTACGCAGGTGGAAGGAGAAAGTAAGCTCCGTTGCTGCGAGGGTTGGTGTGGATTTAGCTCTAGAGGCCATACACTTGTGCGGCTCGTAGTTTAGAGGAGTTCGGGATTGATCTTTGTAGAACAACGTGTTCTACGCAAGGTGAAAATCTTGTATGATTTTATTTAGATCGTTTTTTTGTTGCATCAATCGGAACCCGTAACTGGTTTGAGAAATCGGTTTTATTTTTGTTCTTCCGTTGTTATGATTTCCCAGGGGTTTAAATTGAACCCAACACCAGCGACTAAGAACAATTACGAACGTGTGTTTATAAGTCATCAGTCTCATTATTATGCTCTCATCATAATCCGATGACTATTGCGCATATTTAAGGACTTCATTATACGCAATTAAAAACATGCCAATCTTCATAATGGAATTAGTGTCATTTATCAGTGAACCGAATTGTAATAGGTGCCTTATGATTGGCTTTGAGGACACCTATATCCAACAATATCCCACTTAGATTCAAGACAATCACATTCGCATTTTATCTTCATCAAATCTAGGTGATGCTCACATAAAGTATGTGACTAAGGCTTGGTTAGGGATCTGCTAAATTATCTATAGATGGAATATTTTCCATTACATTATTTCATCTTAAATATTGTCTCTAAACTTGTGAAAGTACTTCAGAATGTTCTACAACTTCTGATGAGATCATGACTCCATCACAAAATTGATTGGTCCCAATATTGTCATACAGCAATAGAACGGGATCAGAGACCTTTTAGAACTACATCTAGTTCAAGCATGAACTCTTTCATCCATATTATTCCAATAACAGTACCATATATTTATGTCGTCTTCTTAGCTGCGAGTTCTGGGTTGGAACCCTTCCAATGCACTCCATACTGTTCTATCAATAGTATCAACTATAATCATGTTACCAACGATTTCTAGTTTGGAACTCTTCCAATCCACTACTTTCTCATTAGAAGGTAAAATCTAAGTCTGACTTGAAATTTGAGTCAGTGTAACCTCATGGTTTCAAATCATCCTCTCTATCGTCCAGGAGTGCACCCTTATCACTTGTCAAGTGCATAGTTATGTGTTTCACTCCTTTTATTAAGGTTCTCATGTATCTTTAAGAAACATTTCCTTAAAGAAATAAATTTCATATCTTAACAATTGAGACTTATTATGAAATTTATCATGTCAAACATTTTGACATACAGGTTAATGTAACCGATAGTAACATCCTCATGGATCTATCTTAATAGATTCGTATTCCCAATACGAAGGATGTTGTATTCGAACCTATCATAGAGAAGTCCATAGATAATAATTCTTTTAATTATGGTAACATCCTGATGCCATTACCAATGATCATGATGTTATTATCACAAAGTATTAACAACGCGACCGTGCTCCCACTATCCTTCTTGTACACACACAATTCGTGGTCATTCTTAATGATCACTTAGTATTTGACCATAAGCTCAAAACTCTGATTCCAACTTTGGGAAGCTTTAGTTTGATTCAAAATAGATCTTTGAAATCATAACATCCTTCTTGGATGACTTAAATAGAATTTTAGCAACTTAAAATAGAGAGAAAAATAAATAGTAAGAAGAGTCAAAAAAAATCTCAAACTTCATAGAGAAGTCAAGAACAATATAACAAAGGTCTCTAAAAAATTTGGCATTATTTGGACATAAATTAAGTAAGATAAAATATCTACAAGTTAGGATTTCAAAACAGCCTCGATAGATCGTATAGCCTTAGAAGAAAATTACAAAAGAAATATCAAAAGAACTCAAAAAATTATAAAATTTATTAGAAATAAATATAACATGTAAAATAGATTTCTTTCAAAATTTTATATCAATTGGATATCAGACAAAGGATAACAAATATATGTAACTCAGGTAATCACAGTTGGAAACAAAACAGATTGAATGGACATATTGCATATGTTGAGATAATAATAATAATAGAATAAATAGTAAATAAGATTGTAAAAATATGAAACTTGATGGTCATGAAGTAGGAATATAGATCCAATTTCTTATCAATTTATTAGCATTTGAAATTTTTTTAAAATATTATAATTTTAATACAAAATAAATCATGCCCAGAGTTAGCTACGTCCTTCTTAAAGAAAGATTAGTTCATAGTTCTCCTATGGCTCCGTTGCTATCTATTCATAGTTCCTTTCTTTTCTGAACTCCTTTTCACACTCTCTAAACTCTTTCTTACACTCACTAAGCCTCCAAGAACACATAGCATTGATTATAATCAAATTTTCAAAAATAATAACTATGAATCAATTATATTCTCTCGAAAACACAACATGAACTTATCTTTGGAAAAGAGCTGCTTGCAATAAAACTTATGCACGACTCTAAGGCTCTAATTATACTTATTTTCCTTATTAATACAACCACTAGTACCTTATTTCTTTTCTGGAGTCGAACTCCAACTCCTCGTGACTTAATCTCTAAGCCAAAGTCACTTCCTAGTGCAAATCATACTATGTTCACATAACCTGCAGTTTCCTATTTTGAATATCTTTAAATTTAACCCCTTAAACGTATGAATTAAAAATATATATATATATAGCTTTATAATTTTTTATTATCTTTCTAATGTCATCAACATCACTATTTTTGGACATTTATACAAAATTATCTCTATTTTACTAACTTCTGTCCTGAGTATTTCAAATTCAGAAATTTGACAGATTTTCTTAGTATACAAAGATGTCATGATTCCGACTAGTAAACGACTTATTTTAAACATATGACCTTCATAAAAGTTATATAATTTTGACTTATCTTCCTAATGGAAATTGTCTTATTTAATTTACAATTTTATACACGAAGTTATACTTAAAATACTAGGGCAATGTCAAGTAAATCTATAAATATAATTCTAGTTCAAGTAAGATTCTAATTATAACTTTCTACCTACTAATTAGAATATTAATCATACTCAAATTTATTATTTTTTACTTTTAATCCAAGTCAAATATGTCATACAAAGTTTTTCAGGTCATGGTTAATTTTAATTATACATTCTCTTATTTCTTAATTTCAATCCTAGTTATATTAGGACTTGTTTCCTACTGGTGGTCATTCCTAAAATATATTATTGATATTTTTTATCTCTAAAATATCTGAATTAGTAACAATTATCTTCCACAAAGTTATATATATTTTCATACTCTTTCCAATAATACAAACCATGCCTTAATCATAATTTTGCACAGAAAGTTATTATTATTTTACTACGCTACTGTCTAATACACTTAAATCCGAATTTTAACTAAATTAGTAGACTGCTCCTAATCGTATAATTGGGCTAATGGACTTTTATAATAAGGTTAATTGGACTAAATCAGTAATAGACTCTTATAGTTAGTTAATTGGTGTAATTTAAATTAATTGAATTCATTAATAGGTTGTAAAAGTACAGGACATAAGAGTTAGTCCTCTTTGTGCTAGGCTTGGACGAGCTGGCATGAGAGGTTGTGGTTGGTCCTGGGAGAGGCCAGTGGGTTAGTAGAGACTAATAAAGGCCTATTATTTTGCCCCTAATCTGGTTCAGTCATTTAGGCTCACTTCGCATTCAAGCTACGTATGCATAATCAAATTACATACAAATCTGAACTGAAAGATAACAAAAAATAACCATGAAATAAACATGTCATTTTATCATCAAATAGATTTAATCTTTTTATTAAATTGTGACAACCAAGATCCTCAAAACTATGCAGCAGAAAAAAATATCTCAAATTACTAAAGAAATATAAAAGTACATATCCTCTCTCAAGTCCCTACGACATCAAATCTAAGAAAAACAGTAAATCTAATCTTAGATAACCTTCTGAAGAATCTGAGCCAAATCCCTTATGCACAGTCCTCCTCAACAGCTACTTTTTTCTCTTCACTCTCTAAAAATGTTAATAAGGTTTTATGAGTACGACCACCCAGTAGGCAAATCAAATCATTTAAATACTAATAATATAATAATTGAAAAGTGATGTAATCAAATATACATATGATTTACAGTTCTATGTATAGCTCAAATAAGATCATGATATAAAATATAGTCAAATATAAATTTACCAAATATCATGTGTTTTCTAATAATGGGAACAAATCGAACTACCATAGAGCATATAACGTATATCATATTCTTATTTAACGGAACAAGTCTACTAGTCATGATCAGAATATATCATATGTTAAACTGATCATATCAAATTGAACATATAGCAAATTTATCATGGCATGGTAACTCTTTAAATCATAGTCATATTATCAGAATAGCTAATTAGAAAAAACATAAATTCTTAATCAAATTAGCTGAGATCAAAATAACTGAGCATAGATATAAAAGGAACAAACTAACAAAATTCTAAGTTTAATCAAATGATTCTAAACAATAAATTATGTTTTATAATCATGTGCCAAACAAATCAAATCCAAATATATCAAATAGACATACATCCAACCATACATAAGGAACTGAACAAACAAATATCAAAGCATATAATTAAGTATACTAAGGTCATGGCATATGCATAGCGAGGGCTTCACGACCGACCCAAATAATTGATCACAAATTCACAATTCTTAAGATTTTTCCATTGCCCACGGGTAGAGCTCATCTATGGACACTTATAGACTAAACCCCAACCTCTTTAGATAGCAATGTCTCCAAACATATCAAACAAATATGATACAAATATATTTTCACAGATTTCATAATGATTAAAAATCTAAAAATTATATTGACAAAATTATATATACATATACGACTCAAAATACATTGCTTTTACAAATAAACTAGTCACTTGAAGAGCCAACAAGGTCATATATATAGAAAATATGAGCAAATTAATGTCAACAAGTTACTGGACAAAAAATATAGTCAATAAATATTTTTCTGAATTTTTGAAATAACAAATATATTTTTCAGCCATTAAGATTAATTTTTAAAACTAAAAAAATGAACAAATAGATCGAATATTATCAAACAAATTCATAAAATTGACAAACTTTATGATCATATTAAATAGGTCATATAAAGTGTAAGGATCGAGACTTTCGGATCCGGTTTTCGGGGTCGGACCATGTAGTTCTGGCCCTAGTGGGGGCTAAGGACCTGTGACGTTTCGCATCAAGACCTCGAGACGCGTTTTGAACAGCGTCCACCTTTGCAGACGCATTTTAGGTTCTGCCACGTGGGTGCCACGTGGGCTGACTTTGGGCCGCGAGAGTACGGCCATGTTGTGTCGTCTGAACGGCGTCCACATGGGACGACGCCTTTCAGACTGCGACTCTGGGATTGTCAGAGTACGGCCCTGACATGTCTCCTGAACGGCGTCTGTGTAGAACGACGCGTTTCAGAGTCCTGTCAGAGCGGCCGTCACGTCACCTGATAGGCGTCCGTCCATGTCGACGCATTTTAGCCAGTCTCTGGTTAACCCCGCGAGCCCTCCTTCTTTCCCTCATTTTCTCCCTTCTCTCTTTCTCTCCTCCCTTCCGGTGATTCCGACGGCGGCCCCTTCTCCTCCCTCTTTTCCTCCCACCACTTCATCCTTCCCTCCACTCCATCCCCTACCTAGCTCCCACCACTACCACCTCCACTTCCACTGCGGCGTTTTACTCTCCGGACGGCGGCCGACGTCACGGTGGAGTAAGGACGACCACGGCGGTACCGGCGGCGGCGTGGGACGAGTCGAGTGGACGGCTTGAAGCTTGGAGGAGTTCAAGTAACCGGTAGGGTCACGATTCCCATAGTGTTCTATGTTCAAACCATGATTCTCCCTCTTAAAGCATGTTTTAGATCTATGGTTTTGGGGGGGGGTAGAACAAGCATGTTTAGGAGCTCTTCTTGATGAAATGGGGGATTTCTATGGATATGGATTCGTGATGATTGGGTTTGCCTCTCTTTCTCCTCCGTTTTGGGTGATTTTGGGGTTTTTGGGGATGAAAAGGGGAGCCCTCGGGCTCATGACAGATCTGGTTTCTGGGGTTGAAAGACGTCGTGCATGGACGACGCCTTTTTGAAGGGCGTCGGGCCGTCATAACGCCTTTTTAGACATGAACTGTTTGACTGAGGCTCTGTCAGTTCGGGGATTCTGGGACTAAAAGACGTCATGGGTGGTCGACGCGATTCGTAATAGCGTCGGGTCACCATGACGCCTTTTAAGGCAGAAATCTCCTTATTAATATTTTCTGCAATTCTTGATTTCTGTACTAATGGCGTCTGAGTATGTTGACGCCTTTCAAAAGGCGACCGCTGGTGTCGACGTCTTTTAGGCCAAATTCTGAGGCCGGAGTTTTATGAACCCGTACATGGAGCTTGAATGGCGTCGGCCTGGGCGATGCGATTCAAGACAGAACTACGCTAATTCATGCCAGTAAAATGTGTTCATACTGCTAGATAGTTGGTTAATGCATGCTTTAGTGTACACGATAAAGATAGATTTTTCATGACCGGATGACACTGCGTTGTGTGTCATGCGATCGCGGAATTTTCACGTGACCGGATCGCACTGTGCCGGGTTTTGTGTTACTGTGGACCTGGAGTGACAGTTGTAGCGCTTTATCACCCTGTGCTGGTGTGGGTGGAGCACAGCGCCGGTGGGGGCGTGGGCGGGGTGACGCCTAGTGAGAGAGGGTCACCTGGTGAACCCCGGGGTCAGCTAGTACCGGTGTGGGTGTGGTACTTTCGGAGTGTCACTCATGCTGAGGGAAGGAGTAACTACCTGAGCCAGTTGGGCCGGAGTAGCTAGAGTGCTATCCGAGGGGTTACTGCTTGGCCTCAGCGGGTCGATGTTTTCCCCACCGTTGTTTGTGTGGTTGGCGTGTTCTATCGAGACGGCGGTTGTGAGTTCCCTAGTCGTCTGGTTTAGAAGTATGCATGATTAATACATTTCGACTGCATGTGATTCGCATTGAGATTTAGGAATAGTAATTACCACTGTGCTTGTTGTTTTACCATCAGCTGTATTTTACACTTGTGGGTGTGTGCGTGGGCAGTGGGGATCGAAGGATCCCTACTTAGTCTTGTCTTTGAGACTCACCCCTGCGGTTTTCAGGTGAGGACTCCCGGCAGACCTAGCGAGGAGAGTGCGGCTGTGTGTTGAGCGCCGTCAGCTGTTATTCCGGGGTATGCCCCGACGTAGTTGTTATTTTATTTCTGGCCTGTATGTTTAATTATTCCTTCCCTGTTGGAGTATGTAATTATTTGCTGTATCGAGTCGCATTGTAATAACTTTTAATTCCTGCATTTTCCTTTCAATTCAATGCGATGTGAATATTTAGCTTAGTTTATTATTTATTTCCCAGACTTACTTAGATCCTGGTTTGGTTCCAAATTAATGATTCGGTACCCATTTAGTAATCGGATCCCCGATTATAGGGTGGCGGGTCGTTACAGTTGGTATCAGAGCATTCGGTCTGGCAAATAAATGAATAACTAGGTTAAATGTCGTGAGTCCGGCAAATAAATACATTATCCCGTACAGGCACGGCGGTAGTATAGGTTTTAGGATTCTAATTAGAACTTTTCGATTTTGTGATTGTAGGCGAGTAGATGGCTCCTAGGAAGAGGATGCCGGTTATTCGAGAGCGGGGAGATGTCCCTAGTGGATCTGAGGCCGGGAGGCCGAGTGTAGAGCAGTTTATGGAGGCTATGATGGACACTATGGCTAGATACCAGACCCGAGACCCTAGTGAGAGTTCCAGTGCTCGGGGAGGGTCTACAGCTACACTTGAGAGATTCCTGAAGCTGAGGCCACCTCACTTCACCGGTCGTCCTGACCCTGATGAGGCCGTTCACTGGCTTAGGGAGATAGAGAAGACTTTCGATACTATGGATTGTGCAGCAGCGGAGAGGACTCCGTTGGCTACCTTCATGTTGAAGGATAGCGCCTATGATTGGTGGACCACCTTGAAGAGTTTGTCATATGAGGATAGGAGTCTTAGGGAAATTTCATGGGAGACTTTTGTTAAAGAGTTCAATGCGCAGTATTTCCCTAGGCATGTCCATAGGGCCAAGGAGAGGGAGTTTATGGATCTGACGCAGGGGAGTATGACAGTACTCGAGTATCAGGCGAAGTTTGTTTCGCTTGGAAGGTTTGTGCCTTTCATATCTGGGGACGAGGAGCGTCGTACTGAGAGGTTTGTGGACGGACTAAGGCTCAGTCTGAGGAACTTCGTGGCGTCCCACTGTTGTACAGATTTGGCATCAGCGGTTAGGTGTGCAACAGCAGTGGAGGCTCAGCAGAACCAGTCAGCCCGGGAGAGAGGACTGATTGCCCAGGGACCAGTTCGTGGCAGGGGTAAGGCAGCGGCAGCGGCCCCTTCGTCCGGATCGGGATCGTCGTCACTCGGCTCCCGATTCAGGAGATTCTTTCGAGGCGGGGGCAGCAGTAGTGGCAGCAGCGGCAGCAGCAGGCCCAGGCAGGGTCAGTAGAGCCAGTCAGTATCCAGCGAGCAACAGGAGCCAGCTCAGAGGCTTCCGGCAGTTTGCCAGCACTGTGGTGGTGCCCATGGCGGGACTCAGTGTCCTACTCTTCCTAGGAGGTGTTTCACTTGCGGCCAGCAGGGCCATTTGGCGAGGCAGTGCCCGCAGGGGCATGGTCAGGGTCAGGGTTCAGGTGATCTGAAGAAGCCAAGGACCCAGGGGAGAGTTCTAGCTATCACCAGGAGGGAGGCTCGCGCGTCCAACTTGATGGAAGGTACACTCTCTGTCCTTGGGAACTCTGCACATGTGTTGATCGATTCGGGTGCTTCGCATTCTTTCATTTCTGAGCAGTTCATAGATATTCTTTCCGCACCCGTTGATGAGTTATCTGATGGATTGATGGTTGAGGTTCCTTCTGGAGATTTCATGTTATCTTATAATTGTTTGAGGGATGTTCCCTTGACCATTGAGGGTCATGAGCTACCTGCCCAGTTGGTTGTACTTGCCATTCGTGACTTTGATATCATCCTGGGCATGGATTGGTTGGAAGCTTTTTTTGCTGAGGTGGACTGCCACAGGAAGAGGGTGCGTTTCTCTATTCCGGACATCCCGACCTTCTATTTCCAAGGTATTAGGCTCTCTTCCCGAGGTATTCTCATTTCTGCCTTTAAGGCTCGGAGTTTGCTTGCTGGTGGTTGTGAGGCCTTCCTTGCCTCTGTTGTTGTTTCTGATGTCCGGGATAGTCCCAGTCCTTGGGAGGTGCCTGTAGTGTGTGACTTCGTAGATGTGTTTCCTGAGGAGCTGCCTGGCCTTCCTCCTCAGCGAGAGGTCGAGTTTACCATCGAGCTTGCACCGGGTACGGAACCCTTGTCTAACGCCCCGTATGGGATGGCCCCAGCCGAACTCGCTGAGTTGAAGGCGCAGTTGCAGGAGTTGCTGGATAAGGGTTTCATTCGTCCCAGTACTTCTCCGTGGGGTGCTCCAGTTCTTTTCGTCAGGAAGAAGGATGGTTCTCTGAGGCTGTGCATTGATTATAGGTAGCTGAACCAAGTGACAATAAAGAATAAGTACCCACTTCCAAGGATCGATGATTTGATGGATCAGCTACAGTCTGCGAAGGTGTTTTCCAAGATTGACCTGAGATCTAGATATTATCAGATGAGGATCCGGGATGTTGATGTTAGTAAGACGGCTTTTAGGACTCGGTATGGACATTATGAGTTTTTGGTTATGCCTTTCGGCTTGACCAATGCTCCGGCGGCCTTTATGGATCTGATGAACCGAGTCTTCAGGACCTACCTGGACCAGTTTGTGGTAGTATTTGTTGATGATATTTTAATATATTCTTCATTTGAGGAAGAGCACGCCACTCATCTTCGGGTGGTGTTGCAGGTCCTGAGAGAGCACCAACTTTACGCCAAGTTTAGCAAGTGTGAATTCTGGCTAGACGAGGTGCACTTCCTTGGGCATGTCATTTCTGGCGAAGGCATTGCAGTGGATCCAGCCAAGATCGAGGCGGTGATGGATTGGAGCAGGCCGACTTCAGTGACTGAGATCAGGAGCTTCTTGGGGCTTGCTGGTTATTACAGGCGGTTTGTTCAGGGGTTTTCTTCGATAGCGGCCCCTTTGTCGAGGTTGACTCGAAAGGGAGTTCGTTTTGTGTGGACCGAGGAATGTGAGCGGAGTTTCATTGAGTTAAAAACTCGCCTCACGTCAGCCCCAGTGTTGGTGCTTCCATCTGGGTCAGGTGGGTTCGTGGTTTACTCAGACGCGTCCCGTCGAGGTTTGGGCGCAGTTCTAATGCAGCATGGCAGGGTAGTGGCTTACGCTTCTCGGCAGCTGAAGAAGCATGAGGAGACCTATCCTACCCATGATTTGGAACTGGCAGCTGTGGTATTTGTACTTAAGATTTGGAGACATTACTTATACGGAGAAAAATTTCAGGTTTTTACTGATCACAAGAGCCTGAAGTATGTGTTCACTCAGAGAGACCTGAATTTGAGACAGCGAAGGTGGATGGAGTTCATTAAGGATTATGACTTTGACCTTTCTTATCATCCGGGCAAGGCGAATGTGGTGGCAGACGCCTTGAGTCGGAGGACGGTCATGTCATACCTTATGATTCAAGAATGGAAATTATTCGAGCAGGTTGTGGAATCTTCCTTTAGGGTTCCACGCGAAGATGATAGAGCCGTGTTGGTCAGTTTGACCGTGAGACCAGCAGTGTACCATGCTGTGATTGAGGCTCAGAGGGCAGATGTTGAGTTACCACATATTCTCCAGAGGTCTGAGGTGGAATTGTGGGATGACGGTACTGTCAGGTTCAGAGGTAGACTTTATGTTCCGACCGAGGAGGACGTGCGTAGGTGTGTACTTGATGAGGCGCACCGTTCGAGATATGCAGTGCATCCCGGGACAACCAAGATGTATCATTATTTGAGGAGGCACTCCTGGTGGCCAGGCATGAAGAAAGATATGGCTGAGTATGTGGCTAGATGCATGACTTGTCAGCAGGTTAAAGCCGAGCATCAGAGACCTGGAGGGTTGTTGCAGCCCTTGCCGATTCCAGAATGGAAATGGGAGCACCTGACTATGGACTTTGTAATGGGACTACCTACATCCCCTAGCAAGAGAGACGCTATCTGGGTCATTGTTGATCGGCTGACCAAGTCGGCACACTTCCTAGCTATTAGGAAGGACTGGTCAGTCGGTAAATTGGCTAAGTTGTTTGTAGATCGGATCATCTCTCTGCACGGGGTACCTTTGTCCATCGTATCAGATCAGGATCCGAGGTTTACTTCCAGGTTCTGGAAGAGTTTTCAGAAGGCCTTGGGCACTCAGTTGGCTTTCAGTTCGGCCTACCATCCCGAGACCGACGGGCAGTTGGGGAGGACCATTCAAACTCTGGAGGATATGCTCAGGGCATGTTGCTTAGACTGAGGAGGTTCTTGGGAGCAACATTTGTCTACAGTGGAGTTTGCCTACAACAACAGTTACCATTCCAGTATCGGCATGGCGCCTTACGAGGCTTTGTATGGGCGACCGTGTCGATCTCCGGTGTGTTGGTCCGAGATTGGTGAAAGATAGATAGCGGGACCAGAGTTAGTACAGCAGTGTGCTGAGATTGCCAGGATAGTTCGGCAGAGATTGACCGTGGCTCAGAGTAGGCAGAAGAGTTATGCTGACGTCCGACGGAGGCCGCTTGAGTTTGAGGTTGGGGACCACGTGTTTCTCCGAGTCTCACCCTCCAAGGGTGTGATGAGATTCGGGAAGCGAGGCAAGCTAAGTCCACGATATATTGGACCTTTTCCTATTCTTGCTCGAATTGGGGAAACCGCGTACCAGCTGGCCTTGCCGCCCAGTCTTGCAGGGGTGCACGATGTGTTCCATGTTTCCTTGCTGAGAAAGTATGTTCAGGATCCGTCCCATGTTTTAGATTTTTCAGAGTTGGAGGTCGCTGAGGACCTGTCCTTTCCAGAGTTTCCTGTTCGTATTGAGGATCGTAGAGAACAGGTCCTGCTGAACAAGGTTGTGCCTTTGGTCAAGGTGATTTGGCAGTACCGCTCCGGAGGCGAGGCAACCTAGGAGCGGGAGGATGAGATGCGGGAGCAGTTTCCTTACCTCTTTTCGTAAGTCTCCTTGTGAACTTGTATCCCCATTTTTTGACCTTGTTAATTCTAGCAGACAATTTCGGGGGCAAAATTCTTTTAAGGGGGGGAGAATGTAAGGATCGAGACTTTCGGATCCGGTTTTCGAGGTCGGACCCTGTAGTTCTGGCCCTAGTGGGGGCTGAGGACCTGTGACGTTTCGTGTCAAGACCTCGAGACGCGTTTTGAACGGCGTCCACCGTTGCAGACGCGTTTTAGGTTCTACCACGTGAGTGCCACATGGGCTGACTTTGGGCCGCGAGAGTACGGCCCTGTCGTGTCGTCTGAACGGCGTCCGCATGGGACGACGCCTTTCAGACTGCGAATCTGGGATTGTCAGAGTACGGCCCTGACATGTCTCCTGAACGGCGTCTGTGTAGAACGACGCGTTTCAGAGTCCTGTCAGAGCGGCCGTCACGTCACCTGATAGGCGTCCGTCCATGTCGACGCATTTTAGCCAGTCTCTGGTTAACCCCGCGAGCCCTCCTTCTTTCCCTCATTTTCTCCCTTCTCTCTTTCTCTCCTCCCTTCCGGTGATTCCGACGGCGGCCCCTTCTCCTCCCTCTTTTCCTCCCACCACTTCATCCTTCCCTCCACTCCATCCCCTACCTAGCTCCCACCACTACCACCTCCACTTCCACTGCGGCGTTTTACTCTCCGGACGGCGGCCGACGTCACGGTGGAGTAAGGACGACCACGGCGGTACCGGCGGCGGCGTGGGACGAGTCGAGTGGACGGCTTGAAGCTTGGAGGAGTTCAAGTAACCGGTAGGGTCACGATTCCCATAGTGTTCTATGTTCAAACCATGATTCTCCCTCTTAAAGCATGTTTTAGATCTATGGTTTTGGGGGGGGGGTAGAACAAGCATGTTTAGGAGCTCTTCTTGATGAAATGGGGGATTTCTATGGATATGGATTCGTGATGATTGGGTTTGCCTCTCTTTCTCCTCCGTTTTGGGTGATTTTGGGGTTTTTGGGGATGAAAAGGGGAGCCCTCGGGCTCATGACAGATCTGGTTTCTGGGGTTGAAAGACGTCGTGCATGGACGACGCCTTTTTGAAGGGCGTCGGGCCGTCATAACGCCTTTTTAGACATGAACTGTTTGACTGAGGCTCTGTCAGTTCGGGGATTCTGGGACTAAAAGACGTCATGGGTGGTCGACGCGATTCGTAATAGCGTCGGGTCACCATGACGCCTTTTAAGGCAGAAATCCCCTGATTAATATTTTCTGCAATTCTGGATTTCTGTACTAATGGCGTCTGAGTATGTTGACGCCTTTCAAAAGGCGACCGCTGGTATCGACGCCTTTTAGGCCAGATTCTAAGGCCGGAGTTTTATGAACCCGTACATGGAGCTTGAATGGCGTCGGCCTTGGGCGACGCGATTCAAGACAGAACTACGCTAATTCATGCCAGTAAAATGTGTTCATACTGCTAGATAGTTGGTTAATGCATGCTTTAGTATACTCGATAAAGATAGATTCTTCATGACCGGATGACACTGCGTTGTGTGTCATGCGATCGCGGAATTTTCACGTGACCGGATCGCACTGTGCCGGGTTTTGTGTTACTGTGGACCTGGAGTGACAGTTGTAGCGCTTTATCACCCTGTGTTGGTGTGGGTGGAGCACAGCGCCGGTGGGGGCGTGGGCGGGGTGACGCCTAGTGAGAGAGGGTCACCTGGTGAACCCCAGGGTCAGCTAGTACCGGTGTGGGTGTGGTACTTTCGGAGTGTCACTCATACTGAGGGAAGGAGTAACTACCTGAGCCAGTTGGGCCGGAGTAGCTAGAGTGCTATCCGAGGGGTTACTGCTTGGCCTCAGCGGGTCGATGTTTTCCCCACCGTTGTTTGTGTGGTTGGCGTGTTCTATCGAGACGGCGGTTGTGAGTTCCCTAGTCGTCTGGTTTAGAAGTATGCATGATTAATACATTTCGACTGCATGTGATTCGCATTGAGATTTAGGAATAGTAATTACCACTGTGCTTGTTGTTTTACCGTCAGCTGTATTTTACACTTGTGGGTGTGTGCGTGAGCAGTGGGGATCGAAGGATCCCTACTGAGTCTTGTCTTTGAGACTCACCCCTACGGTTTTCAGGTGAGGACTCCCGGCAGACCTAGCGAGGAGAGTGCGGCTGTGTGTTGAGCGCCGTCAGCTGTTATTCCGGGGTATGCCCCGACGTAGTTGTTATTTTATTTCTGGCCTGTATGTTTAATTATTCCTTCTCTGTTGGAGTATGTAATTATTTGTTGTATCGAGTCGCATTGTAATAACTTTTAATTCATGCATTTTCCTTTCAATTCAATGCGATGTGAATGTTTAGCTTAGTTTATTATTTATTTCTCAGACTTACTTAGATCCTGGTTTGGTTCCAAATTAATGATTCGGTACCCATTTAGTAATCGGATCCCCGATTATAGGATGGCGGGTCGTTACATAAAGTGTGAAGAAAGTTTTATCAATTTTAGAATTGATTTGATATGATTTCGGACTCCCATTTTGATTCCAAAGATCCAACTTTAACAGACTTTCAACAACTTAAAATATATGGCAAAATAAATAGCAAATGGAACCATAAAATTTTCAAACTTTATAGAGTGGTCAAATACAATATGACAAATAAAATTTTCAAACTTTGTAAAGTGGTCAAATACAATATGACAAACATATCCATAAAATTTAGTTTGATTTGAATTTTAATTGAAGGAGTTATAACACCCACAAGTCCCACCGAACATTTTGTGATGATATATTACATAGACGAAATAGAAATTTATGAAATATATATTAAATGATTTCATAAAAGTATAAAATTTTGTGGACACATAATATACATACTAAATCAACAAATGTCAAAATTTCAAGTGAAAAGAAGATTAAACGGAAGATAACGGACTTTTGGAAGTCTACTAAAGAACCCAAATAATTCAGGCATCAAACGGCCACACTACTGGTCTTCTGATAGCCAGACGGCCAGAGCGCTGACAGATGGCTGGCCGTCTGGTAGACATCATACAGCCACCACTTTGGCCATTGATGGACAGACGGCCATCTATTCTGGACAGCCACTGTGCTCCTTGTTCATCCACGAGACACACAGTTTCTTATGTTTTTGTTTTCCATGGGCTTTTTGAGATTTTTCTCAAAATAAGAAGGATCTTAAACATCTAAAGAAATATGATTACAGAAATTTTTATTTTAAAAAATATTAAAATATGAGTTTTTATTTTAATATAAATTAAACATTCAATAAGTTATCATAGCCTATCTCTTGAAGGAAGAACAAATAAATCTTCTCTAACTAAGTCCTTAAGTTCTAGCCATAAATTGAGAGCCTTTCCTATGTCCTATAATCACCTAAAAATAGAACTCATCCATTAGAATAAACTCTCTAAAGATTAAACTAAAGATTCTTCCAGTTCTTGATGAAGAACGTTATGTTGCTTATCCTCAAATTGAGGTTGTGTGTAAGAAAGCTTATGCATGATCTCAATGCCTTATTTATGCATCTTTCCCTTCCTAATACTACTCAAATCAACTTCCTTTTGTAGCAGGGTCGGACTCCAACATATGGATTCTTGACCAACAAGAAAAGTGAGTTTATTTGCAATTAAGAACCTAGATTTTTGCACAATAGGTTTTCTTAACTAAAACTTTTTAACGACTGAATTAGCTAAAAACCCTTTAGACAAAGTTATAGCTATTTGTATCATCTTTCAATCGTACCCACTATGCAAATTTTAAAATTTTGTGCGCGAGGTTATCACATCTCCAATATGTTGCTATTACGTAGTTTTCAGGACCCGAAATTTGACTAAATGTTGGAAACCAACTAGTTTTCTAATCGAGACAATAATGGGCTTCTTGGGCTTATTTTGGCTTAACTAATGACTTACTTATTTTAAACCTATTATTATATTATTAAATAAATATTAAACACGTTTAAATCATTTTAACCCATTAATTGACTTAATTAGGCTTATTTAAATCTAATTGAACTTAATTAATCTTGATCCATTAACAAATTAATGAGTTTAAGATCTAGGGTATAAGACCTATTCAACATAATAAGTTAGGGGTGCGTCTGCTAAAGGTCTATTTGTTTTCATGTAATATAGGCTAGAAGGAAAGGTTTTCCTTAAAAGTATATCCCAATCACTTGGTAATCCGTAAACCTCAAGTCAAATGGAACCTTAATTCATTGACTCCCTCTTTTTTTGATTTTGGCATCCATGGGAGAAGACTGAATGCCAGTTTCTAAAGAAGTTGAAAATATTTTCATAAGTACCAAACGAGGAATGTTGTTTTTGTTTTTCGCGTAAATATGTTTCTTTAGGCTCACTTTGTTTGTGGAATAGGGCCGGAATAACCAATATAAAGACTCTATTCTTGTTTGATTGCAGGGATGCCTAATTCCCCAAACTCTACCTACAATTAATATCTTTCATTTCATATGGTTTGATGTAAAATATTATATTTTTTTGTTAGACATAAATATAAGATTTTATGATATTTTATACTAAACCAAATGATCCTTAAATCTTTAAGGGAAAATTTGTGGAAATGCAAACACCCCCTAAGTCTTGTCTCGACCTTGTCCCAATCCACAAGACCCAGTCCTGACCTAAAAGTTAATTGCTATGTGCAAGTAAATTTATATTTTGTTAGGGGTTATTTTAGGAGATGTAGCTATGCTAGTTGCTTGATGAACGTGGATTTTTCATAAAGAAACTTTCTTTTATTAGTTATTAGTGTAGTTTTCATTAATTTTGTGAGAATGTTTGGAGTCTTGGAAAGTTAGTTATATTTCTCAAGGCATTGATTTTCCTCTTCTTATGTACAATTTAGTTTGAAAAATCAATTACTACTGTCTTGTAGGTTATATTACCTAAAAACAAGTGACTTTTAGGAACATACATTAATTGCCGAATTTTGAATGTATACATCCTTATATTAATGAATGGATAGTGGTATGTTCCCAAGACTTATGGCGAGTGTTTTATAATCTGCCTGTTTGGTGCATCTTAAAATACCGTAAAATATCATAAATAATCATAAATGATATTTTCTTTATGTTTGGAGTACTATAAATCATTTTACGATATTTTTTCTACATTTGATGCATCGAAAATTACCGTATTTTAAAATCGGTTAACCTTAAAATTCTCCTTTTAGTTGACATCGGTTTACAATCCAAAATCACTATAAACTAAAAGCGACGATTTCAAAACTTGATTTTAAAATTAGAGAGTTTATTTTCGCTAGTTTTGGAATTGATGATTTTAAAATCGAGATTTTATAGTATTTTATGATGCACCAAATGAGGACCTAAAGGTATATTATTTATATTATCAAATAATGACCAAACCTAATTTTGAATTGCACCTGTAGCACCCCCTTCTAGAGAAATTAATATCTCTTCTTAAGAGTGTCACATTACCAAAAACATTGTGACCTGAGAAAATTTTGCAAGGCATTTAAGATAAACCATCTATAATTTCTAACACTTAACTATGCCAAAAATCCATAAACGTAACCATAGGATGATTACATTGTTGCCTACTGCAAGCCTTAATTTACAAAATTCATAACAAACTAAATAACATAAGTTCCACACCCACTAGTAGGCCCACAGGCTGCAAATCTTCCCAAGAACAAATATGAACCTTCCTCTATTGACTCACTGCCCACTAGGCCCTCCTGAAAAATTTAATAACTAGGTGTGTGAGTAACACTCAGCAAGTGTCAGAACCAATGACATACTTATAAATAAATAATTATGCAAACATATGATCTCTTTAAAATAATGCATGACCTGCAGACAATTTCATACATATAATATTGAACTAGGAATTGATAGAAGATCCTCTCACACATATTTCATAATTAATCTATGCATGTCTATTATACATATTACTTTCTTCTCATGTATATTTCCTACAAATATCGTATACATATTCATATCCACTTGTAGTTTAAAGCAGATTAAGTTCATATATAACCGATTCATATTCCAGCATGTCAATTTCTTACATATCTTGTTGTTTATATGTAAAACAACACACTTGTTATCTCAATTTTTAACTGGCATAAGTTTTTAATCTTCATGCTTTCAGACAGATATCCAAACCACAACATAAGGGGTCATACACACCCTGACACCTAGATAAATGAGCACCTTAGTCTTAATACAATCAGTTATGATTTAAGGTCTTTATCCCATCTTCCACTAAACTAAAGTTCAATTTTAGGATTTTAGTCTCCATTGTCTTCAGATCATAAATTGAATACTACCACATCAGATATTTAATGTAGGTTCTTCCATACATACCCTCTTAACATGGTGTTGTCCAAGCATGTTTGAAACTTAATATAATATTAGTTGTACACAATTATGCACAGTTCCAAAACAAAGTCTTACCGTAGATTCTTAACTGTACACAATTAAAACTTAATAAATAAATATCTAGCATAAACTTGGAATCATATTTAAGGTAACAATAATAGTGTTCCATTGTTAACTCATACATACAATTGAAACATTTTCTCATAGCTTTACAAACTCATTTAGTGATCATAAACGCTGAAAATTGTATTTCAGATACTAAAATAGAACTTAAAATAATTTACATAACAAATAATATACAATAAGTTCATCATACATGCGCCTGGAATGAAGAATCCTAACCAACATTATCATTTTTCAATTTTTGGAATTATTTTAGCACCACTTGCACTCTTCTTCTTCTATGTCTCTTTTTCTAGTTCCTATTTTCTTTGTAATCAATTATATCATTTGTTCTTTTAATAGATTACATGTTAGCCTTCTAATCAATTAGGTACTTTATTTGTCTTCGATTACTAGACTTATATCGATTATGGGTCTTCATCTAATCGATTACGTGACCTATGTTAACTTTGATTACGGATCTTCGTCTAATCGATTACAGGACTTATCTTGACTTAAATTTTAAATATTTTAATCAGTTAATTGGGCTTTCTTTTAACTCTTTTAATTGAGCATCTGGGATTTAGCTAATTCTGAGTTTTCATCATCTAAAAACTTGCTTTACTTATAATAATTTATCTGTCTATTTAACTAACTAAAATCCAGTCTATTCAAGTTAATTTAACAAATATGACTATCTAAAATTCGGGATGTTACAGCACCAGTCCAGCTAAATAAGTTCCTATCTATGGAGGAGACTTTTGTAGTTCTCCATCTTTGGACCCCACATGTACTTGGAAGGCAAAGGGGGAGTCAACTCCTCTCTCCTCCTGTTGCATGTGTAAAGATTGAATGGCTGACATGAGTCCACTCTTTTTTAAAAAATTATGGAGCCAGTCGTGTTCAGTATCTATTTTAATTTTTATCACATACCTATAAACAATCGAGGGAGACAGGGAAGATAATTGACTCTCCTATATTCATGTAACTTGAACAAAAAAAAGAAGAGAAGGGATTAGAGAGTATGAGAATCTCCTCCTATCCGGTATTGAGATGATCTATAATATGTCTAGAACTCTGAATACATCTAGAAAAAGGTTGACCCACTTCTGCCACAAGGCAAAAAGAAAAAAAGGCCGAAGCGAGGAAATGCTATCGTCATCCACGCTGGAGAACAAAAAGCATGCCGTGTTGGGCTTATGAGAGCGTTGAGAGGAATTCAAGATGCGGGTCATAACCGAAAGCTTGTATATTAATAGTACCCAGCAACCGTGACTCGAGATTGCCTGCCAAAAATATTGTCACGAGAATACTGCTGCTCTTTCTTCCTTTGGTAATGTGCATATGCTTCGTGAGCAACAACCTAGGGTTGTTTGCTGTGCGGCAAAATACTGTAAAATTTTGATTTTGAGATTATCAATTTTAAAATTAACAAAAACAAAATATCTCCTTAATTTTGATTGACGACAATTTTGAACTGAAAATTAAGATCAACTAAAAGGAAGATTTTAAGAAAATAGACTTTGAAATACACAATTTAAAACGCCTCAAATGTACAAAAAAAAAATAACATAAAATAATTTATAATAATAAAAACGTAAGAAAATATCATTTTATAATATCTCACAATACACCAAACAACCCATGATAAAAAGGATGGCATTACATCGCCTGTTATATATATAGCCACCAAAAGATTTATGGCTGACAAACCAGAGCCTTAACCCAACCCTACACCAAAAAATAGAACCTGAGAAGAAACCACCATGGAATTAACGAAGATACTTGCTCCATAAGGGCGGTCGACGACGGACGACTGCCCACATGACAATGAGCTGGAATTGTGGGGGCTTGGGAGGGCCAGCGACAATTCCCTACCTGAGAAACCTCCTTGCTTCTTTCCTCACCCAACATTCTCTTCCTCTCCGAAACAAAAACCCCCTCTCACAAAGCCTCTCACCGCCTCTCCAACCTTCCACTCAGCAATCACATGACAATTGAACCAACTGGGCTGGCCAGTGTTAGGCATTTTTTAGTAAGAACTACTGTTGCTACAGTAAAAACGGCCATAGCGGCCATTTGAACCAGCTCAGCGGCAAGTGCCTGAGCTTTTCAATTCCGTTTTTTTAGTTTTAGAAGTTGTTAGAAATTGTAATGGATGGTTGGCCAGTTGGTTTTGAAGGTCCTAACCGTACCCAGATCTCTTGTAAGGATACTCATATAAATAATAATGGAATATTGAGATTGGGCAGATTTGGTTAATCCGGTGCTCATCTCCTTTACTCTAATCTCTGGTCTCATCTCCTCTTCTTCTACCTCTGAATCCTCTACTTCTCTCCCTCTCTGTTCTTGGTGCTCTTGTTCGGAGTTCGGGATCCCCACAGCGACCACACGAGCTCGAGGGGTGCTGGTAGAGTCTCTTCTGCCGGGTTTGGATCGGGAGCCATGCAGAAAACCCAGCAATTTGGTGTCTAAGCCCATCTCGAGTAGCAAGTCTGCAACAATGGCACCAGAAGATCTCGAATCTTTCAAGAACCTCTTCCTGGAGATGCAACAACAATTCACCGGTATGTTAGATCGTGTTTCTTCGATCGAAACCATGCTTCATTACCAGGATTCGCGCTCTTCCTCTGAAGATTCCACTCCTACTACTAATATCTTCCTCCTAGAACAGGTTGATTTTCCCTCATATGACGGATCAATAGATCTTGCAATTTGGCACTATAAAGCCAATCAGTACTTCACTTTTCACAAAATACCAGAGATTCAAAAGGTTTTGACAGCTTCTTACTATTTAGATGGTGAAGCATTACAATGGTTTTGGCATTATACAAACACTAGAGCATCTATCACCTAGAAATAATTGGTTGATGCTTTAGAAATCAGTTTTGGTCCGGTTTCATCCCTAGATGCTCATGGGTCTTTGAGCAAATTAAAGCAGACAGGATCTCTGATGGATTTTCAGAGAGAATTTGAAAGGTTATCAAACAAGGTCTCTGGGGTTTTGGAGGAGCATCTATTGGGTACCTTCATGAGTGGATTAAGAGATGATCTTGCTTGTGAGGTCGGATCCTTCAAGCCCACATCCATGTTGCAAGCAAAGAAAATTGCCCGCATCCAAGAAGCCAAATACATGTCCAAGAGAAAATTTATCTCACCACCACACTACTTTCCCTCTAATTCCTCACATCCTTCCTCCAACTATCAACCACCCATATTACCTACTCCCATTCAACTTGCTACAACCACTAATCCTCCTGTGAGAAAGATGGCCCCCTACCAGCGACAAGAGAGGAAATTGAAAGGCCTTCGCTATAACTATGATGATAAGTGGTTCAAAGGACATGTGTAAAACCCATAAATTATTTCTATTACATGTCCTCCCATATGAGGATGATGACAATGATACCAGTGATCCATATCCGGATCCCAATGTTGAGCCCCCTGAATTACATTTCCTTCAACCCACAATCTCTTCAAATGCAATCATTGATTTGGACTCTCTAGGAACATTAAGAGTAATGGGTTTACTGAACAATTTGAATGTCCTAGTACTGATTGACAATGGGAACACACATAGTTTTGTAGATCATACAGTTGTTCAGAGATTGGGGCTAAAAGTTAATTCAAATGTCAGAGTCCCTGTCAAAGTTGCCTCTAGAATTCAATTACACTATCAAGGCATATGTTATAATGTGCAGTTAAACATTCAATCACTATCCATTAAATTGGATCTATTAGTACTTCCATTAGGAGGTTTGATTTGGTCCTGCGAACCACATGGATGCAGACTTTAGGTGACATTACTCTGAATGTGGATCAATTGACTATGCAATTCACATTGGATGGCATCAAACTATTTTTCCTCCCTCAAAGATGATCAAGTACAATTGATTTCTGGCAACCACCTCCAAAGAGAGATTCGAAGAGCTAATACTATATATGCCATTCAGGTTCAACAACCTCCTACATCATCTGCTAGTTTTGATATTTCAGCTGATGTCCCTTAGGACATGTTACTGTTATTACAGACATATTCTGAATTTTTTTATGAGCCTACAGAACTACCTCCTATCCGAACATTTGATCATCAGATCAAGCTCCATGATGAAACAAAAGCTGTGGTGGTCCCATCTTACAGATACCCTCCTCATCATAAAACCATCATAGAGCAGCAAGTTAAGGAGCTCCTCAGCTCTAGACTTTGTAGGCTGAGCACCAGTCCCTTTTCAGCTCCTGTACTTTTAGCAAGAAAAAAAGATGCCTATTGGAGAATGTGTGCTGATTATCAAGCTTTAAACCAACACACCATTAAGGATAAATTTCCCATTCCTCTAGTAGATTTTTTACTGGATGAACTACAAGGTTCCAAATTCTTCTCAAAGTTGGACTTACGCTCAAGATATCATCAAATCATAATGGCTAAGGAAGATATTCATAAAACAGCATCCAAAACCCATGAAGGACATTATGAATTCCTTGTCATTCCCTTTGGTCTAACTAATGCACCATCCACATTCCAAAGCATAATGAATAATACATTTAGACCTTATCTAAGAAAATTTGTATTGATTTTCTTTGATGATATACTTGTTTATAGTCCAAACTGGGCTGATCACCTTATGCATTTATCCATAGTTCTCTCCACATTGAAGGAACACCAGTTTTTTGTAAAAAAATCCAAATGTGAGTTTGGGGTCACTACAATTGAATATTTGGGACATCCTATCTCTGCTGAAGGAGTTTCCATGGAACCTTTCAAGATAAGTTCAATTTTAGATTGGCCAGTTCCAAAATCTACAAAAGGGTTAAGAGGATTCTTAGGCCTGACAAGCTATTACAAACATTTTTAAAAAAAGGTCATGGAATCATTGCTGCCCCATTAACAAGGTTATTGAGGAAGGATAGTTTCAAGTGGATTGAACTGGCTAATTTGGCTTTTGAGACTCTAAAAAGAGCAATGACTACCTCCCCAGTCTTAGCCCTACCCAATTTTGATGAAACCTTCATCATTGAATGTGATGCTAGTGGCTTGGGTATTGTGGTTGTACTAATGCAGAGAGGCAAGCCTATTGCATATCTCAGTCATGCTTTTCATGACAAACAAAAGGCACTTTCTGCATATGATAAAGAGATGGAGGCTATTATATTTGCAATCCAAAAGTGGCATTCTTATTTGATTGGCAGGAAATTCATTATTAAAACATATCATCAAAGCCTTATGAAGCAGCAAATCCACACTCCAGCACAACAAAGATGCCTTATAAAGCTTATGGGTTATGATTTTGACCTACAATATAAATCAGGACATCACAACCAGGCTGCAGATGCCTTATCTCAAATTCCTGAGCCTTGCTCTCAGCTCACTATTTCAGTCTTGTAGCCTACTTGGAGGACATAACTGCTGAAAGCCTACAAGGAAGACACGGTGTTTCAACAATTAATGGCTCAGTGGGATTCAGGGAGTTTAAATCCGGAAATGTACTCTTGCAATGGTGGTCTGTTATACTATAAAAAGAGACTCCTACTTCATTTGGATTGTTATCTTATCAAACATATTTTTCAAGCTTGCCATGATTCCCCAGTGGGTGGTCAGTTTGGCTATCATAAAACCTTGCGTAAAATTAAGCAAAGCTTCCATTGGTTTGGGATAAATCAAGCTATCAAGAATTATATCCAGCAATGTGATGTTTGTCAAAGAGCTAAGACACTATCACAATCCCCAGCAAGCCTCTTACAACCATTACCAATTCCTACTCAAATTTGGACAGATATAGCAATGGATTTTATAGAAGGCCTACCTAACACACATACTAAATCTGTCATACTAGTTGTTGTAGACAGACTTTCCAAATATGGCCATTTCATAGCACTAAAACATCCATACTCAGCAGCTGTGGTGGCCAAGGAATTCATGGCAAATATGGTCAAACTACATGGATTGCCCCAATCTATTGTTTCTGACAGAGACACTATTTTGACAAGTGCATTTTGGAAAGAATTACTCAAACTGCAAGAAGTACAGCTGAAAATGAGTACAACATGCCACCCTCAGACAGATGGTCAAAGTGAAGTTCTTAATCGATGCCTTGAAACCTACCTAAGATGTTTTTGTGGTCAGCAGCAACACAGGTAGCTCGACTGGCTTCCATGGGCAGAATACTCTTATAATACATCACTCCACTCTTCAATTGGCATGACTCCCTTTCAGGCTGTATATGGAATTCCACCTCCAACCATCTTACCCTATGTTCCTGGTACAGCCAAAGTACAAGATGTGGCTGACACCCTTGTTAGCAGGGATCAATTGCTGCTGGAGCTCAAAGCTATTATGCAAAGCACAAGCTCGCATGAAAAACATAGCTGATACCCACCATTCAGATAAACAGTATGTTGTGGGCGATACGGTATTGTTGTCACCAAAAAATTGAACAAGAAGAAGAGCCTAAGGATCAACAAAGAAGGCCCAAATCAAAGATAATTGAAAGGAAGAACCGAGCCTATTAATTCAAGCAAGAAAGTTCCAAGCAATTTTTCAAAGAAAGTCCAAGGGAAGAAGAGTAAATGGGCAGCAGTCATGCCTATTTTTCAGGCCAAATGAATCAAAAAAGGGGCTACTCTAGGGCCGAAATGATGAAGAAATCAAATGGTACAATCGGGCCCATTATTTCAGGCAAAAGAGGTCCAAACAATTGTGCAAAGATTGGCCAAGAAAGCCCAAATGAAGAAGATTTAAGGAGCAGCAGCTAAGCCCAATTTTGCAAGCCAAATGAATCAAAACGGGGCCACTCTAGGGCTCAAATGGTGAAGAAATTCAATGGTACAATCGGACCCATTATCTCAAGCAAAGGAGGTCCAAGCAATTCTTCAAAGAAGGCCCAAGAGAAAAAGAGAAAAAGAGAGCAAGATTGTAGGCTTCAAGAGCCATTCTCCCTTCTCATCCCCTCTCCAAGGTAGAGTAGAGCTGAAGAAGGGGTTTATTTCTGTCTCCTTGCTTTCTTATAATGTTTTTCTTTCATTTTGATGTTCATAGAAGTTTCTATCTCCCCCTTAATGTTCATCCATGGTGATTGAAAGCAATGAAATGCAAAGTTCAGATTTTTAGAGTCTGTTTTGTGAATCTGCTGGTTATCTTGCTTTTCTGGCATTTTTTTCCTTTATAAGGCATGTTTTTTTCGTATGGGGATGATAGAGGGGTCTTTCTACTTTATAGAAATGGTCTCCTCAAGCCTTGAAACCCCCTAAGTATGGAGATATGGCCCGAGATGTGCTTTGCTGTCCAGATTTCCTAAAAACTGATTTTCCATTTATTTGTCTTTGGTTTTGGGGTTTCTCAAGGTGGCTTGGCCTTCCATGACCCTTAGGAGCACATCCCCTCCATGGATGATGTTCCCCCAAGGCCAAACATCAAGAGAAATCTCCTAAGTTTCATATTTATTAAGATCTAAGTTCTGTTTTCATGTTGGAACCGAATGGATTTTGTTTGGATTTTTTCCTTTAATGGCTAAGGGTTTAGGCCCTAGAGGTTCTCAAGGAGGCTCCCTCACTAGTTGAGGATGAGCTTCTTTGGGTATAAACCCTTTAACATGAAGCCAAGAATGAGAGACCTATAGAAAAAATAAAAGTATACCTAAGTTTCCCATATGTTCATATTCAAATTTTCATGATATTTTCCTAAAGAAATACATCTAAAATATATTTTAAATAAATATTTTAGGTCTTGTACCTTTTATACTTTATTTTCTATCATTTGGGTTAGATTTAAACTCATTTTTCACCGAAAATTCGGGTTTCAGCCTGAGTCTGCGTTTGCAGGTGCTACAGTGTTGAGTCTGCACCTCCCTGCGCAGATTCAGCGCTAGTTGCAGGTTCTGAGTCTGCGCTTCTTTCAAGTTGGTTTTTGGGCTTGAGGTGATTCTTTGATCCTCCTCCAAGCTGTCCAAATGTTTCTTGGACCTAGGGCTATCCCTTTGAGGCCCAATGAAGGTCCTAAATGGCTTGGACTTTGGGTTCTTAAGCCCTTAATGTTTCAAACCGAAGTTTTATCATATGTTTTATGATTTTAAATATTTTCCAATGTTTTCCAAGGATATCCCGATTCAAGGGTGCCAGCAATCTCATGTTGGGTAACCCATCAAGGGCCCTCACACAAAAAATATCATTCTTGTGTTCCCATTTCTATGGGTTCATTTAGATGATATGCCCCGAAGTCTCAATGGGTTGGTAGAGTTCCTTGCTCCCCAAATGTAGAAATGGAATGGGTGATTCCCTGTGGATAACCCTTTCATTTTGAAGGCATTAAGAGCACCCTTTGGGTGAGTGGTTGGATGCTCGGCACGCCCCCCTTTATAGCCACCTCCATGGTTCATGGCTACATGTGATCCTCTAGGGAAATTGGTGGACTTCCTTGCTCCCCAAATGTAGAGATGATTTGGATTACCCCTTGTGGGTTTTTCTTACATCTTGAAGACATTAAGGGCACCCTTTGGGTGAGTGGTTGGATGCTCGGCACGCCCCCCTTTATAGCCATCCCTATGGTCTATTAGCCATTACATATCCTTTTAAGGGAGTTGGTCCTTTGGGTCCCTTCATGCCATGATCGTTCATGAAGATCTTAAACCTTTTCATTGGGTTTTCCTAATGAAAGGTTGAAATTCAACTTGGAATCATTATATTAAGCATTTTCAATACTTTATAAAGTAATCTAAGAAGAATGAGATAAACATGAAGAAATCATGTCATTTAAAGAGATCCACACAAGAACCACTCTTTGAAAAGGCATCATGTAGCCATACTCAACTTCTGAGATTTCTCAGTGTTATCCTACCCAAATTTGTGGTGGTTCTTGGATCACCTCAAGTTGAAAGAGGTATAAACCTGAAATTATGCTCAGATTTTGAGTCTGCGCACCTATAACCATGGAAATTCAATTGGGAATGGGGTACAATCTATTTTTCTCCACTCCGGATTTCATATTCTAACTTTAATGGTTGAAACTAACCCCTTGGTGGGTTTAATTGCAGCTTGAACTGTGCAGGAAATTCAAAAATCAAATTTCATACTTGAGTCTGCGCCACTACTCTGAGTCTGCGCACCCTTGCGCAGACTCAGCTCAAAATTGACAAAGATGCCTTGCATGGATTGATATCCTCATTTATGGTTCAAATAAATCAAATAATTAAATTTAATTCATCCAAAAAAAGGCTTAAGATAGTCATTTTCTATTTTAAATAAACATAAAATTCCAAACTTAAGTTGAGTCTGCACACATTTCATAAGCTCATTTCCAATGAAAAAATTAACTAAACAATAAATAAAATGGCTCAAATCACTTGTAATCATATATCAAACACTCCATATCATTTAAATAAACATCTATTTACAAAAAGGATCCAAATCCCTTCAAAACAAACAAAAATCACAAGTTCAGCTGAATCTGCGCACCCCTTGCGCAGACTCAAACCCATTTTTCTTGTCTCCTTGATATTTGAAGCTCCCCAGCTCTTTGAAACTCTTGAAATTCCCCTCAACCTCAGGAGGTTCCATCTTTCCAAGAATCTTGCTCAAATCCTCTTTAAACTTGAGTCTACGCATCAATCACAAGGCCAAAACCTCGTCTCTTGGCCCCCAAATCATGCCCGCAACTCCAAATCTGTAAATCATAACCAAACAAAACATAAAATCAAGTTATCCCACCAAAAATCCAACAAAATAACTCATAAACAAAAAATCCACAGTTCAGACTTGAGTCTGCGCATCTTGGCGCAGGCTCAACCCTGAAATTCACAAAAAATAAAAAAAAACAACTTCCTGAGCACTAAAAAAGGATCTGAAACCCTCTAAAAATCAAGTTTATTCTTATCTATCAGAATATCAAATAAAAACATCAAGTTGTTCTTGAAAAAATGCATAAAACAACTCAAAACACATTGGTGACAAATGAGTCTGCGCTACCCTGCGTAGACTCAACCCTGAAATCCCAAATTTGGCCTTTTTGAACTTAATTTCCCTCCAAATTAAATCCAAAAATTTATATAAAAACTTTATACTTTATATAAGTCAAAAACCTAAATAAAATCTTAAAACTCATTTTACAAAAAATATAAAAAATGCTAAACACTTTTATAAACAATGACTCTGCGCTCTATAGCGCAGACTCAACCTTAAATTCTTAAAATATGGTATTTTGGCTATTAAAATTTCATCAAATCAAATCAAATTCTTAAGAATAAAATATATATTTTCCACAAATCAAAACCCAAACAAAAATGATAACTTTTCCCTAAAAATTACCTAAAAAACTGAAAAATAAGCTTGTGACAGATGAGTTTGCGCTACCCTGCGCAGACTCAACCCCTAATTGGTAAAATCCAATATTTTCACCCTTAATTCTTTTAAAATTAAATCAAAAACCCCAAGATAAAAATAAAATACTTTCTATAAATAAAAAACCAAATAAAACTCACATTTGCCCTTTTGCAAAACATAAAAAATACCTAAAAAGAAGCCTCACTTCAATTAACTTTGTGACCTTGCTCACTCTCTAAAAACCTACAAATTTAAAACATAAAAAACATAAGTCCTTGAAGTATTCTTCACTCAAATCAAATAAGAAAACATAAAAAACACTTTACAAATCAAATCTAAAATCGCCTCACTCAAAGAATGTTTGTTAAAAATGTCGTCCACTTCAATCAAAATACAATAAAAAAGATCTTCATTCCTTTCACAAATCAAAAAATCAAAATAAATACAAACATTCTCATTGTTAACAAATGAGTTTGCGCATCCTTGCGCAGACTCAACTTCATATTCACTCCCAAACATAAAATTTCAACAAATCTTCAATGCATCCCCATAAATCAATCCAAAAATACTAAAAAATATCTCTCATCATTATCCATCAATAAAAATCAATAAATTAAGTCTTGCGCAGACTCAACTTTAAATAAGCTTTCTTCTCAAATAAAAACTGAAATTCATTCATTTTTTAAATGCAATCCTGTATATCTTTCTTATATCATTTCAAAGGCTATTATTCTATTCTTCCGACGATTAATCAAGGGTTTTCCTCTTAGGAGGATGTAATTAATGCTATTCCATTTATGGGTAACGAGATCGGGTCGAAGAACTACGCAATCATCTGATTGAGTCAAGTAGAGCGCACAAATAACAAATATAAATCAAAAATCAAAAAATCAAGATCAAGTGCATTTTTTCCCTAAAAAATGTACGACAGGTATACCTCAAGCTTCAACCCTATTGACAAGGATATGTTGTTCACACAGTTAATAATAAGTTGGCATTTAAGTACTATGTGTTGGGTTCTCGCGTTTCTCCGGATCGCTCACGCAACGGAAATAAAGTTAAAATCACAGCAATCTGTTTCCCGTTCTGAATATTAAATTTCGATTATCAGATAATCGAAGTATTACCTTTCGCAAATTCGAATCCGCGACCGATTGGTTCCGTCGGTGTGACATCGCCAACCATGCAGATGCATGGCCTCTAGCGAACTCCACGCAATCCTCTTCGTAGTGGATATCCTCACGTTCCTCGCTCGTCGCAGCCCACGAATCCTTCATTGTTCGCCGCAACGACCGCCGTGATGCGCGGTCGATTTCCCGTCGGACGGGAGTCAAAGAAACGGTGAAGCAGACCCGAACAACTGAATAGGCCTAAGGCACCAGAAAGAGAGGAAGAGAGGAGGGGGTGGCTAGGGTTAGAAATAGTCTGGCCTACTCAGCCCGTTCTCTATCTTTTATATTAACCGCGTGATTTTTCATAAAAACCCCCAATTTAATATAAAACACACTTATTATCCATCGCCTTGAGAATCATTTGCGTGTGACCCTCTACACCCAATCACCAATCCGGTTAAAGGCCCAATAAGCCCAGTGACTCCTCACTGGCCTGATTAATTAATTAGTAACTCATTATTAATTTATTAGTCAATCGAATTAATATCGCATATTAAATTTAATCGGGCCTCCGATCACGTTAGGTGCCAAGCAACACCGCGTGAACCCGGAAGGTATCGGAGTTAAGTAACCCACTCTTGGAAACTTTTTGCCAACATTTACCGCGTGGATATAATCCTTCATTCGTACAATGCACTCGAGTCAACTTAGGATATGGTGTACCGTCAAACCCTAACTGGTCGACAAACTTGGATCGGATGCTGCCGTATAATATCGGAAAACTTCTTTCTCGATATTATCGTCCGCCCTGGCTAGGGACTTCATCCTTTTTAGAGCATTCTCTCTCTAAGTACTGAGAGCGAATGATTCCTTATTGACACTCAATTCCCTTCGACGGTATTCCGTTATACCCGATTCTTAGTTGTTTAAAATCTCGTTGATAGAGATTCATAAACCAAGGTCAAAGCACAGAAGTCCACCGACAAGGTGTCTTTGGTGTCTCAGGTCCGAGGACCATCCACGCAACTGCGACAATAGAATCAAGCTGGTTGACAGTGAGGTACTGTACCATCCAGCGATTCAGTCGGATCAGTTCAGTGAACTCATTCTCTAATGAGCACGTACAGATTCGCCTTAGTGTCTCCACACAAGTGACTATGAGATCAATCACCCTTATCATATGAGCATGAGTAATTTGTACTAGTCTAACCGGATATCCGATGTCCTTCTCGGATATCCTCCGACTATGAACTATTAAGAATATGTGTGTTTAAGTGATCAGTCTCATTAGTATGATCTCATCATAATCTGATCACCATCGCACATATTCACGGACTTCATTATGAGACGATAATTATACAAATTTACACATAATGAAATAATGTCATTTTATTAATAAATGAACGAAATTGACATAATCAGATTGGCTTGTAGGCCACCTAAGACTAACAATCTCCCGCTTGGACTAAAACCAATCACCTTTATGTACTAAACCTATAGACTCTAGGTGATGCTCAAACACATTTTGAGTCAGTGGCTTTGTAAGTGGATCTGCTACATTATCGGGGGATGTAACTCTTTCCACCACTACATCTCCTCTGGAAATGATCTCTCTGATGAGATAAAAGCGCCTCAGAATATGCTTCGATTTCTGATGAGATCGCAGCTCTTTCGCTTGCACAATGGCTCCATTGTTGTCGCACAATAGCGGAAAAGGTTCAGAAATGCTAGGAACTACGCCGAAGTCGGTGATGAATTTCTTCAACCACACTGCTTCCTTGGCGGCTTCAACTGCAGCGATGTACTCAGCTTCAGTCATCGAATCTGCAGTGATTTCTTACCTTGAACTCTTCCAGCACACTGCGCCTCCATTCAATGTAAACACAAATCTAAATGTAGACTTGCTATCATCTAGATCTGACATGAAACTCGAATCAGTAAAGCCTCGCAGTTTCAAGTCACCTCCTCCATACACAAGAAACATATCATTAGTTCTTCTCAAGAAACATATATCATATCTTGTCCAAACAAGATACTGATATGATATTCTTTATTATGTTAGGAACATAATAATAATATTCCAATGATAAGACGTCTCCCGATAGAAGCCTGAGGTTTGCTGTCCCTACAGCAACTGCCGTAACTTTTGCGCCATTTCCTAGCCTCAGTTCCACCTCACCTTTTCTCAGTTTGCGTTTATTTGTTAGCATCTGCACATCATGACAGATATGAGAAGCACATCCAATATCTAATACCCAAGATTTGGAATCTGCTAGTCTTAGGTGGCCTACAAGCTAATATGACTTTGTAATTTTGTTCATTTATTAATAAAATGGCATTATTCATTATGTATAAATTCATATTATTTTCGTCTCATAATGAAGTCCGTGAATATATGCGATAGTGATCAGATTATGATAAGATCATACTAGTGAGACTGATCACTTAAACACACATATTCTTAATAGTTCCTAGTCGGAGGATATCCGAAAAGGACATCGGATATCCGGATAGACTAGTACAGATTACTACCGCTCATATTATTAGGGTGACTGATCTCATAGTCACGTGTGTGGAGACACTAAGGCGAATCTGTACGTGTTCATTAGAGAATGAGTTCACTGAATTGATATGGCCGTTTTTACGGTAGCAACATTAGTTCTTACTAAAAAATGCCTAACAATTTCCTCCCCCTCTTATTGAATGACCTTGTCCCCAAGGTAGAAATGGGGATACATGGAAACAAACTCATAATAGTCTATCCATGCGGCATCTGTAGCTGCTTTTCCCTTCCATTGAATCAAAGACTTGTGGAACTGGTAAGTTATTTCGTTTGATCATTATGCGTCCCAATAATAAATCCGGTTCGCTTGGTGATAGGCAAGCAGATAGCAATAGGCTATGCTAGAAGAAGAGTCTGGCCATGAGCTTTCTTCAATTGTGATACATGAAATACATTATGAATGCGATAGGAATTTGGGATAGCTAATCTATAAGCGACTTGTCCAATACGTACAAGTATTTGATAAGGACCATAGTGTTAGTCTTAGGTGGCCTACAAGCCAATCTAATTATATCAATCTCGTTCATTTATTAATAAAATGACATTATTTCGTTATGTGTAAATTCGTATTATTATCGTCTCATAATGAAGTCCATGAATATGTGCGATAGTGATAAGATTATGATGAGATCATACTAATGAGACTGATCACTTAAACACACATATTCTTAAGAGTTCCTAGTCGGAGGATAATCGAGAAGGACATCGGATATCCGGTTAGACTAGTACAGATTACTCCTGCTCATATGATGAGCGTGACTGATCTCATAAGTCACTTGTGTGGAGACACTAAAGTGAATCTGTAGGTGCTCATTGGAGAATGAGTTCACTGAACTGATCGACTGAATCGCTGGATGGTATTGTACCTCACTGTCAACCAGCTTGATTCTATTGTCGCAGTTGCGTAGATGGTCTTCGGACCTGAGACACTATGGACACCTTGTCGGTGGACTTCTGTGCTTTGACCTTGGTTTATGAATCTCTAACCACGGGATTCTAAATAGCCAAGGATCGGGTACAGCGGAATACCGTCGAAGGAAATTGAGTGTCAATAAGGAATCATTCGCTCTCGGTACTTGGAGAGAGAATGCACTAGGAAAGATGCGCAAAAGTCCCTGGTCAGGGCGGACGATAATATCAGGAAAAGAGTTTTTTGATATTATTCGGCATCATCCGATCCAAGTGAGTCGACCGGTTAGGGTTTGACGGTACACCATACCATGAGTTGACTCGAGAGCATCGTACGAATGAAGGATTATATCCACGCGGTAACTGTCGGCGGAAAGGTTCCAAAAGTGGGTTACTTAACCCCGATACCTTCCGGGTTCACGCAGTGTTGCTTGTCACCCAACGTGATCGGAGGCCCGATCGAATTTGATGTGTGACATTGATTCGATTGATTAATTAATTAATATGAGTTGTTAATTGATTAATCAGGCCAGTGAGGAGTCACTGGGCTTATTGGGGCCATTAACCAGATTGGTTATACGGCCTAGAGGGCCACACGTAAATGATTCTCAAGGCGATGGATAAATAAGTGGGTTTTATATTAACCGGAGGTTTTTATGAAAAACCGCGCGATTAGTATAAAATGTAGCGAACGGGCTGAGCAGGCCAAGCTGCTGCTAACCCTAGCTGCCCCCTCCTCTCTTTCTCTCTCTCTCTCTGGCACCCCAGAAGAATTGGGATCCCCGGATCTGCTCTGCCGCTTCTCTGACTCCCGTTCGACGGGAAATCGTCCACGCGTTGCAGCGATCATTGTGGTGAATGGCAGAGACTTCGTGGGCTGCAAAGAACGAGGAATGTGAGGATATCCATCGCGAGGAGGATCGTGTGGACTCCGCTAGAGGCCAGACGCTTGCGCGGCTTGCGGTGTCACACCGACGAAACCGAACGATTGCGGATTCGAATCCGCACGCGGTCAGAATTCGATAATCCGATTATTGTTTTTATTATTCGAAATGGGAATGGATCGCAATATTTTAATCTTTATTTTCCGCTGTGTTTTGCGATCCGGAGAGACGCCGAGAATCCAACATAATCTCTAATTGACAAGTTGATATCTATCATATTGATATCTGAAGTTTCTGATAGCTTCACCTTTCCATGAGCTTTATCGCTGAGGAACTCCTTGCAGTTCCTCTTCCAGTGACCATTCTACTTACAGTAGAACTAGTCACCCTTTACTACTCCTTTGCCTTTGTCCTTCGATCTTTTATCGTACGCGATCATCTCTGCCTCAGGGGTATCTAATGTCGATTCAGCAGGAGGATCAGTCCCAAGAACGTAGGCAATGTACTCAGATCTAAAGACATTCTTCATATTTCTGAGCCAATCCGAGTAGTTCAGGCTAGTCAAAAGTTTGGCATCAAGTATGCCACAGAGTAAGTTATTCGACGACATAATTCCCTACAGGAGATGAATAAAATTTATTTTAGCAGATGTTCAGTTTATTAAATAAAACATGATATGGTCTTTTAATCAAGTTTTAACTCCCACTAAGTTTCGACGGACTGTATAACCCTTAGCTATACAGAACGGGAGACGCCGACAATCTCCTAGTGGGGTTCAGAATTTCAATGAAATGCAGTACAACCTTGTGGATAGCATAATAAGTTGTAATACACTCAAAGAGCACTCATCTCAATGGACTTGCAACTCCTTTTAATATCCGATCATATCTTCAGTCCCTAGAGATTTAATGGCCTTGTAGATAGCACAACAAGCCATTAATTCTAGTCTAAGCATCTAGTGCCATAGCCATAGTCTCTCCTTACAATTAAACAGGCCTTGTGGATAGCACAACAAACCTGCCTAAAGTAATTCGAATCCTATGACTATAACGATGGTGGACTACGCGGTAAGTTCTTAACTACTCAAGTTACGGCTTAGAATTTAGACGAGGATATTTAGATAACTTTTATCTTGGTCTCTTTTAGGTGATAATATATAAATATATCGTATATATTTAATAAATATTATATCTGCTTTGATTCATAATAAAAAAATAAAAATAATACATCTCATACATGTCAAGTGTGATCATATATAGCATAGTGGGTTTGACTAGAGCCAACAGTCAAATGCACACACTATCTAACATAACATTTACATTAGACTACCCTACAAATACATAGGCAAAGGATCTCCATCACATCGCCTTCCTGGTTGCATTTGTGGATCGTCATCGCTCCTTCCTCGGTTGCCTCGATCAGATTACAATAAATTCATAATTTACATGTAAATAGAAGAATGCCCTATGGCGAGTATAAGAGAGAGGGAGGTAGAATTACATCAGAGTATGAGAGAGAGAGAAGTACGCAAACCTCTATTTATTAACAATTAATAAATATTCCAATCATACATCCACGATACACACAATCATTGATTACATGAATAATTAAATAAGTGCATATCTATGACCACAGTGTATTTTAACCATTCCACACATGATAAGCTCATCACATGGCTAAAACAAAAGAGTTTTTAAAATTAAATAATTTTGGCTTTCAAAAAGTTGGGTTCTAATCAAAATTACTATTTGAATTTCGAAAAACTCATTTAATCATCTTAACATGCAATTAAATCAAATTTAAAAACATTTAAAACATACATCACATGTGCACACACTCCAAATTAATAATTTTCATATTATTCCATGCAATTAGAACATTTCTGATAATTAAAACAATCTAACAATTAGATTAATAAATATTAATAATCTAACAATTAGACTATTAATAATAAGTTACTAATCTAACTCTTAGATTACTCCACCAAAATTAATTATTAAATTTAACACTTAAATTATTAATTAATTCTAATTAATTATTAACTACTAATCTAACTCTTAGATTAGTTAATTAATGTTAATTAATAATTTAACACTTAAATTATTAATTAACATTAATTAATTAATAAATTTTAATCTAACTCTTAAATTAGTTAATTTAAAATTAATCATTAATTTAACACTTAAATTAACAATTAACTCTAATTAATTAAAAATGCTAATCTAACGCTTAGATTAGTAAAGTTAATTAATGTTAACTATTAATTTAGCTCTTAAAGTAATAATTAACAGTAATTAATTAACAACTACTAATTTAACACTTAAATTAGTCAATTAATTAATTATTAATTTAACACTTAAAATAATAATTAACTTTAATTAATTAACAATTAGAAGAATTAATAATTAATAATCTAACATTTAAACTATTAATTATTAATCACTAATCTAACTCTCATATTAGTTAAATAAAGATTAATTATTAATTTAACATTTAAACTAATAATTAACTTTAATTAATAAATAACTAATTGTTAATTAAAATGATTCAAAATCATTAAAGCCCGATTAAATAAAAATAAATAATAATTTTTATTCCAAAACATTTTTAAGTTTAAATTAAAATCCAATTTTAATTTTATTAAAAAGGGCTAATACGGAATTAAAGGGGTTTTAATCATGGAATTAAGGGGACCATTGGGCTCAGTCCAAATAGGCTGAGCTAGGGCTCGGACAAGGCAAGGACCAGGGCTCCCCGATCTGGGCGCCCTTAGACTGCTCGGCCCCTGTCTGACCGCATTAGATGCCCAGTGGCCCGTCAGCTGGGCCGACTCCCCTTCCCCGGACCCTGCCCCCCTCAGCCAGCATAAACCCTAACCCCCTTAGCAAGTTGCAGGTGACGGCGAGTCCCCTGGTGAAGGCCAAAACAGTCTCCCCGAGCCCCTTTTTCTTCCCCAGTGGTGGCCAGCGACGCCTCCCAGATGATTTGGGGCGCCGGCCCATCTCCCCAACACTTGGGGTTGCCATTCGAAGTCTCCAAGAGCCCAGGTTCTTCATCCCACGAAGAACACATATAAAACCCCCAAAAATTTTGATTTTGCTGAAATAAAATTAATCTAATTAATTGTGTTCATCATATGAACACAGATCCAACAATTAATCGAATTCGTGCATAGAATAAATCATGAAAATATTAATTCAGAGATCGAAACGGGACGAGAAATAATGGAACTTGACTATGATACCACTGTTGGATTCTCACGTTTCTCAGGATCACTCATGCAGCGGAAATAAAGTTAAAATTACAGCGATCCGTTTCCTATTCCGAATATTAAATTTCGATTATCATATAATCGAAGCATTACCTTGCGCGGATTCGAATCCGCGACCGATTGGTTCCGTCGGTGTGACATCGCCAGCCGCGCAGATTCCCGGCCTCTAGCGAAGTCCACGTGATCCTCCTCGCGGTGGATATCCTCACGTTCCTCGCTCGTTGCAGCCTACGAATCCTTCGCCGTTCGCAGCAACGACCGTCGCGACGCACAGTCAATTTTCCGTCGGACGGGAGTCGGAGAAGCGGCAGAGCAGACCCGAAGAACTTAATAGGCTTGGGGCGTTAGAGAGAGAGAGGAAGAGAGGAGGGGGTGGCTAGGGTTAGCAGTAGTATGGCCTACTCAGCCCGTTCGCTATCTTTTATATTAATTTGTGCGGTTTCTCATAAAAATCCCCAGTTTAATATAAAACACACTTATTATCCATCGCCTTGAGAATCATTTGTGTGTGACCCTCTACACCCAATAACCAGTCCGATTAATGGCCCAATAATCCCAATGACTCCTCACTGGCCTGAATAATTAATTAATAACTCATTATTAATTTATTAATTAATCGAATTAATATCGCATATTAAACTCGATCACGCCTACGATCACGTTGGGTGCTAAGCAACACTGCGTGAACTCGAAAGGTATCGGGGTTAAGTAACCCACTCTTGGAACCTTTCCGCCAACAGTTACCGCGTGAATATAATCCTTCATTCGTACAATGCTCTCGAGTCAACTCAAGGTATGGTGTACCGTCAAACCCTAACTGGTCGACTCACTTGGATCAGATGATGTCGTATAATATTGGAAAACTCCTTTCCCAATATTATCATCCGCCCTGGTTAGGGACTTCCGTGCATCCTTCCTAGAGCATTCTCTCTCTAAGTACTAAGAGTGAATGATTCCTTATTGACACTCAATTCCCTTCAACGGTATTCCGTTGTACTCAATCCTTGGTTGTTTAGAATCCCGTGGATAGAGATTCATAAACCAAGGTCAAAGTACATAAGTGCACCGACAAGGTGTCCTTGGTGTCTCAAGTCCGAGGACCATCCACGCAACTGTGACAATAGAATCAAGCTGGTTGACAATGAGATATTATACCATCCAGCGATTCAGTCAGATTAGTTCAGTGAACTCATTCTCTAATGAACACCTACAGATTCGCCTTAGTGTCTCCACACAAGTGACTATGAGATCAGTCACCCTCATCATAGGAATATGAGTGATCTGTACTAGTCTAACCGGATATCCGATGTCCTTCTCGGATATCCTCCGACTAGGAACTCTTAAGAATATGTGTGTTTAAGTGATCAGTCTCATTAGTATGATCTCATCATAATCTTATCACTATCGCACATATTCATGGACTTCATTATGAGACGATAATAATACGAATTTACACATAACGAAATAATGTCATTTTATTAATAAATGAACGAGATTGATATAATTAGATTGGCTTGTAGGCCACCTAAGACTAACACTATAGTCCTTATCAAATACTTGCACGTATTGGACAAGTCGCTTATAGATTAGCTATCCCAAATTCCTATCGCATTCATAATGTATTTCATGTATCACAATTGAAGAAAGCTCATGGCCAGACTCTTCTTCTAGCATAGCCTATTGCTATCTGCTTGCCTATCACCAAGCGAACCGGATTTATTATTGGGACGCATAATGATCAAACGAAATAACTTACCAGTTCCACAAGTCTTTGATTCAATGGAAGGGAAAAGCAGCTACAGATGCCGCATGGATAGACTATTATGAGTTTGTTTCCATGTATCCCCATTTCTACCTTGGGGACAAGGTCATTCAATAAGAGGGGGAGGAAATTGTTAGGCATTTTTTAGTAAGAACTAATGTTGCTACAGTAAAAACGGCCATAACAGTCATTTGAACCAGCTCAGCGGCAGGTGCCTGAGCTTTTCAATTCCCTTTTTTTAGTTTTAGAAGTTGTTAGAAATTGTAATGGGTAGTTGGCCAGCTGGTTTTGAAGGTCCTAACAGTACCCAGATCTCTTGTAAGGATACTCATATAAATAGTAATGGAATATTGAGATTGGATAGATTTGGTTAATCCGGTGCTCATCTCCTTTACTCTAATCTTTGGTCTCATCTCCTCTTCTTCTACCTCTGAATCCTTTTCTTCTCTCCCTCTCGATTCTTGGTGTTCTTGTTCGGAGTTCTGGATCCCCACGGCGACCACACGAGCTTGAAGGGTGCCGGCAGAGTCTCTTCTGCCCGGTTTGGATCGGGAGCCACACAGGAAACCCAGCAGCCAGTAGCCTCTAGTTGGCTTGGGATGGCTCTGTTGTCATCACAATCAAGGAAGCAACACCTAACTACATAGCAGTTGTTGTGTCTAGGAACCCACCTAACAAAGATTGGTATATCTTGGCGTCCCCCTAAATCGACCCACGTGACACATTCCAAAAAGCGTCCCCCTAACCCGACGCCATTTGAACCACATCTCGCAAGCTCGATGCGAAAAAGAACTCATGCCCCAACCCCACAAGGGCTCAAACCAAGGGGTCCGACACCAAAATCAACCCGATAATCGAATCTAAAACCTCAGTCTTTACATTCTCCTCCCCCTTAAAAGAATTTCGTCCTCGAAATTGCTGCTATAAAATAATGAGATCGAAAAATGATAGTACAAGCTCACAAGAGAACTTACAAGAAAAGGTAGGGAACTGTTCTCGCATCTCATCATCTCGCTCCCAAGCAGCCTCGCCTCTGGAGCGATGTTGCCAAATCACCTTAACTAGAGGAACAACCTTTTTCCGAAGGACCTGCTCCCTGCGATCCTCAATACGCACTGGAAATTCCGGAAAGGACAAGTCCTCAGTGACTTCCAATTCCGAAAAGTCCAAGACATGAGACGGATCCTGAACATACTTCCTCAATAAAGAAACGTGGAACACGTCGTGCACTCCTGCAAGACTAGGTGGCAAGGCTAACTGATACGCCGTTTCCCCAATTCGAGCAAGAATGAAAAAAGACCTAATAAATCTCAGACTCAGCTTACCTCGCTTCCCGAATCTAATCACACCCTTGGAGGGTGAGACTCGGAGAAACACGTGGTCCCCAACCTCGAACTCAAGCGGTCTCCTATGAATATATGCATAACTCTTCTGCCTATTCTGAGCTGTAGTCAACCTTTGTTGCATTACCCTGGCAACCTCAGCACACTGCTGTACTAACTCTGGCCCTGCTATCTGCCTCTCGCCAATGTCAAACCAATTCATAGGGGATCGACACGGTCACCCAAACAATGCCTCATATGGCACCATGCCGATACTAGAATGATAACTATTGTTGTAAGCAAACTCTACTGCAAACAAGTGTTGCTCCCAAGAACCTCCCCAATCCAGGCAACATCCCCTGAGCATATTCTCCAATATCTGAATGGTCCTCTCTGACTGCCCATCAGTCTCGGGATGGTAAGCCGAGTTGAAGGCTAACTGCGTACCCAAGGCCTTCTGAAAACTTCTCCAGAATCTAGAAGTAAATCTCAGATCCCGATCTGATACGATGGACAAGGTCACCCCATGCAAAGAGATGATCTGGTCCACAAACAACCTTGCCAGCTTACCGACTGACCAGTCCTTCCTTATAGCTAGAAAGTGCGTCGACTTGGTCAATCGATCAACAATGACCCAGTTCGCGTCTCTTCTGCCGGGTGACACGGGTAATCCCATGACAAAGTCCATAGTCACATGTTCCCATTTCCACTCCGGGATCGGTAACGGCTACAACAACCCTCCTAGTCTCTAATGTTCTGCCTTAACCTGCTGACAAGTCAGGCACCTTGCCACATATTCAGCCACGTCTTTCTTCATACCAGGCCATCAAAAGTGCCTCCTTAAATAATGATACATCTTAGTCGCTCCATGATGCACTGCATATTTAGAACGGTGCGCCTCATCTAGGACACTACTGCGCACCTCTTCCTCAGCTGGAATATAGAGTATGCCTCTAAATCTGACCGTGCCATCATCCCACAACTCCACCTCTGATATCTGGAGAATCTGCGGTAGCTCTGCATCCGCCCTCTGAGCCTCGATCACTGCATGATACACTGCTGGCCTCACAGTCAAGCTGGCCAACACGGCTCTATCAGCCTCTCGAGGAATCCTATAGGAAGATTCCACAACCTGTTCATATAATCTCCATTCCTAAATCATAAGATGTGATACGACTGACTTCCGACTCAAGACGTCCGCCACCACGTTCGCCTTGCCCGAATGATAAGAAAGGTCGAGAGCATAATCCTTGATAAACTCCATCCACCTGCGCTGCCTCAAATTCAAATCCTTCTACGTGAATACGTACTTCAGGCTCTTGTGATCAGTAAAAACCTGAAACTTCTCCACATATAAGTAGTGCCTCCAGATCTTCAGTGCAAATACCACAGCCGCCAACTCCAAGTCATGAGTGGTGTAGTTCTCCTCATGCTTCTTCAGCTGCCTAGAAGCATAGGCCGCAACCTTACCATGTTGCATTAGAACCGCACCCAAACCTCGACAAGATGCATCGAAAAAAACCACGAATCCACCAGAACTAGATGGAAGCACTATAATTGGAGCCGAAGTGAGACGAGTATTCAACTCAGTGAAGCTCCGCTCACACTCCTCGGTCCACACAAAACGAACTCCTTTACGAGTCAACCTCGACAAGGGGGTCGCTATTGAAGAAAAATCCTAAATAAGCTGTCTGTAATACCCTGCTAACCCCAAAAAGCTCCTGATCTCAGTTACTGTCGTCGGTCTGCCCCAGTCCATCACTGCCTCAATCTTGGCTGGATCTATAGTAATGTCATCTCCAGAAACGACATGCTCCAGGAAGTGCACCTTATCTAGCCAGAATTCACACTTGCTAAACTTGGCATAGAGTTGGTGCTCTCTCAGAACCTGCAACACCATCTTAAGATGCATGGCATGCTCTTCTTCAGAAGAAAAATATACCAAAATATCATCTACAAACACCACCACAAACTGATCCAGGTAGGCCCTGAAGACCTGGTTCATCAAATCCATAAAAGCTGCCGGAGCATTGGTCAAGCTGAAAGGCATAACCAAGAACTCATAATGTCTGTATCGAATCCTAAAAGCCGTCTTACTCACATCAGCCTCACGGATTCTCATTTGGTAATACCCTGACCTAAAGTCAATCTTCGAGAATACCTTGGCAGACTGCAACTGATCCATCAGATCATCAATTCTCGGAAGTGGGTACTTATTCTTTACTGTTACCTAGTTCAGATGTCTATAATCAATGCACAGCCTCAGAGAACCATCCTTATTCCTAACAAACAGAACTGGAGCACCCCACGGAGAAGTACCGGGACAAATAAAACCCTTATCCAGCAATTCCTGCAACTACGCCTTTAACTCGGCGCGTTCGGCCGGAGCCATCCGATACGGGGCCTTGGACTGATTTGAACAACTATTGTTCATTTTCAGTCAATGTTCTTCACTTTTACAATTCTTGCTATCTTATGCAACTAAATAATAATTATTCAGTTTCATATTAGACTCCTATAGACATATAAAAATTTACTGTCTAACAGTAACCTATGAATATCATGAACAATAGTTGAGTCTAACTCAACACTTACATTTTCTCGATTTCCTTTTACTTATCTAAGTCTGCACACTATCGCAGTTCTTAGAATCATTTCCAATATCTCATATTGGATACGCTAATTCTCCAGTATCCTTATATTGATTGCAGTGGGAGAACTGCTACTTCTCTATCTCAGCTGACTTTTCTTTATCCTTTTCAGGTGTGGATTCGATCGTTTAAAATCTTACCACTTGCCTTTCTCAAAGGCACATCATAAATATCTCGTCATCTTGGTCTATCCAAATAAGAGATTTCATGACAATCATTGCCATTCAATAAGGCATACCATGAGTACCCTTCACCTTGGTCTATCAAAGTAAGATGATTCATGATATCTAATTAGGATAGTGACTTTCACTTGGCCCTAAAGACATTCTTCAGAGTTTTCTAATCAGTCTGAGTATGAGAAGTATTGGCATCCAACATGCCAAAATCTCGAATAGACGACATACCAGTGATCGAAGGAAATAACGTGATTTAAGCAGATAGTTCTTATAATTCAATTATGGTCTTTTATCTTGAATTATTTCTCACTATTTTTCGACGGACTGTATAACCTTCAGGTATACAGAACGGAAGACTCCGACGGTCTTCTAGTGAGGATCAGAATCTCCAAGAATCATAGTATGACCTCGGGTAAACACATAGTATCGTACTATTATCTTAGAGCAACCATCTCATGGTAATTGCAACTCCTTGCAATATCCGATCTTATTTCGGCTCCCAGGTCTTTAATGGTCCCGGGTAAACACAGTAGACCATTATACCTGGTCAAAGCTTTACCATCAATACGTGACAGAGTAGAGTAAGAATGTAGCTCCCGGGTAAACGCGAGGATAGCTACACCGTTCTTCTATTTCAATCTCAAGGCATCAAGATGCCATAGTTAATAGTCCTTTCATCAGATGGTGGCAGATCTCGGGTAAACACGTAGAAACTGTCATCACTGAATCAAGTTCTAAGAACTATATTGATGGAGAGCCACGCGGTACATTCTCAATGACTCGCGCTGCGGCTTAGACTTTATATTGAAGGTTTTGTTTATATTAAGTTGGTCTCATCCTAAGTGATAGTTTATAAATATATCGAATATATTTAACTATACCCAGATATTAGTAATCGATTCATAATCAAAAACAAAAAGCATGCATCATCCATACATGTTCATTATGTGGTCATGGACAGCACGGTAATTAACTGGAGCCAAACAATTAATCACCAAAACTATATAACATTTACATAATTTAAACATGCAAACATATAGCCACTGGTGATCTCATCTCCTGTCGCCTTCCTGGTTGCATTTGTGGATCATCCTCGCCTTTTCTCGGCCGGTGCGATCAATTACAAATAATATTTATTTTGAAACAATTTCAAATACAAATAAATTGTAAGAGAAAGCCTTATGGCCGAGTACAATAATAGAGGGAGATAGAATTACAATGGAATGAAAGAGAGAGGGAGGCACACATGCCTCATTAATTAACACTTAATTAATGTACATCACATTCTATAACAATCCACATAATCACACATTATCACATGATATGAAATTTAACTAAGTGCATGTCTATGACCACTACAAATTTTAACTATCCACACATGATAAAACACATCACATGAAGGCTAAATTTTTTGAAAATATAATAATTTTGGCTTTCTTAAAACCTGGGTACCAATCAAAATTGGATAATTTAAATTTTCAAAAATCTCATTTTCTAACATGTAATAAATCTAATTTAAAGCATTAAACACATCAACATGCGCACACAAAGCTAAAATTAAAATTCTAAAATATTCCATGTATAATTTAGAACAATTCTAAATTAATTAATCTAACACTTAGATTAATTTTAATTCACATTAATAACAATTATTAATATGAAACAATCTAACAATTTGAAAGAATTAAAAATTCCTAAATAACACTTGTAAAAGAATTTTCAACTAAATTATTAAACCCTTAACAACTCCTTGTTAATAAACCCCTTTATTTAAATCATATTTCTCAATAACAATTATTAAGAAATGATAATTAGAACATTTCTAATTAAAATAGTCTAACATCTTAGACTTAATTTAATCTTTTAATAACATTTATAAAAGATCAAATTCCAAGTAGATTAGATCAATATTAACTATAATTGAGAGATTCTTAAGAAATTTAATTAAATATCTCAATAACTATTATTGAGAGTTTTAAAATAAACAAATGAATCCTTAATAACTATTATTAAGGGTTAATTCTCAAGAATTAATTAACACATCAAAATTAGTCAATTAAACACTTAATAACTATTACTAAGTGTCTGTCAATTATAAAATTAGTTTCCTAACAACGATTGCTAAGAAATTAATACATTAATCTAATCACTTAAATAATTAACATCATTTGCTGATTAATTTTAAAGTCACAACTTAATCAGATTAACAACACTTGTTAATTATAATTTAAGATCAAAATCTTAAATATTAACCCCTTTAATTACTTTAATTAAAGGTAAATCAACAAATTATGTTAATTTTATTTAAGATCACATCTTAAAATCAAAACCCTCTTTAATTAAGATCATATCTTAATTAATCAGTAACAACACTTGTTAACATTTAATTTAAGATCATATCTTAAATATTAAAGCCCTCTAATCATTTTATTAAAAGGATTTAACAACACTTGTTAAATCTTATTAAGATCATATCTTAATAATAACACTTATTTAACTGGAAATTGTAAATTAAAGTCTAAACCATATTTTAAACTTTATTTAAAATAATTTCCAGTTAATTAGAGGTGGGTGATTGACATTAATAAAACTTTCAGAGGGTTAAATGGGGTTATAGGGGTTTAATAACAAGTTAATGGGTTGGGGTTAGGGATTCAAGGGGCTAGGCCCAATGGGCCTGGGCTCGGGTCCAGCCAAAAACAGGCCAGGCTTGGACCCTGGGACATGGGCTCAAGCCAGGCACCACCTGGCTCAGCCAGGTCTGGTGCCTGGCGTGCCGGCCCGAGCCCCCTCGGCCCCGGTCGGGCCGGCTCGGGACCGCCGGTCCAGGGCCCCCGACCCAGCTTCGGCCGGCCCGCAGGGTTAGGGTTCCCTGCACTTTCCCAGCCGGCGCCGCCGCAGTTCTTGCTCCTCTCCGGCGCCGTCAGGCCGGTGGCCGGCCAAAAATTACAGGCAGTGCTCCCCTTCACCTCCCCGACGTCGGTGATGGCCGGTCGGCAAGCCAGGAGACGTAGGCAACCCCTAAAAGAAGCCCCTAAACCTGCGGTTAACCTTTGTTTTTGCAGGTTGAATGGGCGGTGCCGCCGCCGGTGATGGCCGCTGGGCCGCCGGGAAACAGCAAAGGGGTGTGGCCCCTATCGTCCCCAGTGCCGGCAGTGGTCGGCCGGCGATCCACCTGCCGCCGGAAGCTTCAAAATCCGGTGGTAAACCAGTTTAGAATCTATGTCCTCTTCCCCTAGATCTTCCACCATTTGGAAAAGTTAGAGAGAAGGAGGCTCACCGCTGGTGGCCACCGCCCAGTAGGGGTCCAAAGAATTTTGCATAGGCCGCCGGTCATACCGATCTCCACCATGGAGGTCGCCGTACAACCTCGAAGGCACTTCGAAGCTCACAAAATTGGTTCTTCATCTCATGAAGAACGCGACGAAAACCCTTTCCCCAAAAATTTCGTTTTTCACACAGAAAAATTAAATTTGATATTCTAAGTTCATTCTATGAACAATATCTATGAGCAAAACTGAATTCATGCATGAAATAATTTAGAATATTAATTTCGTCGTCCCGAAGCGGATCAGAGCGGAACCCGGCTCTGATACCACTGTTGGGATCCGGGTGGGACGCGAAGAACGCAGCGGAAACGACGAACAAAATAAATCTCGCCTGATGCCCGTTGATCCGATTCGGAACGAAAAACTAAAACCGAAAACAACGAGAAGTAATCTGATTACCGTGCGCGGATTCGAATCCGCTTCCGTCTCGGTTCCGTTGAGGCGATGCCGCGAGCCGCACAAGCGTCCGACCTCCAGCGATATCCACGTGATCCTCCACGGTGGTTCGTCCTCGATCCCTCGTCCGTATCAGCTCGCTCGCTGAAGATCCGTCGCCATAACGATTGTTGAAATCCCGCTGATGGGAATTCCCGACTTTCGGGAATCACACGCGGCGAAGACGGAAACTGTTTCTGGCGCCTCGAACGGGGCGCCCAGAGAAGGAGAGAGAAAGGGGGGATGACGGCCAGCAAGAGGAAATCCTGGAGCTTGGCCCAGGGTTTCTCAACAGCACGTATATATATTAAGTCGGCGCGAGTTTTCACAAATGTCCCCGAGTTAATATAAATCTCACTTATATACCGCCGACTGAGAATCTTATTGCATGTGACCTCTGGGCCCATTTACCAGTCCGATTTTCAGCCCGTTAAGTCCAATAACTAGTTATTGACTTATTGTAATTAATTAATATCTATATATTAACTAATTACTTAACCGAATTAACATCGCATGTAAATTCGGTCGAACTTCCGATCAAGTTGGGTGCCAAGCAACACCGCATGATCCCAGAAGGTAATGAGGTTCAGCAACCCGCTCATAAACCTGTCCGTCCACAGTTACCACGTGGCTATAATCCTTCGTTCGCACAATGCTCTCGAGTTAACCTAGGGTATGGTCAACTGTCAAACCCTACATTATCAACTCACTTGAATCAGACTCCGCTTTACAATATCCGAAAACCTATTTTCTGATATTGTTTCTGCTCTAGCCAGAGACTCCTGCGGATCTATTCTAGAGCATTCTCTCTCCAGTTACCTGAGAGCGAACGATCCTTTATTGAACACACAATCACCTTCGAAGGTCTTCCGTTGGACCCGATCCTTGACTATTAGAGATCCCGTGGATAGGGATTCGTAGGTCAATGTCAAAGTCCAGAAGTCCACCGACAAGGTGTCTTTGGTGTCTCAAGTCCAAGGATCAACCACGCCACTGTGACGATGAATCAAGCCGATTGACAGTCAGGTAAATTACCATTCGGCGATTCATGTCGGATCAGTTCAGTGAACTCATTCTCCAATGAGCACCTACAGGTTTACCATTGTGTCTCCACACTAGTAACTAACGAGATCAGTCACCCTCATCATATGAGCTGGAATAACCTGTACTAGTCTAACCGGATGTTTGATGTCCTTCTCAAACATCCTACGACTAGGAACAATTGAGAATATGTGTTTATAAGTCATCAGTCTCATTATTATGATCTCATCATAATCTGATGACTATTGCACATATTCATGGACTTCATTATGCGCAGTTATAAATATGTCAATCTACATAATGAATTTAATGCCATTTATTAGTGAACCAGATTGAAATAAGTGCCATATGATTGGCTTAGAGGACACCTATATCCATCATCATGCTCCCCTAGGTCAATTCCATAAATTCCCTCTCCTTGGCCTTCTAGACATGCTTAGGGAAGTACTGCCCGTTGAACTCCTTCACAAATGTTTCCCATGGAATTTCCCTAAGATTCCTATCTGCATAAGACAAGCTCTTCAAAGTCGTCCACCAGTCATAGGCATCATCCTTTAACATGAAGGTAGCCAACGGAGTCCTCTCAACTGCTGTACAATCCATGGTATTGAAAGTCTTCTCTAACTGCTTCAGCCAATGAACGATCTCATCAGGGTTGGGACGACCGATAAAATGAGACGGCTTCAGCTTCAGGAATCTCTCCAGAGCAGCTGAAGGCTTTCCCCGAGTACTAGAACTCTCACTAGGGTCTCGAATCTGATATCTAGTCATCGTATCCATCATAGCCTCGATAAAACATTCCATATTCGGCCTACCGGCCTTAGACCCGCTAGCAACATCTGCATGCTCCCGAATAACTGGCACTCTCTTCTTAGGAGCCATTTAATCGCCTACAGTCACAAGAATAAAAATTTTTTAATTAGAACCCAAAACCTACACTACCGCCGTGCCTATACGGGATGATGTAATTATTTGCCGAAATTACAATATTTAACCTAGTTATTCATTTATTTGCCAGACCGAATGCTCTGATACCAACTGTAACGACCCGTCATCCTATAATCGAGGATCCAATTACTAAATAGGTACCGAATCATTAAAATTTGGAGCCAAACCAGGATCTCGATAAGTCTGGGAAATAAATGATAAACTAAGCTAAACATTCCACATCACATCGAATTGTAAAGTAAGTGCAGGAATTAAAAATTATTACAATTCGACTCGACTCAACAAATAATTGCATATTCCAACTGAAAAGAAATGATTAAGCGTACAGGCCTAAAAAGAAAAATAACAACTACATCGGGGCATACCCCGGAACAGTTGTTGCTGGCACGCACCCCGAGACAAAACCTTCCACGCTACGCCTACCTGGAACCCTCACATGAAAACTGCAGGGGTAAGTCTCATCGAAATGGATTTAGTAGGGATTCTTCGATCCCCACCACCCACTCACGCACCCACAAGTGCAATAATGCAAATATAGGCAATTTAAATAAATAAAACAGTAAACACAACTCCCAAAGATTATCAAATTCCGATATAAAACACATACATTCGTAAATGCAACATGCACAACTCTGAAACCATCCCACCATGGAGTCCACAACTAGCATCTCGGCTAAACACACAAACCACGCGGCCGAACGCGGAAAACACCGACCCGTTGGGACCAAACAACAACCCTTCGGATAACGTGCTGGCTACTCTGGCCTATCTAGCTCTAGGTAGTTCTACTTCCCCCAGCACGAGTAACACTCCGAATGTACCACTCTCACACCGGTACTAGCTATACCCCGGGGTACACCAGGTGACCCTCTCTCTATGCGTCACCCCACCACTCCCACACCGACGCCGTATCACTCCCACACCGACACAGGGTGCCTAAGCGCTAACAACTGTTACTCTAAGTCCACGATCGCACAAAACACAACACAATGTGATATGATTACGTAGAAATCCTCGTCCTTGAAGTACGTTTTCAAGCATTCATTTAATCAAACTATCTAACAATGTAAATACATGTTAATTACATGAATTAATGAGGTTCTGTCTTGAATCGCGTCGCCCGTGGCCGATGTCATTAAAGACTCATAAACTGGTTCACATGGAAACTGGCCTCGGAAGATGGCCTAAATCGCGTCGCCCTTGGCAACCGCCATTTAAAATGGCGTCGCTGTCCACAAACACTATTCAATATACAGAGACAGAATCCCCTGAACTGGCTTTGGAATAAGCTGGGCTAAATCGCGTCTCGAGTGGCAACCGCCATTTAAAATGGCGTCGCTGTCTCCAGACGCCATTTAGCACCTGCAAACAGGTTCCCCTCCGGCCTCCCCCGAGTTACAAAGTGAGATTTCTCCCCCAAATCACACAAAACATCAAAAACAATAGAGGTAGGGGAGAAGCCTATTCATTTTTCATAAAGAACCTCTTAGAACATGCTTTCTATCCTATAAGCATCTACACATATTGCATACTTTCAAAGCGAAAAAATCATGGTTTTAAACAAAACGTCACGAGGATCGTCACCCTACCGGTTACTTGAACTCCTCCAAGCTCCAAGCTGCCGAACCGCTATGACACAAACCGACGCCGGTACCGCCGTGGATGCCGTCACTCCACCGGGACTACGGCCGCCGTCCGGAGAGAAATGCGCCGCGGAGGAGATGGTGATGGTAGTGGTGGAAGTTAAGAGGTTGATGGAGTGGAGGGAGAGGAGGAATGGGGAGAGGAAAGGAAGGAGAAGGGGGAAGGGGAGCGGATGGCTCGGAGAGAGGGAGGAGAGAGAAGAGAATGAGAAAAATGAAGTAAGAGAAGGAGGGCTTCGGAGTGTCAACCGAAACTTCGCTAAAAATGCGTCGTCCAAGACCGACGTCAATCAGATGACACGACATGGTCGTACACTGACAGATCTCTGAATAGTGTCGACCATGCAAGACGCCATTCAGACGATAAGACCGGGACCGTACTCTCGCGGCCCAAAACCGGCCCACGTGGCACATTCTAAAAAGCGTCCTCCTAACCAGACGATGTTTGAACCACGTCTCGCAAGCTCGACGTGAAAAAGAACCCATGCCCCAGCCCAACAATGGCCCAAATCAAGGGGTCCGACACCAAAATCGACCTGATAACCGGATCCGAAATCTCAATCCTTACAGCGTCGCTCGACGTTATTTAGATCTCTAGTTGAAATTAATTTTGACACAAATTCCTTAATCGATAAGGATTAAACTGAATGACGTCGTCCATGGACGACGTGATTTAAGTTTCCTAATCCTGTCTAGTAGCCAATTTGACTCTTAATTACTTTTTTATTTATCTAATTGGCGTCTTCCATGATCAACGTACTTTAAGTTTTCTAATTATATTTCCTTTTTTTCGGATTTATCTTTCTTATTTTGACCCCTCAAAAGATATCATGGTAGGCCGACATGATTCTAATAGACGTCATCTTGGAACGACGCGATTCAATGCATTAATGATATGTGCGCTTTGGCTGAGATTGTGTGGTTTCTATAGTGGAAAGGGTTTCTAATTCATGATATTTATACATGGCAATTCGGAGGTTGTGGGAGAGTTTTTGGGAGTCAAATTGCTTCAAAACAGTCCTCTATATATGCATAACCCCTTTTGAGCCTTCAAAGAGGTTGGCCATTGCATGAATTAGAGCTCCCATCAAGGTGAAAAAGAAAAAGCTTCTTGCATAAAACGTAGGCAAGCTTTAGAGTTGCTTCTTCTTCTTCCAACCTCTTCCTTTGAAGCATAAAAGGATGATGGCTATGAAGGGACTAACTTTCTCTTCTTCCCGTTCTTTTTCTTTCTAGTTTGCATTGATTAGATAATTGTTTTTCTCACTATGTTTTTTTCTAATTTTCATTAGTTCATAATTTATTCATCACATATTGTTTCACACACTCACTACATTCAAATCAATCCTATGAGATAGGGGTTTAAAATAATACACGAAAAGTGAGTTTTCTTAGTTTAGTGGTATGTTCATTGTTCTTTCTAGAATAGATACTATACTACCTTCAAAGCTCAATCCAATCTTCTTTTCTTTTGTTTCTTTGTCTCCTTTTTCAAGGATTTGAAGGAGCAAGGTGAAGAACAATAGAAAAAGAGAGTAAAATCCAAAGAAGATTCTTCTTCTTCGGCCGGCCGAAGAGGAGGAATAAATGACTCCACAAGAATCCCCTATTGGACAGGCAAGTAACGATCACTTCTTTTCTATTGAGATCCTCGATCTCTGACGATCATGATCATGTTTTTCCATATTTATTATGTTGATGATGAATGATGATATGGTAGCACATTGAATTGAGCTATGGTGGTGGTGGATGTGGACTTTGGTCGACTCGCCTCATGGGTGCCCATCCTCCGCTCGGAAATACCCTTCTTGCGAATGACTTTCTTCCCCTTTGAAGGGATCGCTGCTTTTCCCTTCTTTTTTGCCATACTTGCTATGAAATTTTTTGTAAAAAAGTGGCACATGAGGAAGACCAATAATTAACAAAGACTAAATAGAAATGAGGAACATTAAGATGACCACTCACCCTGATTCATGCTCCGGTGGGCTCCTTCGGAGGTATACAGGAGAGAGAGGAGGTGACTGGAATGAGTCTCTTGGTCGTCGCTGCTGAAGCCCCTACTTGCAAGCTTCTGTTCAAATCGCTGACTAGGAAATGGGGTTGCCGCTTCACGACCGACATGAGATAGGAGTGGAGACCTCACGCAAACAAATGAAATTATCTAATGACAGTCGCGGTCGGAAGGAAATTAAGTGTGGGAGAAATACATGATAGAGGAAGAAGGGGCATGACAGAGTGGAGGTTGGGAAGAGGGCACAAGAGAGACGGGAAAGAAAGGAAAAAAGTGAAGGAGAAATATCCGTTCGTCTCGCTTCACTGCCGCAGAAGCTTTGTCGCCATCTCACTCGCCCGTGCCGCTAACCACCGCGGAAGCCCTTGCCGCCATGCCACCCGCTGGTGTCGCTCACTGCCATAGAAGGACGTTCCCACAGTGCTTCACCACTGTCGCTTCCTTTCGGCCGCTTTCCTTCACTCTCGTTTGCTGCTGGACTCGCTTTTTCCCGCTCGTCTGGCTTCGCTCTTTCCCGCGTGGAGGGTGATGGGTGGCTAAAGGGCATTTTGGGGAGCAAAAGTTCAAATGGAGAGGAAATTTAAAACGTACAAGACGGGGTACTCATTACGTGGCACGCACGACGTGGGATTTGACGGTGACGGTTAGGCAGCCGGTTCACGATATGGACGTGCCGATGTCAACTTTTCTAACTGGCCTTCAATGCCACGTGGTCCAATCACACTAGGTTAGTATGACTGGACCTTGTTGCACACTTGGTTGTGCAACAAGCATTACTCTTAGATTAATTGCCCCTGCTTAACATGCGCAACACACATTCCATTAACTAGTTTAGGATAAAATAACTATTTGATCTAAAATTATGTATAAATTATGAATAAAGTTAATCCTAAGCGAATCTCAAATAGAATGGATATAAGATTTTCGTGATCTCTCCATTTAGTGAGCGGAATAATCCACTGGATGTCCTTTTCGAAAAACAACCAGGCTGTCCGGATATGAATCCGGATCGCATCCGGATAAAAATCCGGATCCGTTGCGCCTCCCTGCCGCCAAATATTTCAGCTTAAAATGGCGCGTAAAGGTTGGGGACAGGAAACCGAAATGATGGCCTCCAGCGCAGGCGACGGGAACGAGGTCTTCTCAGACCGGCCAAGGACGGAAGAGGAGGAGGTGGAGGCCGATGACGACGAAGATTTCTCCATGGAGGAAGACGACGGAGCCCGAGGGGAAGAAGAAGAAGAAGAAGAAGAAGAAGAAGAAGAAGAAGAAGATGATGGTGACGATGAAGGCGGCGAGGAGATAGAGCGCCAGCGCAGAGGGAGGGCAGCTGCTTCCGGTGACGAGCACCGAAAATCTCAGAACATCGCCGCTCTGGTGAGGTAAGGATCTGATCCGCTGCTCTGCCGCTCTTACCGCCTCGAAATGTGTGCTGTTTCTTTCTCCCTCCCATCCCCAAATCGGGCCGTGAGGTCTTCGATGCCGATGCTTCTATTTGCTAATTTCAGCCGAATCGCAAGAACGGGGGACGCTGGCATCTTCTTTTTCTCTTCTCGCTTCACTGTGAGACCACGAGTAACATTCGCTTGCTTATTAAAAGAACACAAGATATTTCTAGGTAAACGCAAAATTGGAGTTTAACACTAAAAGCCACCTAAACCTTGAAATGGTAGTGATTGTCTAGGCCATTTTGGATATTGTACATTGCATCCAGTCAAAAACGAAGTTTCTAGTTCTCTGTATGAACTGCTCAGCACTGAATTCGCTCTAGACATTGTTCAAGTGTTTCAAAATCGCTTCGAAGGGGAATTGGGTATATTTACAGCCTCGTTAAATCTCACCAGTGTCTTCGGAAAAGAATTCTTTTTAATCTGAACTTCGATTAGCATGGTTTTGGTGCAAAGTCTCAGAATTACGCCTCCAAGGGTTTGTTGGTATCTGGACCGATACTTTCTGGTGGTGTGCTAGACTAGACTCACTGTGGTGTGCCTCATTAGTCCCCCACATAGTGATGTCATTGGCAGGAGGTTCACTGAGATTCATTTCCCAGAGCCAGTAGCTGAAATTAGTGATGGAAAGTGATCACAGCAGCTGAAGCAGACGTTTCAACAATGACAGTGTCTGAACATATACAGTACATGCATGGTCATGGTTATCTTGAGAGAATTACGAGGAGATGATGCAGAGCTCGTTCCCTTTGCTTCTTGGGCCCAAAGCAGTGCATTGTTTCAAAGAATTGGAAACATTTCTCTCCCTCTCTTTCTCTCTCTCTCCCCCCCCCCCCCCCCCCCCCCTTCTCTTTGTACAAATGCATGTATATATGTTATATATGATTTATATGTAGATTTGTTTGTATGTGGGCACACATCGCCTGTGTTAAGATTACAGATTGCATGCATGATAGGGCTAAAAGAAACTGTTCGATAATTAAGAGGTAGCAACATGCTATTTTGTGTGAATAAAATTACATATATATTTTATCATCAGTTTAAGGGAAGAAAACCTTAAAAACTTACAAGGTTTGGAAAAGAAAAACATATCTAAGAATGTATATCATCTCTAATATTTAAAGAAAGGTATTAATTTCCAAACGTGTGTACGGATATTTTTAATTCCTCCCATCTACTTTCATATGATGCTGACATAGGGATCATGCAAATTTAAATTGTAAACTAGATCACTTCAAAGAAATGTGAGGAAGTAGGATGTAAGGGCCCAAAGGATCAAAAGTAATTGAAGAAATGCTTCATTGAAAGATATAAGAAAGATTCTTAGCATGACAAGGAAAGAAAGTGGCGACGAGTGGATTCATTTTAAATTTCTATATTTTTGCAAAATTATATGGTAGGTCTCCACAATACCTCACATTGTGAAATAATTACAAAGAAAACATTGAGAAAGACATATGCTTGGTAGCCAAAGTGCCAAACAAGGCACTAAGGGATACTATGGTATGTGCATGCATTTGTATGCGTTGGTGGGTCGGTAGGTAGGCAGGCATATAGGTGCTTGTAGGTTGTGTGTGAGTGTGCATGTATGGATGCTCCTTTGCACGTGTCATATTGCGTATATATATGTTGTGTATGCCGATGTGGGTTTGTTAATGGGCTGGGCTAGCCCGTGGGCTTTCAAGTTGGGCCATTGACGGGCTTAGCTCGGGCCCCCATCTTGAGCCCTTGGGCCGAGAGTTCTTAACCTACAGGCTTTCCACGGGCCGATAGGCTGAGCCCGCGAGCTAGCGACGCCCCTTTGCATCATCCTAAGCAACGCCTCCATCTTGTTCCCCTTGTCGCTCCCATTTTGTTTGAGGCATCTACAGACTTTGAAAAAATAGTGCCCTCGCTGCAATACACAAGAAAATTAATCATGGATCTCCTTGTGGTCCTTGTCTAACCATTACACATGATGGTACAACCACGCTCCTTCCACACATTTTTGAAGTTGTCGACCCATACCTTCAAGTCATTATACTCATTTTTGAGCCCAACATCATAAATGTAGCGAGCTGTGGGGGCCTTTACACTAGGTCCAACATCTGCAATTGCATCCACCACTATCCGAAAATATGCACGGGATGTTGCATGTGCTGGCACACTTGCATGTAAAACAACTTCATAATTCCTTTCAAGGCATTTTTTGCTGAGGCCTTGACTCCTTTCAACGCTTGCTTGATTCCGAACTGTTTGGCAGACCTTGATCTGTACAAAAATTGGTCTATAGGACCGCGTGTCACATCTGATGTCCATCCACAACCCCACACAGAACTAGCAGTTCTGCAAGTAGAAGATCCCCTAGGAACGAATCTCCTAGGTTGAGAACCAGTAAGCACTGATCCACCTGATGATCCTATATCTCTTCGCCAGTCCTCATCTTCTCTATTTGTCCACATACTGGCACGAACAGCTCTGGTGTACTCTGCATCATGGTCATCTGGATCCTCCTCATCCTCCTCCTCTTGCTTATCATCATCTAAATTGATCGACTGCTGAACAGGCAGACTGTAATCCCTTCGTCTCTGGCGCCTTGATATCTCATCTTGCAGATCTGTGTGTTGTTGAGATGATAAATCTTTCTGGACTTTTTTACCCAGCATATAATGTAACGACCCGCCATCCTATGACCGGAGACCCGATCACTAAATGGATGTCGGCCCATTAACTGCGGGTTCACACCCGGATCTCACACAACACATCTGGAGGAGTAAGCGCTAAACAAGACTAAATATAACAATCACACGGACTACAAAAATGTAACAAGTGTGCAGGAAGGAAGATAACAATGTCCGTATACAGTCCAACAATAATTACATGGTCCAACAAATTAAATAAGTACAGGCAGAAGTAAAGTACAACAACATCGGGGCATACCCCGGAACTGAGACAGCTGCTTGTCCGCACACCAAGAAGACACCACCCGGAACACGAGGTCCACACCTGAAACCGCAGGGAGTGAGCCACACCAGAATTGGGCTCAGTAGGGATCATCCGATCCCCTGCCTCCCACTCACACACCCACAAGTGCAACAACACAGATATATGACAATTAAACAAAGCAGTAGACATAGCACCCAACCTGATATGAAACGTACGATAAGCAGTGTAGCAGGAACAGTTCTAAGCAACCCGAAGAACCCAACACAGAGTCACGTCTCACAGCCAAAGTCCACAAAACGACTGAACCACACTGTCGACCGAAGTCAAACGTCGCCTCACAACACTACCACCACTACCCACGCCTGTCCGCCCCTACAGTGTTCCGGGGCACTGTAGGGTGAGGCAGTGAGTCAAACTAGGACTAGCTGGGACCAGTGTACCACCACTGCCCAGCTACGTGTGCACACAAGCAGTCTAGACTACTGTCCTACCGACCGGATTGCCTCCACGCTAGGCCTCAGCGCTTCAGGAGGGCCCTGGGGACCGGCGAACCCCCGTCAAGCCGAAGCTACAGGAACTACCCACAACCCTAACCTCCTGGGCTGCGTCAGGCCAAAGGGCTAAGGGTACCACTCGTAACCTTGATCAAAGGTCACATCAGGCCCAGTGGCTACAGGAGTAAAACAACTCCAACAGTACCACAACCAGCTCCACAGCAAGAAACGCGCCGGAAGCTGCCACGACAAACAGGGAAACCCCGACCCGTTGAGACCAAACAGCAACTCCTCGGATAGCGCACCGGCTACTCCGGCCTGACGGGCTCAAGGTGGTTCTGCTTCCCTCAGCCAAAGGTAAAACACAACATGTACCACTCTCCCACCGGTACGGCACAATGCCGCACAGATACCATGACGCTGTCCCCATCGGTCCATGGTGACAAACGTAAACCACAGTTATTTCGATTCCATATTCGCATAAGCACATACACACATATAACATGATTCCATTAGCACAGTAAACCTCCGTCTCAGCGTACAACTTAAAGCATACATTTGAACCATCCAACAGTGAAACATATGTTAAAAACTAGGGTTTATGCAGTTCTGTCTTGAATCGCGTCGATCGAGGTCGATGCCATTCAAGCTCATCAAACAGGTTCATTTAAAGCCAGATTATTCCTTAAAACGCGTCTACCTGGGAAGCCGCCGTTTGAAACGCGTCAGAGCTCTCAGACGCCATTCACACCGAAATTTCAGATTTGCAGACCCTCAGTCGGGGTGATTTTCTGCCTAAATGGCGTCATGATGGCCCGACGTCCTTCTGAAAGGCGTCGTCTATCCATGACGTCATTTAGCGCCAGAACCCCTAACTCGTGAAACCTCAAACAGGGAGGTTTCTGCCCTAAAAGGGGTCGTACTGCCCTGACGTCCTTCTAAAAGGCGTCGACCAGGCACGACGCCGTTTAGCGCCAGAAACCTGGTTCCCTGGTTCAACCCGATGATTTCTCCTTTAACCCCAAACACCCCGAAAATGCCCCAAAACAGAAGGGGGAAGATAGGGAAATCAACTACTTCCAGCATGCTACAAATCCACGTTCACGAGCACGCCATTCCCACAAGAAAACCCTCTAAATATGCTCATTCTAACCCAAAACATAACATGCCACGCCAAGGAAATCACGAGCAACACATTCACAGTCCATGCAAGGTTCGTCCCCCTACCGGTTCTTGAACTCCTCCAAGCTCCGTGCCGCCGACCCGCCGCACCGCAGACCGCCGCCGGTACCCTCGAGGACGCCGCCACTCCGCCGGGACGTCGGCCGCCGTCCGGAGAATGGAACGCCGCGAAGGAAGTGGTGGAGGTAGAGGTGAGAGGTAGGGAGGTGTTGGAGTGATGGAAGAGGAAGAAGAGGAAGGGAAGGGAGGAAGGAGGGCGGAGGGAGCGGAGAGGGCGAAGAGAGAGAGGGTGGAGGCGAGAATGAGGGAAAGAAGGGGGGGCTCGCGGGGTCAATCTGAATCTAGCTGAAACGCGTCGATCGAGACAGACGCCAATCAGTCTGACAGGACGGGCCGTACTGACAACGCTCTGGTGCCGTACCCTGACATCGCAGAGGTCACAGTCTGAATCGCGTCGCCCAACATGGACGCCGTTCAGACGATGTGACAGGAGCCGTACTCTTGCGGCCCGAAACCCGCCCACGTGGCGCACACGTGGCACATCAGAAAGCAGACTTGAATGGCGTCCACACAGACAGACGCCTTTTGAAAGGTGTCGATCAGTGCCGACGTCATTCAGTCAGAATTCTCAAGACCCCACATGGTCCAAACCAGGGGATCCGGCCCGAACCCGACCCGAATACTGAATCCGAAACCTCAGTCCTTACATATAAGCCCTCATTTTCTTCTTCAAGTTCAGCGGAACTGACTCACATCTGCTGACGTCTCTTACTATGTCAGTAATATGATTTTTTAGGCGATACACGCCTCCACCCATCTCCTTTCCACACCAGTTGTATTTGACCCTCCTCTGCCTACTGTTCACTAGTGTGCAATGCTACCAACTAGGATAAGCACCCTACTGTTTCACATCCTGTTTATGATGTCTTTGCTTTGCCATATTTCTGCATAACATAAAAAGACACAAATAAATTTAAGTAGCACTAATCACGTGCAATTAATGCAAAAATCTATGCAATCAGATTGTAATAAGTACAATTGAGTGTTTGGCACACTCAATTGAATCCTAATTACACTAATTATATAAAAGCCCCAATTTTAATCCTTAATTAGAGTTAATTTTAAAAAATTAACGCTAGAAATATGCAATTAATGTAAAAATCTGTACAATTAGGTTTTAATAAGTTTAATTGAGTGTTTGGCACACTTAATTGAATTCTAATTACACTAATCATATAAAAGTCCTAATTTTTAATCTCTAATTAGGGTTAATTTAAAAAATTAACACTAATAACATGCAATTAATGCAAAAATCTTTACAATCAGATTATAATAAGTTCAATTAAGTGTTTGACACACTCAATTGAACCCTAATTACACTAATCATATAAAAGTCCAACTTTTTAACCCTTAATTAGAGTTAATTTTAAAAAATTAACACTAATAACATGCAATTAATACAAAAATCTGTACAATTAGGTTCTAATAAGTTTAATTAAGTATTTGACACACTCAATTGAACCATAATTACACTAATCATACAAAAGTCCTAATTTTTAATCCCTAACTAGGGTTACTTTTAAAAAATTAACGCTAATAACATGCAATTAATGCAAAAATATGTACAATTAGGTTCTAATAAGTTCAATTGAGTGTTTGATATACTCAATTGAACTCTAATTACACTAATTATATAAAAGTCTCAATTTTTAACTCCTAATTAGCGTTAATTTTGGGAATTTTGTCAAATTAACATGCTAATTTTTTTTTTAAGCTAAATAGTAATAGATCTACACTACGATACATCATTTATAATATGATGAGGCAGAATCCGATTCGGCCCATTAAAACAAGCCCAACGCTGAGATCAGTCCAACAACAGCAGTAAGAGGTCCACTGGCAGCCTTCGGCCCATTAGCGGCCCAGCAGCCCTCGGCCCAGTAAGCAGTCCAGTGGTCCCCGGCCCATCAGCGGCCCAGTAACCTTCGGCCCATCAGCGGCCCAATAGCCTTCGGCCCATTAGCGGCTCAGCAGCCCTCGGCCCAGTAGGCTTCAGCCCACTAAGCGGCATCTGGCCCATCAGCGGCCCAACCCCCTTCGGCCCAGTAGCCGTATCCGGCCCACTCCGGTGGGAGGGTTAGGCACTATGGCGGTTTACCAGTAAACCCAGAACATAGTCCTATATCGGCTGCCACCATTAAGCAACCTCTATCCTCCGCTATAAATACATGGCTATTTATTACCAAAGGTATGTCTTCAAGACCCCAAGGACTACAGTCCAAAAAAGCATTAAAGCTACTTCTTCTTCTTTCTCTTCTGAATCGAATCATCTTCAGAAGCTAACTTAGCCGTCGGAGGGGGTTCCTTAGGGCCGAAGCCCGGGACTCCTACTGACTGGTTTTTCTTCTTCTACTCCTCCTTCTGCAGGGGTTTCGGTTTGAATCTTCGCCGACCTCTCCGAGTCGGTCTCGGCCGCCGACCTCGGGTCTTCTCCCTCCGGTCTCGACGCGTTCCGCAGGGTGGTCCGCCTCGTTCGAAGGAGCCTCGGCTACGTCCTGCGCCGGCCGGTCCGTTTCGTCCGAGGGAGTCTCGGCTTCGCTCCTGTCGAGCCCTCGCCCGGGCACTTCTCGGCTTCGCTCCTGTCGAGCCCTCGCCCGGGCACTTCTCGGCTTCGGATGCTCGGCCCCGTTTCCGCCCTCGCCTCGTTCCGGATCCCCGTCGGGCCTCTTCATCGATCCGATCCAGCTTCGGGTCCCAACTTCGGATTCCAGCCTCGGAATCCGGTCGTGATAGCTTCGGCTACATCATAATCTTTTGAGAATTTTTAAAAATTTTAGAACGAAATATATCTTAACTCGGATCGGGATGCAGAAACAAAATCCGACGTTGACGGCGGCGATGACGGCGACAACAGCGGCGGCAGTGGCTGCCGGCCGGCCAGCGTTGATGGGGGTGCAAACCCCCTTCTTTCGGTTGAGATCTCAAAGAGAGAGAGAGAGAGAGAGAGAAGATGAAGAAGAAGAAGAAGAAGAAGAAGAAGAAGTAGTAGAAGAAGAAGATGGCGCCAACGGGATGCCCGGCGGTGAGTGGCGGCGGTGGCCGGGCGAAGGGCTGGGGGAGGGGGAAGGGTTAGCATACGAACACGAAGCAGGAGCGGTAGGAGAATGCTGCTGCTGCCTGACTCTCGATCCCCCTTTAAGGGGGGATCCGGGAGCGGTCGGTCTAGACCCGATACGGGCCGATACCTACCATTGTTTTTTTTAAATCGGGGGAGCCCTCCCTCCCCCCCGGGGATCCGGGAGCGGTCGGTCTGGACCCGATACGGGCCGATACCCACCATTGTTTTTTTTTAAATCGGGGGAGCCCTCCCTCCCCCCCGAGTTGGATCGGGACCGGACGATTCCACAATCCATGGGGGTGTGGGGCATCGAAAGATATTCATGCGTGCAGAAAATTCACTCCTAAGGGGTTGATAAAAAAGGAGTTACATGTGATGCAGGTAATTTAGAGGTGGACTATAAGGAGGAAAAAACGAAGGAAATGAATAGGTCTGGACATTCTGTTGTGGTTCCATGGTTCAATGATTACCAGAGAAACCTGAAGATTTGCAAATCAAGTTTGGTGGGGAAGGCTAGTAACAAAATTTGTCATAAAAAACTTAGGGATATCCTCAAGAAGAAGTGGCCAAAGGTGAGTACTTGGAGGTAACACAGGGTTGACGAGAAGCAAGTGATGTTGTGCTGTACATCTCAAGAAATCTACAAGAACATACTTGTAGAGGAATTGATGGAATGGATAGGAAACACTATTCGTTGGAAAGCTTGGAAATATGATGAAGGAATCCAAGTTATTGGTCGTCTATCCAAGAAGTGGTGCAGAGTGACAGGGATTCCCTGGCACCTGTGGGATTTGGAGGTGTTCAAAGCTATTACAACATCATTCAGAAGATTATGCATGGTGGATGGAAACACTTTAGAAAGGAGATTGTTGGATTTTGTCAGGGTATTACTGTCAGTTGAATAGAGTATCAGAATTCCTAAAGGAATTAATTTAATATGGGGAGAACATATTTTCTGGATTAAAATGGAGTTAGAAGAATCTTTTGATAAGAAATCTGACTAGGAAAATAACAATCCTCAGTCTTATAAGGAGGTTGTCTTGGCATATAAACAGTACAGAGAAGAGAGGAACAACGCTCTGGTTGCAGATGTTTCTGGGAAGAAGACGACCGAGTTGCTGAGTCAACCAGTAGGATCGGTCCATCACAAACTCAATGAGTTTGACCAGTGTTCAGGGTCACATGATTCACAGGGTGTGGACCGGTCTCTTTCGAATCGGTTCAATGATCAAGTCAGTACAAATCTTGATATTGCCACTACTAATGTTGAGATGGATAATAAGAAGGAGAGGGACAAAAGGGTCATTGAGGAGGCATATGTTGATATAAAGTGGAGGGCTGCGATAGAAACCCTAGCCTCCCAAATTGTGGCAGGGGTGAGGAAGGAGGAAAGCGAGGAGGTGAAGGAAGTGGAGGGGCCTCGTGTACAAAAAAAGGAAAGAAGGGAGGGATGGGGATGTCCAACGGTTCTCTAAAGTGGAAGGCAAGAAGAATCCGTTGGCGATCTGTTCGCAGGAAGTGGAGGAAGGTTGTGTACATGACTGGGGAAAGCAAGCTTAATCTCGAACGTGATGGCACTTTCCATGCCTCCCCTTGTTGTTTTGCCAAGTACGATTCAAAACAGAGCTGGATCCCCTCCACATCCCTCCTCCCCCCTCCCCCCACCACACACACACAACTTCCCAATTTCCCCATTTCCTCTACCACCTTCTCAGATCGAGAACAATGTCAACAGTCTGACTCCGTCGGAGCATCTTCCGCATATTTCAAAAAACGAAAAGGAAGACTTATTTCCTGTAAGGGTGGAATGACCAAGAGATTGTGGAAAAAAACAACATATTTGGGGCTGCAACTACATGGAAAAGTGGGTCAATTCAGAGAGATTGGGGGCTAGAAAATGAAGAGTACAGAAAATCAAAGTGAGGCCAGAGAGAGTTGAAGAGTTTGCTGAAGGATTCAGTTGCAGACTGTCAACCAAATAAAGCTATTGTCTTATTCAAGGAGGGAATGCAAGAACAACTATGTTAGTTCTATCCTGGAACATTAGAGGCATGAATGATAAAATTAAACAGTTAGCTATTAGAGATACGGTGCAAAGCAGGAAGATAGACATTATTTGTATACAAGAAACAAAGGTGGATGGTATGTCTGAAAATGTGGTTAAGGCAGCGACATGATTTACATGTGTGGAATTTGCGTTCATAAGATCTAAAGGGTGGAGGTATTTTCGTAGCTTGGAATGCTAAGTTTTGAAGGGAGATTTTTTAACACTTGGGAGTTTCATGTCTCGGTCATTTTCAAAATTGGTAATCACAGTGATAGTTGGTTGCTCATTGCTGTTTATGGGCCTTGTACTGTGTTAAGCAGGAGAACTATGTGGGAAAAGTTGAAACAAATTTACTTGACAAATGATTTGCTATGGATAATCTTGGGAGACTTTAATGAAGTCAGATCACCAGTAGACATGAATAAAGGAAGAAGGACAACAATTGGGATAAAAGAGTTCAATACACAGATTGAAGAGATGCAAATCATGGAGTTGCAACTAACACAAGGTAAGTTTACATGGAGCAATGGTAGAAGAGCCCCCACCTTATCTAAACTGGACATAATGTTTGTAGACAATAGATGGGAATCTCTATTTCCACAGGCCAGATTGTATCTGTTACACCCCGTACCTTTAGAACCCATTAATGAATTTAATTAATTTAAATTAGATCAATCAACTAATTATAAGAGTTAATTAGTGAGTTTAAGTAACTTGGTTTAGCTCAATAATCTTAATTATAAAAGTCCATTAACCCAATTATACTATTAAAGATAGTCCACTAATTTAGTTAAAATTCTAGGTTTGATGCATTAGACATCATAGTAAAATAATGGTAACTTTCTATACAAAATTCAGATTTATACATGGTTGGTATCATTCGAAAGAGGATGAAAATATATATAATTTTGTAGAAGACTATTTTTTACTAATTCAGATGTTTTAAAGGTCAAAAATATCGATGATCAGGTTTAGAAAGGGCTGCCCATAGAGAACAAGTCTTAATCGGATTAGGATTTGAATTAGGAAACAAAAGATTGTATAATTAAAATTAACTATGACCTGAAAAGTTATGTATGATATATTTGACTTGAATTAAAAGTAGAATATAATACATTTTAATATAATTAATATTTTAATTAATAAGTAGAAAGTCATAATTAGAATCCTACTTAATTTCATGTATAAAATTCTAAATTAAGTAAGATAACTCTTATTAAAACGATGACGCAAAATTCTAAAAATTTTATGAAGACCATATGTTTAAAATAAGTCGTTTACTAGTCGGAATCATGACATCTTTGGACGAGAAGGAATTTGTCAGATTTCTATGTTTGGAGTACTAAGGACAACAACTTAATAAAATAGACATATCTTTTTGTATAGATGTCCAAAAGTAGTAAGATTAGTGGCATTTGAAAGATAATAAAATGTTTTAAAATTTTGTAGAAGAAAGTGTTTCCTAATTCGGACGTTTAAGAAGTCGAATTCAAAGATCTTCAAAAAAGGAAACTGCAGGTGGCGTGAAAAGAGTTCGATTTGCATTAGGAAGTAACTTTGACTTGGAGATTAAGTAATAAAGAGTATGAGTTCGACTCTAGTAAAGAAAGAAGGTGTTAGTGTTTATATTAGGAAGGTAAATAAGCATAAATAGAGTCTTGATGTTGTACTCAAAACTGTATTGTATGTTGCTCTCTTCTAAGGATAAGTTCATGTGGTGTTCTTAAGAGAATATAGTTGATTCATGATTATTTCTTTTGAGAATTTGATTTTAATCAATATTTTATGTTATTGAAGGTTTAGAAACGTAGGAAATAACTTAAAGAATGTGCAGAAGAGTTTAGATGAAGAAGAAACCATAGATATATAACAAGAAAGTCATAGGGAAATCAAGAGCCGATCTTTCTTCAAGAAGTAGGTAGATAACTCTAAATATGATCTATTTTGTATTAAAAGCTATATTGTTTTTGAAAGTTTTCAAAAACTAATCAATTGATAATAAGTTTGATTTATATGTCTACTTCATAATCATCAAGTTTCATATTTTTGTGATCTTCTTTACTATTTATTATATGATTATTATCTTAGCTTATGCGATCTGTCCGTTCAATCTATTTTGTTTCTAATTATGATCACATGAGTTACATATGTTTGTTCTCTTTGGTCCGATGCCCAATTGAGCTGTTTGGACAGAAGTCTATTTTTCATGTTATCTTTATGTCTAATAAATTTCATCATTTTCTAAATTTGTTTGATATTTATTCCGTAATATTATTTTCAGACTATATAATATGTCCCAGTACTTTTAAAATCTCAACTTGTGAATCTTATATCTCACTTGTTAATCATGTCCAAATTATGTCAAATTTTGTGAAAACATTTGTTATATTATCCTTGACTTTGCTATAAAGTTTGAGAATTTTATGATCTTGTTTGTCATTTGTTTTGTCCTCTGTTTTAATTTGCTGAAATTTTATTTAAGTCGAATTTCTGTAATCAAAGTAGAAGTCTAAAATCATATCAAACTAATCCAGAAATTGATGAAACTTTTCCCACACTTTCAATATGACCTATTTGACATGTTCGCCAAGTTTGACAATTTTCTGAATCTGTTTAGTATTATTTGACTTATTTGTTGATTTTTCAGTTTTGAAAATTAGTTTTGATGGTCAAAAAATATGTTTGGTATTCCAAAAAATATGTTCTAATCATGGCTACTATACTTATTCAGTTAGATAAGAATCTGATCATGTTATTTGTTAGTCAGTCTATTCATGTTATTAGAAAACACATTTGATTTGATAAACATATATCTGATTATGTTTTGTATCATGTTCTTATTTGAGATATATGTAGAACTATGTAAGATCATGTTAGTATAATTGTATAATGTGATTTGTAAAATTTACTATATGTTAAGTTATGTGGATAGTTTGAAGCCTACTGAGTGGTTGTACTCATAAAGTCTATTAATATTTTCAGAGTCTGAGAAAGAGAATCTGGAATTTGAGGAGACTTCTGATTGAGACATTTGACATTTTCAGGAGGTTATTTAGATTTAAATTTTACAGCTTTCTTATATTTGATGTAGTAGAGATAATGAGAGATTGATGTATTTTTTTATTGGTGAGATTGAGAATTTATTTACAAATTGATAGATATTGTAATTTGTGAGTTTTGATATTGACTATATTTGAAAACTTTGGATTAATTGATGGTTATGACATTTATTTAAATTGCCTTGTGCTTGTTTAGTTCTCATATCTATTTGTTATAATGGAATTTATTCTGAAATTACGCAGTCGGACTCCGAGTTAAAAAAAAATATGAACCGGATCCGGGGCGTAACAATATCTATTATCAAGGAGTGTATTTAATCACAGTGCCATTTTTGTCGACTAGCAAAAACAATGTCAGGAAGAACAACAGCTGCAAGTTAGAGAAGGTATGGTTAAAAAATGATACCAAAGAGATGCAGAACATTGAAATACTGGAAGTTTTAACTGAAACACATATCAATTCCAATCATAAAGACAACATAATTTGGACTGGCAACAAAAGTGTGTTTTCAGTTAAATCTTATTATGGGTTTCTGGAAGGTGAACAACCTTAATATCATGATGATATATGGAAGGTTAAATCACCATGCAAAGTGCAAGGGTTCATGTGGCTGGTTTTTAAGAGGCATATAGTCATAAAAATGTACAGAACCAAGTGGTGTCTTATTGATGATACAGATTGTGTTATGTGTGGGGAGCATTCATAAGATGTAGATCACTTATTCATTTCTTACCAGGTGAACAGAGAAATTTGGAGAATTTTCAGCATGATGTTCAAACTTTCTATTTGGTTCAATAACATGGAGGAGATGTGGAACTACTTCAATCAGATGAGGTACAGATTACCGAAAGGTGCCAGGAGAAGAATTCTTCAAATCTTGCCACATGCGGTCTGCTAGGGAATTTGGAAGGAAAGGAATACACATATTTTCTAGGGAAGTAAACTTTATATCGAGAACATTCTTTCCCTGATTTTATCTTTTTTGTATAATTGGAGTCGTAACATTTTGGGGGTGACTGCAGAAGAGTGGATGAGAGTTATTTCTTAGTTGGCTAAGATAGGAACCTCTCCTATCTTAGATGATTGTACTACATTTTGTTCTCAATAAAATTAGCAGTTGTTCGCGCGAAGATTTTTCTAACCCTCGTCGTTCGGGACCCCTGACCTAGGCATATCTATCCTCCCCTATATCGGATTATTCGGAAATCCAATTTGTTCGTTTATCTAGAGGATTATAGGTCAGTTTTATATTTTTATCGGATTATGAGAGCTTGGGATTAGCCCTCAGGGAATCCGGGACTTCGAATCAGGCGAAGATTCGAATATATGACCTCTCTCCACTGACCTCGGTCAGTGTTAATTACACTGAGCAATTGCTCGGCAACCCTTGATTAACCGTCCGTGTGATGCCCTTAATCATGCAAAACTACTACTATAGGCAGCGCATGCATATGCATATGAAGGCATATTTTAGGTTGAATCCCTAGCCTCACCTCGGCTCGGGGACAACTTTTTATATGGTTCGGGATTGACTCCTGGTTATTAGGATTGGCTCCAAGTTGGGTGGATTAATTCCAAGTTATGCGGATTGATTCCCAATTTTTCATCCCACAGGGGTTTTTCTGCAATTATCCACTTTTAGGGGTTTTTATGTAATTATGGGTGCCTTATAAGAGCATGACGTTTGGTAAGTAGATATGGGGTGGATTTTAAGGGGTTTCACACCTTATGAGGGTTGTAAGATCAATTTTAAAGGTATAAGGGTTTTTTTTTGTAATTTTCCCTTAGACTGGTTTATCGAGTTTTTAAGATTTGATTTTGAGACTATTGGTGAGAAATTTTACTCATGATATGATTTTTAGGGCTTTCGGGGTTATATATGCAAATATTATACCCGGGGGTATTTTGGTAATTTTGTATTTATATATTATGTTTACTATTAATGGTTTATATTCTTTCAGATTTTTTTAATTCTCTGATTTCTCACTGATTTTTATTGATTTTATTCATTCATTCATCCATTCGTTCATCATTTTTTTTTTATGGTTGGTTTGATCAATTAATTTAATTAATCAATTAATTATTCATATGAAATTATTTAGGTTCATTATAATTTTCCACAGATTTTACTGTTTTCTTACAGATTTTCCTGATTTTTTACTAAATTTTTTTTTTGATTTTTAATTGATTTTTCGGATTTTTATTAATTAATTAATTATTATTTATAAATTATCTTTTGAGTTTAGTTATAATTTTTATGTAGTTTTCTGAACTCATATTTTATTTGTTTAGGGGGGGGGGGTGAGGCTAGGAGTTAGGTTGAGGGTACACTCAATTTCATTTAGTTCTAGGAAAATATGTACATATATTATTATTTATTTTTGAAAATATGATAATTATAAAATTTAAATGGCACACATAAGCACAGAAATTCTGATCTTATTTTGGCAGCATTTCGCCTTATAACAGGGTGTTTTCTACAAAAATTTCGGCAGAGCCTCCCCTAGGATTGAACCTTAGGAGCGAGGACTCCCCGGGACGAAAGAAAGGACCTCCGAAATCGCAGCAAATCCGGGTTTAAAACCCGAATTTGATCTTCAGCCGGACAGCACTCTCCCTCACAATCTCACACTTGTATATGGCAGTGTGTATAGGCTTGTATATATGGCCTTGTATGTCTAATGGGGACCCTTGGGGTCCTATTTATAGGCCCCAAATTGGGCCCGGTGGGGGGTGCCACCGGATGAGCCCACGGTGGGGGGTGCCACCGGTTCCAATCTCTCTCCTTCTCTTTTCATTTTCTTAATCCCAAGGGCCAATGGGTGAGAGAAGGGGTGAGAGAGAGAGCATTGAAAAGAGAGAGGGGGGAGAACCCGGTGGGTTCCCCCACCGGTTCCAACCGATGGGGGGGGTGGCCACCGGTTGGGTCCCCCACCGGTTGGGAACCGGTGGGGGGTCTCCCCCACCGGTTTTGGAAACCGGTGGGGGGTTCTCCCTTCCCCATTTCCTTCCCTTTTTTCTGTTTTTTGGGCCCATTAAATGGGGGATTCTTTTCAGATTTTGGGGGTTTGGGTTTAGGCCCATGTGAAAGGGGTTTAACCCCATTAACTTCAAGTTTGGGCTAGGTGTGAAAGGGGGTTTAAGATGGAGTTAAGAGGGTTTTCTCATGGGATTCTTAACCCATGTGAATGGGGTTAAGATCCCTCGTTAAACCTCTCATTAAACACCCCCCTCCCCATTTGAATTTTTTTAAAGAAGAAAGGGAGGGAGGGAGATCCTCCTCCCCCCCCACCGGTTCCCCTCTTGGAACCGGTGGGGGGGTTCCCAACCGGTGGGGGCTCCCCCCACCGGTTCCCCCTCTCTCTCCTCCCTCCCCTTTGTCTATTTAAATAAAGGGAGTGGGAGAGAGGGGTCCACCCTCCTCTTTAGGCAATTTTTTTTCTAGTTTTGGGAGTTTGCAGATTTTCCCTTCCTGGGCTGCAGGTTTTGGTGTCCTGGGGACTGATTTTTTTGGACCCATTTGGTCTCCCTATTGGGCCATTATATTGGGTCCCTTATTGGGCCTACCTCCTCGGTTATTGGGCCTTCATTTGAGACTTTTTTAGGCAAGTTTGGAGGCTATTTCGGCCCTATTTCGGGACTGGTTTTGGCCTATTCCGGGACAGATTTAGGCCTGTTAGAGGTGCCTATTGGGCCTCTTCTTGGGCCTCTCCCTTGGGCCATTTATTGGGCCTAACTTTCCCGACATTGGGCCTCCGTTCCGGGACTGATTTGGGTAAGTTCCGAAACTGATTTTTTCCTATTCCGGGACAGATTCCAGCCCACTTTTGGGACTGGCCTTGGGCCCATTTGGGGGCTTATTGGGCCTCATCTTGACCCCGCCCATAGGGTTGCTTATTGGGCCCATCTCCCCCACTATTGGGCCTTCATTTCGGGGCCATTTTGGGGGAGTTCTAGGACTGATTTTGTCCCATTTCGGGACAGATTTTAGTCCATTTAGGGACTGATTTTGACCCTTGTTTTGCAGCGTTCGGGGTCCCATTTATCGCCGCATTTGGGGTCTCCCATCGGGTCTCATTATCGGGCATTGCGAAGGCGGTTCGGGAGCTGATTTCGGAAGCCGAAGCAAGCAACTTGGGGCTGCCTTAGGCTCCTAAAAAAAAATCTGATTAAGGCCTTTGTGGCCTAGGTATGTTTTCCACTCCGCTGCCCTCGTAATGTGAGCCCATGGTTTCTCATGGATTTTTAGTATTCGGCTATATCATAGGCATTTTTATTTTGCATGACATGGTCCTTCATGAACATATTGTCATGCCTATGTATGTGTATTCTCCCATGGGGAATCTCACATCGACGCGAGCATGCGTCATATATGTATATTCATACAATGCAAATCTGCATGTCTGTATATGAAATTATTTTTTGGGTTCAACAAATGCCCCCCACGGGATGCTCGCCGGAGACGAAATCAAAGGCGGGTGTCCCGTGCATCACTCCATATATATATCTATTCATGGACATGGGCATATATGAACATGAACATATATATGTATGTATATTTTTTCTTTTGTATATGTCCCGAAGGATTCTTTTCATATCATGTCCTGACGATGTCCCGCTAATCTCTCTATCCTGCCCAATATGGTTCGAGCATATGCAGATTTTTAGGAGAGTAGCAATGTCGTCCCATATCCTTCGTGCAATCAATTGCACGATTTGCCATTTGTGGGCTCGGATACTCTATGTATTTTGGTACTCGAGCGGTCCAACGTCACCCCAGGAGCTTTGTCTTTATGACTTTGCGGCTTTCTGGGGACGATCGGAGCTATGAAATTTCCTTTATATTCGGATCCTCTTGACCTCTGTGACTTGGAGGATCCTTATAAGACTGACATCGTCGGATCGTTCGACACGTTGCTCGGTCCCAAACATCTCTTGGCCTTTGTGACTTGGAGATCGGTTGGGAACATAGAGCGGGTCACTCAATTCTTGACAATGTCATTCTTATTCAAAGGATATTAGTACCTCTTTTCGGCATTTCCGGGAGTCCTATGCAAGACATTCCGGATTGGCCAAGTATCCGCCATTAAGGCACATATATGGGGGTATGATATGGGTGTCATGCTAATATTCGCACTTCAACTTTTTCATATTGTTTGGGGCATTTCCAGGAGCCCTACACGAGACATTCTGAACTAGCCGCATTTTCGCCATTTGTTGGCGATATATGAGCTTTGCTGCATTACCCCGACTTCCCGTCGGGATTTAGTTGTATAGTCTGCTTTGTGCATTAGTTTAACGTATGTGTTTTTCTTTGTCTATTCACAGGTTGACATTCCTGCCTCTGCATCATTATGGCCGCTCTTGGCGACTTTCCCCACGAGGGGTCTCAGGAGGAGGGCATTGTCTATCCGGATGCGGGGTTCCGCTGGGTGGCTCAGCCACATTTGCGGATCACCATTGAAGATGTTGTCCCCATTTGCCACGAAAGCATATATAGAGACGGGGAATTCTTCTATTTTTTGCGGGGCGAGACTGCCCGGCATCTCCCCTCAGATCTTTCTATCTACGAGCTGCTCCGCTCATTTATTTATGTTGAAGATGGGGTCGAGAGACCGCTGTCTCCTGCGGAGTGCCGCGACTTGGAGTGTGCCTTTTTATTGGACCGGGACAATATGGAGGGGCTGCTCCCCTTTTCATACCCGGCCTTCGCTCTTGCCGTTGACCGATTGTGGGAGTTTCCTACTCCTGCACAGATGGGGCCCATCCGGGCTATTCTTCGGGTCCACGACATCAGCCGGACCTACTCACCAGCTATGTGGACGAGAGCAGGAAGTCGTCCTCTTGAGGCCGCCCGACACCCTCAGGGGGTGTTTCTGACCGAGGCGGAGGAAGGTTCCATACATGACTCGTCCGATTTCAGCATACTATTATCGGACATATGTCGGGGCGTTCGCCCCGCATGGGACGCCCGTCTCCAGATTAGGAGTTCCCACGTCTTCCGTCTGGGGGCTACAGAGTGGCTTTTGCACATATTGAAGCATCACCGGTCAATCCTTGACAGAGCTGGTATATATGAGGCTGTTTCAGCAGCTCAGTATGATTATCCTTGCCATCACGGCTTTATTCAGGCGATCGCCGAGCGGTATATTCGCGATACTAATACTATCGCGACCGTTGAAGGCGAGACCGCCATCGACCTCTGGGCCTTACATCGGATTTCAGCTTTGCCGATTGTAGGGGAGCCTTATGAAGAGGGAGTGTTAGATGAGTTCCATCGCAGCACTACTGACGGTGCGGGGAACTATGTTACTCCCTATTGCTACAGGTATTTGCTGAAGGTATGGCGGGACTTATCCAAAGCCAAGCGCGCCGCGTCGTCCTCCACTGGGGGGAGTTCTTCAGGCCCAGGGAAGGTATCTCCAGCTGCCTGGGTCAGATTCTTCTTTGGAGGGCCGTTCCGCTATCATCGAGGCTTTGCCAGCATCTTCGACGAACGGGTCCCTTCTATTTTGTCCCATAGGGACATACCTCGCAGGGGCATTATCATTGCACCGGAGCACCAGTCCGAGAATCCCTGGGGCCTTGATGACATCACTTATGTGGCGGCTTATCTAGCATACTGGCTAGTTACTTTTGCTGTCCCGTACGGGGACGAGGGGGCTTTGCGGCCCGAGGTTTTACTAGCGGCTTCCCGACTTGCAGCGGGGACCCGCCTCGCTATTGCGCCGGCGGCACTTGCTAGCGTATATCATTCTTTCGGGGCTCTTTGCAGCTCGGCTACCCCGAATTCATGTTCAGTGGTGATGGCCACTCACTATGTTAGCGCCTGGGCGGGACTCCTGCTTCCGGGTTATTCTCCCCTTGGTAGGGAGATGGACTCTCCACTGCCCACCGTGCTTCGACTGGCAAGCCAGCCCGCCAGCCAAGGGACGGGTCAGCTCTCTTATGCCCGTGCAGCTTTGGGTTTTATACCCTTCGGCTCTCCCCGGAAGCTGGATTTTGACCATTCCTCGCGGAACTTCCGGCCATATCTCGACAGAGGAGGAGCCGCCGACCGAGCTTGGTTTGACCCATGGACGGGCCGTATGGGCCATGATGGCGCTGCATTAGATGGGTGGACTCTGAGCACTCGCCCATCCTTGCTCATATTGAAGAAAGGGCGAGACGTCATTCTGGAGCCTTATTATCCGAACCGCTTTGCGCGGAATTTTGGCTATGATCAGATGATCCCCTCCAGTCTTGCCTTTGCCGAGCCGCCTCGGGTATATCAGAAGCGGAAGAGCCATCTTGTCGCCCGATTATGGTGGAATTACTTCCAGCATCAAAATTCGTTCGGCCCAGTGGCAGTACCTCCCCCCACTCATGAAGGGGGTATGACTGTTTCCTTTGCTGCTTGGTGGCACAAGAACCAAAGGGAGTTGCGGCTCAGACCCGATCCCGAGCAGACGAGGAGTTCTTCTCAGGCTAAGTCCACCAAAGGACTCGGCCGACATACATATAAGGGCCGAGTTGGCCCATCGGCGCCGAAGATGAGGAAGAAGAAGGGCGGCGAGGATGATGGCTTCTATGAGCTCGCCGCTCCAGGGTATATATGGACTCATCAGTTCCTGGCGGACTGCAAAATCCCCAGAAGATTTGAGCACAGTACCCGGCTGCCCGTAGGCAGTTTCAATGGAGATCCTGCCAGAGATTGGCTATGTTATCTCAGCCGCATGCTTGCTTGCTTTGGCCCTCGCCGCGAGGCTTTCCTGATATTGCGGGCCGAGACCGTCGGCGACGTTTGGCGAGTAATGGGGCAAGCGGCGACCCAGTTAGGGATGCCTTTTGATTCCCTCATACCCGAACCGCCGAGGTCTTTTGCCGCAGCAGGTATTCCATTTCTATATTCTTTCATTGTTTCTCTTTATTGTGGATATGGATCGCATTTACCTTACTCTACTTATTTTATAGGAGATGTTGTCTCTCCTTTGCCCGCGGCTCCTGGAGGATCTCTCGCCCATCAGGCGCCTGAGGGAGAGCCTCACGTCCCTGCTGAGGAGGTGGCTGCGCCCTCTGCCAGTATCGGCCCTACATCGGAGATGCAACTCCTGGTGGCCGCCGCGAAACAGGCAGCTCGGAGGAAGCGAGCGGCCGAAGGTGAGACGGAGGGTCGATTGGTTCGGCCCCGACTGTCTCCTACCCCTCCGTCGGCTTCGGTACCTATCGAGAGGCCACCTTCGCCTATCGGTAAGGAACTTGCTGGCTTCTTTTGTTTTGAGGATTAATTCCCCTTTTGAATATGGCTTCTTATGCTGTACATATTTTCCCCTTTATATCAGAGGAAGGCGAATTTATTGGTGGGAAAGAGTCCCAGGCGGCTATGGAGCCTATCGCCGGCAGAGTCCCGCTTACAACAGGTGGGGCTGATCGGGCACCTCATCTTTGTATGCTTGTATTTCTATTCTTGCCATATTCAGAAGGCTCTCATTATTCCCATTTTTCAGGAGCCTATGTTCCCGAACCTCCCGCTCAGGATCCCGTCAGGCTAGCTTCGCCGGCCATTGCGGAGGTATGCGGATATATGCATATATGTGTTGGCCAGTCGGTTTTCATCCCCTGCTGGGAATGACTGCGGTTCTAATCATTCTCCCTTTTTGCTTTCTGCAGGAGAACGCGACTATAGCTGCAAATGTTGCTTTGGGCAACGATGAGGAGCTGGGGGACCTTAATTGGGCCGACTACGAGCCCTATAGGTCGGATGTTCCTCTGGTCGACCAGCTCTACCATGAACTCTTGGATGACCAGGGCCGTTTCGGTAATATACAGCTTTTTGCCGACATATCGCAGCCTCTATGGCTTTTTGCCTTGCACCGGGTCTGATTTTTTTGATCTTTTCTCTATGCAGATTTTACTTTTGAGGAGCTGATGCGTTCAGCCTCCAGCCATTCAGGCTCCTCATTCATGAAGGGCCTGGTAGGGGACTCGACCGCTCCCCCTGCAGTGGATAGTCCTCCTCTCGAGGGTAAGTTATATTTGTTTTGATCTTCATGGCATTCTTTTCCACCTTGTTTTCTTCTGGTAACCAATATCAAATTTTTGTGTTGCAGAAGTTGTTGGAATGACGCCAACTGCGGCTGCCTCTCCTTCCGTCGCTCCTCTTTTGGAGGACGACCCGGCTGCCCCTCTTGCGATTTCCTCGGCAGAGGGGGAGCCTGCAGAGACTGAGGCTGCTCAACAAGAGCCCGCGGCTTCACCACCAGGTGGATCTATTCTCTTTGCCCCGTGCTTAAGACTGCACAAATTATGTCTTTATTTTCCTTTTTGACTATATCTCTTTTGCCTGTCTTCATCTCTTGGCACAGATGCCCTCCCCGTGCTCACCCAAAGGTGGGAACGCCGGGACGGGGTCAGATCAGCCCCTGAGCTTCTTTCAGGAGGCATTAAGGGACTAGCAGCATCAGCGGCACGTGCCAGAGCTAGGTCCCTCCCAATTTGCTTCAGCCATGTCTCAGTCATCGAGGACATTGCCATCTTAGCAGGTATGAAGCTTCTTATCCCTTATTGTTTCTTCATCAAATATTATCGGGTATTGACCCTACTTCTATTATGCAGCTTGGAGGGCTTCACTGCCTGATTCTCCGGCTCGTTCAGGGGACACCGTCCCCCTTTCTTGCTCGGGGGGAACTCCCTGGACTCCTCGGGTCGAGGAACCGGCGTATACTTCGACCGAGCTGCTCGATTATTCCGGAGACGAGGGCGAGCCCGAAATCACCTACCCATTTGCCTTTGACCGGAGGGTGGATTCGCCGACGTGGAGTGGCTCCACCGCCAAATTGTCGTCTTCGTGTCACTCGGGGGACACCGAATCCCTTTTTGCCTCTCCCGATAAGGATGGGAAAGTGGGTTCTCCCCACCCTGAGGAGACAGCGGAGTCAGGTAACATTCCCTTTTTTTTTCTTTCGTTTCATTGCCGGTATCATTCGCCGACACTATCATTTCGACCTCGGTCTTATAACATCCTCTTTCTTTTTGTCTTATCAGGTGGGGAAGGCCCTGATGACTCTGCCGCACATGCTGCCCAACGGGCTCAACTGCGGGCTGAGCTGGAGTCCGCCCTCGAGGATGTGGCCGCTCGAACTGCAGAAGTTTCCGAACTCCGAGCCGATAGAGAGACACTAGATTCCAGCATTGCTGAAGCGAGGTCTCAAGTCTCGGCTCTCCGTCTTCAGTTAGAAGAATTGGAGAGGGGCCTGGAAGAGGGTGTCGAGCAAGTGGCGACCCTTGACCGCCGTCTGGACGAGCTCACCCGAGAGCGAGACGCGTCGGTGGACAGGGTTGAGGCTCTCCGTCTTTTGTTGGATGCCTCGCAGGCTTTAGTGGTGCGGGAGCCGACTCCGACTCGGGACTAGTTATCGGGGCTCCCTCTCCCTCTTTTTGACCTTGGCATTGTTTCATTTTGAAACGCATATTTGAGTTACCCCGAGGGCTTGTTTCGGGCTTCCATCTCGCGGTCATTTATATGAAGAGTTTTTTAGTTGGACATGGTATTCATCTTCTTTTTTTTTTTTTTTTTTTTTTTTTTTTTTTTTCAAACCAATGCCAGTGCCCTTTCGGGTTTTCACCGACACTGGCCCCCTCTTACTTTTGCCTGCACGCCCCTGCGGGTTTTCATGCAGCGGGGTTACCCGATTTTGCCTAAGGCACCCTTCCGGGTTTTCACCTTAGCTGGGTATGAGACCTTTTTACCCTTAGCCGATCCCGATATGGATGAGACCGGTTAAGTCCGTTGGGGCACCTCGCTTTTTAAGCCCTTTTTTTTTTTTTTTTTTTTTTAACTACTATTAAATATAGGACTATTGTTAAGTATAAATATATAGCATAACTGACCCAACAGTTATTGGGGGAGTATACAATACGAGAACTTGATATAATATGGGTATATGGATAGGGTTATCTATGGTTTAATGCTCCTCGTGAGTGAAATATGAATTTCAGGATTTAATGCCTCCCGCCGGCGAGTATGAATTTCAGGATATAAAACCTCCTGTAAGCGAATAGGGATTATGAATCTCCAGGACATCAAGCCTCCTGTAGGCGAATATGAAATATGAATTTTCAGGATATAAAGCCTCCTGTGGGCAGATATGGAACATGAATTCCCAGGATATGAAGCCTTCCGTAGGCGAATATGAAATATGAATTTCCAGGATATAAAGCCTCCTGTAGGCGAATATGAAGTATGAATTTTCAGGATATAAAGCCTCCTGTAGGCGAATATGAAATATGAATTTCCAGGATATAAAGCCTCATGTAGGCGAATATGAATTTCCAGGATATAAAGCCTCCTGTGGGCGGATATGAAATATGAATTTCCAGGATATAAAGCCTCCTGTAGGCGAATATGAATTTCCAGGATATAAAGCCTCCTGTAGGCGAATATGAGTTATGAATTTCCAGGACATAAAGCCTCCTGTAGGCGAATATAAAATATGAATTTCCAGGATATAAAGCCTCCTGTAGGCGAATATGAAATATGAATTTTCCAGGATATAAAGCCTCCTGTAGGCGAATATGAAATATGAATTTTCCAGGATATAAAGCCTCCTGTAGGCGAATATGAAGTATGAACTTTCAGGATACAAAGCCTCCTGTGGGCGGATATGAAATATGAATTTCCAGGATATAAAGCCTCCCGTAGGCGAATATGAAATATGAATTTCCAGGATACAAAGCCTCCTGTAGGCGAATATGAAATATGGATTTCCGAGATATAAAGCCTCCCGTAGGCGAATACGAAATATGGATTTCCGAGATATAAAGCCTCCCGTAGGCGAATATGAAATATGGATTGCCGGGATATAAAGCCTCCCGTAGGCGAATATGAAATATGAATTTCCGACGATTGAGGTACACCGGTGGGACTGGCGTGTATCAGGGTCGATTTCAGGGTATAACGTCCCTTTGGGGCGAATTCGACCGTTTACGGCACATCGATGGGACTATATCGTATGGGACTATAGCATATGGGTATGCCGATGGGATTATGACTTGCGAGGGGAATTTTGGGGTATAACATTTCCAGGGAGGCGAACGAGAAAATCTTTACCCTTCGTGACATGCCAGTGGGACTATAGTATGTGAAGAGAAAAATTCAGGATATGACGCCTCCTCGGGGCGGCAGTGAGAAATTTCAGGCTACCATGCCTTCTCGGGGCAAAGGAATCTCCTCAATCCCCTTTATGGTATGTCGGTGGGACTAAATCATGCCAAGGGGGATCCAGGATATATTACCTCCTTGGGGCAGTAGGGAAATTCTCGACCCTTTTATGATATGCCAGTGGGACTGGTGTGTGCCCAGGGGGGGCTTGGCGCATAATGCCTCCTTGGGACATAATTCTGGAGTTTAACGCCTTTTGTAGGCGAATGTCGGACTTTAGCGCCTTCCGCGTGCGAAGTATGGATTTTCGGAATTTAACGCCTCCCGTAGGCGAATATGAAATCCGGGATTTAAAGCCTCCCGTGGGCAAGTTTCGGAGTTTAACGCCTTCCGTGGGCGAATGTCGGGCTTTAGCGCCTTCCGCGGGCGAAGTATGGATTTTCGGAATTTAACGCCTTCCGTAGGCGAATATGAAATTCGGGATTTAAAGCCTCCCGTGGGCAAGTTTCGGAGTTTAACGCCTTCCGTGGGCGAATATATGGGTTTCTGGGATTTAATGCCTCCCGTAGGCAAATTCCGGAGTTTAACGCCTTCCGTGGGCGAAGTATGAATTATTCGTCGCATGATATTCCTGAAAGGAAAATATTTTCTTATAAAGTGAATCGCTCATGATGATATGACGTCCTTCGGACATATGCGTGTGTATTTACATCGTGTATAACAGGGACGGGGATTGTTCCCTCCGACTGCATCGAGCAGAAGAGCAAATTTTCCCACTCCCTTATCAAGTCGGGAGGTCATCGTCATCATCGCCTCGGTCGTAGCCCTTGATGGGACATTATTGTACCACCAGTGTGGTACTAAGGGTTTATTCGTCATTGGCGACTCTGATATCCTCCCTGGGTAAGGATGTGGGAAAACTCAATCTCTGCCCTTAGCAGGCCAAGAGAGTTCCCCCCCCGCCGGGGAACAAGTATGCGGCTTTATGGGCCTATGTGCTCGCGCACGAACATTATTGGCTTTTCTTGGCGCAGATGGCTCTTGTGCGGTGTTCCCCGACGAGTTGCCGGATTATTTTGTCTTTCAAGACATATATTGGGCTTCACGGCACCGGTTTATGTTGCTGCTGCTGCTCAAGTTGATCATGTACCGGAGCGTAGTACAACTTCATATGTCGGCCGTTCAACGGTGGGAAGGCCAGATTCCCTTTTTCATCCACCAGCCTGTAAGCACCGCCTTCGTAGACTCTGCTCACTATGAAGGGTCCAATCCAGTTTGGCTTGAACTTATTTTTGGGCCGAGAGGCCATAACATCTTTATTTTTGACCATTACAAGGTCCCCCTTTTTGAAGGTTCTTTCCTTCACCAATTTATCGAATGCGCGAGACACTCGGGCCTGATATGTTTGCAGACGCTGATATGCTTGCAACCTTTCGCCTTCGAGGTCCGACAGTTCCTCATAGCGTCTTTGAGTTTCGCTCATGTCGTCTTCCAGCACCCTATAATGCAGGGCGACCCTATAAGACGCGAGCTCTATCTCTATCGGGATTATGGCTTCTGCTCCATAGACTAAAGAGTATGGGGAGCATCCCGTTGGGGTTTTGTAGACAGTGCGGTAGGCCCATAATGCTTCATGCATCTTCTCGTCCCAATCTCGCTTTCGCCCCCCACTGATCTTCACCAGAAGTTTACACAGGGTTTTATTGAAGGCTTCTGCCATCCCATTGGCTTGGGGGTAATATACTGAAGACGCATTCCAGTCTATATGGAATTTGGCTGCCATCTTATATATTGTTTGATTTTTGAATGGCGTGCCATTATCTGATGTGATCCGGCTAGGAGTTCCGAATCGGTATATGATATTACGTCTGACGAAGCGTGATACTGTTTCGCCAGTCACTTCTTTCAAAGGAATGGCTTCTGCCCAACGAGTAAAATATTCCGTTGCGGCAAGAATGTATTTACATCCCCGGGATGACGGCGTCAATGGTCCCACGACGTCCATCCCCCAGTGGGCAAAAGGCCATGTTGGGGTTGTTGGATGCAAGTAATTGGGAGGTCGCCTAGGAATAGGTCCATAGGCTTGGCATTGGGGGCAGCTTCTCGCCATTTTCTCGCAGTCTGCGAACATGGTTGGCCAATAGAAGCCTTTATTTTTAATGTTGATCTTCATTTTCGCGCCTGACTGATGAGCTCCGCACATCCCGGCATGAACTTCCTTCATTATTTTGCGGGACTCCATTGGGGAAAGACACCGGAGTAGAACTGCATTTTTGTCTTGAGGAACAAGGCGATATAGCATGCCATCTATCAGCTGATACGAAGTTGCTCTTCGAAGCAGCTGGATTCTTTCGGCTTTGCTATCGGGGAGCCAGCCATTCTTTATTTTGATGATAGGGACACGCCAATCATCACCCTCTTGGGTATTATGGTCTTCCAGTGTATTGATCTCAAATACTGTCAGACCATCTCCTTCATTTAATGAGGTAGGGAAGAATCTTCTGTCCCTCACAATTATTTCAGCTTCACCTTCAGGAGGCAGTTTCAGCGCTGCAGCCAATTAGCTAATGCATCGGCCTGAGCATTTTGACCTCTTCTGATATGTTCTATGACGAAGGTATAAAATCTTTCGCTCAGCCGAACGGCCACCGCATGGTAAGCTATTAATTCGGTCTTTCTGACCTCGAATATGCCGAGAATCTGTCGGATGACCAACAGGGAGTCCCCGTATACTTGGATACATCTGACGCCTATTTCCAAGGCAATTTCTAGCCCTACTATTAGAGCTTCATATTCTGCCTCATTATTGGTCAGTGATTCCATTAAGGCATATGAGTGGTGCAATATCCCACCTTCCGGGGTGACTAGGACCAAGCCAGCTCCCGCCTTTGTGGTGGATGTGCCATCCGGCTTTATAATGGTTCTCGAAGCCCCATCGAAGTATAGCTGCCATGACTTTACTTCTGCCTGCTGCACTTCCAATATTTTCTGTGCAGGCAAGACTTCTTCATCCGGCAATTCATTATTTAGAGGGGAAGTTTCAGGAATTGGGTGTGCCGCCAAGAATTCGGCCATACCCTGTCCTTTTATCGCCTTCTGGGGAACAAAGGTAATATCGAACTCCATAAGGAGTAAGGCCCATTTTCCTAACCTCCCAGACAACACAGGCTGGCGCAGCAGGAATTTTAGCGGATCAAACCGCGATATGAGTTTGACTTCATGTGCCAACAAATAATGCCTCAGCTTCTTTGTGGCGAATATAAGCGCCAAGCACATCTTTTCTGTTGGTGTATATCGGTGTTCAGGACCCACCAACATCCTGCTGAGGTAATAGAGCGGTTGCTCTTTCCCATCCTCATTTTCTTGCGCCAGTAAAGCTCCCAAGGAAGCATCCAAGGCTGCAATATAGAGTATGAGTGGTTTACCCTTTATGGGTGCCCCCAGCACTGGCGGCTTGAGGAGATATTCTTTTATATCGTCAAGCGCCTTTTGACATTCTTTGTCCCAAATAAATGGGGCTCCTTTCTTCGTCAATCTTGAGAAGGGCCTGCACCTTCCAGATAGGTTGGAGACAAACCTCCTGATATAGGCCAACCTGCCTTGCAAGGATCTAAGCTCGGTTAGAGTCCTGGGAGAGGGCAGTTCCCTGATTGCCTTGATTTTATCGGGGTCGATCTCGATTCCCCTATATCGGACTATGAAGCCCAAGAACTTCCCGCTGGAGACACCGAAGGCGCACTTCATGGGGTTCATTTTAAGCTGATATTGGCGAAGCCTTTCGAAGACCTTTCGTAAGTCCCCGAGATGATCGTCTTTCTTTGTAGATTTCACGACGAGGTCATCAACATAGCATTCGACCAAATTATGCAACATTTCATCAAATATTTTGGTCATGGCCCTTTGGTATGTGGCACCAGCATTCTTCAGACCGAAGGGCATTCTTTTATAATTGAATATTCCTTTCGGAGTGCGAAAGGCCGTATGATTTTTATCCTTGAGGGCCATTCTAATCTGATTATAGCCCGATGACCCGTCCATGAAAGACAAAGCTTCATATCCTGTGGTGACATCCACCATAGTCTCGGTTATCGGCAATGGGAAGTCATCCTTCGAACATGCCTTATTCAAGTCACGAAAGTCAATGCAGACTCGGACTTGGCCGTTCTTTTTCTTCACTGGCACAATATTTGCCAGCCATATTGGGTATATGCATTCTTCGATGAAGTCAACTTCTCGCATCTTGTCAACTTCGGCATTCACCATGATTTCTAATTCAGGGCGCATCCGCCTCTGCGTTTGCTTTATCGGCTTGACTTCTGGGAGAATCGATAATTCATGCTCCGCCACTGAAGGGTCCAGGCCAGGCATTTCTTTATAATCCCAGGCGAAACAATCTTTGAATTCTATTAAGAGTTTGGTGTACACCTGTCTTTCTTTATCACTCAGGAGGGCGCTGAGGAAAACCGGCCGAGGGTCTTCTGGTTTGCCGAGGTTGATCTCTACCAGTTCGTCGACCGTGGCTCGACCTCCATCTTCTATCTCTCGAGGAGCTGGCTGAAGATCGATGAAGTCCTCATCTTCATCCATATCGGCCGAACAGGCTTCCTGCCATTCGCCTGTATTTTTATGGGGTCTTGGGAGATCGCATCAGCGGCTTCTGAAGATCTCTTTTGTCTTTCCATATTGGTAACGCGGCTTTTATTTGTGTACTGGGAAGGCCCTGTCGGACATTGCTCCCGTTCACAAATGGTATTTATTCCAGATGAGACCGTTTCAACAGATAGGGGGATTTCTTCATTTCTCTCTCCCGAACTGTTAAGCTCAATCTGGCCGGTTGGTTCCTCTACTCCCAATAGTAGGCTCACCATATGGATTGCATATGGGGTGGAAGACCCCTGACGTGGCCTATATCCAAGGCCTCTTCTATCTGGATTGGATGACTGCCCCCTGACTTGTGCAGGGTGCTATAATTCTCGAAAGAATTTATTCCTGGCTGCACTTTGCCTTTCTGGGATGCTTTGGCGTTTGCACATTTGTCTTATATATTGGGGCATATCGTCCATTTCTTGGACCACTTCTTCGACTTCCGGTCGGACATTTTCATGTCCGAAACCGTCTTCGGGAGGACCCTCTGGCGCGAAATCTCCCTTATAAAATATGATACGCCGCCCGTCTTTGTGACGGACTGTGAAGGTCTTCAATTCTTCCACAGTGTAGACTTCTCTGGGAAATATGGGCTTTGTAAGGCCGGGAGGTATGCATATGCCGGCCTCTATATCTTTGCTAATGGTATTAGCTTCTAAATTGATGGCCGGCCTACCAAATTTAACCGACTTTCGTTGAGACTGGCCGGGCTTCATTCCTTGTCGGAACCTAGCAGCCTTATCTTCGTTAATTGTAATTCCGCCCTCCTCATCGGAAGACTTATCGGCTATTTTCTTCCCCTTATGACGGCTTTCGCCAGTCGTGGGGTCTGAAGCTTTATCAAAGTATAATTGTGCGTCTGCCAGATGGCAGTCATATGCTTTGAATGGCTCCAAATCGGCAAATATCCGGTGTTGCTCACCATCTTTTGTATATTTGAGGCATTGATGGAGAGTCGAAGGCACCACCCAATTCCTATGTAACCAAGGCCTACCGAGTAGCACCTTGAAGGAAGTATTGGAGTCGACTATGAGAAAGGACACTTGGGTCACCCAATCGTCCAGGCATAGCTCCACATCAACTCGACCGAGGGCCTCTTCCGCCTCTTGGTTGAATCCCGATATCGTTATGCCTTGCACCTTTTTCATATATGGGGTGAGGTATAACGCCTGAAATGTTTTGAGGGGTAGTATATTTACGGCAGAGCCTGAGTCTACCAATATTCTATCGACCTCCCGGCCATTGATTTTGCCCCGCATGTATAGCGGTCTATTGTGGCATGGTGATGATAACAGCATATCATCATCGGTAAAAGCTACCGTAGCCTCATATGTTTCATATGCTTGAGCCTTTATTTCGGCCATATGGACCTCATATGTTTCAGGATTTTGCAAGGCAGTAATCAACGCCTCTCTTAATTCCTTGCTCAAGGCTATTGCTTCCCATATGCTAAGGGATGCTGGCATTCTTTTCATATTCTGCAACACCTTTCGATCCGCCCTGGCTCGGGCTTGTTCGATAGGAGGCATTATTTCTGCCATACTGTGAAGGGTCTCCTTCAAGGCCTTTGACTGCTCCCCTGAAGTCGGGGATTCTTCTGTTTGCATTTCCCCTTTCGTAGGATCAATTTGTGTTTCTTCGGCGAATAATTCCGCCAAAGTCTCGACTCCCTCTGCGGGGTTTGGATGGACCAAAGGGTTTATCTCTCCCGGCTCCTTGATGGATTGAGCATTTTCTGCTTGCGGAGAACATTCTTCTTCATCAGAAGAAGGGCAGAAGCGGACATTACCCCGGATTTCTGGCCTCGGAATTGGCCCTGGGGTTTCTCCCCTGAAATAGATGATTTTATCTTGGTTGGGTTGATTCTCATCCGGATCGCTATTGCGGTCTCGACCTCGGCCTCGGCTTCGGCCTTGATTCCGGTTTCTCCGATTCCCCTTCCTTTGATAGGTGGCCAAAGGGGACCCGATTTCCGGCGGAGCGTGGCTCGCTTCGCTGCTGGGGATATCTTGCAGTTGAGCCGACACCACATGACAGGCTCGATATTGTCGCTCTATCTTTTCCATTGTTAGCCCGTCATCCCAGAATAAGCTAACATCGTCCGGAATGGAGAGTTCGTCCTCACTAGCCTTTTGCATCCGGCCCTGGAGGTCCAACAGCCACGCTCTGAGGCGAGCTCGCCGGTCGAACTCTTCCCATGGAATATATTGATTCAGAGGGACGTCCTCTGTGGGCCGACATGGCTGATATTCTTCTAATTCGTCGATGATTTTTTGCAACCTTCGAAGTGGAGAGTTTTTGTCCTCAGACAGATTTATGGCATTAGCAAGCATTTCTTGCTTCTTTAGCCTTCTCTTCTCACTTCTTTTTCTATTCTTTTCTTGTTTCTTTCTCATTGCTGCTTCTTGAATGAAGCTGGGTTGGACTGGCATTTCTGGAAGTGGGTCGAAATGAACCACAGCTTTCCCTTTTGCCGTACGTGTTTGCAAGGATTTGGCCATTTTAGGCTTCTTTTTCTTCTTTGCCTTAGTCCATGGACTTTTTGGCTGATCGTGGCCAAGAGTAACTTTAACGACCCGCTCGACCATCGACTCTGCCAACATTTGATATTCGCCAAATATTTCTTTTACGGACTTTTTGGAGGGACCCACCCCCGGATTTTCTTGTTGACATTCCATGTCCAACATTCGTATTCTCGTGGCTATTGCTGCCACAGTATCAATGGCGCGAAGGGTGGGCGGCCCATCGGGTGCCATTCCCTTATGTGTGCTATCTGTGACGTCCCTCACATTGGAGAAGAACTTATGGATCATATTCACAGAGTAATTAGTCACATGGAGTTGTGGGGGATCAACCAGATACTTCCCCATATTTATTTGTCCTTCTTGGATTAATTTTTCTATCTCATCCTTGAGGACGAAGCAATGCTCCGTTCGGTGCCCAAGGGCACGATGGTAGTGACAGAAATTAGGATCATCTGTCATATGCATCTCCTCCTCCCTTCTTGGTTTTGGGAGAACGATGACTTTCTTTTTCATACAAAGTCGGAAAAGTTCACGAACTTTGTCTTTGGGGAATGAGTAGGGCTTTGCGCGCCTTTCCCTCAAAGTTAATGAATTTCTGAAGCGTATTCCAGCCTCTTTATCAACCATTCGCCTGGCTTGACACCCTCTTTCGGCTATTCTTACGCTTTCATGGCTCCTTCTATAGGAAGTGGTTTCTTCTTGGCGGTATATTTCCGAGTCTTCCCTAGGAAACATGGCCTGTTTGCCTCTTTTCCTTGAAGGACGATCGGGATTCGATTCCATCCCCTCAGAAGAGAAGAATCTGTCAACCTTGTTGAATGACAGAATTTCTGAAAATTGCCTGGAGAGCCCCTCCATCATCTGGGTAAGCTCTTCTTGTTGACATAAAAGTCTTGTCAGGCTGGTCTGGATTCCTTCCAATGCCATCATGACCGAGTCCCCAGGGGGAGGAGTTGCTGGGGTATATATTGGGGTTGCCTCGCGCTCCGGCGAAGGCCTCACCGCTTCTTCCTCGGGATGATACCCGGATGAGCTCTCGCTCATATAAATGACATTGACAGCAAATGTCTGCTTGTTTCTTTGGTGAGGCTGGGGAGGGCTTACCAAGTGTTTACCCATCTCCACTGCGCCTTCACGGATGAGTTTTTCTATTTCATCCTTACAGACATAACAGTCTTCTACGACATGCCCCATCATTCGATGATATGGGCAATAATTTGGTTCATTAACCCTGCCCGCTTCAGCTGGCTTTTTGGGCTCGGGGAGCGATAGAAGCTTTGCCCGCATACATGTTTCAAACAATTTCCTCGTATGCTCGCGGGTGAAAGAGTATGGCTTTTTCATCCTTTCAGCAAGAGAAGAAACAGGCGCCTTCCCTTCCCCCTTTTTATTGGCTGCCGGGACACTGGGACCTCCCCTAGCCTCGCTCCTTTCTGGAGCTGGAGAAAAGTCGACTGCATTCACTTCTTTAGCTGAAGCGCCCCGCTCCCTAGGAGCTTTCCCCTTATTTGGAAGTATAGTGGGGTAGTCGGCGAAGAACATTTCGATCTCCGTCATGATATTATTGAGTTGATCGAAGTTTCTGACATTGGCTCCGATCAGTTTCTCATTTATTTCGGGTTTCAAACCCCTTTTGCACAATCTTACCGCATCCTCGTGGACGGGTGGATTGTCGCACCTCATGCTGAGGTTTCGCCATTTCTTAATATAATCCACGGCGGATTCATTCTTTCCCTGCTTGAGTGTGACTAACTCAGTAATAGTGACCTTTCGCTCCGATACTTTGAAGCGATCAAGGAATTTTTTCTGCATTTCTTCCCAGCTACTTATGGAGTTGGGCTTCAGCTTGGCATACCACTGGAATGCTGTACCGGTGAGAGAAGTCGAGAAGAACCTCAAGAGGTATGCTTCCTCAGTTGCCAATTCTCCCAGATCACTCATATAATGGGCTATATGCTCTTGGGCTGAGCCCTCCCCGTCATATCTTGTGACTTTGGGACGTTTATTATGATCCGCCGGAAGCTTTTTGAACATGTGACGAACCGGGAATGGCACCTTGTATAAGTCAAATGTGCTTATTCCCTCGTCTTGTTCGGCCATCTTGGCCTCAACAATTTGCTCGATCAGGTGCTTTTGCGATGCTGTCGCATCTTCTGCTGATGCACGTGGTTGATGAGCATTATAGTTGGGCTCTTCAGGCCTATCTTCCTGAATCTCCTCAGGACTGAAATTGACCTCGACAACCGGGGGTCCTGCCGGTGCAGGAATGGCCCTTGGTGGAGGTAGATTTATTGGAGGAGCCGGGGCGACCCTTTGCTGTTCCTCCATCTTCTGTATTAGGCCATACAGCAAGGCTTTTAATTGCTGATTTTCCTGCCTAATTTCCTCAAGAGTCTGAGGTTGAGGTTGTTCCTGCGGCAGTTGCGCGACTTCTGGCTCCAGGGCGTTGGCCGCACCTTCATTGGCTCGAGATGGCTCTGCCCCCTGGCCCACTTGGCCTAGCAGGCGCATGGCTTGCTCCATTTGGCGGGTAACTGGTCCACCTCTTTGCATTATCCCAGCGGCATTACTCGGCTCCTCCGAAGGCTGCCGATTCGTGCTGGAAGTATAACAGGTATATACCCGGATGCCATCATCCGTCATGCGGGCGGTCCTCCTTTTCCTCTGTGCTGGACGTACCAGCGCACCGAGTCTTTCGAAGACTGAAGCCCGCTTTTGGGCAGGTTCTCGTTCTTCACGGGTATCCTTCTTTCCTCGGCTTCGCTTATGATGAAGCTGAGTTGATGGATGATTCGCCTCCCTGATCGGCCCTGCAGGTCTGGGAGGTTGCTGCTCTGCTAGGGTAAACCTAGCCTCGCGGATTTCACGGGCTTCCTTTTTGGTCACCCATATCTTCTTAAGGGGGGGCGCATGACCCTCCTGACGTTTGCCCCCATTTTGGGGAATAGTATCATCCTGCGCTCGGGGCATAGTATTGCCCCATGTGCGTCGGGATGTAACATACGCAGGCCGATGAACCACGGCTTTTTGCGTTTTCTTTTTCCTTTTGAAGGTTGCCACCTCCTGGCAAACCTTCGGCAAAATCCCGAAACGGTTGTGCACTGGGACCGTCGGGACATGCCGAGTTTTCGGAACGATTGGTTCCCCGCCATCCAAGCGAATGCGCAGGTCCCCAACCAATATTGTTTTCCCGGTCCGGGAGGGACTCGGGGAAGCATTCTTTTTCTTCTGCCCCCTGTTGGACGAGGAAGCATGGAATGTAGTAATAGTATTGGCGGTGTAGACGATCTGCCGCTTCCCGCCTTTGTTGGCCTCCTTCGCGCGGGAGGCGCGCTTCTTTGCTTCTGCCGGAACCGACTCCGGCGCTGGGACTATTCCCAGGAAGTATGGAGACCCCACTACTGCGGGGAAGTCGCCGAAGCTAATCGGCACAGTGAGGTACCCACATTGGACGTGGGCTGCCACCGCGAGGGGTCCATATGTGACCCTTGCCGCCATTGCTGTCCGGTCGGGCGGAAGTCTTAACCACCTGTATAAGACATGGCAAAGTTAATAGTAGAGTTATGGTGAGGGCATCACCGGACGGAGAGATGAAGGGAAAGAGAGGTCCCACCGGGCGTGCCATCTCTGTTCGCGCGAAGATTTTTCTAACCCTCGTCGTTCGGGACCCCTGACCTAGGCATATCTATCCTCCCCTATATCGGATTATTCGGAAATCCATTTTCTTCGTTTATCTAGAGGATTATAGGTCAGTTTTATATTTTTATCGGATTATGAGAGCTTGGGATTAGCCCTCAGGGAATCCGGGACTTCGAATCAGGCGAAGATTCGAGTATATGACCTCTCTCCACTGACCTCGGTCAGTGTTAATTACACTGAGCAACTGCTCGGCAACCCTTGATTAACCGTCCGTGTGATGCCCTTAATCATGCAAAACTACTACTATAGGCAGCGCATGCATATGCATATGAAAGCATATTTTAGGTTGAATCCCTAGCCTCACCCCGGCTCGGGGACAACTTTTTATATGGTTCGGGATTGACTCCCGGTTATTAGGATTGGCTCCAAGTTGGGTGGATTAATTCCAAGTTATGCGGATTGATTCCCAATTTTTCATCCCACAGGGGTTTTTCTGCAATTATCCACTTTTAGGGGTTTTTATGTAATTATGGGTGCCTTATAAGAGCATGACGTTTGGTAAGTAGATATGGGGTGGATTTTAAGGGGTTTCACACCTTATGAGGGTTGTAAGATCAATTTTAAAGGTATAAGGGTTTTTTTTTGTAATTTTCCCTTAGACTGGTTTATCGAGTTTTTAAGATTTGATTTTGAGACTATTGGTGAGAAATTTTACTCATGATATGATTTTTAGGGCTTTCGGGGTTATATATGCAAATATTATATCCGGGGGTATTTTGGTAATTTTGTATTTATATATTATGTTTACTATTAATGGTTTATATTCTTTCAGATTTTTTTAATTCTCTGATTTCTCACTGATTTTTATTGATTTTATTCATTCATTCATCCATTCGTTCATCATTTTTTTTTTATGGTTGGTTTGATCAATTAATTTAATTAATCAATTAATTATTCATATGAAATTATTTAGGTTCATTATAATTTTCCACAGATTTTACTGTTTTCTTACAGATTTTCCTGATTTTTTACTAAATTTTTTTTTTGATTTTTAATTGATTTTTCGGATTTTTATTAATTAATTAATTATTATTTATAAATTATCTTTTGAGTTTAGTTATAATTTTTATGTAGTTTTCTGAACTCATATTTTATTTGTTTAGGGGGGGGGGGTGAGGCTAGGAGTTAGGTTGAGGGTACACTCAATTTCATTTAGTTCTAGGAAAATATGTACATATATTATTATTTATTTTTGAAAATATGATAATTATAAAATTTAAATGGCACACATAAGCACAGAAATTCTGATCTTATTTTGGCAGCATTTCGCCTTATAACAGGGTGTTTTCTACAAAAATTTCGGCAGAGCCTCCCCTAGGATTGAACCTTAGGAGCGAGGACTCCCCGGGACGAAAGAAAGGACCTCCGAAATCGCAGCAAATCCGGGTTTAAAACCCGAATTTGGTCTTCAGCCGGACAGCACTCTCCCTCACAATCTCACACTTGTATATGGCAGTGTGTATAGGCTTGTATATATGGCCTTGTATGTCTAATGGGGACCCTTGGGGTTCTATTTATAGGCCCCAAATTGGGCCCGGTGGGGGGTGCCACCGGATGAGCCCACGGTGGGGGGTGCCACCGGTTCCAATCTCTCTCCTTCTCTTTTCATTTTCTTAATCCCAAGGGCCAATGGGTGAGAGAAGGGGTGAGAGAGAGAGCATTGAAAAGAGAGAGGGGGGAGAACCCGGTGGGTTCCCCCACCGGTTCCAACCGATGGGGGGGGTGGCCACCGGTTGGGTCCCCCACCGGTTGGGAACCGGTGGGGGGTCTCCCCCACCGGTTTTGGAAACCGGTGGGGGGTTCTCCCTTCCCCATTTCCTTCCCTTTTTTCTGTTTTTTGGGCCCATTAAATGGGGGATTCTTTTCAGATTTTGGGGGTTTGGGTTTAGGCCCATGTGAAAGGGGTTTAACCCCATTAACTTCAAGTTTGGGCTAGGTGTGAAAGGGGGTTTAAGATGGAGTTAAGAGGGTTTTCTCATGGGATTCTTAACCCATGTGAATGGGGTTAAGATCCCTCGTTAAACCTCTCATTAAACACCCCCCTCCCCATTTGAATTTTTTTAAAGAAGAAAGGGAGGGAGGGAGATCCTCCTCCCCCCCCACCGGTTCCCCTCTTGGAACCGGTGGGGGGGTTCCCAACTGGTGGGGGCTCCCCCCACCGGTTCCCCCTCTCTCTCCTCCCTCCCCTTTGTCTATTTAAATAAAGGGAGTGGGAGAGAGGGGTCCACCCTCCTCTTTAGGCAATTTTTTTTCTAGTTTTGGGAGTTTGCAGATTTTCCCTTCCTGGGCTGCAGGTTTTGGTGCCCTGGGGACTGATTTTTTTGGGCCCATTTGGTCTCCCTATTGGGCCATTATATTGGGTCCCTTATTGGGCCTACCTCCTCGGTTATTGGGCCTTCATTTGAGACTTTTTTAGGCAAGTTTGGAGGCTATTTCGGCCCTATTTCGGGACTGGTTTTGGCCTATTCCGGGACAGATTTAGGCCTGTTAGAGGTGCCTATTGGGCCTCTTCTTGGGCCTCTCCCTTGGGCCATTTATTGGGCCTAACTTTCCCGACATTGGGCCTCCGTTCCGGGACTGATTTGGGTAAGTTCCGAAACTGATTTTTTCCTATTCCGGGACAGATTCCAGCCCACTTTTGGGACTGGCCTTGGGCCCATTTGGGGGCTTATTGGGCCTCATCTTGACCCCGCCCATAGGGTTGCTTATTGGGCCCATCTCCCCCACTATTGGGCCTTCATTTCGGGGCCATTTTGGGGGAGTTCTAGGACTGATTTTGCCCCATTTCGGGACAGATTTTAGTCCATTTAGGGACTGATTTTGACCCTTGTTTTGCAGCGTTCGGGGTCCCATTTATCGCCGCATTTGGGGTCTCCCATCGGGTCTCATTATCGGGCATTGCGAAGGCGGTTCGGGAGCTGATTTCGGAAGCCGAAGCAAGCAACTTGGGGCTGCCTTAGGCTCCTAAAAAAAAATCTGATTAAGGCCTTTGTGGCCTAGGTATGTTTTCCACTCCGCTGCCCTCGTAATGTGAGCCCATGGTTTCTCATGGATTTTTAGTATTCGGCTATATCATAGGCATTTTTATTTTGCATGACATGGTCCTTCATGAACATATTGTCATGCCTATGTATGTGTATTCTCCCATGGGGAATCTCACATTGACGCGAGCATGCGTCATATATGTATATTCATACAATGCAAATCTGCATGTCTGTATATGAAATTATTTTTTGGGTTCAACAGCAGTGCAATTCGATTTTCTTTCGAAAAAAAAGAAAACCCTCCCCCAGATTTTCTCTCTCTTACATTCCCCTCTCTCGTCTTTTCCCTTCTTTGTTCTTTCTCCTCTCCTTTTTCTCTTACTGCCGCTGCTGCTGAGGTTGAGGTGGGATGAGAGCCGCCCACCTCTTTATATAGGTCAGGTTGGTTCAACCAAGGCAAGGCTGAACCACCTTCCTCATTTGGGCGTGGTCAGACCATGAATAGTGGCCCATCCTCCATGTTAAGAACTAAAATTCTAGCAAAATAAACTTTAAGGTACTTCTCCAAGGAGCCTTGTTGTCTTACTGGCAGGATTTAACCAATTCAGGAGTAAATCCAAGCTGGTCAAACCTAGCAACGATAGTGTAAGATGTTTGACATTAATCCAGTAGAAGAGTTGTTAGCATTGTAGAAGCTCTCTAAATACCTTTGAAATAAACCCTCAAATTTTATTATTATTTTGTTCTATGCTAGCTTTAGTACACTTGTATTGCATCAAGGGTTATTGTACATACTTTTAATGGTTTTAAGTATATGTCCTTTATGGGTTTGACGTGAGGATTTTAAAGGATTATTGATTAGTATTCTAGGTGTTTTTGCATGGGTCCTCAGGGTATTACGTTGGAGATTTAAGGGGTTTTACGTGTGGCTTACAGCCTACTAGCCTATTGACACTCCTAAATAGAAAATAAAATAAAATCTGAATATGATTTTGTCAATGATTCAATTTAGGAGACTGCAGGAACGCATACATATTATCATGCAGGAAGTGTATATGCTGATATATTTCATTTATAGTGTTATATATGTAGGTCTAATTTGAAAAGATGTAAAAGAATGACCAAAGATATATTGGAACAAATGTGCATTAATGTTTGTAGGCTCAACCATAGGTCAAACTGGACAGTCTTTGGGTCCAATTTCTTTCCAGTTCACTGGTTGGAAACTAGGTAGAGATTAAACACAACCAAGGAATCCTAATCCTTCCTTGTTTTAAAATGACTGAAAAACATTGGACTATGTTTGCATTTCTTATAAAAAACATTGGACTATGTTTGCATTTCTTATCATGCATGACGATTCTGTATGCATTTTTTTTTAATGATGGATGATGGATCCACTCTGAGTTTTGTTTTAGCAAAGACATAGATGTCCAATCTTCTCTTGATTTGAGGCAAAAAGAGAGAGAAAGCAAAGGAAGCTGGATAACCAAGTTGAACCAGGAAAGATAAAAAGAAACATGTTTAAGTTGAACGAGATGACAAAATGACCAGTTTGTCTGTGTCTGTGTGTATCAAAGGAAAGATCTGTGCATCTGCTAACAATGACAATGAAGATCAAGAAATGTGGCATTTCCTTGCATGCGTGAAGATATCCCTATTTGATGGCTGAGAGAACCTACAGTGGACCTTAGATGGGATTTCTTTTTTCCTTTTTTTTTTGGGATTTCAACTAAGGCAAATTTGTTCTGAAGCATCAAAAGGAGAAATGAATCACCCTGAAATTCTGAACTCTTGTCTGGGTACTCCCCTATCCTTATCCATTTTCTGAACTTCAAGCAGGTGGGTGCTAAAGAGAATGGTAATGAAGATTTAAGATGGACAATATAATATTTCGGATCTTTATGTTCTGGCTATTATTGTTTTGCAGAAGTTATGACGGATGCTTGTTTGGGTGCGTTTGCCGTGGGGTTTGAGCATTTGGATGTGAACGAGTCTTTCAATTGTTCCAGTGAAAAGTTCCTTTTCTATAACCTGCTACTTACGTTCCTCTATATTCTTTTTATGGATTCTTCATATTCTAATATTTTTAAATACTCACTATGGAGTTCATTATGCTTTTGCCCATATCCACATTGCTTCATATGGTTTGAAACTTACTTGGAGATGCACAAAACCCTTAGAGAATGGGTTATATGGTTGAAAACAAAATTATTTTCAGAAAATACATTGCTTTTTATTCTTTAGTGTCAAATTCTAAATTTCATAGCATACATTCTCCTCAATTGGCAAACACTATATGGTGATTTTCTTCCTTGCTTGGATTGGTTACACTCTTACCATAATAGTGTATACTTCTTTGTTACTTTTAAATTTCTATTGTGCATCATGTTAAATTCTCCATCTTTCTGCGGTCATTACCTTGAATGACCAAATTGTCTTGAATTGGGTTCTTTTACCATGAAATCTTCCTCTTTCAATACCTTGTACAATAAGGACCATGATCATTGAAACCTTTGTATCATGTGATCTATTTCTGCTTAACAGCTGTTATCTTTGACTCCTCATTCTGAATTCACTAAATTTTCACTTCTGCTTATTCGTTGATTCACTTTGCTAACCTCTTCTTTTTCTTTTGACTACCAGAGGTAACCTCACAGTTACAAGGCAGCCATTAATCCCTCGACTTCTTTCTGTGTCTGATGGAGCAGCAGTAGCTCGGAAACCATTCAAACCTCCATGCCTCAGTGGGTACAGCGACCGGAATGAAGAACTTATTCGTCGACTTTGTGCACGCAAAAGATTTGTCCCATGGGGTTCTTCGAGGCCAGAATTTGTTGCAATAAATAATCTTTTAAATATCCCCACTATTATTGGGAAAGATCCCATCGACCCTAATGAGCTACTGCCACCTGGAATCGAGCCTTTAATTTTATGGCAACCTGATCATGATGAATCAAAAGAGGGAAATGGACATTCAAAAGGGGGAAATGGACATAATTCTCCAATCATGGTAGATCCCTTGCTTGTTCGCCACCTACGTCCCCATCAAAGGTATTTCATTTTCATTTATGTATATTTGTTTTTTTTTCCCTTCTGTCTGTGTCTGGCAGACTGTTGAGGTTCCCCACAGATTACTCTTTCAACATATATTCTTAAAATGGAAAAGTGATGTTTTCCATAGTCTGATCATATTTTGGTCATGAATCCTCAATCTATATGGTCTTTATCAACATTTTACATCAACGACTTTCAATGCCATGACGAGTCATGACAACTTTGTATCAACGTTGCACTGGATAATGGTACTAATAATTGGATTTTTTATGGGCTGCTTTACAATAATGTTACCAGAAATATAGTCTAAAAATGAGGTATTGTCTAACAACCACTCTACGGTATACAAAATAAACAAAATGTCAATTTTTATTTTAATTATTTCAATCTTTATAAAGCTCCTAAATTTCCCCAGTATTCAGCTGTGGTCAATGATCAACCTCAGGTTGATTGGGTTTTCAACCCACCAAGTATTTCTGTTTTTAAGCAACTTGAGGAAAAATGTGTTAATTAGATTTTGCATGGAAGGAAGAATCGGATCCGATCGGTTGGGATCAACCTATTCAATTAGCCCAACCTAAGACAACCCCCCCTCCCCCCCCTACACACACCCACCCACCCACCCCACATACGCACACAAAAAGGGAAAAACAATCTCCTCCCCTCCCAATTCTGATTCATCCTTGAGATTTTGGCTTTAATTCCATGCAAAACATAGTTGGCTTGAATAAAGCATATCTCTGTGATTGGATCATGACAATAGTAATGATCTATGCTACAGTACTGTGGTTAGAGTTAGGGTTTCCATCGGACACCCCAAACTTGTCGCTCCCAGGGCCGTGAAGAGTCTTTTTTTTTTTTTGGTGGCCATTGATGCCAGTAATTGCTGGTGGCATAAATCACAGGGGACATTCTTCTCCTAGTCCTGCAACATTTTTTTTCCTCCAGCACCTTGGCCTGTCTCTTTTGCTTCTACTCCATCTCCTCTTCTTCTCTTCACTTTGCTGCATATATCAATTTTGTTTGTCTGTGAAGCTTCTCTTAAAGGGAAGAGAGAACCAGTTGGTTAGTAAAGCCTAGGTCGTTGCTATCTTGAGTTCTAGTAATGTTGTCGGCCTCTGTAACACCAACACCTCTTCTGTTTCCCTTGCAACTAATGTTGACAACATGGGGAGAATGTTACACTTCCACCTCCTTTTGTTTTGATAGATAAGAATTGATCCTTGTCTCCTGACATATGCCTTGAACAAAGCTATTTAAGTACCATTTTTTTCTTTGAGCTTCAAGGCATACCTACATCAAAGTAAGATTATTCTTTTATTTTAGTACTAAATCTTTTTGGGTCCATAGGAGTTAGTTTTTGCATGCGCATAATCCTTGCGAATCTACATGTTTCTAGTACTAACAACATTCTCATTCAAAGACCAACAAGATTTAGCATCATGACCTTTCTTACTACATCAAAAACAAGTTTTAAAAGGTGCAGTAGATGTTGATGTTTTGAAGAATGGTTTGGAAACAGAGTTGCTACAATGTACGATACTATGGAATCAATGGATATATCTGTTATATGTGAAATCCCGAACATTTTAATTACTATTTATCTTGTGTGGTTATATCTTTCACTCTACTTGTACAGATTTCCAAATCGACATAATCGTAAGTGGGTGTTCTAGTGTGGGCCCTCACAATAACCTTGCTTCTAGCTTATTTAAGCTGGATCTTAAATTGGTAAGAAGTACACCATCAAAGATGTTACTTTCCATAAATCCTAGTCTATTACGAATCCCAGGATCTGTTTGAGGGGGGGAATATTCTTAATAAGAGGATGCCACCTACACTCGCTCTTCTGTTGCTCTGATTACTTCTCCTGTCCCTCCTTTTTAGGATGTCACTCCTAGTCCTAGTGCCACTAATGAAGCTTTTTATGGAGTTGTGAACACAACGAAAGGATTGGTTAGAGTAAGGCAGCAAGATTTAGTAAGCATTATGTTAGAAAAAACAATGTTTATCATATTGGAAATCCACAATTTGAAAAGTGACGCAGAATAAGGTGGTGGAAAAGGCCTCCGGCATCATACCGGTGGCGAGATAATGACCTCCGGCTTCATATTGTATCTCTTTCATTTAACTTTTATACTTGATCAACGCTAGGTTAGCCTTATAAATTACCTCTTCCATTTCCTTGAGAAAGTTGACTGGTTGTTAATCGGATCAGGAATGAAACTGGTGAAGCGAAATTTGTCTTTCTAGTGTACTGGCTGGGGAATATAACTAGGTTGCTTCGAGTCAAAAGTGGCATGACGCTATTCCATCTACTCTCGGCTAACAATAATGGTAAGATTATTTGAAGAAAAGACGTTAGCTTATGTACCATCGAAGTATAGAACCTTATCGAATTGCTTGTGAAACTCTATAAAGACATCATCAGTTTTGACAATAATTTCACCCGTTTGGGAGAGTAAATCGACAACAACTTTGAACACATAGCTCTCTTTGAATAGATCATTAAAAGTTTGGTTGGCGCCTGTCGCATTAGGTAAACAAATCTTTGTTGTGAAAAAAGGAGCACATAATGCTAAAGGACGAGGAAGTGGGACCTCAACATGTAGGAACAACATGCAAAACAATGCACTGCTAGTGGATGACGCGTTGACAAGATCCGCCTCGCTGTAAGGATGTAGCCGATGTGATCGGCGCACAAAACGGAGCACGAAGGTGTCCTCGCGCGATCAACTTGACTGTCAGAGATGGGTACGCAAAATGAGGCACAGTTGGGGTTACACTACGTTGGAAAGAGATTGGCCACCTTGAGACAAGTCCAACGGTGCAGACGACGTGCAAATCCGAGTTCAAATGACTCTCCAGCGATGGCGGTGCGCTAAAGGCTCCTATTGCACAACAACAGACCATACTGGAGCCTAACTTGGATGCTGTGCAGGCGGCTCGGACCAACTGCAGACTTTGGCTAGACCAGGGGCTGGACCATGTGGCTCAGACCACTTAACCCTGGTGGCTCGGACCAGGATCAACAAAGGGCATGGGCTTCCTTTAAGTGCACCCGGTCAAATCGGTTTGATCTAGTTTGAACTTAAAAGGACATGGGCCCTATCTCTTCCCTCCCCTTACTTTCCTCCTAATCCTAAATGGAGAGAGAGAAAACAAGAGAGAGGGAGTGAGAGATGATGGTGGCAGTGGCAGGTACGGGCGGCGGCGTGGTGGTGGAGTCGCCGGCAGGGGCTGGCGACGGTGGCGCTGGCTGTTGGGATTACCGGTGGCAATAATGGTAGGAGCAGCGGCTGGGGTTTCCAGCGGAAGGGGTGGCAGCGGTGATGGCTGCAGCGGACGTTGGTGATGGCACCGGAAGGGCTGCCGACGGCACTGGCTGGTGCGGCCTTCCCCGCCGATCCCTTCTTCTTCTCCTTCCTCTTTGTTCGTTGTGAATCCACGAGGGAGAGAGGGAGAGATTAGGGATGCGGCGGTGGGGTAGACAGGACAGAGCAGCGGCATGGTAGGGATTGAAGTTTCCTCTGATATCAAAATTAATGTGGAACAAGGTGTTGGAAAAGGCCGTCGTTGTCACACTGACAGCGAGATAACAGCTTCTGACGTCACATGGGCGCTTCGGCCTCACACCTGGCCCTATCGTAGGGCAGATTTGACCTCGTCGCAGGGTCGTCTTCTCTATTGTAGAGAGAGCACCAAAAAATTCACTCAAAATTCACAATAATAATCATCCATAAATTAAGAAGATATCATACATTCATATATATAGTGTCTAGGGGTCTTTTTGACTCAACTCAACTACTCAACTTTGAGATGGACTCAAATTCTTCTAACTAGATACTTATTACGAAATTCACACAAAAAATTCTTAAAAAATAAAAAATCGCACCTAAAGTTCAGAAAAAATAAAAAAACATGCTAAATGGGATCCAAATGGGCAAAATTGAATATCTACGTACTCCTCTAAAAATACTCTACACTTCAGACGGACTTTGGTGATTTTCTGAGTGCAACAGAGCTTGCGTTGGTCTCGGATTCCCATAAAAAAGGGACCGAGGCTGTGAAGATGCCTCCTATAGATCATCCTTATCAAGAAGTTGGTAATGTTCTTGAGACGTAATCTTCTTTGGTTGCATTAGGGTAGGGTCGACCTTCTGGATTAATATCAAATTAGAAGATAGATGACCAGCCAACAATGTAGATTGAACATACGCAGAAGCTTACAGAAAATACAGAGATAATAAGGATAATAGTCATACAGTATAGAGGGAGAAGATGACTGAGTCGTCCAAACTGAATCAAACTGCGCAAGCCCAGGCCAAATTGGGTAAAGCTTGGTCATTTTCTGAGTTGGATGGTGACTAGGTGGAAGACCAAAATGCCCCTGAGGCTTATGGAAAACAAAAAAGAAAGAGAGCAATTCATGTCATCTGCTGATGTAGCTTTGAAGGAAACCATCTCCTAGCTGGCATCCTAAATTTATTGAAAGTCTTTTTCAGCATAAACTAGCAAAAGAAGGGGCCTTATGTTACAACTTTATTATAGAAAGAGGAGAGTGGTTTGGCACAAGTCCCCTGTGGCTGAGGAGCCCCTAAATTATGGAGGAAAGAATCCACCTGGATCGATGGGATCGCATTCTGTGGCAAACTGCGAGTTGGCGTAGAGTCCGGATTCTCCCATTAAAATAGCAAGCTAACAACAAGGTAAGTGGAAAGGATCGCAATCTGCTAGAGGATCTTTCACCACTTTTCACAGAGGTTCTTCTCCAGTTCTCCTATACGAAAGGAGGAAGCTCAAGCAATGGCAAAATCCTTGGCAAATTTGCCGGAAGAGAGACAACACCAAAAGGATTCAAAGTCAAATTTAAACTCAACTCAATTTTCAAATTTAAACTCAAATTCAAATGTCCTCAATGATTAGAGTAACGAGGAAAGAATATAGTGGGCATCTATTTTGAGGCTTCAGGTTTCAAGGGCAAGCAGGGCAGCTGCGTTAGCTTTTTGGAAATACAGAAGGAAAGCTTGTGGTATCAAAGCCAACTACAAAAGGTTGGAGAGAGATGCAAAGCTTAATGAAGGATATAGAAAATATAGGAGGGAGATGCAAAGCTTAATGAAGGATACATCAAACAAGCATGGTGCAGGAGATGTCTCTCTACGACAATAAAGACGTGGAAACAACATCAGTTGAAGATTCCTTGTTGATTAGGTGGTGGAGCATGCATGGAGATTGCTTAATGTAGGAGTGTTAGTAGTCTCTTATTCATATAAACTTTTTGAGTCTTTTCCTTTCTGGTTTGGTTTGATGTAGTTGGTCGAGAAATCTCATCTCACCATATGATTGTACTACCTCTATTTATCCTTATAAAATTGGTGGTATAATCCACACTTTCTATTGAAATAAAGACTAAATCATCTTTGGTTGATGATGTTTTGTGTGACAGCTAGCAACCAGGCCAGCCACCTAATGACCTTAATAAATTGATTTCTGAGAGGAAATGCATTAGAGAGTTCACCAAACACCCAATATCCAAATACGTCTGCTACTCATGTTTGTCTCCTTCTTACCAGGCCTTTATCTTATTGGTATCTTGTCATTTCCCTCAACGTTTATTGAGGCCATTAAGGACCTAAGACGGGTAAGGTCTATGGAAGAGGGAACGAAATGCTCTCAAGAAGAATGGTACTTGGGAACTTGTTAATCTCCTTCAGGTGAAGAAGCTTGTGGGCTCGTAATGGGTCTTTACCATTAAGTTTAAAGCTAATGGCAGTGTAGAAAGGTTTAAGGCCAAATTGGTAGCAAGGGATTTCATACAAACCTATGGTGTTGATTATCAAGAAACTTTTGATCTTGTGGCAAAGTTAAATTTTGTTAGACTCTTACTTTCATTGCAGCTCATTTTTCATAAAAATTACATCAATTGGATGTCAAGAATGCATTCCTAAATAGTGATATTGTAGAAGTATATATTCAACCACTTGTTGGGATTGTTACAGGGGGTAAAGTTTGCAAGCTAAAGAAGACATTGTATGAATTGAAATAGTTTCCCAGAGCCTGATTTGAGAGATTTAGAGTTGCTATGATCAGATATGGCTTTGTACAGGGTAATGCAGATTGCACTTTATTTACAAAGTGAAAGGATGAAAAGGTCACTATTCTGATTGTTTATGTTGATGACATGGCAGTAACTGGAGACAACCAAGAAGAGATCGAATCTTTGAAGAAAAACTTAGCTAGTGAACTTGAGATCAAATAATTCGGATTGCTAAGATACTTTTTAGATATTAAAGTCATTAGGTCTACTAGGGGGATCTATATATGTCGGTGCAAGTATGCACTTGATTTGTTAAAAGAAACAGGAAAACTGTAACATCCCAGCTCTTACAGATCTCCGGTAGGTGCACAAGAGAAAAAAACAAAATAATAAGGAGCATAACTATGAAGGAACAATAAGTAGATCATGTCCATCATATAACAGAAATACAAGTAGAATGAACAACATATCCCAAATAATTATATAAATTGGCTATACCTGAAAAATTTTCTTTCTTATATACTGGAGTTATCTTCCTTTTTTCCGTCATCTACTGCGGGACTCCGAAAAATATGTTAAATAACTTTTATGAGAATCCATAAATTGAGTTCTCAGTAGGGATCATTTACATCCCTACTGATATCCCACTTATAAACTGTTGTAATAAATAGATATTAAATGTAGGGGTTGTTATGTCTTTTGTCAGTCTTTTACTGGTTGTTATGTTTTTATTCTGGTTTTACCCCTGTGTGTTATGTAAACAGGGGCAGAACTGTCATTGGTGTTTGTTTTTAGTTTGACCTAATATATATATATATAGTTGTGTGAGGGCTGGCCGGCCTGTCTAGTTGAGAGAGAGAGCCTGCCACACCTCTCCATTGCCTCTCCATCCCTTGTATTCCTCTTCCTTTATGGTATCAGAACTTGAGAGTAAGGAGGAGTAAAACCCTACGCTGGTTGGTCTTCTTCCCTTGCTCGATGGAGCGTCCAGACACCCTAGTGGAGGAGCTCTGTAGTAGTGAAAAAAAAAAAAAAAAACACTCAGCAACAAGGATCAGATCCGCTGTTCTGGGTGCTTTAGGGTCTGCGGTTCATCTCTTCCTGTGGTTCTACTATTTCTGCTGCTTTGGGAGCCGGGAGAGAGGTCCGGCGCCCCTGTTGTGGGGTCTTTGGTGACCGGTTCCCCTGTTCTGGGGTTCTTCTCTATCCGGTCACCCTGTTCTGTACTTCTAGGGGTCCGACCCCATCTTCATTTGCATCGAAACCCTAATTAGGGTTCCCTGTGTGAACTGCAGCCCTATGTGAAGAGTCTTCATGAGCAGGTCGGCTACCTTGTTGCTGCATACACCTTGGTTAGGGTTTTTGGAGCTGTTCCTACACTGACACCTTATCTCTGAAGGTTGTGAGAGGCCGGTCACCCGTCCTTGTGCTGCAATTCCACTTCCATCCTGCTTGGGCATCCTTAGAAGCAAGAAGATGTCCGAGTTGACAGCAAATGAAGCTTCCTCAAGGTGTGATAGCAAGGGGGAAAACTTTTACCTTCAACTTCCCCATGTGAAGTTGAATGACGCAAACTATTTGGACTAGGCAGCAATCATCAAGACTTTTATCAGTGTAAGATTTAAGGTTGGATACATAAATGGGAAGATAAAATTGCCTTCTATTGATGATGAGAAGTATGAGGAATGGGAACATCATGATATTATTGTGAAGACATGGATTCTTAGCTCCGTGACTGATAGATATTTGAAGTATATCATGAGGAAGTCAACTGCAAGAGAGATGTGGCTTATCCTTGGAGAGATGTACTGTGAGAAGGTCAATCCTGTAAATCTGTATGACTTTGAAGTTACTATCCATGACACTAAACAAGGCACACCCTCCGTTTGTGAGTACTATCGTGTACTGCGAGCGTTATGAGAGGAACATGATACCTTTACTATAAAGGACTGGGATATTGTTGCAAACCATAAGAAGTACTTGAAGCATGTCCAAGACCAAAGGGTTCTTAAGTTCCTTTATGGGCTCAACTCTGAGTATGAGGGCTGCGATCTCAAATTTTGAATTTTGAGATCATCCCATCTCGTGAGCAGTACTACACATGGAATTCCGAGTCGGGTTGGGACCCGGAATCGGGACCCGGCGATCCCGACTCGATCTGATCTAGATCGGCCGGGTCGGCCGATCCAGACGAAGTTCGGCCGGTCTGACTCGGCCGGATTAAAAAAAATAAAAAAATAAAAAATAAAATATATATATATATATATACATCATAAAAAATCAGAAAAAATCAAAAAAATCAGAAAAAATTACATACATATTATTCAATTGATGTACAATAAGAATGAATGCAATTCATGCACATCCATAAAAAATAAATATTAAAGACAACTAACTAACTAATAATTTTTGTTGTGCACTAATTAAAAAAGACATTATTGTTGAAAAATACTTTAGAAAGATTACATTTGTGATCCTTCATCATCCGGCTCATAAATTTGAGCTGGCAGGCCATAATCTGCCGACAAGTATGGTGCATATCCATAGCCAAACAAGGAACTAGCGAGGTCTTCGAATCTTCTTTGAATACCTCTAGGTGTGTAAGCTTGTTGGCTTGAACTTTCTCTTGATTGTGTTGGAGGGACAAAAATGCCATACTGTATAGGTAGAGGTCCAAAGTACCTTTCAGTAGTGCTGCTGATGTCTGAATACGGCAGTGTAGGAGGGTGAAAAATGGGCGGATTAGAAGGTGCATCTTTCCATGGGGGCCAATCACATCTTGCCTGTCTTTGTTGGCCAATCACATCTTGCCTGTCTTTGTTGGCCAATCACATCTTGCCTGTCTTTGTTGGCCTTCAAATTCTCTTTGTTGTCCTTATCTTTGGCCTTGAGTTCCTTCAGAATGACTCGGAGGTACGGAGTAATCTTCGTATCCTATGTAACTGCTCCCAAGTGCAGAACCTCATGATAGTCCAGCAGCAGCAGCAGAAACGCCATCACCATCACCATCTCCATCATCATCATCATCATCATCATCCTCAGTGGAGTCATCACTCCCCACTTGGCTTGTTTTCCTCAACCGTCTTCTTTTACGCATGTAGGTTTATCTTTCTGTCTTGTACATGTTGGCCAAGTGAGGTGGCAAACCTGGGGTGTCCTCAAGTGTCTCTCCAGTCTGCTGAACTCTCCCTTCTTCTTCTTCCGATGGGTCCACTCGTTGTTTAGACTTTCTTTTTGATTGTTTTCTCTTTTTTGATTGTTTTCTCTTTTTGCTACTAGATGACTGCAGTGAAGGTCTCGCTGGCTCTTTCTCCTTTCTTCTTTGTGGATTCACCTGAGTAGCTGATCTCCTGAGTGTTGGCTGAAAGGCAGAAGTTCTAGCAGTGTCTGCTAGTGTAGCTGACTTTCGGCGCCTCTGAAGAACAAGTGCACCTCCTTCTTGTGTTGTCTGAAATTCAGGATCTCGAGCAACTACTGCATCTAATTCACCTCCTGCCCAACTCCGACTTGAGGATCAAAGTCAGGCTGTGCATCTCTGGCTGTTCTGCTCTCCACCCAAGAATGCAGTGGGTGTTCTTCATCTAACAGTTCATCAATATCAATCTGATGTACATGCTCATCAATTGGTCTGCCAGCAAACTCCATGAATCTCTGTCTTTCAAGCCTCTGTTTTTCTTGAATCTGCCTGATTTTTAGGCGCATGTTGTAGTGACAGTACACCAACTTCTCTAGCCTAGAAATCCCCAATCTGTTACGAACCTTCGTGTGAATGAGATTGAATGTACTCCAGTTACTTTCACACTGACTGGAAGAAGTGGTTTGACTGAGTATTCGCACTGCAAGATACGCCAAAGGATTTGTGACAGCTTGTTTGTAATTAATTTGGATCCACCATTCAGCTATTGCAAAAAAAAAGAAGACGACGATATAAATAATCATATGTAGACTAGTAGAAATTCATTAAATTGAGTATTTGACTATTTATTATGTAATTTATCTGGAATTGTCCTCGTTACTGCAGCCCTGACATTATCATCTCTATAAATGCCAATCTTCAATTTAAATCTCTCAATCTACAAAATAAATATAAATGACATAAGTTAATGATAGAAGTCTGCATTTTTCATAAACTCCTACTTTGTATGTTATCTCTGTTAAGGCATCTATCCTTTCATTCGTATTCTTTGATATTCTAGTAATCACATTAGTTGTGCCTCGAAGGACCTCCCCGTTATTATGCACGCTCTCACTATACTAACACCTTGGGTTGAAAAAATATCCTGCATGTAAATTATGATTCGTTAGTTATAAAAATAAATGTGATTAAAATTAATAACATACAATCAACTTGAATAGATAAAGAATTAACCAGCAGCATGGAGATCATGATGAAGAGTCGACTCCCATCTATCATCGATGATCCTCCACCATTTGTCATGAGAAGTAGGAAGGCTTTCGCTCAATTGCTCCTTTGCTCTATCCATGGCCTCATACAAATATCCCATGTCATTTTTGTCATCTCCATCAACTAACTTCGGAACACGTACCAGAGGTTCAACTACTTTCAGATAGCGAGAAACCTTATCCCAAAAACTTCTCTCCCCAACTAGCGATTGCACTGCCAATGTAACTTCTCTAGCATCGGCTCTCAGTGTCCCTATTTGTTCCAGAAACTCGTCAGAGTGGACTAACTGGGCTAATTGATGCTTGTATTTACTTAGGTTCTCTAAAGAGATGAAGTTGGATGCAAATATGGTAGGTCCAGCACGAAGAAGATCCCGTCCACCTGTATGTTCTCTCATCAAATGTAAGATTTTGTTGTGACTATAAATAAATCATGTGATCATCTGAGCATGTTGTACCACCTTAGCAACAAAAAGATCTTTACCTATGTCCTCCATCATCAAGTCAATAGAATGTGCTGCACAAGGCACCCAGTACAAATGGTGCCTCTTCTGCATCAACAATTTACCGGCTGCTTTGTAGCTTGCTTCTTTGTCAGTGACTATCTGCACAACATTTTCTTCACCAATGTCCTTTACAACGTCATCCATTAGCCTGTACAAATAATCAGCATTCTTTATTCTGTGTTGTTGAGATGATAAATCTTTGTGTCTTTTTACCCATCATATAAGTCTTCATTTCCTTCTTCAAGTCCAGCGGGACTGACTCACATCTACTGACGTCTCCTGATATGCCAGTAAGATGATTTTTTAGGCGATAGACGCCACCACCCATCTCCTTTCCACACCAGTTGCATTTGACCCTCCTCCTAACACTGTCCACTAGTGTGCAATGCTGCCAACCAGGATCAGCACCATGCTGCTTCACATCTTGTTCATGATGTCTTTGCTCTGCCATATTCCTACATAACATAAAAACACAAAAATACAATTAGGTTCTAATAAGTTCAATTGAGTATTTGTCACACTCAATTGAACCTTAATTACAGTAATCATACAAAAACTCTAATTTTTAATCCTTAATTGGAGTTAATTTTAACTAATTAACGCTAATAACATGTAATAAATTAAATTGAGTATAATGCGAATAAAATTTTGAATGAGACGGTCATAGGGCTGCAAACGTACAACCCCTCTTCTGATATGAGGAAAAACTGCAACAAGGGTACTTCTCAAACCCTTGCTCCTCTCTGATCTCCCACATGCTGCACTCACAAGGGCCCTTCATCCTGTCATAAGACTTGTGTCATAACCCTCTTCCTCCCTGTTCAAGGCCACGGTGGAGTTGCAGTGCAGGGGCCTCTTCAATCTATCAAGACCAACCACTCTTCAACAATCTTAACAGAGCAGCTGCAAGGCTACAAGGCTTTGAGGTGGCTGGCAAGCGCCATATGGCTGCAGGCTGCTCGATCTCTTCTCTTGGGGAGCAGAGAGAGAAGAATGCTCACAAAGCTTCCTCGACCTCTGGTCTCCTCTCTCCTAAAGCAACAGCTCCGACTAGGGCCTTCCCAATCTCCCAGTCCCCTCCATTTTTACTTCACAAAGGCAGGCTGAGGTAGCAGAATCTAGGAGAGCAACATATGTTTGACAAGTATGCATCTTCTTGGCTACAATTTTCTCTTCTAATTTTTGAATAACTAATTTGTGGGCATGTTTTTTGAATCACCAAACTGTGCATATCAGATTTTATATTATAGTATTCTCTAGCTGTGTACACCAAACTTACATTTCTTATGATCACAACGATGAAGGAGTATTTGTTTCTAAAGCATTAGTTAAAATTTGTGTGAAATGTAGAGAGAATACATGTCTTTATGTATTCATCAGATATATATATATATATATATATATATATATATATATATATTACGAATTTATCTGTGTACACCAAACTTACATTTCTTATGATCACAGCGATGAAGGAGTATTTGTTTCTAAAGCATTAGTTAAAATTTGTGTGAAATGTAGAGAGAATACATGTCTTTATGTATTCATCAGATATATATATATATATATATCCATATTTTTCGTTACGAATTTATCACATACTCCGTATGATACTCTTTACGTATGTCGTTCCGTATTTTTGAAAAAGACGAATTTTTGACTGTCTCATTCAAAATTTTTGACCGTCTCTCCACAAAACCCCCTCCTTTTGATCGAGATCTCAAAGAAAAAGAGAGAGAAACAGAGAGAGAGAGGAGAGAGAAGAAGATGGCTGGCGACAGGCCGGCGGCGGATGGCCGGCGGCGGCGGGGGGGCCGGCAACGTTGGCCCGGGGAGGGGGAGGGGTTGGGGGAAGGGGGTAAGGGGGAAAGCTAGCATCAAAAACGCTGCTGGTGCCTGGCTCTCGATCCCCCCCTTAAGGGGGATCCGGGATCGGCCCGAATCGGACCAAATCAGGGCCGGACTGGCCAGATCGGTGGGGGGGAACAGTAAATTCCCCCCTAAATCGGTTCGGCCGGTTTGTTCCGGTTCGGGCTGATTTAGTCCGATTTTTTTTAAATCGGTGGGGGGGAATAGTAAATTCCCCCCCAAATTGGATCGGGAACTACCGATCCCGATCCGAATCAGCTGATTCGAATCGGGATCAGCCGATTCCGCAATCCACAGTGCTACAAGAAGGTAGTCATTGAAGAAAGACGAAAGAAGACTATACAGGTAGATACAATAGGGGCTAATGTTGGTGATCACTTTGCCTTCATCAACATCAATACGGGCAATACAAAAAGAGGAGATGGCACACATAAGGACTCACATAAAGGTGAAAGAAAGTGTTCGCATTGTGAACGATCTAATCACTCCATGAAGTTCTACTGGGAGTTGTACCTGATAAGAAGTTGCTCAAGTTTAGGAAAAGCCAGCAAAATAAAGGGGCTGCTGCTGCTACAAAGGTCACGTAGCAGCCTTCTGGGGCTATTTTAGAAGGGAACACATCAGTAGGAACATAAGGAAGCTTCGTGGGGTTGTCTACCTCCGATGTAGCCAACCTTCAGCGGTTTCTTTCACATTTGACACCCTTTTCATCCACCAGCCCGTTATGTACTTTTGGGGTAGCACTCAGTGTTGCCTCGCACCACAGTGGACACTCTTGGATCATTAATTCAAGGGACACTGAGCACATGATGGATCATTAATTCAAGGGACACTAAGCAAGAGGTCTTTATTAGCTCCAGTCCTAGCATAGTGCTGCTCTTCAGTCTTTAAGCACTAGTGTCTTGTTTAGGAAAATAAGGGAGATACAACTATGGAATCTCCATCTAGGACATCTTTCATTTCTTGCATTGAAATATTTGTTTCCATCATTGTTCCAGAAAATAGACATTCAATCTATTTAGTGTCAAACTTGTCATCTTGCAAAATATTGTAGAACTCCATTTCCTCCTTCTACGAATAAAAAATTCACTTCTTTTGAGTTGGTCCATTCTGATGTATGGGGTCTTGCTTCTCTTCCTTATATTGGATGGTCACCGTTATTTTATCACCTTCATTGATGACTTTTCTTATTGCACTTGGGTGTATCGTATGAAGTCCAGGGAGGATGTGCCCTGGGTCATACATGTGTTTGAGAACATGGTGGAAAATCAATTTGAAAAGAAAATAAATTTTTCGTTCAGACAATGTAAAAGAATACTTTGAATTTTTTTTGAATATTTTCTTTGTGGATAAAATGGATCATCCATGAGTCATCATGTCCCTATACTCCTCAATAAAATGGAATAACTGAACGGAAACATTGCCATCTTCTTGAAACAGCTCGGGCACTTCTTCTCCATCATAGCCTTCCTAAAAGATTTTGGACAGAGGTTGTATTCACCGCTACGTATGTCATCAACCCAATGCCCTTCAGAGTCTTCCAGTTTCGGACCCCTTACTCTATTCTTCGACCTCAACACTCACTTTTTCTTCTGATTGAAAGTATTTGGGTCTTTGTGTTTTATCTATGATCTAGTTGTTGGCAAATCTAAACTTGATGCCAAGACTATTCGTGGGATTTTCCTTGGGTACTCTCCCATATGAAAGGGTTACGAATATTCTGGCCTCAAGACAAAGAAAAAATATGTTGTGAAAGATGTCAGTTTCTTTGAATCCCTTTCATATTATCACTCCCACGATGTGTCTGAGGGGAAGAATTCTCAAATTCCAGCCACACCCTTGACTATCCCTGATGTTGTGGTCCCTTCTAGGGCTGTCACAACTGAGGAACCCACACTCTCTGAAAAAAGACATGACAGTAGCACGCATGGAACTGAACTAAAGCACTGATGTCAGAAGATCAAAAGTTCAAAAGCAAGTTGAGAACTTGTAACTGGATGCTGTGACAGACTGTTATGCAGATCCATTATCCCAAGAAGTTGGTAAGGTTCATAACACTGAACCTAATTTTCCTATTGATTCAGTTAAACCCATTGATCCTGATGTTGTTCCAACTGAAATTGTGCAAAATGAGTATGATCTTGAGAACCCTATTGCTGTCCGAAAAGGTGTACGAGAGTAGACCAAACATCCTATCGCAAAGTACTTATGTTACTCATAACTATCTCCTTCTTACAGAACCTTCATTGCTGCCCTCTCTTCTTGTTCAAACCCTCTAACTTTCACAGAGGCCACTAGAGACCAGCGGTGGGTGAAGGTAGTAGAGGAGGAAATTTATGCTCTCAAACGGAACAGTACTTGGGTTCTTGTTGATCTTCCCCAAGAGAAGAAGCTGGTTGGATCAAAATGGGTGTACACCACTAAGTTTAGAGCGGATTGTAGTGTGGAAAGATTCAAAGCAAGACTGGTTGCAAAGGGGTTTCCTCAAACGTATGGAATTGATTATGAGAAAACCTTTGCAATAGTGGCTAAGTTGAACACAGTTAGAGTGATTCTTGCTATGGCTGGCCATTCTTCTTGGGAATTGTATCAGTTGGATGTCAAAAATGTCTTTTTAAATGGTGAGCTTATAGAAGAAGTGTATATGCAGCCACCTTTAGGAATGATCACTGGTGGCAAAGTATGCAGATTGAATAAGGCTTTGTATGGCCTAAAACAGTCTCTTTGAGCCTGGTTTGAGAAGTTCAGAGTAGCGATGGTCAGATATGACTTTATCAAGGAAAATGCAGATCATACTCTAGTTACAAAATGGGTTAATGGTAAAGTTGTGGTTTTACTAGTGTATGTTGATGACATGATTATCACATGAGACAACAATGCTGAAATTGCATTCTTGAAGAAGAATCTAGCAAGAGTTTGAAATAAAGGACTTAAGGCATCTGAGGTACTTTCTAGGCATTGAAGTGACTAGATCATCTAGAGGAATTTATGTGTGCCAACGCAAGTATGCACTAGATATGCTGAAAGAAACAGGGAAGTTTTGATGCAGATCTGCAGATACACCTATTGAATCAAATCATAGACTGAGTATCTCAGATGGTGAAATTTTGTCTGAGGAGGAGAAAAGAAAATATCAGAGACTAGTAGGGAAATTGTTATATCTATCCCTAAGTAGGCTTGACATTGCCTATGTTGTTAGTATAGTTAGCTAGTTTATGCATGCTCCCCGTACATTACATCTTGGAGATGTGGACAAGATTTTGAGATGCATAAAGTCCTGCCCTAGAAAAGATCTTCTATTATCTAAGAAGAATCATCTTGCTCTGGAAGGGAATATTGATGCTCATTGGGTAGGATCACAGGATGATAGGAAATCCACAACATGCTACTGTATGTTTTTGGGTGGCAATCTTGTGACCTAGAGGAGCAAGAAATAGTCTGTATGTGCTAGATCTAGTGCAGAAACTGAATACCGGGCCATGGCTCAGTCTATAGCTGAGCTTGTTTGGTTAAAATTTTTACTTCAGGATCTTAGAGTGAAAATACAGCTGCTAATGAAGCTCTATTGTGATAACAAGGCTGCAATCAACATTGCCAATAATCCTATCCAGTATGACATGACCAAGCATATTGAGATTGATAGGCACTTCATCAGAGAAAGATTAGACAGTGGGGATTTATGCCTACCCTATATAAATACAGGACAATAGCTTGCAGACGTACTCACCAAAGGTCTTCCAAGGGAGCAATTTTCAACTGTGATTGGCAAGCTAGGCATGCTTAATATCCATGCTCAGCTTGAGGGGAGTGTAGTAATAAATAAATATTAAATGTAGGGGCTGTTATTTTGTCAGTCTTCTACTGGTGGTTGTGTTTTTATTATGGTTTTACCCCTATGTGTTATGTAAATAAGGGTAGAATTGTCATTGGTGTTTGTTTTGAGTTTGACCTAATATATATAGTTGTGTGATGGCTGGCCGACCTGTCTAGTTGAGAGAGAGAGCCTGCCGCACCTCTCTATTGCCTCTCCAACCCTTGTATTCCTCTTCCCTCATAAACACATATTCATATTAATTTTATTTATTTATTTCTTAACCTATGCTTAATAAACAGTTTGCTTAACTGGTTAACAGTTACAAGTATCAGTTAATAGATGTAATAACATTTCATGGTTAAATTTCTTAAGTTGTCCTATAACAATTTACAGATTCTATTTTAATTTTCAGAATTTACCTAATAATGTGTTTCTAAATGCATAAAGCCATAATGAAATAATGCAATGAAATGCATATATCATAAAACATTGTAAACCGACAATGGAAAACGTTTAACAGATTTACAATTGTCATACTTTTCATATGTTTCTTCCTTTTAATGATACTTTATAGTAGTATAGAATATAAAAGTATCTTCTGTTTATTATTTACATAATGTCTAAGGATCGAGTCGTTCGTTCATTATTCATACATCTGATCGGTCGTTTCTTCATATTCATTTACCGATCAGTCGTAAAGTTCATTAATCGTTCGTAAGTCGTAAGTTCGTAGGACGACTCATCTTTTTCTTTAGAAGTGACAGGGATAACTATGAACTAACAGTCGTAACAGTGAGTAGGCCGTTCTTCCGACGCACCTACCACCCTATAGCCTACCCAGCCCAGTAGGTCTCTAACAGTGAGTAGGCCGTTCATTACAAAAGTTTCCATGTCTCCATTTCATATGCATCCTCATAAGAATGTTTCATTTTTATCGTCATAGAGGCTTCCTTTCCTTGTTTCTTTTCATAGTCTTTATTTCTGTTATTGGGGTTGTCATAGCCATGAAGTTATTACACAAGTCTTCTCCTCCTCCTTCCTCCTTCCTTCTCTCTCTCTCTCTCTCCCCTGCTGCTGTCCCCATGGCAGCCCCCCCTTCGCCTCTATTTATAGAAGGGGAAGGGCGGTGGAGGGGTCCCCCCTCCTTAATGGGCGCGGTGGCCCCTAATGGGCCACTGCTGGCCCATTTAGGCAGGCCCAATGGGCCCTATTAGGGCTGGCCATTAGGGCTTTATTCTTAGCCCATTAAGCCCCTTATGTTTGGCCCATTAAGGCCTCTATTTAGAGCCCATTAAACTCTATAAGTTAGGATCCATTTGGCCTATTAAATAGGGTCCATTAGGCCCAATAACTTATTAAATTTTAAATGAAAACTTTTACATTTAAGTCCTTGATCTTTTATTAATTATACACATACCCTCATTTCTTTAATAAGTAACGATGATGGGTCTTTCTCAACTTTTTAAAGATGCCTTTTGAACCTTATATAATTTCCTTTAAGACCCTATAAAGATGGTCTTTGACACTATAAATTCTAAACTTTTACTAATTGTGTTTATACTTTTTTTTAGGAATTTACAAATATACCCCTGAATTTTTATGGGATCTTACAAAAACTTAGGTGCAAGATTGCAAATACTCCTATTGAGACAAATCATAGATTGAGTGGAGCAAATGGTGATCTTCTCTCTAAGGCGGAAAAGGGGCAATATTAGAGGTTGGTGGTAAACTTGCTACATCTTTCCCTTATTAGATTTGATAGTGCATTTGCTGTGAGCTTGGTTAGCCTGTTTATGCATGCACCCTGTACATTGCATCTTGGAGTTGTGGATAAAATCTTGGGGTACAAAACATTGTCTTGGAAAAGGTCTCTTGTTCTTCTCAGTAGAAGGGTATACATATGTAAATTGGGCAATGTAGAGGCATAAAAAGTGGGGGGGGGGAGGCCTTCCACCTTCCTCTCAACAAAGGCCTTTTTCCCAAAAAGATAAAACGATGAGGTTTATGGGCTAAAGTGGACAATATCTTGTTGGAGAGAGCCAACAGTTCCTTCCTTAAACATTGGCGTCCTCTATGGGAACCTTAACCCAATGTGCCCAACTTTCCTTTTTAGGGGGCTTTATAGAGGCATAGAAATGGAGGAATTTTACTCCAAGATCAGATGTTGAGAAAGGCAACCTTGTGCTTATAAAGAAGGCCTCTCACCTTCCTCCCAACAAGGGTCCTTTCCCAAAAGGACAAGACCATGAGGTCCATAGGCCAAAGTGGACAATACCTTATTTGAGAGAGCCAATGGTTCCTTCTACACTAGCGTTGTCTGTAGGAACCCCAACCCAATATGCACAAGCTTACCTTCTCATGAGGCTGCGTAGAAGCATAGAAATGGGTTGTCTTTAGTCCAACATTGGATATTGTGAAAGGCAACCTTACTTGTGCTTTTGACATTTTAAGAAGCTATCAGGATGGTTATTGTGGGATCACTTCAATCAACAATTCTATTGTGTTGTAGGCTGTCAATCAATGGAGGAAGCTTACTCCTTGATTTGTCACTTGTTTTTCCCACTTTTCTAATTGTATTATCTACTTTTACCATCTTGGTAGAGTAAATCTTTGATTAGTGTTTCCTTGAAGGATGGGCCATGAATCCTTTTGTAGTACTTTTTGTGTAATCTCTTTTCTGTTTCAATGAATTATGAGTTTTAGTCACCTTAAAAAAATGGATATTGAGAAAGGCAATCTTATGCATATAAAGAAGGCCCTCCACCTTCCTCCTAACAAGGGCCCTTTTCTCAAAAGGAGAACCCATGGGCCAAAGTGGACAATACCTTGTTGGAAAGAGCCAACAGTTCCTTCCTTCAACAATGGCATTGTCTATGGGAACCATAGCCCAATGTGCACATGCTTGCCTTCTCAAGGGACTTGGTAGAGGCATAGAAACGAGGGAACTTTAATCTAACATCGGATATTGAGAAAGGCAACCTTGTGCTTATAAAGAAGCCTCCCCTCCTTCCACAACATATAAAACAAGGACCCTTTTCTAAAAAGGACAGCCATGAGGCCTATGGACCAAAGTGGAAATATCTTGTTGGAGAGATCTAATGGTTCCTTCCTTCAACATGTAGGAGCTTAAGATGATATGAGATCTACCACTGGGTATTGTACTTTTTTGGGTGGAAACTTAGTCACCTAGAGAAGTAAGAAGTAGTCTATCTATGCCAGATTGAGTGCTAAAGCTGAGTATAGGCCTATGGCACTAGTTGTTGCTGAATTAATGTGGCTAAAAATTCTGCTCAAGGACTTGGGAGTGAAAGTTGAATTGCCTGTAAAGTTATATTGCGAGTCCTGACAATAAGGCAGCTAACCATATTGCAAACAATTTAGTTCATCATGATAGCATAAAGCACGTCGAGATAGACAGACAGTTCATTCGAGAGAAGCTTGACTTTGGGGAGTTGTGTTTGCCTTATGTCAATTCAGGTCAACAGTTGGATGTTCTCACTAAAGGTCCGCCTTGAGAGCAATTTATGGCTGCAATTAGCAAGCTGCACATGATCAATATACATGCTCAACTTGAGGGGGAGTGTAGTAACTTGTGCCAAAAGCAATGAAGGGCACTTATGTCTTTTTGCATTTTTTTCTTTATTTGTTTACCTCTCGGTGTTTACATGTTACACGGGTATAACTGTCTTGAATTTTATTTATGTTTGTCCTAATAAAATAAGTGGGGAGAGAGGTCTGTAGCTGCCTCTCTTAAGTTGACAAACCAGTTTGTTGCCTCCTCCACCTCTTGTTTCTCCTCTCCCCCTTTGTTCTTCCTCTCTTTCTCTGATCTACAGCCCCATAATTTTCATACCTTTCTTTTATTGCAACATTTGTAGTATCTAAAAGTTTTATTGCTTCAGCTACGGTGCAGCATGTTGATGCAAACCTTTCTTTCCCACCCAAGTGAAACTATATGTAATATTGATTTTTAGTATCTCCAGCCTTGTTCTTCAGATATGGTGTAGCATGTTCAGACTGATCCTTGCTTTACCGGCTGTTGGTGTTTTTATTTAAACTTTTTTTACAGAGAAGGTGTCCAGTTTATGTTTGAATGTGTTTCTGGGTTGTCAAGTGCTTATGGTATTTCTGGATGTATTCTTGCAGATGATATGGGGTAAGTAAGCTTACTTTTAGACTGCTTTCTGCATTTGGACCGCTTGCTGTTTCCATCTTTATCTATGTCTTCTTTTCGATGTTGTAATACCCCCTCCTCCCCCGATATCTCTTTTTGCAGACTAGGGAAGACACTGCAATCGATCACATTGCTCTATACGCTTCTTTGCCAGGGATTTGATGGCACACCAATGGTAAAAAGGGTCCTTATCGTTACACCCACAAGCCTTGTTAGTAATTGGGAATCTGAAATCAGAAAGTGGGTTGGAGGAAGAGTACATCTACTTTCGGTTTGCGAAAGTTCCAGGGCAGCTGTCACTTCGGGAATTGACAGCTTTTTGAGACCTTGCAGTCCTCTTCAGGCAATACTTCTTAACTTCTAGCCATTTATATTTCCATTTCACATCAAAACACTGTTTATCCTTTTATACTCTGCAAGTACCAAGTACCAGAAATGTTGATGTGTTTAAGGTTTCACTAGGTGCTAATTATTTCGTACGAGACATTTCGTATGCATTCATCCAAGTTTGATAAAACTGGATGCTGCGACCTTCTCATATGTGACGAAGCTCATAGGCTGAAAAATGACCAGACATTGACCAACCGTGTAAGTCGAAGTCAGATTCTGTTATTTTTGTTGTTATTGGCTTTTATATTCCGATCAACATGCTGTTAAGGAAGTATTCAACAAAAGTTCTGTTAAGACCATTGGCTTTGAATCTTCCAAATGTGTCTTGGTGGTTGGTGCTTATATTGCAAGACAGACAGAGCTTTCTATATATGCACTTATCCTGTTATACAAACACATACAGATATGCGTATTTGAATATGTTTTGATGAGGATTTTTTTTTGGGACTTTTAGATACACCCCCTAGGTCTATCATATGTAGAGACCAAATCTCCTGGTCCCAATATTTATTTTAAGGACCATGATTATACATTACTTTATAATCCTGCTGTTTTGAGTGGTTTTCTCCAAAAACCTAATGAATTTAGTCCTAATTTCTGGTGTGCTCACCAAATAGTGTGAGATTGTGAGGGATTATGACAATATTAAGATATGAGGGTTTAATCCCTAAATATGATAGAACATTAGGAGGCGATATCTAAAAATCCCTTTTTATTCTTAAGTTCTGGATTCTGGAAGGTATGCAAATAGTATTGTTGCAATCTGATCTTCTAAGAAGGTATCAATTTCAGATGGCTGCACATGTGATCACTTGTGCAGAACTTTGACTCATAAATGATAGTTAATGACTTCTGTCTACACTCCAAACTTTTCTCTTGATCTATAACTTCTATTGCACCTCTTGCTAATCTGATTGACCTGTGCTCATGTTTCTCAATTAGGCATTGGATGCTCTTCCTTGTCGTCGACGAATCTTATTATCAGGGACCCCTATGCAAGTAAAAAGTTCCCTTTGACAGTTGACAGTCTCCAACTTGCAATTTAATGTAGTACATCTCTAACTTAATCATTTGAATGTTCTATGCTTGCAGAATGATCTGGTGGAATTCTTTGCCATGGTCAACTTCACTAATCCAGGAATTCTGGGAGATTCTACATACTTCAGGCATTACTATGAAGTGAGTCGGATTGTTTTTATCCTCACAAATCATTGCAACATTACAATAATGTTTTTTTTTGAAAAGTGACAAGAAGTTACAGATACATTGAAATCATTTAGGATCTGTACACAAGAAGACCGAGATAAGCCATATACAGAACAAGGGAGTTGTCCCAAAGTCCCAGAGACAACACAAACCTAAGACCGAGATAAGCCACATGCAGAACAAGGCAGTTGCCCCCAAGTCCCAGAGACAACACAAACCTATGACACCTCAAGATCAAAGAGAAAATATTACAAAGGTGCTGTTTTATCGAGACAATAAAACAGACAAGAAAAAACAAATCCAAGCTAACATGTTCATCCAACATCAGGCCTTGATCAGCAGTTCCTGATGGTTGTCTTGAGAAAGCCCCACTGCCCTTCCCCACTCTTCAACCCAATTGATTGTTCTTTTCAAGATATCAAACGTACTGCTAAATCCTCTCTAAACCTCCTCTTATTTCTTTCAAGCCATAGTGCCCCCAACAGATCAGGACAGAACAGAGACCACATTCCCTTCTGAGCTGCGTACGGACTTGCCCCTTTCACCATCTGAGCATTCCCATAACTAAAGAGTGTTCCACCCACCTGATATTCAATGATCTGCAGGGGACGTTCCACTGTATAATAATGCCACAACCACAAAAGAGGTGATTTTGATCTTCTTCATACAACACAAAAAGTGCACCTAGATTTTGAATATGGAACTTTTTTTTAATCCTCTGAGCAGTAGGCAATCTATTCCAGGAAGTTTTCCACAGAAAGAGCCTAGTTTTGTTTGGAAGAAGTTTGGACCAAACCAACTCTTTCCATCAAACTCTACAACCTACATCATCTAATAATCTCACAAGAGAATTAATTGAGAAATTTTCATTCCTATTCCATCTCCATGCTCTTCTGTATTGTTGATCATAAGATAACTGGATCTGATTCACAATATTAAATAAAGAAATCAGTTCCTCAAATTTCACATCTGTGGGGTCCCTTTTCAAAACTATGTTGCCATGATCACTTCTTTCACTTGAAAGAACTTGAGCTACCGAAACTTCAGTATTGATCACAATAGGAAATAGGTTTTTGAACTGCATTCCCAGAGACAGATCAGAACAACAGTTCTCCTTCCAAAACTGAATTTGCTCACCATTCCCCTGCTGAAAGGCAATAGAAATAGTGTATATCCGCGGCCTTAATAACATGCTTCCAAATAGATGACAGATTACTACCACTAGAAGGATACTTCCAAATGGATGACAGATTACTACCACTAAAAGGATAAATGCCCCATTTGCTTGAATGAGAAAAATACTTCTCCTTAACAATTAATGCCCACAATGATTCTGAATCTTCACCAAGCCTCCATGACCATTTTGCCAACATAGCCTTGTTAAAAGTCTCAATTTTAGTAAGACCAACACCCCCTTGCTCGTTGCTTCTGTATACACTTTCCCACTTTATCAAGTGAAGCCCCCTGATCAGAAGAAGGAACTTCTTGCAGCTTCTATTATTCTCTCCACAGTCTTTGAAATCTTGAAGATAGAACCATAATAAGTAGCCAAAGAGCAGAGGACAGTTCTTGAAAGCACCCATCTACCTCCTGCTGAGAGAAGTTTCCCTTTCCAACCTTCTAATCTATTCTCAAACTTCTTGACTAAAGCATCCCAATCCCTTATTTTAACACCTCCATCAGTCAATGGCAGCCCTAAATACTTAATAGGAAACTAGAACAAGTACATTCCATGCTTCCTGCAATATCCATCAAACCAGTATGGGGGCATGTTGATTCCCGCCACTTCAGATTTCTCATCACTAATTTTGAGCCAATTGATTATTTCAGCTATGAGTAGCAATTTCCTGATACTGCGAACATCCTCCCTCACAGAGTAAACAATAGGGTAGAATATCATCAACAAACTGTAGATGCGTTTACTGAATATTATTCCTTCTGATGCAGAATCTGTCACTAACTCCAACTGAGCAGTTCTATCCCACAAATAACTCGAAATCTGACCAATAAGCACAAAGATAATAGAATAAATGGGATCATCCTAGTTCAGACCTCTTGAGCTGCTGAAATACCCACATGGCTCTCCATTAATAAGAATAGACAACCTAGGGGAAGAAATGCAACTCATAATCTGCCAATCCACTTTTGCTTAAAACCCATAAGCTCAAGTATTCTTTAGATGCAATGTCAATTGAGTCTATCATGAGCCTTGTCGAAATGAAGCTTCTAGAGAACCTCCTTCCTGTTTCTACTTCTCTGATAATTTATTGCTTCATAAGCTACCATGTAATTCTCCGAAACAAATTTCCGTTTCATGAAAGCAGATTGATTTTTTCCAACAACATGCCCAAGAACCTTCCTTAACTGTGAAATGAAAACTTCGGTAATGATTTTATAACACCCATCCAATAAGCTAATGGGTCTAAACTCAGACACTCTTTTGGCACCCTCCCTTTTAGAAATAAGAACAATGTGAGTGTAATTGAATCACCTAACACTCAAAGGTTTGTGTTGATATTCCTGCACAACATTACTCAAATCATCCCTTATCAAGTCCGAAAAGAACTGATAGAAACCAAAGGAAAATCCGTTGGGGGCAGGTGATTGGTTAGGATTCATACTGAAACCATAGTAATCAATCTCATCCCATCTCGGCCTGTTCCAGTCGGGATGTCCCATGCCAGTGAGAGAACAAGATGAGATAGTTTTTTTGTCTGTCCTGGTAATTTATTGTCTTTGTCTGTCCCATCCCGTCCCGTCCTGGCCTATTCCAACTAGAATTTGTATTTTACTTGACCACTTAACCTCCTTGTAAACTTATTTTGGGGGTTCATTTGATGAATATACTCCTTTATAAATCCATAAATCCATCCTAAATGCTTTTATTGCATTAATTTTGTATTATTTCTATATTCATATGTTTATATTCATATTACTTTTTTATACATGTGCTTTATATTTGTTAGAATATCTATGATAATGGAACAAATTCCGGGATAGGACATTGGAATTGTCTAGGACACCAGGACATCCCCTCCTAGTAGAAAAATGGGATAGGGACTGAGATGGGATTGACAACTATGCTAGAAATTGTTTCTTTTGCCCCCCTCCTGAAAGGGTAAGCATAGAGCTTTAACTTCACTTTCATCTAGCTTAGAAACCGTTCCATCGTTTAAATGTGGTCTCCAATCATTGTTTTCATTGATGAGTTAGTTATAGAAATTGATGAACCTGTCAATAATATCCCTCTTGTTGTCAATCAGATCATCATTCTCCCTAAAACGATTAATCTTCAAAGACCTCCTCTTAGCTCTTACCACAGCATGAAAAAAATCAATATTTTTATCTCCTCTCAACCAACATTCTTTAGCTCTTTGTTTCCATTTAATTTCCTCCTGTAACCACAATTCATTATAAAGTCTTTTATACTTCTCCAAGATCTGATCATCTTTTGTGAACGACTGACTTTGCTCATTATTGATTTCTAGTTGATCAATTAGCTGCACAAGTTCCTGCCTTCTGTTAGAAGCTCTCCCAAAAGTCACCTTAGCCCACTGTTTCATGCACTTTCTTAACCATTGTAGCTTTAAGGAGAAAGTGGAAGAAGCAGTCATCAGAACATGCCTCTCTCCACCACTTACTAACAAATTCCCTGAACCCTTCCTGTTTATGCCAAGCATACCTGAACATCCTTCTTTTTTTTTTTTAAAAAAAAACCCTTTTCATGTGTCATCAACTAAAATGATATATGATCATGCACAATTCTGTTAAGCCCCTTGATATGAGTAACTGAAATGTACAAGACATTTCACTTTTATCATCTAATCTTTTTAAAGCAGGCACCAATCATTTGTGGAAGAGAGCCGACGGCCACTGATGAAGAGAAAAAGTTGGGAGTTGAGAGGTCTGCAGAGCTAAGTGCGAAAGTAAATCAGGTATTTTTTCCCCTGTAGCATGAGCACATGGGCTTTTGTTCAGCAACATTTTTTTTGTTTGTTACTTCTTTGCATTGAACCCTATTTACGGCTCCTTGGTTATTCTGCACGTTATATTCTTGTTTCCATTTATATCAATAATTTGAAATCAGATATGCTGTGTGAATGCATCATGGAATTTGGCCAGCATACACATGGGATATCAGGATGTTGTTTGACCATTTTTTCTTATTGATAACCACAAAATAAATTTGAACGATCATGCAACACATGAAGAAAAGAGGCATTGAAAATGAAAACAACCTTGTACTTTTCATCCTCCAAAGACCAAAAACAGGGCAGGGCACTGTTGAATCTCCCCCCCCCCCCCCCCCCCCCCAAAAAAAAAAAAAAAAAAAAAGAAAAAAAAAAGAAAAAGAAAAAAAAAGGAAAAGAAAAAAAAGAAACCAAACCACCACCCACCCCGCACCCATAAAAAAAAAGGAAAAACAAGAAGAAAAACAAAGAGAGGGATTCACGTTATGTGATTGGCAGAGTGAGGGGAAACCCAGCAACAACACCATCATCAACAACAACAGGGCGCAACAACCACAGCAGCAACAGGGAGCAACACCATCAGCGGCAACAGCAAAAGAGACAGCAGCAGCACCTGCCCATACAGAGGAACCCTAACTAGGGTTTCTGTAAACCCAACAAGGAGGAAGAGGAAGAAAGAGCAAGAGGAGTAAAAGGAGGGGTGAGCTGCACAGAGAGAGAGAGAGAGACCCCATCCTAAGGGGGTGTTTATCTTGCGACGTTAGGAAAGAGGGAGGAAGTGTCCGGACTCATCCCTGTGCACAAATCAAGGGAGAGCAATAGAGAGAGAGATGAGAAGGAGAAAGATACATCACGGGAAGATTCCTAGTTGGGAAGGAAATCCAAGGAAAAAAGGGAAACAAGACACACCCACTGGTGGAATTTAGTGGATCCACCAATCGAAAAAGACCACCATTCCCTCCCCCCCCCCCCCCCCCCCCCCAAAAAAAAAAAAAAAAGAAAAAAAAAACCAACTTTCCTTCTCAAGGAATAGAACCGATAGGGCTGCCCACTGGGCCAAAAAGAGAGATAGAAAGAAGAGGAAGCAGGAAAAAGGGAAAGAAGAAATGGAACTGGAAATATGCCCACTCGCTCCATTTGGAGCCCCTACCGGCTTCTATTACTCACTATAAATCCTTCCCCCCCCCCTAAAGAGGTCTCATACAAGGTGGTTGAAGATTTCTTTTATTCCCGAAGGCTTGAAGGCTCTCTTGGGATTAAGAGTATGCTGTCCCCAAGAGAGAAATTGATTAGTGTGTTTCTCTTCGGTTTTACTTATCTTAATCAATTAAGCTTGCGACTATTATACTCTTAAGTGATTATCTTGGTGTATCATGCCTCGTCCGTAGTGTATCTTTGTGATTCTGTTTAAATTCAAATTTCTGGTGCTATAAATGGAGATGTCTCCACCCCGTCTGCTGTTGTTTTATGCATGCAAATGTCTGCTACTCACCTAACCCTCTGGTCAAGGATAAGATGAGTTTCCATTTTAAGCTATGCAATAGGTAAAGTAGCAGAAGCATGTGGAACCAAAATCAGGGTTTGTACCAGCTGACAAGGATGGAAGCTTCTATGCAAATAAAGGCAAAATCTCTAGCGCCTATGTGCTCCTAACACTACTGCAGACTAAAGAAAATTAACATTAGAACTCAAAATCATTAACGTTAGACTCAAGAGCTCCTCATCCTCTAAACGAATAGTTAATGTGTCTAATGGAGCAATTTGAACGAATGACTATATATTCAAGCCAGCGGATGAATAAAGAATTTCTAGAAGATTCAGACGAGTTTCCATTTTAAGCTATGAAATAGGTAAAGTAGCAGAAGCATGCGGAATCAAATCGTGGGTTGTACCAGCCGACAAGGATGGAAGCTTCTATGCAAATAAAGGCAAAATCTCTAGCGCCTATGTGCTCCTAGCACTGCCGTAGACTAAAGAAAAATTAACATTAGACTCAAAATTGTTAAAGTTAGACTCAAGAGTTCCTCATCCTCTAAATGAATAGTTAATGTGTCTAGTAGAGCAATTTGAATGAATCACTGTATATTGAAGCCTGTAGATGAATAAAGAATCTCTCTAGAACAGTAAGAAATCTTAAGCACCCAAACTTAATTAAGAGAGAAAGCCTTAGAGCTAGCATCCAATTCCCAAGCACTCAATGCTCTTCATCTTCCTCATCTTCCGTTATACTTGCTGAAGGAGTTCTCGGGCCATCCATGACAATCAAGATTACCCTTTTTCGTTCTGATTTTCTGTGTTGATTTGCTTCTGGCTTTCATTGTACAGTTGCACTTTTCATAGGCATTTTTGTGTGTGTAAACTTTGATACATTCTCTGTGGTTCCTCCTTCTAGGTTTGAAGGGGAAGAGGTATACGGTACCAGGTTGTTCAATGAGGGAAATGTGACCAACAGGAGGTCTATATCCTGTGTTCCCTCTGTTAGGAGGAAGACCGGTTGAGGCTAGGTGTATTTGTTTAGCTTCGTGCTAGTGGAACCTATAAAAAGCTGTGTGCCCCTGTCTACTTTGTGTGATTGTCCATTTTCTCTCATCCATGTCCTTGATTTGCTGCGATTTTGTTTCTCTGCAAGTTTAAATTTTTAAAACCCATTTACCCCCTCTGGGTTAGGCCATAACCTGCTCAACAATCCCAACTTATAATGGATTTAGAATCTTATCAATAGTGCAAAAGGATAAAGTAGTGCTTAAGCCCTTCCGCATCCAATCCTCTTCAAATTTCAAAATCAGAGGAAAAAGAAAAGGCAAGAAAGGAACCTCCATATGAAAAAAGAGGCTGGTCACCAAGGAGGAGGCCCATAAAATCAGAAATGATAGGGCTGGCTTGTCTGGCTCAAATCAACGTCAAGTATCTCAGCCAGTACAAGATGTGCATCCCATCACCCCCCCCCCCCCCCCCCCCCCCCCCCCAAGCAAAACACACCCACCCACCCACCAAATGAATCATTGGTTAGAAAAGGAAAGGGGCACGCAAAATCGGTAGTCTGTCTCAACTGCCCCCATTCGGCAACCCAAACAATCATCAACATCAAGGATTTTTGTCTTCGATAGGTTGGGTGAACCGTCTCACATACCATAGTAGAAAAGAAGAGTCTTCCATGCCATTGAAGGCACATTTAGGGTGTATAATTGCTTGACCACTAGCAGTAATAACCCCTGTGGGGATCTACCTAATGATCTGCAAGGAATCATGACAACTGCAGGCCATTTGGGGCAACCGCCTTACTTATAAATGAAGCTTTCAGTTGGATACAATAAAATGGCGGTTATGTAAGTCTTCCCCATGGATCTCCCTGAGAATCCTGACAGCCGTGAAGAAGTTGACAATCTTGGCGTCAATGAAGTCGATCAAGTACAAAACCAAGATCAAGATCAAAATTTAGATCAAATTCCCAAGGAATAAATCTACAACCATGACAACCTGTGCTAACTGTTGAGCAGGAAAATCCACAACTAAAGGCTTTGCTTTAGAATGTTGCAAAGTCTCACGAGAATGCAGCTACAACCAGCTGCTCCAGTTTGTCCACCCTAGTTAACTATCCTCCTGCTGTAGCATTGGCCAGGGCCCCCATCGGCCCATGATCGACATGGACTTGGGCCTTGATCATGCCCATGAAGATCATCCAGCAGAACCAAATAATCATTTTCCAAAATCTCATGCATACACAGGGGATGTGATGGCATCATAAAGAGCCATGATTGAGGCCAAATTTGCAGAACATGGAAAGGGGGAAAGCACTTTTGATTTGTACGAGGTGCCTTACCTGATCCACTATTACTTCAGGAAGCTGCCACTGAGTCATAAGAAATTCCCAGTTGGTTACATTTGACGGCAGAGGGTCACCTGAGGAGCATCTGGTGCGTTACACATCAAGCTTGGATGAGTTAACAACTAATGATCATGCAGAATGGGCTGGTTGTACAACATGGCTTCTTGCGAGATCTTGGCAGATGGATGTTTAGCTGTTGGCATGTGATTGTGTGTGTGCATGTGCTTGTGTGTGCACATGTGCGTGTGTGTTTGGGCTCGCACGCATGCATGCATGCGTGAGCGTGTGTGCATGCGTTATGCATGTGCATGTTTGTGCTTGAGTGCGAGTGGGTGGGTGCGGGGGTGTGTGCGGGTGTGAGGGTGTATGTGGGTGTGGATAGGTGGATGGTTAGGTGGGTGTTGGTGCGCGCTGTGTCTATGTGTGACTGTATATTGTCCTTTTGGTTCTACATTTTCTTTTATTTTTCTCAAGTCATTTGAAGTCTATATATTGAATGGAACATCTCAATTTATAGGACTACAAATGCCCATGGATATCTGCTGTTTGAAATAGGATTTTAAGTTCCAGGCCTGTTGAAGACTCATTATTTCAAGAATGAATTAACTAATGTACAATAGTTTCTTAAGCTTGTGTCAGGCATCCAATTTTGATGTACATTTTGATGTTGACACTAGCATTTGCTTTCTTCAGCTATTAACTAATTGAAAATAAAGTTACCAAATGTGTGTTGCTGAACAGTTAAATAACCTTGCAATTTGCTTATGCATGGCTGTTGTCTTCTTGTTCTCAGTTTATACTGAGGAGGACAAACGCTTTGTTATCAAACCATCTACCACCAAAGGTATGCACCAATCCATCTTTTGCTGTACACTCTAGTTGTCTTTGCCTGATATGTTATCAGATGTAGCTTTTTATGATTTCTTTTCTTCTAAATATCCCTTTCCACCACCATTACTTTATCTTTTGTTGATTCCTAATTTATCAAGTGATATATCTAGTGAATTATCTACTTATTTCTCATTTTTCAAGTGCATGGATCCAATCACATTCTTTTAGAAACACTGTTGCTTTATCTGATGGTTTTTTGGAAGTGGTTGAAATTTTTCTTCATTGCAACTCTCACTTTGTTGGCACCATAGGTTGCACCTAAATCAGGCTGGCACAAAAAGAACTTGGCTAGAGGATAAGCAAGAAGAAAAGCATTGGATTGGCCCTGGTATACCTTATTTAGAGTTCATACATGCCAAGCTGGCCTGAAAAGGGTGTGTTTTAAACCATTAGCCTCCCTACCCATAGTTAGAGACGAAGAAGATGGTACACCTAGAGGGCAGCCATCCACTGCCCTCGTCTCTAGCTACAATTGGAGTTGAAGAACATGGCTCACTTAGAAGGAGGTCATCCACCCACTGGTCTGCTGCTGCTTTGTCTATGGCACTAGGGGAAGAACCCTAGCATTCACTGTCAAACATTCCCCCTAGGTGGACCCATTGGCTCTGTAACATAGTCAGGAATTGGATTATGAGGACTGAGGTTTGACCCACCAGCCGTGTCAAGCCTCGGACCTGGCTTGCCAGTCTCTCCCATTCGACCTGAGAAAAAGGCCAAGGGAGCAGGGTTAGAAAGTTTAATCTCTCGCGGCGAAGACCCGTGGACTAGGGGTTGGCAATGAGCCGGACTCACAAGCTACTTGATGTAGCCGAAGCTATCACGGTCGGATTCCGAGACTGGAATCCAAAGATGGAATCCGAAGCTGGATCGGATCGGTGAAGAGGACCGACGGGGATCCGGAGCGAGACTAGGGCGAAAACGGGGCCGAGGATCCGAAGCCGAGAGGTGCCCGGGCGAAGGCTCGCTGGGAGCGTAGCCGAGACTCCTTCGGATGAGGCGGGCCAGCCGGCGCAGGGCGAGGCCGAGGCTCCTTCGGACGAGGCGGACCAGCCGGCGAAAGGCGTCGAGACCGGAGGGAGAAAACCCGAGGTCGGCGGCCGAGACCGACTCGGAGAGGTCGGCGAAGATTCAAACCGAAGCCCCTGCAGAAGGAGGGAAAGAAGAAGAACCGGTCAGTAGGAGTCCCGGGCTTCGGTCCTAAGGAACCCCCTCCGACGGCTAAGTTAGCTTTTGAAGAAGATTCGATTCAGAAGAAGAGGAAGAAGAAGCAGCTTTAATGCTTTTTAGACTGTTGTCCTTGGGTCCAGAAGACATACCTTTGGTAATAAATAGCCGTGTATTTATAGCGGAGGATAGAGGTTGCTTAATGGTGGCAGCTGATATAGGACTATGTTCTGGTTTACTGATAAACCGCCATAGCGCCTAACCCTCCCACCGGAGTGGGCCGGATACGGCTACTGGGCCGAAGGTTGGGAGCCGCTGATGGGCCAGATGCCGCTTAGTGGGCTGGAGCCTACTGGGCCGAGGGCCGCTAACGGGCCGAAGGCTTTTGGGCCGTTGATGGGCTAGATGCCGCTTAGTGGGCTGGAGCCTACTGGGCCGAGGGCCGCTAACGGGCCGAAGGCTTTTAGGCCGCTGATGGGCCGAGGATCACTGGGCTGCTTACTGGGCCGGAGGCTGCTGGGCCGCTAACGGGCCGAAGGCTGCTAGTGGGCCTCCACTGCTACTGTTGTTGGGTTGATCTTAGTGTTGGGCTTTTTTAACGGGCCGAATCGGATTCTGCCTCATCACTACTCAAACTCGACTCCACTTGACTCATTTGCCAACGAGTCCAAGCCTGAGTCTAGGGTAAAGCTCGTTCTAGTAAATGCGCCCCCCACTCTTGTCGTTCTCATTTTGAGATGGCGAGAGTAAAGTCCGAAGCTTCTTCGGGAGAGTAATACGGTATGGGCTTCGTCTGAAACCTTTGCTTTGCTTCGTTGTAAAAAGGTTGCCTTAGGTCGGTCGAGGGCTGGTGACGAATAACCTCGTCGTAGGCCGGGACCCTGCTACTGGTACCTTCGTCTCAGGCCAAGACTTGGCGATGGATGCCTTCGTCCCCAGTCGCGAAGGGGCAAGGCTTTCAGAACATATTTTGCTTCCGCTTGCCTCATAGTATGTCTTTCTGAGTAGATGGCCGAATTCGGTCCTGTATGTGGCCGAAGCCATGCCACTCCCGGTACGGTTTGCGTGGCCGAAGCCACTCCCGGTACGGTTTGCACGGACTTTAGTGAATAGTGCCGCTCCCGATACAGTTTGCATGGCCGAAACCACTCTCGGTACGGTTTACACGGTCTTAGTGAATAGTGCCGCTCCCGATACGGTTTGCATGGCCGAAGCCACTCCCGGTACGGTTTGCACGGACTTAGTGAATAGTGCTGCTCCCGATATGGTTTGCATGGACTTAGAGAATAATGCCGCTCCTGATACGGTTTGCATAGCCGAAGCCACTCCCGGTACGGTTTACACGGACTTAGAGAATAATGCCGCTCCCGATACAGTTTGCATGGCCGAAGCCACTCCCGGTACGGTTTGCACGGGCTTAGAGAATAATGCCGCTCCCGATACGATTTGCATGGCCGAAGCCACTCCCGGTACGGTTTGCACGGGCTTAGAGAATAATGCCGGACCTGTCGGCGTAAAGTTGCTATTTATGCGCCGACGAAGGAGCCGAAGCGGATTCGGCTTTAGTAGTAGCTCTGACTTCCGGCTGAGGGGCCGAGGGTGCATCGGGAGTGAGTTTAGCAATAAAGTCGGCCAAGACTTGAGCTTTCATCGCGGTTCGAGGCCCATAAGGGATGTCGAACTCTCCTAGTTCGATCACCCACTTCGCTAGCCTCCCGGACACCTCTGGCCGAGAGAGGACTTGCCTTAAAGGTTTGATCTGTGAAGACCTTTATTGAGTGCGCGAGAAAGTTGGGCCGGAGCCTCCTAGCGGAAGCGACGAGGGCCAAGGCCAGCTTCTCAAGAGCCGGATACCGAAGCTCTGCTCCGTGGAGGGCTCGGCTTATATAACAAATTGGCCTTCGAACACCACTTTCTTCTCGGACGAGGACGGTGCTGATAGCTGTTTCTGACGCGGCGAGGTATACGAACAACTGTTCTCCTCGGACCGGCTTAGATAAGATGGGAACATCGGGGAGATAAGCTTTCAACTGAGGCGATCTCGGATGAGTTTAGATAAGACGGTCTTCTCGGATGAGGCGATCAATCTCCTCCCGAAGGTGCCGGCATTCGTCAGTCGAATGGCCTGTTTCCCGATGGTACTCGCAGTACTTGCGGGAGTCCCTTCGGCGGGAATCAGTCTTGATGCGCTCAGGCTGCCGAAGCATACCCTTCACTTCCATGAGCATCTGGGAGGGTGGAGCAGGTAGTGCCAGATAACGCCGCTGCGGATCCCGGCGCTAGTCTCGGTCCCATTCTTCCCCCCGATATCGCTTGCGAGAGGGTTCTTGATCTTCTGGGCGAGGGCGAACTGCTGGAGGGGTAGCCGCCGATACTGCCTCGGCAGTACTCTTGCCCTTGGACATCATCAGGGCTTCCCGGTTGATACTTGTGGGCCCGAGCCACCAGGTCCTGGAAGGTGGGAGGATGGCGTTTCCCGATAGAGCTGAGAAGCTTTTCGTCCGTCATCAACTGATCACGGCCGAGACCGCGATCGAACTGTCCAGGTTTGGAATTTAGGCGGCTTCGGCCGGAAATCTGGTGAAATACTCTTGAAGGGTCTCGGTCGGTCCTTGCCGGATGGCAAGTAGACTGACCGAGGTTTTACATTGTCGAGTGGCATCATAGAATTGGTCGATGAACAATTAGCCCAACTGGACTAGAGAGTGGATGGAATTGGGGGCCAATGTCTCGAACCAAGTCAAGGCTGTTTTTTCGAGAGTGAGGGAGGAGAGACGGCAGTGGACTGCCTCAGAAACCCCTCGGACAGAGAGATAGGTATTGAACCTCTGGAAGTGGCAGACCGGATCTGTCATTCCATCATAGAGAGGGCCTTTCGGCAGTTTAAAGTTGGGAGGTACCTCAGTGGCCAGAAGCTCTGGCGAGAACGGAGTCTGCTCCAGAATGGTGCTGGCGAGAGGCGTTCTGTATGGCCGAGATACCATCTGCTACATTTCTTTCCTCATTGCCGTCAGCCGCTGGTCCCGGTCCGGGGCGGTTGAAGTAGTGACCGAACGTGCTTCAGCCTTGGTCGGATGAAACCCGGACGAAGCATAGTCTTGCTCCGTTAGGATGTGACCGGTGCGAGGGACTCGGGCAGGCGGCGCGAATGGCTCGCTGCGTGCCGTGGCGGCCTCGTCGGGAAAGGCCAACGAGGGTGTCGGTTGCGGCCTCGTAGCTTGAGTAGGACAGAATGGGGGAGGCGGTACCTGCTGCGGGAGCTGTCCTAATATCCCCATATGCCGGGCGATGGCAGACACCATATCTCGTAAAGGTGCCAAAGAAGTAACAGTGGCGGCCAACGTCGCCACCTGTTGCTGAAGCTCTTCCACCCGGTTGTCCCTGAGAGTGACGGACTCCGGTATGACAGGGAGGGCAGACTCTTGAGGAAGAACAGATGGGGCACCTTCAGAGTGGAGTGGCTGTATTGAAGTTGCCCGCTCTCTGCCTCGTCTTGTCCGGATCGTCTGGTCACTGGACGATGAGACATGACTTCTTGCTAGTTTCCCACAGACGGCGCCACGTGATGTAGCCGAAGCTATCACGGTCGGATTCCGAGACTGGAATCCGAAGATGGAATCCGAAGCTGGATCGGATCGGTGAAGAGGACCGACGGGGATCCGGAGCGAGACTAGGGCGAAAACGGGGCCGAGGATCCGAAGCCGAGAGGTACCCGGGCGAAGGCTCGCTGGGAGCGTAGCCGAGACTCCTTCGGATGAGGCGGGCCAGCCGGCGCAGGGCGAGGCTGAGGCTCCTTCGGACGAGACGGACCAGCCGGCGAAAGGCGTCGAGACCGGGGGGAGAAAACCCGAGGTCGGCGGCCGAGACCGACTCGGAGAGGTCGGCGAAGATTCAAATCGAAGTCCCTGCAGAAGGAGGGAAAGAAGAAGAACCGGTTAGTAGGAGTCCCGGGCTTCGGCCCTAAGGAACCTCCTCCGACGGCTAAGTTAGCTTCTGAAGAAGATTCGATTCAGAAGAAGAGGAAGAAGAAGCAGCTTTAATGCTTTTTGGACTGTTGTCCTTGGGTCCAGAAGACATACCTTTGGTAATAAATAGCCGTGTATTTATAGCGGAGGATAGAGGTTGCTTAATGGTGGCAGCCGATATAGGACTATGTTCTGGTTTACTGATAAACCGCCATAGCGCCTAACCCTCCCACCGGAGTGGGCCGGATACGGCTACTGGGCCGAAGGTTGGGGGCCGCTGATGGGCCAGATGCCGCTTAGTGGGCTGGAGCCTACTGGGCCGAGGGCCGCTGGGCCGCTAATGAGCCGAAGGCTTTTGGGCCGCTGATGGGCTAGATGCCGCTTAGTGGGCTGGAGCCTACTGGGCCTAGGGCCGCTAACGGGCCGAAGGCTTTTAGGCCGCTGATGGGCCGATGATCACTGGGCTGCTTACTGGGCCGGAGGCTGCTGGGCCGCTAACGGGCCGAAGGCTGCCAGTGGGCCTCCACTGCTACTGTTGTTGGGCTGATCTTAGTGTTGGGCTTTTTTAGCGGGCCGAATAAGATTCTGCCTCATCACTACTCAAGCTCGACTCCACTTGACTCATTTGCCAACGAGTCCAAGCCTGAGTCTAGGGTAAAGCTCGTTCTAGTAAATGCGCCGAGCCTGAGTTCGGCCCAGCTCGGTTCAATGAGCTCGTGAGCCGACTTGTATCAGAATAAATATTATTATTTACCTAGCTTTCTAAAGCCACTATTACAACTGAGTCAATGGATTGGAGTGACGAACGTTTGAAAAGCTAGAAAGTGGGAGGAATATAAGCCCCAAAAGCTTTTTATGTAGCCGATGTAGGACTAATGGAAAACTCCCCCAAACGCACACTATAGGCAGGCAGACGGGCTGCTGCTTGACGGGACTTTAGTCCCACATCACCCAACTTTTTTTTCCCAACCCCTAGTTACTCTATAAATAAAGGCCCTACCTACCGCTTGCTGCGCTTTTGGGCTTTTCCCAATCAAAGGGATATGGGCTGCATGCATGATTGGGTTTCTCAAATTCAAATGGTTTGGTGCTGGGCTTGGGCTGATTTAAAGATGTGGGCCAATTTAAACGAGCTAAGATTGAGCTTAGTTTGAGCTCGACTTATTTTGTTCGAGCCTGAGCTCGAGCTTAGGTTTGGGCTTGATTTGAGGCTCGGGCTTGGCTTGAGCTCGATAATTTTTAGTTGAGCCGAGTTTGAGTTTGGAAAAGCTTGGCTCGGCTTGGCTTGTTGCACCCGTACTGTTGACTGTCTGCTTCACTAAGAGCCCTGCTCTGAAGGGAGAACCGCCCAACGCCCATCCAATTCTCAATCTATGGCACAATGAACTAGTTTCTTCTTCCCCTGATCAGATCCAGTTTGGGTATGTGTGCCCTCAGCCCCTACTTTTGTTGCCACCCTGTCTTTCCACAAAAGCTTGGCCTACGTTAAGCTCTGGGGCCCCCACCCCCTCCCTACAAGTATAGTCTGCCCTATCGTATCGGTTTTGTGTTGACTCGTACGCCGACTCATATTTGGGCGAGAGTCTGATCCTCTAGCACGCACCGAATTGGATCGGAAGTATCGACTCATACATATATAATAGATTGTTTTAATTGAGTTTTTGCCATTTGATAAGTAAAATTATACTTTTAGTATAATTAATAGGATACGTTTCTCTAAAATATGGCTAAAAATCATTACTTTTAACAAATTCATTGGCTTGAGTTCCTTGACTCGTGCAAGCCAGACCAAGTAGGCCCAAGTCGGATAAGATCCAACTTGTATCTGGGAATAATACGATTGGATGTGGATCATTAAGTCAGGGAACCTTACCTACAAGCTCCTTGACCCAAACCTTAAACACAAACCTATAATGCTTAAGCAGTGCCATCATTGGAAAGGCCCCGTCCTCCACAGCAACCAGAACGCATGCGCTAACTCTCCATGGATTTCCCTCAGAGCTCTCTCATCCACCGCAATAACATGGCCTACATCTTGCTCCACATACACTAGCACCTCTGTAATGACCCCCACTTTTGTGAATTTATATTCTCAAGTATACACAAGAATGGACCTGTTACCCGAACCGAGGTTCGTCGTAACCAGGATCAGTTTGGGTTGATGGAGCAAAAGTGTGAATAAGAATAACAATGGAAATCACAAACTAAAAGATATTATTATTATTGGTGTTTCCATAGATTACACGTCCTTGAACACACTGACAAGAAGGGCACAAAAGTATGATATCACATAGCCAAACATAAAAGATTCAAAGTACACTAGTTAAGACTGTACAGACCACTAGCTCCAATTTAATTGGTGAGGTTGGAAACACAGGTTGTGGTTGATAGTTCTCTCCTGAAAAAAAAAATAGTTACTCTTTATGAGTTTCATACATAAACTCAGTAGGGATCATTTACTCCCTATTGATCTAATATTCAAGATTAAAGTCCTTTTGTATAACATTTAACTAGAAGAACGTGACAATAATCAAATAAGCATATAAATAGTGAAATATTTGATTGAATCGTACATGAATCATGATAGATCATAAGAACATTTGCAAAAGTATCATCTCGTTATTTCATCGTCAGAGTGAATAGTCGTCTAAGGTTTTTAGACCAGGTGTTTAATAAGATCACAGTCATCATACTCGATAATTTTTTTTCATAATCTCTTTTTTGGTGTTCATCATGTTCTTTTCATAGGAAAATAGGAATGGACCTTGAGTTCATTATAGATTAATAATAGCCTTCATTGTCACATCTTATGATTGGCCTCTTTCTGTCAAAAATCACTTCCATCATTGCAAAGCATCTTTTAATTGGCTCCTTAGCCGTCGTCAACATTTCCTTTCAGCGTCAACAACTCTTTGGCCGTAGTAGGCTCCCTGGCCGTAGTAAAATAATTTTTCTAATTTATGAAATAATCTTTCTTGTGCCTCTATGGGTATAGTGGTCCATTCAACTTAAGAAGTAACAAGGGACAACCACCCCACTAACGGTTGTAAAGTGTTTGAGCGGACATGACAGTCCCCCACCCTCCACCTGTCCGCCCTGGGGAGCTTCCGGACACTCTTTCAGGTGAGATGGGTTCTTAGGCTCATCTGGGGATGTGGTCCCCACACCACATAGCCTACGCCCCAGTCATGAGTGTACTTCAAGTAGTGTCTCCATCCCTTTGCCTAGTCAGGAATGTGTTAAGTCTCTGGCCTTATGAATAAAGAGACGCTCTGCGCCCCGATAGCGCCAATTATAAGGAGTAAGACTCGGTTATCTCCTTGTTCCCCAAGTGATAAATCGTAAAGCCCGTCTCGCTAGTGTTATAGTGTTACTTCTTTACCATATACGAAAATTTGAAAATAACAAATTTATATAAGATTTTCATACTTAAAAATAGCTTGAAATCATGGTGAAATCTTAGGCAGATCCTAAGTCAAGTTTTATGACATCATCTTTTGCAACCATTATACGTACAATAATTTTACGGAAAGGAGAGTGATAATTTTATTATTGTTCTTGATATTCCAAGTTGAAAAAAAAAACAAACGTTAAAGTCCGAAGATCTTTCTATTTTCACTTTGCAAAGCGAACTGAATTTGGAAGATAGAACATAATAAATTCAAGAGACTATTTGAGTAGAATCATTTTTTATGCTTCTTTTTGAAAAACCGATCTGACAGAGTCTTGTTTTTGGAAATGACTTAGAATCTAACTTGAATGTCTGATTAAGCCATAAGTCGAGGGAAGTAGACAATATCACCCTACCTTTAGGAAGAAAGAGTCTTATAGGGAGATGTTGCCCTGCTTGTGTGTGGAAGGTGGCGTCGATGCAACCCTGGGATGACGTGAATCCTCTATTGCAGCTCCTTACTTCCCCTTGAAACTAACTCTTCTTGCAGTTCTCACAAAGCCCTACTTTCTTTCCCGAACTTCTCAACCCTCTCTCCACTTTCTTCTTCTTCCACTCTCCCAAAATCCCCCTCTTTCTAGCTCTTTCTCCTTCTTTCTCAATATTCTTCTCTCTCTTTTCCTCCTACTCTCCCTCTCTCTCTCTCTCTCTCTGCACCGCATCTCTCTCTCTTTCTATCTCTCCCTCCCTCCCTCTCTCTCTTCTTGTGGAAGGTGGAGTGGAATGGGTGGGGATGGGGTGATATTTATAGGCCATTGGTAAGATGTGCTCTCAGCTTCACTTAGGCTTAAAGTGAAGCCTTTGATCCTATCCACAGGGTAAGTTGTACCCGTCATCTTCTTAGCTTAAGTTGTTTCCCTTGATCCTATCCATATGATAAGTTGTACCCCGCCTCTTCTTAGCTTAAGTTGTTTTCCTTGATCCTATCCATATGATAAGCTATACCCCTCCTCTTCTTAGCTTAAGTTGTTGCCCTTGATCCTGTTCATATGATAAGTTGTACCTCTCATGCCATGTAACTTATGTGTACCTATAGCCTTTACCAATGTTCTTATCTTTGACCGTTAACTTCGACCAGTAGCGTTACCCTTTACCAATAGTGTTTATTCATATCCTTATCCTTTACCAATAATCTTTTACTTATTAGACTTTAATCCTATATATTTTTTATGATTGTATGTATACTTTTTAAGTATTAGTAAATATGTCTTTTGCCAAAATTATGTATATTCTGTGCAATTTATTAATAACTTAATTACACCATAAAGCCACTTCAAGGAATTCCGGGTCGGATCGGGTCCCCGCCGATCCCGATCCGAATCAGGATCGGATCGGCCGGAATCGGCCAGGATCGGCCGAATCGGGACCTGCCGATCCCGATCCGAATCGGCCGATCCGGATCGAGATCGGCCGATTTTGCATTCCATGACTAAAATCCTAAATAAACTTTTCCTTTTTATATATTCCCGGAAATATAAAGCTTCTATTTAATTGCCATCCTTTTACTTTATGTAATTATGTAAATATCCTTGATTTTTGTAGATTGTTACATTCCCCCCCCCTCTTATAAAAATTTTGTCCTAGAAATTTCATGATTCAATGGTAATATATCATAGAAAATACATACCCCAGAATAAATAAGGAAATTGTTTCTTCATTTCATCCTCTCACTCCCTATTGCTTCATTGATGGATCTGTTTTGCCAAACCACTTTCACTAATGGAATTACCTTACTCCATCGAACTTGCTCATTGTGACTCACTATTCCAATTGGCTATTATGGAGTTGTCATATCTGAGGCAACCTCAATGGTAGTGTAGTCTACTATATGTGATGGATCTGGAACGTACCTACGCAGCATAGAGATATGGAAGACATCATGTACATTTGACAAAGTTGGAGGTAAGGCAAGCTGATATGCTACTTCACCCACTTCTTTAAGTATTTCAAATGGGCCAATATATAGTGGACTTAATTTGCCTTGTTTCCCAATTCTCATGACTCTTTTGATTGGTGAAATTTTAAAAAGCACGTGATCTCCTACGTCAAATTGAAGTGGCCGTCTCCGAGAATCAGCTTGACTCTTTTGTCTATTTTAAACCGCAACTAATCTTTGGCAGATTGTTTTTACTTTGTCAACAAAATCTTGGATAATCTCTGGTCCTTCTAACTTTCTTTCACCAACCTCATCCCAATATAAAGGAGATCGACAAGGGCGTCCATACAAAGCTTCATAAGGTGCCATGCCAATACTTGCATGATAGCTATTATTGTAAATAAACTCGATGAGTGGTAAATACTGACCCTATGATCCCTTCCATTCAACACAACAAGCTCGAAGCATATCTTCTAAGTTCCAATGTCTAGATTGTTCTCTCAGACTGCCCATCAGTTTCTAGATGATAAGCTGAACTAAGTGCCAATTTGGTGCCTAGCAATTTTTGAAAAAAATTTCAGAAATTTGAGGTAAATTTTGGATCTCTATCCGAAACTATGGCCACTAGTATCTCATGCAATCTTACAATTTCCTTGATATAAAGTTGAGCATGTTTATCTATAGTCCATGAAGTATTACTGGCAAGAAATGAGCAGATTTTGTTAGTCGATCAACTATTACCCAAATGCTATCAAATCCTTTTGAAGTTCTAGGTAATCCCACCACAAAATCTTTTGTCACAAATTCCCATTTCCATTCAGGAATTGCTAAGGGTTGGAGTAATCCAACAGCTTTTGGTGTTCCACCTTGATTTGTTGACAAGTTAGACATCTGGTTACATGGCTTACTATCTCATTCTTCATCTTAGACCACCAAAGACTTTTCTTCATATTCTGGTACATTTTAGTTCTTTCAGGATGAACTGCAAACTTCAACCTGTGGTACCCATCTAATAGTTCTTGCCTTAGGTCTATTTCTAGGGGAACATAAAGTCTTCCCCGGAATTTCACAACACCATCTCCGGACATTCCCACCTCTGTATGCTATAGAACTTAAGGTAGTGTCTCATCTGCCTTTTGGGCATCTATGATTTTATCATATAATATAGGCCTTACAGTTGAACTGGCTTTTCCAATGATTTCATTGCCAGGACTTAGAAGGGTCAATTTTGCCATGTCTTCGAGTAACTTCCATTCATGAACCATTAATCTTGCCATTGTTGCTTTTCTAGTCAAAGCATCATCTACAATATTAGCCTTACCAGGGTTTAACAAAGACTAAAATCATAATCCTTTATGGATTCCATCCATCCTCTTTGTCTCAGATTTAGATCTTTCTGAGTAAAAATATATTTTAGGCTCTGATGATCCCTGTAGACTTCAAATTCTTCTCCATAAAGATAACGTCTCTAAATTTTCAGTGCAAAAACTATAGTTGCCAGTTCAAGGTCATGGGTAGGGTAATTTCTCTCGTGTGATTTTAACTGCCTAGAAGCATAGGCTACAACATGACCATGCTGCATCAATACTGCACCAAGTCTTTTTCTTGAAGCATCAATGTATACTACAAAATCTCTTGAGCCAGAAGGGATAACTAAAATAGGTGTGGAGGTCAAACGGGCTTTTAGTTCTTGAAAACTATCTTCACACTCTTTAGTCCATAATCCATATAAATGGTGTCCCCTTTCTAGTTAACTTAGTTAATGGTGCAGCTATGGAAGAAAAATCACGAATAAACCTTTTATAGTAGCCAGCCATTCCCAGAAAACTCTTTATTTCAGTAACTATTTTAGGTCTCTCCCATTTAAGTACAACTTCAACCTTTACTGGATCCACTGACACATTTGCTTCTGAAATGATATATCCCAAAAAATATACTTCATGTAGCCAAAATTCACATTTTAGCAAAGAGGTGGTGTTCCCTTAATGTATGTAGTATGATTCTGAGGTGTTTCTCATGTTTTTCCTTGGTAGATGAATATATCAAGATGTCGTCTACAAACACCACTACAAATTGATCCAAGTATGGCTTGAAAATTCTATGTATCAGATCCATGCAAGCTACTGGTGCATTAGTTAATCCAAATGGCATGACTAAAAATTCATAATGACCATAATGAGTTCGAAAAGTATTTTACTAATATCTTCTTTCTTGATCCTTAATTGGTAATATCCAAACATCAAATCGATCTTGGAGAAAACTTTGGCTCCTTGAAGTTGGTCAAATAAGTCATCAATCCTTAGAAGAGGGTACTTATTTTTCACTGTCACCTGGTTCAGTTGTCTGTAATCTATACATAATCTTAATGACCCATCTTTCTTTTTGACAAACAAAATAGGAGCACCCCAAGGTGATGTGCTAGGTTTAACAAAACCTTTATCCAAATTCCAAAAGTTCTTGCAATTGGGTTTTCAATTCCCGCAGTTCTGCTGGGGCCATCCGGTAAGGAGCCTTAGAAATCGGCCCAATGCCTGGCATCAATTCAATAGAGAATTCTATTTCATGATGTGGAGACAAACCAGGCAAGTCTTCAGGAAATACATCTGGAAATTCATTTGCCACATGGATCTTTTCTAGAGGAAGTGTAGGGTTATCTATCACTGTAACTGCTGCTAAGTAGGCTTTACACTGGTGTCTAAGTAGTTTCTGAACTTTTAAGAAAGAAATGCAGGGACTTCTAGAGTTCTGCAACGTACCCTTAAGGTAGAAAAATCTGATCCTCTGGTTTTTCAAATCTAACTCTCTTCTTGACACAGTCAACCTGAGCATGAGTTTGTTCCAACCAATCCATACCAAAGATAACATCATAATCATTTATATCTAGAATATGTAGATTAACTGGTAGATGTCTTTCTTCAATTTCTCTGTCCACATGTTCTAGTTGGAGTAAGACTGGTTATGGTTTCTCAAGTAGGCGTTTCTACCACCAAAGTATTTTCTTTAATTGGCATATTAGATGATAAGCTGTCTACAAATGCTTTTGAAATAAAAGAATGTGTGGCACCGGAATCAATTAAGACTTTAGCCCATAAGTCAAAGATGAGTAGTGTACCTTCTACCATACTGGATGTCCGAGGGTCACTTTTAGAAAGAGCATACCCTCCCTTGGGTCTTTTGCCTTTTAGCTTCTCCCATGTTTGCTTCACCTCGTTGAGGACAATCTCGAGAGATATGGCCCTGTTGCCAACATGTGATACATCTTCCTGTCATAAAATAACACTCCTTTCCACCATGAATTGTTCCACAATGGTTACATGCAGACTGGTTGCCCTACTGCATATTCTGATTACTTCCTTGTGTAGCTGAGGGCAAAGATGCTTGATATGACATTCTTCTCTTTCCCTGGCCTAAAACTAGATCGCTTCTTTGCTGTGGGTGGATACCTTCTAAGAGGTGTGGGAGAAAAATTTCTGTTAGATTTGTCTTTGCTAAAGGTTGGAGCCTTCATCCTCAATTCCTTAAAAAATGATTCTCTTTCCATCTCTAAAGCTGCTACGGCTTGAACTACTGCGGCCAAGATACAACATAATGGAGCTACTTTCTCCCTAATATTACTTCTTAATCTTCAATGAACTTCAAGGCTCTACGCTCCTCATCCTCTATTATATGTGGGGCAAATCTTCCCAGTTCTACAAATCTCACTTCATACTCATGAATTGTCATATCTCCTTGTGTTAACTCCATAAATTCTCTCTCCTTTTTGTACACAATATGTCTTGGAAAATGCTGATTATGAAATTCTTTGAAAAATTGTTCCCATAAAATATCCCTAGTCGACTGTCCTTAAAAAACAATGTTACGATGGGTACACCATCAGTCATTAGCACTATCTTTTAGCATTTATGTGGCTAAAGCTGTCTTTTCCTTTGTTGGGCATTCTAGAACATCAAAGGCCTTTTCAATTTCTCGAACCCAATATTCAGCTATTTCAGGGTTGGACTGTCCAAAATTTTTTGGAGGATTCAGTTTCAGAAATGCATTTATCAGCCCTGGTGTGTTATCCTTAGAATTGAATCCTTCATTAGCCTCTTTGCTTCTAGTTGAGATTCACTTATAGATTGCCACATGATCTTCATAAGGTTTTCCATATGTTGAGGGATGTTGTGACCATTAGTTTCTAAAGCAGTGTTGTGCGGGGATCCAGACTCTTCCAATGCCAGTTCACCTTTACAAGAAGGATAATAACATCAGATCACCAGTTGCACTAATAGTGGTCAAATAATTCATTGGCTATGCTTGTCAGTAGGACATGTGTTAACCTCCACGTACACTTATTCTACATTCTGTGCTTATCCCCAAACCTTGCTCTGATACCACCTGTAACGACCCCACTCCTATGAATTTATATTCTCAAATATACATAAGATTGGACCTGTCAGCCTAACTGAGGTTCATCGTAACCAGGATCAGTTTGGGTTGATGGCAAAAAAGTGCGGATAAGAATAACAACGGAAATCACAAACTAAAAGATATTATCATTATTGATGTTTCCATATATTACATATGTCCTTGAACACACTGACAAGAAGGACACAAAAGTATGATATCACATAGCCAAACATAAAAAGACTCAAAGTACACCAGTTAAGACTGTACAAACCACTAGCTCCGATGTAATTGGTGAGGCTGGAAACACAGCTTAATGTGGTTGATAGTTCTCCCTGAAAAAGAAATATTTAATTACCCTTTATGAGTTTCATACATAAACTCAATAGGGATCATTTACTCCCTACTGATCCAATATTCAAGATTAAAATCCTTTCGTATAGAATTTTACTAGAAGAATGTGACAATAATCAAATAAGCATATAAACAGTGAAATATTTGATTGGATGGTACGTGAATCATTTGACATAATCATGATAGATCATAAGAACATTCGTAGAAGTATCGTCTCCTCATTTCATCGTCCGAGTGAACACACTGGGTGTTCAATAAGATCACAGTCGTCATACTTGACACTTTTTTTTTTTCATAATATCTTTCTTGGTGTTCATCATGTTCTTTTCATAGGAAAATAGGAATGTACCTTACGTTCATTATAAATTAATAACCTTCATTGTCACATCTTATGACTGGCTTCTTGCTATTAAAAATCACTTCCATCGTTGCAAAGCATCTTTTAATTGGCTCCTTAGCCGTCGTCAACATTTCCTTTTCAGCATCAACGGTTCTCTGGCCGTAGTAGGATCCCTAGCCGTAGTAAAATAATTTTTCTATTCATGAAATAATCTTTCTTGTACCTTTATGGCTATAGTGGTCCATTCAACTCAAGAAGTAACAAGGGACAACCACCGCACTAATGGTCGTAAAGTGGTTGAGTAGACATGACAGTCCCCCAACCTCCACCTATCCGCCCTGGGGAGCTTTTGTACTCTTCCGGGTGAGATGAGTTTTTAGGCTGATCTAAGGATGTTGTCTCCACACCACATGGCCCATGTCCCAGTCACGAGTGCACTTCAAGTAGGGTTTCCACCCCCTGTCTAGTCAGGAATGTCTTAAGTTTGGACATTGACCTTATTAACAAAGAGACGCTCCATGCTGCGATAGCACCAATTTTAAAGAGCAAGACTTGATTATCTCCTTGTCCCCAAGAGATAAATTTTAGAGCCCGTTCCGCTAGTGTTGCAATGTTACTTCTTTATCATATACGAAATTTTAAAAATAACAGATCTATATAAGATATTCATACTTAAAAATAGCTTGAAATCATGGTGAAATCTTAGGCAGATCCTAAGGCAAGTTTTATACATCGTCTTTTGCAGCCATTATACGTACAATAATTTTACGAAAATGAGAGTGATATAATTTTATTATTGTTCTTGATATTCCAAGGTGAAAAAAAACAAACGTTAAGGTACGAAGATCTTTCTATTTTTACTTTGCAAAACGAACTGGATTTGGAAGATAGAACAGAATGAAAGCTTTTATTTCAAGAGACTATTTGAGTAGAATCTCTTTTTATGCTTTTTTTTTTTTTTGAAAAACTGATCCGACAGAGTCTTGCTTTTAGAAATGACTTTTAGGAAGCTCTCACAAATCTTTCCCCAAGCTTCTCAGCCCTCTCTTTACGTTCTTCTTCTTCCACTCTCCCAAAATCCCCCTCTTTCTAGCACTTTCTCCTTTTTTCTCACTATTCTTCTCTCTCTTTTCCTCCTGCTCTCCCTCTTTCTCTCTCTCTGCACCGCCTCTCTCTCTCTCTCTTCTTGTGGAAGATAGAGTGGAATTGGAGGGGATGGGTGATATTTATAGGCCATTGATAAGATGTGCTCTCAGCTTCACTTAGGCTTAAAGTGAAGTTTTTGATCCTATCCACAGGGTAAGTTGTACCCTTGCTCTTCTTGGCTTCAAGTTGTTTCCCTTGATCCTATCCATATGATAAGTTGTACTCCTCATCTTCTTAGCTTAAGTTGTTTCCCTTGATCTTATCCATATGATAAGTTGTACCCCTCCTTTTCTCAGCTTAAGTTGTTTCCCTTGATCCTATCCATCTGATAAGTTGTACCCCTCATGCCATGTAACTTATGTGTACCTACAACCTTTACCAATATTCTTATTCTTGATCAATAACTTTGACCAGTATCCTTACCTTTTATGAATAGTGTTTATCCGTATCCTTATCTTTTACCAATAACCTTTTACTTATTACACTTTAACCTTATATTTTTTTAATAATTGTATTTATACTTTTTAAGTATTTGCAAATTTGGAAAAAAATCTCCAAGGAGAATTAACAAAACTAATGGAGAAGTCCTACGACCTGCTTCCCCCCTCTGGCGATGGGGAAGGGTGGCAGATAGTGGGTAGAAGGGAGAGAGAGAGAGCTCCCCCGAAAGCTCGTCGGCTTAACTCTCGCCTTCCTGTGGGCAAGGATGCTTGCATTAAGTGTCTCCGGCGAGGACACTGGGCAAGGGACTGCCTTATAAAAGTGAGATGTATCACCTGTGGGCAGCAGGGTCACAAGAGCATCTCTTGTCACTCCAAGAAGAAGATACTTTTCGACTCTGTACCTTCTCCTACAGTCGAGATCCCCTGGTCTAACGAGGTCAATAATGCCCAGGATCTCCTGCAAGCAGGCTAGTGGTCCCTTACAACTCTCTTGAGCATTCTTCGGAGGACCCAGTGTCTTCCCCTGTGCTGTTAATCCGAGGTGCTCTGTCCGATGCATGGCCAGGGAATTACCACTAGAGAATCCGTGAGATAGTTGGGAAGGAATTCATCGTCCATTCCACGATGCAGGGATGGAAGGATGCTGCTCTCTCTGTGCAGTAGGTTTCCTTTAGGGGATTCTCTTTCAACTTCTCGCAATGGAATGTTGAGAAGGGAGTGAAGCCTGTAGCTGCAGGGGACCTTGTTTGGTGCTTGGTGAAAGGCCTGCCACTCAATATTTGGAATGTTCCTACATTCCAGGCACTGGTTGAAGGATTTGGCAGCCTTCGCAAGATTGATGACAGGTCGCTTCGTTCGGAGATGCTCTTGTATGCTAGGCTTCTAGTGGAGGTTGATTCCTTGGAGAGCATACCATCCTCATTGAAAATTAGGCTGGGTGGCCGCCGGTTCTGGATTTCTATTTCACTCGAGCTTCCTTCTTCTTCCTCCCTGCCTTACAAAGTGGAGGAGTCCCATCAGCTTGCGCTGGAAGACTGAACTTGGGCATATGTTGTTTCTGCCTATAAAACTTACATGTATTCCCGTCTCCCTGTTCAGGTGGTTTCTAAAATAGGGGCTCCAGTGGAGACCTCAGTTCCGGCGAAGAAATGTTTGCCTGTCCTGAAATGGGTGCTGAGTTAGACTCGGGCACCTTACTCCAGAGCGAGTCAGTTAGTTGAACAGCCAGCTCCTGGTTTATCCTCGAGGACTGCTCCTCTTTCTGTAGTGGGTGCCGCAACTTTTGAGGGGATTTCTGATAAGGGCGCCGGCCTCAATATTCAAGGTAGTCTTAATGCTGATTGTGTAGCCTTTGATGCCTCGGGGAGACGGGGAAGAGCCATTTTCGTTATAAGCAGTGCACTTCCTGGAACATTTGTGGGGCGTCTGGTTGTCTCAAGGAGGCCAACGGTTCGGAAATCAGCCTATCGGGTTTGGAAGATAAACAGACCAAGGGTCAGGCTGACACTCCACCTGAAGCTGCTTTCTGCCCAGCTCCCTCTTCAGCGTTGTTGCTGAGTGACGCCTTCGTCACATTCTTTTTTATTTCAGAACCTGCTTCTACTAAACCGGTTGATCCTTCTCTTCCTACCAGACTGAACCAGGGTTGTTTGTTCTCAGACCTTATTGATGAGGTAGATAACTCAAGAGCCATTGATCCTTTCTTTACACCTTCCGAACCCCTATCTGTGGAGAAGCCGTGGACTGAGGATATTATCCAGTTTGGAGAAAGGATCGGGTATCATTTCTGGGTAGGGAGGAGGTGGCTATTAGCTTCATTAAGAAGCTGAGAAGAGCGGATGCACTGCACAACTCATCCAAGGTCAAAGGTTATAAAGGAGGGAAGAAAATAGGTAAGAGGGAAATCTCTTATGTCCAAAACAAAGAACTACTTGACGGACTAAGAGATAAAGATGGTAGGGAAGAATTTGCTTTTGAAATGAACATCTGCTCATGGAACATCAGAGGACTTGATGCGGACTCTAAACAGAGGGCAGTGAGAGATTGTATTTGTAGTTATAAATATGATTGCTTTTGCCTTCAAGAAACCACAATGGAAAATGTGTGAGCTCAATGCATTTCTAGGATCAGTGGATCTTCTCTCTGAGTGGGTTTTCATACCTGCAGTTGGAAACAGTGGGGGACAAATTATCATGTGGAATGGGAATAAAATTCATGGCTCTTTATGTGATATAGGTCTGTTCAGTCTGTCATTATCTTTCTCTAATATCAACAACAACAAGAATTGAGTTCTTACATCTGTTTATGGCCCTAACAAAGATCAGGAAAGGGATAAATTCTTGCAAGAACTACACAGACTGGCAGATTTATTTACGGACAATTGGTGCATTCTTGGTGATTTTAATGTGCTGAGGTTTCCTTAGGAAAGATCTGGGAATCAGAAGGTCTGCTGAGATGGAAAAGTTTAATTGCTAGATTAATGACAGTGGCCTAGTAGACTTGGAGCTTCCTAACAGAAAATTTACATGGTCTAATATGTCTAATATGCAGAATCTTAATATCCAATCAAGGATTGATAGAATTCTAGTTTCTACACAATGGATCAAATACTTCCCATTTTCATCCATTTTAGGGCTTAACAAATCTGTTTCAGATCACATTCCTTTGATCCTGAAGACTATGGATGGCAAGAGCAAGAACATGACTTTTAGATATGAAATAGCCTGGCAGTCTCAAGAAGGCTTTAAAGAACTGGTTACTAATTGGTGGAAGGAGGGCCTTACATATAATCCAGCTTGTAGGACTTTCTCTACTAAACTCAAAGGGCTTAGAAATTGTTTAAAATCGTGGAGCCATCAGATCCAGGAGGTTAAAGCTGCTACTAGGAGGTTGTATATGAGCAAACTGGAAGTCCTTGAAGCTAAGGCAGATTCACAAGATCTATCCTCCGAGGAATTCTTTGAACTGGGGACCCTCAATGTTGAATTTAATGATTGGTTTCGTCTTGAAGAAATCAAATGGAGACAAAGAGCCAATGAACTTTGACTTAAAGAAGGGGATAATAACACTAGATTCTTTCATACAGTCGCAGGAGCAAAGAAGAGAACTCTCAAGATAGAACACATTAAAATTGAAGATCAGTTTATTGATTCAAAGGTTGGCATCAAACAAGCTTTGATTTCCTATTTCCAAGAAATTTTTAGAGACCTAATCTGAAGGAGGGTATTCTTCCGAAAATAGACAATTCAACAGCTGAAACGTTATGTGCTGAATTTATTGAAGAGGAAGTTAAGGAAGCTGTTTTCAGCATGAATGCCAACAAATCCCCAGGGCCCGATGGTTTTTCTATGAAATTCTATCAATTTTTTTGAGAAGTCATTAAGGAAGACTTAATGAATGCATTGAATGAATTTCAGCATAGGCCGCAATCTATCAATTGCTTCAACTCTACCTTTATTGTTCTTATTCCAAAGAAGGAGGGTGCTGAGAAGCCTGCAGATTTTAGACCTATTAGTCTATTAAATGGCTGTTATAAAATCATCACTAAAATCATGGCAAACCGACTGAAGAAGGCGTTGCAAAATGTTATTAGCATCAATCAATCTGCTTTCTTGAAAGGAAGGTACATCCTAGATAACTTCCTAGCAGCTCATGAGGCTATTCATTCACAGAAATGCTCTAAGAAACAAGGAGTTGTCTTTAAATTAGATTTTTAGAAAGCCTTTGATAAAGTTAGTTGGAGCTGCATTGAAAAAGTATTCCTGCTTATGGGCTTCGAATAAAGGTGGATTAGCTGGGTTATGAGTTGTGTTACCTCTGCTAGGTTTTTTATTCTTATCAATGGGGAATCAAGTGGTTACTTTGCTAGTTCTAGAGGACTAAGACAGGGAGACCCTATCTCTCCTCTCATCTTCATCATGGTTAGCCAAGTGCTGAGCTCTCTTTGGGATCAAGCTTCTTCAAAAGGGCTGGTTGATGGTTTCCTTACAAGCAGAAATGGCATTTAGCCACCCCATCTTTAATTTGTAGATGATACTTTGATTTTCTCATCCACTGAAGAGACTAAGCTTGCAAATATCAAGAAAATCCTATTGTTGGTTGAGGCTGTCACCGGACTTTCTATTAACTTTGACAAATCTGAAATTGTGGGCATCAACACTGGGATAAATAGAAGCAATTAGATTGTTGCTGATTTGGATTGCAAACAGTCCCAATTTCCCATCAAATATCTTGACCTCCCTCTTTCAAATGTCAGAAGTAAAGTTAGGGAATGGAACCCTCTAATTCAAAAGTTTGCACATGCATTGGAAGGCTGGAAAGCAAAATTTCTATCTGCTGGAGGTAAATGGATCCTTTCCAAAATTGTACTATCATCCTTGAGCACTTATCATCTCTCCATCCTTTCTATTCCGAAAACTGTGGAAAGAATTATTGAAAGCATAAGGAGTTCTTTTTTTTTGGAAGGAGGGAGAAGGGAGAATAAAGGACTGCATCTTGTTGCTTGGGATAGGGTTTGCACTTGCAAAGCACAGGGAGGTGTTGGCCTGACCAACATTAGGGTTATCAATAAAGCATTGCTTGCTAAGTGGCTATGGAAAATGGGTGAAAATGACAATGCTCTATGGGTCAAAATCATCAGAAACAAATACTACCCTCAAGCATCCAAATGGACTATTCACCCCTCCTCTCAATTATCAATTTCACTCATATGGAGGAACATCAACAAGCTTGTAGATCTTGTCAACACAACCATCATTTTCACTATGGGAGATGGGAACTGGATCAGATTTTGGGAGGACATATGGTGCACGGACACTCCTCTTGCAGTCAAATTTCAGCAATTGTATAGTATTGCAGAGGATAAAGGAAAGTCAATTAATGTCATATATGCTCTAGAGGAAAGCAGTCATTGGAATATTAGTCTCAGAAGGGAGCCTGTGGGCATTGAAATGGATCAACTTTTGCTTGTTCTAAGCTATATAAATCAGTTTTCTCCCAATAACCTGCAGAAGGATTCTAGAAGTTGGGTTTGGAATTGTAAAGGGTTATTTTCTGTCAATGCTCTTACCAAAATACTTAGTGACAGAGGATTGAGAGTCCATTGGCATCATACTGTATGGTCCACCCTTCTTCCTGCAAAAATTAGAGTATTCCTTTAGAAGATGGCACTGGACATACTTTCAACCATGGACAGACTGAAATTCATTCTCCATGTCAAAATTCTAATTGTGTTTTTTGTGGAATCCTGAAGGAGAATGCCGAACATCTATTTATGCATTGTGGGGTCATTAATGTCTTATGGAAATCCATTGGACTATTACTCTCTTTTCAATAGAAGGACTTCTATGATTTACCAAGCCTCCTCCAAGAATGGAATGAGATTTGTCCAATCCCATCTGACCTCTAGATTTGGTCTATGCTTTTGCTAGCGATGCTTTGGTCTATTTGGTTTGAAAGAAATTCAAGAATTTCCAGTCAATCATTCAATCGGATCGATCACATTTTGGCTAGAGCTGTCATGTGGACTTTTATCTGGGCAAAAGCAGCTGGGCTCCTCTTTAACATGGAAGATTCTTCTTTGCTCCTTGCTGCTTTGAAGTTCAAGAAGCTTTTCTTGTAATTTTTTCATTATTATCCTCTTGATAGTTCTTGCTGTTTTGGCTTGAGTATGTGATTGACTTCGGACAATGGAGATTGTATCGACTTCGGTCAAAGTGTAACCATTATATTTATCAATGAAATGTGACCTTTGGTCACCTTCAAACAAAGTATTTGCAAATATGTCCTTTGCCGAAATTATGTATATTCCGTGCAATTTATTAATAACTTAATTACACCATAAATCCACTAAAATCCTAAATAAACTTTTCCTTTTTATACATTGCCAGAAATATAAAGATTCTATTTACTTGTCATCCTTTTACTTTATGTAATTATGTAAATATCTTTAATTTTTGTAGATTGTTACAACCTCCTTCATCCAAAGGTTAATAGGGATCCCCTCACATACAACCCCATTAATTCTCGGTGCTTTTAAGTCCTTAGCTTCCACCGAAGGAACTCATCTCCTTAACCCAAGCTCCCTTGCGCTGATGAGAACCCAACTCGATTTGAGGATCTCATTTGCTTGATCTCAAATGGGACACCTGATCGAGTGCTCCTATCTGCCAACTATTGCGCCGTCCACGCTTAAGGGTTACTCTTATAGTAGTCGATCCCATTCTGACCCGCCTTGTCCCAGTTGGGATGTCCTATCCCAGTGAGAAAATAAGATGGATAGTTTCTTCTCTATCCCAATCGTTCTCCTAACCCATTTTGTTCTGTCTTAGCCTGCTAGTCTATTTCGGCCCGTCCCAGCCTATCCTGTCCAAAATTTATATTTAACCTGAGATTTTCCTATCCATTTAAGCTGCTTGTAAACTTATTTCGGGGATTCGTTTGATGAATATACTCCTGTACAACCTCATAAATCCATTCTAAATGCTTTTACTGCATTAATTTTATGTTATTTTCATGTTTATATGCTTATTTTCATATTATTTATTGTATACATATACTTTATATTTGTTGAGATATGTATGAAAATATTTCGGGACAGGACACCAGAATTGTCTAGGACACTAGGTTGTCCCATCCCAATAGGAAAATGGGACGGGGACTGGGACACATCGGTTTAAAAAAGCTCTCGGAACTTCCTTCTCCAGCAACTCAGCTCCAGTGCGATTAATCACCATGTAAGCTAAGAGGGCCTCGCATCTCTCCTTATTGATGTCATTATCTTGAAGGGAAATAAAATCCTCCCTCTTCGGACTAAGAACTAGAGGTGTAACCATGGGGGAAGTTGCGTTCCATGATTTGGCCTCCATCGGCCCCAAACCACCTAGCATAGTTGTCAATCTTGTTCCAGTCCCTATCCCATTTTTCTACTAGCCCTAAACCACCTAGCATAGTTGTCAATCATGTTCCAGTCCCTATCCCATTTTTCTACTAGAATGGGACATCCCCGTGTCCCGAACAATTCTAGTGTCCCATCTCGAAATTTTTTCCTTACCTATTCCAACAAATATAAAGCATATTTATACAATAAATAATATGAAAATAAACATAAACATAGAAATAACACAAAATTAATGCAATAAAAGTCTTTAGGATGGATTTATGGGTTTGTAAAGAGTACAGTCAGCAAATGAACCCCCTAAGATAAGTTTACAAGGAGCTTAAATGGTTAGGAAATCTTAGGTTCAAATATAAAGTCTTGTTGGGATAGGTTGGGACAGGCCGAGATGGGCCAAAACAGATCGGGACAGGCTGGGATGGGCTAGGATAGATTGGATAGGTATTAGGATATACAAGTAACTGTCCCGTCCCATTTTCTCATTGGAACGGGACGTCCCAACTAGGACAGGCCGAGACGGGATGCGTTGACTATTATGCCACCCAATGCACAGTCCCTGGCCATATGTCTACTCCTTTTGCACGGTCTGTAGATGATGGCTGTGCCGCATTGTGTGCCGCCCAGTGCCCGAACGGAAGCACCATTGTCACAACCCCAGAGGGGGGGCACGATATTTCGCTTTGGCACCCCTCTTCCTCCCGTCGCGCTCTCTACCTCCACTTGACCTATGCATTGGTCTGATACTCACCTCTAGTTTGGCAAGAGTACTTGAAAAAGGGTTGAAATCTTATGCAAACAACCTATATATGAGATATACAAACACTTTTTATGTCTATAAAAATACTTTTATATTTATAGAAATAGTTTCATGTATAAAATTCTTTTTATTTACTAAAGGATTCGTTGTTTATAAAATTTCGTTCCTTTTGCCTTTCTATCTAGATCCATCGATTCCATTGATTGTCAATTCAATCTAATGTGGATTGGGATCAAAGTCATCAGACATACTTAATTTGGATGCATGATCTCATTAAATAAACATGGATAAAGGGCCATAGCTTGGATATGCTTATATAGGGTGCAACACTCAATATCTTAAATGCACCTTCAGTTCCTGCGTTCAGTTGTCACCTCTAGGCAAAACCTATTTGATATTCAAATTTCAAGGAAGCATTCTTTGAAGTTGGCATTATAAAAAAGAGTCATATAGGATTATTGGCTGTTCAGTGCCAGTCAAATGAAAATTGAGAAATGCCATTATTGTAGTAAGCACTATTTTAAAAAGCGGCTACCCAGACGATTAAGCGGCCCGCCTAGGTGCCTCGGATGGGTTGGCCGCCTTGAAGGTTTCCGCCTCGGATTTTTATTGACAATTTTTTCCCATTGGTTTTTCCCCCTTATGTAAATATGTAATGACCTAAATGTCCTTGATAATACATTTGTATAGCATGTGTTGCATCTCTAGATGTTGGATGTGACTAGAAAACTTATAATAACAACTTTAAGATCTTATGTAGATATCAACCTTACTTCATTGTTTGATGTTTTTTCATGGTTAGACTTATGATTAGAGGAGTCTACATTAACTCTATATCAATAAATAGGGAAAGCATCAAAGTGAATGATATTCATCCCTTTTCTAGCATTGCATATATTGGTTAGACTCTTCACTAATGTTCCACTTTATGGTTGTGTTTTTTTACTTTTTCCATGTATATATACACCTTTTTTTAATGTAAATTACCATTGGGACCGATCAAGGGAGTGGACACTCCTTCAAAGAAGGATCATGTTCCCACTCCACCGATTTCCTCCAATGGGGAGAACAATAGTATTAAGTAAAATGAGATTACAATAGCATAGGGGCATACCCCAGGAAGTACATCACAGAAATCATTGGTGTGGTGCCTCAAAAAGAAAAATAAGGAATTAACCATGAACCCTTCTAACACCTGCAATTTGTAGTCGGTCAAGAATCAGCAAACCTTTGGCAAATCTAGGTAGATCACTTTTACTGAAGTAAATAGCATGCAAACCCGAATCACAAGCTGAGTTGGACATATAGTCAGCAACCTGGTTCCCTTCCCGATAGATATGGGAGATGGAAGGAGAGAAATAATGCAGAAGGTCCCATAACTCCATGCAGAGATGATGAAGATGCCTATTTACACATATATAGTATACAATAACTATAATCTCAATCTTGGTATGTAGTTATAGGATTTCTTATATAACATTACATGGATAAATTATTAAGATACAACAATATTTGCTAATAGCCTCGTACCTCAACAAATGTGACTCTTGATGTTCGTCTTTTCTTATGCATTATCTCATATCTCTTATACATTGTTTGAAAACTGAAAATAGGTCATAACCATTCTTTCTTTATGATTAACATACAGAAAAAAAATTCCCAAATGCAATGGTGCATAAATATTATGTGAAATGTTAAAAACGAACAAAATAACCGTGGTCATCTGAAGACAATTTGAAGCATTCAATTTTACCGTGGTCATCTGAAGAGAATGATGATAATATTTCTCAGGATGAAGAGATGAACTCACTAGAGAAACCAAAGCTTCAGAGCCCAAGGGGGTACAGGTTGAATTAGAGATGGTAGACATCGTGCTGATGACGAGATATATCAATCACAATGAATACCAAGAGAGCAAGAATTGCAAGCTGGTGTCAAAGACTCCCGAACACCAAGGGATGGAGGCGCACCCAAGAGAGTTTCCAGAAGCCTGGAAAACAACCAAAAGGCAACCCTCCCTAGATGACAGGCCAAGCAGGACGAACCACCGTGGGGTGATTCTAGAGAGAGGAAGAGCAGTGCGGTGCTGTTCAGACCAATCCCTTGTTCAGAACAGGCGATCGCAGCAATAGAAGGGCTCAAGGACGATGCGTTGGATGCCGAAAACCCACATGTACCATGCCATAGGATCACTCTGATACATGATGTGATTTTAGAAGAAGAAAAGACGAGAAACTGAAGAGAAGAAGAAAACAGGATGAGAAGGGATGACCGCTGCCTTGCATGACCTGCGGCTCCTCTTCCCTCTATTTAAATGATTAAGGCAGTCAATCCATACATCACAGAGACCACAATACCCCTGATGACTGGGGCAAATTAAAAAACAACTAGCCTAAGAACATTTAACACAAGAAAGTATAGATAAGGACCAAACTGCCCTTTATCCTTGACTGCGGCTACAAGTATCAATTCTGCAAGAGCCTTGCTCAGCAATTTCACCATCGAAGCCCTGGTGGTGGTGGGTAATTTTCATTAATTTATATTAGAAGTAGATAATGGTCATTTTTGGTTATTTGCCATTAGATAGTCAAAATAGCTTGGCCACGATAGGAACCATTGCAAATGTTGAGCTATTTAAAATCTTTTTTTTAAAATAAATTGTAGATTTTACCACCAATTTTATTACCAAAGAAACAGGGGTAGTACAATCAAAGGGGATGAGGTGAAGTTCCTCATCTGCCAACGGAACACTTCAAATAACTACTTTAAAAAGAAAACAAAAATAATAAAGACAATAATGTAAAACACCATCCATAAAAAACTGTGAAGTACATAGATCATGATCCAGGAATTTGATTACCTGTGTTGTGAAATAGACTTAACTTCCTGCACTGGAATACTATCCTTAGATTGTGTAACTCTCTTTTGCCTCTTGTGCACTTGCTAGAGTTGTCATTTACAGATCCCATAGATCTCCATAACTTGTGTTGTTGACCAGCTTGCCCATGATGTACTTGCAAACCTAAGGTGACAGCCTTCTGAATTAATTTCTCATTGCTCCAATTGCACACAAAATTTGCCAGAGAATCTTTCTTGATGATGATTCACAGACAGCTTTCCCTGCTTACTAACAAAATATTCTTTCACTGCATTTTTCATATACGTGTGTGCCGTCATGAGGATCCCCAAATTTGTTCCTACGTTCTGAAGGTAGTAGGGAAGTCTGTGTTGAGGCAAAATTTCCATGACAAGATTCTATTGTGGGGGAAGGAATGCTGATGCATTGTCATCTGGGTTTCCCTCTGTCAGTGATTTAAAAGTTGGCTGCCTAGGCGCTTGTTTGCGAAGATTTTTTCTCAAAACCTTCGGTTCGGGACCTGACCTAGGCATATCTCTCCTCCCTATGTCGGATTATTCGGAAATCCATTTTTTTGTTTATCTAGAGGATTATAGGTCGGTTTTATATTTTATCGGATTATGAGAGCTTGGGATTAGCCCTCAGGGAATCCGGGACTTCGAATCAGGCGGAGATTTGAGTATATGACCTCTCTCCACTGACCTCGGTCAGTGTTAATTACGCTGAGCAACTGCTCGGCAACCCTTGATTAACCGTCCGTATGATGCCCTAAATCATGCAAAACTACTACTACAGGCAGCGCATGCATATGGATATGAAGGCATATTTTAGGTTGAATCCTTAGCCTCACCCCTGGTTTGGGGACAATTTTTATATGGTTTAGGATTGATTCATGGTTATTAGGATTGGTTCCAAGTTAGGCAGATTAATTCCAATTTATATGGATTAATTCCCAATTTTTAATCCCACAGGGGGTTTTTCGTAATTATACACCTTTTGGGGGTTTTTATGAATTATGGGGTTTTATGAAAGTATATCAGCTTATAAGTATATAGGGGTGAGTTTTAAAGGGTTTCAAACCTTATGGGAGTTATAAAATCAACTTTTAAAAGTATGAGGGTTTTTTTGTAATTTTCCCTTAAACTGGGTTGTTAAATTTTAGGATGGATATTCAGGTTATATAGAGAGAAATTCCACTCATGATATGATTTTTAATATTTTCGGGGTTATATATGTAAATATTATACGTAGGGGTATTTTGGTAATTTTGTATTTATGTATTATGTATACTATTAATGGTTTATATTCTTTCAGATTTTTTAATCCTCTGATTTTTTATTCATCTTATTAATTTTATTCATTTTTTATGATTAATTTGATCAATTTAATTAATTAATTAATTAATTAAGCATATAAGGTTATTTAGGTTTATTATAATTTTCTACAGATTTTTACTGTTTTCTTATGGATTTTCCTGATTTTTACTGGTTTTTCCTGATTTTTAATTAATTTTTTGAATTTTTATTAATTAATTGATTATAAATCATTTTAGGTTCAAACATAATTTTACTAAGATTTCTGAACTTATATTTTATTTATTTATGGAGTGAGGTTAAGGTTAGGTTGAGAGTGTTCATAGATTTTTTTAGCTTTTAGGAAATTAGATGTATATATGTATATTATTTTAAAACATAATGGTAATTATATAATTTTAAACGACACATAAGAAACACACAAATTCAGATTTAATTTCGACAGAAATTCGCCTTATAGTAAGGCATTTTTACAAAAAGATCCGGCAGAGCTTCCCCTTAGGATTGAACCTTAGGAGAGAAGGCTCCCCGGGACGAAAGAAGATCTCCTAAAATCGCATCAAACTCAGGTTTAAAAACCCGAATTTGGTCTTCAAGTGGGCAGCACCTTCTCTCACAATTTCACACTTGGATTTTGAGGCTAAGTGTGAATGTCTTGTTGTTCTCTCTATGTTGGAGCTTTGGGGTCCTATTTATAGGCCCAAATTTTGATCCGGTGGGGGGTGCCACCGGGATGGGCCAAGGTGGGGGGGTGCCACCGGTTCCACTATCTCTCCCCCTTCTCTTCATTTTTTATTTCCCAATGGCCAATAGGTGGCAAAGGGGTGAGAGAGAGAAGGCAAACAAAGGAGAGAGAGGGGGGGTAAGTGGGCACCCCCACCGGTTCCAACCGGTGGAGGGGGGTGCCACCGGTTGGCCCCCCACCGGTTGGGAACTGGTGGGGGGTCTCCCCACCGGTTTTGGGAAACCGGTGGGGGGGTTCTCCCCTCCCCATACTTCCCTCCTTTTCCACTTTTTTGGCTCTTAATGAGCCTTTGCCCTTTTGCTTTCAGATTTCCAAGTGTAAAAGGGGGTTTTTGCCCATTAATTTCAGGCTTGGGCCAAGTGTGAAAGGGGGTTTTTACCCATTAATTTCAGGCTTGGGCCAAGTGTGAAAGGGGTTTAAGATGGGGGTTTTAATGAGGGCCTTGTATTGAGTGCTTAACCAAGTGTGAATGGGGTTAAGGACTCCATTAACTCCCCTCCTTTTAATTAATCCCCCCCCCCCCCCCCCCCCCCCCCCCATTTGAATTTTTAAAGAAGAAAGAGAGGGAGGGAAATCCTCCTCCCCCCCCACCGGTTTCCCTCTTGGAACCGGTGGGGGGTTCCCAACCGGTGGGGGCTCCCCCCACTGGTTCCCTCTCTCTCTCCTCCCTCCTCTTTGCCTATTTAAATAAAGGGGAGTGGGAGAGAGGGGTCCACCTTCCTCTTTGGGTAATTTTTCCTTTGGGTTTTCAGATTTTTCCCCTTTCTGGACTGCAGGTTTTGGTGCCCCTTGGGGATTGGTTTTTTGGCCCATTTGAGCTCCCTATTTGGGCCTTCTTATTGGGCCACTTATTAGGTCTGCCTCCCTTGCTATTGGGCCTTTATTTGGGACCATTTTGGGCAAGTTTGGAGACCATTTTGGGCCTATTCCGAGACTGGTTTGAGCCCATTTCGGGGCTGATTAAGGCCCTCATTTCGCAGCGTTTGGATCATCCTTGTTGCTGCATTTTAGGGTCCTCCTTTGGGCCTCACCATCAAGGGTCATTAAGGGGATTTAGGAGTTGATCTCGGGAGCATACAAGGGCGATTTGGGGCTGTTTTAGGCCTTCGTAAGAACCTCAATCAAGGCTTCTTGGCCTAGGTATGCTTCTTGCCCCATTACCCTTCTAATATGTGCCTATAGTTTTATGTTTTCCCATGTGCATGAGAGGGTCTCTATTTGATATTAACCCTCATATCATAGGCATATATTTCTTGTTTTGCATAACATAGTCCCATATGAACATGTGCTATGCGTATTTTTTCATATAGTGAGCTCACATTAATGTGAGCATATGCCATGTAGTATTTTCTACATAATCATGTGCATACGCATGCTCAAATGGCATTATCTCACATGAAAATTTTCGGGTTCAACATCGCTCACACCCCATTTGTGGCTAAGCAGAAACTGACTCATCTTCTTATGTAAGATTTTAGTTAGGGGTCTTCTCTTGTTGAAAGACCTTTATACACTTACCAATAACTCATATGTGGCGCTATAAATCATTCATGTGGCATGCCCATGAGGGCCACGATGGAAGTTCGTTTGCTCTACTGCAGCAACTGTGAGGACTATGGCTACATGGAGACTTACCTCATCCATTGAAACTACAACCAGTGACAATCATGGGCTCTGACGATGATCCTCTGGTGATTGTAGATGCTAGCATAGTAGCTTTCATCTTTAATACTATATTATTCTTCAAAGCATAGTCACTAACTTACAACAAATTAATATGTATAATTGAATCAAGTACTTTATGATGTTTATATAAGTGAATATGAGATGTCTATAGTTGATAGAATTATCAATTAGTAGATAACAGATAAAAAAATTCAAAGAAAAATGATTCAAAAAAATAGTTGCTTTTGATTTGAGGTGCCTGCCTCACTGTCTAGGCAGTCCACCAAGGTAGTAAAGAGGTCAACCGACTTGCTCCACCTAGGCATTTTTAAATCATTGCCCTTTGTGACGGTGCTCCATTTCCAGAGCCTCTTGCGAGTAAACACCCCGGTTTGGTTTGTTTTTGTGAAAATTTTAGAGAATCTAAACCAAACCAAACATAATCTTAAACCAAACGAGTCAAATCATAGAATTTGGAAACCAAACCAAACTAATCTGAAATAATTTCTTTTGGTTTGGTCTGGTTTTGGTTTAGCCTTCATAATAAGCTTTGGCTCCCAAATAAAACTTTAATAAGCTTTAGCCCCCAAATTACACTTCAACAATTAAACAACATATAAAATGAATAGATAATTTATGTAGGCAAAGATCAAGTATACTATTTGTGGATTTTAATGAAGCTTTTAATGAATGATTTAGACAAATATAAAAAAAATTTACTATAGTAATAAAAATAAATCATTTTAAAATATAGGATCACATAGATCTTTACACTTTAACTTAAAAAAAAAAAAAATGGAGCCTATACAAAGAGAGAAATGACATTAGCTTTTGGGGAAGTAGAGTTTATATAGAAAATATTTGATTAGGGAGATGGCTTCCCATATGTTGAGGCCTGACGGCATTCTCTTCATTGTTTGGAGAATCTTCCGATCTGCTTTTGCCCGAGCTTTTTCAACTGATGGCAATATCTCGGCTGCGTTCTGCAGAGTCTCGCTCAAGGCTTTCTACTGTCTTGACTTTTTTGGGGCTTCTTCGGCCAGAATCTCCTTTTCCTGAGAGTCGACTCTCAGGCCTTCATCGAACAGGTCAGCTAGGGCTTCTATGCCTTTTGCAGCGTCAGACGGCGCCGAAGGACCTGCTTCGTCGGGATTTATTGTTGGGCTTCCCCCTTCTTCATGACTTTCTAAAGGACCGGCTTCTTCATCTGATGAGGGGTAAAAGTTGACATTCCCCTTCTCTGGCCTGCTCTTCATCATCTAATCAGGCTTCGACATATTTGCAACATTGGCCTATTCTTCCTTCTTTCTGAGCTTTCTTCTTTCATTTTTCTTTTTATTTTTCTCTTGTTTTTTCTTTCTAGCTGCCTCCTTGATGAGATGGGATTGAGCCGGCATCTTTGGCGGGAGAGGTGCATGAACAAGGGCCTTCTTCTTTTCCATCTTTATCACGGGAGACTGCTTTTTCTTCTTCTTTTGGACTGAAGTCTATTCTTCTTCTGGCTGGTTGCACTCGAAGGCGGCCTTGATGGCTTGCTCTACAACCTTGTCTGACAACATCTGGTATTCTCCAAACACCATTCTTTGGCCATTGTTGGAGGGTGCTGTCTTTGCTATAGCCTACATCTTCTTGTCGTCCTCGGTCTTTACATGTAGTACGTTTGTTATATTTGTATTGACACTTCGGCTGTGGGGACGGGGAGGATTCACCAGATATTTGCCCATATCTATCCCACCACTTTGAATCAGTTTCTCCACTTCATCTTTAAATGCGATGTATTGCTCAATGGAGTGGCCCCCATAATGGTGATATGGGCAATATCGTGGTACATCATCTTCAAGATTTTCTTCTTGTCTTCTAGGTTTAGGCAAAGCCATCACTTTATGCTTCATGCACAATTTGAAGAGTTCTCGAGTCTTTTCCCCTGGAAAGGAATATAGCTTCTTGAGGGTCGTATTATTATTGATTCGTTCTTATCCCCTGTTCTTTGCCTATGGTTTACCTCATTTGTAGGCTTCCTTCAACTATAGGGATGTCTTTAGGCTCACAATTACAGTGACTGGACCTTCTTCTCACAGGGAACATCTGTTTCTTGCATTGGGTCTCTGGCTTCTTGTTCAGGTTAATGACCTGTTTGCCTTTTCTGTATTGTTGTACTGACCTTGACTCTTCGGTTGAGATGGACTGATGAGCTCTTTTCTCTGTCAAGACTTCGGCCAGCTGGCCAGAAAGTTCCTCTACTTTGCGGGTCAGGGCTGTTTGTTGTTGAAACAATTGTACCATACTATCTTGAATTTCTTCCAACATTTCCTTGGTAGAATCTTTTGGAGGAGGTGTGGCCGGTGTATATGTCAGCATAGTTGGGGTAGAATATGGTATGGCCTCTCGCTCTGGAGAGGAATCCATGTATTCTTCTGGGTACTCCCAGGATGAATCTTCATTTAATGGATTGCATTTACCACAAAGGCCTGCCTTGGCTTTTGATGCGGTTGGGGTGGACTGACCAGGTATTTTCCCATTTCTATTGCACCTTCTTAGATGAGTTTTTCAATCTCATCCTTGTAGAGGTAACAATCCTCCACCATATGTCCCAACATGTGATGATATAAGCAGTAGTTTGGCTCATCTCTCTTCCCGACCTCTGCTGGCCTCTTCAGCTTTAAAGTGCCAGTAGATTGGCTGGAACACAGGTGTCGAACAATTTCCTCGTATGCTCCATCGTAAAGGAGTACAGCTTCTTCATTTTCTCACTGAGAGACGGAGACGACACTCTGCCCCCAACCTTGGCATTCGACGTGGATGTATTTATATTGGGTATGTCTCCAGTCTTTTCTACTGTCGAAGCAAAGTCGACAACATTCACTTCCTTGGCATTGTAAGCTCGTTCTCTGGGAGCCTTCCCTTTATTGAAGCTCACTGTTGGGTTGTCGGCAAAGAACATTTCAATCTCCGACAGTATATTGTTTAATTGATTGAAGTTCCTAATGTTCGCTCCAATCGGCTTTTCATTGATTTATGGTTTCAGGCCCCTTTTGCAGAGTTTTACCGCATCTTCATGCACTGGCGGGTTGTCGCACTTCATGCTAGTATTCCACCATTTCTTGATGTAGTCGATGGCGGATTCACTTTTGCCTTGCTTTAGTGCCACCAGTTCTGTGATGGTCACTTTCCGTTCTGATACCTTAAATCGGTCCAGAAATTTCGTTTGCATCTCTTCCCAATTGCTGATAGGATTGAGCTTCAGTTTGGCATACCATTGGAATGTTGTGCCTGTTAGGGAGGTTGAGAAGAACCTCAGCATGTACGTTTCTTCCATGGCCAATTCTCCCAAGTCACTTATGTAGTGGGCGATGTGCTCCTAGGCTGATCCTTCTCCGTCATATCTTGTGAACTTGGGGCATTTCATATGACTAGGAGGTAGCTTCTTGAACAGGAAACGACACCTTGTATCATGGATGGCAGTACCGGTACCGGTACCGGCCGGTACGACCGGTACGGGCTTAAAGGGGCCCAAAAAAATCAGAAAAAAAAGAGAAAAAATCAGAAAAACTCAGAAAAAATTCAGAAAAAATTCAGAAAAAATCAGAAAAAATTCAGAAAAATGTAAACAATTAATTAGCTATGTGTTGGGTGTGATAAAAGTGGGTTAAGACAAAGAAGTACACATAACACATACAAAATGACTATTTTCATAGAGATTAAACATGAAAAATATTATGTTAATGTACTAAATATTTACAACAATGCAAAATATTAACGAAATCAAACGATCCTTACCTATGAAAAACATAAGTGAGTCCCTTAATATGGATAATAACACGTAGATCCTTCTGATTCATCATCTGGTTGCTGTTGCTGGTATCCATAATAAGGTTGCATATGTTCCCTATATTCACCATAACTAAACAATGATGCAGCCAAGTCGTGCATCCCTCTTTGAATCCCTCTTGGAGTATATGGTTGTTGACTTGATGAAATGCCAGAATCATGGTGCAAAGAAGTAGCATGAGGATAAGAAGAAGACTCTGACCCATAACTGCTACTGGGTGGAATCGGTGGATGGAATTGAAAGCCTTCATACTCTACTTGATCTCTCCAGCTATACATGCCTGCTTCTTGTTGGCCACCTCCATAACCTGACTGCTGTCCATGCTGGCTTTGTGAATCATAATCTCCTTGACTTTCATGTTGTCCTCTTCCTGTGTCAATATGTAAGGAGAAAGAAGGTGCATACACTCCGCCCCCGGTAGTAGCACCTGCAGCTGCACCAGCATCATCACTAGGAGACTCTGTCCCATCATCATCATCATCTTGATCATAATCAACAATTAACTTTCTTTTAACATTACTTGATTTTTTCTTTTGTGATGCCTGTTTTTGCTGGCTTTCTTTTTTTTCTAGATCCTTTTGCAAGTTCAATCGATTCAATACTCCTTTTCCTCGTGGTGTATGCCTCACATAAATTTGCTTCATCTCATCAATTGCAGGATCGTCTCTGGCAGCCAGATTAGTCCTCTCCAATGTAGATGCACTCCTTTTCAAGAATGATGGTGGCCCAACCATTCTAGGAGTGACTGGCCTACTATCTGATTCTGAGTGTCTAGCAAGCTCAAACTCAAGCTCAGTATCAGGTGCAAATAAAGGCACATGCTCAGTCTAACTCTGATGCTCATGTGAAGGAGGAGGTGAATTTTCTTTTTGCCTTTTCAAGGTTCTTAACTCTGGATCTCTAGCAACAGCTCCATCTAGTATGCCTTCTGCCCATTCTGTATCATCAGGATCAAAAACTGGCTCATCGACAGTTGCTCGTGTCTCAACCCAAGTCTGCAAGGGATTATCATCATCAAATAACTCTTCCACATCAATTTGGCCAACCACATCTTTTGCGTGCCCTGCAGCTCGTTTTTCCCTCAATTGTTGTCTCAACCGGATGTTTTTGATCCTCAATCTCATATTGTAATGGCAGTATACCAATTTGTCCAATCGTTCAGCCTTTAACCGGTTACGAATTTTTGAGTGTATAAGGCTGAACGTGCTCCAGTTTCTTTCACATTGGCTTGCCGACGTCGTCTGACTCAAAACCCTCACTGCAACGGAAGCCAATGGATTATAGCACCTATCTCTGTTGTACACCATTATCCACCACTCAGCTGTGCCATCATTAAAAGAAACCAAAAAAAAAATTAATCAATGTATGTTCTCGTTTCTTATGCACATTTGACAACAATGCAATGACTAAGTATACCTGGGCTCACTTTCTCTACAGCAATTTGCACAGAGTCTTCATTATATGTCTCTAACCTTAGCCTATAAGCCTCCATCTACAAAGATGGAATTAACAATTAATAGAATTCATAGGCTCTTCAAATTACAAGTAATTGGATAAATCTTATAGTCAGATCTTCACTAAGTATACATGTCTCTCTGCCTCAATCCTATCTTCTATTGTCCTCGACAAACGTGCAATCACATTTAGTGTACCTTAAATCACCTCTCCATCAATATGCATTTGACGATTGTACATTACTCGAGGATTTAAAAATTAACCTGCATTTAGGTGAAAAATTACTAATGTCAATTTAATCAATAATGTCCCATGTAACAGTATAAGACTTCACTTACCAGCTGCATGCAAGTCGTGGTGTAATGTGCTTTCCCATCTGACATCAATAAGGTCCCACCACTTCATATAAGTGTTGGGAAATGCGTTCTTGATGTGCACCTTAGCAATGTCAATTGTCTCGTACAAATATCCCATGTAATTCTTATCATTCCCATCCACCAATTTTAACACTTGTACGAGAGGTTCCACCAACTTCAGATAAGTCTCCATGTTACTCCAAAATCTTTTATTCTCTATGATTTTCCTCACTTCCAAATGTTCAGATTTAGATTCATTGGAGGTGGTCCGCATATACTCCAAGAACTCCTTATTAAATATAAAACCCTTGATCTCATTCTTGAATTTGTGCAAAGATTTCAAAGAAATAAAATTAGATGCAAATCGTGTAGGCCCCGTACGGATGAGATCTCGACCTCCAGATGCTTTATCTCTGAACATATTCAAGATCCTGGGATGACCATAAAAAATTGAGTAATTCTTTGGGCTCTCTTTACAGTCTTGCTGATAGTTGGATCCTTATCAATGTCTTCAAGCATCAAGTCCAGACTATGCGCTGCACATGGGACCCAATAAAGGTGTTTGCGCTTGTCCATTAACTTCTTCCCTGCAACTTTATAACTTGGTTCATTATCGGTGACCACCTGGACAACATTTTCCTCTCCAATTTCCTGCACCATCTGATCCATCAAACCAAATAAATATTTTGCATTCTTTGAATAGTTTGATGCATCAACAGATTTCATAAAAACTGTCCCTTCTGTGCAATAAACAAGAAAATTAATCATGGACTTCTTCGTGGTACTAGTCCAGCCATCGCACATAATTATGCATCATCTCTCCTTCCATACTGCCTTAAAACTTTCAACCCACTGTTGAAGTTCCTCATATTCTTCATCAAGCCCCCGTCCATATATGTCTCGACGTGTGGGGGCTTTGAACCTACGACCATGATCTGCTATCGCATCAATCATAGGCTGAAAATAAGGAGATTGAGCAGCATGTGAGGGAACACCTGCATGCAAAAACCATTTGCAGATGCTTTTAAATGTATGTCCTGCTGCTTCAGCTGACTTTTTTACTCCTCTCATTGCTTACTTGATTTTTGGCTGAGTAGAAGTCTGTCTTCTAAAAAGATAACTGTCCATAGGACCCACTTGGCCTGTAGGTTGACTTGTGCCTCTTATTGATGGTCCATCACCTCTCCTTCGGGCTTCGTCTTCTTGTTGATGCCACAAATTCTCTCTTCTAGCTGCAGCCATCTCAGGATCATCATCATCACTAGAATCTACAATTTGTTCAGCCCTTTGCCTCTCACGTATAGAAATGCCATTGGCCGCAGTATACATCGCTTTGCCTTTTGTATTATGTCTACCTGAAATTTCGCCTTGGAGTTCAACCTCATCTTCATTCTTTTGTTCTTTTTGTGCTTTTCGGCCACGCAACAATTCACGCATCTCGTTGGCAACTTGTCGGGGACAGACAATACACCTTGTCACCTGTCCTGTCTTCCCTGCTAAATGTTCTTTCCCTCGAGTGATTCCACCACCCATCTCTTTGCCACAATATTTGCATTTCACTCTCCTCTTTGCAGTATTAACTAAGGTGATATGGGCCCACCCTGGGTCTTGCTCTTGCTGTTCAGCCATGTTCCTACAACACATAAAAAAAAAATAGAAACAAATATAAGAACATTTGGCATTACGCTTCTAGTTTAAAACATGTAAAATTGGGGCCCCAAAATTGGGGATTTCCCCTAATTAACCGTCGATCAACACAATTGACAGCACACTCCTATTTTAAAACATGCAATGAAGCTTAATTAGGCTCCAATTGATGTTTAATTTAAGTAATTAGACAAAAGCCCCAATTTTTAACCGCTAATTAGTGCTAAAATTGGGGATTTCCCCTAATTAACCGTCGATCAACACAATTGACAGCACACTCCTATTTTAAAACATACAATGAAGCTTAATTAGGCTCCAATTGATGTTTAATTTAAATAATTAGACAAAAGTCCTAATTTTTAACCGCTAATTAGGGCTAAAATTGGGGATTTCCCCTAATTAATCGTCGATCAACACAATTGACAGCACACTCTTATTTTAAAACATGCAATGAAGCTTAATTAGGCTCCAATTGATGTTTAATTTTAGTAATTAGACAAAAGCCCTAATTTTTAACCGTTAATTAGGGTCAAAATTGGGGATTTCCCCTAATTAACTGTCGATCAACACAATTGACAGCACACTCCTATTTTAAAACATGTAATTAAACTTAATTAGGCTCCAATTGATGTTTAATTTAAGTAATTAGACAAAAGCCCCAATTTTTAACCGCTAATTAGAGCCAAAATTGGGGATTTCCCCTAATTAACCGTCGATCAACGAAATTGACAGCACACTCCTAGTTTAAAACATGTAATGAAGCTTAATTAGGCTCCAATTGATGTTTAATTTAAATAATTAGACAAAAGTCCCAATTTTTAACCGCTAATTAGGGCCAAAATTGGGGATTTCCCCTAATTAACCGTCGATCAACGTAATTGACAGCACACTCCTAGTTTAAAACATGCAATGAAACTTAATTAGGCTCCAATTGAAGTTTAATTTGAGTAATTAGACAAAAGCCGCAATTTTTAACCACTAATTAGGGCCAAAATCGGGGGTTGTCTATTTTATCAAGAAAATGAACGTAAATCATCTAAGAAATATGTAACAAACTAAAAAATAATCACTACATTAAAATATAAATCATACTTTCTTTTTTTCTTCCACCCAAAACGGTGAAAACGTCTCCGGAAAAGGGTGAAAACGTCTCCGGCGGCGGTGGCGGCAGCGGGTGGCGGCGGCGCTTCTTTCCCCTCCTCCTCCTTCCCTTCCCCTCCCACTGCCAAAAATCGAAATCCCCTCTCACAGATCTGTTTCTGTGAGAGGGGAGTTTTACGGGCGTACCGGGCCGGTACCGGCCCGGTACAGTCATTTTTCTCTTTTTTTTTTTTTTTTTTTTTACGGTACCGGCCCGAAATGGGGGTACCGGTACCGGTCCGGGCCGGTACCTACCGGTACCGGCCGAAACTGCCATCCATGCCTTATATAGGTCGAAGGCAAGGTAGGCTAACTCGGGGATCAGATTCGGATCGGTCCGGTCCTGACCGAGTGGATCGGCCAGTTCGATCCTTAAAAAAAAGAAAAAAATAGAAGAAAAATAGGAAAAAAATAGAAAAATAGGTCCAAAAAATAAGAAAAATTTCCAAAAAATCAGAAAAATTTATATTTACCCGAAACTTATCTAGGACCTCGGGTGAGCCCTTGAAAATTTATTAACTTTGAAAAAAAACTTGAATACAATACATAGGGAGGACATGAAAGCTTACCCCTAAGTATTACATGATACTATGAATCTATGATAGTAAAAAAAAAAAAAAACACAAAGCAACAAGACAAATAGACATACATTTATTCTAGCCTTACATTGTAAGTGCTATACAAATGTTGCACATAATCGGTCTAAGACATATAAGCTTAGTAGCATTGTTCATATTCCTGTACAAACCGGCTATACTCATATGTGAATGGGTAGATTATTGTCATAAGTATCCATCCTTGTGTCTTTGGCCCATGATAAGATCTTTCTGAGGTTGAGGATTAATAAGATGAAGCATTTGAAGTTGGAGGATAAGTGGGATATCCTCCTAAGTAACTCGATGCATCATAGGGTGGTGTATGTTGATAATATGTACCTGAATATCCATAAGGATTATAACCCTCTAATGGAACTTGAGAGGATGTATTAGATGAATGCTCTTGAGAGGATGTTTCTCTTACTCTCCTTAGGAACTCTTGCTGTTGCTTCTCTTTGTCTTTATTTGTTGCTGATGTGTCCTTAGCCAACCTACTAGAGTGGTCATCATCCTGTGTAGCATGTGTAAATTGTTGCTCCCCTGTGAAAATGATTGGAAGAGCTTTACCATGTTGACTTGATCTACGTCCTTGAGATGACCACTGTTGCAAGGATCCACCTTGACTTCCATGTGGATCAGCATCGTCATCGTCAGGGGTACTCGTTGCCGAAGTAGAGTCATCTGAGTAAACGACTTTGTCGCTCGGCTCCGGTGTCTCGTCTGACTCCTCTTCTTGTATAGTGTCTAAATCTGCAGTATCAACAGGATTAGTTACTCTTTTACCTTTACCCTTACTTGAACTTTGTGGGTTGGATTTCTTTTCCCGTTTTGAAGGAGGTGGAAGTTGAAACTCAACGGACCAGGGGACACCATCTAATTGTCCTTCTGCCCATGACCGATCGTTTGAATCAAATTCTGATGGACCGAAAACATTCTTTGCATCCACCCATACATTTAGTGGTTCTGCTCCTCAAATATCTCATCCAGATCGATTGGTTCCTCAATTTGTTGTTCTGCTTGCACCGGTCTTTCAACAACTTCATCTCTCCATCGTTCTTGTTCTTTTTGGTTCTTGAATTTTTTGAAGATTCTTTAATTTCAAGCGCATGTTGTAGTGGCAAAAGACCAATTGCTCCAATCTCGTTGAACTTAATCGGTTCTTTTGCTTGGTGTGTATCAAGCTAAATGTAGACTAGTTCCTCTCACAGCCAGAAGAGGAGGTGGTTTGGCTCAATACACGGATGACAACATAAGCAAGATCTTCATAAGCTGGAGCCTTCCCATGATCCATCCACCAGTCAGCTATAATTCCATGTCCAACTAACAATTAGCATTGTAAAGCCTAGGCATGATTACAATTTCGTGAAAGTATTAGTTCTGTGTAAAATTCTAAATACCTGGTGAAAGCAACATGACTGCCTTTTGAGCACGATGAGTACCAAAATGTAATGTCCGGAGCCTATAGCGATGCATTTTATTGCATGCTATGATAGCTTGATCCTCATCATGTAACAAACGCCGAATTACATTTTGAGTCCCACGGAATACTTCTTTATCATTGGGCGCATTTTGAGTAGCAGAGCTATATTAGTATCTCGGGTTGAAGAAATGACCTAAGGAATTGAAAATAAAATTAAAAAGGAAATAAAACTTATAGGAAATAAAATGGCAAGTAATCTGGAATGACTTATTTTGTTACCTGCCGCATGCAAATCATGGAGTGTCCTATCCCATCTTGCATCTATGATATTCCACCACTTTCTGTATATGTTTTTGTTGGCTCTGACAATGTCTTCCTTCGCACGATCCATAGCTTCATATAAATATCCCATTGTGGCCTTCTTATCTCCATCCACCATCCTCAGAACCCGCACAAGAGGTTCAACTACGCTCAAGATCATCTTTATATCCTTCCAATACTTCCGACTCTCAATCAAGTCCTCAACCTGCTTCCCCTTGTCTCTAGCATTACGCTTTGCGTGCCTTGTCATCCAATCCCCCCATCCTTTACTTGAAATCATCTGCTTCAAGGGGCGTTTTTGTGACTGTATACTCTCCAAGGAAATGTACGTGGAGTTGAAACGAGTTACCCCAGGACGTAGTAACTCCCTCTGTCCAGTGTGTTCACGCATCAACGTGAGCACATAGTTATGGTTATAGATATAGGATGTGATGAATTGGGCTGACTTCACTGTCTTACTAATTTTTACATCTTTCCCAATATCTTCTAGCATCAAATCTAGAGAGTGAGCAGAGCAAGAAAGTCAATATAGATGTGGCCTCTTCTCCATTAACATATGGCCAACAGCTTTATATGAAGCTGCATTATCTTTTACAACTTGTACAACCCGATCTTCTCCCACCTGCTCCATAATGTCATCAATTAACTTGAAAAGATATTCAATATTCTTTACCTTTCCACTAGCATCTACGGACTTCTAAAATACAGTCCCAGGTTGACAGTATATAAGGAAGTTAATCATACTTCTTCTCGTAATTCCTATTCAAATAATGTTATAGATATTAGAGAATGTCTAAATTAACTAAAAAATATAATCTATTAATTTAAGATTCTAAATATGTTAAACTAATTCAATGTACTCACATGTCCAACTATCTGTCATTATTGTGCAGCCTCTTTCATCCCAAATTCGCTCGAACGACTTGATATACTCTTGGAGATCACTTATCTCTTGAGGAAGGTAAGTGTTGTATATCTCTTTGGGAGTTGGTCCAAGAATACCCTTACCCACATCTCCAATAGTTTCAATCATGTCCTCCCAATAAGGACCCTTTGCAACATTGGTAGGTACACTATTATAAACAAACCATCTCGAAATAGCACGGCCAATCTTCTCCTTGCATACCTTCAGATTCTTCATAGCAGCTGTGATTGATGGTTGTCTATCTCTCCGTCTTGTTAGGAAAGCATCCCACTCTAGGATCATTATCCCTAGTCAAGTCATGAATTTCCTCATCGTTGGATCCCTGTCCAGATCCACTTCCTTGCCCAACGTGTCGACCGGTGCGTCTATACACATCCTCCTTGGCAAAAGATCTTCTACTTTTGTCTATGGCTCGACGTATATCATCTTAAAATTAAAATAGATGATTTGAGACTAATTTAACCGAGATGAAGTGTAAATAACTAATTGAAATTTTTAAAAATCAAAGAATACCATGAGAAAAGTCTTCAAATGCAGTGGACCTTCTTATGGTAGGGTCTATTCTCCCTCTTGAGATCTATCTCCCGGATGATGAATATGAATACCTTAACCTGAGGGCCGTGTCATTTCCTCCTTAATTTGGCCTTTCATTGTTGATGCTGCTTCTTTTTCCATCTCTCTTTGTCGTAGGTAATTTTTGAATTGATTTTTTGCCTTTAGTGGTGCAGCAGTACAAGCCTTCATTTCTCCTTTAACACCCCCCAATATGTTGCTTTAGACGAAAAACTCCACCCGAAATAATCCGACTGCAATAGTTGCATTTGACCTTGCGTGAAGCCATGTCCACGACGGTAGTGGTTCTATCCCGGGTCACCACGAGAGGTGACAGATGTGGCCTCATTATGCTCAGAAGTCGACATCTTTAAAAAGAAAACAATTATTAATAAAGAAAGAGAGAATTACAGAAAGAGAAATGGTGAGAAATAAGAAAAAACATAGAAAAAGAGAGTGAGATATCATATCATACCTGGAGGGAGAGTGAGAGACAATGAGAAAGAGAGCTACAAAGACAAAAAAAAGGTTAGAGAGGAAAACTAAAATGTGATAAAAATAAATAGATACAGAAAAAATGGTTAGAGAGAGAGAAAAAAAAGACAAATTTAGAGATGAAAAAGTCTGAGAAAGAGATATATGTTAGAGGGAAAAAAAACAATAAAGAGACAAAAAGTAGAGAGAGATATATGTTAAAAAGAGATTAAAAGTTAGAGAGAAAGAGAAAATAATAAAAACGTAAAAAAACAGAAATATTAAAGAGATAAAAAATATAAAATGATGAAAAAAAGTTGATGTAGTCCGTTCATCCGTCCTTTAGAGAGCTTTGGAGAGCAAGAGAGCTTTGAGTTTGAGTCTTTGAGTTCGGAACTAGCCGTTGGGGGGTGGGATTGGCCGGACCGGTCCGACCCGGGCCCGGGTCGCCCGATCCGGCCGACCCAACCCGATCCAAGCGATCTCGGGCCAGGACCGCTGGGTTGGGGCTCGGAATCGGATCGGACCGCCCGATTTCCGAGCGGACCGGGCGATCCGATCCAACCCGGACCGAGTTGGCACACCTTAGTCGAAGGTACTTATCCCGTCACCCTGTTCGGCCATTTTAGCTTCCACAATTTGCTTAATGAGGTGTTTCTGGGACACCGCAACATCTTCGACATAAGCATTGGACTACTGAGCAGCTCTTCAACCCGATTTCCTACAGCTTCATCTGGGGCGAAGTTGACATCGGGAGCTTGGGGCCTGATCATGGCCGAGATCGGGACTGCCCTTGGAGGGGACCCATTCATCTACATTGTTCTTTGTTACTCTTCTATTTTCTGCATAAGACCCAGCATGAGGGTCTTGAGCTGTTGATTTTCCAACCTCATTTCTTCTATAGTCAGGGGCTGGCTTGGGTTAACTTGTTCTTGATTTGGGCTTGTTTCATGGGCATTTAGCCCATCTTCACCTTCGCCTTCTACGGCAGCAACTCCACCTTCTGGAGGTTGTGGATTGGTTCTCATGTTTCTCTGGTTGAGTCATTGCCTGGCTTATTCCACTTGTCTTGTAAGAGGTCCATCCCGTTGAGCTATATTCATAATCTCTGCAGGGTCTTTTGGCAACAAATTTAGCCTGTTGCTTGTGCTTGAGGCATAACAAGTATACACTCGAATGCCATCTTCTGTCACTTGCGTGACTCTTCTTTTCTAGGGAATTTGTGGAGGCAGTGCTCCCAGTCTTGAGAAGACCGAAGTCCTCTGTTGATTCGGTGGTTGTTGTTGTTGTCTTTTGGCCTTATAGGTCCCTTTTCTCTTTTGACCTTGCGGCGAACGAGGTCGGATGTCTTCTTTTATGGTTTGCCTTACTGGCTCGTTGAGCTTTTGAGGCATTTGCCTAGCTAGGGTAGCCCTAACTTGGCGGATCTTCAGGGCTTCCTCTTTGGTTACCCATATTTCGCTTCAGTTAGAGGTTTCTGTCCTCCATATGATTATTTCTTCTTAGAGGCATGGTTGCCTTCTTTTGGAATCTTTGCTCTGGCTGACCTAGAGCTCTTATTTGCACCTTCTGCCCCCATTGGCCGAGAGCTCTTGGCTTTCGAGTCTTCTTTTTGAAGGTTGCCTTATCTTGGCAGACCTTCGGAAGTACACCAAATCGCTTTTGAACGGGAACCGATGGAACATGGCACATCTTGGGGATCATAGGCTCTCCGCCATTCAGGCGGATGCGGAGATTGCCGACTAAAATGGTCTTTCCCGTTATGGGCGGGCTTACCATCTTCTTATGCTTCGGCCTCCTATTGGAAGAGGAGGCTGGTGCAATGTGAACTGCATTGACATCATAGACCTAATTGATTATGCTATCGTTGTTTCTTCTTTGAGCGCTGGAAGGGCGCCTTGTCCTGGTTCTCTTTGCCGGAGTAGGTTCCGGCACATCAACTACCCTTAAGAAGTAGGGGGATTTGATCACTGGTGGAAATTCGCCGAAACATGTCGGGGTCGTGAGATACCTGCATCGGGCATGAGTAGCGATGACCAACGGACCGTACGTGACTTTAGCGGCCATTGGAGTTGAATTTCCTTATACCTGTATTAAACAGGAAAAGATTAGGCTTGTCCTGATAGGTGTTTTATTGGATGGAAAGATGAAGGGAAGGAGAGGTCCCACCGGATGTGTCAAATCTGTGAGACTTCCATTTTGATTTTGAAAAAAAATCTTAGAATCTTGGTCGGATTTGAAAACCTTTGTGAAAATCTTACTTTGAAAAGAGAATTTTATGTTTTGAAAGTATATTCTTTTTATTTATTTATTTTTAAAATAGACTTTTAGGATTCATCCTCAAAGTCTAAATTACTTCTATATCGATTATGGATCCGTGTTCTTGACCTCTTCCCATTGACCTCGGTTAGTGTTAATTACACTAATCAATGATTGGTGACCCTTGATTAACCATCTAATAAGACTTAGAATGAAAACAGGAAATAAGCAAAGTTGGATACGAACATGCAAGTCACTTTTTTGTTTCTTTATTAGAAAAATTCATGAGATATCCTTTAAAGGATATTTAAAGAATCTTTGAATTCTTTTGAAAAGGGCGCAAACTATTTGAGGGATGTCCTTAAGCAGTGGGGCATGAGGTTCACCATTTTTTTTTTTTAGGCCATTCAACTAGTATAAATGAACCAGAGTTTAAGAGTTAATCCACCAGTGGGAAGGAACCAATTTAGTTGATGATTACCCTATTGATATAAAGTGAACGAAGAATTGTTCTTATTGGTTTTTTCTATGAATAGGTTAACTACGACTTCGTAGCCTGCCCATCAGTAGGACCGAACCATAAAAGTCACTGGTTACCTTATCGATAGGGATGAACCAATAATCATAACTTTTGGTCACTCTACCGATAAGAGCGAACCATTAACCAAGTGGGCAATCCAACAATAGGATAAAACCACTAAACTTAGGCCATTCAACTAGTGTCAATGAACCAAATTTTTATGTTTTCTTTATATTTTAAATTGATTAATGGCCAACCAAACTGTGGAAGAACCAATTAAAATTATTTTTTGATTTTTTTAATTGATTAATTAACAAATGGCTAACCAAATGATATAGAAGAACCAATTAAATTATTTTCTGATTTTCAATTGATTAAGTAATAAATGGCCAACCAAATGCTATGGAAGAACCAATTAAAATTATTTTATGATTTTTAATTTATTAATTAATGAATGGCCAACCAAATGGTATGGAAGAACCACTTTAATTATTTTCTGATTTTTTTAATTGGTTAATTAGTAAATGGCGAACCAAACTGTATGGAAGAACCACTAAATGATTTTCTGATTTTTAATTGGTTAATAAATGGCCAATCAAACGGTATGGAAGAACGACTTTTATTATTTTCTGATTCTTAATTGGTTAATTAATAAATGGCCAACCAAACTTTATGGAAGAACCACTTAAATGATTTTCTGATTTTTTAATTAGTTAATTAATAAATGGCCAACCAAACGGTATGGACGAACCACTTTAATTATTTTCTGATTTTTAATTGATTAATTAATGAATGGCCAACCAAACGGTATGGTAGAACCAATTAAAATTATGCAAATCACATGAAGAACATAAAAAAATTTATTCTAAAATTTTTCCTCAAAAAAAAAAAAAAAAAAAACAATACAAGCCTTAAAAAAATAAGCCCTTCTTCTTCCTTCTCTTTTTTTTTTTAGCCTGGAGAACTGGGCTTCTCGGGGTTTTTTTTTGCCTTGGAGGCCTGGGCCTCTTTTTATAGACCTCTGGAGGCCGATCAGGGGGGCCTAGGGCTGGCTGCCGGTGGCACCCCCCACCGGTGCCACCTTGTCCCCAGTGGCACCCCCCACAGTTGCCACCTAGGCACCGGTGGGGGGGATGCGTGCGGGTGAGAGAGAGAGAGGGAGAGATAGGGCCGGAGAGAGAGAGAGGCGGAGGGAGATAAGGAAAGAGAGAGAGAGAGGCGGGGAAAGGGAGGGGACCGGCCGGTCCCACAGGGGAGACCGGTTGGTCTCTCCTTCCCTCCTTTCTTTTTTTTTTGATCTCTATCTCTCCCCCTTCCTTTTTTTGTTTTTATTCCTTCCCTCCTTGATCTCTATCCCCCTTTCTCTCTCTTTCCTTAAAAGGAGGGAGGCCTAGGGCCGGCTCCTTCCTTCTTTGTGCATGCGGTTTTGCCCTGGTGGCCGGCTCCTTCCTTGCTGCTGCAGATTTTGCTGCTGGATGGCTCCTCTGTTGCAGATTTTGTTGGTTTGCTGTTCTTCTTGAAGATCGGTGCAGGTTTGCATCATTAGAGGCTCTTGTTGGGGGCTGTTTTTTTTTTGCTGAACTTGCAGGTTTTCAAGGTATTCTCGCTCCTTTTCTTGTATCTTTCTTTTCTTGTACACAATACATATACATGCCCATGTATTTTGCATGTATCTTAGACCCTAGTGGCCTAGGTTGTTTAGGGTAGAAACCCAATGCATGTTTGCAGATTTTTTCATGCATGGAACTAGGATTCTAAATCCTAGTTTGAATTACATGCATATAGATTCTTTTTTTTTTTTTTGGCATGCAAACATGTATATACATATGCATAGATTATAAAAAAAACCTACTGTATATGTATGGAATTTTTTTGGTTCAACAGTACCCCATAAAGTCGGCAACAAACACTTGATCCCTTACTAACTCTATTGATCCTAAGTTTTCATTCCATACCACCCTTCTAATAAATATGTTATTAAAATGGAGAAAAGGCTGTTTAAGAGATCGATACCAGTAGATTTCAGGAGAGAAAAAGACGATGAAATGCTTTTTGTCAAATTATCTGATCTTCTATGCTTGCTCAGAAGGCCATTGATGATGCAAAGCTTTGCAGAGAGCCTCCTTATCTAGGTTCACTTCTAGAATCTGAGCAACTAGGCAATTCCTAAGTCGCTCCATATTAGATTCATACGTCGGAAACCAAGGGACCTCCACAAATGGTGCTGCTTTGGCTCCTTTAGACTCCGATTTAGCCTTCTGTTGGTTGGAACCCTCGAGCAGATGAGAAGTGCCATTGCAAACGGTACTCCTGTGCCCCATGGCCTTACAGACAGCGCCAACACATAATGTCATTTCAACAAACAGAGGCTTGATGCCCCCATTCAAGCCGTCGAAAACACTTACTGCTGGATATCTTGGGATGCCACGGGTTTGTTGCAGAAGCTGCTGTGGTCCATTTTATGATCGTAGTATCCCAATCCCAACAGTCCCCTCCTTAGCAGATGAACTTGAAGGGTGCAATGCAGACTGAATACCTTTATAGCACGCTCCAGCGTTTGCTATCGTCCCCTCTCCCTTTCCCTTGCCTCTCCCTTTTCTACCAAATCTTCCCGTGTTCTCTGGCCACTGTACTGGGGACTCCACATTGCTACAAACTGTATGTTGCCAGAAGCCATCTGGCATTCCCAACTTTGCATCCTCTCTTCCCCTCCCTCACCTTCTCCCATCTTCCCTTGTTTTCTCATGCACGATTGCCCTTGCCATTTCTACTGCTGTACCCATTGCGCTCACCCATCTTACTGTGATAAATGAAAAGCTCTGATTAAAATATTATGTGTTACTGTTGAACTATTCAAAGTCATGAGTTCGTGTATGAGCATACTTGCAACAAAGGCATTTTCTCTACCCACTTTAGGGATGTTATATTGGTGTTTTGAAGTTGGCAGGTTAACAACCCAGAAGTCATGAGTTCTGTTACGTACAAAAGCTGTGAAATTTCTATTGCTTGTCTACTTATGAACATTGAGGTAAGTTGAGAGGATGAAGTTCATTCCAAAGGCCTCACTGGCTCGGCTATAGACTTATAAGTCCTACAGTGACAAGCCTTGTATTAATGGGCTGTAGTCATTGACTTGATTAAAGGGCTTGTTACATGGTTCAGCCTATGCCTAGTGGCAACCAATGGTATTTTTTGAAAGAAGTTGTGGATTGTACTACTAATTTCATTGTGAAAGAAGTGAAGGTGTACGATTAGAGAGGGAGAGGAGATATTTCTCACCCAAAATTATTAGACTACGATGCATGTATGGAAGGAAATTACAGGCATACATGATTGTTGTGTACATTTAAACCCCTCCCAGGCTCCCACCCAATTAAAAAAAACCCTCAAAATTCTTTAACTTGGGCAATCCATGTTTTCCATGACTACACAAATGAGTAGGGAGTAGACTTTGTTCAATGGTGTCTTTGACTGATCGACTTAGAGGTGTTGCTTCCTCTCATTTTTTCAATAGGCTGGGAAGTTCTTGCTGCCTTCTTGGTGGTTTCATATCCCCGTTCTTGTCATGCAAGTTTTCCTGTAGTCTACATAATTGCCCTGCCTTCTTGTCAACTTGAATACCAAGTGCAGTGGTTTTATAGGTCAAGTCTTCGTCACTCCATTGAAGAATTCTAAACATCATGCACCATGTTTTTAATAAAATGGGAAATAATGACTTCTTTTCCCTAACATGCTCGATCTCTTGACACTTTACTGATCAGAAATGCCCAAATTGTTGTTTTATACATAATCTGCATTCCCATTGTTGGGGAGGTGTGAGATAGCTCCATGATCCCCCCCTACCGTTGAGAACCCTATTGCCACCTCTGGAATGCTCTTTAGTGGACGAAGAATATCACCCTGAATCGGCGATCAACTTCTTTTGCTCATTTGTTATTTGTAGAAGGCAGTCCTGGCAAGGAACTCGAGGACTAGGATAACCGGAGCATCTCTCCATGGTCCATGATATCCATTCTTCAGATCTTACCATCCTTCAATCTTCCATTCCCACAATGGAATTCCACATTGTGTCGACCAGAGCTGCATGTTTAGGGATCTTGAATGATTTTTTATCTTTTTAGATTTTTTTTGAGATTTTTAATGATTTTTAGTGTGCTATGGTAACCTGGTTATTTTAGGCCGATCTTAGTGTTGAATGGGTCCTAAGGGTTCCAAGGGGCAAGGGTATTCTAAAGGTATTTGTGTCTTTTGTAAATGTCAGGTCTTTTATTTGTGCCATAAGTATTAAGGGCACATTTGATTAATTAAATTCAATATAACAACCAAGAAGAATTTGGTCATTTGCTCATATTTAAGTTAGTGGGCCATTGATTGTCATCTAGCTTATTAGACCAAGTTTCAGATATGATAATTGTTGAGTGACCTTCATTTAATGATGTTGACTTAGCTAGATTTGTCTAAGCTTTTAGTCGGCTTTAGAAGACTTATTTAACATCTAGTAAAGGGTAATGATTTAATGGACAGATATTAAAGGTAAGGATAATAGGTTAATGAGAGTTCACTAAACATTCATTAAGTCAATATCCTTTAATGGATCTAAGTAGAACCTGCCTAAGAGTCACTAATGCCATTAAGGATCCATTTTGATCTAAGGTTTATTGGGTTTACATAGACTTGATCAGGATCCATTAAAGATCAAAAGAAAAAAAGAGTTATGGGCCTATATAAATCAATAAAGATCTGTTACGGATCATAAAAGAACTCGTAGTTAAAGAAATCAATTGCACAATATAATAGACAACTATTGTTTTATTGAATATCATCCTTACAAATTGCAAGAAACCTTTAAGACTGGTGTAATCGAACTTCCCTTTTTTTAGAGAGAGAGAGAGAGAGAAGGTTCCTAACGAACTTGGCTGATAGAGGTCTAGGAGAAACTCACTGGTCAGCTGTTTTCATTCTTTACCTTTTTTTTTTTTCCTTGCTGCCTTTCTTCTTCTTACCTTTTCTCCCACTTTCGTTATTCTGGTGGGTAGGGGTCCCGATTTCCTCTTCTTGAGAAGAGGACAACTGGCTCGAGGTGGGGTGGGGGGGTTGTCCAGATGAGACACCCTCCTGGTTATCTCTGTCTCTCTTCCCCTCTTTCCCCTTTCTCAAGAGAAGGAGAACCCCCACCATCCAGCTCTTTTGCTTCTTTCCTCTTTGTCTTTCCTTTTTACTTTTTTCTTTCCTTTTTCTCTCTCTTTCATAATTTTGTTCCTCTTCTCCTTTCCTTTTTACTTTTTTCTTTCCTTTTTATCTCTCTTTCATTGTTTTGTTCCTCTTCTCCTTTTATTTTTACTTTTTTCTTTCCTTTTTCCCCATCTTTCATTATTCTGGTAGGCAGGGGGTTTGATTTCTTCTTCTCAATGGGAAGAGCACCGGCTGGGGGGGGGGGGGGTGTCAAAGGAGAACACCTCCACTCTCTCCATCTCCCCCCCCCCCCCCCCCCCCCCCTCCCTTCTTTCCCTTTCTTTCTCTTGTTTTGACTGGTTGGGGGAAGGTCCATTCTCTCTCCCTCTATATATATATATACACACACACACACACACCCCCATACACACACTGTTCTGCACAGAACAAAGCAGCGAACAGGGGTTGAGGGGCCCACCATGGCTCCTTCTTCTCCTCCTTGTCAGCTGTACCCTCTCTCTTTATCTCTCTATTCTTGTTCTTGTTCTTCTTCCTCTTCCTCTTCTCCCTCTCTTGTTGCTGTCAGTGGGCTCCACAACTAGCATTTTGCTGGACAAATATTGTGCCCTTTTTCAGGGTCTCTGGACAAATATTGAATTTTCATGTCTCTTTCTCTTCGTACATTAGAGGAACACTGAATTTTATCTATCATTGAATTTTATCTTGCTTTAATAGAAATAAATCTGTTAGAAATAAAAAATTGTCAAATGCATTTTTGACACTTGCCAGTGAGTCCATAAATGAGTTCCCCTCGTGATGTGTGCAACACCAAGGACTGTAGTGGAGTAGCTTGTTTATTTTTGAGCAGTGACCAGCATTTCCCAACAGACTCGACAGATTGAATCATTTTTTTCCTTCCTGTTTTTGGGTTATTACTTTTCCTGTATGCTGACAGAATATCTTTAATGAATGAACTGTGGTGATCGTGTTTTCTTTGGTTGTCTCTGACAGATAGTGGTGGTTGTTTGTTGCAAGTTGACTCCTTTGCAACTAGAGTTGTACAAGCATTTTATTCAGTCAAAAAATGTGGGTTTCTCCAGACATCTTCATTAATATTTTATCATCATCGTTTATAGTGAGTGCATATGTTGCAGCTGTTACCTTGAGATGCTATTGGTCATATCTTCATCACCCCTGTTATAGGTCAAAAATGCGATATCTGAAGAAATGAAGCAATCCAAAATTTTGGCATATATTACTGCTCTGAAAAAGTTATGCAATCATCCTAAGGTAAGTTATACTTGCGTGATTTTATTTATCTTACCATTTTTTTACGTTTTATTGGGAAGCATATTTGATAATTGCTGAGTATAGCCTGTGAATCTGTTACAGACTTAAATATCTGAAAATCTTGTGATCTGCTGTGAACAAAAGAATGCTTCGTCTTCATTTTCAAAACATGGAAAAGAAAAAATATTTTTATTTTTCTATATTCATCATGGGGATCCGCTAAGCAGTTTTATATGAAATACTGTGTTCGTTGAGAGAAACTGCTTATCCTTTGATGAACTGTGAATGTTTCAGTGTTGCTAGCATCTTCTTATACTAGATTATATGATTGACAAGATGCACAACCGTTGCCTCAGATTTTTATCATCCATATGACCATGAATTGCATGGGACGAACCACATCAACTATCCATGAAATCTGAATGGAAGAAATATGGGAATCTTGATTTGTGGCACCCTGCTTCTCAGGGGCAAGGCACAGAGAAAAGTCATGATGTCATACTTTCTTCATATTTATAGTAGCTAACACAAACACGCTACTACAATGTTCATTTGCAGTACAACAAATTAACCTAAATATAGAATGACACATTAACCTAAATATAGAATGATTTGGTCTAAACATTTGATTTTTTGGGGGTATAAAGCTATAGGGAGAAACCAGAAGGATCTCCAGATCCTTTATTACCTATATGCCTATCTGATGCAATCTGAATCGTTGAATGAGTCATAAGATGTTAGTTGTTATGACAACACTGGCTCATACTATATCCTTTTAATGTGTATTACCCCTTCCACTCTGGGATCCAAAGTATGTTAGGACTAGTAATGCAACAGTTATGGCATGTGTCGGCCGATACTGATACGTATCGGCCTCGGCCTTGCCCGGTACCAATACTGGGGGGTATCGGTACCTGTCTTTATAGTTAAGATTTTTTTATTGGCCGGTAATGGCTGATACATATAACGATACTCGTTGGTGTTGGTACCCTCTGATACCAGTACCGATACCAGTACTACCATCCGTGGCATGTATACTAGTATTTTTTTTATTTTTAATTTCTTTTTGTAGGAACCATAACATTGATCATTGATCTTTGGGAAAAAAGAAAATTTGGTTGATCAAATATAGAAGATTAGAGTGATTGCCATGTAAAGTACATATATGATGTGCCCTTTTGATACTTCCGTGTTCTTTTCTTTCTTGCTAAATGCTAACTCTAAGCAACATGGTCAATAACAGCCTTCCTTGTTGTTAACCCCTAAATGTGCACATGTTAATTTGAACTTAGAGTCTTAGATGCCTATTGGTTGTTTATGTTACAACAGATTCATATATTGTCATAGTAACTACTGAAATCACCTAAATATTATGTTTATTTATGCAATCCTTTTGGCATCTAGTGTTTGGGATCATGGGACTACATGTGGCTGCTTGCCCTTATTTGCTGGATTTAATTTCTTTGCCCTTGGATGTTACCGTTATTCCTTTTTTAGTGTGCTTATATTATTTTCTTTTGCAATAATGGGATGTAGTTTATCAAGTATAATTCATGTGAAGTTTGCATCTATAACATGGGGGGAAAGTTGTCAATCAGTGGTCTAGTCTTGATGCATCTTTCATTTGTAAATCTTTGTGTATAGCAGCTTTTAAGGGGTAGCCTTGGTGTAACAATAAGGTTGCTCCATCATGACCTGAAGGTCACATGTTCAATATAAAACCAACCTCTTTGCAAAAACAAGGATAAGGCTGCATACAGTTGACCTCCCCAAACAAAGTGGAGGGACCGTCGTCTGCACTAAGTGCCCTCTTTTTAGTAGCCTTGAGTGAGCTTTACGTAATTACCATATGCATCATAGTTATTAAGGTGCCTGCCTAGTTGGTACCTAAACATTGGCTAGGCATGAAGGCAACATTGATAGGCACACAATGGGCCTTTGCTTTTGGGGTCTAAAATGGTGGCTAGACAGTTTGAATGGTCCAAGGGACCCACTATCCTATTGACCTAGGATTTGTTAGGATGAACCCATCCTCCCCTGAACCCACACACCCACACAGAACCACCAATAAAAAAGAAGAAAAGAAGAGAACCCAATGTCATGCTTGTGCTCATTTGATGCCTTTATCTAGCATCCCTTCTCCTCTTCCTCTTCTTCGTAGTAGATCCAGCTGTGTCTTCTTGATTTTGACCTTTCGCTTCACCAGCTCAGAGTTCAAGTTAGCTAATTGCACGCTCCACTGGTCCAATGTCACTAGCTCCTCAACTTGATGTTGTCATACCAATAAGTTTGTCCTTCCATCTAGGACTGCAAGCAGGCCAGGGTTGAGGCAAACCCTTACCCTAACCCAAGGGTTTGCGGCTCAACCCAACCCGATGGTTTAACCTGCAGTGGTGAACCCTAACCCTAATTCACACTCTTAACCCCCCTACCCAACCCAATATGTGTAACCGGAGGGTTTATGGGGCCGAGGTAGGGATAGGAAGTAAGAAACAGATGGGGAGGGAGGTCTTGATGTTAGAGATAAACCTGCTAGACATTTACTATCATCACCACCATAGAAGGATGTCGCTGCCTCAATGCTATAAACTAGCTGTTGTGCTGGAGAACACCTATCAACCATTACTATTGACCAACAAATATGGCCTTGTCCTGCCTAAATGATTTGCTGAGGACAGTGAAACCCATGAAGAAACAAACCCTATGTCATCAATCTGTTGTTTTGCCAAGGTCCCGTGTTGGAATTGGCGACATCCTGTTAGCGTACATTTGATCTCAATAGAGCATTCCCCCATGGAGATTGGCTGGCCACCTGGTCAAGCTGGATCCATGACCACATGTACTAGTAGTGGGCTTTTGCAACGAAGCTAGGTGCTGATGATGGTGGAATGGAATTCTTATCAAGTTTGCCATGAGCATCTTCTTGTCGAAGTAGGAATCATCCTTGACAGCCATGGATGCACATGTCCACTGCATTCATAGGCAGGAAAAAAGGGGAAGGGTAGAGGCAAAGAAGGAACTAGAAGGAGGAGAATGGGGCTTTTAGGGTTACGGGAATGGGTAGAGATACGAGTGTGTATGTGAGGATGGGTCAGGTTAAGCAACTGTTCATCCCTAACCTAACGTAACCTGACCAATGGCTGAGTTGATTGGGTTGGCCTGTATGGGTTTGGGTTGACCCGACCAAACTTTGCAGCTCTACCTGAATCCTTCTCTCGCTTCACTCTCTCTCTCTCTCTCTCTCTCTCTCTCTACTGGACTGGCCTATCTGATCTGATTTTGTGCAGACCAAATTGACCCCAATCAGCTAGATTAGAGGTTAGATCCATCAAAGGATCAACCAGATAGAGGCTAGATCAATGTGATTGGCCTAGGTTGTCTGATGTAGGTCAATCTCTACTAGCCGTTTGGCCTCCCATTACTACTTAACCTTACATACGTACACAGAGAGAGAGAGAGAGAGAGTAACAAGCTGCAAGGGTATTTTCATCTTTCATTACTAGGTTTTAAAAGAAAAGCTTTCAGTTGACAATTTTGCCCCTATACTAAGAGGTTGACCAAGCACATGAAAGCCCTACAAAACATAACAATTACAAAGGGGAAAGAGAAGATAAAAAGACTTAACTAACCTTCACCAAGTCATAGATTCCCTCCTATAAAGGCACAATATTCTATGGTAGATTTCCTATCATCTTGAGCATGTGCCTAGTCTGCATCAAAGTATCCTTAACCATCAGGTGATTTGCCTTACAGAGCAATAGTCCCTTCCTTGGTCCTAACTTGACATACCTTGGTCCTAACTTGACATACCTTAAGATCCGGTCTGTAATGCTTTTGAATGTGGTATGCTTGGAGCATGCATAAATTGACTCATCACTCTCACCACAAAGATAATGTCCTCAGGTGAATGCCAAGTATGGAGGCCTATGATATCAAAGGCAATTGGCTCTCTTGTCTAGGCAATTAAGTAGGGTGAGGTGAGCAAACAATGCCTCGCCTCACCTCGCCTCATTTTCGCCTCACTCTCCTAGGCACTGTCCATGCTAAATGGTTTTTTTTTTTCAAATGATGTGGTAATACTTTGTACTGCTTTTTCTCATTCTTAATTATTCCAAAGTAGGGTAATGCCTCTTTTAACGATATTCAATGGCCTTTTTCTGCCACATCTTATTTATTTTTGATACTTTCTAAGACTATCCACCACTCATGAGTGTTTATACATATTGAACATGAACAATGTCTCTCTCTAAGTCTTACAGATCATTGTCTTGGATCTCTTCTTTATGTCCCCCCTATTGCCATTTTCTTCCTTTATGGTGATTTATGGGAGAAAACATGTCGCCACATATGCCTAGGTGTTTGCCTAGGCATTGGAGGCTAATAGGAACCTTTGGTCTCCTTGCTCGCTTCTTGCCTTTAACTACATAGATGGGGGCTTGTCAACCAGTCTTCGGCACGTACCATTGGAATTATCTGGAAGAAGCTCTCCAATTTGCATACTCAGACCATGATTTGCTTGAATAGGACTATAAGCTGGTTTATAGAACAGTTCCCCTAATTCTTTAAGCAAATCTAATGCATACTTTCTCCAACATGTGTAGATTCCGTTCTAAGATTTTGCTACCTCTATTCCAAGGAATGATTTAAGGTGATCAAGGTCTTTTATCTCAAACTCCCTTGCTAGGTTTTCCTTCGACACTTGTGTTTCTTCCTCATCACCACTAATGATAAACCACGTCATATATTTATACAAGAAGACTAACAACTTTTCCATCCTTCCACTTGGTGAACAATGTATGATCTGCATTTCTTTGTGTAGTCAAGCTGGAGCATAGCCTATCTGAACCTATTAAATCATGGCTTTGAGGATGACTTCAGTCCATATGGAGCCTTCTTCCCTTTTGCCTGTAGACCAAGTGAGGAATGCATGTAGCTTTTCCTGCAAATCATCATTTAGGAATGAGTTGTTTGCATCTACTTGAGATATTTTCTAGGAGACTTACACAATAGTTGGCAATATAGCATTTTCACTGCTCCATCAATGTTGTACCTGATTTTATATGCCCACCTGGAGCCCACAAGAATTATCCCGTTGGAAGGACTTACCAGATCCCATGTACCATATTTCACAAGAGCTTCTCTCTCTTCCTCCATTTCTTTCACCCACTTGAAATCCTCTATACCTTTTGGTACACCGAAGAGTAGTTGGCATAGAATGTGAAGATAGTATACATAAGAAGGAATAGGAGATGTAGTACCAAACATATTTGAAGATGGAATCTTTGATACACTCCCATTGCCCTTTCTAATAGCAATCGGTAAGTCAAGGGAAAGATTTGGCTCCTCAAAAAATGTAAAGGAGGGTCTGAATTGCTCTCCAAGTTTTTGACTTGAACATTCAACATCTTCTTAGGATGGGTGATCCACATTAAACCTCCTTATTTCTTTTCCCTGTGGTATGTAACTGCCTTTTAGCTTTACCTTGGTAGCATCAACTTGCCCCTCACTAGTGGAGTCATATGTGATAAGCCTATGACTATGATCGTCATTAAGTATGTTTGAGCCTAGGAGTTTTCTTTGACAATTGTTTGTGTTGTCTAATATGAACAATTGGACTTGTTTTCCACATTGGTTCTGGATCATCCTACAGAAGATTTGGATGATCCTCTGGTCCTAATCAATTCCATGAGATAGATCTATGTGCAATGGGATTGATCATCAATAAAACTGATGAAGTACTTATAGCCATCCAAGGATGAAATGAGAGAGGGCCTCTGCACATCAAAGTGTCACAAGTTGGAAGGGAATAGAGCTTTTATTCATCGAAGCTGGAAACCGGGCTCTACATTACTTTGGAAGGTGACAAGTTTGACATGAAGAGGCTCAACATCAACTAGATGAAAAGGGATGGAAACAAAGCTCTCATGGACTTAAAAGGTCCTAGATGGGAGTGTCACAAATGAATCTCTTTTTTTGTTGGTTCATGCCACAACTATTGCAAGACCAGAAAGCAACACTCCTATGGGCTCAGGATGATGGAAACCCTCCACTTCACGGTCACTTTTAATCAATTGCTTTGTCTTCAAATCCTGGAAAACACAATGGCTAATAAATAAAGTCATAGAACAATTCAAGGCTTTTATAGTCGTACTTATTGGAAGTAAAACTATAGAGTGAAGGACGACCACTTGATCATTTACTCTGATGGTTCTTTCTTGGCCATTGGCCATAGTTGCTCAGGTGTCATCAGTCATGGTCACTTTGTTAGAGGTGGCCGTTAAGCACATAAGCATCTTTGCTAACTTCACTAATGCAGGCATGTGTATTGGCTGTGTTCATCCTCCTTTCCTTGCGGGACACCTTTTCCTAAGAAAGCACAAATTGTGTGGCCACCTCCGATTTGGCCAGGGCAATTGTTATTTGGGGGTCATGGCCAGACATTATGTACCTTCCTACCTCCATTGTGGCTCAGTGAGGCAAAAATGGGTCCTTTAACAGTCCCGCACTGGTTGTTAGTGAATGTGCGCATGTTCTTAAATGCTAGGTCCATCCTCCTTTCCCCTAGAGGCTCCTTTTCCCTAGAAGAGGATAAAACCATGAGGCCACCTCTGCGTTGGCCAAAGTGGACAATTCTTCTCATGGGACACAACGTAGCTAGTGCAACAAGCTTATTGTCCCCTCTTTCTTGTTCTAAACTTTAGCAGGTTTCTTACAACACCCCATCATCCCGCCGCCCCCCTCCCCAAAGGAAAAAAAAAAAAAAAAACTGATGGTTGTCTCTTCCACCATCACTGCACACCTTAGACCCCTTGTTTCCATGTTTACTCTACTCAAGTCCTCCTTACCTCATAATCTGGATTCAAACCATCTAAAAACATGAAAGCCCAGTTTTGTTGAACATAATGGAGGTGCTTCTTCTGACCTTTTATACCGGTCCGATCATCAAGGGTTTTCTAGAGAGCCAAAATGACTCATCCTAGACATACTTATCTGCTTTTGCAATTCATGGATTTTCTATGTCAGCTGATATCTGTGTGCAGTATTTTGCTTTTGTCCAAGCATCTCCTTTAGTAATACCCTACATTTGCCGCGGTCTTCTTTCTCAAAATCATATGTTGCACTTTGACCATGGAGTTCATGACTTACCATTAACATATTCTTCTCCAAGCACCTTACTCATCAAGCACCTGTCACCATCAGGGCTTCAATTTTGCCTCCGTTGTAGCCATTTTTTCCCCACTTGACGGTATGCATCTGTGCTACAATATATTAAGCTATGAAGTTTCTGTTAGTTTTAGGTGGCTTACAAGCCAATCTGACTATGTAAATCTCGTTCATTTATTAATATAATGGTATAATATTCATTATGTGTAAATCGCATTAATTATCGTTTCATAATGAAGTCCGTGAATATGTGCTATAGTGATCAGATTATGATGAGATTATACTAATGAGACTGATCACTTAAACACACATATTCTTAATCGTTCATAGTCGGAGGATATCCGAGAAGGACATCGGATATCCGGTTAGATTAGTACAGATTACTCCTGCTCATATGATGAGGGTGGCTGATCTCATAAGTCACTTGTGTGGAGACACTAAGGTGAATCTGTAGGTACTCATTGGAGAATGAGTTCACTGAACTGATCCGATTGAATCGCTGGATGGTATTATACCTCACTGTCAACCAGCTTGATTCTATTGTCGCAGTTGCGTGGATGGTCCTCGGACCTGAGACACCAAGGACACCTTGTCGGTGGACTTCTGTGCTTTGACCTTGGTTTACGAATCTCTAGCCACGGGATTCTAAAACGCCAAGGATTGGGTACAGCGGAATACCGTCGAAGGGAATTGTGTGTCAATAAGGAATCATTCGCTCTCGGTACTTAGAAAGAGAATGCTCTAGGAAGGATGTGCGGAAGTCCCTGGCCATGGCGGACGATAATATCGGGAAATGAGTTTTCCAATATTCATCAGCGGCATCCAATCCAAGTGAGTTAACCGGTTAGGGTTTGACAGTATGCCATACCCTAAGTTGACTCGAGAGCATTGTACGAATGAATGATTATATCCACGCGGTAACTGTCGACGGAAAGGTTCTAAGAGTGGGTTTCTTAACTCCGATACCTTCCGGGTTTACGCGGTGTTGCTTGGCATCCAACGTGATCGGAGGTCCGGTCGAATTCGATGTGCGACATCAATTCGATTGATTAATTAATTAATAAAGAGTTATTAATTGATTAATAAAGTCAGTGAGGAGTCACTAGACTTATTGGGCTATTAACTGGACTAGTAATTGGGCCTAGAGGGTCACACGCAAATGATTCTCAAGACGATGGAGAAAAAAGTGGGTTTTATATAAACCGGGGGTTTTTATGAAAAACCGCGCGGTTAGTATAAAACATAGCGAACGGGCTGAGCAGGCCAAGCTGCTGCTAACCCTAGCCTGCCCTCTTCTGTTTCTCTCTCTCTGTGGCATCCTAGACAGATCCAGATCTGCTCCGCCGCTTCTCCAACTCCCGTTCGACGGGAAGTCGTCCGCGCATTTCGGCGATCGTTGCGGCGACCTGCGGAGGTTTCGTGGGCTGCGAAGTACGAGAAATGTGAAGATATCCGTCGCGGGGCGGATTGCGTGGACTTCGCTAGAGGCCGGACGCTTGCGTGGCTTACGGTGTCGCACCGACGGAACCGAACATGTGTAATGGCATAATATTCATTATGTGTAAATCGCATTAATTATCGTTTCATAATGAAGTCCGTGAATATGTGATATAGTGATCAGATTATGATGAGATTATACTAATGAGACTGATCACTTAAACGCACATATTCTTAATCGTTCATAGTCGGAGGATATCCGAGAAGGACATCGGATATCCGGTTAGACTAGTACAGATTACTGTTGCTCATATGATGAGGGTGACTGATTTCATAAGTCACTTGTGTGGAGACACTAAGGCGAATCTGTAGGTGCTCATTGGAGAATGAGTTTACTGAACTGATCCGACTGAATCGCTGGATAGTATTGTACCTCACTGTCAACCAGCTTGATTCTATTGTCGCAGTTGCGTAGATGGTCCTCGGACCTGAGACACCAAGGACACCTTGTCGGTGGACTTCTGTGCTTTGACCTTGGTTTACGAATCTCTAGTCACGGGATTCTAAAATGCCAAGGATTGGAAACAGCGGAATACCGTCGAAGGGAATTGTGTGTCAATAAGGAATCATTCGCTCTCGGTACTTAGAGAGAGAATGTTCTAGGAAAGATGTGCGGAAGTTCCTGGCCATGGCGGACGATAATATCGGGAAAGGAGTTTTCCGATATTCATCAGCGACATCCAATCCAAGTGAGTTAACCGGTTAGGCTTTGACAGCATGCTATATCCTGAGTTGACTCGAGAGTATTGTATGAATGAAGGATTATATCAACGCGGTAACTGTCGACGGAAAGCTTCCAAGAGTGGGTTTCTTAATTTCGATACCTTCCGGGTTCACGCGGTGTTGCTTGGCACCCAACGTGATCGGATGTTCGGTCGAATTCGATGTGCAACATCAATTCGATTGATTAATTAATTAATAAAGAGTTATTAATTGATTAATAAAGTCAGTGAAGAGTCACTGGACTTATTGGGCTATTAACCGGACTGGTAATTGGGCCTAGAGGGTCACACGCAAATGATTCTCAAGACGATAGAGAAATAAGTGAGTTTTATATAAACCGGGGGTTTTTATGAAAAACCGCGCGGTTAGTATAAAATATAGCGAACGGGTTGAGCTGGCCAAGCTGCTGCTAACCCTAGTCGGCCCTCTGTTTCTCTCTCTCTTTGGCATCCTAGACAGATCTAGATTTGCTGAGTCCCGTTCGACGGGAAATCGTCCCTGCATTGTGGCGATCGTTGCGGCGACCTGCGGAGGTTTCGTGGGTTGCGAAGAACGAGAAACGTGAGGATATCCGTCGCGAGGAGGATTGCGTGGACTTCGCTAGTGGCCGGGCGCTTGCGCGGCTTGCGGTGTCGCACCGAAGGAACCGAACGGTTGCGGATTCGAATCCGCATATAGTAAGTTTCAATTATCCGATAATATGTTTTTTTTTCATTTTTCGAAACGGGAATGGATCTCCGTTTGTTATTTTTATTTCCGCTGCGCGGGAGATCCGGAGAAACCCGAGAACCCAACAGTGGTATCAGAGCTAGGTTGCACTGTTTCTCGTCCCGTTTCGAATTCCAAAATTAATTTTTCTCTGTATTATTCCATGCGATAGTTCGATCTTTTTGCAGGTTTTGTGTTCATGCGATAAACACAAATCATTGGAATAATTTGATTATTTTTATCCTGCAAAAATTCGAAATTTTTTTCGTGTTCTTCGTGGGACGAAGAACGGCGGGTTTTACGGCGGCTTCAATCGGCCTTCCCAAGCGTTGGGATGGAGGCAGGGACCCTGGATTCTTTTGGGGTGGTCCTCTATCATCACCAGACTCCTCATTAGTGCCGGAGTGGCCACTAGAAGGGGCTGGATTGGAGGTCTCTTTTGTGTTCTTTCCCCGGGTTTATGAAACCTGTAAAACAGATTATAGGGAGCCACCTGAGCGTATGGGGCTTTCACCAGCACCGGGAAAGACGTTGGCACCGTCAACGGGGGCCACTGTGGCCTACTGGCGTTCGGCTGGCGTTGGAAAGGGTGCCCCGCCACCGAGCACCACCATCTGCAACAGTTTTTCTTTTGGGGATAATGTGCTCGGGCTGATTCAAAGGGGCACCGCCGGCGGCCCTGCCGGCGCCGGGGGGGCCGGCCGGCGGCGACCTGCAACACCCCACAGCCGCCGGCTGCAACAATTGCGATTAGGGTTTTCAGCTGCTGGAGGTAGGGGACGGGCGGTTCACAAGCGAACCAGGCCCGTGCGGACCGGCCGGGTGTGACCTGACCGGCCCAGGGGCGCCCTGAGCCAGGGGCTCGGGCCCTGGCCGAGCCCAGGCTCCACCCTGGCTCGAGCCCAGGCCCTGCTGGGCCCGGGCCTGCTTGGCCCTAATGGGCTGGGCCATTTCCCACTTAAAATCTAATTAAAACCCCTGTTGTTAATCCATGTTTAAATCTAATTGAGCCATTTTGACCCAATTAATATAAAATTAGATTTTAAATTTATATTTCAAAATTGTTTTGATTTTTTTTTTTAATAGTTGAATTAGGTCATTAATGATTTTGGAATCATTTTATTAACAAATTGTTGTTAATAGTTGTAGTTAGTTATTAATTTAAATGTTAAATTAATAATTAATTTTAAATGATTAATTTAAGAGTTAAATTAATGTTCATTAGTTAATTAGAATTGATTGTTAATTTAAATGCTACATTAACAATTAATTTTAACTAACTAATAATGGTTTAATTAAGATTTATTAGTTGTTAGTTTAAGAGTTAAACTAATAATTAATTTTAATTCAATAATCTAATTGTTAGATTAGTGGTTAATTGTTAATTAATGTTAATTATAAGTTTAATAGTTAAATTGATAATTAACATTAATTAATTAACTAGTTTAAGAGTTAGATTAGTATTAATAATCTAATTGTTAGATTATTAATGGGGTTTTTTGATCTAATTGTTAGATTATTAGAAGTGTTCTAATTTGCATGGAATAATATGGAGTTATTAATTCGTAGTGTGTGCACATGTGATGTGTGTTTTGATGCTTTTAAATTTTGATTTAATTGCATGTTAATTTAATTAAAAGTGTTTTCGAAATTCAAATATCAATTTTGATTGGATTCCAGCTTTTTGAAAGTCAAAAATTATTTATTTTGAAAACTCTTTTATTTTAGCCATGTGATGTACTATATCATGTGTGAGATGTTTTAAAACACACCGTGGTCATGGATGTGCATTTATTTAATTATTCATGTGATGAATGGATTGTGTAGATCGTAGATGTATGGTTGTTTATTAATTGTTAATAAATAGAGGTCTGCACACCTCTATCTCTCTCATACTCCGATGTATTTCTACCTCCCTCTCTCTTGTACTCGCCATAAGGCCTTCCTCAATTTACTTGTAAATTCTAGAATTTATTGTAATATGATCAAGGCAATCGAGGAAGGAGCGAGGACGATCCAGAGCTGCAACCAGGAAGGCGAATAGATGTAGATCCTTTGCCTATGTGTTTGCAGGTTATCTAATATAATTGTTGTGTTAGATTGTGTGTGCGTTTGACTGTTGGCTCCAATCAAACCCACTGTGCTATTTATGACCACACTAATGACATGTATGGCATGCAATGTTTTATGTTTGATTATGAATCAGAGTAGGTATAGTATTTAGTAAATATATACGATATATTTATATACTATCACCTAGGAGAGACCAAGATAAAAGTTATCTAAATACCCTCAGATAAACTCTAAGCCGTAACGCGAGTAGTTAAGAACTTATCGCGTGGTCCACCATCGTTATAATCATAGGATTCGAATCACTTTAGGCAGGTTTGTTGTGCTATCCATAAGGCCTGTTTAATTGGGAGGAGAAACTGTGGTTATGACATTAGATGCCTATATGATCGGGGTAGAGGAACCATGTAGCTTTGTTGTGCTATCCATAAGGGCTGCATGCAAATCTATGCTCGTCGCGTAACGATGGTTAGCTTAGACCAAAATTAGTGGCTTGTTGTGCTATCTACAAGGCCATTAAATCTCTGGGGACCGAAACTATGATCATATATTGCAAGGAGTTGCAAGTCCCATGAGTTGGGTGCTCTTTGATTGTATTACAGTTTGTTGTGCTATCCACAAGGCTGTACTGCAAGTCATTGAGATTCTGATCCCCACTAGGAAACTGTCGGCGTCTCCCGTTCTGTATAACTGAGGGTTATATAGTCCGTTGAAAATTAGTGGGAGTTAAAACTTGAACAAAATACCATGTCTTGTTTTATCTTTAATAATTGAACATTTGCTAAAAGATTTCATATATCTCCTGTAGGGAATTATGTCGTCGAATAACCTACTCCGTGGCATACTTGATGCCAAATGTTTGACTAGTCTGAACTATTCGGATTGGTTCAGAAATCTGAAGAATGTCTTCAGATCTGAGCACAATAACTTTGTCCCTGGAGCTGATCCTTCTGTTGAATCGGCATTAGATGCCCCTGAAGCAGAGATGACAGCTAACGATAAAGGATCGAAGGACAAAGGTAAAAGAGTAGTGAAGGGTGACTGCTTCTACTATAAGCAGTATGGTCACTGGAAGAGGAACTGCAAGGAGTTCCTTGATGATAAAGCTCATGGAAGAGTGAAGCTATCTGAAGCTTCAGATATCTATATGATAGATATCAACTTGTCGGTTAGAGATTCCACATCTTGGGTATTAGATACCGGATGTGCTTCTCATATCTGCCATGATGTGCAGATGCTGACAAGTAAGCGTAAGCTGAGACAAGGTGAGGTGGAATTGACGCTAGGAAACGACGCAAAAGTTGCGGCGATTGCTGTTGGGACAGCAAACCTCAGGCTTCCATCGGGAGACACCTTACTATTGGAAGATTGTTATTATGTTCCTAGCATAATAAAGAACATCATATCAATATCTTGTTTGGACAAGATAGGATATAGGTTGACTATCGAGAATAGAAGTTGTTCGATTTATTATGGTAATAAATCAATAGTTTCAACATCTTTAGTCAACGGTCTATATCTATTAGATGTTTCTCATTACAATCTTCAGATTGACAAAGCTCTTAAGAAGAGCAAGAATTGTGTGAACCAGGCCTACATGTGGCATTGTAGACTTGGGTACATTGGCGAAAGCAGGTTGCAAAAGTTGCACAAGCATGGTTACTTAACAACATTCGATTATGAATCGTTTGCAACATGCGAATTTTGCCTTATGGGAAAGATGGCAAAATCTCCATTTAGTGGACATGGAGAACGTGCCAAGGATATTTTGGAATTAATACATTCAGATGTATGTGGTCCAATGTCCACCCAAACCAAAGGTGGCTTTTCTTATTTCATCACGTTCACCGATGAAATAACAACATTCGATTATGAATCGTTTGCAACATGCGAATCTTGTCTTATGGGAAAGATGGCAAAATCTCCATTTAGTGGACATGGAGAACGTGCCAAGGATATTTTGGAATTAATACATTCAGATGTATGTGGTCCAATGTCCACCCAAACCAAAGGTGGCTTTTCTTATTTCATTACATTTTTACCGATGACTTCTCAAGATTCGGCTATGTGTACTTAATGAAGTACAAGTCGGAAGCATTTGAGAAGTTCAAGGAGTTCAAGAATGAGGTGGAGAAGCAGTTAGGAAAGAGTATTAAAGCTCTTCAATCGGATCGAGGAGGAGAATACTTAAGTACTAATTTCACATAATTCTTAAAGGATAATGGTATTCTTTCTCAGCTGACCCCTCCATATACACCACAGATGAATGGTGTATCAGAAAGGAGGAATCGCACCTTGTTGGACATGGTGCGATTCATGATGAGCTTTTCGGGATTACCAGTGTCCCTCTGGGGGTATGCTCTAGAGTCAGCAGCATACCTACTGAACAGAGTACCCAGCAAGTCTGTGGCCTCTACTCCATATGAGATATGGAAAGGCAGGAAACCAGAATTTAAACATGTTAAAGTCTGTGGTTGTCCTGCTCATGTAAAGAGGCATGATCCAGACAAGCTGGAATCACGAACTGATAAATGCAGGTTTGTGGGATATCCAAAGGAAACCTTTGGATACTATTTTTACCATCCTGGTGAGCAAAAGGTGTTTGTCGCCAGGAAAGCTGTCTTCTTGGAAGAGGAATATCTTCTCCAGGAGGACAGTGGGAGTAAAATAGTACTGGAAGAGGTTCCAGATCCCCAAACAACTACATTATCATCAGATGAGATATCAGTTCCTGAATCTGTTCAGGTACACACAGATGAGCCTCGTAGATCTGGTAGAGTACCTAGACTACCTGAACGATATGTGAGACATATTGTTGAACGATATCTGAGCCTGTTCCGCTGTTGTGCGACAACAATGGAGCGATTGCGCAAGCGAAAGAGCCGCGGTCTCATCAGAAATCAAAGCATATTCTTAGGCACTTTCATCTTATCAGAGAGATCATATCCAGAGGAGATGTAGTAGTGGAAAGAGTTCTATCTGTCGACAATGTAGCAGATCCACTGACAAAGCCGTTGGCTCAAATTGTGTTTGAGCGTCACCTAGAGTCTATAGGCTTATTGTATAAAGGTGATTGACTTTAGTCCAAGTGGGAGATTGTTAGTTTTAGGTGGCCTACAAGCCAATCTGACTATGTAAATCTCGTTCATTTATTAATATAATGGTATAATATTCATTATGTGTAAATCGCATTAATTATCGTTTCAGAATGAAGTCCGTGAATATGTGCTATAGTGATCAGATTATGATGAGATTATACTAATGAGACTGATCACTTAAACACACATATTCTTAATCGTTCATAGTCGGAGGATATCCGAGAAGGACATCGGATATCCGGTTAGATTAGTACAGATTACTCCTGCTCATATGATGAGGGTGGCTGATCTCATAAGTCACTTGTGTGGAGACACTAAGGCGAATCTGTAGGTGCTCATTGGAGAATGAGTTCACTGAACTGATCCGACTGAATTGCTGGATGGTATTGTACCTCACTGTCAACCAGCTTGATTCTATTGTCGCAGTTGCGTGGATGGTCCTCGGACCTGAGACACCAAGGACATCTTGTCGGTTGACTTCTGTGCTTTGACCTTGGTTTACGAATCTCTAGCCATGGGATTCTAAAATGCCAATGATTGGGTACAACGGAATACCGTCGAAGGGAAGTGTGTCAATAAGGAATCATTCGCTCTCGGTACTTAGAGAGAGAATGCTCTAGGAAGGATGCGCGGAAGTCTTTGGCCAGGGCAGACGATAATATCGGGAAAAGAATTTTCCGATATTCATCAGCGGCATCCAATCCAAGTGAGTTAACCGGTTAGGGTTTGACAGCATATCATACCCTGAGTTGACTCGAGAGTATTGTACGAATGAAGGATTATATCTACGCGGTAACTGTCGACGGAAAGGTTCCAAGAGTGAGTTTCTTAACCCCGATACCTTCCGGGTTCACGTGGTGTTGCTTGGCATCCAACGTGATCGGAGGTCCGGTCGAATTCGATGTGCGACATCAATTCGATCGATTGATTAATTAATAAAGAGTTATTAATTAATTAATAAAGCCAGTGAGGAATCACTGGGCGGCTTATTGGGCTATTAACCGAACTAGTAATTGGGCCTAGAGGGTCACACGCAAATGATTCTCAAGGCGATGGATAAATAAGTGGGTTTTATATAAATCGGGGGTTTTTATGAAAAATTGCGCGGTTAGTATAAAACATAGCGAACGGGCTGAGCAGGCCAAGCTGCTGCTAACCCTAGCCGGCCCTCCTCTGTTTCTCTCTCTCTCTGGCATCCCAGACAGATCCAGATCTGCTCCGTCGCTTCTCTGACTCCCGTTCGACGGGAAATCGTTCGCACATTGCGGCGATCGTTGTGGCGACCTGCGGAGATTTCATGGGCTGCGAAGAATGAGGAACGTGAGGATATCTGTCGCGAGGAGGATTGTGTAGACTTCGCTAGAGGTCGGACGCTTGCGCGGCTTGCGGTGTCGCACCGACGGAACCGAACGGTTGCGGATTCAAATCCGCACACGGTAAGTTTCGATTATCCGATAATTTATTTTTTTTCATTTTTCGAAACGGGAACGAATCTCCGTTTATTATTTTTATTTCCGTTACGCGGGAGATCCGGAGAAACCCGAGAACCCAACAGTTTCTGTCATCTAGCTTCATATGTATGATCTGGAGGGATGAATTTTCATTTAGTCACGACTGCAACTTATCTCTTGGTTGATGAAGCGAGTTCACCACTTGAAACCGATGATATCTTGGAAGATAAATGGTGCTCCGAGATGATGTCACAGCAGCGACAGTAGCAGCGTAGTAGAAATATGCAAGAAAAGGTGACTCGCTTTCTCTGAAATTGGTCCAACAAGGGATGCATCATGTCCTGGTAATGACCCAAACCTCTCACCTAAAGGTAGGAGCAGCCAGGCACCCCAAAACAAGGGTGTAGCTTACCAAAAAGCAGGGGTTCCATACAGTTTCATTGTGAGGTGATGGCTTCAGCAGGCTAGTCCAACTGGAGTGATCAGTGACCATGTAAAGGAATCACCTCCTTGCATGTGCTTGCAGACCTCAGGTACAGATCTTGTGGCTGTCTAACGCCCCTCCTTGATGTCCTTAATAAGGCTTAACCTAAGGAAAGGGAGAGGCAGGGCCCTCTTTCTCCATGGATTAGTGCAGCTTTTATCTGTCTCAACTACGATTGCTTGATACTAGGGGTTCCATCTGTCTCAACTATACAATCAGATTGTAATAAGTTCAATTGAGTGTTTGGCACACTCAATTGAATTCTAATTACACTAATCATACAAAAGTCACAATTTTTAACTCCTAATTAAGCTTAATTTTGAGTAATTAGTACTAATGACGATCAATTAATGAAAAAAACTGCGCAATTAGGTTCTAATAAGTTTGATTGAGTGTTTGACACACTCAATTGAACCCTAATTACATAAATCATACAAAAGTCTCAATTTTTAACCCTTAATTAGGGTTAATTTTGGAAATTTTGTCTAACCAACATGCTATTTTTTTAAAAAAACTAAATATTAATAGTTCTATACAATCATACAGCATTTCTATTTTTTTGAGAATTTAAAAAAATTAAGATTGAAATATACCTTAACTCGGATTGGGATGTGGAAACAAAATCAGACGTCGACGGCAGGGATGACGGCGACAACAGCGGCGACGGCGGCCATGGATTGCGGAATCCGATTCAGGGGGGATTTCACTGTTCATCCCCCCCGATTTTTTTTTTATAAAAAAAATAGTGTGAATCGGTCCAAATCGAGCCAATTCGGGTCCGGACCGGCCAATCAAACCAGTCCGGTCCGATTTTGCCTGATTCGGGCGCGATTCGGATCCCCCCTTAAGGGGGCCGATCTAACTGCTGCTGCTGCTGGCCTTCCCCCAGCCCCTCCCCCTCCCCCGGCCACCACCGTCGCCACTCGCCGCCGCTGGCAACTTGACCCCCAAAATAGGCTACAACTTGGAAAATCTCAAGTAAAATAGGTTAGGGACAAACGAAGTGATTAAACCTTGTTGCCTTTTATCTGGAAAGATCCAAAATAAGCTCCATCCAAAAAAATGGTTGCCACTGGCTTTAGACATTGAGGAAAATATATACAGATGATCATCAATATATAAGACAAAAAGAGAATAACCAGCAACCACAATAGATACAGAACCATCAAAGCAGAAACAAGAAGCTGATGTACATTGCCATGATATGAATGGCTACCATCCGCCGTTCTCTGCACTCCCCCCATTAGATCTCTCCTAGCCACTTCCCTCGCCAGAACTATATGCTCCACCATAAGGCTTTTCTTGACTCCAAGCATCTCTTTGCTGAAATGAACCACTGCGATTGCCCCAGCAATCAGGCTTGTCAGTTTTATCAGAATCAGTCTTTGGAGTCCAAGTCTGATCCTCATTAGACATTGCTCCTTTGGTTGACACAGATGTGGAATTCCATACTTTTGCAGAGTCATTGTCAAACCCCTTCGATTTGTTCCAATACTCCGGCCCTTGGGACACTTGTCCACTTGCTTTTTCAGAGGAAACAACATCACTCTTCCGGACATCAGACCCTTAGTTGTCTTTAATCTATATATTTTTATGGATGTATATGAATTGCATTTATTTTTATTGTACATTCATTGAATCATATGTGTACAATTTTTTCTGATTTTTTTTTTAAAATCTGACCGAGTCGGACCGGCCAGACTTCATTTGGATCGGCCGACTCAGCCGATTCGATCCGGGTCGGATCGGGATCGCCGGGTCCCGATTCGGGGACCCGATCCGACCCGGAATTCCATGGCGGTGGTTCCCGGACGGCCGGCAGGCGATGACGGGGTGAAAACCCCCTTCTTTCGGTCAAGATCTCAAAGAAAAAGATAGAGAAAGAGAGAGAGAGGAGAGAGAAGAAGGCGGCAGGCTGGCCGGCGGCGAGTGGCAGCGGCCAGTGGTGGGGGCGGGTTGGCGAAGAAGGGTTGGGGGAGGGGGGAAACCAGCAGCTGCTGCTGCTGGGTGGCTCCCGATCCCCTTTTAAGGGGGGATCTGGGAGTGCCCGAATCGGGTCGGATTGTGTTCGGATCGGCCAAATCGGCCGGTCCGGACCCAATTCCTCCCGGTTCAGTTTTTTTTTTAAAAAAAAAAAAAAAAAAAAAAACCGGGGGAGGAACAGTGAATTCCCCTCCGAATCGGATCGGGACCCGCCGATTCCGCAATCCATAGAGTACACTAGTCTCGAAGAAGCTAAACCTCCTTGGCGGAGCATTGTAAGGAACCCCATAATTGAGGATTAATGCCTAGTTGGGATCCATCAGTGAATCTTCATGCATGCGAGCCAACCTGCAGCACCTAGCATGTGGCATCATCAACAGTCCCTTCCTCATACAAGAACTGGCGCTGCCAGTATAAAGTGGTCATCATTAGCCTTCTGTGGGCCCTACACACTTAATGCTGTCATGAGAGGAAAATCTGCCAACTTCTGCTAACGGAGCAGGCAATCACCATGGGAGCTCTAAGTCCCTTGCAGGTGGATTTGACTCCACTAAGATGGTCCACTTGGGACCCAAGTGACCTGTGGCAAAAGCTCCACAAAGGGAGGGTCCATGAGCCAAGAGGAATGGCGCCACCTGGCTAAATCCTCTAGGTAAACCCCTCAACAGGACCTATATAAATCTTTAATCCCTCCACGATAAAGAGGCACAAACTCTGAGACATTAGTACTCACTGACTTTAGATTTTCCTTCCCCCCCCCAATCATTAACTGACTTATGCATGGGAGGGTTCACGCTGGGAATTCATCTGGGACACTCTACTACCCTTCTTTGTTCCATCAGGCCGTTCTATATTCAGTTCTACAGGAGGATCTTAACCTCACTTCTAATTGGAACTTAGAGCATCAGATGGTCATCTGCATCCCCAGTTTCCAGCCACCATGGGTACATTTATTAGTATTTGGATGAATAAGGCTCTCAGGTCAATGCCTTTGCAGTGACTAATTTGATTGCACGTGTATACACATAGTTAAGGGGTACCCAAACATATGAGTGGTAAGTACATACTGGAGTCTGGGTGCACCTATGGGATGGCACAGACAATTGAAATTTTGAGGTTCCTTGTTGGATGGCACTGTAAGGGAGATACTGAGTGGTGATTGGGTGCTGCGCAATTGAGTAGGCCAACACTTCTTTGCTTCTGCATCTTATATCCATTGGACACAGATCATAGACCATTCACTTTTTTGATGTCCTATGTCCTGTGCCAGATTACCCACTGAAGGGGTTGCCTTATTGAACTTGGACAATGGATGAAACAATGTTATTTCTTCGCTTTTTCTTTCAATCTCTGGTGAGGTTGTCAGCAACTGGCTGTTGGTAAAAATTAACCTGGCTGGAGAGATGATTTGACATTTTGGGGGGGGGGTGGTGGTGTTGGGTTGAGTGAGAATATGATGGGATGGAGACCAGCAGCTGACCAAGAAACTCTAGTTAAATATATTCTCCTTACTGGATTGATCCAATGTCAGAAGAAATTGATTTCCTCAGGGACCATCTGTAAATAAAGTACTGAGAGTTCCAATTAATGTAGATTCGTGGCAGGACTTGCAAATCTATGGAAGCCTATACTCCTTGATCCTTTACTTTATGGCCTTAGGTGATGTAGGTTTCAATCCCATCAAAGCGAGTGCTTATTACAATTCTGTTAAGTGATTAAATAGTGATCAGGTTGCGGTCTTTTTTCTTGTAATAGCATTAAGATCATGCGACCTTGCTCTTTGGAAATTAGTTGTGTTTAATGTGCTTTACATTTGCATTTGGTAGACAGTATATATTCATTCTTCTTTTCTAACCAGCGTTCTATACATGGTAGCTCATTTATGATACCATAAGAAGTGGGAGTCCAGGGACTTCAGGTTTTGCGGACTGTCTGCGCCTTTACCCTCCTGAGTTATTCTCTGGGAGGTAACCTGTCCTTGACATAATATGTTACGACATAGAGTACTATCAAAGTTTTGCTTTTAATTTCCTACTGACATTGTCATACAGATCTGGGTCATGGACTGGTGGTAATGGAATCTGGGTGGAATTGTCTGGAAAAATGCAGGTGTTGGCTCGGTTGCTGTCTAATCTACGTCAGAAAACCGATGATCGCATTGTTCTCGTATCCAACTATACACAGGTACAGCAAGTCCTTAATAGTACATTAGTATGTAAGCAGGTAATTCATTAATGGAAGTTTCTTTCTTCTCTTACCCTATATTGCATGGTTTCAATATGATGAATTGGTATAAGGACCTGGAATGTGAAAGACTGTTACACTACTATGGTTTGGCTTTGTCCTGGCCTCTCTGGACTTCTTTACCCAGTGTTTGCTTTTCAGTTTGTACCATCATTCTATGCCTTTCCAAAGTTGCCCACTGTCAAAGTCCAGGCACGCACTAGGGAAAGAAGTCATGATTTTAACACTGGGAATGGCAAATGTGACACAAATAAATTGTTTCAACTTGTGATTTCATGACTCAAACTTGACCCTTCAGTTAGCTCAATCACGTCAATTAACTTGTGAATTGGAATGGATAACCCTTTCTTGACCTTTTATTGTAAAATTTTGCAAGCAAAAAACTAGGGGCATGATGACTGGCGAAGGCGAGAGAAAAGCTACCAGTGCAGGTGAGGGAGAACAACTAGAGGTAGGGGAGTGGAAGGTGGTTCAGAGGTGGAGGTAGGTCAAGCTGCAGGGAAGTGACCCCTCTCTCCCTGTCACTGTAGAAGAAGAATTGGTCACTGGGCTAGAGACTACAGAGAAACAGCCAGAAGTTCTTTCCCCAACCTCCTGAGCCCGTTCATGTTTGTATCAAACTACTCCCTGGCAGATTTCTTCCCTGATCTACCCTCGGTAGCAGGGGCTCGCGCCTGGCTGGAAGAGTGCTTGGCTCATGACTGGCTGGAAGATTGCTTGGTTTTCTCTGTCATGACATTGCAATCTTCCTAGGCCTTGCATTTGGAGATCAGACAGTCCCTCCTGGATCTTCTTCACGGCCACTAGCCTATGGTGAAAGGTGAATTAGGGAGCTTGGCAACTACTCCTTGGTTGTGAAAGGTCCATTCTCTGCCTGGAAGAATAAAGATCCCATGCTCAACACCATTAGGAAGAGGACTTCGTTTTTCAGGTGCTTACCCTGCACCATTAATTCCTTGATAGTACCAGCTCCTGAAGGTTAGAGGGTATGGTGCTTGTTATATGGAGTTATGCTTCATATTTGGAATGTAGACATCTTCCAGGCCATTGTGACGAGCTTCGGAGTTCTAAGGGAAGTGGATGCAAGGACTCTGGATGGCACGCTGCTTGAATACGCTCACATCTTAATTGAAGTTGATTGCTCGGAGCTTATTCTTGCTAGAATTACCATCCACCTAGTGGGTCGTGATTTCTGATTCAGCTTGTCAAGGGGCTTCTATCTCTAGCTCTGAGGCCCCAGTTTCTCAGGACTGGGCTTTGGCTGAAATCATTGCTGAATAGAGGAAATACAGAGGCTCGATGAATTACTCAGTTCTGGCTACTCTGTCATCTTTTCTGGACATCTCTACCGAGTCTTCTGAGTTGAGGGACCAGGCTGAGTCCCATTCCATGACTCGGGGCAGGTCTGGTGCTTATCTTGCTCCAACTACTCCCCCCCAAGGCATTAGTTCCTCTCCAGAGACCACCATACCAGTGTTGGAAGATGCAGCACACTGCACATTCTTCGAAGTCTGCTCGTGATGCTGTACCCACTTGTGATGTTGCGTTCCTCACGGTGAAGGTAGTAGGTTGGATTTTGTCATATCCTAAGGCAGCTTTTGCGACCGTTCTGGCAAGCCAGCATCTTTTGGGTGAGGAAGATCAATAGTTGCAAGTTTCGGATTAAGCATCTGCTGGTCAACAGCCCGGACCGGTACCGGTACCCCCATTCAGGGTCGGTACCGTAAAAAAAAAAAAGGAACATTACTGTACCGGGCCGGTACGCCCGTGAAACACCCCTTAACTGTCCCCTCTCACAGAAACAGATCTGTGAGAGGGGTTCGGTTTTGGCAACTGGCAAGGAGAGGAAGGAGGGGAAGGAGGAGGGGAAGGGGGGGAAAGAACCGCCGCCGCCGCCGCCACCCGCCACCGCCGCTGGAGACGTGACCGTTTTGGGTGGAAGAAAAAAAGAAGGTATGATTTATATTTTAATATAGTGATTATTTTTTAGTTGGTAACTATTTTTTAGATTATTTACGTTCATTTTCTTGATAAAATAGACAACTCCCAATTTTGGTCCTAATTAGCGGTTAAAAATTGGGACTTTTGTCTAATTACTTAAATTAAACATCAATTGGAGCCTAATTAAGCTTCATTGCATGTTTTAAACTAGGAGTGTGCTGTCAATTACGTTGATCGACGGTTAATTAGGGGAAATTCTCAATTTTGGCCCTAATTAGCGGTTAAAAATTGGGGCTTTTGTCTAATTACTTAAATTAAACATCAATTCGAGCCTAATTAAGTTTCATTACATATTTTAAACTAGGAGTGTGCTGTCAATTGCGTTGATCGACGGTTTATTAGGGGAAATCCCAAATTTTGGCCCTAATTAGCGGTTAAAAATTGGGACTTTTGTCTAATTATTTAAATTAAACATCAATTGTAGCCTAATTAAGCTTCATTGCATGTTTTAGACTAGGAGTGTGCTGTCAATTGCGTTGATCGACGGTTAATTAGGGGAAATCCCCAATTTTGGCCCTAATTAGCGGTTAAAAATTGGAGCTTTTGTCTAATTATTTAAATTAAACATCAATTGGAGCCTAATTAAGTTTCATTGCATGTTTTAAACTAGCAGTGTACTGTCAATTGCGTTGATCGACGGTTAATTAGGGGAAATCCCCAATTTTGGTCATAATTGACGGTTAAAAATTGAGGCTTTTGTCTAATTACTTAAATTAAACATCAATTGGAGTCTAATCAAGCTTCATTGCATGTTTTAAACTAGGAGTGTGCTGTCAATTGCGTTGATCGACGGTTAATTAGGGGAAATCCCCAATTTTAGCCTTAATTGGCGGTTAAAAATTGTGGTTTTTGTCTAATTACTTAAATTAAACATCATTTGAAGCCTAATTAAACTTCATTGCATCTTTTAAAGTAGGAGCATAATGCCAAATGTTCTTATATTTGTTTCTACTTTTTTTTTTATGTGTTGTAGGAACATGGCTGAACAACAAGAGCAAGACCCAGGGTGGGCCTATATCACCTTAGTTAATAGTGTAAAGAGGAAAGTGAAATGCAAATATTGTGGCAAAGAGATGGGTGGTGGAATCACTCGAGGGAAAGAACATTTAGTAGGGAAGACAGGACAGGTGACAAGGTGTATTGTCTGTCCCCGACAAGTTGCCAACGAGATGCGTGAATTGTTGCGTGGTCGGAAAGCACAAAAAGAATAAAAAAATGAAGATGTGGTTGAACTCCAAGGCGAAATTTCAGGTAGACATAATACAAAAGGCAAAGGGATGTATACTGCGGCCAGTGACATTTCTATACGTGAGAGGCAAAGGGCTGAACAAATTGTAGACTCTAGTGATGATGATGATGATGATGATGATCCTGAGATGGCTGCAGCTAGAAGAGAGAGTTTGTGGCATCAACAAGAAGACGAAGCCCGAAGGAGAGGTGATGGACCATCAACAAGAGGCACAAGTCAACCTACAGGCCAAGTGGATCCTATGGACAGTTATCTTTTTAGAAGACAGAGTTTTACTCAGCCAAAAATCAAGCAAGCAATGAGAGGAGTAAAAAAGTCAGCTGAAGCGGCAGAACATACTTTTAAAAGCATCTGCAAATGGTTTTTGCATGCAGGTGTTCCCTTACATGTTGCTCAATCTCCTTATTTTCAACCTATGATTGATGCGATAGCAGATCATGGTCGTGGGTTCAAAGCCCCCACACGTCGAGACATATATGGACGGAGGCTTGATGGAGAATACGAGGAACTTCAACAGTGGGTTGAAAGTTTTAAGGCAGTATGGAAGGAGAGAGGATGCACAATTATGTGCGATGGCTGGACTGGTACTACGAAGAAGTCCATGATTAATTTTCTTGTTTATTGCACATAAGGGACATTTTTTATGAAATCTGTTGATGCATCAAACTATTCAAAGAACGCAAAATATTTATTTGGCTTGATGGAAAAGATGGTGCAGGAAATTGGAGAGGAAAATGTTGTCCAGGTGGTCACCGATAGTGAACCAAGTTATAAAGCTGTAGGGAAGAAGTTAATGGATAAGCGCAAACACCTTTATTGGGTCCCATGTGCAGCGCATAGTCTGGACTTAATGCTTGAAGACATTGGTAAGGATCCGACTATCAGCAAGACAATAAAGAGAGCCCAAAGAATTACCCAATTTATATATGGTCATCTCAGGATCTTGAATATGTTCAGAGAAAAAGCATCTGGAGGTCGAGATCTCATCCGTACGGGGCCTACACGATTTGCATCTAATTTTATTTCTTTAGAATCTTTGTGCAAATTCAAGAATGAGATCAAGGGTTTTATGTTTAATAAGAAGTTCTTAGAGTATATGTGGACCACCTCCAATGAATCTAAATATGAACATTTGGAAGTGAGAAAAATCATAGAGAATAAATTTTTTTGGAGTAATATGGAGACTTATCTGAAGTTGGTGGAACCTCTCGTACATGTGTTAAAATTGGTGGATGGGGATGATAAGAATTACATGGGATATTTGTACGAGGCAATTGACATTGCTAAGGTGCACATCAAGAACGCATTTCCCAACACTTATATGAAGTGGTGGGACCTTATTGATGTCAGATGGGAAAGCACATTACACCACGACTTGCATGCAGTTGGTAAGTGCAGTCTTATACTGTTACATGGGACATTATTTATTAAATTGACATTAGTAATTTTTCACCTAAATGCAGGTTATTTTTTAAATCCTCGAGTAATGTACAATCGTCAAATGCATATTGATGGAGAGGTGATTTAAGGTACACTAAATGTGATTGCACGTTTGTCGAGGACAATAGAAGATAGGATTGAGGCAGAGAGACATGTATACTTAGTGAAGATCTGACTATAAGATTTATCCAATTACTTGTAATTTGAAGAGCCTATGAATTCTATTAATTGTTAATTCCATCTTTGTAGATGGAGGCTTATAGGCTAAGGTTAGAGACATATAATGAAGACTCTGTGCAAATTGCTGTAGAGAAAGTGAGCCCAGGTATACTTAGTCATTGCATTGTTGTCAAATGTGCATAAGAAACGAGAACATACATTGATTAATTTTTTTTTTGGTTTCTTTTAATGATGGCACAGCTGAGTGGTGGATAATGGTGTACAACAGAGATAGGTGCTATAATCCATTGGCTTCCGTTGCAGTGAGGGTTTTGAGTCAGACGACGTCGGCAAGCCAATGTGAAAGAAACTGGAGCACGTTCAGCCTTATACACTCAAAAATTCGTAACCGGTTAAAGGCTGAACGATTGGACAAATTGGTATACTGCCATTACAATATGAGATTGAGGATCAAAAACATCCGGTTGAGACAACAATTGAGGGAAAAACGAGCTGCAGGGCACGCAAAAGATGTGGTTGGCCAAATTGATGTGGAAGAGTTATTTGATGATGATAATCCCTTGCAGACTTGGGTTGAGACACGAGCAACTGTCGATGAGCCAGTTTTTGATCCTGATGATACAGAATGGGCAGAAGGCATACTAGATGGAGCTGTTGCTAGAGATCCAGAGTTAAGAACCTTGAAAAGGCAAAAAGAAAATTCACCTCCTCCTTCACATGAGCATCAGAGTTAGACTGAGCATGTGCCTTTATTTGCACCTGATACTGAGCTTGAGTTTGAGCTTGCTAGACACTCAGAATCAGATAGTAGGGCAGTCACTCCTAGAATGGTTGGGCCACCATTATTCTTGAAAAGGAGTACATTTACATTTGAGAGGACTAATCTGACTGCCAGAGACGATCCTGCCATTAATGAGATGAAGCAAATTTATGTGAGGTATACACTACGAGGAAAAGGACTATTGAATCGATTAAACTTGCAAAATGATCTAGAAAGAAAAGAAAGCCAGCAAAAACAGGCATCGCAAAAGAAAAATCAAGTAATGTCAAAAGAAAGTTAATTGTTGATTATGATCAAGATGATGATGATGATGATGGGACAAGTCTCCTAGTGATGATGCTGGTGCAGCTGCAGGTGCTACTACCGGGGGCAGAGTGTATGCACCTTCTTTCTCCTTACATATTGACACAGGAAGAGGACAACATGAAAGTCAAGGAGATTATGATTCACAAAGTCAGTATGGACAACAGTCAGGTTATGGAGGTGGCCAACAAGAAGCAGGCATGTATAGTTGGGGAGATCGAGTAGAGTATGAAGGCTTTCAATTCCATCTACCCAGTAGCAGTTATGGGTCAGGGTCTTCTTATCCTCATTCTACTTCTTTGCATCATGATTCTGGAATTTCATCAAGTCAACAAGCATATACTCCAAGAGGGATTCAAAGAGGAATGCACGACTTGGCTGCATCATTGTTTAGTTATGGTGAATATAGGGAACATATGCAACCTTATTATGGATACCAGCAACAACAACCAGATGATGAATCAGAAGGATCTACGGGTTATTATCCATATTAGTATACTCACTTATGTTTTTCATAGGTAAGGATTGTTTGATTTTGTTAACATTTATTATTTGTAAATATTTAGTACATTAACATAATATTTTTCATGTTTAATCTGTATGAAAATAGTCATTATGTATGCGTTATGTGTACTTCTTTGTCTTAACCCACTTTTGTCACACTCAACACATATCTAATTAATTGTTTACATTTTTTCTGATTTTTTCTTCTTTTTTTCTGATTTTTTTGGGCCCCTTTAAGCCTGTACCGGTCGTACCGGCCGGTACCGGTACCGGTACTGCCATCCATGCCACCGGGCCCTTAATGGCTCGAAACTTGACTTAAATATGTACCGGCCCTTGGAGATGAATCAGAGCAATCAACTTCTTTTGAATCAGGGCCCTCCAAACCATTTTACGCAGCATGAATTGGCTTCCCTGACTCAGTGCGGTTTTTGTCTTCCTCCTGATGTGGCATCTTTGGCATGTCACTCTCTGTGACTCTCTCTGTTCTAAGGAAGGCAGGACAGAGGGATTAGATTGTCCAATCCGATCGATTTTGGGCCTGTCCGATCTGACCCAAGACTTGGTCTAGTGATTCCCTATAGGATCGGTCTAGATTGGGTAGGATCGGTTGGATTGGCTGATCCTGCTCAAGATTGGTCCCCGGATTGGCCGATTCGAATCCTAGATTGGCCATGCTTGGGCTGACTTGTCTCAATCCCGCCCCCCCCCCCCCCCCCCCCCCCCCCCCCCCCCCCCCCCCCCCCCCCCCCCCCCCCTTTTAACACAAGCCAACCCCGCAATCCCCCTTCATGTTAACCCTCATATGTTCCCAACCCAAGAAAGAAAGAAAGAGGAGGAGGAGGAGGAAGAAGACGACAATGCTGTCCTCACCACCAACAATGTTGCTGCTATCATTGCCACTGACTGATCTGTGCCCAATCTATGACCCTGCCTTCCTTGTTCTATTTGACAGTCCATCGCCCTTGGGTTTATCGCCCATAGGGTGTATCCTTTCCTATGGGCCTTCTCTTACCTCCTTGGAGCAAGGAATTCCAGGTCGGGTCGGGACCCGGAATCGGGACCCGACGATCCCGACCCGATCCGATCTGGATCGGCCGGGTCGGCCGATCCAGACGAAGTCCGGCCGGTCCGACTCGGCGGAAAAAAAAAAAACAGAAAAAATCAGAAAAAATCAGGAAAAATCAGAAAAAGTAAAAAAAAAGTCAGAAAAAATTACATACATATTATTCAATTGATGTACAATAAGAATGAATGCAATTCATGTACATCCATAAAAAGTAAACATTAAAGACAACTAATTAACTAATAATTTTTGTTGTGCATTAATTAAAAAAGACATTGTTGTTGAAAATACTTTAGAAAGATCACATTTGTGATCCTTCATTATCCGGTTCATAAGTTTGAGCAGGCGGGCCATAATCTGCCGACATGTATGGTGCATATCCATAGCCAAATAAGGAACCTAGCGAGGTCTTCAAATCCTCTTTGAATACCTCTAGATGTGTAAGCTTGTTGGCTTGAACTTTCTTCTGATTGTATTGGAGGGACAAAAATGCCATACTGTATAGGTGGAGGTCCAGAGTACCCTTCAGTAGTGCTGCTGATGTCTGAATACGGCAGTGTAGGAGGGTGAAAAATAGGCGGATAAGAAGGTGCATCTTCCCATGGTGGCCAATCACATCCTGCCTGTCTCTGTTGGCCTTCAAATCTCCTTTCTTGTCCTTGTCTCTGGCCTTGAGTTCCTTCAGAATGACTCGGAGGTGCGGAGTAATCTTCGTATCTTGTGTAACTGCTCCAAAGTGCAGAACCTCCTGATAGTCCAGCAGCAGTAGCGCCATCACCATCACCATCTCCATCATCATCATCATCATCAGTGGAGTCATCACTCTGCACTTGTCTTGTTTTCCTCAACCGCCTTCTTCTACGCCTGTAGGTTTGTCTTTCTGCCTCGTACATGCTGGCCAAGTGAGGTGGTAAAGCTGGGGTGTCCTCAAGTGTCTCTCCAGTCTGCTGAACTCTCCATTCTTCTCCTTTCGATGGCTCCACTCGTTGTTTAGACTTTCCTTTTGATTGTTTTCTCTTTTTGCTGCTCGATGACTGCAATGAAGGTCTCGCTGGCTCTTTCTCCTTTCTTCTTTGTGGATCCACCTGAGTAGCTGATCTCCTAAGTGCTGGCTGAGAGGCAGAAGTTCTAGCAGTGTCTTCTAGTGTGGCTGACTTTCGGCGCCTCTGAAGAACTAGTGCACCTCCTTCTTGTGTTGTTTGAAATTCAGTATCTCGAGCAACTACTGCATCTAATTCACCTTCTGTCCAACTCCGATCCTGAGGATCAAACTCAGGCTGTGCATCTCTGGCTGCTCTGCTCTCCACCCAAGAATGCAGTGGGTGTTCTTCATCTAACAGTTCATCAATATCAATATGATGTACAGGCTCATCAACTGGTCTACCAGCAAACTCCATGAATCTCTGTCTTTCAAGCCTCTGTCTTTCCTGAATCTGCCTGATTTTTAGACGCATGTTGTAGTGACAGTACACCAACTTCTCCAGCCTAGAAACGCTCAATTTGTTACGAACCTTCGTGTGAATGAGACTGAATGTACTCCAGTTTCTTTCACATTGACTGGAAGAAGTGGTTTGACTGAGTACTCGCACTGCAACATACGCCAAAGGATTTGTGGCAGCTTGTCTGTAATTAATCTGGATCCACCATTCAGCTGTTGAGAAAAAAAAGAAGACGACAATATCAATAATCATATGTAGAGTCTACATTGTAGACTAGTAGCATCATTAAATTTAATATTTGACTATTTATTATGTAATTCACCTGGAGTTGTTCTCGTTACTGCAGTCCTGACGTCATCATCTCCATAAATGCCAATCTTCAATTTAAATCTCTCCATCTACAAAGTAAATATAAATATCATAAGTTAATGATAGACCCATGCATTTTTATAAACTCCTACTTTGTATGTTACCTCTGCTAAGGCATCTATCCTTTCATTCGTATTCCTTGATATCCTAGTAATCACGTTAGTTGTGCCTCGAAGGACCTCTCCGTCATTATGCACGCTCTCACTATACTGATACCTTGGGTTGAAAAAATATCCTGCATATAAATTGAATATTAATTAGTTATAAAACTAAATGTGAAAAAAATTAATAACATAAAATCAACTTAAATAGATGAAGAATTAACCAGCAGCATGGAGATCATGATGAAGAGTCGACTCCCATCTATCATCGATGATCCTCCACCATTTGTCATGAGAAGTAGGAAGGCTTTTGCTTAATTGCTCATTTGCTCTATCCATGACCTCATACAAATATCCCATGTCATTTTTGTCATCTCCATCAACTAACCTCAAAACACGTACCAGAGGCTCAACCACTTTCAGATAGCGAGAAACCTTATCCCAAAAACTTCTCTCCCCAACTAGCGATTGCACTGCCAATGTAACTTCTCTAGCATCGGCCCTCAGTGTCCCTATATGTTCCAGAAACTCGTCAGAGTGGACTAATTGGGCCAATTGATGCTTGTATTTACTTAGGTTCTCTAAAGAGATGAAGTTGGATGCAAATCTGGTAGGTCCAGCACGAAGAAGATCCCGTCCACCTGTATGTTCTCTCATCAAATGTAAGATTTTGTTGTGACTATAAATAAATCCCGTGATCATCTGAACATGTTGTACCACCTCAGCAACAAAAAGATCTTTACCTATGTCCTCCATCATCAAGTCAATAGAATGTGCTGCACAAGGCACCCAGTACAAATGGTGCCTCTTTTGCATCAACAATTTACCGGCTGCTTTGTAGCTTGCTTCGTTGTCTGTGACTATCTGCACAACATTTTCTTTACCAATTTCCTCTACCACGTCATCCATTAGCCTGTATAAATAATCAACATTCTTTATTTTGTTTGAGGCATCCACATACTTCAAAAAAACAGTGCCCTCGCTGCAATACACAAGGAAAAATTATGGATCTTCTTGTGGCCCCTGTCCAACCATCACACATGATGGTACAACCACGCTCCCTTCACACATTTTTGAAGTTGTCGACCCATACCTTCAAGTCATTATACTCTTCTTCAAGCCCAACATCATAAATGTAGCGAGGTGTGGGGGCCTTTACACCAGGTCCAGCATCTGCAATTGCATCCACCATCGTTTGAAAATATGGACTAGATGCTGTATGTGCTGGCACACCTGCATGTAAAAACCATTTCACAATTCCTTTCAAGACATTTCTTGCTGATGCCTTGACTCCTTTTAATGCTTGCTTGATTCCAGGCTGTCTGGCAGACCTTGATCTGTACAAAATTGGTCCATAGGACCGCGTGCCACATCTGATGTCCGTCCGCAACTCAATATAGAACTAGCAGTCCTGCGACCAGAAGAACCCCTAAGAACGAATCTCTCAGGCTGAGAAGCAGTAGGCACTGATCCACTTGATGATCCTATGCCTCTTCGCCGGTCCTCATCTTCTCTATTTGTCCGCAAACTGGCACGAACAGCTCTGGTGTACTCTGCATCAGGGTCATCTGGATCCTCCTCATGCTCCTCCTCCTCATCATCATCTAAATTGATCGGGCGAGAGGCGACCAAGGCGATCGGGGGGTCGCCTCAGCCTCAAACGTCTAGGCGATGGCCTAGGCGTTTGAGGCGACATTTTAAAAAAAAAATATTTATAATTTACTTACTGTACAAAATAGCCAAATAATCATACAGAATGATATTTATTCACTCAAATTATCAAATATAACCATATAATTTTAAATCAAAGTAAATGAAATAAATTTTAATTACTCAAATATGTAATCAACAAATTCATAGACATTTTACTACTAATTAAATTCACCATAATGAAATTTATCAATGAAATGCTAAGCAAACACAATATAAATGTAGAAATGTAAGATAAGTCTATTACAACATTCAAATGTTCCTTAAGAAAATAAGTAGCCAACATTTCCAAATAAGGCTAACAAGCCTATGAATACATTCCTTTCACAACTCTCAAGCCTCACTCATTCATCACTCTCGGAATCCTCATCTTGCTCAAGTGGAAGTTCAACTTCAGAGTCCTCTGTTGTATCATCAGACCCAACTTCAAGCTCATCAATAGACTGTAATGTGGAACTTGTTGCAACTGCTTTCCCCTTCCCTAAACAACGTTTCTTTGATGACAATGTCCTTGTACGTAGACCTTCTTCTTCACCAATTCCTGCAGCAATCTCAACATCGAACCATGTGAGGTCTTCATCCTCATGTACAACATCTTCATTATCATGAGGATGTGCTATCCACTCGTTACAATCATCAATATCTTCAAAGCTTATAGGGTCAAGTTCACTTTGTTGGAAACGTAAAAAGCGATCTCGAAGGCGTTGGTTGTATTGCACAAACACGAGATCATTCAGCTTCTTTTGCTCAAACCTATTCCTTTTCTTAGTGTGCACCTAGAAAAATATCATTATTAGATTAATATAGAATAAAAAAACATAACATGTATTATTCAATGAAAGTTAATAAAAATCAAAACCTGTTCAAATGTACTCCAATTGCGTTCACAGCTAGATGCACTACAAGTGAGGCTCAAGATGCGAATGGCCATCTTTTGCAGATTAGGAGTTTTGCTCCCAAAATCCACCCACCAATTAACTACATAAGAGATGCAAATAGTATTTAATTTTCACATCAAAAAGAATTTAATGAATAAATGTACTAGTAGTCCATATAGAAATATATCAGGATTAGATGTGGTACGTTGTCTTATGGCCATTTCTCTCCCAAAGAAACCCATAGCATTCCTATAACATGCCAATTCCTTGGTAATCTCATCTTGTACATTAGGATCAAGAACTAACTTCTCAATGACATCATATAGTCCTTGCTTCACTTCATCATCTGAATCAATCTCTGGATTTGCATAATAGAATTGAGGGTTAAGGTAGTATCCAGCTGCATGTAAAGGACGATGAAGCTGAAAATCCCATCTCCTATCAATGATCTCCCAAAGTGGACCATACTTGTCCACTTTTCCATCCAGAGCATTCTTGATACTTTCCTTGGCGCGTTCCATGGCTTCATAAATGTAACCCATTGACGGCTTCTCTCCATCAACTAAGCGCAGAACCATGACAAGAGGCTTGAATATCTTTAATGCATAAATAACTCCCTTCCAAAATTGAGTCTTCAAAATTATATCTTGTGCTTTCTTTCCTTCAATTTTTCTTGCCCACTTATTATTACTTGTCCATTCACTAGATGTAAACATTCTTCTCAAACCATCTTTACAATCTAGCAAACTTTGCAGATTCAAATAATTTGTGGCAAAGCGAGTCACAGCTGCACGGACAAGATTCTTTTCATTTGTATGCTTCCTCATTATAGCAAGCACCCTCGTATGTGCATAAATAAATGTAGTAACCATCCTTGCCCTCCGAATGGTTGACTTGATTGGAGACACCTTGGAAATGTCCTCCAATATCAAGTCTAGGCAGTGAGCAGCACATGGTGTCCAAAATAACTGACGATGGGCTGCCATCAACATTTTTCCTGCAGCAACATAGCTTGCTTCATTATCTGTGACAAGTTGTATCACGTTCTCCGCACCAACCTCTATAACTATCTTGTTCAATAAGTCAGCCAACAACTTTGCATCTTTGACATATTGAGATGCATCAATAGACCTCAAAAACACAGTTCCAGTAGGTGAATTGACCAAAAAATTTATCAAAGTACGGCCTTTCCCATATGTCCATGCATCAGACATGATAGTACAACCAAACTTCACCCAACTGGCTTTTTGTAAATCTACTATTTCTTGAGTCTTTTGAATCTCCTTCTGGAGAAGGGTCTCACGAACTTCATGATAGGTAGGGCCTTTCAATCCCGGACCGAATTGTCCTATAGCTTCTAACATTGTTTGGAAACTGTTTAGACGTACGGTATTGAATGAAATTCCAGCTTGATACATCCACCTAGCTATGTATTGGATGACCCTTTCTCGTGCTTCCTTTTCATACTTCTTATCCTTGATAGATTTGTCCTTTGAATCTTCAGGATTAGGAGTACAAAATCTATCTAAAGGACCTTTCATCCGAGGAGGCTTTGCAAGAATGTCGTCAACTTGATTCACCTCAAATGATGAATCTTTGGAAACTGAATTTCTAAAAATATCATCTCGACTTTCCGCTTCCCTAATCAAACATTTCTTTTCAATCCTTGATTGTTTTGATTGCTCCATATATTGTTTAATTTCTTCTTTTGCCTCGGGTGTCACCTTCAAGCAAACTGTCACATTTGTAGAAGTACCTGCTAGATGTTGTTTCAACCGGTGGATCCCTCCTTTACAATCTTTCTGACAAAAGTTGCATTTTACACAGTCCTTATTATTTGGATTCACCAAAGTACCATATTTCCAGCCTGGATCTTTATTTCTCCCCTTCCCTTCGGTAGGCCCTTGATTAGACGAATGAGATGAACCTCCGGTTGGTGTGGTCATCTTAAAAATTAAATCAACGTCCACAGTCCACCTGTAAACAATAAAGACAAAGAGCAAGAGAGAGTGAGCGAGACAGAGAGAGATAGTAGGGGTCGGGGAGGGGAGAGACAGATTGAGAGAGACAGACAGAGAGACAGAGAACAGGAGAGATAGAGTGGGGGTCGGGGGAGGGGAGAGAGAGATTGAGAGAGACAGAGATCAGGAGAGATAGAGTGGGGGTCGGGGGAGGGGAGAGACAGATTGAGAGAGACAGACAGAGAGACAGAGATCAGGAGAGATAGAGTGGGGGTCGGGGGAGGGGAGAGACAGAGAGACATGCAAGAGAGAGTGAGAGAGAAGGACACAGAGACAGAGAGTGGGTGTCGGGGGAGGCAAACAGAGAGAATGAGGGGGTCGGGGGTGAGAGACACAGAGACAGAGAGTAAGGGGGGGGGTGAGAGACAGAGAGAGCAAGCGTGAGAGACAGAGACAGAGGTTGGGAGAGATTGAGAGGGTCAGGGGAGGTAGATAGAGAGAGATTGAGAGACACACAGAGAGAGTGAGGGTCCGGGGTGAGAGACAGATTGAGAGAGACAGACAGAGAGACAGAGATCAGGAGAGATAGAGTGGGGGTCGGGGGAGGGGAGAGACATGCAAGAGAGAGTGAGAGAGAAGGACACAGAGACAGAGAGTGGGTGTCGGGGGAGGCAAACAGAGAGAATGAGGGGGTCGGGGGTGAGAGACACAGAGACAGAGAGTGAGGGCGGGGGTGAGAGACAGAGAGAGCAAGCGTGAGAGACAGAGACAGAGGTTGGGAGAGATTGAGAGGGTCAGGGGAGGTAGACAGAGAGAGATTGAGAGACACACAGAGAGAGTGAGGGTCCGGGGTGAGAGAGAGTGAGAGTGAGCGTCGGGGGTGAGAGAGATAGAGAGGCTGAGAGAGATTGAGAGTGGGGGTCGGGGGAGGCAGACAGACAGAATGAGGGGGTCGGGGGTGAGAGACACATAGAAGGAGGTAGACGGAGAGATTGAGAGAGACAGAGAAGGAGGGAGTGCGAGAGAGACAGAGAGAGGGGGACAGTGCGAGAGAGACAGAGAGAGCGGGAGAGACAGAGAAGGAGGGAGTGCGAGAGAGACAGAGAGAGCGGGAGAGACAGAGAAGGAGGGAGTGCGAGAGAGACAGAGAAGGAGGGAGTGCGAGAGAGACAGAGAGAGCGGGAGAGAGAGCGAGAGAGACAGAGAGAGCGGGAGAGAGAGAGAGAGAGAGAGGGAGAGAGATACGACTTACCTGCCGTCGCCGTCGCCGTCGCCGGAGAAGTTCTCCGCTGCCGCCGGAGTCGGTTCCCGCCGATGCCCGCTCGTATCCTTGCCGGAGGAGACCGCGATCGCCTGCCGCTCGTGTCGGGACGCAGTGAAAGCTCAGGGTTTTAGGGTAACCGGTGGAGGGGGGTAGGCTTATAACAGTGGGCCGTGGGCTTCTTCGTAGCGGGCCGGTGGGCTCCAAACGAACCGGGCCTGAGGCGCTGAAGGCGTGTGAGGCGCGCCTAGGCGAGCGACTGGGCGAGCGAGGCGTTTCCGGCGATCGCCTAGGCGAAAATCGAGAAAGCGAGGCGCCAAACCCTCGCCTCGCCTCGCCTCGTCGCCTAGGCGAACGCCTCGCACGCCTTTGATAACACAGGCTGGCACACCTGCATGTAAAAACCATTTCACAATTCCTTTCAAGGCATTTCTTGCTGATGCCTTGACTCCTTTTAATGCTTGCTTGATTCCAGGCTGTCTGGCAGACCTTGATCTGTACAAAAATTGGTCCATAGGACCGCGTGCCACATCTGATGTCCGTCCGCAACTCAATATAGAACTAGCAGTCCTGCGACCAGAAGAACCCCTAAGAACGAATCTCCCAGGCTGAAAAGCAGCAGGCACTGATCCACTTGATGATCCTATGCCTCTTCGCCAGTCCTCATCTTCTCTATTTGTCCGCAAACTGGCACGAACAGCTCTGGTGTACTCTGCATCAGGGTCATCTGGATCCTCCTCATGCTCCTCCTCCTCATCATCATCATCTAAATTGATCGGGCGCTGAACAGGTAGACTGTAATCCCTTCGTCTATGGCGTCCTGATATCTCATCTTGCAAATCCATGTGTTGTTGAGATGATAAATCTTTGTGTGCCTTTTTACCCATCATATAAGTCCTCATTTCCTTCTTCAAGTCCAGTGGGACTGACTCACATCTACTGACGTCTCCTGATATGCCAGCAAGATGATTTTTTAGGCGATAGATGCCACCACCCATCTCCTTTACACACCAGTTGCATTTGACCCTCCTCCTAATACTGTCCACTAGTGTGCAATGTTGCCAACCAGGATCAGTACCATGCTGCTCTACATCCTGTTCTGCCATATTCCTGCATAACATAAAAACAAAAAAATGCAATCAGGTTCTAACAAGTTCAATTGAGTGGTTGGACACTCAATTGAACCTTAATCATACTAATCATACAAAAGTCCCAATTTTTAACACCTAATTAGGGCTAATTTTAACTAATTAAAGCTAATAGCAGGCAATTAATGCAAAAAAATACACATTTATGTCCTAACAAGTTCAATTGAGTAGTTGGCACACTCAATTGAACCTTAATTACACTAATCATTAAAAAAATCCAATTTTTAATCCCTAATTAAGACTAATTCTAACTATTTAACGCTAATAACATACAATTAATGCAAAAAATATACATTTATGTCCTAACAAGTTCAATTGAGTAGTTGGCACACTCAATTGAACCTTAATCACACTAATCATACAAAAGCCCTAATTTTTAACTCCTAATTATAGTTAATTTTAACTAATTAACGCTAATAACATGTAATTAATGCAAAAAAATGCACATTTATGTCCTAACAAGTTCAATTGAGTGGTTGGCACACTCAATTGAACCTTAATCACACTAATCATACAAAAGTCCTAATTTTTAACTCCTAATTAGGATTAATTTTAACTAATTAACGCTAATAACATGCACTTAATGCAAAAAAATGCACATCTATGTCCTAACAAGTTCAATTGAGTGGTTGGCACACTCAATTGAACCTTAATCACATTAATCATACAAAAGCCCCAATTTTTAAGTCCTAATTAGGGCTAATTTTGAGAATTTTGTCTAATCAACATGCTAATTTTTTTTTCAACCTAAATATTAATAGATCTACACAATATACACAATCATACATCATTTATAATTTTTTTAGAATTAAAAAAAAAATAATTCGAAATATACCTAAACTCGGATCGGGATGCAAAAAGAAAATCCGATGTCGAGGGCGGCGGTGACGGCGACCATAGCGGCGGCGGCGGCTCCTGGACGGCCGGCCGACGATGACGGGATGAAAACCCCCTCCTTTTGGTCGATATCTCAAAGAAAACTAGAAAAGAGAGAGAAAGAGAGAGAGAGGAAGGAGAGGCGGACGTCGGACGGCCGGCGGCAGCGGGGGGGCCGGCGGCGAGCGGCGGCGGTCGCCGGGGGAGGGCGAGCCGGGGAGGGGCTGGGGGAAGGGGGGCGCCAGCATCAGAAACGCTGGGGGGGATCGGGACCGGCCCGAACCGGACCAGATCTGGTCCGGACCGGCTGATCTGGCCGGTCCGGCCCCGATTTGGTCTGGTTCGGGCCGATTTCGGCCGTTTTTTTTTTTTTTAAAAAAATCGGTGGGGGGGGGACAGTAAATTCCCCCCCCAAATCGGATCGGGACCCGCCGATTCCGATTCGAATCGGCCGATTCCGCAATCCATGCCTTGGAGGCCCTTCTTCTGGAACAGGTGACACCGTCCGCCCCTCATCCTGGTCTCCTTCACAATGAGAGCTCAGCATTGGTACATCAAACCCTCCACGCATGTTCTCCCATCCTCCTTCTTCCACCTGAAGCCAATCAAGGGCTTCTTTGTGATGTTAATGCTGTCATCTCCTAGAATCAAGCAACCCCCATTTAGATGATATCAGAATCCTCTGTAGAGTGGCCTACTAAGCTCATCAGACATATTGTTGCTCTTGTGGGCATTTCTTATGAAGGATAGGAAGAAACCCTTCGGAGCTTTCCTAAAAAATAAAGGAGGATCTTCAATCTCCATCTCTCTGCTAAGAAGAGAGGACAAGGGAAAGGTTTGAAGATTGGAAAGAGGGAACTCTTATTCATCCAGAAAAAACAGCTTGGGATATGGAGACAAAAATAAGAGGTTGAGTACAGAGGGGGATAGACATAGTGTTGATTTTCCTGTCTTGGAACATTAGAGGTCTTAATGGCAGGTTCAAAGCCAGGGCTGTCAGAACCCTGATTCATCAGTATAAAGTCAATCTTCTTTGTGTGTAGGAATAAAAAATTGATCAGTTTGATGCCTTGTTAGTTCCCAACGTTGTGGCAATAGATTGAAGAAATGGATCGTAAAACCTTCTATAGGACTGAGGGGAGATATTCTTCTTATGTGGAATGAAGAGTTGATGGACTGCATCAACTGTAGGGTGCTTGATTTTATCATTTCATCAACATTTATCAAAAGAGAGAGGTGTTTCTTTGGACCTTCACGAGAGTTTATGGGCCAGCAACTATAGCTTTGAAATCCTCTGTATTCCAGGGACTCAGCTCTATTAATGAAGCTCGTTTACACCTTTGGTGCATGGTCAGTGACTTCAATAATGTTTGATTCCCTCAGGACATACTCAACCATAAGAATTGGGAACCTGAAATGGATATTTTTGGAGAACGGATGAGAATCAATACTCTTATTGAAATGAACACTCCAGGTTCACAATACAATTGGACCGATTTTAAGAAATCTCAAGCCATGTCAAGATTGGGCAAGTCTTTTGTCAACAGTATTTGGCATTCCAAAAATCCCTCTTGCTATGTTTACAGGTCTTCCTAGAGTGGTTCTGACCACATCCCTATCAGCCTTTCCTGTTTTCCTAACACTAAACACAGCAGGATTTTTAGGTTTGAGTTATAACGGCTTAGGCATAATAACTTCTCTGACTCGGTCACCCACTGGTGGAATGAGGCCTCCTTTGCAACCCACACTGCAGCAGTTCTTCATACAAATTGAAATGGATTAGAGGTCAGCTGAAAGCATGGTCCAAAACTACTCTTGATAGAAAGCTGAGATTAGGCAGAATCTTCTCGTGGGAATTGAGCAGCTGGATTTGAAGAATGACAATGGGCTACTTGAGGATGTTGAAAGGAGAGAGTGGTGCAGACTTAAAAGTGAACTCAACAGTGTTTGATTAGAGAAGAGATAAAATGGAAACAAAGATCTAAGGAATTTTGCCTACAACAGGGAGACAAACAGTTATTTTCGTTCTGCAGCTGGTATCTAGAAAAAGATCCATATTGATTGATAGTATTAAGGTTGGGGATACAATTTACTCAGAAAATGCTAAAGTTAAGGAAGCCATCACCAACTTCCACTTAGATTTATTTGCTGAGGTTAATTTTCTTGGACCATCCTTTTGTCAATAATCAGTTATAGACTTTATCGGAAGAGGAAGTATATGGTCTTACAGTTCCCTTTGATGAACAAGAGGCAAAAGCAGCTATTTTCAGTATGAAGGCAGAGAAATCACCTGGACTGGGTGGACTATCCATGGAATTCTATCAACAATTTTGGGAAGTCATTAAATATGATCTCATGCTGGCTATTAAGCAAACCCCCAAGTGATTAGACATCTCAGTGCAACTCATGTGGTTCTAATTCCTAAAAAGGACTGTGTACAAGCCATTGGAGATTTTAGACCTATTACTTTATTGAACAGCTCTTATGAAATTTAAAGTGCTTGCCGGCGAACAGCTCTTATGAAATTTAAAGTGCTTGCCGGCAGGATAAAAAAGGTCATACATAACCTTATTGATCATTAACCAATCTACTTTCATCCCAGGAAGGAATATTCTTGACAACTTTATGGCAGATCATGAATCCATACATGATCTTAAGCTCCACAAGAAGAAGTTTCGGGTTCTTAAGCTCAACTTTGAAAAGGCTTTTGATGAGGTTAACTAGTCTTGCCTTTTCAAAGTTATTAATTTTCAGAACTACTTGGAAGTTGGAACAGAGCTTTGGATATCGAGATTACTAAAGGGGTTCTTGTAGTATGAAGTAATATGATGCGGAATGATAGAGGAAAAATATTTGGGCGGCTCACCCAGCCCAAAAAATAGCTAGTTCTTTTTTCTTCATCTTAAAAAATCATCCATTAGGTCAAAACATATAGAAGCTTCCTCTTTTAAAGGGGAAAAGCTATAACTTTGCAACTATACCCTATAAGACTCTAAAATAACATAATTGTTTCTACTATTGGGAAATATTCAAAGAAATGCAAATGCAGCCCTAAAAAATAAAGGAAAATATATCAAAACTAGAAAATTACTCTAAACTAGGTTCCTTCAATCGCACACGTCATCTCCAAGCCGAAATGAGATTGGGGATGTTAGGTGGGGTCGATCATCATCGAACTACCATATAAAATGTGTCGGCCACATAATGTCGGATTTGGATCCTCCTCATCATTCTCCACTTGTTTGGCAAAACTTGTTCTCGAGTTTTAAAATGTGGTGATGTCCACAGGGAAGATGTGAGAGCAACAGATCTAGGAAACACCATTGACACCACAGTGATCACCACATGGAGGAGAGTCTCAAATTGACACCAAAAGTGTGGCTCAACGTCACACCATATCATGTTAAAATGACCCTGGTCCATGCCAAAAGCTGCATCTATCACAAGCATCTGGTCATATGCAGCAATGCCAACAAGTCACTAACAATGGTCAATGGCGACTGCCTTGAACCCAAATATCGCTCGTATAGCAACAATGTTCGATTGACAAAAGTTCAGACCATGAAGATGATGTGGTGTAGCTACTAACATGAATGAACTTTTCATTTATGGATCTAATCATGATGTCGACGCTTGTTTATGCATACCTACGTGCTTCTGTTATGTCAAAAATCTCACATCTGTCATCTAAGGGCTGATAGGAAACTCAACTTGAATCAAAGAAAAGGGTAATTAAGGGGGAAAATATTAGTTAATCAAAATGGCAAAAAAATTGACATCCTTCAAAATAAAAAATCCTTAAGAGAATGATCATGAGGATTGATGCATCTTGCGGAATTTTCCAAAAAGCATCTTAAGAATAAGATAGAGGGATTGAGATAGTAAATATACTTATAAAAATAAGGCTATGCTTCTATAAACACCATCTAGACTATACTTACCTCAGACTCCTCTCCACGAATCTACTATAGTCGCCGCGTCTATTGCAGCCTACCAAGAAGCCTCTTTTCAGATCTTAACTCTCTTTCTCCTCGTTTCTCTCTTAAGATGTTGGTGTTGATGGGTAAAGCTATGAAATAAGGTGGGTTTATATAGGGAAGTTTTTTGAATGAGAGGACACCTTATAAATCGTGTGCTAAGCTTGTAAGGGTTCTCTTGCCACCTCAAGCTCACCCTTAGCCACCTTATGCCACATTTGTCATTTTAAGGTATCATAGAATCCCTATGCTACCACCTATTAGTTTTAGGGTATATATGAGGCTATGGTTGACATCTTTCATTGAAGGATATGTATAGATATATGTGTTGCCACATGTATATATGTGTATATATATACATATACATATATATATATATATATGTGTGTATATATATACATATACATATATATATATATATATATATGTGTATATATATACATATACATATATATATATATATGTGTATATATATACATATACATATATATATATATATATATGTGTATATATATATATATATATATATATATATATATATATATATATGTATATATATACATACGTGTCCTAATTTAGAGATGTATGGATAATATATTCAAAAATGATGACACATGTATATAAAGGTGTTCTTTACCTTACACATGCACCCCGTCTTTAAAATGATAGGCTTATGTACCCCTTAGTCCATGTCCTTCTTTACCGTTGAACCTTTATTGTCCTTTTTTTCAGCTAGGTAAGAAGGCTTTTGAAATCTTAAAAACTTTAAGTTAAATCTGTATAAAGATAGTTAATTGTATTTAAATTCTAAACTTTTAATAATTGTGAATATACATTTTAAGGATTTACAAATATATCCTTTTTCACAATTATATGTATTTTAGTGTTACTTGTTAATGACTACTTGCATCATAAATTTACTAAAATTCATAGTAAAGTTTACCTCCTAATAGTTTTGATATGTTACAAATCCTCTCATCCTAAAAGAAATTTTGTTCTCAAAATTTGAAAACTACTTGAACAAAATTTGGATATTTCTTGCGCATCTCTTCTTAGAATTCCCACGGTTGCTTCTTCAGTGGTATGATGACACTAAAGAACCTTGACAAGTGGAATACTCTTTGTCCTTAATTCTTGTGTTTTCCAATCCTATATGTGAAGAGGTCTTTCCTCAAATATTAACTCTGGTTGAATCTCTAATATGTAATCAATAATGTGTGATGGGTTATGAACATATTTTTTTTAACATTGATACATGAAACACATCATGAACACCTGTTAACTCTGGTAGGAATGCAAGTTGGTAAGCAAATTGAGCCACTCTATCGAAAGGGTCCAATGTACCTTGGATTCTGCTTCCCATATCTTCCAAATGTAGTGACACGTCTGATTGAAGATACCTTCAAAAATAATGTTCTCCTTAAATTCTAAATCTCTTCTTCTTTTATCAACGTATTGCTTCTGTGTATTATGTACAATTAGCAACCTTTGCCTTAAAGTTTTGACTTTATCAGTACATTCCTAAGTTAAATCTAGTCTACTATTTTATTCTCATCAATTTCTTGCCAACATAAAAGGGGATCTACAAAGTCTGCCATTCAATGCCTCAAATGATGTCATGGCTATGCTAAAGTGGTAACTATTATTATACGCAAACTCAATTAAAGCAAGGTGTTTGCCCCAGCTATCTTTCTACTCTATATTGATAGCTCTCAACATGTCTTCTAAAGTTTGAATAGTGTGCTCTGACTGGTCATTAGTTTCAGCATGAAATGTTGAGCTACCTTTTAATTGTGTTCTTAAAGCTAATTATAGACTCTTCTAAACTCGGGATGCGAATCTTGGATATCTATCAAATACAATATTCTTTGGAATTTCATGTAACTTCACTATTTCTTTATTGTATAATTGATATAAACTCTCAACTCAATGGGACTTATTGATAGGCAGAAAATGAGCTGATTTTGAAAATTTGTCTACAATTACCCAAATAGTATCATGTTGCTTTTGAGGTCTAGGTAATCCCATCACAAAATCCATTGTAATAATATCTTCCCATTTCTATTGTAGAATTCACAATGGCTGTAGAATTCCAGCTGGTTTCTGATGTTCAGCTTTCACTTGTTGACATATGCGACACCTTGAGACATGCTCAACAATATCCCTCTTCATATTCGTCCACCAAAAATTTCTTTTCAGATCATGATACATTTTAGTACTGCCTGGATGTATAGTATATTTGGATTTGTGAGCTTCTTCTAACACTTCATTTTTAATCTCAGCTAGTACAATCAATCTATCTCAAAATATAATGCTCCTCTTGACTTTTGAGAAATCTCTGGCTTTCTAATTAAACTGTGGATTTGTTGATCCCTCTTCTGACATCCATTATTTGGTCCACTAGAGCATATCGCATCAGTAAGTTACTGAACAAAATTCTGGATTTCTCTTGCATTAACTTGGGACAAAATTTGGTCATGTGCTCGACATTTCTCCACACCCTTTTCAACTGAACGCTCATTAGTCTCTTCCTACTAAGAGCATCAGTCATGACATTGGCCTTACCAACGTGGTACTTGAGAGTAAGCTCATAATCTTTGATTCTATCCATCGCCTTTGCATCCAATTCAACTCTTTTTGAGAAATTAAATATTTTAGACTTTGGTGATCAATAAACACATCAAATGTTTCCCCATACTGACAATGTCTTAAAACTTTTAAAGCATGGACAATAGCTGCTAGTTCTAGATCATGAGTGGGATAATTTAATTCATGATCATTTCATTGTTGAGAAGCATAAGCTACCACCTTTTCATGTTGCATCAATACACAACCAATTTCATTGTCTAGAAGCATCAGTGTAAACCATACGTCCACCTATCCCTCTTGGTAAAGCAAGGACTAGAGCTTGAGTCAATCTTGTCTTTAGTTTCTAAAATTTATGTTCACATTCATTAGTCCAAAAAAACTTGAACCATTTTCTTTTCAAATTGGTTATAGGTGCAGCAATCTTTGAGAAACCTTCTGTGAATTTATTATAATATCTAGCTAGTCCAAGGAAGCTTCTAATTTCAGTTGGAGTCTTTGAAGTTTCCCATTCTAGTATAGCCTTTACCTTTTTAGGAACAATTGTAATGCCTTCTTTGGAAATAATATGCCCAAGAAATTGAATTTTATTTAATCAAATTTCACATTTACTGAATTTCACATATAATTGATGTTCTTTGAGAGTTTGCAATTCCTAGTATACTAATATATTTAATATATTCTCCTAGTATATATTCTCCAATTCCTGGTTCTGTAGAGTTCTCATTTCTATTGTGTTCAGATGTTACCTCTCCACTCCTTGGTGCATCATGATCTCTTGGGGAATTTCCTATTATTTGACTCTTTCCTTCATTTCTAGTCTCCCTTCCAACCATCGTATCTAAAATCATCAAAATGTAAGATCAGTCCTAAGTTCACAACAAAACCTAGATTTAGAATCTTATAAAGCTTAAGCTAAAGTGATCCTGGTGCATAATAGGAAACATAAAAGATCCCAACCTTACTCTGATACCAGTCGTTGTCATGCCCGGGCCCGATTAGTGGATAAGTCAGCAGATTAAATAAGGAATTAGTCATGTGCATTCACGTAGCCTGAACGCAACGGGGGGGGAAAGAAACCCCTCGGAGTAGAACGTTGGGATAGATGATGATTCATACAACTGCAAATAACAATTGAAACTTTCAATATACTATCATTACAAAAAGTTAAGTTGGTAAGATAGAGTTAAATATATACAAGTCAGGATTAAAATTTACAATCAGCTGCCATAACACATAGTTTTGTTATTATACAAAAGATCCCAGAACAAGTTGACATCCACTCAGATCTGATACTAGCTCCTGGTGCTTAGAGATCCTTTATTTATTCATTCTTGTTCTGGAGATGGTTCACCGAAAATGGTAGGTTGTAAATGTCTAAGCAACAAAGATCTAGTAAGTAAGCCTAAACAATAGTCTATAGAAGGCTTGCAAAACTAGACAAAAATTTGATTAATTAGCCTATACATAATTGCTGGTGAGTGCCAACTAAGTAAACGCTAAATTTAGATCATGAACTTAGATGACAAAGTGTATGTCATAGGGACGTTCTTACATGATTCTGTACATTATAAACTTCTCACTGACTTATAATTGGATATTCATGTTATCATCATTTGCTAATAATGTGCAATAACCGGATAATAATCAACATATCAGATTGTCACCCTTAATTCAAAAATAATTAAATACATGTAGACTGGATGACAAAAACATATTCAGATTATTTGCCTAGACGCGTCCAACTAGTACTACGAGCTAACTAACAGAATATATAATGTTTATCATATAGCCATAGTTGTTAAGGCGTATGCTTAGGTGGTTTGGCATCAAGCCCAAGCTAACATGACCGTCCGCCTTTTGATCCAACCGAAAAGTGCCTAAGGCACATGCTAGAGTGGCCCAAGTGGCCCAAGATGTTCTTCTGGGCCCGTTTGACCCGATAGGGTCTGGATCCATTTGAATACTTTAAAAGCACCCTGATGGCCCCATATGCGCGATGGCCCCGATCGCCTCTTAGGGTTCCAGCCTATATAGTCAGAGGCATGAGGTGATCGAGGTGCCTTAGCCTCAGACTCCTAGGTGATAATTTAGGCGTTTGAGGTGGCATTTTATTAAGAAATATTAAAAATTCAGATATGCAATAATATTATTATTAGATATGTTAAAAACACGTAGAAAAACCTATTGAAGTGACTAATTCCTCCACTCAAATAGGACCAATAAATTCAAATAACTTTAAAATCTACTAAACATAAATCAAATTTAATCAAATCTACGACTACTCAGATATCACTCAGGAAGAAAGTTTTAAAGGTAGAGGGGTGAGGGGGGAGGGTGAGAACCCTAATTGCCACCACAATGTTGCTCTTCTCTCATCTAACCTCACCTGCAGCATGAGATTAAGGGATAAGAATAAAGAGAGAGAGAGAAGAAGACATAGAAATAGGCACTACAGAGAGGGGAAATATATAGAGAGAAAGAGAGACTCTACGTAGAGAGAGAGAGAGAGATGCCTTGTAGGCCATTATCGGCCTTGTCCTGTGTGGGAGAGAGAGAGAGAGAGAGAGAGAGGCTCTATCGGCCCTACCAAGGGAGAGAGAAAGAGGGGGTGCATTATTGGCCCTGTCTAGGGGGGAGGGAGGGACAGAGGGAGAAGTAGCAGACAGAGAGAGATGTCCAGGGGGAGACCGGGAGAGGGGGGGAGAGAGAGAGAGAGAAGCACTCAGAGAAGCCTCGCCACCACCATAGAAGCACTCAAGCCCTAGAAGCCCTTGCGAATGGCATTAGGGAGAGACATATGCGCACGAGCTGGTTTGGTGGTCAGATGAATCATTATATATATCAGGTATTAGACTGAGTAAAGCGGGCCATACGAATTGCTTTTGGTGTTGGGCCGGGCTTGAGGCGGTTTGGGAGCGCACTAAGGTGCTCGCCTCCGCGGATGAAGTGATTCCCACGATTGCTTAAGCAATGAATGGTGGAACGAGGTGGCTTTTGCGTGCCTCACCTCGCCTCATCGCCTAGGTGACTGTCTCTGTCACCTTCGATAACAAAGGTTCCACCGTTGTGAGCTTTAGAGTTTTCTCCCCCATTGCACCGCCACCGTCGAGTTGCTGCTGCTGTCAAGCGCTGCTGCCATTGTCAAGCTTCCGCCACGGCTGCTCCGCTGATGCCCCAATCACATCTTAGGGTTCCAGTGGCCGTGAGGTCCGCACCTTTCTTCCATGTTGCTCCACCACCACCATCAAGTTGCTGCTGCTGTTATCGAGCACCACTGCCAGTGTCATTCTTCCGCTGCTGCTGCTCCACAGCTCTCCAAGTCCAACACCGGTAAGCTCTGCCTCTTCTCTTGACCAATCCCCCCCTCCCCCCCTCTCAAAAAATGAAAAGAAAAAGAAAAAAAACCCTCTTCCATCTTCTCTCTAAGCCTCTCCCTGTAAGACTCTAAGCCTCCTTGCCACTCTCTCTCTCTCTCTCTCTCTCTCACACACACACACACACACACACACACACACACACACAACGCCCCTTCGATTTCTCTTCCTCCCCCCTCCTGGCCTCCCCCTCTGCCTTTCACATCTGTTCACTGTGTGCTGCTGTGCGCACAGTGCCCAACAGTCCACTGTGCGCATAGTGCTGTGCACCGTCACTATGTATACAGTGCACCGTGGGCACTGTCCACTGTGCGCACTATTCTACATCTCTCTCCCTTATTGACAGAATTTTAGCTATTGTGAGCATTATATTGCAGATTTTGGAAGAAGTCAACAAATATGAGGTTATTATTTTTTTATTGTGAAATTTTATTTTTTATAATTATTGTTCATTCACTTTGATACTTCCTTATAATGTTAGTTTTCATGTTAGTATTATACTAGAGTTATTTCCTTCATATTTTCATGTTAAATTATTTTCTTCATATTTTCATTATAAATATACCTCCTAATATTTTTGGGATGTTACACCTTCCCTCTCAAGTATCTAGGCCTTCCTCTCTTTGATGGACCTCTTAAGATTTTTGATTGGAGTATCATGTTTAAAGATTCGACAAGAAGCTCACATAATGGAAATGTAAGCCTCTGTTTGAGGGTGATAAATAGATTCGTTCCAAATCTCTCATCTATATTCAAAATGCCTAAATCTATTGGGAAGAAAATTGAAGCTGTTAGACGATCCTTTTTCTGAAAGGGAATGAGCTCTAATCACAGAATAACCCACTTAGTGGGGGAAGGATTTGCCTATACATGAAGGGTCGCAGGCCTCCTACCTGTTGCTTCCGCAAAGGTTGATCTTCTTTCTAGATGGTTGTGGCTTTTTGGAATTGAAAGAGATTCACTTTGGAAGTCCATTGTTTGACCAAAATATTTTCATCCATCTATCTCATGGGTTCTCTCTCCATGTAGGAGTGTATCCTCTCTTGGAAAGCTATCTTACAATGCCAGGACATTGCTAATGCAGCAACCTCCCTCATTCTGGGGAATGGTAAAGACTTTAAACTTTGGACTGATGTTTGGGTACTCAACTTAGCTCTTGCTGACCATTTTCCCGGAATTTTTTTTTCACTCTCCACAGCTAAAGAAGCCACGGTTTATGACATTTTGAAACAGGTGCTAATTTTGGCTGGGAGTTTCATTTTAGGAGGAACTTCTCAAGGTTTGCATAGTTGTGAATGGTTCTGGAACCAGTTAGAGCTGGTTCCAGTTCAAATTGGGACAGAACAGGGCAAACCAGGATGGAGTCTGCCAAAACTGGCTAACTCAAAACAGATCAGGAACTGCTTCTTCCAATCTAGTTTTGCCGGTTCCAGTTCAAACTGGCCTGTTCTGCAAACATTGGAACTTTTATGACAAGGAGCTTGCTGAATACTTAAATCTGTGTAAATATTCTACAGTCTGTCCAAATCATGGATGGCAGTACCGGCCGATACCGGTACCCGATATAGGTAAAGGGTATCGGCCGATACCGGCCGATATTGGGCCGGTACCGGCCGGTACGTACCGGTACCCACCGATACGGGTACCGGTACCGGTACTGCCATCCCTGGTCCAAATATCCTCTTACAACAAAGACGAAAGGCTTTGGAAATGGGACATTCCGGGGCACTTAACTGTCAAGTCTGTTACTAGGATCCTCACTTTTGGAGGTCTCACAGTTCCTTGGGCAAGCTTCATTTGGAAAAACATTAGGCCGACATAGATAAAGATTCATGAAATTGATCCAGGCCAGATCGGCAACTTTGGTTTGTGTCAAGGAATTCAGGACCATTATCAAAGACACTTGTCTTTTTTATGATACCTTCAAGGAAACCTCTGAACATCTGTTTCTGCATTGTGGAATTATCTCTACTGTTTAGGCTACTCTATTTGCCTGCCTTGGACTGTCATGGAACATTTTTAGTCAGTCCATAATTTGGTAACCTCTTGGGATGAGATTCTCAGGCACAAGGATGATAGAGACAACTGAACGATGCTTTTGGGTGTTTTTCTTTGGGATATCTGGAAAGAGCACAATACAAGATTTTCAAGCATGCTTTTTCATCTCCGTTCAGGATTACTAATCATTCCATTAAGTTGGTCAAGAACTGGAGAATCTGCTGCCTTCAAGATCTGGTGCTCGATTCCTCCCTGTTATCCTCTTTGTATAATGGAGACACTTTCGCCTATTGTGCTCTCCTTGTGGGCTGTTAAGCTCGTTGTACTTGGGTTCTTTTGGATTTCCTTTTGGTCCTTGTTTGCCTACTTTCTCTGTAGCCTCTCCTTCTTGTACTTCATCTTAATATATTACTTGTGGGTTATGCCACCTTCCAAAAAAATAGTTGAAGCAGCAGTTACTTAACAAAGGCCTATGGAGCACATTCAAGCTGGTTCTACCTCTTTTTTCATAAAATCCTTATCCGAATTGATTACTACTGGGTCATCATGCTTGTGATTATACCCATTTCCTTTAACAAAGTATCAGATTGTATAGTTCAGGAGTCTTGTCACTTTTCACAGGTGTGCCATTTGTAAGTTCACGGTGGTCTTGGTGGACGTGAACACCTACGACATTCAGTTCCACAGGCCAATGTGCCAAGAAAAGCGAAACTAAAGCATCCATGTCATAGTAATAAGTGAATACATTGTGTTAACATTTGTAATCTACTTATTGTAACTTATTGAAAATGGCAAGTTTGTGGAAAACATGGGTGACATATCATTAAGGGTGTAATGGAGGAATATATGTTCATGAACAATCCATTTCATGCGTAATAACATGTTGTTGACTATGTGATTGTTATGTTGATTATTTGTTTTGGTGCTGTCAGACCTTGGACCTGTTTGCTCAGGTATGTCGTGAAAGGAGATATCCATACCTGAGGCTGGACGGAACTACATCGATTAGTAAACGGCAAAAGTTGGTCAACCATTTTAATGATCCATCTAGGGTTTGTATCTCAGTTTCTATAACGGCTTACTACAGTCTTTCAGTTGAGTGAACTGAGTGTACGATACTTCCTACAGGATGAGTTTGTCTTTCTCCTAAGCAGCAAGGCTGGTGGCTGTGGCCTTAATTTGATAGGTGGAAATCGATTGGTTCTATTTGATCCTGATTGGAACCCAGCAAATGATAAGCAGGTAATATTTTTGGTCTGATTAACTATACCTTTTCAGAAAACACCCCTCATTGCAGTAGCTTTGATCGTACCATCATTTTGAACAAATAGGCTGCTGCAAGGGTTTGGAGGGATGGGCAAAAGAAAAGAGTATTTATCTATAGGTTTCTAAGCACTGGAACCATTGAGGAAAAGGTTGGAATTTACTGAACAGTGTGTGCAATTACATTTTCTAAAGCAAATTTTCTCTTTTCTTTTTAAACATGGTATTATATTTCTGCTGTGCTTACTGAACAATCGTGACAACCTTGTTTCAGGTATATCAGCGTCAGATGTCAAAAGAAGGGCTTCAGAAAGTCATTCAACAGGAGCATAGAGCCAATCAGGTGAGATATATCTTCGCATGATCCTCATTTTTATTGCTTTGATCAATAATGCTTTTTTATCTGTTTTTTTTTTTTTTTTTTTCACACGGTGTATTTGCAGGGCAATTTCCTCTCAATGGAAGACTTGCGTGATCTCTTCACATTGCATGGAAATGTCAGGTAGTTTCCATGCTTGGGCAATTAGAGGTAGTTGTGACAATGAAAATGCTATTAGAGATCAGTAGAGGTGAAGATCTTTGCCTCTAAGTGCTGCTTTCTTAAGTTTTGTTTGTGCCACTTTCCTTTAGTGGCAATCTTGATGTTGGGATCATGATGAATCAGCCAGCATTTCATACTAGAACTCCCTGTCCACATTTTTTTAATTTCATTTTTTATAGTTCAATTTGGAGACCAAAAGGAATTTTTGTTGCCTAGGCTATGGCCTAACACAGATGGGGGTGAATGGGTTACTTAAAATATTAAGCACTTGAATTAAATCACAGCAGATAGAAAATTAGATGAGAGGAAAAGGAGCGATCACACAAATCAGGCAAGGCACACAGATTTTTACACTGGTTTGATCAGAGACCTCAAGGCAGCTGCTTGAGAGGCCACTAGCTCAGAGCCAAAACCACTAGAACCAGCTTCAGCAGGTCTTCCTCTCAAAGGAGGAAACATAGGATACGGACCACCTGCTAGTCCACAACACATTAGTATGTTACACAAGTACACTTCCCTCATTAAGCAACTAGGTACAAAGTACCTCTTCCCCTTCAACAACTAGAAGGAGGAACCACAGAAACAATCAAGGCTCACACAATAATGCCTCCAAGTAGGCTATAATGTGTACACTGCAAAGCAGAAACATATCAAGACAGATAATTAGGATGAAGAACCAGGTTTTAATTGTCATGGAAGGTCTGAGAGCTTCTGTAGGTAAGCACAGCGAGGATGAGGAAGACTAGAGGGCACTAAGTGCTTGAGAATAGGAGCTTGCTCTGAGGCTTTTCTTTCTTCTCTCTCTTTACTGTGAGTGAGTTTGTGCGCTCAAGAGTTTTTATAGCCAAGAGAGTTCTTGTGTGTCTGCAGACCTGTAGACCCTTGATTCAAATTGGTCCATTAGACACAGTAGAAATCTATTTAGAGGGAGAGATTGTCTTAAGTCTTAATGTTATCATCTATGGGTCTAACATTAAGGTTCTTGAGTATGTAGGAGCACATAGGCTTGGAAAATTTGGCATTGACTATGTAGAAGCTTCCATTCTTGGTCACTGAGAATTGTTTTAAAGGTTCCACACAAGCTGTTGCTTTTCCTACTGCATAGCTTAGAATGGAAACCCATCTGATCTTTGACTAGAGGTTTGGTGAGTAGCAAAGATTCTCACAAAATAATAGAAGATAGGGTGAAGACATAACTGTTTATTGCATCAAAATCAAGAAGATTCACTGCAGATAAAGTACAATTTAACAAGAGAATCGCGTAAGTCATAGATAATGACTAAATCCATTCTGTGAAACAAAAGTGAAGCAGAGTAAGTCACATAATCGAGTATTGCAAGTTCAAATAGCTCAAGAAGCATAAAGTTAATTGAAAGTGAAAGCACGAGTTAATCTCTATACAGTAAATTAATTGAAAAATTTCATAAAGGCGCACAACATAGAACAGTTGAGCTAATTGATTTATATGGTCATATAATCAAAAGGTATAAATGAGTTAATTGAATAAGTTAATTGAAATAGCATCATTGTGACTAACTAATTGAAATCGACTAATTCTTAGAACATAGTATGAATGAAATCGGATTAACATAGGGACTTTTGACACAATATTCGATGAACCTGTTAAACATAACTTCTAAACAGATTATTGGTCACTTTATTTATCTATTTTGTTTTCACCAAAACATGGGGATTAAGCTGCTAGGGACCCAATGATTTAACAATTTTGGGATAATTAAGAATACAACAAGACCATTCATCGATTTGTAAAAGTCAGAGAATTTGTCATTTTTCTGGATGTGAATGTGAAGCCAGCAGCATTTCTAATGCACCCTTCATTTTTAGCATAGAGTGCATCATATGCATAGTCTTCTGTTTGGTTAATGTGTTTTTGTGGGTAAACCTTGTTTTGACCCACTACCCACACAGTCTGTATCTAGCATACGTTATTACCCTTACTGGCCAAAACAAATCATCGTATCATATCAAACACCATGAGACATATGCCCAATATGAGGGTTTTTAGCAAATAACCCCTAAAAATCTTGTATATGTACACAATCCCCCACACATATACGTAGACATATACATGTGTGTGTGCATACATATGTATGTATGTATGTGTGTGTGCGTGTGTGTACTAGACTTGATGATAGGTGGTTCTTTGTGTATACAATGATTATATAGGGGATCTTTTACATATACATATTTTATAGGAGGTTTTCTGCATATATGGGATTCCTTAGGGCGTTACTTGCTGCGAACCCAATATATAAAAATGGAGATGAACTAGGGTCATGCATACATCATCAAGTTCACAAATTACATCGTCCACTGAGAGATATAAAGCCATGAAATTAGCAATGTGTGCTCAAACAAAGGATAAAGGCAGGGACTAACACTGATCTTCTATTTCCAAGTATTTGCAGGGTCACTGACCACCAACATACTATGTAACTACTGACACTACAATCTGAATTCAGATCAGCTGACCGGTGGGACTGATCTGATTTTAGGAATAACTTGACCATCAATTATAACTAAATCCTCTTGGTCTACCTTTATGGTATTGAAGTTACATTTCATGTATTCTTTTTAACTTTGATCTTAAAGCATTTAGATTTCATGAGGGTCCGTCCATCTTTCTATCTTATTATTTAAACCCTCAGTGTTCTCATAAATTGAGACAGTTTTACAAGTTCACCAAGGGATACCATCATGTAAATGTTTTTTCACTTCATCAATGACTAAAGTGAAGAGGTAAAAACTCTGTGCTTAACCATGATATAGCCTTATAGTAATAGGAAATCAGGTGCCTCTCAAGCAATAATTCTCACACTAGTAGAAGTCCCATCATACAATCCTTAACTATACCAATATATCCTTTACAGGCTCCTTTCTTCCTTGAAATCCACCAAATTAATTATTTGGTATTTGTCCAAGCTTTCTTTAAATCAATGAAAATCATAGAAGGATTTAAGAAGGATGGAAGTGGGTTAAACCCTTGGATTGGGTGGCATGCCTATTAAAGTTCGGAAAAGTGGGGGGGATGTCATAAGTTATGTGGTTGACTAGACTTTTTTTAAGTAAGATTTTAGAAAGGCAAGAATGTTAGATGATTAGAGGAAACATATTGTGATACCTTTTTTAAAAACAAAAGGGATACTATATAATTACAATAATTATCGTGGTATTCAACTTATGAACCATATTGTGAAATTTAGAGGAAGGGGTTGCATATTGTGAAAGAGAAGAATGAGATGATTAGAGGTAACCATGGATTGCGGAATCGGCCGATTCCGATCCGAATCGGCCGATTTGGATCGGAATCGGCGGGTTCCGATCCGATTCGGGGGGGATTTCACTGTTCCCCCCCACCGATTTGAAAAAAAAAAAAAAAAACGGCCGAAATCGGCCCGAACCGGACCAAATCGGGGCCGGACCGGCCAGATCGGCCGGTCCGGACCCGATCTGGTCCGGCTCGGGCCGGTCCCGATCCCGATCCCCCCCTTAAGGTTTAAGGGTTTAGGGGTTTAGGGTTTAGGGTTTTAGGGTTTAGGGGTTTAGGGTTTAGGGTTTTAGGGTTTAGGGTTTAGGGTTTAGGGTTTTTTTTTTTTTTTTTTTTTTTAACCCAGGAATTTAACTAGGACCCTGGGCCGGCCCTTGGATTTTTATTGCACAAAATTCAGAATTACATGGGGGGGACATGCCACCTTACCCCTGAGAGAGTACATCAATAAACCCAAAACCCCCAAAAAAGAAAACCCTCAAATCCTCAAATGGGGAAGGCCACTTTTATCAGAAGTGATCTCCCCTTTTACAAGAACAGGCAAAGAGGAAGAATCTGGAAAGTCTTGATCAAGCTGCTGGTTGCAGGAGTGGTTGGCCAGAGCGTCAGCTGCTTTGTTGGCTTCTCTAACTGTGTGGCAGAAATGAAGGTCCATCACGTCCCTGAGAGAGCAAAACTCAAACCACCAAGGAAACAACATCCAAGGGACAGTAGGATTAGCAGTGATCATAAGAGTGATAAGTGCAAGACAATCAGATTCAACAATCAAACATGTAAAACCTCGTTGGAGACACATCTGTAGACCAATGATAATAGCCCTGAGTTCAGAAATAATACTGTGAGAATGACCAAAGAAAGCACAAGTTGCCATAACCAATTTACCTTTATCATTTCTGAGAATAGCAGAACCTGCAGAAACACCAGGATTACCTCTACAACAACCATCAGTGTTAAGTTTAAATTTACCTGTAGGAGGAGGAATCCATCTAACAAAGATTGGTAAAGAGGGAGAGAAGCTGTCAATTACGCCCAAAGCTTGTAAGATAGATCTCTGTGCTATTGTAGAAGAAGATTTTGGGCGATGCATTGAGGCAAGTTCACGAATAAGATGAAGACTCTGATATAGGATGCTTTCCTTACTTGAATGAGTGCCATCAAATTTGGCAGAACATCTAGCTTTCCATAGGAACCAGGCAACAATGGTAGGGGTTATGCCCATAATAAAAGAGTAGAGAGATGTACCTGTAGCTAGGGCAGTGAAGGAACTAAAAACATGTTGAAAAGAGCTCCTCTGGATATAAATTCTGCAAGAATTCTGAAAGAAGGTCCAACAGTATGTAGCTCAATCCCCTTGTGTCAGAACATGGTTAAGAGTCTCCCCGGATGGAGAAAGGCAACATCCACATTTAGAAACAAAGGGAATACCAATTCTTTGAATATTGAAATCAAACGGCAATTTATAGATGAGAGCCCTATAAACAAATATAGAGATCTTCTTGGTTTTAGGGTTTTAGGGTTTAGGTTTTAGGGTTTAGGGTTTAGGTTTTAGGGTTTTAGGGTTTTAGGGTTAAGGGTTAAGGGTTAAGGGTTAAGGGTTAAGGGTTTAGGGTTTAGGGTTTAGGGTTTAGGGTTTAAGGGGTTAAGGGTTAAGGGTTAAGGGTTAAGGGTTAAGGGTTAAGGGTTTTAGGGTTAGGGTTTTAGGGTTTAGGGTTTAGGGTTTAGGGTTTTAGGGTTTTAGGGTTTTAGGGTTTAGGGTTTAGGGTTTAGGGTTTTAGGATTTTAGGGTTTAGGGTTTCTTATGGATGTACATGAATTGCATTCATTCTTATTGTACATCAATTGAATAATATGTATGTAATTTTTTCTGATTTTTTTTTATTTTTTCCTGATTTTTCTGATTTTTTTTAATTTTTTATTATTTTTTAATCTGGCCGAGTCGGACTGGCCAGACTTCATCTGGATCGGCCGACTCGGCCGACCCGATCCGAGTCGGATCGGGATCGGCGGGTCCCGATTCGGGGACCCGATCCGATCCGGAATTCCTTGGAGGTAACACATCTGATTCCTTTTTTAAAGAACAAAGGGATATACAAAATTGCAATAATTATCATTGTATTCAATTTGTGAGTTACAATAAGAGAGAGAGAGAGAGAGAGAGAGAGAGAGAGAGAGAGAGAGAGAGAGAATGATGCAAATTCAGGCCCAAGGTGTATAGGTCTAAGGGCTCGTGCTTAGATGAGATGGTGGCTGATGGTGCAAATTCAGGCCCAAGGTGGGGCACGTCTGCAAGCCAAGAAGGTGCACCAGGTGCATGCTTTAAGTGGCCCAACACACTTGCCTAGCCTGCCTTGGACTGCCTTGCCCCAATATGGGCCACTTAAACATGTGTTGAAGTTCAGATCATATTAAGTCCAGCCTTGTCCTCATTGGTTTTGTCCTTGCCACTGGGAGGAGTTTGCATGCTGTCCCCAGTTGCCTTTCACTGCCATCTGCTGTGCCCATGTGCCCCTGCCACCATTGCTGCCTCTGGTCTCCTGCAGGTGAGTCTTCCACCATCTCCAGTCTGCCACTGCCCCCATCCTTATGATGTTCTCATCTTTCTTCTTCTCCACTTCCACTATATGGCAGACTGGCAGTGGACAATGGAGGGAATCATCTAGATCTTCAATCCTTCAACATCTGACAGAACTGCAGGTGCAGGTGCGGCTCCTATTGGTCCATCCACTTCTCTCTATTGGTCTTTCTAAGCCTTAACTCTTCAACTTATCACACAAACATAGGTGTTACCTCCTCTCTTCTTCTTCCTCTTGTTTTCTTTGCACTTTTTTTGATAGGCGTGGGTCTCATATCATCGATGGAGGGGGGAGCATGCTATCACATATGACCTTTCAAGTTATACCATAATATCATTAAGAGACGTGGCACATGATGTAGATGTATATGTATCACTATATCATATAAAAAATTATCATAGTCATCTTAAGGAATCATGATTTAAATCACTGAGCATGCGCAAGAGAACATGGCATGAGCGTATAGCATCATTAGAGAGCGTCTTATAACATCTTCCGTCATTATCATCTTGAGCCCTATACCATCATAGTTCATAGAGCATATAACAAATATATTGTGTGTAATTGTAACATGTGATCGTTAACATCTCACCATTGTTTATCTCAAAGTTCATGTATTCAGCATCATCACAAAGATAGAACCAGAAAGTACGCGTTGTTGGAACTAACAAGTCATCATCATCTGGCATGAAGGAAGTCATAGTCCTCATGCAGCATCATTATGTACGGTTACCATGATCTCAAATATAGATTCATTTTCCATTGATCTCTAATAGGTCATCTATGGGACTATGTGAGAGCCAACAAGTAATATTGCTTGCATTATCAACACACTGTAGACAATCACTGTGAATCATAATGCCAACTCCAACCCATACCTTCATATTGGAACTATATTTGAGGAATGACTAGGTATCAAGATGAAAGGCATAAGAGCAAATTCCATTAGGCCTCCCTTGCCAGAGAACAGCCGCCATGCCTTCTTAACAAGAGAACGATGGAAGGACTTGAGAAGAAAAAAAGAGGTATAGAGGACTAAGGCATCAAGGCAAGAAGCATAAGAGGAGAAAAATAATAAATAAGCTCATAGCTCCACTAGGACTCCTTACCAGCAGAATGGAGGAATTCCATTCAATTCCATCCAGAACTGCTGCCTAGGTTACTCATGGAATGCTTGTATTTCTACTTCAAATAACTTTCATGCATTCATTTTGCTAGTCAATTATTTACAAATGAATTTATGTATTAATTGATGAGGAATGATGGGGGAAGACGGTGTAACGAGGCGATGAAAGGCGGGGATATTTGGGCATCATGCCCAGCCCCATTGCAGGGCAGATTAGGCCGCATCTCGGGGTCGTCTTCTCCGTCTCAATGAATCACAAAGATAAACAGCTAGATTTTTTACTTTTTTCATCTTCAAAATCATCCATGTATTAAAACATATAGAGGATCCCTCTTTTAAAGGAAAAAAGTTGCAACTTTGCAACCATACCCTATAAGACCTTGAGATCATATAAATGTCCCTTCTACTAAGGTGGAGTTTGATAACTCTTAAGTGAGGTATTAAATCTTGAACGGTCAGACATGGACAAATTAAGATTGTTTGATAAAATAACAAACTTCATCTCTTAATTACCACAAACCCAACAGTTACCATCTTAATAACTAAGCTTCGCATTTTAGCTTATCGCTTAACGCAGAATAAATTCTGCGCCCTCAACAACTGCAACCGAGTAATGTGCATCATCTTTCTCCCTCCTGAGCTCCTCTCCACGCTCCAACTCTTCTTTGCCGTTAATCTTTCAACTCCAATTCCATCTCCTATTCATGCTCATGAGGCAAAATCTGCACGTGTTCTTTGTCCTTCTCCTTTTTTGACTCTTTTGCCTCCCCCGTCACTTATACAAGAAATAATCTCATCCATGTATGTACGTATGTCTGTATATACATATATATTGTTAAATTTTTTCATGTTTTAGATAGTTTAAGTGCATACCAATTATTTTTTCCACTAACATGTAATTTAGAAATTTATTAAATATTGATTTTTTTTGGAAGGCAGCAAAAGCCGCATTCATTCATTGAAATTAGTAGGAAGAGATTACAAGGATAGAAGAGAGGGAAAGGGAAACAAAGAAATTGTCTACCAAGACAATAGACATTACAAGAAACCCAGGAACCACAAAAAACTCCCTTCCTAGAAAATAGAACCCATTACAACTTACATTAGAACCCTCAAAGAAAGAGTTTTCCATTGAACAATTTTTGGTAGAGTTGCAGATTCTGAGATCTTATGCCCAAATCTTCTAAAAAACCATTCTTGTATGAAGTGAATACAATGTCCGATAATCTCTGCTGGGCAAGAGAACTGATTGCTGAAGATTCTGAGGTTTCTCTCTCTCCAAATGGCCCATAGCATTGCTGGCAGAAGGGTTTCCCATAAACATAATTCCTGCTGGTAGGGACACATCCGATTCCAGTTTGCCATAAGGCTTTATACCGAATTGTAGTAGCTTGGATGACTACCTAAGATTCTGAAAAAAGCCCTCAAGATTACATCCATTATACCACAATTAATAAATAGATGGTCCACAGTTTCTTTAAACATCCCACAAAATGGACATATTCTTTTGTCTGGAGTAAGGAACCTAAGTTTGTCCCCCGTGGGTAATCTGTCCCATGCTATTTTCCATAAGAAGATCCTAATCTTGATGGGAAGAGATTTATTCCACACCTGAGATTCCCAACTGACCTTAACTCCTCCTGCGTTCAGAACTTTGGTTGTAGAATTGACAGAAAACTTTCCACTTGGATCCCATCTCCAACTTTTGACCTCTTCCCTCTCATTCATCTCTTTAAAGTCTTGAAGCAGCATATTGAGTTGAAGGAACTCCCTCTCTTCTTCATAGTGAAAATTTTTACAAAATCTGAAATCCCAGACAAATCCTTGAGGTGTGGAAGTTTGGACATCCCTGATAGTAGAATTCTTATCCACTGAAATGCTGTACATATTTGGAAATCTGTTTTTTAAAGCCCTTCCCTCCTTCCAAGCATCTTCCTAGAATTTTGCAGTTCGGCCATTATCCACATTTATGTAAGTAGAGCAATTGAAGAGATCCAAGTTATGTAGGATATTCTTCTAAACATTTGAAACAAAGCCAATGAACTGGAAGCTGCTAATCCAAAGATCATTGTGAGAGAAATATTTACTTCTGATGATTCTAGCCCATATAGATTGAACATCTTTTTCAAGTCACCACATCCATTTTATCAAAAGAGTTTTATTGAAGTTTTGAAGAGGTGTTAAACCAGTTCCCCCTTCCTCTGTACACACACAAATTTCCATTCAATGTGATGCCTACCCTTTACATCCGGGTGTTTACCTTTCCAAAAGAAAGCTGCTCTTATAGACTTTAATTTCTTACACACCATCTTAGGCACTTCAAAAATGGATAAGTAATAAATAGCCAAACTATAGAGCACTGATTTGGACAAAACCCATCTTCCTCTTGCTGAAAGAAGGGATCTTTTCCAGCCTTGAAGTTTACTTTCAAATTTCCTAATCAATGGATTCCAATCACAATTGTTAAGCCTCCTGTCATAAAGAGGTAATCCTAGATAAGAAATAGGGAAAGTAATTGACTGCACATTGATCAGATTTGATAAACCAGCCATCTTGTCTTCTGGAACATTGATACCCACCATTTCACTTTTAGGGAAATTGATTTTATGTTCAGTCACCACTTCAAGAATCTTCAATAGAATCTTCAAATTAACAATCGTATCTTCCTTTGTAGATGAGAATAAAATCGTGTCATCAGCATATTGAAGGTGGGTAACCACCTCATCCATTCTTCTAACTTTAATACCCTTAATAATCTGACAATCTCTTACTTTATTCCACGTGGTGCTCATAACCTATCCCACTATAATGAAGAGAAGAGGTGATAGGGGATCACCTTGTTTAAGTCCTCTTCAGCTATTAAAGTAGCCAAATGGGGTTCCATTGATTAAAATGGAGAATTTCGCTGTCCCTATGCAGCTTGCTATCCATTCTGTCCATTTCCTTTTAAATCCCATCAGTTGCATAACTCTTAACAAACAATTCCAGTTTATTCTGTCAAACGCCTTTTCGAAATCAATTTTACACACAACAACCTCATTTTTTCTGCTCTTCTGATCATGGATACATTTATATGCAGCCATAAAATTATCAAGAATGAAACGGCCCTGAATGAAAGCTGCTTGATTGGGGTCCACCACATTGCTGATCACTAGCTTGAGTCTAGTTGCCAAAGCTTTTGAGATGATCTTGTAGCTACCATTAAGTAAACTAATGGGCCTAAAATCCCTTAACCCTTCTGTACTGTCCTTCTTAGGGATAAGGGCTATGAATATAGAATTAAGAGATTTAATCTTCCAAGACCTCCTTTCAAATTCTCTTGCAGCTGCCATAATATCTCCCTTAATAACTTCCCAGAAATGTTGGTAGAACCCAATTGATAATCCAATTGGTCCTGGAGATTTATGAACATCCATGCTAAAAACTACAACCTTAATTTCTTCCTTAGAAAATGGTCTAATAAGACTGTTTGCCTCCTGTTTTGAGATCTGCTTGAACATGTTAGAGCTGATCCATGGTCTCCACACCTCCTCTTCCTTAAACAGAAAGAAATTTATTGTAGTTGCTCCCTTCTCTTGTTTAGATAAAATATGATTGTCTACCTTCAAGGACTCTATCAAGATTCTCCTCTTTTTACCACTGGCCATCGAATGAAAGTAGGAAGTATTTTTGTCTCCCTCTTTTAACTACAGTTATTTAGATCTCTGCTTCCATTTGATTTCTTCCCTTAAGGACCAATCAAGATATTGTTGTTTTAGATTATCCCATTGTTGGATTTTCTCTCTAGATAACAATTCTTGGTCATATTTGGCTTGAAAACTTTCAATCTCCTTGAGCAGTTCTTTCCGGATCAAGGATGGCAGTACCGGTACCGGTACCGGTATCGGTGGGTACCGGTACCGGTACGTACCGGTCCGGTACCGGCCGGTATCGGCCCGGTACCGGTCGGTACCGGCCCAAAACCAGTCCGGTACCGGCGGTACCGGTGCCGGCCGATACCGGTACGTACCGGCCGGTACGTACCGGTATCGGCCGGTACTGCCATCCATGTTCCGGATTCTAAATGCTGCTCCAAATTTTTTTTCACTCTATTTGATCAGCTTCTGTTTCAACCATTTAAGTTTAGAAGCCAAATTATAGCAAGCATTTGAATGAAGAGGGGCTTCCTTACACCATGTAGAGACAAGATAAAAAAAGTCTTCATGTTTCAGCCAGGCCAATTCAAATCTAAATAATCTCTCTCTACACCTTCTGTTCTTTCCAACAGAGAGTAATAAAGGGGTATGATCTGAGAGAACTCTAGGTAACCCTTTCAGAGAGAGAGTTAAATTTCTGCTGCCACTGAGGAGTAATGAAAATCTGTCAATTTTTGACTTGGTTCTGACATCAGACCAAGTATATGTCATTGTTGAGGAATCCACTTCAATAAGACTGTAGGTATTCACCCAATCTCCGAAAGCATCCATTTCATAATTCCAGGCCAGTTGATTTTCTCTTTCTCCTGGGAAACTAACAACATTAAAGTCCCCTCCCACACACCATGCCTCTGCACTTGTAAGTTGCAGCTCTCTTAATTCGCCAAAGAAATTCATTTGAGCTTGCATATCCTAAGGCCCATACACACTTGTGAATGTCCAAAAAATATTGTTACTTTTCAATTTGAAATCAATGGAGATACAATAATTGCCCACTCTAGAATTGCACCATTGAAGTACATTCTCATCCCATAGTATTAGGATACCCCCACGCTGACCATCAACTGGTTTTGCTGCCCATCCTGTAAGTCTATTACCCCCTATTCTCTTAATGAGTTCTTCATCTTTCTCTGCACCTTTTATTTCTTGCAGACACATAATCTGAACCTTGTTAACTTCCCTGCCTTTCACATTTCCATTCAGGCATCTAACATTCCAGCTGACAATGTTCATGAATAATGAGAGTTCTTATCCTTCTCACTGCCTTTTCTAGACCTTCAAGCTGCACATTATTTTGAAGGAACGTCAATTCCCTGTTGCCTATCTTCACTCCACTGTTATTGCCTCTTCTACTTGATCTAATGGAGAGGTTCAGATCTCTTTTGATTTTCCGCAAGAATTTCTTGACCACATCCTCTTTACTAGAGAAAGAGATACCAACCAAACCCCCAATCATTTTAATAGTGTCATCAGACCACTCCAAGCTCTCCCCAGGATTAATGATTGCGAGAGGAAAAGAATCGTCTGAAGGAGTTGATCCTACCGCTAAAGCTGAATATCCATCATCCGGGATCTTGTTCAGAGCTGTTGAATGTCCGTCATAAAATCTTGATAAAAAATTGTTAGAGCCAACCCTTTATTTTTATGTTGTTCGTGCTCCAAGTCATCTGACTGGTTAACTAGGGTCCCTGATGAAGAACAACTCTGGTACTGGTCAGCCGCCAATCCTCTGCAACTTGCAATACCGGCCAGAGGGAGCTGCGAAGAAGAGCCAATGCACCGGACCGCTCTCTCCTTTTCGGCTGGGTAGCTACCAACCGAAACAAAGATGGAAGGGAGGAGAGATGACCGCGGTGCAATCATCGGAGACACCGGCTCAAAGCCGCCAACCAGCGAACCAGAAATGGGCGTATCGAGTGAAGAAGAAGGGTCCGGACTAGTCGTAATCGGGTGTGACTTACTTGATACGAACCTAGATAGAGGCCCATCAGACTTATCTGATAAGACCCAAGATTGGGGCCCGATAGACTTACCCGTTACGTTCTCTTCTGAGGGGTCCGAAAGCAAACCCACTAGGACCGAACAGGCCCGAGCCTGTTGTTGAACCCAAAAAAATAATTTCATATACAGACATGCAGATTTGCATTGTATGAGTATGCATATATGACGCATGCTCGCGTCGATGTGAAATTCCCATAGGAGAATACACATGCATAAGCATGACAATATGTTCATGAAGGACCATGTCATGCAAAATAAAATGCACGCCTATGATATAGGTGAATACTAGAAATCCATAAGGAACCACGGGCTCGTATTGCGAGGGCAGCGGAGTAGAAGACATACCTAGGCCACGAAGGCCTTAATCAGATTTTTTTTTAGGAGCCTGAGGCAGCCCCAAGTTGCTTGCTTCGGCTCCCGAAATCAGCTCCCGAACCGCCCTTGCAATGCTCGATAATGGGACCCGATGGGAGACCCCAAAATGCAGCGATAAATGGGACCCCGAACGCTGCAAAACAAGGGTCAAAATCAGTCCCAAGGTGGACTAAAATCTGTCCCGAAATGGGGCAAAATCAGTCCTAGAACTCCCCCAAAATGGCTCCGAAATGGAGGCCCAATAGTGGGGGAGATAGGCCCAATAAGTAGCCCTATGGGTGGGGTCAATATGAGGCCCAATAAGCCCCCAAATGGGCCCAAGTTCAGTCCCAAAAGTGGGCTGGAATCTGTCCCGAAATAAGGTAAAACCAGTTCCGGAAATTACCTAGATCAGCCCCGAAACGGAGGCCCAATATCGGGAAAGTTAGGCCCAATAAATGGCCCAATGGGGGAGCCCAAAAAGAAGCCCAAGAGGCACCCCTAGCAGGCCCAAATCAGTCCCGGAATGGGGCTAAAATGCTCTTCAAACTTGCTCAAAATGACCTTCAATAGGGGCCCAATAGTAAGGGAGGCAGGCCCAATGGGTGGCCCAATAAGGAGGCCCAATAGGGAGCTCAAATGGGCCCAAAACCAGCTCACAAAGAGGGCCTAAATCTGCCAAAAGGGGGAAGAAATCTCCAGGATTCCCAAAATGGCAAGAGAAGAAGGTGGACCCCTCTCTCTCACTCCCCCTTATTTAAATAGGCAAAGAGGAGGGAGGAGAGAGAGAGGGGGAACCGGTGGGGGGAGCCCCCACCGGTTGGGAACCCCCCCACCGGTTCCAAGAGGGAAACCGGTGGGGGGGGAAAGAGGCTTTCCCTCCCTCTCTTCTTCTTTAAAAATTCAAAAAAAGGAAGGGGGTGGGGGATTAAATTAAAGGAAAAGGAGGAGTTAATGAGGGATCTTAACCCCATTCACATGGGTTAAGAATCCCATGCAAGAACCCTCTTAAACCCCATCCTAAAACCCCCTTTCACACTTGGCCAAAGTCTGAAATCAAGGGGCTAAACCCCTTTCACACTTGGCCAAAATCCAAAATCTGGCCCAAAACTCATTAAGAGCCAAAAAGGAGGGAAAAGAGGAGCATGGGGAGGGGAGAACCCCCCACCGGTTGCCCAAAACCGGTGGGGGAGACCCCCCACCGGTTCCCAACCGGTGGGGGGTCCAACCGGTGGCCATCCCCCCACCGGTTGGAACCGGTGGGGGTGCCCACTTCCCCCCCTCTCTCTCTCCTTTATTTGCTCCCTCTCTCTCATTCCTTGGCCACCTATTGGCTATTGGAAAATAAAAAAATAAAGAGAGGGAGGAGAGATTGTGGAACCGGTGGCACCCCCCACCTTGGTTCATCCCGGCGGCACCCCCCACCGGATTAAGATTTTGGGGCCTATAAATAGGACCCCAGGGTCCCCAATTCAGGAAGAGGAAGCACACCACAAGTGCACACCATAAGCCTATAGGCTGCCCACATATAAGGGGGAGATTGTGGTGAAATTGTGAGGGAGAGTGCTGCCAATTGAAGACCAAATTCGGATTTTTTAACCCGGGTTTGCTGCGAATTTGGGAGTTCTTTCGTCCCGGGGAGCTCTCTCCTAAGGTTCAATCCTAAGGGGAAGCTCTGCCGCATTTTATTTGTAAAATAGTCTTATTATAAGGCGAAATACTGCTGAAATAAAATCAGAATTTCTGTGCTTATGTGTGTCATTTGAATTTTATAATTATCATACCTTTTAAAAAAAGGAAATAATATGTATATATGTATATATTTTCCTAAAACTAAATAAAATTGTGTACATCTACAACTTAACCCTAACCTCACCCCATAAATAAACCAAATTCAGAAATCTGCATAAAATCATAATCAAGCCTTAAAGGTAATTTATAATTCATAATTAATTAATTAATTAATTAATTAGTGAAAATTCACGAAATTAATTAAAAATCAGGAAAAACCAGTAAAAATCTGTAAGAAATCTGCAAAAAAAAAAACCTGAAATATGATACAAAAATCATAATAAATTTAAATACCCGTATATATTTAATTAATTAATCAATTAATTAAATTAATCATAAAAAAATGGATAAAATTAATAAAGTTAACAGAAAAAATCAGAAAATCAGAAATCTGAAAGAATGTTAAATCATTAACCATATATCTAAAAACTTAATGTAAAATTACGAAAATACCCTTGTGCGTAATATTTACACATATAACCTTGAAAACATTAAAATTCATATTATAATCAGGGTTTCTTCCCATATATTCTGAATATCATTAAATATAAACCCTAAGACTTAAAAAGCCGGTTTTAAGGTAAAATTACTAAAAAACCCCCATATGTTTGAAAATCAATTCCCTAACTCCTATAAAGCTTGAAAACCTCTAAAATTCACTTCTATATGTTTATAAGCCACTATATTTCCATAAAACCCCCATAATTACATAAAAACCCCTGAGAGTGGATAATTGCAAAAAAACCTCCTGTAGGACTAAAAATTGGGAATTGACCCGTATAACCTGGAACCAATCCACCTAACTTGGAACCAATCCTAATAGTCGAGAATCAATCCCGAATCACATAAAAATTGTCCCCAAACTAGGGGTGAGGCTAAGGGTTCAACCTAAAATATGCCTTCATATCCATATGCATGCGCTGCCTGTAGTAGTAGTTTTGCATGATTAAGGGCATCATACGGACGGTTAATCAAGGGTTGCCGAGCAGTTGCTCAGCGTAATTAACACTGACCGAGGTCAGTGGAGAGAGGTCATATACTCGAATCTTCGCCTGATTCGAAGTCCCGGATTCCCTGAGGGCTAATCCCAAGCTCTCATAATCCGATAAAAAAATATAAAACTGACCTATAATCCTCTAGATAAACAAAAAAAATGGACTTCCGAATAATCCGACATAGGAGGAGAGATATGTCTAGGTCAGGTCCCGACGCCAGGGTTAGAAAAACCTTCGCGCAAACACCTGTTCATCTTCCTAGCTCGACAGAGGTGCCTTTCTTACCGGCTTCCTCCTCCAATGAGAGCTTCAATCCTCCGCGTGGAGAAGCATAGCATCCTCTGCCCAACCTGCCACCCTTGCCTCGAGCAACACCACATCCTCCAGATGATTGCCCTCCATACACATTGACCCAAAATCTTTAATAATAGGGGCGGTCCCCAAAATAGATTGCCGCAAATATTCTTCAAGACAGATCTCCTGAGTATCACTCCTGATATACCGAGTCTGAGACCTCGAACTCGCGAGAGCACCTTGAGTCAAACTCGGGGTAGAGTTCTCCCCAACAAGACCCTGATCAATGGCCTTTGGCTCCCCTGTTCTCTCCAGATTAGAGCGATTTCTTCTCCCCTGAACATTGGAAGCCCTGTTGCATGGGGAAAATTCAGATTTGGCGGTGACCCTCCTCCCTTTAGGTTGATCCTGAGATGATTCAGAGGTGTCTACAGCTGATAGAGAAACCCTCTCATCTCCATCCCTGTGTAACGGATGAGTTAACGCAGCTCTACCTGCTCTGTAATTTTTGTATTCTGCCACCACCTCTGTCAAGTCCATTCAGATGTTGAATTCTCTGAAGCCAACAAGTGCTTAGACACCTCCTCTTCTGGCAGAACAGTCACCCAAAAGAATTTACCTTCCACCAAGATTTTGACTTTGGAAGGAACATCCGATAGGCAGTCAACTTCAATCAAGATTCTAGTGAATCTGAACTGCCTCCCTCCCATGGAAGCGACATCTACCTTTCTAAGAATAGCAAACTTTGAAACTATTGCTTGAAAAGAAGAGGCGTACCAAAGATGCAAAGGGATCCCCATCAATTTGACCCAGAGAAGTTTCCCCTGTTGAACTGGTTCCGACGCCACCTCCAAGCTCCATTCAGAACACCGGAACTTCAGGTCTTCTGTAGTGAATTCTTTGAGGGCAATAACCTCCTTCTTCCAAGCAGAGTCTTCTACTCGAACCAGAAAAGACTTGGACGAAAATTCCTGGCACCACCAATCTTTCACCAGAGGCCAACGGCGGTGAAGAACCTGAATCAAGCTATTGCCAGAGACTTCTTCACGAACCTTAATGGAGGAAGCATCAGATAGAGAGAGGACCACACAGCCTTCCAGGAATAACTTGGCCTCGGCAGCTTCCCTCGACCAAGGAATGGCAATAGGTTCTTGACTCAGGTACATCGAAGAGGGAGACCACGCCTTCTTCTCAACCGGGCGGGGAGTAGGATCCTGTTCTATAACTGGAGCATAACCGGTCCCTTGTTTTGGGACCTTCTTAATCTTCTTCTGTGACCCTCTCCCCCACATTCTAAACACCTAACATTCTCTTTACAAACACTCTCCCAATGGCCTCTACTAAGGCATCTGATGCATACATCCCTCTCCATCGGAAGAGAAGGTGGAGACGGATAAGCAGAGGGTTTCGAAGCCATCTTCCCCCTTCTCCTACTAACCAGACTCCAACCACCCTCTCCTGTGCTCTCCCTCCTATCGTTCTCCCTCATAGTCCCTCTTATCGTTCTCATTTTCATTGAGCTCTTGTGGATAAGTTCAACACTATCATGGGCTGGCATGCTGGCACCACCAAAATGTTGTGAGTGGCTGATGGAGGTGGTGAGGACAAGCCATGTGCATGTACGTCACGAACACCTCAGAACACCCCTACTTCCCCGCCATAAACATCTCCTTCATGAAGAATGGATCTCTCCAGAAGTAATATCATAATATTGATGCCATGCAATGTGATAAGAGTGTGTGATATTATGCTATATCTAATGTTATGTACATTTAATCTAAATATATTTTTGCACTAACGTTTTATAATTTTGTGTACATGTTACATTTTATTTTTACATTTATGATTTATATAATAATAATATCTTATATAATTTATTTTAAAATTATGATTTATATAATAAAATTTTTGTAATATATTTATATTTCATTTTAGCCAATTTTTATATTTTAAATCACTAAAGAAAGAAAATAAGTTTCTCTTTGACAATTATTTTAATCAAGTATAAGAATAAAATATAAAATAAGTCATCCACTTGAGTATTGTCTTTATAGTTATCAAACAATTAATTCATTCAGCATTGAGTGAGTTTTATTCACCTACTTAGATTTATGATATGAATCTCAAATTTCAGACTTAAGTCTTCAGTGTTATAACACAACTTAAAACAATATTCAAATAAATGTCAATCCATCCCTAAAAAGTAAATAAAAAATACTTGAAAAATAAAAAATGACTCTCTAAACAAAGTTACATCAATCAGGTACATCATTTCCAAGATGAAGTGAGACTGGGGCTGTTGGGCAGTTGATCGTCCTTGAACTTCTATGTAAAATACGTCAGCCACATTAGAACATTGGATTTGGATCCCCGTCATTAACAGTATCTAATGAAATGCTTGTCAATCAAAAGCTTGTTGTACAGGCATCAGTATTTTTAGATTTTCTTAAAAAGTTTTTGATGCTATTGAAGTTTTTTGTTGAAGAGAAAAGTTTGTGTACAAGTTCAAAGGGCAAGGTGTGTAATGGTTTTATTGGATTAGGCATTCTTCAAGGAAAATTCTCGAAAAACCTTCAAGACTTCCTTAGGCTTCTTGTGTTTATGTCTTAAAGCAGTATCATATTAGACAAATACTCTGCCTTTCTTGAATGAGGTATATGAATGAAAAATGATCCAAGGTGGAAATGGTTTGCACCTATCAGCCTATATATTCTGCCTTCCTTGAATTAGGTTTATGAAGCAAAATATGATCCAAGCTGGAAACCTTTTGCACCTGTCTGCTTGACATCTGGCATTCGTCAAAATCTAGCTAGGCAAACTTTAGGGTATCCTATGGATCCCAAGGCCAGTTGGCAGAATAGTGTACTTAGTCTGTGTGTTAACTCAAGTTTGCTTTACTTTGTTTTCTTCTCTTAGAATTGATTTTTTTTCTTCTTTTTAAATGGATTTTCCCACACAGGTAATGTACTATGTGAACTGGCTGTTGCAGGTTCAGTTTTTAAGTTTGGATCTTCGTGTTATGAATTTCTAATGACATTGACGTAATAGCAGCATTACTTATATTTTATAGGTCCGAGATTCATGAAAACATGAACTGCATTCGTTGCCAAATGAATCCCATGGCGGAAAACAGCCCCGAGGAAATCAATTCTAATAGGATGACTAGATCTGGCGTTTCAGTTGACGCTAGTTGTCAAAATGATGTGGAAGTTCCTGATATTGGCGGATTTGCTGAACTTTCTGGATGCTTACATAAGTTGAAAAGTTACGAGAGGCAGGTAAGTGCTGATGTGAACTGTCTACAAGCATGTCTCCACTAAGAATTATCGTTCTTTGCTACTGAGCTATAATTATGTTTCCATGTTAAGTAATGATTTTGGGGTGGGTGCAACCTTTGGCTGTATTGGCCTATTGGGACTTCGATCCCCAGTGCAGCGGACTCATAACATGTAGCGATGAAATGCCTCCTTGTTGAAAGTAACAGGATGCTTTGATCTTTGTAGAATGTGGTACCTTATCATTAGGGATTTGCTATCCCTACGCCAACAAATGATTTGCAATGAGTTTCCTTCCATTATATGATTAATTGATTGTAAATGTGTGCTTTCTTTTAGCTTGGAACTCCCCTTGAAGAGGATCTAGGAAGTTGGGGCCATCACTCTTCCTCAGCATCCGTTCCTGATGCCATTCTTCAAGCTTCAGCTGGTGATGAGGTATGTTGCTATGATTTGTAATTTTTACGTTGTTCTTTTGTTGAATTAGCGTCATTTATCATGTCATATTCATGGTCCCACATTTTTGTAGTATATGTTCCTCGACAATTTAATCATGCAATGTTGCATTCTCAACAAGCTTCTGCATCTTCATTTGGCTATGTCGAATGAGCAGCTTTCTTGTCCCACCTGCACGGCAATGGCAAATTTTACCCGCAACACAGGAGACTAGACATGATGCAAATATGTGTACTTGTTGCATTTATCAATCTCTTAGATAGAAAAAAATTAATTGAAATGTTGGTGGTGATTGTTATTGACCTGTTTTATTTTTAAAAAAAACAATGGAGCTGATTTTCCTTTTTTCGTCTCTGTTTCAGGTTACATTTGTTTTCACCAATCAAGTGGATGGCAAGCTTACTCCGATTGAATCAGCAGAGGGATCTATGGCCAAAGGCCAAGATGGACGGAAAGGTCCTTTCAATAATAAGAATCTAGACTCGTTATCACTACAACCGAAGAAAAAATCATGTACTTTTGACGAAAACTCCAGGATTAACATTGAACGTCCTAGACTTGTATCAAAAAGGTCTATTAAGCTACTAAGAGCACCTGCAAATGGGCTTCGAACAATGAGAGAGCCTGACAGTGCCCTGAAGAATCAAATTGGCCACCAAAAAATGTCAATTACTTCTAATGCATCTGATGAAGATTTTTATTAAATATTAATTCTTTTGTAATCATGAGGATCCATTATCCGAGTTGATATTGTGAAAAAAATATTCGCCTTTGCCTTTGCGATGGTTGCTTTGATGGTTTCTTAATTTATGTGTCACTGTCTTGGAACGGCTACATAGGATACCAACTCATTACCCCCTTAACTTTAATGATTTGTTTTATGAGGCATGGGCTTTAATTTTTTTTGAAAGTGGATATACCATATATTATAAAATAAAAAAATGTTGCAGAGTAGGAAGTGTAGGAAATCCCAAAAGAGACCCGTCTCCCAGATTAATTATAAGACCTACACACCGCACCCAGGAACCCCAAATATGACTTCCGCCCCCCAGCCCCAACAACAGGAACAACAACACCACCAGCACCAACAGAATGCCCAGAAAAGGACCGCGGTCCTCCGACTAAATAGCCTCTCAGACCTTTAAATGCATTCCTCAGAATCCCTTCGGGACCTGGGGCGCTAGAGGGTTCGGGCCCTGCCTGAGCTTTAATTATAATTTACCTTTTAGCACTTTATTTAACACCAACTCACCACTGCCCTTGCTCGCCATATCCTTCCCTCCCTCCAATTTTATTTTTTTTTAAAAAAAGGGAAAACAAGATGTCCGCCAAAGCTGTGGTGTACATTCGAGGTCCTTTTGTGCTGAGTTATGTTCTTTTTCTTGATCCCATTTTGTGAAGGGAAACTGTTAGAGATGCCCATTTTGGATGGCAACGTGCTGAGTTGTTCTACTGTTACATTATTCAATGGTTGCACATGTGAGTTCTGTGTCCAGGCACTCGTGCCATCACGCTGTTAAAAAATTATGACATACATCCTTTAATAACCTAGGTGTTTGAAAGACTGATTACCAGATCACCAATGTTGAGGAGTCCAGTGGTGGCTCCGGTGGTTCACATGGGCTAAGACCAAGTCTACGCCAGTGTAATCGGCATGTTTGTGTTGCTCAAATAGAGACGGCATCCATTGCGACGGCAAAAGCGAAAAGGTCTGCCGATGCTTCATTGCCCCGTACCAAAATGCCAGCAAGAAAAGCCCCATACCAAAAGGCTATCCATTCCGTCTCATCCTGTTGGATTTTTGTTCCAACACACAAGAGAAGAATTACTTATCTTCGTGGTTGAGGAGAGATCCTTATCACATAGTAGAAGCGAGAAGTGGCAACAAGATCATCCTCGTTTATGTGGGGAGTCTACCAGAGTCCCTACGAAGCTCCATGCGACAAGTTCCAGGGGCTGAGGTGGTAACCCAAGGAGAGAGAAAGACTGAGAGGAGGAAGCTCTAGGAAGAGAGAATCACACCCATAACCCTTCTCATCCTTTATACCCTCCTTTTATAGATGTAGGTCTCTCACAGACGCCACAACTTTTGAACTCTTCTTCCCACATAGACAGGGACTCCTCTGATTATGGTCCAGGTCTATCCACTAATGTGGATGTTTGAGTTTGAACTCAAATCTAACTTTTTTCTACATCTTCCAATCAGACACATTGGTTATTTAATAATCTTCTATAATATCTCATCTAACTCTACCTTTCATACAACAAAATGAAGCGCGTGACCGGATGAGGAAGATCTCACAGTGAGGAGTGTTAGATTAAGTTACCATGTGACTAATAACGCCGCAAGTCTAATCTCATCACATATGCCAAACTACAAGCTCACATCGTATCAAGCTGACCCGATCCCTCATAGATCTCTGTTTTGATCTCTTAAACAATGTGTCTGCACTTATGGTTGCGTTGGACACATCCAACATAACCATCCTAACAATGAGTCAAAACAACAGTGATGTAATACAAGTTGTCTTTTTGTATGTCATACAAGCCAATCTGCTTAGGTCTGACTACTTTCCTAGGCATGCTCCATTAGACCACATCACTCATGGCCTTTGGATAACATGCGAAAGTGGTTTCATCATGTATCTACTTTATAACCAGGTGCATAGTCTTAAAGGGTAGAGAAAAGTGAAGAAGCTTCACATAGTGACGAAGTAGGAATCCATTCAGTCACTCCTCTAACGGTTGTAAGAACTACACATACTAGGGTTGCACATGGTACTCCTACTTTCTAATTTTTGATCCATTTTTGACGTTTAAAGAGGCCTTCTCTTTCTAATTCTGTAGTGCTTCCAAATCCAATTTTTTCAATAAGTAAATGGATGTGAAAGCGAAAATGCTCATTTTCGCATCTACTTTCCAATTTTATTCTGATAATACATTATTAGTTATATTTTTCTACCATCATAAGAGTTAACTAGTACCATAGAAGATTTGATCTTTAGTTTCAAGCCAGGTAGATCTACTATTAATACTTTAATTTGATAAATGATGGCACTTTCATAGGGGGGATATGATCTTCACTCTTATACTTGTCTAATATGATATATTAAACAATAGAGATGCTTTCTTAACTTAATATAGTAGACATCACATTACATATACATTTCATGATACTCGATGAGGAGTAAGATATTACATGTGACTTATAAGATGTATGAATATGTGCCTTAGGAAATGGATACTTCCATTTCCGTTTTCGCTTTCATATGGGAAATGGATGCGGAAACGAAAACTTGCATTTTCGTTTTCACTTTTGTTTCTGATATCCATATAGGAAGTGGAAACGGAAACACTCATTTCCATTTCCATCTTCGACCAGTTTGCAGTCCTAGCACATACAATATGATTTGTATGATATGGTAGAGCAAACGTAGGAGTAGCCTTGCTTATACACCATACGAATTTGTAAGCCTACACTCCTTTAAGTGCATCCAAGTTGCTCACATGCGACTCATCAAATTTGGCGATTGTAAGTTACATTGTACGACGAATCTGTGCTTGATTGATTTCGATTAGTCTCATCTTAGTCATCTGCTAAGGCGATTATAATTCTTTTATCACGCTCTCACCGAACGCAAAATCATGCTCCTATTTAGTGTGAAGTCCATAAAGTCAATCTCATCATACTCACTCTCATAGCGACATAGTCATCGTCTGTGGGAGTGGACTAATCTTAGTATAGTGGCATTCTTATATAAGTGTATTAATTATCTCACTAATAGAGATATCTCAAAATAACCAATCCATGCGCAAGCAGTTTAAAAAAAATATCCAGTCTTATCAAGGCATTCATCATGTTAGTACGAAGCAAGGCTCTCAATACCTCACTTAAGGAATATAATTCTATTTCTTCTTCCATATAAGGGACATCGGATAATGGTAAGAGCTTTTGGAGTATTATCAAGCATGATACATATGGCCAGTACGTAATCTATCTTATCTCAGTCCTTCAACCCACAAGTAAAGGACAATCACTCTCATGTGATTTTATTCAACTACATATCATATCTATCTCAGTTGAGGTCATAACTTCCCCTTAGATGCAAACATATCAGCATCCATGAAAGATGACTTGTAGTAGTAAGTGGTTTACTCCCACTATTTGTTTGAATATTCCTACTGTCTTCGGTAATTCATGAAAAGAGACAAATTTCTCTGCCATATAGGATCATGCAGCTTGTATAATCGCATTTCCTATCAAACTTCTCAAATAGACAAAAAACATTATTCAAAGATGCGTACATCTGTTTGAGTGAATCAACTCTAATAGAGAGAAACCATTCTAGCGTTCCCAAATAGCTTTTTGTAAGCCTTTCCTGTTAAGCATAGTCTATCTCTAGGGAAGCTCACCTTAGTAAGAAATCCCAATAGCTCGAATCTTACATATCATTCCACAAAATAATATTAAGAGAAAATATTGAAAATAGATCCATTATGTTTAAATCCACAAACACATTGCTCTATAGGTGGCCATGATTATGACCAAAAAGACATTGACAAAATTAAAGAACTATTGAAATTCTTAGATAAGCAACTTAAACACCAAAGTACTAGAACTAAAAATTGATTACATTGAATCCCATGTGCCTAAGGCACAAATATATAATAGAAAAATGCACCTTTATGTTGCAATTTTAACTCGTGCAAGCTAGTCTCAAGGACTTATTTTTGAGTGTCAACTCTCATGGTGATATTTTAGCTACTCTCTTATACTCGATGATAGTTTGAAAATCTGGCTCAGTTGTGAGTTATGTGGCTTATTGCTTCTTAGTCTACAATCTAGTGAAAGATTATCTTAGCAACCAATACATTTTAATACACATAAACGGATGAACTATAGATGGGACTGACCTATTGAGTGTAATTAATTGGTATGGTGTCTCATCTAAGTATAGTTGAAGCACTTGATGCTCATTCAAGAGTTCAGTTCCAGTTGTCTTCAACTTATTCATCATTGAAGACATCACCCTTAGGTGTTCTGCCATAAAATGCTATGAGTTCATCACATATTAATTGAACCTAAGAGTTAAAGCTCTCAGTTTCGTTGTTGATGTGTCATCATATGTAAGCGTCTGTTACTCATATATCTCTTTGGCAGTATAGAAATCGCAATACTCTTTATTAAGGTCATTATGCATGCAGCACAACATACTATGGCACACCCTTCTGTCCTTATTAAGTCACTTGTCATATGCTTGTTGGTCATAATTGACAAGCGGTCCATCCTTTGACAGAGCTGACATCCTACTGGTCAAGGTCTTAAATACCTCTTTCTCATTAAAGAGATACAACATTTTTTTGAGCCATACTCACAAATTATCGTCTATCCACTTTTTTGACCGGACAACCTATAAAATAGGCTCTTTGTGGCCATTACAAATTAAAAAATATTTTTTCTCTGTTCAAACTAATTGGTTCTATTATTGTCATGCATATCTCAAATAAAAAATTTCACTAAGTTCATAACCGTTGCCTCGATACATACAACAAATAGTACTTTCAATTAATTAAGAATAAAAAAATCATTAATCTTGGGGATGCATTTCCATGAGAAACAATTCTCTAATTAACTAGGAAAATCAATTTTAAGGACTTTTCCTTTAAAAAGTCTCTTTAATAATTAGTGAGAAGCACCACTGAGAGATACTTTCCTTATATTCATATAATAATCATATCTACTAGATATATGGACACATGCCAATCAAGATAAAAGTTGATCCAAGAATGTCCGATGTGTAGATATATTCCTTTATGAAGTTTTGGATAGTTAATACAGTAGTTATTACATCAACTTTCTCTTATAGAGCATATTACATCAAATCTAACTGAAAAAATAAATAGAGATGTCACATTAATCATTATGAACTCAATGTTACCTTGATAAATACTCATATAAAATGAGTACATAATTCATCGTGCATGATACAAATTTAGATCAATAAACGAAAAATTAACGTTGCCATTAATTATTTTGAAACACGCGTCGCTAAATTTTTATGAACAAAAACCATACAAATTATCCATCGATTATCATAATTAATGCACTAAAGTGCAATAAAATGAGAAATAAGTTTCGAGACTTATTGCACACAATAAGTGCTTATGATCATAAAATAGATTAAATCATACATCCATAAATGATTACGACAAATCATTAGCATCATAATGATTCGTGTATTATCAAAATAATGTAAAAATATCTTTAAAACTATCATTCAAACATATAATGCACCTCGACATATATTATATAAATATAATGACCACACTTCATGCACCAATATAATTTAAGATGATTTGAAATAAAGTTGCATAGAGAAAATATCACATGGATCATTATGATTCATAAACAAACCCAATATAGACATGATAAAATTACATGTTCCTATAAAATTTAATTACTTAAAGTCATGCCAAACAGGTTAAGTAAAGATAAGGCCAAAATTGTAACTTTTGAGGCCAAATTTCACTAGTTTTATCACTAATTCATGATTAAGAGTTAATAGTAATATAATTATTAATAACAAATTCTTGTAAATACAACCAAAATTCTCTTAATCATATTAAAATAGGACGAAAACTCTTTAAGTTTAATGCCTAGTAAAAACATGAATGATTAAGGAATAAACAGAAAAAAAATTCATAAGTTTTATGATAATCATGTTGATAATTTGATTTTCCTTAATCATACATATAGACTCATCCAAATTAGGCAAGAAACGGCAAGTTTAAATGCCCAGAAACCAAATTATCATGTCGCTACATATATGAGATCCACTGTTTGTGAAAATGCTCAGAAATATTAGATGTGTACACTTACAGGCCCTCACAAGTACCAAGGACAAGAAGGGAAAGAATGGGCCTGGGCCAATAAATGGACTTCAATAACACTGGCTGCACTAACCCCAGTACTGCATTGAGGGTCAGTGCAAGGACAAGAAGGGAAAGAATGGGCCTGAGCCAATAAATGGACTTCAGTAACACTTGCTGCACTAACCCCAGTACTGCATCGAGGGTCAGTGCAGCACCGGGGTCAGTGCAGTGGGTTAAAAAAATTTATTTTTTGAATTTTTTTCAGATGGACCCCAAAAGTGCCCTACACGTTTGTATAGGCCGATCTCCGATCAGATGACCCAAAAAAATTTAAAAAATAAAAAACCGTTGTTGGACACGGCCCATTAAAGGCATTTTTGTTGTTCTTTGGGGCTCGGTTTTTTATTTTTCAGACCTTTTGGGTCGTCCGATCAGAGATCGCCTTGTGCGGACTTGTAGGACAGTTCGAGACCCACCTGAAAAAAAAAACAAAAAATTACCTTATAACTCACTGCATTGACCCTCAGTGCAGCACTGGGGGTCAATGCAGCAACTGTTACTCAATGGACTTAATCAGGAAAGAAAATTTCTGATTAATCATGCATTATATTTCTACTAAAAAATAATCCCATTTTATGTAAGTTCCATGAAAATAAATGGAGCTCGTTGGATCTGGGCCCAAAAACTAGATGGGCCTGAACAAGTTATATTATAAAAAAGATGCATGAGATTAGAGGGGAGTATGTACGCGAACAGGTTGAAGAGGAAAATAATCCCTTCCCTTTTCTTTAACTCGGATTTATAAAAAATAAGGATTAATGTGCAAAACTGCAAACCTTTTAAGAGACGTACATATATAGACCATCCTTTTGATCCCCTTAAAAAGGTTGTAAAAATAGGCCTTAACATTAAAGGACCTGAACAATTCAGTTCATAACCATATTGGACATGAGTAATGGTTGCTGCAAAATGGCCCCCCGTGTTGCAATGTGGGGGTATTGTACCTAGTGAATTTTGTGGTTGGCTCGATATGTCCTACTTGTCTGTATAGCGCAATGTTCGATCAGGCACTCCAAAAACATCTGAAAAATAAAAAATTGTTATTGGGCTCAACCCATTAAGAGTATTTTTTTAGACTTAGTTTTCGATTTTTCAGATGTTTTTGAATCGTCCGATCGGACATTGCGCTGTACGGAAGGACAGGACGCATCGAGGCTGACCTAAAAAAATATCTTTTTGTTTACCTGATGCAATGTCTACATTGCAGCATGGAGCATTACACCAAGCATTACTCATTGAACATTCTAACCAAGGTAGGCCAACTCGTGGGTCGGACTCGGATCAGTCCGGTCCTGACCGAGTGGATCGGCCAATCTGAACCGATCTCGGACCGGTCTGGCCGATCCAATTTAAAAAAAGGGAAAAAATAGAAGAAAATAGGGACAATTAGAAAAACAAGTCCAAAAAATAAGAAAAAATTTCAGAAAATCAGAAAAAATTATATTTACCCAAAACTTATCTAGGACCTTGGGTAAGTCCGTGAATTTTTATTAATTTTGAAAAAAACTTGAATACAATACATGGGGGGACATAAAACCTTACCCATAAGTATTACATGGTAGTAAAAAAAAAAACATACACACAAAGTGACAGAACAAGTAGACATACATTTATTCTAGTCTTACATTGTAGGTGCTATACAAATGTTGCACATAATCGGCTCAAGACTTATAAGTTTGGTAGCATTGTTCATATTCCTGTACAAACCGGTTATACTCATCTGTGAATGGGTAGATTATTGTCACCGGTATCCATCCTTGTGTCTTTGGCCCATGATAAGATCCTTCTGAGGTTGAAGATTGATAAGAGGAAGCATCTGAAGTTGGAGGATAAGTGGGATATCCTCCTAAGTAACTCAATGCATCATAGGGTGGTAGATGTTGATAATATGTACCTGGATATCCATAAGGACTATAACCCTCTAATGGAACTTGAGAGGATGCATCAGACGAATGCTCTTGAGAGGATGTTCTCTTTAGGAACTCTTGTTGTTGTTTCCCTTTGCCTTTATCTGTTGCTGATGTGTCCTTAGCCAACCTATTGGAGTGGTCATCATCCTGCGTAGCATGCGTAAATTCTTGCTCTCCTATGAAAATCATTGGAGGAGCTTCACCATGTTGACTTGATCCACGTCTTTGAGATGACCGTTGTTGCAAGGATCCACCTTGACTTCCATGTAGATCATCATCGTCATCGTCAGGGGTAGTCGTTGCCGAAGTAGAGTCGTCTGAAGTTTGGTAAACGACTTTGTCGCTCGACTCTGGTGTCTCGTCTGACTCATCTTCTTGTACAGTTTCTAAATCTGCAATATCAACATGAGTTCTTTTACCTTTACCCTTACCTGAACTTTGTGGGGTAGATTTCTTTTGCTGTTATGAAGGAGGTGGAAGTTGAAACTCAACGGACAAGGGGACACCATCTAATTGTCCTTCTGCCCATGACCGATCGTTTGGATCAAATTTTGATGGACCCAAAACATTCCTTACATCCACCCATGCATTCAGTGGGTTTTGCTCCTCAAATATCTCGTCCAGATCGATTGGTTCCTCAACTTGTTGTTCTGCTTGCACAGGTCTTCCAGCAACTTCATCTCTCCATCGTTCTTCTTCTCTTTGGTTCTCTTGAATTTTGTGAAGATTCTTTAATTTCAAGCGCATGTTGTAGTGGCAAAAGATCAATTGCTCCAATCTTGTTGAAGTTAATCAGTTCCTTTGCTTGGTGTGTATCAAGTTAAATGTAGACCAGTTTCTCTCACAGTCAGAAGAGGAGGTGGTTTGGCTCAATACACGGATAGCAACATAAGCAAGATCTTCATAACCTGGAGCCTTTCCATGATCCATCTACCAATCAGCTATAATTCCATAATGATCCAACTAACAATTAGCATTGTAATTTGTAAAGCCTAGGCATTAAAACAATTTCGTGAAAGTATTAGTTATGTGTAAAATTCTAAATATCTAGTGAAAGCAACATGACTGCCCGTTGAGCACGATGAGTACCAAAATGTAATGTCCGGAGCCTATAGTGATGCATTTTGTTGCATGCTATGATAGCTCGATCCTCATCATGTAACAAACGTCGAATTACATTTTGAGTCCCACAGAGTACTTCTTCATCATTGGGTGCATTTTGAGTAGCAAAGCTATATTGGTATCTTGGGTTGAAGAAATGACCTAAAGAATTGAAAAAAAAATTAAAAAGGAAATAAAACTTATAGGAAATAAAATGACAACCAATATGGATTGACTTATTTTGTTACCTGCCGCATGCAAGTCATGGTGGAGTGTCCTATCCCATCTTGCATCTATGATATCCCACCACTTTCTGTATGTATTTTTGTTGGCCCTAGCAATGTCTTCCTTTGCATGGTCCATAGCTTCATATAAATATCCCATTATGGCCTTCTTATCTCCATCCACCATCCTCAGAATCCGCACAAGAGGTTCAACTATGCTCAAGATCATCTTTATATCCTTCCAATACTCCCGGCTCTCAATCAAGTCCTCAACCTGCTTTCCCTTGTCTCTAGCATCACGCTTCGCGTGTCTTGTCATCCAATCCTCCCATCCTTTATTTGAAATCATCTGCTTCAAGGGGCGTTTTTGTGATTGTGTACTCTCCAAGGAAATGTATGTGGAGGCGAAATGAGTTACCCTAGGACGTAGTAACTCCCTTTGTCCACTGTGTTCATGCATCAACGTGAGCACATAGTTATGGTTGTAGATATAGGATGTGATGAATTGGACTGACTTCACTGTTTCAATAATTTTTACATCTTTCTCAATATCTTCTAACATCAAATCTAAGGAATGAGCAGAGTAAGGAAGGCAATATAGATGTGGCCTCTTCTCTATTAACATATGGCCAACAGCTTTATATGAAGCTACATTATCTGTTACAACTTGTACAACTCAATCTTCTCCCACCTGCTCCACAATGTTATCAATTAACTTGAAAAGATATTCAACATTCTTTACCTTTCCACTAGCATCTACGGACTTCCAAAATACAGTCCCAGCTTGACAGTATATAAGGAAGTTAATCATACTACTTCTTGTAATTCCTATTCAAATAATGTTATAGATATTAGAGAGTGTCTAAATTAACTAAAAAATATAATCTGTTAATTTAAGATTCTAAATATGTTAAACTAATTCAATGTACTCACCTGTCCAGCCATCTGTCATTATTGTGCAGCCTCTTTCATCTCAAATTCGCTCGAACGACTTGATATACTCTTGGAGATCACTTACCTCTTGAGGAAGATAAGTATTGTATATCTCCCTGGAGGTTGGTCCAGGAATACCCTTACCCACATCTCCAATAGTCTCAATCATGTCCTCCCAATAAGGACCCTTTGCAGCATTGACATGTACACTGTTATAAACAAACCATCTCGAAACAGTACGGCCAATCTTCTCCTTGCATACCTTCATGTTCTTCATAGCAGCTGTGATTGATGGTTGTCTATCTCTCCGTCTTGTTAGGAAAGCATCTATAAGACCCACTCTAGGATCATTGTCCCTAATCAAGTCATGAATTTCCTCCTCGTTGGATCCATGTCCGGATCCACTCCCTTGCCCAACGTGTTAACCGGTGCGTCTATACACATCCTCATTAGCAAAAGATCTTCTACTTTCGTCCATGGCTCGACGTATATCATCTTTAAATTAAAATAGATGATTAGACTAATTTAACTGAGATGAAGTATAAACAAGTAAATAATTAATTGAAAATTTTAAATCAAAGAATACGTCGAGAAAGTCTTCAAATGCAGTGGATCTCCTTCTGGTAGGGTCTATGTCTCGCTCCTGAGATCTATCTCCCGAAGGGTGAATATGAATACCTTGACCTAAGGGCCGTGTCATTTCCTCCATAATTTGGCCTCTCATCGTTGATGCTGCTCTTTTTTCCAACTATCTTTGTCGTAGGTAATTTTTGAATTGATTTTTTACCTCTAGTGGTGCAGCAGTATAAGCCTTCACTTCTCCTTTGACACCTCCAATATGTTGCTTTAGACGAAAAACTCCATCCGAAATAATCCGACTGCAGTAGTTGTATTTGACCTTGCGTGAAGCCATGTCCACGACGGTGCAGTGGTTCCATCCCGGATAACCACGAGAGGTGACAGATGTGGCTTCATTATGCTCAAAAGTCGACATCTTTAAAAATAAAAAATATATTAATAGGGAAAGAGATAATTAGTAATTACATAAAGAGAAATGGTGAGAAATAAGAAAAAACATAGAGAAAGAGAGTGAGATTTCATATCATACCTCGAGGGAGAGTGAGAGACAATGAGAAAGAAAGCTACAGAGATAAAAAGAGGTTAGAGAGAAAAATTAAAATGCAATAAAAATAATATGATGAAAAAAATTTGATGTAGTCCGTCCATCCGTCCTTTAGAGTTTAAAACTCTAGAGAGTTTTAGAAGTTTGGAGAGAAAGAAGTTAAGAGAGCTTTGAGTCTTTGAGAGAGTATGAGAGCTTAGAGAGAGAGAGAAGTTTTAGAGAGAGAGAGACATGAGAATTTGTGTGAATGGGGGAGAGAAGGGTAGGAGGGGGTTTTATAGGGACTTAGAGGGGCTTAGAAGCCCCTTCTAACCGTTGGGAACCCATTCAAATGGGTTCCCAACGGCTACCCCAACGGCTGGTTCGGAACTAACTGTTGGGGGCCCGGGTCGGCCGGACCGGTCCGACTCGGGACCGGGTCGGCCGACCCGGCTAACCCAACCCGATCCCAACGATCCCGGGCTGGGGTCGCTGGGTCGGGGCTCGGGGTCGGATCGGACCACCCGGTTTCCGAGCAGACTGGGCGATCCGATCCGACCCGGACTGCCTTGACCACCATGATTCTAACTATGGGCATAAATATAATATACTAAACATAAGGTATCATGCAAAGAACGTTGTGAGCCTACTCGCTTATAGGCTAGTTACTACAAGAATGCAGAGTACTGGAGATGGCAGAAAGCCACCGCCAATAGTCTGAAAGCCATCGCCAATAAGTAGTGGCGACTGCTGTCAGCCGTCCCTTATAAATTAATGGTGACGGCTGAGTAGCTGTTGCTGATAACTTTATTAGGGATGGCTATGTCTTTGTGCGCATTGTTAATAAGTATTAGGGATGGCTCTCAGTCGTCACTAATAAATTACTAATGATGGCTGATGACAGTCGCCAAAACGGGTTAGAATGTCGAAAATAACTTATTAGCGACGTGGAGACCGTCGCTATTGCTTCCTTAAAAAAATATAAAAAATTAATGGCAACCGTCTAAGCCATCGCTAATAATGTATTTGGGATGATTCAAGCCATCACCAATAAATTATTGGCGATTGTTACATCATTGCTAATAAATTATTGGCTATGGCTTGAGCCGTCGCCAATAGCTATCAGCGTCGCCATAACTATTGGTGACGAATATCAGTCATTGTTAATACAAAAAATTGAAAAGAATCTTTCTTTTTTAAAATTTACGACCTACATACACATTCAATTGAACCATAATTCAAATCTCATTTATATTTACAACCATATAACCTAAATAAACGTTCATAGAACATCTAAACATAAAAAAAAAAAAACAAATTAAACGTACATAAGAAATACTACATTCACAACTAAATATCCACAACCACAATATATAAATGTTTCGCAAATAAAGTTGTCCATAAAGGAAAGTGATCCAATATAAACATGTCAACACTACATAGAACAAACAAATCATTCATTCATCTTCCCCCAATCTCCTTCGGGTTCTAGTGCATCATCAGTTACCGTAGCATCATCATCCCCACCAACATCAGTAGAAGCAACATCATCCCCACCAACATCAACAACAAAATGAGGCATATGAAAACTAGGTTGCCTCGTAGCCATCATTTGGTTAAACATGACATCTATTTGGGTGTATCCTGTTCCATCTTCATCCGTATGACTTCAAGCTGGGAGTTCACTTGAGCTTGCATGTTCTTTCTTAATAATCTACTTCAGATGTTCAATCTCCACTTGCTGTTGAGATTGCTACTGTCAGAGTTGTTGGAACTGCTGCTGCCTTCTCACTGAGAAGTGCCGTACTAAGACCATAATATTTTTTTGCGACCTGCACACCGAGCACACCTAGGCCTGTCTCGTTCTATTACCTGGATGAAGGCTTCCTCAGCAGTGAGGATGGTAGGCGGAGCTGTGGCATCAGAAGTTTCCGAAGGAGTGAGCAACTGCATCATTTGCTCTTTTTTTTTTTTTTTTTTTTAAGGGGCCCAGAGGCCGATTATGTATAGCTATTTATAAGCAACCGGAGTTCTAATCGGGAACCCGAGATATTTCTTTAAAGTTGGAGATAATTCCGGTTCGGTCGATGGGTTCGCCTAATTAGGTGACAATTCCAAATCCGTTGGGAAAGTAATCCCACAGACCAGGAGATAAATATCCCAACAACACCAGGGGCTACATGGCTGGGGATTTGTAGGCCCCAACCAGAATCGAATCTGAGACCTCCCTTTTGCAAGAGAGGTGGTGAACCAACTGCCCTAGGCAGCTGGTTCACATCATTTGTTCCTATTGTATACAAAAGTAAGTTATATATGAATAGAACTAGCTGCCTAAGATAGTTGGTTCACTACCTCCCTTGCAAAAGAGAGGTCTCAGGTTCGATTCTGGTTGGGGCCTAAAAATCCCCCAGTTATGCAGCTCCTAGTGTTGTTGAGATATTTATCTCCTGGTCTGTGGGATTACTTCTCTAGAAATAAGACGGACCTGGAATTGTCGCCTAATTAGGCGGACCCATCGACCGAACCAGAATTATCTCCAACTTTAGAGGAATATCTCGGGTTCCCGATTAAAACCCCGGTCACTTGTAAATAGTTATATATAATCGGCCTCTGGGCCCCTTCAAAAAAAAAGTTATATATGAATAAAAAGGAGTAAACAAAGGCACAAAAGTTATATATGAATAAAAAGGAGTAAACAAGGCATATAATAAAATACTACTTCTTACCATCCTTCCTCTACTTTGTTCACTACTCTACACCAGTCCCATTAGGCTAGAACCTAGATTGTGTCATTTGAAAAACTTCGGGGCATGTTGGATGACGTCCTCCTTCTTCTGTTGTTTCAATGATTAAAAAGTAAAAAACTCATTAATTGGTTAACATGGGTCAACTAATTTTCATCTATACAAAGAAAACATGATAATGAAAGATCACACTTACAAAATCATCATTCAATTGATGAATATTTGTGCGGTCTCTTTGATACAACATTTGTAAATTTATACGATTTAATTATTGCTATTTATAATTTTTTATATTAAAAAAGAAAATATCAATTTGTAGATAAAATAAAATAAATAAAGAATGATAAATATATTATTTTTCACAAAAGTAAATGGAATGATAGTTTGCTCATCTTGACTCCATATCTCACACATATGCTGCCACTTGGAAGGCTTCACTTGCGATGGCACACTCCTACATGCGTCCTCAAATGCTTTTCCAGTAAAATGCTGTGAAAGACAAGTTATTTGATAACATAAGAATATGAAATGATCAGAATATTAGATATAAAAAAAAGGTCAACTTACCTTTGCCTTAAGGGTCTCCCTGTGTTTACATTGTATTTTACCCATGTGTCTCAGAACGTTGTTCTCTATGCCTGGAGTTCCTCAAAAGTAAAATTTTGCTATATTTACAAGATATACAAATAATTATTACTTAACAATAACAAAAAATAAAGTTACAAGATGTAGTACCCTGATATCTCTCATGATGGCTTCCTTTTTCTCTGCAGGAAGCCGAATATAATCTTACTGCCATTGGTTACAATGTGTCCTATTAAGGAGACCAAAGAATGTGGTGGAGTCTTTTGCATATAAGCCCATAGAAGAAGTGCCAACTAGGTCCGCAGTTAATGTATGTCCTACCGGCAATGTCGGTATCCGAGTGGCCTGGGAAAGACCCCTCCCATGTCATATTGGAGCTAATAAAAAAAGAAAACATAAGAAAAAAAGGAAAGTAAATAGATCTAAGTCAAATAAATATATTGTTTGATTTAGAGCTACGGCAATACCCTGAGGGGGGGGGGGATAGGATGATAAAGCTTTTTGGAAAAACTCAAAATTAGTACGTTTAAACCTTAATGTGGTACAAGCTATGATGATGGAAATGATATGAACGTCAAGTACAACCACACATGAGACATAAGATTTATAGTAGTTCGGTCCACCAAATGATGATGTACGTCCACTTCCCAACTATGTTGGACTTTTCCATTAGAAATCCAATTATAGTATACTGCTAGTAGATCCGGACCTAGCCAACCAACACACTAGATATCAGGCCTCTAGTTAGGCTCTCCTTAGATGCAAGGCCTCTGGTAAGGCTACCTCTAGATATAATGCCTATAGTAAAGCTTACCTCCAATCCTCCTCAAGATGTGCCCTCTTCTACAGAGCACTCAACCTCCAATCTTCATAAAGATTGGCCAGTCTTCCTTAAAGGAAGGCACACAACTTCTAATTTTCTTAGAAGATTGGCCTTCTTCCTTTAACACGGAATACAACAAGAAATATGATGAAAGATAGGACTCCGAACTTTCTAATACTTACCACACACGAGACAATATTTACTTTCTTAAATATTACAATAATGACATAAGCAAAGAAACTCAAGCCTTTAATGTCCTCCTTGTAGTGTCCTTACTTTAGGAGACGAGTTGATGTAGATGATGTTCCTTGGATCATCCTAACAGTCCTTTCGTGAGAAGCTCTGCAAGATCTTCTCTTCAAAGGAAGAGAAAATGTTACAAGCACCGAGATAGCTTTCTGTGGTTCTTGGTTGACTTCGATCAAGAAGATGATGAAGATTAGAAGTACCAACTTAGCACCTTTCTTCTTGACCTGTAAGAGGAAGACATGAAGTGCATGGGAGTTTCTCTCTCTAAAGATCACGTTTTCCCTCCAAGAACCTTAGTAAAAAATTGCCCATAGCTCTCCTTTTTATAGCCCATAAGGTCGATTCAGACCATTAGATACATGGTAAGAAAAGTCCCTTGATTTCCCATTTTTAATTCAAAGGTATTCCATCTCATTCTGAGATTAAGCCCTGTCATTGGTTCCATGTTATACCGATTAGTAGGAGGCATCACGTGATGTCTCTTGCATCTAAGAAATCCCTACAAGAAGTTTCCTTGGAGAGCTAACCAATAATAGGTGAAAAGGTAATGGTGATGTGTAACATTGAAAGAGAAAAAGTATGCTTCTAAAAGTACATGTGAACCTCAAAAAACATATAGAGGATATACACTATCATGGGAGAAAAATGTGAGATGTGAGCCCGTCTTAGTCCTTTCATTACGAAGGCTCCCATGTGACTATCCTTACTCTAGGACATACAAAGACAAGTCAATCAGCCTAGTCATATGAGCGTTTGAGTCATTCTAGACGATCAATACCCTGTGCATGTAGAAATAGACCACCCGAACCTCCACTGGTTCTGGTCGACTAATTCCTAGTCGGTTGACCAATCTGCCAGACTTAGAAAAATTAAGTTTTGGTACTGATCGACTAATGGCCAGTTGGCCAACCAAACAGGCCACTCAGTGAAAACTTAGTTGTGGTTCTGGTCGATCAATCTGGTGTTGGTCGACTAATACCTAGCTGTTTGGGATTTGACCTTTTCATTCAAATTAGATTTTTGGAGACCCTTTTTGGGAACATTTTAATTTTAAAAAGATAACATTTGCAGTGAAAAATCTTATTGCATTCATACCCAATCAAAGAAATATTTGACAATATATTTCTACTATTATTAAAAATGAATATTTTCTTACCTTTGTACTTACCAATAGCAATCTATATAATTATAAGAGTTTTATTTCATCAAAATCAACCTAAGGGCTCAACATTCTCCTCCTTTTTAATGAGGACAAAGCACTTATCATTATATGACTCTTATGTTATTGTTCTTGCACACAATATTCAATAAGTCTATCCATATAGAGATATTCAATAAAACATCTAAGATCCTTAACACATTTTGTCAATTTAACCACAATCACCATATCATCATCCACATCAATATAAAACTTACACAAATTAACTATATGCTATTCATCCATTCTTCTTTCAGCTATCCATCAATATCTATTTGGCATGTCAAAATAGCATTCTAGCATTCACACATATGTCAATCACATAGCGTGCTTTATATCTCATTCACACATATATTACTCTTCCTTTTTGTCATCATTAAAAAGGATAGATCATGAAGCGCACTAAGTTAGCATAGCCCCAAAAACATAATGAAAATCTAAATAGTAAGAACTAAGAACTAGAAATGAAAAAAAAAAAGCAACAACACAAACAAGAAGGAATGTTTTTATTTGGGGTTACAACACATATTTGAAAACACATTAACATTGTGACTCAATACTTCTTCTTTCCCTTATCCTTTTTGGAGGTCATGGGAAAATAAAACTTGGTAGGTCTTGGTGGATCATCCCTGGCCTAGGGTGAACTGTCCCTTTCATCATTTAGATAAAAATAATGCACTAGCCTTGTGGGAGCAAAGGAAAATAAGTGGTTGATAAGCCCTTCAACTTAAGGACGGGCATTGGTCAAGCTTTGTACTTGCTACAGAATATTCTGCACATATTTACCATTTTTCTTCAACATGTCCTTAAGGAAATCTGCATCACCACATATTGAAGCAACCTGACTCAAAGCTTCACCTCTAAATCTGTCCATTAAATTAAACTGAGTCTTTGCCCTTCTATCCATCTTGGTGATCACTTTTGTTATATTGAAGAGCATTTTTTGTGCTTCTGAACTTGATGAACCATCATTGGATTGTCCCTATACTTGACCTATCTTGCTCATTATATTCTCTTCGATATCTTTCATCTTTTTCCCTAAAATATGCAAAATATTAAAAGCTGTAGCAAGAGTGTCAATAGCTTGCATAGAACTTACTTTTTCTCAATTTTTGTCATCCTCTCATCAAATCGTTTTTCTATGTGTGAGCGCTCAATATCGGTGTGTGGTGTTCATGATTTCATGTTGATTATATGGCAAACAAAATATTAAAATAAAAATCGTGATTGCCAGAAACCTAAAGGTTTCAAAAGAAAGATCGCTTACCTCTTCTAATTTGGGAGATTGGTTTTTTGTTCCTTCTCTTTGGCCGGCCGAAAAGAAAGAGCCCTTTTTCGTTCTCTTGCTTTTATGTTGATTTCTTGATTGGTTCCAAACTTCTCTTTTGAATCTCCTTTGTTTCTTCTTTGAGACTCTTTTGTACCTTGCAAAAGAAAATGAGAATAAACAAGAAATATTTTTTTTAATTAAAATTAAAGTAGAGAGTAGTATCTATTCTATTAATGAATTCAAACATGCAATTAAAATAATCTACTCACTTGTTTTTGATTCTTTAAGCCCCTATGACATGCATGGGTTTGGGAAAAGATGATGTGGGTGTGTGTGCATGATGTGATGATAATGTAAAGCAAACTATATGAAAACAGTAAACTAACACTATAGAAATCAATAAACTCAATGAAGAAATTAGAGGGAGGGATGGTTGGTTGGATCCTCCATAACCTTAGTCTTTAAAAAGCTTCAAAGGATGAAGAGGATAAAGAGGAAGAAGTCTTAAGATGTTGTCCACGTTTTTCTCCTTGATAGCCTTCAAACACCTTACCTTGAGCTTCAAATTCTCCAATTGCCAACCTTTTTCAAAGGTCCAAGGAGTGTTGTATTTATAAGAATAGGTTTTGGAGTGTGTTAGGCTTCAAAAGGACTCTCTCCCACAGTCGGACTTACCTTAGATGAGCATGGAGGAGTTTGCAACCTTCCCAACTTCGAAAACTGGATTATCTCGGCCAAATCATGTTTATCAGGAAACTCTTAAATCGCGTCGCCCAAACAGGACGCCATTTGGCTAATTAAAACGGCCAAAATAGAAAGAAAATCCGGAAAGAAAACTGAAAATGATTAGGAAACTTAAATCGCGTCTCCTTAGAGCGACGTGCTTTAGATAATTAAGAAATTAATTCAAATTAAGAATCAGAAATCCAGACGGATTAAAACCTAAATGGCGTCTCGCCTAGGTGACACTATTCAGTTAAATCTATCTGAATTTAATAATTTATTTTCGAACTGATTTCTGCTAAGAATCTAAATGGCGTCGGCCATGGACGACGCTAATCAACAAATTTCGAGAAAAATCAATAAAAATTAATTAATGATTAAACGTCAGACCATTTTGAGACATTATAATTGTGACATGAAATTTACTCAATATGATGTCAAAATTAGCGTATCTACAACTGCCCCACCTTGGCATTGACTTTGCAAGGGAGTAAAATGGAATTGAATGGATTGAAAAGGTGATGCCAAGGTGTGATGAGACACGCTCTCAACATCATATGATATGAATTTTTCTCAAAATAATTAATGAAGTAACTAAAAAAGATCAAATGAATTAATCATGTCTGGATGAAAGAGATAAAGGAAATAAAATAAGATCGATCAACCTTCACGATTGGGAAGTACCCTAGGTCACAAACCCTACAGGTTTCATCATGGAGAGCGGTTACCAGCGAATGTGGACGTGCTACAACCATGATGGATCTTAAAGGAAATAAGAAAATATTTGGGGTAAATAATCCAAAAAGGATAGAATTCTAAAGATATCTTTAAGAAAACCTCAAAGATAATTGAGAGATCAATTCGGAATGAAATATTTCATATCACATTGGGATTTATTTTGAATAATAGTCTGAAATTTAATCAAGAATTAATTCTTATCACAATGATTTCAAAGTCTTACATGATGCATGCTGGACTAAAAGAAAAATTAAAATGAAATAAAATATAAATTAATAAAAGATAATATTGTTAAACTGTCATTGATGAGTCAAGATACCAGTCTTATAATTCAGTACTAAGCCGAAGCTCGTTTGTCCACGTATTGTTTCACAAAAGTGGAACTATTGTCCCCATCAATAGGCAATCTAACAATCTATCCGTGCGATTAAGAATCCTTTGGAATTATCACTGTTTTTGTTGAAGGGGAACTCAAATTCCAGTTTTATCAAAATCACAAGGTCCTTGATATACTCTAATAAGTATTTATCATATAGTAATGCTAATGCAAATCAATTACATGAAAGAATACAATGATAGAAATAACCATCTTTTTAGTCACGTTAGAGACTTAGGGAAACTCCCACAGTGGGACCTTATTAGAAACTTCGGCATTATTTCCATTTCCTTAAATTTTCTTGCCCTCAAATTTTGTCAGTAACTTAAACAACAATCAGCATTAAATATCAGCAATTATGGATTTTCGGATAATTAACATAAATTTAGAAAATTCATTAAATGGCATCACTGTTCACAAACGTCATTTAAGTGACGTCGCCCCGTCCAAACTCCATTTAACTTACAGAAACTGTTCTTTGTTCTGACTCTAATCCGAACTTTACTTTCCTTGATGCACATCCCTCTTCTAATTCGGAAAGGGCTTCCCAACTTCGTAAATCCTTCTATAAAACCTCCCTCTCTTCATATCAAAGCATTACAACAAACAATCAAGAGGGAAAGCTAGAAAATTCTCTTCAAAGCTCAAGAGAAATCAAGAGATCAAGAGGAAAAACTCAATTAATTCAAGAAGATGGCGAGTTCTGCGTAAGATTCTTCAAACAAGAGGATGAAGAAGATGATTGAAAAACTTTCTGAAGTGAAAGATCATCTAAGTGGGTGAGATCCTAATCTATAAGTAAGCTAATCTCTCTTCTAATCAATTCCTCTCTTTCTCTATGCAACTCTCCATGTGTTCTCTAAATTCTTCAGGAGCATAATAGAACTATTCCAATTTCTTTTCTTTATCTAGGGATATCTTTTCTTCCCTGGTCCAAGAAGATTCTCTTCACTCCTATGGATCCAAAAGTTTGTAAACAAGATCAATCTCTCAATGCAATCTTATATATCTAAGTGGTAGATTCAAGGGTTGGTTATTCATACCAAAGATTACAAAAACACAAGCATAGATTGGACTGCAATGGGCACTTTGATCGAGTTATCGCATCCTCAAACTCATACCTTTCTTTTTGCCACGTTTGAAACCACTATCCTTCTAGAAGAGGTCGAACTCCTATTGGACCTTCTTAGGCTCAAGGTCAACAATGATGAACCTGATTTGAGTGATATGATGTTCACAAGGGAAAATATTACAGGTCAACAATTGTTAGAAAAGATCATGAAGAGTTCAAAAGAAGTTCAAGGTTGTCTTACTAAGAAGGGGATCAATCTTGTTAAATTAGCCGAATGGATTCTAAAGAAGATAGAGAATCTTAAGGATGAAGATACATAGAATGTGATGAAGGCGTTCATCACATGCTTGGCTGGAGCTCTACTATTCTCTGCCCAAGATAATGTTCTAGAAGATGATCAGATCAGTGCAATTAGTGGGATATTTGAAGGGAAGCAGATCAGCACAGCGGTTCTAGCCTATCTCTAAAGTGGGCTTTCTGCAGTTTCTACAGGTCAACTTCCTTATGGTAGCATACTACTCTTAGCTCTATGGGTAGAATTTTACTTCAAATTCAACCATAATGAAGAAGAGGTTTCAAAGATATCCCAAATGTATCAATGCAGTCCTATCTTCCATATTGCAAACATAGTGAAGTTCAATGACAACATGACCAATTGAGTGCCCAACTTCAAGACTCGAGCTAACTGGCGCGCTCACTTCAAGACTATGCCAAGGACTGGATTCGAATCCACGCCACTTGCTCTCATGGAAAAGGCAGTACGAGTGCGTCGTAGTGCTGGCACAGAACTCTAACTGATCGGGGCGACCGAGTTTGTTCTCTACAATCTACATCATTGTCATCCTCAACTTGGTATGCCACGCTACGAAATATCTTCTCTTTCTCCAATCAAGAAGCAGGCTTTGGAAACTGACAAAGACTTTGAGGCAGCAGAGATCATTGCAACTCTACGGAACATCAGATTCACCCGTTGTGTAAAACTTCCTCATGAAGTCAATCGAGAATTATGGAAAACATATGTAAAGGAGCTTAAGAAAATTCGACCTTGAAAGCTCTCAATCCTTCTATCCAACTTGATGTATTTTCTGCTTTATTTTTTTCAATGAGAAATTATTCCTTTATTGCAATAAAAATCATTCTGAAATTTTTCCTTGAATAAAAATGTGATTTTTCTTTAAGATATCAAAGTTCGGGCTTATTTAATTCAAATCGCGTCGACTCAAAGAGACGTGTTTTAGTCAAATTCAGTTTTCGGGAATAAATATTTAATCATTAAATGGCCCAAATCGCGTCTTACCAGGGAGACACCTTTCCTTTTTTCTCTCCTATTTTTTAGAGATTTCCAACAATTATTCTATTGAATCGCGTCTGCATTGGGAGACACGTATCTCTGATTACTCCGTATTTCCGTGGTATGGCCCTGACCGAAAAAGGCGGTTAATTCCAAAAGGCGTCGCCCTTGGGAGATGCGTTTAATAAATTTCAAAATTTTTTCTTTGCCGCCTCAGTTTGTGCGCCACCGAATCGTGTTGCTATTCCTAGACGCAATTTAGGAAATTCAAACAGGGGTTCGCGAGCCCGAGCCCCTTCTTTCCTCATTCTCTCTTTGACTTTCTCTCTCCTCCCTTATTTCTCCTTCTCCAGCGACACGGAGGCTTCCGACCATCTTCCTCTCCTCCGGCGAGCTCCCGACATCTCCGGCGATCTCCTCTCGTCACCGGCCACCCTCTTTCTTCCTCCTCAACGGGCTCCATCTCTCTCTTACACAAACTCCCACGAGCTCCCCTCCATCCGAGCTTCTCCCCTCCATCCGAGCTTCTCTCCATCTCTCTCACCTAAGCCATGGAACAAGGCGGTCCAGGTGATCTTAGTGGGAAGCGACGCCGAGTCATGGTGATCGAGGTTGTGGAAGTTGCTGAGGAGATCCTCGAAGTGGCATCGGCTGAAACGACGGTGAGGCTCGCGGAAGTAGCGGCGTTCATGGACGCCGAGGAGGCTCCACCCACCGCGCAAGAAGGTGAGGTGGCGGTGGTACTGGCCGAGGAAGCTGGCCCACATTTGGTAAGACTCCCAAAACACCCTATTTTATAGTTAGAGTTTCAATTTTTTGGGGGGAAAGGGAGCTCCACCGCAGGTTATCGGAACCTGTGGTGAATGGCGTTTGGGGACAGGGATGCCTTTTGAAATGCGTCTGCCTTACCCGACACCTTTCAAAAATGGTGATTAATCTTCTAGAAATTGATTATTAATGTTCTGACAATGATTTAATCAATTATTTGGACAATGCAGGGCACATTGAGGACTAGGATCTCCTGGGACTTGATGGTGGCTGCCTACAAAGGTCTCCCAGACTTCCAGAAGGCACGGCTGGCAGAGATGGGATTCTGAGAGATACTAGAGATTGAGCCCTTTTAGATAGATCTGGTGCTGTTGCAGGTTTTTAGAGAGCGATGGCATGCTGAGAGTCAGGCATTTTTGATGTCCTGAAGACATATGATCTCCAGCCTCGAGGACGTCACCAGGATCACCGGCCTTGGGGTAGAAGGTCGGGCAGTTAGTGGGATCACGTATCCCGATTACCAAGGATTAGCATTAGAGCTCCTAGGCTTAGAGGTGACATGGATTGAGGGCCAAGAGTCTCGGACTCTCCTGAGGACAGCTGTTAAGAGATCCCTAGGACTAGTAAAGCTTAGGCAGCAGACGGATGAGTCTCGGGAGAAGTTGAGAGAGAGACTAGCTAGGGCGGCTAGTTTAGTCTACTGTTAGGATCCGAGTGATAGGGCTAGTTTAGATAGGGATTTTAGGAGATTCTTAGTTTCCTTCTTTGGTAGGCTTCTCTTCGGGACGAAGGGCCACTACATCCACTATCGTTTCCTGAGTCTCCTTGTAGATTTAGATAGACTAGGCGAGTATGCCTGGGGTGCAGCCCTTCTAGCTCACCTCTTCACTGATCTCTCCACCGTCACACCAGACGGGAGACCACCCTCAGCGGCTTCGCGCCATTTCTTCAGGTATTTAATTTGTTTTAAATCTGTTCATTTCATTAAATGCTTATGATGCAATGCATATCGTCATGATGATTCTAACCTGCTATGTTCTTATATACAGATCTGATCCTATTATTACTTTCGTCTGGGCCGAGCGAGGCCATCCCCACAGCCGGCGGCAGTTACATTAGCACGACAGTGGCGTCTGATAGTGGACACGATGCCATAGCATCACCAACTGACGGCCCTCCGCCATCAGTTTCTCGACTACCCAGAGTTGCTGGTAAGTTTTAATTCTTTTCCTGCCATTATTATTATGTTTCATGTTATTAGAATGCTTGATTAATTATATGTTTTATTAGAATGTTGTTAAAATGTTTAATTATTAATTAATTGTTTTGTTAAAATATTTTTAGATACTTGTTAAATTAACATTTATTTGTTAAACATTTAATTGAATATTTGATTGATGATTTAAAAGTTTATCATGACTCGTTTAGTGTTTTATTAATTTATCTATCATTATTTTCATATGAAATGTAATACAACTAACTTATATGAGTGCAGGTTATCTGGCGTCCATACTTCGGTATGGACGATACAGGACAATCTTGGGTCGAGCAGGGCAGGGGTCGATCTAGGCGACAAATTTGGGTGCATTGTATGAATGAAATCGAAATCCTGCGCCTGTGGCTAGTGATGCGGACACTGGGGCTGCATCAAGAATGGGTGGAAGAGGAGATCTCGGAGGGGATCGGGAGGACCATGCGGGGCAAGCAAGCGCGCACCGACTGGAGCGCCAAGTTTCCGGATCAGTGGGACGACTGGCATCAATATGGGATATCGGTGGAGTCGCAGGCGGTAAGCAGCGATGCTTATCTACAGCACTACCGGACCCATTATGCTGCCTACCTCCAGCTACTCCGTCCTCTCGATGTAAGTAACATGATGTGTATGACATGAATGCTTCTTTCATTTTATTAATTATCTTGCTTATATTTGTGAGTGTATGACATGATATGGTATGAATATGCAGGATGCGCGGGATGCCACCATCATCACCCTCCGGGGCCACCTCCAAGATGCAGAGGTCTAGCTAGAGCAAGTGCAGAAGGAACTGAATGAACTGATAAGCATTATATGGATGAATGAAACATGAATTATGAATGTTTCCTTTTATTATTAAATTGTTCTGACGCTTGTACACTGACGATAATCTCTTCTTTGTTACAGCGCACCGCTTACACTCACGCGGCTTTACCCTCGTCTTCTGCTGGCGCTTCTTCTAGTGCAGCCCACGAGACCACCATCACTGACTTGCAGAGTTAGTTGGCCCTAGCCATCCACCGAGCTACCGAGGCAGAGGATGATGCTGCTACCCAGGTAAGTCTTCAACTTGCTTTCTTTATTTCTGTATGGTATTCTTTGCTTGCTTGATTAGTTGACTAACAATGTCTTCTATTGCTGGTTTAAGAGCTCTGTCAGGCTCTTGAGGAGGCTCGAGGTAGAGCAGCCTGTGTCACCGAATTAGAGGAGCAGCTGGCGCGGATCTCCGCTGGTGACTTGCTTCAGGAGCTTTCACGCCTTCAGTCACGCCTGAAGGTCATTACTGAGGAGAGGGAATGCGAGCGGTAGGAGAGGCACCGGATTGACATAGAGATGTCCTCTCTCCGAATCTAGCTTGAAATTGCCGAGCACGAGAGGCGCAACATAGAGGAACGTTATCGGTGTGCTCGTCTACGGGCTCAGGAGCAGGGACAGGCGAGTGCCTTCACTGCGAGCGTTGCGATTTCTTCGGGCTAGGCGGGCCCGAGTGCTATGGGACCACCACCTCTGCCGACTCGTGGGCCAGATGGACTAGATGAGGCCCAGAGTCAGTATGATGAGGGTATAGGAGAGAGTCAGCCGTGAGGGCTGCTTTGTTGTATCTTCCTTTTTTTCTGTTTTGAAGTTTTGCTGGTGGACTTCTCATCCTGTGTATAAAACTTTTGACATATGGAAAGGGAACCTTTTCATACTTGATTTTTCTTGTCGTCTTTTCTTCTACACCTACGTCCTGTTCATGGCTTAACAAACATATTAAATATCTGTTCTGGCTTAGCCCTTTGTCCAGTTAAGTAACTGGCTACTTGATCCTATCCTTGGTAGAAGGGTCAAAGGGCAAAACCTTTATTAAATGAAGGTGAATAAAGATAATTAAAGGAAAAATAAATGGTAAATGCAACATACAAGCATGCAAACGCTCACTGAAATTTAAACCGTGCAACACTCATGACCTAGCAGACAAATGCTAATTGAAATATATTTTTTTTGGTTTGCAATTACAATTTTCAAAATATCTAATTTTTTGTTTTGAAATATTTATTTTTTTTTATTTTGAAATATTCAATTTTTTTGGTTTTGAAATATTTAATTTTTTTGTGGTTTTGAAATATCCAATTTTTTTGTGGTTTTGAAATATTCATTTTTTTTTTTTAAAGTTTTGAAATATTCAATTTTTTTTTGTAATTTTCAAATATTCATTTATTCCTAAAAACCAATATGGTACATGGATCAAAAGAGTTTACTTATTCGTCATCTTAATTCCCTAATCATTCTTTAATAACCTAATCCGAGTTCATCGTGCTTTTATTGTGCTTATATCCTCGATCCCGTTTGATGATCCGACCCTCAGTCGACTTAGGCCATTCTTTAAGCTTAGAGTACGTCCCTTAGAGAGAAAGGAAGAAAGGGTCGAGAAAGTGTTAGTTTTAGGTGGCCTACAAGCCAATCTAACTATGTAAATCTCGTTCATTTATTAATATAATGGCATAATATTCATTATGTGTAAATCGCATTAATTATCGTTTCATAATGAAGTCCGTGAATATGTGCTATAATGATCAGATTATGATGAGATCATACTAATGAGACTGATCACTTAAACACACATATTCTTAATCGTTCCTAGTGGGAGGATATTCGAGAAGGACATTGGATATCCGGTTAGACTAGTACAGATTACTCCTGCTCATATGATGAGGGTGACTGATCTCATAAGTCACTTGTGTGGAGATACTAAGGCGAATCTGTAGGTGCTCATTGGAGAATGAGTTCACTGAACTGATCCGACTGAATCGCTCGATGGTATTGTACCTCACTGTCAACCAGCTTGATTCTATTGTCGCAGTTGCGTGGATGGTCCTCGGACCTGAGACACCAAGGACACCTTGTCGGTGGACTTCTGTGCTTTGACCTTGGTTTGCTAATCTCTAGCCACGTGATTCTAATACGCTAAGGATTGGGTACAGCGGAATACCGTCGAAGGGAATTGTGTGTCAATAAGGAATCATTCGCTCTAGGTACTTAGAGAGAGAATGCTCTAAGAAGGATGCGCGGAAGTCCCTGGCCAGGGCGGACGATAATATCGAGAAATGAGTTTTCCGATATTCATCAGCAGCATCCAATCCAAGTGAGTCGACCGGTTAGGGTTTGACAGCTCGCGATACCCTGAGTTGATTCGAGAGCATTGTAAGAATGAAGGATTATATCCACGCGGTAACTGTCGGCGGAAAGGATCCAAGAGTGGGTTACTTAACCCCAATACCTTCCGGGTTCACGCAGTGTTGCTTGGCACCCAACGTGATCGGAGGCCCGGTCGAATTTGATGTGCGACATCAATTCGATTGATTAATTAATTAATAAAGGGTTATTAATTGATTAATAAAGCCAGTGAGGAGTCACTGGGCTTATTGGGCCATTAACTAGACTGGTACTTGGGCCTATAGGGTCACACGCAAATGATTCTCAAGGCGATGGATAAATAAGTGGGTTTTATACAAACCGGGGGTTTTTATGAAAAACCGCGCGGTTAGTATAAAACATAGCGAACGGGTTGAGCAGGCCAAGCTGCTGCTAACCCTAGCCACCCCTCCTCTGTTTCTCTCTCTCTCTGGCGTCCAGACAGATCCAGATCTGCTCCGCCGCTTCCCCGAATCCCGTTCGACGGGAAATCGTCTGCACCTTGCGGCGATCGTTGCGGCGACCGGCGGAGGTTTCGTGGGCCGCGAAGAACGAGGAACGTGTGGATATCCGTCGCGAGGAGGATCGCGTGGACTTCGCTAGAGGCCGGGCGCTTGCGCGGCTTGCGGTGTCGCACTGACGGAACCGAACGGTTGCTGATTCAAATCCGCACACGGTGAGAACTTCGATTATCCGATAATCGATTTTAGCGTTTCGAAACGGGAAAACGGATTGCTGTTTTATTTTATTTTCCGCTACGTGAGCGATCCGGAGAAACCCGAGAAAACCCAACAGTGGTATCAGAGCTAGGTTCCACTGTTTCTCGTCCCGTTTCGATCTCCGAATTAATTTTTCCATGTGTTATTCCATATTTTAACTTCGATTAATTGTTGTATCTGTGTTCATGTGATGAACCGGGGTACTTTAGCGGCTTCGTACCTGCCTCCCAAGCGTTGGGATGGCGGGCCAGATCTCCGGATCTCTTGGTGATAGTCACCACTACCCACCGGGCATGATAGCCGGCGCCAGGGTGGCCTTGAAGAGCTGTAAAATCGAGCCCAAATTCGGTGTTAAACCTTGAAAAACCAGTTTTTTGGGGATTTTAAAAAGGGGTATTGCAGCTTGTTTTGGCGCCGCCGGAGGGCCAGCTGGCGCCGGCGACGTCGCCGGTGCCGGGGGCGACGCCGGCGGGTCCGGCGGGGCCCGACGCCGGCTGTTGGACGGCCCTGCTTCTCTCTCCCGCCGCCGGCCTGCAGATTAGGGTTTCTGCAACAGGTTGGGCGTCGTGTTTGGGGAGGGGAAGGGGCTGACCGGTCGGACCGGTCAATTGAGCCGGGTTCAAAAGGGAACCAGGTCCCTACCTAAGGGGCGCTGGGGCCCGAGCCCAAGGCAAGGGTGGCTCGGGCCAGGCCCGAACCCTAGCGCAGCCCATTGGCTGAGCCCTTTTCTCCATTCCTCCAAAATTTAAATCTCTAAATCCCAAATCCCTAGCCTATTAAAATTTGATTTTAAATTTTAATATTCAAAATTGTTTTTCAAATTAAAATTTATTATTCAATTTTATTTTTAATTGCGCTATTTGATGATTTTGAATCATCAAGTTAATTAAGGGATTATTAATTAGCAATTTGTTGTGGATTAATTGAGGTTAATATTAGTTTAAGTGTTAAATTAATTATTGACCTTAATTTTAAGAGTTAAAATTAATGGTTAATAATTATTAATCTAATTGTTAGATTATTAATTATTAATACATCTAATTGTTAATTATCAATTTGAGTTAGTTATTAACTTAATTGTTAAATTAATAATTAACTTAAATGACTGATTTAAATGTTAAATTAGTAGTCTTTAATTAATTATTGTTAGTCGTTAATTTAATAGTTAAATTAATGATAACTTTAATTATCTAATCTAAGAGTTAGATTAATTAATAATTAACATTAATTGGCTAATCTAAGTGTTAGATTAGTAGTTAATAATTAATTTGGTTGATTATTAATTTAAGTGTTAAATTATTAATTGACTTTATTGGATTAATCTAAGAGTTAGATTAGTCTTTGATAGTCTAATTGTTAGATTATTAATGGAGTTTAATCTAAGTGTTAGATTATTAGAATTGTTCTCATTGGCATGGAATAATCTGGAATTATTAATTTGGAGTGTGTGCGCATGTGATGTGTGTTTATTACTTTTAAATTTGATTTAATTGCATGTTAAGTTAATTAAAAGTGTTTTCAAAATTCAAACACTAATTTTGATTAGATCCCATGCTTTTTGAAAGCCAAAATTATATATTTTGAAAACTCTTTTATTTTAGTCATGTGATGCGCTGAATCATGTGTGGATGTTTAAAACACACCGTGGTCATGGATATGCACTTATTTAATTGTTAATGTGATGAATGATGTGTTTGTGTGGATCGTGGATGAATGATGGATGTTTATTAATTGTTAATAAATAGAGATCTGTGTATCTCTCCCTCTCATTCTCTGATGTATTTCTACCTCCCTCTCTCTTGTACTCGCCATAAGGCTCTCTTCTAATTACATGTAATTCTAGAATTAATGTAATATGATCGAGGCAACCGAGGAAGGAGCGAGGACGATCCACAGCTGCAACTAGGAAGGCGAAAAGATGGAGATCTCTTGCCTATAAGTTTGCAGGATATCTAATATAATTGTTGTGTTAGATTGTGTGTGCGTTTGACTGTTAGCTCCAGTCAAACCCACTGTGCTATCCATGACCACACAAAAGACATGTATGTGATGCATTATTTTCTTTTGATTATGAATCAAAGTAGGTATAGTATTTAGTAAGTATATACGATATATTTTTATACTATCACCTAGGAGAGATCAAGATAAAAGTTATCTAAATACCCTCAGATAAACTCTAAGCCGTAACGCGAGTAGTTAAGAACTTACCGCGTGGTCCACCATCGTTATAGTCATAGGATTCGAATCACTTTAGACAGGTTTGTTGTGCTATCCACAAGGCCCGTTTAATTGGGAGGAGAAACTGTAGCTATGACATTAGATGCCTATAGATCGGGGTAGAGGAACCATGTAGCTTTGTTGTGCTATCCACAAGGGCTGCATGCAAATCTATACTCGTCGCGTAATGATGGTTAGCTTAGACCAAGATTAATAGTTTGTTGTGCTATCCACAAGGCCATTAAATCTCTGGGGACCGAAGCCATGATCAGATATTGCAAGGAGTTGCAAGTCCCACGAATTGGGTGCTCTTTGATTGTATTACAGTTTGTTGTGCTATCTACAAGGCTGTAGTGCAAGTCATTGAGATTCTGATCCCCACTAGGAGACTGTCGGCGTCTCCCGTTCTATATAATTGAGGGTTATTGATAAAGTGTTAAATTGATCATTTAAAGGCAAGCATATGCATCATACTCATGTTTTTATCTGCAAAATAGCATGAAATGATAGATAATTGTGTAACAAGTCCAACGGTACCAATTTCATCAAATTCTAACTTAAAAACATCGTTATTTCATGTGATCAAAGAAGTGTAGCGCATTTGCGGTTTTTCGACAAAACCGAGACGAAATGAATAAAAATTATGATATTTTTATGATAATGCGCTAAATTATATTTATTTGATGTGAACAGGACATGCCGATGATGCAGTGCAGCTGGAGGAGTTTTCGGAAATTTGGGGGAGGTCTAGTGTGCGGATTTCAACTAAAACAGGGGTAAAAATACAATTTGATTCCTTCATTCGCTGGAGTTTCCTAAAACCCACTATTTCCCTCCGTCTCTCCGATTTCCTAAATACATCCCTTCATTTATTTTAAAAAATCCTCTCTCTCTTTCTCGTTTTAGAAAGTCGAATCCTATTTCTTTTCCAATTTCCTCTTCTTCTCCAGATCCAAATCCTGTCCCTTCTCCAAATCTCCCACATATCCTCCTCCTTTTCCAACTCAAACCCGGCAGCCTCTCCTCCTTCTCCTCTCTATAAATCTCTCCTCTCCTCTTTCTCTTCCTCCTCCACCCCGGTTCTCTCTTCGTTTTTTTTTATTTTCCAGCAATTTTTCCTCCCTCTTCTCTTCCAACCTTTCCAGCACTCTCTCTTCTCTCATCTTCCCACGCATCTCCCTCTCTCTCCCTCTGTTTTCTCCCCCTCTCGTTTTTATTTCCCAACAGATTCCCTCTCTCTCTCTCGGTTTTCCCATGCCTCTCTCTTCCTCCCTCTCCCTCTCCTGCAGCCTCTCTATCTCTTCCTTATTTCTTCTCTCTCTCGCCGTCCACGCACCTACCCTCTCTCTCTGGTTTATTTTCCTCTCTCTCTGTTCTTGCTCCCTCGCCGTCTCTCTCTCTATCTCCTCTCCACCGCACCTGCACATACCCGGAATCAGCCGCCTGCAAGCTCCACGTCCAAGCAGCAGCCGGCCTCCGTGTGCTTCTGTGCATGCTCCCCAACGAAGCTCCTCCTGCAGCCACGCATAGCAGCCTCCTCCACGGCGAACCTGCATCACCCGAGCTCCACGGCAAGCCTGCACTACTCACATCCTTCCAGCCACCAGCAGCAACCTGCATGCAGCTACGTGAAGCCTGCATCTCCAGCAGGCCACCTACGGCACCAGCAGTACCTCCAGCGGCAGCACCCAGCAGCACCTCCAGCGGCAGCACCAAGCAGCTCCAGCAACCCCCACGCATGCAGCAGCTTCCTGCACGTCCCAGCTGAACCTGCAATAGCTCTTCCATGCGCCGCCTGCTCTCCAGAAGTCAGCTGCACGTCTTCCACGTCTGCTGAAGCCCATGCACACGCATGTTTGGTGAAGCTCTCCTCCAACATCCCAGCACCTGCCAGCAGCAAATTCCAGTACCTCTCTCACCATCCAACGCAGCAGCAGCAGGCCCTCTTCCTCTCCATCCACGCGCCGGCATCCTCCTTCCTCCAACGCAGCAGCAGCCGGCATCTTCCTTCTTCCACCAGCACCAGCGCAGCACTCCACGCACCTGCTTCTTCACGCATGCAACAGGCCACCGCAGCAGGCAGCTTCTTCCTCCAGTGCCTCCACGTGTTGGCAGCTACCTCTCCATCAGCAGCAGCTCTTGCAAGCAACCGGCCAGCAGCTGCTCCAGCACATATCAATTTCTTCCGAGCACACCTGCAATTGTTTTATTATAGTTCCACACGAGCTGTTGCATAATATGTTACTTTGTTTTAATTTAGTTTAATTTAGTTTAGTTGTTAGTATTTAATTAATTCTTGTTGCATAACACTCGTTTAATTCAACTTAGAAGTTTTGTTTTTTTTTTTTAACATGTTGTTAATCTCTCTTCTCAATATTAAATGTAGTTGTATTTGTATTTTTAAAAAATAGGTTAGTTTAATTCGTAAATTTAGTTTAATTTAATTAGATAGTTAATTAATCAATTCAAATTCCTAATTTTTTTTAGATAATTAAAATCTAAGGTTTTCAAAATTAAAATCTTAACTCCCTGTGGATCGACTCGGACTCACCACTATTAATTTCCAAAATTTGATTTGAATGAGCCGGATAAATTTAGATTGAACGTTTTCATGTGTTTAACGACGCACAATTCGAAACGATCAGTTATACAGTCCGTCGAAAATTAGTAGGAGTTAAACTTGAACAAAACACCATGTCTTGTTTTAAATTTTAATAATTGAACATTTGCTAAATAGATTTTACTTATCTCCTGTAGGAAATTTTGTCGTCGAATATCCTATTCCGCGGCATACTTGATGCCTTTTTGACTTACCTGATCTACTCGGATTGGTTCAGAAACCTGAAGAATGTCTTCAGATCTGAGCACATTGACTTTGTCCCTGGAGCTGATCCTCCTGCTGAATCGGCATTGGATGCCCCTGAAGCAGAGATGACAGCTAACGATGAAAGATCGAAGGACAAAGGCAAAAGAGTAGTAAAGGGTGACTGCATCTACTATAAGCAATATGGTCACTGGAAGAGGAACTGCAAGGAGTTCCTTAACAATAAAGCTCATGAAAAATGAAGCTATTTGAAGTTTCAGATATCTATATGATAGATCTCAACTTGTCAGTAAGAGATTCCACATCTTGGGTATTGGATACCGGATGTGCTTCTCATATCTGTCATGATGCACAGATGTTGACAAGTAAGCGTAAGCTGAGACAAGGTGAGGTGGAATTGAGGCTAGGAAACGGCGCAAAAGTTGCGGCGATTGCTTTGGGATAGCAAACCTCAGGCTTCCATCAGGAGACGCCTTACTTTTAGAAGATTGTTATTATGTTCCTAGCATAATAAAGAACATCATATCAATATCTTGTTTGGACAAGATAGGATATAGGTTGATGATCGTTCCAAATTGTGCGTCGTTAAACATTCATAAGAACTGTAAGGAATCGCCATGAACGCAGCGGAAATAAAAATGATTCCTTTTGTATCAGTTGCTGGAGTTGTAAAACAGACATTAAAATAACGCGGGAAGAACAGTTCTTCACCTTTGCGGGGTTTCGAATCTCCCGTGGATGATGCCGACTCGGTAATCGCGCACGCGCACGATCTCTAGAGGTATCCACACGAGTTCCCGCAGCAGACGCGATTTCCTCCTCGGCTTGAGTGCTCCGACCAGATCTCAGATCCACCATGCGCGGAGAGAGACAGATCCACTCCGAGAAGGAGAGAGAGAGAGGAGAGAGAATCTTGGGAGTAAAAATTCGTCCAACTAACTTTTTACCACTCCCCCTTGGCCCTCCTTATATAGAAATAAGGATAAGCACAACAGTTAATCCTCATGATTATCCAAGAGTTTGGCCTTGGATAATTCTCCATTAAATCTTCATGTTTATCCTGCAGCTTTTCACAAAAACCCAGATAAGCATGAAATTTAACATCTCTCACCGTCTGACGAGAACTCTTATGTGTGTGACCCTCCAGGCCCATATATCAGTCTGGTTGCAGGCCCATTAAACTTAGAACTATTTCTTGAGTTTAATATTTATTAATTAACATTTAAACATCGCATGTTAAATGATTAATTTAATAAACAAGTAAATTATCATCCGATGATTAATTCACTTGGCCTTCTGATCATGAACAGCACCAAACACTACCTCATGATCCCAGAAGATATAAGGGATACTGTTACCTTCAATTGAACCTTTCCGTCTGCCGATACCGCACAGATATAATCCTTCACTCATGCAATGTCCCGATAACGCAAGGGTATGGTTTTATAGTCAAACCCTCTATCGCATTATCCAGATAGATTCCAGTACACAGTTAATATCTAGAAAGACATCTCTTTCATTTGACCCTGGCCAGGGATTTCTGTGTACACATCCATAGGACATTCTCTCTCCAGTCTTATACCAAGAGTGAGTGATCCCTTGTTGTTCACTCAATTACCTTCGCAAGCTTTCCACTGTATCTGAAAGACCGATTATGGTGGACTTAATGGTTAAAGTCCACGAGTCAGAGAATCAAGATACAATGGTCCACAAACAAGGTATCATTGGTGACTCAGGTCAAAGGACCAACTGTGCTACTGCAACGATAGAATTCCCTGGTTGACTAATAGGTATAATTACCATCAAGGAATTCTTATTTGGGTTTGTTCAGTGAACTCATTCTCTAATGAGCACCCACTTGTTTGTCTTAGTGTCACCACACGAGTGAATGTGAGATCATTCACCCTCATCATATGAGCAGACATAACTTGTGTCGATCTTATCGGATATTTAAAGTCCATCTCAAATATCCTATGATCGAGAACTATTTAAGACAATTGCCTTAGGATATTGATCTCACTATCACGATCTCATCATGATTCAATATCCCATACATTTGTCTATGGACCTTCATTACGATAGTCGTTTGCGAGAACTATTAAATGAAAAAATAAATGCCTTTATTAATAATCTGAACTAGAATGTACAATGATTGGTTTTGAGGCCACCCAATTCTAACAAGAACGTTCAATCTAAATTTATTCGTCTCATTTAAATTCAATTTTGAAAATTAATAATGGTGAGTCTGAGTCAAACCACAGGGAGTTAAATTTTTAACTTTGAAAACTTTGGATTTTGAAATTTTAGATTTTTTTTTATAAAAAAAAATAATGTAAAAAAAAACTAGTGGAATCAACTAACTTTAACTAATTAAACAAAGGTATTAATACAAATGACAAAACTAAAAGGTGCAAGGAAAAGAGCACTCAATCAAGGCCCCTGCATATGCATGCATAATGATGGAGCCCAATCAGCCACATACTCCCTTGTTACTATTCATTAAAAGATTTTTTTCATTCTATTTTATTTTTTTAACATTTTTTAAATAAAATTTAAATCAAAACAAGTACTAGATATCGATTGATTTGAATAAAAGGATTTAACATTGGACGAATAAAATTCTAGAAGTTAGAGGTGAATAGTAACGTACTGTTCATGCGACTATCTAAACAATCAAATTAACGCTAATATGCAAATATTAAATATTTAATGATAAGAAATGAAAACACTTAAACTATTAGTACTCAATTAACTAATCATTAGATCAAATGTAAGAAACAACAACATGATTGAAATAAAAAAAAAACTTCTAACAACAAATTCCTATAGCTTGCTGGAGCGCCTGGTTGCTGGCATGCAAGCGTGCATGCGCTGGGTAGGAGGAGGTGCTTGCCGGCTTCAAGCGCTGGAGGTGCGTGAACGCAGTTGTTGGCTGGTGGAGGTGGCGCGTAGAGCTTGACGTGGAGAAGCTGTTGCTGCATGCGCTGGAGGAGCTGGCTTCACCGGACGTTGCCGCTGCACGTGGAGGGCGATGGAGGCGCTGGACCTCGCGTGGAGAAGCTGGAGGAGGCCGGCTTCACCGCAGCGCTTGGAGGTGCTTGGCAGTGCATGCACGGGCTTCACCGCATGCACGTGGAGCTTCTTGCAGGTGCGGTTGGTGCAGGCTTCACCGAGCATGCGCGTGGGCGGCGCGTGCAGGCTGCTGGCTGGTGGATGCTTGCCGCTGCACGCGGAACTGCTGCTGGCGCTGGTGGAAGCCCGACGGAGGGTAGCGTGGGGGAGAGAAAGAGAAAGACAGAGCGAGTTGGAAGAGAACTGTGGAGAGAGACGGCGGGAACGAGAGAGAGCTATGGAGGGAGAGAAAGAGAAGAGAGAGGGAGTATGGGAGACCGAGGGAGAGAAGGAGGAGGAGCCGGCTGGAGAGGAGAGGTTGGAAAAGGAGAAAACCGGAGAGAGAGATGCTGGGACAGGTTGAGAAGAGGAAGAGAACGTGGGAGAGAGGTTGCTGAAGGTTGAGAGGAGGAAGAGAAGACTGGAGAGAGAAGGAGGGCTGTGGGGAGGAGGAATTGGAGAAAGAGAAGGAGGGCTGCGGGGAGGAGGAATAGAGGAGAGAGGGAATTAGGCTGCTGAAAAAACGGAGAAGGAGAGAGAGAGGGAGTATGGGACGGCCAGGAGGAAGAGAGAGATATATAGAGGGGAAGAGAGAGTCGTGGGTGAAGGAGAGAGGTAGAGAAGGAAAGAAGGAGAGACAAAGAAAAGGAAACAGAGAGGAGAGAAGGAAACAGAGAGAATTGGGTTCGGGAAGGAAGGTTTTTTTTTTAAAAAAAAAGGAAAGTGGACTTTAGGAAGGCGGCTGGTCTTTTTCGGGTTCCTCTTGGCCATGGAATTAGGGCAACACTAGGGCCTCAAATTACATTTTTACCCCTGCTTTAGTCGAATTTATTGAAATCCGAACACTAGACCTCCCCCAAATTTCCGGAAACTCCACCAATTGCACTGCATCATCGGCATGTCCTATTCACATAAAATAAATATAAATTAGCACATTATCATAAAAATATCATTATATTTATTTATTTCGTCTCGGTTTTGTCGAAAAACCGCAAATGCGCTATACTCCATTAATCACATGAAATGACGATGTTTTTAAGTCAGAATTTGACGAAATTGGTACCGTTGGACTTGGTACGCAATTATCTATCATTTCATGCTAGTTTACAGAGAAAAATATGAGTATGATGCATTTGATTGCCTTTAAATGATCAATTTAACACTTTATCACACCCCCCAACTTACTCATTGCTAGTCCCTTAGCAATGCAAATAAAGAAAAGTTAGAACAAACAATGAATTATCATGCTTCATTTGTAGTATCTTTCACAATCAATTTAAGTGGTAGCCGATTGGTTAAGCTAAAGTTTTCATATCCCACAATATTTTGATTCACGACAGGTGATTGTGCATGAAAATTGGCACGCTTATAACTCGTTTCCGACCTTTCTGGTATATTCTTGCCTTTACTACCCTTTAGATATGACTATCTGGGGAGGAGAAGAGAATAAAATATTTCCCGATCAGTCAGCGAGGACCGTATTTCAGTTCCCGTCCCAACTCAGCACTTTTCACGACTTGGTCATGTTTTTGGTATGATGGACTTTTTAGCGTGGCTTTTTCATTTCATTGTACTTTTTCTTTTGAGAGTGCATACTTTTTGCCACTCTCTTTGAATTGCCTGAGGGGAGGTGTGTACTTTTTGCCACCTACCTTCCTTTAGCTCTTTTAACGCCTTCTATTGCCTTTAGTGTTTACAGCTGTCCATTTTAAATGACCGCCTCTTTTAGAGTGCTGAGTGGGATAGTCCCCTATTACGAATCCTACACATTCCTTTCGTTCAACCCAAAAGAAAAATTAGAATAGGTAGTCTTATCCTTAAGGTTAATTCCAGCAATTCTATACTTTTAAGATCCTTCATTTATTCTAAGTTGCCGTGTGTGTGTGAAAATCATCCTGCCGTGGATTTTTGTGAAGTGGGATATTTAAACTTTGAAGGTTCTTTAACTAATGTGACAACCAAAAAAATTGATTTGTTTAAGATTTACTTAATGAAACATGATTTTCATGCAATTTTCATAGGATGTGAAAAGAAGTTTTTGAAAGAAATTTAAAAATTTGACCATTTTTCAGTGAAAGATATCAGTTTTCTTCAAAAGATTTCTAATAAATGCATATCAAATTGATTGTCCTACCCCCCAACTTGATTGACATTGTCCTCAATGGCATAAAAGATATGAAAAACATGTCAGCCAGGAGAGAAACAACCTGTGATGAAGAGGATGCGGCATACCCAGGGCGACTGCTGCTCAGGGACCTAAAAGGAAAAGAAATACAAAAAACTAAAGTAAAATATTGGGTTGCCTCCCAACAAGCGCTAAGTTTATCGTCTTCAGCCAGACGGAATGTGCACACTAGCCAATGCCTACTAGCACAAATTTCAGTGCATGCATTTTGAAGTTTGTTGGTTGGAGTGTACTCAGCATTGCATGTAGCTGATGAGTTAGAATGTTATCATTGAGATTCCAATGAAAATAATTTTTCAACATGGTCAATGGCATATTGGTTCTACTTGATTCATTCATAGGCCATGTCAACCACGTACCCCGCTTCTTTTCGTTGACTAAATTGAAGGACTTGATCATCGATAAAAAGATCAAAAGTTACCAGAATGACGGGCCATTGATTCAATGTAGGGGATGATCCAATGTCGAAGATGGGGAAAGCAGCAAATATGTGGCTCCTATCCCCCTGAATAAGAGTATCTTGGCTCATGTCATGTGGCTGCTTAATGAAATGATCAATTGACTGCAAAGCAACCGACGTGCACTTTAATTTGTGGATTCCAAATTTCTCAAAGATAGAGACTGAGAACAGGTTCAGTTTGGCCTCAAATTTCAATAAAATCCAGTAAAGATTGATGTTATCGATATTGTAAGAATTGAGTTGGGCAACACAGTGAGTTTCTTTGAGAAAATGGCTGTTGATGTGGACTTGGCCCAATAATTCCATCACCTCCTTGAGTTGGGCCAGCTTTTGGAGGCTATTGGGCTTAGATTCTCTAACACTCGGGAAACGGATCATAGCTAGGTGAATATCTGGGCTCTCACTAGAATCCTTCTCGTCTCCTTCATCTTCCCCCAACTGACCCTCAATAGGCTCTTCTTGATGATTAGCTAAGTCTATGGCTTTAGTTTTCTCTTGATGCAATTCCTCAAGATTATCCACTTTCTGATCCATTAGGAAGAAGAAATATTCAAGATCCAGATCATCATGTGTATTTAATTCCTCTGTGGGAAATAGAAAGTGTTCAAAGTCCAGATCAATATCAAGCAAATCACTCATTTCTCCTTCTCCTTTTTCCTTCAAGCTCTCCTCAAGAGAGATAGGTGTGATCGTGACTTCACTTTGCTGGTCAGTCTGAGGGTTTTCCATCTTCTCTTTATCCACCTGGTATATATCTTCCAGAATATCCACTTTCTCTATTGGGAAGGAAAAATATTCGAGGTTCGGACTAGCATGTATATTGACTTCCACTATGGGGAACATGAAGTGTTCAAAATCTGGATTAACCTCTAAAAGATCACTCACTTCCCCTTCTCCTTTTCTATCACTTAAGCTTTCCTCAGGACAGACAGGTATGATCATGGATGCATCTTGTTGACCAGTCTCAAGATTTTTCATAGATTAATTCATGCTAGCATTCCCTATTTTCACATGATACAACTCCTTAAGATTCTCTCCGTTTTCAAGATCAGGCATGATGTGACTATTTCCGGGTTGAGCGATTTCAAGTTGAATTTGTGAGTTGATTTGTTGGTCAAAATCAGGTGAAAAAGATTGCAGATTTTCAATAGGCTTGCTAAGCACTTCTTCTAAATCCATCTTTGGATTAGTTTCAGTCAAACAGTCAACTAGGGCCTGCATTCTACCAATGATTTGTTGTTGAGCCAAGACTATTTGTTCAAGTTGCATGAATTGATCATCTTGAGGATGCGGATAATTGGGCTGATAATCAGACTGCGAAGAATAAGAAAATGTCGAATAATTTGATTGGAAGCAAGGTGGACAAGAGCTTGTGGACAATGGATAATCGGAGTGTCCATGATTGTGGGTCAAACCACTAGAGTAGACTTGGAATTGGGGCCAATCCGAGAAGTCTTGGATAGCTAGACTTGGAGCTTGGGCCTGGTGAGGTGGAAATTGAAGAGCAGGTGGGGTATCATAATGGTCCTGATTGGCCCAAATGGGGCATCTCTCTTGATAGGTATATGATTGTATGGGATATGAGGACGGTTCTGGGCCCAAAACTAGAAATTGATTGTTTGTGTGGGCCAAGTTGTTTAGCTTATCTAATATGTGAGCCAAATCCATATTAGGTGGTGGAGGGAAAGGTGTGATGGTATTAAGACATGGGCCAAGAAATTGGTTCATTTGAGTCCACTCCATGCTGAAAATCTTTTTTTTTATTTTTTTTTATTAATGATGCAAACAAGTTAGCACACAATTGTTCCTAAGACAACTATGGTCAAACTAGCCTACATGATGTGTTTCTCACAAATTAATCTAAGTTTAATTCAAGTCTCCCCTCACAATTATCAATCGACCAGGTAAGAGGTGGGGTGGTGGGAGGCTCTCCCTACTTTCGTAGGGACCTAATTAAAGAACCACCGACCCACTTAGGCGTTTGCCATTTGACCTCTAGCCTTAGACACCGGTCTCCAAAAGTGATAGTGGGCTCAAGCTAGACCCAAATCTCATTGTGAATCCTAAATTGAATTCCTACTCACTTTTAATGGGCTTGGGTTAGTGAAAGAGTCCAAGGGGTGGTTGTTTTTGGGCCAAGGAAGGGTAATCAAATCCTCACCTTATTTTGTTAATGGACTTGTCCTTAAGATATTTTTATGTGAAGTGCACAACCAATTCAAACAAGGGGTTCTATGCAATCATGGAAATGCATGAACATATCTATTAGATGTTTCTTATCACAATCTTCAAATTGATAATGCTCTTAAGAAGAGCAAGAATTGTATGAACCAGGCCTACATGTGGCATTGTAGATTTGGACACATTGGCGAAAGCAGGTTGCAAAAGTTGCACAAGCATGGCTACTTAACTGCATTCGATTACGAATCGTTTGCAACATGTGAATCCTGCCTTATGGGAAAGATGGCAAAATCTCTATTTACTGGATATGGAGAACGTGCCAAGGACATTATAGAACTAATACATTCAGATGTATGTGGTCTCATGTCCACCCAAGCCAAAGGTGGCTACTCATACTTTATCACGTTCACCGATGACTTCTCAAGATTCGGCTATGTGTACTTAATGAAGTACAAGTCGGAAGCATTTGAGAAGTTCAAGGAGTTCAAGAATGAGGTAGAGAAGCAGTTAGGAAAGAGTATTAAAGCTCTTCGATCAGATCGAGGAGGAGAATACTTGAGTACTAATTTCACACAATTCTTAAAGGATAATGGTATCCTTTCTCAGCTAACCCCTCCATATACACCACAGATGAATGGTGTATCGGAAAGGAGGAATCGCACCTTGTTAGACATGGTGCGATCCATGATGAGCTTTTCGGGATTACCAGTGTCCCTCTGAGGGTATGCTCTAGAGTCAGCAGCATACCTACTGAACAGAGTACCCAGCAAGTCTGTGGCCTCTACTCCATATGAGATATGGAAAGACAGGAAACCAGAATTTAAACATGTTAAAGTATGGGGTTGTCCTGCTCATGTACAGAGACATGATCCAGACAAGCTGGAATCACGAACTGATAAATGCAGGTTTGTGGGATATCCAAAGGAAACCTTTGGATACTATTTTTTCCATCCTGGTGAACAAAAGGTGTTTGTCGCCAGGAAAGCTGTCTTCTTGGAAGAGGAATACCTTCTACAGGAGGACAGTGGGAATAAAATAGAACTGGAAGAGGTTCCAGATCCCCAAACAGCTGCATTATCATCAGATGAGATATCAGTTCCTGAATCTGTTCAGGTTCACACACATGAGCCTCGTAGATCTGGTAGATTACCTAGACTACCCGAACGATATGTTGGACATATCCCTGAAGGTGAGTCTAAGGTAGAATATAATGAGGATGATGATCCTAAAACCTACCAGGAGGCCATAGAAGGCCCAGAAGCCGGGAAATGGCGAGAAGCCATGAACTCAGAAATCCAGTCCATGTACACCAACCAAGTTTGGGACTTGGAGGACTTGCCCGAGGGTATTGTACCCATCGGTTGCAAGTGGATCTTTAAAAGAAAGATCGGTGCTGATGGACGGATCGACACTTATAAGGCAAGGTTGGTGGCAAAGGGATATCGTCAAAGACAAGGAATTGACTATGACGAGACTTTCTCACCAGTTGCCATGATAAAGTCGATCAGAGTTCTGCTCGCCATTGCTGCATATTTTGATTATGAAATCTGACAAATGGATGTGAAGATTGCCTTCTTCAATGGTAACCTTGAGGAAGAGGTGTATATGATACAACCAGAAGGTTTCACATCCAAAGAATCTCCAGATAAAGTGTACAAGCTTCAGAGGTCCATTTATGGACTGAAGCAAGCTTTCCGGAGCTGGAACATAAGATTTGACGAGGATGTCAAGTCTTATGACTTCTTAAGAATGAAGATGAGCCTTGTGTGTACAAGAAGACTAATGGGAGTGCAATCACTTTTCTAGTTCTTTACGTAGATGACATACTACTCATTGGGAATGATGTAGCTATAATGTCATCAGTAAAGATCTGGCTGTCGAAAAACTTCTCCATGAAGGATTTGGGAGAAGCATCCTACGTATTGGGAATACGGATCTATAGAGATAGATCAAAGAGGATGCTTGGAATGACCCAATCCTTGTACATAGATACCATAGTCAAAAGGTTTGGCATGGAAAATTCCAAGAGAGGTCTCATACCGATGAGACATGGAATTAGTCTCTCAAAGGAGCAATCTCCTAAGACTCCTGATGAGAGGGCATTCATGGATATAATACCCTATGCCTCTGCCATAGGATCTATCATGTATGCCATGCTATGTACACGGCCTGATGTTGCATTTGCTCTAAGTGTTACGAGCAGATTTCAGGCTAATCCAGGTAAAGAGCACTGGAAGGCAGTGAAATGTATCCTTAAGTACTTGAGAAGAACTAAGAATATGTTTCTTGTCTATGGAGGAGGTGACTTGAAACTGCGAGGCTTTACTGACTCGAGTTTCCAGTCAGATCCAGATGATAGCAAGTCTACATCTGGATTCGTGTTTACTTTGAACGGAGGCGCAGTATGCTGGAAGAGTTCTAAGTAAGTAACCACTGCAGTTCGACGACTGAAGCTGAGTACATCGCTGCAGTTGAAGCCGCCAAGGAAGCAGTGTGGTTGAAGAAATTAATCACCGACCTCGGCGTAATTCCCAACATCTTTGAGCCTGTTCCACTGTTGTGCGACAACAATGGAGCAATTGCGCAAGCGAAAAAGCCGCGGTCTCATCAGAAATCGAAGCATATTCTGAGGCGCTTTCACCTTATCAGAGAGATTATATCCAGAGGAGATGTAGTTGTGGAAAGAGTTCCATCCGTCGACAATGTAGCAGATCCACTGACAAAGCCGTTGGCTCAAATTGTGTTTGAGCATCACCTAGAGTCTATAGGCTTATTGTATAAAGGTGATTGGCTTTAGTCCAAGTGGGAGATTGTTAGTTTTAGGTGGCCTACAAGCCAATCTGACTATGTAAATCTCGTTCATTTATTAATATAATGGCATAATATTCATTATGTGTAAATCGCAGTAATTATCGTTTCATAATGAAGTCCGTGAATATGTGCTATAGTGATCAGATTATGATGAGATCATACTAATGAGATTGATCACTTAAACACACATATTCTTAATCGTTCATAGTCGGAGGATATCCGAGAAAGACATCGGATATCCGGTTAGACTAGTACAGATTACTCCTGCTCATTTGCTGAGGGTAACTGATCTCATAAGTCACTTGTATGGAGACACTAAGGCGAATCTGTAGGTGCTTATTGGAGAATGAGTTCACTGAACTGATCCGACTGAATCGCTGGATGGTATTGTACCTCACTATCAACCAGCTTGATTCTATTGTCGCAATTGCGTGGATGGTCCTTGGATCTGAGACACAAAGGACACCTTGTCGGTGGACTTCTGTGCTTTGACCTTGGTTTGCTAATCTCTAGCCACGTGATTCTAATACGCTAAGGATTGGGTACAGCGGAATACCGTCGAAGGGAATTGTGTGTCAATAAGGAATCATTCGCTCTAGGTACTTAGAGAGAGAATGCTCTAAGAAGGATGCGCGGAAGTCCCTGGCCAGGGCGGACGATAATATCGGGAAAGGAGTTTTCCGATATTCATCAGCGGTATCCAATCCAAGTGAGTCGACTGGTTAGGGTTTGACAGCTCGCGATACCCTGAGTTGATTCGAGAGCATTGTAAGAATGAAGGATTATATCCACGCGGTAACTGTCGGCGGAAAGGATCCAAGAGTGGGTTACTTAACCCCAATACCTTCCGGGTTCACGCGGTGTTGCTTGGCACCCAACGTGATCGGAGGCCCGGTCGAATTTGATGTGCGACATCAATTCGATTGATTAATTAATTAATAAAGGGTTATTAATTGATTAATAAAGCGAGTGAGGAGTCACTGGGCTTATTGGGCCATTAACTAGACTGGTACTTGGGCCTATAGGGTCACACGCAAATGATTCTCAAGGCGATGGATAAATAAGTGGGTTTTATACAAACCGGGGGTTTTTATGAAAAACCGCGCGGTTAGTATAAAACATAGCGAACGGGTTGAGCAGGCCAAGCTGCTGCTAACCCTAGCCGCCCCTCCTCTGTTTCTCTCTCTCTCTGGAGTCCAGACAGATCCAGATCTGCTCCGCCGCTTCCCCGAATCCCGTTCGACGGGAAATCGTCTGCATGTTGTGGCAATCGGCGGAGGTTTCTTGGGCTGCGAAGATCGAGGAACGTGAGGATGTCCGTCGCGAGGAGGATCGCGTGGACTTCGCTAGAGGCCGAGCGCTTGCGCGGCTTGCGGTGTCGCACCGACGGAACCGAACGGTTGCCGATTCGAATCCGCACACGGTGAGAACTTCGATTATCCGATAATCGATTTTAGCGTTTCGAAATGGGAAAACGGATCGCTGTTTTATTTTATTTTCCGCTGCGTGAGCGATCCGGAGAAACCCGAGAAAACCCAACAGAAAGCTCTCGAGAGGGTTCCGAAGACCCAGAATGATGTCCATCCTTTACTTTATTGTCCGTTGGGGTTCGGTCATTTCCACTTTGCGGGGTTTTTTTTTTGACCTTACGCTCCCTTTTATTTGGATATTTGGCTTTTTGATTTGACACTTGTGGCCTTTTGTACTTGATTTGGCTTTTGCCTTTCTGACTTCTTTTTTTCGTAGGGCGGATCTTTTTCTTTTTCCTTTTTTTTTTATGACAGCCTCCGACTAAGATGGCATGTATTTTTAGTAGTCTATCCTGAGCCTCGTTTTGACATTGCGAGCCGAGTATAAAAATGAGTAATAAAGTCAGAATGGGTTGTACTTTTACATTCTCGGTGAAGCTGTTAGTTTTCCTTGGACTTCACATCTCTTGTTACTCGAGGTTAAAGCATGTTTGTGTGTGTATAATGCACTTAAATTAGACTATCGAAGACTAACAAGGGGATTTGGGACTTCAAATTTTCTAACTCCACTGGTCTTTGCACCATGCCAATCGACGCAACTTAATCTAAGGGTAGTATTTTTTAAGATACAAACCATTCCAAGGATGAGGTAGTTCCTGCCCTTTTGCATTAACTAAGCGATAGGCGTTACCAGGAAAAGCATGTGAGATAGCATAAGGTCCTTCCCAATTGGGTTGGAGTTTAGAACGTGGACCACCCGGCTTTATGAAGATTCTTTTTACAACCATTTCACCAACTTTGAATTTACGTTCAATAACTTTCTTCTGATAAAAACGTGCTAATCTGTTTTGATATACTCATGCATGATTAGCGGCTGACCATCTTTTCTCGTCTAAGAGTTCCAATTGAGCGAGGAGTGCAGAGCGATGCTTATCAATGGAAAATTCCTTATTCAATTGTACTCTTAATGATGGGATGAGGACTTCATATGAAACTACCACCTCCATTCCAAATGTTAAGGAATATGGATTCTGCCTAGTGGGAGTGCGGATTGAAGTTCGGTATACCCATAGAGCCTCAATTAATTTTTCTGGCCAGTCTATGTAGCGATTAGATGCACATGTTTTCTTGATGATTTTTATCAAGGTCTTATTAGTTGCCGCTGCTTAGTCATTGCCTTGCGGATAATAAGGAGATGAATGATGCAATTCAATCTTATACCTGTTGCAGAGGTCCTTTAACTCTTGTGATATGAACTGTGGTCTATTGTTGATGACGATGATGCTTGGAATCCCGAACCTTGTGATGATATTCTTCATGATAAACTTGCAGACTGTTGACGCTTTGACTTCCACGTAAGCTTCAGCTTTTGCCCATTTGGTGAAGTATTCCGTTGCAGTGAGAATGAATGATTTCTGCTTAATGTCGGAATCAGAATTACCGAGAGGTCTAATGATGTCGAAAGCCCACATAGAGAAAGGCCATGGGGAGGAAACATGATGGAGTGAAGATGCGGGGGAATGGATCTTGTCGACATGAAATTGACACTTAGCACACCTGCGGACATACCCTACACAATCTTCTTCCATGGTCAACCAATAATATCCTTGTCTAAGGATCTTCTTTGATAACAGTCCATTAACATGGCCAACACAAACTCAAGCATGAGCTCTTTCCATGATCTTCCGAAGCTCATTTTCATCTAAGCATCGTAAAAAGACACCATCAAATCCACATTTGTATAATTCTCCTCCAACTAGGGTGTATCTCTAAGCAACTCTCCTGATAGATCTCTTCTATTCAGTTGTGGCTTCTTCAGGATATGACTGATCTTCACAATACTTGACAATCTCATAATACCATGATTTCTCTTCATCTTCCATCTCTTCTTGTAGCTCTAATAGCATGATTTCTCTCCTTTCCACAATATTCCCATCTCTAACTTTCTTCAGCAACTTCTCTTTAATCCTAAGAAAGGAAGGGTCCTCTATAGCAGGAGAGAGACGCCTATGAACAATTATCAATTCAGATTGTTTGCTGATTGGAAAATTCCGGGAAGATGCGAGAGAAGCTAGAGTGTTAGCTAAGATGTTTTGATTCCGAGGAACATGGACGAAGATCAGTTTAGTGAAAAGCTGAGGTCAATTGCTGATAAGGCTTGAGTTTGGGATCAAGGGTGCGATACTTGGTAAGCACTTGGCGAAGGATTAATTGACTATCACCTATAATTCTCAATTTGGGGGCACCATGTAAATGAGCGGCCTCAAGACTGGCAAGAAGAACCTCATATTCAACTATGTTATTGGTAACATGAAAGGCAAGCTGAAAGGCTTGGGGAATGGTGACATCTTCAGGTGATAGAAGAACAATGCCGATACCCTTACCATGAGAGTTTAGAGCTCCGTCAAAATGCAGAGTCCACATGTCATCTTTGGTTATGTTTATGGACATAAGTTCCTCATCCGGAAACTCTGATCGGACTGGATCAAATATGGGTAAAGGGTGATGAGCAAGGTGTTCTGCTATGGCATAGCCTTTGATTGCTTTCTGCTGAATGTAGATGATATCAAACTGAGATAGAAAGCTCTGCCAACGTGCTAATCAATCTGTAAGGATAGATTTCTCAAGGAGGAATTTGATTGGATTCATCCTAGCGATGAGATGGACTTCATGGGCCAAGAAATAATGTTTCAGCTTCTGAACGACCCAGACTAATGCAGCACATGTTTTCTCCATCACTGTATATCTCTGTTCGGCGGGGTTGAGAAGTTTAGAGAGATGATAGTGTTAGTCTTAGGTGGCCTACAAGCCAATCTGACTTTGTAATCTCGTTCATTTATTAATATAATGGTATAATATTCATTGTGTGTAAATCGTATTAATTATCGTCTCATAATGAAGTTCGTGAATATGTGCTATAGTGATCAGATTATGATGAGATCATACTAATGAGACTGATCACTTAAACACACATATTCTTAATCGTTCCTAGTCGGAGGATATCCGAGAAGGACATCGGATATTCGGTTAGACTAGTACAAATTACTCCTGCTCATATGATGAGGGTGATTGATCTCATAAATCACTTGTGTGGAGATACTATGGCGAATTAGTAGGTGCTCATTGGAGAATGAGTTCACTGAACTGATCTAACTGAATCGCTGGATGGTAATGTACCTCACTGTTAACTAGCTTGATTCTATTGTCGCAGTCGCGTGGATGGTCCTCGGACCTGAGACACCAAGGACACCTTGACGGTGGACTTCTGTGCTTTGACCTTGGTTTATGAATCTCTAGCCACGGGATTCTAAACAGCTAAGGATTGGGTACAGCGGAATACCATCGAAGGGAATTGTGTGTCAATAAGGAATCATTCGCTCTCGGTACGATGAGAGAGAATGCTCTAGGAAGGATGCGCGAAAGTCCTTGGCCAGGGTGGACGATAATATCGGGAAAAGAGTTTTTCGATATTCATCAGCGGCATCCAATCCAAGTGAGTCGACCGGTTAGGGTTTGACAGTATGCCATACCCTGAGTTAACTCAAGAGCATTGTACGAATGAAGGATTATATCCACGCGGTAACTGTCGGCGGAAAGGTTCCAAGAGTGGGTTACTTAACCCCGATACCTTCTGGGTTCACGCGGTGTTGCTTAGCACCCAACGTGATCGGAGGCCCAGTCGAATTCGATGTGCGACATCAATTCGATTGATTAATTAATTAATAAAGAGTTATTAATTGATTAATAAAGCCAGTAAGCAGCTACTGGACTTATTGGGGTATTAACCAGACTGGTAATTGGGCCTAGAGGGTCACACGCAAATGATTCTCAAGGCGATGGATAAATAAGTGGGTTTTATACAAACCGGGGGTTTTTATGAAAAACCGCGCAGTTAGTATAAAATATAGCGAACGGGCTGAGCAGGCCAAGCTGCTGCTAACCCTAGCTGCCCCTCCTCTATTTATCTCTCTCTCTGGCGTCCCAGACAGATCCGGATCTGCTCCGCCGCTTCTCCGACTCCCGTTCGACGGGAAATAGTCCGCGCGTTGCGGCGATCGTTGCGGCGACCAGCGAAGGTTTTGTGGGCTACGAAGAACGAGGAACATGAGGATTTCTGTCATGAGGAGGATCGCGTGGACTCCGCTAGAGGCCAGGCGCTTGCGCGGCTTGCGGTGTTGCACCGACGGAACCGAACGGTTGCGGATTCGAATCAGCACACGGTAAGAACCGATAATCCGATTATCGTAATTTTAGATTTTTCGAAACGGGAATGGATTTCAGTTTTTTTTTTTATTTCCGCTGCGCGGGAGATCCGGAGGAACCCGAGAATCCAACAAATAGGCCGCCCTCTCCTTTCCATCTTCATCCTCTTGTGCTAGGACAACCCCCTTCAATCGTCCAGGACAGAAATGTATAGAACTAAATGCTTATCTAAAGACGGTGACATCAAAACAGGAGGACTTGCAAGATACTTCTTCAATCCATCAAATGCCTCCTGACACTTATCGTCCCAATCGAATTTTACTCCCAGCTTAGTAAGCTCATAGAATGGCTTACATCATTGTGAGTGCTGGGAGACAAAGCAGCGAATAAACTGCAATCTCCCGATTAATCCTCTCAACTCTTTCATGTTCTTGGGAGGTGGCATTTCAATGATAGCTTTAGCCTTGTTGGGATCAATCTTAATGCCCCGCTTACTAACTATGAACCCTAACAACTGATGGATATAGTTGTCCTCTAAGCCAATCTTAAGGCACCTATTTCAATCTGGTTCACTAATAAATGGCATTAAATTCATTATGTAGATTGGCATATTTGTAACTGCACATAATGAAGTCCATGAATGTGTGCAATAGTCATTGGATTATGATGAGATCATAATAATGAGACTGATGACTTATAAACACATATTTTTAATTGTTCCTAGTCGTAAGATGTTTGAGAAGGACATCAAACATCCGGTAAGACTAGTACAAGTTATTCCAGCTTATAAGATGAGGGTGACTGATCTCGTTAGTTGCTTGTGTGGAGACACAATGGTAAACCTGTAGGTGCTCATTGGGGAATGAGTTCACTGAACTGATCCGACATGAATCGCCGAATGGTAATTTACCTGACTGTCAACCGGCTTGATTCATCGTCAAAGTTGTATGGTTGAGATACCAAAGACACCTTGAGACACCAAAGACACCTTGTTAGTGGACTTCTGGACTTTGACCTTGACCTACGAATCCCTATCCATGGGGTCTCTAATAGTCAAGGATCAGGTCCAGCGGAAGACCTTCGAGGGTGATTGTGTGTTCAATAAAGGATCGTTTGCTCTCAGTTAATTGGAGAGAGAATGCTCTAAAATAGATCCGCAGGAGTCTCTGGCCAGAGTAGAAACAATATCAGAAAAGATGTTTCTGGATATTGTACAGCAGAGTCTGATTCAAGTGAATTGACCATCTAGGATTTGACAGTTGACCATATCCTAGGTTAACTCGAGAGCATTGTGTGAACGAAGGATTATAGCCATGCGGTAACTGTGGACGGATAGGTTTTATGAGTGGATTGCTGAACCCTATTACCTTCCAGGATCATGCGGTGTTGCTTGGCACCTAACTTGATCGGAAGTCCGACCGATTTTACATGAGATGTTAATTCGGTTAAGTAATTAGTTAATATCTAGATATTAATTACAATAAGTTAATAACTAGTTATTAGATTTAACGGGCTGAAAATCGGTCTGGTTAATGGGACTAGAGGGTCACAAGCAAATAGATTCTCAGACGGTGGTGTTTTAGTGGGATTTATATTAATTCGAGGACTTTTGTGAAAAGTCGTGCCGACTTAATATATATGTACTGATGAGAAACCCTGGTCCAAGCTCTAGGGTTTCCCTATGCTGGCCGTCCCCCCTTTCTCTCTCCTCCTCTGGGCGCCCCATTCGATGCACTGGGGCACTCTCCGTCTCTGCCGCGTGCGATTCCCGAAAGTCGGGAATTCCCGTCCGCGGGTTTTTGGACATCGTTGTGGCGACGGATCTTCAGCGGGCGAGCTGATACACATAAGGGAGCGAGGACGAACCACCACGGAGGATCGCGTGGATACCACTAGAGGCTGGACGCTTGTGTAGCTCGTGGCATCGCCTCGACGGAACCGAGACGGAAGCAGATTCGAATCTACGCACGGTAATCGGATTACATCCCGATTTTTGGTTTATGTTTTTCGTTCTGATTCGGATCAGCGGGCATCGGGCGAGAGTTTATTTTGTGTTTCCGCTGCGTTCTTCGCGTCCCGTCCGGATCCCAACAGTGGTATCCGAGCCAGATTCCGCTCTGATCCACTTCGGGACGACTAAATTATGATTCTAAAATTAATTCCATGCTCAATTTCTTTTTCTTTCTTGGAAATTGTTCATCGGATGAACAATAGATAATTAGATTATTTTTCATGAAGAAAATGAATTTTATTTTGTGTTTTTCGTCGTGTTCTTCATGGAGATGAAGAACCGGGCTTTGGGGGCTTTGAAGAGGTTTTAATGGTGGTCGGACCACCCCTATAGGCTAGCTTGTATGACCAGCTACCCCTCCCCAACCCCGGGAAATTTCTATAATGACCGATGGCCGGCGATGGAGTCTCCTATCTCTCTAATTTTCAAATGATGAAAAAATATTTAGAGGCCACGGTTTATTCTAGATGATCGCAGCTTTTGAAGCTTCTTTTCGGGGTTACCGGTGGCAAGGAGATCGTCGGCCGGCCATTGCCAAGGCTGGGGATGAAAAGGGGGTCAACCCCCTGTTGCCTCCGGCCGGCCCCCGCCGCTGCGCCGGGGGTGGCGCCGCCCCAAACCTGCAAACAAAGGGGGCAAACCCTAGCCCTGCGGCCGAGCGAACTAGGTGCTTGGGGCCCTGGACCAGGCGGTCTCGTGTGCCAGGCGAGTTGGAACCCCGGAATGGGCCGCCGACCGGCGCTCGGACTAGGTCTAGGCGCTCCTGCCCGAGCCCAAGCACCCCATTGAGGCCCCCTTGGCTTGGACCAGGCTCCCCAGGCCAGGCCCACAAGTCCAGGGGCCCAATAAGGCCCGCCCATCTAGCCCATTTACCTAGCTTTTCCCCAAAACCTCCTATTAAAATAAACCCCAACCCTTTTAATTGAAATTGTATTTAAATTTTATTTTAAATATGTTTCAAATTTAAATTTATTATTTCAGTTAATTGGGTCATTTAAGACATGATCTTAATGATATTTAACAAGTGTTGTTAAATAATATTAATTAAGGAACATTTGATAAGTTGTTATTATATGTTTAATTAATGATTAAAGGGGTTTATATTCAAGATATGATCTTAATTATATTTAACAAATGTTGTTAAATTAATTTCAATTGAGGGACATTTAATAAGTGTTTATTAAATGTTTAGTTAACCCTTAATTAAATTTATTTAATTTCTTAACAATTGTTGTTATGAAATTATTTTTTAATTAAGTGATTGAAGGGGTTAATTTTAAAAGGTGAACTTAAACATAATTAACAAGGGTTGTTGATTTATTTTAAGTTATGACCTTAAAGATAATTAACAAATGTTGTTAATTTATTAGGTGATTAGATAATTCATTTCTTAACAATTGTTGTTATAAAACTATTTATTAATTAAGGGACACTTAATAAAGGTTATTAAGTGACAAGTTAACTCTTAATAATATTTTATATATAGAGTTCATTATTTCTTGAGAAATAAACTTTAGTAAAAGTTATTAAAGATTAATTAAGTCTTAATAAGAGTCATTAAGATGATTAATTAACTTTCTCAAAGATCTCTTAAATAATATTTTCATAGTTCTAATCTACTTAAATGATCTTTTAATATAAGTTATTAAGAGATTAAATAAAGTCTAATTGTCACGCTAATTTTGATTAGAAATGTTTTAATTAATATTTCTTAATAATTGTTATTGAGAAATATTATTTAATAAAGGGGATATTTAACAAAGAGTTGTTAAGTAATCAAAATTGGAATTAAAAATTCTATTATAAGTGTTATTTAGGAATTTTTAATTATATCCAAATTTTAGATTGTTTAGCATTAATAATTGTTATTAATGTAATTTAAAATTAATCTAAGTGTTAGATTAATTAATTTAGAATTGTTCTAAATTATGCATGGAATATTTTAGAATTTTAATTTTAGCTTTGTTTGCATATATTGATGTATTTGTTGCTTTAAATTAGATTTATTGCATGTTAGAAAAATAAGATTTTCGAAAAATCAATTTATCCAATTTTGATTGGTACCCAAGTTTTGAGAAAACCAAAACTGTTATTTTTAAAAATTTTAGCCTTCATATGATGTGTTTTTATCATCTATGAATGGTTAAAATTTAAAGTGGTCATGGATATACACTTTGTTTATTTCATATCATGTGATGGTATGTGGTTTGTGTGGATCATTTTAGAATTTGAGTGGGTTAATTAATTATTAATTAATGAGGCCTGCGTGCCTCCCTCTCTCTCTCATTCTGATGTAATTCTATCTCCCTCTATTATTGTACTCGTCCATAAGGCTTTCTCTTACAATTAATATGTATTTGAAAAATATTTTAAAAATTTATTATTATTTGTAATTGATCGTGTTGGTCGAGGAGAGGCGAGGATGATCCATAAGTGCAACTAGGAAGGCGACAGGAGATGAGATCACCAATGCCTGTATGTTTGCATGTTTTGTTTATATAATTGTTATATTGTTGTGGTGATTAATTATTTGACTCTAATTAATCACCGTGCTGTCTATGACCACATAATGAACATGTATGGTTGATGCATGCTTTTTAGTTTTTTATTAAGAATTGATTGCTAATATCTAGGTATAGTTAAATATATACGATATATTTATAAACTATCACCTAAGATGAGACCAACATAAAATAAGCAAAAACCTTCAACATAAAGTCTAAGTCGGAGTGCAAGTCATTGAGAATGCACCGTGTAGCTCTCTATCAATATAGTTTTTAGAACTTGATTCAATGATGGCAGTTTCTATGTGTTTACCTGAGATCTGCCACTATCTGATGAAATGACTATTAACTATGGCATTATGATGCTTTGAGATCGGAATAGAAGAACGGTGTAGCTATCCTCGCGTTTATCTAGGAGCTATATTCTTATTCTACTCTGTCATGTATTGATGGTAAAGCTTAGACCAGGGATAATGATTTACTGTATTTATCCGGAACCATTAAATACTTGGGAGCCGAAATAAGATCGGATATTGCAAGGAGTTGAAATTATCATGAGATGGTTGTTCTAAGATAATGGTATGATACTATGTGTTTATCCGAGATCATATTATGATTCTTGGAGATTCTGATCCTCACCAGGAGACCGTCGGAGTTTCCTGTTCTGTATACCTGAAGGTTATATAGTCTATCAAAAAATAGTGAGAAATAATTCAAGATAAAAGACCATAATTGAATTATAAGAACTATTTACTTAAATCACGTTATTTCCTTCGTTCACTAAAATGTCGTCTATTAATATGAAATTTGACATATTGGATGTCAATACTTCTCATATTCAGATTGACTAGAAAACTCTGAAGAATGTCTTCAAGGCTAATTTGAAGTCACTATCCTAATCAGATATCATGAAATCTCTTACTTAGATATACCAAGGAGAAGAGGTAATCATGGTATGTCTTTTTGAAAGGCAATGGTTGTCATGAAATCTCTTACTTGGATAGACCAAGAAGAAGAGGTATTCATGGTGTGCCTTTGAGAAAGACAAGAGGTAAGATCTTAAACGATCGAACCCACACCTGAGAAGGATAAAGGAAAGTCAGCTGAAAGAGAGAAATAGCAGTTCTCCCACTGCCAACTATAAGGATATTGATTCAGATATTTTTATTATCAACTTTTTTATATCTATTGAAGAATTAGCGTATCCAATATGAGATATTAGAAATGATTATCAGATCTGCGATAGTATGCAGACTTAGACAAATAAAAAGAAATCGAGAAAATGTAAGTATTGAGTTAGACTCAATAATTGTTCAAGATATGTATAGGTTACTGTCAGACAGTAAATCTTTATATATCTGTAGGAGTCTAATATGAAACTGAATAATTGTTATTTAGTTTCATAAGATATCAAGAATTATAAAAGTGAATAACATTGACCGAGAAGGAACAATAGTTGTTCGATATGATTTTAAAATCGGTCAATATACTATAGATTCTTAATGTGATATATCATGTGATGAATGTTCACAAGTCTCCTATATAAATGAATTGTGTGAATCTTGATTATCTATGGTATTGTACACAAGGTTGTACAATAAGAAATTATTAGTGCTAATACATACTGATGTAAACAACTCAATATCCTCTTAAGGTCAAAGATAATCACATCTATTGACTTACCTTGATTATCTATGGTATTGTACACAAGGTTGTACAATAAGAAATTATTAGTGCTAATACATACTGATGTAAACAACTCAATATCCTCTTAAGGTCAAAGATAATCACATCTATTGACTTACCTTGTTACTTTACTCTTGGAATGATTCGACTGTATGTACTTAAGTACATGTCGAATGCATCTGAGAGATTAAGATATAAGATCAAAATGAAGTATTAGAATTCTTAAATGTGATTAAAGAAATTAATACTTAAGTATATGATTCACACAAATCATTAAAATGATAATTGTATTCTCGCTCGATTGATCCTCATTGTACATCATAGTAATATGATAGACTGAAGAATTGTACCTTATTAAGATATAGTGCAATACATAATAAGATCTGCCTAATTCTTATATCTTTTGGAACATGAGTATGAATATTAGATGTCCATACTATACAAATGGTTCCAAATAAGATAGTGTGAGTCCATATAAGATATGGAAATAAAATAATGCATATGAGATATGAATTATAAACAAACTTGATTTTAAAGTCAAGTTATACGCTAGTGTAAATTTGTGAGGTGTCCAAAGATTTTGGACATTACTTTTATTGGCCAGGCGACAATGGAATAATTATCGTCCTGAAAGTTGTCTTCTATAAAAAGGAACATGTCCTTAGAGAAGACAGTGGGAGCAGATAAAACTAGAAGATGTTCTAAACCCACAAATTAACACAAGATTATTAGATAACTTTAGTTGTTTGAAACCACTCATAACACACATTAGAGAGCTTCATAGATTTTTGAGATTCTCTCATTGACTAGAAGGATATGTTTGACATATCAGATTTAGCAGAATAAGTGGAGCTCAAAGATGTGAATTATGATCCAAAAACTATGATGATGTTCTCTATCATTAGAACTTTGAAATTGGTAAGAAATTAAAAATTCTAAGTTATAGTCAATAACATCTATTAAGTTCGGAACTTGATAGTATTGCTAGAAGGTATTGTACCTAAAGCAAGCAAATCTTCGGAATGGAGATTAATGCAAATGGACTACTTAAAACTTATGTGGTAAACTGAAGGAAATAGTCAATGGCAAAGTGTTGACTTAGACAAGTTTTTCTCAGTGGTTATCATTAACAAGTTTATTAGAATTCTACTTGCCAAAACTTTCTATCATAATGATGAGATAATGGTAGTTGGATATGAAAAGCGTTCTCTCAATGTGATTGAGGAAAAAATGTATATGATACACTTTTAAAGCTTTTAGAATATCCAGGAAGCAAATTGTGATTTCAAAAATTTATTTAAATCAAACTAAAGCTTCTCAAAGTCGTAATAAGAGTTTTTGACTTAATGGTGAAATATTATGTGATCATTAAGAATGATCACGGACTGTGTGTGTTCAAAGAGGACAGTGGGAGTACGGTCGCTTTAGTAATGCTTTGAGAATGACATCAGGATGTTACTATTAGTAAAAGCATATTAACCATGTTTTCCTCTATAATAGGTATTGGTTATAACATCCCACGTATTGGAAATACGAATCTATTAAGATAGATCGGTGGGGACATTATATTGACCTGTATGTCAAGATGTTTGGCATAAATTCTATAATAAGTCTCAATTGTTGAGATACGGAATTTATTTCTTTAAGAAAAAAAAATCCTTAAAAGATACAGGGAAACTTTGATAGAAGGAGTGAAACACATCACTAGGCACTTGAGAAGTGTTAAGGATGCACTCATGTATATGGAGAGGATGATTTGAAACTATGAGGTCATACTGACTCAAATTTCAAGTCAAATCATGGGTTTAACCTTCTAATAAGAAAGAAATGGATTGGAAAGTTCAAACCCAGAACTCGATATTAAGATGATGACATAAACACGTGATACTGTTATTGGAACAATATGGATGAAAAAGTTCATTCCTGAACTTGATGTAGTTCTAAAAGGCCTCTGATAATGTCCTGTTGTTGTAGGACAACAATGGGAGTAATCAATTTTGTGGTCGAACTATGGTCTCATCAGAAGTTGTAGAACATTTTGGGCTCTTTCACAAGTTCATAAATAAAGGATTAAGAGGAAATAATGTAATGAAAAATATTCCATCTATAGATAATTTAGCAAATCCCTGATCAAGTCTTTATCACAGACTTTATGTGAGCATCACTTAGATTTGATGGAGATCAAATGCGAAGGTGATTGGCTTGAGTCCAAGTGGGAGATTGATAGATATAGGTGTCCTTTAAGCCAATCATAAGGCATCTATTTCAATCTGGTTCACTAATAAATGGCATTAAATTCATTATGTAGATTGGAATATTTGTAATTATATATAATGAAGTCCATGAATGTGTGCACTAGTCATCGGATTATGATGAGATCATAATAATGAGACTAATGACTTATAAACAGATATTTTTAATTGTTCCTAGTCGTAAGATGTTTGAGAAGGACATTAAACGTCCGGTAAGACTAGTACAAGTTATTTCAGCTCATTTGATGAGGGTGACTGATCTCGTTAGTTACTTGTGTGGAGACACAATGGTAAACCTGTAGGTGCTCATTGAGGAATGAGTTCACTGAACTGATTCGACATGAATCGTTGAATGGTAATTTACCTAACTGTCAACCGACTTGATTCATCGTCACCGTTGCGTGGTTGAGACACCAAAGACACCTTGTCGGTGGACTTCTTTACTTTGATCTTGACCTACGAATCCCTTTCCATGGGATCTCTAATAGTCAAGGATCGGGTCAAGCGGAAGACCTTCAAGGGTGATTATGTGTTCAATAAAGGATCGTTTGCTCTTAGGTAATTGGAGAGAGAATGCTCTAGAATAGATCCACAGGAGTCTCTGGCCAGAACAGAAACAATATCAGAAATGATGTTTTCGGATATTGTACAGCAGAGTCTGATTCAACTGAATTGACCATCTAGGGTTTGATAGTTGACCATACCCTAGGTTAACTCAAGAGCATTGTGCGAACAAAGGATTATAGCTACGCGGTAACTGTGGACGGACAGGTTCCATGAGTGGTGAACCCCATTACCTTCCAGGATCATGCGGTGTTGCTTGGCACCTAACTTGATCGGAAGTCCGACCGATTTTACATGAGATGTTAATTCGGTTAAGTAATTAGTTAATATCTAGATATTAATTACAATAAGTCAATAACTCGTTATTGGACTTAACGGGTTGAAAATCGGACTGGTTAATGGGCCTAGAGGGTCACACGCAAATAGATTCTCAAACGGTGGTGTTTTAGTGGGATTTATATGAATTCGGGGACTTTTGTGAAAAGTCGCGCCGACTTAATATATACGCACTGTTGAGAAACCCTGGGCCAAGCTCCAGGGTTTCCCTATGTTGGCCGTCTCCCTTTCTCTCTCCTCCTCCTTTGGGCATCCCGTTTGATGCGCCGGGACAGTCTCTGTCTCCGCCGCATACGATTCCTGAAAGTCAAGAATTCCCGTCCGCGGGTTTTCGGACATCGTTGTGGTGACGGATCTTCAGCGAGCAAGTTGATATAGACGAGGGAGTGAGGACGAACCACCGCAGAGGATCGCATGGAAACCACTGGAGGTCAGACGCTTGTGCGGCTCGCAGTATCGCTTTGATAGAACCGAGACGGAAGCAGATTCAAATCCAACGCACGGTAATCGGATTATATCTTGATTTCGGTTTATGTTTTTCATTCCGATTCGGATCAGCAGACATCGGGCGGTAGTTTATTTTGTGTTTCCGCTGCGTTCTTCGCGTCCTGCCCGGATCCAAACAACAACTTCCCCGACGAGACACCAAATACGCACTTCTTTGGGTTCATCTTCAATTGATATTCCCTCGATCATTCCAAAACCTTTGCCAGAATTTCAGCATGCTCAGCTTTAGTCTTAGATTTCACCAGTAAGTCATCCACATACACTTCCAAATTTATATGCATCATATCATGAAATATAGCCATCATAGCCCTTTGATAGGTGGCTCCAACATTCTTCAACCCAAATGGCATGACAACATAACAATATGTACCCCATGGTGTAGTGAATTACGTCTTCTCTTGATCGTCTTCGGCCAATCTAATATGATTGTATCTTGAAAAGCCATCTAGAAAAGATAGAGTCTTAAATTCAGCGGTGTTATCAATCAACACATTTATGTAAGGCAGTGGGAAATCATCCTTATTGTTACCAAAAAATTGAACAAGAAGAAGAGCCTAAAGATCAACAAAGAAGGCCCAAATCAAAGAGAATTGAAAGGAAGAACCGAGCCCGTTAATTCAAGCAAGAAAGGTCTAAGTAATTTTTCAAAGAAAACCCAAGTGAAGAAGAATTAATGGACATCAGTCATGTCTATTTTACAAGCCAAATGAATAAAAAAAGGGGCCACTCTAGGACCCAAATGGTGAAGAAATCCAATGGCACAACCGGGCCCATTATCTCAAGCAAAGGAGATTCAAGTAATTTTTCAAAGAAGGCCCAAATGAAGAAAAGTTAATGGACAACAGTCATACCCATTCTTGCAAGACCAAAGAAGTCAAAAAGGGGTTACTTTCAGCCCAAATGATAAAGAAATCCAAGGGGGCAGGCTCGGGCCCCATTATCTCAAGCAAAAGAAGCCCAATAGGGCTAATTTGGGCCCAAAAAGTGAAGGCCAAAGCCCAATTTCATGGCAGCCTTTAAAAGGGCCCAATTGGTTCCCCCCATGGCCTATTCTTACCCCTTTGGCCCATGGTCAAATCTGCCCAAAGGAAGATAAGAAGAAAAGCAAGTGGTCCCCCCCTCAAGATTCTTCTAGAAGAGGGTGGGTGAAAAGCAAAAAGAAAAGTCAATCATGATCCTCCAAGTGCTGTGGCCTCATTGGAGGGCTCTTAAGAGGGGTTTCTTATCCCTAATTTAAGGATAATAAATACCTAATCTACCCCCCAAAAGTAACCCAACTTTATTTATAAAAGAACCCCCATCTTCTACAAGAAAAAGTTGGAGACAAAAATCCCAAAAAAGAGAAAAGAGAAGAAGAAAAGTGAGAGAGCTTGGAGGATCACGTCTCCCTCCTCCTTCCCCTCAATTTCCTACATCCCAAGAGAGAAAAAAGAGTTAGAGAAGAAGAGAAATAGAAAGGAAGAGTGCTAGAGAAGAAGAGAGCAAGATTGTAGGCTTCAAGAGCCATTCTCCCTTCTCATCCCCTCTCCAAGGTAGAGAGGGGGTGAAGAAGGGGTTTATTTCTGTCTCCTTGCTTTCTTATAACGTTTTTCTTTCATTTTGATGTTCATAGAAACTTCTATCTCTTCCTAGATGTTCATCCATGGTGATTGAAAGCAATGAAATGCAATGTTCAGATTTTTTGAGTCTGTTTTGTGAATCTGCTGGTTATCTTGCTTTTATGTTATTTTTTCCTTCATAAGGCATGTGTTTTTCGTTTGGGTATGGTAGAGGGGCCTTTCTGGTTTATATAAATGGTCTCCTCAAGCCTTAGAACCCCCTAAATATGGAGATATGACCCAAAATGTGCTATGCTGTCCAGATTTCCTGAAAACTGAATTTTCATTTATTTGTCTTTGGTTTCGGGGTTTTTCAAGGTGGCTTGGCCTTCCATGACCCTTAGGAGCACATCCCCTTCATGGATGATGTTCCCCCATGGAAAAAAATCAAGAGAAATCTCCTGAGTTTCATATATATTAAGATCTAAATTTCTGTTTTCATGTTGGAACCAAATGGGTTTTGTTTGGATTTTTTCCTTTAATGGTTAAGGGTTTAGGCCCTAGAGGTTCTCAAGGAGGTTCCCGCACTAGTTGGAGATGAGTTTCTTTGAGTATAAACCCTCTAACATGGAGCCAAGAAGGAGAGATCAATGGAAAAGATAAAAAATATACCTAAGTTTCCCATATGTTCATATTCAAGTTTTCATGATATTTTCCTAAAGAAATGCATCTAAAATATATTTTAAATAAATATTTTAAGTCTTGTATCTTTTATACTTTATTTTCCATCATTTGGGTTAGATTTAAACCCATTTTTCACCGAAAATCCGGGTTTCAGCCTGAGTCTGCGCTTGCAGGTGCTACAGTGTTGAGTCTGCGCCTCCCTGCGCAGACTCTGCGCCTGTGTGCAGTTTTGAGTCTGCGCCTCTTTCAAGTTGGTTTTTGGGCTTGAGGTGATTCTTTGATCCTCCCCCAAGTTGTCCAAAGGTTCCTTAGACGTAGGGCTGTCCTTTTGAGGCCCAATGAAGGTCCTAAATGGCTTGGACTTTGGGTTATTAAGCCCTTAATGTTTCAACCGAAAATTTACCATATGTTTTAAGATTTATAAATGTTTTCCGATGTTTTCCAAGGATGTTCCGATCCAAGGGTGCCAACAATCTCATGTTGGGTAACCCATCAAGGGCCCTCACACAAAAATCATCATTCTTGTGTTCCCATTTCTATGGGTTCATTTAGATGATATGTCCCGAAGTCCCAATGGGTTGGTGGAGTTCTTTACTCCCCAAATGTAGAAATGGAATGGGTGATTCTCTGTGGTTAATCCTTTCATTTTGAAGGCATTAAGGGCACCATTTGGGTGAGTGGTTGGATGCTCGGCACACCCCCCTTTATAGCCACCTCTATGGTTCATGGCTACAAGTGATCCTCTAGGGAAATTGGTGGAGTTCCTTGCTCCCCAAATGTAGAGATGCTTTGAATTACCCCTTGTGGATTTTTCTTACATCTTGAAGGCATTAAGGGCACCTTTTGGGTGAGTGGTTGGATGCTCGACACGCCCCCCTTTGTAGCCATCCCTATGCTCCATTAGCCATTACATATCCCTTTAAGGGAGTTGGTCCTTTGGGTCTCTTCATCCCATGATCCCTCATGAAGATCCTAAACCTTTGATTGGGTTTTCCTAATGAAAGGTTGAAATTCAACTTGGAATCATTATATTAAGCATTTTCAATGCTTTATAAAGTGATCCAAGAAGAATGGGATAAACATGAAGAAATCATGTCATTTGAAGAAATCCACACAAGAACCACTCCTTGAAAATGCCTCATGTAGTCATACTCAACTTCTGAGATTTCTCAGTGTTATCCTCCCCAAATTTGTGGTGATTCTTGGATCACTTCAAGTTGAAAGAGGTGTAAACCTGAAATTATGCTCAAATTTTGAGTCTGCACACCTATAACCATAGAAATTCGATTGGGAATGGGGTACAATATGTTTTCCTCGACTCCGGATTTCATATTCTAACTTTAATGGTTGAAACTAACCTTTTGATAGATTTAATTGCAGCTTGAACTGTGTAAGAAACTCAAAAAATCAATTTTCAGACTTGAGTCTGCGCCACTGTTCTGAGTCTGCGCACCCTTGCGCAGACTCGACTCAAAATTGTCAAAGATGCCTTGTATGGACTGATAACCTCATTTATGGTTCAAATAACTCAAATAATGAAATTTAGTTCAATTAAAAAAAGGTTTAAGATAGCCATTTTCTATTTTAAATAAACACAAAATTCTAAACTTAAGTTGAGTCTGCACATCTTTCATAAGCTCATTTCAAATGAAAAAATCAACTAAACAATAAATCAAATTGCTTAAATCACTCAAAATCATATATCAAACACTCCATGTCATTTAAATAAACATCCATTTACAAAAAGGATCCAAATCCCTTCAAAATAAACAAAAATCACAAGTTCAGCTGAGTCTGCACAACCCTTGTGCAGACTCAGATTCATTTTTCTTGTCTCCTTGATCTTTGAAGCTTTCTAGCACTTTGAAATTCTTGGAATTCCCCTCAACCTTTGGAGATTCCATCTTTTTAAGAATCCTGCCCAAAATCCACTTTGAACTTGAGTCTACGCATCAATCCCAAGGCCAAAACCTCATCACTTGGCACCCAAATCTTGCCCGCAGCTCCAAATCTGTAAATCAGCACCAAACAAAACATAAAATCAAGTTATCTCACAAAAAATCCAATAAAATAACTCAAAAACAATAAATTCTAAGTTCAGACTTGAGTCTGCGCATCTTGGCGCAGACTCAACCCTGAAATTCACAAAAAATTAAAAAGCAACTTCCCGAGCACTAAAAGATGATCTAAAACCCTCTAAAAATCAAGTTTATTCTTATCTATCAGGAAATCAAATAAAAATACTAAGTTTTTCTTGAAAAAATGCAAAAAACAACTAAAAACACATTGGTGACAAATGAGTCTGCGCTACCCAGCGCAGACTCAACCCTGAAATCCCAAATTTGGTCTTTTTGACCTTAATTTCCCTCCAAATTAAACCCAAAAATTTACATAAAAACTTTATACTTTATATAAGTCAAAAACCTAAATAAAAGCTTAAAACTCCTTTTGCAAAAAATATGAAAAATGTTTAAACACTTTGATAAACAATGAGTCTGCGCTCTATAGCGTAGATTCAACTCTAAATTCTTAAAATCTGATTTTTTGGCCATTAAATTCCCATCAAATCAAATCAAAATCTTAAGAATAAATCCTATATTTTTGACAAATCAAAACCCAAACAAAAATGATAACTTTTCTCCTTGAAATTACCTAAAAAATTGAAAAAATAGGCTTGTGACAAATGAGTCTGCGCTACCCTGCGCAAACTCAACCCCTAATTGGTAAAATCCAAACTTTTCAACTTTAATTTGCTTTAAAATTGAAGCAAAAACTCTAAGATAAAACAAAACACTTCCTGCAAATCAAAAAATCAAATAAAACTCAAGTTTCATACTATCATACTATCAACAAGTGTGGGGTACTCCCTGAAGATCCAGAAGAAATCAGAGATTTAGCCTCAAGGCCGGGTCTAGTTACCCGAAGAATGCAAGCGGCAGCCATAGTTGCCCAAAATTTTCCTACCCTTTTGGAAAACATTGACGAGGAAGCGGAGCTATCTGCAAATGTCATTGAAGCATCAGGAGAAGCTCTTTCTGCACCAGCAGAGCAGCAGCTTCCACAGCAAATTAATCAGCAAAAAGAAGCAGAACCAAGTATAACTCAGTTGTTATTGTAAGAAATTGAGTTGTTGAAAAAGCAATTGAAAGAAAAAGATGCCCAAATACAGGGGGCATGATGGGTTGGTAAAGAAGGAGGTGCTTCAACTTCCTCTTATCCTCGGGTGGCTAACCCTCCAGTTCCACCTCCTCCGTCTCAAAATCTTCTAAATATATCCATGCAGTCATCTAGGCCCGTGCCTTTAAGTGAAACACCTACATATATTCAAGTATCCAATAGTCAAACTGCTCCTACAACAGTATTGCAAGACAATTTGATTTCAAGTTTGCCATTTCAAGCCTCCCAAGTTCAGGGAGTTAATTTCTTCCCAAATCCAGCAGATCCTGCTGTGGCTCAAAGGTTGATGTTAGAACAGCTCATTGATATGAAGCTGGCAGAAAGAGTGGAAGGTACCTCCACGGTATATGATGTGTACAAAGTGCCATATCCGGTGCATCATGCTATGAAGAGGCTTCTGCTGGGAATGACCAAAGTGCCCAAATTTGAAAAATTCAATGGCCAAAGAAACCCAAAAGAACCCTTGGCATATTATAATGGGGCAATGGGAGACCTAGCCACTGATGAATCTTATATGTTGAAATTTTTCGGGTCTTCATTAACTGGACTTGCATTTGAATGGTATTCTTCTCTTCGGCTTGGTTCTGTTGCTGGGTGGGCCGACCTTCAGAAGCAATTTCAAGACAGATTTTATCTGGTGGAGAGAGAGATCACTCTGGCAGAACTATATACTGTGAAACAAGAAAACAATGAAAATGCTTCCAAATTCATTGCTAGGTGGAGGAATCTTAGCATGAAATGCAAAAGACCACCATGTCAAGAAGACGCAGTGGTGATATGCAAAAGTAATCTGAAAAATGAAGTCCTTGAAAGGCTAGTAGCCATTGAAATCAAGTCTTTCGACAAATTGAATACTGTGGTATCAGAAGTTGAAAGTTTTCTGAGCCGATCCAGAAGTGAACCAAACAACAACAAAGGAAAATTTGATAGAAGAAATGCTCTACGTGAGTCAAATACAGTAGATTTATCTACATTCATCACGGAGCAACAAAAGAAAGGTCCAGCCATCTAGGCCGAAACTAGCAACAATAGAGAGAAAGAAGTCCGAGCCTTATCTTCTCTCAGAGACAGAATGAATAGGCCATATAGCTTCCCAAAAGACAAAACTCGTGTTCTATTTGATTGGGCACGAAAATACAATCAGATTATGTTACCACAGTCAAAAAGGCCAGAAGATGCCAAAAGATCTAATGATCCAAATTATTGTCCATATCACCAAATCATGGGACATCCTATTGAAGAATGCTATGTGTTCAAATGTGCAGTTGAAAAATTAATTCAGAAAGGTGTCCTAAAGATGGGAGATCATCTTGTCGATCCTCCGCAGCCTCATGCCTGGACGAAAGCAAATGTGGCATCTGTAAATGTGCATCATATGGTTCCTATTTACCAGTCATTAAGCTAAGAAATTGCAGAAAAAAGCACACAAGCCACCTATGAGCAACTGGTACTTCAACCACTCCAAGCATCTCAGTGGCAAACAGTCAAAAAGAAGCCAAGATCTCATATCAAGCGAAAATCATCAGAAGTATATACTCGCGGAGGTATTCTACTACGACCGACATATGTTCAACCCGTCCCTCCACCAAATTTGGATAATATGATATCCGATATGTCCAAAATGGCTTTATCTACGCCAGTCAAAGCTGCAGCTTCAGGCAAAAAACAATGTGTGTCCTCCCCTCAACAGGAGACATCCCAATCAAGTTCAAGTTACCCTGCTCCAGCAAGCAGTATATGAAAATGGGTAGATCCTCGTACTATAAGGAGAGTTACCAACATAAGAAGAAAAAGGGAAACACCAATACCAATTCTACCTAAGGGTAAAGATCCGCTGTCAAAGTTGCAACAGCTAATCGACAGCTTGGATGAATATGAACAGCCTCAAAGAAAGCCAATAAAGCTGAAGCATTATATTCCATGGGAGAAACTCCAAAATATGACAATGAAGCAAATACATGAAGAAGCCCTATTCTGGGAACATGAAGTCAAAAAGCCGAAGACTGATGATAGCCAAGAAAATGAGAAAGAAGAGCAGGAAGGCACTGGAGCTGTCATGTCTTGCAACACAATCTCAACAATAAATGAAAGTGAAGATGATGAGGAGAAAGAAATCTTCCTTGCTCCAAAAATGGAAGTGATGGAAAGCTCCACATCAACTCCAAATGAGCAACATGTCACCCGCTCTGGCAAAAAGTAGGGACTGAAGCCTCCATTGGCTACCACTCAAAAAATTGTCCAGCTTCAGGGGGAAACACCATATGTCGTCCCAGAACCAGAATTCAGAGGAATGGAATCCATGCCTTTGCCAAAAAGAAATGTTCAAATCCCGCCTCCGCTCGGGCTGTATCCAGAAAATTCTGATCAAGAAAATGGGGTGTTACCCTCTTTATATGAATTCATGACAGTTCAAAAGTCTGCAAAGAAAAGTAAACAAGTCCAGCAGCAGCCGTCTGAAGAATAAGACCCTCAGGTTTCCTCTCTAGAAGTTCATGATAATGAAAAAGCAGAAAAGAAAGTCATCGGCTTACTAAAAAGGTTGCCATCTAAATTTACTATATGGGAAGTTTTGTCACTCAGTGAGGAATTGCGGAGTGCTCTCATTGCAGCATTAAAAACTCCTCAAATTTATGAAGCTCATGCAGCAGAAATTTAAAAAATACCCTATGAGTCATTCATGGCTTCCATCACCTTCACTCAAGATGATATGTTGCTGCCTACAAATGACCACAACATGCCACTCTACATGAGAGGAAAGATAAATGGACAATCTGTCAATAGAATCCTGGTTGATCAAGGCTCTGCTGTCAGCATCATGCCTCTCAGAACTTTCCAGAAATTTCATTTTCATATGCACCTAAGAAGAGTGCAAGATTTCAAAATAGCTGGATTCAACCAGAAGTCAGAAACACCGATTGGGGCAGCTGAATTTGAAATGGTCGTCGGTGACTTTCACTTCACAGTCCTCTTCCATATCATAAATTCTGATACCACATACAAAGCTTTGCTTGGGCGGCCATGGATACATCAATATTCTGTGGTGCCCTCCTCATTGCATCAATGCATCAAATTTCCCTGGGAAGGACAAATACAAAGGGTCTTCGCTGATCTCGAGCCTTTTGAAGTTCATGAATGCCATCTTATGGATGCCAATCTCTATATACCTCCACCCCTGGAGGAAAAAGAAGAAGAAGAAATAGAAAAGCCTGATACCAGTCGAAGCAAGGAATGGTTTCCACCTCCACCAGATATCGGCTCTCTCAGTCTTGAAGACAAAGAAGCTACTGTTCTAAACGGTTCTTCAAAGACAACCAAACAACAAGATGTACTATCTATAGAAGTCATGGTCCCAGCCGGACTAATACATCCTATGGAAGAGTATGAATGTCAGCTCGTAGAGCCTTTGAAGAAATTCGTGGTTCCTCACGAAGATGGACATAAAACAGTCTTTTATAGAGCTGATGAGCAGTCGGCTACTAAAGACAAAGACTGCTATATTCCCGATATAGAAGAAGAATTATGGGTTGGCATCATGGGTTGGCATCATGGGTCTCCCAGACATGACGAAGCATACTGAGGAATTAGCTAAGGCTCAATCGATTTCAATATATCAAACAAAAAAGGAATGGAGCAGGTTCCAACAGCTATGGTACCCTCCTAACATGTCCAAAGCATTGATGCAGCATACACAATATCCAGGCTTGGGATATACCTTTCCGGAAGAAGAAACTCCTGAATTATTAGTAAATATGACATCTATTTTGCCAGAAATATCAGAAATTGCACAAGCAATATATGATGACTATGATGAAGAGCAGCCCACGGGTCAGTCTATTCAAGAAAGTCAGCCAGAAGCTCATCAACCTCCTATTCCGGCATGTCAATGCTGGAAACATCTTGAAGAAGAAGACATCCAAGTCGCAGAAGTCAAAGAAAATGATATCCCAAGTTCCAATATGGTTCAGAATATACCAGAAGAACAAGAAATTCCATCTATCACCCTTGAACCTCATGATAACACAGGTCAAAGGGAAGATGAGCTCACTCAGCTTTTAGAAAATCAACAGGCAGATCCTGCCCCAAATATTTTCACAGCAAATCAATCAAATGAAATTGACCAAGAAGTCAACGAAATTGAAGCAGAAATTGAAGAAGAAGTAAATGAAGAAGATCGAATGGAGCTCCAGCCAGCACCTCCAGAACTTGAAGATGGAGGACAAGCCACGGTTGATGAACTCCTTGAAATCAATTTGGGCTCTGAAGAAGACCCAAGACCAACATATATAAGTGCATTGCTCAGTCAAGAACAACAATAAGCATATATTTCGCTTTTGAAGGAGTTTCGGGATTGTTTTGCATGGTCCTATAAAGAAATGTTTGGGTTAGATCTAGAAGTAGCTCAACATGAGCTGGCCATTAACCCAACCATCGAGCCAATCAAACAAGCTCCGAGAAGAATGAGGCCGGAGCTGACAAACAAAATCAATGCCGAAGTCAACAAGTTAATTGATGTTGGCTTCGTATAAGAAAATCAATATACAACATGGCTGGCAAATATTGTTCCAGTCAAAAAGAAGAATGGACAGATCAGAATATGTGTAGACTTCATAGATCTAAACAAGGCATGCCCAAAGGACGGCTTCCCAGTGCCTATTACCGAAATCATGGTCGATGCCACCACAGGACATGAAGCTTTGTCTTTTTTGGATGGATCGTCGGGATATAATCAAATATGGATGGCCGATAAGGATAAGATCCATACTGCCTTCAGAACTCCTAAAGGAATCTTCCACTACAAAAGAATGCCCTTCAGCCTCAAGAACGCTGGTGCAACATACCAAAGAGCAATGACCAAGATATTTGATGAATTCCTTCATCAACAAGTTGAATGTTATATGTTAGTTTAGGTGGCCTACAAGCCAATCTAACAATGTAAATCTCGTTCATTATTAATAAAATGGCATAATATTCATTATGTGTAAATCGCGTTAATTATCGTTTCATAATGAAGTCCGTGAATATGTGCTATGGTGATCAGATTATGATGAGATCATACTAATGAGACTGATCACTTAAACACACATATTCTTAATCATTCATAGTCGGAGGATATCCGAGAAGGACATCGGATATCCGGTTAGACTAGTACAGATTACTCCTGCTCATATGATGAGAATGACTGGTCTCATAAGTCATTTGTGTGGAGACACTAAGGCGAATCTGTAGGTGCTCATTGGAGAATGAGTTCACTGAACTGATCCGACTGAATCGCTGGATGGTATTGTACCTCACTGTCAACCAGCTTGATTCTATTGTCGCAGTTGCGTGGATGGTCCTCGGACCTGAGACACCAAGGACACCTTGGCGGTGGACTTCTGTACTTTGACCTTGGTCTACGAATCTCTAGCCATGGGATTCTAATACGCCAAGGATTGGGTACAGCAGAATACCGTCGAAGGGAATTGTGTGTCAATAAGGAATCATTCGCTCTCGGTACTTAGAGAGAGAATGCTCTAGGAAGGATGCGCGAAAGTCCCTGTCCAGGGCGGACGATAATATCGGAAAAGGAGTTTTCCGATATTCATCAGCGGTATCCAATCCAAGTGAGTCGACCGGTTAGGGTTTGACAGCTCGCCATACCCTGAGTTGACTCGAGAGCATTGTACGAATGAAGGATTATATCCACGCGGTAACTGTCGGCGGAAAGGTTCCAAGAGTGGGTTACTTAACCCCAAATACCTTCCGGGTTCACGCGGTGTTGCTTGGCACCCAACGTGATCGGAGGCCCGGTCGAATTCGATGTGCGACATCAATTCGATTGATTAATTGATTAATAAAGGATTATTAATTAATTAATAAAGCCAGTAAGGAGTCACTGGGCTTGTTGGGCCATTAACTGGACTGGTACTTGGGCCTAGAGGGTCACACGCACATGATTCTCAAGGCGATGGATAAATAAGTGGGTTTTATACAAACCGGGGGTTTTTATGAAAAACCGCGCGATTAGTATAAAACATAGCGAACGGGCTGAGCAGACCAAGCTGCTGCTAACCCTAGCCGCCCCTCCTCAGTTTATGTGTTCCTCTGGCGTCCAGGCAGATCCAGATCTGCTCCGCCGTCTCTCCGAATCCCATTCGACAGGAAATCGTCCGCGCACTGCGGCGATCGTTGCGGCGACAGGCGGATGCTTCGTGTGCTGCGAAGAACGAGGAACTCGAGGATATCCGTCGCGGGGAGGATCGCGTGGACTTCGCTAGAGGCCGGGCGCTTGCGCGGCTTGCGGTGTCGCACCGACGGAACCGAACGGCTGCGGATTCGAATCCGCATACGGTGAGAACAGATAATCCGATTATCTTGTATTTTAGATTTCGAAACGGGAACGGATCGCTATAATATTTTGTTTTCCGCTGCGTTAGCGATCCGGAGAAACCGAGCAAACCCAATATTATATTGATGACCTAGTTGTCAAAACCAAGAAAAAGGAAGATCATATGCAAGATCTCCGCACCATATTTGAAAGGCTGAGGCAATACAGCTTGAAAATGAACCCCATGAAGTGCGCCTTCGGGATTTCAAGTGGCAAATTTCTGGGCTTTATTGTCAGATATAGGGACATTGAAAAAGACCCAGCCAAAATCAAAGCTATCCAGGAGCTTCCACCTCCGAAGAATCTCAAAGAGCTGCAGTCCCTTCAGGGACGGCTTGCATACATTCGAAGGTTCATATCCAACTTAGCCGGACGGTGTGAACCCTTCTCTAAATTAATGAATTAAGATACCCCATTCATATGGGATGATGAATGTCAAAATGCGCTTGAGAAAATCAAGCAATACCTTGCATCGCCACCTGTGCTGGGGGCACCTATCGAAGGCTAGTCATTAATCTTATATATCGTTGCTCAAGAGATTTCTCTAGGGGCAATGCTGGCACAAGACAATGAAGAAGGCAAAGAGCAAGCACTATATTACTTAAGTAGATGGCTGATTGGGGCTGAACTCCGGTACTCACCTATCGAAAAGATATGCTTGGCCCTAGTCTTTGCAACTAAAAGACTCAGGCACTATATGCTATCACATGAAATCTAGCTCATCTCTAGGGTTGATCCTCTCAAATATATCCTCAATCGACCAGCCTTGAAAGGTCGTTTGGGCAAATGGGCAGTCCTCCTCATGGAGTTCGACATTAAATATGTCCCTTAGAAAGCCATCAAGCGTCAACTCATTGCAGACTTCTTTGCAGCACATCCAGTGCCAGAAGATTCATCGTTGGTCACCGACCTGTCAGATGAAGAAACATTAGAAGCTAACCATACTGAACAAAAGATATGGCAGCTATATTTTGACGGGGCCTCCCGTTCAGCAATTGCACAAGATGGTACATTCACTACAAAGGCCGGGGCAGGCATTGTCCTGATATCTCCAGAAAGCGAGGTTCTGCATACCTCATGTTCCTTAACTAAGCCATGCACCAACAATGAAGCTGAATATGAAGCTTTGATAGTTGGCCTGGAAGTTGCTCTGGATATGGGCATTCAAATGATTCAAGTCCATGGAGACTCAATGTTGATTATATACCAAGTCCAAGGAATATATGATGTCAAAAAGCCCGAGTTGATTCCTTATCACAAAAGGGCCCTCAAGCTGATACAAAGGTTCTATTTCTTTGAAATCAATCATATCAACCACAGTGCAAATGCTCAAACTGATGCTCTGGCTAAATTAGCAAGTTCTCTAGCTCTACCACAAGAGGGGTCCCTTGAAATATGGGTCAAGAACAGAAGATTGTTACCAACTGTGTTGGAAGAAGAAACATAAATGCAAACAGAAGTATGTGCAGTGGAAGAAGCCGATAAACCTGATTGGAGGGAAATGCTTCTCGACTGGTTTAAGCATAAAATATTGCCAAGCATCTGAATCAAGCGTGCTAAACTAATCCGTATTAAGGATTCATATGAATACAAATGAGACACTCTCTTTCGAGTGACATATGATGGCAAAAGAAAAGTTCTCCTCAGATGCCTGTCACCAAAAGAGATAGCTGAAGCCTTGAGGGAAATACATGCCGGGGTCTGTGGTGCTCACCAGTCTGGTCCCATGATGAAAAATCAACTCAAACAATTGGGCTACTACTTGCCCACAATGTTCGATGATTGTGCACAATATGCCAAATCATGTCACAAATGCCAAGAACATGGCCCAATTCCAAGAAAACCTACAGTGCCCTTGCACCCTACAACACCATCATGGCCTTTTGCCGAGTGGGGCATGGACGTTGTTGGTCCATTCATACCCTCCTCAAGAGGTGTTAAATATATTCTGGCCGCCACGGATTATTTTTCTAGATGGGCTGAAGCAGTAGCATTGAGAGAGGTCACTGGGGCAGCCGTTGAAAGGTTCCTCCGCCAAAATATGTTGTTCCGATATAGTGCACCCAGTCGGATCATCTCAGATAACGGAACATGCTTCCGAAATCAAATCATATACAAGCTAGCTGCGAAATTCAAAATTGATTGGAGGACCTCCACAGTCTACAATCCACAAGCCAATGGGTTAGCAGAAGCCTTTAGCAAGACTCTATGCAACCTTCTAGTAAAGACAGTCAATTCAACTAAGAAAGACTGGGAAGAAAGAATGTAGCATTACGGGCTTACAGAACCATATACAAAACTCCAACAGGTTGTTCTCCCTATTCCTTAGTATATGGGTCAGAGGCAGTCGTACCAATTGAATTGGAAGTCCCCTCTTTGTGCATTGCCTTAGAGCAGGGGCTTATCAAAGGAAATCAATCAAATGCAGAAAGGCGGCTCGAGGAGTTATTAGCCTTGGAAGGCGACAGACTTCGAGCCCAACAAAATATCCAGATATATCAAGCTCGCATGGCTCGAGCATTTGATAGACTAGTCAAAGAAAGAGCCTTCAAGAAAGGAGACCTAGTTATGGTCAAAAGAAGAGAAGTCATGGCGTCAAATCCAAAAGGGAAGTTGACCAGTAATTGGATCGGCCCCTATGTCGTCAAAATTGTTTATGAAGGAGGAGCATATACCCTCACCAATCATAAGGGAGAAGTGTAGTTTCCTCCCGTAAATGGCAAACATATGAAGCGCTATCATGCGCCACCTCCATGCTTTCCAAGCGAAGGTTGAAAAAATATATGTGTAGGCGTCTGGAACGTCCCCCGCCGCTGCTGCGGGCTTCGGGCAAGGGCCTTGCCGTTCGTCTTAGCACTGCGGCGACTTGGAAGGGTTAGGAATTGAAGTATGTGATCACCAGGAGCATTACCTTACGGTCCCTGTGCTCCGCAGGATGATGAAGTTGATCGCGTTCTAGTAGAGCGGGGATAGTGGGTTCCTATTCTCTGCCTCCGGTCGGCCAAAGAGGGAGAGCTCGGTAGTCCGCGCGCAGAATCTGGTAAGAGCCCCTAAGAGAAAAAAGACAAAAGAAAGTAAAGAGAACCCGATTAGGACTGTGACATGTAGAATCTATTCATGCAAATATGTAAATAAACTAAAATTGAAAGGGGACGCACCGGATGGGTGTTTTGGGAGGGAAGGTGACCATATGTTATGGCCACCCACCTCCCGTTTTTTTGTTTGAAACCTCTGGGGGTAAAGGGTGCTAAGTCATCCTAAGATGCATGGATGCAGATGGGGTGCTCGTGTGTGGTAATAGTGAAAAGTAAAAGTAATGTGGTAAAAAGAAAAGAGTAAGAGGAGAGGATGATGTTACGGAGTAGATAGAGAGCAGGAATGCAATGAAATGGAAAGGAGAAAAATAAGGAGGGAGTTAAGAAAATAAGCCCATTTGGAATGCAGAGGATTCCTCTGCTTCCTCTGACTTATGGACTGCCGAAGCCTTCAACCGCTTGGAATTCTTCAGTCTCCAACCTCGCAAACTGAAGCCTTTCCAGCCCCTGCCAACCCAACCCCACCTAACCTCCTTTCTCGAGGGGACATGGAGGGTTTAAATAGGTGAAGGGAAAATAGGAGAAAATATGGGTCTAAATCCCCGTAAATCATCAAAGAACCAATTGGAAGTGGTCAAGAGTCGGAGGTTATGCGCGCGGCAGTCGCCGGAGTGGGGAGTGATCGGAGTAGTGGGGATGAGGGTGGCAAGTGGAGGAGATCGTGGGAAGACGAGGTCAAGATGGAAGTTAGGGGAGTGGACGGCCAACTTTCTTGCCTTCCAATCCCGTGGAAGGCTAGGTAGCTGGCCTTCCACGAAGAGGTGGAAGGCGGCCCGGTTGGCCTTCGAAGGGTGGTGGAAGGCGGACAGGTTGGCCTTCGAAGGATGGTGGAAGGCATACAGGGTGGCCTTCGACGAAAAAGGTGGTGAAAAGTGAAAAAGGTGTCCAAAAGGTGGAAGGCAAGATAGCTTGTAACGACCCGCCACCATATAATCGGGGATCCGATTACTAAATGGGTACCGAATCATTAATTTGGAACCAAACCAGGATCTAGTAAGTCTGGGAAATAAATAATAAACTAAGCTAAACATTCACATCGCATTGAATGAAATGAAAGTGCAGGAATTAAAATTATTACAATGCGACTCGATACAGCAAATAATTACATACTCCAACTGAAAAGAAATAATTAAACATACAGGCCAGAAATAAATAACAACTACATCGGGGCATACCCCGGAACAACCGCTGAAGGCGCTCAACACGCGGCCGCACACGCCGCTCTAAGTCTGCTGGGAGTCCTCACCTGAAAATCGCAGGGGTGAGTCTCAAGACAAGACTCAGTAGGGATCCTTCGATCCCCACTGCCCACGCACACACCCACAAGTGCAAGGTACGGTTAACGGTAAAGTAACGAACACAGAAGTAAGTACACTACTCCTACATCTAGATATGAACCATGTGCATTCGGAATGTAGCATGCATAATTCTAGAATCATTCTATCAAGGAGCCAACAACTCACGTCTCGGCTTAGCATTAACCGAAGGTGTCTCGGCTACACTGACCGAAGGTGTCTCGGCCACACAACCGAGAGCAGGAAACACCGGCCACAGCCGAAGGTAGGAAACATCGATCACCACCGAAGGTAGGAAACACCAACCACAGCCGAAGGTAGGAAACATCGATCACCACCGAAAGTAGGAAACACCAACCACAGCCGAAGGTAGGAAACATCGATCACCACCGAAGGTAGGAAACACCAACCACAGCCGAAGGTAGGAAACACCGACCCGCTGAGACCAAACAGTAACCCCTCGGATAGCATGCTAGCTACTCCGGCCCAACTGGCTCTGGTGGTTACTCCTTCCCTCAGCATGAGTGACTCTCCGAATGTACCACTCCGACACCGGTACTAGCTGACCCCGGGGTTCACCAGGTGACCCTCTCTCACTAGGCGTCACCCCGCCCACGCCCCCACCGGCGCTGTGCTCACGCCCCCACCAGCACAGGGTGATAAAGCGCTACAATGTCACTCCAGGTCCACAGTAACACAAAACACCAAACCCGGCACGGTACGATCCGGTCACGCGAAAAGCCCGCGATCGCACGACACCCCACGCAGTGCCATCCGGTCATGAAGAATCCATCATTGTCGAGTGCACCAAAACATGCATTAACCAGCTATCTAGCAGTATGAACACGTTTTACTGGCATGAATTAGTGAGGTTCTGTTCAGAATCAGGTTTATGTAAAACAGTCCTCGGACCGAAGGGGTTTCGGCCAGACGATTTCTGTCAAAGACGTGATGGCCCGACGCCCTTCAAAAAGGCGTCGTCCATGCACGTCTTTCAACCCGCCCGAAGGGTCCTCGGCCCGAAGGGGTTTCGGCCCCGCTATCCGAAGACAAGCCAACGCCCAGGAACCCAAAATCTGCCATGGGCCCGAGACTCCGTTACCAACCCATGAAACCCCAAAGTTGCTCAAAAACAGAGGGGAAAGAGGGACAATACAAACCATAGGAAAATCACCTTCATAGCAAATCCCCCAAATCATCAAAAGAATACCTAAACATGCTCATTCTACCCCCCCAAAACCAGAGATCCATAGTCATGCTTAAACGAGGAAAACCTGGTTAAAACGCGATGCTATGGGAACCGTCACCCTACCGGACACTTGAACGCCTCCGAGCTTCAAGCCGTCCACCCGACTCGCCCCACGCCGCCGCCGGTACCGCCGTGGTCGTCCTTGCTCCACCGTGACGTCGGCCGCCGTCCGGAGAGTAGAACGCCGCAGTGGAGATGGAGGTGGTAGGGGTAGGAGATGGGTAGAGGATAGAGTGGAGGGAGAGGTGAAATGGTGGGAGGAAAAGAGAGAGACGGAGGGATCGCCGCCGAGTTCGCCGGAGGGGAAGGAGAGGAAGAGAAGGAGAAAAAAAAATGAGGGAAAGGAGGGCTCGCGGGGGTTTATCTCGAGACGGGCCGAGCGCGTGGATCGAGGCCGCCGTCCAGCCGACACGTCGGGGCCGTACCCTGACACAGCCCGCGCCGCTGTCAAGAGGTCGTCGTCCCACGTGGGCGCTAGTCAGATGACTCGACAGGGCCGTACGCTACGCGGCCCAAAGCCAGCCCACGTGGCACCCTCGAGTCGCCGATCAACCCGAGTCGATCTCGGCCGCCGACCTCGGACTCCTCCCACTGGTCTCGACGCCGAGCGCCGGCTGCCTCTCGGTCCGAAGGAAATCCGGTTTCGCACCGCCCGAAGGGGTTTCGGCCCTGCTTCCGAAGACAAGCTAACGCCCGACCGAGCCACCCTCGGCCTCGGGCATTCGGCTTCGCCTCCGTCGCCATCTGGATCCCCGTCGGGCCTCGTCACCGATCCGACCCAACCTCGGATCCAAACTTCGGGTCCCAGCTTCGGAATCCGGTCGCGATAGATCCAGTCTACATCACGTAGCCAGAAGTACAGGGTCCGAAGGTCTCGATCCTTACATTCTCCCCCCCCTTAAAAGAATTTCGCCCCCGAAATTGACTGCTATAATCAATAAGGTCAAAACAGGGATACAAGTTTACAAGGAAACTTACGAAAAGAGGTAAGGGGACTGTTCCCGCATCTCGTCCTCTCGCTCCCAGGTTGCCTCACCTCCGGAGCGGTACTGCCAAATCACCTTGACCAAAGGTACAATCTTGTTCCGTAGGGTCTGTTCTCTGCGATCCTCAATACGAACAGGATACTCTGGAAAGGACAGGTCCTCTGCGACCTCCAACTCTGAAAAATCCAATGCATGAGACGGATCCTGAACATACTTTCTTAGCAAGGAAACATGGAACACATCGTGCACTCCTGCAAGACTGGGCGGCAAGGCCAGTGGATACGCGGTTTCCCCAATTCGAGCAAGAATGGGAAAAGGCCCAATATATCGCGGACTCAACTTGCCTCGCTTCCCGAATCTCATCACACCCTTGGAGGGTGAGATTCGAAGAAACATGTGGTCCCCAACCTCAAACTCCAGCGGTCTCCGTCTGACGTCAGCATAACTCTTCTGCCTACTCTGAGCTGCGGTCAACCTCTGCCGAACTGTCCTGGCAATCTCAGCACACTGCTGCACTAACTCTGGTCCCGTTATCTGCCTTTCACCGATCTCGGACCAACACACCGGAGATCGACACGGTCGCCCATACAAAGCCTCATAAGGCGCCATGCCGATACTGGAATGGTAACTGTTGTTGTAGGCAAACTCCACGGTGGCCAAATGCTGCTCCCAAGAACCTCCCCAGTCTAGGCAACATGCCCTGAGCATATCCTCCAAGGTCTGAATGGTCCTCTCCGACTGCCCGTCAATCTCGGGATGATAAGCCGAGTTGAAGGCCAACTGAGTGCCCAATGCCTTCTGAAAGCTCTTCCATAACCTGGAAGTGAACCTTGGGTCTCGATCTGATACAATGGACAAAGGTACCCCGTGCAAGGAGATGATCCGGTCTACAAACAACTTTGCCAGCTTGCCGACCGACCAGTCCTTCCTAATAGCTAGGAAGTGTGCCGACTTGGTCAGCCGATCAACGATGACCCAGATCGCATCTCTCCTGCTAGGGGATGTAGGCAACCCCATCACAAAGTCCATCGTTACATGTTCCCATTTCCACTGTGGAATCGGCAAGGGCTGCAGCAACCCTCCAGGTCTCTGATGCTCGGCTTTAACCTGCTGACAAGTCATGCATCGAGCCACATATTCAGCCACATCTTTCTTCATACCAGGCCACCAGAAGTGCCTCTTCAAACAATGATACATCTTTGTTGTCCCAGGATGTACTGCATACCTCGAACGGTGCGCCTCATCAAGCACACACTTGCGCACGTCCTCCTCAGTAGGGACATAAAGTCTGCCTCTGAACCTGACAGTACCGTCATCCCATAATTCCACCTCTGACCTCTGGAGAATCTGTGGTAATTCAACATCTGCCCTCTGAGCCTCAATCACAGCATGATACACGGCTGGTCTCACAGTCAAGCTGGCCAACACGGCTCTGTCATCTTCACGCGGAACCCTAAAGGAAGATTCTGCAACCTGCTCAAACAACCTCCATTCTTGAATCATAAGGTATGACATGACCGTCTTCCGACTCAAAGCGTCTGCCACCACATTCGCCTTGCCCGGATGATAAGAAAGGTCAAAGTCATAATCCTTGATAAACTCCATCCACCTCCGCTGCCTCAGATTCAGGTCTCTCTGAGTGAACACATATTTCAAGCTCTTATGATCGGTAAAAACCTGAAATTTCTCTCCATATAAGTAATGCCTCCAGATTTTCAGTGCAAACACCACAGCTGCAAGCTCCAAATCATGAGTAGGATAGTTCTCCTCATGCCTCTTCAGCTACCGAGAAGCATAAGCAACTACCCTGCCGTGCTGCATAAGGACTGCTCCCAACCCTCGACGGGACGCATCCGAGTAAACCACAAATCCACCTAACCCAGATGGAAGCACCAGCACCGGGGCTGACGTGAGGCGAGTTTTTAGCTCAATAAAACTCTGCTCACAATCCTCAGTCCACACAAAACGAACTCCCTTTCGAGTCAACCTCGACAAGGGGGCCGCTATCGAAGAAAATCCCTGAACAAACCGTCTGTAATAACCGGCAAGCCCCAGAAAGCTCCTGATCTCAGTCACTGAAGTCGGTCTGCTCCAGTCCATTACTGCCTCGATCTTGGCTGGATCCACTGCGATACCTTCACCAGAAATAACGTGCCCAAGGAAGTGCACCTCGTCTAGCCAAAATTCACATTTGCTGAACTTAGCGTAAAGTTGGTGCTCCCTCAGGACCTGCAACACTGCCCGAAGATGAGCAGCGTGCTCTTCCTCAGAAGAAGAATAGATCAGAATATCATCAACAAACACAACCACAAACTGGTCCAGGTAGGTCCTGAAGACTCGGTTCATCAGATCCATAAAGGCCGCCGGAGCATTGGTTAAGCCGAAAGGCATAACCAAAAACTCATAATGCCCATACCGGGTCCTGAAAGCCGTCTTACTAACATCCACATCCCTGATCCTCATCTGATAATATCCAGATCTCAGATCGATCTTGGAAAACACCCTTGCGGACTGTAGCTGATCCATCAAATCATCGATCCTTGGAAGCGGGTACTTATTCTTTATTGTCACCTGGTTCAGCTGCCTATAATCGATGCACAACCTCAGAGAACCATCCTTCTTTCTAACAAACAGAACTGGAGCACCCCATGGAGATGTACTGGGACGAATGAAACCCTTGTCCAGCAACTCCTGCAACTGCGCCTTCAACTCAGCGAGTTCGGCTGGCGCCATCCGATACGGGGCCTTAGACAAGGGCGCCGTACCTGGTGCAAGCTCAATGGTAAACTCAACCTCTCGCTGAGGAGGAAGGCCTGGCAGCTCCTCAGAAAACACATCTACGAAGTCACAAACCACGGGCACCTCCCAAGGACTGGGACTAGAACGGACATCAGAAACAACAACAGAGGCAAGGAAAGCCTCACAGCCACCAGCAAGCAACCTCCGTGCCTTAAAGGCAGAAATGAGAATGCCTCGAGAGGAAAACCTAATACCTTGGAAAAAGAAGGTCGGGATGTCCGGAATAGAGAAACGCACCCTCTTCCTGTGGCAGTCCACCTCAGCATAAAAGGCTTGCAACCAATCCATGCCCAGGATGATATCAAAGTCACGAATAGCAAGTACAACCAATTGGGCCGGTAGCACATGACCCTCAATGGTCAAGGGAACATTCCTCAAACAATTATAAGATATCATAAAGTCTCCAGAAGGAACCTCTACCATCAAGCCATCAGATAACTCATCAACGGGTGCAGAAAGAATATCAAGGAACTGCTCAGAAATGAAAAAATGCGAAGCGCCCGAATCGATCAATACATGTGCAGAGTTCCCAAGGACAGAAAGTGTACCTTCCACCAAGTTGGACGCGCGAGCCTCCCTCCTGGTGATAGCCAGAACTCTTCCCTGGGTCCTCGGCTTCTTCTGATCACCTGAACCCTGACCATGACCATGCCCCTGCGGGCACTGCCTCGCCAAATGGCCCTGTTGGCCGCAAGTAAAACACCTCCTGGGAAGAGTGGGACACTAAGTCCCGCCATGGGCACCTCCACAGTGCTGGCAGACTGCCGGAAGTCTCTGAGCTGGCTCCTGCTGTGCACTGGATGCAGACTGACCCTGCTGACCCTGCCTGGGCCTGCTGCTGCCGCTGCTACCACTACTGCTGCCACCGCTTCTGAAAAACCTCCTGAATCGGGAGCCGAGTGACGACGATCCCGATCCGACCGAGGGAGTCGGTGCCGCAGCCTTGCCCCTGCCACGCGCTGGCCCCTGAACAGCCTGTCCTCTCTCTCGGGCCGACTGGATCTGCTGAGCCTCTACAGCTGCCGCACATCTAACCGCAGAAGCCAAATCCGTGCAACAGTGAGACGCCACGAAGTTCCTCAGACTGAGCCTAAGCCCATCCACAAACCTTTCCGTGCGACGCTCCTCATCCTCAGATATGAAAGGCACGAACCGTCCCAGCGAAATGAACTTCGCCTCGTACTCAAGTACCGACATACTCCCCTGCGTCAGGTCCATAAACTCCCTCTCCTTGGCTCGCTGGACATGTCTAGGGAAATATTGTGCATTGAACTCCTTAACAAAGGCCTCCCAAGAAATCTCCCTAAGACTCCTGTCCCCATAAGACAAACTCTTCAGTGTAGTCCACCAGTCATAAGCGCTATCCTTCAGTATGAAGGTAGCCAATGGGATCCTCTCTACGGCTGGACAGTCCATGGTATCGAAGGTCTTCTCTATCTCTCTAAGCTAATGAATGGCCTCATCAGGGTCGGGACGACCGGTGAAGTGAGGTGGCCTCAGCTTCAGGAACCTCTCAAGTGTAGCTGTGGACCCTCCCCGAGCACTAGAACTCTCACTAGGATCTCGCGTCTGGTATCTAGCCATAGTGTCCATCATGGCCTCCATAAACCGCTCTACACTCGGCCTCTCTGCCTCGGATCCACTAGGGGCATCTCCCCGCTCTCGAATAACCGGCATCCTCTTCCTGGGAGCCATCAACTCGCCTACAATTACAAAATCAAAAGGTCCTAATTAGGATCCTAAAACCTATACTACCGACGTGCCTGTACGGGATAATGTATTTATTTGCCGGACTTATGATATTTAACCTAGTTATTTATTTATTTGCCAGACCGTATACTCTGATACCAACTGTAACGACCCGCCACCCTATAATCGGGGATCCGATTACTAAATGGGTACCGAATCATTAATTTGGAACCAAACCAGGATCTAGTAAGTCTGGGAAATAAATAATAAACTAAGCTAAACATTCACATCGCATTGAATGAAATGAAAGTGCAGGAATTAAAATTATTACAATGCGACTCGATACAGCAAATAATTACATACTCCAACTGAAAAGAAATAATTAAACATACAGGCCAGAAATAAATAACAACTACATCGGGGCATACCCCGGAACAACCGCTGAAGGCGCTCAACACGCGGCCGCACACGCCGCTCTAAGTCTGCTGGGAGTCCTCACCTGAAAACCGCAGGGGTGAGTCTCAAGACAAGACTCAGTAGGGATCCTTCGATCCCCACTGCCCACGCACACACCCACAAGTGCAAGGTACGGTTAACGGTAAAGTAACGAACACAGAAGTAAGTACACTACTCCTACATCTAGATATGAACCATGTGCATTCGGAATGTAGCATGCATAATTCTAGAATCATTCTATCAAGGAGCCAACAACTCACGTCTCGGCTTAGCATTAACCGAAGGTGTCTCGGCTACACTGACTGAAGGTGTCTCGGCCACACAACCGAGAGCAGGAAACACCGGTCACAGCCGAAGGTAGGAAACATCGATCACCACCGAAGGTAGGAAACACCAACCACAGCCGAATGTAGGAAACATCGATCACCACCGAAGGTAGGAAACACCAACCACAGCCGAAGGTAGGAAACATCGATTACCACCGAAGGTAGGAAACACCAACCACAGCCGAAGGTAGGAAACACCGACCCGCTGAGACCAAACAGTAACCCCTCGGATAGCATGCTAGCTACTCCGGCCCAACTGGCTCAGGTGGTTACTCCTTCCCTCAGCATGAGTGACTCTCCGAATGTACCACTCCGACACCGGTACTAGCTGACCCCGGGGTTCACCAGGTGACCCTCTCTCACTAGGCGTCACCCCGCCCACGCCCCCACCGGCGCTGTGCTCACGCCCCCACCAGCACAGAGTGATAAAGCGCTACAATGTCACTCCAGGTCCACAGTAACACAAAACACCAAACCCGGCACGGTACGATCCGGTCACGCGAAAAGCCCGCGATCGCACGACACCCCACGCAGTGCCATCCGGTCATGAAGAATCCATCATTGTCGAGTGCACCAAAACATGCATTAACCAGCTATCTAGCAGTATGAACACGTTTTACTGGCATGAATTAGTGAGGTTCTGTTCAGAATCAAGTTTATGTAAAACAGTCCTCGGACCGAAGGGGTTTCGGCCAGACGATTTCTGTCAAAGACGTGATGGCCCGACGCCCTTCAAAAAGGCGTCGTCCATGCACGTCTTTCAACCCGCCCGAAGGGTCCTCGGCCCGAAGGGGTTTCGGCCCCGCTATCCGAAGACAAGCCAACGCCCAGGAACCCAAAATCTGCCATGGGCCCGAGACTCCCTTACCAACCCATGAAACCCCAAAGTTGCTCAAAAACAGAGGGGAAAGAGGGACAATACAAACCATAGGAAAATCACCTTCATAGCAAATCCCCCAAATCATCAAAAGAATACCTAAACATGCTCATTCTACCCCCCCAAAACCAGAGATCCATAGTCATGCTTAAACGAGGAAAACCTGGTTAAAACGCGATGCTATGGGAACCGTCACCCTACCGGACACTTGAACGCCTCCGAGCTTCAAGCCGTCCACCCGACTCTCCCCACGCCGCCGCCGGTACCGCCGTGGTCGTCCTTGCTCCACCGTGACGTCGGCCGCCGTCCGGAGAGTAGAACACCGCAGTGGAGATGGAGGTGGTAGGGGTAGGAGATGGGTAGAGGATAGAGTGGAGGGAGAGGTGAAATGGTGGGAGGAAAAGAGAGAGACGGAGGGATCGCCGCCGAGTTCGCCGGAGGGGAAGGAGAGGAAGAGAAGGAGAAAAAAAAATGAGGGAAAGGAGGGCTCGCGGGGGTTTATCTCGAGACGGGCCGAGCGCGTGGATCGAGGCCGCCGTCCTGCCGACACGTCGGGGCCGTACCCTGACACAGCCCGCGCCGCTGTCAAGAGGTTGTCGTCCCACGTAGGCGCTAGTCAGACGACTCGACAGGGCCGTACGCTACGCGGCCCAAAGCCAGCCCACGTGGCACCCTCGAGTCGCCGATCAACCCGAGTCGATCTCGGCCGCCGACCTCGGACTCCTCCCACTGGTCTCGACGCCGAGCGCCGGCTGCCTCTCGGTCCGAAGGAAATCCGGTTTCGCACCGCCCGAAGGGGTTTCGGCCCTACTTCCGAAGACAAGCTAACGCCCGACCGAGCCACCCTCGGCCTCGGGCCTTCGGCTTCGCCTCCGTCGCCATCCGGATCCCCGTCGGGCCTCGTCACCGATCCGACCCAGCCTCGGATCCAAACTTCGGGTCCCAGCTTCGGAATCCGGTCGCGATAGATCCAGTCTACATCACGTAGCCAGAACTACAGGGTCCGAAGGTCTCGATCCTTACATAGCTGGTCTTCCAAGGGTGGTGGAAGGCAAGGGGTGGCCTTCCAAAGATGGTGGAAGGCGGGCTGGCTGGCCTTCCAAGGATGGTGGAAGGCGGGCTGGTTGGCCTTCCACGAAAAAGGTGGCGAAAGTTGAGATTGGTTAATGGGCCTGATTATTTAGTGGGTTGAATTATGTGAGAAAATCTGATGGGCTAAATGAGATGGATAAAATGATGGGGTTATGACCAAAAGGGTGTCCAAAATCGGTGTCTACAAATGCCCCTCCGGGACACCTGTTTTGCAGAGGAGTGGAACGGAATGATAAATAGGTGTCCCGGAAATCGAACCTGATTTTGGACAGCCCGAAGAAGGAATGAGCTATATCCAAAGATGATATGCGAATGTGGTAAATGAATGAGAATTGGCTATTTGGATTGCAAGGGTGATTAAAAAGGGGAACAAAGTTCAAACTAGAGAATCACAGTCCGTGGGACCCTCGGGTGCTGGAACCACGAGACCTTGGCGCACCGGGATGTAACGATCTGGCCCAAGGGGATCTCAAGCATGATAGATGGAGGAGTGTGACTTGAAAAGGTCTCGACACAACAGGCGCGCGGTGGCCTGGCACATCAGGTGATCGCCAAGTGAGAGAATCTCAAGCACACGTGTTGGAAAAAGGATGAGGTCTTGCAATTCAAAGGGCTAACAGACGAACAAATGCCAGACTCACAGATCAACAATGGGTTAAGCAGAGTGATGAATTATGGTCATTGCCCCTAGGGCGGGGATGGATGCTTATGCAAATGCATGCTGGTTTAAAAATTGGAAAACAAATTCCTAATGCAAACAGGAGAGATTTATTGGCCAATCGAATAACTTGGGGAATATAGACTTCTCATTGTTTTGTTTAAAGAGGAACTCAGAGTCTATATGCCGAAAGTTATTAGCCTCCTGTATCTTCAATCTTACTTGCTTCAGATTCCCTGCAGCTGCAAGAACGCACATCAACAAATGTAAATAACCAATGATCCACAATATCTTAATGACAAGCTGCAAGGAAACGAGGGACAAAGGTCCTTGTCGAGTCGAAGCCAGTACGGAAGATATGGCCATACTCAAAGTAGAATGCCAATCCGACTGCTTTTGGCTTCGACTCGACAACAAAAGTGTCCGCCTTTTGGACATAGAATCCTTTTCCTGTATGCACAATAATGAGGAGAAAATAGTTAGTAGTATCTGCTTTCGGCCCCTTGCCCAAAAAAGAGCTTTTTCCTAGCTTTCGCATAGGGTCAAGGAGCCGTGTCCTACTAACCAAACAAAAGGAAGAGTATTGAAACTGATGCGACAAGTAAATATGCAAATGCTGGTGGATATTAACAAATGGGATATGTGGTGGATGAAAACATGTTTTGGATTCCGACCACCTAGTGATTGCCCAAACTTAGCCTGATTGAATGATGAAAGGGAAATGCACACTCAACTTCCCAGATATCCTAAGCACACATCTAGATTGATTTGGGCCTCTAGACTCCTCGAGCTAACCTTGACCGGCTAAGACCCATACTGATGACAATACCGTCATGCCATGCTTAGGCTCCCAGCTGCTTCCGACCACCAAGTTTGCCCAAAAAGTTTTTGAGGTAAATGATTTGCCCGACCCGGGTCTCTTTCCTCACAATCTAGAAGGTATAAGATAGAACACCTTGGAACCCTAACGGTCAACTGCGCGACGCTGATCCGGAATCAAACGCCGTCGCACCTATTGGTGACGCGCATGCATTGACCTAAGCCCGAAGTCTTGAGGGTGCTCATTGAGATTATGGTTAAGGAATTGATTCACCAGAAATACTGACATTACTCTTCACTCATTTTAGACTCCTGTGATCATGTGAGCATGTGATGATTTTTGAAAAACGAATCATTTAAAATGATGTTCGGTCTTTAGATAGCTATCTCGTGCTAAAACCTTGAGGGGGAAAAAGTGAAGAAATTTTGGAGACGAACCTCATAGGAGGATCGACAAAACCGTTAAAAGGGCAAGCTATGACAAAACGGACCCCTTTTGGACCTCCTAGATGCCCCTATTTTTGACTTTTCAGGCCTTTGGTAGATTTCATGGCCAGGCACGGTCACGACCAAGCTTTTTTTGTATGATTGCTTGAACCCCTTTTCTTTTTTTGTATTTCTTTTCCACTCTTGACATTTTTTGGGGTTATTTGATATTCTGCCTGCGGGGACACTGCCCTCTTCACGTGCTCTGGTCTTTTACATTTCATTTTTGGGCCCTTTTGAGGGGTTACATCTATCGGGTTGTTGAGGAACCGCAGTTTGCTGAGCTCGGCCGTTTAAGGGTGTCGACTGTCCTGATCGGTCGAGAGACGAAGAGCAAAGGTTGCATTTTGACAGTATACTAAAGACTTGGAACTCATTTTAAGAAGGTTCTCTTTGAAGAAACGTGTAGGTGTGTGTATCTCATGATGATCATAGGGATCCGTATGAAAGTAAAGTAGACACGTCTAAGGTTCTGGTGGATCAAAACCTTAGCCAAACCTTAATGTTAACCCAAACTATCATGCAACTAGACCTAGACAGGGGGTTACGTGGCAGTCACCAGACAGTTGAATTTTGTGTTTTTTCTAATTTTTTGTGATTTTCATTGAAGTATGTACATATTCACAAATATTTTTGCCGCTTTTTGGAATATTCAATTTTTTTTGAGATTTTGAAATTTTTTTATATATTTTTTTTTTTGCATTTAAAGGGTAGAATTTTTAGATAGACTCCTATCCAAAGAAAAATAGTTTTCAAATATTTACACTTATTTGCTAACTCTTGAACTAGAAATGAAAGAACTTACTTACCTCTACAACTCTTAGATAAAGAGGAAGCTATCCAATCCCTAAGCGATTATGTACAAGACTCTGAGAGTGAGTCAGACATGTTGCAAAGGTGGGTCCTTGAGATAGAGACCCAATGATGGCAGAATTGCCCTAGTATGTTGGCGCCTCATTGGTGGTTTTATACCCTCCGATATGGGAGTGGGACTTTTTCTCTTTTTGGGGGTCGTATTCTCCAAGCATAAAACACTCAGGGGAATGTGCTACGACCGGTGATAGAAGCCTGAGAAGGGAAGGTGTATGGAAGGGAATGAGAGCGGTGGGTACCGGTTCATCCCTCACTAAGGAGGCTCCTTCTCGTCGAGTGGTTAGTTCATAGAACAGCAGCTGTGTACCGAAATCTTTTTCATCTTCTCTTTGAACTTCATTGATTGTTTCTTTCAACTCATCCTCAAGATAGTGTATCTTGACTACCTCTTGATTTTCCTTCGCAAAGTGATCCAAGAGAGTCCATTTTCTTGATTCCTCAGTTGGTTTGGTTAGTAGGTAACCCAATCTGAATCCCCCAATGGTCGGATTTTCAAAGATAGGCTCTTGAATTCCTTGCTCTTCCTTGCCTAACCCAGATCCTAAACTATATCCCATTTTGTCCACAAGCTGCCAACCTATACTAGGCCGGGGCTTGGCCTGAGAGTTAACAGATGAAAGGATGAGCTCTTTCCCTTTTCCAGAAGTGATCATGGTTGGAATTTGTTTAGTCGAGAGTGAGTTCAAAGACTCAATATAGGGGGTACTCTTCATTTTGACAATCTTCCCATTGTATGGGAATTTATAGTACTGATGGTTAGTGGAAGGCACTCCCAGGGTCTGGTCCATCCAAGGCCTTTCCAGAATGGCGTTGTATATGGGCTTGGCATTAAGGATGTAGAATTCAAAGATCATGGCTACTGGGCCAATTTCCAGTTTCCCATTAGCTGGTCTTTGGGAATTATCATAAGCCGAAACCGTCATGGAGGTGGACTCAATCTTCTCCGGATCAATCCCTATCCTTTTGAGGGTCTTGAGTGGACAAACATTGATTGATGCGCCGGTATCTAACAGGATGGAGTCCAATGAGTGACCCTTGAGTGTTGCAGTTAAGCATGAGGGAAGGGATTGGCATTCAGGGGGAGCTAGATCCTTATCTGTGAAGGATATTGTAGGTGTCTGGGTGACTGAGAGAATGGCATTTGTGACCCCCCTGATAGGAAGATCTTCATTGACTGTAATTTGCTGGAGGAATTTGAACAATGTCTCCCTGTGTGTAGGAGATCTCCTAATCAACTCTAGGACCGAAATCTTGGCAGGAGTTTTCCCTAGATGTTGTGGGATGTCATACTTGGATTGAGTAATCCTTCTAGACAGATTTGAATTCTCTTGGGAGTCCAATGGTTGACTTGTTGGGGGAATGATGCGATTTCTCAGTGTAACACCAATCGGACTGGGTCTACTACTTGATCTGACTTTAGTGGTTGAACTGGTGGTGAATTTATTAGGCAGAATTGGGTTACTGGACCTGGCTTTGGTGTTGGACACAAGATGGATAGAGGAGGTTCTCTGATTGAAATTGAGGGAACTTGGACCAGAGTGACTGGGTTGATGACTGTTGGTTGTTCCCTAGGTCGTATCAAGACCAAAGGTTTGTCTTGGATGATAGGGGAGACTCCTTGCAACGGCTTTCTAGGTTTGGTCATCCTAGTGGGGCACTCATGCCATATCCCAACCTCTTCATACTCCCAGTACTGTCCTCTGCGATCGACATTTGGTTCCAGATTTTTGACAAGGGTGCTCACCCTTTCTAGAGAGCTAGATGGATCTTGAGCTACCTGATGAGAGGGCGGAGGGTCTTTGACTTTCAAGGTTTCAATAGCCTCTTTCATGTGCCACCAATTGATCTTGCCTTCCTCATTCTAATCATATACCCAATCCTTGAAAGTGAAGCAGTTATAAATTGTATGCCCCGACACTCTATGATACGGACAGTATCTGGACATATCAACATTGTAGGGGATGGCCTCGTACTGGGGTGGAAGCTGGATAGCATTGCAATATAATAAGACATGGAAAATGTCTAATAGAGATTCCGGCAAAGGCGGATATGAGGCACGTTTGGGCATAGGCCGACTGTAGCTAGTTGAAGGGGGAACTGCTGAGTTTGGTTTCTGATTGGATTGGTTGTCTGATCTGGACATAGGATTGGGTGACCTAAAGGGCTGCCCTAAAGTACTCACCTGTTTATTGATTGTCACTCCCTCTATTGGTGGAGTTTGTGTAGTCCTCTTATTTTTGTTCTGATCTTCAAAGAAGGATGGCAAAGTGGAACTCCAAATCTGAGATTGAACTACCCGAGCCCGATTATAAAGTTGTGTGAATGTGTGAAATTCGCTTAGCATGAGAATAGCTCGAAGCTGCGGGGTAGCGTTATTGACCAACATGGCGATAGCTTGAGATTCGGGGATTGCCACTTCCGCCCTAGAGGCCATTGCCCTCCACCTGTTGGCAAAATACGTGAACTCCTCTTCAGGCTTCATCTTCTCCATCACAAGATCAAACAAGGTGGGAGTCATGGTTGTCATATGACTAAACTGAGTGATGAATTTTTCGGAGACCATATCAAAATTGATTAGGTCTGTGGCGGGCAAGGAAGATAACCATCTTAAGGCCTCACCTTCTAAGGATTTCTGGAACAGATGGACAAGGAGGACTCTGTCGTAGAGCCATTGATGGGAATCCATGAGGAAACCTGACAGGTGGTAATGAGGGTCAGAGGTGCCATCATATTTCCTGTACTTGGGGGCTTTGAATCCTGGTGGAAAGTAGGTCGGTGGGAGCTTGCAATAGCTCAAGAGAGAGTGCGGTTGTTTCAGGATAAGTTTCTCGGCCATGAGCTTACGCACATAGGTTTCAACCTCACTTTTGTAGATGAATTCCTCTTGCTTGGGAGGAGGTGTAGTTTGAGAGACTGGAATCGGCATGACGGGTAGAGCAACTGGAGTAGGAGTTGGCTGGTTGATGCGAGTCTGAGCTTTGTTGGAAGATCCTTGGAAGTGAGTTCTCCGAGGAGTGGCATCTTGAGTTTTGCCACAAGAGGCCAACTGGATGAGTTGATTAGGGGTGTACCGTGATAACACGGCAATAAGTTCCGGGTCCTCACTCGGGTTTTGGAAGGTTCTGTTGGAGATTATAGGGTCACTTTCTGAAGAAGAAGATTCATCCGAGCATCTTCTCCTAAGTTCCTCTCTAGATGTTTGGAACATGCCCACAAATGTTTGCTGTGGATCCTCTTCAATCTCAAATAGAGGGTTGTGTGTGACATTGTTACCAAACTCATCCATGTCATCATGCACAGTGTTAACATACATTCGATTCATTATGAAACACAAATCCTAAGAGATTTTATATTTCACTTGAAAGGTTAACTGTGCATTATGAGTGTTGGTTTCTAATAAATCAAGTTCAAACCCTTAACGACCCTGTACTTTTCTTTCAAAATCTGTTCCACCAAAGTTTAGTTAGGTGTCTTTGATTTTGAAATAATTCTCTCAGTGACACCTATGGGTGAGTGATTGTGAATGGAAAGGCTCAATTAATTCCTCACACAAACCCGGGATCCTATTAGGTGGTTTAGGTACAACCCGCTCGGCGGCCAAGTGGGAATCCCTGGCTCGCGGAGACTCACGGAGGTTCCCAACAGAATAAGACTAGTCACACCCGAGTGGGAATCATCAGGTGGAGAGTCGAACACTGTGGGAGAGGTAACTAGAAGTGTGATGCCGGCTCTTCCTTAAAAACCCCTACGGATAGTACCCTGGAATTAGCCCACAGTCCAGCAGACAAGAGAAGAAAAGAGAAGACAAGAGAACAGTAAACAAAAAACTAGAACACGCAACAATTTAATCAACAAGTGAAAAATTGGACAATGAAAATTAGACAGCTAGAAGGCTAGAGCCTGGACGGCCAGCTACTTGGCCGTCCTAGAGCCTGGACGGCCAGGCAGTTGGCCGTCCTGGAGTCTGGACGGCAAGCTACTTGGCCGTCCTAGAGCCTGGACGGCCAGACAGTCGGTCGTCCTGGAGTCTGGACGGCCAGCTACTTGGCCGTCCGGGAGTCTGGGCGGCCAACTGCTTGGCCGTCCGGGACTCTGGGCGGCCAAGTGCTTGGCAGTCCGAGACTCTGGGCGGCCAAGTGCTTGGTAGTCCGGGACTCTGGGCGGCCAAGTGCTTGGCCGTCCGTGGGAGGAGTTCTTACCCTTTTTAAACTATCTTACAATGTGCGCGGCGAGCAAAAGAGTGTCCCACCGTGATCGCCAGAGGGCTGTAGGCGCCCGGAACGTCCCCCGCTGCTGCTGTGGGCTTCGGGCAAGGGCCTTGCCATTCGTCTTAGCACTGCGGCGACTTGGAAGGGTTAGGAATTGAAGTATGTGATCGCTAGGAACATTACCTTACGGTCCCTGTGCTCCGCAGGATGATGATGTTGATCGCGTTCTGGTGGAGCAGGGATAGTGGGTTCCTCTTCTCTGCCTCCGGCCGGCCGAAGAGGGAGAGCTTGGTAGTCCGCGCGCAGAATCTGGTAAGAGCCCCTAAAGAGAAAAAAAGACAAAAGAAAGTAAAGAGAACCCGATTACGACTGTGACATGTAGAATCTATTCATGCAAATATGTAAATAAACTAAAATTGAAAGGAGACGCACCAGATGGGTGTTTTGGGAGGGAAGGTGACTATATGTTATGGCCACCCACCTCCCGTTTTTTTGTTTGAAACCTCTGGGGGTAAAGGGTGTTAAGTCATCCTAAAATGCATGCATGCAGATGGGGTGCTCGTGTGTGGTAATAGTGAAAAGTAAAAGTAATGTGGTAAAAAGAAAAGAGTAAGAGGAGAGGATGATGTTACGGACTAGATAGAGAGCGGGAATGCAATGAAATGGAAAGGAGAAAAATAAGGAGAGAGTTAAGAAAACAAGCCCATTTGGAATGCGGAGGATTCCTCTACTTCCTCTGACTTATGGACTGTCGAAGCCTTCAACCGCTTGGAGTTCTTCAGTCTCCAACCTCGCAAACTGAAGCCTTTCCAGCCCCTGCCAACCCAACCCCACCTAACCTCCTTTCTTGAGGGGACATGGAGGGTTTAAATAGGTGAAGGGAAAATAGGAGAAAATAGGGGTCTAAATCCCCGTAAATCATCAAAGAACCAATTGGAAGTGGTCAAGAGTCGGAGGTTATGCCGCGGCAGTCGCCGGAGTGGGGAGTGATCGGAATAGTAGGGATGAGGGTGGCGAGTAGAGGAGATCGTGGGAAGACGAGGTCAAGATGGAAGTTAGGGGAGTGGACGGCCAACTATCTTGCCTTCCAATCCCGTGGAAGGCCAAGTAGCTGGCCTTCCACGAAGAGGTGGAAGGCGGCCCGGTTGGCCTTCGAAGGGTGATGGAAGGCAAGGGGTGGCCTTCGAAGGGTGGTGGAAGGCAAGGGGTGGCCTTCGAAGGGTGGTGGAAGGCGGACAGGTTGGCCTTCGAAGGATGGTGGAAGGCGGATAGGGTGGCCTTCGACGAAAAAGGTGGTGAAAAGTGAAAAATGTGTCTAAAAGGTGGAAGGCAAGGTAGCTGGCCTTCCAAGGGTGGTGGAAGGAAAGGGGTGGCCTTCCAAGGATGGTGGAAGGCGGGCTGGCTGGCCTTCCAAGGATGGTGGAAGGCGGGCTGGTTGGCCTTCCACGAAAAATGTGGCGAAAGTCGAGATTGGTTAATGGGCTTGATTATTTAGTGGGTTGAATTATGTGAGAAAATTTGATGGGCTAAATGAGATGGATAAAATGATGGGGTTATGACCAAAAGGGGGTCCAAAATCGGTGTGTACAATATGCAGTACTGTCTACGGTGTGAATATGATCACCATGAAGACAGTCAAAAGAAATCATCCAGTTCTCGAGATGTATTCCCCCAAGACTATAAATCTTAAATGGCATGGTAAAATTAACCTGCCTATATGAGCCAAGGACATTGAAAAGGCTCGAAAAGGCTTTACGAAGCCGCCCCAAAGTACCTTATGGGTTGCCAATGACGAAATGCCATTGAAAAAGAAAGAAAAAGAAAAAGATTGGCACGACTATCCCGCTAGTCAGGCAATGGTGCTGAAGCAAACCCGGTGCGGAGGGAGTATAAATCATTTCCCGCTTCCCGTTTTATAACCGGTCGAAGTTTTCATTCAAATTAATCTGAATCGATGATGTTTTCTGATTATGAAATTGTTTGATATAAACATGCATATGTATTGCAACCTTATCTCTTCAATGAACAGAAGGCAATAAGCTATAAAGAAATAGAGAAGATGGCCCGAGTCCTGTTGGACCTTACCATTCAAGTCCAAATTCAAATCCAAGCTCAAATTCAAGCACAAATTCAAATACAAGCTCAAAGTCAAGTATAGACTGGTCTGGGTCAGCAAGGCTCCGCCACTCAAGTTCAAAGCTCCAGTTCAAACTCGAGCATAAAATCAAATTCAGAATTCAAGTTCAAAGTTCAAGAACCAAAGCGTCAGCTTAGGAGTAAAATTCAAATTCCAATTCAAACTCAGAGCTCCGCCTGAAGGGCAAGCTTAAGTTCAAAGGCAAATTGGCTTAAGTCAACAACACCCGCCGCCTAAATCCAAGACCAAATTCAAGTTCAAAATTCAAAGCTCCAGATCAAGCTCGAGCTCAAAATGCAAGTTCAAAGCTCCAGCCAAAGAGTAAGCACAAATTCAAGTATAAGACAACTTGGGTCAACGGGACCCGCTGCTTAAATTCAAGATCAAAATCTAAGTTTCAAGTAAACTTGAAAGCAAGAAGATGGCCCGGTTTCATTTGATTCCGCCATCCAAGGTCAAAACAAAGAAGATGGTCCGGGTTTATTCAACCCCTCCATTCAAAGAACAAATTCAAGTTTAAATCGGCCTGGGTCAATAGAGCTCGCCGATTACATTCAAAGCTCCTGTTCAAATTCGAACTCAAATTCAAGCTTAAACTCAAGTTCAAAATTGAAGTTCAAGCTCCAAACCAAGCTTAAATTCAAGTATGAAGCAGCCTGGATCAACAGGATCTGTTGCTTAAATCCAAGTTCAAGCTCAAATTCAAGCTCGAGCTCAAGTGTTAACATTCAAAACTCAAATTCAAGTTCAAAGTTCAAATGTAAAGCTCCAGCCCAAGAGCAAGTACGAAGTCAAGTATAAGCCAGCTTAGGTCAACAAGTCCCGCTGCTTAGATTCAAGTTTGAAATCCAAGTTTAAAGCAAATTTGAAGGCAAAAGAAGATGGCTTGGGTCTAGTCGACCCCGCTATTCAAAGCATAAATTCAAGATAAGTCAGCCTGAGTCAACAAGACCCGCTGCTAAGTTCAAGCTCAAATTCAAGTTTAAAATCCAAGAGTAAAGCAAAGTTGAAAGCAAGAGAATAGCCTGGGTTCATTCGATCTCGCCATTCAAAATACAAATTTAGAGCTCCAATTGAAGTTCAAATGAAAAAAAAAAAAAAAAAAAAAAAAAAAAAAAAAAAAAGCCTAAATCCTGGCTCAAGTACAAATGCAAATCGGCCCAAGTCAGCAAGACTCTACCGCCCAAGTTCAAAACAAAGAAGGTGGCTGGGTGCACTTAGCACCGCCACTCAATTTTAAGTCCAAAGTCAAATCCAAGTGCAAGCAAATTCAAAGCAAAGCAAAGTAAGTCGACCGGGGTCTTCAACGACTACGTCGCACCGGTGGTTGGCCCGGGTCCCTCGTGACTCCGTCATCCCCGAAAGACCGGGTCTCCGAGAGGGGTACTCCGTCAACAATCAAGCAAATTCAAATCAAAGCAAAGTAAGTCGACCGGGGTCTTCAACGACTACGTCGCACCAATGGCTGGCCTGGGTCCCTCGTGACTCCGTCATCCCCGAAAGACCGGGTCTCCAAGAGGAGTACTCCGTCACCAATCAAGCAAATTCAAATCAAAGCAAAGTAAGTCTACCGGGGTCTTCAACGACTACGTCGCACCGGCAGATGGCCTGGGTTCCTCGTGACTCCTCCATCCCCGAAATTACTGGGTCTCTGAGAAGAGTACTCCGTACTCCCTATCTACCTCAGCTACAAACCTATGAGTCTGTTGTGGTAGTTAGGGTTCATCCATTTAAAATCACCCCTAGTTATCATGACCAAAAGCCTTTAAGCCCGTCATTGATAATTAGGGTCCTCATGACCTAGGTATCTAGGTTTGCATCATTCAAACACCCCTGTCTACTTCAGGCTACAAACCTATGAATCCGCTTGAAGTATTCTGGGTTCATGCATTTCAAATCATACCTATGTTACCACGACCAAAAACCTATGAGTCTGTCGTTGGTACTTAGGATTTGCATGGTGTAGACCCTCCCGGTCTATTGCCACCCTGCATAGTGGTTAAGATCCTTACGATCTTTGCCACCCCAATAAAGGCTCAGACCCTTACGGTTTGTGCCACTTTCAATAAACAAGTGATTGAGGTATTCATTGCCCCTCTCACTCTGTCCTTCCTTTTTTTAATAATCCCCATAACATTGTTAGTTATGGAAGCCAATAAACATTGTTAAGTCATCTTCAGTTGAAATCTTTTCCCTTCAGCTTTGCAGTTACCATGGATGTACACTTCGCTCTACTTCATTTACAACAAGGGGAGAGAGAGGGATAAAAAAAAATGAGAGAAAAATCAAAAGGGGCTTAAAAAATATAGATACCTCATCGGACTTGATCGTACCTTCTGCGGTCACGGGAAACAAGGGCTATATACCCGGCTGTGGTGAAAACCCGAAAGGGTGCTACAGGCAAAATTGGGAACCCCGCCGTGTGAAAGCCCGAAAGGGCGCACGGGCAAAAGCAAGAGGGGGCCGACTCCGGTGAAAACTCGAAAGGGCACTTGGGTCGGTAAAGTGAATAAAAAAAAATTCAAGCATGTCATTGAAAGGGGGATATGATATAAAATTCTCTTTATAATGTGCCGAAAGTTTACAAGGAATGACTTTCATCCCAGTTTATATGGAAAAGCAAAAAGAAAATACCCTTCCCAACTACAAAGTTCAGTTATAAACAACATCATGGATCCTCAAGTAACATGGACAATAGCGGAAGTCCTTCCCCAACTTGAGTATGCAATTCAGAAAGAGCTTCTTTTTCAGTCTGCAGCTTGGAAACTTCACTAGATAATGATTCAAGAAGGCCCTGGGAAACCATAAGATCATCTTGACGTCTGTGTAAACTGTTCCTTAAAGTTTCCAGTTCGGCTCTCGCAGCAGTAAGTTCATTCTCTAAGTGCTGAATATTTTCCACCAACAAGCCTTCTTTATGTTCAAAGCCAGCTATTTCTACTTGTTGTTGTGAAATTTGAAGAGAAACAGGCTGCATTTGCAAGGTATATTCGTGCCGCTGAAGAGACAAGGCTTGGCGTCGATCTTGTATAAATGATTGAATATATTCTTGACGCTTAAAAAATTTCAAAGCAGTGGAAGCGATAGGAAGCCATTCATCCAAAGAAGCTCCTGCCAGATGAATCCACGTAGTCATGCTCTCAATTTGCTGGTGAAGAAGATCATATGATGAACTAGGCTGCCGGCATATAATTTGTCGTAAAAGCTTGATATTGGCGCCAAGGACATCAACGCCCTATATGCCTGAACCAGCAGGAATAGAAGGGATAGCAATATGCACAGACTCATCCACTGAAGTCCAGTCCATGACCGTTTGACGGGAAGAGGAAGACACTGAACTGGATGAAGGTTCAGTAATAGAAGGGGCAGATTTGACAGCTACAGTGCTTGATATGACTGGGGCAGGTCACTTTCTGTAAGTTTAGCTGCGGGTAGAGCAATTATAAAGGCGGAAGGTCCAACTAAAGTAATTGGCTCAGAAGAAATCTGTACATGGGATGATGTGCATATATGAGTCACAATATTAATAAGCCGAAGAATATGTTCAGCAGAGTTTAATCTACAGGGGACAGGACAGGATTGTTAGTTTAGGAGGCCAACAAGCCAATCTGACTATGTAAATCACGTTCATTTTATTAATACAATGGCATAATATTCATTATGTGTAAATCGCATTAATTAACGTTTCATAATGAAGTCCGTGAATATGTGCTATAGTGATCAGATTATGATGAGATCATACTAATGAGACTGATCACTTAAACACACATATTCTTAATCGTTCCTGGTCGGAGGATATCCGAGAAGGACATTGGATATCCGGTTAGACTAGTACATATTACTCCTGCTCATATGATGAGGGTGACTAATCTCATAAGTCACTTGTGTGGAGACACTAAGGCGAATCTGTAGGTGCTCATTAGAGAATGAATTCACTGAACTGATCCGACTGAATCGCTGGATGGTATTGTACCTCATTGTCAACCAGCTTGATTCTATTGTCGCAGTTGCGTGGATGGTCCTCGGACCTGAGACACCAAGGACACCTTGGCGGTGGACTTCTGTGCTTTGACCTTGGTTTACGAATCTCTAGCCATGGGATTCTAATACGCCAAGAATTAGGTACAGCGGAATACCGTCGAAGGGAATTGTGTGTCAATAAGGAATCATTCGCTCTCGGTACTTAGAGAGAGAATGCTCTGGGAAGGATGCGCGAAAGTCCCTGGCCAGGGCGGACGATAATATCGAGAAAGGAGTTTTCCGATATTCATCAGCGGCATCCAATCCAAGTGAGTCAACTGGTTAGGGTTTGACAGCTCGCCATACCCTGAGTTGACTCGAGAGCATTGTACGAATGAAGGATTATATCCACGCGGTAACTGTCGGCGGAAAGGTTCCAAGAGTGGGTTACTTAACCCCAAATACCTTCCGGGTTCACGCGGTGTTGCTTGGCACCCAACGTGATCGGAGGCCCGGTCGAATTCGATGTGCGACATCAATTCGATTGATTAATTGATTAATAAAGGATTATTAATTAATTAATAAAGCCAGTGAGGAGTCACTGGGCTTGTTGGGCCATTAACTGGACTGGTACTTGGGCCTAGAGGGTCACACGCAAATGATTCTCAAGGCGATGGATAAATAAGTGGGTTTTATACAAACCGGGGGTTTTTATGAAAAACTGTGCGGTTAGTATAAAACATAGCGAACGGGCTGAGCAAGCCAAGCTGCTGCAAACCCTAGCCGCCCCTCCTCAGTTTCTGTCCTTCTCTGGCGTCCAGGCAGATCCAGATCTGCTCCGCCGCTTCTCCGAATCCCGTTCGACGGGAAATCGTCCGCACGCTGCGGCGATCATTGCGGCGACGGCGGAGGCTTCGTGGGCTGCGAAGAACGACGAACTCGAGGATATCCGTCGCGGGGAGGATCGCGTGGACTTCGCTAGAGGCCGGGCGCTTGCGCGGCTTGCGGTGTCACACTGACAGAACCGAACGGCTGCGGATTCGAATCCACACACGGTGAGAACAGATAATCTGATTATCTTGTATTTTAGATTTCGAAACGGGAACGGATCGCTGTATTTTTTTTCGTTTCCGCTGCGTGAGCGATCCGGAGAAACCGAGAAAAACCAACAGTAGTATCAGAGCCAGGTTCCACTGTTTCTCGTCCTGTTTCGGTTTCCGAAATTAATTTTTCTTGAGTTATTCCATGCGTTTAATCCGATTAAAATGATGGTATCGTGTTCATAACATGAACACAAATAATTAGATTATTTTTCTGTGATTTTTCGGATTTTATTTGGGGGTTTTCGTGTTCTTCGTGCGACGATGAACGGGGTGTTTTCGGCGGCTTCGTTAACGATTCCCAAGCGTTGGGATGGCGGCCCGGATGCCCGGATCTCTTGGTGATAGTCACCAGTACACACCGGGCATGATGGCCGGCGCCATGGTGGCCTTGAAGAGCTACAAAATCGAGCCCCAAATCGGATTTAAACCCTGCAAAACCAATAAAAATCCCACAGTTTTGGGGCTTAGCCGGCAGTTGTTTGGGCTTCTCCGGTGGCCCTACCGGCGCCGGGGCGCCCCAGCCGCCGGCCTCCAAACCTGCAGATCTAGGGTTTTCGGTTTTGGGGGTTCTGGTTGGGGAAGGAGCGGTTCAGGGTAGAACTGGGTCTCGCGAGCCGGCCGGGCCGGATGGACCCTGGCCCGGTCCAGGGTGCCCCGGGTCTGGGCCCCTGGCCGAGCCCGGGCTCGCACCTAGCCAAGCCAGGGCTCGCACCAGGCCGAGCCCTTGGCTCGAACCAGGTCCAATGGGCTGAGCCCACTCCCCCTATTTCTTTTAAAACCCAATTAAATCCCCAAATTACCCACTAGAAATTTAGTTAAAATTTGAATTAATTTTAAAATTTTCAAAATTGTTTTGAGGATTAAAATTATTATTCAATTTTAATTTAATTGGGCTTTTATTAATGATTTTGAATCATTAACTTAATTAAGGATTTATTAACTAGCAATTAGTTGTTAATTAATTGGGGTTAATATTAATTTAACTGTTAAATTGATTATTAACCTTAATTCAACTAATTTAAATGTTAAATTAGTTATTAATAATTATTAATCTAATAGTTAGATTATTAATTGTTATTTCAACTAATTGTTAATTAATATTTGAGTTAGTTATTAATTTAATTGTTAAATTAATAATTAACTTAAATGACTAATTTAAGTGTTAAATTAGTAGTATTTAATGATTAATTGTTAGTTATTAATTTAAGGGTTAAATTAATGATTAACTTTAATCTTCTAATCTAATTGTTAGATTATAGTTATTAATTAATTAGTGTTAATTAATAATTTAAGTGTTAAATTACTAATTAACTGATCTAAATGTTAGATTAGTAGTTAATAATTAATTTGGTTGATTATTAATTTAAGTGTTAAATTATTAATTAACTTAGTTGGATTAATCTAAGAGTTAGATTAGTCTTTAAATAGTCTAATTGTTAGATTATTAATGGGGTTTAATCTAAGTGTTAGATTATTAGAAATGTTCTAATTTGCATGGAATAATCTGGAATTATTAATTCGGAGTGTGTGCGCATGCGATGTGTGTTTATTGTTTTTAAATTTGATTTAATTGCATGTTAAGATAATAAATGAGTTTTCGAAATTCAAACACCAATTTTGATTGGATCCCAGCTTTTGGAAAGTCAAAACTTATTTATTTTGAAAAACTCATTTGTTTTAGCCATGTGATGCGCTGAATCATGTGTGGAATGCTTAAAACACACCGTGGTCATGGATATGCACTTAATTTATTATTCATGTGATGAATGGATTGCGTGGATCGTAAATGTATGTTTGATTATTAATTGTTAACAAATAGAGGTTTGCGCACCTCTCTCTCTCATACTCCGATATATTTCTACCTCCCTCTCTCTCTTGTACTCGCCATAAGGCCTTCTTCAATTTACTTGTAATTCTAGAATTATTGTAATATGATCGAGGCAACCGAGGAAGGAGCGAGGACGATCCACAGCTGCAACCAGGAAGGCGAAAAGATGAAGATCCTTTGCCTATGTGTTTGCAGGTTTATCTAATGTAAATGTTATGTTAGATTGTGTGTGCGTTTGACTGTTGGCTCCAGTCAAACCCATTGTGCTATCCATGACCACACTAATGACATGTATGAGATGCATTGTTTTTCTTTTGATTATGAATCAAAGCAGGTTATAGTATTTAGTAAATATATACGATATATCTATATACTATCACCTAGGAGAGACCAAGATAAAAGTTATCTAAATACCCTCAGGTAAACTCTAAGCCGTAACGCGAGTAGTTGAGAACTTACCGTGTGGTCCACCATCGTTATAGTCATAGGATTCGAATCACTTTAGGCAGGTTTGTTGTGCTATCCACAAGGCCTGCTTAATTGAGAGGAGAAACTGTGGCTATGGCATTAGATGGCTATATGATCGGGGTAGAGGAACCATGTAGCTTTGTTGTGCTATCCACAAGGGCTGCATGCAAATCTATGCTCGTCGCGTAATGATGGTCAGCTTAGACCAGAATTAGTGGTTTGTTGTGCTATCCACAAGGCCATTAAATCTCTGGGGACCGAAGCTATGATCAGATATTGCAAGGAGTTGCAAGTCCCATGAGTTGGGTGCTCTCTGATTGTATTACAGTTTGTTGTGCTATCCACAAGGCTGTAGTGCAAGTCATTGAGATTCTGATCCCCACTAGGAGACAGTCGGCGTCTCCCGTTCTGTATAACTGAGGGTTATACAGTCCGTCGAAAATTAGTGGGAGTTAAACTTGAACAAAAGACCACGTCTTGTTTAAACTTTAATAATTGAACATCTGCTAAATAGATTTTACTTATCTACTGTAGGGAATTATGTCGTCAAATAACCCACTCCGTGGCATACTTGATGCCCTTTTGACTTACCTGATCTACTCGGATTGGTTCAAAAACCTGAAGAATGTCTTCAGATCTGAGCACAATAACTTTGTCCCTGGAGCTGATCCTTCTGCTGAATCGGCATTAGATGCCCCTGAAGCAGAGATGACAGCTAACGATAAAGGATAGAAGGACAAAGGTAAAAGAGTAGTGAAGGGTGACTGCTTCTACTATAAGCAGTATGGTCACTGGAAGAGGAACTGCAAGGAGTTCCTTGATGATAAAGCTCATGGAAGAGTGAAGCTATCTGAAGCTTCAGATATCTATATGATAGATATCAACTTGTCGGTTAGAGATTCCACATCTTGGGTATTAAATACCGGATGTGCTTCTCATATCTGCCATGATGTGCAGATGCTGACAAGTAAGCGTAAGTTGAGACAAGGTGAGGTGGAATTGAGGCTAGGAAATGGCGCAAAAGTTGCAGCGATTGCTGTTGGGACAGCAAACCTCAGGCTTCCATCGGGAGACACCTTACTATTGGAATATTGTTATTATGTTCCTAGCATAATAAAGAACATCATATCAATATCTTGTTTGGACAAGATAGGATATAGGTTGACTATCGAGAATAGAAGTTGTTCGATTTATTATGGTAATAAATCACTAGTTTCAGCATCTTTAGTCAACGGTCTATATCTATTAGATGTTTCTCATTACAATCTTCAGATTGACAAAGCTCGTAAGAAGAGCAAGAATTGTGTGAACCAGGCCTACATGTGGCATTGTAGACTTGGGCACATTGGCGAAAGCAGGTTGCAAAAGTTGCACAAGCATGGTTACTTAACAACATTCGATTATGAATCGTTTGCAACATGCGAATCTTGCCTTATGGGAAAGATGGCAAAATCTCCATTTAGTGGACATGGAGAACGTGCCAAGGATATTTTGGAATTAATACATTCAGATGTATGTGGTCCAATGTCCACTCAAGCCAAAGGTGGCTTTTCTTACTTCATCACGTTCACCGATGACTTCTCAAGATTCGGCTATGTGTACTTAATGAAGTACAAGTCGGAAGCATTTGAGAAGTTCAAGGAGTTCAAGAATGAGGTGGAGAAGCAGTTAGGAAAGAGTATTAAAGCTCTTCAATCGGATCGAGGAGGAGAATACTTGAGTACTAATTTCACACAATTCTTAAAGGATAATGGTATCCTTTCTCAGCTGACCCCTCCATATACACCACAGATGAATGGTGTATCAGAAAGGAGGAATCGCACCTTGTTGGACATGGTGCGATTCATGATGAGCTTTTCAGGATTACCAGTGTCCCTCTGGGGGTATGCTCTAGAGTCAGCAGCATACCTACTGAACAGAGTACCCAACAAGTCTATGGCCTCTACTCCATATGAGATATGGAAAGGCAGGAAACAAGAATTTAAACATGTTAAAGTCTGTGGTTGTCCTGCTCATGTAAAGAGGCATGATCCAGACAAGCTGGAATCACGAACTAATAAATGCAGGTTTGTGGGATATCCAAAGGAAACCTTTGGATACTATTTTTACCATCCTGGTGAGCAAAAGGTGTTTGTTGCCAGGAAAGCTGTCTTCTTGGAAGAGGAATATCTTCTCCAGGAGGACAGTGGGAGTAAAATAGTACTGGAAGAGGTTCCAGATCCCCAAACAGCTACATTATCATCAGATGAGATATCAGTTCCTGAATCTGTTCAGGTACACACAGATGAGCCTCGTAGATCTGGTAGAGTACCTAGACTACCTGAACGATATGTGGGACATATTGCTGAAGGTGAGTCTAAGGTACAATATAATGAGGATGATGATCCTAAAACCTACCAGGAGGCCATAGAAGGCCCAGAAGCCGGGAAATGGCGAGAAGCCATGAACTCAGAAATCCAGTCCATGTACACTAACCAAGTTTGGAACTTGGAGGACTTGCCCGAAGGTATTGTACCCATCGGATGCAAGTGGATCTTTAAGAGAAAGATCGGTGCTGATGGACAGATCAACACTTATAAGGCAAGGTTGGTGGCAAAGGGATATCGTCAAAGGCAAGGAATTGACTATGACGAGACTTTCTCACCAGTTGCCATGATAAAGTCGATCAGAGTTCTGCTCGCCATTGCTGCACATTTTGATTATGAAATCTGGCAGATGGATGTGAAGACTGCCTTCCTCAATGGTAACCTTGAAGAGGAGGTGTATATGATACAACCAGAAGGTTTCACATCCAAAGAATCTCCAGATAAAGTGTGCAAACTTCAGAGGTCCATTTATGGACTGAAGCAGGCTTCCCGGAGCTGGAACATAAGATTTGACGAGGCTGTCAAGTCTTATGACTTCATTAAGAATGAAGATGAGCCTTGTGTGTACAAGAAGACCAGTGGGAGTGCAGTCACTTTTCTAGTTCTTTACGTAGATGACATACTACTCATTGGGAATGATGTAGCTATAATGTCATCAGTAAAGATCTGGCTGTCGAAAAACTTCTCCATGAAGGATTTGAGAGAAGCATCCTACGTATTAGGAATACGGATCTATAGAGATAGATCATAGAGGATGCTTGGAATGACCCAATCCTTGTACATAGACACCATAGTCAAAAGGTTTGGCATGGAAAATTTCAAGAGAGGTTTCATACTGATGAGACATGGAGTTAATCTCTCAAAGGAGCAGTCTCCTAAGACTCCTGATGAGAGAGTATTCATGGATAGAATACTCTATGCCTCTGCCATAGGATCTATCATGTATGCCATGCTATGTACACGGCCTGATGTTGCATTTGCTCTAAGTGTTACGAGCAGATTTCAGGCTGATCCAGGCGAAGAGCACTAGAAGGTAGTGAAATGCATCCTTAAGTACTTGAGAAGAACTAAGGATATGTTTCTTGTCTATAGAGGAGGTGACTTGAAACTGCGAGGCTTTACTGACTCGAGTTTCCAGTCAGATCCAGATGATAGCAAGTCAACATCTGGATTCGTGTTTACATTGAACGGAGGGGCAGTGTGCTGGAAGAGTTCAAAGCAAGTAACCACTGCAGATTCGACGACTGAAGCTAAGTACATCGCTGCAGCTGAAGCCGCCAAGGAAGCAGTGTGGTTGAAGAAATTCATCACCGACCTCGGCGTAGTTCCCAGCATCTCTGAGCCTGTTCCACTATTGTGCGACAACAATGGAGTGATTGTGCAAACGAAAGAGCCGCGGTCTCATCAGAAATCGAAGCATATTCTGAGGCGCTTTCACCTTATCAGGGAGATCATATCCAGAGGAGATGTAGTAGTGGAAAGAGTTCCATCCGTCGACAATATAGCAGATCCACTGACGAAGCCGTTGACTCAAATTGTGTTTGAGCGTCACCTAGAGTCTATGGGCTTATTGTATAAAGGTGATTGGCTTTAGTCCAAGTGGGAGATTGTTAGTTTAGGTGGCCTACAGGCCAATTTGACTATGTAAATCTCGTTCATTTTATTAATACAATGGCATAATATTCATTATGTGTAAATCGCATTAATTAACGTTTCATAATGAAGTCCGTGAATATGTGCTATGGTGATCAGATTATGATGAGATCATACTAATGAGACTGATCACTTAAACACACATATTCTTAATCATTCATAGTCGGAGGATATCCGAGAAGGACATCGGATATCCGGTTAGACTAGTACAGATTACTCCTGCTCATATGATGAGAATGACTGGTCTCATAAGTCATTTGTGTGGAGACACTAAGGCGAATCTGTAGGTGCTCATTGGAGAATGAGTTCACTGAACTGATCCGACTGAATCGCTGGATGGTATTGTACCTCACTGTCAACCAGCTTGATTCTATTGTCGCAGTTGCGTGGATGGTCCTCGGACCTGAGACACCAAGGACACCTTGGCGGTGGACTTCTGTGCTTTGACCTTGGTTTATGAATCTCTAGCCATGGGATTCTAATACGCCAAGGATTGGGTACAGCGGAATACCGTCGAAGGGAATTGTGTGTTAATAAGGAATCATTCGCTCTCGGTACTTAAAGAGAGAATGCTCTGGGAAGGATGTGCGAAAGTCCCTGGCCAGGGCGGACGATAATATCGGGAAAGGAGTTTTCCGATATTCATCAGCGGCATCCAATCCAAGTGAGTCGACCGGTTAGGGTTTGACAGCTCGCCATACCCTGAGTTGACTCGAGAGCATTGTACGAATGAAGGATTATATCCACGCGATAACTGTCGGCGGAAAGGTTCCAAGAGTGGGTTACTTAACCCCAAATACCTTCCGGGTTCACGCGGTGTTGCTTGGCACCCAACGTGATCGGAGGCCCGGTCGAATTCGATGTGCGACATCAATTCGATTGATTAATTGATTAATAAAGGATTATTAATTAATTAATAAAGCCAGTGAGGAGTCACTGGGCTTGTTGGGCCATTAACTGGATTGGTACTTGGGCCTAGAGGGTCACACGCAAATGATTCTCAAGGCGATGGATAAATAAGTGGGTTTTAGACAAACCGGGGGTTTTTATGAAAAACCGTGCGGTTAGTATAAAACATAGTGAACGGGCTGAGCAGGCCAAGCTGCTGCTAACCCTAGCCGCCCCTCCTCAGTTTCTGTCCTTCTCTGGCGTCTAGGCAGATCCAGATCTGCTCCGCCGCTTCTCCGAATCCCGTTCGACGGGAAATCGTCCGCGCGCTGCAGAGATCATTGCGGCGACGGCGGAGGCTTCGTGGGCTGCGAAGAACGACGAACTCGAGGATATCCGTCGCGGGGAGGATCTTGTGGACTTCGCTAGAGGCCGGGCGCTTGCGCGGCTTGCGGTGTCACACCGACGGAACCGAACGGCTGCGGATTCGAATCCGCACACGGTGAGAACAGATAATCCGATTATCTTGTATTTTAGATTTCGAAACGGGAACGGATCGCTGTATTTTTTTTAGTTTCCGCTGCGTGAGCGATCCAGAGAAACCGAGAAAAACCAACAGGGATACTATCACCTGTCGACTCGGTGAACTTGTTCCCGAGTCAACCTTGTTATGCTCTGAAGTAGCCACAATATCCGCAAGCTCAGGAGCTGAAAGTTCCACAGTCTTGATATTCGAGAAGATAATGACCTCTGTCGAAGTTATGACAGTTGGAACCATTGAAGTCTCTTCTGGTTCAACATCTTCAGCAAAAACAACTTTTGCCTCTTTAGAAGAAGAAACTGGCATGGAGGCTGATATTTCAAAATCCATGTCCCTTTCAGTCGGGACATGAGGAATTTCCATCCCCTCTGCATGAGCCGGGGATGCCTGATATTCAAAATATATACAAGTTAAGCTTAAATGATGGAAAAAGTAGAAAAGATGTGGTAAAGAGAAATTACCATAGCAAACTGCACTGTTTCAACTTGATGAGTCTTTGATATCAAGTCTTCAGTTGCTTCAAAACCTATATGGTCGAAGTTAGAAATTCAGTAGTGAAATGAAATCACTATTGTTATAAGTCTCAGAAGGGTTACCTTGATCCCTCGGGGGCGACCAGATAGTTGTCTCTGGTAAAGCTTCACTACTAATGTGTTCAGTAGTATGGGAAGAAATAGAAGGTGAAGGAGGAATGCCGCTTATTTCTTCCACACTAGAAGAAGTATCGTCAGTTTCTTCTTTCCATGTCTAAGCTAATAATCTCGAGGATTGGCGCTTGGGCAGAACAATCTTTTCAGGGGGGACAGACTCTTTAGGCCCTTTGCGAAATCTTTTTGCAACTTGCTTAACCCTCCCTGTAAAGGAAACAAAAGGAAGTTGTTCATCATCAATGTCAAAGTTATGAAAGGCATAAATAAAAAACATAGTGCATACCACCCTTGGCTGGGAATGGAGAAACCAGGGCACTCGCCCACTTGGCAGTCTTTGCTATAAAAGCTTCAAATTTAGCAAGCACCGGCAAATTGACAGGAGGAAGAGGTTCAGGGGCAAGCTCTTGTTTCTTCTTTGTACGCGCCTCTTTGGCAGCGGCAACCGCCCTCCCTATAGCACTGACCTCCATAGGGGATGCGGGGGTTGATGTTTTAGAAGTCACAGGAGGAAAGAAAGAGGGTCTCTTTGCAATAGCCACTGCCCTCTGATGTTGTTGAGTCATATATTTGGCCGCCGGCACTACAAGAAATATGCAAAAGAAGAAATCAATTTATATAAGAAGAGAAAAAGCACAAAACTCAAAAGAAGTCAAGCACAAGTATATATACTTACAACAATCGCCTTCATAACAGTTTGATAAAGGCCAGTATTCATATATGGAGGACTTATCTCTAAGCGAAGCCTCCTTCACAATATATATGACATCATTCATCGTCTTTGCTTGAGAAGCTAGGCTATTGAGATCATAATGCTTTTTATCGCTCAAGCAAATGCCCAAGCGCAAAGCATCAAGTCCCCACCCATCTATATGATCCCAAGAAGCGGGTAGTTTTGCATCCAACATACCCTGCGCAGTGGAATCCTAGGATACACCATAGTATTTCAAAAGGGCAAGTAGCCAGCTGGTGCCCTTGTAAAAATCAGGTTTCTCTTCCTTGTGCGGGACATAAAATCTCTGAATACCTGAGAGACTCTTAGGAGCTTGCTGAGAATCTTTGCCACCGATATCTTCCTCTTCCGGGAAATCGACATCGGGACAATCTTCAGAGGTCACAGAAATATTAAATTGCTTCAAGAAGGCCCCCTTTAGCTCTTCGGTATCCAGCCTTGTCAACTCTGGATCAATCAAGGGTAAAGAATCTCTGTGACGAGCATTATAAGCTGCCCATCTCTCTGTATATTTAGCAGCATTCTTGTCGTCTAAGAAGTGCAGATAATGGAACTCTATATCAAAAGGGATTTCCCGTTGGGTCTCCAAGATTTTCTTCTCAGCATTGCTCCAACATTGGGTCCTCTCCTGGCTATAGATATTGGTGCGCATTCTCCACCATCTAACATATTCACATGTCACAGGAGGAGCATGGACAGCAGAAGGAATTCTGAAAGAAACATTTTCAAATCGGTGGAAATAATCCCACCATTCACGGGCCCTTTGCAGTCCGCTGGAGCCTAAAAGATGGCGGTCAGGAAGCTGAAATATGTGATCACAAGAAGGAATGCACTGATCATATCCGAAATTCCGGCCGAAACGGAAAGGATAATAGGGTTCTAAATGAACTACAGATCCCTTCCGGTATACCAAGACACTAGGTCTGATGGATAGAAGCCATGATCTAATATGACTATCCAATGCATATTTCTTCAGTAGCTGTTTGGTCTGAGAATGGGTGAACTCAACAGGATTACCCTCGGCAAATACTTTAAAGGGGCTCACTAGAGGACGAGAATTGGCAGTATGCTTCCAAAAACGTAAGTCCCCCTCAGTTTTTCGCCTGGTGTCAGTCAAGATACCGCGAATTTCATATAGTTTCTTCTGGGTATCCCCTCCATCAACACTTGCATATTCAATCATGTGTGGAAATATGCGAGGGGAAGCCAGGCTCTTCGGAGCAGACTCTGAAAAAATAGAAGCCACCCAGGCATTGAAGAGATGAATGGGACCCACAACATTAAATTCTCGTGGTTTCTCCTGCTCAACCACTTGGCCGAGAGTTTTGAAAATCAGGCACAGAGTAACCGGAGCTAGAGAGAGTTTGATTTCCCATGCTAGTTCATAAGCTCCATAAAAAGTCTTAGGACGAATTACTCCCTCATCTCCCTGAGGGATAGCGAAATTCGAGAACCAGTAGGCCAAGTATGTTGCCAGATGGGTATTCCTATCCAAGTCCAAGGGATTGGCATCTTTCTTGTGTTCCTCAAAGATGATATTAGGATATCCCTTTCGGTGCCTAGCTGTCTGTCCCATGAACACTGGAGTCTCACCAGCCCCAGGAAAGTCTGTATATCGAATGTCAACATTATGAAAGAAACGGAGCCAGACAACTCCGCGGACTTGTCTCCTCTCTCTGTGGGATCTCTTTTTTAGAGACTCTTCACCAAAAGCCAGAATCATGTAAGCCTTGAGGAGGAATCTGTAAGACCTCCAGGTTGCATGACGGCCCTTGTCGTCTGTTCTGTCCTTGACAATGTCGGGATGGCATGTTTCTTAATAAGGCTCTCCGTTAATGGGCAAGCCAGAAAGCTGATGTAAAGTCCATAAATCCAGAGATGTCTCTCCTTCCGGAGTATAAGAGGTATTGAACTCCTTCATGAATACCTCGATCATGCTATAGCAAAGGCCTTTAAAGATCGGGTATCGGAATCGAGCGGCATACACACGACCGAGAAGATCCACTCGACTCAGCAAATCATGGTAATGTTTCAAGACATAATCAATATATTCTACAAAATATTCTCTGAAACTGTGGCTGGATTTAAGCTTCAAGTCGCCAAACCAGCCCATTGCTGCCTTCAATCTAAACCTCATGGCCAAACAGTCAAAAATCAATGGTTCTTCTATGAAGCCCCATTTACATGGAGAAAGAAATAGCCCATACCGCCTCTGCTTCGAGTCTGGGATACCTCTGTCATAGCCCCACTTGGCAGGAATAAATGAAGGTGAGCGGGTCAGAATGCCATCCTGGGGACGCATGATATTAGTCCCACTGGGCATGAGCATGTCTCTAGCATAACCCGGCTTGAACAAAGATTCTCCACAGGTTACAGTTCCTCTCAGGTTGTCTCGAAATTTCAAAATGGCATCCTCGGCATAAAAAGCCCTCCTTTCAGAACGCACTCCATTGACCTTGAAGTCAAGCAAGAAGTTGTACAAATGCTGATCGCTGGGAAAGTGAACTGGATAATCTTTGTCCCGTCTATATTTATAGAATCCTTCCGAAAAGTCAAGTCTGCTCTCATCAACCTTGCCATCTGATTCATCGGTAAAGGGATGGTCCAAGACAGCAACCTCAAAAAATTGCAGTAGTTCACTGTCCTCATCTATGCCTGCTGCAGGTGTCAAGTAAAAGGGACTTATCACAGGGCCACTCTCTTCAGCCATCATAGGAGTCTGTTCAGAAGACCCTGTTGGAGAAACTGGCACATCTTCGGAGACAATCTCGGGCATCACAACTTTGTCTTCCCCCGAGAAGCCATTATACTGAAAAAGAAGAGATAACAAGTCAAATCAAATGCAAAAAGCCTTCCTAGAAAAAGAAAATTCTGTCGAAATTTCGGCAGCATCTCCCCTTAACGGAGGGCTATTAAAATTTTATCGAGAGCCATCCGGGACAGACCGAGATGCTCCGATAAGAAGAAGACCCGTGTCAAAGACAGAGGGGTGTAGAAATGGCATTCCAGTGACCCACTTCCCGAGAGCCGAGCTACAACCGGGACTAGGTACTGAAGCCGCAGCCCCAGGGATTGCTCCCGTGGGAACTGCTAAAGTCAAACAGCAAAGATGCTGATCCACCCGACCTGCAATCGCAATAGTAATGAGTCTGCGTCCACTATAGATCGACGAGCTCAGAGTCGGTTTCTTGCAAAAAGAAGACAAAGAAAAAATGTTAGAGCATCAAACAAGGCAGAAGAGACCCTCTTCACTCTCCCCATGCCCAAATCAATGGCGGCCAACAACACCCCATCAGTCCCACCGGCCAAAAAATCAGAAAAAAGGCTTTGCCTTTCACCTTCAACCAACAGACGAGACGCTTGTGAAGAGGCTGAACTGTGATCCGAAGTCTGCCGCCGACTGTGCCTACCGGACCAGCCTCCCTTGCGCACACCAACAGCCGCGTGGCTGAAGCCCGCAAGCCCAACCAGTGAAGGCTTTCCCTGTGATAGCGGCGGTGCTCCCCAAGAACTTCTGCGACACCCGCTGCCAAGGAAGAAAAAGAAGAACATAGCCTGGCCTATGAGCCGTGCCTTGACCGCCTCATGCCCTGCGGTTCAAGACCCCCCAAGCGGCGGAAGGCCAACGCGCAGATAGCGGCGGTGGTACCCCCCGAAGACCCTTCTGGCTCCGGTCACAGGCAAGAACGAAGAGGAGGAAGGGCTCGGGGGCGGCGAGCTGTGGCGGCGACGGCTGGCTCCCACGACTCCATCAGCTTCGTCCATCGGCGATGGCAAGAGGAAGAAGAGGAAGAGGCGGACTGGCACTTAGAATCCCCCTGCAAAAAAAGCAAAAGGAAAAGCCCTCCACCTTCCCTCTTTTATAGCCGACCGGGTCGGTTTTGAAGCCTTAGCCGGTCCAAGGCCCGAACCGGACTGAACCGGCGCAGACTCAAGGGCATATGCCCCTTCTTTCAAACTCTACGTACATGGTCAGGTTTAAGGCCCAAATTGAGCCTAAACCGGCACAGACTCGAGGGGATCTGCCCCCTTTCTCTCAAACTCAATATATATGGCCAGGTTTGGAGCCGAATTGAAGCCCGAACCAGCGCAGACTCAAAGGGCACATGCCCCATCCTCTAAATTCAAGAAATCCGGTCGGTTTAAAGCCCAAGTTAAACTTGGACTGGCGCAGACTCGAAGGGTATACTAACCTATGGTTGCCCGAAGCTCGAGACCTGATCTGAGTGGGTCACGGAAACAAATTCAAGAAGGAATCCTAGTGATTACAGTAGTCCCAGTCAAACAAATCCTCAATAGGTGAATGAAGACCTTTAAGTGGGGCCGGTCCTGAACCGTGAGCCGCTTAAATGAGATAAGTATGTGACAATGGGCTATGCATACAACTCACTTCATCGCCTCCAGTCTCTGTGCTGAGCCGCATGCGTGGGGGGCATTTGTTGTCACCAAAAAATTGAACAAGAAGAAGGGCCTAAAGATCAACAAAGAAGGCCCAAATCAACGAGAATTGAAAGGAAGAACCAAGCCCATTAATTCAAGCAAGAAAGGTCTAAGCAATTTTTCAAAGAAAGCCCAAGTGAAGAAGAATTAATAGACAACAGTCATGTCTATTTTACAAACCAAATGAATAATAAAAGGGGCCACTCTAGGGTCCAAATGGTGAAGAAATACAATGGCACAACCGGGCCCATTATCTCAAGCAAAAGAGATTCAAGCAATTTTTCAAAGAAGGCCCAAATGAAGAAAAGTTAATGGACAGCAGTCATACCCATTCTTGCAAGACCAAAGAAGTCAAAAAGGGGTTACTTTCAGCCCAAATGATAAAGAAATCTAAGGGGGCAGGCCCGGGCCCATTATCTCAAGCAAAAGAAGCCCAATAGGGCCAATTTGGGCCCAAAAAGTGAAGGCCAAAGCCCAATTTCGTGGCAGCCTTTAAAAGGGCTCAAATGGTTCCCCCCATGGCCTATTCTTACCCCTTTGGCCCATGGTTAAATTTGCCCAAAGGAGGATAAGAAGAAAAGCAAGTGGTTCCCCCCTCAAGATTCTTCTAGAAGAGGATAGGTGAAAAGCAAAAAGAAAAACCAATCATGAACCTCCAAGTGCTGTAGCCTTATTGGAGGGCTCTTAAGAGGGGTTTCTTATCCATAATTTAAGGCTAATGGATGCCTAATCTACCCCCCAAAAGTAACCCAACTTTATCTATAAAAGAACCCCCATCTTCTACAAGAAAAAGTTGGAGACAAAAATCCCAAAAGGGAGAAAAGAGAAGAAGAAAAGTGAGAGAGCTTGGAGGAGCACGTCTCCCTCCTCCTTCCCCTCCATTTCCTGCATCCCAAGAGAGAAAAAATAGTTAGAGAAGAAGAGAAAAAGAAAGGAAGAGTACTAGAGAAGAAGAGAGTAAGATTGTAGGCTTCAAGAGCCATTCTCCCTTCTCATCCCCTCTCCAAGGTAGAGTGGGGGTGAAGAAGGGGTTTATTTCTGTCTCCTTGCTTTCTTATAATATTTTTCTTTCATTTTGATGTTCATAAAAACTTCTATCTCCCCCTTGATGTTCATCCATGGTGATTGAAAGCAATGAAATGCAATGTTCAGATTTTCTGAGTCTGTTTTGTGAATCTGCTGTTTATCTTGCTTTTAGGTTATTTTTTCCTTCATAAGGCATGTGTTTTTCGTATGGGGATGGTAGAGGGGCCTTTTAGTTTATAGAAATGGTCTCCTCAAGCCTTAGAACTCCTTAAATATGGAGATATGACCCAAGATGTGCTTTGCTGTCCAGATTTCCTGAAAACTGATTTTCCATTTATTTGTCTTTGGTTTTGGGGTTTTTCAAGGTGGCTTGGCCTTCCATGACCATTAGGAGCACATCCCCTCCATAGATGATATTCCCCCAAGGCCAAACATCAAGAGAAATCCCCTAAGTTTCATATATATTCAGATCTAGGTTTCTGTTTTCATGTTGGAATCGATTGGGTTTTGTTTGGACCTTTTTCCTTTAATGGCTAAGGGTTTAGGCCCTAGAGGTTCTCAAGGAAGTTCCCTCACTAGTTGAGGATGAGTTTCTTTGGGTAGAAACCCTCTAATATGGAGCCAAGAAGGAGAGATCTATGGAAAAGATAAAAAGTATACCTAAGTTTCTCTTATGTTCATATTCAAGTTTTCATGATATTTTCCTAAAGAAATGCATCTAAAATATATTTTAAATAAATATTTTAATTATTGTATCTTTTGTACTTTATTTTTCATCATTTGTGTTAGATTTAAACCCATTTTTCACCGAAAATTTGGGTTTCAGCCTGAGTCTGCGCCTGCAGGTGCTACAATGTTGAGTCTGCGCCTCCCTGCGCAGACTCAGCGCCTGTGTGCAGTTTTGAGTCTGCGCCTCTTTCAAGTTGGTTTTTGGGCTTGAGGTGATTCTTTAATCCTCCTCCAAGTTGTCCAAAGGTTCCTTGGACGTAGGGCTATCCTTTTGAGGCCCAATGAAGGTCCTAAATGGCTTGGACTTTGGGTTATTAAGCTCTTAATGTTTCAACCGAAATTTTACCATATGTTTTAAGATTTATAAATGTTTTCCGATGTTTTCCAAGGATGTCTCGATCCAAGGGTGCCAACAATTTCTTGTTGGGTAACCCATCACGGGCCATCACACAAAAACATCATTCTTGTGTTCCCATTTCCATGAGTTCATTTAGATGATATGTCCCGAAGTCCCAATGGATTGGTGGAGTTCCTTGCTCCCCAGATGTAGAAATGGAATGGGTGATTCCCTGTGGATAACCCTTTCATTTGAAGGCATTAAGGGCACCCTTTGGGTGAGTGGTTGGATGCTCGGCACACCCCCCTTTATAGACACCTCCATGGTTCATGGCTACATGTGATCCTCTAGGGAAATTGGTGGAGTTCCTTGCTCCCCAAATGTAGAGAGGCTTTGGATTACCCCTTGTGGGTTTTTCTTACATCTTGAAGGCATTAAGGGCACCCTTTGGGTGAGTGGTTGGATGCTCGGCACGCCCCCCTTTGTAGCCATCCCTATGGTCCATTAGCCATTACATATCCCTTTAAGAGAGTTGGTCCTTTGGGTCTTCATGCCATGATCCCTCATGAAGATCCTAAACCTTTGATTGGGTTTTCCTAATGAAAGGTTGAAATTCAAGTTGGAATCATTATATTAAGCATTTTCAATGCTTTATCAAGTGATCCAAGAAGAATGGGATAAACATGAAGAAATCGTGTCATTTGAAGAAATCCACATAAGAACCACTCCTTGAAAATGCCTCATGTAGCCATACTCAACTTCTGAGATTCCTCAGTGTTATCGTCCCCAAATTTGTAGTGATTCTTAGATCACTTCAAGTTGAAAGAGGTGTAAATCTGAAATTATGCTCATATTTTGAGTTTGCGCACCTATAACCATGGAAATTCGATTGGGAATGGGGTACAATATGTTTTCCTCGACTCCGGATTTCATATTCTAACTTTAATGGTTGAAACTAACCTCTTGATGGATTTAATTGCAGCTTGAACTGTGCAGGAAACTCAAAAAACCAATTTTTAGACTTGAGTCTGCGCCACTATTCTGAGTCTGCACACCCTTGCGCAGACTCAACTCAAAATTGTCAAAGATGCCTTGCATGGACTGATAACCTCATTTATGGTTCAAATAACTCAAATAATTAAATTTAGTTCATTTAAAAAAAGGTTTAACATAGCCATTTTCTATTTTAAATAAACATAAAATTCCGAACTTAAGTTGAGTCTGCACACCTTTCATAAGCTCATTTCAAATGAAAAAATCAAATAAACAATAAATAAAATTGCTTAAATCACTCACAATCATATATCAAACACTCCATGTCATTTAAATAAACATCCATTTACAAAAAGGATCCAAATCCCTTCAAAATAAACAAAAATCACAAGTTCAGCTGAGTCTGCGCAACCCTTGCGCAGACTCAAATTCATTTTTCTTGTCTCCTTGATTTTTGAAGCTTTCCAGCACTTTGAAATTCTTGGAATTTCCCTCAACCTCAGGAGATTCCATCTTTTTAAGAATCCTGCCCAAAATCCTCTTTTAACTTGAGTCTGCGCATCAATCCCAAGGCCCAAACCTTATCTCTTGGCCCCCAAATCATTCCCGCAGCTCCAAATCTGTAAATCATCACCAAACAAAACATAAAATCAAGTTATCCCACCAAAAATCCAATAAAATAACTCACAAACAAAAAATTCTAAGTTCAGACTTGAGTCTGCGCATCTTGGCGCAGACTCAACCCTGAAATTGACAAAAAATAAAAAAGCAACTTCCCGAGCACTAAAAGATGATCTAAAACCCTCTAAAAATTAAGTCTATTCTTATCTATTAGGAAATCAAATAAAAACACTAAGTTGTTTTTGAAAAATGCAAAAAACAACTAAAAACACATTGGTGACAAATGAGTCTGCGCTACCCAGCGCAGACTCTGCGCTACCCAGCGCAGACTCAACCCTGAAATCCCAAATTTGGTCTTTTTGACCTTAATTTCCCTCCAAATTAAGTCCAAAAATTTACATAAAAACTTTATACTTTATATAAGTCACAAAATTAAATAAAATCTTAAAACTCCTTTTAAAAAAAATATGAAAAATGTTTAAACACTTTGATAAATAATGAGTCTGCGCTCTATAGCGTAGATTCAACTCTAAATTCTTAAAATCTGATTTTTTGGCCATTAAATTCCCATCAAATCAAATCAAAATCTTAAGAATAAATCCTATATTTTCCACAAATCAAAACCCAAACAAAAATGATAACTTTTCTCCTTGAAATTACCTAAAAAATTGAAAAAATAGGCTTGTGACAAATGAGTCTGCGCTACCCTGCGCAGACTCAACCCCTAATTGGTAAAATCCAAACTTTTCAACTTTAATTCCTTTAAAATTGAAGCAAAAACTCTAAGATAAAACAAAACACTTCCTGTAAATCAAAAAATCAAATAAAACTCAAGTTTGCCCTTTTGCAAAACATATAAAATACCTAAAAGAAGCCTCACTTCAACCTTGCTCATCCTTCAAAACCTACAAATTCAAAACATAAAAAATATAAATCCTTGCAGTATTTTTCACTCAAATCAAATAAGAAAACATAAAAAATACTTTACAAATCGAATCTAAAATCTCTTCACTCAAAGAAATGTTTATTAGACTCCCTTGATAAAAAAATGTCATCCACTTCAATCAAAATACCATAAAAAAGATCTTCATTCCTTTCGCAAATCGAAAAATCAAAATAAACACAAGCATTCTCATCGGTAAGAAATGAGTCTATGCATCCTTGCGTAGACTCAACTCCATGTTTACTTCCAAACTTTAAAAAATTCAACAAATCTTCAATACATCCCCATAAATCAATCCAAAAAGACTAAAAAATGTCTCTCATCATTAGCCATCAATAAAAATCAATAAATCAAGTCTTGCGCAGACTCAACTTTAAACCAAAAAATGAGTTTTCTTCTCAAATAAAAACTGAAATTCATTCATTTTTCGAATGCAATCTTGTATATCTTACTTATATCATTTCAAAGGGTGTTATTCTATTCTTCTGACGATTAATCAAGGGTTTTCCTCTTAGGAGGATGTAATTAACGCTATTCCATTTATGGGTAGAGGGATCGGGTCGAAGAACTACGCATTCATCTGATTGAGTCAGGTAGAGCGCACAAATAACAAATCTAAAATCTAAATAAAAAAATCAAGATCAAGTGCATTTTTTCCCTAAAAATTGTACGATAATCCTTAGGACATGCCCGGTTCAAATCTCGAAACTCAATACAGATTTTGACTTTTCCATCCTTCTTCATGACCGAGACTATATTAGCTGCCGATTGCGGATAGAGGACAACTCTAATGAACTTGGCTTTATATAGCTTATCGACCTCTTCCTTCATCATCAAAACTATTTGTGGGTGGAATCACCTTAACTTCTGTTTGACCGGGTTAACTCTATCCTTCAATGTTAATCGATACTCCACTAGGGAAGAATCTAACTCCGGCATATCTTCATAGCTCCAGGAGAAAGTGTCCTTGTAATCTCTAAGAACTCGAACCAATGCCTCTTCATCTAATCTGGAAAGACTTTGACTAATGAGGACAATCCTAGGTTCTTCTTCGTTTCCTAGATTGATTTCCTTGGTTGGCTCTTCTACAGCAACTGAGGGTTCGTTAAATCTTTTCACTCCACTCGCGTATGCCTCAGCTGCGTCCTTATCCTCTTCTTCTTCTTCAGTGATGGGGTCTTTTTCATGTATCAATTCATACACTCCATACCCATCATCAACCAACTTACCTGCCTCAGACTCTTCTAACAATTGGATTGGATTCTCTAACAGCTGAGGGATGTGATAGAAAGGAAAGCATTTAGAAGCTAATTCCTGGAGGTATTTATTGGGAATTCTCTTACCCTTAGATTTTCTAGACTTCCTAATCTGACTAACTTCACTAGACTCCCTAACTTCAATAAATTGCCTACCACTAGACTCACTATCCTGACCTAGGGAGGACGAAGAAGGATAAAAATCATTGGATACATGAGGGAATACAGGGGAATCCTCCCAAGAGGAAGGGTAGAGTAGATCTAAAAGAGAATCCTGCCCGAGCGACCCGTATAATGGGGTACATTTGTATAGATCGTAGGATGTCTCCTCAACGAGGATTTGGGAGGAAGACGTTGCCAAATTGTCACTTTTTTTTGGAAATTTTGGGTATTAAGCATGGAATAACAGTGGATTTGAAAAGGAGGGGGATGTGTTGGAGAGAACAACACCATTGCTAAGGGATTAGGGAGATCATACAATAATATGTCCCAGATCAGATCATGGATCCTCTCTAGATCGAGAGGAATCCGAGGAAGAAGGTCTCGAGGGGACAGAGTGATGATAATGGGAGGAGCGCCCGAGGTATATCTTTAGTGATGACCCTCGACTAAGTCAGAGTCAGGAGCAGAGTACGAAATAAAGTATGGAGGGTGAAAACATGCGAGGGGTAAGTAGCCCTCCAGAGATGATCTATTGTTAAACCAGCTTTATAGGGGTCATCTGGCTCCCCTCTATCAGTCTCTTCATTCAGCAAGATTCTCTTGTCAAAGATGCCCCCAAGCCTTTCTATCAATTCATCAATCAGTGGAGGCCACTTTGATTCAGAAGGATCAAGAAATAATATGTTCAATGTGATATACAAATCCCTGATGTCGAACCGGCGGTACCACTTGCATTCTGGATCTTGAATTTTCCTCCTTTTCATCGGTCGCAGAGCCTCCAAGGACTGGTACGTCAGTAACTGAGAGCAGTGGCTAACTCGATCTCTGTCATATATGTCATGTAGGTCGAAGTGGGAAGTGATTACCACCGTGTTATCATTATTGTTTTGAATCACAGGCCCATTAATGAAATGAGTTGACAAAGTCCAAGTTAGGGGCTCCTGGTTTTCTTTGCATGGCGTAACCATTGTCTTCCATGTTTTACGACCATCTTCATCTTCCTGCTGCTGAGCAATGTTGTGCTTCACCCTTACTGGCCTATACCCAGACTGTTACCAGGTGCTCTTCTGTTATCTTTAATAGGCGTGGTTCTGCCCTGCAGTTGTGTGCCTAGGCTTTTTCCAACCTGATAACCGCCCTTCATCATTATATCCCAGCCAGGGGTACTCATGAACTTCCCCCTTTTCACAGCATCAACTGGACAAGAAACGAGTATGGTAGCTTTCAAAGGATCAGCCGATGGAAGGTAGACCTGTAATATCGACAGAATCGATTGTCAGCCAGGTAAGGGAGTCGGCTTGATATTCAGAGAGTGAGCAGCAGCAAGGATAGGCATGCTCGTTACTTTGATGATCCGTCCTTTATAAGGAAACTTGAGGCGTTGATAGTTCGTCGATGGAATTTCCTTAAGTGATTTAATATAGGGACAGCCAAGTATGCCTTTCAACGAAGGGTTGATCTCAAGAATATGGAACTCAACTTCAGCATGACAAACAAGACCCAACTCCACCTTTAAATATACCATGCCTAGAGGGGAACGGGTAGAGTTGTCATAGGCTGTGGCAGAGATGGGGGAAGGCAGCCACTTCTCTTTTGGTATGCCATAGAGTTCTAAAGTTCTTGGCGGCAGCACGTTAATGGAGGCTCCTGTGTCACCCAGATAGGCATCCGCAACCTTCTTACATATGTTAACTGTAATGCTCAAGGCCATGCTTCTAGCTGCTGGTGGTGCCAACTCAGACGTACAGAAAGATATAGAGGGTTGATCCCCCTATGAACCAATAGTGCAGTGATCTTTTCTACCAGTACGTCCTCATTGACCATGACCCTTTGGAGATACTCCATCAAAACTTCTTGATGGGTCTTAGATCTCTCGATCAACTCCAGTACGGAGATGAGTGCCGGTGTTCTGTCCAAGTGCTTTAACAGATCATACTGAGTGCCAGGTGCACTCTCTTCATTCTGTACTTCTTCTGCCGGCTGTGATGGGCCGTCTCGTATTGTGGACTGGAGGAATATTTTGTTGAAGTTCCTTCCGCTCGGGAGTGTATGTGACTCATCAATAGAAGGTCCAGGTGATATCTTGAGTACTGCTGGGTTGATAAGGGGTTGGAAGGGGGTGATGGGTTCATAAGTAGATGGTGGTGGATTATTTGGTGGAGGTTTTGTGCGGATGAGGGGTCTAGTGGGTTGTATGGTATTGGGGTAGGTGATTGGTGTAGGTGATGTGGGGAATGGGACGCGGAGTAATGGTTTTGACGGCATGATGGGTTCATGATTGGGGAAATGTAGAGGGTTGTTTGGTTTAGGTTTGGTGGAAGGTTTAAGGAAAGCGGGTGTTGGTATGGGTGTGATGGTTATGGGTTCTGGTTTAGGCATACGGGTGATGCGGCGAGGCGGTTGTTCGGCAGTACTCAATATGTGACCTGTTGAATATATAGAGGAAGAGTCTTCTACCTTCCATTGTTGCTCCCTATTAGCCTCAGACTGGCTATTGGTGTGAATTGGGGTAATTTTATTTGGTGCTTCGGCAGCAGGTTCTGCACTATACCCATGTTCTGTAAAGGTGTTGCCTATACTGGTGCTCTCTGTATTGGCTGTTGCTGTTGCTATTGTTGTGGTTGTTGCTGTTGCTGCTGGGGTCTTCTCGCCTTCAACGCGGCTATGAACTTCTTCATCTCTTCCCAGTCAATTCTCCCTTGATCATTCAGATCGTGGATGCAATCCCGAAATTGGAAACAAGCATCCACCGTATGCCCAGGTTGTCTATGGAAGACACAGTACCTGGAGGTATCGGCATTTTGGGGCCAGATAGTCTTCTCTTTTGGCAATACTAGAGCATTGGCAGCAATAAGGGCGTTGAAGATATCTGATAATGATTTTGGGAGTGGAGGATAAGACGCCCTTTTAGGGCCTAAAGGCCTTCTCTGTTGATTGTAATCATTAGGTGGTGGCACGTTAGTGTATGTTGGCTGCTGAAGAGGCTGATTAAAGGTCGGCTGATACTGTTGCTGGGGTGGCCTGAAGCCCTGCTGATTCGGCGGTCTTTGCCCTATATACTGTGGCTATTGATTTCTCATGAACTGGAGTTGGTTATTGTTCATTGTGCTTATCTATTCATGGGTAAGTGTGCCTTCTGTGGTTGGACCCATGGTGGAAGAATTTAGCATGGCAAGCTTTCGAGGGGGAGGTCTGGTTGGGTCGGTGAGGATCAAAGACACTAGAGAAGGTAGAATCTTTGAAAGCATTCTGCATGTATCGCGCCCTCTCATACAGGTCCGCCATGTTGGTCATATTATTCAATGTAAGGACCAACTTGTACTAGGGAGTACCATTGGCAATCATCATCTGGACTTGCTCAGACTCGAACAAGTGATCTTTGATTTTCTCTGCCATAGCACTCCATCTATCAGCATATGTTATGAAGTCCTCATCAGGCTTCATCTTCTTGGCTACCAAATCTGTTATAGACAATGACGATGCTACTCTGTCCTAATAACGCTGGAGGAATTTCCTCAACACAGTGTCGAAATCCTCAACCTCAGAAGAGTCTAAAGAGAAGAACCACTCGAGGGCTGGTCCCTCTAATGACCTTCTGAACAAGAATGCTAGTGACCTCTTGTCACTTTGCCAAAATGACGACTCGTACATGAACTCCTTAAAATGAGTAAAGGGGTTACCCGAGCCATTGTACTTTCTGTATATTGGCATTTCAGAGGGAGGAAGATGAAACATTGGCAGATTAGGAAGAGAAAGCTTCAGTGCTACCTTGACACCCATCATCTTCTTGAAGTTCTTGAATTGTTCATCTATCTGATCCATCTTAGTGAAAAGAGCTTGGGTCACTAGATCAATCTGAGGAGGAGGGGGTGGTGGAGCATGAAGAACTTGCCTCCTGGAGTAACCGGGGCAAGGGGGGCAGTATGGTTGAGGTCCGGTAGCTCTTCCGCCATACTCGAAAGCATTTTGGTAAGTTGGCGTCTGCGGTCTAGCTAGGTATCTCAAAGAAGACAAATGTGGTCCGGATGGCTGAGGAGTAGAAATGTGAAGGCCTTCCATGGCTTGATGGATTGAAGGAACATGGTGAGGAGGAGGGGCTTGATGGATAACAGGGGGAACCACAGGATTGGGTTTGACAGAACGCGATGGCATCTTCCCCTTGAGAATAGATTGGATTGCCTCAAGTTGTTGAGAATCCATGTAGGTAGCCAAAGCTCCTAGAATGGTAATCAGATCATGAGGATTGGTGGACAAGGGCCCGGCTTGATCTTGAGCCTCCTTGGAAGTAGGATTAGAGATCACATGTATATGAGGACGATTAGTACTAGGGTCGTATTGATCGTGAGTAAAATGGACCTGACCTTGAGGGGCATAGGCTTCTCCCTCATATTCAGGGTGATAGAAATTGGGATTGCGGAGAGCATTAGTATCTCCCCCATTCTCAGAATGATAATCAAACTCATAAGGGGCATTAGCCTCTCCCTCATATTCGAACATAGTATCCTGCTCGTAGGTAGCCATACCCACAGTTTTACCTGAGTGAAGCATCATGATGTTAAGTTTTAAACAAAGATCCAGACAAGTTGCATAAGAATTAATAGATAAGTGGATGGTTACGTTGTCTAGGGATTCCTTGTTGAATTACCTGAATTTTTAGACACAAATTCACTCAACGAGGTAGGATCCTAGTTTTAGTTTAGTTTCCACCGTGATATTCTAAGACTTTACTCACAACGTTATGAATAACTACCTAGGACTTCAATTGGTACAACTAGCCTGATGAACAAGGAGGAGTACCTTATTTTTGGAGACTTATGGAGGTCTTAACACCAACCACTCTAGTTTGACCGAGAGACCAACCCAGTCAGAGAGAGGTGAAGATGCTAAGAATGTTCCTATATGCGGGGGGGGGGGGGGGGGGGGTAAGCCCCAATGCAAATGACCTACGGCCTAGATGGCCTCTAATGTAATATAAAGTAAATATAGGTAACAAACGAGATCAAAGATCCGAGGACTAATGACTAAGAGAAGAAATTTTTTGAATCGCATCGCTGTTCATCAACGCTATTTAACACAGTAGCTTATTCTGTTCACAGAAGCTCGGGCAGCAGCACAACAGGCAAAAGAGGCTGAACGACGTCTGCCAAGGGAGACGCATTTTGAATGGCGTCTTCCTTAGCAGACGCTATTTGGAGCCCAAAATCACATAAATGACAGTAAGAATAGGGGCATTCCCCTCTCAAATAATCCAAGTAAACAATAATCAATTGATCATGCGAAAGTTGATTTTAACATATTTGGTTATCGTGCAATCAACTATGAAATCAATCAAATACACACTTTTATATCCAACTCACAACCTTTAATCAATCAAGGGAGGGCAAGATCTTACCACAAGGGTGTGCACGTGGTGCACGTGGGGATAAAAATAACTAAAACACCAATTGGTGAAAGGAGTGCCCGAGGGAAACAAGTGGTGCACCGTGGGTACCTGATGATGAAAAAGCAAGAGAAAAATAAAGATGGCAAAACAAAGTCCCACCGTAATCGCAAAAAAGCTGTGGGTGCTCAATATTGGTATGTGGTGTTTGTAGGTGCTCAAATTAGGTGTGTGACATTCATGAATTTCATATTATTTATATGAATAGTAAAACTATTAAAAGTTAAAGAAAATATGATCACCAAAAACTGTAAAGTTTTAAAGAAAGATTGATTGGTTATCTTTTCAAATTTGGGAGATGTTGATTCCTTGATTCCCTTTCTTTGGCCGGCCAAAGAAAGAGAGCCCTTTTATCAATGTGTTCTTGCTTTTGTTTTCTTGATGATCCTTTTTTGTACTTTGTAAGATCAAATAAAGAAAGAATCTAATTAGAACTAGAGTAAGATAATATCTATTATAATAAGAAATTTAAACATGCAACTAAACTAATCTACTCACTTGATGGTTGTTCTTTAAACCCTTATAAGTATGTGGTATAGTAAATAATAATGTGTGTGTGAACATGGAGTGATGATGATGAATTATGAAAAACAATGATGAATAAATTATATAAAATTAATGAAAAGCTAGAAAGGAATTAAGGGAAAGAAGATGATTGGTTGACTCCTCCATAGCCTTTGTGTTCAAAGCTTTAAAGGATGAAGAGGATGAAGAAGAAGAAGCCTTGGATGAAGCTCTTCTTGCTGTCCACGTTTTTCTCTTCTAGAGCCTTCAAACACCTTGCTTCAAGCTTCAAAATCACCAATGGCCAACCTCTTTCAAAGGTCCAAAGGGTGTTTTATTTATATGAATAGGTTTAGGGGTGTTTAGGGCTTCAAAAAGACTCTCTCCCGCAATCGGACTTACCTTGGACGAGTATGGAGGATTTATCAACCTTCCTAACTTCGAAAACCGGATTATCTCGGCCAAATCATATTTATTAGGAAACCCGCAAATCGCGTCGTCCAACCGGGACGCCATTTGTCTAATTAAAGCGGCCAAAATAAAAATAAAATCCAAAAGGAAATCGGTATACATTAGGAAACCTAAATTGCATCTCCTTAGGGCGACGTGCTTTAGATAATCTAGGAAATTAATTCGAATTAAAACTTGGAAACTCAGACGGATTAGGACTTAAATGGCGTCTCCTTAAGGTGACGCTATTCAGTTAAATCTATCTGAATTTAGAAATTTAATTCTGAACTGATTTCGACTAGGAATCTAAATGGCGTCGTTCAAGGGTGATGCTAATCAACAAATTTCGAGAAAAATTAATAAAAATTAATTAATGATTAAATATCTGACTATTTTGGGGCATTATAATTGTGACATGAAATTTACTCGATATGAAGTCAAAATTAGCAAGGGAGTGAAAATAGAATGGAATGTACTGAAAAGGTGATGCCATGGTGTGATGTGACACACTCTCAACATCATATGATGAGAATCTTTCTCAAAATGATCAATGGAGTAACTCATAGAGATCAATGGAAATCAATCATGTCTGGATGAAAGGGACAAAGAAAATAAAATAAGGTTGATCAACTTCCTCGATTGGGAAGTACCCTAGGTCACAAACCCTGCAGGTTTCATTATGGAGAGCGGATACCAGTGAATGTGGACGTACTACAACCATAATGGATCTTAAATGAAAACAAGAATATTTGGGATAAAGAATCCAATCAAGGATAGAATTCCAAAGAAATCTTCAAGAAAACCTCAAAGATAATTGAGAGATCAATCCAGAATAGAATATTTCATATCATGTCGGGATTTATTTGAACAATGGTTTGAAATTTAATCAATTAATTCTTAGCACAATTATTTTAAAGTTCTACATGATGCATGTTAGATTAAAAAGAAAATTAAAATGAAATAATATAAATTAATCAAGGATAATATTGTTAAACTATCATTGATGAGTCAAGATATTAGTCTTGTAATCCAGTGCTAAGTTGAAGCTTGTTTATCCATGCACTGTTTCACAAAAGCGGAACCATCGTCCCCATCAATTAACAATCTAACGGCCTATCCGTGCGATTAAGAATTCTCTAGAATTATCACTGTTTTTGTTGAAGGGGAACTCAAACTCTAGTTTCATCAAAATCACAAGGTCCTTGATATATCTAATAGTTATTTATCATATAGTAATGATAATGCAAATAAATTACATAATGGAATACAGAGATAGAGATAACCATCTTTTAAGTCACAGTTGAGACTCATAAACTCCCATAGTGGGACCTTAGTGAAATTCTCAGCTTCATTTTCATTTCTTTGAATTGTCTGTACTCAGAATTCATCAGTAACTTCTTCAAGTAAATAGATAATCAACATTAAATATTATACACTTATGGTTTTTTGGGAAAATAACAAAAAGACAGAAAATTGGTCAAATGGCGTCGCTATATACAGAGGTCATTTAAATGACGTCGCCCGACCAGACGCCATTTAACTTACATAAACTGTTCTCTGTTCTGACTCCAATATGAACTCTACTTGCCTTAATGTACAACCCTCTTCCAATTCGGAAATGGCTCCTCAATCTCGCAAATCACTCTATAAAAACTTCCTCTCTTCATATCAAAGCAATACAATAAGCAATCAAGAGGGAAAGCTAGAGGATTCTCTCCAAAGCTCAAGGAAAAAAGAGAAATGAAGGGGGAAAATCAACTCAAATAAGAAGGATGGATTCTACTTCAAACAAGAGGATGAGAAAGACGATTAAAAAGCTCTATGAAGTTAAAGATCATCTTAGTTGGCGAGATCCTAACTTAGAAGTAAGTTAATCTCTCTTCTAATCAATTCTTTCTTTCTATGCAACTCTCTGTATATTCTTCATATTTCAATTCTTCAACGAGCAAGATAGAACTATTCCAATTTCTTTCTTTATTTAGGGATATCCTTTCTTCCCCGGTCCAAGAAGATTTTCTTCATTTTCATGGGTCCAAAAGCTAGTTAACAAGATCAATCTCTCCATGCAATCATATATATCCAAGTGGCATATCCAAGGATTGGTTATTCATGTCAAACATTACAAGAGCACAAGCATGGATTGAGCTGCAATGGACACTTTGATCGAGTTATGGCATCCACAAACTTATACTTTTCTCTTTGCTACGTTCGAAGCCACTATCCTCTTAGAAGAAGTTGAACTCGTATTGGGTCTTCCTAAGCTTAAGGTCAACAATGATGAACCTGATTTGAGTGATAAGATGTTCATGAGGGAAAGAATCACGGGTCAACAATTGTTGAAAAAGATTATGAAGAGTCCAAAGGAAATTCAGGCTGTCTTACTAAGAAGGGAATAAACCTTGCAAAATTAGCTGAATGTACTTTGAAGAAGATAGAAGATCTCAAGAATGAAGATACAAAGAATGTTATGAAGGCGTTCACTACATGCATAGCTGGAGCTCTATTATTCCCTACCTAAGATAATGTTTTAGAAGATGATCAGTTGAGTGCAATCAATGGGATTTTTGAAGGAAAGCAGATTAGCACAGCAGTTCTAGCTTATCTCTACAGTGGGCTCTCTGCAGCTTCTACGGGTCAATCTCTTTATGGCAGTATACTTCTCTTAGCTCTATGGGTAGAATTCCACTTCAAGTTCAACCATAATGAAGAAAAGGTTCCAAGGATATCCAGTCATACCAGTGTAGCCCTATCTTCTACATCTTAAATATTGTAAAGTTCAATGACAACATGACCAATCAAGTGCCCAACCTCAAGACTCAAGCTGATTGGCATGCTTACTTCAGGACTATGCCCAGAACTGAATTTGAATCTACACCACTTGCTCTCATGGAAAAGGCGGTTTGAGTGCGCCGTGGTGCTGGCACAGAACTCTAACTGATCAGGGCGATCGAGTTCGTTCTCTATAATCCACATCGCTGTCATCCTCAACTTGATATGCCACGCTATGAATTTCTAGAAATATCTTCTCTTTCTCCAATCAAGAAGCGGGCTTTGGGAACTGACGAAGACTTTGAGGCGACATAACTTATTGCAACTCTGTGGAACATCGGTTTCACCCGTTGTGTGAAAACTCTTCATGAAGTCAATAAAGAATTATGGAAATCATATGTAAAGGAGCTTAGGAAAATTCGTCCTTGAAAGCTCTTCATCCTTATCTTCCATCTTGATGTATTTTGATTTTATTTTCATCGAAGAAATCATTTTTTAATATAATAAAGATCATCTTTTAATGCTTTGCAATTTTATGTAATTTTTTCTTGAGTGAAACTGTGATTTTTCCTCAAAATATCAAAGTTCGGGTTCATTTAATTCAAATCACGTTGACTCAGAGAGACACTTTTCAAGGTTAATCAATTTCCAAATATAAGAATTTAATCCTTAAAAGCTCAAAATAACGTCGGGTCAGCAAGACGCCTTTCTGTACTCTCTCTCCTATTTTTCAGAGATTTCCAACAATTAATCCACTAAATAGCATCCTCCTTGAAAGACGCGAATCTATGATTACTCCGCGTTTTCGTGGTATGGACCTGACCAAAAGAGACGGTAAAATCCAAAAGGTGTCGCCCACCGGGGACGTGTTTCACAAATTTCAAAAATTTTCTGTTGCTGCCTCAGTTTGTGCGCCACTGAATAGCGTCGCTGTCCCCAGACGCGATTTAACGAACTTCAACAGGGGTTCGTGAGCCCGAGCCCCTTTCTTCCTCATTCTCTCTAACTCTTTCTCTCTCTTCACTCTCTTCTATCTCCGGGGACGGCGAGGTTCTCCGGTGATCTTCCTTAACTCCGGTCACTCTCCATCACCGGCGATCTTCTCCGCCACCGACCACCTCTCTCTCTCATCCTCTCTTACTTCCTCTCCCTATCTCTCTCTCCTCTATCCGAACTCCTCTTCTCTCTCACCCTCTCTTATGAACCCATGGAGTCTGGTGAGCTCAGCGGTGTGAGTGGGAAGCAACAGAGGGTTATCGCCATCAAAGTGGTGGAGGTGGGCGACGAGGAAGAAGTGGCGGCGGAACTCGCGGAGGTGGCGGCCTTCATAGAGGCCGAGGAGGCCGGCCCACGTTTGGTGAGTCTCGAAACACTCACTTCTTATACTTAAATTTCAATTTTGGGGGAAAGAGGAGCTTTACCACAGGTTCTCGGAACCTATGGTGAATGGCGTTTGGGGTCAGCGACGCCTTTTGAAATGCGTCAGCCTATCACGACGCCTTTCAAAAAATGACCAATAATGCCTAAGAAATTGATTATTAATGTCTCGTTAATGATTTTTAATGAATTGCTTGAACAATGTAGGGCACGATGAGGACAAGGATATCTTGGGATTTGGTGGTAGCTACCTACTGAGGTCTCCCAAACTTCCAGAAGGCGAGACTGGCTGAGATGGGGTTTAGGGAGATACTGGAGATCGAACCCTTTTGGGTAGATTTAGTGCTACTCCAGGTGCTGAGAGAGAGATGGCACACTGAGAGCCGGGCATTCCTAATGCCCTGGGGACATATGATCCCTAGTCTCGAGGATGTGTACAGGATCACTGGCCTTCAGATAGAAGGTCGGGTAGTGAGCGGGATCACGTATCCCGATTACCGAGAGTTAGCACTAGAGCCGCTAGGACTAGAGGTGACAGGAATAGAGGGTCGAGAGTCTCGGACTCTCCTGAGGACATCCGTTGAGAGATCCTTAGGATTAGTGGAGCTTAGGCAGCAGACGGATGAGTCTAGGGAGAGGTTGAGAGAGAGACTATCGAGGGCGGCTAGCGTAGTCTACTGCCAGGATCTGAGTGATAGGATTAGTGTAGATAGGGACCTTAGGAGGTTCTTAGTATTCTTCTTTGGTAGGCTTCTCTTTGGGACGAAGGGCGACTACATCCATTGTCGCTTCCTGAGTCTCCTTGTAGATTTAGATAGGTTAGGCGAGTATGCCTGGGGTGCAGCCCTTCTGGCTCACCTCTTCACCAGCCTTTCCGCCATCACACCGGACCGGCTGACCACCATCAGCGGCTTCACGCCGTTTCTTCAGGTACTTAATTTGTTTTATTTTTGTTCATTTAATTAAATGCTTATAGTACAATGCATGCGATGATTCTAACTTATATGTTCTCTTATGTAGGTCTGGAGTTATTATTATTTCCCTCTAGGCCGAGCGAGGCCATCCACACAGCCGGCAGTAGTTCCGCTTTCCGACGCTGACGTCCAGTGGTAGACACGGCGCTACAGCATCACCAGTTGACGGCCCTCCGCCGTCAATTTTTGGACTTCCCAGAGTTGTTGGTAAGTTTTAAAAATTCTTTTCTTGTCATTATTAACTGTTTCATGACTTATTAAAATGTTTAAACATTTAATTAAACACTGTATTACAATATTAATTTAATTAGATGTTTTATCAACATGTTTGTTAAATATTAAATGATTGAATGATGAATATTTGAATTTACATCTTATTAAATGTTTATTGCTTTGAACATAACACAATTTATTGATTCATTTTATTAATTACTTGGTATGTGATATGCAATGCGACTAACCTATATGAATGCAGGTTATTTGGCGTCCATACCTGGGTATGGACGATGCATGACAGCCTTGGGTAGAGCAGGGGCGGGGCCAATTCAGGCGCCAGGTGTGGCTACACTGCATGAACGAGATAGCCCTCCTACGCCTGAGGGTGGTGATGTAGACGCTGGGGCTGCATCAGGAGTGGGTGGAGGAGGAGATCTCGGAGGGGATCGGGAGGACCATGCGGGGTAAACAGGCCCACACCGACTGGGGCGCCAAATTCCCGGATCAACGGGATGATTGGCATCGGTATGGAGTCTCGGTAGAGTCGCAGGCGGTGAGTAGTAATGCTTACCTGCAGCACTACCGGGCCCACTACGCAGCCCACCTCCAGCTACTCCGCCCTCTCAACATAAGTATGATGCATATGCATGCTATGAATGTGTCTTTCATTTTATTAATTATCTTGCTTACATTTGTGAATGTGATATGTTATGAAAAATGCAGGATAGACGGGATGCCACCATCATCACCCTCCGTGGCCACCTCTAGGATGTCGAGGCCCAGTTAGAACAAGTCCATAAAGAGTTAGATGAGCTGGTATGCATGAATGAAATATGCATTATGAATGCTTCCTTTTATTATTAAACTGTTTTGACACTTGCACACTGACGGTGATCTCCTCTTGTTACAACGTGCCGCTTATACTCATGCGGCGACTCCCTCATCATCTGCTGCTGCAGGCCTATCTTCCAGTGCTGCTCATGAGGCCACCCTTGCCAACCTGCGGAGTCAAGTGGCTTCTGCCATCCGCCGAGCCACTCAGGCTGAGGAGGATGCTGCTGCTCGGGTAAATCTCCAACTTGTTTCTTGCATGATATGTTTTGCATGCTTGATCAGTTGGCTGATGATATCTCCTGTTGCAGGTCCAAGAGCTTTGCCCGGCTCTTGGAGAGAGAGATGCTGAGTTGGCAAAGGCCTACAGTTCAACAGCCAGGGTTGCTGAACTGGAAGAACAGTTGGCGAGGCTCTCCACCGGTTATCTTCCTCGCGAGCTTGCACGACTCTAGGTTCGACTGGAGATCTTGACGGAGGAGTGGGATTGCGACCGGTCCTGATTGGAGAGTCTCTAGGGCCGGCTATCAGTGGCGGAGCACGAGCGCCAGAGCATAGAGGCTCGTTACTAGTGTACGCGGCAACGGGCGTTGGAGTGAGGACAGGCGAGTGCTTTTACCACTAGCAAAACAGTATCTTCCGACCAGGCGGGGCCAAGCATCATGGGACCATCGCCTCCACTAGCACGAGGGCCAGATGTTCAAGATGAGGCGCAGAGCCAGCTGGACAAGGGTGCGGGGGAGAGTTAGCCGTGATGGCTGCCATCATGTACTTTCTTCTTTTTGAGAGTCCTGTTGTTGATGGACTCAGATATCTGTATATGAACACTTTTAATATGTATAAAAGTAGTTTCTTCACACTTGAATTTGTCTTGTTACTTTTCCCTGATTGACTTTTCTTTCATACCTGTGCATGGCTTTAACAAACAAATTAAATATATGTTCAGGCCTAGCCCCTTGCCCAGTTAAGTAACCGATTACTTGATTCCATCCTTGGTAGAAGGGTCAAGGGACGAAGCCTTTATTCAATGAAGGCAAATAAAAATGATTAAAGACAATAATTAAAGTGCAACATACAAGTATGCAAATGCTCACTGAAAATAAAAGAATACAACACACATGACTTAATCAAACAAATACTAATTGAAATATTTTTGTTTTGCAATTGTAATTTTAGAAATATCCAATTATTTAGGGTTTTGCCATATTCAAATTTTTTGTGGTTATGCAATATTCGATTTTTTTTTTTGGGTTTTTGAAGTATTCAATTTTTTTGTGGTTTTGCAATATTCAATTTTTTTGGTTTTGAAATATTCATTTTCTTTGTAATTTTGAAATATTCAATTTTTTTGTAATTTTGAAATACTAAATAAACTAAGGACCAGCATAGAACTTAGATCAAAAAAGTATATTCATTTATTAACTTAATTCCCAAATCACTCTTCAACGACGTAATCCAAACTCATTGTGCTTGAAATATGTTCGTGATCGTGATCCCATTCGATGGTCCGACCCTTAGTCAACCTCGGCCATTCCTCAAGTTTGGGGTACACCTCTTTAGAATGAAGGGAAGAATTGATTTAGAAGGCCCGCAAGAAGGTGCCGGAGACTCAGAAAGATGTCCCTTCTTTACCCTATTATCTGTTAGAGTTCGGTCATTTTCACTTTTACGGGGTATTTAACGACCTTGCGCTCCCTTTTCATTTGATTTTGTGGCCTTTTGAGGTAACGTTTGTAATGTTGAACGGCCTTTTGATTTTGTTGGCTCTTTGCTCTTGCTTTTTTTTTCTTTTGCTTTTTGTGGGGCGGATCTCCCCCCTTTTTTTTTTATGATGGCCTCCTACTAAGATGGCGGGTATTTTTAGTAGTCTATTCTAAGCCTCGTTCTGATATCGTGGGTCGAGAGTAAAACATAAATTTTGTTTAAAAAGAATGAGTTGTACTTTTACACTCTTGGTCAAGCTTTCAGTATTCTTCAGGTTTCACATCTCTTGTTACTCACGATCCAAATGTGTTTGTGTGCAATAATGCGTTTGAATTAGATTATCAAAGACTAATAAGGGAATTTGAGTTTTCAAATTTTCAGACCTACTGGTCCTTGTACCATGCTGATCGACTCATTAAACTAAGGGTAGTATTTCTTAAGATAGGGACCATTCCAGGGATGCGTTAGCTCTTGCCCTTCTGCATTAACTAAACGATAGGTGTTAGCAGGAAAAGCATGCGAGATAACATAAGGTCCTTCCCAGTTGGGTTGGAGCTTAGAATGCGGACCACCAAGTTTTACAAAGATTCTTTTGACAACCATTTCACCAACTTTGAATTTTCGTTCAATGACTTTCTATTGATAAAAACCTGCTAATCTGTTCTGATATACTCGTGCATGATTAACAGCTGACCATCTCTTGTCTAAAAGTTCCAATTGAGCTAAGAGTGCTTAGCAGTGCTCATCAATGGAAAACTCCTTATTTAATTGTACTCTTAATGACGGGATGAGGACTTCGTATGGAACCACCGCTTCCATTCCGAATATTAAGGAATATGGAGTCTGCCCAGTGGGCGTGCGGATTGAAGTTCGGTATGCCCATAGAGCCTCCATTAATTTCTCTGGCTAGTCGGAGAACTTATTGGATTTACACATTTTCTTGATAATTTTTATCAAAGTCTTATTGGTTGCCTCTGCTTGGCCATTGCCTTGCAGATAATATAGAGACGAATGATGCAATGCAATTTTATACCTGTTACAGAAGTCCTTTAGCTCTTGTGATATGAATTGTGGTCCATTGTCGGTGATGATGGTGCTTGGAATTCCGAACCTTGTGATGATGTTCTTCATGATGAATTTGCAGACGGTAGACGCTTTGACTTCCGTGTAAGCTTTGGCTTCTACCCACTTGGTGAAGTATTCCGTTGCCGTGAGAATGAAGGATTTTTGCTTAATGCCAGGATTGGAATCACCGAGAGGTCCAATGATGTCGAAAGCCATATGGGGAAAGGCCACAGAGAGAAAACAGGATGGAGTGAAGATGCAGGAGAATAGATCTTGTCGGCATGAAGTTGACACACTTACGGACGTACCCTACGCAGTCTTCTTCCATGGTTGGCCAATAGAATCCTTGTCTAAGGATCTTTTTTAATAACTTTTGTCCATTAACATGGCCACCACAAACTCCAGTGTGTGCTCCTGCCATAATCTTCCAAAGCTTGTCTTAGTCCAAGCATCTCAAAAGAACACCGTCAAAACCTCTTTTGTAAAGTGCTCCTCCAACTAGGGTGTATCTCTGAGCAACTCTCCTGATAGCCTTTTTCTCCTCAGCTATAGCTTCTTCAGGGTACGATTGATCTTCACAATATTTAACAATCTCAAAATACCATGGTTTCTCTTCATCTGCCATCTCTTCATGCCATTCCAATAGCATGATTTCTCGCTTCTCCACTATATCTCCATCTCTAACCTTCTTCAACAACTTCTCTTTAGTCCTAAGGAATGAAGGGTCTTTCACGGTGGGTGAAAGACGCCTATGAACGATGATTGATTCAGATTGTTTGCTAATTGGGAAATTTAGGGATGATGCGAGAGAAGCTAGAGCGTCGGCTAAGATGTTCTGATTTCGAGGAACATGGACGAAAATCAATTTGGTGATAAGCTTAGCATAGGTAGAAGTGAGTTTCTGATAAGGCTTAAGTTTAGGATCAAGAGTTTGGTACTTGATAAGTACTTGGCGAAGGATTAGCTAACTATCACCTACAATCCTCAGTTTGGTGGCACCATGGAGGTGAGCAACCTCGAGACCCGCTACTGTGAGTGTTCAAATTGTGATGTGTGAAGTCATGAATTTTATGTTGATTATATGACAATGAAACTTCTTAAAAACTAAGTGTGATCACCAGAAAGCTTTTGACTAAAAAGCTTCAAAAGATAAAAAGATGATCGCTTACCTGTTTTGAAGTTGGGAGATTGTTGAATTCTTAATTCATTCTCTTTAGCCAGCTGAAGAAAAAGAGTCCTTCTAGTTCTTCTGTTCTTGCTTTGATTTGATGAATTTGGGGATCTTCCTTTCTGCTCCAGTTCTTCTTTGGATGATGATCTCTACTTAATCTTCTTGATCTTGATGATTGTACCTTGCAAAGAAATAAATAAACTAATAAGAACTAATATAGTGTAGAATCTATTCTAATCAGAATTTTAATCATGCAACTAAACAGAATCACTCACTTGTTTTGTGGTCTTTTAAAACCCCTTTAGCATGTGGGTTGGAAATTATGAATGTTGTGAGTGTGTGAATAATATGAAGTGATGATTATGAAATGAATTTATGATACTAATGATGATGAAAACAATGGAAAGAAAGAATGAGGTTGAATGGCCCCTGGAAGCCTTGGTCTTGAATGGACTAAAAGAATGAAGAAGGGATGAAGCTTGCTCTCCTTTGAATGCTCCTGGAATTCTTCACGCAGCGCTTCAATCATTCTTTGATTTCTTTAGCGTTTGAACCCTTCAATTATTCAAACCTTGCTTCCTTAACTTTTTTCCACTAGCTTTTTAATGACCAAGGGCTTGGGTTTATATAGAGTTGAATTCAAGGCTCTCACGCGCTTCCGCGGCCACTTATGGATCAACATAAAAGAATTTGGAGCCAATCCAACCAAGAAATAGATAAACACAGGCTAATTCATCATTATCTGTAATTACCTAAAACGCGTCGCCCATTGGAGACGTCTTTTAGCTTAATTAAGATAAAGATAAACTCGGGAAAAAGAAACCATTATCATTAGGGAAACCTAAATAGCGTCATGTAGTGGATACGTCTTTTAGTTAATTAACAAATTAATTAAATATCAAATTAAAAATCGAAATAGGAATAGGAATAAAACACTAACTGGCGTCTGCAATGTTTGACCTCTTTTATGATAATTTTCATATTTGATTAAAAATCTGAATTAAAATCAATTTTATTAATAAACTTAAATGGTGTCTGGATATGCCGACGTCATTTAGACAATTAATCTAATAATAAAAATTAACCAATGATTAAATATCAGAACACTTTGGAGCATTATTATATGATATGAAATTTACTCAAAATGATGTCAAAATTAGCGTGTCTACAGCTAGGAGAGCCTCATATTCAGCAATATTATTGATGACAGGAAAGTCAAGCTAAAAGACTTGTGTAATGGTGACACCTTCAGGTGATAGCAGAAGAATGCCGATACCCTTACCGTGAGAATTTAGAGCTAAATCAAAATGCAGAGTCCACATATCATCTTTAATTCTGTCTATAGACATTAGTTCCTCATCCGGAAACTCTAATCGAACTGGATCAAAATGAGGAAGAGGGTGATGAGCAAGATATTCTGCGATGGCATAGCCTTTGATCGCTCTCTGCTGAATGTAAATGATGTCAAACTGAGATAAAAAGCTCTGCCAACGTGCTAATCGACCTGTAAGGATAGATTTCTCGAGAAGGAACTTGATTGGATTCATTCTAACGATGAGATGGACTTCAAGGGCCAAAAAATAGTGCTTTAATTTCTGAACTACCCATACAAGCACTGCACATGTTTTCTCTATCGCCGTATACCTGTTGGATTCGGTCGTAACCCTCGGGAAATCACAGAAGCGGAAGAACGTAAAATGAAATGATTTCCCAAACCGGTTCGGGTTCCGATCGATGCAACAAAAATGATCTAAATAAATCACACAAGATTTTCACCTTGCACAGTACACGTTGTCCTGTGAAAATCGATGCCGAACTCCTCGAAGCTTTGAGCCGCACAAGCGTACGGCCTCTAGAGATGATCCACACGAACCCTCGCAGCAATGGAGTTCTCCTTCTCCAACCCGCACAACCCTCAAGCCTTCCTAGGAAGAATCCAATCCTTTAGCTTGACGGCCAACTATATGTGAATGGGTTTCATTAGCTAGGTTACGGGTTGGAGAACATGGGTTATATATCGGAATGTTAAGGCGGCAGCTTGAACCACCTCGTTTAACCAAACCCATCTTTAACTGCCGCAGTTAAAGTAAACCCCATGGTATATTATATATCAATATATTATTATTAGCTTATTTATCAAATAAGCCTAATAACATATATATTATATATATGCCCTTTATATTATTGCATATATACTTTTAAGCCATTCATAGATTTCTTTCTCAAAAGAATCTAATGCTTTAGTATATTTGTCCATACAATAATATTCCGTTCTGCAAGAGTTATTTGTGTGTGATCCTCTAGGCCCATTATCACTCTGGTTCAAAGATCCATTGACTTCTAATCTAATTAGAAGTAAATTAAACCAGCTATTCCCAATAACCGTTTAATATGTTCCGGACCTTTTTGATCACGTTGGGTCAAGCAAATCCACGTGATCCCAGAGGATGCCGGGTTCATCTATATCCTATCTGGCACCTATAAGTCATCAGTTACCGTATCGCTATAATCTTTCGCTCATTTTATGAGTCCGATCAATCGTGTGGTATGGTTATGTCAAACCACTAGTGATCGTGTCGTTTGACCATGACCTCCATAATAATTTCACGTTCGTTCCAAACGAACCGATACCACCCTGGCCAGGGATTTAGTGGAGCGTCCATGTCATGACTCATTAACTGTCTGTGATATACCTGACAGTGAGCGATCCCCTCTTGACCATTAACGGTCTTCGCATGTGTAAGGACTGAGGTTTCGGATCCGGTTATCAGGTCAGTTTCTGGGTCGGATCCCCTGGTTTGGGCCCTGATGGGTCAGGGGAGTAAATGACGTCTAGGATGCACGATGCCTTTTTGAACGGCGTCTGGCTGGATGGACGCCATTTAGCTTGGTTGCTGTTGTGCCACGTGGGTGCCACGTAGACGGGCTTCGGACCGCGAGAGTATGGCCTCTGTCGTGTCGTCTGAACGGCATCCTCGATGGACGACGCCATTCAGACTACGACCCTGAGTTGTTAGTGTACGGTGCTGGTCTTGTCGTCTGAAAGGCGTCTTTGATAGGCGACGCATTTCAGGTCTCTGTCAGTACGGCCCGTCATGTCAACTGATAGGCGTCCGTGCCGCACGACGCGTTTTACCCAGTTTCTGGTTAACCCCGCGAACCCTCCTTCCTTTCCCTCATTTTCTCCTCTCTCTTCTCTCTCCTCTCTTCCCCGGAGGATCCGGCGATCCCTCTTCCCCTTCCTTCTTTTCCTCCCACCATTTCATCTCTCCCTCCACTCCATCGACCTCCTAACTCGCACCACTACCACCACCACCTCCTCCGTGACGTTTTCTCTCCGGATGGCGGCCGACGTCTCGGTGGAGTAACGACGTCCTCGGCAGTACCGGCGGCGGCGTGGGGGCGAGACGGGTTGGCGGCTTGGAGCTTGAAGGAGTTCGAGTAACCGGTAGGGTGACGATTCCCGCTGTAATTCATTAAAAACCATGCTTTCCCGCTTTGAAGCATGTATGATTTCCCGCCTTGAAACATGTTTAGGGGTGTTTTTGGGGTGAAAATGCTAAGTGCATGAGATGAGAAATTGTGTATTTTAATGGGTAGTTAGGTTCTCCTCCTTCCCCCCTATGTTTCATTGCCTTTTTGTACGTTTTGGGGGAGAAATCTCAACTTGTGGATTGGGGGAACGGAGGGGAGAACCTGTCTGTCAGGACTAAATGGCGTCGAGGGACATGGATGCCTTTTAGAAAGGCGGCTCCCACCTATGACGCGATTTAGCCCAATAACAAACCCTGTCTCGGGACTGACAAGCGTCCAGAGACAGCGACGCCTTTTTCAAAAGGCGACTTGCGTGAACGACGCGTTTCAGTGGAATCACCCTATGGCCTGTCCCTGTTTCGGTCGCTATCAGGCGATGAGGGACAGCGACGCCTTTCAAAAGGCGGCTACCTGTGGCGACGTGTTTTACGCCAGGTTCTGAGGCCGAGTTTTTATGAATCAATTTAGGAGGGTTGAATGGCGTCGGCCTTGGGCGACACGATTCAAGATAGAATCACACTAATTCATGTTATTATTATGTGTTACACTGTTAGATAGTTTGGTTAATTGCATGATTGTAATCGTACTCGAAGATTAAGATTTCTATGTGACCGGATCGCACTGTGTTGTGTTCCGTGCGACCGTGGACCTAGAGTGACAGTTGTAGCGCTTTGTCACCTTGTGTTGGTATGGGTGGAACACAACGCCGGTATGGGTGTGGCGAGGTGACGCCTAGTGAGAGAGGGTCACCTATTGAAGCCCGGGGTTAGCTAGTACCGGTGTCAGAGAGGTATCTGTGAAGTGTCACTCGTGCTGGGGGAAGGAGTAACCACCTGAGCCAGTTGAGCCGGAGTAGCTAGCGTGCTATCCGAGGGGTTACTGTTTGGTCTCAGCGGGTCGGTGTTTCCCACTTTCGTTTGTGTGGTTGGCGTGTTTTGCCGAGACGTTAGTTGTAGGCTCCCTGGTAAAATGGTTTCAGAGATATGCGTATTATATTTCGAATGCATGTGATTTATGTCGAGATTTAAGAGTAGTAATTATTGCTTTACTTGCTTACTTTACCTTTAGCTATGTTTTTGCACTTGTAGGTGTGTGAGTGGGCAGTGGGGATCGAAGGATCCCTACTGAGTCTTTTCGTTGAGACTCACCCTTGCGGTTTTCAGGTGAGGGTTCCAGCCAGCAGAGTCAGTCGGTGTCCAGTGCTCAGCATGAGACAGCTCAGAGGCTTCCAGCAGTTTGTCAGCATTGCGGTGGTACTCACGGTGGGACTCAGTGTCCTGCTTTTTATAGGAGGTGTTTTACTTGTGGCCAGCAGGGCCATTTGGCGAGGCATTGCCCGCAGGGGCATGGTCAGGGGCAGGGGTCAGGTGATCAGAAGAAGCCGAGGACCCAGGGGAGAGTTCTAGCTATCACCAGGAAGGAGGCTCGCGCATCCAACTTGGTGGAAGGTAAACTTTCTGTCCTTGCGAACTCTGCACATGTGTTGATTGATTCGGGTGCTTTGCATTCTTTCATTTCCGAGCAGTTCGTAGATGTTCTTTCTGCAGCCGTTGATGAGATCTCTGATGGATTGATGATAGAGGTTCCTTCTGGGGATTTCATGTTATCTTATAACTGTTTGAGTGATGTTCCCTTGACCATTGAGGGCCATGAGTTACCTGCCCTGTTAGTTGTGCTTGCCATTCGTGACTTTGATGTCATCCTAGGCATGGATTGGTTGGAGACTTATTATGCTGAGGTGGACTGCCACAGGAAGAGGGTGCGTTTCTCTGTTTCAGACATCCCGATCTTCTACTTCCAAAGTATTAAGCTCTCTTCTCGAGGTATTCTTATTTCTGCCTTTAAGGCCCAGAGGTTGCTTGTTGGTGGTTGTGAGGCCTCCCTTGCCTCTGTTGTTCTAGCTGATGTTAGTGGTAGTCCCAGTCCTTGGGAGGTGCCTGTAGTGTGTGACTTTGTAGATGTGTTTCCTGAGGAGTTGCCTGGCCTTCCTCCTCAGCGAGAGGTTGAGTTTACTATTGATCTTGCACCGGGTACGGCGCCCTTGTCTAAGGCCCCGTATCGGATGGTACCAGCCGAACTCGCTGAGTTGAAGGCGTAGTTGCAAGAATTACTGGATAAGGGTTTCATTCGTCCCAGTACTTCTCCGTAGGGTGCTACAGTTCTATTTGTCAGGAAGAAGGATGGTTCTCTGAGATTGTGCATTGATTATAGACAGCTGAACCAGGTGACGATAAAGAACAAGTACCCATTTCCGAGGATCGATGATTGGATGGATCAGCTACAGTCTGCGAAGGTGTTTTCAAAGATTGACTTGAGATCAGGGTATTACCAGATGAGGATCCGTGTGTAGGTGCTTAGAATGACCGTGTGATTAACATGAAATATCTATGTTGTTTAGGTGTAAACTAACCTATTAAAAATAGCAACTAAAGTGCAGTGATCGCCAGAAACTTTTAACTTAAAAGTTTCAAAAGAGAGTATGATCGCCTACCTTTCAAACGCGGAAAATTGAGTCCTTGGTTCCCCTTCCTCAGCCGGCTGAAGAAAGAGAGCCCTTTCTTTGCTTCTTTTGTTCTTGCTGTTGAGTTTGAGGTTGAGGATCGTCCAGAAGTTGTGCTTGATTTCCCCTTTTTGAATCTTTTTTTGTTGTTGAGTGCAGCAGAGACAGAAAAAGAAAACAGAATGAAGAAACAATGATGAGAATTTAAATAGAAGTAGTATCTGAACTAATCATGGTTTTAAGCATATTTAGAACAGCAAACTCACTTTTTTTTAATGGCTTTGAAACCCCTTAAATCAAGTAGGTTTTTGAAAGATTATGCTGTGGTGTGTGTTTGCATGAAGTGAATATGAAGAATGAAACTAATGAAGATGAATGCAGTAATGAAAAACTTATGCCCAGTTGGTTGAAGCTCTTGAAAGGATGAAGATCTTGAAAGGACGCCGACTTCTGGGAATGGCAGCGCTCCGGCGTTACGACGTTGTTGCTTCGATCTTCAAATCGCTATAACGCTATGGCTCAACTCAACTTAATTCTGTTCTCTTCTTTTTTCTTCAATATGCAGGGTATTTATAGACATTTCTTGCGTTCGAGATTAACATTTGAAAACTCCGAATTTATCCATCTTAACCGACAGATAATTACTGATTAATTCATCTTTATCTGTAATTATCTAAAACGCGTCTACCTTGGCTGACGCCTTTCAGATTAATTAAGATAAGGATAAATATCCGGGAAAACTTATCTTTATCTTTATTAGGTAAAACGCGTCCACCTATGTAGACGTCTTTTAGACTAATTAAGATAAGGATAAACATCCGGAGGAGAAGTTAAAATCACTTAGGAAACCTAAAACGCGTCGACATTCCCAGACGCCTTTTAGTTAATTAATTAATTAATTAAAATTCAAATTTAATCGTTAAAACAGGAATAAACTCTAAATCGCGTCCACTTGGGTCGACGTCTTTTAGAATTCTTCATATTTTAACTCAAATTGAACTAAAATCAATTCAATTGATTAACTTAAAACACATCTGTTAAACCCGACACTCAAAAAAGATTAATAAAAATTAATTAATGATTAATTATCAGACCATTCTGAGGCATTATTGTATGATATGAAATTTACTCGAAATGACGTCAAAATTAGCGTGTCTACAGCTGCCTCACCTTGGCATCGTCTTTGCAAGGGAGTGAAATGGAATGGAATGTACTGAAAAGGTGATGCCAAGGTGTGATGAGACACGCTCTTAACATCACATGACTGGAATTTTTCTCAAAATTATCAATGAAGATAGCTCAAGGAAATCAATGGAATCAATCCTGTCTGGATGAAGTAGACAAGGAAATAAAATAAGGTCGATCAACCTCCTCGGAGTGGGAAGTACCCCAGGTCGTAGACACTGTAGGTTTCATCATGGGGAGCGTTTGCCAGCCAATGTGGACGTGCTACAGCCATGGTGGATCTTAAAAGAAAACAAGAATATCGGATAAAGAATCCAATCAAAGATAGAATTCCAAGGATATCTTTAAGCGAACCTCAAAGATAATCAAGATACTCAATTCGGAATGGAATATTTCATATCATGTTAGAGATTATTTGATTTAATGGTCTGAAACTTAATCAATAATTAATTCTTATTTCAATGATTTCAAAGTCCTACATGATGCATGCTGGGCTAAAAGAAAAATATAAAGTCAAATAAAATATAAATTAATCAAGGATAATATTGTTAAATTGTTATTAATGAGTCAAGATACCAATTCTTGTAATTCAGTGCTAAGCCGAAGCTTGTTTATCCACGCACCGTTTCACAAAAGTGGAACCATCGTCCCCACTAATTAACAATCCAACGGCCTATCCATGCGATTAAGAATCCTCTGGAATTATCACTGTTTTTGTTGTAGGAGAACTCAAATTCCAGTTTCATCAAAACTACAAGGTCCTTGATATAATCTAATAAATATTTAACATATAATAATGCGAATGCAAATAATTACATGACCGGAGTACAAGAGTAGAAATAACCGTCTTTTTAGCCACGGTCAGGACTTGAATTCCACAATGGGATTTTCTTGATGTTTTCCAGCTTTACTCGAGTTTTCTTGAATTTTCTACAATCAAAATTGTTAGTAATTCCAAACAAATATTCAATTTAAAGCATCAAAACATGGAATTTCGGATAAATCATATAAAGAGCTTAAAACGCGTCGTGTCGAACAGACGCCTTTTAAAGTTAAAACGCGTCTCTTATACTCGACGCCTTTCACTCACAGAAACAGGTTTCTAGCTGTCCTCTATTCGAATTCCAACTCTATCAATGCCTTGTGTCCTGTATATGACTTGAACAAACAAGTTAAGCATCTGTTTAGGCTTAGCCCCTTGCCTGACCGAATAAATGGTCGATCAATCTTTTCCTTCAATAAATGGTCAAGGGGCATAGCCTTTATTAACAAAGGTAATAAGAATAATCAGACTTAAGCAAGATGCAACATACAAGCAAACATATGCTTACTGAAAATAAAAGGGATGAAACATATTAAATGCAACAAGCAAATGCTAATTGAAATATTTTTTGTGGTTTTGAAATTTTCATTTTTGTTTGGGGTTTTGAAATATGTATTCTTTTTTTTAGATTTTGAAAAATGTACATTTTTGAATTTTTGACTATGCAATTTTTTTTTGAATTTTGAAAAGTGTATATATTTTTGAATTTTTGACTATGCAATTTTTTTTTGAATTTTGACATATACATTTTTTTTTGAATTTTTGACATATATAATTTTTTTTGAATTTTTGACATATATAATTTTTTTTTGAATTTTGACATATACATTTTTTTTGAATTTTGGCATATACATTTTTTTTTGAATTTTTGACTATGCAATTTTTTTTGAATTTTGACATATACATTTTTTTTGAATTTTGGCATATACATTTTTTTTGAATTTTGAGATATTTTTTTTTTTTGAATTTTTGACATATACATTTTTTTTTTGAATTTTTGACTAAAAGACCAGTATGGTACTTAGATCAAAAGATCATATTCATTTATTAACTTAATTTCCAAATTGTTCTTTAACAACTTAACTTAAAACCCATCGTGTTTGAACTTGTGTTTCCATTCGTGATCCCATTTGATGATTTGACCCTTAGTCAATCTAAGCCATCCTTTAAGCTTGAAGTACACCTCTTTAGAAAGAAAAGAAGAATAGATTTAGAAAGCCCATGAGAAGGTTCCGGAGACCTAAAAAGATGTCCCTTTCCAACCCTAATATCTGTTGGGGTTCGGTCATTTTCTTTCCGGGGTATTTATCGACCTTGCGTTCCCTTTTGTTTCATTTCATGGCCTTGATGTAACGTTTGTAGTGTAATGGCCTTTTGATTTGAATTTGGCTTTTTGCCTTGCTTTTGCTTTTCTATTCTTTTCTTTTTTTGCTTTGCTTTGGAACGGATCTCCCCCATTTTTTTATGACGGCCTCCTACTAAGATGGCGGGTATTCTTGGTAATCTATTCTAAGCCTCGTTCCGACATCATGGGCCGAATGTAAAACAGAATTTTATTTAAAAGGAATGATTTGTACTTTATACTTTTAGTCAAGCTTTTGATATTCTTAAGGACTTGGCATCTCTTGTTACTCACGAATCAAACGTGTCAGTGTGTGCAGTAATGGGTTTGAAGTTAAATTATTCAGACTAACTAAGAAATTTGAGTTTATAAATTTTCTGATTCCACTGGTCTTTGTACCATACTGATCGATTCTTTAACCTAAGGGTAGTATTTCTTAAGGTGTAAACCATTCCAGGGATGATTTAGCTCTTCTCCTTCTGCATTAACCAAACGATAAGCATTACCAGGAAAAGCGTGTGATACAACATAAGGTCCTTCCCAGTTGGGTTGGAGCTTAGAACGCGGACCACCAGGTTTTACAAAAATTCTTTTAACGACCATTTCGCCGACTTTGAACTTTCGTTCAATGACTTTCTTTTGATAAAAACGTGCTAATCTGTTTTGGTAAACTTTCGCATGATTAGCAGCTGACCATCTTTTCTCGTCTAAAAGTTCCAATTGAGCAAGAAGTGCTGAACGATGTTCATCAATAGAAAATTCCTTGTTCAATTGTACTCTTAATGACGGTATAAGGATCTCATATGGAACTACCGCCTCCATTCCAAATGTTAAAGAATAAGGAGTTTGTCCAGTAGGCGTGCGGATTGAAGTTCGGTAGGCCCATAGAGCCTCAACCAATTTTTCTGGCCAATCTGCGAATTTGTTAGATTTACACGTCTTTTTGATGATTTTTATCAAAGTCTTATTAGTTGCCTCTGCTTGGCCATTGCCTTGCGGATAATAAGGAGATGAATGATGCAATGCAATTTTGTACCTGTTGCAGAGGTCCTTCAATTCCTGTGACACGAACTGCGGTCCGTTGTCGGTGACGATGGTACTTGGAATCCCGAATCTTGTGATGATGTTCTTCATGATGAATTTGCAGACGGTTGATGCTTTGATCTCCACGTATGCTTCAGCTTCTGCCCACTTGGTGAAGTATTCCGTTGCCGTGAGAATGAAAGATTTTTGCTTGATGCCGGAATCTGGGTTACCAAGAGGTCCAATAATGTCGAAAGCCCACATGGAGAAAGGCCATGGGGAAGAAACAGGATGGAGTGAAGATGCAGGAGAATGAATTTTATCGGCGTGAAGTTGACACTTGGCACACCTACGGACATATCCTACACAATCTTCTTCCATGGTTGGCCAATAAAATCCTTGTCTAAGGATCTTCTTTGCTAGCATCTGTCCATTGACATGGCCACCACAGACTCCACTATGAGCTCCTTCCATAACCTTCCAAAGCTCATCTTCGTCTAAACATCTCAGAAGAACTCCATCAAAACCTCTCTTATATAATGCTCCCCCAACTAAGGTGTATCGTTGAGCAACTCTCCTGATAGCTCTTTTTTCCTCAGTTGTAGCTTCTTCAGGATACGATTGATCTTCACAATATTTTGCAATTTCATAATACCATGGCTTCTGTTCATCATCCATCTCTTCTAACAGCTCCATCAACATGATTTCTCTTTTCTCCACAATACTTCCATCTTTGAATTTATTCAGCAACTTCTCTTTAGTCCTAAGAAATGAAGGATCTTTCACGGCAGGTGAAAGACGCCTATGAACTATGATTGATTCAGATTGCTTGCTGATAGGAAAATCAAGGGAAGATGCAAGTGAAGCTAGAGCGTCAGCTAAGATGTTTTGATTTCTAGGAACATGGACAAAGATCAATTTTGTGAAAAGCTTTGAATAAGCAGAAGTAAGTTCTTGATATGGCTTAAGCTTGGGATCAAGAGTCCGATACTTGGTCAGCACTTGGCGAAGAATTAATTGGCTATCACCCACAATCCTGAGTTTGGTGGCACCATGCAAATGAGCAGCCTCGAGACCAGCAAGAAGTGCCTCGTACTCAGCTATGTTGTTGGTGACAGGAAAGTCAAGCTGAAAGGCTTGTGGAATGGTGACACCTTCAGGTGATAACAGAACGATTCCGATCCCCTTTCCATGAGAATTCAGAGCTCCGTCAAAATGCAGAGTCCACATATCATCTCTGATTTGATTTACGGACATCAGTTCCTCATCCGGAAACTCTGATCGTACTGGATCAAATCGAGGAAGGGGATGATGAGCGAGATGTTCTGCTATGGCATAGCCCTTGATCGCTTTCTGTTGAATGTAAATGATATCGAATTGAGATAGAAAGCTTTGCCATCGCGCTAACCTATCAGTAAGAACAGATTTCTCCAGAAGGAACTTAATCGGATTCATCCTAGCGATGAGATGGACTTCATGGGCCAGAAAATAATGCTTTAATTTCTGCACAACCCAAACTAATGCTGCACATGTTTTCTCCATCGCCGTATATCTCTGTTCAGCGGGGTTGAGAAGTTTAGAGAGATAGTAGGCTGCCCTCTCTTTTCCTTCTTCATCCTCTTGTGCTAAGACAGCCCCCACTGCATCATCCAGGACAGAAATATAAAGTATCAATGGTTTGCCTGGAGATGGTGGTCTCAAAACAGGAGGACTTGCCAAATAGTCCTTTAATCCATCAAATGCCTCCTGACACTTATCGTCCCAATTGAATTTGACTCCTGGCTTGGTAAGCTCGTAAAACGGCTTACACCTTTGTGAGTGCTGGGAGACAAAACGGCGAATAAATTGTAACCTCCCGATTAATCCTCTTAACTCTTTCAAGTTTTTGGGAGGTGGCATTTCTCTGATAGCCTTCGCCTTGTTGGGATCGATCTCAATTCCCCGTTTGCTGACAATGAATCCAAGCAATTTCCCTGAAGATACCCCGAATACACATTTCTTGGGGTTCATCTTCAACTGATATTCTCTCGATCTCTCTAATACCCTTGCCAAAACTTTGGCATGCTCAGCCTTTGTTTTAGACTTAACCAATAAGTCATCCACATACACTTCCAAATCTATATGCATCATGTCATGAAATATTGCCATCATATCCCTTTGATAAGTGGCTCCAGCATTCTTCAATCCAAATGGCATGACGACATAACAATATGTTCCCCAAGGTGTAGTGAATGAAGTCTTCTCTTGGTCCTCTTCTGCCAGCTTAATCTGGTTGTATCCTGAAAATCCGTCCATAAATGATAACGTTTCATAGCCAGCAGTGTTATCGATGAGTACATCAATATGAGGCAATGGAAAATCATCTTTAGGACACGCCCGGTTTAGGTCACGGAAGTCAATGCAAATTCTGACCTTCCCGTCCTTTTTCATAACCGGGACTATATTGGCCACCCATTGTGGATAAAGGACAACTCTAATGAATTTGGCTTTGTGTAATTTGTCGACCTCTTCCTTCATCTTTAGAGCCATTTGTGGGTGGAATCGCCTTAATTTCTGCTTGACCGGATTAGCTCCATCCTTTAATGTTAACCTGTGTTCAACTAAAGATGAGTCTAACCCCGGCATATCCTCATAACTCCAGGCGAAAGTGTCCTTATAGTCCTTGAGAACTTGTACCATTGCCTTCTCATCCTCTGTAGAAAGATTTTTACTGACGAGGACAACCTTAGGTTCGTCTTCAGTCCCTAAGTTTATTTCTTTGGTGGGCTCTTCGACGGCAGCTGAAGGTTCATCAAATCTCTTCACTCCACTGGCATATGCCTCCGCTGCGTCCTCATCATCTTCCTCATCTTCAACAATGGGGTCCTTTTCATGTAGTAACTCATATACCCCGTACCCATCATTGACTGACTCATCATCTGTACAATCTTCTGGCATCTGAATTGGATCTTCTAAAAACTGAGGGATTAAAGAGCAAAAGGAACATTTATCAGCCAAATCCTGGAGGTATCTTTCTGGAATTTGCCTACCCTTAGGCTTCCTAGACTTCCTAAACTGACTAAAACTAGACTCCCTAACTTCACTAAACCGTCTATCACAACCTAATGATGATGAAACAGGATGAAAATCCTGGGATACAGGTGGAAATACATGGGAATCCTCCCGTGGGGAGGGACAGAGTAGATCTAGGAGAGAATCTTGACCGATGGACCCGCGCGATGGGGTGTAATCGGACAAGTAAGATGTTTCCTCGATGATGATTTGGGAAGAATTTGTTGTAAAATTGGCGTTTTTTTTTTTTGAACCATCGAGGAATTAAACATGAAGCAGGAGCGAATACAAATGGGAGGAGAATCGGACGGAGGAAGCGGCACCAAGGCCAGAGGATTAGGGGGATCATATAGCAATATGTCCCAAATCAGATCATACATCCTCTCTAGGTCGAGAGTAGGTTGTGGAATAAAGTCCCGAGGGGACAGAGTAATCATAATGGGCGGAGCCCGTGGAATATCTTCAATTATGACCCGCGACCAAGTCGGGGTCAAGAGTAGTGTACGAAAAAGAGTATGGAGCATGAAGACATGTGAAGGATATGTCCCCCTCCATAGCAGATCTGTTGTATAACCAGCTTCATAGGGGTCATCTGGCTCCCCTTCATCAGCTTCTTCGGACAGCAGTATCCGCTTGTCAAAGATTGTGCCAGGGCTCTCAATTAGCTCGTCAATCTGCGGTGGCCACTTGGGTTCTGCAGGATCCAGGTATAGTCTGTTCAGTGCTATGTATAGGTCCCTCAGGTCGAACCATCTGTACCATTCGCATTCAGGGTCATGGAATTTCCTCCTTTTCATAGGCCGCAGAGCCTCCAAGGATTGGTACGTAAGTAGTTCGGAACAATGTCTGGCCAAATCCCTCCCATATATGTCATGGAAGTCAAAACAGGAAGTAATGACCACCATGTTGTCGTGACTAAGTATGGGCCCTTTCACAAAGTGTGTATATAGAGTCCATGCTAAGGGATCTCGGCCTTCTTTCAGTGGTGTGGACATTGTTTCCAAGATTTCTTGACCATCTTCTTGCTGAACCCTGTCTTGCTTCAGTTTCCTCAGCCTATAGCCCAGACCGCTTCCAGGTACTGCCCGATGATTTCTAACAGGAGTGGTCCTGCCTTGCAACTGTGTGCCCAGACCTTTCCCAGGCTTGTAGCCGTTCTTCATCATGATCCTCCATCCCGGGGTACTCATGCACTTCCCCCTTTTGATAGCATTTAATGGATATGGAGAAATGGTAGCGGCTTTCAAAGGATCAGCCACTGGACGGTAGACCTGTAATACCGACAGAAAAGGTTGTCGGCCAGGTAAAACAGCAGATTTAATATTCAATGTATGAGCAGCAGCAAGGATCGGCATGCTCGTCACTTTAATAATTCGTCCTTTATAAGGGAATTTGAGGCATTGGTGATTCGTAGAAGGAATCGCCTCAAGAGTTTTGATATAAGGACGTCCAAGAATGGCATTTATGGAAGGGTCGATTTCTAGAATATGAAATTCGACCTCTGCATGACTTACTGGACCTAACTCTACCTTTAAGTAAACCATTCCCAGAGGGGAACGGGTAGAATTGTCATATGCCGTGACTGAGATGGGGCTAGGCAGCCATTTCTCCTTGGGCACACCGCATAGCTCCAGGGTCTTCGGAGGTAGAACATTAATTGAAGCCCCTGTATCAACCAGGCATGCGTCCACGGCCTTCTTGCAGATATTGACCGTGATGCTCAGAGCCATGCTTCTAGCGGCTGGCGGTGCTAGTTCCGATGTGTGAAATGTAATTGAGGGCTGATCCCCCTGAGGAACTAGTAGTGCTGCAATTTTCTCTACCGGCACGTCCTCATTGACCATCACCTTCTGTAGGTATTCCATTAAAGCTTCTTGGTGAATCTTGGACCTTTTAATCAATTCCAGTACAGTGATCCGTGCCGATGTTCTATCCAGATGTTTCAACAAGTCATATTGAGTGCCTGGTGCACTCTCTTCATTATGGGCTTCCTCAGTTGGCTGTGATGGACCGTCTCGGACTGTGGACTGAGGAAAGACCTTGTTGAAAATCCTTCCACTCCGGAGCGCATGTTCCTCGACCGTGGAGGATCCGGGTGACAACTTGAGTACCGCAGAGTTGGGTGGCGTAAGCGGTGCGGAGGGTTGATGCGTAGGTGGTGGCGTTGGGTTAAGTGGTGATGGCATAGGGTTAAGTGGTGATGGCGCGGTGCGGATTAAAGGCCTAGATGGTTGAATGGTAGATGGGTAAGTGGTTGGCGAAGTGGGGAATGGTATGCGTAGTAACGGTTTGGATGGTTGGGGCATATCTGGGTAGGTGGTAGTGGTAGCGGGTGAAGTAGGAAATGGTACGCGTAATAGTGGCCTTGATGGTAAAAGGGGCGCGTTATTGGTTTGCGGTGGGGTATATGATGGAGGCGTAGGAGTGCGGGGCGTAATGGGTCTAAGGAAGGTGGGTAATGGTAGTGGGTTATTGGACGCGGGCGAATGATATGTGGGTGTGGGTAGGGGGGTGATGGTGACGGGTTGTGGTCTGGGTATGTGGATGGTGCGGCGTGGTAGTCGCTCTGCGGTACTTTGAACGTGACCCGTTGAGTAGAGAGAGGAAGAGTCCTCTATCCTCCATTGTTGCCCACGACCAGCCTCAGACTGGCTGTTCGTTAGAATGGGAGCAACCTGGTTCTGATTCTGGTGCTCCGGGAGTGGATTCTGCACTATGCCCATGTTGGGTGGTGCTGCTGCTTGTGCTGGTGGTCTTGCTTGCTGCTGCTGTTGCTGCTGCGGTCTTCTCGCCTTCAGGGCTGTTATGTATTTCTTCATTTCCTCCCAGTCTATGCCGCCCTGCTCGTTGAGATCATGAATGTAATCTCTGAATTGGAAGCAGGTGTCAATGGTATGCCCAGGTTGCCTGTGGAAATAGCAATACCTGGACGTATCGGCATTTTGAGGCCAGACGGCCTTCTCCCTTGGCAAAACTAAGGCGTTGGCTGCCATTAAGGCACTGAAGATATCCGCCAAGGATTCTGGGAGGGCCGGGTATTCTGCCCTTTTCGGGCCTGGAGGTCTCCTCTGCTGGTTGTAGTCACCAGGAGGAGGGACATTGTGGTACGCCGGCGATGCACGCGGTTGGTACTGTGGCTGTTGCTGTTGCTGATACTGCTGCTGCTGTGGTTGCTGGTACTGCTGTTGCCGTTGCGGCTGTTGCTGTAGCTGTTGCTGGTTTTGATTCTGACTCGGCTGCTGGGGCCGTTGATACTGCTGTTGGTACTGGGGGTTCTGCTGCTGTCTGTACCCTTGTTGCTGTGGCCTCTGGTACTGCTGCTGACTCCTCACGAACTGGGGCGAGTTATTGTTCATAGTGCTCACTTGCTCATGAGAGAGCGTGCCCTCAGTAGTCGGACCTGTGCTGGAAGAGTTCGGCACTGCAGGCTTCCGAGGCGGAGGCCTGCTAGGTCTATGAGGATCGAAGACGCTAGAGAACGTAGCGTCCTTGAAAGTATTCTGGCAGTACCGTGCCCTTTCATAGAGCTCTGCCATGTTAGTCAAATTGTTCAAGGAGAGGACGAGCTTGAACTGGGGCGTGGCGTTAGAAATCAGCATCTTCACTTGTTCGGACTCGGACAAGTGATCCTTCACCTTTTCGGCCAGGCCCCGCCACCTGTCAGCAAAACTGACAAACTCCTCATCCGGTTTCATTTTTTCTGCAATGAGGTCCGTGATAGACAAGGAGGGTGCAACTCTGTCCTGGTATCGTTGGATGAATTTGCGTGAAACGATACTGTAATCCTCTACTTCGGAGGGTTCCAGGGAAAAGAACCACTCGAGGGCTGGTCCCTCTAGAGATCTCCTGAACAAGAAGGCCAACGACCTCTTGTCATTCTGCCAGAAAGAGGATTCATACATGAACTCCTTCAGATGTGTGAAGGGGTTACCAGTACCGTTATACTTTCGATACACTGGCATTTCAGAGGGTGGCAGATGGAACACTGGCAGGCTCGGTAAACTGATTTCTGGCACAGCTTTAACCCCCATCATCTTCTGGAGATTGTTGAACTGCTCATCCATGCGCTCCATCTTGGCCAGCAACGTCTGCGTGGTCAGATCTGCTTGAGGAGGAGGAGGAGGAGGAGGTACTTGGTAGGCCTGCTGCCTAGAGTACGTTGGACAAGGTGGACAATAGAGGGGAGGTCCGGCAGCGCTTCCGCCATGCCCGAGGGCATTTTGATAAGTAGGCGTTTGCGGTCTAGCCGGTTGCCCATATGATGAAAGCTGCGGCCCAGTGGGCCGAGAAGTAAGATGAAGGCCTTCCATGGCCTGATGGATATAAGGAGGAGGAGGTTGTTGAATAACAACAGGGGGAGCCATAGGGTTCGGCTCAGCAGGCTGCATGGGTGCCTTCCCCTTCAAAATAGACTGGATGGCCTCGAACTGTTGAGGGTCCAGTCGGGAGGCAAGAACTCCCAGAGCGTTGACGAGATCCGTAAGATCAGAGGATAAGGGATCATTCTGATTCATGTCCCCCTCAAGGTCAGGATTAGGAATCGCATATTCATGCGGAAGAGGATCAGGATATTGATCACGTGGAGGCAAAAGGGGTGTCCGAACATTCCCGTCTAGACGATACGGAATGGGGATAGAACTACGGGAGGCATCAGCATCTCTCCCACTCTCATAGTTGTACTCAGAATTCCGAGGGGCATTAGCATCTCCCTCGTAATTAATCATGGCGTCTGGAGCCACACTCAAGTCCCTACCTGATCGTAGCAACATGATGTTAGATTCCCTTTTCAAAGATTTAATCAAACAAGTTGTACAGAGATTAATCAAACAAGTGGATGCTTAACGTGATTTTAGGATTCCTTGTTGAATTATTTGAATTGGATTAAACCACAATTTCGCTCAGGGAAGGATCCTAGTTTCAGTTCAGTTTCCACCGTTATTCTCTAGGGTTCTCTCTCACAACGCTTTCGGAATCTAGCCGGGACTTCAATTGGTACAACCAGCCCGATGATCAAGGAGGAATACCTTGATTTTGGGGACTTATGGAGGTCTCAACGTCAACTTCTCTAGTCTAATCAAGGGACCAACCCAATCAGAGAGAGTTGCTGACGTCGAGAAATGTGTTCCTAAGAAAAGGAGGGTTTTAGCCTCAATGCGTATGTCCTGCGACCTGGATGGCCTCTAATGCTTAATAAAGTAATGGGTAGCTAGCACTCAACCACAGAAATCTGGAAACTGAAAAATAATTAAGAAACTGTCTGAATTGCGTCGATTATAGTCGACGCTATTCAAAACAGAACTTAATTCTTTCGCAGAGAACAGATGCAAACAGCAGAGAAAGCCTGGAAAATAACTAAAAACTGTCTGAATAGCGTCGATTATTGTCGACGCTATTCAACACAGAACTTAATTATTTCGCAGAAAGAGATGCAAACAGCAGAGAAAGCCTGGAGGCTAAAAGGCGTCTAGTAGTGACGACGTGGTTTTGAAACGCGTCGCTGTTCCTGGACGCTTTTTAGTTCGCAGAAACAGATTTCCAGAAGGATTTTCTGGGTCGAATCCTCCTTAAACAGGGTAAAATGCAGTAAACAATCGACTCATGCAAAGATTTTTTTAGTTTCAGATTTTAAACAGGATGATTTACTATCTAAACAACTAAGAAATCACGCAATCACACAGCATTTCACCACAAAAAACAGCTTTTTGAACTAATCAAAGGGGAGGCAAGATCTTGCCACTGGGGTGTGCACGTGGTGCACGAGGGAAATCAATTAAACTAAACACTCACCAATTGGTGAGGACGTGTCCAGAGACACAAGTGGTGCACCGTGGGTGCCCGATATGATGATAGCACGAACAAAAGGAAACTAAAAGATGGCGAGACCAAGTCCCACCGTGATCGCCAAAAAAGCTGTAGGTGCTTAGAATGACCGTGTGATTAACATGAAATATCTATGTTGTTTAGGTGTAAACTAACCTATTAAAAATAGCAACTAAAGTGCAGTGATCGCCAGAAACTTTTAACTTAAAAGTTTCAAAAGAGAGTATGATCGCCTACCTTTCAAACGCGGAAAATTGAGTCCTTGGTTCCCCTTCCTCAGCCGGCTGAAGAAAGAGAGCCCTTTCTTTGCTTCTTTTGTTCTTGCTGTTGAGTTTGAGGTTGAGGATCGTCCAGAAGTTGTGCTTGATTTCCCCTTTTTGAATCTTTTTTTGTTGTTGAGTGCAGCAGAGACAGAAAAAGAAAACAGAATGAAGAAACAATGATGAGAATTTAAATAGAAGTAGTATCTGAACTAATCATGGTTTTAAGCATATTTAGAACAGCAAACTCACTTTTTTTTAATGGCTTTGAAACCCCTTAAATCAAGTAGGTTTTTGAAAGATTATGCTGTGGTGTGTGTTTGCATGAAGTGAATATGAAGAATGAAACTAATGAAGATGAATGCAGTAATGAAAAACTTATGCCCAGTTGGTTGAAGCTCTTGAAAGGATGAAGATCTTGAAAGGACACCGACTTCTGGGAATGGCAGCGCTCCGGCGTTACGACGTTGTTGCTTCGATCTTCAAATCGCTATAACGCTATGGCTCAACTCAACTTAATTCTGTTCTCTTCTTTTTTCTTCAATATGCAGGGTATTTATAGACATTTCTTGCGTTCGAGATTAACATTTGAAAACTCCGAATTTATCCATCTTAACCGACAGATAATTACTGATTAATTCATCTTTATCTGTAATTATCTAAAACGCGTCTACCTTGGCTGACGCCTTTCAGATTAATTAAGATAAGGATAAATATCCGGGAAAACTTATCTTTATCTTTATTAGGTAAAACGCGTCCACCTATGTAGACGTCTTTTAGACTAATTAAGATAAGGATAAACATCCGGAGGAGAAGTTAAAATCACTTAGGAAACCTAAAACGCGTCGACATTCCCAGACGCCTTTTAGTTAATTAATTAATTAATTAAAATTCAAATTTAATCGTTAAAACAGGAATAAACTCTAAATCGCGTCCACTTGGGTCGACGTCTTTTAGAATTCTTCATATTTTAACTCAAATTGAACTAAAATCAATTCAATTGATTAACTTAAAACACATCTGTTAAACCCGACACTCAAAAAAGATTAATAAAAATTAATTAATGATTAATTATCAGACCATTCTGAGGCATTATTGTATGATATGAAATTTACTCGAAATGACGTCAAAATTAGCGTGTCTACACCGTGAGGTTGATGTTAGTAAGACGGCCTTTAGGACTCGGTATGGACATTATGAGTTTTTGGTTATGCCTTTTGGCTTGACCAATGCTCCGGCGGCTTTTATGGATTTGATGAACCGGATCTTCAGGGCCTATTTGGATCAGTTCGTGGTGGTATTTGTAGATGATATTCTGATATACTCTTCTTCTGAGGAAGAGCATGCCACACATCTTCAGGTGGTATTGCGGGTTCTGAGAGAGCACCAACTCTATGCCAAGTTTAGCAAGTGTGAATTATGGCTAGACAAGGTGCACTTCCTGGGGCATGTCATTTCTGGAGAGGGCATTGCAGTGGATCCAGCCAAGATTGAGGCAGTGATGGATTGGAGTAGGCCAACAACAGTGACTGAGATGAGGAGCTTCTTGGGGCTAGCAGGTTATTATAGGCGGTTTGTCCAAGGTTTTTCTTTGATAGCGGCCCCCTTGTCAAGGTTGACTCGTAAGGGAGTTCGTTTCGTGTAGACCAAGGAGTGTGAGCAGAGTTTCATTGAGTTGTAGACTCGCCTCACTTCGGCTCCAGTGTTGGTGCTTCCATCAGGTTCAAGTGGATTTGTAGTTTATTCAGATGCATCACGTCGAGGTTTGGGTGCAGTTCAGATGCAGCATAGTAGGGTCGTGGCGTATGCTTCTAGACAGCTGAAGAAGCATAAGGAGAACTATCCCACCCATGACTTAGAGTTGGCAGCTGTTGTGTTTGCACTGAAGATTTGGAGACATTATTTGTATGGAGAGAAATTTCAAGTTCTTACTGATCATAAGAGCCTGAAGTATGTATTCACACAGAGAGATCTGAACTTGAGGCAACGTAGGTGGATGGAATTCATCAAGGATTATGACCTCGACCTTTCTTATCATCCGGGCAAGGCGAATGTGGTGGCAGACGCCTTGAGTCGGAAGACGGTTGTGTCATATCTCATGGTTCGAGAATGGAGGTTATTTGAGCACGTTGTGGAATCTTCCTTTCGGATTCCACGAGAGGCTGACAAAGCCGTGTTGGTCAGCTTAACGGTGAGGCCAGCAGTGTACCACCCTGTGATTGAGGCTCAGAGGGCAGATGTAGAATTACCGCAAATTCTCCAGAGAACAGAGGTGGATTTATAGGATGATGGTACAATCAGGTTTAGAGACAGACTCTACGTTCCGATCGAGGAGGACGTGCGCAGGAGTGTCCTTGACGACGCGCACCGTTCTAGATATGCAGTGCATCCCGGAACGACTAAGATGTATCATTGTTTGAGAAGGCACTTTTGGTGGCCTGGTATGAAGAAGGATGTGGCTGAGTATGTGGCTAGGTGCATGACTTGTCAGCAGGTTAAGGCAGAACATCAGAGACTAGGAGGGTTGTTGCAGCCCTTGCCGATCTCGGAATGGAAATGGGAGCATGCGACTATGGACTTTGTGATGGGATTACCTGTATCCCCTGGCAGAAGAAACGTGATCTGGGTCATTGTTGATCGATTGACCAAGTCGGCACACTTCCTGGCTATTAGGAAGGACTGGTCAGTTGGTAAGTTGGCTAAGCTGTTTGTGGATCGGATCATCTCTCTGCACGGAGTGCCTTTATCCATCGTATCAGACCGGGATCCGAGGTTTACTTCTAGGTTCTCGAAGAGTTTTCAGAAGGCCTTGGGCACGCAGTTGGCCTTCAGCTCGGCCTATCATCCCGAGACTGATGGGCAGTCGGAGAGGACCATTTAGACTTTGGAGGATATGCTTAGGGCATGTTGCCTAGATTGGGGAAGTTCTTGGGAGCAACACTTGTCTATAGTGGAGTTCGCTTACAACAACAGTTATCATTCTAGTATCGGCATGGCACCTTACGAGGCATTGTACGGGCGACCGTGTCGATCCCCTGTGCATTGGTCCGAGATTGGCGAGAGGCAGATGGCAGGACCAGAGTTGGTACATCAGTGTGCTGAGGTTGCCAGAGTGGTACAACAGAGATTGATTGCAGCTCAGAGCAGACAAAAGAGTTATGCTGACTTCCGTTGGAGACCGCTTGAGTTTGAGATTGGGGACCACGTGTTTCTCCGAGTCTCACCCATCAAGGGTGTGATGAGATTCGGGAAGTGAGGTAAGCTGAGTCCGCGATATGTTGGGCCTTTTCCCATTCTTGCTCGAATTGGGAAAACGGCGTATCAGCTAGCCTTGCCGCCCAGTCTTGCAGGGGTGCACGATGTGTTCCATGTTTCCTTGCTGAGGATATATGTTCAGGATCCATCTCATGTTTTAGATTTTTCAGAATTGGAAGTCGCTGAGGACTTGTCCTTCCCAGAGTTTCCTGTACGTATTGAGGATCGCAGGGAATAGGTCCTTCGGAACAAGGTTGTACCTCTGGTTAAGGTGATTTGGCAGTATCGCTCCGAGGGCGAGGCAACCTGGGAGCGCGAGGACGAGATGCGGGAGCAGTTTCCCTACCTTTTCTCGTAAGTTCTATTGTGAGCTTGTATCCTTTTGTTTCGACCTCGTTAATTGTAGCAGGCAATTTCGGGGATGAAATTCTTATAAGGGGGGGAGAATGTAAGGACTGAGGTTTCGGATCCGGTTATCGGGTCAGTTTCTGGGTCGGATCCCCTGGTTTGGGCCCTGATGGGTCAGGGGAGTGCCATCCAAATGACGTCTAGGATGCACGACGCCTTTTTGAACAGCGTCTGGCTGGATGGACGCCATTTAGCTTGGTTGCTGTTGTGCCACGTGGACGCCACATGGGCGGGCTTCGGGCCGCGAGAGTACGGCTTCTGTCGTGTCGTCTGAATAGCGTCCTCGATGGACAACGCCATTCAGACTGCGACCCTGAGTTGTTAGTGTACGGTGCCGGTCTTGTCGTCTGAAAGGCGTCTTTGATAGGCGACGCGTTTCAGGTCTCTATCAATACAGCCCGTCATGTCAACTGATAGGCGTCCGTGCCGCACGACGCGTTTTACCCAATTTCTAGTTAACCCCGCGAACCCTCCTTCCTTTCCCTCATTTTCTCCTCCCTCTTCTCTCTCCTCTCTTCCCCGCCGGCTCCGGCGATCGCTCTTCCCCCTCCTTCTTTTTCTCCCACCATTTCATCTCTCCCTCCACTCCATCGACCTCCTAACTCCCACCACTACCACCACCACTTCCTCCGCGGCGTTTTCTCTCCGGACGGCAGCCGACGTCCCGGTGGAGTAACGACGTCCTCGGCGGTACTGGCGGCGGCGTGGGGGCGAGACGGGTTGGCGGCTTGGAGCTTGGAGGAGTTCGAGTAACCGGTAGGGTGACGATTCCCGCTGTAATTCATTAAAAACCATGCTTTCCCGCTTTGAAGCATGTTTAGGGGTGTTTTTGTGGTGAAAATGCTAAGTGCATGAGATGAGAAATTGGGTATTTTAATGGGTAGTTAGGTTCTCCTCCTTCCCCCCTATGTTTCATTGCCTTTTTGTACGTTTTGGAGGAGAAATCCCAACTTGTGGATTAGGGGAACGGAGGGGAGAACTTGTTTGTTAGGACTAAATGGTGTCGAGGGACAGGGACGCCTTTTAGAAAGGCGGCTCCCACCCACGACGCGATTTAGCCCAATAACAGACCCTGTCTCGGGACTGATAAGCATCCAGAGACAGCAACGCCTTTTTCAAAAGGCGACTTGCATGAACGACGCGTTTTAGTGGAATCACCCCATGGCCTGTCCCTGTTTCGGTCGCTATCAGGCGACGAGGGACAGCGACGCCTTTCAAAAGGCGGCTACCTGTGGCGACGTGTTTTACGCCAGGTTCTGAGGCCGAGTTTTTATGAACCAGTTTAGGAGGCTTGAATGGCGTTGGCCTTGGGCGACGCGATTCAAGACAGAATCACACTAATTCATGTTATTATTATGTGTTACACTGTTAGATAGTTTGGTTAATTGCATGATTGTAATCGTACTCGAGGATGAGGATTTCTATGTTACCGGATCGCACTGTGTTGTGTTTCGTGTGACTATGGACCTAGTGTGACAGTTGTAGCGCTTTGTCACCCTGTGTTAGTGTGGGTGGAACACAACGCCGGTGTGGGTGTGGCGGGGTGACGCCTAGTGAGAGAGGGTCACCTGGTGAACCCCGAGGTTAGCTAGTACCGGTGTCGGAGAGGTATCTGTGAAGTGTCACTCTTGCTGGGGGAAGGAGTAACCACCTGAGCCAGTTGGGCCGGAGTAGCTAGTGTGGTATCCGAGGGGTTAGTATTTTGTCTCAGCGGGTTGGTGTTTCCCACTTTCGTTTGTGTGGTTGGCGTGTTTTGCCGAGACGTTGGTTGTAGGCTCCCTGGTAAAATGGTTTCAGAGATATGCATATTATATTTCGAATACATGTGATTTATATTGAGATTTAAGAGTAGTAATTATTGCTTCACTTGCTTACTTTACCTTTAGCTATGTTTTTGCACTTGTGGGTGTGTGAGTGGGCAATGGGGATCGAAGGATCCCTACTGAGTCTTTTTGTTGAGACTCACCCCTGCGGTTTTCAAGTGGGGGTTCCAGCCAGGCTTAACGAGGAGAGTACTGCTTAGAGTTGCGCGCTAGCAGTTGTTGTTCCGGGGCATGCCCCGACGTAGTTGTTATTTTTATTTCTGGCCTGTACACTTAATTATTTCTTCTCAGTTGGAATATGTAATTATTTGCTGTGTGGAGTCGCATTGTAATAACTTTTAATTCTTGCACTTTCTTTTTAATTCAATACGATATGGATGTTTAGCTTAGTTTATTATTTATTTCCCAGACTTATCTAGATCCTGGTTTGGTTGCAAATTAATGATTCGGTACCCATTTAGTAATCGGATCCCCAATTATAGGGTGGCGGGTCGTTACAGCATGTATCTCGATGTGGCTAATAATTTAGTGTTTCATGACTTATGGTTAAAGTCACTTAATCAAACATTAAACCACACCAATCCTCATGCAAGACCATATTATTGTCTCAGGTCAAAGGATCAACGATACTACTGAGACAGATGGATCTTCAGTTGACATTAGGTATAATTAACCATCTGAAGATCCATCAGCGGATCAATTCAGTGAACATCCTCCCAGGATGAACACCCACACATATGTGTTGGTGCCTCGCCCCTATGACCGTGAGATTGGTCATCTACACATCATGTGTGCTGATTTACAAGTAATCAATGTCCCAGAGTGATTACTCTCCAATCAGGAATAGTTTAAGGTATGTGTCCATATACAGTCAAACTCACATTCAAGATCCCATCTCGAAATGGACTTTACAACCACATATCATAGGAACAACGCAAAGCAAACCACGGATTTCAAGTTTACGCTTTAATTACCACTTAATTATATTGAACAAGATTGTACAACACATTGGGCCTACACGGCCCATAATTGGTCTGTAGGACATCTAAAAACTAACAATCTCCCACTTGTACTATAGCCAATTGCCCATAGTCGTGAGGCCCAACTTTTTCCGATGACGCTTGATGAGGCAGAATCCGATTCGGCCCATTAGAGCGGGCCCAAACCCCGTTCAGCCCAACAGCAGCAGTATCAGGCCCTCCGGGAGCCTCCAGCCCATCAGCGGTCCAGCAGCCCTCGGCCCCATAAGCGGCACCGTTGCTCCCGGCCCAACAGGCTTCGGCCCGTCAACGGCCCATCAGCCTACGGCCCGGGAACAGCGCGGCAGCCCTAGGCCCAGCAGGCTTCGGCCCATCGGCGGCCCAACCCCCTTCGGCCCGATAGCCGAGTCCGGCCCACTCCGGTGGCGGATCAGGCACTATGGCGGTTTACCAGTAAGCCCAAACATAGTCCTATATCGGCTACCACCGTTAACCAACCTCTATCCTCTGCTATAAATACACCGCTATTTATTGCCAAAGGTATGCAATTCTTTGCCTCCGAGACCCTTAAGGACTACGGTCCAAATAGCATTAAAGCTACTTTTTGCCTTCTGAATCGAATCATCTTCAGAAGCTAACTTGACCGTCGGAGGGGGTTCCTAAGGGCCAGAGCCCGGGACTCCTGCTGACCAGTCTTTCTTCTTCTTTCCCTCCCGCAGGGGTTTGGTTCGAATCATCGCCGACCTTCCCGAGTCGGTCTCGGCCGCCGACCTCGGACTCCTCTCCCGGGTCTCGACGCCGTGCGACGGCTGCCCCGCGACAGGAGACTCGGCCCCGCGCTGTCCCCTCGTCCGACAAAAGGGCTTTTGGGCTCACTATCCAAGAGCAAGCCGAGTCCGAGACCCTTCCGGCCTCAGACCGTCGGCTTCGGCTTCGTCGCCTGTCGGCAATACAGCTAGAAGGAGCTTCATCCGCGCCGCCCCTTCGCCCGCCGAAGGAGCCTCGGCCCCGACTTCCCGGAGACGAGCCTGCACCGACCGAAGCGCCCTTCGGCCTTCGGACCCTCGTCTTCGCCTCCGCCTCCTCGGCCTTCCGGATCCCCGTCGGGCCTCTGAAACACCGATCCGAACCGGCTTCGGATCCTCTTCTCCGGATTCCGACCTCGGAGTCCGGTCGTGATAGATCCAGTCTACATCATGTGGCGCCGTCTGTGGGAAGCAAACAAACAAGTCATGTCACAACGACCTGTCACCCGACGATCCGGACAAAGCGAAGCAGAGGCACGGGAAGCCTCGGCTCAGCTACTGCCATCCGAAGGCGCCCCTTATGCTCCGACGAGCGCGACTCTGCCGATTATACCAGAGTCCCCTGTCGCGGAAGATGACTGGGTGGGAGTACTCCAGCAGCAGATAGCAACGCTGGAAACTGCCGTCAAATCCCTAGAGCCTCTTCAAGAGATGGTGTCTGCCATCGCCCAGCGCATGGGACTGATAGGACAGCTTCCTCAGCAAGCACTGCTCCCTCCACTTTATCTGGTTCAAGATGCGAGGCTCCAGCCAGCACCTGCACCGGTTTCCCCTGACGAAACCGCATTAGCGCACAGCAAGCCCTCGGCGCTACCTGCCCGAGCCCCTCGCTTCAATCGCCTGACAAAACAAGGCTTTGCTTCGTCCGAATCCCGCCTGGTCAGAATCGGTGGACAGTCAGTCGCCACCTCAACCGTCCCGGACCTGGACCGGCGGCTAATGGCAATGAGGAAGGAAATGCAGAAGATGGTGTCTCGGCCATACGGGGCACCTTTGGCCAGTAACATCCTGGAGCGGACCCCGTTTACGGCGGAGCTCCTGGCTACCAAGGTGCCTCCCAATTTCAAGCTGCCGAAAGGCCCCCTCTACGACGGAATGACAGATCCAGTCTGTCACTTCCAGAGGTTCAACACCTACCTCTCGGTCCGAGGGATCACCGAAGCAGTCCGCTGCCGACTCTTCCTCCTCACTCTCGAGAAGACTGCTCTGACCTGGTTCGAAGCACTGGCCCCCAACTCCATCCACTCCCTAGTTCAGTTGGGCCAGCTGTTCATCGACCAGTTCTATGATGCCACCCGGCAGTGTAAGACATCGGCCAGCTTATTAGTCCTCCGGCAAGGCCCCACCGAAACTCTCCAGGAGTATTTCACCAGGTTTCGGACCGAGGCCGCCCAAATCCCAAACCTTGATAGCTCGATCGCGGTCTCGGCCGTGATCAGCGGGTGCCGGGACGAGGGGCTCCTCGGCTCCATCGGAAAGCGCCATCCCCCTACTTTCCAGGACCTCGTGGCCCGGGCCCATAAGTACATCAACCGAGAGGCCCTGATGCTGTCCAGGGGCAAAGGCGCAACCGAAGCCACCTCGGCACCTGCTCCCCAGGTGGTCCACCCTCGGCCCGAAGACCGGCAGTCCTCCCGAAAGCGGTATCGCAGGGAGGAATGGGACTAAGAGAGGCGACGGGACCCGCAACAGCGGCATCTGCCCTTGCCTGCTCCCCCTTCCCAAATGCTCATGGAGATGAAGGACTTGATCCACCAACCAGAGCGACATTATTCAAAGACCGCGTCAACCCGATCCGAGGGCAGCTCCGGCCATTAGTATCGGATCGGAGCGGCATCATTCAAAGACCGCGTCAACCCGATCCGAGGGCGGCTCCGGCCATTAGTATCGGATCGGAGCGGCATCATTCAAAGACCGCGTCAACCCGATCCGAGGGCGGCTCCAGCCATTAGTATCGGATCGGCATGATATTTTTTCTAAGTCCGCGCTTCCTTCGATCCGACGAATGGTTTCGGCCATGTAATCCGGATCAGGACGCGGCATGGTTCTAAAGTCCGCGCTTCCTTCGATCCGACGAATGGTTTCGGCCATGTAATTCGGATCAGGACGCGGTAGGGTTCTAAAGTCCGCGCTTCCTTCGATCCGACGAATGGTTTCGGCCATGTAATCCGGATCAGGACGCGGCAGGGTTCTAAAGTCCGCGGGTCCTTCGATCCGACGAATGGCTCTCGGCCATGTAATCCGGATCAGGACGCGTCATGGTTCAGAAGTCCGCGGGTCCTTCGATCCGACGAATGGTTTCAGCCATGTAATCCGGATCAGGACGCGGCATGGTTTTCTTAAGTCCGCGGGTCCTTCGATCCGACGAATGGTTTCGGCCATGTAATCCGGATCAGGACGCGGCAGGGTTCTAAAGTCCGCGGGTCCTTCGATCCGACGAATGGCTCTCGGCCATGTAATCCGGATCAGGACGCGGCATGGTTTTCTTAAGTCCGCGGGTCCTTCGATCCGACGAATGGCTCTCGGCCATGTAATCCGGATCAGGACGCGGCATGGTTCTAAAGTCCGCGCTTCCTTCGATCCGACGAATGGTTTCGGCCATGTAATCCGGATTAGGACGCGGCATGGTTTTCTTAAGTCCGCGGGTCCTTCGATTCGACGAATGGCTCTCGGCCATGTAATCCGGATCAGAGCGCGGCATGGTTCTAAAGTCCGCGGGTCCTTCGATCCGACGAATGGCTCTCGGCCATGTAATCCGGATCAGAGCGCGGCATGGTTCTAAAGTCCGCGCTTCCTTCGATCCGACGAATGGCTCTCGGCCATGTAGTCCGGATCAGGACGCGGCATGGTTTTCTAAGCCCGCAGGTAACCTGAACCGGGAGTGGCTTCGGCCATGCAAACCGTATCGAGAGTGGCATGGTGTTCTTTCTAAGTCCGTGTAAACCGTACCGGGAGTGGCTTCGGCCATGCAAACCGTATCGGGAGCGGCATGGTATTCTTTCTAAGTCCGTGTAAACCGTACCGGGAGTGGCTTCGGCCATGCAAACCGTATCGGGAGCGGCATGGTGTTCTTTCTAAGTCCGTATAAACCGTACCGGGAGTGGCTTCGGCCATGCAAACCGTATCGGGAGCAGCATGGTATTCTTTCTAAGTCCGTGTAAACCGTACCGGGAGTGGCTTCGGCCCTGCAAACCGTATCGGTAGCGGCATGGTGTTCTTTCTAAGTCCGTGTAAACCATACCGGGAGTGGCTTCGGCCATGCAAACCGTATCGGGAGCGGCATGGTATTCTTTCTAAGTCCGTGTAAACCGTACCGGGAGTGGCTTCGGCCATGCAAACCGTATCGGGAGCGGCATGGTATTCTTTCTAAGTCCGTGTAAATCGTACCGGGAGTGGCTTCGGCCATGCAAACCGTATCGGGAGCGGCATGGTGTTCTTTCTAAGTCCGTGTAAACCGTACCGGGAGTGGCTTCGGCCATGCAAACCGTATCGGGAGCGGCATGGTGTTCTTTCTAAGTCCGTGTAAACCGTACCGGGAGTGGCTTCGGCCATGCAAACCGTATCGGGAGCGGCATGGTATTCTTTCTAAGTCCGTGTAAACCGTACCGGGAGTGGCTTCGGCCATGCAAACCGTATCGGGAGCGGCATGGTGTTCTTTCTAAGTCCGTGTAAACCGTACCGGGAGTGGCTTCGGCCATGCAAACCGTATCGGGAGCGGCATGGTATTCTTTCTAAGTCCGTGTAAACCGTACCGGGAGTGGCTTCGGCCATGTAAACCGTATCGGGAGCGACATGATATTTTTTCCTAAGCCCGCCGACACCTTGATCCGAGGGTGGTTCCGGCCACGTGTACCGGTTCGGGAAGCGGCATGGTTTTCTAAACCCGCAGGTAACCTGATCTGAGGGTAGCTTCGGCCACGTATACCCGATCGGAGAGCGGCATGGTTCTTCAAACGAAGCATATACCGTATTACTTCTTCGGGAGGAGGCTTCGGACTTTACTCTCGCCATCTCAGAACTGAGGAAGACGAGAGTGGGGGGCTATGTGATGAGGCAGAATCCGATTCGGCCCATTAGAGCGGGCCCAAACCCCGTTAAGCCCAACAGCAGCAGTATCAGGCCCTCCGGGAGCCTCCAGCCCATCAGCGGTCCAGCAGCCCTCGGCCCCATATGCGGCACCGTTGCTCCCGGCCCAACAGGCTTCGGCCCGTCAGCGGCCCATCAGCCTACGGCCCGGGAACAGCGCGGCAGCCCTAGGCCCAGCAGGCTTCGGCCCATCGGCGGCCCAACCCCCTTCGGCCCGATAGCCGAGTCCGGCCCACTCCGGTGGCGGATCAGGCACTATGGCGGTTTACCAGTAAGCCCAAACATAGTCCTATATCGGCTACCACCGTTAACCAACCTCTATCCTCTGCTATAAATACACCGCTATTTATTGCCAAAGGTATGCAATTCTTTGCCTCCGAGACCCTTAAGGACTACGGTCCAAATAGCATTAAAGCTTCTTTTTGCCTTCTGAATCGAATCATCTTCAGAAGCTAACTTGACCGTCGGAGGGGGTTCCTAAGGGCCAGAGCCCGGGACTCTTGCTGACCGGTCTTTCTTCTTCTTTCCCTCTCGCAGGGGTTCGGTTCGAATCATCGCCGACCTTCCCGAGTTGGTCTCGGCCGCCGACCTCGGACTCCTCTCCCTGGTCTTGACGCCGTGCGACGGCTGCCCCGCGACAGGAGACTCGGCCCCGCGCTGTCCCCTCGTTCGACAAAAGGGCTTTTGGGCTCACTATCCAAGAGCAAGCCGAGTCCGAGACCCTTCCGGCCTCAGACCGTCGGCTTCGGCTTCGTCGCCTGTCGGCAATACAGCCAGAAGGAGCTTCATCCGCGCCGCCCCTTCGCCCGCCGAAGGAGCCTCGGCCCCGACTTCCCGGAGACGAGCCTGCACCGACCGAAGCGCCCTTCGGCCTTCGGACCCTCGTCTTCGCCTCCGCCTCCTCGGCCTTCCGGATCCCCGTCGGGCCTCTGAAACACCGATCTGAACCGGCTTCGGATCCTCTTCTTCGGATTCCGATCTCGGAGTCCGGTCGTGATAGATCCAGTCTACATCAACGCTCAAACACAATATGTGACAAAGGCTTAGTTAGTGGATCTGCAATATTGTCTTCTGATGGTACACGCTCTACCATCACATCTTCCCTTGCAACAATCTCCCGAATCAGGTGGAAGTGCCTTAGAATATGCTTCGACTTTTGGTGAGACCGAGGTTCCTCGCCTGCACGACGGCCCCATTATTATCACATAATAATGGGATGGGAGCCGATATGCTGGGAACGATGTCAAGTTCCGCGATGAATTTCTTCATCTAAACTACTTCCTTGGCAGCTTCAGCCGCAGCTATATACTCTGCCTCTGTCATTGAATCCGCAGTCGTTTTTTGCTTGGAACTCTTCCAACTGACTGCCCCTCCATTTAATATGAATACAAATCCAGACATGGATTTGCTATCATCCGAATCTGACTGGAAACTAGAGTCTGTATATGCTCTCAATTGCAAGTCCTTTTCTCTTCTATACAGCAAGAAAAGATCCTTAGTTCTTCTCAAGTACTTAAGGATGTATTTCACTACTTTCCAGTGCTCTTCGCCTGGATCACTCTAATATCTACTGGTAATGCTCAAAGCATTGGCCACATCAGAGCGAGTACATAGCATGGCATACATGATCGACCCTATTGCCAAGGCATAGGGTATTCGACTCATGTGCTCTACTTCCTCAGGTATTCTAGGGGCCATGCCCTTAGATAGGTAAATTCCATGTCTCATAGGAATGAGACCTCTTTTGGAATTTTCCAACTGGAATCTCCTGAGTATAGTATCTATGTACATGGATTGGGACATTCCCAACATCCTTTTTGATCTATCACGATAGATCCTTATGCCCAGCACATAGGATGCTTCTCCCAAATCCTTCATAGATAATGTCTTGGACAACCAAGACTTAGTTGATGTCAGCATCCTTACATCATTCCCAATGAGTAAGATGTTATCAACAAAAAGGACTAAGAAGGTTACTGAGCTCTCACTAACCTTCTTGTAAACACAGGGTTCGTCTTCATTTCGAATGAAGTCAAAAGATTTGATAGCCTCATCAAATCTTAAATTCCAATTTCGAGACGCCTGCTTCAATCCATAAATGGATTTCTGAAGCTTGCATACCTTATTGGGATGCTGCTTAGATGTGAATCCATCAGGTTGTACCATGTACACCTCTTCTGACAGGTTTCCATTAAGGAAAGTTGTCTTCACATCCATCTGCCAGTTCTCATAATCTAGATATGAAGCAATGGCAAGGAGGATTCTAATTGACTTTATTATTGCTACTGGTGAGAAAGTTTCGTTATAGTCAATTTCTTGTCTTTGATGATATCCCTTTGCCACTAGTCAAGCTTTATAAGTGTCAATTTGTCCATCTGCTCCGATCTTCTTTTTGAAGATCCATTTGCAGCCGATAGGGACCTTCCCTTCAGGTATGTCAACCAAGTTCCAAACTTGATTGGTATACATGGACTAGATTTCTGAATCCATAGCTTCCTTCCATTTCTCGGAGTCAGAATTACGAATTGCCTCCTGATAGGATTGAGGATCATCATTCTCATTTATCCTTACTTTAGACGAACTGTCAGAGATATGTCCAACATATCTCTCAAGTTCTCTAGGTACCCTACCAGATCTTCGCAATATCTGTGTTTCATTTTGAGCATTTTCCGTAGGTGGTGTCTCATCTTATGAGACTGTGTCCCCAGTTTGTGGTTGATGGACCTCGTCCAGTTCTATCTGGCTCCCACTGTGTTTCTGGAGGAGATATTCCTTCTCCAGGAATACAGCTCTCTTGGCCATTGTGACCTTTTTGTAACGACCCGCCACCCTATAATCGGGGATCCGATTACTAAATGGGTACCGAATCATTAGTTTGGAGCCAAACCAGGATCTAGATAAGTCTGGGAAATAAATAATAAAGTAAGCTAAACATTCACATCGCATTAAATTAAAAAAAAAAGTGCAAGAATTAAAAGTTATTACAATGCGACTTGACACAGCAAATAATTACATACTCTAACTGAAAAGAAATAATTAAGCGTACAAGCCAGAATATAAAATAACAACTACGTCGACGCATACCCTGGAACAACGGTTGTTGACGCGCAACCCAAAGCAGCACTCTCCTCACTAAGCCTGCCTGGAACCCTCACCTGAAAACCGCAGGGGTGAGTTTCAACGAAAAGACTCAGTAGGGATCCTTCGATCCCCACCGCCCACTCACACACCCACAAGTGCGGCAACACAAATATAAGTAAATTAAGCAAGTAAAACTGTAACATAATACCTAAATTTTGATATAAAACACATGCATTCGAAATGTAACACGCCCAACTCTTAAACCATTCTACCAGGGAGCCTACAACCAGCGTCTCGGCAAAACACGCTAACCACACAGCCGAACGCGGGAAACACCGACCCGCTGAGACCAAATAGTAACCTTTCGGATAGCACGCTAGCTACTCCGGCCCAACTGGCTCTAGGTGGTTCCTGCTTCCCCCAGCATGAGTGACACTCCATAGGTACCACTCCTACACCGGTACTAGCTAACCCCGGGGTACACCAGGTGACCCTCTCTCTAGGTGTCACCCTACCACTCCCACACCGGCGCTGTGTCCCTCCCACACCGACACAGGGTGGCAAGCGCTACAACTGTCACTCTAGGTCCACGGTCGCATGAAACACAACACAGTGCGATCCGATCACGTAAAAATCCTCATCCTTGAGTACGATATTAAGCATGCAATTAACCAAACTATCTAACAGTGTGAAGATATGTTAACAGCATGAATTAATGTGATTCTGTCTTGAATCGCGTCGCCCAAGGCCGACGCCATTCAAGCCTCCTAAACTGGTTCATGTGAAATCTGGCCTCGGAAATGGCCTAAAACGCGTCGTCACATGTAGCCGCCTTTTGAAAGGCGTCGCTGTCCCTCATCGCCTGATAGCGACAGAAGCAGGGACAGGCTACGGGGTGATTTCACTAAAATGTGTCGTCTAAGCAAGTCGTCTTTCTAAAAGGCGTCACTATCCCTGGACGCTCATCAGTCTAGAGACAGAGTATGTTATTGGGCTAAATCGCGTCGTGGGTGGGAGCCGCCTTTCTAAAAGGCGTCGCTGTCCCCCGACGCCATTTAACCCTCACAGACAGGTTCTTCCTCCGTATCTCCCGATCCATGGGGTGGGATTTCCTCCCCAAAAATCATGTAGAAACACGAAAAACATGGAGAATGGGGAGAATAACATAACTACCCATTAAAATACCAAATTTCTTATTACATGCATTTAGTATTTTCACCCCAAGAACACCCCTAAACATGCTCCAAAGCGGGAAAACATGGTTTTTAAATGAAAGTACCACGGGAATCGTCACCCTACCGGTTACTCGAACTCCTCCTAGCTCCAAGCCGCCAACCCGCCTCGCCCTACGCCGCCGCCGGTACCGCCGTGGACGCCGTTACTCCACCGGGATGTCAGCCGCCGTCCGGAGAGAAAACGCCGTGGAGGAGGTGGTGGTGGTAGTGGGGGAAGTTGGGAGGTTAATGGAGTGGAGGGAGAGGAGGAATGGAGAGAGGAAAGGAAGGAGGGCGAAAAGGGGTCGCCGGTGCCGCCGGAGGAAGAGAGGAGAGAGGAGAGGAAGGCGGGAATGAGGGAAAGGAAGGAGGGTTAGCGGGGTCAACCAGAAGCTGGGTAAAACGCGTCGTGCACGCCCGACGTCTTTCAGATGACAAGACCGGGCCGTACACTGACAAGCCAGGGTCGTACTCTGAAAGGCGTCGTCCATCTAAGACGCCATTCAAACGATATGACCGGGGCCGTACTCTCGCGACCCAAGGCCAGCCCACGTGGCACAGCCTAAAACGCGTCTACATTGCTGGACGCCGTTTAAACCGCATCGAGCACTGAGTCTCAGCCCCATCAGGGCCCGAACTAAGGGATCCGAACCCGAAAACTGATCCGATAACTGGATCCGAAAACCTCAATCCTTACACCTTTGCTTAGAAGGGTGATAGAAATAATATCCAAATGTTTCTTTTGGATATCCTTGTGAGTGCTTAAAATGGGTGTGTGATTATCATGAAAAATCTATGTTGTTTAAATGCAAAATAAACCTATTAAAAAGAAATTAAGTGATGTGATTGCCAGAAACTTTTGACTTAAAAATTTCAAAAAAAAGATTTTGATCGCCTACCTGTTTGGATGTGGGAGATATTGAATTCTTGGTTCCCTTCCTTCAGCCGGCTGAAGAAAGAGAGCCCTTTCTTTTCTTTGTTCTTGCTTTGATTGCTGTTGAGTTTTGAGGATCGTCCAAAGTCTTTGTTGTTTGCTATTGATTTCCTCTCCTTTTGATTCTCCTTTGTACCTTGCAAGAAATAGAAAGAAATAATGATGATGAGAACTTAGGCAAAAGTAGTTTTTATTCCAGAAGAAATTTTAAACATGCGATTAAACAGAAAAAAAAAACTCACTTGTTGAGTGGTCTTTTAAACCCCTTTAACAAATAGGTTTTGAAAAATGATGCTAGTGTTGTGTGTGTTGCATGGATTGATGTGATGAAGAATGCAAAATTAATGGAGTGAAAATGCAGAAATGAATTGAAAGTTTAATAATGGATGGCCCCTGGAAAGCCTTGGTCTTCAATGGATCTTGGACGGATGAAGAAGGATGCCGACTTCTGGAAACAACAGCACTTCAACGTTTGGACGTCGTCGCTTCAATTTTCATTCAATTATCACTCTGATATCACTTCAATCACTAACTCTGTCACCCATTCAAGAGGCAGGGTATTTATAGACTTCTTTGCGTCCGTGGATTTACATGGAGAAATTTCGAGATTTATCCATCTTAACCAACAGATAAATACAGATTAATTCATCTTTATCTATAATTATCTAAAAAGCGTCGCCCATAGAAGACGCCTTTCAGACTGATTAGGATAAAAATAAACATCTGGGAAAAACTTATCTTTATCTGTAATTAGATAAAACGTGTCGTTAATGGGAGACGCCTTTTAGACTAATTAAGATAAGGATAAACATCCGGAAGAGAAGTAGAAACAACTTAGGAAACCTAAATGGCGTCGTGCCTTGAAGACGTCGTTTAGTTAATTAATCAATTGATTAAAATTCAAATTTAAATATTAAAATAGGAATAAACTCTAAATGGCGTCTACACTAGTCGACGTCTTTTAGACTTCTTCATATTTTAATTGAAATTTTAGTTAAAACCAATTTAATTAATTAACTTAAATCATGTCTGTTTGATTCGACACCAAAAAGATAATTAACTCAAAAAGATCAATAAAAATTAACCAATGATTAAATATCAGACCATTCTGAGGCATTATTATATGATATGAAATTTACTTGAAATGATGTCAAAATTAGCGTGTCTACAATCCTACAAACCTACACTTGTCTGTTCTTGACTCTAGCTTATCTGCGTCATTCCTCTTCATATGGGCAGGACACCCCCAAACTTTAATATGATTAAAGTTCGGTATCCTTCCCTTCCATATCTTATATGGTGTGATAGGAACTAACTTACTCGAAACCCTATTTAACAAGTAGGCTACAGTCTCTAAAGCATACCCCTATAGAGATAATGGTAATTCTGCCAAGGACATATGGACCGGACCATGTCTAACAAAGTCCTATTTCTCTTTTCAGATTCACCATTATGCTGTGGTGTATATGGTGAGATCTACTAAGAAATTACTCCATTGTCCTTTAGGTAAGAAGTGAATTCGAGACTTAAGTATTCACTTCCTCGATTTGATCGAAGAGTTTTAATACTTTTACCAGTCTGCTTCTCTACTTCACTCTTATATTCCCTAAATTTCTCAAAAACTTGTGATTTGTATCTCATTAAATACATATAGCCATAGCTAGAGAAGTCATCAATAAAAGAAATGAAATAGAGATATCCTCCTTTAGCTTCTATTGACATGGGTCCACATACATCCGTATGTATGAGTTCTAGAAGCTCAACAGCCCTTTCACTATGTCCACTAAAAGGAGCTTTAGTCATCTTCCCTACGAGACACGACTCACAGGAGCATGGCCGTCCACCCCGTGGACGGGTAGAACATAGGCCATTTAATTCCAAAATTTTTTTAGAAAATCCTATAAAATTTGATGGCCACTCCAAGTGCCATTTACGTTCCGAACGGCCACTCCAAGTGCCGTTTACATTCTGGACGGTCACTCCAAGTGCCGTTTACAATCTGATTTTTTTTTTTTTTTTAAAATACTCAGACGGCCTGGCCTTTTGTCGTCCAGTTTCCCACTGTTCCGAAAAATAAACTTTTCATGGCCGAAAAAATTAAAATAAAATTGAAGAACATTAACATGATGTTACAACATAGATCGTTCTTCCCAGTTGCATCAATAGGAGCCTAAACCTGGCTCTAATACCACTATTGGGTTCGATCGTAACCCCCGGAAAATCATAGAAGCGGAAGAACGTAAAACGAAATGATTTCCCAAATCGGTTCGGGCTTCGATCGATGCAACAAAAATGATCTAAATAAATCACACGAGATTTTCACCTTGCACAATACACGTTGTCCTTTGAAAATCGATGTCGAACTCCTCGAACCTTTGAGGCGCACAAGTGTATGGCCTCTAGAGATGATCCACACGAACCCTCGCAGCAACGGAGTTCTCCTTCTCCAACCCGCACAACCCTCAAGCCTCTCTGGGAAGAATCCAATCCTTCAACTTGACAGCCAACTATATGTGAATGGGTTTCATTAGCTAGGTTACGGGTTGGAGAACATGGGTTATATATAGGAATGTTAAGGCGGCAGCTTGAACCGCCACGTTTAACCAAACCCATCTTTAACTACCGCAATTAAAGTAAACCCCAAGGTGTATTATATATCAATATATTATTATTAGCTTATTTAACAAATAAGCCTAATAACATATATATTATATATATGCCCTTTATATTATTGCATAGATACTTTTAAGCCATTCACAGATTCCTTTCTCAAAAGAACTGAATGCTTTAGTATATTTGTCCATACAATAATATTCCATTCTGCAAGAGTTATTTGTGTGTGATCCTCTAGGCCCATTATCACTTTGGTTTAAAGATCCATTGACTTCTAATCTAATTAGAAGTAAATTAAATTGGCTATTCGCAATAACCGTTTAATTTGTTCCGGACCTTTTTGATCACATTGGGTCAAGTAAATCTGCATGATCCCAGAGGATGCCGGCTTCATCTATACCCTGCATGGCACCTGTAAGTCATCGGTTACCGTATCGCTATAATCTCTCACTCATTCTATGAGTCCGATCTAATCGTGTGGTATGGTTATGTCAAACCACTAGTGATCGTGTCGTCTGACCGTGACCTCCATAATAATTTCACGTTCGTTCCAAACGAACCGATACCACCCTGGCCAGGGATTTAGTGGAGCGTCCATGTTATGACTCATTAACTGTCTGTGATATACCTGACAGTGAGCGATCCCCTCTCGACCATTAACGGTATTCGCATGTATCTCGATGTGACTAATAATTCAGTGTTTCATGACCTATGGTTAAAGTCACTTAACTAAACATTAAACCACACCAATCCTCATGTAAGACCATATTAATGTCTCAGGTCAAAGGATCAACGATACTACTGAGACAGATGGATCTTCAGTTGACATTAGGTATAATTAACCATCTGAAGATCCATCAGCGGTTCAGTTCAGTGAACATCCTCACAGGATGAACACCCACACATATGTGCTAGTGTCCTGCACCTGAGATTGGTCTTCTACACATCATGCGTGCTAATTTACAAGTAATCAATGTCCCAGAGTGATTACTCTCCAATCAGGAACAGTTTAAGGTATGTGTCCATATACAGTCAAACTCACATTCGAGATCCCATCTCGAAATTGACTTTACAAGCACATATCCTAGGGACAACGCGAAGCAATCCACATATTACAAGTTTACGCTTTAATTACCACTTAATTATATTGAACAAGATTGTACAACACATAGGGTCTACACGGCCCATAATTGGTCTGTAGGACACCCAAAAACTAACAATACCTCTGTTCAGCGGGGTTGAGAAGTTTAGAGAGATAGTAGGCTATCCTCTCTTTTCCTTCTTCATCCTCTTGTACTAAGACAGCCCCTACTGCGTCATCCAGGACAGGGATATAAAGAATTAGAGGTTTGCCCGGAGATGGTGGTCTCAAGACAAGAGGACTTACCAAATTTATTTTCAATCCATCAAATGCCTCTTGACACTTATCGTTCCAATCAAACTTGACTCCTGGCTTGATAAGTTCGTAAAACGGCTTACACCTTTGTGAATGCTGAGAGACAAATTAGCGAATAAACTGCAACCTCCCGATTAATCATTTTAACTCTTTCAAGTTCTTGGGAGGTGGCATTTCTCTGATAGCCTTTGCCTTGTTGGGATCGATCTTAATGCCTCGTTTGCTTACAATAAATGCCAATAATTTTCCTGATGATACCCTGAATACGCATTTCTTGGGATTCATCTTCAACTTATATTCTCTTGATTTTTCCAAAACTCTCGCCAATACCTTGGCATGCTCAACTTTGGTCTTAGATTTCACTAGAAAATCATCCACATACACTTCTAAATCAATGTGCATCATGCATGGAATATTGCCATCATAGCTCTCTGAAAAGTAGCTCCAGCATTCTTCAGTCCGAATGGCATAACGACATAACAATAAGTGTCCCAAGGTGTAGTGAACGATGTCTTCTGTTGGTCCTCTTCTGTCAAGCGAATTTGATTATACCCTGAGAATCCATCTATGAATGTTAGCATTTCATAACCAGCTGTGTTGTCGATGAGTACATCTATGTGAGGCAATGGAAAATCATCTTTAGGACATGCTCGGTTCAAATCTCGAAAGTCAATGCAAATCCTGACCTTCCCATCCTTTTTCATAACCGGGACTATATTTGCCACCCATTGCGGATAGAGGACAACTCTAATAAATTTGGCTTTATGCAACTTATCGACCTCTTCTTTCATATTCAAAGTCATCTGAGGGTGGAATCGCCTCAATTTATGTTTAACCGGGCTAGCTCCATCTTTCAATGTCAATTAATGTTCTACTAAGGAAGAATCTAATCCCGGCATATCTTCATAACTCCAGGCGAAAGTGTCCTTATAAGCTTTGAGAACCTGGACCACTGCCTCCTCATCTACTTCAGACAGATTTTTACTGACGAGGACAACCTTAGGTTCGTCTTCAGTTCCTAGATTAATCACTTTGGTAGGCTCTTCTACAGCAACTGAGGGTTTATCAAATCTCTTCACTCCACTAGCATACACCTCCACTGCGTCCTCGTCATCTTCCTCATCTTCAGCAATGGGGTCTTTCTCGTGTAGCAATTCATACACCCCATATCCATCATCGACTAACTCATCTATTTCACATCCTTCTGGCATTTGAATGGGATTTTCTAATAGCTGAGGGATCTGAAAGCAAGAAAGGCATATTGATGCTAGATCTTGGAGGTATCTATACGGAACTTGTCTACCCTTAGACTTCCTATTCTGACTAACCTGCCTAGAACTGGGCTCATTATCCTGACCTAATGAAGACGAATAAGGATAAAAATTAGGGGGGACATGAGAGAATACAGGTGAATCCTCCTGAGGGGAGGGGCAGAGCAGATTTAGAAGAGAATCTTGCTCGAGTGACTCGCGCGATGGGGTATAATCGGACAAGTAGTATGAAGTTTCCTGAACGAGAATGTGTGAGGAAGAGGTTTTCAAATTGGCCTTTTTTTTTGATAATTTTGAGTGTAAATCATGAAACATGAATGAATATGAAGAGGAGGAGGATACGAAGGTAATGGTACCAAGGCGAAAGGATTAAGGGGACCATACAATAGTATGTCCCAGATTAGATTATAGATCCTCTTAAGGTCGAGAGGAATCTGAGGAACTAGGTCTCGAGGGGAGAAAGTAATAATGATGGGCGGGTCCCGAGGAATGTCTTCAGTGATGACCCTTGACCAAGTTGGGGTCAGGAGCAGAGTGCGGAACAGTGTATAGAGGGTAAAAATATGACGAGGATAAGTTCCCCTCCAGAGAAGATCAGTGGTGAATCCAGGTTGATATGTCAGCAACTCAGAACAATGTCTGGCTAGATCCCTGCCATAAATGTCATACAGGTCAAAGTGGGAAGTGATTACCACCATGTTATCATTGTCATGATTAATCACATGTCCCTTAGTGAAGTGTGTATATAAGGTCCAAGTTAAGGGATCCCGGTTTTCCTTGTACGGGGTGGTCATTATCTTCCTGATTTTCTGACCGTCTTCATCTTCCTGCTGCTGAACAATCTGCCGTTTCACCTTCACTGGCATATAGCCCAGACTATTACCGGGTGCTCTTCTGCGGTCTTTGATAGGCTTGGTTCTACCCTGCAGTTGTGTGCCGAAGCCTTTTCCTGGTTGATAACCATCCTTCATCATGATATCCCAGCCAGGGGTACTGCCACACTTCCCCCTTTTCATAGCGTCAACTGGACAAGGAACAAGTATGGTGGCTTTCAAAGGATTAGCCGAGGGAGAACAAACTTTTAATATCGACAGAATGGGTTGTCGGCTAGGTAAAGGAGTCGGCTTGATGTTCAAAGAATGAGCAGCAGTAAGGATTGGCATGCTCGTTACTTTAATAATCCATCCCTTGTGTGGAAACTTGAGGCATTGATGATTTGTAGATGGAATTGCCTCAAGGGATTTGATGTAAGGGTGCCCAAGGATGCCTTTCAAAGAGGGATCGATCTTCAAGATGTAGAACTCAACCTCGGCATGACAAGCGGGACCAAACTCTACCTTCAAGTAAACCATTCCAAGAGGGGAATGGGTAGAGTTGTAGTAAGCAGTAACAAATATGGGAGAAGGCAGCCACTTCTCTCTGGGTACACCGCAGAATTCTAAAGACTTTGGTGATAACACATTGATAGAAGCCCCTGTATCAACCAGACATGCATCCACAACCTTCTTGCAGATGTTGACTGTAATGCTTAGTGCCACGCTCAGATGTATAGAATGAAATGGAGGGTTGATCCCCTTGTGGAATTAGCAGTGCAGTTATCTTTTCTACTGACACGTCCTCATTGACCATCACCCTTTTGAGATACTCCATTAAGGCTTCTTGGTGAGTTTTATTCTATTTATATTAGTTCTATTTATATTAGTTCTATTTATATTAGTTCTATTTATATTAGAATTTTATATTATATATAAATATAAAATTTAAAATATATAAAATTAAAAATTATAATATTTATTTTTGATATTGATATTTTATTTTTGATATTGATATATATAAGGAAGGTATGCTCCGGATAATTCAAATCGAAAGATCTCTTGATCAGTTCAAGTACTGAGATGCGTGCTGGTGTTCTGTCCAGGTGCTTCAACAGATCATATGGAGTGCCAAATGCACTCCTCATTCTGTATGTGATGGCCCGTCTCTAACTGTGGATTGAGAAAAGATTTTGTTGAAAATTCTCCTGCTCTGAAGTGCATGCTGATCATCATTTGAAGGTGATATTTTGAGTACCGCCAGGTTAATGAGGGGTTTGGAGAGGGTAATGGGTTTATATGTGGACGATGGTGGGTTATTTGGTGGAGGTGTTGGAACGCGGATGAGTGGTTTGGAAGGCTGTATGGTATTGGGATAGGTGATTGGTGTAGGTGATGTTGGGAAGGGAATGCAGAGCAATGGTTTGGATGGCAGGAGGGGTTCGTGATTGTGTTGCGGAGGGTTATTTGGTGGATACATGGTAGCGGAGGGAGTAATGGGTTTAAGGAAGGTAGGCGGTGGAATGGGATTATGGTAGACGGGTGTTGGTATGGGGGTGATGGTTATGGTTTCTGGCTTGGGTATGCGTAGAATGCGGCGAGGTGGTTGCTCGGTAGTACTCGGGATATGGCCTATTGAGTAAATAGAGGATGATTCCTCTACCTTCCATTGTTGCCCCCTATTAGCCTTAGACCGGTTATTAATAAGGATTAGGGCAATCTGGTTTTGATGCTCTGGCAACGGGTTCTGCATTATATTTATATTTGGTGGTGTTGTTGCCTGTGCTGGTACTCTTTGCATATGTTGTTGTTGCTGCTGTTGTTGCTGTGGTCTTTTCGCCTTCAGGGTGGCTATGTATTTTCTCATCTCTTCCCAGTCAATACCCCCTTGCCCATTCAGATCATGGATATAGTCCCTGAATTGGAAACATGCATCCACTGTATGCCCAAGTTGTCTATGGAAGACACAATACCTTGAGGCATCAATATTCTGGGGCCAAACTGTTTTCTCCTTTGGCAAAACCAAGGCATTGGCTGCCATAAGGGCGTTGAATATGTCTAATAAGGATTCTAGGAGTGGAGGATAAGATGCCCGCTTTGGGCTTGGAAGTTTTCTCTGTTGGTTGTAGTCACCCGGTGGAGGTACATTGTGATATGCCGGCTACTGATGTGACTAATTGAACATCTGTTGATATTGCTGCTGAGGTTGATTGTAGGCTGGCTGGTATGGTTGTTGAGGCAGCCTGAAACCCTGCTGATTTGGCAGTCATTGCCCTGTATACTGTGGCTATTGTTGTTGGTTTCTTATGAACTGTGGTTGATTGTTGTTTACAGTGCTGATTTATTCATGGGAGAGTGTGCCTTCAGTAGTGGGACCCATGCTAGAAGAATTTGGCATTGCAGGGTTCCGTGGTGGAGGTCTGCTGGGTCTATGGGGGTCAAAAACACTGGCAAAAGCGGAATCCTTGAACGTGTTTTGAGCATAATGCGCCCTCTCGTACAGATCTGCCATGGTGGTTAGATTATTCAGTGTCAATACCAATTTATACTGGGGAGTGGCGTTGGCAACCATCATTTTTACTAGTTCTTGTTCGGACAAGTGATCTCTTATTTTCTCAGCCATTCCTCACCATCTGTCGGCGAACATTATGAAGTCTTCATCAGGTTTCATCTTCTCGTTGAACAAATCAGTAATGGATAAGGTAGGTGCCATCCTGTCTTTGTATCTCTGCAGGAACTTCTTTGACACAACGTCGAAGTTCTCTAGCTCACTCGGGTCCAGAGAGAAAAACCACTCCAAAGCTGACCCTTCCAATGACCTCTTGAAGAGGAAAGCCAGCGGTCTCTTATCATGCTGCCAGAATGATGATTCATACAGAAATTCCTTGATATGAAGGAAAGGATTGCCTATGCCGTTGTACTTTCTATAGATTGGCATTTCGGAAGGCAGGAGATGGAAGACTGGCAAATTAGGAACAGAGAGTTCGGGAGCAATTTCGCTATCCATCTTCTTCTCAAAACTCTTGAACCGCTCATCCATTTGAGAAATTTTATTAAGTAGAAGTTGAGTGGCAGAATCTACTGGTGGAGGTGGGGGTTGTTGAAAAGACTGCCTCCTGGAATAAGCAAGGACGGAAGGACAGTAAGGTTGTGGACTAGCAGTATTTCCACCTTGTCCGAAGGCATTCTGATAAACTGGAGTCTGCGGCCTAACAGGATGTCGTGAACTAGATTGTTGATGACCCATGGGCCGAGGGGTGGAAATATGGAGGCCTTCCATGGCCCGGGTAGGAGCCTGATAAACAGAAGGGTGAACCGAGGGGTTTGGTTCAGATGACTGTAAAGGAGTTTTCCCTTTTCGAATAGATTGGATGGCATCAAACTGACGAGGATCCACATGATTAGATAAAGCCCTCATGAGGGTAGCGAGATCAGAGGGATGATCGGAAGAGGGCCCGACTTGGTCTTGTACTCCCTCGAAGACGGGGTTGGAGATGACATGAACATGGGAATGATCGCCCATATCCTGATTATATTGATTATAAGTTGAATTCATCTGAAATTGAGGGGCATGAGCATTTCCCTCATATATAGTTCGAAATTGATTGGAATTATAAGCATCTCTCTCGTCTTCTGAATAAGATGGATCATAAACCCGAGGGGCATGAGCATCTCCCTCGTACTCCACCACATCTTCTTGTTTGAAGGCCACCATGCCAAGAGTTCTACCTGATCGGAGCATCATGATATTAATTTTTTTTGACAAAGATTCAAACAAGTTGTGCAGAGGATTAGCAAACAAGTGGATGGTTACATTATCTTATGCTTCCTTGTTGAATTATTTGGATTGTTAAACACAAATTCACTCAATGGGTAGGATCTTAGTTTCAGTTTAGTTTTTCCACCGTTATACTCTATGGTTCTCTCACAACGGTATGAATGACTAACCAAGACTTCAATTGGTACAATCAACCCGATGAACAAGGAGGAATACCTTGCTTTTGGGGACTTACAGAAGTCTTAACACCAACAACTTTAGTCTGACCGAGGGACCGACCTAGTCAAAGAGAGGTGAAGATGCTAAGAAATGTGTTCCTATGCGAGGGGGTGAGCCCCAATGCAGATGACCTACGGCCTGGATGGCCTCTAATGTAGTATAAGATATATATAGGTAACAAAAGAAATCAAAGATCTGAAGATTGATGAGCAAAAGAAGAAACTGTTTGAATCGCGTCGCTACTCACCGACACTATTCAAGACAGAAGCTTCTTTATTCACAGACGCTCAGGCGGCAAAGCAGCAAGAATATGAGGTTGAATGGCATCTTTGCACAGAGACGCAGTTTGAATCGCGTCTCTCTGTCTAGATGCTATTTAGAACCTGAAAACAGTAAACAGAGAGCAATTTCGAGGATAATTCTCTCTCAAATTATTAAGATAAATAGGAATCTAACTGATCATGCAAATTCAATTTAAACAGATTTATTATCATGCAAACAACACAAACTCAATCAACCACACATATTCTATCACACTCACAACTTTCAATCAATCACGGAAGGACAAGATCTTGCCACCAAGGGATGCGCACATAGTGCACGTAAGATAAAAGTAACCAAACTCACCAATTGGTGAAAAGAGTGCCCGAGAGACACAAGTGGTGCACCGTGGGTGTCCGATGATAAAACAAGAACAAATATTAAAAGACGGCGAGACCAAGTCCCACCGTGATCGCCAAAAAGCTATAGGTGCTCAAATTAAGTGTGTGACATTCATGAATTTTATGTTATTTATATGAATAGTAAAACTATTAAAAGTTAAAGAAAACGTGATCGCCAGAAACTGTAAAGTTTTAAAGAAAGATTGATCACTTACCTTCTCAAATTTGGGAGATGTTGATTCCTTGATTCCCTTTCTTTGGCCGGCTAAAGAAAGAGAGCCCTTTATCAATGTGTTCTTGCTTTTGTTTTCTTGATGACCATTCCTTTGAATATCTTTCTTTCTCCTTCTTTGTATTTTGTAAGATCAAATAAATAAAGAATCTAATTAGAACTAGAGTAGGGTAGTATCTATTCTAATAAGAAATTTAAATATGCAACTAAACTAATCTACTTACTTGATGGTTGTTCTTTAAACCCCTATAAGTATGTAGGAGTAGTAAATAATGATGTGTGTGTGAACATGGAGTGATGATGATGAACTATGAAAAATAATGATGAATAAACTATATGAAATTAATGAAAAGCTAGAAAGAAATTATGGGAAAGAAGATGATTGGTTAGCTCCTCTAGAGCCTTTGTCTTCAAGAGCTTCAAAGGATGAAGAGGATGAAGAAGAAGAAGCCTTGGATGAAGCTCCTCTTGCTGTCCACGTTTTTCTCCTCTAGAGCCTTCAAGCACCTTATTTCAAGCTTCAAAATCACCAATGGCCAACCTCTTTCAAAGGTCCAAATGGTGTTTTATTTATATGAATAGGTTTAGGGGTGTTTAAGGCTTCAAAAAGACTCTCTCCCGCAGTTGGACTTACCTTGGACGAACATGAAGGAGTTAGCAACCTTCCCAACTTCGGAAATGGAATTATCTTGGCCAAATCATGTTTATCAGGAAACCCGCAAATCGCGTCGTCCAACCGGGACGTCATTTGTCTAATTAAAGCGGCCAAAATAGAAATAAAATCCGAAAAGGAAACCATAATACAATAGGAAACCTAAATCGTGTCTCCTTGGGCGATGTGTTTTAGATAATCTAGGAAATTAATTTGAATTAAAAATCAAAGACCCAGACAGATTAGGACTTAAATGGCATCTCCCTATGGCGACGCTATTCAGTTAAATTTATATGAATTTAGAAATTTAATTCAGAACTGATTTCGGCTAGGAATCTCAATGACGTCATTCAAGGGCGACGCTAATCAACAAATTCCGAGAAAAATCAATAAAAACTAATTAATGATTAAACATCAGACTATTTTGGGGCATTATAATTGTGACATGAAAATTACTCAATATGAAGTCAAAATTTGCGTGTCTACAGTGTTCATGATTTCATGTTGATTATATGATATACAAAATATTAAAATAAAAATCATGATCGCTAGAAACCTAAAGGTTTCAAAAGAAAGATCGCTTACCTTTCTAATTTGAGAGATTGGTTCTTTGTTCCTTCTTTTTGGCTGGCCAAAAAGAAAGAACTGTTTTCCGTTCTCTTGCTTTTATGTTGATTTCTTCATTGGTTCCAAAGCTTCTCTTTTGAATCTCTTATGTTTCTTCTTTGAATCTCTTTTGTACCTTGCAAAAGAAAATGAGAATAAACAAGGAAAAAAATATAATAATTAGAACTAAAGTAGAGAGTAGTATTTATTCTATTAATGAATTCAAACATGCAACTAAACTAATCTACTCAGTTGTTTTGGATTCTTAAACCCCTATGGCATACATGGGTTTGGGAAAAGATGATGTGGGTGTGTGTGTGTATGATGTGATGATAATTTAAAGCAAACTATATGAAAACAGTAAACTAACACTATAGAAATCAATAAAATCAATGAAGAAATTAGAGGGAAGGATGGTTGGTTGGCTCCTTCATAACCTTAGTCTTCAAAAAGCTTCAAAGGATGAAGAGGAAGAAACCTTGGGATGCTGTCCACGTTTTCCTCCTTGATAGCCTTCAAACACCTTGCCTTGAGCTTCAAATTCTCCAATTGCTAACCATTTTCAAAGGTCCAAGAGGTGTTGTATTTATAAGAATAATTTTTAGAGTGTGTTAGGCTTCGAAAGGACTCTCTCCCGCAGTCAGACTTACCTTAGATGAGCATGGAGGAGTTTGAAACCTTCCCAACTTCGAAAACTGGATTATCTCGGCTAAATTATGTTTATCAAAAAACTCTCAAATCACGTCGCCCAAACGGGACACCATTTGGCTAATTAAAATGGCCAAAATAGAAAGGAAATTCAAAAAGGAAACCGAAAAAGATTAGGAAACCTAAATTGCGTCTCCCTAGAGCGACGTGCTTTAGATAATTAGGAAATTAATTCAAATTAAAAATCAGAAACTCAGACGGATTAGGACCTAAATGGCGTCTCGCCTAGGCGACACTATTCAGTTAAATCTATATGAATTTAATAATTTAATTCCGAATTGATTTCTGCTAGGAATCTAAATGGTGTCGGCCATGGGTGACGCTAATCAACAAATTTCGAGAAAAATCAATAAAAATGAATTAATGATTAAACATCAGACTATTTTGGGGCATTATAATTGTGACATGAAATTTACTCAATATGAAGTCAAAATTAACGTGTCTACACTATGTTCTCCAATTTATCAAAGAAGGATGCAATGCACTTTCAAACTAAGCTTCTTGAGATGCATTTGATGATTGCACTTTCAAACTAAGCTTCTTGAGATGCATTTGGTGACTGACCTTCATCCTTTTTATTTAACTCTTTCTTTAGCTTCTCAATCCCTGCAACCATGTTGTTTTCCAACTTGTCATATGTCTCAAGTATAGATGCAAAAATTTCCTCATTGACATTTTTCTCTTGAGGTGCACTTTCTTCGACGATTTCCTTTCCATGGAGATTTATCCTAGATCCTTGACCTTCTAGAAGAGTGACTTCTCCTTGTTCTTGCTCTCCTTGAACAATGGATGTAGGGGTCTTGATTGGCATTCCACCAACTTCTTTCTTTATCTATGCTCCATCCATAAAATTATACAACATCCTAGTAATTGAATTTACCCCGATTACATGTTCTTTTGTGATTTCCAAGTTGTCCTCCCCTGTTAAGTCAACTCCATAATGCCTAAAAATCTTTGTAAGCAAACTGCCATAGGGTAAAGTATGACTACCCAAATTCGTTGAATTCATATGATAAATGATAAAAGAAGGCAAGTCAATCTTCTTCCTAGTTACCACATGCCATATGATTTGGAGATGATCAAAGTTGAGATAATTATAACTTACAGCCTTTGGCATGATAATATGACAAACAATAAGATGTATTAACCTAGGAACGAGTGAGAGATCCGAGGCTTTTACCTACACACCTTTTGCTACTTCTATCTACCATGTTATGGCTTTAATGGCAACAATTTTGTCAAATCTTTCAATCTTCATGGTGCCTTTCAATTTAAACTTTACCATTTCACCAATCAACCATCGATCTACTCAAATTTCCTTTCCTTTGATATACCCAACAATCCCATCTTCCTTATGTCTTCTAGAGTTCTATAGAATCTTCTCATCAAATTTGGACATAAGTCATCCTTCATTGTGCATAGTTCTAACCATCCCATTTACTCAATAATAGACAAAATGTCTAGTGTTGTCTCCTATAAGGAATCAAAATCAACATATCTACCATGTAAGACTACTACCCTCTTGAAGGAAATTTCATATCTAGACAATCCTGGATCCCTAATTGTAGGAGGTTAAGAGTAGGTAGCTAGTACTTTAGATGGTCTCTCCCTTTTCTTCCTATAGGGAACCTCTGCCCTCTTCTTCTTATTCTCTTTCTATCATGGCTCGACTGCTCTACTTTTCTTCATATTGATCGGGGGAAACGGATGATGGGAAATTCATCCTTGTTGCTTTGTTCTTCTTCTTCCTGCTTCAATTCTTCTTCAATCTCTAACTCCTCCTCATCCTTTGACTCTTATGGATCTGGAATAGTCTTTAGTCTATGAGGCCCTTCTCCTTCTTCTTCTTTTCTCCACTGTACACCCCTTGCCCCCTTGTGCCAACCATGGACAAAGACGAACAGGGGGACGAGCAGGCAGGAGAAAGATAGAGGGAAGAGGGAGGGTGGCAAGGAAGCGGAAAGGCTTGACCTTTTCCTCAAATCTAATTAGAGATGGTGTGGGGGAGAGGATATCGCCGGCAGCCTCTAGTCATCTAGCGGTTAAGGCTATGCGAGGGAAGAAGAGAGAGGATGAACCGGACAAAATAGTTTCACTTCTCCGCTTTTTATGTTAACTTGATTTCCTTGAAAAGCCCCTGCCTTTTTTTTGAGACTCGCGCAGACGCCGTTTGGGGCATGTGAAGGTGGGGTACGTGTCACCCTAGCATCCCTTCTCATTAACTTCTCTGCTCCGCTTTTAATTTAAGGATATAATTGTCTTAAGGTTCAACTACTTTACTGTGGTCCATACCAGATTGGTCAACCAATTCGGGTCATTGGTCGACCGATGATAGGGAAGTCCATTTCAGTCCAAATTTTGTGGTTTTGATGCCTATTCGACTAAGGAGGGGCTCCACTACTCAGCAAGCATAGTTTTGACTTTCATGATGCTCAATACACATACCCTATTTTTTTAAAAAAAAATAAAATAGAGAGAAGCAATATAAACAATGCGTTTAAACTATAACAAATAAACTACTTTAAACCTAAAAAGAGTAAATATAAAAGAAATTAAACCTACTTCATCAATCTCATTCAGATTTTGCACATGCCAAGCTGTCTTCTAATGAAAGTGAATCTTTCTTCATTTACGAGTTTAGTGAAAATATTTGTCAATTGATTCAAAGTACCAACAAATTTAAGCTCAATATTTCTTTTTTGCACATGATCGTGAATAAAGTGATATCTAACGTTAATTTGCTTTGTTCTAGAGTGTTATACCAAATTTTTAGTCCAATTAATTGCACTTGTATTATCATAAAGAACATAAATGTGATCTAAATGTACATCATACTCAAGCAATTGATGCTTAATCTAAAGAGTTTGAGCACAATAATTTCTCGCAGCTATATGTTCGACTTTGGCTGTTAAAAGTGTTATAGAGTTTTGTTTCTTTGATGAGCATGATATTAAGTACCCATTAAGAAAATGACATATTCTACTAATGCTCTTTCTATTTATTCTTCATTTGACATAATCTGCGTCCGAATAAACAATCATATCAAATGAACATTCTTTAAGATACCATAAAATCAAATCAACACAACAAACAAAATATCTAAAGATTCTTCTCATAGCAATTATATGTGATTCTTTTGGCTTGCTTTGAAATCTAGTACATAAACATATGCTAAACAATATATCTGGCCTACTGCTAAGTTGATATTTTTTTATCATTAAAAGGGCAAATGCATGCACTATATTCATGATTTTATGTTTAAAACTACATGAAATGATAGATAATTTTGCACTGATTCCAACAGTACCAATTTTGCTAAATTCTGAGTTAAAAACATCATCATTTCATGTGAATAACGAAGTATAGTGCATTTATGATTTTTAAACAAAACTGGAAAAGTAAATAATTTTATTTCAGCATAAATGTAATACTGTTCATGATTAAATCCTAATTACATTTATTTTATGTAAACATGGCATGCAGAAGATCTGGCGCAGTTGGTTAAGTTCCTAGAGATTTGTGGGAGGTTCAATGTTCGAATCTCAGCATAAACAACTTTTGTTTTGGCAAAAAGAATAAAGCAGGGGCAAAATGGGTATTTGCTACCCCAAAAAGGTTGTCCTAATCCTTACCCAAGAAGAGCGCAAGAAGAGCCAGCCGCCACCCCCCTTCCCTCCTTTCTTTATTTTGAAATCTTCTCTCATTTTTAAAAGACATCTCTTCTTCTTTTGGGGGCTCTCTGGTTATTGGAATTCTAGCTCTCCTAAGGGTTCCGAGCCGCAAACCTCTCTCTCTTACTTTTTAGTCTTTCTCTCCCCCCTTAGGGTTCGAGAGCCGCACTATTCCTCTTTCTCTCCCCTACTTTTTCCCTCTGCCTCTAGACCCCTCTCTCGGCCTCTTTGCTCTCTCTCTTGCTTTATCTCTCTCTCTTACACACTTTTTCCATCTCTCTCTCCTCCTTTTTCCTCGTCTTCTTCCTCTTCGTCCTTTTCTTCCTCTCTCCCCTTCTCCCTCTCTCTCCTCCTTTTTTTCTCCTCTCTCTCGCAGTTGGTGTACGAAGGGGGCCCGCCTCTGCTCTGCCACGTGCCATGCGGCACCCCATACGTGGCCACCCGACGCCGGAGGACACGCGGCAGCCCAACGAATCGCGCGGGGCACAAGCATCGTTGCTTGTGCCCGTGCGAGCAAGAGAAGCCGCCGCGCCGTCGCCACGCGTCCCTGTGCCCGTCCCTGCGCTCGCGCCGCCGCCACGCGTCTGTCACGCGAAGCCCCTCGCCTGCTGCGCCCTGCCGTCCCACCCAGCCGCTCGGGTCTACTGCGCCGGTCAATGCCAGGCACCTCCGTTGCGCCCGTATGCGCACGGGAGCCCTTGCCAGTAGTGCCTGCTGTCCTTCTTCTGTTGGCCATGGTTCACTGCACCCCCTCCTGCTGCTAGATGGATCACTGTGCCAGCGCCCCCACAGAGCTCCTATTTCCACTGCTGCCTTGGTTTTTTGTTTGGTTTTATTTTATTTAATCAAATTGTTTAGCTCATTTCATGTAAAAAATTCACCTTGTAATTTTACATAATCTGGTAACAATCTAAATGTTTTTAGTGCAACAATGGTGTTTTTAGTATTCCATTAATTTCTCTCTACATTGAGTTTATCTACTATTTAGTTATTTAGTTAGATTTTCATATTTTGTTTAATTGCATTAGTGGTGTCTTAGTAGTATTTTCTTAATGAACTAGGCATTTTAGTGTTTTATATGTGTGATCAAGTTCTTATTTAATTATCGTTTCTAAACTTAAATCTCAAAGTCACATTATTCTTAGTTTAAAGTAGTCTCTTGTCAACAATTTTTGATAAAAAATTCATTTCATCTCTCTCTCTCTCTTCATTCATTCTAAGCATAATTGTTTGTATTTTGTTTTAGATTAGATTAGGTAATTAATTAATCAATTCAAATTCTCATCTTTTTAGATCAAAATCTAAAGTTTTCAAAGATTAAATTTCTATTTTCCTGTGGATTCGACTCAGACTCATCATTACAATTGTTAAATTTAATTTGAATGAGCCGATTAAGATGAGATTGTTAACTTGAGTTTGAACGACACGATCAATAGCTATCAATTTTTGGCGTCGTTGCCAGGGATTTAGATTTTTAATTTTGTTAATTTTAGATTTAGTGTAATTATTCTCTAGCTAACATTTTTTCTTATTTTTGTAGGTGCATTGAAAAATAAAAAATAAAATAAAGAAAGAAAAGGAAGTGAAATTATTGGTAAGAGTGTTCCAACTTCCCCTTTTCAATTTTTCCTTATTCTTTTAGTTAGTTTTTTTTTCTGTACTTTCTAATTTAGATAGGTTTTCATTAATCTTTTTTAAAAAAAGAGAAGAAAATTCAAATCTAAAAATGTCCATGCCAATATTAGAAACTTTCCATGCTAGGCGTTCATCATTTTAGGAAAGCATGAATTAGTTACCTTTCTTAGTTAATTCCATTTTTGTTGAAGATTACGGGGAAAAGGTATGTTTTTCATTTATAGCAAGTCATTGATGATTGCATAAACACCCTTTGCTTGATTTGTCTGTTGCATTGCATTCAAAAATTCTTTAAGGGCAATACCTTTAACAACATTAGGTAGGGATTTCATCACCCTTCCTTAGCCCACAAACAACCTTCCTTGCATTGTCATTTTCTAAATGTAATAAAAGCAAGTCGAAAGGGACTCTAAGGTTCACACTCTAAGCGGTTTAAATTTTAGGTTGCCTCCACTTTTGGTAACGGTGTTTAGGCTAGAAGTTAAAAGGCAAATGCCTAAGCTAAAAAGTGGTTCTTTAATTAGGTCCCTACGAAAGTAAGGGGAGCCTCCCACAACCCCACCTCTTACTTGGCTGTTGATTGAATGTGGTTGTTACTCGAGGTAGACCTCATTCAGCTTGTAAGAAAATTTACATAGAAGTCTAGGTCAACCTTAGGTCGTTAGATTAATTTGTTTGCTAAATTGCTTGCATATAAAAAAAAAAAAAAAGTGAAAAAGATACAAGTCCGTCTTCTCTCTTCTTCCTAATGTATGTAGGGTAGGAGATCTCAAAGCCCTAACCTTCTATGACCAATTGCTGAAATCAAGAGAGTTCTACATCAAAGAAATCCACCTCTAGATCCAATGGCTGAGAATCATAACCCTCCGAAGTAAATTGTCTAAGCATTCTATGAAAGGTTGTCGGAACAATTCAGACAAATGGTGGATGCTTCTTGTGGAGGGGCCTTTATGATGAAGAGTGATGATGAGGCCTATAATTTGTTTGAAATGCTTAGTGACAACTCCATCAATCATGCCTCTCTCTCATTTTACGAGAGGGCTGTTGGGCCATCTAAATGGGCCAGGATGTACGAACTTAAGAATTGAGGAGACCCCGAATCCAAAATGGACATCAATTTGATTAATCAGAAATTGGATAAGGTAGACATATTCGCCCGAACGTTGAACCAACTCTTAACCTTAAATAAACAAGAACCTACCTATCCAACACCATCTAGTGTATAAGTCTGGCCCATCAAGTGACTGAATGCCCAACTGCGGCCCAACTTTCACCATTCATTCAAGAACAAGTTCAGGCCGCCTAGGGGTTCTCCAGGCCCGGTAATGATCCATTCTCGAACACTTACAATCCCGGCTGGAGGAATCACCTTAATTTTGCGTGGAAAAATCAACAGGCTCCATTACAAATGTCTAATCCTCCCATGCATCAAACCCAAAAGCCACAGAACTTCTTTCAACATCAGTCCAATTTCTATGGGAATACATATGCTAGGGGACCACAAGCCCGATTCTCTCAAGTCCAATTCTCTCAACCAGCCTACTATCAATCCTTCAAATCAGGACAACCAACCCAATATCCTTCTCCACCCACTTACCAACAACCTCTTCAGCCTAACTTTGATGACAATTTCACACAACTCCAACAACTTATCTTGACCCAACAACAGTCTATTTCCAAGTTGGACAGTCAAATGGGGCAGTTAGCTGAGGCAACTATGAGGAGGGAAATGGGTCAACTTCCTAGTCAACCCATAGCTAATCCAAGGAATCAACCTCCAGGTTTTCCACCTCAATCGGGCCTTTTACCATAACCTGGTCCATTACCACAACCTAAAAGGCCGCAATTTGAGAATGCTAAAGTTATTTCGGCCCTCAGAAGTAGAAAGACCTTGGATGACCCACAGAAGGCTAGGGAGGTAATAGAAAGTTCCACTAATGGATCCCATGAGGTCGAAAGTGAAAGTGAAGCATAGCCCATTATAGAGAAGTGTTAGTTTTGGGTGTCCTACAAACCAATTATGGGCTGTGTAGGTCCAATGTGTTGTACAATCTTGTTCAATATAATTAAATGGTAATTAGAGCATAAGCTTGTAATCCGTAGATTGCTTTGCGTTGTCCCTAGGATATGTGGTTGTAAATTCAATTTCGAGATGGGATCTCAAATGTGAGTTTGATTGTATATAGACACATACCTTAAACTGTTCCTGATTGGAGAGTAATCACTCTGGGACATTGATTACTTGTAAATCAGCACGCATGATGTGTAGATGACCAATCTAAGGTGCAGGGCACTAGCACATATGTGTAGGTGTTCATCTTGGGAGGATGTTTACTGAATTGAACCGCTGATAGATCTTTAGATGGTTAATTATACCTAATGTCAACTAAAGATCTATCTGTCTCAGTAGTATCGTTGATCCTTTAACCTGAGACATTAATGAGGTCTTGCATGAGGACTGGTGTGGTTTAATGTTTGGTTAAGTGACTTTAACCATAAGTCATGAAACACTGAATTATTAGCCACATCGAGATACATGCGAAGACCGTTAATGGTCAAAAGGGGATCGCTCACTGTCAGGTATATCACAGACAGTTAATGAGTCATGACATGGACGCTCCACTAAATCCCTGGCTAGGGTGGTATCGGTTCGTTTGGAACGAACGTGAAATTATTATAGAGGTCATGGTCAGACGACAAGATCACTAGTGGTTTGACGAAACCATACCACACGATCGGATCGGACTCATAGAATGAGCGAGAGATTATAGCGATACGATAACTGAAGACTTACAGGTACCAGATAGGGAAAAGATGGACCCGGCATCCTCTGAGATCACGCGGATTTGCTTGACCCAACGTGATCAAAAAGGTCGGGAACAAATTAAACGATTATTGGGAATAACCCGTTTAATTCACTTCTAATTAGATTAGAAGTTAATGGATCTTTAAACCAGAATGATAATAGACCTAGAGGATCACACACAAATAACTCTTGCAGAACGGAACATTATTGTATGGAAAAATATACTAAAGCATTAAATTCTTTTGGGAAAAGAATTTATAAATGGCTTAAAAATATATATACAATAATATAAATGACATATATATAATATATGTGTCATTAGGCTTATTTGATAAATGAGCTAATAATAATATATTGATATATAAAAGGCCATTGAGTTTAACATTTAACCGCAGTTACTTTTAGCCGAGCCGGTTAAATGACGGGATTGGCTGAAATGGCGGTTTAAGCTGCCGCTTTTAAACCTTTTATAAATCCATATTCTCCAAACCCACAAAGGCTAATTCTTTTACCATTTAAAAGGGTGGCCGTCAAGCTTCTGAAGAATTGGATTCTTCCCAAGAAGGCTTGAGGTTTGAGCTTGAGGGTTGTGCGGGTTAGAGAAGTTGATCTCCGTTGCTACGAGGATTCGTGTGGATCAGCTCTAGAGGCCGTACATTTGTGCGGCTCAAAATTTTGTGGAGTTCGACATCGATTTTCATAGGATAACATATTCTGTGCAAGGTGATAAATCTCGTGTGATTTTTTTAAGAACGTTTTTGTTGCATCAATCGGAGTCCGAACTAGTTTGGGAAATCATTTAATTTTGATCTTCCGCTGCTGTGATTTCCCGGGGATTACGATCCGAAGCCAAGAGTGGTATCAGAGCCAGGTTTAGGCTCCTATTGATGCAACTAGGAAGAACGATCTCTGTTTTAACATCATGTTCAAATTCTTCAATTTTATTTTAATTTTTTGGGCTATGAAAAATTTATTTTTTCGGAACAGTGGAAAACTGGACGGCAAAAGGCCAGGCCGTCTAAGTATTTTCAGATTTTTTTTCAGATTGTAAACGACGATTGGAGTGGCCGTCCGGAACGTAAACGGCACTTGGAGTGGCCATCAAATTTTACGGCATTTTCTGAAATTTTTCAGAAATTAAATGGCCTAAGTTGTGGCCGTCCACGTGGTGGACAGCCAACATGGTGGCCGTCCACTCCAAGGGTAGACGGCCAACCATGTGGCCTTCCACTTGGTGGAAGGCACTCGGCCCTGCCGTCCGCATATTTTAAATTTTAAAATAGAATTGTTGCCCGATTTTTCGTACTGTTAGGCACACTGCTCCAACCCGCACTGCACTGGCCCAGAAAAATAAATTTTATCTAAAACATTAAGATAATTATCGAATAGGATTAATTAAATTTATTATTGATTAATCTGATAATTATCATGTAAATTTTGAGTTTAATTGAAGATTACGTATAAATTCAAACTTTCGAATTTTTAAGATAATTGTTAAATTCAAATTTTGAGAGGATTATCGTTAAAATTCAAATTTGGAGTTTGTAAAATTATTGGATAATTTTCAAAGGAATAAATTGTGAATTTTAATGAAAGATAATTGAAGACGATCATTTAATTAAATTGTATTCTATCATTGGATGATTAATTTAAATTTAAATTTCATGATTGTCTTAATTATCATAAATGATTAAATTTAATTTTAAATTCATCTGTGTATCCTCTTATACGTATAGAATAATTCTAAGTATGAATGTTACTGTGATGCCATTTTGGTCTCTGTTAGATTAATTTTGAATGTAACGATGAGTTTTTCAAAATTAAACGTGACCAAAATTTCTCGTATGCACAACCCATGATTTCAATCCAAATATAAGGATTATTTTCAAAAATAACCCTTCTGTGATTGATATGATTGTGTTTGGAATGGTGGGTGATCATGGACTTAGCTCAGTTCGTTTGAGGCCTGCGAGCCTCCCTTCTTTCTCTATTTAATTTCCAATGTAATTCTATCTTTCTCTGATGAATGTACTCGCCTTAAGGGCTGCTAGAAATTATTTGGCATGTAATTCTTTTTCCGGTCTACGAGCCGTATAATTATTGTAATTAATGTTACGAATGGAGCTTGAAGGTACGGAGGACGAACTGCGAGGATGGTCCTGCTGCTTGAGAAGTAAATTGGATATCAGCGTAGCTTTACTTAAAGTCCATGATTACCTAGACTTATTTATTTGCATAGGATGCATTTATTTTGAACAATTACTAGGTACAGTAAATATATAGCTCGAATATATTTATTCTACTACTTAAGGTGAGACTAAGATAAAAGCAAAATACCCTCTTTATTAAATATTAGATCTATGAACGTGGCTTTAGAAGCTGTCGTGGCCCTCCACCATTATAGGATGACTGAATGTCATTATTTCATAGATTTGTTGTGCTTTCCACAAAGTTCATGATTTGGTGGCAGGATCTCAGCCCTAAAGCTTTGCTTCAATAGGATGAGGAATTGAACTTGCTTTAATAGTTCGACGCAAAATAGTGGAGCTAACTAAGATAGAAAATCATATCTAAAGTTAGAATCTTGAACGCATGCTAAAATATTGTCTTTTATTTTTCATTTAGATCATCATGTCGTTGTTGAATCCCCTCCGTAGTATCTTGGATGCGAACAAATTGACTGGACCTAATTTTCAAGACTGGCTACGTAATCTGCGAATAGTCTTAACAGCCGAAAAGATTGTGTACGTGTTAGACACGATTCAACCTGAGCCTCCTGCTAATGCCGAGGAGGGTGATCAATTAAATTATGCAAAAAGGTCGGAAGATTCTTCCCTTACGCCGTGTTATATACTGGCTTCTATGACTCTCGAGTTACAGAGGTAATTTGAAAAGACAGATTGTAGAGCTATACTTCTCTAACTACGCCAGCTCTTTGGTGAGCAGGGTAGGATAGAGAGGTATGAACTCTCCAAGAAACTTTTCAGGACTAGGATGTCTGAGGGTGCTTCAATACAGGCTCATGTGCTGAAAATGATGGAGTGGATAGAGAGACTCAATGGGTTAGGATTCAAGTTGGATCTTGAACTTAGCATTGATCTCATTCTCCATCATTGCCTGAATCCTTTTCTCCCTTCATCATGAACTTTAACATGAATAGGATTGAGGTTTCTCTACCAGAACTCCTAAACATGCTAAAGAGTGCTGAAGGGACCATGCAGAAGGAGAAACCATCTTCTGTAATAATTGTTGGTCGGACCAACAAGAAAAGGAAAGCCACCGAGACACCTAATAGCAAGAAGGGAAAGAAACCGGCTAAAGGTAATTAGATCACCAAGGTAGGTAAGGGCAAGGGCAAGAAGGATGAAAAAGACAGCAAATGCTTTCGGTGTGGACAGACAGGTCACTGGAAAAGAAATTGCAAGGCAATTATAAATGAAGGTATGTTGTCACCAAAAAATTGAATAAGAAGAAGAGTCTAAGGATCAACAAAGAAGGCCCAAATTAAAGATAATTGAAAGGAAGAACCGAGCCTATTAATTCAAGCAAGAAAGGTCCAAGCAATTTTTCAAAGATAGTCAAAGTGAAGAAGAATTAATGGACAACAGTCATGCCTATTTTTCAAGCCAAATGAATCAGAAAAGGGGCCACTCTAGGGCCCAAACGATGAAGAAATCCAATGGTACAATCGGGCCCATTATCTCAAGCAAAAGAGGTCCAAACAATTGTGCAAAGATTGTCCAAGAAAGCTCAAATGAAGAAGATTTAAGGGGCAGCAGCTAAACCTAATTTTGCAAGTCAAATGAATAAAAAAGGGGCCACTCTAGGGCCCAAATGATGAAGAAATCCAATGGTGCAACCGGGCCCATTATCTCAAGTAAAGGAGGTCCAAGCAATTTTTTAAAGAAGGCCCAAATGAAGAAAAGTTAATGGACAGCTGTCATGCCTTTTCTTGCAAGCCCAAAGAAGTCAAAAAGGGGTTATTTTCAGTCCAAATGATGAAGAAATCCAAGGGGGCAGGCTTAGGCCCATTATCTCAAGCAAAAGAAGCCCAATAAGGCCAATTTGGGCCCAAAAAGTGAAGGCCAAAGCCTAATTTCGTGGTAGCCTTCAAAAGGGCCCAAATGGTCCCCCCCATGGCCTATTCTTATCCCTTTGGCTCATGGTCAAATCTGTCCAAAGGAGGATAAGAAGAAAAGCAAGTGGTCCCCTCCTCAAGATTCTTCTAGAAGAGGGTAGGTGAAAAGCAAAAGGAGAAGGCAATCATGATTCTCCAAGTGTTGTGGCCTCATTGGAGGGATCTCAAGAGGGGTTTCTTATCCCTAATCCAATGCTAATGTATGCCTAATCTACCCCCCAAAAGTAATCCAACTTTATCTATAAAAGAACCCCCATCTTCTATAAGAAAAAGTTAGAGACAAAAATCCCAAAAAATAGAAAAGAGAAGAAGAAAGGTGAGAGAGCTTGGAGGAGCACGTATCCCTCCTCCTTCTCCTCCATTTCCTGCATCCCAAGAGAGAAAAAAGGGTTAGAGAAGAAGAAAAAAAGAAAGAGTGCTAGAGAAGAAGAGAGCAATATTGTAGGCTTCAAGAGCCACTCTCCCTTCTCATCCCCTCTCCAAGGTAGAGTGGGGGTGAAGAAGGGGTCTATTTCTGTCTCCTTGCTTTCTTATAATGTTTTCTTTCATTTTGATGTTCATAGAAACTTCTATCTCCCCCTTGATGTTCATCCATGGTGATTGAAAGCAATGAAATGCAAAGTTCAGATTTCCTGTGTCTGTTTTGTGAATCTGCTGGTTATCTTGCTTTTATGTTATTTTTTCCTTCATAAGGCATGTGTTTTTCATATGGGGATGGTAGAGGGGCCTTTCTAGTTTATATAAATGGTCTCCTCAAGCCTTAGAACCCCCTAAATATGGAGATATGACCCAAGATGTGCTTTGCTGTCCAGATTTCCTGAAAACTGATTTTCCATTTATTTGTCGTTGGTTTTGGGGTTTTTCAATGTGGCTTGGCCTTCCATGACCCTTAGGAGCACATCCCCTCCATGGATGATGTTCCCCCAAGGCCAAACATCAAGAGAAATCCCCTAAGTTTCATATATATTCAGATCTAGGTTTCTGTTTTCATGTTTGAACCGATTGGGTTTTGTTTGGACCTTTTTCTTTTAATGGCTTAGGGTTTAGGCCCTAGAGGTTCTCAAGGAGGTTCCCTCACTAGTTGAGGATGAGCTTCTTTGGGTAGAAACCCTCTAACATGGAGCCAAGAAGGAGAGATCCATGGAAAAGATAAAAAGTATACCTAAGTTTCTCTTGTGTTCATATTCAAGTTTTCATGATATTTTCCTAAAAAAATGCATCTAAAATATATTTTAAATAAATATTTTGGGCTTTGTACCTTTTATACTTTATTTTTTATCATTTGGGTTAGATTTAAACCCATTTTTTACCAAAAATCCGGGTTTCAGCCTGATTCTATGTTTGCAGGTGCTACAGTGTTGAGTCTGCGCCTCCCTGCGCAGACTCAGCGCCAGTTGCAGGTTTTGAGTTTGCGCCTCTTCCAAGTGGGTTTTTGGACTTGAGGTGATTCTTTGATCCTCCCCCAAGCTGTCCAAATGTTCCTTGGACCTAAGGCTGTCCCTTTGAGGCCCAATGAAGGTCCTAAATGGCTTGGACTTTGGGTTATGAAGCCCTTAATGTTTCAAACCGAAGTTTTACCATATGTTTTAAGATTTTAAGTGTTTTCCGATGTTTTCCAGGGATGTCCCGATCCAAGGGTGCCAACAATCTCATGTTGCGTAACCCATCAAGGGCCCTCATACAAAAAACATCATTCTTGTTTTCCCATTTCTATGGGTTCATTTAGATGATGTGTCCCGAAGTTCCAATGAGTTGGTGGAGTTCCCTGCTCCCCAAATGTAGAAATGAAATGGGTGATTCCCTGTGGATAACCCTTTCATTTTGAAGGCATTAAGGACACCCTTTGGGTGAGTGGTTGGATGTTCAGCACGCCCCCCTTTATAGCCACCTCTATGGTTCATGGCTACATGTGATCCTCTTGGGAAATTGGTGGAGTTCTTTGCTCCCCAAATGTAGAGATGCTTTGGATTACCCCTTGTGGGTTTTTCTTACATCTTGAAGGTATTAAGGGCACCCTTTGGTTGAGTGGTTGGATGCTCGGCACGCCTCCCTTTATAGCCATCCCTATGGTCCATTAGCCATTACATATCCCTTTAAGGGAGTTGGTCTTTTGGGTCCCTTCATCCTATGATCCTTCATGAAGATCTTAAACCTTTTTATTGGGTTTTCCTAATGAAAGGTTGAAATTCAACTTGGAATTATCATATTAAGCATTTTCAATGCTTTATAAAGTGATCCAAGAGGAATGAGATAAATATGAGGAAATCATGTCACTTGAACAAATCCATACAAGAACCACTCTTTGAAAAGGCCTCATGTAGCCATACTCAACTTCTGAGATTTCTCAGTATTATCCTCCACAAATTTGTGGTGATTCTTGGAACACTTCAAGTTGAAAGAGGTGTAAACCTGAAATTATGCTTAGATTTTGAGTCTGCGCACCTATAACCATGGAAATTCAATTGGGAATGGGGTACAATATGTTTTTCTCCACTCCGGATTTTATATTCTAATTTTAATGGTTGAAACTAACCCCTTGATGGATTTAATTGCAGCTTGAACTGTGCAGGAAGTTCAAAAAACCAACTTTCAGACTTGAGTCTGCGCCACTGTTCTGAGTCTGCGCACCTTTGCGCAGACTCAACTCAAAACTGTCTAAAGAGTCCTTGCATGGGCTGATAGACTCATTTATGGTTCAAGTAACTCAAATAATTAAAGTTAATTCATTCAAAAAAGGTTTAAGATAGCCATCTTCTATTTTAAATAAACACAAAATTTCAAATTTAAGTTGAGTCTGCACATCTTTCATAAGCTCATTTCAAATGAAAAAATCAACTAAAAAATAAATCAAGTTGCTCAAATAACTCATAATCATATATCAAACACTACATATCATTTAAATAAACATCCATTTACAAAAAGGATCTAAATTCCTTAAAAATAAGTGAAAATCACAAGTTCAGCTGAGTCTGCGCATCCCTTGCGCAGACTCAAACTAATTTTTCTTGTCTCCTTGATCCTTGAAGATCCCTAGCTCTTTGAAACTCTTGGAATTCCCCTCAACCTTAGGAGGTTCCATCTTTTTAAGAATCTTGCTCAAATCCTCTTTGAACTTGAGTCTGCGCATCAATCCCAAGGCCAAAACCTAGTTTCTTGGCCCCCAAATCATGTCCGCAGCTCCAAATCTGTAAATAATCATCAAACAAAAAATAAAATCAAGTTGTACCACCAAAAATCTAATAAAATAACTCACAAACAAAAAATTCACAGTTCAGACTTGAGTCTGCGCATCCTGGCGCAGACTCAGCCCTGAAATTCACAAAAACGACCTCCCGACCACTAAAAGATGATCTAAAACCCTCTAAAAATCAAGTTTATTCTTATCTATCAGAATATCAAATAAAAACACCACGTTGTTCTTGAAAAAATGCAAAAAATAACTGAAAACACTTTGGTGACAAATGAGTCTGCGCTACCTAACGCAGACTCAACCTTGAAATCACAAATTTGGTCTTTTTGACCTTAATTTCCCTTCAAATTAAATCCAAAAATTTATATAAAAACTTCATATTTTATATAAGTCAAAAACTTAAATAAAAACTTAAAACTCCTTTTACAAAAAATATAAAAAATGCTAAACACTTTGATAAACAATGAGTATGTACTCTATAGTGCAGACTCAACCCTAAATTCTTAAAATTTGATATTTGGCCAATAAATTCCCATCAAATCAAATCAAAATCCTAATAATAAACCCTATATTTTCCACAAATCAAAACCCAAACAAAAATGATAACTTTTTCCTTGAAATTACCTAAATAACTGAAAAAATAGGCTTGTGACAGATGAGTCTGCGCTACCCTGCGCAGACTCAACCCCTAATTGGTAAAATTCAATCTTTTCAATTCTAATTCCTTTAAAATTAAATAAAAAACCCCAAGATAAGAATAAAATACTTTCCATAAATAGAAAATCAAATAAAACTCATTTTTGCCCTTTTGCAAAACATAAAAAATACCTAAAAAGAAGCCTTACTTCAATTAACTTTGTGACCTTGCTCACTCTCTAAAAACATAAAAATTCAAAACATAAAAAGCATAAGTATTTGAAGCATCTTCCACTCAAATCAAATAAGAAAACATAAAAAACACCTCTCCATACCTTGCAAATCAAATCCAAAGTCTCTTCATTTCAAATCTGAAAAAACACAACAAGAAATGTTTATTAGACTCCCTTGATAAAAAATGTCATCCACTTAAATCAAAACACCATAAAAAAAGGTTTTCACTCCTCTCACAAATCAAAAAATCAAAATAAATACAAGCATTCTCATTGTTAACAAATGAGTCTGCACATCCTTGCGCAGACTCAACTTCATATTCACTCCCAAACATAAAATTTCAACAAATCTTCAATGCATCCCCATAAATCAATCCAAAAAATACTAAAAAATGTCTCTCATCATTATCCATCAATAAAAATCAATAAATCAAGGCTTGTGCAAACTCGACTCAAAAACTAAAAATGAGTTTTTCTTCTCAAATAAAAAATTGAAATTCATTCATTTTTTCGAATGCAATCTTGTATATCTTGCTTATATTATTTCAAAGGGTGTTATTTTTATTCTTCCAACGATTAATCAAGGGTTTTCCTCTTTGGAGGATGTAATTAACGTTATTCCATTTATGGGTAGCGGGATCGGGTCGAAGAACTACGCAATTATCTGATTGAGTCAGGTAGAGCACACAAATAACAAATCTAAATCTAAATCAAAATCAGAAAAATCAAGATCAAGTGCATTTTTTTTCTTCTCCTAAAAAAATGTACGACAATCTCTTTTGGCACGCCCGGTGGGACCTGTCCTCCCTTCATCTTCTCGTCGGAAGAACAAGGATAACACCAATTCTTTGAAGTTATTGATTATCTCTTTATTGTATTACAGGAGACTCAATGGAATCGAAAGTTTTCTTCGGCCCTCTGGTGGTCGAGAACCATGCTCGCTATGGCTACCTAACGGTACCTATGGCATTCAGGAGCTTCCGTCCCGTTATTGGTTTTCCGAATTTTCTCGCGGTGGTCTTCATGCAACCTGAGATTATATCTGATAAACCGCAAGGGCAAGTAATCAGCTGCTATACTGTTCACAGTCATGCTGCATCATCTTCAAAACAATATCGGGAAAATACCCGGTTCAATTCACAGGCAGTTTCTGCACAATGGTCCAGGACCAAAAAATCAATTCTTGTTGGAAGCCCGCGGATCTTTCTAGACAGCAGCAAAGTTGATACTTCCAAAGACTGACTGGTTCCAAATATTCCAGTTCAAAACTCATTCCAGGTCTTCGAAGACATAGACAGAGAAAGAATGAAAAATGAAAGAAAAGAAAAAGGAAAAGCTAAGATTCAGATGTCGGAAAAGTAAGAAAGAAACCCCAAACCAGCTTATTGTTATGGGACGAAATATTATCAAGAGCCACCAGCAAAACAAATATGGGTGCCCAAACATCAAGAAGATCAATATGCACAAGAAAAATCAAAGCCAATCTTTCAGTCACAAAAGCGGCAAATATGGAAACCAATTCAAAGGTAGCTACCTCATACTGAGTTGCCAAAAAGAAAGAAGTCAAGAGAAAAATATGAAAATGAAAATTAAAGAAAGCCTTTAAAAACATCTGCATTCCAAAGGCTGCAGCCGAAACCTCCTTCCGCAAGGAGATCAACAAAATTCACCCAAGGAAGCCTGATGATTTATTCATGTCATACTATCAACAAGTATGGGGTACTCCCTGAAGATCCAGAAGAAATAAGAGATTTAGCCTTAAGGCCGGGTCTAGTTACCCGAAGAATGCAAGCAGCAGCCATACTTGCCCAAAATTTTCCTACCCTATTGGAAAACATTGACGAGGAAGCGGAGATTTTGCAAATGTCATTGAAGCATCAGGAGAAGCTCTTTCTGCACCAGCAGAGCAGCAGCTTCCACAACAAATCAATCAGCAAAAAGAAGCAGAACCAAGCATAACTCAGTTGTTATTGCAAGAAATTGAGTTGTTGAAAAAGCAATTGAAAGAAAAAGATGCCCAAATACAGGGGGCAGGATGGGCTGGTAAAGAAGGAGGTGCTTCAACTTCCTCTTATCCTCGGGTGACTAACCCTCTAGTTCCACCTCCTCCGTCTCAAAATCTTCTCAATATATCCATGCAGTCATCTAGGCCTGTGCCTGTGAGTGAAATACCTGCATATATTCAAGTATCCAATAGTCAAGCTGCTCCTGCAATAGTATTGCAAGACAATTTGATCTCAAATTTGCCATTTTAAGCATCCCAAGTTCAGGAGTTAATTTCTTCCCAAATCCAGTAGATCCTGCTGTGGCTCAAAGGCTGATGCTAGAACAACTCATTGATATGAAGCTGACAGAAAGAGTGGAAGGTACATCCACAGTATATGATGTGTATAAAGTACGATATCCGGTGCATCATGCTATGAAGAGGCTTCTGCTGGGAATGACCAAAGTGCCCAAATTTGAAAAATTCAATGGCCAAAGAAACCCAAAAGAACACTTGGCATATTATAATGGGGCAATGGGAGACCTAGCCACTGATGAATCTTATATGTTGAAATTTTTCGGGTCTTCATTAATTGGACTTGCATTTGAATGGTATTCTTCTCTTCGGCTTGGTTCTGTTGCTGGGTGGGCCGACCTTCAGAAGCAATTTCAAGACATATTTTATCTGGTGGAGAGAGAGATCACTCTGGCAGAGCTATATACTATGAAACAAGAAAACAATGAAAATGCTTCCAAATTCATTGCTAGGTGGAGGAATCTTAGCATGAAATGCAAAAGACCACCATGTCAAGAAGATGCAGTGGTGATATGCAAAAGTAATCTGAAAAATAAAGTCCTTGAATGGCTGGTAGCCATTGAAATCAAATCTTTTGACAAATTGAATACTGTGGTATCAGAAGTTGAAAGTTTTTTGAGCCGATCCAAAAGTGAATCAAGCAACAACAAAGGAAAATTTGATAGAAGAAATGCTCCACGTGAGTCAAATACAGTAGATTTATTTACGTTCATCATGGAGCAACAAAAGAAAGGTTCAGCCATCCAGGCCGAAACCAGCAACAATAGAGAGAAAGAAGTACGAGCCTTATCTTCTCTCAGATACAGAACGAACAGGCCATACAGCTTCCCAAAAGACAAAACTCGTGTTCTATTTGAATGGGCACGAAAATACAATCAGATTGTGTTACTACAGTCGAAGAGGCCAGAAGATGCCAAAAGATCTAATGATCCAAATTATTGTCCATATCACCAAATTATGGGACATCCTATTGAAGAATGCTATGTGTTCAAAGATGCAGTTGAAAAATTAATTCAGAAAGGTGTTCTGAAGATGGGAGATCATCTTGTCGATCCTCCGCAGCCTCATGCTTGGACAAAAACAAATGTGACATCTGTAAATGTGCATCATATGGTTCCTATTTACCAGTCGTTAAGCTCAGAAACTGCAGAAAGAAGCACACAAGTCACCTATGAGCAACTGGAACTTCAACCACTTCGAACATCTCAGTGGCAAACATTCAAAAAGAAGCCAAGATCTCATATCAAGCAAAAATCATCAGAAGTATATATTCATGGAGGTATTCCACGATGGCCGACATATGTTCAACCCGTCCCTCCACCAAATTTGGATAATATGATATCCGGTATGTCTAAAATGTCCTTATCTGCGCCAGTCAAAGCTGCAGCTTCAGGCAAAAAACAATGTGTGTCCTCCCCTCAGTAGGAGACATCCCAATCAAGTTCAAGTTACCCTGCTCCAGCAAGCAGTATATGGAAATGGGTAGATCCTCGTACTGTAAGGAGGGTTACCAACAGAAGAAGAAAAAGGGAAACACCAATACCAATTCTACCTAAGGGTAAAGATCCGCTGTCAAAGTTGCAACAGCTAATAAACAGCTTGGATGAATATGAACAACCTCAAAGAAAGCCAACAAAGCTGAAGCATTATATCCCATGGGAGAAACTCCAAAATATAACAATGAAGGAAATACATGAAGAAGTCTTATTTTGGGAACATGAAGTCAAAAAGCCGAACACTGACGATAATCAGGAAAATGGGCAAGAAGAGCAGGAAGGCACTTGCATTGTCATGTCTTGCAACACAATCTCAACAATAAATGAAAATGAAGATGACGAAGAGGAAGAAATCTTCCTTGCTCCAAAAATGGAAGTGATGGAAAGCTCTACATCAACTCCAAATCAGCAACATGTCACCCGCTCTGAAAAAAAGTAGGGACGGAAGCCTCCATTAGCTACCACTCAAAAAATTATCCAACGGCAGGGGGAAACACCATATGTCATACCAGAACTAGAATTCAAAGGAATGGAATCCATGCCTTTGTCAAAAAGAAATATTCAAATCCCGCCTCTGGTCGGGCTATATCCAGAAAATTCTGATCAAGAAAATGGGGTGTTACCCTCTTTATATGAATTCATGACAGTTCAAAAGTCTGCAAAGAAAAGTAAACAAGTCCAGCAGCAGCCGTCTGAAGAACAAGACCCTCAGGTTGCCTCTCTAGAAGTTCATGATAATGAAAAAGTAGAAAAAAAGTCATCGGCTTACTAAAAAGGTTGCCATCTAAATTTACGGTGTGGGAAGTTTTGTCACTCAGTGAGGAATTGCGAAAGGCTCTCATTGCAGCTTTAAAAACTCCTCAAATTTATGAAGCTCATGCAGCAGAAATTCAAGAAATATCCTATGAGTCATTCATGGCTTCCATCACCTTCACTGAAGATGATATGTTACTGCCAACAAATGACCACAACAGACCACTCTACATGAGATGAAAGATAAATGGACAATCTGTCAATAGAATCCTAGTTGATCAAGGCTCTGTTGTCAGCATCATGCCTCTCAGGACTTTCCAGAAATTTCATTTTCATATGCACCTAAGAAGAGTGCAAGATTTCAAAATAGCTGGATTCAACCAGAAGTCAGAAACACCGATTGGGGCAGCTGAATTTGAAATGGTCGTTGGTGACTTTCACTTCACAGTCTTCTTTCATATTATAAATGCTGATACTACATACAAAACTTTGCTTGGGCGGCCATGGATACATCAATATTTTGTGGTGCCCTCCTCATTACATCAATGCATCAAATTTCCCTAGGAAGGACAAATACAGCGGGTCTTCGCTGATCTCGAGCCTTTTGAGGTTCATGAATGCCATCTTATGGATGCCAATCTCTATATACCTCCACCCCTGGAGGAAAAAGAAGAAGAAGAAACAGAAAAGCCTGATACCAGTCTGGGAAAGGAATGGTTTCCACCTCCACCAGATATCGGCTCTCTCAGTCTTGAAGACAAAGAAGCTACAGTTCTGAAAAGTTCCTTAGCAAAGACAGCCAACAACAAGATGTACTCTCTATAGAAGTCATAGTCCCAGTCAGACTAATACATCCTATGGAAGAGTATGAATGTCAGCTCCTAGAGCCTTTGAAGAAATTCGTGGTTCCTCACGAAGATGGACATGAAACAGTCTTTTATAGAGTTGTTGAACAGTCGGCTACTGAAGACAAAGATTGCTATATTCCCGATATAGAAGAAGAATTATTAGTTGACATCATGGGTCTCCCAGATATGACCAAGCATACTGAGGAATTGGCTAGAGCTCAGTCAATTTCATTATATCAAACAAAAAAGAAATGGAGCAGGTTCCAACAGCTATGGTACCCTCCTAACATGTCCAAAGCATTGATGCAACATACACAATATCTAAGCTTGGGATATACCTTACCGGAAGAAGAAACTCCTGAATTATTAGTAAATATGACATCTATTTTGCCAGAAATATCAGAAATTGCACAAGCAATATATGATGACTATGATGAAGAGCAGTCCACGGGTCAGTCTATTCAAGAAAGTCAGCCAGAAGCTGATCAATCTCCTATTCCGGCATGTCAATGCTGGAAACATCTTGAAGAAGAAGACATCCAAGTCTCAGAAGTCAAGGAAAATGATATCCCAAGTTCCAATATGGTTCAGAATATACCAGAAGAGCAAGAAATTCCATATATCACCCCTGAACCTCATGTTAACACGGGTCAAAGGGAAGATGAGCTCACTCAGCTTATAGAAAATGAACAAGCAGATCCTGCCCCAAATATTTTCACAGCAAATCAATCAAATGAAATTGACCAAGAAGTCAACGAAATTGAAGAAGTAAATGAAGAAGATCTAATGGAGCTTCAACCAGCACCTTCAGAACTTGAAGATGGAGGGCAAGCTACGGTTGATGAACTCCTTGAAATCAATTTGGGCTTTGAAAAAGACCCAAGACCAACATATATAAGTGCATTGCTCAGTCAAGAACAACAGCAAGCATATATTTCGCTTCTGAAGGAATTCCGAGATTGTTTTGCCTGGTGCTATAAAGAAATGCCTGGGTTAAATCCAAAAGTAGCTCAACATGAGCTGGCCATTGATCCAGCCATCGAGCCAATCAAACAATCTTCGAGAAGAATGAGGCCGGAGCTGATAAACAAAATCAATGCCGAAGTCGACAAGTTAATTGATGTTGGCTTCGTACAAGAAAATCAATATACAACATGGCTGGAAAATATTGTTCCAGTCAAAAAGAAGAATGGACAGATCAGAATCTGTGTAGACTTCAGAGATCTAAACAAGGGATGCCCAAAGGATGACTTCCCAGTGCCTGTTACTGAAATCATGGTCGACGCCACCACAGGATATGAAGCTTTGTCTTTTATGGATGGATCGTCGGGATATAATCAAATATGGATGGCTGACAAGGACAAGATCCATACTGCCTTCAGAACTCTTAAAGGAATCTTACACTACAAAAGAATGCCCTTCGGCCTCAAGAACGCCGGTGCAACATACCAAAGAGCAATGACCAGGATATTTGATGAATTCCTTCATCAACAAGTTGAATGTTATATTGATGACTTAGTTGTCAAAACCAAGATAAAGGAAGATCATATGCAAGATCTCCGCACCATATTTGAAAGGCTGAGGCAATACAGTTTGAAAATGAACCCCATGAGGTGCGCCTTCAAGTGGCAAATTTCTGGGCTTTATTGTCAGATATAGGGGCATTGAAATAGACCCAGCCAAAATCAAAGCTATCAAGGAGCTTACGCCTCCGAAGAATCTCAAAGAGCTGCAGTCCCTTCAGGGACGACTTGCATACATTTGAAGGTTCATATCTAATCTAGCCGGACGGTGTGAACCCTTTTCTAAATTAATGAAGAAAGATGACCCATTCATATGGGATGATGAATGTCAAAATGCGCTTGAGAAAATCAAGCAATACCTTGCATCGCCACCTGTGCTGGGGGCACCGATCAAAGGCCAGTCATTAATCCTATATATCGCTACTCAGGAAACATCTCTGGGAACAATACTGGCACAAGACAATGAAGAAGGCAAAGAGCAAGCACTATATTACTTAAGCAGAAGGCTGATCGAGGCTGAACTTCGGTACTCACCTATCGAAAAGATATGCTTGGCCCTAGTCTTTGCAGCTAAAAGACTCAGGCACTATATGCTATCACATGAAATCCAGCTCATCTCTAGGGATGATCCTCTCAAATATATCCTCAATCGACCATCCTTGAAAGGTCGTTTGGGCAAATGGGCAGTCCTCCTCATGGAGTTTGACATCAAATATGTCCCTCAGAAAGCCATCAAAGGTCAAGCCATTGCAGACTTCTTTGCGGCACATCCAGTGCCGGAAGATTCATCGTTGGTCACCGACCTGCCAGATGAAGAAACATTAGAAGCTAACCATACTGAACAAAAGATATTGCAGCTATATTTGACGGGGCCTCCCGTTCAACAATTGCACAAGATGGTACATTCACTACAAAGGCCGGGCAGGCATTGTCTTGATATCTCCAGAAAGCGAGGTTCTGCATACCTCGTGTTCCTTAACTAAGCCATGCACCAACAATAAAGCTGAATATGAAGCTTTGATAGTTGGCCTGGAAGTTGCTCTGGATATGGGCATTCAAATGATTCAAGTCCATGGAGACTCAATGTTAATTATATACCAAGTCCAAGGAATATATGATGTCAAAAAGCCCGAGTTGATTCCTTATCACAAAAAGGCCCTCAAGCTGATAGAAATATTCTATTTCTTTGAAATCAATCATATCAACCACAGTGCAAATGCTCAAGCTGATGCTCTGGCCAAATTAGCAAGTTATCTGGCTCTGCCGCCAGAAGGGTCCCTTGAAATATGGGTCAAGAACAGAAGATTGTTACCAACTGTGTTGGAAGAAGAAACAGAAATGCAAACAGAAGTATGTGCAACGGAAGAAGCCGATAAGCTTGATTGGAGGGAAATGCTTCTCGACTGGTTCAAGCATAAAATATTGCCAAGCACTCGAATCAAACTTGCTAAACTAATCCGTATTAAGGATTCATATGAATACAAAGGAGACACTCTCTTTCGAGTGACATGATGGCAAAAGAAAAGTTCTCCTCAGATGCCTATCACCAAAAGAGATAGTTGAAGCCTTGAGGGAAATACATGCTGGGGTCTGTGGTGCTCACCAGTCTGGCCCCATGATGAAAAATCAATTCAAACAATTGGGCTACTACTGGCCCACAATGTTCGATGATTGTGCGCAATATGCCAAATCATGTCACAAATGCCAGGAACATGGCCCAATTCCAAGAAAACCTCTGGTGCCGTTGCACCCTACAGCACCATCATGGCCTTTTGCCGAATGGGGCATGGACATTGTCGGCCCATTCATACCCTCCTCAAGAGGTGCTAAATATATTGTGGCCGCCACGGATTATTTTTCCAGATGGGCCAAAGTAGTAGCATTAAGAGAAGTCACTGGGGTAGCCGTTGAAAGGTTCCTCCGTCAAAATATGTTGTTCCGATATGGTGCACCCAGTCGGATCATCTCAGATAATGGAACATGCTTCCGAAATCAAATTATATATAAGTTAGCTGCGAAATTCAAAATTGATTGAAGGACCTCCACAGTCTACAATCCACAAGCCAATGGGTTAGCAGAAACCTTTAACAAGACTCTATGCAACCTTCTAGCAAAGACAATCAATTCAACTAAGAAAGACTGGGAAGAAAGAATGTATGAAGCATTATGGGTTTACAGAACCATATACAAAACTCCAACAGGCTGTTCTCCCTATTCCTTAGTGTATGGGTCAGAGGCAGTCGTACCAATTGAATTGGAAGTCCCCTCTTTGCGCATTGCCTTAGAGCAGGGGCTTATCAAAGGAAATCAATCAAATGCAGAAAGGCGGCTCGAGGAATTACTAGCCTTGGAAGGCGACAGACTTCGAGCCCAATAAAATATCCAGATATATCAAGCTCGCATGGCTCGAGCATTTGATAAACTAGTCAAAGAAAGAGCCTTCAAGAAAGGAGACCTAGTTATGGTCAAAAGAAGAGAAGTCATGGCATCAAATCCAAAAGGGAGGTTGATCAGTAATTGGATCGGCCCCTATGTCGTCAAAACTGTTTATGAAGGAGGAGCATACACCCTCACCAATCATAGGGGAGAAGTGCAGTTTCCTCCCTTAAATGGCAAACATATGAAGCGCTATCATGTGCCACCTCCATGCTTTCCAAGCAAAGGTTGAAAAAATATATGAAGCACTGTCTACGGTGTCGATATGATCACCATGAAGACGGTCAAAGAAATCATCCAGTTCTCGGGATGTATTCCCCCGGGACTATAAATCTTAAATGGCATGGTAAAATTAACCTGCCCATATGAGCCAAAGACATTGAAGAGGCTCCAAAAGGCTTTACGAAGCCGCCCCAAAGCACCTCATGGGTTGCCAATGACGAAATGCCATTGAAAAAGAAATAAAAAGAAAAAGTTGGCCAAACTATCCTGCCAGTCGGGCAATGGTGCTGAGGCAAATCCGGTGCGGAGGGAGTATAAATCATTTCCCGCTTCCCGTTTTATAACCGGTCGAAGTTTTCAATCAAATCAATATGAATCGATGATGTTTCTCGATTCTGAAATTGTTTGGTATAAACATGCATATGTATTGCAACCTTGTCTCTTCAAGGAACATGAGGCAAGAAGCTATAAAGAAATAGAGAAGATGGCTTGAGTCCTACTGGACCTTGCCATTCAAGTACAAATTCAAATTCAAGCTCAAATTCAAGCACAAATTCAAATACAAGCTCAAAGTCAAGTATAGACTGGCCTAGGTCAACAAGGCTCCGCCGCTCAAGTTCAAAGTTCAAGAACCAAAGCTTCAACTTAAGGAGCAAATTCAAATTCACATTCAAATCCAGAGCTCCGCATGAAAGGCAAACTGAAGTTCAAAAGCAAATCGGCTTGAGTCCACAAGACCCGCCGCTTAAATTGAAGCTCAAGTTAAAAATTCAAGTTTAAATCTAAGCCAAAGTTCAAATCGGCTTGAGACAACAAGACCCGCCCTCTAAATTCAAGATCAAACTCAAGTTCAAATTCAAAGCTTCAAATCAAGCTCGAGCTCAAAATGCAAGCTCAAATGCAAATTCAAAGCTCCAGCCAAAGAGCAAGCACAAATCCAAGTATGAAGCAGCCTGGATCAACAGGATCTGCTGCTTAAATCCAAGTTCAAGCTCAAATTCAAAGCGAAGTTGAAAGCAAGAAAATGGCCTGGGTTCATTCGATCCCGCCATTCAAGGTACAAATTCAGAGCTCCAATTGAAGTTCAAATGTAAAAAATCAAGCCTAAATCTAGGCTCAAGTTCAAATGCAAATCGGCCCAAGTCAGCAAGACTCTGCCGTTCAAAGTTCAAAATCAAATCCAAATGCAAATTGGCATGTGTCCTACGGGATTCCGCCATCCAAGCATCAAACAAGAAAGCTGCCCCAGGCTCATTCGACCCCGCCATTCAAAGCTCAAATTCAAATCGGCTTGAGTCTACAAGACCCGCCGCACAAATCCAAGCTTAAATTCAAGTTCAAGATTCAAATATAAGCCGGCATGGGTCCTACTAGACTTTACCGCCCAAGTTCAAAGCAAGTTCAAAACAAAAGAAGGTGGCCTGGTGCACTCAGCACCGCCACTCAATTTTAAGCCCAAAGTCAAATCCAAGTACAAGCAAAAGCAAAGTAAAGTAAGTCGACCGGGGTCTTCAACGACTACGTCGCACCGGCTGATGGCTTGGGTCCCTAGTGACTCCGTCATCCCCGAAAGACCGGGTCTCCGAGAGGAGTACTCCATCAACAATCAAGCAAATTCAAAGCAAAGCAAAGTAACTCGACCGGGGTCTTCAACGACTACGTCGCACCGGCTGATGGCTTGGGTCCCTCGTAACTCCGTCATCCCCAAAAGACCGGGTCTCCGAAAGGGGTACTCCGTCAACAATCAAGCAAATTCAAAGCAAAGCAAAGTAAGTCGACCGGGGTCTTCAACGACTACGTCGCACCGGCTGATGGCCTGGGTCCCTCGTGACTCCGTCATCCCTGAAAGACCGGGTCTCCGAGAGGAGTACTCCGTCAACAATCAAGCAAATTCAAAGCAAAGCAAACTAAGTCGACCAGGGTCTTCAACGACTACGTCGTACCGGCTGATGGCCTGGGTCCCTCGTGACTCCGTCATCCCCGAAAGACCGGGTCTCCGAGAGGAGTACTCCGTCAACAATCAAGCAAATTCAAATCAAAGCAAAGTAAGTCGACCGGGGTCTTCAACGACTACGTCACACCGGCTGATGTCCTGGGTCCCTCGTGACTCCGCCATCCCCGAAATTACTGGGTCTCTGAGAAGAGTACTCCGTACTCCCTATCTACCTCGGCTGCAAACCTATGAGTTTGCTGTGGTAGTTATGGTTCATCCATTCAAAATCACCCTTAATTATCATGACCAAAAGCCTCTAAGCCCGTCATTGATAACTAGGGTCCTCATGACCTAGGTATCTAGGTTTGCATTATTCAAACCACCCCTGTCTACTTAAGGCTACAAACCTATGAGTCCGCTTGAAGTATTCTGGGTTCATGCATTTCAAATCATACCTATGTTACCACGACCAAAAACCTATGAGTCCGTCGTTGGTACTTAGGATTTGCATGGCGTAGACCCTTCCGGTCTATTGCCACTCTACATAGTAGTTAAGATCCTTACGATCTTTGCCACCCCAATAAAGGCCCAGACCCTTACGGTTTGTGCCACTTTCAATAAACAAGTGATTGAGGTATTCATTGCCCCTCTCACTCTGTCCTTCCTTTTTTCAATAATCCCAATAACATTGTTAGTTATGGAAGCCAATAAACATTGCTAAGTCATCTTCATTTGAAATCTTTTCCTTTCAGCTTTGCAGTTACCATGGATGCATACTTCACTCTACTTCATTTACAACAAAGGGAGAGAGAGAGATAAAAAAATGAGAGAAAAATCAAAAGGGGCTTAAAAAATATAGATGCCTCGCCAGACTTGATCGTACTTTATGCGGTCAAGGGAAACAAGGGCTATATACCCGGCTGTGGTGAAAACCCGAAAGGGCGCTACAGGCAAAATCGGAAACCCCGCCGTGTGAAAACCCGAAAGGGCGCACGGGCAAAAGCAAGAGGGGGCAGACTCCGGTGAAAACCCGAAAGGGCACTTGGGTCAGTAAAGTGAATAAAAAAAGAAAAGAAATTCAAGCAGGGCATTCATTGAAAGGGGGATATGATACAAAATTCTCTTTGTAATATGCCGAAAGTTTACAAGGAATGACTTTCATCCCAGTTTACGTGGAAAAGCAAAAAGAAAATACCCTTCCCAAGTACAAAGTTCAGTTATAAACAATATCATGGATCCTCAAGTAATATAGACAGTAGTGGAAGTCCTTCTCCAACTTGAGTATGCCATCCAGAAAGAGCTTCTTCTTGAGTCTGCAGCTTGGAAACTTCACTAGATAATGATTCAAGAAGGCCCTGGGAAACCAGAAGATCATCTCGACGTCTGTGTAGACTGTTCCTTAAAGTTTCCAATTCGGCTTTCGCAGCAGCAAGTTCATTCTCTAAGCGCTGAATATTTTCCACCAACAAGCCTTCTTTCTGTTCAAAGCCGGCTATTTCTGCCTGTTGTTGTGAAATTTGTAGAGAAACAGGCTGCATCTGCAAGTTATATTCATGCCGCTGAAGAGACAAGGCTTGGCGTCGATTTTGTATAACTGAGTGAATATATTCTTGACGCTTAAAAAATTTCAAAGCAGTGGAAGCAATAGGAAGCCACTCATCCAAAGAAGCTCCTGCCAGATGAATCCATGTAGTGATGCTCTCAATTTGCTGATGCAGAAGATCATATGATGAACTAGGCTGGCGGCATATAATTTGTCGTAAAAGCTTGATATTGGCGCCAAAGACATCAACACCCTGTATGCTTGAACCAGCAGGAATAGAAGGGATAGCAATATGCACAGACTCATCCATTGAAGTCCAGTCCATGACCGTTTGACGGGAGGAAGAAGGCACTGAATTGGATGAAGGCTCGGTGATAGAAGGGGCAGATGTGATAGCTACAATGCTTGATATGGTTGGGGACAAGTCACTTTCTGTAAGATTAGCTGCGGGCAGAGCAACTATAAAGGCAGAAGGTCCGGCTAAAGTAATTGGCTCAGAAGAAATCTGTACAAGGGATGATGTACATATATGAGTCACAATATCAATAAGCCGAAGAATATGTTCAGCAGAGTTTAATCTACAGGGGATAGGATGGGATACTATCACCTGTTGACTCGGTGAACTTGTTCCCGAGTCAACCCTGCTATACTCTGAAGTAGCCACAATACCCGCAAGCTCAGAAGTTGAAAGTTCCACAGTCTTGATATCCGAAAAGGTAATGACCTCAGTCGAAGTTATGACAGTTGGAACCATTGAAGTCTCTTCTGGTTCCGCATCTTCAGCAAAAACAACTTCTGCCTCTTCAGAAGAAGAAACTAGTATGGAGGCCGATATTTCAAAATCCATGTCCCTTTTAGTCGGGATATGAGGAATTTCCATCCTCTCCGCATGAGCCGGGGATGCCTGATATTCAAATATATACAAGTTAAGTTTAAATGATGGAAAAAGCAGAAAAAATGTGGTAAAGAGAAATTACCATAGCATACTGCATTGTTTCAACTTGATGAGTCTGTGATATCAAGCCTTCAGTTGCTTCAAAATCTATATGGTCGAAGTCAGAAATTCAGTAGTGAAATAAAATCACTATTGCTATAAGTCTCAGAAGGGTTACCTTGATCCCTCAAGGGCGACCAGATAGTTGTTTCTGGCAAAGCCTCACTACTAGTGTGTTCAGTAGTATGGGAAGAAATAGAAGGTGAAGGAGGAATGCCGCTTATTTCTTCCACACTGGAAGAAGTATAATCAGTTTCCTCTTTCCTTGTCTGAGCCAATAATCTCGAAGATTGGCGTTTGGGCAGGACAATCTTCTCAGGGGGGGCAGATTCTTTGGGCCCTTTGCGAAATCTTTTTGCAACCTGCTTGACCCTCCCTGTAAAGGAAACAAAAGGAAGTTGTTCATCATCAATGTCAAAATTCCGAAAGGCATAAATCAAAAGCATAGTGCATACCACCCCTGGTTGGGGATGGAGAAACCAGGGCACTCGCCCGCTTGGCAGTCTTTGCTATAAAAGCTTCAAATTCAGCAAGCACCGGCAAATTGACAGGAGGAAGAGGTTCAGGGGCAGGCTCTTGTCTCTTCTTTGTACGCACCTCTTTGGCAGCGGCAACCGCCCTCCCTATAGCACTGACCTCCATAGGGGATGCGGGGGTTGATGTTTTAGAAGGCACAGGAGGAAAGAAAGATGGTCTCTTTGCAATAGCCACTGCCCTCCGATGCTGCTGAGTCAGATATTTGGCCGCAGGCACTACAGAAATATGCAAAAGAAGAAATCAATTTATATAAGTAGAGGCAAGGCACAAAGCTCAAAAGAAGTCAAGCACAAATGCAGATACTTACAACAATCGCCTTCATAACAGTTTGACAAAGGCCAGTATTCATCTATGGAGGACTTATCTCTAAGCGAAGCCTCCTTCACAATATATATGACATCATTCATCGTCTTTGCTTGAGAAGCTAGGCTGTTGAGATCATAATGCTTTTTATCGCTCAAGCAAATGCCAAGCGCAAAGCATCAAGTCCCCACCCATCTATATGATCCCAAGAAGCGGGTAGTTTTGCATCCAACATACCATGCGCAGTGGAATCCTGGGATACACCACAGTATTTCAAAAGGGCAAGTAGCCAGCTGGTGCCCTTGTAAAAATCAGGCTTCTCTTTCTTGTGCGGGACATAAAATCTCTGAATACCTGAGAGACTCTTAGGAGCTTGCTGAGAATCTCTGCCACTGATATCTTCCTTTTTCGGGAAATCGATATCAGGATAATCTTCAGAGGTCACAGAGATATTAAATTGCTTCCAGAAAGCCCCCTTTAGCTCTTCGGTATCCAGCCTTGTCAACTCTGGATCAATCAAGGGTAAAGAATCTCTTTGACAAGCCTTATAAGCTGCCCGTCTCTCTGCATATTTAGCAGTGTTCTTGTCGTCTAAAAAGTGCAGATAATGGAACTCTATATCAAAAGGGATTTCCCGCTGGGTCTCCAAGATTTTCTTCTCAGCATTGCTCCAGCATTGGGTCCTCTCCTGGCTATAGATATTGGTGCGCATTCGCCACCATCTAACATATTCACATGTCACACGAGGAGCATGGACAGCAGAAGGAATTATGAAAGAAACATTTTCAAATCGGTGGAAATAATCCCACCATTCACGGGCCCTCTACAGTCCGCTGGTGCCTAAAAGATGGAGGTCAGGAAGCTGAAATATGTGATCACAAGAAGGAATGCACTGATCATATCCAAAATTACGGCCGAAACGGAAAGGATAATAGGGTTCTAAATGAACTACAGATCCCTTCCGATATACCAAGACACTAGGCCTGATGGATAGAAGCCATGATCTAATCTGACTATCCAATGCAGATTTCTTCAGCAGCTGCTTGGTCTGAGAATGGGTGAACTCAACAGGATTACCCTCGGCAAATACTTTAAAGGGGCTCACTAGAGGACGAGAATTGGCAGTGTGCTTCCAAAAACGTAAGTCCCCTTCAGTTTTTCGCCTGGTGTCAGTCAAGATACCGCAAATCTCATAAAGTTGTTTCTGGGTATCCCCTCCATCAACACTTGCATATTCAATCATGCGTGGAAATATGCGAGGGGAAGCCAGGCTCTTCGGGGCAGACTCTGAAAAAATAGAAGCCACCCAGGAATTGAAGAAATGAATGGGACCCACAACATTAAATTCTCGTGGTTTCTCCTCCTCAACCACTTGGCCAAGAGTTTTGAAAATCAGGCACAGAGTAACTGGAGCTAGAGACAGTTTAATTCCCTAGGCTAGTTCATGAGCTCCATAAAGCGTCTCAGGACGAATTACTCCCTCATCCCCCTGAGGAATAGCAAAATTCGAAAGCCAGTAGGCCAAGTATGCTGCCAAATGGGTATTCCTATCCAAGTCCAAGGGCTTGGCATCTTTCTTATGTTCTTCAAAGATGATATCAGGATATCCCTTTCAGTGCCTGGCTATCTGCCCCATGAAGACTGGAGTCTCACCAGCCCCAGGAAAGTCTGTATATCGAATGTCAACATTATGAAAGAAACGGAGCCAGACAACTCCGCGGACCCGTGTCCTCTCTCTGCGGGATCTCTTTTTCAGAGACTCTTCGCCAAAAGTCCGAATCATATAAGCCTTGAGGAGGAATCTATAAGACCTCCAGGTTTCATAACGGCCCTTGCCATCTATTCTGTCCTTGACAATGTCAGGATGGCATATCTCTTCATAAGGCTCTCCATCAATGGGTAAGCCAGAAAGCTGATGTAAAGTCCACAAATCCAGAGATGTCTCTCCTTCCGAAGTATAAAAAGTATTGAACTCCTTCATGAATACCTCGATCATGCCACAGCAAAGGCCTTTAAAGATCGGGTATCGGAATCGAGCGGCATACACACTACCAAGAAGATCCACTCAGCTCAGCAAATCATGGTAATGCTTCAAGACATAATCAGTGTACTCTACAAAATATTATCTGAAACTGTGGCCGGATTTAAGCTTCAAGTCACCAAACCAGCCCATTGTTGCGTTCAATCTAAACTTCATGGCCAAACAGTCAAAAATCAATTGCTCTTCTCTGAAGCCCCATTTACATAGAGAAAGAAATAACCCATGTCGCCTCTGCTTCGAATCTGGGACACCTCTGTCATAGCCCCACTTGGCAGGAGTAAATGAAGGTGAGCGGGTCAGAATGCCGTCCTGAGGACACATGATATTAGTCCCACTAGGCATGAGCATGTCTCTAGCATAACCCGGCTTGAACAAAGATTCGCCGCGGGTTACAGTTCCCCTCAGGTTGTCTCGAAATTTCAAAATGGCATCCTCGGCATAAAAAGTCCTCCTTTCAGAACGCACTCCATTGACCTTGAAGTCAAGCAAGAAATTGTACAAATGATGATCACTGGGAAAATGAACTAGATAATTTTTGTCCCGTCTATATTTATAGAATCCTTCCGAGAAGACAAGTCTGCTCTCATCAACCTTGTTGTCTGATTCATCGGCAAAGGGGTGGTCCAAGACAGCAACCTCAAAAAATTGCAGTAGTTCACTGTCCTCATCTATGCCTGCTGCAGGAGTTAAGTAAAAGGGACTTATCACAGTCCCACTCTCTTCAGCCATCATAGGAGTCTGTTCAGAAGGCCCTATTGGAGAAACTGGCACATCTTCGGAGACAGTCTCAGGCATCACATCTTTGTTCTTCCCCCGAGAAGCCATTATATTGAAAGAGAAGAGACAACAAGTCCAATTGAATGCAAAAAGCCTTTCTCAAAAGAAAATTCTGTCAAAATTTCGGCAGCATCTCCCCTTAAAAGAAGGCTGTTAAAATTTTATCGATAGCCATCCGAGACAAACCGAGATGCTCCAATAAGAAGAAGACACATGTCAAAGACAGAGGAGTGTAGAAATGGCATTCCAGTAACTCACTTCCCGAGAGCCGAGCTACAACCGGGACTAGGTACTAAAGCCACAGTCCTAGGGATTGCTCCCGTGGGAACTGCCAAAATCAAACAGCAAAGATGCTGATCCACTCGACCTGCAATCGCTACAGTAACGAGTCTGCGCCTACTGTAGATCGGTGAGCTCAGAGTTGGTTTCCTGCAAAAAGAAGACAAAGAAAAAATGTTAGAAGATGAATACAAGGCAGAAGAGACCCTCTTCACTCTCCCCATGCCCAAATTAATGGCGGCCAACAGCACCCCATCAGTCCCACCGGCAAAAAATCAGAAAAAAAGGCTTTGCCTTTCATCTTCAACTAACAGACGAGACACCGGTGAAGAGTTTGAACTGTGATCTAAAGTCTGCCGCCGACTGTGCCTACCGGACCAGCCTCCCTTGCGCACACCAATAGTCGTGTGGCTGAAGCCCACAAGCCCAACCAGTGAAGGCTTTTCCTGTGATAGCAGCGGTGCTCCCCAATGACTGCTGCGACACCCGCTGCCAAGGAAGAAAAAGAAGAACAGAGCCTGGCCTATAAGCTGTGCCCTGACCTCCTAAAGCCCCTGCGATGCAGCTAACGAAGAAGAAGGGAAACACGACCTGCAGTTCTGAACCCGACGGCCTACACACCCGCAGGCAATGGTGATAACGCTCCCCAACAGAGTTGCAGCGCTTGCCACCGGCCAAGGGAAGAGGAGGCGACTGGCGGGCCAAGCAAACGTCACCCCCCCAAGCGGCGGAGGGCCGACGCACAGACGGCGGCAGCAGCAGCTCTCGTCGGCAATGGCGCTCCCCGACAACTGCTGTGGCGCCGGCGACGACGGGAAGAAGGAGAGAGGCTCGACGGCGGCGATTGGCGGCGGCACTGGTATGCTCCCGCGGCTCCGGCAGCTCCGTCCACCGGCGATGGCAAGAGGAAGAAGAGGAAGAGTCGGGGAGGCTCGGAATCCCCCAGCAGGAAAGCAAAAGCAGGGAGAAAGGCATCCCGCCCCCTCCCTTTTTATAACTGACCGGGCTGGCCCTTAAAGCCCTGGCCGGTCCAAGGCCTGAACTAGACTGAATCGGCGCAAACTCAAGGGCATATGCCCCCCTCTTCCAAACTTCACATACGTAAACCGGTTCGAAGCCAAAATTGAACCGAACCAGCGCAGACTCGAGGGGATAAATTCAACATATATGGCCGGGTTTGGAGCCGAATTGAAGCCCGAACCAGCACAAACTCAAAGGGCACATGCCCCATCCTCTAAATTCAAGAAATCCGGTCGGTTTAAAGCCCAAGTTAAACCTGGACTGGCGCAGACTCAAAGGGTCTAAGGATCAACAAAGAAGGCCCAAATTAAAGATAATTGAAAGGAAGAACCGAGCCTATTAATTCAAGCAAGAAAGGTCCAAGCAATTTTTCAAAGATAGTCCAAGTGAAGAAGAATTAATGGACAACAGTCATGCCTATATTTCAAGCCAAATGAATCAAAAAAGGGGCCACTCTAGGGCCCAAACGATGAAGAAATCCAATGGTACAATCGGGCCCATTATCTCTAGTAAAAGAGGTCCAAGCAATTGTGCAAAGATTGTCCAAGAAAGTCCAAATGAAGAAGATTTAAGGGGCAGCAGCTAAGCCCAATTTTGCAAGCCAAATGAATAAAAAAGGGGCCACTCTAGGGCCCAAATGATGAAGAAATCCAATGGGGCAACCGGGCCCATTATCTCAAGTAAAAGAGGTCCAAACAATTTTTTAAAGAAGACCCAAATGAAGAAAAGTTAATGGACAACTATCATGCCCATTCTTGCAAGCCCAAGAAGTCAAAAAGGGGTTATTTTCAGCTCAAATGATGAAGAAATCCAAGGGGGCAGGCCTAGGCCCATTACCTCAAGCAAAAGAAGCCTAATAGGGCCAATTTGGGCCCAAAAAGTGATGGCCAAAGCCTAATTTCGGGGCAGCCTTCAAAAGGGACCAAATGGTCCCCCGCATGGCCTATTCTTATCCCTTTGGCCCATGGTCAAATCTGCCTAAAGGAGGATAAGAAGAAAAGCAAGTGGTCCCCCCCTCAAGATTCTTCTAGAAGAGGGTAGGTGAAAAGCAAAAGGAGAAGCCAATCATGATTCTCCAAGTGTTGTGGCCTCATTGAAGGGCTCTCAAGAGGGGTTTCTTATCTCTAATCCAAGGCTAATGGATGCCTAATCTACCCCCCAAAAGTAACCCAACTTTATCTATAAAAGAACCCCTATCTTCTACAAGAAAAAGTTGGAGACAAAAATCCCAAAAAATAGAAAACAGAAGAAGAAAGATGAGAGAGCTTGGAGGAGCACGTCTCCCTCCTCCTTCTCCTCCATTTCCTGCATCCCAAGAGAGAAAAAAGGGTTAGAGAAGAAGAGAAAAAGGAAGGAAGAGTGCTAGAGAAGAAGAGAGCAAGATTGTAGGCTTCAAGAGCCACTCTCCCTTCTCATCCCCTCTCCAAGGTAGAGTGGGGGTGAAGAAGGGGTCTATTTCTGTCTCCTTACTTTCTTATAATGTTTTCCTTCATTTTGATGTTCATAGAAACTTCTATCTCCCCCTTGATGTTCATCCATGGTGATTGAAAGCAATGAAATGCAAAGTTCAGATTTCCTGTGTCTGTTTTGTGAATCTGTTGGTTATCTTGCTTTTATGTTATTTTTTCCTTCATAAGTCATGTGTTTTTCGTATGGGGATAGTAGAGGGGCCTTTCTAGTTTATAGAAATGGTCTCTTCAAGCCTTAGAACCCCCTAAATATGGAGATATGACCCAAGATGTGCTTTGCTGTCCAGATTTCCTGAAAATTGATTTTCCATTTATTTGTCTTTGGTTTTGGGGTTTTTCAAGGTGGCTTGGCCTTCCATGACCCTTAGGAGCACATCCCCTCCATGGATGATGTTCTCCCAAGGCCAAACATCAAGAGAAATCCCCTAAGTTTCATATATATTCAGATCTAGGTTTCTGTTTTCATGTTGGAACCGATTGGGTTTTGTTTGGACCTTTTTCCTTTAATGGCTAAGGGTTTAAGCCCTAGAGGTTCTCAAGGAGGTTCCCTCACTAGTTGAGGATGAGCTTCTTTGGGTAGAAACCCTCTAACATGGAGCAAAGAAGGAGAGATCCATGGAAAAGATAAAAAGTATACCTAAGTTTCTCTTATGTTCATATTCAAGCTTTCATGATATTTTCCTAAAGAAATACATCTAAAATATATTTTAAATAAATATTTTGGGCTTTGTACCTTTTATACTTTATTTTTTATCATTTGGGTTAGATTTAAACCCATTTTTTACCGAAAATCTGGGTTTCAGCCTGATTCTATGTTTGCAGGTGCTACAGTGTTGACTTTGCGCCTTCCTGCGCAGACTCAGCACTAGTTGCAGGTTTTGAGTCTGCGGCTCTTCCAAGTGAGTTTTTGGGCTTGAGGTGATTCTTTGATCCTCCCCCAAGCTGTCCAAATGTTCCTTGGACCTAGGGCTGTCCCTTTGAGGCCCAATGAAGGTCCTAAATGGCTTGGACTTTGGGTTATGAAGTCCTTAATGTTTCAAACTGAAGTTTTACCATATGTTTTCAGATTTTAAGTGTTTTCCGATGTTTTCCAGGGATGTCCCGATCCAAGGGTGCCAGCAATCTCATGTTGGGTAACCCATCAAGGTCCCTCATATAAAAAACATCATTCTCGTGTTCCCATTTCTATGGGTTCATTTAGATGATGTGTCCCGAAGTCCCAATGAGTTGGTGGAGTTCCTTGCTCCCCAAATGTAGAAATAGAATGGGTGATTCCCTGTGGATAACCCTTTCATTTTGAAGGCATTAAGGGCACCCTTTGGGTAAGTGGTTGGATGCTCGGCACGCCCCCCTTTATAGCCACCTCCATGGTTCATGGCTACATGTGATCCTCTAGGGAAATTGGTAGAGTTCCTTGCTCCCCAAATGTAGAGATGCTTTGGATTACCTCTTGTGGGTTTTTCTTACATCTTGAAGGCATTAAGGGCACCCTTTGGTTGAGTGGTTGGATGCTCGGTACGCCCCCCTTTGTAGCCATCCCTATGGTCCATTAGCCATTACATATCCCTTTAAGGGAGTTGGTCATTTCGGTTCCTTCATGCCATGATGTTTCATGAAGATCTTAAACCTTTTTATTGGGTTCTCCTAATGAAAGGTTGAAATTCAACTTGGAATCATCATATTAAGCATTTTCAATGTTTTATAAAGTGATCCAAGAGGAATGAGATAAGCATGAAGAAATCAGGTCATTTGAAGAAATCCATACAAGAACCACTCTTTGAAAAGACCTCATGTAGCCATACTCAACTTCTGAGATTTCTCAGTGTTATCCTCCCCAAATTTGTGGTGATTCTTGGATCACTTCAAGTTGAAAGAGGTGTAAACCTGAAATTATGCTCAAATTTTGAGTCTACGCACCTATAACCATGGAAATTCAATTGGGAATGGGGTACAATATGTTTTTCTCCACTCCGGATTTCATATTCTAACTTTAATGGTTGAAACTAACCCCTTGATGGATTTAATTGCAGCTTGAACTGTGCAGGAAGTTCAAAAAACCAACTTTCAGACTTGAGTCTGCGCCACTGTTCTGAGTCTGCGTACCCTTGCGCAGACTCAACTCAAAACTGTCTAAAGAGTCCTTGCATGGGCTGATAGACTCATTTATGGTTCAAGTAACTCAAATAATTAAAGTTAATTCATTCAAAAAAGATTTAAGATAGCCATCTTCTATTTTAAATAAACACAAAATTTCAAACTTAAGTTGAGTCTGCACATCTTTCATAAGCTCATTTCAAATGAAAAATAAACTAAACAATAAATCAAATTGCTCAAATCACTCATAATCATATATCAAACACTCCATATCATTTAAATAAACATCTATTTACAAAAAGGATCTAAGTTCCTTAAAAATAAGTGAAAATCACAAGTTCAGCTGAGTCTGCGCATCCCTTGCGCAGACTCAAACTCATTTTTCTTGTCTCCTTGATCCTTGAAGATCCCTAGCTCTTTGAAACTCTTGGAATTCCCCTCAACCTCAGGAGGTTCCATCTTTTTAAAAATCTTGCTCAAATCCTCTTTGAACTTGAGTCTGCGCATCAATCACAAGGCCAAAACCTCGTTTCTTGGCCCCCAAATCATGTCCGCAGCTTCAAATCCGTAAATAATCATCAAACAAAACATAAAATCAAGTTATCCCACCAAAAATCCAATAAAACAGCGCATAAACAAAAAATCCACAGTTTAGACTTGAGTCTGCGCATCCTGGCGCAGACTCAGCCCTGAAATTCACAAAAAATAAACAAGCAACCTCCCGACCACTAAAAGATGATCTAAAACCCTCTAATAATCAAGTTTATTCTTATCTATCAGAATATCAAATAAAAACACCACGTTGTTCTTGAAAAAATGCAAAAAATAACTAAAAACACTTTGGTGACAAATGAGTCTGCGCTACCTAGCGCAAACTCAACCCTGAAATCACAAATTTGATCTTTTTGACCTTAATTTCTCTCCAAATTAAATCCAAAAATTTACATAAACCCTATATTTTTCACAAATCAAAATCCTAAGAATAAACCCTATATTTTTCACAAATCAAAACCCAAACAAAAATGATAACTTTTTCCTTGAAATTACCTAAAAAACTGAAAAAATAGGTTTGTGACAGATGAGTTTGCGCTACCCTGCGCAGACTCAACCCCTAATTGGTAAAATTCAATCTTTTCAATTCTAATTCCTTTAAAATTAAATAAAAAACCCAAGATAAGAATAAAATACTTTCCATAAATAGAAAATCAAATAAAACTCATTTTTGCCCTTTTGCAAAACATAAAATACCTAAAAAGAAACCTCACTTCAATTAACTTTGTGACCTTGCTCACTCTCTAAAAACCTACAAATTCAAAACATAAAAAGCATAAGTATTTGAAGCATCTTCCACTCAAATCAAATAAGAAAACATAAAAAACACCTCTCCATACCTTGCAAATCAAATCCAAAGTCTCTTCATTTCAAATTTGAAAAAACACAATAAGAAATGTTTATTAGACTCCCTTGATAAAAAATGTCATCCACTTAAATCAAAACACCATAAAAAAGGTTTTCACTCCTCTCACAAATCAAAAAATCAAAATAAATACAAGCATTCTCATTGTTAACAAATGAGTCTGCACATCCTTACGCAGACTCAATTTCATATTCACTCCCAAACAAAAAATTTCAACAAATCTTCAATGCATCCCCATAAATCAATCTAAAAAATACTAAAAAATGTCTTTCATCATTATCCATCAATAAAAATCAATAAATCAAAGCTTGTGCAGACTCGACTCAAAAACAAAAAATAAGTTTTTCTTCTCAAATAAAAAATTGAAATTCATTCATTTTTTCGAATGCAATCTTGTATATCTTGCTTATATTATTTCAAAGGGTGTTATTTTTATTCTTCCGACGATTAATCAAGGGTTTTCCTCTTTGGAGGATGTAATTAACGCTATTCCATTTATGAGTAGCGGGATCGGGTCGAAGAACTACGCAATCATCTGACTGAGTCAGGTAGAGCGCACAAATAACAAATCTAAATCTAAATCAAAATCAGAAAAATCATGATCAAGTGCATGTTTTTTTTCTCCTAAAAAATGTACGACAAGGTATTTTTGTCATTGACTTAAATTTGTCTCTTATGAGATCCACATCATGGGTATTGGATACTTGATGTACATCTCATATCTGTAATTCTTTACAGGTACTGACAAATAAAAGAAGACTTGACAAAAGAGAGATCCAACTAAGGATGGACAATGGAGCTATAGTTGCACTAAAGCTGTAGGGATTGCTCATCTTAGTTTACCTTCTGGGATAATTATGGAGTTAACAGAGTGTTATTTTTTTCCAAAAATTATCAGAAACATTGTATCTATTTACTGCTTAAACAATGTTGGTTACTCTTTGACGATAACTAGCATTGGGTGCTCTATTATCAATAATGGTTTTGTAAGGATTGAGGTTTTCGAATCCGGTTATCGGGTCAGTTTTCGGGGTCGGATCTCTTAGTTCGGGCCCTGATGGGGCTGAGAGATGCACATGGGCGTCCAACAATGTAGACGCGTTTGAGGCTGTGCCACGTGGGCGCCATGTGGGCTGGCCTTGGGTCACGAGAGTACGGCCCCGGTCATATGGTCTGAATGGCGTCTTGGATGGACAACGCCTTTTAGAGTACGACCCTGGCTTGTCAGTGTACGGCTTGGTCTTGTCATCTGAAAGACGTCGGGCATGTACGACGCGTTTTACCCAGCTTCTGATTGACCCCGCAAACCCTCCTTCCTTTCCCTCTTTCCCTCCTTCCCCTCCTCTCTCCTCTCTTCCTCTGGCGGCACCGGCGGCCCCTTTTCCCCCTCCTTCCTTTCCTCTCTCCATTCCTCCTCTCCCTCCACTCCATTAACCTCCCAACTCCCACCACTACCACCACCATCTCCTCCGCGGCGTTTTTCTCTCCGGACGGCAGTCGACGTCCCGGTGGAGTAACGGCGTCCACGGCGGTACCGGCGGTGGTGTGAGGCGAGACGGGTTGGCGACTTGGAGCTTGGAGGAGTTCGAGTAAACGGTAGTGTGACGATTCCCGTTGCATTGTGTTTTGAAAACCATGTTTTTCCCGCTTTGGAGCATGTTTAGGGGTGTTCTTGGTGAAAACACTAACTGCATGAAACGAGAATTTGGGTATTTAATGGGTAATTAGGTTCTTCTCCTCCTTCTCCACGTTTTTGTGCTTGTACACGATTTTGGGGAGGAAACACCACCCCGTAGATAGGGAGATGGCGGGGGAAGAACTTGTCTGTGAGGGTTAAATGACGTCGGAGGACAGCAACGCCTTTTAGAAAGGCGGCTCCCACCCACGACGCAATTTAGCCCAAATAACAGACCTTGTTTTTGGACTGATGAGCGTCCAGGAACAACGACTCCTTTCAAAAGGCGACTTGCATGAACGACGCGTTTTAAGTGAAGTTACCCCCGTAGCCTGTCTCTGCTTTTGTCGCCATCAGGCGACGAGGGACAGCAACGCCTTTCAAAAGGCGGCTACATGTGACGACGCATTTTAGGCCATTTCCGAGGCCAGATTTCACATAAACCAGTTTAGGAAGCTTGAATGGCGTCGGCCTTGGGCGACGCGATTCAAGACGGAATCACATTAATTCATGCTATTAACATATTTTCACACTGATAGATAGTTTGGTTAATTGCATGCTTGAAATCGTACTCGAGGATGAGGATTTTTACGTGACCGGATCGTACTGTGCGGTGTTTCGTACGACCGTGGACCTAGAGTGACAGTTGCAGCGCTTGCTATCCTGTGTCGGTGTGGGAGGGACACAGCACCGGTGTGGGAGTGGTGGGGTGACGTCTAGAGAGAGGGTCACCTGGTGTACCCTGGGGTTAGCTAGTACCGGTGTAGGAGTGGTACCTGTGGAGTGTCACTCGTGCTGGGGGAAGCAGAAACCACCTAGAACCAGTTTGGCCGGAGTAGCTAGCGTGCTATCCAAGGGGTTACTGTTTGGTCTCAACGGGTCGGTGTTTTCCCGCGTTCGGCCGTGTGGTTGGCGTGTTTTGCCGAGACGCTGGTTGTAGGCTCCTTGGTAGAATGATTCTAGAGTTATGCATGTTACATTTCGAATGCTTGTGGTTTATATTGACATTTAGGAGTAGTGATTACAGCTTTACTTGCTCATTCTATTTATATCTGTGTTACTGTACTTGTGGGTGTGTGAGTGGGTTGTGGGGATCGAAGGATCCCTACTGAGTCTTTTCGTTGAGACTCACTCCTGCGATTTTTAGGTGAGGGTTCCAGGCAGGCTTAGCGAGGAGAGTGCTGCTTTGGGTTGTGCGCCAGCAGCCGTTGTTCCGGGGTATGCCCCGACGTAGTTGTTATTTTATATTCTGGCCTGTACGCTTAATTATTTCTTTTCAGTTAGAGTATGTAATTATTTGCTGTGTCGAGTCGCATTGTAATAACTTTTAACTCTTGCACTTCCTTTTTCAATTCAATGCGATGTGAATGTTTATCTTAGTTTATTATTTATTTTCCAGACTTATCTAGATCCTGGGTTAGCTCCAAACTAATGATTCGGTACCTATTTAGTTATCGGATCCCCAATTATAGGGTGGCGGGTAGTTACAGGTTTGATTATAGCTAATGGTTATTTGTTCAATGGGTTGTATGTATTGGATACATGTAATGATGTAATGCAGGTTTCCAATGATAAGACAGAAGAAGTGAATCGTGTATATCTTTGGCATTGCAGACTTAGTCATATAGGAGAGAAAAGGATTTCTCACCTATGTTCAAATGGATACTTGAATTTATTTGAATTCAAATCATTTGATACATGTGAGTCATGTCTCATGGGGAAGATGACCGAAGCTCCTTTTAGTGGACATGGTGAAAGGACTACTGAGCTTTTGGAACTCATACATACGGATGTATGTGGATCCATGTCAATAGAAGCTAAAGGAGGATATCTCTATTTCATTTCTTTGTATTGATGACTTCTTTAGGTATGGCTATGTGAATTTAATGAGATATAAATCATAAGCTTTTGAGAAGTTTAAGGAATATAAGAGTGAAGTAGAGAAGCAGACTAGTAAAAGTATTAAAACTCTTTGATCGGATCGAGGAGGTGAATACTTAAGTCTCGAATTTACTTCTTACCTGAAGGACAATGAAATAATTTCTCAGTGGACCCCACCATATACGCCACAGCATAATGGTGTATCTGAAAGGAGAAATAGGACCTTGAATTACCATTGTCTCTATGGGGGTACGCTTTAGAGACTGCATCCTACTTGTTAAATAGGGTTTCGAGTAAGTCAGTTCCTACCACACCATATGAGATGTGGAAGGGAAGAAAACCGAACTTTAATCATTTTAAAGTTTGGGGGTGTCCTGTCCATGTGAAGAGGAATGACACAGATAAGCTAGAGTCAAGAACAGACAAGTGTAGGTTTGTGGGATATCCAAAAGAGACATTTGGATATTATTTCTATCACCCTTCTGAGCAAAGGGTCTTAGTGGCCAAGAGAGTTGTATTCCTGGAGAAGGAATATCTCCTCCAGAAAAAAAGTGGGAGCCAGATAGAACTGGATGAGGTCCATCAACTACAAACTGGGGATACAGTCTCATTAGATGAGACACCAACTACGGAAAATGCTCAAAATGAAACACAGATATTGCGAAGATCTGGTAGGGTACCTAGAGAACTTGAGAGATATGTTGGACATATCTTTAACAGTTCGTCTAAGGAACAAATAAATGAGGATGATGATCCTCAATCTTATTAGGAGGCAATTCGTAATTCTGACTCCGAGAAATGGAAGGAAGCTATGGATTCAGAAATCCAATCCATGTATACCAACCAAGTTTGGAACTTGGTTGACATATATGAAGGGAAGGTCCCTATCGGCTGCAAATGGATCTTTAAAAGGAAGATCAGAGTAGATGGACAAATTGACACTTATAAGGCTCGACTAGTGGCAAAGGGATATCGTCAAAGACAAGGAATTGACTATGACGGAATTTTTTCACCCGTAGCAATGATAAAGTCAATTAAGATCCTCCTTATCATTGCAGCATACCTAGATTATAAAATCTGGCAGATATATGTGAAGACAACTTTCCTTAGTGGAAACATGTCAGAACTGGTGTACATGGTACAACCTGATGGATTCACATCTAAGTAGCATCCTAATAAGGTATGCAAGCTTCAGAAATTCATTTATGGATTGAAGCAGGCGTCTCGAAGTTGGAATTTGAGATTTGATGAGGTTATCAAATCTTTTGACTTCATTCGAAATGAAGACGAACCCTGTGTTTACAAGAAGGTCAGTGGGAGCTTAGTGACCTTCTTAGTCTTCTATGTTGATGACATCTTACTCATTGGGAATGATGTAAGGATGCTGACATCAACAAAGTCTTGGTTGTCCAAGACATTCTCCATGAAGGATTTGGGAGAAGCATCCTATGTACTAGGCATAAGGATCTATGGTGATAGATCAAAAAGGATGCTGGGAATGTCCCAATCCATGTACATAGATACTATACTCAGAGATTCCAGTTGGAAAATTCCAAAAGAGGTCTAATTCTTATGAGACATGGAATTTACCTATCTAAGGACATGGCCCCTAGAACACCTGAGGAAGTAGAGCACATGAGTCGGGTACCTTATGCCTCGGCAATAGGGTCGATCATGTATGCCATGTTATGTACTCGCCTTGATGTAGCCAATGCTTTGAGCATTACCAGTAGATATCAGAGTGATCTAGGCAAAGAGCACTGGAAAGCAGTGAAATGCATCCTTAGGTACTTGAGAAGAACTAAGGATCTTTTCTTGTTATATGGAGGAGAAGAGAACATGCAATTGAGAGCATATACATACTCTAGTTTCTAGTCAGATTCAGATGATAGCAAATCTATGTCTGGATTTGTATTCATGTTAAATGGAGGGGCAGTCAGTTGGAAGAGTTCCAAGCAAGAAACGACTGCGGATTCAACGACAGAGGCAGAGTATATAGCTGCGGCTGAAGCTGCCAAGGAAGCAGTTTAGATGAAGAAATTCATCTCAGAACTTGATATAGTTCCCAGCATATTGGCTCCCATCCCATTATTATGTGATAATAATGGGGCCATCGTGCAAGCGAAGGAACCTCGGTCTCACCAAAAGTCAAAACATATTCTAAGGTGCTTCCACCTGATTCGGGAGATTGTTGCAAGGGAAGATGTGATAGTAGAGCGTGTACCATCAGAAGACAATATTGCAGATCCACTGACTAAGCCTTTGTCACATATTATGTTTGAGCGTCATCGAAAAAAGTTGGGCCTCAAGACTGTCGGCAATTGGCTATAGTACAAGTGGGAGATTGTTAGTTTTTAGATATCCTACAGACCAATTATGGGCCGTGTAGGCCCAATGTGTTGTACAATCTTGTTCAATATAATTAAGTGGTAATTAAAGCGTAAACTTGTAATCTGTGGATTGCTTTGCGTTGTTCCTATGATATGTGGTTGTAAAGTCAATTTCGAGATGGGATCTCGAATGTGAGTTTAACTGTATATGGACACATACCTTAAATTGTTCTTGATTGGAAAGTAATCACTCTGGGACATTGATTACTTGTAAATCAACACGCATGATGTGTAGATGACCAATCTCATGGTCATAGGTGCAGGGCACCAACATATATGTGTGGGTGTTTTTCTGGGAGGATGTTCACTGAACTGATCTGCTGATAGATCTTTAGATGGTTAATTATACCTAATGTCAACTGAAGATCTATCTGTCTCAGTAGTATCGTTGATCCTTTAACCTGAGACATTAATGAGGTCTTGCGTGAGGACTAGTATGGTTTAATATTTGGTTAAGTGACTTTAACCATAAGTCATGAAACACTGAATTATTAGCCACATTGGGATACATGCGAAGACCGTTAATGGTCAAAAGGGGATCGCTTATTGTCAGGTATATCACAGACAGTTAATGAGTCGTGACATGGACGCTCCACTAAATCCTTGGCTAGGGTGGTATTGATTCGTTTGGAACGAACGTGAAATTATTATGGAGGTCATGGTCAGACGACACGATCACTAGTGGTTTGACGAAATCATACCACACGATCAGATCGGACTCATAGAATGAGTGAGAGATTATAGCGATATGGTAACTGAAGACTTACATGTACCAGACAGGGAAAAGATGGACCTGGCATCCTCTAAGATCACGCGGATTTGCTTGACCCAACGTGATCAAAAAGGTCCGGAACAAATTAAATGATTATTGGGAATAACCCGTTTAATTCACTTCTAATTAGATTATAAGTTAATGGATCTTTAAACCAGAGTGATAATGGACGTAGAGGATCACACACAAATAACTCTTACAGAACAGAATATTATTGTATGGAAAAATATACTAAAGCATTAAATTCTTTTGGGAAAAGAATTTATAAATGACTTAAAAGTATATATACAATAATATAAAGGACATATATAATATATGTATTATTAGGCTTATTTGATAAATGAGCTAATAATAATATATTGATATATAAAAGGCCGTCGGGTTTAACATTTAACTGCAGTTACTTTTAGTTGAGGCGATTAAATGACGGGATTGGCTGAAATGGCAATTCAAGTTGCCGTCTTTAAACCCTTTATAAACCCATATTGTCCAAACCCGCAAAGGCTAATGCTTTTACCATTCCAAAGGGTGGCCGTCAAGCTTTTGAAGAATTGGATTCTTCCTAGGAAGGCTTGAGGTTGAGCTTGTGGGTTATGCGGGTTAAAGAAGTTGATCTCCATTGCTGCAAGGGTTCGTGTGGATCAGCTCTAGAGGCCATACGTTTGTGCGGCTCAAAGCTTCGTGGAGTTCGGCATCGGTTTTCACAAGATAACATATTCTGTGCAATGTGATAAATCTCGTGTGATTTATTTAAGAAAGTTTTTGTTGCATCTATTGGAGCCCAAACTGGTTTGGAAAATCATTTAAATTTTGTTCTTTCGTTGCTGTGATTTTCGGGAGGTTATGACCCGAACCCAACAAGAAGTTGTGGGGGGGGGGGATCCCAAAAGGAAAGAGAAACTGAATGAAGGCCCAAGTTCATATCAACCAAGGGTGTCTTTCCCAAATGCTTTAGTAGCCAAGTCCAATACAAGGAAGAAACTGGCCTAGAATGAGGAGTTGATGAAATTATTCAAACAAGTCCAAATCAATATTCCACTTCTTAATGCCATTAAGCATGTACCAGCGTATGCTAAGTTCCTTAAGGAATTGTGCACACCAAGAAGGGAATCTAAAATGGCACCTGAAAAGGTTAGGCTTTCGGAGGATGTGAGTGCAATTGTGATGAACAATCTTCCTAAAAAGCTAAAGGATCCCGTGGTACCTTTGATTTCATGTGACTTAGGTGGAGTCACATTTGATAGAGCTCTATTGGACCTAGGTGCCAGTGTGAACCTTTTGCCAACATCTATCTATGAAAAATTTGATATTGGGGAACTTAAGCCCACATCCATCATTTTACAGTTAGCTGATTGATCTGTCTGTGAAAACTCCACGGGGACTTACTAAGGATTTTATTGTAAAAGTCCACAATTACTATTTTCCTGTGGATTTTCTTATTATGGATATGGCCTCACCTGAGAAACTCATTCACACCCCGATCATCCTAGGACGTCCTTTCTTAGCTACTGCCAAAGCTAGTATTAATTGTGAAACTGGCATGATGGATATTGTAGACACCGATTTTGGACCACCCTTTTGGTCATGAACCCCATCCATCACTAGCCCATCGTCACCAAACCCCTCATCATTAGCCATCTCAGCCCACTAATAACTAGGCCCATTAACTAAATCCCGACTCTAGCCACCCTTTCGTGGAAGGCCAGCGAGCCCGCCTTCCACCGTCCTTCGAAGGCCAGCCAGCCCGCCTTCCACCACCCTTCGAAGGCCAGCCAGCCCGCCTTCCACCGTCCTTCGAAGGCCACCCCTCGCCTTCCACCACCCTTCGAAGGCAAGCTAGCCCGCCTTCCACCACCCATCGAAGGCCAACTGGTCCGCCTTCCACCGTCCTTCGAAGGCCAGCCAGCCCGCCTTCCACCGCCCTTCGAAGGCCACTCCTTGCCTTCCACCACCCTTCGAAGGCCAACCGGGCCGCCTTCCACCTCTCTGTGGAAGGCCAGCTACCCCGCCTTCCACGGGATTGGAAGGCAAGTTGGCTGGCCGTCCACTCCCCTAACTACCACCTTGACCTCGTCTTCCCTATGATTTTCTCTACTCGCCGCCCTCACCTCCACTACTCCGATCACTCCCCACTCCGGCGACTGCCGCGCGCACCGCCTCCGATCCTTGACCACTTCCCATTGGCTCCAGGATGATTTACGGGGATTTAGACCCCTATTTTCTCCTATTTTCCCTTCACCTATTTAAACCCCCCATATCCTCTCAAGCAAGGGGGTTAAGGAGGAGTTTTCTGGAGGGAAGGCTCAGAGGAGGTTAGCCGTCGGCTTTGAGGAGTCGAGCGGACAAGGAGTCAGAGAGCTTCAAGAGGGGCTTCAAGAGAAATCCTTCGCACTCCAAATGGGCTTGTCTTTTTCACCCTCTTTTACTTTTCTCATCTTCATTTCATTGCATTCTCACTTTCCATCCATGCCGTAACATTCTCCCTCTCTCACTCTTCTTTCCACTTTTAACATATCGCTTCACTTTTCACACACGAGCACCCCCATTTGCATGCATGCATATTAAGATGACCTAGCAACCCTTACTTCCCCAGAGGTTTTAAACAAAAAACGGGAGGTGGGTGGCCATAACATATGGTCACCTTCCCTCCCCAAACACCCATCCGGTGCATCTCCCTCCAATTCTAGTTAATTTTTATATTTTTATGGATAGATTCTACATGTCACAGTTCTAATCGGGTCATTTTTCCTCTCTTGTCTTGTCTTGTCTTTTCAGGGATCCTTACCACATTTCCGCGTGCAGACTGCCGAGCTCTCCTCCTCTGGCCGGCCGGAGGAAGAGAAGGAGAAACCACCATTTCCCGCTCCCTCAGAATGCGATCACTCTTACAATCCTGCGGAGCACAGGGACCGTAAGGTAATGCTCTTGGTGATCACACATCTTTATTTCTAATCCCCTTAAATCGCCGCAGTGCTAAGACGAACGGATAAACCCTCGACCCAAAGCCTGCAGCAGCGGCGGGGGACGTTCCGGGCGCCTACAGCCCTCTGGCGATCACGGTGGGATACCTACTTGCTCGCTGCATGCACAGCGACGAAAGGTAAGAAGGTAAAAGCTCCTATAAGTTTCTATTTTGTTTTTTCTTTTTCTGTTTTTCCTTTTTTTTCCAGACGGCCCACCTCCTGGCCGTCCAGATCTTGGACGGCCAGAGTCCTGGCCGTCCATCTGTTTGGACGGCCAGATCCTAGGCCGTCCAGATCCTTGGACGGCCAGAGTCTTGGCCGTCCATCTAGATGGACGGCCAGATCCTAGGCCGTCCAGATCCTTGGACGGCCAGAGTCTTGGCCGTCCATCTGCCTGGACGGCCAACTCCTAGGCCGTCCAGATTGGACGGCCAGCTCCTTGGCCGTCCAAGTCCCTGGACGGCCAGCCTTCCGGCCGTCCAGCTCCCCAGACGGCTAGCTCCTCGGCCGTCCGGTTCCTGGCCCCGCTGCCCTCTCTGTGATTCAATGACCCGCATGCTATTATTCCATTATTATTGCTTAAATAGTTGCGTGTTCTGGTTGTCTTTACTGTTCTCTTGCCTGTTAACTTTTGGTCAGATTCAGGGCGTTCTGCGTGGGGGTCTTAAGGAAGAGCCGGCATCACACTTCTAGTTACCTTTCCCACAGTTCGACTCTCCACCTGAGGATTCCCACTCGGGTGTGACTAGTCTTATTCTGTTGGGAACCTCCGTGAGTCTCCGCGAGCCAGGGATTCCCACTTGGCCGCCGAGCGGGTTGTACCTAAACCACCTAATAGGATCCCGGGTTTGTGTGAGGAATTAATTGAGCTTTCCATTCACAATCATTCACCCGTAGGCGTCACTGAGAGAATTATTTCAAAATCAAAGACACCTAACTAAACTTTGGTGGAACAGGTTTTGAAAGAAAAGTACAGGGTCGTTAAGAGTTTGAACTTGATTTGTTAGAAACCAACACTCACAATGCACAATTAACCTTTCAAGTGAAATATAAAATCTGTTAGGATTTGTGTTTCATAATGAATCGAATGTATAGTAACACTGTGTATGATGACATGTATGAGTTTGGTAACAATGTCACACACAACCCTCTGTTCGAGATTGAAGAGAATCCACAACAAACATTTGCGGGCATGTTCCAAACATCTAGAGAGGAATTTAGGAGAAGATGCTCAGCTGAATCTTCTTCTTCAGAAAGTGACCCTATAATCTCCAACAGGACCTTCCAAAACCCGAGTGAGGACCCGGAACTTATTGCCGTGTTATCACGGTACACCCTTGATCAACTCATCCAGTTAGCCTCTCGTGGCAAAACTCAAGATGCCACTCCTCGGAGAACTCACTTCCAAGGATCTTCCAACAGAGCTCAGACCCACATCAACCAGCCAACTCCTACTCCAGTTGCTCCACCCGTCATGCCGATTCCAGTCTCTCCAACTACACCTCCTCTCAAGCAGGAGGAATTCATCTACAAAAGTGAGGTTGAAACCTATGTACGTAAGTTCATGGCCGAGAAACTTACCCTAAAACAACTGCACTCTCTCTCGAGCTATTGCAAGCTCCCTCCGGCCTATTTTCCGCCAGGATTCAAAACCCCCAAGTACGGGAAATATGATGGCACCTCTGATCCTCATTACCACTTGTCAAGTTTCCTCATGGATTCCCATCAATGGCTCTACGACAGAGTCCTCCTTGTCCATCTGTTCCAGAAATCCTTAGAAGGTGAGGCATTAAGATGGTTTTCTTCCTTGTCCGCCACAGACCTAATCAATTTTGATATGGTCTCTGAAAAATTCATCACTCAGTTTAATCATATGGCAACCATGCCTCCCACCTTGTTTGATCTTGTGATGGAGAAGATGAAGCCTGAAGAGGAGTTCACGTATTTTGCCAACAGGTGGAGGGCAATGGCCTTCAGGACGGAAGTGGAAATCCCCGAATCTCAAGCTATCACCATGCTAGTCAATAACGTTACCCCGCAGCTTCGGTCTATTCTCATGCTGAGCGAATTTCACACATTCGCACAACTTTATAATCGAGCTCGGGTAGTTCAATCTCAGATCTGGAGTTCCACTTCGCCATCCTCCTTTGAAAATTAGAACAGAAATAAGAGGACTACACAAACTCCACCAATAGAGGGAGTGACAATCAATGAACAGGTGAGTGCCTTGGGGCAACCCTTTAGGTCACCCAGTCCTATGTCCCGATCAGACAACCAATCCAATCAGGAACCATATTCAGCAGCTCCCCCTTCCTCTAGTGCCAAGATCAATTGGGGGCACATGAAAGAGGCTATTGAAACCTTGAAAGTCAAGGGCCCTCCGCCCTCTCATCAGGTAGCCCAAGATCCATCTAGCTCTCTAGAAAGGGTGAGCACCCTTGTCAAAAATCTGGAACCAAATGTCGATCACAGAGGACAGTACTAGGAGTATGAAGAGGTTGGGATATGGCGTGAGTGCCCCACTAAGATGACCAAACCTAGAAAGTTGTTGCAACGAATCTCCCCTATTGTCTAAGACAAACCTTCGGTCTTGATACGACCTAGGGAACAACCAACAGTCATCAATCCAGTCACTTTGGTCCAAGTTCCCTCAATTTCAATCAGAGAACCTCCTCTATCCATCTTGTGTCCAACACCAAAGCCAGGTCCAGTAACCCAATTTTGCCTAATAAATTCACCACCAGTTCAACCACTAAAGTCAGATCAAGCAGTAGGCCCCAGTCCGATTGGTGTTACACTGAGAAATCGCATCATTCCCCCAACATGTCAACCCTTGGACTCCCAAGAGGATTCAAATATGTCTAGAAGGATTACTCAATCCAAATATGACATCCTACAGCCTCTAGGGAAAACTCCCGCCAGGATTCCGGTCCTAGAGTTGATTAGGAGATCTCCTACACATAGGGAGACATTGTTCAAATTCCTCCAGCGAATTACAGTCAATGAAGATCTTCCTATCAAGGGGCTCACAAATGCCATTCTCTCAGTCACCCAGACACCTACGATATCCTTCACAGGTAAGGGTCTAGCTCCCCCTGAATGCCAATCCCTTCCCTCATGCTTAACTGCAACACTCAAGGGTCACTCATTGGACTCCATCCTGTTGGATACCGGGGCATCAATCAATGTCTGTCCACTCAAGACCCCCAAGAAAGTAGGGATTGATCCAGAAAAGAGTGGGTCTACTTCCATGATGGTCTCAACCTATGACAATTCTCAAAGACCAGCTAATGGAAAATTGGAAATTGGCCCAGTGGCCATGATCTTTGAATTTTACATCCTTAATGTCAAGCCCATATGCAACGTCATTCTGGGAAGGCCTTGGATGGACCAAACCCTGGGAGTGCCCTCCACTAATCATCAATGCTATAAATTCCCATACAATGGGAAGATTGTCAAAATGCAGAGAACTCCTTATCTTGAGTCTTTGGACTCAGTCTCGACTGAACAAATTCCATCCATGATCACTTCTGAAAAAGGAAAAGAGCCCATCGTTTCATCGGTCGACTCTCAGGCCAAGCCCCAGCCTAGCATAGGTTGGCAGCTTATGGACAAAATGGGGTATAGTTTGGGATCAAGAAAATGGAGTCTCTTGGATCACTTTGTGAAGGAAAGTCAAGAGGTACTCAAGGATGAGTTGAAAGAAACAATCAATGAAGTTCGAAGAGAAGATGCAGAAGATTTCGCTACACAGCTGCTGTTCGATGAACCAACCACTCGACGAGAAGGAGCCTCCTTAGTGAGGGATGAACCGGTATCCACCGCTCTCATCCCCTTCCTATTCCACCCACCTTCCCTTCTCAGGTTTCTATCACCGGTCGTAGCACATTCCCCTGAGTGTTTTATGCTTGGAGACTACGACCCCCAAAAAGAGAAAAAGTCATTTCTGCCATCATTGGATCTCTATCTCAAGGACCCACCTTTGCAACATGTCTGACTCACCCTCTGAGTCTTGTGCATAATTGCTTAGGGATTGGATAGCTTTCTCTTTATCTAAGAGTTGTAGAGGTAAGTAAGTTCTTTTGTTTCTAGTTCAAGAGTCAGCAAATAAGTGTAAATAGTTGAAAAATGTTTTTCTTTTACCCTTAAAAATACAAAAAAATTCAAAAATTTCAAAATCTCAAAAACAGTTGAATATTCTAAAAAGCAGCAAAAATATTTGTAAATATGTACATACTTCAATGAAAATCACAAAAAATTAGAAAAAACACAAAATCCAACTGTCTGGTGACTGCCACGTAAGCCCCTGTCTAGGTCTAGTTGCATGATAGATTGGGTTAACATTAAGGTTTGGCTAAGACTTTGGTCCACCAGAACCTTAGACGTGTCTACTTTACTTTCATACGGATCCCTATGATCATCATGAGATGCACACACCTACACGTTTCTTCAAAGAGAACCTTCTTAAAAATGAGTTCGTAGTCTTTAGTACACTGTCAACTGCAACCTTTGCTCTTCGTCTCTTGACTGATCAGGACAGTCGATACCCTTAAACGGCCGAGCTCAGCAAACTACGGTTCCTCAACAATCCGATAGATGTAACCCCTCAAAAGGGCCCAAAAAATAAAATGTAAAAGACCAGAGCACGTGAAGAGGGTAGTGTCCCCGCAGGCGGAATATCAAATAACCCCGAAAAAAAGTCAAGAGTGGAAAAGAAATACAAAAAAGAAAAGGGGTTCAAGCAATCATACAAAAAAGCTTGGTCGTGACTGTGCCTGGCCATGAAATCTACCAAAGGCCTGAAAAGTCAAAATAGGGGCATCTAGGAGGTCAAAAGGGGTCCGTTTTGTCATAGCTCGCCCTTTTAACGGTTTTGTCAATCCTCCTATGAGGTTTGTCTCCAAAATTTCTTCACTTTTTCTCCTCCAAGGTTTAGCATGAGATGGCTATCTAAAGACTGAATATCATTTTAAAATGGTTTGTTTTTCAAAAATCGTCACACGCTCACATGATCACAGGAGTCCAAAATGAGTAAAGAGTAATGTCAGTGTTTCTGGCGAATCAATTTCTTAACTATAATCTCAATGAGCACTCTTAAAACTTCGGGCTTAGGTCAATGCATGCGCGTCACCTATAGGTGCGACGGCGTCTGATTCCGGGTGAACGTCGCGCGGTTGACCGTTGGGGTTCCAAGGTGTTCCATCTTATACCTTCTAGATTGTGAGGAAAGAGACTCGGGTCGGGCAAATCATTTACCTCGAAAACTTTTTGGGCAAACTTGGTGGTCGGAAGCAGCTGGGAGCCTAAGCATGGCATGACGGTATTGTCATCAGTATGAGACTTAGCCGATCAAGGTTAGTTTGAGGAGTCTAGAGGCCCAAATCAATCTAGATGTGTGCTTAGGATACCTGGGAGGTTGAGTGTGCATTTCCCTTTCATCATTCGACCAGGCTAAGTTGGGCAATCACCAGGTAGGCGGAATCAAAAACATGTTTTCATTTATCACACACCCCACTTGTTAATATCCACCAGCATTTGCATATTTGCTTGTCGCATCAGTTCCAATACTCTTCCTTTTGTCTGGTTAGTAGGACACGTCCCCTTGACCCTATGCGAAGACTAGGGAAAAGGTAGTTGCTCTTTTTGGGCAAGGGGCCGAAAACAGATACTGCTAACTATTTTCCCCTCAGTATTGTGCATACAGGAAAATGATTCTGTCCAAAAGGTAGACACTTTTGCTGTCGAGTCGAAGCCAAAAGCAGCCGGATTGGTATTCTACTTTGAGAATGGCCATATCTTCCGTGCTGGCTTCGACTCGACAGGGACCTTTGTCCCTCGTTTCCTTGCAGCTTGTCATTAAGATATTGTGGATCATTGAATATGTGAACGTTGCTAATGTGTGTTTTTGCAGCTACAGGAAATCTGAAGCAAGTAGGATTGAAGACATAGAAGGCTAATAACTTTGGGCGTATAGACTCTGAGTTCCTCTTTAAACAAAACAATGAGGAGTCTATATTCCTCAAGTTATTCGATTGGCCAATAAATCCCTCTTGTATGCATTAGGAATTTGTTTTTCAATTTTGAACCAGCATGCATTTGCATAAGCATCCATCCTCGCCCTAGGGGCAATGACCATAATTTATCACTCTGCTTAACCCATTGTTGATCTGTGAGTCTGGCGATTGTTCGTCTGTTAGCCCTTTGAATTGCAAGACCTCATCCTTTTCCAACACGTGTGCTTGAGATTCTCTCACTTGGCGATCACCCGATGCGCCAGGCCACCGTGCGCCCGTTGTGTCGAGACCATTTCAAGTCACACTCCTCTATCTTTCATGCTTGAGATCCCCTTGGGCCAGATCGTTGCATCCTGGTGCGCCAAGGCCTCGCGGTTCCAGCACCCGAGAGTCCCACGGATTGTGATCCTCTAGTCTGAATTTTGTTCCTCCTCTTAGTCACCCATGCAATTCGAATAGCTAGCTCTCATGCATTTGCCGCGCTCTCATTCCATCTTTGGATATAGCTCATCCCTTCTTTGGGCCGTCCAAAATGAGGTTCGATTTTCGGAACACCTATTTATCATTCCATTCCACTCCACTGCAAAACAGGTGTCCCGGAAGGGCATTTGTAGACACCGATTTTGGACCACCCTTTTGGTCATAAACCCCATCCATCACTAGCCCATCGTCACCAAACCCCTCATCATTAGCCATCTCAGCCCACTAATAACTAGGCCCATTAACCGAATCCCGACTCTAGCCACCCTTTCGTGGAAGGCCAGCGAGCCCGCCTTCCACCGTCCTTCAAAGGCCAGCCAGCCCGCCTTCCACCACCCTTCGAAGGCCAGCCAGCCCGCCTTCCACCAACCTTCGAAGGCCAACCAGCCCGCCTTCCACCGTCCTTCGAAGGCCACCCCTCACCTTCCACCACCCTTCGAAGGCCAGCCAGCCCGCCTTCCACCGTCCTTCGAAGGCCACCCCTCACCTTCCACCACCCTTCGAAGGCCAGCCAGCCCACCTTCCACCACCCTTCGAAGGCCAACTGGTCTGCCTTCCACCGTCCTTCGAAGGCCAGCCAGCCCGCCTTCCACCGCCCTTCGAAGGCCACCCCTTGCCTTCCACCACCCTTCGAACGCCAACCGGGCCGCCTTCCACCTCTCCGTGGAAGGCCAGCTACCCCGCCTTCCACATGATTGGAAGGCAAGTTGGCTGGCCGTCCACTCCCCTAACTACCACCTTGACCTCGTCTTCCCCACGATTTCCTCTACTCGCCGCCCTCACCTCCACTACTCCGATCACTCCCCACTCCGGCGACTGCCGCGTGCACCGCCTCCGATCCTTGACCACTTCCCATTGGCTCCAGGAGGATTTACGGGGATTTAGACCCCTATTTTCTCCTATTTTCCCTTCACCTATTTAAACCCCCCATATCCTCTCGAGCAAGGGGGTTAAGGAGGAGTTTTATGGAGGGAAGGCTCAGAGGAGGTTAGCCGTCGGCTTTGAGGAGTCGAGCGGACAAGGAGTCAGAGAGCTTCAGGAGGGGCTTCAAGAGGAATCCTTCGCACTCCAAATGGGCTTGTCTTCTTAACCCTCTTTTACTTTTCTCATCTTCATTTCATTGCATTCTCACTTTCCATCCATGCCGTAACATTCTCCCTCTCTCACTCTTCTTTCCACTTTTAACATATCGCTTCACTTTTCACACACGAGCACCCCCATTTACATGCATGCATGTTAAGATGACCTAGCAACCCTTACTCCCCCAGAGGTTTTAAACAAAAAACGGTAGGTGGGTGGCCATAACATATGGTCACCTTCCTTCCCCAAACACCCATCCGGTGCGTTTCCCTCCAATTCTAGTTAATTTTTATATTTTTATGGATATATTCTACATGTCACAGTTCTAATTGGGTCATTTTTCCTCTCTTGTCTTGTCTTGTCTTTTCAGGGATCCTTACCGCATTTCCACGTGCAGACTGCCGAGCTCTCCTCCTTTGGCCAGCCGGAGGAAGAGAAGGAGAAACCACCATTTCCCGCTCCCTCATAACGTGATCACTCTTACAATCCTGCGGAGCACAGGGACCGTAAGGTAATGCTCATGGCGATCACACATCTTTATATCTAACCCCCTTAAATCGCCGCAGTGCTAAGACGAATGGATAAACCCTCGACCCGAAGCCCGCAGTAGCGGCGGGGGACGTTCCGGGTGCCTACAGATATATCCTTTGGAGGCCAAAAGGTCAAGATTAATGTTTTCAAAGTATCCCAATATCCGGCCCACGAAGAAATGTCACACCATTGATATCCTGGACAATTTGATTAAAGAGGATGCAGTACTTACATATAACCTTTTAGAAGAGGCTAATGCTCTTAAGCATTCTCCGAACCTCTTAACATCTTGGCCCAAGGTGGAACCTTTGTCAGCCTTACAGTATGAGCTCGCTCTATCATCTCTGAAGGACCCTCCTGCACTCAAACTCAAGCCATTACCCGAATCTCTCAAATATGTCTTTTTGGGCCCCGACTAAACTCTTCCGGTCATCATTGTGGCAAATCTCACCTCGCTGCAAGAGGCCCAACTAATCGAGGTCCTTAAAGCCCATAAGGGTGCCATTGGGTGGTCGGTGGCAGATTTGAAGGGAATTAGTCCTTCCATTTGCATGCATCATATTTACATGGAAGAAAATTTCAAGCTGAGTCGGGAAATGCAAAGGTGGCTTAATCCAAATATGAAAGAGGTGGTAACGAAAGAGGTTGTGAAATGGCATGATGCAGGTATCATTTACCCCATATCGGACAACAAATGGGTCAACCCAACTCAAGTGGTATCCAAGAAGTCCGAATTGACCTGTAGACACCAATTTTGGACCTCCCTTTGGTCATGAATCCCATCCATCATTAGCCCATCACCACCAAACCCCCCATCTTAGCCATCTCAGCCCACTAATGACTAGGCCCGTTAACAAATCTCGACCTTAGCCACCTTTTCGTGGAAGGCCAACCCCTTGCCTTCCACCATCCTTCGAAGGCCAACCTGTCCGCCTTCCACCATCCTTCGAAGGCCAACCTGTCCGCCTTCCACCGCCCTTCGAAGGCCACGCCTTGCCTTCCACCACCCTTCAAAGGCCAACCGGGCCGCCTTCCACCTCTCCGTGGAAGGCCAGCTACCTGGCCTTCCACGGGATTGGAAGGCAAGATGGTTGGCCGCCCACTCCCCTAACTCCCATCTTGACCTCGTCTTCCCACGATCTCCTCTACTCGCCACCCTCACCTCCACTACTCCGATCATTCCCCACTCCGGCGACTGCCGCGCGCACCACCTCCAACTCTTGACCACTTCCCATTGGCTCTATGATGATTTACGGGGATTTAGACTCCTATTTTCTCCTATTTTCCTTTCACCTATTTAAACCCCCCATGTCCCCTCGAGAAGGGAGCTTGTCAAGTGGGTTGGTTTTGTGGTTAGAGGGGGAGTTGAGCGGGCAAAGAGTCAGAGAGCTTCAGGAAGAACTTCAAGCGAGAGAAAGCCTTGGCAGTCGAGAAGCCGGAGGGATCTTTCGCATTCCAAATGGGCTTGTTCTCTTAACTCTCTCCTTACTTTTCTCCTTTCCACTTCATTGCATTCCCACTCTCTATCCATTCCGTAACATCATCTCCTCCTCTCACTCTTTTTTTCTCTTTTAACACATCACTTCACTTTTCACACATGAGTACCCCCATCTGCATGCATGCATGTTAGGATAACCTAGCAACCCTTACTCCCCAGAGGTTTTAAACAAAAAAACGGGAGGTGGGTGGCCATAACATATGGTCATCTTCCCTCCCCAAACACCCATCCGGTGCGTCTCCTTAAAATTTTAGTTTATTTTTATATTTGTATGGATAGATTCTACATATCACAGTCCTAATTGAGTTATCTTCTTCTGTTGTCTTATCTTTTCCTTTCAGGGACCCTTACCGCATTTATGTGCGCATACTGCCGAGTTCTCCTCCTCTGGCCGGCCAGAGGAAGAGAAGAGGAATCCGCCGTCTCTCGCTCCCTCAGAATGCGATCACTCTCACCATCCTGCGGAGCACAGGGACCGTAAGGTAATACTCCTGGCGATCACAGACTTTGATTTCTAACCCTTCCAAATCATCGCAACGCTAAGACGAACGGAGAAGTCCTCGCCCAACGCCCGCAGCAGCGACGAGGGACGTTCCGGGCGCCTACAGCCCTCTGGCGATCACGATGGGACTACTATAGCCCGCTGCGCGCATCGCGATCAAAGCTAAGAAGGTAAGGGCCTGATATATTTTATTTTGATCTGGACGGCCTATCGCTAGGCCATCCAAGCCGTCAAACGGCCTATCGCTAGGCCGTCCAAGCCGTCAAACGGCCAAACAGTTGGCCGTCCAACATCTTGGATTGCCACTCCCTGGCCGTCTACTCCCCTGGACGGCCAGTACCTTGGCCGTCCTCTCCATTGGACGGCCAACATAGAGGCCATCCACTCCATTGGATGGCGGGCCCCTAGGCCGTCCTCCTCTACTTGACGGCCAACCTCTTGGCCGTCCTCTGCCTTTAACGGCCAAGTCCTTGGCCGTCCTCTGCTCATGTATGCTGTTGCTGCCTGCTTTGTTGATTCGCTGTATATTCTGACCCACTGGTTGTTAAGTTTCTGGGTTTTTTGGGGTACCCTCCACGGAGGTTTTAAGAAAGAGCCGGCATCACATCTCTAGTCACCTCTCCCACAATATTTGACTCTCCACCTGAGGATTCCCACTCGGGTGTGACTAGTCTTATTCTGTTTGGGAACCTCCGTGAGTCTCCGCAAGCCAGGGATTCCCACTTGGCCGCCGAGCGGGTTGTACCTGAAACCACCCCATAGGAATCCCGGGTTTGTGTGAAGGATTAATTAAGACTTTCCATTCACAATCATCCACCCATAGGTGTCACTGAGGGAGTTATTCCAAAATTTAAGACACCTAACTAAACCTTGGTGGAACAAGTTTTGAAAAAGTCCAGGGTCGTTAAGGGTTTGAACTTGATTTATTAGAAACCAACTCTCATAATACACTGTTAACCTTTCAAGTGAAATATAAAATCATTTAGGATCTCTGTTTCATGATGAACCGAATATATGTTAACACTGTGTATGATGACATGGATGAGCTTGGTAACAATGTTATACACAACCCTCTGTTCGAGATTGAAGAAGGTCCACAACAAACCTTCATAGGTATGCTCCAAGCATCTAGAGAAGGACTTCCGAGAAAAGATTCTGATGAATCTTCTACTTCGCAGGGAGAAGATGAGCTAGTAATTTCAAGTAGAACATTCCAAAATCCTGGAGAAGATCCGAAACTTATTGCTGTGTTATCACGCTATACTCCGGATCAACTCATCCAGTTTGTTTCCCGTGGCAAAATTCAGGATGCCACTCCTCGGAAAACTCAATTCCAAGGATCTTCTAGCCGACCCCTGGCAAATCAAGCAATGCCCACTCAAACAATCCCATCTAATCTCATCAACCAGGTCACACCTCCCAAGCAGGAGTTTATTTATAAGAATGAGGTTGAGACTTGTGTACGGCAACTCAAGGCCGAAAATCTCAGCCTTAGGCAACCTCATTCTCTTTTGAGCTACTGTAAGCTCCCTCCGGCCTACTTTCCACCAGGATTCAAAGTACCTAAGTACAGGAAGTACGATGGTACTACTGACCCACACCATCACTTATCCGGGCTTCTCATGGATTCCCACCAGTGGCTCTTCGATAGAGTCCTCCTTGTCCACCTTTTTCAGAAGTCTCTCGAAGGAGAGGCCTTGAGATGGTTTTCTTCTCTACCAGCCACTGACCTAATCAACTTTGATATGGTCTCTGAAAGATTTATTACCCACTTCAACCACATGGCAGCCTTGCCCCCTACCTTGTTTGACCTTGTAATGGAAAAAATGAAGTCCGATGAAGACTTCACTCACTTTGCTAATATGTGGAGAGCTATGGCTTCTAGAGCAGAAGTTGTCATCCCTAAAGCACAAGCGGTCATTATGCTCATTAACAACGCTACCCCTCAGCTCCGAGCTATTCTCATGCTTAGCGAACTTCAAACATTCGCTCAGCTGTATAATCGAGCTAGGGTAGTTCAGTCTCAAATTCGAGACTCCACTCTGCCTTCGTTCTTTGAGAACAGAAACAGGAACAAGAAAGCCACACCAACTCCTACCACGGAAGGAGTCACCATCAATGAACAGGTCAGTATGCTAGCACAGCCAACCAGGGTTCCCAATTCCCATCCTAAGTCTAATACTCAGCCCAATCAGAAACAATATTCAGTTGTTCCTCCCCCGACTAATTACAATCGTCCTATGGCTAAGAGAGCATCATATCCGCCTCTGCCGGAATCATTGGTAGACATTTTTTATGCCTTGCTAGCTTGTAACGCCATTCAACTCCCACCTCAAAGAGAAGGTGTTCCGCGCAATACAGACACGTCCAGGTATTGCCCCTACCATAGGATCCTGGGACACACGATCTACAATTGCTTCACCTTCAGGGATTGGGTGTATGAATTGAATGATGAAGGTTGGATAAACTAGGAGGACATGAGAAAGGCTATTGATGCTTTGACGCTAAGAAGGAACTAGGAATTGTGAAAGACCCGTTACCTTCTCATCATGTGGTTCAAGATTCCTCCAGTTCTCAAGGAAAGGTCAACACTTTGATCAAAGACTTGGAGCCCGTATGTAAGGACTGAGGTTTCGGGTTCAGTTTTTGGGTCGGGCTCGGGCCGGATCCCCTGGTTTGGGCCCTGAGGGGTCTTGAGATTTTCGACTGAATGACGTCTGCACTGCTCGACGTCTTTCAAAAGACGTCTGTCTATGTAGACGCCATTTAGGTCCGCTTTCTGTTGTGCCACGTGTGCGCCACGTGGGCAGGTTTCGGGCCGCGAGAGTACGGCCCCTGTCACTTTGTCTGAACGGCGTCCAGCTCGGTCGACGCGATTCAGACTGCGACATCTGCGATGTCAGGGTACGGCGCCAGAGCGTCGTCAGTACGGCCTGTCCTGTCGTCTGAACAGCGTCCGCGGTGAGCGACGTGTTTCAGAGCGCTGTCAGTACGGCTGTCCTGTCAGACTGATTGGCGTCTACCTCGATCGACGCGTTTTAACTAGATTCAGATTGACCCCGCGAGCCTCCCCTTCTTTCCCTCATTTTCGTCTTCACTCTCTCTCTCTTCGTCCCTCTCCGCTCCCTCCGCCCTCCTTCCTCCCTTCCCTTTCTCTTCTTCCTTTTCCATCACTCCATAGCCTCCTTACTCTCACCTCTACCTCCACCACCTCCTTCGCGGCGTTCCATTCTCTGGACGGCGGCCGACGTCCCGGCAGAGTGGCGGCGTCCTCGAGGGTACCGGCGGCAGTCTGCGGTGCGGCGGGTCGGCGGCGAGGAGCTTGGAGGAGTTCAAGAACCGGTAGGAGGACGAACCTTGCATGTGTTGCTCGTGTTTTCCTTGGCATGTCATGATGTGTTTTGGGCTAGATTGAGCATGTTTAGGGGGTGTTCTTGTGGGAATGGCCGTACTTGTGATCGTGGATGTGTAGCACGCTTGTGGTGGTTGAATTCCTCTTCCTCCCCTTCTTGTTTTGGGGCTTTTTCGGGGTGTTTGGGGTTAAGGGAGAAACCCTCGGTTCGAACCAGGGAAACAGGTTTCTGGCGCTAAACGGCGTCGTGCCTGGTCGACGCCTTTTAGAAGGACGTCAGGGCAGTACGACGCCTTTTAGGGCAGACACCTCCCTGTTCGAGGTTTCACGAAATAGGGGTTCTGGCGCTAAATGACATCATGGATGGACGACGCCTTTTAGAAGGACGTCGGGCCATCATGACGCCATTTAGGCAGGAAATCACCCCGAGTGAGGGTATGTAAATCTGGAATTTCGATGTGAATGGCGTCTGTGGACGTGGACGCGTTTTAAAGGGCGACTCCCTATGACGACGCGTTTCAAGGAATAATATGGCTATTAAATAAACCTGTCTGAGGGGCTTGAATGGCGTCGACCTCTGTCGACGCGATTCAAGACAGAACTGTCTAAATGCTGGTTTTAACATGTGTTTCACTGTGGGACGGTTCAAATGCATGTTTTACGTTGTACACTGAGACTGAGGACTTCTGCGTGAGTGGAATTACATCATGTTATATGTGTGTATGTGCTTATACGACTGTGGATCGGAATGACTGTGGTTTACGTTTGTCACCATGGACCGATGGGGACAGGGTCATGGTGTCTGTGAGGCATTGTGCCGTACCGGTGGGAGAAGGGGTACATGTTGTGTTTTACCTTTGGCTGAGGGAAGCAGAACCACCTTGAGCCCGTCGGGCCGGAGTAGCCGGTGCGCTATCCGAGGGGTTGTTGTTTGGTCTCAGCGGGTCGGGGTTTCCCTGTTTGTCGTGGCAGCTTCCGGCGCGTTTCTTGCTGTGGAGCTGGTTGTGGTACTGTTGGAGTTGTTTTACTCCTGTAGACACTGGGCCTGATGTGACCTTTGATCAAGGTTACGAGTGGTACCCTTAGCCCTTTGGCCTGACACAGCCCGGGAGGTTAGGGTTGTGGGTAGTTCCTGTAGCTTCGGCTTGACGGGGGTTCGCCGGTCCCCAGGGCCCTCCTGAAGCGCTGAGGCCTAGCGTGGAGGCAATCCGGTCTGTAGGACAGTAGTCGAGACTGCTTGTGTGCACACGTAGCTGGGCAGTGGCGGTACACTGGTCCCAGCTAGTCCTAGTTTGGCTCACTGCCTCACCCTACAGTGCCCCGGAACACTGTAGGGGTGGACAGGCGTGAGCAGTGGTGGTAGTGTTGGGAGGCGACGTTTGACTTCGGTCGTCAGTGTGGTTCAGTCGCCTTGTGGACTTTAGCTGTGAGCTGTGACTTTGTGTTGGGTTCTTCGGCTTGCTTAGAACTGCTCCTGCTACACTGCTTATCGTACGTTTCTTATCAGATTTGGGTGTTGTGTTTACTGCTTTACTTAATTGCCATATATCTGTGTTGTTACACTTGTGGGTGTGTGAGTGGGAGGTAGGGGATCGGATGATCCCTACTGAGCCCAATTCTGGTGTGGCTCACTCCCTGCGGTTTCAGGTGTGGACCTCGCGGCGTGTGGAGGCGTGTGGCGCCTTCTTGGTGTTCGGACCAGCAGCTGTCTCAGTTCCGGGGTATGCCCCGATGTTGTTGTTCTTTCCTTCTGCCTGTACTTATTTAATTTGTTGGACCATGTAATTATTGTTGGACTGTATACGGACATTGTTATTTCCCTTTCTGCGCACTCGTTTACCTTTGTAGTCCGTGTGATTGTTATATTTAGCCATGTTTAGCGCTTACTCCTCCAGACGTGTTGTATGAGATCCGGGTGTGAACCCGCAGTTAATGGGCCGACATCCATTTAGTGACCGGGTCTCCGGTCATAGGATGGTGGGTCGTTACACCGTAATAGTTCGCAGAGAACAATACTGGGAGTATGAAGGGTCTGGGATAAAACATCAAGATCCCACCTGGTCAAGTGAGACTAAAGGAGTTACTCCATAAGTCTCTATGCTTTCCCCTAGCGAGCCTTTGGTCCTAATCCGACCCAAAGAGCAACCAACGACCCTCAAGCCGGTCACTCTCATTCAGATCCCTCCGATTACAGCCGAGGGGCCCACCCTATCCATCTTCTGTCCAACCAGGAACCAGGGATCGATGACCGGCTTCAATCGCATAAGGTCACCAATGGAAGCGGATCCAATCTCGGTGGGGGTAACGCTCAGGAATCGCATCATTCCTCCGAGCCAATCCTTGGACTCCCAGGGTAACTCAATCCCTACCACAGGGAATGTCCAGTCTGAGTATGACATCCTCCAGCATTTAGAGAAGACCCCTGCTAAGATCTCTATCCTTGAGCTAATCCGGAAATCTCCCACACACAGGGAGACGCTGTTTAATTTCCTACAACAAATCACGGTCAATGAGGATCTTCCTAGTGGAGGAGTCACTAATGCCATCCTCTTAGTCACTCAGACCCCTATGATCTCCTTCCCGGAAAAGGATCTAACTCCCCCCGAAGGCCGATCCCTTCCTTTGTGCCTAACTGCCACTCTCAATGGTCATTCAGTAGACTCCATTTTACTGGATATCGGAGCCTCTATCAATGTCTGTCCCCTTAAGACCCTCAAAAGGATAGGGATAGATCCAGAGAAGGTTGAGTCCACCTCTATGATGGTCTCAGCTTATGATAATTCCCAAAGACCAGCAGATGGAAAGATCTTCCTGCAACTGGAAATCGGCCCAGTAGCTATGATTTCGGACTTCTACATCGTGGATGTTAAGCCAATCTACAATGCTATTCTAGGGAGACCTTGGATGGACCAAACCTTGGGAGTCCCATCCACCAACCACCAGTGCTATATGTTCCCGTATAACGTGAAGATTGTGAAGGTCAAAAGCACTCCCTACATTGAGTCATTGAACTCAGTAACAGCAGAACAGATTCCGTCCATGATAACTTCCAAGAAAGGCAAAGAGCCCGTTCTTTCATCAATGAATTCTCTTCTTAGGCCTAGGCCTGGCATAAGTTGGCAGCTCATGAGTAAGATGGGGTATAGCTCAGGCTCCGAGTTAGGGAGAGAAGAACAAGGCATTCGTGACCCCATCTTAGAGAACTCTGTCATTGGGGGATGTGGCCTGGGTTACAAGTCTACTAAACTACCAAAAGGAACAAAGAAATGGTCCCTCATGAATCACTTTGTGAGAAAGAAGCAGGGATTGCCCAGGATAGAAGAGGGAGTGCAAGAAGATAATGAGGGTAGTCGATAAGGAAATGAAGAAGATTTTGGCATATCATCCTTGTTTCATGAATCAAGCAGCCCACCGATAGGGCTCTTCTTGGCCATGAATGAACCAGCTCCTGCTACGTTCATTCATTTCTTGTTCCACCCACCTTCCATCCCAATGCTCTCAGCTCCGGTCGACGCCACTTCTTCTGAATGTTTCATGTTAGAGGCGTTTGGTCACGAAAAAGAAAGTCCAATTCTCATCCTGAAGGGGGGGAAGTCACTTTCGAGGAGCTTACGTGGTGGGGCAACCCCGCCGTCGTTGAATCTTTGTCCCAAGGGTCTACCCTTGTCCCATCCAGGACAAAACTGACCCATTCTCCAGGTCATGTACATAGTAGTTTAGGAATTAGGATAGCCTCCTCCCTGTCTAAAGATTGTAGGGCTAAGCAAGTTCCTTTGTTCTTAGTTCAGGAGTTAGCAAATAGGTGTAAAGTTCTGAACAAGTTGGATAAGTTTCTTCAGATAGGGGTCATTTCTGAGCCATTGGAGCTTGTGAAAGACGAATCTTACAGCGATGGTCTGAGAGTATTTGAGCTTAGCGAAGGGGAAGAGGAGGATGACTTGGCCGAACAACTTGTCAATGGGATGAGACGGTTTGATGAACCTTCATCAGCCATCGACGAACCCACTAAAGAAGCCAACCTTGGAACATAGAAGGATCCGAAGATAGTGCTAATTAGCGCCCGATTGACTCCGGAAGAAGAAAGGTCCATAATAGCCGTGCTCCGAGAACATCGTGATGGGTTTGCTTGGTCATATGAGGATATGCTTGGATTAAACATAGAATTGGTGGAACATTGGCTAATCCTCAAGCCTGATGCTAAACCCATGAAACAAAAGTTGAGACGGCTACAACCGAAATTAGCACTTAAAGTAAAAGAAGAGGTTGACAAATTACTAAAGGCCAAGTTCATCCGGGTAGTGCTCTATCCTAAGTGGGTGGCTAATATCGTCCCCGTGGCAAAAAAGGACGGAAAGGTTAGGGTTTGCATAGATTTTCGCAATCTCAATCAAGCATGTCCAAAGGATGATTTCCCACTACCTCATATAGACTTGCTGGTCGATAACACGGCTGGATTTCAAATGTTGTCCTTCATGGATGGTTTTTCGGGATATAATCAAATCCGACTAGCTGAAGAAGACCAAGAGAAAACATCTTTCATAACCCTATGGGGAACTTATTGCACATGGTCATGCCATTTGGGCTTAAGAATGCTGGAGCCACCTACCAGAGGGCAATGATGGCAATCTTTCATGACATGATTCACATTGACATGGAGGTTTATGTGGATGATATCTTATTGAAGTTTAAAACCAGGAAGGGACATGCTCAAATTCTTAGGACTGTAATGCAGAGGTCAAGAGAGCACCAACTGAAAATGAACTCAAAAAAGTGTGTATTCGGTGTTTCCTCTGGTAAATTGCTAGGGTTTATGGTAAGCAGAAGGGGGATTGAGGTCGATCCGGACAAAGTGAAGGCGATAGTGGAAATGCCCCCTCCTAAAAATGTCAGGGATATAAAGGGTCTCATCGGCCGTTTGCAATTCATCAGACGGTTCATATCTCAACATTCTGTGAGATGTAAACCCTTTTATGATTGATTGAAAGGAGGGGCAAAGTTTATTTGGAGTGATAAGTGTCAAAAGGCCTTCGACGAATTGAAGAGCTATCTCCTCAATCCACCAGTCCTTATGGCTCCTATCCCAGGGCAGCCTTTATTGCTATATGTCTCCACCACTGAAGAATCGGCTAGAGCAGTATTGGCCCAACTTGACGACGAGAAGAAAGAAAGAGCAGTGTACTATCTCTCCAAGCTCTTCAACGATGCTGAAAAGCGATACACTGCCATGGAAAGGACATGTGCGGCCGTCGTCTGGGTAGTGCAGAAATTGAAGCACTACTTCCTTGCCCACGAGGTCAAACTCCTAGCAAGAATGGACTCGATCAAATATTTGTTAGAGCGGCCAGTTGTAACAGATAGGCTGGTGCAATGGCAGACCTTCTTGAACCAATTTGACATTACCTATGTAAATCAGAAGGCTGTGAAGGGGCAAGCAATTGCCGAATACCTAGCTCATCATCCGCTGCCTACATTTTCGCCCGCCGACGAGGAATTCCCAGATGAGGAGTTGGGTCTAATAGTGGATGATACTCCATCCTAGGTCCTTTACTTCGACGGAGCGCTTAATTCTCAAGGCAGTGGGATAGGAGTGGTCCTCGTATCTCCGGAAGGGGTAAGTATTCCGCACGCTTGCCAACTCTCCTTCTCAGTGACCAACAATGTCGCTAAATATGAGGCTCTCCTAGCTGGCTTAAAATTGGCGCTGGTCCTCAAAGTCCTGGAATTGAGGATAATTAGAGATTCTCAATTGATCCTCCGCCAAACCGTAGGCAAGTATCAAACCTGGGATTCAAAATTGAAGCCATATCAGGAGTTAGTGAAGTCGCTAACCAGGCATTTCAGAAGGATTACCTACGTACATGTGCCTAGGTCTCAGAACATCCTAGCAGATGCCCTGGCCTCCCTATCTTCAGCACTAGAGATTCCCGTCACCAAAAGTTCAGCCACCATCACTCTACACAAGCAAGACTCGCCCTCCTTCCAGGACCCCTGGTTCCAGCAATTCCTCTGCTCATCTGAACATGTCTCTGCTATCACGGAAGAACTCACCCCCGATTGGGATGATGGGAATCCGTGGTATTTTGATGTCATGAACTACCTTCGCGATGGGTCATTCCCATCTTATGCCTCATCTTCTGATCGTAAGGCTATCCGCCGTGCATTTCAACGATACCTTATCTTAGGCGGACGTCTTTTCAGAAGATCCTTCAGCGGGGTTCTCCTTCGGTGTCTAGATGATACCGAAATTCACCATGTCATGGAAGCAGCTCATGCAAGCGATTGTGGCAGTCATATCTATGGTCGTGCCTTAACTCAGAAGCTCCTCATGTCCTATTATTGGCCTTCAATGGAGGCTGATTGTTCCATATTTGTTCAGAGGTGCTTGAAATGCCAGTTACATGCTAACAAGGTTCATACACCTTCATCATCTCTCAAATCCGTCATTTCTCCTTGGCCCTTCGCCATGTGGGCATTCGACGTTATAGGACCTCTGGAGGATCGATCAGGCGAAATAAAAAGGAAATCATTTATCTTAACTGCCACTGAATATTTCACTAAATGGGCTGAAGCGGAAGCGTTTGTGGAAATCAAAGCATCCACGGTGGTGAAGTTCATCAAGCGCAACATTCTCGCCAGGTTCGGGACACCACGCGATCTCATCACCGACAATGGACCACAATTCATCTCCCAAGAGCTCCAGGACATGTGCAGTAAGTATGGCATTAATTTGCACCACTCATTGCCTTACTATCCACAAGGAAACGTCCAAGCCGAAGCCACCAATAAGACTCTCATTCGAATCATCAAAAGAACTTGCAGATCTCACAATTATTCAGACTGGTCAGATCGCCTAGTAGAAGCTCTTTGGCCTATCGTACTTCTGTCCGAACCCCCACCGGACAAACACCTAATACACTGACATTCGGAACAGATGCGGTACTTCCATATGAGATTCTCCTTCCTTCTCTAAGAGTGCAGTTGGATAATGGAATTAGTGACACCGAACGTCGTAAGGCCATGTTAACCCAACTGGAACTATTAGACGAAAAAAGGATAATGGCGGCAAACCATGCTCAAGTTTACAGAAATAGGATCGCAAGGTTCTATGCAAAGAAGGTTCTCGAAAGAAAGTTTGAAATTGGGGAAATGGTACTCAAGAGAAAAATGATCAATATTCCTGGTCCCAGGAGAAAGTTGCAAGAAAATTGGGAAGGTCCATTTGTAATCAAGGAGGCATACTCAGGTAATGCATACCGCTTAATCAATGAAAAAGGAGAGGAGTTACCCCACCCATGGAATGGGGTGTATCTGAAGAAGTTTTACCCATAAAAAACGCACAAAAAATTCAAAATTTTCAAAAATCCAAAAAAATGAAATAACCCAAAAAGCAACAAAAATATTTGTAAATATGCACATACTGCAAATGAAAATGACAAAAAAAATTTAGAAAAGACACAAAATCCAACTGTCTGGTGACTGCCACATAACCCCCTGTCTAGGTCTAGTTGCATGATAGATAGGGTTAAACATTAAGGTTTGGCTAAGACTTTAGTCTACCAGAACCTTAAACGTGTCTACTTTACTTTCATACGGATCCCTATGATCATCATGAGATGCACACATCTACACGTTTTTTAAAGAGAACCTTCTTAAAATGAGTTCGAAGTCTTTAGTATACTATCAAACTGCAACCTTTGCTCTTCGTCTCTCGACCAATCAGGACAGTCGACACCCTTAAACGGTCGACCTCAGCAAACTACGGTTCCTCAACAACCCGATAGATGTAACCCTTCAAAAGGGCCCAAAAATGAAATGTAAAGGACCAGAGCACGTGAAGAGGGCAGTGTCCCCGCAGGCGGAATATCAAATAACCCCGAAAAATGTCAAGAGTGGAAAAGAAATACAAAAAAGAAAAGGAGTTCAAGCAATCATACAAAAAAGCCTGGTCGTGACCGTGCCTGGCCATGAAATCTACCAAAGACCTGAAAAGTCAAAATAGGGGCAAATAGGAGGTCCAAAAAGGGGTCCGTTTTGTCATAGCTCCCCCTTTTAACGGTTTTGTCGATCCTCCTGTGAGGTTTGTCTCCAAAATTTCTTCACTTTTTCTCCCTCAAGGTTTTAGCACGAGATAGCTATCTAAATACCGAACATCATTTTAAATGGTTCGTTTTTCATAAATCGTCACATGCTCACATGATCACAGGAGTCCAAAATGAGTGAAGAGTAATGTTAGTGTTTCTGGTGAACCAATTCCTTAACCATAATCTCAATGAGCACTCTCAAAGACTTCAGGCTTAGGTCAATGCATGCGCGTCACCAATAGGTGCGACGGCGTCTGATTCTGGGTCAGCGTCGCGCGGTTGACCGTTAGGGTTCCAAGGTGTTCCATCTTATACCTTCTAGACTGTGAGGAAAGAGACCCGGGTCGGGCAAATCATTTACCTCGAAAACTTTTTGGGCAAACTTGGTGGTCGGAAGCAGCAGGGAGACTAAGCATGGCATGACGGTATTGTCATCAGTATGAGTCTTAGCCGGTCAAGGTTAGTTTGAGGAGTCTAGAGGCCCAAATCAATCTAGATGTGTGCTTAGGATACCTGGGAAGTTGAGTGTGCATTTCCCTTCCTTCATTCAATCAGGCTAAGTTTGGGTAGTCACCAGGTGTTTGGCATCAAAAACATGTTTTCATCTACCACATACCCCACTTATTAATATCCACTAGTATTTGCATATTTTGTTATCACATTGATTTCAATGCTCTTTCTTTTGTCTGGTTAGTAGGACACGGCCCCTTGACCCTATGTGAAGGCTTAGGAAAAGGTAGTTGCTCTTTTGGGTAAGGGGCCGAAAATAGATACTACTAACTGTTTCCCCTAATGTTGTGCATGCAGGAATAACAGGTATGAACAAAAAGCAAAACAAGAAGTGCCCGGATACAAATAGTGAAATATACAAGCATAACATAATGTTCATGCATCATGACACAGGGGCATACCCCTGTGTAGGCTCTCAATCCCTCTTCCTTCCTTCCGCTTCATCATCTCTCCTATATCGAGAAGAGTGCCTCATCTGACTCTAAGCGTCATCCTCCCGAGCACGGCGATGACTTGATGCCGGTCGCATAGACCCCAATGAGCCAGCAGGTCGCAGTGCTCTCCACGCGTCCTCAGTAAGAAGGGAGTCAAGGTCTCTAAAGACAGAACTCCCAGCAGGTGCTTGGCCAGCCGATGGGGCAAGAATAGGGGGACGAGCTTCTGGACTCTGTGCGCTGGATCTCGTGGCTCGTTCTCGCCCCTTCCTCATCACTCGGTCCCATAGGGTCCGGTACTTGAAATCAAGTTCCCTCACCTCTGTCTGCGACCTCGTCAGTTCCTCCCGCAAGCCAGCTATCTTACCCTCCCAGTACACGTCGGGGTGGGATCCTTCTCTTGCCCTGGCCCGAGCAGTCCGCTCCTCTAAGACCTGATCTCTCAACTGTTGATTGAGGCTCTCCAATTCTTGTGCGCTGGCTAAAGCGGTGTCCACCTCCTGGCGCTGCAAAGGAACTTAGGGTTTAGCAAGCTCAATTGGAATAACACAAGAGCGGAACAAGTCTCATCTACTGTGCCAAATCCGCCTCCCGCGCCTCCGCGCGACGGAGGGCATCCTACAACCTTGCCTCCTAATCGGCAGGGGCAGCTGGCCCCTGGGATGATGAGCCCGCACTAGAATCTCCTCGCAGCCCGTGACGGGCCAACGTCTCTCTCTGCATCACAAGGGTTTTACAAAATAAGAGGACAACCTCACACTCGAAACCAAAAAAAAATCAAACTTCTCACCAATTCGCCAATCTGGCGAAGCAGGTCACTCGTCTGCAGAACCAAAATCTCATTCTGATTCTTTAGGATCTGCATAGCTTCGGTTTCAGGCATCTGTTGTAGGAATACCACCAAGATTAGTCAATGAGAGAAGATTGGGTGAAATGGATTAAAGGGTTTAGAGTGTCACACCTGCCGCGTATCCAGAAACATGTGATCCGCGTACCGTCGAGCGTAATCCCCCAAGTATCTGTAACTGTCTTGTAGGAATCCCTCCTGTAGGGCATCTCCGGTGCGGTACCATACTTCAATCTCAACTCGCCTCACCACTCGCCAATCCTAACCAATTGCAGAAGATCGGCGACGACCTCAGTTCATCTCAGGATAGGTCGGAAAGGCGAGTAAAGGCTGATGCCATCCCCACGTGTGGTAGGCCATCCGAACAAAGAGGCCGTTACAGATGTACATGTTAGAATTGGGTGGCCTCAAAGCCAATCATTGTACATTCTAGTTCAGATTATTAATAAAGGCAATTATTTCTTCATTTAATAGTTCTCGCAAATGACTATCGTAATGAAGGTCCTTAGAAAAATGTATGGGATATTGAATCATGATGAGATCATGATAGTGAGATCAATATCCTAAGGCAATTGTCTTAAATAGTTCTCGATCATAGGATATTTGAGATGGACATTAAATACCCGATAAGATCGACACAAGTTGTGTCTACTCATATGATGAGGGTGAATGATCTCACATTCACTCGTGTGGTGACACTAAGACAAACAAGTGGGTGCTCATTAGAGAATGAGTTCACTGAACAGACCCAAATAAGAATTCATGGATGGTAATTATACCTATTAGTCAACCAGGAAATTCAATCGTTGCAGTAGCACAGTTGGTCCTTTGACCTGAGTCACCAATGATACCTTGTTTGTGGACCATTGTATCTTGATTCTCTGACTCGTGGACTTTAACCATTAAGTCCACCATAATCGGTCTTTCAGATACAGTAGAAAGCTTGCGGAGGTAATTGAGTGAACAACAAGGGATCACTCACTCTTGGTATAAGACTGGAGAGAGAATGTCCCATGGATGTGTACACATAAATCCCTAGCCAGGGTCAAATGAAAGAGATGTCTTTCTAGATATTAACTGTATACTGGAATCCATCTGGATAATGCGATAGAGGGTTTGACTATAAAACCATACCCTTGCGTTATCGGGACATTGCATGAGTGAAGGATTATATCTGTGCGGTATCGGCAGACGGAAAGGTTCAATTGAAGGGAATAGTATCCCTTATATCTTCTGGGATCATGAGGTAGTGTTTGGTGCTGTTCATGATCAGAAGGCCAAGTGAATTAATCATCGGATGATAATTTACTTGTTTATTAAATTAATCATTTAACATATGATGTTTAAATGTTAATTAATAAATATTAAACTCAAGAAACAGTTCTAAGTTTAATGGGCCTGCAACCGGACTGATATATGGGCCTAGAGGGTCACACACATAAGAGTTCTCGTCAGACGGTGAGAGATGTTAAATTTCATGCTTATCTGGGTTTTTGTGAAAAGCTGCAGGATAAACATGAAGATTTAATGGAGAATTATCCAAGGCCAAACTCTTGGATAATCATGAGGATTAACTGTTGTGCTTATCCTTATCTCTATATAAGGAGGGCCAAGGGGGAGGGGTAAAAAGTTAGTTGGACAAATTTTACTCCCCAGATTCTCTCTCTCCTCTCTCTCTCTCCTTCTCTCTCTCTTGGAGTGGATCTGTCTCTCTCCGCGCATGGTGGATTTGAGATCTGGTCGGAGCACTCAAGTCGAGGAGGAAATCGCGTCTGCTGCGGGAACTCGTGTGGATACCTCTAGAGATCGTGCGCATGCGCGATTACCGAGTCGGCATCATCCACGGGAGATTCGAAACCCCGCAAAGGTGAAGAACTGTTCTTCCCGCTTAGATTTTAATATCCGTTTTACGACCCCAGCAACCGATACAATGGAATCATTATTATTTCCGCTGCATTCATGGCGATTCCCTACAGTACACACACAGCAAGGGCACCTCCCGCCGGAATTGGGAGAGACTCTGAGACACCCATGGATGATCGACCAAGTCCTCCTCTGCATATGGCACCACACCACCTGAAAGAAGTAAAGGGTCAGACTTAATCATTTGTTAAGATGCACATATATCTCGAATCACTCACCATATGAGGAGGAAATGTGTCGAGCTGGGCACGGATGTCCTCCACACGGTACATCACGGGACGATAATCCCGGATCACTTCCCACCGTGCCATAAGTGGAGTCCATCCCTCGCGATCCACAAAGACGGCCCCGCGGCCGATGGGAAAGCGGGTATAACCCCATATCTACAAGGGACAACACAGTCAATGTCAACCGACATAAGTGAGGAAGAACGGAGATCAACAATCAAGAAGGATTACCTGAAGAAAAGGCGTGAATCCACCTAAATTGCCAGATCCCCGGCGATAGCTCACCAGATGGGAAAAGAGGTGACCCAACATTGCGGCTCCCCATGCCATCTTCTTCGCTGCTTGGAGATCCTCCAACAGCGGTAGATACTTCAAGTTAACCTTGTTTGAAGTTGTAGCAAATAACAGCCTTCCGAAGAAGAACAAGAGGAAGATCCGTAAGTTCTCATCGTCTGAGCGGCCATCCAAATCCAGCAAATCCTCCACTCTCTCGGCAAAAGCGTCAAGGGTCTTGCTCAACATCCGCCGTGCCCGACTCAATCCCACAGACCGGGCGAAATGTCCGAGGGGTATGTGAGATAGTGCTCCTTGAACCCGATAGTACCCCTCACCCAGGAGTCGATCTAATAGCTGCCTGTAATCCTTGAGCTCAGGACCCACTACCGGATCACCAATGACCGGCAAGCCTGTCAAAAAGGAGATGTCCTCCAGCGTGGGCAGCATGTGTCCCCAGGGCATGACGAAGGCTCTGCATCTGTCATCCCAGCTCTCTCGCAGAGCCACCAAGAAGGGCGCATCAACCATGAATGGTCGGATCCAAAACAACAGCCCGAACCCAAACGCATCCACCTGGAAAAGGAGCCGATCGGGCAGTCCATGGTACCAGGCCCAGACCAACTCCCAAGAAACTCGGCCCCGGACTCTCTGTGGACCCTGTAAATCCCAACAAGATTAAAAGTTAGGGGCATGATCATACAAAAAAGATTTTGAGTGAGTGAGGCAGCTGGCCCCCACCCTGACGGACGGCGGGCCTGCTCGCCATCCGTACGGGCGGACGACGGGCCCCTCCGCCGTCCGTACGGACGGGCGGCGGGGCCCTCCGTCGTCTGTGCAGACGGGCGCCCGGACGGGCAGCGGGGCCGCCCGCCGTCCACGCGGACGGGCGGCGGGGCCGTCCCCCGTCTGTGCGGACGGGCGGCTGGGCCGTCCGCCGTCCGTACAGACGGACGATGTGATCTCCTGCCGTCCACCATGCTAGCCACCACGATCAAGGAACAAAAGAGCGAAGGAACTCACCTTCTTCTTCTTCGGGGGCACCTCCTCGTTGCCGCCGCCTTCCTCATCATCTTCTCCTTCTTCTTCTTCTTCATCTTCATCAACTTCATCTTCCTCCTCTTCATCATCCTCTTCCGCCGCCGTCTCTTCTTCTTCTTCTTCCTCTTCGACGCGAGGCGTGTCCTCGCCGCCGCCGCCGCTAACACTCACCTCACCGCCGCCGCCACTGGTGCTCGCTCCATCACTGCCGCCGGCCGCTGCCGCCTCATCATCGCCACCACTGGTCCTCCTCCTCCTAAGAGAGCAGGGAAGCCAAACTCGCGCCGTGGGAGAGTGAGGGAGAAATCGGAATCGGAAAAGAAGAGGAAGAAAGGGGTAGGGAGAGCAACTAGGAGGCCCCGGGCTTCTTAAAGCCATCCGACGAATCGGATGGCCACACATGTGGCCGTCCATTGTCCCGGACGGTCACCGTGGCCGTCCGCCGTAGCCCTATGTCCGAGGAGTTTTTTTCTGGAAAGCAAAATTCTTATTATTCACTAGAATTTCAATGAATACATTATTCCAGTGCTCTACGGCCCATGAAAAAGGCACATACAGCAGGTCGTACATTTGTCAAATAATCCACATATCTCTCGACTCCCTCTGAAGTCTCTGCTACATCAAGACGAGCCTTGGTGAATCTAGAGTGACGATGCCATGCACGTCGGAATCGCTCTATAGCTTGCGCTTCCCTCGCGTACCCTGTATGCCTCAGCATAATCAGCATATCATGCAAATCGGGGAATGGCACCTGTCTTGGAACTCCAATTTGGAGATGGCAACGATGCCCTTGGTACACGGCTAACTCGTCAGGGCCGATTAGCCACAACTCACGCTCACGAGAAGCCCTTGTGGTAAACTCCACATCCCGAAGGATCATCGGAACAAAGATAAATTTTTCCACGGTCAGAAAGTTCAGGTAATCACGCTAGTCATCCCTCGTCTTGAGATGAGCCGTGAGACACCTAATTTGATCCTCGGGACCAAGAAGCGAGCGTGTAGGATACCATGCGCTGTGCTGAAATATCCTGGAGGTGGAAGCCACTTTCTCATCAAAATCAAAAACTAAGTGCATCTCCATCCACAGCTGTAGGGTGAATAAGCTCCCCCTTACAGATCGCCCCATGCTCATGTGGCTAAGCCCTCCATATAGATGTGACAGAATCACCGGGGCGAGAGAATGACCTTAAGCTCAACACACCCACATACTCCCTTTCTAGCATAGAGCCTGAAGTTGGAAACCACAAGACTCCCCCGAGGACTAGGCATAAGCCTCGCATCAGTCTCTCAGATTCCACCGTCTTGCGTTTAATCTCTCGAACCAACCAGTGCGCAAGGCGATCGACGAGGATTCCTCGCTTGTCAGTCATGCGGCATACCTCCCGTTTGTCCTGCACTATATCAGCAAAGATTACCTCCCATGCAGGCAAAGCAGAGGGATCGCCAGTGGCTAGGCCCTCCCAGCCATAAAAGATTTCTACCTCCTCCACCAGCACTGTCGCCTCAAACTCTCGGAACACGAATGTATGCATCTCCGGATGCCACAGTTCGAGCAGTGCACCCAACCCCTCCCTGTGCCAGTGAATGGAGGTGAACCACTTCGCAAACACAATGGATCAGGTCAGATTACACCGGCGCATATACACCCTCATGCCTAGGGTGATCTCGTCCATTAGGGCCGCAAGCCATGCATACTTGCAAGTATGCCGAGCATCAAGGAATTTGGGAATAGGCTGCAGGACAACCAAAAGTCAAGAGGAGAGAGTCAAGGTCAACGACATAAAAGTTTGAGCATATTTGTCCATGGGCCAGTAGGTTGCTGAGATGGCCTTCAACATCAGATAGAATCTAGGGTTCCCTGGCAGTCGCATGAGCAGAAGACGAGGCCATTTTCCCTACAGAAAGTTTGAGTTCTCGAAGAAAGCCTCGGGACAACCCTCCCCTTTTAAGGCCACGGGATAAACTACAAACTTTCCATGTTCCATAAAAGACGGAGGGCATGCATATCCCTTCCACCTTTTCATGGACGGCATATCCCTTGGCCTTCCATCCTTGCATAAACGGCACATCCCTTGGCCTTCCACCTTTTCGTAGAAGGCATGCTAGTTGGCCTTCCACCATTTTAGAAAAGGCTCACCTACGAAAAGGCAAATTGCCTTTCTCCCCTCTCCACTTTGAGGAGGTAACTTCACCCCCAAGTTCAGGAGACCACTTTGCTTAATATCAACAAATTAATGGTTATTCCTGGAAATCGAGTTGAAGCCATATCGGATTGGCATTCTACCATTAGAATAGTCATATATTCCATATCGGCTTTGACTCGAAACTAACAATTTTCTTCTCATCCTTCTGCAGTTTAAATACTTAAATGATGTGACCATTGGATATATGAACTTTGCTAATGTGTGTTTTTGCAGCTGCAGGAAATCTGAAGCAAGTAGGACCGAAGATACAGGGGGCTAATAACTTTGGGCATATAGACTCTGAGTTCCTCTTTAAATAAAACAATGAGGAGTCCATATTCCCCAAGTTTTTCGATCGGACAATAAATCCCTCCTGTTTGCATTAGGAATTTGTTTTCTAAATTTAAACCGGCATGCATTGCATAAGCATCATCCACCATTCCCGCCCTAGGGGCAAAGACCATAATTTATCACTCTGCTTAACCCATTGTTGATCTGTGAGTCTGGCAATTGTTCATTAGCCCTTTGAATTGCAAGACCTCATCCTTTTTCCAATACGTGTGCTTGAGATTCTCTCACTTGGCGATCACATGATGCGCCAGGCCACCGCGCGCCCGTTGTGTTGAGACCTTTTCAAGTCTCACTCCTCCATCTTTCATGCTTGAGATCCCCTTGGGCTAGATCATTGTATCCTAGTGCGCCAAGGCCTCGCAGTTCCAGCACCCGAGGGTCCCACGGATTGTGATTCTCCAGTTTGAACGTTGTTCCCCTTCTTAACCACTCTTGCAACTCGAATAGCCAGCTCTCATGCATTTGCCACGCTCTCATACCATCTTTGGATATAGCTCATCCCTTCTCGAGGCTGTCCAAAATCAGTTTCGATTTCCGGAACACCTATTTATCATTCCGTTCCACTCCACTGCAAAACAGGTGTCCCGGAGGGGCATTTGTAGACACCGATTTTGGACCTCCCTTTGGTCATGAACCCCATCCATCATTAGCCCATCACCACCAAACCCCTCATCTTAGCCATCTCAGCCCACTAATAACTAGGCTCGTTAACAAATCTCGACCTTAGCCACCTTTTCGTGGAAGGCCAACCCCTTGCCTTCCACCATCCTTCGAAGGCCAACCTGTCTGCCTTCCCCCATCCTTCGAAGGCCAACCCGTCCGCCTTCCACCATGTTAAAGATACTCCAAATAAAGGTTGGTGTTAATTGGTTTCATCCAAGTGGATAACTACACTCTAATTCAATACAACCATGATTCTATATAGTTGTGATTCAACAAGGTTAATGCCATATAATGATAAAAATCAGTATATACTTGTAGATTCTTTAAATTCCAAGTCTTTGCATGCATGCTGATATTTGTCTATACATGTTGATAAACTTAAAGGTTGTTAATAAATAACCCAACTCATGAATCATTTCAATACAGTGATGCCACTAAAGAAGAACATTCAAATCATTGTTGTAAGAGGACAAATTTTCATTCAAAGTTAATAACTTTTCTTCTTAACAGGGCATCAACTAGGCATCATGACAATTAATCAAGGGTGTTCCTCTACGAAGGATGTAAATGACATTGTCGCCTTTATGGGCCAATGGGTTTGAGTCAAACTTAAAAACAATTGTGCTTACAAAGTCATAACGAGCACACCTTAATGAAACCCTAAAAGATAACCAACCCCCCCCCCCCCCCCCAAAATGGTGGGCTAAGAAAACATTCAAAAAGAGGGCAAGGATCCCTCTAGATGAGACTACTGGAGCAAATTGCTATTGGATTAAATATGCTTGAAGTGGTAGATGATCTCTTCCCCTTGATGATCGAGTAGATCTCATTGAGTTGCTGGGAGTTGAGATTAGGGTACAACAATTGTAAAGGGGTTGTGGGATCCATGGAAGAAGTTGGGATGACTGCAGAGGCCAAGGTGGCATCATCATGCTATTTAGGACTAGTCACGGAATCTTTGGATCTTCAAAGAGGGTGGAGACTTGAGCGAACCCAAAGTCTATAGGTGTAAGGAAGGCATTGTTGTGAAAAGTAGACATGTGTAAGATGAAAAAGGAGGAGGAGTGAATGGGAGCCAGTGATCTTGAGGATCGAAAGAGGGATTATTGGTCAACTCAATGACATGAGCCAAGGGAGATATTCTCTTCCTAAACTAGGTTCCTATTCTATCCCTTTAATAGAAATAAATACCCCTAGAAGTAGATAAAATCAAAATAAAAGCAAACACCTCTAATAAGCAAACCAAGACAAGCCACTAACTTAGCAACCTAGTTGTCATGCAACTATATGACCATTTTAAAAATAAAAACAACTATTTATTACTTAAAGAACATTCACTCAAATGGACTAAATGAAAGGCCTTCTTTGGGAGAGCTATCTCCTCTTCACACATGCAAGTGTCTACTCCAAGACTATGATGATACAACCTACCTGGTGGCTACACAGGTCTTATAGAGGTTTTTGACTAATGACTTCAATCAAACAAGAAGGTCTATCCCTTGCTGAGGAGGTCTTCCTATCAAAGGTCCTAGATGCAAAAACAGAAATAACCCAAAATTTCCCAAAGATTTGCATCTAGGAGGGCTGAGGCCCACATAGAATATATGCATTTTAAGGGTCAGATCCATTCTTTAGAACACTTCTGATCGATGATATGTGTTAATATGTGAGACCACGATCTCACATATAGAACCACAAATAGGACAAAATACACCATGGAGCAATCAAAATAGATGGACTAACAAGTCAAATAAGAAAACTAACGAAAGGGGAAGATGAAATCACTAAGAGATTAGTTGTAGGCATCCTATCATAATCACCAAAAGGGTGTACACATAGAATAAGGCATCCATGAATACACAAATAAGTTAGTAAGCATGCTAAGTAGGGATCTTGATTGCCACCAATGCAAGCTAAACTACAAGGATGCAAACCCTAGAGTCTAACTAACTTTGGATAAAGGTTACCTCTATTGTAGGGATATGAATCCACTTTCTTCATCACCCGCTAACAATGACAAAGAGCTTCCCTTGTGCTTTCATCTTTCCTTAAAAAGTTAATGCAAAGACATAAACCAAGTGAAAGGGTATTAGTCTTTGAAGTAAAATATCCATGTAACAATGTGTAAAGAAACCACAGTTGGAACGTAGACTGACCTAGGGGTGTTTTGTTTTTAAAACCCTTTTAGGAAGGTGTAAAAACATGGGTGGTTGTATGCGTGGTTGTGCTAAATGTAGAAGAAAAGCCTATCTAAATGATGCATGTCATGCATAAAATAAACAAAAGAGAATAAGAAGACATATGGAAAGGAAATGGGAATCTCCCAATGAAGCTCGAGTCAAGATGAAGAAGTCCTCCAAAGGGGGGCACCTCCATTTTTCTCCAAACCACCAGTAGATGGGAGAAGGTCGAGGTGAGAATTCGGCAGCCTAGGGGTATGGTTAGATGAAATCCTTAAGCTAGAGTTTTGGCCTAGAGTACTATTTTTAAGAGAGCTCAAGAATTCCTAACATAGAGACAAATCCTTGAAAAATCCTAGAGTGTGGTAAAACTCAGATAGACACCATAAAAACCTTTCCAAATCTATCTCCTAGCAGTTAATCCCATCTCCACTTAGAAATAGGTTGAGCTCAGATGTTGGGGACGAAGACTGTCCTCATCTAGAGGCAAATATGAGGAAGAGTCCTACATTCAGGAGGAAAACTGACAAGGCAGCTAGTTGATCAGTTGTATACCTATCAAGAAGGAATCTGATCTAGATGTGTAACCCTAAAACTCCAAAAAAACTAAAAAAATGAGATTACTAAGGAGATGCATATCAAGCATCTGATCGAGTAAAGTATTACTCCATTTCATCATGAAATTCAAAAAAAACCCTTTTGGTTATCGATCCTTGTAAATATAGTGAATTTAAAATAAGTCTCTATATCTTGTGTATTTTGATATTAGTCCCTATAAACTTAAAATATTTAGTTTTAACTCCTATCATTTACTTCCATAAACTTTTCTAAACTCTACATAGTTAAACATGAGTTTAAGTTTAGCTAACTCTGAAAAAGTGACTTATACCCCTATTTAAATTTTGAGTTTTACTTAGTACGGTGACCCCAAACATGCTCCATGTGTTTAGACAACTTGATGTTCAATTGGATGATCCAAAAAAATTTAAAAAATAAAAAATATTATTAAGCTAGACCCATTAAGGTTACTATTTACTATTTATTAGGGGTCAATGTTTTATTTTTAAGAGTCATTTTAAGTATTTCTATTCATTTTAACATTTGTTTAAAGAATATTCCATGAATATTTTCATCTTTTAAATAATTCTAAATTGAAAGAATTTTTATCGAATCATATTAAGTTTATAGGGACTAATATCAAAATGGTCAATATACATGAACTTATTTTGAATTTGATATGTTTACATGGATCGATATTCACCCTTCAAAAGTTTCCGAAAAATGAGTATCAAAGTGGGACATTATCATTAAAATATGAGAAATATGCTCAAAGTGATGTCATGTGTCTACACCTAGGCATATCATCACCTTCTCACAAAATTGATATAGGTTACTTGAAACCTTAATACCTCAACATATATAGGCCTCTAAGAAACCAAATGTGGGCATGTTGGTAGAGGAGTTCACGGTTTGCATGGTTTGATTTGGTTTGATGACAAAAATTTAGAATCCAAACCAAACCGAAATGGAGAGCCATATCAAACCAAATCAAATAGCAAAAGTTCAAAATCAAATCAAACTTTGCAGTTTGCCACTATAGTTAAATAGTCCACTTCAGTTTTATCTTTTAAAAAATAATTATTCAAAAATATCATTTAACAATTGTTTGGAGGTTTGGATTTTGAAATGGACCATTATAGTTAACTATTTTATTAAGGACTCGACACCTTTTTGCACAGATGACGACTGATAATTGCACATTTTTAGGCATTAAGAGATGGAATTCATGCATTACACTTGTAATTTTATATGTAAAATCATGTGGAATGATAGATATTTCAATGCTCGTTCCAACGATATCAACTTTATTAATTCTGAGTTAAAAACATCATTATTTCATGTGAAAACTGAGTGTCAATACATTTGTATAAACTTCATTCTCAACAAGGACTTTATGGTAATTTTTGATGTTTGAGGGATTTTTAAATAATTTTATCATGGCATAAACATACTTTTGTTCTTCATAGAGACTTTACCTTTATTTTCTTTGTATAAGGCATAAAAAGTATGTGGCTCAGTTGGTCAGTTCACTCGGCTCCCATCAAAGTGACCACGGTTTGAATTTTGGCAAAATGATATATATTTTTGCAAGAAGAACAAAAGTAGGGAAACATTAAAGATTAAGCGGCAACACCAGGGTTGCCCTAATTACTCATGGCTGGCCTTCATTCTCTCATGGCCGTCGTATGTTTCCTTGGTACACAAGACAAAGGATTTTCTTTCCGATTTACAGGGAAGAATAATCTAGAAAGAGTCTTTTGGAGGGAATTCTTAAAAATCCTGAAGCCACCCATTTAAAAGAACCCCAAAGGGAGCCACCGGGCTCATTCCTTCCTTTCTATTCTCTCTCTTCCCCTCTCTCTTCCATGCCTCCTTTCTCTCTAGTTTTCTTATCCTTTCTCTCCATTCCTCCCTTCTCTCTCCCATGCCTTCTTTTTATTCTCTCTCTTTGACCCGAGCCTCTCTCTTCATCCTCGGTTATTCTCTCTCTCACACTCTTCCCTCTCTAGTCTCTCTCTCTCTCCCTGTTCTTTCTCTCTAGCTGCAGCCAGCATCTCTCTCTACTTCTCCTTTGTCTTCTTCTTCTCTTGCCTTTTCGTCTACTTCTTCTTCCCCTTTTGTCCTCTTCTTCTTGCTTGTCTTGTTCTTCTTCTTCCTCTTCTTCTCTTTCTCTCTTTCTCTCTCTTTCTCTCTCCGCGTCAGCTGCAAATGCAGTCAAAGGGTGTCGTCGTCCCATGCCATATGGTAGCCATGTAGGGTTCATGGAGCACGGGCATCGTCGCCCATGCCCGCACGTAAGCGTGCCCTACCACACACTAGGGCCACACGACGTGCTATAGTGCGCTCCTGATCGCCCTGTAGTCAGAACCCCGCCACGCAACACCCCGTGGCCGTGTCCTGCCCATAGCCGCTGCCATGCGACAGCTCGTACACACATCCACCAGCCACATGGCACCCTGCAGCGCCTCCCCGTCCTGTACACCCATTTCAGTTCCGAGCCCTACCTCACCTACCTGTTGTTCTTCTGTTCCCTTTTAATTATTTTTGTTAAATTCCTTTTCTTAATTTAATTAGTTTTAGGGTAGCATTTTTTGTATTTTCATTTTCTTTGCTGAACTTCGTTGTAATAGTTTTAGTTTAAAAGTTTTAGTGCAATATCATTGCTGATAGCCTTGTCTTCTTATCTTAATCTCTCTCCTTCTCTATTGGTTATTTTTATTTCTCTTTTCTTTTAGAGGTAAGTTATTTAATTAGATTTGGATGTTTGCTAAATCATGTTCGATACTTAGTTGTGCTATGGTGTTAATTTCTAAGTGTTAATTAAGTATGCTACAATACATTTAAAATCTTGCAGTCAATTTTTTTTTCCAATGTTTAATTAGTTTTCTGATTTTAGGTTTCCGTTTAAAATTGGTTAAAGTTAGGTAGGTTAATTAGTTGCAAAATCTTAATTTTGACTCACTTTCTTTTCAAATCTCCATCTTTTTTAAGATTTCGATCAAAACTCCATGGTTTTCAAAGGTAAAAATATATTTCTCTATAGGATTGACTCAATTCTCACCAATTAATTATTTTCAAATTAATTGTGAGACCGGATTTTTGAAGTTGATATATGCTAGTGTTAACACCGCATTTAGTGGCTATCAACGACCTAAAATCTATTATCTAAAAATAATTTAGGATTTTGTACCTTATAATTTACCTAACCTCACACTTAGCCTAATAATTTAACACTTATATTATACCCTTTTAACACAGTTCGTTTTGTTCAAGTTGGTTCGGTTTATGAACAAGAGAAATCAAACTAAACCAAACTTCTTAATTCGATTTGTTTCAACCCAAGTTGAAATTTTTAAGAGTTCAAATCAAACCAAACCGAATTGGTCGGTTCAATTTAATTTTCCAATTTAAACCAAATAATGAAAACTCTGGGCGATGGGATTCCCAAACATGGCACCGAACTATTGCATGAAGGTTTTACATGCCCCAAAAGGTATTGTCTGCTTTGGTGGTTGACCTTGAAAAGGCAGAATTCACCTCTTCGTGGCTTCCCTAAGGTAAGGGGAAAGACCCAACCTTTTTGTTGAAGTTATCGAGCTATTCAACTCAAAACTTTAAGGTTATGAGTGGAATAGGCACCATCTTCTAAACACTTTTTGATTTTGTCATTTTTTCAATACAAGACTATTCTAACACGCCCCCTCACGTGCAGGCCGATTTTAGACTTTGTCACGTGAACTACAAATGCGAGGTGCGTGGCCCGATTTATAACCATGAACTTTGATACCATGTTGAAGTTATTGGACCATCCAACTCAAAATCTTAAGACTGTGAGTAGAGTAGGCACCATCTTCTAAACACTTTTTAATTTTGTCCTTTTCTCAATATAGGATTATTCTAACACTTTCAAGTTCACAGGTACGTTCTCATACAACTGTTATATGACTGGCCAAAGTCTCCATGCCTCAATAGATCCCCTTGAGATTCCCAAAAATAGTGCCAAGCTGTTGAGTGAAACTTTTGCAAACCCAAGAGTAATATTGTCTACTTTGGTTTTTGATCCTACTGAAGGCGAACTGCATAGTTTATCCTTTAAATTAAGATGCCTCTTAGTAAGTGGGAATACCCCGTCCTATAAGCACTTGGTTGTCTCCTAACAAATTGATGTGAGAATTCAGACCCTATGGCTTTGTATTTTGACATATATGTATGCATGTATCTTATATGCATACATACATACACATACGTTCATACATATAGATCCATTTAGTCCCATATATTGTATTTGGGATCATATCTCGTAGGCGAATGGAAGTACATAATTTTGCTTAAGTAGCCATGTGACATGATTTAATTGTAGGTGTAAGATTTGTCATTTAACGTAAGCATGGTAAGAAGATGTTAAATTGCGCCTTAGTTATGTGAGTGCAACCTCTTATAAATATATAGAAGATTTCTAGCTTAATTATCTGATTAGATTTGATTCTCTTAGGCCAACAGGTATTTAATTGTTAAGTGTGTGTAAGCAAGAAAAGAATGGGATTTGAAACGGCAGTATGCTCTTGGACTTAGTTGAATTCGTGGATATATATATATATATATACTTATTGAGATACGAAAAAAATCATATAATTGTGAGTTAGTTTGATTCTATACTTTGTTATATGATTGTATGCATGTCATTTATGTTCTTATATCATGTGATTTGAGTATCCTAGGTTATGCGCAAGGTTTGTGATGTAGACTGGATCTATCACGACCGGATCCCGCAAACGGGGATCCGAAACAAGGAGGATCCGGAGCCGGTCCGGATCGAGCGGTGACGAGGGGACCCGACGGGGATCCACAGCGGGGCGAAGCCGAGGCTCTTTCGGAGTGAAGAGGATCCGCCCGCGGGGGGCGCGATCTGCCGCCGGAGCTGCTCTTGGATAGTGAGCCGCTGCTCCTTCGGTCGGACGAAGGCGCGGCGCGAGCAGGAGCTCCTGTCGGCGGAGCTGTAGACGGGCGTCGGAGCAGAAGCCGGAAAGTCCGAGATCGGACGGGGGGACGGCTCGCTCTCCGACGAGGGGGTCCGAAGGCGCCTTCAGCGCGAGGCCGAGTCTCCTGGCGCGGGGCGACCGACGGGATCGCCCTCGGACGGCGAGTCCGAAGGCTACTTCAGCGTGAGACCGAGTCTCCTGGCGCGGGGCAGCCGGCGTTCGGCGTCGAGACCGGGGAGAGGAGTCCGAGGTCGGCGGCCGAGACCGACTCGGGGAGGTCGGCGATGATTCGAACCGAGCCCCTGCAGGAGGGAAAGAAGAAGAAGAACCAGTCAGCAGGAGTCCCGGGCGTCAGCCCTGGGGAACCCCCTCCGACGGTCAAGTTAGCTTCTGAAGAAGATTCGATTCAGGAAGCAAGAGGAAACAGCTAGAACCCTATTCGGACAGTAGTCCTTTAAGGGGTTTCGGAAGCTTAGAGGGGCATCCGTTTTTCCCACCACCCCCTTGGCCATAAGTAGCAGGATACTTATAGCGGAGGGTAGCGGATGGTTAACGGTGGCAGCCGATATAGGACTAAAAGGAGGCTTACTGATAAACCGCCATAGCGTCTGATCCGCCACCGGAGTGGGCCGGATTCGGCTACCGGGCCGAAGGGGGTTGGGCCGCTGACGGGCCGGAGCCTGCTGGGCCCTGGGCCGCCGTGCTGTTCCCGGGCCGTAGGCTGATGGGCCGCTGACGGGCTGAAGCCTGTTGGGCCGGGAGCGACGGGGCCGCTTATGGGCCGAGGGCTGCTGGGCCGCTAGCGGGCCGAAGGCCGCCGGAGGGCCTAGCACTGCTGCTGTTGGGCTGAATGGGGTTTGGGCCTGCTGCAATGGGCCGAATCGGATTCTGCCGCATCAGTTTGGATGCTTCCTAGCTAGGACATAAGACACTTTGTATTGACAGTTTTTCCAGAAGAGATGGATTGCGAGTAGGAAAGACCATCATTACTTTGCAAGGCCTTCATCACAGCCTCAATCTTATTAGGTAGATTTGTTTTCCTTTCGTTTAGCATAATTAATATGGTAAATTTATTTGAAAATAATGACAAAATTTTATTGGACAATTTGTTCTATAGACAATTAAAATTAGATGTAGTTTAACAATAGAGAATTTTGTAAAAATAATTCTCCTAAAATTTTAATGACAGATTTATCTATCTTATTTTGATATTATTATAACAACCTCAAAGCGTCACAATCCTTACAAAAATGCCTTTAGGATTGACCTTAGATGTAGAGCATATTCTTTCTTCAGCCATCAAATTTAATGTTTCGATGAAGATACATTCTTTACCAAAGGAGTTCTTTGATAGACATATTATACCAAAGCGAGAGAAATCGAGATTGAGAGAGAGATTGAAAGAGAAAGAGAGAGTTCACAAAAGAATAGTGGTTGAAGGAGGAAGATTTCAACAAGCCCAATTCCAGATGGGTCGGCCCAATATGATAAGTCCACTTCTTAAAAGTAGGGGTCCGAATCGGCCCAAGACCAAAAAAGTAGAGAAACCGTCCCTCTTCGGGAACGGACCTATCCACAAGGGAATCTTGCAGTCATCTTGAGAGGAATTCGGATCGCCATAACGGATGTCTCCTCTACTTCTAAATCTAGTACGGACTTGACTCCCAAAACATGACGACTCCACCCAGGATCCTGATTTTCTCGGTGGTAGATCTGATCACAGTCAAGAGCTTATTAAGAAAGGTAATTGGGAGGCCGCACGGATACAGAATGTAAAGACTGAAGTTTCGGATCTGGTTATCGGGCCGATTTCGGTGTCGGACCCCCTTGGTTTGAGCCCTTGTGGGACTGGGGCATGGGTTCTATTTCGCGTCGAGCTTGCGAGACGCTATTTTGAACGGTGTCAGCCTAGGGAGACGCTATTTAGGAGCTTTGCATGGGTGTCGCGTGGGCCGGCGTGGGAGCACGTGTGTACGGCCCCGGTCGTGTCGTCTGAATAGCATCTTGCATGGATGATGTGATTTAGACATCTGCTAGTGTACGACCCGCGTTGTCGTCTGAATGGCGTCTTGCTCGAACGATGCGATTTAGGCTTGTTCGATTTGACGCCCGAACCTTTCCCTTTCCCTTCTCCTTCTCTTTCTCTCTCTATTCCTCCTCTTCCTCTACTCCATCAACCTCCAAACCCACACTACTATCACCACCATCTCCTCTGCGGCACTTTGTTCTCCGGACAGCGACCGACGTCCCGGTAGAGTGATAGCGTCCACGGCGGTACCGGCGGCAGCTCGTGGCGTGGCGGTTCGGCGGCTAAGAGCAAGGAAGAGTTCAAGTAACCAGTAGGGTGACGATGTTTGTTGTTTTTTATTTAAAATCATGTTTTTTTCCGATTTGAAGCAGGTGTCGTACGTAGAGGTTTTGAGTAGAAAAACATGTTTTAAAGCAGTTTTTGATGAAAATGAATATTTTATGAAATAGGGTTTTGAGTGATCATCGGTTAGTAAACTTCTCCCCTTGTCTCCTTTGAGTTATAAGGTCTTTTAGGGGAGAAGAGAGACCCCCGGTTTGACTCGGTGGAACGCAGTTTCGGGCGTTAAATGGCGTCAGGACTAGGTGATGCCATTTAGAATGGCGTCAAGACCATGTCACGCGATTTAACGGCCTAATTTCTCGGTTTTCGAGGCCAGTGTAGGATAAAGAGTTGATGACGTCGGCTATGGGTGACACCATTCAAGTCAGTATCCATGGGTCCCAGCGCTTGTGAAAAACTGAACTAGTTTAGCGGTCTTGAATGACGTCGGCCACGGACGGCGCGATTCAAGACAGAATCCCATTAATTCATGCAATTAACATGTGTTTACATTATTAGATAATTCGGTTGAATGCATGTTCGATACCGTACTTCGAGAACGAAGGTTTCTACATGACCGGATTGCACTGTGTTGTGTTTTGTACGATCGTGGACCTAGAGTGACAGTTGTTAGCGTTTAGACACCTTGCGTCAGTGTGGGAGTGACACAGCACCAATGTGAGAGTGGTGGGGTGACGCCTAGAAAGAGGATCACATGGTGTACCTTAGGGTATAGCTAGTACCGGTGTGGAATTGGTACATTCGGAATTTCACTCGTGGCTGTAAGGAACAGAATCACCTAGAGCTAGATTGGCCGAAGTAGCCAGCGCGCTATCCTAGGACTTGTTGTTCCGTCCCAATAGATCGGTGTTTTTCGCGTTCGACTGTGTGATTTGTGTGTTTAGTCGAGATGCTGGTTGTGGACTCCGTGATGGAGTGGTTTCAGAGTTGTACATGTTGCATTTACAAATGCATATGTTTTATATCAGGATTTGGAAACCTTTGGGAGTTGTGTTTACTGTTTTACTTATTTAATTGCCTATATTTGTATTGTTACACTTATGGGTATATGAGTGGGTGGTGGGGATCAAAGGATCTCTACTAAGTCCATTTCGATGAGGCTCACATCTGCGATTTTCAGGTGAGGGTTCCAAATATGCGTAGCGTGAAAGGTTTTATCTTGGATTGTGTGATAGCAACTACTATTCCGGGATATGCCCCGATGTAGTTGTTATTTCATTTTCAGACCTGTACGCATAATTATTTCTTTTCAGTTGGAATATGTAATTATTTGCTGAGTCGAGTCGAATTGTAATATTTTTTAATTCCTACACTTCCTTTACAATTCGATGTGACGTAGAATATTTAGTTTAGTTTATCATTTATATCCCAGACTTATCAAGATTCTGGTTTGACTCCAAATTTTAATGATTCGGTACCCTTTAGTAATCGGATCTCCGATTATAGGGTGGTGAGTCGTTACACAAACTCCCCCTGCGGCATAAACCATTTCCTTTCGAGACTTGACTAGCATATCTTTTGAGATCCCACCTCTCCTATTGGGACTCTCCTACTCTAGTATATAAAGATCTCTGATCCAATCGGTACAGGTACGCTTTCTAGAGTCTAAGTTATCTGGTCTTTTCCTAAAAATCCTCAGCCTTCTGACTTAGATATCAGAGGAGGCTTCTCCATATTACTGTCGAAGGCCCTCTGACAGTGTCCTATTTTGTAGGGACCATCCGGCAATCCCTCTGATTGAAGATAAAAGGTCTTGATCATGGTGGACGAAATTTCGGCCGATCAGTGGTATTTTAGACTTTCGTAATATTCTTCTCAATTACTTGCCAATAATCACATGCCTATTTATAAAGAAAACTTATGCTTTTGTTTTTCTTATTTCTTTTTTTCTTTTATTATATTTTCCTATTATGTTGTTAAGTCACTATAAAAACGTGTTTACATGATATTTTTATACACTCGTCCACGTTTTATAGATCTTAGTTTATCGTACATAAATAAATTTCAAAATAGTATTGTTAGCCTTAAATGACTTTTTTATTTCAAATTCTAAAAATGGAGAGAAAGGCTAAGAAATTTCAAGGAGATGCTTCTCTTTTTTAAAAGAATACCTTGTAAACAAATCATGAATATGTATAGAAATCACTTGGATTACATAAAGATGCACTGACTTGTAATCAGATCCAACTTTACACATGTTCAATCAGTGGGGGAAACACATTGAGTACGAAAAAGAAAGAATTCATGAAACTCTCTTTACAACACTTAAAACAAAACTTAGCAATGACCACACAATCAGACTCTCAAAAACAACACATAAGATGGACCATGGAGCAACTCCCTCATGGGTAATTAGCACCATAAATCTTCATATGAAAGGACATCCAAAACCGTTGTAGGGCAAAGAATAATGTATGCATGCACTTCAGCTTAGACTTTGGTGTTTTTTGTCTTTCCTAACTACTTGTATCATGTTGGAACAATAAAGGGCAAGATAAAGCCAGAGAATTTTTTGATGGAGATCGAGTAGGTAACTGCCCCGGCATTGCTTTAAAGGATAAGTAAAAATGCTTTAAAGAAGGAGTCCTCTTCACTTCATATCTCAAGGTTTGAGTTGGTACGTCTAATAAATTTAACGGTTTTTTACATATGTAACCCTCAAAAGCTCCATATTTGCATGTATATCCTAAATTTTCACATATTATCATCAATATCTCTGCAATCTTCAAAATGTTACATTTATATCCCTCAATCTATTAGTTTGGCTTACATACTCTTAATTCACTACTATTTTGCATATATACCTCTTAATATACTAAAATCTTACATTTTGTATCCTCAATATCTCTAATGATGTCATGATTTATGAGATGTTTTTGACATATTTCGTTGAAATTAACCTAAGTTTGACGGAAAGAGTATAAATACAACATTTTGAAGATTGCAGGGATATTAATGATGATATATGAGAATTGAGGGTGTACATACAATTACGATATTTTTGAGAAGTATATATATAAAAAATCTTAAATTTAATAAAATATTAAAATATGTAAATAAAGTTCGAGATTAATTCGAATTCAGGTCATTCACATTGATCTGGATAAAGTTTGAGATATGCGGGATGAGTGTGCGTTGTATGTCTTTCTCTCCTTCTCTCTCTCCTTAGAATCTCCTCCTCCTCTCTCTCTCTCTTTCTCTCTCCTTGGCTACTATCTCGACATCTTGATAACCTCTTCATATTGACGAAGATGATCCTATTATTTTTGTTACATCAATTTTCCGAGGACCTTCTTCGAACTGCCTCTAGTAATTTGTTGTGTTGGGCTGACTACCAACAATAGTATGAGAGCCAAGTTGGACTCGTCGTTCCACGTCACCAAAATTTGTCTCCTGGCGGATTGATTCGGCGGCGGCGAACGCATGGACTGCGACGGAAGGGTCCACCTGTGGCCCGGCCTGCCCGTGCGACGGCAGCGGCACTCGATGGCCGGGGACAGCGCCGCGCACGGGCGTGGTCCCATCGTGGCAGGCCGTGCGGGAGAGCTGCGCGTGCACCTGGCCAGGCGGCTGCAACGCGCGGGCTGCGAGGAGGGGTCGCCCCGCTATGGCTGCGCACGGGCTGCTGGCCCCTCTGCGCGCCGCACGGGCAGCGCAGGGCACTGCCCCCCCTGTGCGGCTCCCTCTGGTGGAGGGGGGTCCAGCCGCCACCGCCCAATCTTTCTTCCTGGTTCGGGTTCCTTTCTCCCGTGGGAAAGGAAGAAGATGGTTAGATTGAGGATGAGCCCCAATCTTTTGATGTTTGAGTATATGCCTTATCTAAAACTAAATACACGGGCAAGGTTTTTTTTTCGGAAATAAAGCTAAGAACTTCTATTAAGGCATAACAAAAGAGTTTACAAAATCAGCAGACAGAGCAGCGGAAATACGGGAGGGGAAGTTAGGAAACTCCCAAGAGCCATGAGAATTAGTAGAAATAGCAAACTGGACCAAAACATGAGCAACTTGATTGCCAGTTCTTGGGACGAAGGAGATGTATAGAGACTGCTTCCGACGAAAAGTAAGTTGGCGTTCTTCGATCAATGCCCTAGCTTTCCATAGAGGAGGACGCTGGCCCATAACGGCTTGGATAATTGAGAGGGCATCACCCTCAATAATAACCGGCTTTTGTAAAGAAATAGCCAGACGGATGCCTTGAAAAAGAGCTCTTGCCTCGCAGACTTCCGGATGGGAATCAACCTCAATGAACGTTTTGCATAGAAGGGGGATTCTAGTTGCATCTCTGAGAACTATCCCAGCACTGCTGATTGCATCCTTCAAAGCTCCATCAACATTGATTTTATAAGAGTTGGGAGGGGGAAAAGACCAAGGCTGCTTACTGACCTTCTTCAGCCCATGAGTATCAACCAAGATAGACCAAGAGGAAAAGTCAGTAAGAGCTGACTTAGGGATGAGAAGAGGGTCCGCGAATTTTCCCTCCATCACAAACTTGCATCTGTGTTTCCATAATTGCCACATAAGAGAGCATCTGAGGGCCAAGAGACTAAATTTCTCTTGTTCGTTAGTGTATTGAGCGTTAAACCAATTGACCATCCTGTCTTCCAAATTGCCACTATCAGCATCAGTTCGATAAGAGAAGGGGCAAACCAGCTGGCCCTTGCAACATGACAGTAGAATAGTACGTGTTCAATGGTTTCTTCAGGGGCATTACATCTCTGACAACCCTTGAGGCCTTTCTTGGTGAATTTGGCAAGCCTAGCGTTGGTGAGGGTGGCTCCGTTTAATGCCCTCCACAAGAATAGGATAATTCTGGAAGGAATGTTGCCAGTCAACTTAGGATGCCAAAGGCACTTCCAAATGGCTGCACACTTTGAAAAAGATGGTCTCTGAGCCTCAGCCAAGCATCGATAAGCGGATCGAACAGTGAAGATCCCATCAATGGTTGGTTTCCAGACTAACTTATCTGGAGGCCACCCGAAATTATGAACAAGATGGATCTTTAGGATGGCCTTCTGAACATGAGGTTCAAACAGATTTGAGATCTTGTTGAGGTTCCAAGAATCATTAGTGATGATGTCCACCACTCTGAGAGGGATGGGGCCTTCATTATTCTGTTTAACTGAGGCCAAATGAGGAAAATCTGGGATCCAATGATCCTTCCAAATATTAATATTTGTACCAGAGCAGACAGACCAGATGCAGCGGCTGAACAATTCTTCTCTAACTGACAGCATTCCGGCCGAGGTGGAAGAGATGTTACGTCTTCTTTTAGTTTCCCAAAAGGAATCGGATCCCAAATACTTGTCCCTAAGAAGATAAGCCCAGGGACTATGATAATCATGCAAGAATTTCCAAGTGATTTTCATAAGAACAGCCTTGTTGTAAATTCTGAAGTCCCGAACACCCAACCCTCCATGTTGTTTTTGCGACGTAATTTTGATCCAACTAGTGAGATTAAATTTATGATTGTCAGAGGCACTCCACCAGAAATCCTTTTGGATTTTGTTCAGTCTCTTGAGCAGGGTAGTAGGGAGCAATGAAGTTTTCATGATATGAGTAGGGATGGCGCTAAGCGTGGACTTGATGAGCACAGTTCTACCAGCAGTGGACAGGGTGAATGCCTTCCATTTACTTAGCCTTTGACGAAGTCTATCTTCAATAAATTGGAAATGGCTGATCTTGCCTTTACTTACACAGATGGGTACACCTAGATATAAAGAGTCTTTTCTCAAATTGGGCACCCGGCAGATCTCAGTCAAATGTTTGCAAATCTGGTACGGGGTGTTTGGGCTAAACATAATGCCGGATTTGGCAAGATTCAATTCTTGACCAGACCATTGGGAATATAGCTGAACACAATTCATAAATTCAGACATCTCACTGGGAACAACCCTCCCAAATAAGAACAAGTCATCGGCATACATTAGATGGGAGATTGCTTGGGCACGGACATTGATTTTGAAGCCCCTAATCTTACCTTCTGATTATCTTTGTTTAATCATTGATGAGAGAATTTCTGAGCAAAGGATAAATATATACGGAGACAGAGGGCATCCTTGCCTGATTCCCCTTTCCGCTGCTAGGTAGCCAACAGCTTCACCATTAAGGATCACAGAGAAAGTGGCAGATGAGATGCATTGCTTGATCAGACCCAAAGCCTTGTCAGAGAAACCAAGACTAGTTAGCGCAGACCAAATGAAGGGCCACTCAAGTTTATCATATGCTCTGGAGATATCTAATTTCAGTGCAAAAACACCCGTCTTGCCTTTCTTGTGGTGAAGAGAGTGCAATATCTCCTTCAAAACTGCAATGCAATCGGACATTTGTCTATTAGGCACAAAGGCGCCTTGCTGCGGGGAGATGATTGAAGGCAGAAGGGGCTCAATCCTGTTGGCAATAAGCTTCGCAATTATCTTATACACCGTGTTGCACAAGCTTATAGGACGATAATCCGTAGGTGATTCAGCCGGGAGCTTCTTAGGAAGCAGTACAATGTGAGAATGATTAAGCCCTGCAGGAAAATTAGAAGATTGAAACACGGAGGTAACTAGATCTATGACCTCCATACTTACAGTGGACCCGGAGGAAGGCCATCTAGACCCGGAGCCTTCAGGGGCGCGAAATGACGAATCACCTGTGCAATCTTCGCCTCCGAGGGAGGGAGAGTAATTTGACAATTAGTCAGTTGGGAAATAGGAGCATTGCTGGTGGGGAGGAGAGGGGGAGGGGATGGAGAAGAGGATGTGAATAAAGAGGAAAAGAAATTAAGGAAGATGGAATTGATTTGTTCTCGATCGCCAGTCCAATTCCCAGTGGCATCCTGGATCCAGGTAATGCTGTTAGATCTCCTTCTATTCAGAGCCTAAGCATGAAAGAACTTGGAACATTTGTCCACATCTTTAAGCCAATGTATCTTAGCCCGTTGTTTCCAGTACAATTCTAATTTATCGAACTCCATTTCTAGCTCCTTCTCCAAAGTGACTTCTCTCATGATATTGGATTCAAAGATGGAATTCTTGTTGAGTTGAGACAATTCGGCCTGAATTTGATCAATTCTCAAATACGGGGGCTGAGAATTTTTCCTCTTCCAAGCTTTCAGCTTCTTCTGGAAAAGATGGATCTTGTTATGGAAATTAGTAAGAGGAGGCCAAGTATTCCATGAGGATTTGATTACTTCCCCAAAATTGGGATGTTTAAGCCAAAAGGCTTCCAGTTTGAAAGGACTTTTCCTTCTAAACTGCTTGCCAACAAGATTGAGATAGATAGGACTATGATCGCTATAACTACGAGGGAGGTGATGAATAGTGGCATCAGGGAATCTGATCCTCCAATCGCAAGTAGCGAAAGCTCTATCAAGCCTCTCCCTGATGTGAAAATTTGCCTTGCTCCGATTAGACCAAGTAAACACCGGCCCATCAAAAGCAAGATCCAGTAGTCTAGCATTTTGCACAAAATGATTAAGGGACTGCATTTGTCTGTGATTTGGTTTTGCTCCACCTTGTTTGTTTGCCTGATGAAGGATGAAGTTCATGTCACCAACTATTACAAGGGGACTAGTGAACTGAAGGACTAAATGGAGGAGATCTAGCCAGAATTGATTTCTAAGTGACACGGAGGGGGGGGAGGGTGCATAAATACAGATTAAAATCCACTTTTGATTATGGTTGTTAGAGTCCACTTTAGAAGCAATCCAGTTGAGGTTACTGTCAAGAATTCTCAGATCACATTCAGACTTCCACCAAAGACATAATCCACCTGAGCGGCCTTGAGCATCAACTATGTGAGGATTATTTAAATTTAGTCTGTGAAGGAATTCAGAAACTTTGCTATGCTTGCACTTGGTTTCAGAAAGAAAATATATGTCTTGATTGAGAGAACGGGATAGCTGATCAATATATGACACTGTCTTGGCCCCGCCCATATCACGACAGTTCCACACTAAAAGCTTCATTGTTGCCTTGGCGATGGTCTGGGGTCCATCGCCATACCCTTGTTCTGATTGGAGGGGGAGGGAGAACTTCTCATTGCTCTCCTAAGATGGGTTGCTCTACAAATATGTTCCAATTTGTAGTTTTCTGGACTATGGCCGACTAATCAATTCCTGAGTTGAAAGTATCTGGAATGAAAAGGCCAGGGTCAAAAGGGTGTGGTTTAGATTTCTTGGGAGAATTCGGAGGAGACCATTCTAATTTTCTTTTAGAGTGGAGCAATAAGGGGTTGTTTGGACAAAGTGGAGAAACTTCAGGACTAGTCAGGGGAAGAAGGACTAAGGTCTGAGATGGAGGGGTGGAGGTAGTTGGGGGAAGATCTTCAGGAATGAGGGTAGGAGGATCAAGACAAGTAGGGCCAGCGTTGGTAGTGGGTACAGGGTTTAAAGTAAGGAGAGGAGGGGAAAAAGTCAAGGGAAGGTATAGGGAGGACAACACAGGCTCTGGGGAGGTAGGTAAGGTTGGGAGGGGATGGAGGGAGTGGCGGGCTGGAGTGGGCTTATCACGGGTGGCGCAGGCCATACTTTGGAGGACAGGTTGAGGGGGGTTAGCTGAGATTGAGGGGATTAACGGAGGGGCTTCCAGTAGGGGAACTGTTCCTGGAGGGATGTTGGAAGGGACGACATGTTCATACCCCTCATGTTGCATACCCGCAGAGGATTCAGAGGCAAGAAAAACATTAGAAACTTTGAGAGAATCTGAAAATGAGAAATGGATAGCCTGTTCCATTTTCCTGCGGAGTTGGGGAGAATAATCATATGCGATACTGTTTTTCACCTCTCCCAGTTTGTAACAAAGATCAGCTTCATGACCGACCAGACCGCAGAATTTGCAGAAACAGGGCAACCTCTCGAAAGCCACGGAATTTTTTGACAGTGCCACTGGGAAGCTTAACTTGGATGAATTGAACTAAGGGGGTGAGGACATTAATCTTCACCTTGATTCTTATGAACTTGCTCCAAGCTGTAACCTATTCGTCAGTAGGTCTGACGGGCTCTCCTATTTGACTTGCCAATTGCATCGCTACTTCAGATGTAAGATACTCTTCAAAGAATCAAAAATGCGAGACCAAAGCTCCACATATTTTAGCTCATACTCGGAGGGAGACGTACCTGGTTTAGCTTTCTTAACCAGTACTAGATCGTTGTTGAATAACCAGGGAACTCTTTTGCAAACTTTGTCTGCATCAGGTATGTAAGGATTGAAGTTTTCGGATCCGGTTATCGGGTCAGTTTTTGGGGTCGGATCCCTTAGTTCGTATCTTGATGGGGCTGAGACTCAATTCTGTTTCGCGTCGATCTTGCGAGACGCAGTTTAAACGGCGTCCAGCAATGTAGACACATTTTAGGCTGTGCCACGTGGGCTGGCCTTAGGTCGCGAGAGTACAGCCCCGGTCATATCGTCTGAATGGCATCTTGGATGGACGGCGTCTTTCAGAGTACGACCCTGGCTGTCAGTGTACGGCCCGGTCTTGTCATATGAAAGACGTCGGGCGTGCACGACGCGTTTTACCCAGCTTTTGGTTGACCCCGCGAACCCTCCTTCCTTTCCCTCATTTCCTCCTCCCTTTTCTCTCTCCTCTCTTCCTCCGGCGAGCCAGCGGCTCCTTTTCCCCCTCCTTCCTTTTCCTCCCTCCAGTTCATCTCTCCCTCCACTCTATCGACCTCCTAACTCCCACCACTACCACCACCATTTCCTCCGCGGCGTTTTTCTTTCCGGACGACGGCCGACGTTCCGGTGGAGTAACGGCGTCCACGGCGGTACCGGCGGCGGCGCGGGGCGAGGCGGGTTGGCGGCTTGGAGGTTGGAGGAGTTCGAGTAACTGGTAGGGTAACGATCTCCGTAGTATTTCATTTAGAAACCATGTTTTCCTGCTTTAAAAGCATGTTTAGGAGTGTTCTTGGGGTGAAAATACTAAATGCATGAAATGAGAAATTGGGTGTTTTAATGGGTAGTTAGGTTCTTCTCCCCATTCTCCATGTTTTTCGTGTTTTTACACGATTTTTGGGGAGGAAATCCCACCCCGAGGATCGGGAGATGCGGAGGAAGAACCTGTCTGTGAGGGTTAAATGGCGTCGGGGGACAGCGAAGCCTTTTAGAAAGGTGGCTCCCACCCAGGATGCGATTTAGCCCAAATAACAGACTCTGTCTCTGGACTGATGAGCGTCCAGGGACAACGACGCCTTTTAGAAAGGCGACTTGCTTAGACGATGCATTTTTTGTGAAAAATCACCCCGTAGCCTGTCTCTGCTTCTGTCGCTATTAGGCGACGAGGGACAACAACGCCTTTAAAAGGCGGCTACATGTGACGACGCGTTTTAGGCCATTTCCGAGGCCAAATTTCACATGAACTAGTTTAGGAGGCTTGAATGGCGTCGGCCTTGGGCGACGCGATTCAAGACAGAATCACATTAATTCATGCTATTAACATATCTTCACACTGTTAGATAGTTTGGTTAATTTCATGTTTGAATCGTACTCGAGGATGAGGATTTTTACGTGATCGGATCGCACTGTGTTGTGTTTCGTACGACTGTGGACCTAGAGTGATAGTTGTAGCACTTTGTCACCCTGTGTCGGTGTGGGAGGGATACAGCGCTGGTGTGGGAGTGGTGGGGTGACGCCTAGAGAAAGGGTCACCTGGTGTACCCCGGGGTTAGCTAGTACCGGTATAGCAGTGGTACCTCTGGAGTGTCACTCGTGCTGGAGGAAGCAGAAACCACCTAGAGCCAGTTGGGCCGGAGTAGCTAGCATGCTATCCGAGGGGTTACTGTTTGGTCTCAGCGGGTCGGTGTTTCCCGCGTTCGGCTGTGTGGTTGGCGTGTTTTGCCAAGACGCCGGTTGTAGGCCTCCTGGTAGAATGGTTTCAGAGTTGCGCATGTTATATTTCGAATGCATGTGTTTTATATTGAAATTTAAGAATTGTGTTACAACTTTACTTGCTTATTCTACCTATTTCTATGTTGCTGCACTTGTGGGTGCGAGAGTGGGGGGTGGGGATCAAAGAATCCCTACTGAGTCTTTTCGTTGAGACTCACCCCTGCAGTTTTCAGGTGAGGGTTTCAGGCAGGCTTAGCGAGAAGAGTACTGCTTTGGGTTGTGCGTCAGCAGCCATTGTTCTGGGGTATGCCCCGACGTAGTTGTTATTTCATTTTCTGGCCTGTACGCTTAATTATTTCTTTTGGAGTATGTAATTATTTACTGTGTCGAGTCGCATTGTAATAACTTTCAATTCTTGCACTTCTTTTTCAATTCAATGCGATGTGAATGTTTTACTTAGTTTATTATTTATTTCCCAGATTTATCTAGATCCTGGTTTTGCTCCAAATTAATGATTCGGTACCCATTTAGTAATCGGATCTCCGATAATAGGGTGGCGGGTCATTACAAGCCTATTCTTGAAATTTGACTAAGAAGGTGTTTTTGGGATAATCGTGCAACGCCCAGCAACCAATGGGATTCCACATTTTTGCATCCATTCCTTCAGCCCTGCAGGACAAACTAGAGCATCTGTGTGCACCTTTACAATTACAACAGACTTGCATCTGTCTGAACCAACTGTATTCACTAAATTCATAACAAGAGTATTATGAGTTTCGTCTTTGGTAAGCATATTTCTGAAGCTATGGAGAATAGCTTTCTCTTAAATAGACAGAGGAGGATCAATTTCAGTGTTTTGGTCTATAGGAGCAGGAAAGACTGACAGATACGAGAGGGGGATAAAAACGAGGTAGGAAGAAGGTGTTGGGATCCGGGCAGGATGTGAAGAATGCAGCGGAAACGACGAATAAAATAATTCCGTCCGATGCCCGCTGATCCGATTCGGAACGAAAAATGCAAAACGAAAACCGAATCGAAATCTGATTACCGTGCGTAGATTCGAATCCGCTTCTGTCTCGGTTCCATCGAAGCGATGCCGTGAGCCGCACAAGCGTCCGGCCTCCAACGGTATCCACGTAATCCTCCGCGGTGGTTCGTCCTCGCTCCCTCGTCCATATCAGCTCGCTCGATGAAGATCCGTCGCCGCAACGATTGCCGAAAACCCGCCGACAGGAATTCCCGACTTTCGGGAATCATACGCGGCGGAGACGGAGACTGTTCCGGCGCCTTGAACGGGGCGCCCAGAGAAGGAGAGAGAAAGGAGGGATGACGGCCAGCATGGGGAAACCCTGGAGCTTGGCCCAGGGTTTTTCAATAGTGCGTATATATATTTAGTCGGCGCGACTTTTCACAAAAGTCTCAGAGTTAATATAAATCCCACTTATGTACCACCGATTGAGAATCTTACCGCATGTGACCCTCTAGACCCATTTACCAGTCCAGTTTTCAGTCCATTAAGTCCAATAACTAGTTATTGACTTATTGTAATTAATTAATATCTAGATATTAACTAATTACTTAGCCGAATCAACATCGCATGTAAATTCGGTCGAACTTCCGATCAAGTTGGGTGCCAAGCAACACCACATGATCCCGGAAGGTAATGGGGTTCAGCAACCCACTCATGGAACCTATCCGTCCAGAGTTACCGCGTGGCTATAATCCTTCGTTCTCACAATGCTCTCGAGTTAACCTAGGGTATGGTCAACTGTCAAACCCTAGTCAAACCCTAGATGGTCAACTCACTTGAATCAAACTCCGCTGTACAATATCTGAAAGCCTCTTTTCTGATATTATTTCTGCTCTAGCCAGAGACTCCTACGGATCTATTCTAGAGCATTCTCTCTCCAGTTACCTGAGAGCGAACGATCCTTTATTGAACACACAATCACCTTCGAAGGTCTTCCGCAGGACTCGATCTTTGACTATTAGAGATCCCGTGGATAGGAATTCGTAGGTCAAGGTCAAAGTCCAAAAGTCCACCGACAAGGTGTCTTTGGTGTCTCAAGTCCAAGAATCAACCACGCCACTGTAACGATAAATCAAGTCGATTGACAGTCTGGTAAATTACCATTCAGCGATTCATGTCGGATCAGTTCAGTGAACTAATTCCCTAATGAGCACCTACAGGTTTACCATTGTGTCTTTACACGAGTAACTAACGAGATCAGTCACCCTCATCATATAAGTTGGAATAACCTGTACTAGTCTAACCGGATGTTTGATGTCCTTCTCAAACATCCTACAACTAAGAACAATTAAGAATATGTGTTTTAGTCTTATTATTATGATATCATCATAATCTGATGACTATTGCACATATTTATGGACTTCATTATGCACAATTATAAATATGTCAATCTACATAATGAATTTAATGTCAATGGTTAGTGAACCAGATTGAAATAGGTGCCTTATGATTGGCTTAAAGGACACCTATATCCATCAATCTCCCACTTGGACTCATGCTAATCACTTTCGCATTTGATCTCCATCAAGTCTAGGTGATGATCACATAAATTCTGTGACTAAGACTTGGTCAGGGATCTGCTAAATTATCTATAGATGGAATATTTCCATTACGTTATTTCCTCTTAATTCTTTGTCTCTGAACTTGTAAAAGAGCCTTAGAATGTACTGCAACTTCTAATGAGACCATGGCTCGATCATACAATTGATCGCTCCCATTGTTGTCCTACAACAACAAGATTTTACTAGAGACCTTTTAGAACTACATCTAGTTCAGGGATGAACCTTTTCATCCATACTGTTCTAATAACAGTATCACTTATTTATATCATTACCTTAATATCGAATTCTAGATTAGAACCATTCCAATCCATTCCTTTCTACTAGAAGGTTGAATCCATTATTTGACTTGAAATTTGAGTCAGTATGACCTCATAGTTTCAAATCATCCTCTTCATATACGTGAATGCATCCTTAGCACTTCTCAAGTGCTTAATGATGCATTTCACTCATGTATCCTTTAAGGAACTTTTTCTTCAAAAGAATAAATTTCATATCTCAACAATTGAGATTTATTATGAAATTTATGCAAACATCTTGACATACAGGTTAATATAATATCCCCACCGATCTATCTTAATAGATTCGTATTTCCAATACGTGGGATATTATTACTAAACCTATTATGGAGGAAAACATGGTTAACAATACTTTCACTAATAGTAACATCCTGAAGTCATTCTTAATGACTTTGATGTTATTATAATAAAGCATTACTAAAGCGACCGTACTCCCACTGTCCTTTTTGAACACACACACAATCCGTGACTATTCTTAATGATCACGTAGTATTTGACCATTAAGTTAAAACTTTTATTACAACTTAGGAAGCTTCAGTTTGATTCAAAATAATTTTGAAATCATAACTTGCTTTCTAGACATTCTAAAAACTTTAAAGGTGTATCATATACATCTTTACCTCAATCACATTGATAGAGTGCTCTTAATATCCAACTGTCATCATCTCATAATAATGATAGGCAGTATTGACAACTTATAAATTAAAATTGTAATTACAGAGAGCATCATTATCATAGATTTTAGATCATAATCTATTTTGAGCTCCTCTCATCTTGCTAAATTAGATATGTCAAACATATCCTTTTAGTCACTGAGAGAATCTCAAAAATCTATGAAGCTCTCTGATGTGTTATGACTGGTTCCAAACAACTAAAGATTATCTAATAATCTTATGTTAGTTTGTGAATCTAGAACATCTTCTAGTTTTATCAGCTCCCACTGTCTTCTTTGAGGACATATTCATCTTCACAGAAGACAGCTTTCAGGACGATAATTATTTCATTATCGCCTGGCCAATAATTGTAATGTCCAAACTCTTTAGACATTCACAAATTCACACCACGGTAATACCTGACTTTTAAATCAGGTTTGTTCATAATTCATATCTCATATGAATTATTTGGTTTTTATATCTTATGTGGACATACACTGACTTATTTGGAACCATCTTTAAAACATGGACATCTAATGTTCATACTCATGTTCACAAGGATAATAATTAGGCAAATCTTATTATGTATTGCACCATATCTTAATAAGGTGTAATTCCTCATTCTATCATATTATATAATATACAATGATAATCAATCGAGCGAGGATACAATTATCCTCTTAATGATTTATGTGAATCATATACCTAAGTATTAGTTTCTTTGATCAAATCAAAAGTTCTAATACTTTATATTGATCTTATATCTTAATCTTTTAGATGCATTCGTCTTATACTTCAGTAAGTACATACAGTCGAATCATTCTAAGAGTACACTATAAGGCAAGTCAATAGGAGTGATTATCTTTGGCCTTTGAGCTGTTTACATCAATATATATCAGCATTAATAATTTCTTATTGTACAACCCCGTGTACAATACCATAGATAATCAGGATTCACATAATTCATTTCTATAGGAGACTCGTGAACATTCATCACATGAAATGTCACTTCAAGAATCTATAGCGCATTGACTGATTCGAACAACTATTATTCCTTCTCAGTCAACGTTATTCACTTTTATAATTCTCCATATCTTATGCAACTAAATAATAATTATTCAGTTTCATATTTGACTCCTATAGATATACAAAGATTTACTGTGAGACAGCAACCTATGAATATCATGAACAATTGTTGGGTCTTACTCAACATTTGCATTTTCTCAATTTCCTTTTACTTGTCTAAGTCTGCATACTATCGCAGCTCTGAGAATCATTTCTAATATCTCATATTGGATACGCTAATTCTTCAATAGACATGCAAAAGTTGATTAATAACAATATCCGAAACTTCTTTCAAGTTTCATATTTGTTTTGCCTTTACCCAGTATTCTTATATTGGTTGCAGTGGGAGAACTGCTACTTCTCTATCTCAGCTGACTTTCCTTTATCCTTTTCAGGTGTGAATTCGATCGTTTAAAATCTTACCACTTGCCTTTCTCAAAGGCACATCATAAATATCTCTTCATCTTGGTCTATCCAAATAAGAGAATTCATGACAATTATTGCCTTTCAAAAAAACATACCATGAGTACCTCTTCACCTTGGTCTATCCAAGTAAGAGGATACATGATATCTGATTAGGATAGTGACTTTCACTTACTTCTAAAGACATTCTTTAGAGTTTTCTAGTCAGTCTGAGTATGAGAAGTATTGACATCTAATATGCCAAAATCTTGAATAGACGACATTTTAGTGAACGAAAGAAATAACGTGATTTATGCATATAGTTCTTATAATCCAATTATGGTCTTTTATCTTAAATTATTTCCCATTATTTTTCGACGGACTGTATAACCTTCAGATATACAGAACGGAAGATTCCGACGGTCTCCTAGTAAGGATCAGAATCTCCAAGAATCATAGTATGACCTTAGATAAACACATAGTATCATACCATTATCTTAGAGCAACCATCTCATGGTAATTGCAACTCCTTGTAATATCTGGTCTTATTTCGGCTCCCAGGTCTTTAATGGTCCCGGGTAAACCCAACAGACCATTATACCTGGTCTAAGCTTTACCATCAATACGTGACAGAGTAGAGTAAGAATGCAGCTCCCGGGTAAACGCGAGGATAGCTACGATGTTCCTCTATTCTAATCTCAAGGCATCAAGATGCCATAGTTAATAGTCATTTCATCAGATGGTGGCAGATCTCGGGTAAACACGTAGAAATTGCCATAACTGAATCAAGTTCTAAGAACTATATTGATGGAAAGTCACGTGGTGCATTCTTAATGACTCGCGCTCCGGCTTAGACTTTATGTTGAAGGTTTTGTTTATATTGAGTTGGTCTCATCCTAGGTGATAGTTTATAAATATATTGAATATATTTAACTATACCTAGATATTATCAATCGATTCATAATCAAAAAACTAAAAAGCATGCATCAACCATATATGTTCATTATGTGGTCATGGACAGCACGGTGATTAACTGGAGCTAAACAATTAATCACCAAAACTATATAACAATTATATAATCTAAACATGCAAACATATAGTCACTAGTGATCTCATCTCCTGTCGCCCTCCTGGTTGCATTTGCGGATCATCCTCGCCTCTCCTCGGCCGGCACGATCAATTACAAATAATATTAATTTTTTTAAAACAATTTCAAATACAAAGAAATTGTAAGAGAAAGCCTTATGGCCGAGTACAACAATGGAGGGAGATAGAATTACAATAGAATGAGAGAGAGAGGGTGGCACGCATGCCTCATTAGTTAACACTAATTAATGTACATCGCATTTCATAACAATCCACATAATCACACACCATCACATGATATGAAATTTAACTAAGTGCATGTCTATGACCACCATAAATTTTAACCATCCACACATGATAAAGCACATCACATGAAGGCTAAAGTTTTGAAAATATAATCATTTTGATTTTCTTAAAACCTGGGTACCAATCAAAATTGGATAATTTGAATTTTCGAAAATCTTATTTTCTAACGTGCAATAAATCTAATTTAAGCATCAAACACATCAGCATGTACAAATAAAGCTAAAATTAAAATTCTAAAATATTCCATGCATAATTTAGAACAATTCTAAATTAATTAATCTAACACTTAGATTAATCTTAAATCATGTTAATAACAATTATTAATGCGAAACAATCCAACATTTAGATGGAATTAAAAACTCCTAAATAACACTTATAAAAGAATTTCTAATTCCTATTATAATAGATTAACAACTCCTTGTTAATAAACCCCTTAATTAAATAATATATCTTAATAACAATTATTAAGAAAATATTAATTAGAACATTTCTAATTAAAATGGTCTAACAATTAGACTTAATCCAATCTTTAATAAGTTTTATTAAAAGATGATTATTAAGTGGATTAGATCTTCGAAAACATAAATTAAGAGATACTTGAGAAGATTAATTAATCATCTTAATAACTGTTATTAAGACTTAATTAACCTTTAATAACTTTTATTAAAGTTTATTCTCAAGAAATAATTAACCTCATTATAACAATTATAAAAAAGTTAATTAAACACTTAACAACCTATTATTAAGAGTCACTTAATTAAATAATTAATTTCATAACAACAATTGTTAAGAAATTAAATAATCTAATCACTTAACTAACAGTAATTAACAACATTTGTTAATATTATTTTAAGATCATATCTTAAATTTAAACCCCATTAATTACTTACTTAAAAGTAATTTACAATTAAGATCATATCTTAATTATAACTCCTCTAATAGCTCAATTAAAAACAAATTAACAACTTAATTACATGTAAGATCACATCTTAGATAAAATATTTTTAAGATCATATCCTAAAAATAACCCTTTAATAATTGAAAATTATAAATTTAAATTTAAGACACATTTCGAAAAATTTGATTTTAATTTCAAGTTAAAACAAAGGGTGGGTATAATTTTAATAAAAGCATTAGAGGGTGATAGGGTTATTGGGTTTGGGGTTTTAACTAAATAGGGGTTTAAATGAAGTAAAACAAGCTTGGCCCATTAGTGCCTTGGGCTCGGGCCTGGCTCGGCTTGGGCTCGGCCCAGCACCTGGAGCCAGCCCGCCTGGCTCGGCCCCAGTCCCCGGTCAGTCCGAGCCGGGGTCGAGCGGATCGGCTCGGGACCGTCGGTCTAGGTTCCCCAGGCGCTGGGTTTGCCCGGCTTAGGGTTCCTCCCCTTTACAACCGTGCCCTAATGTTTGTAGGTATGGAGGGGCGGCGCCGCCGGCAGGAGGTACCAGGGGAGGCCATCCTCGACGCCGGAGAAGGCCGGCCGACGGGGTCAATGCCGCCGGTAGCCTAGAAAGGCCGGTGATGTTTGAGGATAGGCCCCAAATCCCTATTTTAACTGGTTCCAAAACCCAGCAGCCGATGCCCCTTGTATGTCCTTCTCCAGTGCCGGCAAAGGCGGTGGCCGGCCGGAAGTTGCAGGGGTTGCACCCCCTATTCTTCCCTGACGCTGGTGAAGCTCAGTCGGCAAGCCCCTTGCCGCCGGTTGCCCCCAAAGATTGCGGCTAAACAATTTTGAAGCCGTAACTTCCCCTTTTGTTTTCTCTTCCAACATTTGGAATCACAAAGAGATGGGAGACTCCATCGTCGGCCGCCAGCCACAACACAGATCCTAGGGAACTCACAAAGATCGCCGGTCATACCGGCCTCCACCATGGAGGTGGTTGTTCTCCATCAAAATACCCATCCATGCTTTTGAACACGGGTTCTTCATCTCCATGAAGAACACAATGAAAAACCCCAAAGAATATCATTTTTCTTCACATAATATTAATCTCAAATTAAAATGTTCATCCAATGAACATCTTCCGAGAGAGAAAACGATTCGAGCATGGAAATTATTTTAGAATAATAATTTAGTCTTTCCGGAGCGGATCAGAGCGGAACCTAGCTCTGATACCACTGTTGGGATCCGAGCGGGATGTGAAGAACGTAGTGGAAACGACGAATAAAATAATCCCGCCCAATGCCCGCTGATCCGATTCGGAACGAAAAATGCAAAATGAAAACCGGATCGAAATATGATTACCGTGCGCGGATTCGAATCCGCTTATGTCTCGGTTCCATCGAAGCGATGCCGTGAGCCGCACAAGTGTCCGGCCTCCAGCGGTATCCACGCAATCCTCCGCGGTGGTTCGTCCTCGCTCCCTCGTCCGTATTAGCTCGCTCGCTGAAGATCCGTCGCCGCAATGATTGCCGAAAACCCGCCGATAGAAATTCCCGACTTTCGGGAATCATACGTAGCGGAGACGGAGACTGCTCCGGCGCCTCGAACGGGGCGCCCAGAGAAGGAGAGAGAAAGGAGGGATGACGGCCAGCATGGGGAAACCCTAGAGCTTGGCCCAGGGTTTCTCAACAGCGCATATATATATTTAGTCGGCGTGACTTTTCACAAAAGTCTCCGAGTTAATATAAATCCCACTTATGTACCACCGACTGAGAATCTTATTGCGTGTGACCCTCTAGGCCCATTTACCAGTCTGATTTTCAGTCCATTAAGTCCAATAACTAGTTATTGACTTATTGTAATTAATTAATATCTAGATATTAACTAATTACTTAGTCGAATCAACATTGCATGTAAATTCGGTCGAACTTTCGATCAAGTTGGGTGCCAAGCAATACCACATGATCCCGAAAGGTAATGGGGTTAAGCAACCCACTCATGGAACCCGCCCGTCCACAGTTACCGCGTGGCTATAATCCTTCGTTCGCACAATGCTCTCGAGTTAACCTAGGGTATGGTCAACTGTCAAACCCTAGATGGTCAACTCACTTTAATCAAACTCCGCTGTACAATATCTGAAAGCCTCTTTTCTGATATTATTTCTGCTCTAGCCACAGACTCTTGTGGATCTATTCTAGAGCATTATCTCTCCAGTTACCTGAGAGCGAACGATCCTTTATTGAACATACAATCACCTTCGAAGGTCTTACGTTGGACCCGATCCTTGACTATTAGAGATCCTGTGGATAGGGATTCATAGGTCAAGGTCAAAGTCCAGAAGTCCACCGACAAGGTGTCTTTGGTGTCTCAAGTTTAAGGATCAACCACGCCACTGTGACGATGAATCAAGCCGATTGACAGTCAGGTAAATTACCATTCGGCGATTCATGTCGGATCAGTTCAGTGAACTCATTCCCTAATGAGCACCTACAGGTTTACCATTGTGTCTCCACACAAGTAACTAACGAGATCAGTCACCCTCATCATATGAGCTGAAATAAGCTGTACTAGTCTAACCGGTTGTTTGATGTCCTTCTCAAACATAATATAACTAGGAACAATTGAGAATATATGTTTATAAGTCATCAGTCTCATTATTATGATCTCATCATAATCTGATGACTATTGCACATATTCATGGACTTCATTATGCGCAATTATAAATATGCCAATCTACATAATGAATTTAACGTCATTGGTTAGTGAATCAGACTGAAATAGGTGTCTTATGATTGGCTTAGAGGACACCTATATCCATCAAAAGGCAAAGGAGGAGAAACGGAGATTAAGAGGAGGATGCAGGGTAAGAGGTGACCAATGCTAACAGGAACAGAGGGAAAGACAGACTGGAAGGCGAGGTAAAACGAAGGTCATGGTGGAAGGATGACAGGGAGAAGCTGAGCGAGAAGTGGGCGGGAGGAAAGGAGACGGGAAGACTAGAGGGGGAGGGGAGAGAGCACGGTTCCGAAAACTCGCAGAGGGCTCTGAGATTTCTAAAAGTTCCTCAGGGAGGCTCTAAGGAACTCCAATCGGGGACAAAGTTGCTGGAGTGACATAGAAAGTACCACAAGGGCAAGGTTTCTTTTTTCTTTGGCATCAACAAGGGCAAGATTTTGATCTACTTAGCAACTTTCTTGGGTAATAATTTTCTTTTACCATATTCTACAGTCAAAAAATATCTAACTTTTATGTATATAACAGTGTAGTTCTGTGTGTATATTTGCTAAGATAGCATGTTCAGGTCCATTCATTTTGGAGGCCAATGCCCATTAAATTTCACCAAAGTTTTTGAATCGAAACCATATTACAGTTTTCACAAAAATTATGTAGACTAGGCCTATATAGTGTTTGGGCCGAAGCCCATTCAAGTTTTTTTTTGTTATGGTTAAAATCAAACTTAAATGCATGTTTAAAAACTGTTGTGAACAACTTATGAGGATATCCCCACAGTTTTTTCTATGGGATTTTAATTCCAGGTCCATTAATTTGTACGTTTAGCCCTTTTCTAATTATGATTATTGAGGCCCAAGGCAATAAGACTATTTTTTATTTATCTGGTACAAAGATAATATCAATGGATTTTTTTTTTGTGAACAGTAGAGGACATATATGGAGCTGCATGTAAAAAAAAACTTGTGACTTGGTCATTGAAATTTGCTATTTTTTTCCTAATTTTAGTAAAGTTTAAATTTGATTAAGGCTTATTAAATTTTTATTATGGATATCATAAAATTCTGAGTCTTTTTCTGATAAGCCCCTAATCATTCAAGCACCTTTTTTTTGGGCATAAAACTTGTGAATTTTTAATTTACTTAAATTCATTTACCAGAAATTTATTATAATCATATTAGCGGTAATTAGCTCATAATGATGAGTTCCCCACAGTCCATGTGATTTATTTATGATGGAATTTTTTTTCTATTAAGATGCATGTTAAGGTGCTCTTAATATTCAAAATTATGTTTTTGATGAAAATGAAAATTGGTTGATGTATTAATTGTTTAGAATTCATTGTTGCATGAATTAACATATTTCATTATCATAAAATAATTAGTATTTGCAATAAATTTTAAAGGCTTATTTCTATTTTACTGCACCTTGTTGCATTAATTATGGTTAATGCATGTTGAATGATCATGGAAAATTATTCACGCGATTATATTATGGTGAGTCATTTTTTCCATCATAATTTGTCTTGATCATGTTTAATTTTGATTATACATGATTATAGACTATTCATGTATGCATGGATATTATAAACTGAGTAATGCATGACTAGAAATAATTTATGGTAGCATGAATTATTTGTTTAATTGCTCCAAATTTTGTGTTGATGTAACCTATATCATGTGTAATGAGTTATATACTCTATTTATATGTATATTTCTCAAGGTAACATTGAGTCCGCAATGAATGGTGCGGCATCCCTATTTATGTTGATTAGTAGATATGTAGTAGGCTCTCTATGGGAAAACTGATGTAATAATTGATGCATTATTATTCAAGTCTTGTAAAGAGATATGTTTACGCACTAGACATCTGTTGAATCAATTTTTGTTGAGTAATTTATGCTTTTAAATTTTTCATATTTTGGTGATAACACAATGAAAATGTCATGACCTTGTTTCTATAAGAGTGAGAGTAATCTCTTTGTTTCATTGAGTTAGTCGCTGACAGTTTCTATCATTAGTTACTGTGTCTTAATCAGACTTCCTTAACTCATTCAATTAAAGAGCCAACCGGAACTTTGATTACGCTTTAGGACTCCATGTAACTTGCAATTAGTTCAACACTAATCGAAACATCACTCTCTAGTTTAATCGAATCAGTTTTTCTAAGTATTCTATTTGTTAGGTGATTAAGTTTTACTTCAATTAATCTTAAGTAAAGAACTTAAACTTTCCTATCGTTTAGCTTTATAAGTCTTCTATTGATTAGAGTCATAAGTTCACTATCAATTAACATTTCAAAGTCGCATTTGATTATCATTTAAAGTGTTCACTTCGAATCCGTCTAAGTCTGACTTCGATTAATGTTTGAGCAACTACACCTCAATTACTTTAATAACGTTAATCGAAATTCAACTTAGAGTTATGTTTTATATCTTAATTGAATTGATTTTTAAGTTTTTTTTCGATTAACGTTCTAAGATATCCTTTCGATTACTCTTATAACTCTAATTGAACTTTCACTCTCGAACTTCACTTCGAGTAACGCTATAAGTCTCACTTCGATTAAGCTTACTAGCGTTGCTTCGATTAATGATGTTCTCTCAATTACTGATCATAAGTCTCCCTGTGATTACTAAATAATTTGAGACTTTGATTAGTAAAACACTTTAATGATTATCTCATATCGATTAAAATTTTGAGACAATTTGAGACAGTGGCTTCGTCAGTGGATCTGCTACATTATCGGCAGACGGAACTCTTTCTACCACTACATCTCCTCTGAAAATGATCTCTCTGATTAGATGAAAGCGCTTCAGAATATGCCTCGATTTCTTATGAGACTGCGGCTCTTTCGCTTACGCAATTGCCCCATTGTTGTCGCACAATAGCAGAACAAGATCAGAAATGCTGGGAACTACATCGAAGTCAATGATGAACTTCTTCAACCACGCTGCTTCCTTGGTGGCTTTAGCTGCATCTATATACTCAGCTTCAGTCGTCGAATCTACAGTGATTTCTTACTTAGAACTCTTCCAACACACTGCGCCTCCATTCAAAGTAAATACAAATCCAAATGTAGACTTGCTATCATCTGATCTGACTGGAAACTCAAGTCAATAAAGCCTCGCAGTTTCAAGTCACCTCCTCCATAGACAAGAAACATATCCTTAGTTCTTCTGAAGTACTTAAAGATACATTTCACTGCCTTCTAGTGCTTTTTACCTAGATCAACCTAAAATCTGCTCGTAACACTTAGAGCATAGACATCAGGCCATGTACATATCATGACATATATGATAGATCCTATGGCAGAGGCATAGGGTACTCTGTCCATGGATGCCCTCTCATTAGGAGTCTTAGGAGACTGCTCCTTTGAGAGATAAATTCTGTGTCTCATCGGTATGAGACCTCTCTTAGAATTTTCCATGCCAAACCTTTTGACTATGGTATCTATGTATACGGATTGGGTCATTCCAAGCATCCTCTTTGATCTATCTCTATAGATCTGTATTCCTAATACGTAGGATGCTTTTCCCAAATCCTTTATGGAGAAGTTTTTCAATAGTCAGATATTTACCGATGACATCATAACTACATCATTCCCAATGAGTAGTATGTCATCTACGTAAAGAACTAAGAAGGTGGTTGCACTCCTACTGGTCTTCTTGTACACACAAGGCTCATCTTATTCTTAATGAAGTCATAAGATTTGACTGTGTTGTCAAATCTTATATTCCAGCTCTAGGAAGCCTGCTTCAGTCCATAAATGGACCTCTAAAGCTTGCACACTCTAGTTGGAAACTCTTTAGATGTGAAACCTTCTTATTGTATCATATACACCTCTTCCTCAAGGTTACCGTTGAGGAAGGCAGCTAATAACCAGAGGTCAGCTTGAGCCAATTTCAGCATGAAGTCTAGAGACTTAAAGCTCAACACCCTAGAGAGACTGTGTAGGTCAGTCTTGATCTTGATGAAGCCACTGTGCCCATAAAGTTTCCACAACTTTATTATTTGATGATGGACGCACAGGAAGGCTCACAAATTATGGATCTATATGGGAAGATGTAAGGCAAGCATTTAGCCAAGTATGATTCTATCCTTCCCATCTCCCATTTCCTATAAATCGCTATTCAGAATGGGAAAGTGAAGTCAGAGACCTTTTCTATTGTCTTTTCCCAAGCTGACAGATATACTGAAGAAGAATGGCTCAGGCCTACCTTGAACTACATTAGCAGCTACTGACAGTCAACAGAGAAAGGAGGACCTCTAAGGAAAAGCCCTCTCAATATAAGAGAATTTGAAGACCAACAGTCCGTAGCCTTCTCCTTCAACACATACTTCAATTATAAGTGCATCTACATGGCCTACAGGAACATGAAGTAGGGACTAAAGAATGAAGGCCTGGTTTCTCCCTTTAAGATATACGGTTTTGTTCTCTATGCGAAGAATCTAGCACCTAGATTTCTAAGGCATAAAGTTTCCAGCAAAGTGTATGACCAGGATGCAACAAGGTTATGCTCAATACTATCGGAAGAGGATAGAGCAAGGACAACTAGTTTGGATGACTCTCGAGGAGTATATTGCTAGATCTTAGGCCATTGAGCAGAAGACCTGGCAGATAGTCACCACCTCTGCTTTGACCGATCTAGACAAGTTCTTTCAGTTCTAATTCACTGTTCCCTCTCCCTAATTTTTTTTTTTTTTTCTATACTGCACCATTGTACCTCCTTAAACACACTTTGTATATCAATTTTAGAATCCAACATATCTTATTATCTTCTTCTATCGTTGTTCTCTCCTTCATTTATTCTCTATATGTAATTACCCTTTTGTGTGAATGACAAAAGGTAAGAGAAATAAACTATCCAACATTCCTATCAAACTGCATTTTCATATAGGAGATATAAACTGTCCATGTGTTTCAGCTTGGACATTTTTTTTGTATAATCTTGTTTAGCACTGATACCAATTTCATTTCCTTGAATGTTTGAATTGTTTCTGATAGTGGACGTATTGTTTATAGAAGTACTGTCATTTTCAAGTAGTTTTGTCATCACCAAAAGGGAGAGATTGTTGAGTAATTTGTATTTTTATATTCTCCATATTTTGGTGATAACACACTATAAAAATGCCAAGACTTTGTTTCTATAAGAGTGAGAGTAATCTCTTTACTTCATTGACTTAGTTGCTGACAATTTCTGTCATTAGTTATCTATACTCTGTCTTAATTAGGGTTCCTTAACTCTTTTAAATAAAGAGCTAACTGGAATTTCGATTAAGCTTCAGGATTTCAAATAACTTGTAGTTAGTTTAGCACTAATTGAAACATCACTCTATGGTTTAATCGAATCAGTTTCTCTAAGTATTCTATCAATTAGGTGGTTAAGTTTCACTTCGATTAACGTTGAGTAAAGAACTTAAAGTTTCCTATCGATTAGCTTTATAAGTCTTCCATCGATTAGAGTCATAAGTTCTCTATCGATTAACATTTCAGAGTCGCATTCAATTACCATTTAAAGTGTTCACTTCGAATCTGTCTAAGTCTGACTTCGATTAAACATTTGAGCAACCACCTTGATTATGTTGATAACGTTTATCAAAACTCAATTTAGAGTTACGTTTTATGTCTTAATCAAATAGAGTTTAAAGTTTCTTTTTTATTAGCATTCTGAGATACCCATTTGATTCTATTATAATGCTAATTGAAGTTTCACTCTCGAACTTCACTTCGAGGAATGCTATAAGTTTCACTTCGATTAACCTTACCAGTGTTGCTTTGATTAACAATGTTCTTTCCATTACTGATCATAAGTCTCACTGTGATACTGAACAATTGGAGACTTCGATTAGTAAGACACTTTAGCGATTATCTCATATCGATTAAGACTTCAATTAACGCTTTAAGTTATCACTCCAATTAATTGTTTCTTGCCTTTTTAAGTTAAATCATTCCTCTAATCTAAGTGAGAGCCACCAGTACTTCAATTAACAATCTATTTGTAAGTCAGACTAATATTCATTTATTGACTTCGTTTGACTTATATTTAAGAATTGTTTTTCTGATTATCTTGTAATTTCAGCTAGCGATTTTAATTTAAATTTGTCAGTACTCTCAGGTTATATTTTATGTGTACTTTTTGACTGAGATCTCTGTCGTATCTTTATCTAATAGATTTGTTAGAGTTTCTATATGTTAGTCTTAGGTGGCCTACAAGCCAATCTGACTATGTAAATCTCATTCATTTATTAATAATATGGCATTATTTCATTATATGTAATTCATATTTTTATCATTTCATAATGAAGTCCGTAAATATATGCGACAGTGATCAGATTATGAGGAGATCATATAATGAGATTGATCACTTAAACACACATATTCTTAATAGTTCCTATTTGAAGGATATCCGAGAAGGACATCGGATATCCGGATAGACTAGTACAGATTACTCCTGCTCATATAATGAGGGTGACTGATCTCATAGTCACTTGTGTGGAGACACTAAGGCGAATCTGTAGGTGCTCCTTAGATAATGAGTTCACTGAACTGATCTGACTGAATCGTTGGATGGTATAGTACCTTATTGTCAACCAGCTTAATTCTATTGTCGCAGTTGCGTGGATGGTCCTCGGACCTGAGATACCAAGGACACCTTGTTGGTGGACTTATGCACTTTGACCTTGGTTTACGGATCTTTATTCACAGGATTCTAAACAGCCAAGGATCGGGTGCAGCGGAATACCGTCGAAGGGAATTGAGTTTCAATAAGGAATCATTCGCTCTCGATACTTAGAGAGAGAATACTCTAGGAAGGATGCGCAGGAGTCCCTGGCCAAGACGGATGATAATATCGGGAAAGGAGTTTTCCGATATTATATGGCAGTATCCGATCCAAGTGAGTCGATCGGTTAAGGTTTGACGGTACATTATACCTTGAGTTGACTTGAAAGCATTGTACGAATGAAGGATTATATCCACGCGGTAACTATCGGCGGAAAGGTTCCAAGAGTGGGTTGCTTAACCCCAATACCTTCCGGGTTCATGCGGTGTTGCTTGGTACCCAACGTAATTGGAGGCCCGACCGAATTTAATGTGTGACAATGATTCGGTTGATTAATATATTAATATAAGTTATTAATTAATTAATTAAGTAAGTGAGGATTGGGCTTATTGGGCCATTAACCGGACTTGTAATTGGGCCTAGAAAGTCACACGCAAATGATTCTCAAGGTGATAGATTAAAAAGTGGCTTTTATGAAAAACCACGCGGTTAATATAAAATGTAGCGAACGGGCTGACCAAGCTAGGCTGCTGCTTAACCCAAGCCACCCCCTCCTCTCTCCCTTTCTCTCTCTGGCATCCCTGCTCTCTCCCCTCTCTGGAGATAGTTCCGCTGTCTTCCCCGACTCCAGTTCGACGGAAAATTGACAGTGCGTTGCGGCGACTGGCAAAGGGTTCGTGGGCTGTGAGGAATGAGGAACGTGAGAAAATCCACCACGAGGAGGATCACATGGACTTCGCTAGAGGCCGGGCGTCTGCGCGGCTGGCGGTGTCACACCAACGGAACCGTTCAGAAGCGGATTTGAATCCGTACGCGGTAATATTTGATTACCCGAAGATCCGATTTTTGTTTAATTGAAATGGATAGGGATCACAGATTTTAATTTATATTTTATGTTGCGTTTACGATCCCGAGAAACACTAGAACCCAACAGTGGTATCAGAGCCAGGTTCCAATGTTTCTCATCGTTTCGGACTCCGAAATTGATTTTTTCATGAATTATTCCATGTGCTTATTCGATTAAATTGCTAGAACCGTGTTCATATGATGAACACGAAATAATAAGATTATTTTAATTCTGCAAATTTAGAGTTTCACTGGGATTTACTTTTGTTCTTCGTTGGACGAAGAACCGAGGTTCGTGGCGACTTTGTTCAGGATTCCTAAGCTTTGGGGAGGAGGGCCGGCGCCCTTGAACCTTCAAGATGCGTCACCGGTCATCACCAGACTTGCTGCCGACACCGGAGCAGGCGGGCTAGCGGCGGCCGGCCACCCTACCTCCTTCTTCATCCACGGTTTGAGAAGCCATGGACACAAAGAAAGGGGGACTAAAAAGGGGCGAACCAGCAGCCTTGGGGCTTCTCCGGCGAGCCTGCCAGTGACAAAGGGGCCACCCTACCTCCTTCTTCATCCATGGTTTGAGAAGCCATGGACATAAAAAAGAAAGGGGGAGTAAAAAGGGGCGAACCAGTAGCCTTGGGGCTTCTTCGGCGAGCCTACCAGCAACGAAGGGGTCGCCGGCAGGACCAGACAGCATCGGGCAGCCGGCCGCCAGTGGGGCGCCACCACCGGTCCCTGTTGCAAACCCCCCCTCCGGCCGCCAACCCACCTGCAAGTTTTTAGGGTTTCGGGTGTGAAGGGGGGGGTGGGGTGTGGTCCCGAGCCGGTCCGATCAGTTGGGCCGGGTCAGGCGGCCTGGCCGGACCGGGCCCTTGCTAGGCGCCTAGTCCGAGCCCTGGCTCGACATGTCTCGGCCAAAAGAGGCAAACCCCCCACTTCCCCTTATTTCCTATTAAATCCCCCCAAAGTTAAACCCTAATGACCCAATTAAAATATAATTAGATTTTAAATTTAAAATTTCAAGGTATTTTGAAAATTAAATCTTTATCTAATATTACTGAATTTGGTTATTAATGATTTTGAATCATTTTGATTAATAATTAGATATTAATTAATTAGAGTTAATTATTAGTTTAAGTATTAAATTAATAATTAACCTTAATTTGACTAATTTAAGAGTTAAATTAGTAGTTAATAATTATTAGTCTAAATATTAGATTATTAATTATTAATTCATCACATTGTTAATTAATTAATGTTAATTATTGATTTAATTGTTAAATTGGTAATTAACATTCATTCACTAATCTAAGAGTTAGATTAATAGTTATTAATTAATTAGACTTGATTATTAATTTAAGTATTAACTTTAGTAATTAACTTTAATTAACTAATCCAAGAGTTAAATTAGTAATTAATTATTAATAGTCTAATTGTCAGATTATTAATATTGTTTAATCTAAATATTAGATTGTTTTAGTTTTAGAAATGTTCTAATTTGTTTGGAATAATCTGAAAATTATTAATTTGGAGTGTGTGCACATGTGATGTGTATTATATGTTTTTAAATTTGATTTAATTATATGTTAAGATAATAAAATGAGTTTTTGAAATTCAAAAGCCAATTTTGATTGGAACCTAGCTTTTTGAAAGCCAAAATTATTTATTTTGAAAACTCTTTTATTTTAACCATGTGATGTGCTTATCATGTGTGGAATGATATAAAATATACAATGGTCATGGATATGCACCTTTTAAATTATTCATGTGATGAATGATGTGTGTGGATCATGGATGTATGAACGGATGTTTATTAATTGTTCATAAATAGAGGTCTACGTACCTCTCTCTCTCTCATACTCCAATGTACTTCTACCTCCTTCTCTCTTGTACTCACCATCAAGCCTTCTTCATTTTACATGTAATTTTAGAATTAATTGTAATATGATCGAGGCAACCGAGGAAGTCGTGAGGATGATCCACAGATACAACCAGGAAGGCGAAAAGATGGAGATCCTTTGCCTTTGTGTTTGCAGGATTGTCTAATGTAATAGTTAGATTATGTGTGCATTTAACTGTTGGCTCCAGTTAAACCCACTCTGCTATCCATGACCACACTAGACATGTATGTGATATAATATTTTTCTTTTGATTATGAATCAAAGTAGGTATAGTATTTAGCAAATATATATGATATATTTATATACTATCACCTATGAGAGACCAAAATAAAAGTTATTTAAAAACCCTCGCTAAATTATAAGCCATAACGTGAGTAATTAAGAACTTACCGCGTGATCCTCCATCGTTATAGTCATAGGATTCAAATTACCTTAGGTAGGTTTGTTGTGCTATCCACAAGGCATGTTCAGTTGTAAGGAGAGACTATGGCTATGGCATAAGATGTCTTTTGATCGGGGTAGAGGAACCATGTAGCCTTATTATGCTATCCACAAGAGATGCATGCAAATCTATGCTCGTCTCGTAACAATGGTAAAGCTTAGACTAGAATTAATGGTTTGTTGTGATATCCACAAGACCATTAAATCTCCGGAGACCATAGCTATGATCGGATATTGTAAAGAGTTGCAAGTCCCATAAGATGGGTGCTCTTTGATGGTATTACACTTTTTTGTGCTATCCACAAGGCTGTACTGCAAGTCATTGAGATTCTGATCTCTACTAGGATATTGTCGGCGTCTCCCGTTCTGTATAAATGAGACTTATACAGTCCGTCGAAAATTAGTGGGAATCAAAACTTGATTAAAAGACCATATCTTGTTTTATATTTAATAACTGAACATTTACTAAAATATATTTTATTTATCTCATGTAAGGAAATATGTCGTCGAATAACCCACTCTGTGGCATACTTGATGTCAATCGTTTGACAGATCCGAACTATTATTCTAATTGGCTTAGAAACATGAAGAATGTCTTTAGATCTGAGCTAATTGCCTACGTCCTTGGAGATAATCCTCTTGCTGAACTGGCATTAGATGCCCTCGAGGTAGAGATGATCACATATGATAAATGGAAGAGAAAGAGGTTAGAAGCTATTGGGATTCCTTTGCCCAATTAGATGCAAATTGACCTCGCACTTGCCTCACTCTTTGTATCATATGCACCGTTCACTGTTGACTTCAACATGAACAAGATACAAACCACGTTGGTTGAGCTTCATAATATGCTCATAACTGCAGAGGGAAACCTTGTGAAGGAAAAGCCCAATGCCCTCTTAATTGGTGAGATCAATAAAATGAGGAAAACTGTAGTTGCCTTTGAGAAAGGTAAAAGCAAGAAGCTGAATAAGCCAAAGTCTGTGTCTAAGAAGGACAATGGCAAAGAAATAGTAAATGGTAACTACTCCTACTGTAAGCAAAATAGTCACTGGAAGAGGAACTACAAGGAATTTCTCAAGGATAAAGCACATGGAAAGGTGAAACTATCAGAAGCTTCAAATATCTGTATGATAGATATCAACTTGTCAGTTAGAGATTCCACATGTTGGGTATTAGATACTAGATGCGCTTATCATATCTGTCATGATGTGCAGACGCTGACAAGTAAGCGTAAGTTGAGAAAAGGTGAGGTGGAACTGAGGCTAGGAAACGGCATAAAAGTTGTGGCGGTTGCAGTAGGAATAGCAAACCTCAGGCTTCCATCGGGAGACGTCTTATCATTGGAAGATTGTTATTATGTTCCTAGCATAATAAAGAACATCATATCAATATCTTGTTTGGACAAGATAGGATATAGATTGACTATTAAGAATAGAAGTTGTTCGATTTATTATGGTAATAAATCAATAGTTTCGGCACCTTTCATCAACAGTCTACATCTTTTAAATGTTTCTTACTACTGTGAGTGCTCAATATCGGTGTGTGGTGTTCATGATTTCATGTTGATTATGTGACAATCAAAATATTAAAGTAAAATCGTGATCGCTAGAAACCTAAAGGTTTCAAAAGAAAGATCGCTTACCTCTTCTAATTTGGGGGATTAGTTCTTCGTTCCTTCTCTTTGGCCGGCCAAAGAGAAAGAGCCCTTTTCTCGTTCTCTTGCTTTTATATTGGTTTCTTGATTTGTTGCTCTAAAGCTCCTTATTTGAATCTCTTTTCTTTCTTCTTTGAATCTCCTTTGTACCTTGCAAGAAAGATGAAAATAAGCAAGAAAAGATCTAATTAGAACTAAAGTAGAGAGTAGTATCTATTCTATTAATGAATTCAAACATGCAACTAAACTAGGCTACTCACTTGTTTGGGTTCTTTAAACCCTTAACATGAACATAGGTTTGGAAAAGGATGTGGTGAGTGTGTGTAACATGAAGTGATGAGATGAATAAGTTTGAAAACTAGTGATTTACTCTATGAAATCAATGAAAAACTAGAAAGAAAACTAAAATAAAAGATGGTTGGTTAGTCCCTCCATAGCCTTGGTCTTCAAAAGCATCAAAGGATGAAGAAGGTGAAGAGAAAGAAGCCTTAGATGAAGTTCCTCTTGCTGTCCATGTTTTCCTCCTTGAGAGCCTTCAAACACCTTGCCTTGAGCTCCTAAATCACCAATTGCCAACTTTTTTCAAAGGTTCAAGGGGTGTATTATTTATAAGAAGTGGTTTGGAGGTGTTTAGGGCTTCAAAAGGCTCTCTTCCGTAGTTGGACTTGCCTTGGATGAGCATGGAGGAGTTTGCAACATTCCAACCTCGGAAACTAGATTATCTCGGCCAAATCATGTTTATCAAGAAATTCTGAAATTGCGTCGCCCAGATGAGATGCCATTTGACTAATTAAAACGGCTAAAATAAAAAGGAAATCCGGAAAGGAAACCAAAACAATTAGAAAACCTAAATTACATCTTCCTAGAACGACGTGCTTTAGATAATTAGGAAATTAGTTCGAATTAAAAATTAAAAATCCATACGGATTAGGACCTAAATAGCGTCTCCCTTAGACGATGCTATTCAGTTAAATCTATCTGAATTTAGGAATTTAATTCCGAACTGATTTCTACTAGAAATCTAAATGGCGTCGCCCATAGGCGACGCTAATCAACAAATTTTGAGAAAAATCAATAAAAATTAATTAATCATTAAAAATCAGACTATTTTTGGGCATTATAATTGTGACATGAAATTTACTCAATATGAAGTCAAAATTAGCATGTTTACAACTACAATCTTCATATTGATAATGCTCTTAAGAAGAACAAGAATTATGTGAACTAAGCCTACATGTGCCATTATAGACTTGGACACATTGGTGAAAGTAGGCTACAAAAGTTGCATAAACATGGATATTTAAATGCATTCGATTATGAATCATTTGCGACATGTGAGTCATGTCTTATGGGAAAAATGGCAAAATCTCCATTTACTAGAATATTTTGGAACTAATACATTTAGATGTATGTGGTCATATGTCCACCCAAGCCAAAGGTGGCTTCTCGTACTTCATTACGTTCACCGACGACTTCTCAAGATTCGTCTATGTGTACTTAATGAAGTACAAGTCAGAAGCATTTGAGAAGTTCATGGAGTTCAAGAATGAAATAGGGAAGCAAACAGGAAAGAGTATTAAAGCTCTTTGATCAGATCGAGGAGGAGAATACTTGAGTATTTGTTTCATACAATTCTTAAAGGATAATGGTATCCTTTCTCAGTTGACCCCTCCATATACACCGCAGATGAATAGTGCATCTGAAAAGAGAAATCACACCTTGTTAGATATGGTGCGATCCATGATGAGTTTTTCGGATTTATCAGTGTCCCTCTACAAGTATGTTCTAGAGTCAGCAGCATACTTACTGAACAGAATACCCAACAAGTCTGTGACCTCTACTCCATATGAGATATGGAAAGGCAGAAAACTAGAATTTAAACATATTAAAGTCTGGGGTTGTCCTGCACATATAAAGAGGCATGATCAGACAAGCTGAAATCACGAACTGATAAATACAGGTTTGTGAGATATCCAAAGGAGACCTAAGGATACTATTTTTACCATCCTGGTGAACAAAAGGTGTTTGTTGCCGAGAAAGCTATCTTCCTAGAAGAGGAATACCTTCTCCAGGAGGACAGTGGGAGTAAAATAGTATTGGAAGAGTTCCAGATCCCCAAACAGTTGCAATATCATCAGATGAAATATCAGTTCTTGAATCTGTTCAGGTACACAAAGATAAGCCTCGTAAATCTGGTAGAGTACCTAGACCACCCGAACGATATGTGGGACATATCGATGAAGGTGAGTCTAAGGTTGTATATAATGAGGATGATGATCCTAAAACCTACCAGGAGGCCATTGAAGGCCCAGAAGCCGGGAAATGGCAAGAAGCCATAACCTCTGAAATCCACTAGTTGGTGGTAAAGGAATATCGTCAAAGGTAAGGATTTGACTATGACGAGACTTTCTCACAAGTTGCCATGATAAAGTAAATCAGAGTTTTACTCACTATAGCTGCACACTTTGATTACGAGATCTGGCAGGTGGATGTGAAAATTGCCTTCCTCAATGATAACCTTGGGGAAGAGGGGTATATAATACAACCTAAAGGTTTCGCATCCAAAGAGTTTCCAGATAGAGTGTGCAAGCTTCAGAAGTCTATTTATGGACTGAAGCAAGCTTTCCGGAGCTGGAACATAAGATTTGACGAGGCCGTCAAGTCTTATGACTTCATTAAGAATGAAGATGAGCCTTGTGTATATTAAGATCAGTGGAAGTGCAGTCACCTTCTTAGTTCTTTACGTAAATGACATACTACTCATTGGGAATGATATAGCTATGATGTCATCAGTAAAGATCTGGCTGTCGAAAAACTTCTCCGTAGTAGATTTAGGAGAACCATCCTACGTATTAGGAATACGGATCTATAGAAATAGATCAAAAAGGATACTCGGCATGACCCAATCCAATGGTACCAATTTCATCAAATTCTGACTTAAAAACATCGTCATTTCATGTGATTAATGGAGTATAGCGCATTTGCGGTTTTTCGACAAACCCGAGATGAAATAAATAAATTTAATGATTTTTTTTATGATAATGTACTAATTTATATTTATTCTATGTGAACAGGACATGCCGATGAAGCAGTGCAGTTGGCGGAGTTTCTAAAAATTTGGGGGAGGTCTAGTGTTCAAATCTCAATAAATTCGACTTCATTTTGTCCAAAAGATTAAAGGAGGGGTAAAAATGTCATTTGATGCCCTAATGTTGCCCTAATTCTTGCCCAAAGAACCCAAGAAAGACTAGCCACCTTCCTTTCCCCCACTTTCTTTATTTTAAAAAACCTTTCCTTCTCTTTTCTTTAAAAGGATCCCCCCCTTCCTCTCAGCCGTATTATTCCTCCTCTCTCTCCAATTTCCCGGCCGCACTCTCCTTCTCCCTCTCCTTCTTTCTCTCCAGTTTCCCTCTCTCCCGCAGCCTCTCTTTCTCCCACGCACTCTCCTCCTCTCTCTCCGTTTCCCAACATCCCTCTCTTTCTCCCACGCACTCTCCTCCTCTCTCTCCGTTTCCCAGCATCCCTCTCAGCCTCTCCCAGTCCTCTCTCTATTCTCTCCACCTCCGTCTCTCTCTATCTCCTCTCTCGCACGTTGCCACAGGGGGAGGGCCACACCCGCCCTCCCGCCGTGCCCGAGCACCCGCGCGCGGGAGCCGCTCTAGAGCTCCAGCACGCCCTCTACGCGGCAACACTTGAAGTACCTCCACAACGTCCCGCCTACCACGCCCCTGCCAGCAGCAACCGCACCACCCATGCATGGAGCCCGCACCGTCCACGCACCTGCATGCATGCATGCCTCCACGCCCTCCACGCGGCAACACTTGAAGCACCCTATCGCACCAACCACTGCACCTGAAGTTCTCCCTCCCGGCGTACCAGCAACCGCCCCCGCAGCAACAGCTCCACAGGCCGCACCACGCGCCGCACCTGTACGTAGCCAGCAACTGCACCTCCAGCGCTGCCACGGGCCACCTACACTCACCTGCAAGCCTCCAGCCGGTCTACTGCGCCGCCCCCTTTGTTGATTGGTCCATTGCGCCAGCGCCCTCACTGGCTTCCACGACTCCTACGCGGACCAGTGCACCTCCGCCTGCCGCCAATCCACTGCCACTGCTTTATTCTTCTCTCCCCACTAGTACAATATTCGTTTATTTGATTAGGGTTAGTTATTGGTTATATGATGTTTAATTATTTTGTTTAAGGATATTAAGCCATGGGTTTTGTAATTGGATTTCTGACTTTTAGATGATTAATGGTTTACACATAATTAAATAGTGGTGTTTTTGTTAGATCTTTTTAAGTTGTGCTTATTCTCCATATGTGGTTGTGTTTAAATTTTTTTTTTTTTTTAAGTATTTGTTTAGTTTACGTAATTACATTTTTAGGTAACGTTAGTTAATTGGGTCCTATTTTAAATAAGTAATTAATTAATTAGTTCACTCAAATTCTCATTTTTTTTTAGATAACTAAGAATCACAAGGTTTTCAAAATTACAATCTTATTTCCCTGTGGATCGACTCGAACTCACCATTGCTATTATAAAATTAGTTTACATGAGCCTGGGATTTTAACGACACATTCTAAAGCTATCAATTTTTGGCGTCGTTGCCGAGGAATTAGATTTTTAATTTTGATTATCATGGATTTAGTGTAATTAATCTTTAGCTAACCTCATTTTTCTTATTTTTGCAAGAATATTGAAGAAAAAAAAAAGAAGAAGAAAGCGAAATCATGGTAAGTGTGTTCCAACTTTCTATGTTTCAATTTCCTTACTTTAGTTAGTTTCAATTTTTGTAGTTTTTAAGTTAGATAGGTTTCCATTAACTAAAAAAAAAAGAAACAAAAGAAGAACATCCAAAATTAAAAATCTTCATTTCCATATTAGAAACCTTCCATACTAGGCATTCATCATTCTAGGAAAGCATGAGTTACCTTCCTTTCATAGTTATTTCCATAAATTATTGAAGATTGTGGGGGAAAGGTACGTGTTTCAATTTTAGCAAGTCATTCATGATTGCATCAACACACCTTGCATCGATTTGCTTATTGCCTTGTATTGCATTCAAAAAGACTTTAAGGACAACAACTTTAACCACATAAGGTAGGGATTTGATTACCCTTCCTTAGCCCACAAATCACCTTCCTTGCATTGGCATTTCCTAATCCAATTAAAAGCAAGTTAAAAGAGAATCTAGGGTTTACACCGTGAGTAGTTTAAACTTCAGGTTGCCTCCACTTTTGGCAACGGTGTCTAGACTAGAGGTTAAAAAGGCAAACGCCTAAGCGGGAAAGTAGTTCTCTAATTAGGTCCCTACGAAAGTAGGGGGAGCCTCCCACTACCCCACCTCTTACCTGGCCGTTGATTGATAGTGGTTGTGACTTGAGGTGGATCCCATTCACCTTGTAAGAAAATTCACATAGAGAGTCTAGGTTAACATTAGATCATTAGGGTAATTTGTTTGCCAAAATTGTTTGCAATTAAAAAAAAAAAAACAAGAAATAGAAAAAAAAAAAAAATCCATCCTCTCTCTATCAGTCCTAGTGTATGCAAGGTAGGAGATGTCAAAATCCTAACCTTCTAGGACCATTTGCTGAAATAGAGAGAATCCTACATCAAAGAAATCCACCACAAGATCAAATGGCTGATAATCAGGACCCACCAAAGCAAATGAAGGACTATTTCATTCCAAATCGATATCAACCTTCATTCTGTATTCATCTTCCTCAGAATCTAGCCAATCAATATGAAATTAAATCCAGCACCATTCAGATGCTCCCATCCTTTTATGGGAATACTAATGAAGATACCTATAAGCATCTGGATGAATTTCTAGAAATCTGTTCCACGGTGAAGATCCAAAACTTCACCGATGATGGCCTTAAGTTGACCTTATTTCCCTTTTCATTAAAGGATAAGGCTAAATATTGGTTGGGGACTATAGGAAGGCCCATTAGGACATGGGAAGAAATGCAGAAAGAATTTCTCAAGAAGTTCTATCCCATAGGGCGGACCAATACCATGAGAATGGCCATCACGAGTTTTACCTAAACTCCCGGGAAATTGATCCATGAATCTTGGGAAAGACCGAAAGAATTGCTTAGGAAATGCCCTCATCATGGGCTTTCAAAATGGCAAATTGTCCAAGCATTGTATGAAGGATTGTCTGAACAGTTCAGACAGATGGTGGATGCCTCATGTGGAGGGGCATTTATGATGAAAAATGAAGATGAGGCTTATGATCTTTTTGAGATGTTAAGTGAAAATTCGATCAATCACGCCTCATTATCATCTTATGAAAGGTCTTTTGGGCCATATAAACGGACTGGAATGTATGAACTTAAGGCCCGTGGAGAGCCCGAATCCAGAATGGACATAAATCTGATTAATCAGAAATTGGATAAGGTAGACATCTTGGCCCAGAAACTAGACCAACTCTTGGCCTTAAACAAGCAAGAGGCTACTTACCCAACACAATCTAGTCCATATGAAGGCCCATCTTCTGCCAATCATGACATTTGTGCCTTATTCGCAAGTCCAACCCATCAAGTGAATGAATGCCCAACTGCAGCCCAACTTCCACCATTCATTCAGGAACAAGTTCAGGCTGCCCAGGGATTCTCTAGGCCCAATAATAATCCATTCTCAAATACTTACAATCCTGGCTGGAGAAACCACCCTAATTTTTCTTGGAAGAATCAGCAGGCCCCACTACCAATGTCCAATCCTTCCATGCATCAAGCACAAAAGCCACCGAATTCATTTCAACATCAATCTAATTTCTACGGAAATGTTCAGGCAAGGGGATCTCAGGCCCAATTCTCTCAACCGGCCCATTATCAATCATTCCAATCAGGTCAACCGGCCCACTACCACTCATTCCAATCTGGACAACCAACCCAATACCATCCTCCACCCATTTACCAACAACCTCCTCAACCCAACTTTGATGACAAATTCACTCAACTCTAACAACTGATTTTGACCCAGCAACAATCCATTTCTAAGTTGGAAATTCAAATGGGCCACCTAGCTGAAGCTACGATGAGAAGAGAAGTGGGTCAACTCCCTAGTCAACCTATTGTCAATCCAAGGAATCAACCTTCGGGTTTTCCACAGCAATCAGGCTTTTTACCTCAGCCTGGCCCGTTACCACCACCTAAAGGGCCGCAATTTGAGAATGCTAAAGCCATTTCATCCCTTAGGAGTGGGAAAAGTTTAGAAAAACCACATGCAGATGGAGAGTTAGCCGAAGGTTCCACTGATGGGCCTCATGAAATTGAAAGTGAGAGTGAGGTTGAACCCAACATGGAAAAGTTGGAGGAAGACCCGAAAGGAAAAGGGAAAATAGAAGAAGTCCCAAGTTCTTATCAACCTAGGGTGCCATTTCCTAATGCTTTGTTAGCTAAGCCCAATGCCAGGAAGAAACTGGCCTAGAATGAGGAATTGTTGGACTTATTCAAACAAGTTCAAATTAATATTTCACTCCTCGATGCCATCAAGTATGTGCCAGCTTATGCTAAGTTCCTCAATGAATTATGTACTCCATGAAGAGAATCTAGAATGGCACCCGAAAAGTTTCGGCTTTCAAAAGATGTAAGTGCGATTGTGATGAATCACCTACCCAAGAAGTTGAAGGATCCTGGAGCACCATTGATCTCATGTGACTTAGGTGGAGTTACATTTGATAGAGCTTTATTGGATTTAGGTGCTAGTGTGAACCTCTTGCCAACAACCATTTATGAGAAATTTGATATTGGGAATTAAAGCCCACACCCATCATCTTGCAGTTGGCTGATAGGTCTGTGAAGACTCTGCGAGGATTAATTGAGGATGTTATTGTGAAGGTTCATGATTGTTATTTTCCCGTGCATTTTTTTATTCTCGATATGCATTACCTGAGAAACTCATTCACACTCCGATCATCCTAGGTCGTCCATTCTTAGCCACTGCCAAAGCTAATATAAATTGTGAAACTGGCATGATGGACATTTCATTTGGGGGTCAAAAGGTTAAGATTAATGTCTTCAAAGCATCTCAATATCTAGATCATGAAGAAGAATGCCATACTATTGATATCTTGGATAATTTGGTTGAAGAAAATAAGATGTTCACACATGACCTTTTGGAGGAAGCCAATACCTTAAAAGATTCTTCTAACTCATTAACATCTTGGCCCAAGGTTGAACCTTTATCAGCCTTACAATCTGAGCCCGCTTTGCCATTCTTAGAAGACCCTCCTGAGCTTGAACTCAAACCATTACCTGAGTCTTTCAAGTATATCTTTTTGGGCCGGACCAAACTCTCCCGGTCATCATTGCGGCAAATCTCACATCGCCGCAGGAGGCCCAATTAACCGAGGTCCTCAAAAACCACAAGGGTGCCATTGGATGGTCAGTGGAAGATTTGAAAGGAATAAGTCCGTCCATTTGCATGCATCATATCTATATGGAAAAGAATTCTAAGGCCAGTCGGGAGATGCAAAGGCGGCTTAGTCCCAATATGAAAGAAGTGGTGAAGAAGGAAGTTGTGAAATGGTTGGATGCGAGTATCATTTACCCCATATCAGACAGTAAATGGGTCAGCCCAACCCAAGTGGTACCCAAGAAATCTGGATTAACGGTTATCAAGAATGATCATGGAGAAGAGGTACCCACTAGGCTCACCACGGGATGGAGAGTGTGCATTGATTACCGAAAGCTGAATCTCATGACTAAGAAGGATCACTTTCCACTCCCATTCATGGATCAGATTCTGGAAAAGTTATCGGGCCAGAAGTACTTTTGCTTCTTAGATGGGTACTCCGGGTACAATCAAGTGGCTATTTACCCGGAAGATCAAGAAAAGACCACCTTTACGTGCCCTTATGGCACGTTTGGTTTTAGGAGAATGCCATTTGGATTATGCAACGCACCAACCACATTTCAATGGTGCATGATGGCTATATTCTCCGATATGGTGGGAGAATTCCTCGAAGTTTTCATGGATGATTTCTCAATCTTCGGGGATTCTTTTGAAAATTGCTTGAAAAATCTTAAACAGGTGCTAGCAAGATACATAGACACCAATCTGATACTTAGCTGGGAAAAGAGCCATTTTATGGCTTCGCGAGGGCATTGTTCTAGGCCACATTGTGTCTGAAAGGGGGATAAAGGTAGATAAAGCTAAGATCAATCTTATATCCAATCTTCCTCCTCCGACCTCGGTCAGACATATCCGTTCATTCCTTGGCCATGCCGGTTTCTATCGCCGGTTTATCCACAATTTCTCTCAAATTGCCCGGCCTCTAACTCTTCTCCTAGCTAAGGATGTTCCTTTCCAAATGGATGAATCTTGCATCAAGGCATTCAATTCTCTGAAGGAATCTTTGACCAAAGCTCCGATTCTTCAATCTCCAGATTGGTCTTTGCCCTTCAAAATCATGTGCGATGCCTCTGATCATGCTATCGGTGCGGTTTTGGGACAAAGAATCAACAAGTGTCCCGTGGTGATATATTATGCAAGTCGCACCCTTGCAGATGCTCAAATGAATTATACCACCACAGAAAAGGAATTATTAGCTATGATTTTTGCCCTAGAAAAATTCAGATCTTATCTTTTAGGGGCAAAAGTCATAATCTATTCTGATCACTCAGCTCTGAAATACATGTTGACCAAGAAGGATGCAAAGCCTAGAATTATTAGATGGATCTTACTCCTTCAGGAATTTGATTAGGAAATTCAGGATAAGAAGGGTTCTGAGAATGTGGTAGCTGACCACCTATCCCGAATTCTGATCTCCGAAAGTACACCAATCACTGATTCCTTTTTTGATGAGCATCTTCTAGCCATTTCTCACACTGTTGCACCTTGGTATGCTCATATTGTCAATTACAAGGTGACTAATCAGCTTTCGGAAGGATAGACTAAAAGTGAGAAAGACAAATTCTTTTCCTAGGAAAAGTATTATTTCTGGGAGGATCTTGAATTATTCAAATTCTGTCCTGATCAAATCATTAGGCGATGTGTTCCTGAAGAAGAATACCATAGTGTTCTCAACTTCTGCCATAATCTGGCTTGTGGGGGCCATTTCTCGGGAAAAAAAACTGCAGCCAAGGTTCTGCAAAGTGGTTTTTACTGGCCCACACTTTTCAAAGATGCCCATGAATTTAGCAAAACTTGCCTCCGATGTTAGGCTATAGGAAATATGGCAAAAAGGGATATGATGCCACTCAACCCAATCTTGGTGGTTGAAGTTTTTGATGTTTGGGGAATTGATTTTATGGGACCTTTTCCACCCTCTTTTGGACATACATATATTCTGGTTGCGGTGGATTATGTCTCTAAGTGGATTGAAGCAGTAGCCACCCGAACCAATAATCATAAAGTGGTCATTAAATTCGTTCAGAAGAATATCTTTTCTCGGTTCGAGTGGCCTAAAGCTATTATAAGTGATGGGGGAATGCATTTCACGAATTACCAGTTTCGACCTTTGCTTAAGAAATATGGGATTAATCACAAAGTAGCTACCCCTTATCATCCCCAAACTAGTGGCCAAGTGGAAGTTTCCAATAGAGAGATTAAGAATATTCTGCAAAAGTCCATTAGGCCCGATAGAAAAGATTGATATGAAAGTTTGGATGATGCCTTATGGGCCTATCGGACCGCTTACAAAACTACTATTGGCATGTCTCCGTATCGCCTAGTTTTTGGAAAAGCGTGCCACCTTCTGGTGGAATTGGAACATAGGGCTTATTGGGCCATTAAACAAGTCAATCTGGACCTAGCCCAAGCTGGTTCCCACCTAACCTTACAACTGAGTGAGCTAGAAGAGTTGCGCAACGAGGCCTATGAAAATTCAAAGATTTATAAAGCCAAAACTAAAGCTTTCCATGATAAACATATTGTGAGAAAATCCTTTCTTCCAAATCAGAAAGTTTGACGATTTAACTCTAGGCTCTGCCTATTTTCTGGAAAACTGAAATCCATATGGGATGGACCATTCATGGTCGTTAAAGCCTTCGATCATGGAGCTGTTAAAATTCTGAATCCCAAAAGTGGGAACACTTTCACCGTTAATGGTCAACGGTTGAAACCATTTATTAAAAATCTTCAAAATGAGCCACCTGAATCTATCGAACTAAGTGATCCACAATAACTGAACTTCCGTCTGGCTGAAGACGATAAACTTAGCGCTTGTTGGGAGGCAACCCAATATCTTACTTGAGTTTTTGTATTTAGGTCCTTGAGCAGCAGTTGCCTTTGGTATGTCTCAGCCTCTTCATCACAGGTTGTTTCTCTCCTTCACAATTCTCTTCTGGCTGACATGTTTTTCATATCTTTTATGCCATTGAGGACAATGTCAATCAAGTTGGGGGGTGGGACAATCAATTTGATATGCCTTTTTTGAAAATCTTTTCAAGAAAACTGATATCTTTCACTGAAACATGGTCAAATTTTTAAAATTTCTTCCAAAAATTTCTTTTCACATCTTATGAAAATTGCATGAAATCATGTTGTAAATCTTAAACAAATCAGTTTTCTGTTAGTCACATTGGTTAAAGAACCTTCAAAGTTTAAATATCCCACTTCACAAAAATCCACGGCAGGATAATTTTCACACACACATGGCAACTTAGAATAAATGAAAGATCTTAAAAGTATAGAATTGCTGGAATTAACCTTAAAGATAAGACTACTTATTCTATTTTTTCTTTTTAGGTTGAACGAAAGGAATGCGTAGGATTCGTAATAGAGGATTGTCCTACTCAGCACTCTAAAAAAGGCAGTCATTTAAAATGGACAGCTGTAAACACTAAAGGCAATAGAAGGCGTTAAAAGAGCTAAAGGAAGGTAGGTGGCAAAAAGTACGCACCTCCCCTCAGGCAATTCAAAGAGAGTGGCAAAAAGTATGCACTCTCAAAAGCAAAAGTACAATGAAATGAAAAAGCCACGCTAAAAAATCCATCGTACCAGAAACATGACCAAGTCGTGAAAAGTACTGAGTTGGGACGGGAACTGAAAAACGGTCCTTGCTGACTGATCATGAAATCTTTTATTCCCTTCTCTTCCCCAGGTAGTCTTATCTAAAGGGTAGTAAAGGCAAGAATATACCAGAAAGGTCGGAAACGAGTTCTAAGCGTGCCAATTTTTATGCACAATCACCTGTCGTGAATCAAAATATTGTGGGATATGCAAACTTTAGCTTAACCAATCAGCTACCACTTAAATTGTTTGTGATAGATACTACAAATGAAGTACGATAATTCATTGTTTGTCCTAACTTTTCCTTATTTGCATTGCTAAGGGACTAGCAATGAGTAAGTTGGGGGGTGTGATAAAGTGTTAAATTGATCATTTAAGGGTAATCATACGCATCATACTCACGTTTTTATTTGTAAAATAGCATGAAAATATAGATAATTGTGTACCAACTCCAACGGTACCAATTTCATCAAATTCTGACTTAAAAACATCGTCATTTCATGTGATTAATGTAGTATAGCGCATTTGCGGTTTTTCGACAAAACCGAGACGAAATAAATAAAAATAATGATTTTTTTATGATAATATACTAATTTATATTTATTCTATGTGAACAGGATATGCCGATGATGCAGTGCAGTTGGTGGAGTTTCTGGAAATTTGGGGGAGGTCTAGTGTTCAAATCTCAATAAATTCGACTTCATTTTGTCCAAAAGATTAAAGGAGGGGTAAAAATGTCATTTGATGCACTGATGTTGCCCTAATTATTACCCAAAGAACCCAAGAAAGACCAGCCACCTTCCTTTCCCCCACTTTCTTTATTTTAAAAAAGCTTTCCTTCTCTTTTCTTTAAAAGGATCCCCCCCCTTCCTCTCAGCTGTATTATTCCACCTCTCTCTCCAGTTTCCCAGCCGCCCTCTCCTTCTCCCTCTCCTTATTTCTCTCCAGTTTCCCTCTCTCACGCAGCCTCTCTTTCTCCCATGCACTCTCCTCCTCTCTCTCCGTTTCCCAGCATCCCTCTCTTTCTCCCACGCACTCTCCTCCTCTCTCTCTGTTTCCCAGCATCCCTCTCAGCCTCTCCCAGTCCTCTCTCTGTTCTCTCCTCCTCCGTCTCTCTCTCTCCTCTCTCGCACGTTGCCACAGGGGGAGGGCCACACCCGCGCTCCCGCCGTGCCCGAGCGCCCGCGCGCGGGAGGCACTCCAGCGCTCTAGCACGCCCTCCACGCGGCAACACTTGAAGCACCTCCCCAACGTCCCGCCTACCACGCCGCTGCCAGCAACAACCGCACCGCCCATGCATGGAGCCCGCACCGTCCACGCGCCTGCATGCATGCACGCCTCCACGCCCTCCACGCGGCAACACTTGAACCACCCTGTCGCACCAACCGTTGCACCTGAAGTTCTCCCTCCTGGCGTACCAGCAACCGCCCCCGCAACAACAGCTCCACAGGCCGCACCACGCGCCGCACCTGTACGTAGCCAGCAACTGCACCTCCAGCGCTGCCACGGGCCACCTACGCTCACCTGCAAGCCTCTAGCCGGTCTACTGCGCTGCCCCCTTTGTTGATTGGTCCATTGCGCCGGCGCCCTCACTGGCTTCCACGACTCCTACGCGGACCAGTGCACCTCCGCCTGCCGCCAGTCCACTGCCGCTGCTTTGTTCTCTCTCTCCCCACTAGTACAGTATTCGTTTATTTGATTAGGGTTAGTTATTGGTTATTTGATGTTTAATTATTTTGTTTATGGATATTAAGCCATGGGTTTTGTAATTGGATTTCTGACTTTTAGATGATTAATGGTTTAAACATAATTAAATAGTGGTGTTTTTATTTGATCTTTTTAAGTTGTGCTTATTCTCAATATGTGGTTGTGTTTAATTTTTTTTTTTTTTAAAAAAGGATTTGTTTAGTTTACGTAATTACATTTTTAGGTAACATTAGTTAATTGGGTCCTAGTTTAAATAAGTAATTAATTAATTAGTTCACTCAAATTCTCATTTTTTTTTAGATAACTAAGAATCACAAGGTTTTCAAAATTACAATCTTATTTCCCTGTGGATCGACTCAGACTCATCATTGCTATTATAAAATTAGTTTACATGAGCCGATTAAAATATGATTGTTAGCCTAGGATTTTAACGACACATTCTAAAGCTATCAAGGTGACTTGAAACTGCGAGATTTCACTGACTCGAGTTTTTAGTCATATCTAGATGATAGCAAGTCTACATTTGGATTTGTATTTACTTTGAACGGAGGTGCAGTATGCTCGAAGAGTTCCAAGTAAGAAACAAGTGCAGATTCGACGACTAAAGCTGAGTACATCGTTGCAGCTGAAGCCGCCAAGGAAACAGTATGGTTGAAGAAATTCATCACCAACTTCGGCATGGTTCCCAGCATCTCTGATCATGTTTCACTGTTGTGCGACAACAATGGAGCCATTGTGCGAAAGAGCCGTGGTCTCATCAAAAATCGAAACATATTCTGAGGCACTGTCATCTTATCAGAGAGATCATTTCCAAAGTAGATGTAGTGGTGGAAAGAGTTCCATCTATCGGCAATGTAGTAGATTCACTGACAAAGTCATTGGCTCAAAATAGGTTTGAACGTCACCTAGAGTCTAAAAGTTTATTGCATAAAGGTGATTGGCTTTAGTCCAAGTGGGAGATTGTTACTCTCAGGTGGCCTACAAGTTCAATCTGATGATGTAAATTTGGTTCATTTATTAATATTATGGCATTATTTCATTATGTGTAATTCGTATTGTTATCGTCTCATAATGAAGTCCGTGAATATGTATGACAGTGATCAGATTATGATGAGATCATACTAATAAGACTGATCACTTAAACACACATATTCTTAATAGTGCCTAGTTGGAGGATATCCGAGAAGGACATCAGATATCCGGTTTGACTAGTATAGATTACTTCTGCTCATATGATGAGGGTGACTGATCTCATAGTCACTTGTGTGGAGACACTAAGGTGAATCTATAGGTGCTCATTAGGGAATGAGTTCACTAAACTGATCTAACTGAATTGCTGGATAGTATAGTACCTTATTGTCAACCAGCTTGATTCTATTATCGCAGTTGCGTGGATGGCCCTTGGACCTGAGACACCAAGGATACATTGTCGATGGACTTATGCATTTTGACCCTAGTTTACAGGTCTCTATTTACGGAATTCTAAACAGCCAAGGATCGGGTGCAGCGGAGTACCGTCGAAGGGAATTAAGTGTCTAAAAGGAATCATTTGCTCTCAGTAGTTAAAGAGAGAATGTTATAGGAAGGATGCACGGGAGTCTCTGGCCAGGGCAGACGATAATATCAGGAAAAGAATTTTCTGATATTATACGGTAACATCCGATCCAAGTGAGTCGACCGGTTAGGGTTTGACAGTACACCATTATAGATACGCTAATTTTGACATCATTTTAAGTAAATTTCATATCATATAATAATGCCACAAAATGGTCTAATTTTTAATCATTAATTGATTTTTAGTTAATTGTCTAAAAGACGTTGTCCAATGGAGACGCCATTTAGGATTTTAATCCTATTTTGATTTTTAATTTGATTTTTAATTAATTTATTAATTGACTGAAAGACGTTTGTCCATCACGACGCCATTTAAGTTTCCTAAGTATTTCTGTTTCTTCTTCCCGAGTTTATCTTTATCTTAATTAAGCTAAAAGACATCTTCTTTGGGCGACGCATTTTAGCTGATTATAGATAATGATGAACTAGCTTGTGTTTATCCTGTTTCTTCGGTTGGATTAGTTGAAAATTCTTTCATATTGATCCATAACTGGCCGAAATGCACGTGAGAGTCTTAAACTCAACTCTATATAAATCATATCCTTGGTCAAAAAAGAAAGATAGAGACGACGTCCAAAGGCAAAAAGCATCCAAGCATTGAAGGATCGAAGCGCTACGCGACTACTTCCAGAAAAGTGTGTTCAAGAAAGCTTCATCATCTTCATCCCTTCTTCATCCTTCAAGATCATTCAAGAACCAAGGCTTTCAGGGGCCATTCAACTTAGTCTTCTCAATTAATTCATCATTAATCTCTGCATATTTCTTTTCTTTCATTGATTTCATCATATTAGTTTCATAGTTTTGTTCATCACATCACTCATGCTATTCACACAACACTAGCATATTTTTCTAACCCACATGCTAAGGGATTTTAAAAACCACAAAACAAGTGAGTTCATCTTGTTTGAATTGTATGATTAGAATTCTCATTAGAATGGATACTACCTCCATTTAGTTATTATTAGTCTTTCTCCTCTTTTCATCTCATTCTTTGCAAGGTACAAAGAAGTATCAGAAGATCAAGATGAGGGAATCAATAAAGAAGATCTGGACGATCCTCAAAGTCCAATCAGTATTCAAAGCAAGAATAAGATTAAAAGGGCTCTTTTTCTTCGGCCAGCTGAAGAGAAGGAATCAAGAACTTCAACATCTCCCATGTCTGAAACGGGTAAGCGATCATCCTTTTGTCTTTTGAAGCTTTTTAGTCAAAAGTTTTCTGGAGATCAGACTTAGTTTCAATAGGTTTTATTGTCATATAATCAACATGAAATTCATAATTTCACACATCACAATTTGAGCACTCAGTTTTTTGGCGATCACAGTGGGATTTGATCTCGCCGTCTTTTAAATCCTTTTGTTCTTACTTTTATCAGTCGAGCACCCACGGTGCACCACCTGTGTCCCTCGGGCACGTTCTCACCAATCGGTGAGTTTTCAATTTGATTGTTATCCCCACGTACACACCCCTGCGACAAAATTTTGCCCCCGTTGATTGTTTAAATATTGTGATTGTGATAGGAAAGAGTGATTGAGTGAATATTAGTTGTTGCATGATAATAATTCTGTTACAATTTTAAAACTCAAGATCTGTTAATTCCTATTTTACATTGAAATCTAGGAGAGGTTGCCATTGATTCCTGTTTTTGTTATTGTTTCAGAGCCTTGAATAGCGTCTGGGAATAGCGACACGTTTCAGAATAGCATCGTACTTGGCAGACGCCATTCAGGCTAATTTCCCTACTGTTTGCTACCTAGAGTTCTGTGAGCAGATTAAAACTCTGTATGGAATAGCGTCGGGTTACAGCGACGTGATTTAACCAGAGTTTTGTTTTGTTCTTCAGTCTTCAGATCTTTGATTTGATTGCTATCTACCCATTATGTATTAAGCCCATCCTAGCCACAAGTCATATGCACTGGGGCTAACCCCCCCCCCCCCCCCCCCCCCTCTTATAGGAACACATTTCTTGACGTCTTTACCTCTCTCTAATTGGATCGGTCTCTCGATCAGACTAGAGTGGTTGATGTTAAAGACCTCCGTAAGTTCCCAAAAGTAAGGTATTCCTCCTTGTTCATCGGGCTGGTTGTACCAATTGAAGTCCTGGTTAGATTTTCATATCATTATGAGGAAAAGCCATAGAAGATAATGGTGGAAACCAAATTGAAACTAGGATCCTACTTGTTGAGTGAATTTGTGGTTAAAAGAATCCAAATAATCCAACAAGGAATCCTAAATCAACATTAAACGTCCACTTGTTTGTCTAATCTTTACACAACTTGTCTGAATTATTTGCCAAAAATCTAATACCATGTTGCTTCGATCAAGTAGAGATTTGAGAACGGCTTCAGGTGTTCTGGTTAACTACGAGGGAGATGCTAATGCCCCTCAGGAATCTGATTATCATTCTGAGAACGGGGGAGATGCTAATGCCCCCCGTGATCCCCGTTCCTACTTATCTGAGCATGAGGGAAACCCCCATATCCCCCCCCTTTCATACACGATCAATACAATTCTGGCGTTGATCTTCCTTCGCATGTGCATGCGATGTCTAATCCTGTCTTCGAGGGAGCTCTAGACCCAAATGAACCCTCATCCACCAATCCCTCCGATCTAGTTACCGCTCTAGGAGTTCTGGCCTACCATTTGGATCCTCAACAGCTCGAGGCAATCCAATCCATCCTGAAGGGAAAGATGCCCTTACGTTCTGTTGAACCAAATCCCACGGTTCCCCCTATTGTTCCCCAACCTCCTCTCCACCATACTTTCTCTATTCATTAGGCCATGGAAGGCCTTCATGTTTCAACCTCCCGACCATGTAGACCGCAATTGTCCTCTTCAAGGCAACCGGCCAGACTGCAAACGCCAACTTACCAAAATGCCCTCGGACATGACGGAAGCGCTGCCGGACCACAGCCTTATTATCCACCTTGCCCCACCTTTTCCAAGAGGCAAGCTTATCATGCACCACCACCTCCTCCTTCCCAAGTTGATCCGGTAACCCATGCTCTGCTAGCAAAGATGGACCGCATGGACGAGCAGTTCAGCACCATCCAGAAGATGATGGGAGTCAAGGCGGTGCCTGAAATCAATCTTCCTAGTCTGCCAGTATTCCACTTGCCACCTTCTGAGATGCCAGTGTACAGGAAATACAATGGTTATGGTAACCTTTTTACCTATCTGAAGGAGTTCATGTACGAATCTTCCTACTAGCAGAATGATAAGAGATCATTGGCCTTCTCGTTCAGGAAGTCATTAGAGGGGCTAGCCCTCGAGTGGTTCTTCTCTTTAGAGCCATTTGAGGTTGAAGATTATAGTATCATGTCAATAAAATTTATCCAAAGATACCAAGATAGAATTGCACCGTCTCTGTCCATAACAGACCTAGTGGCTGAGAAAATGAAGCCTGATGAGGACTTCATTAATTTTGCTGATAGATGGAGGGGAATGGTGGAGAAAGTCAAAGACCATCTATCTGAATCTGAACAAGTGAAAATGATGATTTCTAATGCTACCCCTCAGTATAAGCTAGTTCTCACACTAAACAACCTAACTAGCATGATGGAACTCTATGAGAGGGCACGTTACTGCCAAAACGCCTTTAAAGATACCACCTTTTCTAGCGTCTTTGACCCCCACCAACCCAGCAGACCTCTACCTCGGAAACCTGCTATGCCAAACTCTCCTAGCACGGGTCCGCCAACTGAGGGGACACTGTCCCATGAACAAGTCAACACAGTAAATAACAACCAACCCCAGTTCATGAGAAATCAGCAGCAGCCCGCAGGGCAAAGACCACCAAACCAACAGGGTTACAGGCCACCTCAGCAGTAATACCAACCAACCTACAATCAGCCACAACAACAATACCCACCACAGCAGCAGTATCAGCCTCATCCACCTCCGGCATATCACAATGTACCCTCTCCAGGCGATTACAGCCAGTAAAGAAAGCCTCCAGGCCCGAAGAGGGCATCATACCCTGCTCTCCTCGAGTCTTTACTAGACATCTTCAATGCCCTTATGGCAGCCAATGCATTGGTTCTGCCTAGGGAGAAAACCGTATGGCCACAAAACGCCGATGACTCCAGGTATCGTGTCCTCCATAGACAATCGGGGCATACGGTGGATGTATGTTTCCAATTTCAGGACTACATCTATGACCTCAATGAACAGGGAGGCATTGATTGGGATGAAATGAGGAAATATATAGCTGCTTTGAAAGTGATGAGACCTCAGCATCAACAACAACAACAACATCAACAACAACCACAACCACAACAGCAACAATAGCAACAACAATAGAGAGCACCGGCCCAGGCAGCAGCATCATCGATATGGGTATAGTACCGAACCCGCTGCCAGAGCATCAACATCAAAATTAGATTGCCCCCATTTTGACAAATAGCCAGTCTGAGGCTAGTAGAGGGCAACAGTGGAAGGTAGAGGAATCTTCCTCTATCTATTCAACAAGCCACATCCCAAGCACCGTCGAGCAACCACCTCGCCGCATCCTCCGCATACCCAAACCACAACCCATCACCATTAAACCCATTACACCATCCACTGCCACACCTTCATTAAACAACCCTCCGCAAACCAACTATTCACCCCTCATGCCATCGAAACCACTACTCCGTATACCATTCCCTACGTCACCTACAACAACCAATTACCCCAGTACCATACAACCATCTAAGCCACTCATCCGCACAATACCTTCACCAAATAATCCACCACCATCACCTGTTTATCCACCCATACAACCCTCCAAACCACTCAACCGAGTTCCCTTCCCTCCACCAAATAACCCATCAACAACCGCTTACCAACCCATTACCCCCTCCATACCACTCATCAACCCGGCGGTGCTCAAGATAACGCCTGGACCTTCCACTATTGAAGAACATACGCTCCAGAGCAGGAGAATCTTCAACAAAGTCTTTTCCCAATCCACAGTTAGAGAGGGCCCATCACAGCCGCCAGAGAAAGCACAGAATGAAGAGAGTGCACCAGGTACTCAATATGACTTGTTAAAGCAACTAGACAGGACACCGGCATGGATCTCCGTGCTCGAATTAATCAAAAGATCAAAGACCCATCAAGAAGCCCTGATGGAGTACTTACATAAGGTAATGGTCAATGAAGACGTGCCGGTGGAGAAAATAACTACACTGCTAGTTCCACAGGGAGATCAGACCTCTATAACCTTCCATACATCAGAACTAGCACCACCCGCAGCTAGGAGTATGGCCTTGAGCATTACAGTCAACATATGTAAAAAGGCTATAGATGCTTGTCTAGTTGATACTGGGGCTTCTATAAATATACTATCACCAAAAACTTTGGAATCTTGTGGCGTACCTAGAGAGAAGTGGCTGCCGTCTCCAAATTCTGTCACGGCCTATGATAACTCTAATCGTTCCCCTCTGAGAATGGTTTACTTGAAAGTAGAGTTAGGCCCCGTTTGCCATGCTGAGGTCGAATTCCACATCTTAGAAATCGACCCATCTTTGAAAGGCATTCTCAGCCGTCCTTACATTAAGTCCCTTGAGGCGATACCCTCTACAAACCATCAATGCCTCAAATTTCCATATAAAGGACGAATCATTAAAGTCACGAGCATGCCAATCCTCGCTGCTGCTCATTCATTGAACATCAGACCAACTCCCTTACCAGGCCGACAACCCAATCTGTTGGTATTACAGGTCTATTCTCCTTTGGCTGATCCTTTAAGAGCCGCCACACTCGTTCTGTGTCCAGTCGATACTGTAAAGCGGGAGAAATGCATGAGTACCCCTGACTAGAACATTATGATGAAAGGCGGCTATCAACCTGGAAGAGGTCTAGGCTCGCAACTGCAGGGCAGAACAATGCCCGTTGAAGATAATAAAAGAGCATATGGTAATGGCCTGGGCTATAGGCCAAGAAGAGTAAAGCATAACATCATCCAGCAGCACGAAGATGAAAATGGCCAGAAGATATGGAAGGCAATGGCCACACCGTGTAAAGAAATTCGGGATGCCCTAACCTAGACCTTGTCCACTCATTTTGTTAAAGGACCCGTGATCAATCATAATAACGACAACACGGTGATAATCACTTTCCACTTTGACCTTCATGATATATACGGAAGAGATCTGGCCAGACACTATTCTGAACTGCTGACATACCAATCCTTGGAGGCTCTGTGGCCGATGAAAAGGAAAAAATTTCAAGACCTAGAATGTGAATGGTATCGGTGGTTCGACCTAAAGGATTTGTACATAGCACTGAACAGATTATTCCTTGATCCCTTGGAGCCGAAGTGGCCGCCGCTGAAGACGAGTTGATAGAGAGCCCTGGGGCTATATTTGATAAGAGAATTTTGCTACATGAAGAAGCTGACGAAGGGGAGCCGGATGACCCTTATGAAACCGGATTCACTACTGATCTTCTCAAGAGAGGAACATATCCCTCTCATATCTTCACCCTCCACACTTTGTTCCGCACCCTACTCTTGACCCCGACTTGGTCGTGGGTCATCACTGAAGACATCCCATGGGCTCCGCCCATTATTGTTACTCTGTCCCCACGGGACCTTATTCCTCAGCCTCCTCTCGATCTGGAGAGGATTTATGATGTGATTTGGGACATACTGTTGCATGATCCCCCCAATCCCTTGGCTTTGGTGCCGTTACCTCCACCACTTCATTCTCCCCACATCCATTCTTGCTCTATGATAAACACAAATTAATTTCAAAAAAAAAACACCAATTCGGCAATTTCTTCCTCCCAAATCCTCGTTAAGGAAACCTCATACTTGTCCGACTATACCCCATTGCGCGGGTCGTTCGGGCAAGATTCTTTTCTAAATCTGCTTTGTCCCTCCTCTCGGGAGGATTCTCCTGTATTCCCTCATGTACCCCATGATTTTTATCCTTCTTTGTCCTTATTAGGTCAGGATAAGGAGTTTAGTGAAGTTAAGGAGTCTAGTTCTAGGCAGGTTAATCAGGTTAGGAAGTCTAAGGATAGACAAATTCCAAATAGATACCTCCAAGATCTAGCTTTCAAATGCTTTTCTTGTTCTTAGATCCCTCAGCTATTAGAAAATCCCATTCAGATGTCAGAGGATTGTGAAGTTGATGAGTCGGTCAATGATGGATATAGGATGTATGAATTGATACACGAGAAAGACCTCATTACTGAAGATGAGGAAGATGACGAGGATGCGACTGAGGCATATGCCAGTAGAATGAAAAGATTTGATGAACCCTCAGCTGCCGTAGAAGAGCCTACCAAAGAGATTAATCTAGGAACTATAGACGAACCTAAGGTTGTCCTTGTCAGTAAAAATCTTTCTGAAACAGATGAGGAGGCAGTGGTCTAAGTTCTCAAAGACTATAAGGACACCTTCGCCTTGAGGTATAAGGATATGCCAGGGTTAGACTCATCGCTAGTGCAAAATCGATTGACATTAAAGAATGGAGCTAGTCCGGTTAAACAAAAGTTAAGGCGATTCCATCCACAAATAGCTTTGAAAATGAAGGAAGAGGTCGATAAGCTGCATAAAGCCAAGTTTATTAGAGTTGTCCTCGATCCACAATGGATGGCCAACATAGTCCCGGTTATGAAGAAGGATGGGAAAGTCAGAATCTGTATTGACTTCCAAGATTTGAACCGGGCGTGTCCTAAGGATGATTTTCCACTGCGTCATATTGACGTACTCATTGACAATACGGCTGGCTATGAAACATTGTCATTTATGGATGGATTCTCAAGATATAATCAAATTAAGTTGGTAGAGGAGGATTAAGAAAAAACTTCATTCACCACACCTTGGGGAACATATTGTTATGTCGTCATGCCTTTTGGACTGAAGAATGATGGAGCCATTTATCAAAGGGCTATGATGGCAATATTCCATGACATGATGCACATTAATTTAGAAGTGTATATGGATGATTTGTTAGTGAAATCTAAGACTATGGCTGAATATGCCAAAGTTTTGGCGAGAGTTCTCAAAAGATCAAGAAAATATCAATTGAAGATGAATCTCAAAAAATGTGTATTCAGGGTATCATCAGGAAAATTATTGGGATTTAATGTCAGTAAACGGGGCATTGAGATCGATCCCAACAAGGCAAAAGCTATCAAATAAATACCACCTCCTAAGAACTTGAAAGAGTTGAGAGGATTAAGTGGGAGGTTGCAATTTATTCGCCGATTTGTCTCCCAACATTCGCAAAGGTGTAAGCCATTTTACGAGCTTACCAAGCTGGGAGTCAAATTTGATTGGGATGATAACTGTCATGAGGCATTTGATGGATGAAAGACATATTTGGCAAGTCCTCTTGTCTTGAGACCACCATCTAGAGACAAACCTTTGATTCTATATATTTCTATCTTGGATGATGCGGTGGGGGCTGTCCTAGTACAAGAGGATGAAGAAGGAAAGAATAGGGCAACCTATTATCTCTCCAAACTTCTCAACCCCGCAAAACAAAGATATACGGCGATGGAGAAAACATGTGCAGCGCTTGTATGGGTAGTTTAGAAATTAAAGTATTATTTTCTGGCTCATGAAGTCCATCTCATCGCTAGAATGAATCTCATTAAGTTTCTTCTTGAGAAATCTGTTCTCACCTATCGATCGGCACGTTGGCAGAGCTTTCTATCTCAATTTGACATCATCTACATTCAGTATAAAGCGATTGAGGGCTATGCTATTGCAGAACATCTTGCTCATCACCCTCTTCCTCATTTTGATCTAGTTCGATCGGAGTTTCTAGATGAGGAACTAATGTCCATAGACAAAATCAAAGACGATATGTGGACTCTGCATTTTGATGGAGCTCTGAACTCTCAAGGTAAGGGTATCGACATTGTTCTGTTATCACCTGAAGGTGTCACCATCCCACAAGCCTTTTAGCTTGACTTTTCAGTTACTAACAACATAGCTGAATACGAGGCACTCCTTGCTGGTCTCGAGGCTGCTCATCTCCATGGTGTCACCAAACTCAGAATTGTGAGTGATAACCAGTTGATTCTTCGCCAAGTGCTAACCAAATATCGAACTCTTGATCTTAAACTCAAGTCTTATCAAGAACTTACTTCGACTTATGCTAAGCTTTTCACTAAATTGATCTTTGTCCATGTTTCTCGAAATCAGAACATCTTAACTGACGCTCTAGCTTCCCTCGCATCATCCCTCGATTTTCCAATCAGCAGACAATCCGAATCGATCATTGTTCATAAGCATCTCTCACCCGCCGTGAAAGACCCTTCCCTCCTTAAGACTAAGGAGAAGTTGCTAAAGAAGGTCAGGGATGAAGATATTGTGGAGAAGCGAGAGATAATGTTACTGGAATTACAGGAAGAGATGAATGATGAAGAGAAGCCATGGTACTATGAAATTGCCAGATACTGTGAAGATCAATCATATCTTGAAGAAGCCACAGCTGAGGAAAAAAGAGCTATCAGAAGAGTTGCTCAGAAGTACACTTTAGTTGGAGGAGCACTTTATAAAAGAGGTTTTGATGGAGTTCTCTTGAGATGCTTAAATGAGGATGAGCTTTAGAAGATCATGGAAGGAGCTCATGCTAGAGTTTGTGGTGGCCATGTTAATAGACAAATGCTATCAAAGAAGATAGACAAGGATTTTATTGGCCAACCATGGAAGAAGATTGTGTAGGGTATGTTCATAGGTGTGCTAAGTGTCAACTTCACACCGACAAGATCCACTCCCCCGCATCTTTACTCCATCATGTTTCCTCCCCATGGCCTTTCGCTATGTAGGCTTTTGACATCATTAGACCCCTTGGTAATCCTGACTCCAGTATTAAGCAGAAATCCTTCATTCTCACGGCAACGGAGTATTTCACCAAGTGGGCAAAAGCCGAAGCTTACACAGAAGTCAAAGTGTCAACAGTCTGCAAATTCATCATGAAGAACATTATCACAAGATTCAGAATTTCAAGCACCATCGTCACCGACAATGGACCACAGCTCATATCACAGGAGCTGAAGGACCTCTGCAACAGGTATAAAATTGCATTGCATCATTCATCTCTATATTATCCGCAAGGCAATGGCCAAGCATAGGCCACTAATAAGACTTTGAAAAAAATTATCAAGAAGACGTGCAAATATAATAAATTCACAGACTGGTCAGAGAAACTGGTTGAGGCTCTATAGGCATACCGAACTTCAATTTGCACGCCCACTAGGCAGACTCCGTATTCCTTAACATTTGGAATGGAGGCAGTAATTCCATCCGAGATTCTCAAACAGTCATTAAGAGTACAATTAAACAAGGAATTCTCTATTGATGAGCATCGCTCAGCACTCCTCGCTCAGTTGGAACTCTTAGACAAGAGAAGATGGTCAGCAGCTAATCATACATGAGTATATCAGAACAGATTAGCACGTTTTTATCAAAAGAAAGTCATTGAACGAAAGTTTAAAGTTGGTGCAATGATTGTTAAAAGAATCTTTGTAAAACCTGGTGGTCTGTGTTCTAAGCTTTACCCAATTGGGAAGGACCTTATGTTATCTCGCATGCTTTTCCTAGTAACGCTTATCGCTTAGTTAATGCAGAAGGGCAAGAGTTAACTCACCCCTGGAACGGTCCGTATCTTAAGAAATACTATCCTTAGGTTAGAAAGTCAATCAGCATGGTACAAAGACCAGTGGAATCAAAAAAATTGGAAACTCAAATTCCCTTATCAGTCTGGATATTTTAATTCAAACACATTACTACACATATTGACACGTTTAGTTCGTGAGTAACAAGAGATGTGAAGTCCAATGGAATACTGAAAGCTTGAGTAAGAGCATAAAGTACAATTCGTTCTTTTTTTTTTTTAAAAAAAAAAACTTTTGTTTTACTCTCGGTCCATGATGTCGGAACGAGGCGTATAATAGACTACTAAAAATACCCGCCATCTTAGTAGGAGGCTGTCATAACAAAAAAGGGGGAGATCCGCTCCACAAAAGCAAAAGGAAAAGAGGCAAAAATCCGATACAAAATCAAAGACCATCACATTACAAATGTTACACCGAAAGGCCACAAAATCACAAGAAAGAGAAGTGCAAGGTTGTTAAATACCCCATAAAGTGAAAATGACCGAACCCCAACGGATATTAGGGTAAAGAAGGGATATCTTTCTAGGTTTCCGAAACCTTCTCGTGGGCTTTCTAGACAAATTCTTCTTTTCCTTTTACAGAGGCGTACTCCAAAACTTAAGGGATGGCTTAGATTGACTAAGGGTCAGACCATTGAATGGGATCATGAACGAAAACACAAGTTCAAGCACGATGAGTCTAAGTTGGATTATTGAAGAACAATTTGGGAATTAAGTTAATAAATGAATATACTCTTTTAATCTAAGTACCATGTTGCTCTTTTAATTTGTACATTATTTCAAAATCCAAAAAAAATAGATATTTCAAAATCCAAAAAAAAAAGAATATTTCAAAAGCATAAAAAAAAAGAATATTTCAAAAGCACAAAAAAAATTGAATATTTCAAAACTACAAAGAAATTGAATACTTCATTGAATATGGCAAAACCTCAAAAAAATTAGATATTTCTAAAAATACAATTGCAGAACATCTGTCTGTTTGTATGTTGTATTTTACTTCGATTTTTCTTCGATTATTTCTTTGACCTTCATTAATAAAGGCTTCCAAAGACAGGATCAAGTAGTCGGTTACTTGACCGAACAAGGGTCTAAGCCTAAACAGATGCTTAACCTGTTTGCTAAGTGGTGAACAAAGCACGATTAAAGAAGAATCCACACAAAGCACAAATCTGAAGACAAAAATTTCATGTATATCATCAAAAGGTGTTATGTATACATGTCTGAGTTCATCAACATCATGACTCGCAAAAGAAAAACAGATACATGATAAACAGCCATCAAGGCTGACTCTCACCGCACCCTCATACTGGCTCGTCGCCTCATCGGGTCCCTCCAGCCCACGAGTCGAAGGCGGTGGCAGTCCCATGGCGCTCGGCCCTACTTGGCCGGAAGATATGGCGATGTTCGCAGTAAAGGTGCTCGCCTGACCCCGATCCAGTGCTCGCTGCCGTGCACGCTAGTACCGCACCTCGATACTCTAGCGCTCATGCTCCGCTACCGAGAGTCGGCCCTGGAGACTCTCCATCCGAGCCCGATCCCAGTCCCTCTCCTCAGTCAAAATCTCCAATCGGACCTGGAGTCGTGCAACGTCACCATTAGAGAGGCGCGCAAGCTAAGCCTCCAATTCTGCAACTTGGGCGACCATACCCCGAGCCTCTGCCAACTCCACATCCCTCTGATCCAAAGCTTGCTAAAGCTCTTGAACCTACAACAAAAGTAATCATCTGTCAAGGCAGTCAAGAAAGCACAAACACATCATGCAAAAGCAAGTTGAAGACTTACTCGAGCCATCGCGTCTTCCTCAGCTTGGGAGGCTCAGCGAAAAGCAGAAGCAAGTTGACTCTGGAGATCAGCAAAAGCAGCCTCGTGAGTGGTAGATGGGGCAGAAGATGAGGCTCCGACAGAAGTGGGAGGAGCCGCTTACGTGTAAACGGCCCGCTGAACCAAGAGAATGACTGTCAGTGGTTAAACGTCAAAACAAATTAGCTAATCAAAATATTCATGCATAGCATGCATACATACCAGGTCGAATAACTCCTTCTGAACTTGTTCCAACTGGGCCTCCGCATCCTGCAGGCGGGCCCGGAGATCAATGATCGTTGCATCCCGCGCATCCTGCATATCATGCATATACACATTCATTCACAAATTTAAATTAAGATAAAAATAAAATGGAAGATGCATAAATCATACTTACATCTAGAGGATGGAGGAGCCGCAGCGGATCGGCGTAGTGAGTCCAATACTGCTGAAGGTAGGCCGCGCTGTCCTCCGCATGGGACTCTACTCGCACCCCCCGGCAGTACCAATCTTCATATTGCTCAGGGAACTTGGCTAGCCATTTGGTGAGGGCCTGCTTCCCCCTCATCGAATGCCCAATCCCCTCTGATACCTCCCCATCCACCCACCCCTGTAGAGTCCGAGGGTCCTCATCACGAGGCGGAGGCGGAGAGGCTCAATTTCGTTCAGGCAGTGAATCCACATCTGCCTGTTGAACCGCCTCTGACCAGCCGTCACCCATGGCTGGCCTGCCTCACCCATGCCCATATATGGGTGCCATATCACCTGCATGTATATAGGTTAGATGCATTCACAATAATAAATTGCATGTAATCAATGAAAGATTGCATTTAATAAACAACCACATATAACTCACCAGAAGCTCCGGGTAGTCCAAGAACTGACGGCGGAGGGCCATCAGCTGATGGTGCAGTGGAGCTGTATCCACGATTGGCTGCCAGCGGCGAGCCAACGGGATGGCATCCGGCCTCACGATCCACGCTCGGCCGAGCGGGAAGTAATAGTAAGTCCAAACCTACATACATGAACATATAAGTTAGAAATCATCATATCATTTCATATCATTTCAAATTGCATAAACAAATAATTGAAATATCTTATACCTGAAAGAACGGCAAGAAGCCGCTGATAGTCGTCTCGTGGTTTGGCGTGACCGCGGATAGATCTGCTAACAGGTGGGCCAAGAGGGCCGCACCCCAAGCATACTCATGTAGATGATCTAGATCATCTAGCAAGCTAAGGAATCTACAATGGATATGGTCACCCTTCGTACCGAAGAGTAGCCGACCGAAGAAAAGGACTAGAAAGATCCTAAGCTGCCTATCCACCTCCTCCTCCTGACTAGGGTCACTACAGTATACTACAGAGGCTGACCTAGCTAATCTATCCCTAAAGGCCTCGCGGGTCTCGTCAGATCGCCGTCTGGGCTAAACTAACCCTAAGGCTGCCTCTACCTCTACCTTAGGCACGGTCCTAGACTCCCTATCTAAGCTAGATACCTCTATACCTAGAAGGCTCTCCGCCAGCCCACGATAATCAAGGTAGGTCACCCCACTCACTGCTCGGCACTCCACGCGGAGACCGATGATCCTCGCTACGCCCTCTAAGCTTGGGACCATATGACCTCAGGGCATTATGAATGCTCGACTCTCCGCGTGCCATCTCTCTCTCAAAGCCTGTAGAAGCACCAGATCGAGCCAGAAGGGCTCGATATCTAAAATCTCACCGAATCCCATGTAGCGCAGCCGCGCCTTCTGGAAATCCGGTAAGCCTCGATAGGCACCGACAACTAGGTCCCACGAGATCCTAGACCTCATTGTCCCCTGCAATCAATTCCACAAAATCATCAGTCATGGGCGTATACAAAAATCAATTTCTGAAATTATTTTGAAAATAACTCATCCCGTCTGAATGGCGTCGGCCCAAGTGGACGCCCTTTGAAAGGCGTCGCCCAGGCTTGACGTCATTCAAACTTTTTTTAATCATTTAAAAATTATTTTTCTTGGTTGAACGGCGTCGGACCAGGTGGACGCCCTTTGAAAGGCGTCACCTGATGTGGACGCCATTCAAACCCAATTTTGGACTTTTGAAAAGTCCTTTTCCTCATCCATTCTCATACCAAACCCAATCACATAGAGACTTACCATGTAGAGGCCGCCTTCCACTTCTTCTTCTTCGCCCACTGCCGCGAGTGGAACCTCCTCCGCTAGCACGATCGAGGTCCGTCGTCGTTTCACTACGGCCTTAGACTTGCTTGATCGCTCTCCTTCCATGGCTTAGAAGAGTGAGAGAGAGAGAGGGAGCTCGGGTAGAGAGAGGGGCTCAGGTTGAGAGAAAGAGAGAGAGCTAGAGAGAAGGAGTGTTTGAAGGAGAGTTTGAGAGAGAATGAGTGAAAGAGTGAGATGGTCGACGGCGAGAGATCGCCGGAGAGGGAGCTCGAGTGAAGAGAGAGAAAAAGCAAGAGAGAATGAGGAAGAAGGAGGGGCTCGCGCAGGTTCTGTTTGGGAAGTTTAAAACGCGTCGAAGGACAACAACGCTTTTCATTGCATATAAACTGAGGCGGCAATACAGAATTTTTGAAATTGAGTGAACTGTGTCCACATATCATGACGCTATTTAGATTAAACCATCAATTCTGGTCAGAGCCATACCATGCACAATGATTAACCACGTCCTCACAATACGACGCGTTTCAGTGGATTAATTACATGATTAATGGCAAAATTCTGTGAAAAGTAGGAGAGAGAATTGAAAGGCATCTACCTATGTGGACGCGTTTTAGGCATAATATGACATTTTAAGGAATTAACCTTTGCGATTTCGGAATCCAATTAAGGTTGAAAGGCGTCTTTTTGAGTGGACGCGATTTACATTTAATAAATCCAAAATTTGATGTTTTAAGGAAAAATCATGGTTTTAGTAAAGGAAAAATTCTGAATAAATCACATAACATTAAGGGATGATTTTTATTGTATAAAGGATGAATTCTTCATTGAAAATAAAATTAAAATTACATCAAATGCAAGATAAGAAAGAGCTTTCAAGGACAAATTTTCTGAAGCTCCTTTACATATATCTCCGACAATCCTCTATTGGCTTCACGAGAAGATTGTACACAACGGGAGAACCCGATATTCCACATATTAGCAATAAGCTCAGTCGTCTCATAATCTTCGTCAATTTCCAATGCCCGCTTCTTTATTGGAAAGAGATTGAAAAACTCAGGAAATTCGTAGCATGGCATGCCAACTTGTGGATGACAACGATGAGGGTTATATAGAACAAACTCAGTAGCCCCGATCAGTCGGAGTTTGGTACCAGCACTACGGTGCACACGAATTGGCTTCTTTATGAGAGCAAGTGGTGAAGATTCAAAGCCATACTTTGGCATTTTCTTCAACTAAGCGCGCCAATCAACTCAAGTTTTGAGATTAGGCACCCGATTGATCATCTTGTCATCGAACTTCACAATGTTGGAGATGTGAAAGATGGGACTTTGTTCCTTTCTTCATAAGACAGCCTTGAACTTCACTTGGATTCTTCATAATCTTTTCTAGCAATTGTTGGCCAGTGATTCTATCCCTCAAAAGCATCATATCACTCAAATATGGTTCATCACAGTTCATCTTGATTTTAGGAAAGCCCAATAAGAGTTCGGCTTCTTCAAGAAGGATAGTGGCTTCAAAAGTAGGGAAAAGAAAGGTATGAGTTTGTGGATGCCACAACTCAACTAAAGCTCCCATAGTCGCCCAATCCATGCTCGTGCGCTTATAGTGTTTGGCGTGAACGATTAATCCTTGGATATGCCACTTAGAAATATAGGATTGCATGGATATACTAATCTTATTCACAAACTTTTGGATCCAAGGAAGTGAAGAGAACCTTCTTGGACCAAGGAAGAAAGGATATTCCTAGAAAAGAAAGTTTGAAAAAATTCTATTGAAGAACATGAAGAACAATGGAGAATATGAAAGAACATGGAATAGAATTGAATAGAATGATAGAGAGAATATTTACTTGTAGGTTAGGATCTCTCTCGCTAAGATAATCTTTCACTTCAGAAATCTTCTCGAGTGTTTTTCTTATTCTCTTGTTTGAAGAATCCATCTCTTTCCTCGACTTTAAGCTTTTTCCTCTTGAAATCTTGATTGTTCTTGAGCTTTTGGAGAGAATCCCTTGCTTTGATCTCTAGATTGTGTATGGATACAAGTCATAGAAGCTTATGTATAGAGGCTTGCGAGATTGAAGAGTCTTTTCCGAATTGGAGAGAGGATATGCATTAAAGAGAATTGGAGTCCAGATTGAACACAGAAAACCTGTTTCTGTGACTTAAAAGGCGTCTTTGAACAGCGACGTCATTAAAATGACGTCGGCTCGACACGACATGTTTCATGGTACTTCTGTTATTCGTCCGAAATTCCATGTTTATCTATGGTTGATGCATAATTGAATATTTGATTCAAATGATGTCGTCTAGACACGACGCGTTTCAAGGTTTTCCTGTTATTCGTCCGAAATTCTATGTTTGAAGTTTAATTGAATATCTGTTTGAAATTATTGATGATTTCTGAGTGCAGGAAATTAAAAGAAATAACAACAAAGTTGAGACTTTCAAGAACGTCCAACTTGGGAGTTAATGAGTCCCGACCGTGGCTAAAAAGACGGTTATCTCCATTATGTAATTAATTTGCATTGTCATTATTATATGTTAAATATTTATTAGATTATATCAAGGACCTTGTGATTTTAATGAAACTAAAATTTGAGTTTCCCTTCAACAAAAACAGTGATAATTCTAGAGAATTCTTAATCGTATGAATAGGCCGTTGGATTGTTAATTGATGGGGACGATGGTTCCGTTTTTGTAAAACAGTGCGTGGACAAACGAGCTTCGGCTTAGCACTGAATTACAGAATTTGTATCTTGACTCATTAATGACAATTTAACAATATTATCCTTGATTAATTTTTATTTTATTTTATTTTATATTTTTCTTTTAACCTAACATGCATCATGTAGGACTTTGATATAATTGTGATAAGCATTAATTCTTGATTAAACTTCAGACCATTAATCAAATAAATCCCGACATGATATAAAATATTCCATTATGAATTGAGTATCTTCATTATCTTTGAGGTTCGCTTGAAGATATCCTTGGAATTCTATCCTTTCTTGGACTCTTTATCCAACATTTTTTGTTTTCTTTAAGATCCATCATGGTTGCAGCACTTCCACGTTGGCTGGTAACCGCTCCCCATGATGAAACATATAAGGTTTATGACTTAGGGTACTTCCCAATCGCAGAGGTTGATTGATCTTATTTTATTTCTTTGTTTCTTTCATCCAGACATGATTGATTCCATTGATCTCTTTAAGTTATCTTTACTGATTGTTTTGAGAAAAATTCCCATCATGTGATGTTGAGAGCATGTTTCATCACACCTTGGCATCACCTTTTCAGTACATTCCATTTCATTTCACTCCCTCGCAAAGTCAATGCCAATGTGGGGTAGCTGTAGACACGCTAATTTTGACATCAGTTTGAGTAAATTTCATGTCATATAATAATGCTCCAAAATGATCTGATTTTTAATCATTAATTTATTTTTAATTAATTATCTAAAAGACGTCGCCCAATGGAGACGCCATTTAGGATTTTAATCATATTTTGATTTTTAATTTATTACTTACTGAAAGACGTCTGTCCATCACAACGCCATTTAGGTTTCCTAAGTATTTCTGTTTCTTCTTCTCGAGTTTATCTTTATCTTAATTAAGCTAAAAGACGTCTTCTTTGGACAACGCGTTTTAGCTAATTACAGATAATGATGAATTAGCTTGTGTTTATCTTGTTTTTTCGGTTAGATTAGTTTAAAATTATTTCATGTTGATCCATAACTAGACGGAATGCGCGTGAGAGCCTTAAACTCAACTCTATATAAACCATATCCTTGGTCAGAAAAGAAAGAGAGAGACGACGTCCAAAGGCAAAAAATATCCAAGCATTGAAGGATCGAGGCGCTACGCGATTACTTCCAGAAAAGTGTGTTCAAGAAAGCTTCATCATCTTCATCCCTTATTCATCCTTCAAAATCATTCAAGAACCAAGACTTTTAGGAGTCATTCAACTTGGTCTTCTCAATTAATTCATCATTAATCTTTGCATATTTCTTTTCTTTCATTGATTTCATCATATTAGTTTCATAGTTTTGTTCATCACATCACTTCATGCTATTCACACCACACTAGCATATTTTTCTAACCCACATGCTAAAAGGTTTTAAAGACCACAAAACAAGTGAGTTCATCTTGTTTGAATTGCATGATTAGAATTCTCATTAGAATAGATACTACCTCTATTTAATTCTTTTTAGTCTTTCTCCTCTTTTCATCTCATTCTTTGCAAGGTACAAAGGAGTATCAGAAGATCAAGAGGAGGGAATCAATAAAGAAGATCTGGACGATCCTCAAAGTCTAATCAGCATTCAAAGCAAGAATAAGATTAAAAGGACTCTTTTTCTTCGGCCAACTGAAGAGAAGGAATCAAGAACTTCAACATCTCCCACATTTGAAACAGGTAAGCGATCATCCTTTTGTCTTTTGAAGCTTTTTAGTTAAAAGCTTTCTGACGATCACACTTAGTTTTAATAGGTTTCATTGTCATATAATCAACATGAAATTCATGATTTCACACATCACAATTTGAGCACTCACAATCATATCCTGAGTTGACTCGAAAGCATTGTACGAATGAAAGATTATATCCATACGGTAACTGTCGGCAGAAAGATTCTAAGAGTGGGTTGCTTAACCCTAATATCTTCCGGGTTCATGCGGTGTTGCTTGGCACCCAACGTGATCGGAGGCCCGACCGAATTTAATGTGCGACATTGATTCAGTTAATTAATTAATATAAGTTATTAATTAATTAGTTAAGTCAGTGAGGAGTCACTAGGCTTATTGGACCATTAACCGGACTGTTAATTGGGCCTAGAGGGTCACACGCAAATGATTCTCAAGACGATGGATTAAAAATTAGGTTTTATATTTAACTTAGGGTTTTTATGAAAAACCGCACAGTTAATATAAAATGTAGTGAGCGGGCTGAGCAGGCCAGGTTGCTGCTCAACCCTGGCCACCCGCTCCTCTATCCCTCTCTCTCTCTGGCGCCCCTGCTCTCTCCCCTCTCTAGAGACAGTTCCGCTGTCTTCTTCGACTCCCGTTCGACGGAAAATTGACCGCGCGTTGCAGCGAACGGCGAAGGGTTCGTAGGCTGTGAGGAACGAGGAACGTAAGGAAATCTACGGGGAGGAGGATCGCGTGGACTTCGCTAGAGGCCGGGCGTTTGCGTGGCTGGCAGTGTCACACCAATGGAATCGTTCAGAAGCGGATTTGAATCCGCGCACGGTAATATTCGATTAACCGAAGATCTGATTTTTGTTTAACCGAAATGGACAGGGATGCATATTTTAATTTATATTTTTCACTGCGTTTGCGATCCCGGGAAACACGAGAACCCAACACTATCCACTTTGTACTATCATAGACTTGCCTTTTTAGTTTTTGTGCCTTTTGTCAGTCTAACCTGACAGTACAGGATCTATACCAGAGGAAGCTTCCATGCATTAATTAATGCTACGTCGAATCTGCCAGTGCAACAGATCCGTCTTATTTCTCTTTCCAACTTCTCTTTTAGGATTTTTAACATTAAACACAGGCGGGAAGAAGCCTTCTTGAAGCAAAATAGTCTAACATATTCATTTTGAAGAAGGGATATAAGTAGAAGCCCTTCACCAAAGAACGCATGGAACAACCAAGAGACACAAGAGAAATAGACTTCCGAGTCTGAGCAAGAGCCAACATACCTAGTCTACTAAGAGAAAGAGCTTGCAGATCTTAAGAGTTGTGCTTCATCACTCTCACAAGAAGCTCTTAGAGATCCTCCTCAAATCAAGACCTGTGCAGCTTATTTGTTCATCTTTTGTCTTGATATGTGTTGTATTCTTTGTGAACACTTGCCTAATTCTTAGGCACTTTCTGTATTCTAATCATGCTTTGTTCCTCTTCCTAGTTGTAGAAGAGAGGGCCGGCTGAAAGTAAGAAGTTGTTCCTCTTCTTGTTCAAAAGAGGGCTTGCACTTGCAGGAGGTTGTTATGTACTACCTGCAAGGGGTTGGTACCTTACTGTTAGTGGAACTCCCAAGTGGTTTCTTAAGGACTGGACGTAAGTCTAGATAGACCGAACCAATATAAATTCTTTGTACATTTATTGTATAATTGTTTCTTTGTTTCCATTTCCTTTTGTCCATTTATTAGATTCTGCATTTAATTTCAGTTTGAGTAATTTTTTAAAAACTCATTCACTCCTCTCTGGGTTAGTCTTGCCTTAGGCAATAATTTTTACCTTGGTTTTCATGCGTTCCTACATCCACTATGTATGATTATCACTTGGATAAAAGGAAAGAGTCCTCTATCATTTTTTTTGCTGATTATTAAAGGAATTTTTTAAGGAAAGGTCCTTAGAAATTGGCATTTTCTACTTAATCAGAGAATAATTATCCTATGAAAATATGTCCCTAGGATTTGTATGTTTTTTCACTCGTAATTGATTGAAAGTATTATTTGTCATGCGTCAAGGTAATGATTATGAGCTTAGCAAAATTTTAGATCCGAGATATGTACCACAATAGTGTAACCAATTAATTTGAATAGAGAAAATATTTTTTTAAGTATCTAATTTTTATAAATTTGTGCAATATGTGGCAGTGATGCTGGTGTGGAGAAGGTGAAAGGTGATAACTAAGATATGTGGCACAAAAAGATTTGGTATCTTCTTAATCAGAAGGAGATACTTGAAACCTTGACCAATGTGATACTACCACCATCAGATGATGGACGCTTGCTGAGGGCCCCGGCCTTGAAGTTCAATCAATACATGATGGACCTAAGTACTCTATAGCATAACACCTAGGGCGATGTCTTCAATGATCAAATAGTTGAAAACAACTAGAACTGAGTTCTCCGATACGCAACAAGTACTTGCCGTATTAAGGTCCCTACTAGATTATTCTTGGAGCATATCAAATTAGTGTTGACTCATAATGAAAGTATCAAAACTTTCAGTGACGTTTCATATCATCTTAAGCTCGAGGAAATGCACAAAGAGGCGATTCATCATAGTGCACTGACGGTTAATGCTCACGAGCGTAAGGGAAAGTGGCCTATGCACAGCTGGAATAGGGAGAAGAAGCATACACAACAAAAGGATAAGGAGAAGAAGGGACCTAATAATAACCATAAAGATAAACGTAACAAGTGCAAGAAAGGGAACCTGAGCAAGGTCAAGTGTTTCAACTGTCAGAAGATGGGACATTATGCCAGTGATTGCACTAAACAAGTTAGTCTTGTCTCTATGTTTATCTATGTATGTGTTTTAAAATGTATTTATTACTCATAAAGTTTCTCATTGGATTGTAGACTGAGGAGCCAATTACATAACTCGTGAGTGAGCCAAATTGTAAGATTGCAAGCAAGGATCAGTTCAAAGCCAATGAATCACCATAAGGGGTGATACTTAGGAAGGAGTCCTTAGAGTTGGCCGTTGTTACCTAGAGCTTGATGCAGTCTATTTTTCAATTTTAACACTTAATGTCTTTGGTTGCTCATTTAGTTTCTTTAGAACTATGTTATCTCTTTAATTTAGCTAGTCTCGTTATGGTCTTAGTAATTTTATAGAATAATATTAAATTTGAGTAAAATAATTCTATTTCATTAAATTTATTCCTAAGTATTATCTTTTCATTGAGTGGAATGACTTGTAGAATTGTGATTATTAATGTCTCTTTACAAGATGAGACGTATACTATAGAAAATATTTGCATAAGCCTCTTAATAAGGGTCAAGAGGGTGACTCATTAAATTCCTTTTAAGTTATTTTTCATGTCTAGAGGTCTAATAGGAAATACAGTTATGTGAACTACAAGTTCTATGAAAATACTTAATCTTCATGCAATGGCAAAGAAATGTCTCCTTGCAATGATTGCTGGAGATAGTGGGAGTATTCAAAAGAACAGTGGGAGTAAACCACTCACTACCTCTTGCAGTGTTCCTTTAAGATGTTGATGAGTCTGCATTTGATAAGGAAGTCTAAGCCTCATCCAAGATTAAAAAAAAGGTATAGAATTGATCAAAATCACATGAGAGTGGCTGTCCTTCACTTGTGCGTTGAAGGACTCATCACTACACTGAATCTGGTAGGCTCGATTCTCAATGTTAATTGAAATCCCATAATAAAGGAAGAATAGAAAAAGTGTTCCTTATGCAAGGTACTGAGAGCCTTGCCCTATGTCATCACGTAGTAAGTCTTACAATGACTGATATTATGCTACTTACACATGATTTGATTATGATGAGATATCTTTTTGAGTGAGATGATTACTACAGTTATATGAGATTGCCACCAGACTATGATCGGTCTACTCATATGGACGATCTCTATGTCGTTATGAGCGTGAGCATGATTAGATAGACTCTATGAATTTCATGCTCAGGAGAGCATGACTTCACATTCAGTGGGAGCGTGATTTTACTTTCAATGGAAACGACTGATTGAAAATCAATCGAACATGGATTTATTTTTCTATATAGCTTGTGATAGTCGAATCTGATAAGAGCCATGTGGGCACCCTAGATGTGCTTAGTAGAGTGCAGGGTTACAGATTCATATAGTGTATGAGAGTAGCGTATTGTTTTATTTGTTGCTCCACCATAGCATACAAATCATACTGTATCTGTTATTTTGACGACTATAAGAGGAGTGACTGAATTGATCTTTACTTCGTCATTGTGTGAAGCCTCTGCACTTTCCTATACCCTTTGAGACTATGCACCTTATCATGAAGTGGAAACTTGATGATGCTACTTTAGCATGTTATCCAAGGATTATGATTCATCCGGTCTAGTGGAGCATGTCTAGGAAAGCAATCAGGTTTAAACAGATTGACATGTGTAGTATAGGAAAAGCTAACTTACATTACGCTTATGTTGTTTTGACTTATTGTTGGCTAGCAGTTATGAAAGATGTGTCCAACATAATCATGAGTGCAGATACATAGTTTGAGAGGTTAAGGTAGAGATCTCAGAGGGATCAAATCAATTTGACCTAAGGTGAATTTACAGTTTGGAGTATGAGACGAGATTTAGAATTGTAGTATTACGTTAGTCAGGTGGTGAGTTAATGTAACACTCCTCATTTTTTATCATCCTCCACTGGTCGCATACGACATTTCTCGTATGAAAGGAAGAGGTAGATGAGATTTTTGGAGGATAACCAATGTGTCTCAGTGGGCGATGTAGATAGAGTTCGAGATGAGATTGAACTTAGGTCATTCACATTGGTGTGGATAGAGTTTGGAGATGATTAAGACTGTAGAAGAGTGCCTCTCCATGTGAGAAGAGGAGTCCAATCCTCCACTATAAAATAAGAGGGATATGCGGGATGAGACGTGCGTTGCGCTGGTGTCTTTCTCTCCCTCTCTTCCTCTCTCTACCCAGAATCTCCCCCCCCCCCTCTCTCTCTCTCTCTCTCTCTCTCTTTGGGGTACCACCTCGACACCCTAAGATTTGTCGCATGAAAGTTTGTGGGAAACTCTGGTAGCTTCCCCACATTGATGAGGACAATTCTACCATTTCCGTTACATTGACTCTACAAGGATCTTCTATGAACTGCGATCTCGGGTAATTTCTTGTGTGTTGGGCGACTAGCAACAAAATACATAATCATGAATTGGAAGACACTGTATTTGCCTTGATTTAAGTGACAGAGCCTAAATCAGCTTGCACGTGAAGAGATGCAATACTATACTACCACATGAATAAAGGGACAAAGTTAAGTAAGATATACTTAAAAGATCATGGAACCCTCTCCACTAATTGCCTTAAAGTTTTGAGTTGGATGACTCAATAGATCATACATACCGTCTTGATTCATCTTGGACTATTGCCCTGATTTTCGAATTAAAAATCCTCAGTTGGAATTAATTAGGCTTCTCATTAACCAGGTATTAAGAAAACTATTTCGGCAGATCAAGGATAAGGACCAAGAACATGGTTAACCGAAATGCTTCCGAAATTGCTATAGGTGTTTTAAAATCATCAAGGGTGATCAATTAGAAATCCTTCGGTGGGATTAATTATATGCGCTTCTAAGGAGGCAATAAGAAGCTACTGTCTCAGTAGATCTTAGAATGAGGACCAAGAATATGTATGATCGAAAGGCTGACGAAATCGTTGTGAGTGTTTTGAAATTGTTGGAAAATGTTACCTTCGTAGCGTATACGGCGTCGGAGCGGTGTGGAGCGGAAGCGTCCTCTCGTCAATGTAGAGCGGCTACCAGAGTCGCTCGCGGAGTCCACGCGCCAAATTCTGAAAGCCTTGGTGATTCTTCCATGGAAGAGAGTGAGAGGAGAAGGAGGAGTTTTGGGAGATAAGAGGAGGAGGAGGAGTTCACGTACATACATCTTCTCTCTATATGCTCTCTTATATATAGGAAGAGACTCCTAAAGAGTCCCCACATATTGGGGCTCTTATCCTCTAAGTCCTTTTCCACTTTGAAAAGGATTTCCAATGTGGATGTATATCCACTACATCCTTCAATACGTTTAACGTCTCCCACTCAAACACATTAGACATATCCCAATTGTATCTCATCTTATAACTCTACCTTTCAGACAAGGAAATGACGTGTGCGATCGAACGAGAAGGATATGTAAGTAAAGAGTGTTATATTACGTCATCACTGTACTAACATAACACTGCAACTCCAAATCTCGTCTTATACCCTAAACCACAAACTCACACCAAGTTAAGGGGATTTGATCCCTCTGAGATCTCTACCTTAACCTCTCAAAAAAACTGTGTTTTTGTACTCATGATTATATTGGGCACATCCATCATAACCGCAGGCCAGCAATGAGGCAAAACGACATCAGTGTAATACAAGTCAATTTTTCGTATGCCACACATGCCAATCTGCTTCAACTTAACTACTTTCCTAGACATGCTCTACTGGACCACATATACTATGGTCTTTGGAAAATATGCTAAAGTAGCATCATCAAGTGTCCACATCATGTCAAGGTGCATAGTTCCAAAGGACATAATAAAAAAGGTAGAAGCTTCACACAGTGACGAAGTAAGGATCCATTCAGTCACTCCTCTGAAGGTCGTAAGGATAGCACATACAGAATGATCAGTATGCTAGGTGGAGCTCAGAGCAGGAATAACCACGCTCATACACCATATAAATCTATAACCCTGCGCTCCACTAAGCGCATCTAGGTTGCCATATGGCTCTCATCAGATTCAGCTATCAATAGGCTACATGGAAGAGTTCATGTCCTACTATTTTCAATCAATCTCATCTTAGTCATCCGCTAAGGTGATTTTGATTCTTATTACGCTCCCACTAAACGTAGAAAATATATATACTCCCACTGAGTGTCAAGTCTATAGAGTCTATCTCACCATACTCGTTCTCATAGCGACATGGCGATTGTCTGTGTGAGTGACTGATCAAAACCTAGTGGCCAACATATTCACATTAACAAATATAAGTGCACTAATAATGCAAAGGAAATACTCATATTTTTATTGCATAAAATGGTGTCTATGTACAAAAACAACTAGACCCTCCTCAGTCCTAAACCTCCAATACGTTTAAGAAATGCAATTCTCACAAGAGGTTTGGTGAAAGGATCAGCAAGCATCTCAGTAGTAGAGATATATCTAAGGACCACCAATTCTTGCGCAATGATGTCTTTAATAAAGTGGTAACGAGTGTCAATATGCTTTGACTTTCCATGATACTTGGGGTCCTTCGAATAGGTTATCGCAGCCATATTGTCGCAATAGACCACAACAGCATCTCCTGCATGTGTTGTGACATCTAGGCTCACCAAGAATCGTCTCAACCAAATGTCGTCTTGGACCGCAGTAGTGCAAGCAACGTACTCAGACTCTATTGTAGACAAGGAGACACAGGCTTGCTTTTTGCTACACCAAGAAATAGCTCCTCCTCCAAGTACGAATGCATATCCCGAATTGGACTTGCGTTCATCTCTATCAGCTGATCCATCAGCATCTGAGTATCTAGTCAATCTAAGGCTCCCACCATGATAGCACAGAGCGAGGTTCTCAGTACTTCGCAGATATCTGAAAATCCTTTTCACTGCTAGCGAATGCACAATTCCAAGATTACTTTGATATCTACTAACCATGCCAACTGCAAAGCAAATGTCAGGACGAGTGCACATCATGGCATACATGACGCAACCGACGGCTTGACATAAGGGACATCCTTCAAGTTGGGATCTAGGCGGGGCGCGACAAACGCAGCGGAAGCAACATTAAAAATCTCCGCACGATGCCCGCAGATCCGATTCATAACGAAAAACGAAAACCAAAAACCGGGTTGTGATCTCATCACCTTGCGCATATTCGAATCCGAGACCGTTTCGGTTTCGTCGAGGCGATGCCGCTAGCCGCACAAGCATCCGTTCTCTAGCAGTATCCACACGATCCTCCGTGGTGATTCATCCTCGATCCCTCGTCTAGATCAGCTCGCTCGCTGAAGAATCCTCGCCGCAACCATGTCCGGATCATCTGGACGAGGATTCCCGACTCTCGAGAAACGCACGCGGCGGAGATGGGAAGTCTCTCGGCACCTCGAACGGGGTGTCCAGAGGATGAAGAGAGAGAAAGGTGGGACAGACAGCCTTGAGAGCTTCTGGAGCTTGGCCCTGGGTTTCTCAACAGCGCGTATATATATTAAGTCGGTGCAACTTTTCACAAAAGTACCCGACTTAATATAACTCCCACTTAAGTACCACTGATTGAGAATCTGTTTGCGTATGACCCTCTAGGCCCATTAACCAGTCCGATTTTCAGCCCATTAAGTCCAATAACTAGTTATTGACTTATTGCGATTAATTAATATCTAGATATTAATTAATTACTTAACAGAATTAACATCTCATGTAAAATTCAGTCGGACTTCCGATCAAATTGGGTGCCAAGCAACACCGCAAGATCCCGGATGGTAATGGGGTTCAGCAACCCACACATGGAACCTGTCCGTCCACAGTTACCGCGTGGCTATAATCCTTCGTTCGCATAATGCTCTCGAGTTAACCCAGGGTATGGTCAACTGTCAAACCCTAGATGGTCAACCCACTGTGAATGCTCAAATTTGATGTGTGATTATCATGAAAATTTATGTTGATTAAACGACAAATAAACCTACTAAAAACTATATGATCGCCAGAAACTTTTGACTAAAAAGTTTCAAAAGACAAAGATTGATCGCTTACCTATTTCAGACGTGGGAGACATTGAAGTTCTTGATTCCTTCCCTTCAGTCGGCTGAAGAAAAAGAGCCCTTCTAACTTTGTTCTTACTTTGAATGCTAATTAGGCTTTGAAGATCGTCCAGATTTCCTTTGTTGATTCCTTCATTTTGATCTTCTTTGTACCTTAATGATTGTACCTTGCAAAGAATGAAATAAAAAGAGGAAAAAAGAACAATAAGAACTAAATGGAGGTAGTATCTATTCCAATAATAATTCTAATCATGCAACTCAAACAAAATGAACTCACTTGTTTTGTAGTCTTTAAAACCACTTAACATGTGGGTTGGAGAAATATGCTAGTGTTATGTGTGTAGCATGAAGTGATGTGATATAGAATTATGAACTAATATGATGGAAAACAATAAAAAGTAAGTTGTTGGATGGAGTTGAATGGCCCCTGGAAGCCTTAGCCTTGAATAGACGAAGAGGATGAAGAAAGGACGAAGCACTTCTTTCAAAACTCCTGGAAGTAGCCGTGCAGCGCCTTGATCCTTCAACTCATTCAGCGTTTGGATGTCGTCTTTCTCTTGAATTCTTCTTCAAAGATTTCCACTCTTTTTTCAAAGATTTTCACTAATTTGCTAACTAACTTTCTAATGATCAAGGGCTTGTGTATTTATAGACTTATGTTCGTGCATCCGCAGTCATTTATGGATTAATATGAAAGAGCTTGAAGCCAATCAAACCAAGAAACAGATAAACATAGCTTAATTCATCATTATTTGTAATTACCTAAAACGCGTCGTCCAAGGGAGACGTCTTTTAGCTTAATTAAGATAAAGATAAACATCGAGAAGAAGAAACATAATCATTTTAGGAAAGCTAAATAGCGTCGTGCAAGGTAGACGTCTTTTAGTTTGTTAATAAATTAATTAAAATTCAGGTTAAAAATCGAAATAGGAATAAAACCATAAATAGCGTCTTCACAGGTCGACGTCTTTTAGAATTTTTCATATTTGATTAAAAATCTTAGTTAAAATTAATTTCATTAATAAACTTAAATGATGTCTTTCTGACCCAATATCATTTAGATAATTAATCCAAAAAGATAATAAAAATTAACCAATGATTAAATGTCACACCATTTTAAGGCATTATTATATGATATGAAATTTACTTAAAATGATGTCAAAATTAGCGTGTCTACAGTTGCCTTACCTTGGCATCGTCTTTTCAAGGGAGTGAAATGGAATGGAATGTACTGAAAAGGTGATGACAAGGTGTGATGAGACATGCTCTCAACATTATATGATTGAAATTTTTCTCAAAATCATCAATGAAGGTAACTCAATAATATTGATGGAATCAATCCTGTCTGGATGAGATAGACAAGGAAATAAAATAAGGTCGATCAACCTACACGATTGAGAACTACCCTAGGTCACAAACCCTGTAGGTTTCATCATGGGAGCGATTACCAGCCAATGTGGATGTGTTGCAACTATGATGGATCTTAAAAGAAACAAGAAATGTTGGATAAAGAATCTAAGAAAGGATAAAATTCCAAGGATATCTTCAAGCGAACCTCAAAGATAATCAAGATACTCAATTCAAAATTGAATATTTCATATTATGTCAGAATTTATTTGATTAATGGTCTAAACTTTAATCAAAAATTAATTCTTATCATAGTTATATCAAAGTCCTACATGATGCATACTGGGTTAAAAGAAAAATATAAAATCAAATAAAATATAAATTAATTAAGGATAATATTGTTAAATTGTCATTAATGAGTCAAGATACTAATTCTGCAATTCAGTACTAAGCCGAAGCTCGTTTATCCACGCACTGTTTCACAAAAGTAGAACCATCGTCCTCATCAATTAACAATCTAACGGCCTATCCGTGCGATTAAGAATTCTCTGGAATTATCACTGTTTTTGTTGTAGGGGAACTCAAATTCTAGTTTCATCAAAACCACAAGGTCCTTAATATAATTTAATAAATAATTAACATATAGTAATGTTAACGCAAATCAATTACATGGAAGAATACAAGATATAGATAACCGTCTTTTTAGCCACGGTCAGGACTCATAAACTCCCACAGTGGGACCTTCTTGAGATTCTCAGCTTTATTTGAATTTTCTTTAAATTTCCTGCACTCAAAAATCATCAGTAACTTCAAGCAAATGCAACAAATATGGACAAACAGTGAACTTCGGGCAAATAACAGAAAAGTCTGAAACGCGTCGTGTCGCGCCGACGCCATTAAGATCATTCAAAACACATCGCTGTTCACCAATGCCATTTAAGTCGCAGAAATAGGTTCTTGTTGTATTCCATCTGGATTCCAACTCTCTCTATGCATATCTCTTCTCCAATTCGGAAAAGTCTCTTCAACTTCGCAAATCTCTCTATATAAGGTTCCTTAACTTGTATTAAGGCCAATTCAAACCTAATATAGAGATCAAAGCAAGGAATTCTCTCCAAAGTTCAAGAAGTTTTCAAGGGGAAAAAGTTCAAAAACAAGATAGATTCTTCAAACAAGAGGATGAAAAAAACGCTTGAGAAGCTTTCTGATGTGAAAGATCATCTTAGTGGGCGAGATCCTAACTTTCAAGTAAGTTAAATCCTCTTTTTCTTTTAATTCTTCTTCTTCAATTCCCTTTTTCTTCATGTTTTTCAAGTTCTTCATGAAATTTATAGCAATCTTATTTTATTTATCTAGGCATATCCACTTTTTTCCGGCCCAAGAAAATTCACTTCTCTTCATTGGATTCGGAAACTTGCTAAAAATATCACTATCTCTATGCAATCTTATGTTTCCAAGTGGAACATCCAAGGTCTAGTTCTCCATGCAAAACATTACAAGAGTTCAAACGTGGATTGGGCGGCGATGGGTGTTCTAATTGAGTTGTGGCATCCTCAAACCCATACTTTCCTCTTTCCTGATTTCAAATCCACTATACTTCTTGAAGAGGCTGAACTCTTATTTGGCCTTCCTAAGATCAAGTTGAACAATGATGAACTGATCCTAAACAAGATGACTCTCATAAGGGAAAAGATCACAGGTCAACAATTGTTGATGAAAATCATGAAGGATCTAAAAGAAGTTCAAGGATGCCTCACTAAGAAAGGGATTAATCTCGCGAAGTTAGGAGAGTGGACCTTATACGAGGTTGAAGAACTCAGAGAGGATGACACTGAGAACGTGATGAAAGCATTCACCACATACCTAGCTGGAGCTCTATTCTTTCCTGCCCAAGACAACATTCTGGAGGATGATCAAGTTAGTGCAATTTGCGAGATCTTTGAAGGAAGACAAATTGGCACAGTAATCTTAGCATATCTCTACAGTGGGCTTTCTGCAGCATCTATAGGTCAACCTCCTAATGGTTGCATGCTTCTCTTTGCTCTGTGGGTTGAGTTGCACTTCAAGTTTGAATATCACACTAGAAATTCAGCAAGACCATCTCAGATATATCAAAATAGCCCAATCTTCCATATTTCCAATATTGTGAAATTCAATGAAAGGATGATCAACCGAGTGCTCAAACTCAAGACTCGAGCTGATTGGCGAGCTTATCTAAAGACAATGCCATCATATGGGTTCGATGCTTCTCCACTTGCTCTTGTAGGGAAACCAATCCGAGTACGTCGTACAACTGGTGCAGAGCTTAAACTGATTAGGGCAACTGAGTTCGTGCTATATAATCCTCATCGCTACTATACTCAACTCAGCATGCCTCGCCATGAGTTTCCTAAGTTTTCCCATATATCTCCAATCAAGAAGCGTGCCTTGGAATCTGATGAAGACTTTGAAGCAACTAAGCTTATAGTTACACTATAGAATATTAGCTTCAATCATCGTGTAAAATCCTCTAGTGAAGCTCACAAAGAATTAGCATATCCATATGTAATGGGACTTCGGAAAATTCTTCCTTGAATGCTCTCTTTATCTTCTTTTTTTTATGTAATAAAGAATTTATTTTCAATAAGGAATCCATCCTTTAATATTATGTCCTGAAAATCATCCTTAATGTTCTGCAATTTATCTAAGATTTTTCCTTAAGTAAAACCATAATTTTTTCCTTAAAAATATAATTTTTCGGGTGTAAATAGCGTCATCCAACCAAGACGCCTTTCAATAATTCTCGAAATTCAAAGATTAATTCCTTAAAACCCCATATGCTAAAAACGTGTCCACATTAGTAGACGCCTTTCCATTCTCTCTCCTACTTTCCCACAGAATTCTACCATTAATTCTGTAATTAATACACTGAAAATGCGTCGGTATAATAGGACGTGTTTAATCATTGACCATGGTACGGATCTGAACAGAATTGGCGCTTTAACCTTAAACGCGTCTGCCTTAGTGGACGCCTTTTACGTATTTCAAAACTTCTACCTTGCCACCTCAGTTTATGTGCCTTGAATAGCGTCGCTGTCCTCAACGCGTTTTAACTTCTCCAATCAGAAGCCGCGAAAGCCCCTTTCTCCCCTCATTCTCTCAAGCTCTCTTCTCTGTCTTGCTTTCACCTTCTTCTCCGGCAATTCCCGCGACCTCTGGCGATCACCCTCTCTGTTACCAGCCTCTCTTTCCGGCGATCTCCCTCTTTCACTCACTCCGGCTAGCTTCTCTCTCTTCCTCTCTCGAATCCGAACTCTCTCTCTCTCTCTCCTTCTTCAAAGCCCATGGAGCAAGGCGAGGGTTCAAGTGGCCATGGTAAGCGTCGCCGTGTTGCTCGTGTTGTGAGGAGGGCGGATGAACTCGAGGCGGTTCCTCCCGAAGAGGCAAGAGTGCTCGAGGTGGCGGCGGCATTCCTCGGTGAAGAAGTCCCTCCACTGGCGGTGATAGAGATAGAAGAAGAGGAGGAAGAAGGCCTACACTTGGTAAGTCTTCTATGGATGTTTATTTTGGATGAAATAGAATGAGGGAAAGGGGAGAAAGGGACTTTTCCAAAAAGTCTTAAATCGGTTTTGAACAGCGTCCAGACCAGGTGATGCCTTTCAAAATGCGTCCCCATGGTCCGACGCCATTCAAAGCAAAAATTGAATTTTTTAAATAGAGCAGAAAATTGGGCTAAATGGTGTCAGGTCATGTGGATGCCTTTCAATGGACGTCCATCATGGCTGACGCCATTCAGTTAGAATATTTTATTAATTTTTAATGTCCAATAACTGATGAAATTTTCTTGAATTATTTGCAGGGAATGATGAGGGCCCGAATCTCGTAGGACTTAGTGGTAGGGGCCTACCGGGGACTCCCGGACTTCCAGAAGGCGCGCCTGCGCAAAATGTTGTTTTGCGAGATCCTCAAGATCGAGCCATTTTGGCTCGATTTGGTGCTTCTGCAGGCGCTCAAGGAGCGTCGGGATGCAAAGAGTCAGGCATTTCTAATGCCCTGGGGCCACATGGTCCCGAGTCTAGAGGACGTAGCTTGGATCACCGGTCTTAAAGTAGAGGGCAGAGCGGTAAGCGGGGTGACTTACCCCGATTACCGTGGATTAGCTGAGGCCTTATTAGGTATAGAGGTCTCCAATCTAAATAGAGAGTCTAGGACTGTCCCTAGCGTAGAGCTGGAGGCAGCTCTAGGATTAGTAGAGCTCCGGCGTCGGTCTAACGAGACTCGGGAGGCTTTTAGAGACAGACTAGCTGACTCCTCCTCTTTTGTATATTATAGTGACCCTAGCTAGGAGAAGGAGGTAGATAGGCAGTTGAGAGTCTTTCTTATTTTCTTTTTTGGTCGGTTGCTCTTCGATATGAAGGGCGACCATATTCATTGTAGGTTCCTTTGTTTGTTAGATGACTTAGATATCCTGCACGACTATGCTTGGGGTGCGGCCCTCCTGGCCCAACTCTTCGTAGACCTTTCCGCGGTCACACCGGACCGCGAGACGACTGTCAACGGCTTCTCACTGTTTCTCCAGGTATTAAGTCATTTAATTATTTGTTTATGCAATGAAATGCAATGATATGATGCTTTTCTAACTTATATGTTCATGGGTGCAGGTTTGGAGCTACCACTATTTCCCGCTCAGCCGAGCGCGAATAGTGAGGCTGTACGTCGTCCCTTTGGCCTACCGCTGGCAGCCAATTATGGACATGGCCCCGCAGCACCATCAGCTGATGGCCCTCCGCCGTCAGTTTCTTGATTATCCAAAGCTTATAGTGAGTTTTTTAGTTGTTTATTTTTATTGAATGTAATATTTCATTAATTAAATGCAGTTTATTTACTATGAATGCATCTAAGTCATATGCAGGTGATCTAGCGCCCATACATGGGCATGGGCGAGGTAGGCCAGTCGTGGGTGACGGCTGGTCGGAGGAGGTTCGGGAGGCAGATGTGGGTGCACTGCCTCAACGAGATCGAGCCCCTCCACCTCCGGCTCACGATGAGGACCCTGGGCCTTCATTAAGAATTGATCGAAAAGGAGGTCCCAGAGGGAGTTGGACGATCCATGAGGGGGAAGCAAGCCCTCACAGACTGGCGTGCCAAATTCTCCGAGTAGTATGAGGATTGGCACCGCCGGGGCATACGTGTGGAGTCCCATGCGGAGGATAGCATTGCTTACCTCCAGCAGTACCGAGCCCACTACACCGATCAATTGCGGCTTCTCCGTCCACTCGATGTAAGTATGCCTTGATGCGTCTTTCATTTTATTATTATCTTAATTTATATTTGTGAATGAATGTATGTATGATGTGCAGGATGCGCGAGATGCGGTGATCATCGACCTCTTGGCCCGCCTACAAGATGCGGAGGCCCAGCTTGAACAGGTTTAGAAGGAACTTTTTGATCTGGTATGTATGCATGACATGTATGAATATTTTAATTATTTAATTTGTTTTAACAATTTGCCACTAACAGTTGATCTTTTGGTGCAGCGAGCCGTTTACACATAGGCGGCTCCTCCCTCCTTTGGTGCTTCGTCATCCTACACCTCATCCGCTCATAAGGTTGTCCTTACTGACCTCCAGAGTCAACTTGCCTCTACCATCTACCGAGCCTCTCTCGTAGAAGAGGATCAGGCCGCTCAAGTAAGTTCTAACCTTTTACTTCCATTATTTGATTATGATTGCTTGATTGTCTTGGACTGAAAATATCTTCTCTTGCAGGTTGTTGAGCTTCAGGAGGCAATTCAGAGGGCTGAGGCAGAGTTGGAGCAGTCCCGTGCTACAGCTGTTCAAGCCAGGCTGATGCTGCCCGCATCAGGGCTTTAGAAGAGCAGCTCGCATGCCTCTCCAGCGACGTGTAAGGAATCGCCAACAACGCAGTGGAGAATAAAAACGATTCCTATGTATCGGCTGCTGGGATCGTAAAACGGACAATAAAATAATGCGGGAAGAACGGTTCTTCACCTTTGCGGGGTTTCGAATCTCCCGTGGATGATTCAGACTCGGAAATCGCGTACGCGCATGATCTCTAGAGGTATCCACACGAGTTCCCGCTGCAGACGCGATTTCCACCTCGACTTAAGTGCTCCGACCAGATCTCAAATCCACTATGTGCGGAGAGAGACAGATCTACTCCAAGAGAGAGAGAAGGAGAGAGAGAGAGGAAATAGAGAATCTGGGGTCAGTAATTCGTCCAACCAACCTATTTACCCCTCCCCCTTGGCCCTCCTTATATAGAAATAAGGATAAGCACAAAGATTAATCCTCATGATTATTCAAGAGTTTGGCCTTAGATAAATCTCTATTAAATCTTCATGTTTATCCTGCGACTTTTCATAAAAACCCAGATAAGTATGAAATTTAACGTCTCTCACCGTCTGACGAGAACTCTTATGTGTGTGACCCTCTAGGCCCATATATCAGTCCGGTTTCAGGCCCATTAAATTTAGAACTAATTCTAGAGTTTAATATTTATTAATTAACATTTAAACATCATATGCTAAATGATTAATTTAATAAACAAGTGAATTATCATCTGATGATTAATTCACTTGGCCTTCTGATCATGAACAGCACCAAACACTACCTCATGATCCCAGAAGATATAAGGGATACTGTTCCCTTTAATTGAACATTTCCGTCTGCAGATACCGCACAGATAAAATTCTTCACTCATGCAATGTACTAATAACACAAGGGTATGGTTTTATAGTCAAACCCTCTATCGCATTATCCAGATGGATTCCAGTACTCAGTTAATATCTAGAAAGACATCTCTTTCATTTGACCCTGGCCAGGGATTTCTGTGTACACATCCATAGGACATTCTCTCTCCAGTCTTATACCAAGAGTGAGTGATCCCTTGTTATTCACTCAATTACCTTCGCAAGCTTTCCACTGTATCTGAAAGACCGACTATCGTGGACTTAATGGTTAAAGTCCACAAGTCAGAGAATCAAGATACAATGGTCCACAAACAAGGTATCATTGGTGACTCAAGTCAAAGGACCAACTGTGCTACTGCAACGATTGAATTCCCTGGTTAACTAATAGGTATAATTACCATCCAGAAATTCTTATTTGGGTCTGTTCAGTGAACTCATTCTCTAATGAGCACCCACATGTTTGTCTTAGTGTCACCACACCAGTGAATGTGTAATCATTCACCCTCATCACATGAGCAGACATAACTTGTGTCGATCTTATCGGATATTTAATGTCCATCTCAAATATCCTATGATCGAGAACTGTTTAAGACAAGTGACTGAGGATATTGATCTCACTATCATGATCTCATCATGATTCAATATCCCATACATTTGTCTACAGACCTTCATTATGATAGTTAATTTACGAGAACTATAAATGAAGAAATGATTGCCTTTATTACTAATCTGAACTAGAATGTACAATGATTGGCTTTGAGGCCACCCAATTCTATCATTCTCCCACTTGGACTATAGCCAATCACCCATGTGTCTAAGTCCCATAGACTTAAGGTGACGTTCTAAATTGTTTTGAGACAATGGCTTAGTCAAAGGATCTGCTACATTATCTTCAGATGAGACTTTCTCAACTACTATATCTCCTCGGGCGATAATCTCACGAATCAGATGAAATCGTCTCAGAATGTGCTTTGACTTCTGATGTGATCTTGGCTCCTTCGCTTAAGCTATTGCCCGATTGTTGTCATACAGTAATGGAACAGGATCTGAAATGCTTGGAACTACTCCAAGTGCCGAGATGAACTTCTTCATCCAAACCGCCTCCTTGGCCGCTTCAGCTGCAGCAATGTATTCTGCTTCGGTCGTCGAATCTGCAGTTGTTTCTTATTTGAAACTTTTCCAACTTACTGCACCTCCATTTAACATGAACACAAATCTAGACATAGATTTGCTATCATCCATATCCGACTGGAAACTCGAGTCAGTAAACCCTCGAAGTTTCAAGTCGTTTCCTCCATAAACGAGAAATAGATCCTTAGTCCTTCTCAAGTATCTAAGGATACATTTCACCGCCTTCCAGTGTTCCTCACCTGGATCAGCCTGATATCTACTAGTGACACTTAGTGGGTGTGCCACATCAAGCCTAGTACATAGCATTGCATACATGATAGATCCTATTGCCGAGGCATAAGGAACTCTATCCATGTACGCTCTCTCTTCAGGTGTCTTGGGAGACATTTCTTTAGAGAGATAAATTCCATGCCTCATTGGAACGAGGCCTCTCTTGGAATTTTCCATGCCAAACCTTTTGACTATGGTATCTATGTACATAGATTGGGATAAGCCAAGCATCCTTTTGGACCTATCTCTATAGATCCTTATTCCCAGAATATAGGATTCTTCTCCTAAATCATTCATGGAGAAGTTTTTGGATAACCAAGTCTTTACTGATGACAACATTCCTACATCATTCCCAATGAGTAGAATGTCATCAACGTAAAGTACCAAAAAGGTAACTGCGCTCCCACTAGCCTTTTTGTATACACAAGGTTCATCTTCATTCTTAATGAAGTCATAAGATTTGATTGCTTCATCAAATCTTAAGTTCCAAGTTCGGGATGCCTGCTTTAATCCATAGATAGATCTTTGCAGCTTGCATACCTTTCTTGAATGCTCTTTGGAAGTGAATCCTTCAGGTTATATCATATACACCTCTTCTTGAAGGTTCCCGTTAAGGAATGCTGTTTTCACATCCATTTGCCATATTTCATAATCATAGAATGCGGCGATAGCAAGAAGTATTCTGATTGACTTAATCATGGCAACTGGAGAAAAGGTTTCGTCATAGTCAATGCCTTGCCTTTGACGATATCCTTTTGCTACCAGCCTTGCCTTGTAAGTGTCAATCTGTCCATCTGCCCCGATCTTTCTTTTAAAGAACCATTTACTGCCAATAGGTACTATACCTTCTGGCAGATCAACCAAGTTCCAAACTTGGTTGGCATACATGGACTGAATTTCAGAATTCATTCCCTCTTGCCATTTTTCTGATTCTTGACTATTTATGGCTTCTTGGTAGGTTTGAGGATCATCATCCTCATTTAAGTGCACTTTTGGCTTACCATCATCGATATGTCCAACATATCTTTCAGGCTGCTTAGGCACTCTACCTGATCTGCGAACCTTTTGTGTATCATCTTGAACAAGTTCTTGAGTCAATGGTTCAGTAGATGAACTAGTGTTGATTTGTAAGTCTAGAATTTCTTCCAGTTCTATCTTGCTCCCACTGTTTTCTTTTGAAAGATATTCTTTCTCTAAGAAGACAGCTCTTTTTGCGACAAACACCCTTTGATCGCTGGGCTGATAGAAATAATATCCAAAAGTCTCTTTTGGATATCCCACAAATCTACATTTCTCTGTCCTGGAATCCAGTTTGTCTGGATCATGTCTTTTGACATGTGCAGGACAACCCCAAACTCTAACATGCTTAAAGTCTAGTTTCTTTCCTTTCCATATCTCATATGGAGTTGAAGATACTGACTTACTGGGAACTTTGTTCAACAGATATGCAGCAGTCAACAGTGCATATCCCCATAAAGAGATTGAAAGTTTAGCATAACTCATCATTGATCGTACCATATCTAATAGAGTACGATTTCTCCTTTCCGATACACCATTTAATTGTGGTGTATAGGGAGGAGTCCACTGAGATAAAATACCATTATTCTTTAGATATTGTGTGAAATATGTACTTAAGTATTCACCCCCTCGTTCTGATCGAAGAGTTTTGATACTCTTTCCAGTCTGGTTCTCAACTTCATTTTTAAACTCTTTAAATTTCTCAAAGACTTCTAACTTATATTTCATTAAATATATGTAGCCATATCTTGAGAAATCATCTGTAAATGAAACAAAGTATGAGTAACCACCCATAGCATGAGTGGACATTGGACCACATACATCACTATGTATTAGTTCCAATAAGTCCTTAGCTCTTTCTCCATGTCCTGAGAATGGAGCTTTGGTCATTTTTCCCATGAGACAAGCTTCACAAGTTGCAAATGATTCATAATCAAATGGATCAATATATCCATTCTTTTGCAACCTGATGATCATATTCTCATTTATATGACTAGCCTACAATGCCATAGGTACGATTTATTCACATCCTTATCTATTCGTTCAAGAGATTTATTTACCAGACAAACATCATATGAAATATCAAGTAAATATAATCCATTCAATAAATATCCAGAAGCAAACAATTTGTCTCCTTGATAAATTGAACAACCTTCATTCTCTAGTTTCATAGAATATCCTTGTTTATCTAAACATAAAATAGATATGATATTCCTAATAATGGTCGGAACATAATAACAATCTATTAGTTCCAATGAGTCTCCCGACGGCATCTGAAGTCTTGCTGTCCCCACAGCTAACGCAACAACTTTTGCTTCATTCCCGAGCCTTAGATCCACGTCTCCGCGGTTCAATCTTCTTTTACTTGTTAGCACCTGCAAGTTATTGCAGATATGAGAAACACATCCAGTATCTAATACCCAAGATGTTGATTCTCTATAAGACAAGTTAAGATCGATCATGAGTATACCTGAAGCTTCACCAAGCTTCTCCTTTGCTTTTTCTGCTAGATAGATCTTGCAGTTTCTCTTCCAGTGACCTTCTTTATGGCAGTAGAAACACTGACCTTTGTCATTGACTTTAGCTTTGTCCTTTTGAACCACCGGTTTGTTTTTCACTAGCTTCTTAGGCTTACCTTTCTTAAAGGTCTGTCCAGCTTTTCTTTTCTTGTTGGTCTTACCAACAAGCATTACATTTGGCTTATCTTTCTGGATAGTGCCTTCTGCTGTCTTCAACATGTTGAGTAGCTCAGCCAGTGTAACTTCAATTTTGTTCATATTGAAGTTGATAATGAATTGTGAAAATGAATCTGGAAGGGACTGTAGGATTAAGTCAATGCTCAGGTCATTGTTCATAATAAAGCCGAGCACTGCAAGCCTCTCAATCCACTCTATCATTTTGAGCACATGAGTTTGCACAGATGTGCCCTCGCTCATTCTGGTCCTGAACAATTTCTTAGATATCTCATATCTTTCTGTTCTGGATTGTTCACCAAACAACTCTTGTAGGTGATTCAGAATGGACTTAGGTTCTATGTTATCATGCTGTCGTTGCAGTTCATTGTTCATTGAACCAAGCATGTAACACTGGACTTTGACAGAGTCCTCCTTCCAGTTTTCAAACATCATTAATTCATCTTCGTTAGCATTATCACCGGGTTGTACGGGATCTGGTTGATCCAGGACATAGGCTAGCTTTTCACACCTGAGGACAATCTTCAGGTTGCGTAACCAGTCAATGTAATTAGGTCCCGTGAGTTTGTTTGCATCAAGTATGCAACGAAGGGGGTTAGGTGACGACATAGCGACCTACAAGGAAATATATATAAAAATGAGCAGATAGTTCTTAAAATCTGATTTAGGACTTCTAATCTAGATTTATGCTCTCACTATTTTTCGGCGATCTGTATGACCCTCTAATATACAGAACGGGAGATTCCGGTGATCTCCTAGTGGGGATCATAATCCTTCGGGCAACATGCATGTGACCTTGTGGTAGCACAACAAATCACATCAAGTCCCTTAGGCAGTCAACTCTTGACAATTGCAACATTTGCAATATCCGAACAATATAACCCCTGAATCAGAATGACCTTGTGGTAGCGCAACAAATCAAATGATTCAGTTAAGTTTATCCATCATTACTTAGATAACATGAATTCATAGTGCAATCCTTGTGGTAGCACAACAAAACTACACTATTTGTCCATTTATCTTAATGACATCACATGTCGTAGACCTAGGTTAATTTCTAAATCAAATAGACCTTGTGGTAGCACAACAAATCCATTTGAGATAAGAATTATCCTAAGATCTATAATGATGGTGGGTTACGTGGATTATTCTGAATATCTCACGTTTACAACTTAAATTTTAAAAGAGGGTTTTTGATTTGATTTATAGAAAATCGTGCTATCAATAGTATTTCGATTTGAAGTATCATTATACTTAATAGAAATATATATATGATAGCATAGTCCACAAATATCACATATATGCAGAAAAATTAAATAGGGATGATCATGGACTGCTTAAGTTGCTATGGAATTATCGGAGCCAAACGATGATCCATAATAGAATCCTAATGTGAAAACAGCAACATTGGTTCCATTTGATGCGAGTCCTTCCTCTAGAGGTGTCTTCAGAAGATCACATCCTCTAAACTTAATCCATAACATTTAAATATGAAATTCATGACTCGCAGGTCCATAAATGTACATTTAAAACAATAAGAAACATTGATCTTATCAAGGGGAATACAATCTTATAGGAAGCTAGAGAGTACATTTGGATTAAGAGAGAGGAGGACACGCAGGTCCTATTTAAAATACCAAATGAAATATGCATCGCATTCATTCACATCAATCATCACATGATAATAATAAGTCCATGATCATCCCACCATAAAACACATCACATGCATCACAATCATCACATAATTGCAGTTTGGTATTAAATTTTATAAATATAAAATTATAATACCAATTAGTTTTGAAATAACATTTATTTCAACATTATTAATAATATTCAAAGCATTATTGACCAATGAAATAACTAAACTATTCAGTTAATCTAAATCTTAATTCAAACAATTTGAACAGAAAAATGTAATCAAGTTATGCATAAAATCAGTTTAAAACATTCTTAAACTAATTGATTTAATAGGGAAATTAATTATCTAAAACAATTTTAAATAATTAACTAACACCCTATTAACAACAAAGCCCTTTAATTGAATAACAGTTATTAAACAGTTTAATAAGCTGCTAATAATCATAAAAATAATTAATAACAATTATTAATTATTCCTATAATTTATCTGTTTTAAAACAATTTTAAAACGGGCTTAAATGGGCTAATAAAGGGTTATAGAGGGCTAAATAGTTATTAAAACAGTTTTAATAATCATAAAAAAAAATGGGCCCAGCCCATTAGGGCCAATTGGCCCGGACCCGGGCCCTGGCTCGGCCAGGGTCGAGCCCTGGCTCAGCCAGGGGCTCTGGCCCGGCCAGGGTCGAGCCCTGGCTCAGCCAGGGGCTCTGGCCCGGCCAGACCCGAGCCCTGGCTCAGCTAGGCTCGAGTCCTGGTCGAGCCAGGTACCGGCCAGCTCCCGGCCCGGTCCGACCGGATCGGGACCGGGAGGTTCGGCCGCTTCTTCCCCAACAGAAGGCCTGTTTGCAGAAACCCTTAGGGTTCCCACCCCGGCGGCACCAACCGCCGAGCCCCGGCCCCCGGCGGCAGGCGCCGGCCCCGCCGGCGATGCCCCCGTCGCCGGCGGTGCCCCCGGCGCCGGCAAGCACGCCGGTGGGCCCCGGTTTGGGGTATTAACCGAGCCCCCAAAAAGCCCCAAATTTCTGATTTTGCAGGGTTTAAGACTATCTTTGGGCTCAATTTTACAGCTCTTCAAGGCCACTCCGGCGCCGGCAAATGTGTTGGATGTGTAGTGGTGACTATCACCAAGAGATCCGTGCATTCGGGCCGCCATCCCAACACTTGGGAAGCACGTACAAAGCCGCCGAAAACACCCCGTTCATCGTCCCACGAAGAACTCCGAAAATCCCAAATAAAATCCGGGATCAAATCCCAACAAGTTTTAGACCTTCTAAAAACGTGGGAACGATTCCCAGATTATTAAAATAATTTTTAGCCCAAGAACACGTACAATACGGGTTCTTCACGCATAACGAGTAAATCACGCAAAACGATGTCGTTTTACGATCGAACCAGAAACCTGGCTCTGATACCACTGTAAGGAATCGCCAAGAACGCAGCGGAGAATAAAAACGATTCCTATGTATCGGCTGCTGGGATCGTAAAACGGACAATAAAATAACGCGGGAAGAACGGTTCTTCACCTTTGCGGGGTTTCGAATCTCCCGTGGATGATTCCGACTCGCTAATCGCGCACGCGTACGATCTCTAGAGGTATCCACACGAGTTCCCGCTGCAGACGCGATTTCCTCCTCGACTTGAGTGCTCCGACCAGATCTCAAATCCACCATGCGCGGAGAGAGATAGATCTACTCTAAGAGAGAGAGAAGGAGAGAGAGAGAGGAGATAGAGAATCTGGGGTCAGTAATTCATCCAACCAACCTATTTACCCCTCCCCCTTGGCCCTCCTTATATAGAAATAAGGATAAGCACAAGGATTAATCCTCATGATTATCCAAGAGTTTGGCCTTGGATAAATCTCCATTAAATCTTCATGTTTATCCTGCGGCTTTACATAAAAACCCAGATAAGTATGAAATTTAACGTCTCTCACCGTCTGTCGAGAACTCTTATGTGTGTGACCCTCTAGGCCCATATATCAGTCCGGTTTCAGGCCCATTAAACTTAGAACTAATTCTAGAGTTTAATATTTATTAATTAACATTTAAACATCATATGTTAAATGATTAATTTAATAAACAAGTGAATTATCATCTGATGATTAATTCACTTGGCCTTCTGATCATGAATAGCACCAAACACTACCTCATGATCTCAGAAGATATAAGGGATATTGTTCCCTTTAATTGAACCTTTCCGTCTGCAGATACCGCACAGATAAAATCCTTCACACATGCAATGTCCCAATAACGCAAGGGTATGGTTTTATAGTCAAACCCTCTATCGCATTATCCAGATGGATTCCAGTACTCAGTTAATATCTAGAAAGACATCTCTTTCATTTGACCATGGCCAGGGATTTCTGTGTACACATCCATAGGACATTCTCTCTCCAGTCTTATACCAAGAGTGAGTGATCCCTTGTTGTTCACTCAATTACCTTCGCAAGCTTTCCGTTGTATCTGAAAGACCGACTATCGTGGACTTAATGGTTAAAGTCCACAAGTCAGAGAATCAAGATACAATGGTCCACAAACAAGGTATCATTGGTGACTCAGGTCAAAGGACCAACTGTGCTACTGCAACGATTGAATTCCCTGGTTAACTAATAGGTATAATTACCATCCAGAAATTCTTATTTGGGTCTGTTCAGTGAACTCATTCTCTAATGAGCACCCACATGTTTGTCTTAGTGTCACCACACGAGTGAATGTGAGATCATTCACCCTCATCACATGAGCAGACATAACTTGTGTCGATCTTATCGGATATTTAATGTCCATCTCAAATATCCTATGATCGAGAATTGTTTAAGACAAGTGACTGAGGATATTGATCTCACTATCATGATCTCATTATGATTCAATATCCCATACATTTGTCTACGAACCTTCATTATGATAGTTAATTTGCGAGAACTATAAATGAAGAAATGATTGCCTTTATTAATAATCTGAACTAGAATGTACAATGATTGGCTTTGAGGCCACCCAATTCTATTACGACGACCTACCTCGAGAGTTTACACGCCTCCAGACTCGTTTGGAGATACTTACTGAGGACCGAGAGCGAGAGCGGGAGGAGCGGCAATGACTGGACACGGAGATGTCCTCCCTTCGGGACCAGTTAGGAATTGCCGAGCACGAGCGCCGTAGCGTTGAGGAGCGATACAGACGTGCTCGGCAACGGGCTCAGGAGCACGGGCAAGTGAGTGCCTTCATAGCCAGCGTGGCCATCTCCTCTCTTCAGGCCGGCCCGAGTGCCATGGGTCCACCGCCGCCGCCGTCTAGAGCACTAGCACCGGACGCCCAAGATGAGGCCCAGAGCCAGTTCGACGAAGGGGCCGGGGAGAATCAGCCGTGAGGGTTGCTTATCATGTATCTTCTTCTTTTTTGTGAGTCCTGATGTTGATGGACTTTTCAAATGTACATGAAACTTTTGAGTTTATAAATGAAATTTCTACACTTCAACTTTGTGCCTTGTGTCTTTGATTCATGTGCCCTGTATATGTCTTAGCAAACATGTTAAGTATCTATTTAGACTTAGCCCCTTGCCTAGTTAAGTAACCGGCTACTTGATCCTATCCTTGGTAGAAAGGTCAAGGGGCGAAACCTTTATTAACAAAAGAAAAAGGAATAATCGAATTGACAGAAATAACGGAATAAAATGCAACATGCAACCAGGCAGATGCTTACTGGAAAATAAAAGAAGTGAAACACACCAAATACTACAAGCAGATGCTAATTGAAATATTTTTAATTTTGAAATATTCATTTTATTTGGGTTTTGGAACATATATATTTTTTTGGATTTTGAAATATATATTTTTTTATATTTTGTTTGGCTTTTGAAATATATATTTTGTTTGGATTTTGGAATATATATATATATATATTTTTTGATTTTGAAATATATATTTTTTTGGATTTTTAAATATCTATTTTTTGGATTTTTGAAATATCTATTTTTTTTGGATTTTTGCAATATCTATTTTTTTTGGATTTTGAAATATCTATTTTTTTGGATTTTTGAAATATCTATTTTTTTTTGGATTTTGAAATATCTATTTTTTCTTTTTTTTTTATTTTGAGATATCTATTTTTTGGATTTTGAAAATATTGTGTAAACTAAAAGACCAGCATGGTACTCATATCAAAAGAACATATTCATTTATTAACTTAATTCCCAAATTGTTCTTCAATAATTTAACTTAGACTCATCGTGCTTGAGCTTGTGTTTTCATTCGTGATCCCATTCGATGGTCTGACCCCTAGTCAATCTAGGTTGTTCCTTAAGCTTGTAGTACGCCTCTTCAGAAGGAAAGGAAGAATTTGTTTAGAAAGCCCATGAAAGGGTTCCGGAGACCTAAAAATATGTCCCTTTCTTATCTTAATATCTGTTGGGGTTCGGTCATTTTCTTTACGGGGTATTTATCGACCTTGCACTCCCTTTTCATTTGATTTCATGCCCTTGGTGTAACGTTTGTAATGTAATGGCCTTTTGATTTTGATATTTGGCTTTTTCTTTTGCCTTTTCTTTTCATGGGATGGATCTCCCCCCTTTTTTTTATGATAGCCTCCTACTAAGATGGCAGGTATTTTTGGTAGTCTATTCTAAGCCTCGTTCCGACATCGTTGGTCGAATGTAAAAACATAATTTTTGTTTAAAAAGAATGAATTGTACTTTACACCCTTAGTCAAGCTTTCGTTATTCCTTCGGACTTCTCATCTCTTATTACTCACGAATCAAACGTGTTAGTATGTGTAGTAATGTGTTTGAATTAAATTATCTAGACTGATAAGGGAATTTGAGTTTCTAAATTTTTTTATTCCACTAGTCTTTGCACTATGTTGATCGACTCTTTAACCTAAAGGTAGTATTTCTTAAGATACAGTCCATTCCAGGGGTGAGTTAATTCTTGTCCTTCTGCATTAACTAGACGGTAAGCGTTACCAGGAAAAGCATGCGATATGACATATGGTCCCTCCCAATTGGGTTGGAGCTTAGAACGCGTACCACCAGGTTTTACAAAGATTCTTTTGACGACCATTTCACCAACTTTGAACTTACGTTCAATGACTTTCTTTTGATAAAAACGTGTTAATCTATTTTAATATACTCTTACATGATTAGCAGCTGACCATCTTTTCTCGTCTAAGAGTTTCGATTGAGCAAGGAGTGTTAAACGATGCTCATCAAAGAAGAATTCCTTATTCAATCGTACTCTTAATGACGGTATGAGGATTTCATATGGAACTACCGCCTCGATTCCAAATGTTAAGGAATACGGAGTCTGCCGAGTGGGCGTGCGGATTGAAGTTCGGTATGCCCAAAGAGCCTCAATCAGTTTTTCTGGCCAGTCTGTGAATTTATTAGATTTACACGTCTTTTTGGTGATTTTCATCAAAGCCTTGTTAGTTGCCTTTGCTTGGCCATTGCCTTGCGGATAATATGGAGTTGAATGATGCAATCCAATTTTATACCTGTTGCAGAGGTCCTTCAGCTCCTGTGATACGAATTGTGGTCCATTATCGGTGATGTTGGTGCTTGGAATTCCGAATCTTGTGATGATGAACTTGCAGACGGTTGACGCTTTAACTTCCATGTATGCTTCGGCTTCCGCCCACTTGGTGAAGTATTCCGTTACCGTGAGAATAAAGGATTTTTGCTTAATGCCGGAATCAGGATTGCCAAGGGGTCCAATGACGTCGAAAGCCCGCATGGAGAAAGGCCATGGAGAGGAAACAGGATGGAGTGAAGATGCAGGAGAATGGATCTTGTCGGTGTGAAGTTGACACTTGGCACACCTACGAACATACCCTACACAGTCTTCTTCTATGGTTGGCCAATAGAATCCTTGTCTAAGGATCTTCTTTGATAGCATTTGTCTACTAACATGGCCACCACAAACTCCAGTATGAACTCCTTCCATGATCTTCCAAAGCTCATCTTCGTCTAAGCATCTCAATAGAACTCTATCAAAACCTCTTTTATATAGTGCTCCTCTAACTAGAGTATACCTCTGAGCAACTCTCCTGATAACCCTTTTTTCCTCAGTTGTGACTTCTTCAGGATATGATTGATCTTCACAATATCTGGCAATTTCATAATACCATGGTTTCTGTTCATCATCCATCTCTTCTAACAAGTCCATCAACATAATCTCTCATTTCTCCACAATATCTCCATCTCTTACCTTCTTCAGCAACTTCTCCTTAGTCCTAAGGAATGAAGGGTCTTTCACAGCGAGTAAGAGACGCCTATGAACAATGATCGACTCGGATTGTCTGCTGATTGGAAAATTGAGAGAAGATGCGAGGGAAGCTAGAGCGTCAACTAAGATGTTCTGATTTCGAAGAACATGGATGAAGATCAATTTAGTGAAAAGCTTAGCATAAGCAGAAGTGAGTTCTTGATAAGACTTGAGCTTAAGATCAAGAGTTCGATATTTGGTTAGCACCTGGCGAAGAATCAACTGGATATAACCTACAATTCTGAGTTTGGTGGCACCATGGAGATGAGCAGCCTCGAGGCCAGTAAGGAGTGCCTCGTATTCAGCTATATTGTTAGTGACTGGAAAGTCAAACTGAAAGACTTGTGGAATGGTGACACCTTCAAGTGACAACAGAACAATGCCGATACCCTTACTGTGGGAATTCAGAGATCCGTCAAAATGCAAAGTCCACATATCATCTCTGATTCTGTCTATGGACATCAGTTCCTCATCCGTAAACTCCGATCGGACTGGATCAAAACGAGGAAGGGGATGATGAGCGAGATGTTCTGCGATGGCATAGTCTTTGATCGCTTTCTGCTGAATGTAAGTGATATCAAATTGAGATAGAAAGCTTTGACATTGTGCTAGTCTATCAGTGAGGACAGATTTCTCAAGGAGAAACTTAACGGGATTCATCCTAGCGATGAGATGAACTTTATGGGTTAGAAAGTAATGCTTCAATTTTTGAACCACCCATACAAGTGCTGCACATGTTTTCTCCATCGCTGTGTACCTCTGTTCAGCGGGGTTGAGAAGTTTGGAGAGATAGTAGGCTGCCCTCTGTTGGGTTCTCGGATTTCTCCAGATCTCCCGCACAGCCGAAATAAAAATAAAATGGAGATCCGATTCCCGTTTCGAAAAATATTAAAACTTTGATAATCGGATTATCGAATCTCACCTTGTGCGAATTCGAATCCGCAACCGTTCGGTTCCGTCGGTGCGACACCGCAAGCCGCGCAAGCGTCCGACCTCTAGCGGAGTCCACGCGATCCTCCTCGCGACGGATATCCTCACGTTCCTCGTTCTTCACAGCCCACGAAACCTCCGCCCTCCGCCGGTCATCGCAACGATCGCTGCAATACGCGGACGATTTCTCGTCGAATGGGAGTCGGAGAAGCAGCGGAGCAGATCCGGGGATCCGGATATGGCCTGGGGCACCAGAGAGAGAGAGAAACAGAGGAGGGGAGGCTAGGGTTAGCAGCAGCTTGGCCTGCTCAGCCCGTTCGCTATGTTTTATACTAACCGCGCGATTTTTCATAAAACCCCCAGTTTATATAAAACCCACTTATTTATCCATCGCTTTGATAATCATTTGCATGTGACCCTCTAGGCCCAATTACCAGTCCGATTAATAGCCCAATAAGCCCAGTGACTCCTTACTGGCTTTATTAATCAATTAATAACTCTTTATTAATTAATTAATCAATCGAATTGATGTCGCACATCGAATTCGACTGGGCCTCCGATCACATTGGGTGCCAAGCAACACCGCGTGAACCCGGAAGGTATCGGGGTTAAGCAACCCACTCTTGGAACCTTTCCGCCAACAGTTACCGCTTGGATATAATCCTTCATTCGTACAATGCTCTCGAATCAACTCAGGGTATGACGTACTGTCAAATCCTAACCAATCGACTCACTTGGATTGGATGCCACAGATGAATATCGGAAAACTCCTTTCCCGATATTATCGTCCGCCCTGGCCAGGGACTTCCGCACATCCTTCCTAGAGTATTCTGTCTCTAAGTACCGAGAGCGAATGATTCTTTATTAACACACAATTCCCTTCGACAGTATTCCGCTATACCCAATCCTTGGCGGTTTAGAATCCCGTGGTTAGAGATTCGTAAACCAAGGTCAAAGCACAGAAGTCCACCAATAAGGTGTCCTTGGTGTTTCGGGTCCGAGGACCATCCACGCAACTGCGACAATAGAATCAAGCTGGTTGACAGTGAGGTACAATACCATCCAGCGATTCAGTCGGATCAGTTCAGTGAACTCATTCTCCAATGAGCACCTACATATTCGCCTTAGTGTCTCGACACAAGTGACTTATGAGATTAGTCACCCTAATCATATGAGCAGGAGTAATCTTTACTAGTCTAACCGGATATCCGATGTCCTTCTCAGATATCCTTCGACTAGGAACAATTAAGAATATGTGTGTTTCAGTGATCAGTCTCATTAGTATGATCTCATCATAATCTGATCACTATCGCACATATTCACGGACTTCATTATGAGACGATAATTAATGCGATTTACACATAATGAATATTATGCCATTATATTAATAAATGAACAAGATTTATATAGTCAGATTGGCTTGTAGGCCACCTAAGACTAACAATCTCCCACTTGGACTAAAGCCAATCACCTTTATACAGTGAGTCTATAGACTGTAGGTGACGCTCAAATACAATTTGAGCTAATAGCTTTGTCAATAGATCTGCTATATTGTCGACAAATGGAACTCTTTCCACTATTACATCTCCTCTGGATAAGATGAAAGCGTCTCAGAATATCTTTCGATTCTGATGAGACCGCGACTCTTTCACTTGTGCAATAGTCCCATTGTTGTCGCACAACAGCGGAACATGATCAAGGATATAGGGAACTATGTCAAGGTCGGTGATGAACCTCTTCAACCACACTACTTCCCTGAAAGCTTCAGCTGTAGCAATGTGCTCAGCTTTAGTCGTCAAATCTGCAATAGTTGCTAGCTTGGAACTCTTCCAGCACACTGCACCTCCGTGTAATGTAAACACAAATCCAGATTTAAACTTGCTATCATTTGGATGTAACTGGAAACTCGAGTCAGTACAGCCTAGCAGTTTCAAGTCACCTCTTCCATAGACAAGAAAGATATCCTTAGTTCTTCTCAAGTACTTAAGAATACATTTCACTGCCTTCCAGTGCTCTTCGCCTAGATCAGCCTGAAATCTGCTCGTAACACTTAGAGCAAATGCAACATCAGGCCGTGTACATAGCATGGCATACATGATGGATCCTATGGCAGAGGCATAAGGTACTCTATCCATGAATGCTCTCTCATTAGGAGTCTTAGGAGACTGCTCCTTTGAGAGATTAATTCCATGTCTCATCGGTATGAGACATCTCTTAGAATTTTCCATGCCAAACCTTTTGACTATGGTATCTATGTACAAGGATTGGGTCATTCCAAGCATCTTCTTTGATCTATCTCTATAGATCCGTATTCCCAATACGTAGGATGCTTCTCCCAAATCCTTCATGGAGAAGTTTTTCGACAGCTAGATCTTTACTGATGACATCATAGCTACATCATTCCCAATGAGTAGTATGTCGTCTACGTAAAGAACTAACAAGGTGACTGCGCTCCCACTAGTCTTCTTGTACACACAAGGCTCATCTTCATTCTTAATGAAGTTATAAAACTTGACAGCCTCGTCAAATCTTATGTTCCAGCTCCGGGAAGCTTACTTCAGTCCATAAATGGACCTCTGAAGCTTGCACACTTTATCTGGTGATTCTTTAGATGTGAAACCTTCTGGTTGTATCATATACACTTCTTCCTCAAGGTTACCATTGAGGAAGGCGGTCTTCACACCCATCTGCCAGATTTCGTAATCAAAATGTACAGCAATGGCGAGTAGAACTCTGATCGACTTTATCATGGCAACTAGTGAGAAAGTCTCGTCGTAGTCAATTCCTTGCCTTTGACGATATCCCTTTGCCACCAACCTTGCCTTATAAGTATCGATCCGTCCATCAGCACCGATCTTTCTTTTAAAGATCCACTTGCATCCGATGAGTACAATACCCTCGAACAAGCCCTCTAAGTTCCAAACTTGGTTAGTGTACATGGACTGGATTTCTGAGTTCATAGCTTCTCGCCACTTTCCGACTTCTGGGCCTTCTATAGCCTCCTGGTAGGTTTTAGGATCATCATCCTCATTATATTCAATCTTAAACTCACCTTCAGCGATATGTCCCATATATTGTTCGGGTAGTCTAGGTAATCTACCAAATCCACGAGGCTCACATGTGCGTACTTGAACAGATTCAGGAACTGATATCATCTGATGATAATGCAGCGGTTTGATGATCTGAAACCTCTTCCAGTACTATTTTACTCCCACTGTCATCCTGGAAAAGGTATTCCTCTTCCAGGAAGACATCTTTCCTGACAACAAACACCTTTTATTCATTAGGATGGTAAAAATAGTATCAAAAGATTTCCTTTGGATATCCCACAAACTTGCATTTATACAGAACAGGAGACGCCGACTGTCTCCTAGTAGGGATCAGAATCTCAATGACTTGCAGTACAGCCTTGTGGATAGCACAACAAACTGTAATACAATCAAAGAACACCCAACTCATAGGACATGCAACTCCTTACAATATCTGATCATAGCTTCAGTCCCCAGAGATTTAATGGCCTTATGGATAGCACAACAAACCACTAATTCTGGTCTAAGCTAACTATCGTTACGCGACGAGCATAGATTTGCATGCAGCCTTTGTGGATAGCACAACAAAGCTACATGGTTCCTCTACCCTGATCATATAGGCATCTAATGCCATAGCCACAATTTCTCCTCCCAATTAAACATGCCTTGTGGATAGCACAACAAGTCTGCCTAAAGTGATTCGAATCCTATGACTATAACGATGGTGGACTACGCAGTAAGTTCTTAACTACTCACGTTACGGCTTAGAGTTTATCTAAGGGTATTTAGATAACTTTTATCTTGGTCTCTCCTAGGTGATAGTATATAAATATATCGTATATATTTACTAAATACTATACCTGCTTTGATTCATAATCAAGCATAAAACAATGCATCTCATACATGTCATTAGTGTGGTAATGGATAGCACAGTGGGTTTGACTGGAGCCAACAGTCAAACGCACACACAATATAACATAACATTTACATTAGATAACTTGCAAACACATAGGTAAAGGATCTTCATCTTTTCGCCTTCCTGATTGCAACTGTGGATCGTCCTTGCTCCTTCATCGATTGCCTCGATCAGATTACAATAATTCTAGAATTACATGTAATTAGAAGAGAGCCTTATGGCGAGTACAAGAGAGAGGGAGGTAGAAGTACATCGGAGAATGAGAGAGGGAGAGATATGTAGATCTCTATTTATTAACAATTTAATAAACATCCATCATTCATCCACGATCCACACAAACACATCATTCATTACATGAATAATTTAAAATAAGTGCATATCCATGACCACTGTGTGTTTTTAAACATTCCACACAAGATTCAGCGCATCACATGGCTAAAATAAAAGAGTTTTCAAAATATATAATTTTGACTTTCAAAAAGCTTGGATCCAATCAAAATTGGTGTTTTAATTTCAAAAGTACTTTTAATTAACTTAATATACAATTAAATCAAATTTAAAAGCATCAATACACACATCACTTGTGCACACACTCCAAATTAATAATTCCAGATTATTCCATGCAAATTAGAACAATTATAATAATCTAACACTTAGATTAAACCCCATTAATAATCTAACAATTAGACTATTAATGACTAATCTAACTCTTAGACTAGTCCAACAAAATTAATCATTAATTTAACACTTAAATTAATAATTAACTCTAATTTGTTATTATTTACTAATCTAACTCTTAGGCTAGTTAATTAATTAATGTTAATTATCAATTTAACCCTTAAACTAATACTTAACACTAATTAACAATTAACCACTAATCTAACTTTTAGATTATTGGATTTAAAATTAATTATTAGTTTAACTCTTAAACCAATAACAAATAAATCTTAATTAAACCATTTAATTAGTTAGTTAAAATTAATTGTTAATATAACATTTAAATTAACAATCAATTCTAATTAACTAATGAACATTAATTTAACTCTTAAATTAATAATTTAAAATTAATTATTAATTTAACATTTAAATTAATAACTAACTACAATAATTAACAACAATTTTTTAATAAAATGATTCCAAAATCATTAATGACCCAATTCAATAATATTAAAAAAATATTTCCAAAACAATTTTGAAATATAAATTTAAAATCTAATTTTATATCAACCGGGTCAAATTGGCTTAATTAGACTTAAACAGGGATTAAAAGGGATTTATACCATTTAAATAGGGGTTAAAAGGGTGGGGAAATGGGCCCAGCCCAGTAAGACCGAGCCCTAGCTCGAACTAGTCGAACCAGGGCTCGGACCCAGCTGAGCCAGGCACCAGCCTAGGGTCGGTCTGGGCCAGCAGGGAACCCGGCCCGGTCCGGCGCTGTGGCGGGCCGGTCGGACCGGCCACGAACCCCCCCCCCCCCCCCAAACTGACGCCTCCTTCCCCATGTTGCAGAAACCCTAACAGCCCAATGGCAGGGTTGCAGGCGGAGGTTGGGGTCTTCCGGCGCCGCCACCAGCCGGCCCCCGGCGTCGCCTGGCTACGGCCGGCGACTCCCCGGCGCCGGTGACAAGCCCAACGCCGGCAAGGCTTTCAGAGAAGCCAAAAATGGGCCAGTTAAGATCTCCTATTTCACCCCCAAAAAATCAGATTTTTCAGGTTTGAAAACCGAATTTGGGCTCGATTTTGGCAGCTCTCCAAGGCCACTCCGGCGCAAGCTAATATGCCCGGTGGAAAGTGGGGACTATCCCCTGGGGTTCCGGAATCCATGCTCGCCATTCCAACGCTTGGGAAGCGAGTACGAAGTCGCTGAAAAGCCCCAATTCATCATCTCATGAAGAACACAAAGAACCCCAAAAAAAAATTTCAAAAATTGCAAGAAAAATAATCTAACTAGTTCATGGAATAAGTCATGAAATATTAATTTGGGAGACCGAAACAGGATGAGAAACAGTGAAACCTGGCTCTGATACCACTGTTGGGTTCTCGAGTTTCTCCGCATCTCCCACGCAGCGGAAATAAAAAAAAAACGGAGATCCGATTCCCGTTTCGAAAAATACTAAAACTTTGATAATCGGATTATCGAATCTCACCGTGTGCGGATTCAAATCCACAACGGTTCTGTTCCGTCGATGCGACACCGCAAGCCGCGCAAGCACCCGGTCTCTAGCGGAGTCCACGCGATCCTCCTCGCGACGGATATCCTCACGTTCCTTGTTCTTCGCAGCCCACGAAACCTCCGCCGGTCGCCGCAACGATCGCCGCAACGCGCGGACGATTTCCCGTCGAACGGGAGTCAGAGAAGTGGTGGAGCATATCTGGATCTATCTAGGATGCCAGAGAGAGAGAGAAACAGAGGAGGGGTGGCAAGGGGTAACAGCAGCTTGGCCTGCTCAGCCCGTTCGCTATGTTTCATACTAACCGCGCGGTTTTTCATAAAAACCTCCGGTTTATATAAAACCCACTTATTTATCCATCGCCTTGAGAATCATTTGTGTGTGACCCTCTAGGCCCAATTACCAGTCTGGTTAATAGCCTAATAAGCCCAATGACTCCTCATTGGCTTTATTAATCAATTAGTAACTCTTTACTAATTAATTAATCAATTGAATTGATGTCGCACATCGAATTCGACTGGGCCTCCGATCACGTTGGGTGCCAAGCAACACCGCATGAACCCGAAAGGTATCGGGGTTAAGCAACCACTCTTGGAACCTTTCCGCCGACAGTTACCACGTGGATATAATCCTTCATTCGTACAATGGTCTCGAGTAAACTCAGGGTATGGCGTGCTATCAAACCCTAACCAGTTGACTCACTTGGATTGGATGCTACTGATGAATATCGGAAAACTCCTTTCCCGATATTATCGTCCGCTCTGGCCAGAGACTTCCGCACATCCTTCCTAGAGCATTCTGTAACGACCCGCCACCCTATAATCGAAGATCCGATTACTAAATGGGTACCGAATCATTAATTTGGAACCAAACCAGGATCTAGATGAGTCTGGGAAATAAATAATAAACTAAGCTAAACATTCACATCGCATTGAATTGAAAGGAAAGTGCAGGAACTAAAAGTTATTACAATGCGACTCAACACAGCAAATAATTACATATTCCAACTGAAAAGAAATAATTAAGCGTACATGCCAGAAATAAAGATAACAACTAAGTCGGGGCATACCACGGAACAACAGCTGACGGCGCGAACTCACGGCAGCACACCCCTCTCTAAGCCTGCCTGAAACCCTCACCTGAAAACTGCAGGGGTGAGTCTCAACGAAAAGACTCAGTAGAGATCCTTCGATCCCCACCGCCCACTCACACACCCACAAGTGTAAAACATAGCTGAGGGTACAGTGAACAAGTAAAGTAGTAATCACTACTCCTAAATCTCGATATGAATCACATGCATTCGAAATATATTTAACATGCATATACCTGATAACCAATCTACTAGGGAACCCACAACCAGTGTCTCGTCAAAACACGCCAACCACACAAACGAAGGTGGGAAACACTGACCCGCTGAGACCAAACAGTAACCCCTCGGATAGCACGCTAGCTACTCCGGCCCAACTGGCTCAGGTGGTTACTCCTTCCCCCAGCACGAGTGACACTCCACAGGTACCACACCCACACCGGTACTAGCTAACCCCGGGGTCCACCAGGTGACCCTCTCTCACTAGGCGTCACCCCGCCACACCCACACCGGCGCTGTGCTCCACCCACACCAGCACAGGGTGATAAAGTGCTACAACTGTCACTCTAGGTCCACAATCGCACGAAACAGCACACGGTGCGATCCAGTCACATAGAATCATCATCCTCGGGTACAATTAAAGCATGCATTTAACTAAATTATTTAATAGTGTAAACATATTTTAATAGCATGAATTAGTGTGATTCTGTCTTGAATCGCGTCGCCCAAGGCCGACGCCATTCAAGTCTCCTGAACTGGTTCACAGAAACTCGGCCACAGAACCTGGCGTAAAACGCGTCGCCACAAGTAGCCACCTTTTGAAAGGCGTCGCTGTCCCTCGTCGCCTGTTAGCGACCGAAAACAGGGACAGGCCATGGGGTGATTTCCACTAAAACGCGTCCTTGACGCAAGTCGCCTATTGAAAAGGCGTCGCTGTTCCTGGACGCCTATCAGTCCGGGGACAGTGTCTGTTATTAGGTTAAATCGCGTCGTAGGTGGGCGCCGCCTTTCTAAAAGGCGTCGCTTCACCTCGACGCCATTTATCCCCGACAGACAGGTTCTCCCCTACGTTTCCCCCAATCCACGAGGTGGGATTTCTCCCCTAAAACGCATAGAAAAGGGGCACAAAATATAAAGAGGAAGGAGGAGAACCTAACTACCCATTAGAACACCCAATTTCTCATACATGCACTTAGCGTTTTCACCCCAAAAGCACCCCAAAACATGCTTCAAACGCGAGAAAACATGATTTCAAACAACAATGCACTAGGAATCATCACCCTACCGGTTACTTTAACTCCTCCAAGCTCCAAGCCGCCCACCCGTCTCGCCCCACGCCGCCGCCGGTACCGCCGAGGTCGTCGTTACTCCACCGGGATGTCGGCCGCCGTCCGGAGAGAAAACGCCGCGGAGGCGGTGGTGGTGGTAGTGGTGGGAGTTAGGAGGTCGATGGAGTGGAGAGAGAGATGAAATGGTGGGAGGAAAAGAGGGAGGGGAAGGAGGCGTCGCCGGAATCGCCGGAGGAAGGGAGGAGAGAGAGAGAATGAAGAAATGAGGGAAAGGAAGGAGGGTTCGCGGGGTAACCAGAAACTGGGTAAAACGCGTCGTGCTGTGCGGACGCCTATCAGTTGACATGACGGGCCGTACTGACAGAACTTTGAAACGCGTCGCCTACCCAAGACGCCGTTCAGACGACAAGACCGGCACCGTACACTGACAACCTAGGGTCGCAGTCTGAATGGCGTCGTCCATAGCGGACGCCATTCAGATGACACGACAGGGCCGTACTCTCGCGACCCAAAGCCAGCCCACGTGGCACAATCTAAAACACGTCTGCAGTGCTGGACGTCATTTAAACCGCATCGAGCCTGGCTCGACGCGAAACAAAACAGAGTCTCAGCCCCATCAGGACCTGAACTACAGGGTCCGACCCCGAAAACTGACCCGATAATCGGATCCGAAAACCTCAATCCTTACATTCTCCCCCCCTTAAAATAATTTCATCCTCGAAATTGCCTACTACAGCTAACGAGGTTAAAACATAAGGATACAGGCTCACAAGAGAACTTACGAGAAAAGGTAGGGAAACTGCTCCCGCATCTCATCCTCGCGCTCCCAGGTTGCCTCGCCTCCGGAGCGGTACTGTCAAATCACCTTAACCAAAGGTACAACCTTGTTTCGAAGGACCTATTCCCTGCAATCCTCAATACGTACTGGAAACTCTGGAAAGGACAAGTCCTCAGCGATTTCCAATTCTGAAAAGTCCAAAATATGAGATGGATCCTGAACATATCTCCTCAATAAAGAAATATGGAACACATCGTGCACCCCTGCAAGACTGGGCGGCAAGGCCAGCTGATACGCGGTTTTCCCAATTCGAGCAACAATGGGAAAAGGCCCAATATATCGCGGACTCAGCTTACCTCGCTTCCCGAACCTCATTACACCCTTAGAGGGTGAGACTCGGAGAAATACGTGGTCCCCAACCTCAAACTCAAGCGGTCTCCTCCAGATATCAGCATAACTCTTCTGCCTGCTCTGAGCTGCGATCATCCTCTGCCGTACCATCCTGGCAACCTCAGCACACTGCTGTACTAACTCTGGCCCTGCTATCTGCCTTTCGCCAATCTCGGACCAACACACTGGAGATCGACACGGTTGCCCGTACAAAGCCTCGTAAGGTGCCATGCCGATACTAGAATGATAACTGTTGTTGTAGGCAAACTCCACTGTAGGCAAATGATGCTCCCAAGAACCTCCCCAGTCTAAGCAACATGCCCTGAGCATATCCTCCAGAGTCTGTATGGTCCTTTCCGACTACCCATCAGTCTCGGGATGATAGGCCGAGCTGAAGGCCAACTGTGTACCCAAGGCCTTCTGAAAACTCTTCCATAATCTAGAAGTAAACCTCGGATCCCGGTCTGATATGATGGATAAGGGAACCCCGTGCAGAGAGATGATCCGATCTACAAACAACTTAGCCAACTTACCGACTGACCAGTCATTCCTAATAGTCAGGAAGTGTGCCGACTTGGTCAGCCGATCAACAATAACCCAGATCGCGTCTCTTCTGCTAGGGGATACAGGTAATCCCATCACAAAGTCCATAGTTACATGCTCCCATTTCCATTCCGGGATCGGCAAGGGCTGCAACAACCCTCCTGGTCTCTGATGTTCGGCCTTAACCTGCTGACAAGTCATGCACCTAGCTACATACTCAGCCATATCCTTCTTCATACCAGGCCACCAAAAGTGCCTTCTCAAACAATGATACATCTTAGCTGTCCCGGGATGCACTGCATATCTAGAACGGTGCGCCTCGTCAAGGACACTCCTGCGCACGTCCTCTTCGGCCGGAACATAGAGCCTGCCTCTAAATCTGACTGTACCATCATCCCACAACTCCACCTCTGGTCTCTACAGAATCTACGGTAATTCCACATCTGCCCTATGAGCCTCAATCACAGCATGGTACACTGCTGGCCTCACAGTCAAGCTGGCTAACACGGCTCTATCATCCTCACGTGGAACCCGAAAGGAAAATTCCACAACCTGCTCAAATAATCTCCATTCTCGAATCATAAGGTATGACACGACCGTCTTCCGACTCAAGGCGTCTGCCACCACATTTGCCTTGCCTGGATGATAAGAAAGGTCGAGGTCATAATCCTTGATGAATTCCATCCACCTATGCTGCCTTAAATTCAGATCCCTCTGTGTGAACACATACTTCAGGCTCTTGTGATCAGTAAAAACCTGAAATTTCTCTCCATACAAATAATGTCTCCAGATCTTCAGTGCGAATACCACAGCTGCCAACTCCAAATCATGGGTGGGATAGTTCTCCTCATGCTTCTTCAGCTATCTAGAAGCATAGGCCACGACCCTACCAACTGCACCAAAACCTCGACGAGATGCATCTGAATAAACTACAAACCCACCTGAACCAGATGGAAGTACCAAAACTGGAGCCGAAGTGAGGCGAGTCTTCAACTCAATGAAACTCCGCTCACACTCCTCGGTCTACACAAAACGAACTCCCTTACGAGTCAACGTCGACAAGGGGGCCGCTATCGAAGAGAACCCTTGGACAAACCTCCTGTAATAACTTGCTAGCCCCAAGAAGCTCCTGATCTCAGTCACTGTTGTTGGCCTGCTCCAATCCATCACTGCCTCAATCTTGGCTGGATCCACTGCGATGCCCTCGCCAGAAATGACATGCCCCAGGAAGTGCACCTTGTCCAGCCAGAATTCACACTTGCCAAACTTGGCATAGAGTTGGTGCTCTCTCAGAACCTGTAATACCTTCTGAAGATGTGTGGCATGCTCTTCCTCAAAAGAAGAGTATATCAAAATATCATCTACAAATACCACCACAAACTGATCCAGATAGGCCCTGAAGACTCGGTTCATCAGATCCATAAAAGCCGCTGGAGCATTGGTCAAGCCAAAAGGCATAACCAAAAACTCATAATGTCCATACCGAGTCCTAAAAGCCGTCTTACTAAAATCAATCTCACATATCCTCATCTGATAATACCCTGATCTCAAGTCAATCTTTGAAAACACCTTCGCAGACTGCAGCTGATCCATCAAATCATCGATCCTCGGGAGTGGATACGTATTCTTTATTGTCACCTGGTTCAACTGTCTATAATCAATGCACAACCTCAGAGAACCATCCTTCTTCCTGACAAATAGAACTGGAGTACCCTACGGAGAAGTACTGGGACGAATGAAACCCTTATCCAGCAATTCCTGCAACTGCGCCTTTAACTCAGCGAGTTCGGCTGGTGCCATCCGATATGGGGCTTTAGACAAGGGCCTCGTACCCGGTGCAAGCTCAACGGTAAACTCAGCCTCTCTCTGAGGAGGAAGGCCAGACAACTCCTCAGGAAACACATCTACAAAGTCACACACTACAGGCACCTCCCAAGGACTGAGACTACTACTAACATTAGTTACAACAACAGAGGCAAGGAAGGCCTCACAACCACCAACAAACAACCTCTGAGCCTTAAAGGCAGAAATAAGAATATCTCGAGAAGAGAGCCTAATACCTTGGAAGTAGAAGGTCGGGGTGTCTGGAATAGAGAAACGCACTCTCTTCCTGTGGCAGTCCACCTCAACATAATAAGTCTCCAACCAGTCCATGCCCAGGATGACATCAAAATCACGAATGGCAAGCACAACCAACTGGGCAGGTAACTCATGGCCCTCAATGGTCAAGGGAACATCCCTCAAACAATTATAAGATAACATGTAATCCCCAGAAGGAACTTCTACCATCAATCCATCAGATAGCTCATCAACAGGTGCAGAAAGAACATCTATGAACTGCTCAGAAATGAAAGAATGCGAAGCACCCGAATCAATTAGCACATGTGCAGAGTTCCCAAGGACAAAAAGTGTACCTTCCACCAAGTTGGACGCACGAGCCTCCTTCCTGGTGATAGCTAGAACTCTCCCCTGGGTCCTCGGCTTCTTCTGATCACCTGAACCCTGCCCCTGACCATGTCCCTGCGGGCAATGCCTCGCCAAATGACCCTGCTGGCCACAAGTGAAACACCTCCTAGGAAAAGCAGGACACTGAGTCCCACCATGAGTACCACCGCAATGCTGACAAACTGCTGGAAGTCTCTGAGCTGACTCCTGTTGAGCACTGGACACCGACTGGCTCTGCTAACCCAGCCTGGGTCTGCTGCTACCGCTGCTGCCACTATTGCTGCCACCGCCTCGAAAGAATCTCCTGAATCTAGAGACGAGTGAAGATGATCCTGATCCGGACGAAGGAGCTGCTGCTGCTGCTTTTCCCCTTCCACGAGTTGGTCCCTGAATAGCTAGTCCTCTCTCTCTAGCCGACTGATCCTGCTGTGCTTCCACTGCCGCTGCACACCTAACTGCCGATGCCAAATCTGAGCAACAGTGGGATGCCACAAAACTCCTCAGACTGGACTTCAGTCCATCCACAAACCTCTCAGTCCGACGTTCCTCATTTCCTGAGATAAAGGGCACAAACCTCCCTAGTGAAACGAACTTCGCCTGGTACTCGAGTACTGTCATACTTCCTTAAGTCAGCTCCATAAATTCCCTCTCCTTGGCCCTCTGAACATGCCTAGGGAAGTACTGTGCATTGAACTCCTTCACAAAAGTCTCCCATGGAATCTCCCTGAGGCTCCTATCCGCATATGACAGACTCTTCAAAGTGGTCCACCAATCGTAGGCATTATCCTTCAACATGAAGGTAGCCAACGGAGTCCTCTCAACTGCCGCACAGTCCATAGTATCAAAAGTCTTCTCCATCTCCCTCAACTAGTGAACAACCTCGTCAGGGTCGGGACGACCGGTGAAATGAGGTGGCCTCAGCTTCAAAAATCTTTCTAGGGTAGCTGAAGACCCTCCTCGAGCACTGGAACTCTCACTAGGGTCTCGGGTCTGATATCTAGCCATCGTGTCCATCATAGCCTCCATGAAATGCTCTACACTCGGCCTACCAGCCTTAGACCCACTAGGGACATCTCCACGCTCTCTAATAACCAGCATCCTCTTCCTAGGAGCCATCTAATTGCCTACAATCACAAAATCAAAAAGTTCTAATTAGAACCCTAAAACCTATACTACCGCTGTGCCTACACGGGATAATATAATTATTTGCCGGACTCTCGACGTTTGACCTAGTTATTCATTTATTTGCCAGACCGAATGCTCTGATACCAACTGTAACGACCCGCCACCCTATAATCGGGGATCCGATTACTAAATGGGTACCGAATCATTAATTTGGAACCAAACCAGGATCTAGATGAGTCTGGAAAATAAATAATAAACTAAGCTAAACATTCACATCGCATTGAATTGAAAGGAAAGTGCAGGAATTAAAAGTTATTACAATGCGACTTGACACATCAAATAATTACATATACCAACTGAAAAGAAATAATTAAGCGTACATGCCAGAAATAAAGATAACAACTACGTCGGGGCATACCCCGGAACAACAGCTGACGGCACGAACTCACGGCAGCACACCCCTCTCTAAGCCTGCCTGGAACGCTCACCTGAAAACCGCAGGGGTGAGTCTCAACGAAAAGACTCAGTAGGGATCCTTCGATCCCTACCGCCCACTCTCACACCCACAAGTGTAAAACACAGCTGAAGGTACAGTGAACAAGTAAAGCAGTAATCACTACTCCTAAATCTCGATATGAATCACATGCATTCGAAATATATTTAACATGCATATACCTGATAACCAATCTACCAGGAAACCCACAACCAGTGTCTCGTCAAAACACGCCAACCATACAAACGAAGGTGGGAAACACCGACCCACTGAGACCAAACAGTAACCCCTCGGATAGCACGCTAGCTACTCCGGCCCAACTGGCTCAGGTGGTTACTCCTTCCCCCCAGCATAAGTGACACTCCACAGGTACCACACCCACACCGGTACTAGCTAACCCCGGGGTCCACCAGGTGACCCTCTCTCACTAGGCGTCACCCCGCCACACCCACACCGGCGCTGTGCTCCACCCACACCAGCACAGGGTGATAAAGCGCTACAACTGTCACTCTAGGTCCACAGTTGTACGAAACAGCACACGGTGCGATCCAGTCACATAGAATCATCATCCTCGGGTACAATTAAAGCATGCATTTAACTAAACTATTTAATAGTGTAAACATATTTTAATAGCATGAATTAGTGTGATTCTGTCTTGAATCGCGTCGCCCAAGGCTGACACCATTCAAGTCTCCTGAACTGGTTCACAGAAACTCGGCCACAGAACCTGGCGTAAAACGCGTCGCCACAAGTAGCCACCTTTTGAAAGGCGTCGCTGTCCCTCGTCGCCTGTTAGCGACCGAACACAGAGACAAGCTATGGGGTGATTTCCACTAAAATGCGTCGTTGACACAAGTCGCCTATTGAAAAGGCGTCGCTGTTCCTGGACGCCTATCAGTCCGAGGACAGGGTCTGTTATTAGGTTAAATCGCGTCGTAAGTGGGCGCCGCCTTTCTAAAAGGCGTCGCTTCACCTCGACGCCATTTATCCCCGACAGACAGGTTCTCCCCTACGTTTCCCCCAATCCTCGAGGTGGGATTTTTCCCCAAAACGCATAGAAAAGGGGCACAAAACATAAAGGGGAAGGAGGAGAACCTAACTACCCATTAGAACACCCAATTTCTCATACATGCACTTATCGTTTTCACCCCAAAAGCACCTCAAAACATGCTTCAAACGCGAGAAAACATTGTTTCAAACAACAATGCACTAGGAATCATCACCTTACCGGTTACTTGAACTCCTCCAAGCTCCAAGCCACCCACCCGTCTCGCCCCACGCCACCGCCAGTACCGCCGAGGTCGTCGTTACTCCACCGGGACGTCGGCCGCCGTCCGGAGAGAGAACGCCGCGGAGGAGGTGGTGGTGGTAGTGGTGGGAGTTAGGAGGTCGATGGAGTGGAGGGAGAGATGAAATGGTGGGAGGAAAAGAGGGAGGGAAAAGAGGCGTCGCCGGAATCGCCGGAGGAAGGGAGGAGAGAGAGAGAAGGAAGAAATGAAGGAAAGGAAGGAGGGTTCGCGGGGTAACCAGAAACTGGGTAAAACGCGTCGTGCTGTGCGGACGCCTATCAGTTGACATGACGGGCCGTACTGACAGAACTCTGAAGCGCGTCGCATACCCAAGACGCCGTTCAGACGACAAGACCGGCACCGTACACTGACAACCCAGGGTCGCAGTCTGAATGGCGTCGTCCATAGCGGACGCCATTCAGATGACACGACAGGGCCGTACTCTCGCGACCCAAGGCCAGCCCACGTGGCACCCACGTGGCACAATCTAAAACGCGTCTGCAGTGCTAGACGCCATTTAAACCGCGTCGAGCCAGGCTCGACGCGAAACAGAACAGAGTCTCAGCCCCATCAGGGCCTGAACTACATGGTCCGACCCCGAAAACTGACCCGATAACCGGATCCGAAAACCTCAGTCCTTACACATTCTGTCTCTAAGTACCGAGAGCGAATGATTCCTTATTGACACACAAGATGGTATTCCGCTGTACCCAATCCTTGGAGGTTTAGAATCCCATGGTTAGAGATTCGTAAACCAAGGTCAAAGCACAAATATCCACCGACAAGGTGTTCTTGGTGTCTCAGGTCCGAGGATCATCTATGCAACTGCGACAATAGAATCAAGCTGGTTGACAGTGAGGTACAATACCATCCAGCGATTCAGTCGGATCAGTTCAGTGAAGGAAACAATCAATGAAGTTCGAAGAGAAGATGAAGAGTTCACTACACAGCTGTTGTTCTATGAACCCACCGCTCTCATTTCCTTACTATTCCACACACCTGCCCTTCTCAGGCTTTTATCATCGGTCGTAGCACACTCCTGGGACAATTCTGCCATCATTGGCTCTCTGTCACAAGGACCCACCTTTGCAACATGTCTGACTCACCCTCAGAGTCTTGTGCATAATCGCTTGGGGATTGGATAGCCTCCTCTTTATCTAAGAGTTGTAGAGGTAAGTAGTTCTTTCATTTCTAGTTCAAGAGTTAGCAAATAAGTGTAAATATTTGAAAAATGTTTTTCTTTGGATATGTGTCTATCTAAAAAATTCTACCCTTTAAATACACAAAAAAATCAAAAATTTCAAAATCTCCAAAAAAATCGAATATCCAAAAAAGCATCAAAAATATTTGTAAATATGTGCATACTTCAATGTAAATGACAAAAATCAGAAAAGACATAAAATCCAACTGTCTGGTGACTGCCACATAACCCCTGTCTAGGTCTAGTTGCATGATAGATTGGGTTAACATTAAGATTTGGGCCAAGGCTTTGGTCCACCAGAACCTTGACGTGTCTACTTTACTTTTACGCGGATCCCTATGATCATCCTCAGATGCACACACTTACACATTTTTTCAAAAGAGAACCCTTTAAAATGAGTTCCAAGTCTTTAGTACACTGTCAAAATGCAACCTTTGCTCTTCGTCTCTCGACCAATCAGGACAGTTGACGCCCTTAAACGGTTGAGCTCAGCAAGTTGCGGTTCCTCCACAACCCGATAGATGTAACCCCTCAAAAAAGGGCCCAAAAATGAAATGCAAAAGACCAGAGCACGTGAAGAGGGCAGTGTCCCCGCAGGCGGAATATCAAATAACCCCAAAATGTCAAGAGCAGAAAAGAAATACAGAAAAGAAAAGGGGGTTCAAGCAATCATGAAAAAAAGCCTGGTCGTGACCGTGCCTGGCCATGAAATCCAATAAAGGCCTGAAAAGTCAAAATAAGGGCATCTAGGAGGTCAAAAGGAGTCCGTTTTGTCACAGCTCGTCCTTTTAACGGTTTTGTAAATCCTCCTTTAAGGTTTATCTCCAAAATTTCTTCACTTTTTCCCCCTCAAGGTTAGCACGAGATAGCTGTCTAAAGAACGAACATCATTTTAAAATGGTTCGTTTTCAAAAATCGTCACATGCTCACATGATCACAGGAGTCCAAAATGGGTGAAGAGTAATGTCAGTGTTTCTGGTGAACCAATTTCTTAACCATAATCTCAATGAGCACTCTCGAAGACTTCGGGCTTAGGTCAATGCATGCGCGTCACCAATTGGTGCGACGGCGTCTGATTCCGGGTCAGCGTCGCGCGGTTGACCGTTAGGGTTCCAAGGTGTTCCATCATATACCTTCTAGATTGTGAGGAAAGAGACCCGGGTCGGGCAAATTATTTACCTCGAAAACTTTTTGGGCAAACTTGGTGGTCGGAAGCAGCTGGGAGCCTAAGCATGGCATGACGGTATTGTCATCAGTATGAGTCTTAACCGGTCAAGGTTAGTTCGAGGAGTCTAGAGGCCCAAATCAATCTAGATCTGAGCTTAGGATACCTGGGAAGTTGAGTGTGCATTTCCCTTTCATCATTCAACCAGCCTAAGTTTGGGCAGTCACCAGGTGGTCGGACAAAAACATGTTTTCATTCATCACACACCTCATTTGTTAATATTCACCAGCATTTGCATATTTACTTGTCGCATCAATTTCAATACTCTCCCTTTTGTCTGGTTAGTCGAACACGACCCCTTGACCCTACACGAAGGCTAGGGAAAAGGTAGTTGCTCTTTTGGGCAAGGGGCCGAATACAGATACTACTAACTGCTTCCCCTTCATTTTGTGCATACAGGAAAAGGATTATGTCCAAAAGGCAGACACCTTTTGCTGTCGAGTCGAAGCCGAAAGCAGCCGGATTGGCATTCAACTTTGAGAATGGCCATATCTTCCGTGCTGGCTTCGACTCAACAGGGACCTTTGTCCCTCGTTTCCTTGCAGCTTGTCATTAAGATATTGTTATCATTGATTATTTACATTTACTAATGTGCGTTCTTGCAGGTGCAGGGAATCGGAAGCAAGTAGGATTGAAGACACAGGAGGCTAATAACTTTGGGCGTATAGACTCTGAGTTCCTCTTTAAACAAAATAATGAGGAGTCTATATTCTCCAAGTTATTCGATTGGCCAATAAATCCCTCCTGTTTGCATTAGGAATTTGTTTGTTAATGTTAAACTAGCATGCATTTGCATAAGCATCCACTCCCGCCTTAGGGGCAATGACCATAATTCATCACTCTGCTTAACCCATCGTTGATCTGTGAGTCTGACAATTGTTCGTCTGTTAACTCTTCGAATTGCAAGACCTCTTCCTTTTTTTCAATACGTGTGCTTAAGATTCTCTCACTTGGCGATCCCATGATGCGCCAGGCCACCGCGCGCCCGTTGCGTCGAGAGTTCTTCATGTCACACTCCTACACCTTTCATGCTCGAGATCCCCTTGGGCCAGATCGCTATATTCTGGTGCGCCAAGGCCTCGCGGTTCCAGCACCCGAGGGTCCCACGGACTATGATTCTCTAGTACTGAACTTTATTCCCTTTCTTAAACCACTCTTGCAACTCGAATAGCTAGTTTGCATGCATTTGCCGCATTCGCATATCATCCTTGGATATAGCTCATTCCTTTTTGTGTTGTCCAAAATCTGGTTCGATTTTCGGAACACCTATTTATCATTCCATTCCACTCCACTGCAAAACAGGTGTCCCGGAGGGGCATTTGTAGACACCGATTTTGGACCACCCCTTTTGGTCATGAACTCCATCCATCATTAGCCCTTTATCACAAAAATCCCCTCATTTAGCCCTCTCAGCCCACTAGCAACTAAGCCCATTAACCAAATCCCGACTCTAGCCACCTTCTCGTGGAAGGCCACCCCTTGCCTTTCACCCCCTTAGAAGGCCAGCCACCTTGCCTTCCACCCCCTTAGAAGGCCAGCCACCTTGCCTTCCACCTCTTGGCCACCTTTTTACTTTTTACTACCTTTTCGTGGAAGGCCACCCCTTGCCCTCCACCCCCTTAGAAGGCCAGCCACCTTGCCTTCCACTTCTTGGCCATCTTTTTTACTTTTTACCACCTTTTTGTGGATGGCCACCCCTTGCCTTCCACCCCCTTGGAAGGCCAGCCACCTTGCCATCCACCTCTTGGCCACCTTTTTTACTTTTTACCACTTTTCCGTGGAAGGCCACCCCTTGCCTTCCACCCCCTTGAAAGGCCAGCCACCTTGCCTTCCACCTTTTGGCCACCTTTTTCACTTTTTCGTGGAAGGCCACCCCTTGCCTTCCACCTCCTTCGAAGGCCAGCCCCCTTGCCTTCCACCTCCTTCGAAGGCCACCCCTTGCCTTCCACCTCCTTCGAAGGCCAGCCACTCCGCCTTCCACCTCCTTCGAAGGCCACCCCTTGCCTTCCACCTCCTTCGAAGGCCAGCCACTCCGCCGTCCGCCACCTTCGAAGGCCACCCCTCGCCTTCCACCTCCTTCGAAGGCCACCCCCTGCCTTCCACCCCCTTTGAAGGCCAACCGGGCCGCCTTCCACCACTTCGTGGAAGGCATGTTGCCTGGCCGTCCACTCCCTAACCACCCCCTTGACTCCGTCTTCCCCACGATCTCCTCTACTCGCCGCCCACGTCCCCACTACTCTGATCACTCCCCACTCCGGCGACTGTCGCGCGCACCACCTCCGACCCTTGACCACTTCCTATTGGCTGAAGGTTGATTTACAGGGATTTAGACCCCTATTTTTTCCTTCATCTATTTAAACCCCCCAGGTTCCCTCGAGCAAGGAGGTTGAAAAGGGATTAAGAAGGAGTTTTCTTTCTCGGAGCGGGTCGGCTTTGAGGAGTCGAGCGGGCAAAGAGTCAGAGGGCTGTTTCAGGAGGAACGTCACTCCAAATGGGCTTCTCTTCTTAACCTTCTCTTTACTTTTCACCTTTTTCACTTCATTGCATTTTCAATCTCCATCTAGTCCGTAACATTTCCCTCTCTCACTCTTCTTTCACTTTCAACACATAACTTCACTTTTCACACACGAGCACCCCATCTGCATGCATGCATCTTAGGATGACTTAGCACCCTTTACCCCCAGAGGCTCCAAACAAAAATCGGGAGGTAGGTGGCCATAACATATGGTCACCTTCCCTCCCAAACACCCATCCGGTGCGTCTCCCTCCAATTCTAGTTAGTTTTTTTATATTTTTTATGGACAAATTTTGCATATTATAGTTCTAATCGGGTCGTTTTATGTCTTGTCTTTTCTTTTCAGGGGCTCTTACCAGATTCTGCGTTCAGAGTGCCGGGCTCTCCTCCTCTGACCGGCCGGAGGAAGAGAAGGAGGAACCAGCATTTCCCGCTCCCATAGAACGCGCGATCACTTCCTACACTCCTGCGGAGCACAGGGACCGAAAGGTAATACTCCTGGCGATCACACCTCAATTTCTAACCCCCCTTTAAATCGCCACAGTGCTAAGACGAACGGAGGGACCCTCGATTCCGAAGCCTCGCAGCCGCGGCGGGGGACGTTACGGGCGCCTACAATCATATGAGTAGGAGTAATCTGTACTAGTCTAACCGGATATCCGATGTCCTTCTCGAATATCCTCCAACTATGAACAATTAAGAATATGTGTGTTTAAGTGATCAGTCTCATTAGTATCATCTCATCATAATCTGATCACTATCGTACATATTCACGGACTTCATTATGAGACGATAATTAATGCGAATTATACATAATGAATATTATGCCATTATATTAATAAATTGACGAGATTTACATAGTCAGATTGGCTTGTAGGCCACCTAAGACTAACACCCTCTCCTTTCCTTCTTCATCTTCTTGTGCTAAGACAGCCCCCACAGCTTCATCCAGGACAGAAATGTATAGAATCAAAGGTTTGTCCGGTGATGGTCGTCTCAAAACAAAGGGACTTGCCGAATAATTCTTTAATCCATCAAATGCCTCCTGACACTTATCGTCCCGATTGAATTTGACTCCCGGCTTGGTAAACTCGTAAAACGACTTACACCTTTGTGAATGCTGGCAGACGAATCGGCGAATAAACTACAACCTCCCAATCAATCCTCTTAACTCTTTCAAGTTCTTAGGAGGTGGCATTTCTCTAATAGCTTTTGCCTTGTTGGGATCGATCTCAATTTCCCGTTTACTGACAATGAATCCAAGTAATTTCCTTGAGGATACCCCGAATACACATTTCTTGGGGTTCATCTTCAATTGATATTCTCTTGATCTTTCTAGAACTCTCGCCAAAACTTTGGCATGCTCAACCTTAGTCTTAAATTTCACCAACAAATCATCCACATACACTTCTAGATCGATGTGCATCATGTCATGAAATATTGCCATCATAGCCCTCTAGTAAGTGGCTCTAGCTTTCTTTTATCCAAAAGGCATCACGACTTAGCAATATGTTCCCCAAGGTGTAGTGAATAATATCTTTTCTTGATCATCTTCTGCCAATTTGATTTGGTTATATCCTGAGAATCCATCCATAAATGATAGTGTTTCATAGCCAATTATATTGTCAATGAGTACATCAATATAAGGCAGTGGAAAGTCATCCTTAGGACATGCCCGGTTCAAATCTCAAAAGTCAATACAGATTCTGACCTTCCCATCCTTCTTCATAACTCTAATAAACTTGGCTTTATGCAACTTATCGACCTCTTCCTTCATCTTCAAAGCCATTTATGGGTGGAATCGCCTTAACTTCTGTTTAACTGGGCTAGCTCCATCCTTTAATGTCAATTGATGTTCCACTAGTGATAAGTCTAACCCCGGCATATCCTCATAACTCCGGGCGAAAGTGTCCTTATAATCCTTAATAACTTGGACCACTGCCTTCTCATCTATTTAAGAAAGATTTTTACTGACGAGGACAACTTTAGGTTCATCTTTAGTCCCTAGATTAATCTCTTTGGTAGGCTCTTCTATGGCAGCTAAGGGTTCATCAAATCTTTTCACTCCACTGGCATACGCCTCAGCCGCGTCCTCGTCATCTTCCTCATCTTCAACAATGGGGTCTTTCTCGTGTATCAGTTCATACACCCCATATCCATCATTGATTGACTCATCATCTCCACAATCTTTTGGCATCTGAATAGGATTCTCTAACAGCAGAGGGATCTGAGAGCAAGAAAGGCATTTAACAGCTAAATCCTAGAGGTACCTATCTGGGATTCTCCTACCCTTGGATTTCCTAGACTTCCTAACCTGATTAACTTGCCTAGAACTAGACTCCTTAACTTCGCTAGACTCCCTACCCTGACCTAATGAGGACAAAGAAGGATAAAAATCATGGGGTACATGAGGGAATACAGGAGAATCCTCCCGAGGGAAGGGACAAAGCAAGTCTAGGAGAGAATCTTGCCCGAATGACCCACGCGATGGGGTACAGTCGGACAAGTAAGAAGTTTCCTCAATGAGGATTTGAGAGAAGGAAGTTGCCAAATCAGCATTTTTTTTTTTGGAATTATTTGTATTAATCATAAAGCAAGAATAAATGTGAATAGGAGGGCAATGGAGTGATGGAGGAAGCGGCATTAAGGCCAAGGGATTGGGGGGATTATACAGTAGTATGTCCCAAATCAAATCATAAATCCTCTCCAGATCGAGAAGAGGTTGAGGGATGAGATCCCGTGGGGACAGAGTGATCATGATGGACGGAGCCTATGGAATATCTTCAATGATGACTTGCGACCAAGTCGGGGTCAGAAGCAGAGTGCGGAATAGAGTGTGAAGGGTGAAAATGCGAGAGGGATAGGTTCCTCTCCAGAGAAAATCAGTAGCGTGACCAGCTTTATAGGGGTCATCTGGCTCCCCTTCATCTGTTTTCTCGGACAGCAGAATCCTCTTGTCAAAAATGGCGCCAGGCCCTTCAATCAACTCGTCTATCAATGGTGGCCACTTCAGCTTTAAGGGATCAAGGAATAATATGTTCAATGCAATGTACAGATCCTCAGGTCGAACCATTAGTACCATTCACACTCTAGATCTTGGAATTTCCTCCTTTTCATCTGCCGCAGATCCTCCAAAGACTGGTATGTCAGCAATTCTGAGCAGTGTCTAGCCAGGTCCCTTCCATATATGTCATGGAGATCGAACTGGGAAGTGATCAGCACCGTATTATCATTATCATGACTGATTATGGGTCCCTTGACAAAATGTGTATGTAGGGTCCATGTCAAGGGATCCCGGCCTTCTTTACATGGTGTAGACATTGTTTCCCAGACCTTCTGGCCGTCTTCGTCTTCTTGTTGTTGCACGATGTCATGCCTGACTCTTCTTGGCCTATAGCCTAGGCCATTACCAGGTGTCCTTCGGCTGTCTTTAATGGGCGTAGTTTTGCCCTGCAATTGCGTGCCCAGCCCCTTTCCAGGCTGATAGCCACCCTTCATCATAATTTTCAAACCAGGGGTACTCATGCACTTCCCTCGCTTCATGGCATCAATTGGATAAGAATCAAGCGTATTGGCTTTCAAAGGATCAGCCACAGGACGGTAAACCTGTAATACCAACAACAAAGGTTGTTGGCCAAGTAAAGAGGTCGGCCTGATATTCAAAGAATGAGTGGTAGCAAGAATCGGCATACTGGTAACTTTAATAATGCGTCTCTTGTATGGAAATTTGAGGCATTGATGATTTGTAGAGGGAATTGCCTCAAGGGACTTAATGTAAGAGCGGCCAAGAATGCCCTTCAAAGATTGATCGATTTTCAAGATGTGGAACTCGACTTCGTTATGACAAACAGGACCTAATTCTTCCTTCAAATAAATCATTCTCAGAGGGGAACGAGTAGAATTGTCGTAGGCTGTAACAGAAATAGGGGGAGGCAGCCACTTCTCCCTGAGTATACCACACAGTTCAAGGGTCTTTGGTGATAGAACATTGATTGAGGCCCCTATGTCAACCAGGCATGCGTCTATGGCCTTCTTGCAGATGTTGACCGTAATGCTCAAAGTCATGGTTCTGGCTGTTAGTGGTCCTAGTTCCGAAGCATGAAATGAAATAGAGGGTTGATCCCCCTAAGGAACTAACAATGTGGTGATCTTTTCCACCGGTACGTCTTTATTGACCATAACCTTCTGCAGATACTCCATCAGGGCTTCCTGATAGGTCTTGGATCTCTTGATCAACTCGAGCACGGAGATTCGTGCCGGTGTTCTGTCTAATTGTTTCAACATGTCATATTGAGTGCCTGGTGCACTCTCATCATTATGAACTTCCTCTGGTGGTTGTGATGGGCCATTCTGACTGTACACTGAGGAAAGACTTTGTTGAAGATCCTCCCGCTCCGAAGTGTATGTTCTTCAAGCGTGGAAGGTCCAGGTGATAGTTTGAGCACCGCGGGGTTAGTGGGTGGTTTAGATGGTGTGGGGGATTGGTATGCGGGTGATGATGTGGGTTCGTTTGGTAAAGGCAGGGTGCGGATAAGGGGTTTAGAAGGTTGGATGGTGGAGGGGTAAGTAGTTGGTGCGGGTGAAGTGGGGAATGGCATACGGAGTAGCGGTTTGGATGGTTGTATGCCACTGGGGTAAGTGGTTGTGGTAGGTGATGTGGGGAACAGTATGCGGTGTAATGGTTTGGATGGCAGGAGGGGTGTATAGTTGGCTTGCGGAGGGTTGCTTAATGGAGGCGTGGTGGTGGATGGTGTAATGGGTGTAGGTAGAAGGTATGCAGGTGTTGGTACAGGTGTAATGGTGACGGGTTGCGGTTTGGGTATGCGGAGAATGCGGCGTGACGGTTGTTCGGCGGTGCTCGGTTGATGACCTGTTGAGTAAATAGAGGAAGAGTCATCTACCTTCCACTACTACCCTCGATTAGCCTCAGGCTGGCTATTCGTCAAGATGGGGGCAATTTGATTCTGATGTTGATGCTCCGATAACGGGTTCTATACTATACCCATGTTCGGATGTGCTGCCGCCTGTGCTGGTGCTCTCTGTTGTTGCTGCTGCTGTTGTTGTTGATGCTGTTGTTGTTGTTGAAGTCTTCTTGCCTTCCAGGCAGATATGTACTTCCTCATCTCCTCTCAATCAATACCTCCTTGTTCGTTGAGATCATGCATATAATCTCGGAATTGGAAGCATGTATCTATTGTATGTCCAGGTTGCATGTGAAAAGCGTAATATCTGGAAGCGTTGCCATTCTGGGGCCAGACTATCTTTTCTCTGGGCAGGACTAAGGCATTAGCTGCCATCAGGGCATTAAAAATGTCCAGCAAAGACTCTGGGAGTGCTGGATATGTCGCCCTTTTAGGGCTTGGAGGTTTCCTCTATTGGTTGTAATCATTTGGGGGAGGTACATTATGGTACATCGGCGGTGCGCGGCTGGTACTGCTGCTAGTTTGGGGGCTGCTGATACTGCTGCTGCTGAGGTCTGTAACCCTGCTGGTTCGGGGTCTATAACCCTGTTGACTCGGAGGTCTATAACCTTGCTGGCTTGGCGGTTGCTGGTTTTTCACGAACTGGGGCTGATTGTTGCTCATGGTGCTGATCTTCTCGTGAGAGAGCGTGCCCTCAGTTGTCGGACCTGTGCTAGGAGTGTTTGGCACGGCAGGCTTCCGAGATGGAGGTCTGCTTGGTCGGAAAGGATCAAGGACATTAGAGAAGGTAGCATCCTTGAAGGCATTCTGACAGTAACACGCCCTCTCATAAAGTTCTGCCATGTTGGTCAGGTTGTTCAAAGCCAGGACCAACTTGTGTTGGCGGCTGGCATTAGAAATCAGCATCTTGACTTGTTCAGATTCGGATATATAATCCTTAATCTTCTCCGCCATGCTCCTCCATCTATCAGCAAATGTGATGAAGTCCTCATCGGGCTTCCTTTTCTCAGCAACTAGATCAATGATGGACAGAGACGGTGCAACTCTGTCCAAGTATCATTGAATAAATTTTCTCGATACGATACCGTAATCTTCCACCTCTGACGGTTCTAACGAGAAGAACCACTCGAGGGCTGGCCCCTCTAAAGATTTCCTGAACAAGAATGCCAACGACCTCTTGTCATTCTGCCAGAAGGTTGATTCGTACATGAACTCCTTCAGGTGGGTGAAGGGGTTGCCAGTACCATTGTATTTCCTATACACTGGCATTTCCGAGGGCGGCAAATTAAACACAGGCAAATTAGGAAGACTGATCTCAAGCACAGCCTTAACTCCCATCATCTTTTGAAAATTGTTGAACTGTTCATCCATACGCTCCATCTTCGCAAGTAGAGCTTGAGTTATTGGATCAACCTGAGGAGGAGGTGGTGGTGGAACATGATAGGCCTGCTGCCTGGAGTATGTAGGGCAAGGTGGACAACAGGGTTGTGGTCCAGCAGCGCTTCCGCCAAGCCCCAGGGCATTTTGATAAGTTGGCGTAGGCGGTCTAACCGGTTGCCTTGAGGAAGACAGTTGCGGCCCAGCCGGCCGAGAAGTTGAAACCTGAAGGCCTTCCATGGCATGACGAATGAAAGAGGTATGGTGGGGAGGAGGTTGAGGAACGACAAGGGGAACCACAGGATTCGGTTCAGTAGACTGCACAGGCGTCTTCCCCTTCAAGATGGATTGGATTGCCTCGAGCTGTTAAGGATCCAAATAGGAGGCCAGAACTCCCAGAGCGTTTACTAGATCGGAGGGATTGGATGATGAGGGTTAATTCGGGTTCATGGCTCCCTCAAAGATAGGATTAGACACCGCATGCACATGCGGAGGAAGATCAATGCCAGAATTATGTTGATCATGAACAAAAATAGGAGGGATATGGGAGTTTCCCTCATGTTGAGATGAATAAGAAGGGGGATCATGGGGGGCATTAGCATTTCCCCCGTTCTCATAGTGATAATCAGATTCAAGAGGGGCATTAGCATCTCTCTCATAGTTAATTAGAGCATTTGAAGCCATGCTCAAATCTCTACCTGATCGAAGCAACATGGTATTAGATTTTTCAACAAAGATTCGCAGACAAGTTGTGCAGAGATTAGACAAACAAGTGGATGTTTAACGTTGTTTTAGTATTCCTTTTTGGATTATTTGGATTCTGTTAACCACCAACGCACTCAACGGGTAGGATCCTAGTTTCAATTCAATTTCCACCGTTATATTCTAAGGCTTTAATTGGTACAACTAGCCTGATGAATAAGGAGGAATACCTTGATTTTGGGGACTTACGGAGATCTTTAACGTCAACCACTCTAGTCTGATCGAAGGACCGACCCAATCAGAGAGAGGCGAAGACGTCAAGAAAGATGTTCCTATGAGAAAAGGGGGGGGGTTACCCCCAGTGCGTATGACTTGTGGCCGAGATGGCCTCTAATGCTTAATATGTAATGGGTAATAGCAATCAAATCAGAAATCCAAGGACTGGAGAACAAAACAAAAATCTGCTTGAATCGCGTCACTGTTCCTTGACGCTATTCAAAACAGAACTTATTCTACTCGCAGAACCTCAGGCAGCAGACAGCAGGGCATGCCTGAAAGGCGTCGTGTTCTGGCGACGCGGTTATGAAACGTGTCGCTGTCTCAAGACGCTTTTCATAGCGTAGAATCAACAATTAAGAAGGAATTTCTAGGTTTATTCCCTCTCAAACTAACAGGGTAAAGCAGTAAATAATCAGCTCATGCGAATCTTTTTTTATTTTAATTTTTAACAGGATGATTTATCATGTAAATAACTAAAACATTCAATCAACCACACATTCTTCTTATCACAATCACAACTCTTCAATCAATCAAACGGGGAGGCAAGATCTTGCCGCAAGGGTATGCACGTGGTGCACGTGAGAATAACAGTTAAACTAAAAACTCGCCTATCGGTGAGGGTGTGTCCGAGGGACACAAGTGGTGCACCGTAAGTGCCCAATTGATAAAATCAAGAACAAAGATTTAAAAGATGGCGAGACCAAGTCCTACCATGATCGCCAAAAAGTTGTGAGTGCTCAAATTTGATGTGTGATTGTCATGAAAATTTATGTTGATTAAACGACAAATAAACCTATTAAAAACTATGCGATCGCCAAAAACTTTTGACTAAAAAATTTCAAAAGACAAAGATTGATCGCTTACCTGTTTCAGACGTGGGAGATGTTGAAGTTCTTGATTCCTTCCCTTCAGTCGGCTGAAGAAAAAGAACCCTTCTAACTTTGTTCTTACTTTGAATGCTGATTGGACTTTGAAGATCGTCCAGATTTCTTTTGTTGATTCCTTCCTTTTGATCTTCTTTGTACCTTAATGATTGTACCTTGCAAAGAATGAAATATAAAGAGGAAGAAAGAACAATAAGAACTAAATGGAGGTAGTATCTATTCTAATAATAATTCTACTCATGCAACTCAAACAGGATAAACTCACTTGTTTTGTGGTCTTTAAAACCCCTTAACATGTGGGTTGGAGAAATATGCTAGTGTTGTGTGTGTAGCATGAAGTGATGTGATGTAGAATTATTAACTAATATGATGGAAAACAATAAAAAGTAAGTTGTTGGATGGAGTTGAATGGCCCCTGGAAGCCTTGGTCTTGAATAGACGAAAAGGATGAAGAAAGGACGAAGCTCTTCTTTCAAAACTCCTGGAAGTAGCCGTGCAGCGTCTCGATCCTTCAACTCCTTCAGCGTTTGGACGTCGTCCTTCTCTTGAATTCTTCTTCAAAGATTTCCACTCTTTTTTCAAAGATTTTCACTAATTTGCTAACTAACTTTCTAATGACCAAGGGCTTGTGTATTTATAGACTTAAGTTCGTGCATCCGCGGTCATTTATGGATTAACATGAAAGAGTTTGAAGCCAATCAAACCAAGAAACAGATAAACACAGCTTAATTCATCATTATCTGTAATTACCTAAAACGCGTCGCCCAAGGGAGACGTCTTTTAGCTTAATTAAGATAAAGATAAGCATCAGGAAGAAGAAACAGAATCACTTTAGGAAAGCTAAATGGCGTCGTGCAAGGCAGACGTCTTTTAGTTTGTTAACAAATTAATTAAAATTCAGGTTAAAAATCGAAATAGGAATAAAACTATAAATGGCATCTTTACAGGTCGACGTCTTTTAGAATTTTTTATATTTGATTAAAAATCCAAGTTAAAATTAATTTCATTAATAAACTTAAATGATGTCTTCCTGACCCGATATCATTTAGATAATTAATCCAGTAAGATAATAAAAATTAACCAATGATTAAATATCAGATCATTTTAAGGTATTATTATATGATATGAAATTTACTCAAAATGATGTCAAACTTAGCGTGTCTACACCTACTTGAATCAGACTCTGCTGTACAATATCCGAAAACACCTTTTCTGATATTGTGTCTGCTCTGGCCAGAGACTCCTGCGGATCTATTCTAGAGCATTCTCTCTCCAGTTATCTGAGAACGAACAATCCTCTGTTGAACACACAATCACCTTCGAAGGTCTTCCGCTGGACCCGATCCTTAACTATTAGAAATCCTGTGGATAAAGATTCGTAAGCCAAGGTCAAAGCCCAGAAGTCCACCGACAAGGTGTCTTTGGTGTCTCAAGTCCAAGGACCAACCATGCTACTGTGACGATGAATCAAGCCGATTGACAGTCAGGTAAATTACCATTCGGTGATTCATATCGGATCAGTTCAGTGAACTCATTCCCCAATGAGCACCTACAGGTTCGCCATTGTGTCTCCACACATGTAACTAACCAGATCAATCACCCTCCTCATATGAGCTGAAATAACTTGTACTAGTCTTGCCGGATGCTTGATATCCTCTTCAAACATCCTACGACTAGGAATAATTCAGAATATGTATTTATAGCTCATCGATCTCATTATTATGATCTCACCATAATCCGATGACCGTTGCACATATTCATGGATTTCATTATGTGCAATAATAATAAACACGCCAATCTTCATAATGAATTATATATATGTCATTTATTATTAAACCAGATTGAAATAGGTGCCTCGTGATTGGCTTAGAGGCCACCTATATCTATCAATCTCCCACTTGGACTCAAGCCAATCACCTTTTCATTTGATCTCCATCAAATCTAAGTGATGCTCACATCAAATTTGTGACTAAGGCTAGGTCCGGGATCTGCTAAATCATTCATAAATGGAATAATTTCCGTTATGTTATTTCCTCTTAATTCTTTTGCCTCTGGACTTGTGAAAGAGCCTCAGAATGTTCTACAACTTCTGATGAAACTATGGCTCGACCACAAAATTGATCGCTTCTACTATTGTCCTACAACAACGGGATGAGATCGGAGACCTTTAAGAACTATATTTAGTTCAAGGATGAACTCTGTCATCCATATTGTTCCTATAACAGTATTACTTGTTAATGTCGTTATCTTAATATCGAGTTATGGGTTGAAACCCTTCCAATCCATTCTTTTCTTATTAGAAGATTAAATCTATGCCTGATTTAAAATTTGAGTTAGTGTGACTCATTGTTTCAAATCATCCTCTCCATATGCAGGCGTGCATCCTTCGTACTTCTCAAGTACTTAGTGATGCATTTCACTCCTTCCATCAAGATTTTTCTGTATCCTTCAAGGAACTTTTTCCTTAAAAAAATAAATTCTATATTTCAACAATTGAGACTTATTATAGAATTTATGTTAAATATTTTGACATACAGGTTAAGGTAGCATCCTTAACGATCTATCTTAATAGATTCGTATTCTCAATACGTAGGATGTTGCATTCGAACCTTATTATGAAAAAAGAACATAGATAATAATATTTTTACTGATAGTAACATCCTGATGTCATTCTCAATGACTTTGATGTTATTATCACAAACAATTACTAATCTGACCGTGCTCCTATTGTTCTTCTTGAACACACACAATCCATGATCATTCTTAATGATCACTAAGTGTTTGACCATTAAGTCAAAACTCTTATTGCAACTTTAGGAAACTTTAGTTTGATTCAAAAATGATCTTTGAATCATAACTTGCTTCCAAGATATTCTAAAAGCTTTAAAGTTATATCATATACACCATTTCCTCAATCACATTGAGGGAATGTTTTTAGTATCCAACTTCCATCTCATCTTATGACAGGCAGTATTGGCAAGTAAAATTCTAAGCCCATCCAAGTCAACACTTTGACCATGACTATTTCCTTTAGATTACCATGTAAGTTTAAAGTAGTCTATTTATATTAATCTTCATTCTGAAGATTTACCTGCTTCTGAGAGGTATAATACCCTCAAACAAAACTATTAAGTTTTGTACTTAATAGGTGTTCTGGACTATAGCTTACAACTCTTAACTTCTTATTAATTTCAAAGTTGTAATTATAATAAAGAGCTTCCTTATAGATTTAGGATCATAATCCACATCTTTGAGCTCCTCTCATTATGCTATTTCTGATATGTCAAACATATCAGACTAGCCATTGAGAGAATCTCAAAACCTATAATGCTCTCCTATGTGTGTTATGAATGGTGTAAGGAATCGCCATGAATGCAGCGGAAATAAAAATGATTCCATTGTATCGGTTGCTGGGGTCGTAAAACGGACATTAAAATCTAAGCGGGAAGAACAGTTCTTCACCTTTGCGGGGTTTCGAATCTCCCGTGAATGATGCCGACTCGGTAATCGCGCACGTGCACGATCTCTAGAGGTATCCACACGAGTTCCCGCAGCAGACGCGATTTCCTCCTCGACTTGAGTGCTCTGACCATATCTCAAATCCACCATACGCGGAGAGAGACAGATCCACTCCAAGAGAGAGAGAAGGAGAGAGAGAGAGGAGAGAGAGAATCTGGGGAGTAAAATTCGTCCAACTAACTTTTTACCCCTCCCCCTTGGCCCTCCTTATATAGAAATAAGGATAAGCACAAGAGTTAATCCTCATGATTATCCAAGAGTTTGGCCTTGGATAATTCTCCATTAAATCTTCATGTTTATCCTGTAGCTTTTCACAAAAACCCAGATAACAATGAAATTTAACATCTCTCACCGTCTGACGAGAACTCTTATATGTGTGACCCTCTAGGCCCATATATCAGTCCGGTTGTAGGCCCATTAAACTTAGAACTGTTTCTTGAGTTTAATATTTATTAATTAACATTTAAACATCATATGTTAAATGATTAATTTAATAAACAAGTGAATTATCATCTGATGATCAAATCACTTGGCCTTCTGATCATGAACAGCACCAAACACTACCTCATGATCCCAGAAGATATAAGGGATAATGTTTCCTTCAATTGAACCTTTCCGTCTGCCGATACCGCACAGATATAATCCTTCACTCATGCAATGTCCCGATAACGCAAGGGTATGGTTTTATAGTCAAACCCTCTATCGCATTATCCAGATGGATTCCAGTACACAGTTAATATCTAGAAAGACATCTCTTTCATTTGACCCTGGCCAGAGATTTCTGTGTACACATCCATGGGACATTCTCTCTCCAGTCTTATACCAAGAGTGAGTGATCCCTTGTTGTTCATTACGATAGTTAATTGCGAGAACTATTAAATGAAGAAATGATTGCCTTTATTAATAATCTGAACTAGAATGTACAATGATTGGCTTTGAGGCCACCCAATTCTAACAAATGGTTCCACTACATTATCTAATAATCTTTTGTTAATTTGTGAGTCTAGAACATCTTCTAGTTTCATTAGCTCCCATTGTCTTCTTTGAGGACATGTTCCTCTTCTTAGAAGACAACTTTCAGTACGATAATTATTCCATTATCTTTTGGCTAACAAAATAATGTCCAAACTCTTTGGACATCTCACAAATTCACATTACACCGTGTCATTTTAGCTCCAACTTCTTTGGATCATGTCTTTTTCCAAAAGATTAGGACATAACTTGACTTTAACATCTTAAAATCATGTTTGTCTATAATTCACATCTTATATAAATTATCGCATCTCCATATCTTATATAGATATACTTACTTACTTAGAACTATATGAGAAGTATGGACATCTAATGTTCATACTTATATATATATATATATATACAAGAATATAAGAGTAAGACAAATCTTATTATAAATATAACACTATATCTAATAAAGTGTTATTTCTCATTATATCATATTGTGATAATCTATAATGAGGATTTATCGAGAGAGGATACAATTCTCCTTTTAATGACTTGTTTGAATCCCATGTTCAAGTATTAATTTTCTTGATCAAATCAAAGAATTCTAATACTCTTTCATATTGTCACTTCATCTTGATCTTGTATACCTTAGTCTCTTAGATGCATTCGACTAGTACTTCAACAAGTACACATAGTCAAATCTTTCCAAGAGAAAACTATTAAGGTAAGTCAATAGAAGTGATTATCTTTGGCCTTAAGAAGATATTGGGCTATTTACATCAACATGTATAAGTTCTAATAATTTCTACTTATCGCACAACCTAGTGTACAATGCCATAGATAATCATGATTCACTAAGTTCATTTCTATAGGAGACTTCTGAACATTCGTCATATAATATGTCACATCAAGAATCTATAGTGCATTGACTGGTTTTAAAATATTTCATTCTATTCTTAAAATCAAATAGAACAACGCTTGTTCCTTCTCAGTCAATGTTATTCACTTTTATAATTCTTGATAATTAATGGAACTAAATAACAATTGTTTAGTTTTACTGTCTCACAGTAACCTATGTTTCTCCGGAACTATTGTTGAGTCTAACTCAACATTTTTTATTTTCTCAATTTCTTTTTACTTGTCTAAATATGCATTCTATTGCAGATCTGAGAATCATTTTTAATAAATCATATTGGAGACACTAACTCTCCAATAGACATGCAAAAGTAGATAATAAGAATACCTGAAACTTCTTACAAGTTTTATATTCCTATTTGCCTTTTCCAATATCCTTATATAGGTTGCAGTGGGAGAACTGCTCATTCTCTATCTTTCAGCTGATTTGCCTATATCCATCTCATATGTGGGTTCGACTATTTAAGATCTCACCTCTAGCCTTTCTCAAAGGCATACTATGAATATCTCTTCTTCTTAGTTTCATCCAAGTAAGAGATTTCATGATATATGAATAGGATAGTGGCTATCATATGGTCCTGAAGACATTCTTCAGAGTTCCCTAACCAATATGAATATGAGAAGTATTTGCATCCTATATGCCAAGTCTCGGATTAATTGACGACATTTTATTCAATAGAGGAAATAAGTGATTTAAACAGACAGTTCTTATAATTCAATTATGGACTTTTATTTTGAATTATTTCTCACTATTTTTCGACAGACTGTATAATCCTCAAGTACACAGAATGGGAGACTCCGATGGTCTCCTAGCAGGGATCAGAATCTCAATGACTTGTAGTATAGCCTTGTGGATAGCACAACAAACCGTAATACAATCAAAGAGCACTTATCTCATGGGACTTGCAACTCTTTGCAACATCTGATCATGGCTTTGGTCCCTAGAGATTTAATGGTCTTGTGGATAGTACAACAAACCATTAATTCTGGTCTAAGCATTACTACTGTTACGAGACGGGCATAGATTTACATGCAACCCTTGTGGTAGCACAACAAGGCTATATGGTTCCTCTACCCCGATTACAAGGCATCTTATGCCATAGCCAGAGTCTCTCCTCACAATTAGACAAGCCTTGTGGTAACACAACAAATCTGCCTAAGTTAATTTGAGTCATATGACTATAACGATGGAGGACCACACAGTAAGTTCTCAACTACTCACGTTATGGCTCAAACTTTAGCAAGGATTTTAGATAACTTTTATCTTGGTTTCTTCCTAGGTGATAGTTTATAATATATTACATATATATTTAACTATACCTAAATAATAGCAATTGATTCATAATCAAAAGAAAAAATATGCATCAACCATATATGTTCATTATGTGGTCATGGACAGCACAGTGAGTAACTGGAGCCATACAATTAATCACCACAACTATAACAATTATATAATTAAAACATACAAATACACAAGCACTGGTGATCTCATCTCCGGTTGTCTTCCTGGTTGCACTTGTAGATTATCCTCGTCTCTCCTCTGCCAGCAAGATCAATTATCAAAATATTAATTTTTGAACAATTTTAAATATAAATAAATTGTAAGAGAAAGCCTTATGACCGAGTACAATAATAGAGTGAGATAGAATTACATTGGAATGATAGAGGGAGAGAGGCACGCAGGCCTCATTAATTAACATTTAATTAATATACATCACATTCCATAACAATCTACATAATCACACATCATCACATGATATGAAATTTAACTAATTGCATGTCTATGACCACCATAAATTTTAACCATCCACACATGATAAAACACATCACATGAAAGCTAAAATTTTGAAAAATAATAATTTTAGTTTTCTCAAAACGTGGGTACCAATCAAAATTAGGTAATTTAAATTTTTGAAAATCTCATTTTCTACTATGCATTTAAATCTAATTTAAAGCATTAAAACACATCAACATGTGCACTCAAGACTAAAATTAAAATTCTAAAATATTCCATGTATTATTTAGAACACTTCTAAATGAATTAATCTAACACTTAGATTAATTACAAATCATATTAACAATAATTATTAATGTGAAATAATCTAACATTTAGATAGAATTAAAAATTCCTTAACAGCTCTCATAAAAAAATTTCTAATTCTTACTATTAATCTCTTAACAACTCCTTATTAAGCTCCCTATTATAAAATAATATTTTTCAATAACAATTAATGAGAAATATTAATTAGAACATTTCTAATTAAACTAGTCTAACAATTAGACTTAATCAATATCTTAATAACTTTTATTGAAAGATCATATTAAGTAGATTAGATCTTTTTTTAAAAAAATTAATTAAGATATCATTGAGAAAATTAATTATCTTAATAACTATTATTAAGACTTTAATTAATCCTTAATAACTTTTATTAAAGTTTATTCTCAAGAAATAATTAATCTTATTATAACAATTATAAAAAGTTAATTAATTACATAGTAACCTTATATTATGTGTCCCTTAATTAAAACATTAATTTCATAACAACAATTGTTAGAAAATTAAATGATCTAATCACCTAATGAATTAAAATTAACAACTTAAATAAAAATTAACAACATTTGTTAATAATTAAATTAAGATCTCATCTTAATTAACCCTCTTAAACACTCATATAAAAATATTAAATTAACAACAATTGTTAATAAAATTAAGATCACATCTTAAATAACCCTCTAATAATTTTATTAAAAGGATTTAACAACACTTGTTAATAAATTAAGATCACATCTTAATTATAAAACTCATTAAATATCATATCTTAAGAATAAAATTCATTTAAGATCATATCTTAAAAAGAATTCCCTTTATAAACTGAAAATTAAAATTTAAGTTCAAAACATATTTTGAACATTAATAATTTTCAAATTTCAATTAATAAGGGTGGGGTATTATGTAAATAAAAGGGTTTAGAGTTTAAAGGGCTGGGATTAATTAGGCCAAGCCCATTAGGGCTCGGGTTCGGGTCCAGCAGAACCTGACTTGCCTCGAGCCATAGTGCGCCTGGGCTCGGTGCATCCTGGCCGAGCCAGGTCAGGCACCTGGTGTGCCCAAGCCGGGCCCAGGCTCCCAGGTCGAACCGATGCGGGGCCAGCCGGTTCGGGCGTCCAGGCGCCTATTTGCCCGACCCCTTCTCTTAGGGTTAGGGCAACCCAGCGCCGCCCCTTCTCTTCTTGTTGCAGGGTTTTGCGGCGGCACCGCCGCCGACCGCCAGTGGCGGGGCCGACCAGAAGTGGCCGTGGGGTTTGCCCCTTCCGTTCCCGGCGCCAGTGGTCCCCGGCCGGCGAGCCAAGGCTGCCGGTTCCCCCAAAAACCCAATGGTTAGCTGGTTTTAAAACCGTGTCTTCTTTCTCCTCCTTGCACTTTCAACACTTGAAAAACATGGGAGGAAATGCTCCGCCGGCGGCCGCCAACGACAACCTGGGATTGGGAGGGATTGTTGGTCATACCAGCAAGTATATTTTGTGGTCTTCCATCTGTTGGGTTCTCGATTTTCTCAGGATCTCCTACGCAGCGGAAATAAAATAAAAACGGAGATCCGTTCCCATTTCAAAAAATCTAAAAACCAGATTATCGGATAATCAGTTCTTACCGTGTGCGGATTCGAATCCGCAACCGTTCGGTTCCGTCGGTGCGACACCGCAAGCCGCGCAAGCGCCCAACCTCTATCGGAGTGCACGCGATCCTCCTCGCGACGGATATCCTTACGTTCCTCATTCTTCGCAGCCACAAAACCTCCGCCGGTTGCCACAACGATCGCCTCAACACGCGAACGATTTCCCGTCAAATGGGAGTCAGAGAACCAGATGAGCAGATCCAGGGATCCGGATCTAGCCTAGGGCGCCAGAGAGAGAGAGAAACAGAGGAGGGAGTGGCTAGGGTTAGCAGCAGCTTGGCTTGCTCAACCCGTTCGCTACATTTTATACTAATCACGTGGTTTTTCATAAAAACCCCCAGTTTGTATAAAGCCCACTGATTTATCCATCGCCTTAAGTATCATTTGCGTGTGACCCTCTAGGCACAATTACCAATCCGGTTAGTAGCCCAATAAGCCCAGTGACTCCTCACTGGGTTGATTAATCAATTAATAACTCATATTAATTAATTTATTAATCGAATTGATGTCGCACACCGAATTCGATCGGGCCTCCAATCACGTTCGGTGCCAAGCAACACCGCATGAACCCGGAAGGTATCGGGGTTAAGCAACTCACTCTTGGAACCTTTCCGCCGACAGTTACCGCATGGATATAATCCTTCATTCGTACAATGCTCTCGAGTCAACTCAGGGTATGGCGTGCTGTCAAACCCTAACCAGTCGACTCACTTGGATTGGATGCCGCTGATGAATATCGGAAAACTCCTTTCCCGATATTATCGTCCGCTCTGGCCAGGGACTTCCGCACATCCTTCCTAGAGCATTCTGTCTCTAAGTACCGAGAGCGAATGATTCCTTATTGACACACAAGATGGTATTCCGCTGTACCCAATCCTTGGCGGTTTAGAATGTCGTGCTTAGAGATTTGTAAACCAAGGTCAAAGCACAAAAGTCCACCGACAAGGTGTTCTTGGTGTCTCAGGTCCGAGGACCATCCATGCAACTGCAACAATAGAATCAAGCTGGTTGACAGTGAGGTACAGTACCACCAGCGATTAAGTCGGATCAGTTCAGTGAACTCATTCTCCAATGGGCTCCTACAGATTTGCCGTAGTGTCTCCACACAAGTAACTATGAGATCAGTCACCCTCATCGCATGAGCAGGAGTAATCTGTACTAGTCTAACCGGATATCCGATGTCCTTCTCGGATATCCTCCGACTATAAATAATTAAGAATATGTGTGTTTAAGTAATCAGTATCACTAGTATGATCTCATCATAATCTGATCACCATCGCACATATTCACGGACTTCATTATGAGACGATAATTAATACGATTTACACACAATGAATATTATGCCATTATATTAATAAATATGAATGAGATTATAAAGTCATATTGGCTTGTAGGCCACCAAAGACTAACAATATCCCACTTGGACTAAAGCCAATAACCTTTATACAGTAAGCCAATAGACTCTCGGTGACGCTCAAACACAATTTGAGGCAACGGCTTTGTCGGTGGATCTGCTACATTGTCGACAGATGGAACTCTTTCCACCACTACATCTCCTCTGGATATGATCTCTCTGATAAGATGAAAGCGCGTCATAATACGCTTCGATTTCTTATAAGACCGTGGCTCTTTCGCTTGTGCAATCGCTCCATTGTTGCCGCACAACAGCGGAACAGGTTCAGAGATGCTGGGAACTACGCCAAGGTCGTTGATGAATTTCTTCAAAGACACTGCTTCCTTGGCGGCTTCAGCTACAGCGATGTACTCAACTTCAGTCATCGAATCTACAGTGGTTGCTTGCTTGGAACTCTTCCAGCACACTGCGCCTCCGTTCATAGTAAACATGAATCCAGATGTAGACTTGCTATCATCTGGATCTGAATGGAAACTCGAGTCAGTAAAGCCTCGCAGTTTCAAGTCGCCTCCTCTATAGACAAAAAACATATCCTTAGTTCTTTTCAAGTACTTAAGGATACATTTCACTACCTTCTAGTACTCTTCGCCTAGATCAGCCTGAAATCTGCTCGTAACACTTAGAGCAAATGCAACATCAGGCCGTGTACATAGCATGGCATACATGATGGATCCTATGGCAGAGGCATAAGGTACTCTATCCATGAATGCCCTCTCATTAGGAGTCTTAGGAGACTACTCCTTTGAGAGATTAATTCCATGTCTCATCGGTATGAGACATCTCTTGGAATTTTCCATGCCAAACCTTTTGACTATAGTATCTATGTACAAGAATTGGGTCATTCCAAGCATCCTCTTTGATCTATCTCTATAGATCCGTATTTCCAATACGTAGGATGCTTCTCCCAAATCCTTCATGGAGAAGTTTTTCGACAGCCAGATCTTTACTGATGACATCATAGCTACATCATTCCTAATGAGTAGTATGTCGTCTACGTAAAGAACTAAGAATGTGACTGCGCTCCCACTGGTATTCTTGTACACACAAGGGTCATCTTCATTCTTAATGAAGTTATAAGACTTGACAGTCTCGTCAAATCTTATGTTCCAGCTCCGGGAAGCTTACTTCAGTCCATAAATGGACCTCTGAAGCTTGCACACTTTATCTGGTGATTCTTTAGATGTGAAACCTTCTGGTTGTATCATATACACTTCTTCCTCAAGGTTACCATTGAGGAAGGCGGTCTTCACACCCATCTGCCAAATTTCGTAATCAAAATGTACAGCAATGGCGAGTAGAACTCTGATCGACTTTATCATGGCAACTAGTGAGAAAGTCTCGTCGTAGTCAATTCCTTGCTTTTGACGATATTCCTTTGCCACCAACCTTGCCTTATAAGTATCGATCCGTCCATCAACACCGATCTTTCTTTTAAAGATCCACTTGCATCCGATGAGTACAATACCCTCGGACAAGCCCTCTAAGTTCCAAACTTGGTTAGTGTACATGGACTGGATTTCTGAGTTCATAGCTTCTCGCCACATCCCGACTTCTAGGCCTTCTATAGCCTCCTGGTAGGTTTTAGGATCATCATCCTCATTATATTCAATCTTAAACTCACCTTCAGCGATATGTCCCATATATTGTTCGGGTAGTCTAGGTAATCTACCAAATCTACGAGGCTCACTTCTGCGTACTTGAACAGATTTAGGAACTGATATCATCTGATGATAATGCAGCGGTTTGAGGATCTTGAACCTCTTCCAGTACTATTTTACTCCCACTGTCCACCTGGAAAAGGTATTCCTCTTCCAGGAAGACAGCTTTCCTGACGACAAACACCTTTTATTCACTAGGATGGTAAAAATAGTATCAAAAGGTTTCCTTTGGATATCCCACAAACCTACATTTATCAGTTCGTGATTCTAGCTTGTCTGGATCATGCCTCTTTACATGAGTAGGAAAATCCAGACTTTAACGTGTTTAAATTCTGGTTTCCTGTCTTTCCATATCTCATATGGAGTAGAGGCCATAGACTTGCTGGGTACTCTGTTCAGTAGGTATGCTGCTGACTCTAGAGCATACCCCTAGAGGGACACTAATAATCCCAAAAAGCTCATCACAGATTGCACCATGTCCAACAAGGTGCGATTCCTCCTTTCGGATACACCATTCATCTGTGGTGTATATAGAGGGGTCAGCAGAGAAAGGATACCATTACCCTTTAAGAATTGTGTGAAATTAGTACTCAAGTATTCTCCTCCTCGATCTGATCGAAGAGCTTTAATACTCTTTCCTAACTGCTTCTCTACCTCATTCTTGAACTCCTTGAACTTCTCAAATGCTTTCGACTTGTACTTCATTAAGTACATATAGCCGAATCTTGAAAAGTCGTCGGTGAACGTGATAACGTACGAGAAGCCACCTTTGGCTTGGGTGGACATTGGACTACATACATCTGAATCTATTAATCCCAAAATCTCCTTGGCACGTTCTCCATATCCAGTAAATGGAGATTTCGCCATCTTTCCCATAAGGCAGGATTCACATGTCGCAAACGATTCATAATCGAATGCATTTAAATAACCATGCTTGTGCAACTTTTGCAGCCTGCTTTCACCAATATGTCCAAGTTTACAATGCCACATGTAGACTAGGTTCACACAATTCTTGCTCTTCTTAAGAGTATTATGAATATGAATATTGTAATAAGAAACATCTAAAAGACATAAACTGTTAACTAAAGATGCTGAAGCTATCGATTTATTACCATAGTAAATCGAACAACTTCTATTCTCAATAGACAACCTATATCCTATCTTGTCCAAACAAGATATTGATATGACGTTCTTTATTATGCTAGGAACATAATAACAGTCTTCCAATGACAAGGCATCTCCTGATGGAAGCCTGCGGTTTGTTGTCGCGATAGCAACCGCCGCAACTTTTGCGCCGTTTCCTAGCCTCAGTTCCACCTCGCCTTTTCTCAGCTTTCGCTTACTTGTCAGCATCTGCACATCATGGCAGATATGAGAAGCACATCCGGTATCTAATACCCAAGATGTAGAATCTCTTACTGACAAGTTGATATCTATCATATAGATATATGAAGCTTCAAACAGCTTCACCTTTCCATGAGCTTTATCGTTGAGGAACTCCTTGCAGTTCCTCTTCCGGTGACCATTCTGCTTACAGTAGAAGTAGTCACCCTTTACTACTCTTTTGCCTTTTTCCTTAGATCTTTTATCGTTAGCTATCATCTCTGCTTCAGGGGCATCTAATGCCGATTCAACAGGAGGATCAGCATCAAAGGCGTAGGTAATCTGCTCAGATCTGAAGACATTCTTCAAGTGTCTGAGCCAATCCGAGTAGATCAGGTAAGTCAAAAGGGCATCAAGTATGCCACGAAGTAGGTTATACGAAGACATAATTCCCTACAGGAGATGAATAAATCTTTTTAGCAGATGTTCAATTATTAAATATAAAACAAGACATGGTCTTTTATTCAAGTTTTAACTCTCACTAATTTTTGACGGACTGTATAACCCTCAGTTATACAGAACGGGAGACGCCGATAGTCTCCTAGTGGGGATCAAAATCTCAATGACTTGCAGTACAGCCTTGTGGATAGCACAACAAACTGTAATACAATCAAAGAGCACACATCTTATGGGACTTGCAACTCCTTGCAATATCTGATTATAGCTTCGGTCCCCAAAAATTTAATGGCTTTGTGGATAGCACAACAAACCACTAATTCTGGTCTAAGCTAACCATCGTTATGCGACGAGCATAGATTTGCATGCAACCCTTGTGGATAGCACAACAAAGTTACATAGTTCCTCTACCCCGATCATATAGGCATCTAATGCCATAGCCATAGTCTCTCCTCACAATTAAACAGGCCTTGTGGTAACACAACAAACTTACCTAAAGTGATTCGAATCCTATGACTATAACGATGATAGACCACGCGGGAAGTTCTTAACTACTCGCGTTACGGCTTAGAATTAAGATGAGGGTATTTAGATAACTTTTATCTTGGTCTCTCCTAGGTGATAATATATAAATATATCCTATATATTTACTAAATACTATACCTATTTTGATTCATAATCAAAAGAAAACAATGCATCTCATATATGTCAAGTGTGGTCATAGATAGCACAGTGGGTTTGACTGGAGCCAACAGTCAAACGCACACACAATTCTAATATAACATTTACATTAGAGAAACCTGCAAACACATAGGCAAAGGATCTTCATCTTTTCACCTTCCTGGTTGCAGCTGTAGATCGTCCTCGCTCCTTTCTCGGTTGCCTCGATCATATTACATTTAAACCTAAATTTACATGTAAACAGAAAAAGGCCTTATGGTGAGTACAAGAGAGAGGGAGGTAGAAGTACATCGGAGTTTGAGAGAGAGAGAGGTACACAGACCTCTATTTATTAACAATTAATAAATATCTAATCATACATCTACGATCCACACAATCATTCATCACATGAATAATTTAAAATAAGTGCATATCTATGACCACGGTGTGTTTTAAACATTCCACACATGATACAGCACATCACATAGCTAAAATAAAAGAGTTTTCAAAATAAATAATTTTGGCTTTCAAAAAGCTGGGTTCTAATCAAAATTGACATTTGAATTTTGAAAATTCTTTTAATCAATTTAACATGCAATCAAGTCTAATTTAAAAGCATTTAAACACACATCACATGTGCACACAGTACAAATTAATAATTCAAGATTATTCCATGCAACTTAGAACACTTCTAATAATTAATTCAATCTAACAATTAGATTAAAACATGTTAATAATCTAACAATTAGACGATTAATAATTAATTACTAATCTAACTCTTAGATTAGTCCACTGAAGTTAATTATTAATTTAACACTTAAATTATTAATCAACACTAATTAATTAATAATTATCATCTAACACTTAGATTAGTGGAGTAATATTAATTATTAATTTAACTCTTAAATCAATAATTAATAACATCTAATTAAACCATTATATTAGTTAATTAAAATTAATCATCAATTTAATAATTAAACTAACAATTAATTCTAATTAAATAATAACTACTAATTTAACATTTAAATTAGTCTATTAAATTTAGTTATTAATTTAACACTTTAATTAACAACAAATTTAATCAATTAACAACTTCTTGTTAATTAAAATGATTCCATAATCCTATTGCCCGAATAAACGAAATTTGATAATAATTTATATTTCAAAATAGTTTTGAAATTAAATTAAATCTAATTTAATTATTAAATGGGCTAATTTGAGGTTTTGATGGGAATAATAGAATGGGCCCAACCCAATAAGATCCTGGCTCGGGCCAGGTGGGGTCCCATACTCAGCCATGGTCCAGCCCCCTGGTGAGCCCAGGGTTCGGGCCAGGATGGAACCAGGCCCTGGCCCCTTTGGCTGGGCTGGGCCCGGTCCAGCCGGTCGAACCGACTCGGGCCCGGGCCCGATGGGGATGCTCGGCCGGCCTCCTTCATCCCCAGTCCGTGGCCAAACCCTAGTTGTAGAGGGGTGTTGGGGCGGCACCTGTCCACGGTGGCGGTCTGCGGCAATGAACCGTCCGGTCTCGCCGGTGAAGAACCGATCGCTGGAGCTCGCCGGCAGTGCCCGCAAATAGCCGGCCGACGCCTTATCTTCCTCCTTTTTTCTGGTTTTCATGCAAAATCGAAGGAGGAAGAAGAAGAGGATATCTGGCCACCTCCTGTGGCACTCCGGTGCCGGCCACCAGTGCCGTGCGTGACCGGATGATCCCTGGTCACACCAAGATCTTCGATCACCGCCTCATCGCATGGGAACGCTCGAACAAAGTCGCAACATACCCTAGTTCTTCGTCCAACGAAGAACAAAGTTAAACCTATTTCGATCCACCTAAAGCGGCATCTCCGGCGTCGGCCGCCAGCCCCGTTGGTGACCAGACGGATCCCTGGTCATACCAGGATCTCCAGCCACCATCCCATCGCATGGGAAGGCCCGATAATGGCCACACAAATCCGTCGTTCTTCGTCTCATGAAGAACACGAAAAACCCTAAAACAAATTCGAAATATACAAAAAAAAAAAAAAAATCTAATTATTCATAAAATTTTGTGTTCATCTCATGAACACGAATCCAGCAAACACATCGAATTATTGCATGGAATAATACACAGAAAAATTAATTTCGGAACCCGAAACGGGACGAGAAACAATGGAACTGGCTCTGATACCACTATTGGGTTCTCGGTTTTCTCCAGATCTCCCGCGCAGCGGAAATAAAATAAAAACGGAGATCCGTTCCCGTTTCAAAAAATCTAAAACCCAGATTATCGGATAATCGATTCTTACCGTGTGCGGATTCGAATTCGCAACTGTTCAGTTCCGTCGGTGCGACACCGCAAGCCACGCAAGCGCCCGGCCTCTAGCGGAGTCCACATGAACCTCCTCGCGATGGATATCCTCACGTTCTTCGTTCTTTGCAGCCACGAAACCTTCGCCGGTCGCCGCAACGATCGCCGCAACGCGCGGACGATTTCTCGTTGAACGGGAGTCGGAGAAGCGGCGGAGCAAATCCGGGGATCCAGATCTGGCCTGGGGTGCCAGAGAGAGAGAGAAATAGAGGAGGGGGTGGCTAGGGTTAGCAGCAGCTTGGCCTGCTCAGCCCGTTTGCTATATTTTATACTAACCGCGTGGTTTTTCATAAAAACCCCCGGTTTGTATAAAACCCGCTTATTTATCCATCGCCTTGAGAATCATTTGCATGTGACCCTCTAGGCCCAATTTCTAGTCCGGTTAATAGCCCAATAAGCCCAGTGACTCCTCACTGGCTCGATTAATCAATTAATAACCCATATTAATTAATTTATCAATCGAATTGATGTCGCACATCAAATTCAATCGGGCCTCCGATCACGTTGGGTGCCAAGCAACACCGCGTGAACCAGGAAGGTATCGGGGTTAAGTAACCTACTCTTGGAACTTTTCTGCCGACTGTTAATGCGTGGATATAATCCTTCATTCGTACAATGCTCTCGAGTCAACTCAGGATATGGCATGCTGTCAAATCCTAGCCGGTCGACTCACTTGGATTGGATGACGCTGATGAATATCGGAAAATTCCTTTCCCGATATTATCGTCCTCCCTGGCCAAGGACTTTCACGCATCCTTCCTAGAGCATTCTCTCTCATCGTATCGAGAGCGAATGATTCCTTATTGACACTCAATTTCCTTCAACAGTATTCCGCTGTACCCGATCCTTGGTTGTTTAGAATCACATAGTTAGAGATTCGTAAACCAAGGTCAAAGCATAGAAGTCCACCAACAATGTGTCCTTGGTGTCTCAGGTCCGAGGACCATCGACACAACTGCGACAATAGAATCAAGCTGGTTGACAGTAGTGAGGTACAGTACCATCCAGCGGTTCAGTTGGATCAGTTCAGTGAACTCATTCTCCAATGAGCACCTACAGATTCGCCTTAGTGTCTCCACACAAGTGACTATGAGATCAGTCACCCTCATCACATGAGCAGGAGTAATCTGTACTAGTCTAACCGGATATCCGATGTCCTTCTCGGATATCCTCCGACTAGGAACAATTAAGAATATGTGTGTTTAAGTGATCAGTCTCACTAGTATGATCTCATCATAATATGATCACTATCGCACATATTCACAAACTTCATTATGAGACGATAATTAATACGATTTACACATAATGAATATTATGCCATTATATTAATAAATATGAACGAGATTACAAAGTCATATTGGCTTGTAGGCCACCTAAGACTAACACCATCACCCTGGAAGCCGCATCCAAGCCCACAATTTCGGTTCTTCATCCCCATGAAGAACATGACAAAAAAACACCCAAAAATTTCATTTTTCTCCACAGAATAATAATCTGATTATTTAGAAGATTAATTTTGTCGTTCCGAAGCAGATCAGAGCAGAACCTGGCTCTGATACCTTTGTTGGGATCCGGACGAGGCGCGACGAACGCAGCATAAGCAACATTAAAAATCCCCTCACAATGCCCGCAGATCCGATTCGAAACGAAAGACGAAAATCAAAAACCGGGTTGTGATCTCATCACCTTGCGCGGATACGAATCCGCGACCGTTTCAATTCCATCGAGGCGATGCCGCTAGCCGCACAAGCATCCGGCCTCCAACGTTATCCACGCGATCTTCTGTGGTGATGCATCCTCGATCCCTCATCCAGATCAGCTTGTTCGCTGAAGAATCCTCGCCGCAACCATGTCCAGATCTTCCGGACAGGAATTCCTGACTCTCGGGAAACGCACGCAGTGGAGAAGGGAAGTCTCCCGGCGCCTCGAACGGGGCGCCCAGAGGAGGAGGAGAGAGAAAGGTGGGACGGCCAGCCTTGAGAGCTCCTGGAGCTTGGCCCTAGGTTTCTCAATAGCACGTATATATATTAAGTCGGCGCGACTTTTCACAAAAGTCCCCGATTTAATATAAATCCCACTTAAGTACCACCGACTGAGAATCTTATTACGTGTGACCCTTTAGGCCCATTAACCAGTCCAATTTTCAGCCCGCTAAGTCCAATAACTAGTTATTGACTTATTGTCATTAACTAATATCTAGATATTAACTAATTACTTAACCGAATTAACATCTCATGTAAAATTCGGTCGGACTTCCGATCAAGTTGGGTGCCAAGCAACACCGCATGATCCCGGAAGATAATGGGGTTCAGCAACCCACTCATGGAACCTATCCATCCACAATTACCGCGTGGCTAAAATCCTTCATTCGCACAATGCTCTCGAGTTAACCTAGGGTATGGTCAACTGTCAAACCCTAGATGGTCAACCCACTTGAATCAGACTCCGCTTTACAATATCTGAAAACACATTTTCTGATATTGTGTCTGCTCTGGCCAGAGACTCCTATAGATCTATTCTAGAGCATTCTCTCTCCAGTTACCTGAGAGCGAACGATCCTCTATTGAACACATAATCACCTTCGAAGGTCTTCCGCTGGACCCAAGCCTTGACTATTAGAAATCCCATGGATAGGGATTCGTAAGCCAAGATCAAAGCCCAGAACTCCACCGACAAGGTGTCTTTGGTGTCTCAAGTCTAAAGACCAACCACGCCATTGTGACGATGAATCAAGCTAATTGACAGTTAGGTAAATTATCATTCAGCGATTCATATCGAATCAGTTCAGTGAACTCATTCCCTAATAAGCACCTATAGGTTCACCATTGTGTCTCCACACATGTGATTAACGAGATCACACCCTCCTCATATGAGCTGGAATAACCTATACTAATCTTGCCGGATGTTTGATATCCTCTTCAAACATCGTACGACTATGAACAATTCAGAATATGTGTTTATAGGTCATCGATCTCATTATTATGATCTTATCATAATCTGATGACCGTTGCACACATTCATGGACTTCATTATGTGTAATAATAATAAATACGTCAATCTTCATAATGAAATATATATATGTCATTTATTATTGAACCAGTTTGAAATAGGTGTCTCGTGATTAGCTTAGAGGCCACCTATATTTATCACTTCATTCGTTCTTTCTCTTCCTCTGTATTGGGACATTGATCAATGCTAAGAATTTTTGAGCCCCTCTCCATTAGAGTATCCACAGGCTTAGCTTTATGCATTTGGAAGCGCTCTAAGATTTTCTTAATGTAAGTCTCTTGAGACAAACTTAGAAGTATCTTGGATCGATCCCTCTAGATCTTTACTCTCAGTATATAATCAGCTTTACCTAAATCCTTCATCTCGAATATGGAAGATAACCGCTCTTGAGTGGTTTTGAGTAACTCCATGTCATTCTCGGCTAGCAATATATCGTCAACATATAAAGAGAGAATGAGAACACTTTTCTTAACTCTCTTGGCATAGACACAGTAATCCTCTTCTGTCATTCTGAAGTCAATCAAAATGATTGCTTGGTGGAACCGATAATACCGTTGTCTAGACGACTGCTTGAGACCATATATAGAACGTTCAAAGCGGTACACTTTGCGCTTTTGTCTTTCAGCTTCGAAGCCCATAGGCTGCACCATATAGATCTCTTCGTCTAATTCTCCATTGAGAAAAGTTGTCTTTACATTCATCTGGAACAATTCCCAGTCTATATGTGCAACTGTAGCCAGGATGAGGCAAATAGAGGCGAATCTCACCACTTGAGAGAATGTCTCTTCGTAGTCTATTCCCTTTAATTGGGTATGGCCTTTCGTCACGAGTCGGACTTCATACTTGTCAATTGACCCATCAACCTTACACATGACTTTAAGAACCCACTTGTTCCCAATAGCCTTGCATCTAGGTGGTAGATCAACCAACTCCCATACTTCGTTCCTAGCCATTGAATTCATTTCTTCCCTCATTGCCGCTATCTACTTTTCTGAGTCAAGTGAGGTCATTCCTTCCTCGTAGGACGTAGGCTCATCAGCATCCACGAAGTATACATGAATGATTCTCCTTCAATCATGAAACAACGTCGAGGCATATGTTTACATTGACTTCTACGAGGTAAAGTGTGAAGTGGTTCACTTACATCGTCCATTGGAACACTCCCACTATCTTCAGCAACTTCTAGGATGAGACTAATTCCCCCCATGCTGGAAGACATAGTGTTCTCATCAGGATCTTGCAACTTACATAGCTGCATGTCCTATCTGACCTCTCCTAAAGATAGGTAATCTTCCTTAAGGAAAATCACATCTCGGACTTCTTTCTCAGTCATTCCTCCATCCGGATGTTCACCATACATCACATAGCCCTTAGATTACTCAGAGTACCTTATGAACACCTGTTTGCTAGCTCTAGGACCTAACTTCCCATACTTATGAGAAATACTCTGAACATATCCATCTGATCCCTACGAACGTAAGTCCTCCAAGTAGGGTTTTTTGCCTTTCTATAGTTCATAGGGAGTTGAAGGTATTGACTTAGAAGGCACTCAGTTCAAGATATAGGCAGCAGTCAATAGTTCATCCCCCAGAAATTTATTGGGAGGTTAGCTTGTGCCATCATCGACAAAACCATCTCTATAAGAGTACGATTCCTCCTCTTTGCTACACCATTTTGTTGCAGAGTATAAGGAATAGTAAGCTGTCTGCGAATTCCTCTCTCTTCACATAGCTCTCTAAACTGATCTGAGAGATATCCTCTGCCTCTATCAGTGCGAAGAGCCTTAATGCTCTTCTCTTTATCATTCTCTACCTCAACCAGCAAACGCTTAAAACAATTTAAGGCCCCTGAGCGATGGGTGAGAAGATACACTGAACTATAGCGAGAATAGTCATCTATAAAAGTGATAAAGTAGAATTCACCGTGATGTGTCCTTACATTTAAGGGTCCACATATGTCTGAGTGGATTAGCTTTAATAGGCAAGAGGCCCTCTTGGCCATCCCAAATGATTTTTTGTAGGCTTTTCCTGCCAAACATGGCTCCCAGACAAGAAAATTTACTTTAGTGAGAGACCCCAATAGACCTTCTCGAGCCAATGGGCTCATTCTCTCTTGTCCTATGTGCCCCAATCTTGCATGCCATGATACAGAATCAGAAACGATATCAGAAGAAGATACGATTAAAGAATTAGAATCATTATTTTCTAAATCCATGACAAACAAATTGTCCCTTAAATGACCAAGACCATAAAGACTCTTATGATAATAAAGAGATACTGACGTCTCTAAAAAGTTGGAAGAATAATCCAAACTTAAAAGTGCTATAACTGAAAATAGATTACATCGAACACCAGGTGCATAAAGTACATCGTGTAAAAGAAGAGCCCGCCAAGTTCGCATCTTCAGCTAGTACAAGCCAACTCCAAGGACTTCTTCCTGAGCACCATTCCCCATAGTGACTGTTGGGTTCGACTGTGTCGGACCCGAAAAAACGCAGTGAAAAATAAAAATGGATCCGTGCCGTTTCGGATACAAAAACTAAACTGATAGAATCGGAATTTTACCTTGCATGAATTCAAATCCGCGTTTGTCTGGTTCCGTCGGTGTGAAGCCTCAAGCCGCGTAGGTGCCCGGCCTCTAGCAGTATCCACGCGGTCTTTCTCGTGATAGATCGTCCTCGCTTCCTCACTCAGTTCAGTGTTTGCGGATCTCGTCTGGCTATGCGTAATCCTCCGAGACATGCAGTATCAGAATTCTCGTCGGACGGGATGCAGAGCGGGCGGGAGTCGGAGCTGAGCCACCAGGGGGGGCGACCAAAGAGGGGGGCGCCTAGGAGAGAGAGAGGAGAGAGAGGGGGGTGGCGGCTAGGTCAGGATTGCTGGCCCCCGACCTAGCAACGATACTTTTATAATAAATGGTTTTGCGATTTTTCAGAAAAATCCACACTTATCCGAAATCCCGTCGAAATATCCATCGACTTGAAAACTATTTGCGTGTGACCCTCTAGACCCAAAAATCAGCCCACTAAGTCAAGTAACTATTTATAGACCCACTGAATTAATTAATATCCTTATATTAATTAATCAGCCAAATTTAATGTCCCACAATAAATTCAGACGGGCTTCCGATTACGTTCGGTGCCGAGCAACACCGCATGATTCCAAAAGGCATTGGGGTTTATGCAACCCACTATGGGAACCTTTCCGTCATCGATTACTGCGCGGATATAATCTTTCATCCGTGCAATATTCCCGAATCGACCTAGGATATAGTTTACCGTTAAACCCTAGCCGGTCGATTCACTTGAATCAAATGCCGCTAATTTAGATCATATAACTCTTTATCTGATGTAGAGTCTGCCTGGCGAAGGACTTAAGCGCATCAGTCTGGAACATTCTCTCTCCTATTATCAAGAGTGGATGATCCCGTATTGATCACACAATTACCTTCGAGGGCATCTCCCTGAACCCGATCACTTGACATATAGATAACCCATGGTTTGGGATTCGTTAATCAAGGTCAAAGTTTAGAGACCTACCAACAAGGTATCCTTGGTGTCTCAGGTTCAAGGACCATCCACGCAACCGTGATAAAAGAATCAAGCTGACTAACAGTCATGTAGATACCATCCAGCAATTCATGGTCGGATTAATTCAGTGAACTTATTCACCAATGAGCACCTACAGGTCCAGCATAGTGTCTCCACACAAGAGACTTATACGATAAGTCACCCTCATCATATGAACTGAAGAAACATGTACTAGTCTATCCGGATGTTTGATGTCATTCTCGAACATCCTCCGACTATGAACAATTAAGAATATGTGTTTATAAATCTTCAGTCCTATAATTATGATCTCATCATAATCTAAAAACCATTGCACATGTTAATGGACTTCATCATGATACGATAAATAAAGATCGATTTAATTACATAATGAATTTATGCCATTATATTAATAAACTGAATATTACAAAGTATCAGATTGGCTTGTAGGTCACCTAATACTAACAGTGATGTGCTGGCTGCCACTAGTATTCGACAATAATCTAAGAACCCAGCTCGCTCATGAGCTATGTGGCTGGTTGGTTCTGAGTATACAATCCAATGAGAAACCGTATGAGCAATGAAGACATTAGAGCACACATAAACATGATTTATAGGGACAAGACAAACCTTCTTTGACAAGACAAACCTTCTTTGGCTCAGTGCAATCACTGGCATAGTGTCTCATCTTCTGACAGTTAAAACACTTGACCTTGCTCAAGTTTTTCTTTCCTCACTTGCCACGCTTACCCTTTTAGTTATTCTGTTGTCCCATTTCTTTTCAGCCTTTTGTTAAAAATTGTTGTTCTTCCTAGTCCAGTTTCGTGTGGGCCTCTTTGCCTTAGGCCGGTTTGCATCAGCCACCAATACGCTATAACAGATCGCCTCTTTGCGCTCCGCCTCTAACTCTAGGTGATGTGAAACATCACTGTAAGTCTTGATGCTTTCATTGTGAGTAAGCACCAATTTGATATGCTTCCAAGAAGAATCGGAAAGGGTCCTCAATACGGCAAGTATCTGCTGCTCATCTGAGAGTTCAGTACCAGTTGTCTTCAATTCTCTGATCATTGAAGACATCACCCTTAGGTACTCTGCCATAGAATACTTTGGGCCCATCATGTACTGATTGAACTTCAAAGTTAAGGCCCCCAGCCTCATTGCTGATGTGCCTCCATATTGGAGCTTCAATTGCTCCCACATTTCTTTGGTAGTTTTGTAACTCTCAAATTCTTTGATAAGGTCATCGTGCATGCAGCTCAACGTAGTGTAGCACGCACTCATGTCCTTGTTCAACTACTTATCATAAGGTTGCTTGTTACGATTGACTTGCGCAAGTAGCTCATCATCAGATAGTGGCAACATCACGTTGGTCAAGGTCTTAAATACCTCCTTCTCGTTCAGGAGATACTGAATTTTTCTATGCCACATGTCATAATTTTTGCCCTTTAATTTATCTTGACCAAACAACTCGTGATATAAACTTTTTGAGGACATCGCTACCTTCTACATTGCGCAAGAAAAATAATTATGCACTTAAAAAATTCTTTTCTTAAAATCAAATGGTCATATAGTTTATTTCACATGTGTCAATTCGAAAATTTTGCTAGGCTCGTAATCATCATCTTCATATGTCACAAACTATATTCCCAATTAAAATAAGAGTGGAAAAAATAGAACATTAAGGGACTCATTCCCTAATTTTTAAATCCACGTGACTTAAAAAAAATATCAAACATTTTGCTTTAAAATGCATGATAAGTATAGGTAACGTATTTCCTAAATATAGTATGCATCCACATGAGGGATATATTAATCGCATTACGAAGCAAAAAATTTAATTTAATGCTACCACAGATCAATATGATAAACATATACAGGCAATTCATTAATTATCAAAAAAATGAACTATCCCATTCCTTAAGTTATAACAAGTGTGTTCGATAATTAGAAAAAAGTCGAATAGCTAGCACTACAACAAACTTGGTCTATACTTACGGCAGATAACCGTAAGTTGTGTACCAAACATCGTTAGTAAATACCTTTACTTACGAAACCTCCTACGGCCACCAACCGTACGTGTAGCAACCGTTCCTATAGCCTATACTTACGGTTATGCAACCGTAAGTTGACAAAATCTATACCGTCGGTTTAGTAACCGTAATTACAGATTGATTTATACCTACGGAAAACACCGTAAGCATACGCAAACCAAACTGTTATCATATAATATTTTGAAAAACATCTTATCATCTGTACTTACTCAAAAAACCGTAAGTATTTGTTGGTCAAACCGTTAGAATATAACTTATCGAACAATACCTAACAATTTATATTCTTTTTATTTATGTCATTTCACATAAAAGGAAATGTATTAATTCTCTGTAACGGAATCATGCACTCATTCTACATTTCACGTATAATGTACGCGTAACACATTTTTATCACGTGCACACATTATATCACATATTGAATAAATTCTTTCGTATAACAAAATGTATACTTGTGTCAATATATTCCACCTGTAAAGTTTAAAAACACATCACAACATCAAACGAAATTGTCACGGGAAGAAAATTTACATCTATCTATCAATTACATAGTCCATCCGTTTTTCAAAAGTACAATAAAAAAAATATCCATAAACCATAAGACCATAAAGTTGATATCTCCTTCATCCAAATTACACCATATAAGGTTGAACCTGTAAGAAAAAAAAAAATCACAAGATTATTTTCAAAGTCTAAATAAACAATTACATCTAAAAAGAACCTTACATAGTCTTTAAACCAAACAATGTGGCTACCCACAGCATCTCTCATATTTATTCTTCCTACATCCTTGACAAACAGTGGTGCATCTGGTTTGACTACTAAAAGAACAGATACCTCACAGAAAGTATCACCTAAAACTTTTCCCATCACAACTTTATCTTTTTCCTCACTCATAACTATGCCATTTCCAACTTCTTCTCCTCCCATATCTATTAATTTTGCTCATTTTCCTTGAATCTGTGTAAAATTTAAAAAAAAAAAATATACGAATGAACAAAGTATTATTTTCTATTAGTATTTAATTTTGCCAAAAGATAATCAATATACCTGCATATCATTGGTTGCCAACACACTTGCAGATGACTGGACACATCTTGATAAATTTGGATTGTTCTCCCCAGAATTTTGTCCATGTTAAATGATTTGATCAAACTAACTTCCACTAAGAAAGCATACATCAAATGTCTAGTGATAGTAAAAAAGTTGCATTCATAGTAATGACTGCACACATTCTCTAGTATTTCATCCCAACAAAAAAATTTCTCACTACAACAAGAGATAAAAATTACCTGAACTACAAGTGACTCAACTTTATTAATTTTTTTCATCAATTCTTTGACCATTTCAGTCAACTGAAAATTATCCTGTACTTGTTGGGATGATCCACCCCACAAAGTCTTTGGTGTTGGACCGGTGCCAACTTCACGTATGCGTCCTGCCCGATCTTTGCCAAATACTTGCGTATATACATCATCAACTGTGGCAAATCGAGGGATTAGTTGAGGTTGACGCCTGTGTTGACTTTTGGTCTTGAAGTTTTTCCTGTAATGAGCACTAAATTATCACTTTTGAAATTCAAGGACTATGTACTGTAATTAAAGAAATGCCATATTAAACAACTTAAATGTCATACAATCATAGCGGCACAGTCTTCATTAACTGGTTGTCCATTCTTTTTGATGCGGGTCTTAATAAATAAGTCCCCACGATCTAATTTAACTCCATATTTTTCAAACTATAACAAAATGAAAATAGGATTAATAAGAATCAACTCAATTTTTGATATAAATTATAGTGAATTAAAAAAGTTAAACATATCTATGTAGAGTTTACAACTTAACCTCTTCTTCATTTATGTCAGCAAAACTCTTTGTACCAGCACAATGGAAGAACGTATGCTTCTTTTTGTTTTCTTTATTGATCTCGCTGTACCTCTACAAGATAACCCAACATTTAAATTTGAATTAATAAAAATTGAATAGAAACAACAATCTAAGAAGATGCAGTTATAGTTGAAGATTACCTTCCGTTTTGGCGGACACCATGTAGCCACCACCCTTCTCCACTGCTCTTCATTAACACGTGAATCATCTGGAATTTTTTGTTGACTTGTTTTTAAACTATGATTGAAGTATTTGTTTCTCAACTCTTGTTTCCATGATCTCCATTTTTGGTCCAGATCTTTCATTATCCATTCTCTTACATATTCAGATATGTCATATTTTCTCTACACAAAACATAGAAAGGTTAGGGAAAGTATAACAAATTCAAAAATGAAATAAATCCACATGAAATTATCACCGTAATGTAATCCCACACATCATCTTTATTATTTTTTGACATTGCCCTCCAATTTTCTATGTCAATAGGCAACTTATCAGCCGTTCTTGCAAGTGTTCCTAAGAACAATCGTAACGAGTACCCTCCCTCACCGATTGATTGTCCAAGTTCATTAAGCTGCACAGAAATACGCTTACCATCTTCCATCCCATGTACATCTCGAAATGTGGTGGGTCCTCGAGACTTTCTTTTGCCGGATGCATGGCCAATTTTCTCTTCAGCAATCTCAGGTGCAATAACAATGTTTGGCTGCTTTCCTATGGTTAGCATATGCTGAAATGAATCAATATCTATCCGACTAAACCAGCCATTAGTAAGCTGACAAGAAGACAAAAAAATATATATCAATCATAAGGATAAATTACAGCAAAACAATAATATAACACAAATAAACGAATGAGAACATACAAAATATGGATAACCGTCCTGAGAGAAAAATTGTGGAGCACTCTGTATGAACAAGTGAATGTAGTACAACACGAAGAAGCCACATTCTGAACCATTTGTTTGTTGTGGCACCTACATAATTAAAATATACCACATAATCATTTGTGACACCTCAAATAAAACATAATAAGAACAGGGAAAAGGATATACAGGAAAAATGATATGCATATGCACATATACACAAGTATAATATGCAGACAGATACATGCACAAAGTATTATACACATAGGTAGACACGTAAACAAAATTGAAGCAAATGATGCAGATATCCAGAAGAAATATTTAAAATAAGGATACAAATACGTATCATGATTATCTACAGGAGTAATCCAGATAACAGGAGTAATTCAAGATAACAGGAGTGGGAGCATGCTGCCTTGCCATCTCTTGAACTCTCCACAGTTATTACAAGCTCAATATAAGATGCTTCAACAGGTACTAGTTTGATACTGAATCAAATTTATCCAGAAAAACTTAACTTTAATTCCATGTTCATAAGTTTTGACAGAAAAAAAAAAAGATAAAACAGAAAAAAACAAGCTCAATATAAGACGAACATGCATAGAAAAGAACTAGAGCAAGAGCACCACATAGTTATAGGATCAACATTGCTCAAATGCTAACAAATTTGCATCATTAGACACACTGTCCCCTCCCATTAAAATATCCAGTTGATTTGTGCAAACTATACGTATTGTTTATTCTAAGGGCGTGCTATATTAGGGAAAAAAACGAGGGCCACGTCACCTACCTTTCTGACTTATGTTCAAAGACAAAGTAGGTGGAAAAACCAAAATCTACAAAAACAAGAAGATACAGAGTTGTCCTTTTCCATGCTTTCATGGGATAAATACATCAAATTACACCACAATTTCACTCATTTCCTTTTTCAATAGATATAGGGAAGGATTCACAGGGAAAGTTGCCAGTAAACAAAACACCTAGAAAACAAGTAAGCAGTGAATCATCTGTTTTTCATAGACAGCATCATACTGCAATTTCCATTATCCAAAGAACACCTCAGTGATTTTTAATTTTATTCTGTTCCTTTTCCATACATCTGGATGTATTTTTTGCACATAATGCTGAACTATCGACAAAGATGGCATAGTTGCACATAATGCCTTTGATACATAGGAGACTAATTATAGGCTATATAGCCCATGCATTAGTCAGCAGTCACATTTGAAGTGGAAGCATCCCCAAATTTAAGCACATAGTTTTAATACATTAAATTATTTGAGGGCAGCCAATGCTGCAAGGCTCCAATCCCTGCTGGGATCTGGGAGGGGCTGTGCAGCCTTACCCTTGCTTTATTGCAAAAAGACTGTTTCTGGATTTGAACCCCTGACCTCCAGGACACGATGAACAACCTTACTATTGGACACCAATGTTCCCCCTCTATTAAATGTTAATACATTCACCTATCCATAAGCTTAATTTTTTACTTGACTAAGTGACTATGTTGGCTGATTAAATATAGACGAGTACCAATACAATAACATAACTTCAATCCTGCACATTAATCTAAGCTTTGTTACAGCCAATATCCATATCTTTTCTTTTGATTAGTATTAGTCATGGTTCATCAAAGTGAGTGCAAGTTCTAAGGTGATCTGATAACAATATTTACCAGCAGATATGAATCAACCTTTTGGGGCCTTGTGATACAAAGTCATGATCAGTTCGTAGATATGGGGCAAACTATGAAAAGGGGGGTCTTTAATGCAGGAGGTCAAGTCCTGGAAGTCAAATGGATACACAATAAATCCACTCTTAAGTAGACATGTCCTCTGGTCAGACAAGTAGGATGGTCAAATATTGACTGCCAGTATGAACCATATCAAGAAAACACTGTCTATGCTCTGATATAAGGTTTATGTGCGTACCATAAGACATGGGGGCAAAATTATCCAGGATCCTATTCATAGGATCCTAGGAACAAACCTGCATTATAATGATTTTTAACAATTATCCAAATTATTTTACAATCCAAGGTACAAGAATACCTAATTCCAACCTGCCTCGAGTCACAAACCAAACATAGGCACTTGGAGCATTGGCCACAGTATCATTATAAGCTTTTAAACGTCAAATAGGATGTGAACACTCACCATGAGAATAGATGTAACCAACACAAGAACATGATAATGTGATTATGCCATTCAAATTCAAATAGTAGCCTTTGATCAAGGCATCAATAATAGTTCTGGGTATATCGGTGAATAACACCACCATTGATTGCACATTTCTTAAATTATCTTTTAGAGTTTTCTACTTTTCAATTATAATCTTCATATTCTCCCAACACCCCCCCCCCCAAAAAAAAAAAAAGAAAAAAGAAAAAAACAAATCTATGAATCATCCATAAAAAGCCCTCCAGTTAGAAACACCAAAAAACAAATAGACTAGAAATATTTACAGAATATTCCTAGTATATTCCTAGTATAACCAGTTTAACAGTTCAGCATATTCAATCATCTCCTCTTCCTTCAGATTTCTTCTGAGGTGTACAGAGTTGTCAACATTTCCCTGTTCTAGAACAGTGCAAAGTTCACATAGCACCACTTATTAACAGCCAGCATATAAATCCTCGGATACTTCCCTCTAAGCCATTTATCATCCAACCACCTATCCTTCCAAAATAGAACACATTCTCCATTCACCACCTTAAAGAAATGTTCTTTTCAAATATTTTCCCAGATTTAATAATGCCTGACCACACAGGAGACATGGAAGAAACATTTACTGTGTCAACATAAAATTTCTGATATCTACTCTAGTTGACTTGCTGATGGGTAGGAACGGATCATGGAGTCTCCGAATCAAAAGGAACATTATGTGGACGGTGCTTATTTCTTTCACTTTTTGTCATGGCACAAGCATTTCTGTAGGCGTGGCGGGGTTAATTTTGTCAACTCATGTTTTGAGTAAGCTTTCAGAGCATCCATGCCACACTGACTTGGTGAATGTTTTGTACAGTGGCTGCATTATAGGCGAGAGATCTTCTGTGTGTATGGACTATTGAAATACCCTTTTAAGGTGTTATATTTTGTCCTAAATATTAACTCAGCTGAGCACTCACGACCGGGAATAAGGTGGTTAATGTCTTCATAAAAGGGATGCTTAGGCATTAGTTTCCATATTGGATCTGCTTAGGCATAAAAGTGCCTTTAAAATACAGGTTTTAACACTAAAAGTTCAATATAACTTGTGTCAAAATTTTCATCATTGTCCAGATAAATAGAATAACACCTGTCTCCCTTATAGATCTCTCCCCAACACAGTCCTAAATTCCCATCATCCTCTTATGTTATATCCAATACCCTACTGTTAACCAAACAAGTAGTTGAGATATTTGTGGCATTATCTATGAAGCCTGTTGGAAGGATTATTGGTATACTAGGATGGAGACCTCCAAAAAATTGCAAAGTGTTTTCAATAATTTAAAATTTACATGTGGAATAAGAAGTGGAATAGTCAAGATATCCTTTTCTCTTTCTTTCCTTCTCTCTAAAGAATAAATATCAACTGCGAACCTATATGAAAACATGTCAAGTTAACAAGTAGCCAGCAGATCAACTAAAAATTACCTTTAACATACCATAAAAACTTACCTTCTAATGTCAACAAGTAGCTCTTTTGGTTCTGCCCTCAAAAGTGAATCTAAAAGTAACATGATTGGAGGGTTAGCTGAAGAGTGAAAGCTCTGGCCAAAGTGACATAGGATTAGAAGGCTCCAATGCCCCCTATTAAGAAATACAAAGTATTAGTGAAACATATATATACATACATTGTGCTATACAAGTAATGACTATATTTATAAGCTAACCCACCAAAGACATATTGGAACAAAAGTGTATTTCGTTGAGAACACATTCTTATCTTTTATCCATGATAGAACCTTTTTTCTTGAAGAAGAGTGCGTGTACATGGTGAACCATAAACAGTCAAAATATGTGAACTCATTCACATATTCTTCTGGCATATTCTTCCACAAGTACCTACAAGAGTAAAAAAATATCAATTTTTTTTTAATTAATGAACCTATCATGACTAAATAACAACATTATAAGAAAATTATCATCTCACTACAGATATGATTGAAAATCATTGGTATTTAGCTCCCTTTGTTCGTTGGAGCCTTTATATATGTCCGCCAACCCTTTTCTCCGTTTATTCTGCGAGTCTTGGGTTGCAGTTGGACCAAATTGCTTCAATACTTTGTTTTCCTCCTCTACTTGACTTGCATGATCACCATCTTTGTCATATACATAATTCAAAAACTTTTTTCTGCCCCTATAGGAAAATAAACAAGTTTGTGAAAAGCTTACTGAGATGGTAAAAAATTGAACAAGTATAATTACCAACATGCAATCAAATCACATACATAATCCAATTGAACAAGATAAGCATAACAATGATAAAAAAAAGCTAATGTTCACTGATAAAATTAAATTGGGATCTCAAGTCCTTCAATGTCCTCTCGTTCCCATATGACATTAGTATCATCTAAAAGATTTGCATCAACATCATCAACACTAACGATAGGTGTTGACCCATTCTCATCATTTTCAATGTTCTCCTCAGAATACATATCATAATAGTTTCTCGGCTTTGTCTTCCTGACAATGTGCCAACCCTCCATCTTGGGATCTTTCACATACCACACTTGTTCCACTTGAGAAGCTAAGACATATGGATCTGAAGTACGTAACTTGTGGCTGAAATTTACCAATATAAAGCCATCTTCTTCTCTCACCCCTCGTTGAATATCAATCCAATCACACTTGAAAAGTAAAACCTTCATTTCTCCATAATAGTTGAACTGTACAATTTCATCTAGGACTCCATAATAAGTCACATCTCCACGAATTAGGCATTTATCTTTTGAACTTGAGAAACTAGAGGTCCTAGCAGACATAATTACTCCACTATTTTGGGTGACTCTACGTTCCTCCACTCTCCAAGTTTGAAATCGAAAGCCATTGATTAAACATGCATTAAATTTTTTCACTATGTGTAGCGGACGATCCTTCAACCAACGTAGCTTTGGATCTAATGCTTCTTTGTTCTGTTCTTGCAATTTGTTAACCTATACATGGTAAAAGGTATTAGTCAGCATGGCTATTTGATATCTTTTATAAGTGAACAGAAAATAGAAATACATTTACTCACTTGTATTTTGAACCATTGTGGAAACTCTAAGGTATGAGTGCGCTCAATCTCCATTTCAGATGACCGGGGTCTTTCTTTGCGAATCAAGTCAAGGTGCATACTACATGATAGATAGATATATGACACTAGTAGAATAATAGATTAGTACATTAACTGCAAATTATAGATATGACTTACGCTATATAAGGAGCCACTGCTGCACAATTATATAACACATAACGATGTGCTTGACTCAACTCTTCATTGTCAATATTGCAAATGATTCCGACCCCTAAAGGACGTCCACTTTCAAAAAATATCTCCCATCCCTATTCGATTGTAACTCCACCATCATCTTCATTTCTTAAAGGCCGATTAAGCCATGTTTCAACATCATCATCCAAATATCTTGAAGCAAATGTGATAGTCTCTTCAGCTAAATAACCTTCTGCCATGGAACCTTCAGGAAGAGCCCTATTGCGAACATATGACTTAAGCCTCACTAAATACCTATCAAAACTTTAAATCATTTAGTTTAAAAATTCAAATATATTCAATATCATTCACATTATTCAATATAAGAAATAACTAAACACACCTTTCAATAGGATATATCCATCGATAGTGTACAGGACCAGCAACTCTCGCTTCATCAGGTAAATGGATAAGCAAATGTACCATGACATCAAAGAAGCTTGGGAGAAAAATCATCTCCAAATTGCACAAAATCATTGCAATATGTTGACGAAGATGATAAAAATCACTAGCTGAAGATGTCTTCGAGCACAATTGTGAAAAGAAATTGTATAGGTCAATAATTGCTTATCTTACTTTCTTTTGTGCTATTCCCCGAATTGCTACTGGAAGTAATTGTTGTATGAGAATATGACAATCATGGCTCTTCAAACCCCAAATCTTCTTACGATCCTTAGGATTAACATGTCTTGAAATATTAGATGCATAACCATCAGGAACTTTGACATGTTTTAGGACATTGCAAACTTATTCACGCTCAATGTTGCTTAGTGTGAAGATGGCAGGTGGTAACAATAGCCTCTTTGGACTTAATGTTTGGGGATGAAGGGACGACCTTAAACCCAAGATTTCTAGATCTTGACAAGCTTTCAATCCATCTTTACTTTTACCATCAATATCAAGAAGAGTACCAAGAATGCTATCACAAACATTCTTCTCAATGTGCATTACATCAAGATTATGCCGGAGAAGTAATGATTTCCAATAAGGCAACTCAAAGAAAATACTTTTCTTTTTCCAAGATAGATATTTAGAATCCTCAATGTTGTCACTCTCCTCAACATTCTTGGATGAATCTTTATTTTTGCGTTTTCTCTTGGACTTCAATTTGTTACCTAATCGTTTCATGGGTTTGACTGAAACTTTTGGAGGCTTTCCAAAGTTGAAAGTGAGTCCATGTAACTGCTCCAACACATCCATCCCAGACAATGGTGTAGGCTTATCTCTCCATTCTTCTTTTCCATCAAATTGTCGTTTCAACAAATGAAATTTGTGAGATCCCTTCAACCACCGACGATGGCCAATATAACAATGCTTTCCACTTACCTTTAACCAATGTGAACATGTATCCTTGTTACATATAGGGCAAGCTAATCGGCCCTTTGTGCTCCAACCAGATAGATAAGCATATGCTGAAAAATCGTTTATGGTCCACAATAATGCAGCACGCATACGGAACCTTTCACCTTTAGAAGCATCATAGGTATCAACCCCATTCCATAGCATCTGTAATTCCTCTACAAGTGGTTGTAGATAGACATCTATATCATTGTCCGGACCCTTTAGACCTGGAATAAGTAGAGATAAAAAAATATTTGGTGCCTTCATACAAAGCCATGGAGGTAGGTTGTATGGAAACAAGAATACAGGCCAAGTACTATAGTTGATGGTCATTGTTCTGAAAGGATTAAAACCATCACTTGCTAAACCCAACCGTACGTTTCGAGGTTCTGAACCAAAGTTATCAATTGAATCCAAACATTTCCAAGAAGGTGAATCTGCCGGATGTCTAAAAATGCCATCTTTTTGCCGCTCATCTTGGTGCCACCTCATATTTGTAGAAATTTAGAGCACATGTATAACCTCTGCAATCTTAGAATCAAAGGAAAGTGACGAAGAACTTTCTTTGCTACCTTTTTTACATTGTCATCACCTTCTTCACGTGTATTCCATCGAGCTTTTCCACATTTAGGGCACTGTTCATATGACTCATAGTCCTTTCGATATAATATGCAATCATTAGAACAAGCATCAATCCGATCATAAGTATATCCCAAGTCACTAATAAGCTTCTTCACTTCATAAAAAGAACTTGGTAATACCTCACCTTCTGGAAAGGCCTCATTTAGCAATTTCAATAACATGTTGAAAGCTTTGCTACTCATTTGACCCATGCACTTTATGTTGAATAGTCGAATTACAAAGGAAAGTTTGTTAAACTTCTTGCATCATGGGTATAATGGTTATTCAATATCTTCAATCAGACTGTTAAGTTCATCATGATTCCTTTCATCCTCACCACTAGATTGAGACTTCGCATCTTCGATGTTCTCCATACCAAAAACATCTTGTAACATATCATGTATAACACCATCCTTAAAAGGAAGTTCACATGAATTATCTTGTGCCGATGGCTTTCTAGAACTTGAACCACTCCCATGAAAAGACCAAAACTTCTTATCTTTGATGACTCTAGTGAAGTATAAATGCTCTCTAACTATTTCTTTTTCCCATTTCAAAGTGCATGGACAACGTAAACAAGGGCACTTGATACTTCCACAACCTCCCAAAGATTCAAAAGCAAAATTAATGAACTTATCAACACCATCTAAGAACTCCTTTGAGTGCCTTGGTTGATCCATCCAATTCCAATCCATATTTATCAATATAAAATGATAAATGAACTTCACTACAAATGATAAAAAAAAATAACATCAGTGCCTTGGTTGATCTATACATTTCATAATTTATGCAAACTAAAACATAACTATTTGACATAAGAACACATATAATCAACATAAAAGCAAAATAAAGTTAGCATGTGAAAAACTTCAGCAAATAAAAATGCATAACGTATGCTCTTGATATTGATGGATAGTCTAATATATTTTGGAGTCAAAGTACTCTGATTGCTAATGGATGCATGATACTACACAGTGGTAGCTTTAATGGCAGTGCAAATGTTTACATTGATTCAACATGCGTGATGTTGCACGGTGGTAGCTTTAAAGGCAGTGAAGATGTTTGCATTGATTCAACTCGTGATGAGATTATGCCTCCTCAAAGGTTATGTTATTGGTCTATCTCTTTCAGTAGTTATAACCATTTGCTCATGTAAGTTGGGAAATGAAGATAGTTTAGAAGGTCGTGTTTCTTTTTAGAACAAGGATGAGTGTTGATATTCCATATGAGCCCAAATTTAACAATTTGAAATTGAGCCTTCTTGAACTTTTGTGATATAACAATAATATTATATTCCAATATAAGTTAATATGCTATGGGTGAGGAGCACTTTTCGCAGGAGGGAACTCGTATCTAATACGCACGTGTAAGTGCTATATCCAACTGCCCATATCAGACCCCACGTACATCAGACCCAAAACCCAGCAACTCCCAAAGCTATGAATGGTGATGATCCACTAATAATGAATGTCCAAACAAGTATGCTGATTATTAATTTGTTAAACAAAAATGTCTCATCAAAAATCTCACAAAAATCAAAATTTTAGGAGAGGAAAAAGATGCACTAATCTATGATGATGAGGTCCCAAATATATCTGCCGCAGAACTGCCCATTCATGCCATAACAACCATGTCATATGTGTAGGTGCTTAGAATGACCGTGTGATTAACATGAAAAATCTATGTTGTTTAGTGTAAACTAACCTATTAAAAATAGCAACTAAGTGCAGTGATCGCCAGAAACTTTTAACTAAAAAGTTTCAAAAGAGATATGATCGCTTACCTGTTCAAACGCGGAAGATTGAGTCATTGGTTCCCCTTCCTCAGCCGGCTGAAGAAAGAGAGCCATTTCTTTGCTTTTTGTTCTTGCTGTTGAATTTGAGGTTGAGGATCGTCCAGAAGTCTTTCTGACTTTGTGCTTGATTTCCCCTTTTGAATCTCTCGTTGTTGTTGAGTGCAGCAGAGACAGAAACAGAAAACGAAGAAACAATGATGATGAGAATTTAAGTAGAAACAGTATCTTAACTAATCATGATTTTGGACATATGATTGAACATCAAACTTACTTGTTGAGTGGCTTTGAAACCCCTTAAATCAAGTAGGTTTTGAAAAATTATGCTGTGGTATGTGTTTGCATGAAGTGAATGAAGAATGAAATTAATGAAGATGAAAATGAAAATGCAGAAATGAAACACTTATGCCCAATCGGATGAAGCTTTGAAAGGATGAAGATCTTGAAAGGACGCCGACTTTTGGAAATGGCAGCGCTCCGGCGTTCCGACGTTGTTGCTTCGATCTTCAACTCGCTATAATAATGCTCTCTCTTAATGGATTTCAACTTTTTTAACTCTTCAACATGCAAGGTATTTATAGGCTTTTTCTTGCGTTCGCGATTAACATAGCAAAAAACCTCGAATTTATCCATCTTAATTGACAGATAAATACTAATTAATTCATCTTTATCTGTAATTATCTAAAACGCGTCCACCATGGCTGACGCCTTTCAGATTAATTAAGATAAGGATAAATATCCGGGAAAACTTATCTTTATCTTTATTAGGTAAAACGCGTCCACCTGTATAGACGTCTTTTAGACTAATTAAGATAAGGATAAATATCCGGAGGGGAAGTTAAAATCACTTAGGAAACTTAAAACGCGTCGACATTACCAGACGCCTTTTAGTTAATTAATTAATTAATTAAAATTCAAATTTAATCACTAAAATAAGAATAAAGTCTAAATGGCGTCCACTTGGGTCGACGTCTTTTAGAATTCTTCATATTTTAACTCAAATTTGAGCTAAAACCAATTCAATTGATTAACTTAAACACATCTGTTAAACCCGACACTTAAAAAGATTAATAAAAATTAATTAATGATTAATTATCAGACCATTTCGAGGCATTATTGTATGATATGAAATTTACTCGAAATGACGTCAAAATTAGCGTGTCTACTGCTGCCTCACCTTGGCATTGTCTTTGCAAGGGAGTGAAATGGAATGGAATGTACTGAAAAGGTGATGCCAAGGTGTGATGAGACACGCTCTTAACATCACATGACTGGAATTTTTCTCAAAATTATCAATGAAGATAGCTCAAAGAGATCAATGGAATTAATCCTGTCTGGATGAAGTAGACAAGGAAATAAAATAAAGTCGATCAACCTCCTCGGAGTGGGAAGTACCCCAGGTCGTAGACACTGCAGGTTTCATCATGGGGAGCGTTTGCCAGCCAATGTGGACGTGCTACAGTCATGATGGATCTTAAAAGAAAACAAGAATATTGGATAAAGAATCCAATCAATGATAGAATTCCAAGGATATCTTTAAGCGAACCTCAAAGATAATCAAGATACTCAATTCGGAATGGAATATTTCATATCATGTTGGAGTTATTTGATTAATGGTCTGAAACTTAATCAGTAATTAATTCTTATTTCAATAATTTCAAAGTCCTATATGATACATGCTGGGGTAAAAGAAAAATATAAAGTCAAATAAAATATAAATTAATCAAGGATAATATTGTTAAATTGTTATTAATGAGTCAAGATACCAATTCTTGTAATTCAGTGCTAAGCCAAAGCTTGTTTATCCACGCACCGTTTCACAAAAGTAGTTACATCGTCCTCACTAATCAACAACCCAACGGCCTATCCGTGCGATTAAGAATCCTCTGGAATTATCACTGTTTTTATTGTAGGGGAACTCAAATTCCAGTTTCATCAAAACCACAAGGTCCTTGATATAATCTAATAAATATTTAACATGTAGTAATGCAAATGCAAAATAATTATATGGAATAAGAGTAGAAATAACCGTCTTTTTAGCCACGGTCGGGACTTGAATTCCACAATGGGATCTTCTTGACATTTCCAACTTTACTCAGGCTTTCTTGAATTTTCTGCAATCAAAATTATTAGTAATTCCAAACAAATATTCAATTTAAACATTAAAATCCAAGAATTTTGGGGAAAATAGTAGATTTACTAAAACGCGTCGTGTCGAGCAGACGCCATTCAACTTTGAAACGCGTCAGTTCTCCTAGACGCCTTTTACTCACATAAACATGTTTCTGGTTGTTCTCTATCCGAACTCCAACTCTATCAATGCACATCCCTTTTCCAATCCGGAAAAGGTCTACTTAGGATCGCAATTCCTCCTATATAAACACCCTTAGGTTATTCCCAAGCAATCCTACCATAATCCAAAGATCCAAAGGAGAGTTTTCTTCTAAATTTTCAAGGTTTCTTTAAGGTTTTCAAGCTTCCCAAGCTTCAAGAAGGAGGTATTCCGAAAAAGGGAGATGGATTCCTCAAACAAGAAGATGAAGATGTCTCTAGAGAAGTTTGCAGACATAGAGAATCATCTCAATAGAAGAGATCCCAATCTTCAAGTAAGTCCAATCAACTTTCTTTTCATGTTCTTCATGTCTTCCATCATGTTCTTCATCAAACTTCATCAAGTTCCCTTTTTATTTTTCTTTCAGAATTACCCCATGTTTCCTGGCCCAAGAAAGTTCACGTCTCTCCCTTGGATTCGTAAACTTGCAAAAAGTGTTAAGCTTTCTATGCAAGTGTTCATATCCAAGTGGGGTCTTCAAGGACTTGTAGTGCTTGCCAAGAATTACAAAAGTGCAAAAGTAGACTGGGCGGCTATGGGCGCCTTGATCGAGTGGTGGCATCCCCAAACTCATACGTTCTTCTTCCAAGATTTCGAGTGCACAATCCTTCTAGAAGAGGCGGAACTTCTATTAGGTCTCCCAAATACCAGAGACAACAGAGACAAGATAGCCTTGACAAAATAGAGAATCACCGATCAACAGTTATTGACATCGATCATGAAGGATCCTTCAGAAGCTAAAGGATGCCTCACCAAGAAGGGGATCAATCTTGCAAAACTAGCCGAGTGGACTCTTTATGAAATTGAAGAATTAAGGGAGGATGAGGCAGAGGATGTAACGAAAGCTCTCGTTACATGTCTTGCCGGTGCCTTATTCTTTCCTGCACAGGATAACATCTTGGAAGATGATCAAATTAGTGCTATTTGCGCAATTTTCGAAGGTAAATCCATTAGCACTGCACTCTTAGCATATCTCTACAGTGGACTTTCTGCGGCTTCTGTGGGTCGTCCTCCATATGGATGCATGCTACTCTTTGCCTTGTGGATTGAACTTCACTTCAAATTCGAGCATAGCAAGAAAAGGCCTCTGAATCCATCTCAGATCTTCTTGAATAGTCCAATTCATTGCATTGCTAATATTGTAAAGTTCAATGAGTACATGGTCAACAAGGTTCCAAAACTCAAGACCCGAGCCGATTGGAGAGAGTATTTGAAGCTCATGACATCCGACATATTCGACTCGTCTCCGCTTGCTCTTGTTGGAAAACCAGTTTGGGTGCGCCGTACAGCAGGAGCAAATCTCAAGTTAATTGGAGCCACTGAGTTTGTGTTGTACAATCCACACCGGTGCCTTACTCAACTTAGCTTGGGCCGTCGTGAGTTTCCTGAATTCTCTCCCACACTCCCAATCAAGAAGCGCGACTTGGAATCCGATGAAGATTATGAAGCCATACAAATCATCATTACTCTATGGAACCTTGGCTTTAGCTATCGTGTAAGATCCTCTAAAGACAGAGATAAAGGATTGAAATCTCCTTATCTTAAAGGTCTTCATGATATTCTCCCTTGAATGTCCTCTTTCTCTTTTTGATGTTGATGTAATAAAGATTGATTTTATTGAATAAAGATTGATTTTTCATGCCTTAGAATCTTTCCCCAACTTTCTGTGATGTGCACATGATTTTTCCTTAAGTAAAAACCTGATTTTTTCTGAAAATTCAACAATTCGGGTTCTGTAAAATGTAAAACGCGTCCACTCAGAAAGACGCCTTTCAAAGTAAATTCTTTTCCAGAAATTCAATTTAATCCTTAAAAACCCGATTTAAAGCTTAAAACGCGTCTATGTCCATCGACGCCTTTCAACTCTCTCTCCTACTTTTCTCAGGATTTTGCCATTAATTCCATGATTAATTCCCTGAAATGCGTCCAGTAACCAAGACGCCTTTCATGATTTTCCTCTGTACGGCTCTGACCAAAAACTTAAAACGCGTCCATATAAGTGGACGTGTTTCAACCAAATTCAAACAGTTGTCCTTTGCCGCCTCAATTTATGCGCCCTAAAACGCGTCTTCTTGAGTCGACGCCTTTCACTCTTTCTGTTACAGACCCGCGAAGGCCCCCCTTTCTTCCTCACTTTCACAAAAATCCTCCTCTCTCCTCACCGGCGACCGACAATCTCTCCGGCGATCTCTCCCTCTTCCTCTCGAAAACTCCCTCTTCTCGAGCCATGGAGCGTGGTGAGGGTTCTCGGAAGACGAAGATCATAGCCAAGAGGAGGCGGAGGCAAGAAGAAGAAGCCCTCGAGGAGATCCCGGCGGCCCTTGCCGAAGCCGCGGCCTTCTTGGAGGAGGAGCTCCCTCCACCGGCGCCCATGGCGGTGGAAGAGGAAGAGGAGGGCGACCTCCACACGGTAAGTCCTCTATGGTTTGACTGCGGTGAAGAAAATAGGGGAAGAAAGGGGTTCTTGAAGGAACCCGAAATCTGGACTTGAAAGGCGTCCAGACCAGGTGACGCCTTTCAAAAGGCGTCGCCCTGGGTCGACGTCTTTCAATCCAAATTTCGAATTTTAAATTCCTAGAAAATAATCTTGAATTACGTCAGGGCATATGGACGTGTTTTGAAACACGTCTGTATGTGCTGACGCCTTTCAAAACAGAAAGTGAATTTTCCTGTTTTTATTAATTACTAACCCTATTTTTTATTTTTTATTTGCAGGGAGTGATGAGGACTAGGATTTCCTGGGATTTAGTGATAGGGGCGTATAGGGGACTCCCGGATTTTCAGAAGGCGCGCCTGCGCCGGATGGGGTTCGGCGAGATACTAGACATCGAGCCATTTTGGCTCGATCTAGTCCTGCTGCAGGCGCTCAGGGAGCGTTGGCATGCAGAGAGTCGGGCATTTCTGATGCCTTGGGGGCATATGGTCCCCACCTTAGAGGACGTGGCCAGGATCACTGGCCTGCGAGTAGAGGGCCGACCAGTTAGTGGGGTTACTTACCCCAACTATCAGGGATTAGCAGAGGCCTTGCTAGGGATAGAGGTATCCAGTATAGGTAGGGAGTCTAGGATGGTTCCTAGGGTAGAAGTAGAGGCTGCCCTAGGTCTAGATGAGCCCCGGCGTCGGTCTGACGAGACCCGGGTAGAGTTTAGAGATAGGCTAGCCGAGTCATCTTCCTCTGCCTATTGTAGTGACCCGAGTCAGGTAGAAGAGGTAGACAGACAGCTCAGAGTCTTTTTAGTTTTCTTTTTCGGTCGGTTGCTCTTCGGTACGAAGGGCGACCATATCCACTGTATGTTTCTTTATTTATTAGATGACCTAGATAGCTTAGGGGAGTATGCTTGGGGTGCGGCCCTTCTGGCCCACCTGTTCGCAGACCTATCTGTAGACACCGATTTTGGACCACCCTTTTGGTCATGAACCCAACCCATCATTAGCCCTTCATCACCGAAATCCCCTCATTTCAGCCATCTCAGCCTACTACCAGCTAGGCCCATTAACCAAATCCTGACTCTAGCCACCTTTTTCGTGGAAGGCCAGCCAGTCCGCCTTCCACCACCTTCGAAGGCCAGCCACCTTGCCTTCCACCCTTTTGGCCACCCTTTTTCACCTTTTCGTGGAAGGCCAGCCAGTCCGCCTTCCAACCCCTTCGAAGGCCACCCCCCGCCTTCCACCACCTTCGAAGGCCATCCACCTTGCCTTCCACCCTTTTACACTTTTTACCACCTTTTCGTGGAAGGCCAGCCCCTTGCCTTCCACCTCCTTCGAAGGCCACCCCCCGCCTTCCACCACCTTCGAAGGCCAGCCCCTTGCCTTCCACCTTTTTAGCCAACTTTTTCACTTTTTACCACCTTTCCGTGGAAGGCCGACCCCTTGCCTTCCACCTCCTTCGAAGGCCACCCCTTGCCTTCCACCTCCTTCGAAGGCCACCCCTCGCCTTCCACTCCCTTCGAAGGCCAGCCGGGCCGCCTTCTACCACAAGAATGGAAGGCACGTCACCTGGCCGTCCACTCCTTAACCACCCCCTTGACTCCGTCTTCCCCACGATCTCCTCCACTCTCCGCCCTCGTTCCCCACCACTCCGACCACTCCCCACTCCGGCGACTGCCTCGTCCACTACCTCCGACCCTTGACCACTCCCTATTGGTCGAAAGGTGATTTACGGGTATTTAGACCCCTATTTCCTCCTATTTTTTCCTTCATCTATTTAAACCCCCCAGGTTCCCTCGAGCAGAGAGGTTGGGGGGTTGGTTGGAGGAGGGATTAAGAAGGAGTCTCTTTCTCGGAACGAGTCGGCTTTGAGGAGTTGAGCGGGCAAAGAGTCAAAAGGCTGTTTCATGAGGAACGTCACTCCAAATGGGCTTGTCTTCCTAACCCTCTTTTACTTTTTCACCTTTTTCACTTCATTGCATTTCCAATTTCCATCAATGCCGTAACATCCTCTCTCTTTCACTCTCTTTTACCTTCAACACATCATTTCACTCTTCACACACGAGCACTTATCTGCATGCATACATCCTAGGATGACTTAGCACCTTTTACCCCCAGAGGTTCCAAACAAAAATCGGGAGGTGGGTGGCCATAACATATGGTCACCTTCCCTCCCAAACATCCATCCGGTGCGTTTCCCTCTAATTTTAGTTATTTTTTATGTTTGCATGAACGGATCCTACATGTCACAGTTCTAATTGGGTTATTGTCTTTTCTTTGTCTGTCTTTTCTTTTCAGGGCTCTTACCAGATTCTACGCGTGCACTACCGAGCTCTCCTCCTCTGGCCGGCCGGAGGAAGAGAAGGAGGAACCAGCATCTCCCGCTCCCACAAAACGTCCCCACCATCCTGCGGAGCACAGGGACCGTAAGGTAATGCTCCTGGCGATCACATCCTTTATTTCTAACCCCCTTTAAATCGCCACAGTGCTAAGACGAACGGAGAGGAACCCTCGCCCGAAGCCCGCAGCCGCGGCGGGGGACGTTCCGGGCGCCTACAGCCATTTGGCGATCACGGTGGGACTCCTACTTGCTTACTGCGCGCGCTAATAAGGTAAATAAAAAAAATCCGGACGGCCCACCCCCTGGCCGTCCAAACCTTGGACGGCTAGAGTCCTGGCCGCCCAGCTCAGTTGGACGGCCAGACCCTAGGCCGTCCATCTGCAACAAAAAAAAAAAAAAACAAAACAAAACAAAACAAAAACAAAAAAAAAAAAAAAAAAAAATCCGGACGGCCCACCTCCTGGCCGTCCAAACCTTGGACGGCTAGACCTGGCCGCCCAGCTTAGTTGGACGGCCAGATCCTAGGCCGTCCAGCCGCAAAAAAACAAAAAAAAACAAAAAAAAAAAAAAAATCCGGACGGCCAACCTCCTGGCCGTCCAAACCTTGGACGGCTAAAGCTGGCTGCCCAACTTAGTTGGACGGCCAGATCTTAGGCCGTCCAGCCGTCCATTTGGAAAAAAAAATAAATAAATAAATATAGGACAGCCCACCTCCTGGCCGTCCAGCTTAGTTAGACGGCCAGATCCTAGGCCGTCCAGCCGCCAAAAAAAAAAAAAAAAAAAACAAAAAACAAAACAAAACAAAACAAAACAAAAACAAAAAAAAAATTCCGGACAGCCCACCTCCTGGCCGTCCAAACCTTAGACGGCTAGACCTGGCCGCCCAGCTTAGTTGGACGGCCAGATCCTAGGCCGTCCAGCCGCAAAAAAAAACAAAAAAACAAAAAAAAAAAAAAAAAAAAAAAAAAAATCCGGACGACCAACCTCCTGGCCGTCCAAACCTTGGACGGCTAGAACTGGCCGCCCAACTTAGTTGGACGGCCAGATCTTAGGCCGTCCAGCCGTCCATTTGGAAAAATAAAAAATAAATAAATAAAAATATCGGACGGCCCACCTCCTAGCCGTCCAGCTTAGTTGGACGGCCAGATCCTAGGCCGTCCAGCCGCCAAAAAAAAAAAAAAAAAAAAAAAAAAAAAAAAAAAAAAAAAAAAAAAAAAAAAACAAAAAACAAAAAACAAAAAAAAACAACCCTTGGATGGCCATCACTTGGCCGCCCGACCTTCTGGACGGCCACCAGTTGGCCGTCGACATCTCCAGTGGACGGCCAGCACCTGGCCGTCCGACCCAGTGGATGGCCAGCACCTGGCCGTCCGACCTTTTGGACGGCCAGACCCTGGCCGTCGGTTACGTCTTGGACGGCGGCCACCCGGCCGTCCGTGCCCTTTGACGGCTAGCCCTTAGCCGCCGACATCCCGTCGGTTTCTTTTTCTCTTCTGCTATTACTGTTCATGAATGAGTTGCTGCTACTTTTTTTGTTGAGTTGTTAAATGTTCTGACCTGCTGTTTGCTAACCTGCTTACTGGGCTTTTTGGGGTGTTCTCTGCGGGGGTTTTAAGGAAGAGCCGGCACCACACTCTTTAGTCACCTCTCCCGCATGATCTGACTCTCCACCTGAGGATTCTCACTCGGGTGTGACTAGTCTTATTCTGTTGGGAACCTCCGTCAGTCTCCGCGAGCCAAGGATTCCCACTTGGCCGCCGAGCAGGTTGTACCTGAAACCACCCTGTAGGAACCTTGGGTTTATGTGAGGAATTAGTGAACTGTTTCAAATTTAAAGAGACTTAATTGAATCTCGGTGGAACAAGTTTTGGAAAAGTGAAGGGTCGTTAAGGGTTAAACTTGATTTGTTAGAAACCAACTTTCATAAAACATTGGCAAACATTTCAAGTAGAACATAAAATCATTTAGGGTCTGTGCTTCATAATGAACCGAATGTATGTCAATGCTGTGTATGATGACATGGACCAGTTCGGCAACAATGTTACACACAACCCTCTGTTTGAAATTGAAGAGGATCCACAACCAACATTTGTGGGCATGTTCCAAACACCTGGAGAGGAACTTAAGGGAAGATACTTGGATGAATCTTCCTCTTCAGAAAGTGATCCTGTAATCTCCAACAGAAACTTCCAAAACCCGAGAGAGGATCCGGAACTTACTGCCGTGTTATCACAGTACAGCCCTGATCAACTCATCCAGTGGGCCTCCTGTGGCAAAACTCAAGATGTCACTCCTCGGAGAACTCACCTCCAAGGATCTTCCAACAGAGCTCAGACACGCATCAACCAGCCAACTCCTACTCCAGTTGCTCCACCTATCATGCCAATTCCAGTCTCTCCAACTACACCTCCTCCCGAGCAGAAAGAATTCATTCACAAAAGTGAGGTTGAAACCTATGTGCGTAAGTTCATGGCCGAGAAACTTACCCTGAAACAACCGCACTCTCTCTCAAGCTATTGTAAGCTCCCTCCGGCCTACTTTCCGCCAGGATTCAAAGCCCCCAAATACAGGAAATATGATGGCACCTCTGACCCTCATGATCACCTGTCAAGTTTCCTCATGGATTCCCATCAATGGCTCTACGACAGAGTCCTCCTTGTCCATCTGTTCCAGAAATCCTTAGAAGGTGAGGCCTTAAGATGGTTTTCTTCCTTGCCCGCCACAGACCTAATCAATTTTGATATGGTCTCCGAAAAATTCATCACTCAGTTTAGTTATATGACAACCATGCCTCCCACCTTGTTTGATCTCGTGATGGAAAAGATGAAGCTTGAAGAGGAGTTCACATATTTTGCCAATAGGTGGAGGGCAATGGCCTCTAGGGCAGAAGTGGAAATCCCCGAATCTCAAGCTATCACCATGCTGGTCAATAACGCTACCCCGCAGCTTCGGTCTATTCTCATGCTGAGCGAATTTCACACATTCGCACAACTTTATAATCGAGCTCGGGTAGTTCAATCTCAGATCTGGAGTTCCACTTTGCCATCCTTTTTTAAAAATCAGAACAGAAGTAAGAGGATTCCACCAATAGAGGGAGTGACAATCAATGAACAGGTGAGTGCCTTGGGGCAGCCCTTTAGGTTACCCAGTCCTATGTCCAGATCAGACAACCAATCCAATCAGAAACCATATTCAGCAGTTCCCCCTCTCTCCAGTGCCAAGATCAATTGGGGGCACATGAAAGAGGCTGCTGAAACCTTGGAAGTCAAAGGCCCTCCACCCTCTCATCAGGTAGCCCAAGATCCATCTATCTCTCTAGAAAGGGTGAGCACCCTTGTCAAAAATTTGGAACCAAATGTCGATCACAGAGGACAGCACTGGGAGTATGAAGAGGTTGGGATATGGCGTGAGTGCCCTACTAGGACGACCAAACCTAGAGAGCCGTTGTAAGGAGTCTCCACTATCATCCAAGACAAACCTTTGGTCTTGATACGACCTAGGGAACAACCAACAGCCATCAATCCAGTCACTCTGGTCCAAGCTCCTTCAATTTCAATCAGAGAACCTCCTCCATCCATCTTGTGTCCAACACCAAAGCCAAGTCCAGTAACCCAATTCTGCCTAATAAACTCACCACCAGTTCAACCACTAAAGTCAGATCAGGCAGTGGACCCCAGTCCAATTGGTGTTACACTGAGAAATCGCATCATTCCCCCAACAAGTCAACCATTGGACTCTCAAGAGGATTCAGATCTGTCTAAAAGGATTATTCAATCCAAGTATGACATCCTACAGCATCTAGGGAAAACTCCCACCAAGATGCCAGTCCTAGAGTTGATTGGGAGATCTCCTACACACAGGGAGACATTGTTCAAGTTCCTCCAGCGCATTACACTCAAAGAAGATCTTCCTATCAGGGGGGTCACCAATGCCATTCTCTCAGTCACCCAGACACCTACCATGTCCTTCACAGATAAGAGTCTAGCTCCCCCTGAATGTCAATCCCTTCCCTCATGCTTGACCCCAACACTCAAGGGTCACTCATTGGACTTCATCCTGTTGGATACTGGGGCATCAATCAATGTTTGTTTACTCAAGACCCCCAAGAAAGTAGGGATTGATCCAGAAAAGATTGGGTCTACTTCCATGATGGTCTCAACCTGTGATAATTCTCAAAGACCAGCTAATGGGAAACTGGAAATTGGCCCAGTGGCCATGATCTTTAAATTCTACATCCTTGATGTCAAGCGCATAGACAACGCCTTTCTGGGAAGGCCTTGGATGGACCAGACCCTGGGAGTGCCCTCCACTAATCATCAGTGCTACAAATTCCCATATACTGGGAAGATTGTCAAAATGAAGGGTACCCCCTATCTTGAGCCTTTGGATTTAGTCTTGACTGAACAAATTCTATCCATGATCACTCCTGGAAAAGGGGCAGAGCCCATCCTTTCATTGGTTGACTCTCAGGCCAAGCCCCAGCCTAGCATAGGTTGGCAGCTTATGAACAAAATGGGGTATAGTTCGGGACCTGGGTTAGACAAAGAAGAGCAGGGAATTCAAGAACCTATCTTTGAAAATCTGACCATTGGAAGATTCAAATTGGGTTACATACTAACCAAATCAACTGAAGGATCAAGAAAATGGAGTATCTTAGAAAATCAAGAGGTACTCAAGATACACTATCTTGAGGATGAGTTGAAGGAAGCAATCAATGAAATTCAGAGGGAAGATGCAGAAGATTTCGCAACACAGCAGTTGTTCTATGAACCAACCACTCGACGAGAAGGAGCCTCCTTAGTGAGGGATGAACAGGTACCCACCGCTCTCATTCCCTTACTATTTCACACACCTGCCCCTCATAGGCTTTTATCACCGGTCGTAGCACACTCCTGGGGCAATTCTGCCATCATTGGGTCTGTGTCTCAAGGACCCACCTTTGCAACATGTCTGACTCACCCTCTGAGTCTTGTGCATAATCGCTTGGGGATTGGATAGCTTCCTCTTTATCCACAAGTTGTAGAGGTAGGTAAGTTCTTTCATTTTTAGTTAGCAAACAAGTGTAAATATTTGAAAATTGTTGAAAAACTTTCTTTTGGATAGGAATCTATTTGAAGAAGTTTTATCCTCAAAATACAAAAAAATCAAAAATTTCAAAATCTCCCAAAAAAATCGAATATCCAAAAAGCATCAAAATATTTGTACATATGTACATACTTTAATGGAAATGACAAAAAAATCAGAAAAGACACAAAATCCAATTGTATGGTGACTGCCACGTAACCCCCTGTCTAGGTCTAGTTGTATGATAGGTTGGGATGACATTGCGGTTTGGCTAAGATTTTGGTCCACCAGAACCTTGGACATGTCTACTTTACTTCCATACTGATCCCTATGCTCATCATGAGATGCACACACCTGCACGTTTTTCAAAGAGAACCTGTTTAAAATGAGTTCTAAGTCTTTAATGCACTGTCAAATGCAACCTTTGCTCTTCGTCTCTCGATCGATCAGGACAGTTGACGCCCTTAAACGGTCGAGCTCAGCAAACTGCGGTTCCTCAAAAAACCCGATAGATGTAACCCCTCAACAAAAAAAGGCCCAGAAATGAAATGTAAAGGACCAGAGCACGTGAAGAGGGCAGTGTCCCCGCAGGCGGAATATCAAATAACCCCAATAAATGTCAAGAGCGGAAAAGAAATACAAAAAAGAAAAGGGGTTCAAGCAATCATGAAAAAAGCCTGGTCGTGACCGTGCCTGGCCAAGAAATCCAATAAAGGCCTGAAAAGTCAAAATTGGGACATCTAGGAGGTCAAAAGGAGTTCGTTTTGTCACAGCTTGTCCTTTTAACGGTTTTGTCAATCCTCCTTTGAGGTTTATCTCCACAATTTCTTCACTTTTTCTCCCCCAAGGTTTGACACGAGATAGCTATCTAAAGACTGAACATCATTTTAAAATGGTTCGTTTTCAAAAATCGTCACATGCTCACATGATCACAGGAATCCAAAATGGGTGAAGAGTAATGTCGATGTTTTGGTGAACTAATTTCTTCACCATAATCTCAATGTGTACCCTTACAACTTCGGGCTTAGGTCAATGCATGCGCGTCACCAATCGGTGCGACGGCGTCTGATTCCGGGTCAGCGTCGCGCGGTTGACCGTTAGGGTTCCAAGGTGTTCCATCATATACCTTTTAGATTGTGAGGAAAGAGACCCGGGTCGGGCAAATCATTTACCTCGAAAACTTTTTGGGCAAACTTGGTGGTCGGAAGCAGCTGGGAGTCTAAGCATGGCATGACGGTAATGTCATCAGTATGAGTCTTAACCGGTCAAGGTTAGTTTGAGGAGTCTAGAGGCCCAAATCAATCTAGATGTGAGCTTAGGATACCTGGGAAGTTGAGTGTGCATTTCCCTTTTATCATTCAACCAGCCTAAGTCTGGGCAGTCACCAGGTGGTCGGACAAAAAAAAACATGTTTTCATTCATCACACACCTCACTTGTTAATATCCACCAGCATTTGCATATTTACTTCTTGCATCAGTTTCAATATTCTTCCTTTTGTCTGGTTAGTAACACGGCCCCTTGACCCTATGCGAAGGCTAGGGAAAAGGTAGTTGCTCTTTTGGGCAAGGGGCCGAAAACAGATACTACTAACTATTTCCCCTTCATTTTGTGCATACAGGAAAAGGATTCTGTCCAAAAGGTGGATGCTTTTGCTGTGGAGTCGAAGCCGAAAGCAGCCGGATTGGCATTCTACTTTGAGAATGGACATATCTTCCGCGCTGGCTCCGACTCGACAGGGACCTTTGTCCCTCGTTTCCTTGCAGCTCGACATTAAGATATTGTGGATCATTGATTATTTACATTTACTGATGTGCGTTCTTGCAGCTGCAGGGAATCCGAAGCAAGTAGGATTGAAGACACAGGAGGCTAATAACTTCGGGCGTATAGACTCTGAGTTCCTCTTTAAACAAAACAATGAGGAGTCTATATTCTCCAAGTTATTCGATTGGCCAATAATTCCCTCCTGTTTGCATTAGGAACTGCATTAGGAATTTGTTTTTTAAAAGATTTCAACCCAGCATGCATTTGCATAAGCATTCATCCTCGCCCTAGGGGCAATGACCATAACTTATCACTCTGCTTAATCTATTGTTGATCTGTGAGTCTGACAATTGTTCGTCTGTTAGCCCTTTGAATTGCAAGACCCCTTTCTCCTTTTTTCAGCAAGTGCGCTTGAGAGTCTCTCACTTGGCGATCCCATGATGCGCCAGGCCACCGCGCGCCCGTTGTGTTGAGAGTTCTTCAAGTCACACTCCTACACCTTTCATGCTCGAGATCCCCTTGGGCCAGATCGCTATATTCTGGTATGCCAAGGCCTCGCGGTTCCAGCACCCGGGGGTCCCACGGACTGTGATTCTCTAGTACTGAACTTTGTCCCTTTTCTTAAACCACTCTTGCAACTCGAATGGCTAGCTTTCATGCATTTGCCGCATTCGCATATCATCCCTGGGGATAGCTCACTCCTTTTCAGGTTGTCCAAAATCAGTCTCGATTTCCGGAACACCTATTTATCATTCCGTTCCACTCCACTGCAAAATAGGTGTCCTGGAGGGGCATTTGTAGACACCGATTTTGGACCACCCTTTTGGTCATGAACCCAACCCATCATTAGCCCTTCATCACCAAAATCCCCTCATTTCAGCCATCTCAGCCCACTACCAGCTAGGCCCATTAACCAAATCCTGACTCTAGCCACCTTTTTCGTGGAAGGCCAGCCAGTCCGCCTTCCACCACCTTCGAAGGCCAGCCACCTTGCCTTCCACCCTTTTGGCCACCCTTTTTCACCTTTTCGTGGAAGGCCAGCCAGTCCGCCTTCCAATCCCTTCGAAGGCCACCCCCTGCCTTCCACCACCTTCGAAGGCCATCCACCTTGCCTTCCACCCTTTTACACTTTTTACCACCTTTTCGTGGAAGGCCAGCCCCTTGCCTTCCACCTCCTTCGAAGGCCACCCCCCGCCTTCCACCACCTTCGAAGGCCAGCCCCTTGCCTTCCACCTTTTTAGCCAACTTTTTCACTTTTTACCACCTTTCCGTGGAAGGCCGACCCCTTGCCTTCCACCTCCTTCGAAGGCCACCCCTTGCCTTCCACCTCCTTCGAAGGCCACCCCTCGCCTTCCACTCCCTTCGAAGGCCAGCCGGGCCGCCTTCTACCACAAGAATGGAAGGCACGTCACCTGGCCGTCCACTCCTTAACCACCCCCTTGACTCCGTCTTCCCCACGATCTCCTCCACTCTCCGCCCTCGTTCCCCACCACTCCGACCACTCCCCACTCCGGCGACTGCCTCGTCCACTACCTCCGACCCTTGACCACTCCCTATTGGTCGAAGGGTGATTTACGGGGATTTAGACCCCTATTTCCTCCTATTTTTTCCTTCATCTATTTAAACCCCCCAGGTTCCCTCGAGCAGAGAGGTTGGGGGGTTGGTTGGAGGAGGGATTAAGAAGGAGTCTCTTTCTCGGAACGGGTCGGCTTTGAGGAGTTGAGCGGGCAAAGAGTCAAAAGGCTGTTTCATGAGGAACGTCACTCCAAATGGGCTTGTCTTCCTAACCCTCTTTTACTTTTTCACCTTTTTCACTTCATTGCATTTCCAATTTCCATCAATGCCGTAACATCCTCTCTCTTTCACTCTCTTTTACCTTCAACACATCATTTCACTCTTCACACACGAGCACTTATCTGCATGCATACATCCTAGGATGACTTAGCACCTTTTACCCCCAGAGGTTCCAAACAAAAATCGGGAGGTGGGTGGCCATAACATATGGTCACCTTCCCTCCCAAACACCCATCCGGTGCGTTTCCCTCTAATTTTAGTTATTTTTTATGTTTGCATGAACGGATCCTACATGTCACAGTTCTAATTGGGTTATTGTCTTTTCTTTGTCTGTCTTTTCTTTTCAGGGGCTCTTACCAGATTCTGCGTGTGCACTACCGAGCTCTCCTCCTCTGGCCGGCCGGAGGAAGAGAAGGAGGAACCAGCATCTCCCGCTCCCACAAAACGCGATCACATCCCCACCATCTGGCGATCACATCCTTTATTTCTAATCCCCTTTAAATCGCCACAGTGCTAAGACGAACGGAGAGAAACCCTCGCCCGAAGCCCGCAGCCGCGGCGGGGGACGTTCCGGGCGCCTACACTATCCGCGGTCACGCCGGACCGCGAGACTACTATCAGTGGCTTCTCGCTGTTCCTTCAGGTATTAAATGTTTTATTATTTATTCATGATATGCAATGTGTAATGCAATGATTTTTCTAACCTATATGTTCATGAATGCAGGTGTGGAGCTACCACTATTTCCCGCTCGGCAGAGCGCGGATTGCTCGTCCGGATGCCGTCCCATTGGCCTGCCGTTGGCAGCCAATTGTGGACACGGCTCCGCAGCACCACCAGCTGACGGCCCTCCGCCGTCAGTTCCTAGATTATCCAGAGCTACTGGTAAGTTTTTAACTTGTTCAATTTTTATTAAATGCAATTCTTTATTCCTTAAGTGCAATTTATTTATGAATGCATCTAACCTATATGCAGGTAATCTGGCGCCCGTACTTGGGCATGAACGAGGAGGGTCAGCCATGGGTGACGGCTGGTAGGAGGAGATTCGGGAGGCAAATGTGGGTGCACTGCCTCAACGAGATCGAGCCCCTCCGTCTCCGGCTCGTGATGAGGACTCTGGGCCTCCATCAGGAATGGATAGATGAAGAGGTTCCGGAGGGCATCGAAAGGAGCATGAGGGGCAAGCAATCCCTCACCGACTGGCGTGCCAAGTTCCCAGAGCAGTACGAGGACTGGCACCGTCGGGGCATTAGAGTGGAGTCCCGTGCGGAGAGTAGCGAGGGCTACCTCCAGCAGTACCGGGTCCATTACGCCAACCAGCTGCGGCTCCTCCGACCACTCGATGTAAGTATGCATTCATGCGTCTTTAATTTTATTATTATCTTGATTTATGTTGGTGAATGAATGTATGTATATGTGATTTGCAGGATGCTCGTGATGCGGTCATCATCGACCTCCGGGCCCGCCTACATGATGCTGAGGCCCAGCTCGAACAAGTCCAGAAAGAGCTCTTTGATCTGGTATGTATGAATGAATATGAATGCATGTTTTAATTAATTAATTGTTTTGGCGATTAACCACTGACAGTATTCTTTTGGTGCAGCGAGCCGTCTACACCCAGGCGGCTCCCCCTACCTATGGAGCTTCATCTTCTTCATCATCCGCTGCGCACGATGTTGCCCTGGCTGACCTCCAGAGTCAGCTCGCCTCTGCCATCCACCGGGCTTCTCTTGCGGAGGAGGACCGTGCTGCTCGGGTAAGTTTTGATTTTTGAATTTGACTTGATTTACTTGATTGTCTTGAACTAACAAAATCTTCTTCTGCAGGTTGCTGAGCTCTAAGAAGCCCTTCAGAGGGCTGAAGCGGATGCCTGTGCTACAGCGACTCGTGCCGAGGCTGATGCAGAGCGGATCCGGGCTCTAGAGGAGCAGGTGGCCCGACTTTCGGTTGGAGATCTTGCGCGCCTCCAGACCCGCCTGGAGGTCATCAACGAGGAGCGAGAGCGGGAGAGGCAGGAGCGGCAGAAGATGGATGCTGAGATATCCGCTCTTCGAGTCCAGCTTGGCATTGCAGAGCATGAGCGCCGGAGTGTGGAGGAGAGGTACAGGCGTGCTCGACAGCGTGCGCAGGAGCGCGGTTTGACGAGCGCTTTCACTGCCAGCGCTGCCGTGTCTTCCGCCCAGGCGGGGCCGAGCACAATGGGGCCACCTCCACCTCCCAGCCGAGGACCAGCACCAGACGCACCTGACGAGGCCCAGAGCCAGTTAGATGAGGGCGGAGGGGAGAGCCAGCCTTGAGGGCTTATGTACTTCTTTTCCTTTCATGTATCATGTATAAAACACTTTTGATATATACATGAAACTTTTGGGCTCCAATCTTGTGTTCCTGTGCTTATCTTGCATCCTGTACAACACTTAACAAACAGGTTAAGTATCTATTTAGGCTTAGCCCCTTGTCTGACCAAACAAATGGTCAATCAATCTTTTCCTTGAATAAATAGTCAAGGGGCATAGCCTTTATTAACAAAGGTAATAAGAATAATCAGACTTAAGCAAAATGCAACATGCAAGCAAACAGATGCTCACTGAAAATAAAAGGAGTGAAACACATTAAATGCAACAAGCAAATGCTAATTGAAATATTTTTGTAGTTTTGAAATATTCATTTTTGTTTGGGTTTTGAAATATGTATTCTTTTTTTAGATTTTGACAAATGTACATTTTTTTGAATTTTTGAAATATGTACTTTTTTGAATTTTTGACTATGCAATTTTTTTGAATTTTGACATATGTATTTTTTTTGAATTTTTGACATATACATTTTTTTTGAATTTTTGACATATGTATTTTTTTTTTGAATTTTTGACTATGTATTTTTTTTTTGAATTTTTGACTATGTATTTTTTTTGAATTTTTGACATATGTATTTTTTTTGAATTTTTGACTAAAAGACCAGTATGGTACTTAGATCAAAAGATCATATTCATTTATTAACTTAATTTCTAAATTGTTCTTTAACAACTTAACTTAAAACCCATCGTGTTTGAACTTGTGTTTCCATTCGTGATCCCATTTGATGATTTGACCCTTAATCAATCTAAGCCATTCTTTAAGTTTGAAGTACACCTCTTTAGAAAGAAAAGAAGAATAGATTTAGAAAGCCCATGAGAAGGTTCCGGAGACCTAAAAAGATGTTCCTTTCCAACCCTAATATCTGTTGGGTTCGGTCATTTTCTTTCCGGAGTATTTATCGACCTTGCGTTCCCTTTTGTTTCCTTTCATGGCCTTGATATGACGTTTGTAGTGTATTGGCCTTTTGATTTTGAATCTTGCCTTTTCCTTTTGTTTTTTCTATTCTTTTCTTTCTTTGCTTTGCTTTGGAACGGATCTCCCCCATTTTTTTTATGACGGCCTCCTACTAAGATGGCGGGTATTCTTGGTAGTCTATTTTAAGCCTCGTTCCGACATCATGGGCCGAGTGTAAAACAGAATTTTACTTTAAAAGGAATGATTTGTACTTTACACTCTTAGTCAAGTTTTTGATATTCTTTAGGACTTGGCATCTCTTGTTACTCACGAATCAAACGTGTCAGTGTGTGCAGTAATGGGTTTGAAGTTAAATTATTCAGACTAACAAAGAAATTTGAGTTTATAAATTTTCTGATTCCTCTGGTCTTTGAACCATACTGATCGACTCTTTAACCTAAGGGTAGTATTTCTTAAGATGTAAACCATTCCAAGGATGATTTAGCTCTTCTCCTTCTGCATTAACAAGACGATAAGCATTACCAGGAAAAGCATGTGATACAACATAAGGTCCTTCCCAGTTGGGTTGGAGCTTAGAACGCGGACCACCAGGTTTTACAAAAATTCTTTTAACGACCATTTCACCGACTTTGAACTTTCGTTCAATGACTTTCTTTTGATAAAAACGTGCTAATCTGTTTTGATAATCTTTCGCATGATTAGCAGCTGACCATCTTTTCTCGTCTAAAAGTTCCAATTGAGCAAGGAGTGCTGAACGATGTTCATCAATGGAGAATTTCTTGTTCAATTGTACTCTTAATGACGGTATAAGGATCTCATATGGAACTACCGCCTCCATTCCAAATGTTAAGGAATAAGGAGTTTGTCCAGTGGGCGTGCGGATTGAAGTTCGGTAGGCCCATAGAGCCTCAACCAATTTTTCTGGCCAATCTGCGAATTTGTTAGATTTACACGTCTTTTTGATAATTTTTATCAAAGTCTTATTAGTTGCCTCTGCTTGGCCATTGCCTTGCGGATAATAAGGAGATGAATGATGCAATGGAATTTTATACCTGTTGCAGAGGTCCTTCAATTCCTGTGACACGAACTGCGGTCCGTTGTCGGTGACGATGGTACTTGGAATTCCGAATCTTGTGATGCTGTTCTTCATGATGAATTTGCAGACGGTTGATGCTTTGATCTCCACGTATGCTTCAGCTTCTGCCCACTTGGTGAAGTATTCCGTTGCCGTGAGAATGAAAGATTTTTGCTTGATGCCGGAATCTGGGTTACCAAGAGGTCCAATAATGTCGAAAGCCCACATGGAGAAAGGCCATGGGGAGGAAACAGGATGGAGTGAAGATGCAGGAGAATGAATTTTGTCGGCGTGAAGTTGACACTTAGCACACCTACGGACATATCCTACACAATCTTCTTCCATGGTTGGCCAATAAAATCCTTGTCTAAGGATCTTCTTTGCTAGCATCTGTCCATTGACATGGCCACCACAAACTCCACTATGAGCTCCTTCCATAACCTTCCAAAGCTCATCCTCGTCTAAACATCTCAGAAGAACTCCATCAAAACCTCTCTTATATAATGCTCCCCCAACTAGGGTGTATCGTTGAACAACTCTCCTGATAGCTCTTTTTTCCTCAGTTGTAGCTTCTTCAGGATACGATTGATCTTCACAATATTTTGCAATTTCATAATACCATGGCTTCTGTTCATCATCCATCTCTTCTAACAGCTCTATCAACATGATTTCTCTTTTCTCCACAATACTTCCATCTTTGAATTTCTTCAGCAACTTCTCCTTAGTTCTAAGAAATGAAGGATCTTTCACGGCAGGTGAAAGACGCCTATGAACTATGATTGATTTAGATTGCTTGTTGATTGGAAAATCAAGAGAAGATGCAAGTGAAGCTAGAGCGTCAACTAGGATGTTTTGATTTCTAGGGACATGGACAAAGATCAATTTTGTGAAATGCTTTGAATAAGCAGAAGTAAGTTCTTGATATGGCTTGAGCTTGGGATCAAGAGTTCGATACTTGGTCAGCACTTGGCGAAGAATTAATTGGCTATCACCCACAATCCTGAGTTTGGTGGCACCATGGAAATGAGCAGCCTCGAGACCAGCAAGAAGTGCCTCGTATTCAGCTATGTTGTTGGTGACTGGAAAGTCAAGCTGAAAGGCTTGTGGAATGGTGACACCTTCAGGTGATAACAGAATGATTCCGATCCCCTTTCCATGAGAATTCAGAGCTCCGTCAAAATGCAGAGTCCACATATCATCTCTGATTTGATTTACGGACATCAGTTCCTCATCCGGAAACTCTGATCGCACTGGATCAAATCGAGGAAGGGGATGATGAGCGAGATGTTCTGCTATGGCATAGCCCTTGATTGCTTTCTGTTGAATGTAAATGATATCGAATTGAGATAGAAAGCTTTGCCATCGCGCTAACCTATCAGTAAGAACATATTTCTCCAGAAGGAATTTGATCGGATTCATCCTAGCGATGAGATGGACTTCATGGGCCAGAAAATAATGCTTCAATTTCTGTACAACCCAAACTAATGCTGCACATGTTTTCTCCATCGCCGTGTATCTCTGTTCAGCGGGGTTGAGAAGTTTAGAGGGATAGTAGGCTGCCCTCTCTTTTCCTTCTTCATCCTCTTGTGCTAGGACAGCCCCCACTGCATCATCCAGGACAGAAATATAAAGTATCAATGGTTTGCCTAGAGATGGTGGTCTCAAAACAGGAGGACTTGCCAAATAGTCCTTTAATCCATCAAATGCCTCCTGACACTTATCGTCCCAATTGAATTTGACTCCTGGCTTGGTAAGCTCGTAAAACGGCTTACACCTTTGTGAGTGCTGGGAGACAAAACGGCGAATAAATTGTAACCTCCCGATTAATCCTCTTAACTCTTTCAAGTTTTTGGGAGGTGGCATTTCTCTATAGCCTTCGCCTTATTGGGATCGATCTCAATTCCCCGTTTGCTGACAATGAATCCAAGCAATTTCCCTGAAGATACCCCGAATACACATTTCTTGGGGTTCATCTTCAACTGATACTCTCTCGATCTCTCTAATACCCTTGCCAAAACTTTGGCGTGCTCAACCTTTGTTTTAGACTTAACCAATAAGTCATCCACATACACTTCCAAATCTATATGCATCATGTCATGAAATATTGCCATCATAGCCCTTTGATAAGTGGCTCCAGCGTTCTTCAATCCAAATGGCATGACGACATAACAATATGTACCCCAAGGTGTAGTGAATGAAGTCTTCTCTTGATCCTCTTCTGCCAGCTTAATCTGGTTGTATCCTGAAAATCCATCCATAAACGATAATGTCTCATAGCCAGCAGTGTTATCGATGAGTACATCAATATGAGGCAATGGAAAATCATCTTTAGGACACGCCCGGTTCAGATCGCGGAAGTCAATGCAAATTCTGACCTTCCCGTCCTTTTTCATAACCGGGACTATGTTGGCCACCCATTGTGGATAAAGGACAACTCTAATGAATTTGGCTTTGTGTAATTTGTCGACCTCTTCCTTCATCTTTAAAGCCATTTGTGGGTGGAATCGCCTTAATTTCTGCTTGACCGGACTAGCTCCATCCTTTAATGTTAACCTTTTTCAACTAAAGATGAGTCTAACCCCGGCATATCCTCGTAACTCCAGGCGAAAGTGTCCTTATAATCCTTAAGCACTTGTACCATTGCCTTCTCATCCTCTGTAGAAAGATTTTTACTGACGAGGACAACCTTAGGTTCGCCTTCAGTCCCTAAGTTTATTTCTTTGGTGGGCTCTTCTACGGCAGCTGAGGGTTCATCAAATCTCTTCACTCCACTGGCATACGCCTCAGCTGCGTCCTCATCATCTTCCTCATCTTCAACAATGGGGTCCTTTTCATGCACTAACTCATATACCCCGTACCCATCATTGACTGACTCATCATCTGTACAATCTTCTGGCATCTGAATTGGATCTTCTAAAAGCTGAGGGATTAAAGAGCAAAAAGAACATTTATCAGCCAAATCTTGGAGGTATCTTTCTGGAATTTGCCTACCTTTAGGCTTCCTAGACTTCCTAACCTGACTAACCTGCCTAAAACTAGACTTCCTAACTTCACTAAACTGTCTATCATAACCTAATGAAGATGAAGCAGGATGAAAATCCTGGGATACAAGTGAAAATACAGGGGAATCCTCCCGTGGGGAGGGGCAGAGTATGTTTAAGAGAGAATCTTGACCGACGGACCCGCGCGATGGGGTGTAATCGGAAAAGTAAGATGTTTCCTCGATAATGATTTCGGAAGAATTTGTTGTAAAATTGGCGTTTTTTTTTTGGATATCGGAGGAATTATACATGAAGCAGGAGTGAATACAAATGGAAGGGGAATCAGACGGAGGAAGCGGCACCAAGGCCAGAGGATTAGGGGGATCATATAGCAATATGTCCCAGATCAGATCATACATCCTCTCTAGGTCGAGAGGAGGTTGTGGAATAAGGTCCCGAGGGGACAGAGTAATCATAACGGGCGGGGCCCGTGGAATGTCTTCAGTAATGACCCGCGACCAAGTCGGGGTCAAGAGCAGTGTGCGAAATAGAGTATGGAGCATTTGGACATGTGAAGGATATGTCCCCCTCCAGAGCAGATCTGTTGTATAACCAGCTTCATAGGGGTCATCTGGCTCCCCTTCATCAGTTTGTTCGGACAGCAGTATCCTCTTATCAAAGATTGCGCCAGGGCTCTCAATTAGCTCGTCGATCTGCGGTGGCCACTTGGGTTCTGCAGGATCCATGAATAATCTGTTCAGTGCTATGTATAGATCCCTCAGGTCGAACCATCTGTACCATTCGCATTCGGGGTCATAGAATTTTCTCCTTTTCATAGGCCGCAAAGCCTCCAAGGATTGGTACGTAAGTAGTTCGGAACAATGTCTGGCCAAGTCCCTCCCATATATGTCATGGAAGTCAAAACATGAAGTAATGACCACCGTGTTGTCGTGACTAAGTATGAGCCCTTTCACAAAGTGTGTATATAGGGTCCATGTTAAGGGATCTCGGCCTTCTTTAAGTGGTGTGGACATTGTTTCCAAGATTTCTTGACCATCTTCTTGCTGAACCCTGTCTTGCTTCAGTTTCCTCGGCCTATAGCCCAGACCGCTTCCGGGTACTGCCCGATGATCTTTGACAGGAGTGGTCCTGCCTTGCAACTGTGTGCCCAGACCTTTTCCAGGCTGATAGCCATTTTTCATCATGATTCTCCATCCTGGGGTACTCATGCACTTCCCCCTTTTGATAGCATTTAATGGGTATGGAGAAATGGTAGCGGCTTTCAAAGGATCAGCCACTGGACGGTAGACCTGTAATACCGACAGAAAAGGTTGTCGGCCAGGTAAAACAGCAGATTTAATATTTAAGGTATGAGCAGCAGCAAGGATCGGCATGCTCGTCACTTTAATAATTCGTCCTTTGTAAGGGAATTTGAGGCATTGGTGATTCGTAGAAGGAATCGCCTCAAGAGTTTTAATATAAGGACGTCCCAGAATGGCATTTATGGAAGGGTCGATTTCTAGAATATGAAATTTGACCTCTGCATGACTTACTGGGCCCAGCTCCACCTTTAAATAAACCATTCCCAGAGGGGAACGGGTAGAATTGTCATATGCCGTAACTGAGATGGGGCTAGGCAGCCATTTCTCCTTGGGCACACCGCACAGTTCCAGGGTCTTCGGAGGTAAAACATTAATTGAAGCCCCTGTATCAACCAGGCATGCATCCACGGCCTTTTTGCAGATATTGACCGTGATGCTCAGAGCCATGCTTCTGGCAGCTGGCGGTGCTAGTTCCGATGTGTGGAATGTAATTGAGGGCTGATCCCCCTGAGGAACTAGTAGTGCTGCAATTTTCTCTACCGGCACGTCTTCGTTGACCATCACCTTCTGTAGGTATTCCATTAAGGCTTCTTGGTGAATCTTAGACCTTTTAATCAATTCAAGTACAGTGATCCGTGCCGGTGTTCTGTCCAGATGTTTCAACAAGTCATATTGAGTGCCTGGTGCACTCTCTTCATTATGGGCTTCCTCAGTCGGCTGTGATGGGCCGTCTCTGACTGTGGACTGAGGAAAGACCTTGTTGAAAATCCTTCCACTCCGGAGCGCATGTTCCTCGACCGTGGAGGATCCGGGTGACACCTTGAGTACCGTAGAATCGGGTGGCGTAAGCGGTGCGGAGGGTTGATACGTAGGTGGTGGCGTTGGGTTAGGTGGTGATGGCGCGGTGCGGATTAAAGGCCTAGATGGTTGGATGGTAGATGGGTACGCGGTCGGTGAAGTGGGGAATGGGACGCGTAATAGCGGTCTGGATGGTTGGATGGTGTCTGGATAGGTAGTGGTAGCGGGTGAAGTAGGAAATGGTACGCAGAGTAATGGCCTAGATGGTAAAAGGGGTGCGTAGTTGGCTTGTGGTGGGTTATATGGTGGGGGCGTAGTGGTGCGGGGCGTAATAGGCTTAAGGAAAGAGGGTAGTGGGTTATTGGGCGCGGGCGAGTGATATGTGGGTGTCGGTAAAGGGGTGATGGTAACGGGTTGTGGCCTAGGTATGCGGATGGTGCGGCATGGTGGTTGTTCTGCGGTATTCTGAATGTGACCCGTTGAATAGAGAGAGGAAGAGTCCCCTATCCTCCATTGTTGCCCACGACCAGCCTCAGACTGGCTGTTCGTTAGAATGGGAGCAACTTGGTTCTGGTTCTGGTGCTCCGGGAGCGGATTCTGCACTATGCCCATATTGGGTGGTGGTGCTGCCTGTGCTGGTGGTCTTACTTGCTGCTGCTGTCGCGGTCTTCTCGCCTTCAGGACTGATATATATTTCTTCATTTCCTCCCAGTCTATGCCGCCCTGCTCGTTGAGATCATGAATATAATCTCTGAACTGGAAGCAGGTGTCGATGGTGTGCCCAGGTTGCCTATGGAAGTAGCAATACCTGGACGTATCGGCATTTTGAGGCCAGACGGCCTTTTCCCTTGGCAAAACTAAGGCATTAGCTGCCATTAGAGCACTGAAGATATCGGCCAAGGATTCTGGGAGTGACGGGTATTCTGCCCTTTTCGGGCCTGGGGGTCTTCTCGGCTGGTTATAATCACCAGGAGGAGGGACATTGTGGTATGCCGGCGGTGCGCACGGCTGATACTGCTGCTGCGGGGGCTGCTGGTACTGCAATTGCCTGGGTGGCGGCTGTTGTGGCTGATGCTGGTTCTGATTCTGATTCGGCTGCTGGGGCCGTTGATACTGTTGTTGGTACTGGGGGTTCTGCTGCTGTCTGTACCCTTACTGCTGTGGCCTCTGGTACTGCTGCTGACTCCTCACGAACTGGGGCGAGTTATTGTTCATGGTACTCACTTGCTCATGAGAGTGCGTGCCCTCAGTAGTCGGACCTGTGCTGGAAGAGTTCGGCACTGCAGGCTTCCGAGGCGGAGGCCTGCTAGGTCTATGAGGATCAAAGACGCTAGAGAATGTAGCGTCCTTGAAAGCATTCTGGCAGTACCGTGCTCTTTCATAGAGCTCTGCCATGTTGGTCTAATTGTTCAAGGAGAGGACGAGCTTGAACTGGGGCGTGGCATTGGAAATTAACATCTTCACTTGTTCGGACTCGGACAAGTGATCCTTCACCTTTTCAGCCAGACCCCGCCACCTGTCAGCAAAACTGACAAACTCCTCATCAGGTTTCATCTTTTCTGCAATGAGGTCCGTGATAGACAAGGAGGGTGCAACTCTGTCCTGGTATCGTTGAATAAATTTGCGTGAAACGATACCGTAATCCTCTACTTCTGAGGGTTCCAAGGAAAAGAACCACTCGAGGGCTGGTCCCTCTAGAGATCTCCTGAACAAGAAGGCCAACGACCTCTTATCATTCTGCCAGAAAGATGATTCATACATAAACTCCTTCAGATGTGTGAAGGGGTTACCAGTACCGTTGTACTTTCGGTACACTGGCATTTCAGAGGGTGGCAGATATAATACTGGCAGGCTCGGTAGACTGATCTCTGGCACAGCTTTGACCCCCATCATTTTCTGGAGGTTATTAAATTGCTCATCCATACGCTCCATTTTGGCCAACAGCGTTTGTGTGGTCAGATCTGCCTGGGGAGGAGGAGGAGGAGGAGGTACTTGGTAGGCCTGCTGCCTAGAGTATGTTGGGCAGGGTGGACAATAGAGGGGAGGTCCGGCAGAGCTTCCGCCATGCCCGAGGGCATTTTGATAAGCAGGCGTTTGCGGTCTAGCCGGTTGCCTAGATGATGAAAGCTGCGGCCCAGCTGGCCGAGAAGTAATATGAAGGCCCTCCACGGCCTGATGGATATAAGGAGGAGGAAAAGAAGGTTGCTGAGGAACAACAGAGGGAGCCACAGGGTTCGGCTCGGCAGGCTGCATGGGTGCCTTCCCCTTCAAAATAGACTGGATCGCCTCAAACTGCTGAGGGTCCAGACGGGAGGCAAGAACTCCCAGAGCATTGATGAGATCCGTAGGATCAGAGGATGAGGGATCATTCTGATTCATGTCCCCCTCAAGATCAGGATTAGGGATCGCATATTCATACGGGGGAGGATCAGGATATTGATTGTGTGGATTAAAAAGAGGTGTCCGAACATTCTCATCTAGACGATATGGAACGGGGACAGAATCACGGGAGGCATCAGCATCTCTCCCACTCTCATAGTTGTATTCAGAATCCCGAGGGGCATTAGCATCTCCCTCGTAATTAACCATGGCGTCTGGAGCCACACTCAAGTCCCTACCTGATCGTAGCAACATGATGTTAGATTCTTTTTCTTCAAAGATTTGACAAACGAGTTGCACAGAGATTAATCAAACAAGTGGATGCTTAACGTGATTTTAAGATTCCTTTTTGAGTTATTTGGATTCAATTAAATCTCAAATTCTCTCAAGGAATGGATCCTAGTTTCAGTTCAATTTCCACTATTATTCTCTAGGGCTTTCTCTCACAATGCTTTCAGAATCTAACCAGGACTTCAATTGGTACAACCAGCCCGATGATCAAGGAGGAATACCTTGATTTTGGGGACTTATGGAGGTCTCAACGTCAACTTCTCTAGTCTGATCAAGAGACCAACCCAATCAGAGAGAGTTGCTGACGTCAAGTAATGTGTTCCTAAGAAAGGGAGGGTATTCGCCTCAATGCGTATATCCTACGGCCTGGATGGCCCCTAATGCTTAATAATAATGGGTAGCTAGCACATCAAACACAGAAATCTGGAAACTGAAAAATAATTAAGAATCTGCCTGAATCGCGTCGACTGTGGTCGACGCTATTCAAAACAGAACTTAATTTTTCACAGAAACAGATGCAGACAGCAGAAAACTGTGAAGACTGAAAGGCGTCTATGAGTGTTGACGCGGTTTTGAAACGCGTCAGTGCTCCTGGACGCTTTTCAGTTCGCAGAAACAGTTTTGCAAGAGGATTTTCTGGGTTGAATCCTCCTCAAACAGGTTAAAAGCAGGAAATAATCAGCTCATGTATATTTTTTTTAGTTCCAGATTTTCAACAGGATGATTTACTAACTAAACAACTAGACAACCAATCAATCACACATCATTTTCATCACAAAAACAGCTTTCTAAACTAATCAAGGGGAGGGCAAGATCTTGCCACTGGGGTGTGCACGTGGTGCACGAGGGAAATTAATTTAAACTAAAACACTCACCAATTGGTGAGGACGTGCCGAAAGACACAAGTGGTGCACCATAGGTGCCCGGTTGATGATAGCAAGAACAAAAAACTTAAAAGATGGCGAGACCAAGTCCCACCGTGATCGCCAAAAAAGCTGTAGGTGCTTAGAATGACCGTGTGATTAACATGAAAAATCTATGTTGTTTAGTATAAACTAACCTATTAAAAATAGCAACTAAGTGCAGTGATCGCCAGAAACTTTTAACTAAAAAGTTTCAAAAGAGATATGATCGCTTACCTGTTCAAACGCGGAAGATTGAGTCCTTGGTTCCCCTTCCTCAGCCGGCTGAAGAAAGAGAGCCATTTCTTTGCTTTTTGTTCTTGCTGTTGAATTTGAGGTTGAGGATCGTCCAGAAGTCTTTCTGACTTTGTGCTTGATTTCCCCTTTTGAATCTCTCGTTGTTGTTGAGTGCAGCAGAGACAGAAACAGAAAACGAAGAAACAATGATGATGAGAATTTAAGTAGAAGCAGTATCTGAACTAATCATGATTTTGGACATATGATTGAACATCAAACTTACTTGTTGAGTGGCTTTGAAACCCCTTAAATCAAGTAGGTTTTGAAAAATTATGCTGTGGTGTGTGTTTGCATGAAGTGAATGAAGAATGAAATTAATGAAGATGAAAATGAAAATGCAGAAATGAAACACTTATGTCCAATCGGATGAAGCTTTGAAAGGATGAAGATCTTGAAAGGACGCCGACTTCTGGAAATGGCAGCGCTCCGGCGTTCCGACGTTGTTGCTTCGATCTTCAACTCGCTATAATAATGCTCTCTCTTAATGGATTTCAACTTTTTTAACTCTTCAACATGCAAGGTATTTATAGGCTTTTTCTTGCGTTCGCGATTAACATAGCAAAAAACCTCGAATTTATCCATCTTAATTGACAGATAAATACTAATTAATTCATCTTTATCTGTAATTATCTAAAACGCGTCCACCATGGCTGACGCCTTTCAGATTAATTAAGATAAGGATAAATATCCGGGAAAACTTATCTTTATCTTTATTAGGTAAAACGCGTTCACCTGTATAGACGTCTTTTAGACTAATTAAGATAAGGATAAATATCCGGAGGGGAAGTTAAAATCACTTAGGAAACTTAAAACGCGTCGACATTACCAGACGCCTTTTAGTTAATTAATTAATTAATTAAAATTCAAATTTAATCACTAAAATAAGAATAAAGTCTAAATGGCGTCCACTTGGGTCGACGTCTTTTAGAATTCTTCATATTTTAACTCAAATTTGAGCTAAAACCAATTCAATTGATTAACTTAAACACATCTGTTAAACCCGACACTTAAAAAGATTAATAAAAATTAATTAATGATTAATTATCAGACTATTTCGAGGCATTATTGTATGATATGAAATTTACTCGAAATGACGTCAAAATTAGCGTGTCTACAATATGGTCAATTAGAACTTCAACCATGCACCGAATTTCTCACATATGCACACACCACAACCAGATTGTAAAATAGTTAAAGGTTCTCACTCCAAGGTAGGCATAAGTCAGTGACAAAAGCACAGTTGACAAAACTGTTTTACCCAGTTCAGAAACGAGGGCGTATCTTACACCTCATACTAATGTGCAGAGTCAAGTACAAGCAATTAAAGAAAATGAGATGTGAAACTGCATAGCAAGCATTAGCCAACAAAGCTATTGTCATGTCTCTGCTTTCATCCTCTTGTGGCAACCATCAAGAGCATCAATATCATACAATGATGCCTTACACTGGGATGATCTCAACGATGGGGAAAAATAAAACAGACCATGGCACTGGGATTCTTTCTACCAACGATCACAACAACAAGCGGCTAATAGGTGTTGGGGACACCGTACCTAAACAGAGACCATAGAGGAAGAAACAGTACCTGAATAGATACGGCGGTCGGAGATCAGGCGTTGGGGACGACAGTGGCGGCCGGTTCCTTCACGCGGTGCCGGAGAAGACAGCGGCGATTGGGTGTCTCTTGGCGCCGGCTGCGCACAGTGCTGGTTTGAGCGCGACGGTCGTTGGAGATACGGCAGACGGATATCAGGCACCGGGAAAGACAATGGCCAACAGATATCATGGGCCGGCTACTGGTTGAGTCGTGGCTGGGCCGCGTTGGCCTCCTGCGCCGGCAGCAGCGGGACGGCCCGGAGCAGAGGGTGCGGCCACTGCGAGGTGTTCGGTGCCGGCCCTCCAGCGCCTCAAGCACGTGCTCCCCGAGATCATTGTCGCCGCCGTCGCTGGCAGCGAAGGAATGGCCTAGGAGTATGCCCTAGGTGACCTGCGGGGTTGGGCGTTCAACGAGAAGAAGATGGAGAGGAAGGTGAGGAAGATGGAGATGGAGGTGCTCGCGGAGATGGAGCAGAGCCTGAGAAGGGCGAGCCTGATGGATCTAAGGCAGAAGGTGGCGGTGCTGGGAGGGTTTCTTTTGGGGGGATTGATTTGGGGGTTTTCCGCGGGTGATAGCCTTTGTTGGGGATTCGGGGGTTTTCGTGTGAGGGCAGGAATTATTTTGGGGGTTTTCGGGTGGGGGTTTAGCGCGGGAGTGTTTTCGCTTGCGCGGGAGTGATATTTTTTAGGTCCACGGATGGTACTTACGGAATTGTATTCTTAAACAAATAGAATATATTTTTTACTTACGGAAATATACTTACGCTTTAATATTCTATAACTAAAACTTATTAAACCGTAAGAAATCATTCCATGTACTAATACTTCACAAAACCGTAAGTATCCTCTGTAAGAACAGAACAATTTTGTTGTAGTGTAGTGTCCCAGTTAGTCCGCCATCCAGACAAAATATTGGCCACTTTAATAGTCCATAGTCTATAGTCCAATATTACATTGCTTAAATTGTACAACTCGAAAACCGATTCAAATCGGCCCCTTATAATTATAAAAAAAATTATCACATATGAAGATAGATCCTCCATAGTCTCCAACAAGTCTTTGAAAAAGAAATCTTGAAGACACTGGCCATCCGTCTACGCAATCACACAACTATGTAATTTTCATTGATTTGTATGTAATTAATATTGGCCACTTTAATAGTCCATAGTCCATAGTCCATAGTCCAATATTATATTGCTTAAATTGTACAACTCGAGAACCGATTTAGATCAGCCCCTTATAATTATAAAAAAAATTCTCACATATGAAGATAGATCCTCCATGGTCTCCAACAAGTCCCTGAAAAAGAAATCTTGGAGACACTGGCCATCCGTCTACGCAATCACACAACCATGCAATTTTTATTGATTTGTATGTAATTAATTATCCCCCCGTCATGAAAAAATAATTTTTTAAATAGGAAAATTACAGGATAAAATTCCATGAAATTTATTAGATTCGAGTAAAGTATTTGTAGGTCCTTCTCATAACTCTAAACAGATTTTTAAGAAAAAGATCTGTAGACCATTTAAATAAAAAATAAATAACAGGGATATATTAACAGTTACTAAAACTGTGTAAGTCAAAAATAGAAGTGTTTCGTCTTCTTCAACTGTGGGTTATTGTTCATATGAACAGTAAAATAGGTGTGAATAGTAAAAGAGGTTGTTCACCCAGCAACGCTGCGCGTGCGTAGAGTCTCATCAGTGCCCACGCAGGCGCGGGCGTTGCGTAGGGGTGCACTGTCTCGCACACGGGCGCACACAGCACTGCGTGTGCTGCCCCCACGTGGGCGTGCAGTCGCCGTCATCCGACGGACAGTCCAACGATCTTCCAACTGGTTTTTGGTACCAATGTTGGAAAACATTATCTTCGTAGCGTGTACGGCGTCACAGCGACGTGGAGTAGAAGCGTCTTCTTGTCAACGCAGAGCGAGGATCAGAGTCACTCGTGGAATCCACGCGCTAGATCTCGAAAGCCTCGGTGATTCTTCTATGGAAGAGAGAGAGAGAGAAGAGAGAGGAGTTTTAGGAGAGAAGAGGAGGAAGAGAAGTTCACGTAAATACATCTCCTCTCGATGTGCTCTCTTATATAGGAATAGACTCCTAAAGAGTCCCCACATATTGACGCTCTTATCCTCCAAATCTTTTTCCACTTTGAAAAGGATTTCAATGTGGATGTATATCCACTACATCCTTCAATACATTTAACAAAAATCATTGAGGGTGATCATTTAGAGGTCACCAATCTGCGATTTAGAAATATACTTCGTTGGAATTAACTAGATATGCTTCTAACCAAGTAATAAGAAGTACTATTTCCGCAGATCAGAAGTACAATAATAATAGCATGGTGAGAACGAGAATGGTACCTTCAACATACATAAGAATTGAACTATCTTCCAACCCTGAAAAAGAGTTGGACGTTATTTGGCACTAACTTTTTATTCCAATATGAATCATATATCTTGATCTTTAACTTGGAAAAGAACACACCACGAGAGATACATAAAGATATTAAATGCCATCGAAAACAAAGGCACCACACAACCATCATTTTCCTTTCCCTACCCCAATTAAAATTTGCACACCTTGTTGCCCTTTGCTCAAGAACAAGGTCCTCCTTCTTTATTTGTAACCATGATATATATCAAAGCTTGGGATATTAAACTTGTAGCCTGAGTTTCCCAAACGTTGCTCAAACATAAGGCAGATTACACCACATAAATTAGGAGAACATATAAACACCACTGAAGAGAAAGGAAGTGCACGGCATGGAGAGTTAGTACTCGACAATCCTCATGCCCAGGTTCTTCTGTGCAAAGGCCACTAGGTTCTCGATCTCCGCCTCATCGATGAACCCGTCGCCGTTGGCGTCGGCCCCCCGGATAGCACGGCTGCTCTTCCAGGAGCTGAACCGTCCCCCGAGTTTGCGGATGGCCTGGCGGAGCTCGTCCTTGCTGATGCGCCCATCCTTGTCGACATCAAACCTCTTGAGCCATTCCTTGAACTCCTCCACCGTCAGCTCGGCCGATTTGCTGCTCTGGACCTGCTTGATGGCCATGGCAGAATCTTACAGTGCAGTGGGAGGTGGGTGAGCTGAGCGCTGTGCAATGGGTGTTTTCCAAGCTCTGAGGCCTTCTATTTATGACCGCCAAACCCAACTTTCCATTGGTCGAAGGAAAGGTTGCACCAAGTTTCCTTTATTTTATTTTTCTCCCTCCGTCGCTGGTTCCCTTTATTCTCGTGTTATATCATGTTGGAGAATATTGTGTCTTGTGTGATACCCAATCGTTGCCTTAGCAGCACAGTGTGGGGTGATAGGCTCCCCGGTCCCATGGGCACGTTGCCCGTTGTTGCTTTGACGCTCAAACTCTAGCAACTCTAGGGTTGGGTTGATCTGCCTAACTTTTCTCTTTACTGTGGTTTGCGACCTCTCCACAATGTAGACGACGTTGTTCTCATCAATTGACAACCATGCAGCCGACCAGTGCCTTCGACCATAAACTCTAGAGACCAAATCCCTACCCCTTGGATGGAATATCTATACAGATCACCAAATTCTTGAATTCCATTATAAACTAACGATATGTAAAGGACAGAAATTCAGATCCAAATGGGATACTAAGCTTCCCTTACATTTCATTTGAAGAGTATCTTGAGGTTTTCATCTGAAGAGTATCTTTCTGAGACGGCGACCATGAGGTGAGAGAAGTTCAGATCAGATGCTGGCAAGTTATCAAATTTGAATTTTCTGCATTTTTTTTCTTCTCATGATTGTAACAGTGTGTTGCACATGGGTTGGATACAGAGCCCTTGATCTTCAAGTCTTCTCTAATGTCTGCAGTGGTTTACACGTGAAAGTTATGATAATTAGTTCTAAAATTAAGCGTATTGAGGACATAGACATTGCGACACACTCCACCATTCCAGCAGCTTATTGATCTGCCAAATGCAGATATATACATGTTGTGATCAGAAGTGTTGCGCCTTGCATGAGATTATTTCGTCGTTGTAGTACAGTTGCATTCTGTCATGTTGGACGATGGCATGTATATATGTACGTCTGATGTATTCATCCAGAAACTCTGAGACCTCTTGCATATTCATGCTTTGGCTAACGCTATATGTGTCGTAGAAAAAGAGATAAATATTAATACAGCTCTAAATTAAAACTTGCGCTCTTCCTCCATTTATATTCTTCATTAATCTTTAAAAAAAAAAAAAAAACTCCTCAAAGATTCTTCCAACCGGTCTGAAAGCACGGTTACAGACTGTCCAACATTACGTATTTCAATCCCAGCTAGTCAGGAACTCCAAGCTTCGAGATTACGACACTTGAAGATACACATCTAGTTCGTCACAATGCGTTCTTACCCCCCACAAAAGAATATGTCTTACTTAAAAAGTCCACATGATGGAGCTAGCTGCGTTCCAATGATTTTTTAAGAACGCTTGGCTTGTGCCACATCATTGAGAATATATTCGTCGCGTTAATAATTGACTTGAAGGGTCTGGCGTTTCCATTCGCCTTTTTCTTTCTTCACGATCTTTTAGAAAACTTTGACCAAGTCTCCTTCTAGGATGCTTTTTTCTTGGGCTTCTTCCAGTCAAAATGTTTCGCGAATTCCCCGACGCAAACTTGTTACCTTGAAATCATGTGCAATGTGCATGACGTATTATATTTTCGTTGCATGCGTAATATATAGATATATATATATACACCACCTTGTTTATTCCTCGGTTGTGGGCATGAGAGGTGGCTTAGATCTTTTAGGTACATGATTAATCTATCTTTAGTGAGGTAAAGATGGATTAATCTATACACCACCTCTTTAGTGAGGGAGCCGCGTAATCCACGGTGCCCCTTGTTCTCTAAGAAAAATCCACGGTGCCCCTTTGGATGAATCCCACGTCACGTCATGAGCATAAAAAAAGGTGATTTAATTAAAAGAAACAGAGAGTCTTGCCGCTACGGAGGTCATGATTAGGAGGCAATCCAATATGCCAATTTTGAATTGAAGGTTAAATTTTTTCTTCACTCACCAAATGCTAGCTAGGGCTGGACATATTAAGCCAAATGCGACTCTATAGAAAGCATGAATCAGGGAAATTGAGAGAATAAAGCATATCTAGAATATTGTCCTAATCGCGGTGAACTTCCAATTTAAATGACATATCGATTAATGTCTGATGTAGTCGAGGCTATCACGACCGGATTCCGAAGCTGGAATCCGAAGAAATGGATCCGGAGCTGGGTCGGATCGGTGTTTTAGAGGCCCGACGGAGATTCAGAAGACAGGATGCAGAGGCGAAGCCGAAGGTCCGAAGCCTAGTGCTGCTCGATCGGAGATTGGCTTGTCTTCGGGAGGCGAGGCCGAAGCTCCTTCGGTAGACGAAGGGGCGACGCGAGACCGTGCCTCCTTCGGTCGTGAGGGCAGCCGGCGCACGGCGTCAAGACCAGGGAGAGGAGTCCGAGGTCGGCGGCCGAGACCGATTCGGGAAGGTCGGCGATGATTCGAACCGAGCTCCTGCAGAAGGGAAAGAAGAAGAAACCGGTCAGCAAGAGTCCCGGACTTCGGCCCTAAGGAACCTCCTCCGACGGTCAAGTTAGCTCCTGAAGATGATTCGATTCAGAAGGCAAAGAGTACCTTTAATGCTATTTGGACTGTAGTCCTTAAGAGTCTCGGAGGCTTAAAAGAGCATACCTTTGGTAATAAATAGCGGTGTATTTATAGCAGAGGATAGAGGATGGTTAACGGTGGTAGCCGATATAGGACTATGTGCAGGCTTACTGGTAAACCGCCATAGTGCCTAGTCCTCCACCGGAGTGGGCCAGACTCGGCTATCGGGCCGAAGGAGGTTGGACTGTTGATGGGCCGAAGCCTGCTGGGCCTAGGGCTGCCGTGCTGTTCCCGGGCCGTAGACTGGTGGGCCGCTGACGGGCTGAAGCCTGTTGGGCCGGGAGCGACGGTGCCGCTTATAGGCCGAGGGCTGTTGGACCGCTGATGAGCCGAAGGCTCTCTGAAGGCCTTGTACTGCTGCTGCTGGGCTGAACTAGATTTGGGTTTGTTTTAATGGGCCGAATCGGATTCTGCCTCGTCAATGTCTATCCAATTTAAATGACTATATGTCTCAGCTATAAGTGTATCAAGAAAGCGGTTGTCTAACCCTATAAGACATTGACCTCGTCAACGCGTCATATCCATTGAATGGCTTGCACAAGTTTGCTGCATGTGCTTAAATATGGAATATGGGACGGTTTACTGTCCGTTGCTTAAAGGACTGGTATCAGGCAGGCACGTCTCCACTTATGAGTACTATTTCTCAGCTTGGACTGGTCATAAAACTTTACCTCGACCTCAATTAGATTCGTAATGTGGAATCCAGTCAAAACTTCTTGGCGGCCGGTGTATCTGTTTTGTAAACCACCGGTCTTGGAAACGTTTGATGGAGGCAATTTTCCTTACTTCACGACGACAATTTCTTTTTTCAATTAGTACAGGACTGTGGAATCCAGTCAAAACTTCTTGGCGGCCGGTGTATCTGTTTTGTAAACCACCGGTCTTGGAAACGTTTGATGGAGGCAATTTTCCTTACTTCACGACGACAATTTCTTTTTTCAATTAGTACAGGGCTGGAAGCCCTCTAGCATTTGCATGTAGCACGTTCTCGGGGGCATTGAACCACATCTCAGCTTAATTGGTTCCTACTGCACCTCTGGACGTATCAGTGCAACATGCATAGAACGTTATCTAGCTACTTACTGTGGTACTTGATTGCAACATGGAACAACCAGATGGAAGTTGCAGGGGCCGTGGGGATTTAGGAAATTAATTTAATTTGGAATTGTTACCAGATTAACAAAATGTTGCTCTGCAATGTTACCTGGTATGCGATTTTGATAGATGATCATACAGCTAAATACGTACGTTCATGCAAATTCTCCTCGGTAATCATGCATGGTCAATGTGCACCGGAGAACCGATTAATAAGCTGAAAGCAAAGGAATTCGTAAGGGACAAAATGTTCTTCGCCCAGCATGTGATGAGTTGGAGAGCACTGAAGCCTTTATTGTATAAATATATTATATCAAATCTTGAAAGATATATTCCACCAGCGAACGCTATTCTACTGACTGATCACCTTTGCCTTTATTGATAAGAGCCCACGAACAAGGCATATATACTTGCTCAGAAGGAGAAGTTTAGGTGTGTAATATTAAAGTCCGGTGCATGCATGCTGCGTGAGAGAATATATCTTTAACCCTCAATAACTTTTTAGTTTCAAATTCTGAAATGGGGAGAAGGGCCAAGAAATTCAAAGGGAATATATGTTTCTCTTTTTCCTTGTAAACAAATCATTAACATGAATAGAGAATCACTTGGATTAATACAGGAAGATGCACTGATCACTCGCGATCAGAGATCCAACTTTACACGGGCTCAATTAATCATGAGCAAGAAAAAGAAAGAATTGATCATGGTACTCGCTTTACAACATGCACTTGAACAAATTAAGCTTAATTAATTGGAAAGAAAAAGCCACGCATCTATATATACGATCAGACTCTCAAAAACACCACCACATGTATATGACGGACGGTCATGGAGCAGCAACTAGATCTCTCATGTGAAATTAGCATCATAAATCTTCATGTGCAGGTGCTGCTGGGCGTAGTGGATCAGCTTGTCCATCTCATCTCTGTCGATGCTCCCGTTACGGTTGGCGTCCGCCTCCCTCATCCCCTGGCGCGCCCGCCACCAGGCCGACCAACGGTGCAGGCTATGGAGGGCGCGCTGCAGCTCCTCCCTCGACAGGCGGCCGTCGTGGTTGGCGTCGAAGCGTCGCAGCCAGGCCTTGAACTCCTCCACCGTCATCTCGCGCTGCGGCAGCAGCGGGACGCACATGAACGCCATGAATCTTGGCTAGACCTCTCTTCTTGGTGCTCAAGTACGGAACGCCCTCACACACAATAAACGCACGTCCTCTTGGCATGCAACACGCTTCATATGGTTATTTATATGCCCATATATATATATGAAGGCGTCAACAATTAATCGCTGCGTACTTTCTTAATTTTCTAGTAAACTTTGCTTTCTTCAGTGCTCCGTGACTGGCGGGCGGCGGGTTCAATGGGGCAGGCGGATGGGGTGCCTTTTATCGTCAAAGGCAAAATATGATCAGTTCAAGTAATTGCCCAGTGAATTTGATTATAAGTATTGTTTGATCTGCGCTAGCTGTAAAATGTCATAGTGTTTTGGATCTAAATTTCCAATAAATTTTGACACAGGAAATTAAAGAAGAATAGCACGTCGGTTGACCATTCGAGTCCTTATACGTAGCGCAAATTAATAGACCAAAAAATATGTTCTTTAGGTCGATTTACGTACGGCATGTGATCAAATAGACACCTCGTGAGACTTCTATCGGTGGAATCCGAGCATCAGTACTGATATATGAACTCTTAATTCCGAACAGGAAAGAGTTATAGTTGTACAGGTACTCTTATTAGCCATTTACATTAATGTAGCCGAAGCTATCACTAATGGATTCCGAATGCAGAATTCGGATGAGAACCGAAAGACCAGTTGCCGAAGCCGACTCAGATGAAGAGACTAGCGAAGATTCGAGCTGAGACTCCTGCGGGAAGAAGAACCAGTCAGCGAGGGTCCTGGGTTTTGGCCCAGGAGAACCCCCTCCGATGGTTAAGTTAGCCTCTGAAGACGATTCAATTCAGAAGTGAGGAAGGAAGAAGCTTGAGTGCTTAAGGTGTACCTTTTCCGCAATGAATAGCCTTCTATTTATAGTAGAGGATGGAGGTTCTCTTCTTGTTGCAGCCGATATAAGACTATTTTGGAGTTTGAGAGAAAATTGCCGAAATACCCCGTTAACAGTCCGACGGCTAAATAACGGTTAACCAGAGTGGGTCGGGCCCACTTCGGCCTATTATTTGCTATGACTTGGCCGAATACGGTTGTTAGCAGAGCCCACCGCTTGGGCCGAAATCGTACTATTTCAATAAGGCGCCTGGGCCGTTTCTGTTCGATTTACTTGATGGGCCGAATGAGATTCGGATGTCTCTCTTACACTGGGCCGGCCCCCTAGTGCTGGGCCTAATCAGATTCTCCCTCACCACAGGGCCCCCTACTTTCGTCGTTCTCTACTTTATGAAACGGCGAGAGTAAAATCCAAAGCCCTTACGGAAAGATGAAATCCGACAGATGATCTTCTTCTGAAACTGTTATCGACGTTCCTGTTTAAAAACCGGGAGTCACGGCCTCGTCTCAAGCTAGCCGAGAGTTGATGACAAACAGCCTCGTCTCAGGCTGAGACTATGTCACAAACACCTTCGTCCCAGGCCGAGACTTGATGACAAACACCTTCGTCCCAGATGCGAAAGGGTAGGGTTACCAGAACATTTTGGGGGCACCAAGTGATGGCGGAAATGGCTTTGAATCTCCCGCCTTCACAGTCGCATCACAACAAACACAGGATACGTGTCAAACATCCGGCCGGATAGCCGAAAGTACAAAAAGATCTAAACCGTTACAGTCATCACTCGGACCACCGCAGTTTCAGCTCTCTGCCCGAGAATTCACCTGGATCACCGCCTCTTCAGCCCCCGATATGAGGATTGGGACACGTGGCGAGCATCCGGAGGAGTAGCCGAAGGGTCAGGCCGCTTCCGGCCGTCGATCACCTCTTTTCGATCCCGCTGCCTGTTCGTCATCATGGCAAAGGACGGGACACGTGGCAAACATCCGAGCAAGGAGGAGCCAAAAGGTTGGAGGATCTCGGTCGTCGGTTCGTCACCCGAACCCCTTAGGTTCTCTTATAAATGTTAGCTTAGGTGGCCTACAAGCCAATCTGACTATGTAAATCTCGTTCATTTTATTAATATAATGACATAATATTCATTATGTGTAAATCGCATTAATTATCGTTTCATAATGAAGTCCGTGAATATGTGCTATGGTGATCAGATTATGATGAGATCATACTAATGAGACTGATCACTTAAACACACATATTCTTAATTGTCCCTAGTCGGAGGATATCCGAGAAGGACATCGGATATCCGGTTAGACTAGTACAGATTACTCCTGCTCATATGATGAGGGTAACTGATCTCATAAGTCACTTGTGTGGAGACACTAAGGCGAATCTGTAGGTGCTCATTGGAGAATGAGTTCACTGAACTGATCCAACTGAATCGCTGGATGGTATTGTACCTCACTGTCAACCAACTTGATTCTATTGTCGCAGTTGCGTAGATGGTCCTCGGACCTGAGACACTAAGGACACCTTGGCGGTGGACTTATGTGCTTTGACCATGGTTTACGAATCTCTAGCCATGGGATTATAATACGCCAAGGATTGGGTACAGCAGAATACCGTCGAAGGGAATTGTGTGTCAATAAGGAATCATTCGCTCTCGGTACTTAGAGAGAGAATGCTCTAGGAAGGATGCGCGAAAGTCCCTGGCCAGGGCGGACGATAATATCGGGAAAGGAGTTTTCCGATATTTATCAGCGGCATCCAATCCAAGTGAGTCGACCGGTTAGGGTTTGACAGCTCGCCATACCCTGAGTTGACTCGAGAGCATTGTATGAATGAAAGATTATATCCACGCGGTAACTGTCGGCGGAAATGTTCCAAGAGTGGGTTACTTAACCTCAAATACCTTCTGGGTTCACGCGGTGTTGCTTGGCACCCAACGTGATCGGAGGCCCGGTCGAATTCGATGTGCGACATCAATTCGATTGATTAATTGATTAATAAAGGGTTATTAATTAATTAATGAATCCAGTGAGGAGTCACTGGGCTTGTTGGGCCATTAACTGGACTAGTACTTGGGCCTAGAGGGTCACACGCAAATGATTCTCAAGGCGATGGATAAATAAGTGGGTTTTATACAAACCGGGGGTTTTTGTGAAAAACCGCGCAGTTAGTATAAAACATAACGAACGGGCTGAGCAGGCCAAGCTGCTGCTAACCCTAGCCGCCCCTCCTCAGTTTCTATCTTCCTCTGGCGTCCAGGCAGATCCAGATCTGCTCCGCCGCTTCTCCGAATCCCGTTCAACGGGAAATCGTCCGCACGTTGCGGCGATCATTGCGGCGACCAGCGGAGGCTTCGTGGGCTACGAAGAACGAGGAACTCGAGGATATCCGTCGCAGGGAGGATCGCGTGGACTTCGCTAGAGGCCGGGCGCTTACGCGGCTTGCGGTGTCACACCGACGGAACAGAACGGCTGCGGATTCGAATCCGCACACGGTGAGAACTTCGATAATCCGATTATCGTATTTTAGATTTTGAAACGAGAACGGATCGCTGTAAATAATTTTAGTTTCCGCTGCGTGAGCGATCCGGAGAAACCGAGAAAACCCAACAGTGGTATCAGAGCCAAATTCCACTGTTTCTCGTCCCGTTTCGGTCTCCGATTTAATATTTCCATGTGTTTCCATGCGAAATTTCGATCTCTTTGCAGGATTCTTGTTCATGCGATGAACACAAATCAGATAAATGATTTTGATTATTTTTATTCTGCAAAAACGATTTTATTTGGGTTGTTTTTCGTGTTCTTCATGCGATGAAGAACGAGGTTGTTCGAGGCTTCAATCCGGTATCCCCATGTGTTGGGGTAGTGATTAGGGGTCTTGGTATGAGCAGGGATCTCCCGTTCACCGTCGGCACTGGTCACCGGCACCCGAAAGGGAGATGGAGGAGCACAATCCTCGCTTTAGATTTCAGTTTTGAACCAGAAAAATTCCAAAAGAAAAGAGGGCTGGGCCAACCCGTTCGAGGGCTTCTCCGGAATGCATGGCGGCGCCAGGGAGCCCGTCGGCGCCGGGGACGACGCCGTCCAGCGCCGGGCCGACGCCGGGCACCGGCCACCGCCGGCGCTGCCACACCCCCGCCGCCGGCCCTCTTCCTGCAAGAGGGTTAGGGTTTGCAGGGAAAGGGGTGTCGGGTTGGGGGGGGCGACCGGTCCAAGGCCGGACCGGACCGGCTGGGCCGGGCTGGGTGAGCCTGCAGGGCTCGGGCTGAGCCAGGAAGGCCATGGCTCGAACCCAGACCGAGCCCTGGCTCGACCAGCTGGCTAAGCCATCTTTCCACTCAAAAGTTTTCTGTTAAACCCCATTAAGCCCATATAAACTACAAATAAAATTTGAATTAAATTTTAAAATTCAAAATTGTTTTGAAATTTAATTTTATTGTTCAATTTTATTTAATTGGGCTTGTATTTAATGATTTTAAATCATTTAGTTAATTAAGGATTCATTAATTAGCAATTAGTTGTGGATTAATTGAGGTTAATATTAGTTTAAATGTTAAATCAATTATTGACCTTAATTTGTCTAATTTTAAGAGTTAAAATTAGTAATCAATAATTTTTAATCTAATTGTTAGATTATTAATTATTTATACATCTAATTGTTAATTATTAGTTTGAGTTAGTTATTAATTTAATTGTTAAATTAATAATTAACTTAAATGACTGATTTAAATGTTAAATTAGTAGTCTTTGATTAATTACTGTTAGTCATTAATTTAATAGTTAAATTAATGATAACTTTAATTATCTAATCTAAGAGTTAGATTAATTAATTATTAATTAGTTAGTGTTAATTATTGGTTTAAGAGTTAAATTGATAATTAACATTAATTGGCTAATCTAAGTGTTAGATTAGTAGTTAATAATTAGTTTGGTTGATTATTAATTTAAGTGTTAAATTATTAATTAACTTAGTTGGATTAATCTAAGAGTTAGATTAGTCTTTAATGGTCTATTGTTAGATTATTAATAGGGTTTAATCTAAGTGTTAGATTATTAGAATTGTTCTAATTTGCATGGAATAATCTGGAATTATTAATTCAGAGTGTGTGCACATGTGATGTGTGTTTATTGCTTTTAAATTTGATTTAATTGCATGTTAAGATAATAAATGAGTTTTTTCGAAATTCAAATACCAATTTTGATTGGATCCCAACTTTATGAAAGCCAAAACTTATTTATTTTGAAAACTCTTTTATTTTAGCCATGTGATGCGCTGAATCATGTGTGGGATGTTTAAAACACACCGTGGTCATGGATATACACTTAAGTTATTGTTCATGTGATGAATGAATTGTGTGGATCGTGGATGTATGATGTTTATTAATTGTTAATAAATAGAGGTCTGCACACCTCTCTCTCTCATGTCCGATGTATTTCTACCTCCCTCTCTCTTGTACTCGCCATAAGGCCTTCGTCAATTTACTTGTTAATTCTAGAATTAATGTAATATGATCGAGGCAACCGAGGAAGGAGCGAGGACGATCCACAACTGCAACCAGGAAGGCGTACAGATGGAGATCTCTTGCCTATGTGATTGCAGGGTATCTAATGTAAATGTTATAATTAGATTGTGTGTGCGTTTGACTGTTGGCTCCAGTCAAACCCACTGTGCTATCCATGACCACACTAATGACATGTATGAGATGCATTGTTGTTCTTTTGATTATGAATCAAAGCAGGTTATAGTATTTAATAAATATATACGATATATCTATATACTATCACCTAGGAGAGATCAAGATAAAAGTTATCTAAATACCCTCAAATAAACTCTAAGCCGTAACGCGAGTAGTTGAGAACTTACCGCGTGGTCCACCATCGTTATAGTCATAGGATTTGAATCACTTTAGGCAGGTTTGTTGTGCTATCCACAAGGCCCGCTTAATTGGGAGGAGAAACTGTGGCTATGGCATTAGATGCCTATAGATCGGGGTAGAGGAACCATGTAGCTTTGTTGTGCTATCCACAAGGGCTGCATGCAAATCTATGCTCGTCGCGTAATGATGGTTAGCTTAGACCAGGATTAATGGTTTGTTGTGCTATCCACAAGGCCATTAAATCTCTGGGGACCGAAGCTATGATCAGATATTGCAAGGAGTTGCAAGTCCCATGAGTTGGGTGCTCTCTGATTGTATTACAGTTTGTTGTGCTATCCACAAGGCTGTAGTGCAAGTCATTGAGATTCTGATCCTCACTAGGAGACTGTCGGCGTCTCTCGTTCTGTATAACTGAGGGTCATACAGTCCGTCGAAAATTAGTGGGAGTTAAACTTAAACAAAAGACCATGTCTTGTTTTAAATTTTAATAATTGAACATCTGCTAAATAGATTTTACTTATCTCCTGTAGGGAATTATGTCGTCGAATAACCCACTCTGTGGCATACTTGATGCCCTTTTGACTTACCTGATCTACTCGGATTGGTTCAGAAACCTGAAGAATGTCTTCAGATCTGAGCACATTGACTTTGTCCTTGGAGCTGATCCTCTTGCTGAATCAGCATTGGATGCCCCTGAAGCAGGGATGATAGCTAACGATAAAGGATCGAAGGACAAAGGTAAAAGAGTAGTGAAGGGTGACTGCTTCTACTATAAGCAGTATGGTCACTGGAAAAGGAACTGCAAGGAGTTCCTTCATAATAAAGCTCATGGAAGAGTGAAGCTGTCTGAAGCTTCAGATATCTATATGATAGATATCAACTTGTCAGTTAGAGATTCCACATCTTGGGTATTGGATACCGGATGTGCTTCTCATATCTGCCATGATGTGCAGATGCTGACAAGTAAGCGCAAGCTGAGACAAGGTGAGGTGGAATTGAGGCTAGGAAACGGCGCAAAAGTTGCGGCGATTATTGTTGGGACAGCAAACCTCAAGCTTCCATCGGGAGACACCTTACTATTAGAGGATTGTTATTATGTTCCTAGCATAATAAAGAATATCATATCAATATCTTGTTTGGACAAGATAGGATATAGGTTGACTATTGAGAATAGAAGTTGTTCGATTGATAATGCTCTTTAGTCAATGGTCTATATCTCTTAGATGTTTCTTATTACAATCTTCAAATTGATAATGCTCTTAAGAAGAGTAAGAATTGTGTGAACCAGGCCTACATGTGGCATTGTAAACTTGGGCACATTGGCGAAAGCAGGTTGCAAAAGTTGCACAAGCATGGTTATTTAACAGCATTCGATTATGAATCGTTTGCAACATGTGAATCCTGCCTTATGGGAAAGATGGCAAAATCTCCATTTAGTAGACATGGAGAACGTGCCAAGGACATTTTGGAACTAATACATTCGGATGTATGTGGTCCAATGTCCACCCAAGCCAAAAGTGGCTTTTCTTACTTCATCACGTTCACCGATGACTTCTCAAGATTCGGCTATGTGCACTTAATGAAGTACAAGTCGGAAGCATTTGAGAAGTTCAAGGAGTTCAAGAATGAGGTAGATAAGCAATTAGGAAAGAGTATTAAAGCTCTTCGATCAGATCGAGGAGGAGAATACTTGAGTACTGATTTCACACAATTCTTAAAGGATAATGGTATCCTTTCTCAGCTGACCCCTCCATATACACCACAGATGAATGGTGTATCAGAAAGGAGGAATCGCACCTTGTTGGACATGGTGCGATCCATGATGAGCTTTTCAGGATTACCAGTATCCCTCTGGGGTATGCTCTAGAGTCAGCAGCATACCTGCTGAACAGAGTACCCAGCAAGTCTGTGGCCTCTACTCCATATGAGATATGGAAAGTCTGGAAACCATAATTTAAACATGTTAAAGTCTGGGGTTGTCCTGCTCATGTAAAGAGGCATGATCCAGACAAGCTGGAATCACGAACTGATAAATGCAGGTTTGTGGGATATCCAAAGGAAACCTTTGGATACTATTTTTACCATCCTGGTGAACAAAAGGTGTTTGTCGCCAGGAAAGCTGTCTTCCTGGAGGAGGAATACCTTATCTAGGAGAACAGTGGGAGTAAAATAGTACTGGAAGAGGTTCCAGATCCCCAAATAGCTATATTATCATCAGATGAGATATCAGTTCCTGAATCTGTTCAGGTACACACAGATGAGCCTCGTAGATCTGGTAGAGTACCTAGACTACCCGAACGATATGTGGGACATATTGCTGAAGGTGAGTCTAAGGTAGAATACAGTGAGGATGATGATCCTAAAACCTACCAGGAGGCCATAGAAGGCCCAGAAGCCGGGAAACGGCAAGAAGCCATGAACTCAGAAATCCAGTCCATGTACACCAACCAAGTTTGGAACTTGGAACACTTGCCCGAGGGTATTGTACCCATCGGTTGCAAGTGGATCTTTAAGAGAAAGATCGGTGCTGATGGACGGATCGACACTTATAAGGCAAGGTTGGTGGCAAAGGGATATCGTCAAAGGCAAGGAATTGACTATGACGAGACTTTCTCACCAGTTGCCATGATAAAGTCGATCAGAGTTCTGCTCGCCATTGCTGCACATTTTGATTATGAAATCTGGCAGATGGATGTGAAGACTGCCTTCCTCAATGGTAACATTGAGGAAGATGTGTATATGATACAACCAGAAGGTTTCACGTCCAAAGAATCTCCAGATAAAGTGTGCAAGCTTCAGAGGTCCATTTATGGATTGAAGCAGGCTTCCCGGAACTGGAACTTAAGATTTGACGAGGCTGTCAAGTCTTATGACTTCATTAAGAATGAAGATGAGCCTTGTGTGTACAAGAAGACCAGTGGGAGTGCAGTCACTTTTCTAGTTCTTTACGTAGATGACATACTACTCATTGGGAATGATGTAGCTATGATGTCATCAGTAAAGATCTGGCTGTCGAAAAACTTCTCCATAAAGGATTTGGGAGAAGCATCCTACGTATTGGGAATACAGATCTATAGAGATAGATCAAAGAGGATGCTTGGAATGACCCAATCCTTGTACATAGATACCATAGTCAAAAGGTTTGGCATGGAAAATTCCAAGAGAGGTTTCATACTGATGAGACATGGAATTAATCTCTCAAAGGAGCAGTCTCCTAAAACTCCTGATGAGAGGGCATTCATGGATAGAATACCCTATGCATCTGCCATAGGATCTATCATGTATGCCATGCTATGTACACGGCCTGATGTTGCATTTGCTCTAAGTGTTACGAGCAGATTTCAGGCTGATCCAGGCGAAGAGCACTGGAAGGCAGTGAAATGTATCCTTAAGTACTTGAGAAGAACTAAGGATATGTTTCTTGTCTATGAAGGAGGTGACTTGAAACTGCGAGGCTTTACTGACTCGAGTTTCCAGTCATATCCAGATGATAGCAAGTCTACATCTGGATTCGTGTTTACTTTAAACGGAGGTGCAGTGTGCTGGAAGAGTTCCAAGCAAGTAACCACTGCAGATTCGACGACTGAAGCTTAGTACATCGCTGCAGCTGAAGCCACCAAGGAAGCAGTGTGGTTGAAGAAATTCATCACCGACCTCGGCGTAGTTCCCAGCATCTCTGAGTCTGTTCCACTGTTGTGCGACAACAATGGAGCAATTGCGCAAGCGAAAGAGCCGCGGTCTCATCAGAAATCGAAGCATATTCTGAGGCGCTTTCACCTTATCAGAGAGATCATATCCAGAGGAGATGTAGTAGTGGAAAGAGTTCCATCCGTCGACAATAGAGCAGATCCACTGACAAAGCCGTTGGCTCAAATTGTGTTTGAGCGTCATCTAGAGTCTATGGGCTTATTGTATAAAGGTGATTGGCTTTAGTCCAAGTGGGAGATTGTTAGTTTAGGTGGCCTACAAGCCAATCTGACTATGTAAATCTCGTTCGTTTATTAATATAATAGCATAATATTCATTATGTGTAAATCGCATTAATTCTTGTTTCATAATGAAGTCCGTGAATATGTACTATAGTGATCAAATTATGATGAGATCATACTAATAAGACTGATCACTTAAACACACATATTCTTAATTGTTCATAGTCGGAGGATATCCGAGAAGGACATCGGATATCCGGTTAGACTAGTACAGATTACTCCTGCTCATATGATGAGGGTGACTGATCTCATAAGTCACTTGTGTGGAGACACTAAGGCGAATCTGTAGGTGCTCATTGGAGAATGAGTTCACTGAACTGATCCGACTGAATCGTTGGATGGTATTGTACCTCATTGTCAACCAGCTTGATTCTATTGTCGCAGTTGCGTGGATAGTCCTCGGACCTGAGACACCAAGGACACCTTGGCGGTGGACTTCTGTGCTTTGACCTTGGTTTACGAATCTCTAGCCATGGGATTCTAATACGCCAAGGATTTGGTACAGCGGAATACCGTCGAAGGGAATTGTGTGTCAATAAGGAATCATTCGCTCTCGGTACTTAGATAGAGAATGCTCTAGGAAGGATGCGCGAAAGTCCCTGGCCAGGGCGGACGATAATATCGGGAAAGGAGTTTTCCGATATTTATCAGCGGCATCCAATCCAAGTGAGTCGACTGGTTAGGGTTTGACAGCTCGCAATACCCTGAGTTGACTCGAGAGCATTGTATGAATGAAGGATTATATCCACGCGGTAACTGTCGGCAGAAAGGTTCCAAGAGTGGGTTACTTAACCCCAAATACCTTCCGGGTTTACGCGGTGTTGCTTGGCACCCAACGTGATTGGAGGCCCGGTCAAATTCGATGTGCGACATCGATTCGATTGATTAATTGATTAATAAAGGGTTATTAATTAATTAATAAATCCAGTGAGGAGTCACTGGGCTTGTTGGGCCATTAACTGGACTAGTACTTGGGCCTAGAGGGTCACACGAAAATGATTCTCAAGGCGATGGATAAATAAGTGGGTTTTATACAAACCGGGGGTTTTTGTGAAAAACCGCGCGGTTAGTATAAAACATAACGAACGGGCTGAGCAGGCCAAGCTGCTGCTAACCTTAGCCGCCCCTCCTCAGTTTCTGTCTTCCTCTGGCGTCCAGGCAGATCCAGATCTGCTCCGTCGCTTCTCCGAATCCCGTTCAACGGGAAATCGTCCGCACGTTGCGGCGATCATTGCAGCGACCGGCGGAGGCTTCGTGGGCTACGAAGAACGAGGAACTCGAGGATATCCATCGCGGGGAGGATCGCGTGGACTTCGCTAGAGGCCGGGCGCTTACACGGCTTGCGGTGTCACACCGACGGAACAAAACGACTGCGGATTCGAATCCGCACACGGTGAGAACTTCGATAATCCAATTATCGTATTTTAGATTTTGAAACGGGAACGGATCGCTGTAAATAATTTTAGTTTCCGCTGCGTGAGCGATCCGGAGAAACCGAGAAAACCCAACAATAAATACTGGCTTCATTCGCCTCAGAACTGTTCCTTCGCATTCTCTCTCTTCTTCTCCGCACTAGAGCGTTCCTACGAGATGCGCCGCGCACGTCTTTTCTTCTCCGGCCGCGAGTATTCCATCGAGGTCATCTGGGGACGTCTTGTCAATCGCCGGGGAGTTCCTAATCTGAGGGTAAGCCTCAGCTCCAGCCTTTTCTTCTTTTGATTCATGTCCGGTAGCTCTATTTCGGCCGAGAGTAGCTTTTCGACCGAGAGCAGCTCGTCGTGCTCCTTATCTAAACCTACTCCCCAATCTTCTCTGTCATCTCCCTTTTCCTCGAACTCCTTCCTTTCCGTTATGGCGGACGAGACTGAATCGGTCCCGACTGCTACCGAGCCTTTCACAGCCAGCTGCCGCCAGGCCGAAAAGGTCTCGGATGTAGCATGTGCCCTTAGTGTCGAGGAACTAACGGGCATAACTAATTATTACCTGATTCCAACTTGGATGACTCCCGTTTGGCCTGGGAGGCGTACAAGAGCCGACTCTCCTCGACTGGGCTCCTTCTCAATTTATGAGCATAGCTTCCGGGCAGGTTTTCGTCTTCCCCTTCATCCTTTCGTCGTAAAACTCTTGAGCTTCTATGGGCTGGCTCCGTCTCAGTTCTTTCTGAATTCCTGGTGGACAGTCTACGCCTTCTTGGCTCTTAATTCTATACTTGACTTCACCCCTTCTGTAAATCTCTTCCGTTATCTCTTCAAAATCAAACCCCAGGGGAAATCTTCTTGATTCTACTTCGTTCCCCTCTTTAGCCGGGGGATTTTCTCCGGGAAGCCCTCATCCATTCATCATTGGAAAGAAGGTTTCTTTTTCATTTCTTTACCGGAGGGGGATAAGGGTGTCTGGCCCTTTCCCACCGAATGGAGGCCCTTGGCCAAAGGCATTTTCGAGTGCCCATCCCTCAACCACGAACAGCTTGTTGATGCCCACCTCTTCGAAGATGACGCTCCATACAACATTGTTGAGTTTCTCGAGGACGAGGACAGACTCATAGCGATGGGAGCCTGGCCGGACCCGTCGCACCCTCTTGCCCGAGCTTTTTCCTACCTTCCTCCTGGAGATGCCCCAGGAGAAACCGTGGCGAGGGCTACTGAAACTAGGGCTCTGGCCGAGGTCCGTCGTCCGTCCGATGAGGATGCTGAAGCAATGGCCGAGGGTACGTCGGCTCTGGATCATACAATTATCGTTGAACTTCACTTAACTCTTCTTCTGCTCTGCTTTCAGAAATGTCTGGTATCGGAAACCTTATGGGCCGAATTTCACGGCTATCTGCGCCATCTTGACCGTCCCAATCGTGTCCTAACGAAGGGAGGCCGGCCGAAGGGATCTAGGCACCGGATGCTCGCCCGGCGCGACAAACGGCAGCTTCTGCCGAAGGCCGTGCAGTCGCCACTGCTCTCGAGAGGGTGCGATGAAAGGGCAAGGCAGTTGCCGGGGGAAGCGAGCGGTCCGAGAAGCGAAAGCGCCGGGACGACCGCGACAAGAGGGGATCTGCTCCTGTGACCAAGAAGTCAGTCACAGGACGGGATGCTCCGCTCGCATCATCTCCCCAGCTGTGGAGGGACGATTCTCCTTCGGCCACAGGCGCTGCGACGGATATGGTGCTGTCGTATCCTTTCGGGGCGGCCGGGACCCATATGTCTCAGGAATACGGGCACGAGCCATGGCGTCAGGACACGGGGGTCTTCACAGACGACAGTCTAGATGACTCCCAGACGTGTTTGCGCCTGGCTCGGGGCTTGACCATCCCTATGGCCGAAGACGAGATATGGGAGCTTTCTTCAGAGGGCCTGTCCCGGCAGTGCGTCCGCCATGCCATCCAAGTAAGACCTCTCTCTTCATCCTCACTTCTTCTTGCCGTTTCCTTTAACTGTCTCGGCTTACGTTTTTCTTTCTTTTTGTTGTAGGCCGCGGTCATGTGTGGGGCTCTCGCTCGCCGTTAGGCTCTCATCCAGCGGAAACTCCAGGATGTAGACCAAGCCTCGGACCATCTGGCCGCGAGCAAGGTGGCATCGGTGCAGCGAGACCTCGAGGCTAACATCGATGCCCTTATTGGGGCAAACGTGCGGCTGCGGTCTGACCTGGACGGACAGAAGGAGGTGGTTCAAATAGCCTCCGAGGCCCAGGAGAAGGCCGAAAAGCAACTGGATCAGGCCCAAGCAGAGATCGCATCTTTAAAGGCGGAGATCCAAGACAAGGAGAAGGAGCGGGACGAGGAACGCCACCGTCACGTCGAAGCTGTCTTGGCCCTGAAAGCAGATTTAGAGGCCAAAACAAAATAAGCCAATGGCATTGCTCGTACGGCCGTGGCGAGTTATAAAGAAGGTCCGGAGTATGCCGATGAATTGCTCGATGCCGAGGCCAGAGCGGCCGCAACCATGTTCGATCTGGGGATGGCCATTGCCCAGAAGGCTTGTCCGGACATAGATTTGACTGGTTTCGGCTTCCCCACCGAAGAAGAAGGCGGTCGGCTCTTAGCCTGGTGGCAACAGCTTAAGGCCGAGAGGATCCCGGCTTCTCCGGAAGATGCGACAGTAGGTTCGGACCATGCTTCTTCTCCTCCGACGTCCCCAGGCTACACTCCTGTTGATGTGGATGGCGAGGACGCCGATAGCTGATCCGGGGGCTTGTCCCGGATGTTTTTGCTTTTGAGTTGCCGAGGTCGGGCACATGGCCTACTTTTGTACTTATATATATATGGAAGTGATTTGTACTTACCCGTTTTGGACAATCCTACGTATTTTGTTTTCCTTGAATACGCTATCCTTTGGCCGTATCAATGGCATAATGTTCTAAGTAGATAACCAAGTTCGGTCCTGTACATGGCCGAATCCATGCCGCTCCCGATACGGTTTGCATGGCCGAAGCCACTCCCGGTACAGTTTACACGGACTTAGAATAATGCCGCTCCCGATACGGTTTGCATGGCCAAAGCCATTCCCAGTACGGTTTACACGGACTTAGAATAATGCCGCTCCCGATACGGTTTGCATGGCCGAAGCCACTCCCGATACGGTTTACACGGACTTAGAACAATGCCGCTCCCGATACGGTTTGCATGGCCGAAGCCACTCCCGGTACGACTTACACGAACTTAGAATAATGCCGCTCCCGATACGGTTTGCATGGCCGAAGCCACTCCCGGTATGGTTTACACGGACTTAGAATAATGCCGCTCCCGATACGGTTTGCATGGCCGAAGCCACTCCCGGTACGGTTTACACAGACTTAGAATAATGTCGGACACAATATTTCAGAACAAAATATTCATTTATGGTGTCCGGTTGAAGCCCGGGAAAAACATTTTACATAAAATAACGCCGAAGGCGCTCTACAGTCCAGGTGCGAGGGAGAGGTTAGCCCGAAAGGGTCTCCAGCCGATAGGCTCCTCGTCGGATTACTTCTCTTACCCGATAAGGGCCTTCCCAGTTTGGAGAGAGCTTTCCTACGACTTCGGCTGGCTTGGATGCATGGGCGTTCCGCAACACATGGTCTCCTGCTTCAAAACTTCGAGGCTTCACTCGAGCGTTGTGATACCTCGCCATGCGTTGTTGATATGCTGCCAGCCAAATGCGAGCCTGATCCCTGGTTTCTTCTATTAGATCAAGGTGATCCCTTAGGGCTTCATCATTATTCTCCATATTATAAGCAAGAACCCTTGGCGACGGTAAGCCGATTTCAACAGGAATAACAGCTTCCGCTCCGTAAGCCATTCGGAACGAGGTTTCTCCGGTAGGGGTTAGGCTTGTTGTTCGATAAGCCCATAGAACACTCGGCAACTCTTCGACCCATCGGCCTTTAGCTTCGCCGAGACGAGTCTTCAGTCCTCGTAATATGCTTCGGTTAGGGACTTCAGCTTGGCCATTCGTCTGAGGGTGAGCTACCGAAGTGAACTTGTGTATAATGCCGAAGCTCGAACAGTTATCTTTGAACCGGTGGCTATCAAACTGTTTGCCATTATCTGTTATGATCGCCCGAGGGATGCCATAGCGGCAAATAATAGGCTTCCATACAAAGCTCCATGTATTATTATCAGTGATAGACGCAAGGGGTTCGGCTTCAACCCACTTGGTGAAATAATCTACTGTTATAATAAGGAATTTTCTCTAGCCGGTGGCAATGGAAAAAGGTCCCAAAATGTCAATCCCCTATTGGGCGAAAGGCCAAGAGTCTGACAGAGGTGTTAGTATGGTTGCTGATTAGTGAATGAGAGAATTGTACCTCTTGCATTGGTCACAGCGGCAGACGAGAGTAGCTGCGTCCTCTCAGAGTGTCAGCCACCAATACCCTTGCCTCAAGAGTTTATGAGTCAAGACCCTTCCTTCTGCATGCGCTCCGCAGATTCCTTCATATACTTCCCGAAGGGCATAATTGGCTTCGGTCAGGCCGAGACATCGGAAGAGCGGCCGGTCGAATGAGTTCTTGTATAACATATCATCTAGAATTAGGAAATGAGAGGAACGCTGCCGGATGCGTCTCGCTTCTTTTGGATCGGACGGGAGCTCCTCTCGGAGGATAAAAGCAATTAATGGAGTCATCCAGGTTTCCCCTTCGGAATCATTCACTTGCATGACCTCGGATTCTTTGAGACTTGGCTCAGATAGCTCTTCTACTAAGACCATTCGGCTTCCTCCCCCATCACAGGTTGATGCTAGCCGAGAAAGGGCATCGGCCTGAGTGTTCTCGGCCCGAGGGATCCGCACGATCTCAAAAGAAATAAATTCATCAATGATTTTGCAAGTTACCCGGAGATAGGACGCCATCAATGCATCTCGGGCCTCGTACTCCCCGGTGATCCGGCTGGCAATAAGCTGAGAGTCGCTAAATGCCTTTATCTTCTGCGCACCGAGCCTCCTAGCGGCCCGAAGGCCTGATATGAGAGCTTCGTACTCGGCGGCATTGTTAGTGGCCAGGAAGGTGAAGCGCAGAGCGTATTCCGTGACGACCCCTTATGGAGACGCCAAGATCCACCCAGCGCCACTACCCGAAGAGCATGCAGATACATCAACATATAATTGCCATTCGTCCGCCAAGGACACCGGAGCCGAATTGCTTTCGGCTTCAGGATTTATTCCGATTATTTCCGGTTGAGGGGCCGAAGACTACTCGGGAGTAAGCTCAGCAATGAAGTCGGTTAAAGCTTGAGCTTTTATTGCGGTCCGAGGTCCATAGGAGATGTCGAACTCCCCCAGTTCGATCGCCGACTTTGCTAATCTCCCGGACACTTTCGGCCGAGAGAGAACATGCCTCAAAGGTTGATCCGTGAGGACTTTTATTGAATGTGCAAGGAAATAGGGCCGGAGCCTTCTCGCGGAAGCGACGAGGGCCAAGGCCAACTTTTCAAGTGTTGGATACCGAAGCTCCGCTCCGTGGAGCGCTCGGCTTACATAATAAACTGGCCTTTGAACACCATCTTCTTCTCTGACAAGGACGGCACTGATAGCAGCTTCTGAAACGGCAAAATAAATAAACAGTTGTTCTCCTTGGACTGGCTTAGACAAAACAAGAACATTGGAAAGGTAAGTCTTCAGCTGATCGAAAGACGATTGGCATTCATCTGTCCAAGAGAAGTTGTTGGCCTTCTTTAGCAGCTTGAAGAAAGGGAAGCAATGGTCCGCCGCCCTCGACATGAAGCGGCTCAATGCTGCAACTCGTCTGCTCAGCCTTTGAACTTCTCGGACGTTCGCCGGAGGGCGCATTTGAAGGATGGCCGCAATCTTCGTAGGATTTGCCTCCACCCCGGCGGGTGACCATATAGCCAAGGAACTTACCGGATGCTACGCCGAAGGCGCACTTGGCAGGGTTCAGCTTCACCTGCGCAAGGTAGAGAATGTGTAAGGACTGAGGCTTTCAGATCTAGTTTTCAGGGTCGGACCCTGTAGTTCAGGCCCTAGTGGGGCTAAGACTCTGTTATGTTTCGCGTCGAGCGGGCTCGACGCGGTTTAAACGGTGTCCAGCTATGCAAACGCGTTTTAGTTTGTGCCACGTGGGCGGGCTTTGGGCTGCGAGAGTACGGCCCTGTCGTGTCGTCTGATCGGCGTCCGTGAGGGACGACGCCTTTCAGACTGCGACTCTGGGTTGTCAGAGTACGGCCCTGACATGTCGTCTGAACGGCGTCTTGACTGAACGACGCGTTTTAGACTCCTGTCAGAGCAGCCGTCACGTCAACTGATAGGCGTCCGTCCATATCGACGCGTTTTAGCCAATCTTTGGTTAACCCCGCGAGCCCTCCCTCTTTTCCTCATTTCTTCCTTCTCTCTTTCTCTCCTCCCTTCCTCCGGCGACTCCGGCGACGCCCCTTTCCCCTCCCTCTTTTCCTCCCACCACTTCGTCTTTCCCTCCACTCCATCGACCACTTAAGTCCCACCACTACCACCACCACTTCCTCCGCGGCGTTTACTCTCCGGACGGCGGCCGACGTCCCGGTGGAGTAAGGACGACCTCGGCGGTACCGGCGGCGGCGTGGGGCGAGACGGGTGGACGGCTTGGAGCTTGGAGCTTGGAGGAGTTCAAGTAACCGGTAGGGTGACGATTCCCGTAGTGTTTTAATTTAAAACCATGTTCTCCCGCTTGAAGCATGCTATGGATCTATGGTTTTTGGGTAGAATGAGCATGTTTAGGAGCTTTTCTTGATGGGAATGAGGGTTCCTATGAATGTGGATTTATGATAGTTTGATTTGCCTCTCTCTCTCTTTCCCCTGTTTTGGGCGATTTTGGGTTTTAGGGGTAAAAAGGGAGCCCTCGGGCACGAGACAGGACCTGGTTTCTGGGGCTAAAAGACGTCGTGCATGGACAACGCCTTTTAGAAGGGCGTCAGGCCATCATGATGCCTTTTAGGCAGAAATCGTTTCACTCAGGCTCTGTCAATCCGGGGATTCTGGCGCTAAAAGACGTCATGCTTGGACGACGCGATTTGAATAGCGTCGGGACACCATGACGCCTTTTAGGCAGAAACCCCCAATTAAGGTTTTCTGCTAATTCCGGTTTTTCTGTGTGATTGGCGTCTGAGGATGTTGACGCCTTTTAAAAGGCGGCTACCTGTAGCGACGCCTTTTAGGCCAGATTCTGAGGCCGGGATTTCATGAACCAGTTTAGGGTACTTGAATGGCGTCGGCCTTGGGCGACGCGATTCAAGACAGAACAACACTAATCCATGCCGGTAAAATGTGTTTACACTGCTAGATAGTTGGTTAAATGCATGCTCTAGTATACTCGATAATGATGAACTCTTCGTAACCGGATGGCACTGCATTGTATGTCGTGCGACCGTCGACTTCTCTGTGACCGGATCGCATCGTTCCGTGTTTTGTGTTTCGGTGGACCTAGAGTGACAGTTGTAGCGTTCTACACCCTATGTCTGTGCGGAGGGACACAGCGCTGACGGGAGCAGTGGCGGGGTGACGCCTAGTGAGAGAGGGTCACCTGGTGAACCCCGGGGTTAGCTAGCTTGTACCGGTGTCGGAGTGGTACCTTTGGAGTGTCACTCGTGCTGGGGGAAGGAGTAACCACCTGAGCCAGTTGGGCCGGAGTAGCCAGCGTGCTATCCGAGGGGTTACTATTTGGTCTCAGCGGGTCGGTATTTGCTGAGGGAAGGAGTGACCGCCGAGGTGGCCAGCGTGCTATTCGAGGGGTCACTGTTTGGTCTCAGCGGGTCGGTGTTTCCCACCTTCGTTGTGCAATTGACGTGTTTTGAGGATACGCTGATTACGGGTTCCCTGATAAATTGAAATTATGCATGTTAATTATACTTCGAATGCATGTGATTCATGTTGAGATTTGGGTGTAGTAATTGCTGCTTTACTTAGTTACTATATCTCCGCTGTACTTTGCACTTGCGGGTGTGTGTGTGGGCAGTGGGGATCGAAGGATCCCTACTGAGTCTTTTCGTTGAAGACTCACCCCTACAGTTTTCAGGTGAGGACTCCAGGCAGACTTAGCGAGGGGTGTGCGGCTGTGTGTTGAGCGCCGTCGGCTGTTGTTCCGGGGTATGCCCCGACGTAGTTGTTATCTTTATTTCTGGCCTGTATGTATAATTATTTCTTTTCTGTTGGAGTATGTAATTATTTGCTGTATCGAGTCGCATTGTAATAACTTTAATTCCTGCTTTTCCTTTTCAACTCAATGCGATGTGAATGTTTAGCTTAGTTTATTATTTATTTCCCAGACTTACTTAGATCCTGGTTTGGTTCCAAATTAATGATTCGGTACCCATTTAGTAATCGGATCCCCGATTATAGGGTGGCGGGTCGTTACAGAATGTTTCGGCCAAATCGGCCAAATGATCAGCGGCGACGCGGCTTTTTACCAGCATGTCGTCAATATAAACTTCCATGTTTCGACCAAGTTGTGGAGCGAACATTTTGTTGACGAGGCGCTGATAAGTTGCTCCAGCATTCTTCAAGCCGAAAGGCATCCGGGTGTAGCAGTAGAGGCCGAGGTCTGTTGTGAAGCTTGTTTTATCCTCGTCCATTAGATGCATTCGTATCTGGTGATAACCCGAATAGGCGTCAAGGAAGCTGAGTAGCTCATGGCCGGAAGTGGCGTCCACCATCTGGTCTATCCGAGGCAGCGAAAAACTGTCCATCGGACAAGCCTTGTTGAGGTTAGTGAAATCAACACACATTCGCCACTTACCGTCTTTTTTGGGTACCATCACCACATTAGCGATCCATTCCAGATGATGCACCTCTCGGAGATGTCCCGCATTCAACCCCTTTTGCACTTCAACCTGGATGGCCATTCTCCTTTCTTGGTTGAAGGTGCGCCGCTTCTACTTGACTGGAGGTTGGCTCGGGTCGACGTGCAGCTGGTGTTCTGCTACCTCCGGGTCAACTCCAGGCATATCCGAGGGAGACCAGGCGAAGACGTCGAGGTTCTCCTTTAGGAAGTTGATAAGTCTCTCGGCTTCAACTTTCTCAAGGCCGGAACCTATCATCAGTGTTCGGCCTTCTCCTCCGGGAACTAGAATAGTTACAAGCTCCTCTCTTGGGGATGCTTCGGCCGAAGATTCGATCGAAAGGGATTCGGCCGCAGCCTTCCCTTTGACCGAGATCATATAGCACTGTCTGGCAGCTTCTTGATTTTCATTCGCCTCGCCGACTCTATGACTGGTATGGAACTTCAGTTTTTGATGATAGGACGAAGGCACAGCTCCAATTCCTCCGATCAGCCTTCGGCCAAAAATAGCGTTGTAGGCTGAATCAATTTTTACGACGGCAAAGTCCGTCTCAATAGTTAATTGCCTCGGTGCTGTACCGAGGGTCACAAGTAGTCGGACAATGCCTTCCACCCGACCGGGTGCACCATTAAAGCCGAACAAGGGCCCCCGGTGAGGCTTCATATCAGCCTCGCTCAGGCCCATTTTTAGGAAACAATCATAAAAAAGCACATTGGGTGTGCTTCTATTATCAACAAAGATACGATGGACATCGTAGTTTTTTAGTACAGCATTTACAACAAGGGCATCATCATGAGGGACCTGAATGTCAGTCAGATCCTCCTGGCCGAAGACGATGTCTTCTTGTCGAGGTCGTTTCGGCCTAGCGTCGATTGCCGTTACATCCGACGCCGCCTTGGCTCAACGACGCCTTGCTCCCTCTCCCGGTCCTCCAGATATCATCATGATTGACCCGGCACTGGGTCGCTGGTGTGATACTTCTGCCGGGGCCGAAGTAGCTTTCGGCTGAGGTGGTGCTTCTTTATTCGGGAGTTGGGGTTGTCTTGGCGCTTCGGGAGTGTCTCGGCTCTGCCGCTGCTGAGGTTGCACTCGTCGGTACTGCGGCAAGCGGCCTTCCCGGATGAGGCGATCAATTTCCTCCCGAAGGTGCCGACATTCATCAGTTGAATGTCCAGTTTCCCGATGATACTCGCAATATTTCCGGGGGTCCCTTCGGCGAGGATCAGTTCTGATACGTTCGGGTTGCCGAAGCATACCTTTCACCTCCATGAGTGATCGTTCCAAATTGTGCGTCGTTAAACACTCATAAGAACGTTCAATCTAAATTTATTCGGCTCATGTAAATTAGATTTTTAAAATTGATAATAGTGAGTCCGAGTCGATCCACAAGGAGTTAAATTTTTAACTTTGAAAACTTTAAAATTTAGTTAGTCTAAAAAGTTGAGAATTTGAATTGATTAATTAACTACCTAATTATATTAAACTAAAGTTACAAATTGAACTAATCTAATTTTTAAAAGCACAAATACAACCACGTTCAAAATTGAGAAAAGAGAGAGATTAACAAAAGATTGTAAAAATAACATAACTTCTATGTTGAACTAACCAAGTTTTATGTAACAAGAAATAATAAACAATAACAACTTAACTAAACTAAACTAAAATAAACCAAAGCAAAGTAAAAGATGATGCAAATAAAACAAGTTGCAGCAGTGTGGTGAACAGGTTTGCAGCAGCTTCAGGCGCAGCGTGCGTAGGGGCTTGCATGAGTTGGGAAACGTACTGGTGCGTGGAGGTGCATGGCGGCATGCTAGGCTTCACCGCAGCGCGTGGACGGTGCTGGGTGGTGCGTGGAGGTGCAGCCGGGCATGCGCGTGGGCGGCGCGAGCTGGTGCTGGCTTGGTGCGTTGGTGGAGCCAAGAAACCGGGGAGAGAGAGAACCGTGGGAGAGAGAAGGAGATGGCAAGGAGGGGCTGAAAGGAGAAAGATGGAGAGAGAGAGAACAGAGGGAGAGAAAGAGAGACCGAGAGAGAGAGAGCAAAGGGAGAGAAAAAGAGACCGAGAGAAAGAGAACTGTGGAGGGAGAGAGATTGCAGCTGGGAGGAAGAGAAGAAAGAGGGAGGAAGAGAGAGGCGTAGGAGAAAGAGAGGCTGCGGGAGGGGGAAGGAAACCGGAGAGGAAGGTGGAATAGGAATAAAGGGGAGAGAGGGAGACTGCGGGCTAGGAACTGGAGAGGGAGGAGGAATACGGCTGCTGGAGATTCGAGAGAAAGAAGGAGAAGGAGAAGGAATATATAGAGAGGAAGAGAGAGTCGTGGGAAAGAGAGAGAGAGGTGTGCGGAGGGAAAGAAGGAGAGACAGAGAAAAGGAAACAGAGAGGAGAGAAGGAAATAGAGAGGAGAGAAGGAAACATAGAGAATGGGCAGGAAGGTTTTTTTTATAAAAAAAAAGAAAGTGGGGGAAGGGAAGGTGGCTGGTTTTTCTTGGGTTCTTTGGGCAAGAATTTGGACAATATTAGGACATCAAATGACATTTTCACCCCTGCTTTAGTCGAATTTATTGAGATTTGAACCCTAGACCTCCCCCAAATTTCCGGAAACTCTACCAACTACACTGCATCATCGGCATGTCCTGTTCACATAGAATAAACATAAATTAGCATATTATCATAAAAAAATCATTATATTTATTTATTTCATCTCGGTTTTGTCGAAAAATCGCAAATGCGCTATACTCCATTAATCACATGAAATGACGATATTTTTAAGTCAGAATTTGACGAAATTGGTACCGTTAGACTTGGTACGCAATTATCTATCATTTCATGCTATTTTACAGATAAAAACATGAGTATGATACGTATGATTGACTTTAAATGATCAATTTAACACTTTATCAATGAGCATCCGGGAGGGTGGTGCAGGTAATGGCAAATACCGCTGCTGTGGGTCTCGGCGCTTGTCTCGGCCCCATTCTTCTCTCTGATATCTCTTGCGAGTGGGTTCATGATCCTCAGGGCTGCTTCAGTCCGGAACCTAGTAAAGTATTCTTGAAGGGTCTCGGTCGGCCCTTGCCGAATAGCAAGCAAACTGGCCGAAGTTTTACATTGCCGAGTGACATCATAGAATTAGTCGATAAACAATTGGCCTAACTGTACTAAAGAATGAATAGAATTGGGAGCCAATGTTTCAAACCAAGTTAAAAAAATTTTTTCTAGAGTAAGAGGGAAAAGACGGCAGCGGACTGCCTCGGAAACCTCTCAGACGGAGAGGTAAGAGTTAAATCTCTGGAAATGGCAGACTGGATCTGTCATTCCATCATACAGAGGACCTTTTGGCAATTCGAAGTTGGAAGGTACCTCAACGGCCAGAAGCTCTGGGGAAAAAGGAGTTTGTTCCAGGATGGTGCTGGCGAGAGGTTCTTCATATGGCCGGGAGACCATCTGCTACATTTCTTTCTTCATCTCCGTTAATCTCCGGTCCAGCTCCGGAGTGGTCGAGGTAGCGGCCGATCGTCCCTCGGCCTCGGTCGGATGAAATCCGGACGAAGCATTGTCCTGCTCCGTCATAATATGACTGCGCGGGGAATCCGGCCCTGCGGCCCGAATGGTTCGCTGCGCGCTGATGCTGCTTCATTGTGAAACGCCTGCGAGGGTGTTGGCTGTCCCTTTGCAGGTTGAGGAGCAGGGTAGTATTGAGGGAGAGGTGGTACCTGCTGTGCGGGCTGATTCAGCAACCCCATGTGCTAGGCGATAGCAGACACCATATCCCGCAAAGGTGCCAAAGAAGTAACAGTAGTGGCCAGTGTGGCCACTTACTGTTGGAGTTCCTCCACTCGGTCGTCCCTGGGAGCAAGAGGCTCCGGTATTGCTAGGAGGACGGAACCTTGCGGAAGGACGGACGGAGCACCTTCGGCATGGAGTGACTGTGCTGGAGTCGCTCGCGTTTCCGCCTCGTCTTGGCCGGATCGTATGGTCACTGGTCGATGAGACATGGCTATAATGTTTCTTTCCCACAGACGGCGCCAAGTGATGTAGCCGAAGCTATCACTAATGGATTCCGAAGGCAGAATCCAGATGAGAACCGAAAGACCAGTTGCCGAAGCCGACCCGGATGAAGAGATTGGCGAAGATTCGAGCCGCGACTCCTGCGGGAAGAAGAACCAGTCAGCGAAGGTCCTGGGTTTCGGTCCATGAGAACCTCTTCCGATGGTTAAGTTAGCCTCTGAAGACGATTCAATTCAGAAGTGAGGAAGGAAGAAGCTTGAGTGCTTAAGGTGTACCTTTTCCGTAATGAATAGCCTTCTATTTATAGTAGAGGATGGAAGTTCTCTTCTTGTTGCAGCCGATATAGAACTATTTTGAGGTTTGAGAGGAAATTGCCGAAATACCTCATTAACAGTCAGACGGCTAGATAGCGGTTAACCGGAGTGGGCCGGACCCATTTCGGCCTATTATTTGCTATGACTGGGCCGAATACGGTTGTTAGCAGAGCCCACCGCTTGGGCCGAAACCGTACTATTTCAATAAGGCGCCTGAGCCGTTTCTATTCGATTTACTTAATGGGCCGAATGAGATTCGGTTGTCTCTCTTACACTGGGCCGGCCCCCTAGTACTGGGCCTAATCGGATTCTCCCTTGTCATACATATTATTGTGAGGGCCAGTAAAATCTTCTAAAGTTTATTCATGCACATGCATGCATGCCCTATAGTCTTAGATTATCTAACTTAAAAGCCCCACTCGTTTTTTCCTTATAATTATATAAACTCGATCGTGGATTATTCATACACAATTAATTGATGTGAGACTCAACACCTTTCTCATATATATATATATATATACAGCCGAAGATTACGTAGAGCTTGGAGTCGCAAAGAATATATAGCGTAGATAAACATCACGTTGGGTCCAATATCATGCTAGCTAATTAAAATATCCCATTCAAGATCAATTGACAATGAGTGACGAAAGAAGTCTATCTTCTTGTGAACTCACAATTAAATTATTCACGTACAACTGAGTTGAACATAACACTAGGAACGGGTAGAAGGCGTCGCTATATATTAAGCAAGAGCTAGCATTAATTAATGGCGTTCAACCATCTCTATATATTATGAGAAATAAATTTCGTGATTTTTGTAATAGCAACGGTCGACTTTAGTTGTTGCTAACTTTTTTTGCGGAAATAGGGACGAGAGTTAATCTTCATTAATAATTTTTTAGCTGTGGCTCGCTTTCGCTAGTGTTAATAGCGGTTAATAACCTCAGCGGTAGCCGCTATTATTCTGTTCTTTAAGCGACGGTGGTTAATTTGCTACTAGTCTTATTGGCTTTTGGAGCCATCCGATTAATTGAATTCGTAAGGTTTATTTAGCGATCACTCGTTACATAAAATGATAATACTTGAGCTGACATAAGGTAAATCGTGCATATATGCTTAAGACAATTAAGGCTTAGCTGTAGTTTAAATATTCAACAAGAACTAACCATAGCCAGTAGTACCTCTACCTCTGTATAATTATATATCTAAGAATATATAGCATTATTAATTGCATTTGAAATTCTAAAGAAAACCTTGGATATATATATATATATATATATATATATATATATATATATATATATATATATGTATATACACCAACCACTACCGGGATAAAATGGTGGGCGCGCGCCTAACTTTGAGTGGATGCGAGAAACTTCACTTGTGGCGGTGACGATCAAACAAAGTTGGTACTTGATTCCCAAGGGCATCTTTATTCGCTCGCCATTGCCCATCTGTCGATATCGATCTCTCTTCTGGTCGAATAATACTTTCGGTTTTGAGGAGCCCATCTTTGAGATGCTGGCAAAGGCCGCAGGTCAAGAGCTAGCTAGGTCACAAAAATCCTCTTGCCTACTGCAGTGAATTCACTGCAACAAAGTTGTTCTATACTTACAGATGAAGCTTACGATTTTATAAAGTATTCGTATAGAGAATGATTTTTTTCAATTTTTTCTTATAGTACTAAATTTTAGTTATAGAATAAATCGTACGTATGTCTCAGTAAGCAAAAAAATATATTTCATTTGTTTAGAAATAGAATTCCGTAAGTATCATCCGTGGAACCCAAAAAGATCAACTCCCTGCGCAAGCTGAAGGACTGCCGCGCTAAGCCCCTACCCGAAAACCCCCAAATCCCTGCCCTCGCCCGAAAAACCCCCAAATCCCCAAAAGAACGCCTTCACTCAAAAACCCCCAAACCCCCAAAAGAAACCCTCGAAGCACTATTGCAGCGCCAAGGGACGCCCAATCGCCTTTGTCTTCTCTGGCACCAAAACACTTGAAGAACCATTGCGGCGCAATGGGACCCCCGGCCACCACTGTCTTCCGAGCGCCTGATCTGTGGCTGCCATTGTCTTCTCTGGCTGCACCAAGGGCTACGGTGGCTGCCGTCTCTATGCTCAAGCGCAGTTGTCTTTTTCTTTCTTTGTGTTAATGCATGGGGGCATGAACCCATGCAAGTGCCAATGTGGGGCATGGAAGTGGGGCAAACGAAGGTGAACGTGGGAGCCCATGTAACTTTGGTTTTTGACTTGCGGTTGGGAACCGCAACATTTCCCACTTCTATCTCCCTCCCACAACTGTTCCCTCCTCCTTTTGAATGAGAATGTGAGAAATAAATAGGGGGAGAGGGAGAAATGAGATTACTACCTAAGAGGCTATTTTAGTTCCTTCTCCTTCTCTCTAAAGCTTCTCTCTCTCTTTATGGGTTGTTCTTCAAGAAGCCATCACCAAGTGGGCCTGGGTCTTGAAGCGTGGAACAAAAGAAGGTACTCTCCTCGTAATTTTATTCCTCGTCCTCTCAAAGTTCTCCCGTTCATCTCTCTACGTGGACGTGAAGGTAACATCTCATCTCTCGCCGTGATCCGTCTCCATGCATGCTTCCGCTTCTATTTTTATGTTTAATGCATAGATATTTTCTAACATTGGTAACAGAGCCAAGTTTTGAACCATGGCGGCGTGGTCCTCGATCAAGAAAATTAACTCCGGTGCTATAGCCTCATCGAGTCGGATAACTCCTTTGGTGGTACTTAGTGACGAGAACCGGAGCATGTGTCCGAAAGATTAATGGACTACGACGAGGAGTCGTCCAGTGAAGTCCTTGTCCAATCTTCTCCTCTTCGAAGGCTCACGGTGCCAAACGTTGCTTACCTCAGAAGGCTTTGCGGCCCGCATTCGGGATGAGACCAACCATTTGAGACGAAACGTGACGGTGGCCACAACAAGCCTGACGTTCACGCAGACAAGGACGATGACCATGCGGATGTACAGCGAAGTGACGGGACAATGGATGAAGCTGTGCATGGGATGGCGCCAGTAAGCCTGCTTGGACCAGGTACGGGCCTGGCACCCATGCCCCTGTGCGGAGAGGCACTGGAGCCAACACCCCAGTCCTGGCGGGCCTAACGCCCGCGTACGGGGAAGCGCCAGGACTAGCGCCCCAACGTGGGGTGGGCCTGGCGCCGACGCCTGCGTTATTAGTATTAGATGGTCTCAAAGCCAATCTAATACTATGTACTAATTCAAATTATTAATAAATGACAATAATTCATTGTATGTAATTAATTCGATCTATGTTTATTGTATCACGATGAAGTCCATGAACATGTGCAACAGTCTACGGATTATGATGAGATCATAATTACGGGACCGAAGACTAATAAACACATGTTCTTAATTGTTCCTAGTCATAGGATGTTTAAGATAGGACATCGAACATCTGGATAGACTAGTATAGATTACTTCAGCTCATATAATGAGGGAGACTGATCCTATAAGTCACTTGTGTGGAGACACTATGTTGGACCTGTAGGTGCTCATTGGCGAATGGGTTCACTGAACTGATCCGACTATGAATCGCTAGATGGTAAACACCTCACTGTTAACCAGCTCGATTCTTTTGTCACGGTTGCGTAGATGATCCTTGGACCTGAGACGTCAAAGATATCTTGCTGGTAGGTTTCTAGACTTTGACCTTGACTAACGAATCCCTAACCATGGGTTATCAATAAGTCAAACGATCGGATTCAGGAAAATGCCTTCGAAAGTAATTGTGTGTTCAATACGGGATCATCCGCTCTCGGTAGTTTGAGAGAGAATGTTCCGAGAATGATGCGCTTAAAGTCCCTGGCCAGGGCGGACTCTGTATTCGATAAGGAGTTATCGGATTCAGATTTGCGGCATCTGATTCAAGTGAATCGACCGAATAGGGTTTAATAGTAAACCATACCCTAGGTCGATTCGGGAACATTGCACGGATGAAGGATTATATATGTGTGCTAACCGATGACGGAAAAGTTCCAACATAAGGTTGCAATAACCCCAGTGCCATCCAGGATCACGCGATGTTGCTTGGCATCCAACGTGATCGGAAGTCCGTCCGAATTTATTGTGGGACATTAAATTCGGCTGATTAATTGAATATGAGGATATTAATTAATTCAGTGGGTCAGTAAAGGGTTACTGGGCTTAATGGGCCATTAACTGGACTGGTATTTGGGCCTAGAGGGTCACACGCAAATGATTTTCAAGTCAATGGATAATCCGACAGGATTTCGGATAAGTTTGGGTTTTTACGAAAAATCGTAAACATACTTATTATAAAAGAACGGACGCTACGTCGGGGGCCAGCAACCCTAACCTAGCCATCGTTCCATCTCTATCCTCTCTTCCAGACGCACGACACGAGGCCGGCCCTCTAGAGGCTCCACTTCGATTCCCGACCGCTTCGCCTTCAGTCCGACGGGAGATTTTGAATCCGCATGTCGTGGCGGATTACGCGAAGCCAGACGGGATCCACGAACGTCGAATCGAGCGAGGAAGCGAGGACGATCCATCGCGAGGAGAACCGCGTGAATACCGCTAAAGGTCGGGCATCTGCACGACTTGCGGCATCACTCCGACGGAACCGGAAAACGAACGCGGATTCGAATCCGCGCAAGGTAAATACGATTTACTCCGGTATTATTTTAATCATTCAAAACGGGATGGATCCTATCCCGAACAATTTATTCCGCTGCGTTTTCGTTCGGATCTCGACCCAGCGATCCCAACAGTGGTATCAGAGCCAGGTTATCACTGTGTTCTTCGCCGTTTTGGATTCCGAAATTTAATTTTCTTGTTATATTCCATGCATATTTTACGATTCAGTTGCAGAAATAATATTCATAAGATGGATGGAATTAATTAGATTAATTTTATTTCTGCCAAAATCGTATTTTTTTTTTGGGTTTCTCGTGTTCTTCGTGGGACGAAGAACGTGGCTCGATGGGGTATTTGGATAATCTCATGTGATGCGATGCTTCCAGGTAGGGCTTTAGTATGACCAAAGGATCCTGCCAACCGCCGCGGACATCACCTCTAGCACCGGTGTGGGGTTGCCGGCGGTGATCGACCGGAATAGCCCTTCCCATCACCTCGGTTTGACGCAGGTTTTGGGGATTTTCGGGCATCCCTTTGAGGGATTAGGCAGCACCCTAGGCGCCGTCCGGCGCCGGCAAGGTGACCGGCGATGGTCCGGCGCCCTCCCGGCGCCGGGGCGGTCGCCGGCCGTCACCTTCCCCCCTTCCCCCTACGGTTTCCTACACACAGGAGCCGCCGGGCTTTGGGGAGGAGGGCTTGGGCCCGTGCAGCTAGGAAACCCTAGCCGCATGGTCCGATCGGGTCGGGGGGCCGGGCTCAGACCGGGTCTGAGCCCACAGACCCCCCCTGGCTCGAGCCAAGCGCCCTGGTCCGAGCCCATGGCTCAGCTGGGCTAAGCCATGGTTCGGCCAGGTTGTGGGCTGAGCCACATTAATTTTTAAATTGTTTTAAAATTATATTGATATTGAAGTTTTATTCAATATTATTTTTCTGGAAAATCATAACATTTTTATTATTATTCTAATTAACAAATGTTGTTAATAGTTATGGTTAATTGTTTATTTGAATGTTAAATAGTTAATTAACTTTAACTTTATGATCTAATTGTTAGATTCATATGAGATAATAGTAAATAACTTATATTGATTAATCTAATTGTTAGATTAATTTGTAATTAGCATGGAATATTTTAGAAAGTTATCTTTTGGAATTTTCATGTACATTTGATGTATGTTGACTGCTTGTTTGAATTCGATTTAAATTAGCATGTTTAAACTGTAAAATCTTTTCGAAAAATTCTAAATCCAAATTTTGTTTGGTCCCTGGTTTTATGAAACCTAAAATTAGTTATTTTCGAAAGATTTCTTTAGCCATTTGATGTGCAATTCATATGTGGATTGTTTAAATAAAACACATGGTGGTCATGGACGAGCATTAATTGTGGATGTGAAATCTGGTTGTGTGATTTATTAATTGTTAATAAATAGAGGTCTGCGAACCTCTCCTTTTCATATTCCAATGTATTTCTACCTCCCTCCTTGATGTAATCGCCATAAGGCTTCCTCCTTCTATAAATTATCTTGTAATTATGAATTATGATGTAATTTGATCGAGGCGGCTGTGCACGGAGCGAGGATGATCCACAACTGCAACCAGATGAAGATGAAGGAGTTCATTAAATCTATGAGTTTGCAGACTCATGATACAAACTGTTATATTGTGTGTGTGTGTACGTGTTTGACTATCTGGCTCAAGTCAAACCGCAGTGCCGTCCATGACCACACTAATGACATGTATGTGATGCATGTGTTTCTATTTTGATTGTGAATCAAATTAGCTAGGTTATTAGTACAAATATATATATTCGATATATTTAATACTATCACCTAGGATGAGACCAAACTAAAGAAGTAAAACCTTCGTAACAAATTCTAAGCCGGAGCGCGAGTCATTGAGAATGCACCGCGTGGCTCTCCATCAATATGATTAATAGAACTTAATTCAGTGGTGGCAGATACTATGTGTTTACCCGAGGTTTGCTATTGACTGATGAAAGGACTATTGATCATAGCATTAGATGCCTTTGGATAAGAGTAGAGGAACGATATAGTCATCCACGTGTTTACCCGGGAACTATATTTCTACTCTACTTTATCACGTATTAATGGTAATGCTTAGACCGGGGATAATGGTCTACTGTGTTTACCTAGGACCATTAATAATCTGGGAGCCGAAATATGATCGGATATTGCAAAGAGTTGCAATTATTATGAGACGATTGCTCTAAGATAGCGGTATGAAACTACGTGTTTACCCGAGATCATACCGTGATGCTTGGAGATTCTGATCCCCACTAGGAGACAGTCGGCGTCTCCCGTTCTGTATATCTGAAGGTTATACAGTCCGTCGAAAATTAGTGGGAGTAAAACTAGATAATAAAAGATCATATCTTGTTTTAGTTAATCTGAATACCTGCTAATTATCATTTGATTATCTCCTGTAGGCTAGAATGTCGCACCATAACCCGTTGCGAGGCATACTTGATGCCAACCGTTTTGACAGGCACCAACTACTCAGACTGGCTCAGAAACTTGAAAATTGTCCTTAGGTCTGAACAGATTGCCTACGTCTTGGATAATGAACCTCCTACTGAACCAGCATTAGATGCCCCAGAGGAGGATATGATAGCGTATGAAAAGTGGAAGGAAGATTCCACCACGGCCCAGTGCTACATGTTAGCCTCTATGAGCAATGAGTTGCAGAGGCAACATGAGGAGATGGATGCTAGATCCATCATGCTCCATTTAAAGGAGCTATTTGGTGAGTAGAGCAGAATCGAACGATATGAGATATCGAAGAATCTGTTCAAGGCATAGATGGCAGAAGGAACTTCAGTACAGAATTACGTGCTGAAGATGATTGAGTGGGTGGAGAGGCTGGATGTTCTTGGGATTACACTTCCTAAGGAGATGCACACAGACCTCGTGTTATCTTCACTTCTACAGTCATATGCTCAGTTCATCATTAACTTTGACATGAACAAAATCCAGACTACCTTACCTGAACTGCTGAACATGTTAAAGACTGCAGAGGGGAACCTTGTGAAGGATAAACCCCAAGTCCTCATGGTTAGTAAAACCAATAGAAAGAAACTTGCAGTCCAAGCTTTTCGAAAGAATAAGAACAAGGTTCAGAGAAAGGTAAAGGTTGTCAAGAAAGATAAAGGCAAGAGTGCTGAGAAAGGTGATTGCTTCTACTGTCACCAGAAGGGCCACTGGAAGAGGAATTGCAAAGAATACCTCAAGGACAAGGCTCAAGGAACTGTGAAGTAGCAGGACGCTTCAGGTATCTATATGATACATGTAAACTTGTCAATAAGAGATTGTACATCATGGGTATTAGATACTGGATGTGTATCTCATATCTGCAATTCTATGCAGGCACTAACAAGAAGACGTAAGCTGAACACCGGCGAAGTGGAGCTGAGGCTAGGTAACGACGCAAGAGTTGCGGCGGCAGTGAAGCTCAAGCTACCATCTGGAGACACATTTTCATTAGATGAATATTATTATGTACCTAGCATAATAAGGAACATCATTTCTATTTCATGTTTAGATAGAATTTGATACAATTTAAATTTTAGGAACAATAGTTGTTCAATTTATTTTGGAAATAAATTAATAGCTTCTACTATATTATCCAATGGTTTGTATCTATTAAATATGTCTCATGAAAATTTACATATTGGTTCTTCAATTAAAAGAAGTAAGTATGAAATGAACAAAGCCTACTTGTGGCATTGTAGGTTTGGACACATTGGTGACAATAGATTCCAAAGGATGCATAAAGATGGATATTTAGATCCATTTGATTATGAATCATATGCAACCTGTGAGTCATGTTTAATGGGTAAAATGGTTAAGTCTCCATTTAGTGGAACTGGAGAACGAGTCAAAGATATATTGGAACTTATACATTCAGATGTATGTGGTCCTATGTCGACCCAAGCCATTGGTGGATTCTCATACTTCATTACATTCACTGATGATTACTCAAGGTTTGAATATATATACTTATTGAAGTATAAATCTGAAGCCTTTGAGAAATTCAGATAATTTAATAATGAAGTAGAAAAACAAACATGAAATAGTATAAAAACCATCCGATCTGATCGGGATGATGAATACTTGAGTACTGAGTTCATTGAATACTTAAAGGATAATAGTATCCTTTCTCAGCTTACACCTCCTTATATACCTCAAATGAATGGTGTATCATAAAGGAGAAATCGCACATTAATGGAAATGGTGCGATCCATGATGAGCATGTCCAAATTACCAGTGTCCTTATGGGGATATGCACTTAGCTCGGCTATGTATATCCTGAACAAGGTACCCAGCAAACCTGTTGAAACCACTCCATATGAGATATGGAATGGAAGGAAACCAGACCTTAAACATGTTAAAGTCTGGGGATGTCCTACTCATGTTAAAAGACATGACGTAGATAAGCTAGAATCTAGAACTGACAAATGCATATTTGTGGGATATCCAAAGGAAACTTATGGATATTACTTTTATCATCCTGGCGAACAAAAGGTGTTTATGGCCCGGAGAGCTGTCTTTCTAGAAGAAGATTATATTCTCCAGAAGGACAGTGGGAGTAAAGTAACTCTGGAATAAATTTCAAACCCACAAACTGGTTCATCAGATGAACCATCAGTTTTTGAACCTTTTCAAAATGATACACAGAAACCTCGTAGGTCTAAAAGAGTACCTAAACCACCAGAAAGATATGTGGGACATATTAATTTGGATGGTTCAAGGATACCTTATAATGAGGATGATGATCCTAAGACTTATCAGGAGGCCATTGAAAGTCTAGAGGCTGAGAAATGGTGGGAAGTTATGAATTCTGAAATACAGTCCATGTACATCAACCAAGTTTGGAATTTGGAAGATTTACCCGATGGCATAGTACCTATCGGCTGCAAATGGATCTTTAAAAGAAAGATCGATGCAGATGGACATATTGAGACTTATAAAGCAAGATTAGTGGCGAAAGGCTACCGTCAAAGACAAGGTGTTGACTATGACAAAACCTTTTCACCCGTTGCTATGATTAAGTCTATCAGAATTCTTCTCGCCATTGTTGCCTACCATGATTATGAAATCTGGCAGATGGATGTGAAGACTGCCTTCCTCAATGAAAACCTTGAGAAGGAGGTGTATATGATACAACCAGAATGATTCACATCCAAAGAATCTCCAGACATGGTATGCAAGTTGCAGAGGTCCATTTATGGACTGAAGTAAGCTTCCCGAAGCTGGAACATAAGATTTGATGAGGCAATCAAATCTTATGGCTTCATTAAGAATGAATATGAACCATGTGTATGTTAGTTTTAGGTGGCCTACAAGCCAATCTGACTATGTAAATCTCGTTCATTTATTAATATAATGGCATAATATTCATTATGTGTAAATCGCATTAATTATCGTTTCATAATGAAGTCCGTGAATATGTGCTATAGTGATCAGATTATGATGAGATCATACTAATGAGACTGATCACTTAAACACACATATTCTTAATCGTTCCTAGTCGAAGGATATCTGAGAAGGACATCGGATATCCGGTTAGACTAATACAGATTACTCCTGCTCATATGATGAGGGTGACTGATCTCATAAGTCACTTGTGTGGAGACACTAAGGCGAATCTGTAGGTGCTCATTGGAGAATGAGTTCACTGAACTGATCCGACTGAATCGCTGGATGGTATTGTACCTCACTGTCAACCAGCTTGATTCTATTGTCGCAGTTGTGTAGATGGTCCTCGGACCTGAGACACCAAGGACACCTTGTCGGTGGACTTCTGTGCTTTGACCTTGGTTTACGAATCTCTAGCCACGGGATTCTAATACGCCAAGGATTGGGTACAGCGGAATACCGTCGAAGGGAATTGTGTGTCAATAAGGAATCATTCGCTCTCGGTACTTAGAGAGAGAATGCTCTAGGAAGGATGCGCGAAAGTCCCTGGCCAGGGCGGACGATAATATTGGGAAAGGAGTTTTCCGATATTCATCAGCGGCATCCAATCCAAGTGAGTCGACTGGTTAGGGTTTGACAGCTCGCTATGCCCTGAGTTGACTCGAGAGCATTGTACGAATGAAGGATTATATCCACGCGATAACTGTCGGCGGAAAGGTTCCAAGAGTGGGTTACTTAACCCCAATACCTTCCAGGTTCACGCGGTGTTGCTTGGCACCCAACGTGATCGGAGGCCCGGTCGAATTCGATGTGCGACATCAATTCGATTGATTAATTAATTAATAAAGGGTTATTAATTGATTAATAAAGCCAGTGAGGAGTCAGTGGGCTTGTTGGGGCATTAACTGGACTGGTACTTGGGCCTAGAGGGTCACACGCAGATGATTTTCAAGGCGATGGATAAATAAGTGGGTTTTATACAAACCGGGGGTTTTTATGAAAAACCGCACGGTTAGTATAAAACATAGCGAACGGGCTGAGTAGGCCAAGCTGCTGCTAACCCTAGCCGCCCCTCCTCTGTTTCTCTTTCTCTCTGGCGTCCAGACATATCCAAATCTGCACCGCCGCTTCTCCGAATCCCGTTCGACGGGAAATCGTCCGCACGCTGCGGCGATCGTTGCGGCGACCGGCAGAGGTTTCGTAGGCTACGAAAAACGAGGAACGTGAGGATATCCGTCACGAGGAGGATCGCGTAGACTTCGCTAGAGGCCGGGCGCTTGCACGGCTTGCGGTGTCGCACCGATGGAACCGAACGGTTACGGATTCGAATCCGCACACGGTGAGAACTTCAATTATCCGATAATCGATTTTAGTTTTTCAAAACGGGAAAATGGATTGTTGTTTTATTTTATTTTCCGCTGCGTGAGCGATCCGGAGAAACCCGAGAAAATCCAACAGTGTATACAAGAAAAACAGTGGGAGCGCAATCACATTTCTGATTCTTTACGTTGACGACATCCTACACATTGGGAATGATGTAGGAATTATGTCATCAGTAAAGATATGGCTGTCAAAGAACTTCTCCATGAAGGATTTGGAAGAAGCATCTTACGTATTAGGAATACAGATCTATAGAGATAGATCAAAGAAGATGCTAGCTTTAACCCAATCCATGTACATAGAAACTATTGTCAAAAGGTTTGGCATGAAAAATTCCAAGAGAGGTCTCATGGCGATGAGACATGGAATTTCACTCTCTAAAGGTCAGTCTCCCAAGACACCTGAAGAGAGAGCTGTGATGGATAAAGTCTCCTATGGTTCTGCCATAGGCTCCATCATGTACGCCATGCTATGTACTAGAACTGATGTAGCATATGCTCTAAGTGTTACGAGCAGACATCAGGCAGATCCAGGTGAAGAACACTAGAAGGCTGTGAAATGCATCCTTAAGTACTTGAGAAGGACTAAGGATCTATTTCTAGTCTATGGAGGAGGAGACTTAAAGCTGCAAGGATACACTGACTCGAGTTTTCAGTCTGATCCTGATGACAGCAAGTCAACATCATGTTTTGTTTTCACACTCAACGGGGGAGCAGTGAGTTGGAAAAGTTCCAAGCAGAAAACCATTGTTGATTCGACAACGATAGCCGAGTATATTGCTGCTGCTGAAGCCGCCAAGGAAGCTGTATGGATGAAGAAATTCATCGGCGATCTTGGTGTGGTGGAAAGCATATCTGGTCCCGTCCCACTGCTGTGTGACAACAATAGGGCGATTGCTCAAGCGAAAGAGCCGAGGTCTCATCAAAAGTCGAAGCACATTCTGCGGTGCTTTCATCTTATCAGAGAGATTATAGCTCGAGGAGATGTCGTGGTGGAAAGAGTTCCTTCAGCCGACAACATAGCAAACCCACTTACAAAGCCTTTGTCTCAAAATGTCTTTGAGCGTCACTTAAAGAATATGGGTATTCTGTATAAAAGTGATTGGCTTTAGCCCAAATGGGAGATTGTTAGTATTAGATGGTCTCAAAGCCAATCCGATACTATGTATTGATTCAGTTTATTAATAAATGGCATTAATTCATTATGTGTAATTAATTTGATCCATGTTTATCGTATCACGATGAAGTCCATGAACATGTGCAATAATCTTAAGATTATGATGAGATCATAATTACGGGACCGAAGGTTTATAAACACATGTTCTTAATTGTTCCTAGTCATAGGATGTTTGAGAAAGACATCAAACATCCAAATAGACTAGTATAGGTTACTTCAGCTCATATGATGAGGGTGACTGATCCTATAAGTCACTTGTGTGGAGACACTATGTTGGACCTGTAGGTGCTCATTGGCGAATGGGTTCACTGAACTGATCCGACTATGAATCGCTAGATGGTAAACACCTCACTGTTAACCAGCTCGATTCTTTTGTCACGGTTGCGTAGATGATCCTTGGACCTGAGACGTCAAAGATATCTTGCTGGTAGGTTTCTAGACTTTGACCTTGACTAACGAATCCCTAACCATGGGTTATCAAAAAGTCAAACGATCGGATTCAGGAAAATGTCTTCGAAAGTAATTGTGTGTTCAATACGGGATCATCCGCTCTCGGTAGTTTGAGAGAGAATGTTCCGAGAATGATGCACTTAAAGTCCCTGGCCAGGGCAGACTCTGTATTCGATAAGGAGTTATCGGATTCAGATTTGCGGCATCTGATTCAAGTGAATCGACCGAATAGGGTTTAACAGTAAACCATACCCTAGGTCGATTCGGGAACATTGCACGGATGAAAGATTATATCTACGCGCTAACCGATGACGAAAAGGTTCCAACAGAGGGTTGCGATAACCCTAGTGCCATCCGAGATCACGCGATGTTGCTTGGCATCCAACGTGATCGGAAGTCCGTCCAAATTTATTGTGGGACATTAAATTCGACTGATTAATTAAATATGAGGATATTAATTAATTCAGTGGGTCAGTAAAGGGTTATTGGGCTTAATGGGCTATTAACTAGACTGGTATTTGGGCCTAGAGGGTCACACGCAAATGGTTTTCAAGTCGATGGATAATCCGACAGGATTTCGGATAAGTCTGGGTTTTTACGAAAAACTGTAAACATACTTATTATAAAAGAGCGGACGCTACGTCGGGGGCCAGCAACCCTAACCTAGCCGTCGTTCCATCTCTATCCTCTCTTCCAAACACACGACACGAGGCCGGCCCTCTAGAGGCTCCGCTTCGATTCCCAACCGCCCCGCCTTCCGTCCAACGGGAGATTCTGAATCCGCATGTCGCGGCGTATTACGCGAAGTCAGACGGGATCCACGAACGTCGAATCGAATGAGGAAGTGAGGACGATCCATCGCGAGGAGAACCGCGTGGATATCGCTAGAGGTCGAGCATCTGCACGACTTGCGGCATCACTCCGACGGAACCGGAAAACGAACGCGGATTCGAATCCGCGCAAGGTAAATACGATTTACTCCGGTATTATTTTAATCGTTCGAAACGGGATGGATCCGATCCCGAAAAATTTATTCCCCTGCGTTTTCGGTCGGATCTCAACACAGCAATCCCAACACACGTGCGGAGTTACACCAAGTGTTGCGCCCCAGCACGGGGTGGGCCTGGCGCCCATGCCTGTACACGAGGCGGGACCAAGTCCCGCGCCCCAACACTGGGCAGGGTTGGCGCCCGCACTTGCATGCAGGGTTGTGCCAGGGCTCGCACCCATGCCAGGGTCGGGCCAAGTCCAAGCTTCCCAACGCGCTAAGGTACCCAAATTCCCATAGTCCGGTTCTGCACAAGGAACTCCTTCACACTTGGCCCAACAGCGGAGGGGACATGTTATTGGGTTCGTTGTGTCGAATTCAAGATAAACGCAGCGAAAAAATAGATCTGATCCATGCCGTTTCGGATACAAAAGTTAAAACAATAAAATCGAATTTCACCTTGCGCGAATTTGAATCCGCGATCGTCCGGTTCTGTCGGTGCGATGCCGCAAGCCGCGTAGGTTCCCGGCCTCTAGTGATATCCACACAGTCTTCCTCTCGATGGATCGTCCTCGCTTGGTGCAGCATCCGCGGATCCCCTCTGGCTGCGCGTAATTCTTAGCGACATGCGGTTTCAAATTTCCCGTCGGACGGGAAGCGGAGCGAGTGGGAGTCAAAGCGGAGCCTCTGGGGGGCTGGCCTCTGAGAGGTGAGGCCATGAGAGAGAGAGAGAGGAGAGAGAGGGGGGCAGCTAGGTGAGCTTTGAGTTGTTGGCCTAGAGCTCGAAGCAATACTTTTATAATAAGTGTTTTTGCAGTTTTTCGAAAAAACCCACACTTATCCAAAACCCCGTCAAAATATCAATCGACTTGAACACCTTTTGCGTGTGACCCTCTAGGCCCAAATACCAGCCCAATTAATGGCCCATTAAGTTCAATAACTCTTTACTGACCTATTGAATTAATTAATATTCTTATGTTAATTAATTAGCCGAATTTAATGTTCCACAATAAATTCGGATGGACTTCCGATCACGTTGTTTGCCGAGCAACACCGCGTGATCCAGAAAGGCATTGGGGTTTCCGTAACCCACTATTAGAACCTTTTCGTCATCAGTTGCCGCGCGGATATAATCCTTCATCCGTGCAATGTTCCTAAATCGACCTAAGGTATGGTTTACCATTAAACCCTAGACAGTCGATTCACTTGAATCAGATGCCGCTAATCTATATCAGATAACTCCTTATTTGATATAGAGTTTGCCCTGGCCAGGGACTTCAAGTGTATGATTTGTGAAACATTCTCTCTCCTATTACCAAGAGCATATGATCCCGTATTGACCATACAATTACCTACGAGGGTATCTCACTGAACTCGATCACTTGACTTATTGATAACCCATAGTTAGGGATTCGTTAGTCAAAGTCAAAACTTAGAGACCTACCAACAAGGTATCCTTGGTGTCTCAGGTCCAAGGACTATCCACGCAACTGTGACAATAGAATCTAGGTGGTTAACAATTAGGTAACTACCATCCAACGATTCATGGTCAGATCAGTTCAGTGAACTCATTCGCCAATGAACACCTACAGGTCTAACATAATGTCTCCACACAAGTGACATATAGGATCAATCACCCTCATTATATGAGCTGAAAAAACCTATACTAGTTTATTCGGATATCTGATGTCCATCTCAAACATCGTTCGACTAGGAATAATTAAGAACATGTATTTATAAGTCTTCAGTCATGTAATTATGATCTCATCATAATCCGAAGACTATTGCGCATGTTCATAGACTTCATTATGATACGATAAACAAGGATCGAATTAAATACAATGAAATTATGTCATTTTATTAATAAGCTGAATAATACATAATATTCAATTGGCTTATAGGCCACCTAATACTAACAATCTCCCACTCGAACTAAAGTCAGTCACTCTTATGCTGAATACCCATATTCTCTAAGTGACGATCAAACACATTTTGAGACAATAGCTTCGTCAGTGGATCTGCTATGTTATTGGCTGAGGGAATCATTTCCACTACGATATCTCCTTGAGTTATAATCTGTATGATCAAGTGAAAGCGCCGGAGAATGTGCTTCGACTTCTGATTAGACTCAGCTCTTTCGCTTGAGCAATCGTCCCATTGTTGTCACACAACAATGAGACGGGACCAGAGATGCTTTCCACCACACTAAGATCACTGATGAACTTCTTCATCCAGGCTGCTTCTTTGGTGTCTTCAGCAACAACAATGTACTCAAGTTCTGTTGTCGAATCAGTAGTGATTTCTTGCTTAGAACTTTTCCAGCTCACTGCTCCTCCTTTTAGTGTAAAGACAAATCCTGATGTTGACTTGCTGTCATCCGGATCAGACTGAAAACTCGAGTCAATGTATCCTTGTAGCTTCAATTCTCCTCCTCCATAACCAGAAACATATCCTTAGTTCTTCTCAAGTACTTAAGGATACATTTCACAGTCTTTCAGTGTTCATCACTTAGATCTGCCTGATGTTTGCTCGTAACACTTAGAGCATATGCTACATCAGGTCTAGTACATAGCATGGCATACATGATGGAACCTATAGTTGATGCATAGGAAATTTAATCCATCATTGCCCTCTCTTCAGAAGTCTTAGGAGATTGACCTTTAGAGAGATAAATTTCATGTCTCATCGGTATGAAACCTTTCTTAGAATTTTTCATATCAAATCTTTTGACAATGGTTTCTATATACATAGATTGGGTTAAACCAAGCATCTTCTTTGATCTATCTCTATAGATCCGTATTCCCAATACGTAAGATGCTTCTCCTAAATCCTTTATGGATTCCAGCTTTGGGAAGCTTATTTCAGTCCATTAATGGCCCTTTGCAACTTTCATACCACATCTAAAGATTCTTTCGATGTGAAGCCCTCTGGTTGTATCATATACACCTCTTCCTCAAGTTTTCCATTGAGGAAGGCTGTTTTTACATCCATCTTCCAGATTTCATAGTCATGGTATGCTGCAATGACGAAAAGTATTCTAATAGACTTAATCATAGTAACTAGTGAGAAGGTCTCATCATAGTCAACACTTTGTCTTTGACGATAGCCCTTCATTACCAATCTTGCCTTATAACTCTCAATTCGTCCATCCGCATCGATCTTTCTTTTCAATATCCACTTGCATCCGCTGGGTACTATACCCTCGGGCAAGTCTACCAAGTTCTAAACTTGGTTGATGTACATAGACTGAATTTCAGAATTCATGGCTTCTCGCCATTTATTGGCCTCTGGACTCTTAATGGCCTCCTGGTAAGTCTTAGGATCATCATCCCTATTATAGAGTATCCTAGAATCATCCATATTAATATGTCCCACATATCTTTCGGGTGGTTTAGGTATTCTATCAGACCTACGAGGTTCTTGTGTGTATGTATTTTTGAACATATTCAAAAACTGACAGTTCATCTGATAAACCATTGACAATTTGTAGATCTAGTACTTCTTCTAGAATTACTTTACTCCTACTGTCCTTTTGGAGTATGTAATCTTCTTTCAAAAAGACAGCACTCCTGGCTATAAATACCTTATGTTCACCAAGATGATAAAAGTAATATCCGTACGTTTCCTTTGAATATCCCACAAACGTGCATTTGTCAGTTCTGGACTCCAGCTTATCCGTATCATGTCTTTTGACATGAGAAGGACATCCCCAGATTTTAACAAGTTTATAGCCTGGTTTCCTTCCATTCCATATCTCATGTGGAGTGGATGTAACAGATTTGCTAGGTACCTTGTTCAAGATATACATAGCCAAGCTAAGTGATGGATATAGGTGTCCTCTAAGCCAATCATAAGGCACCTATTTCAATCTGGTTCACTAATAAATGGTATTAAATTCATTATGTAGATTGGCATATTCATAACTGCGCATAATGAAGTCCATGAATGTGTGCAATAGTCATTGGATTATGATGAGATCATAATAATGAGACTGATGACTTATAAACACATATTCTTAATTGTTCCTAGTCGTAGAATGTTTGAGAAGGACATCAAACATCCGGTAAGACTAATACAAGTTATTCCAGCTCATATGATGAGGGTGATTGATCTCGTTAGTTACTTGTGTGGAGACACAATGGTGAACCTGTAGGTGCTCATTGGGGAATGAGTTCACTGAACTGATCCGACTTAAATCGCCGAATGTAATTTACCTGACTGTCAATCGGCTTGATTCATTGTCACAGTGGCGTGGTTGATCCTTGGACTTGAGACACCAAAGACACCTTGTCGGTGGACTTCTGGACTTTGACCTTGACCTACGAATCCCTATCCACGGGATCTCAAATAGTCAAGGATTGGGTCCAGCGGAAGACCTTCGAAGGTGATTGTGTGTTCAATAAAGGATCGTTTGCTCTCAAGTAACTGGAGAGAGAATATTCTAGAATAGATCCACAGGAGTCTCTGGCCAAAGTAGAAACAATATCAGAAAAGATGTTTTCGGATATTGTACAGCGGAGTCTGATTCAAGTAAGTTAACCATCTAGGGTTTGACAATTGACCATACCCTAGGTTAACTTGAGAGCATTGTGCGAACGAAGGATTATAGCCATGCGGTAACTATGGACGGACAGGTTCCATGAGTGGGTTGCTGAACCCCATTGCCTTATGGGATCATGCGGTGTTGCTTGGCACCCAACTTGATCAGAAATCCGACCGAATTTACATGCGATGTTAATTCGATTAAGTAATTAGTTAATATCTACATATTAATTAATTACAATAAGTCAATAACTAGGTATTAGACTTAACGGGCTGAAAACCGGACTGGTAAATGGGCCTAGAGGGTCACACGCAATAAGATTCTCAGTCGGTGGTACATAAATAGGATTTATATTAACTCGGAGACTTTTGTAAAAAGTCGCGCCGACTTAATATATATACACGCTGTTGAGAAATCCTGGGCCAAGCTCTAGGGTTTCCCCATACTAGCCGCCCCCCTTTCTCTCTCCTCATCCTCTGGGCGCCCGTTTGAGGCACCAGAACAGTCTCCGTCTCCGCCGCACGCTATTCCCGAAAGTCGGGAATTCCCGTCCGCGGGTTTCCGGACATCGTTGCGGCGACGGATCTTCAATGAGCAAGCTGATACGGACGAGGGCGCGAGGACGAACCACCGTGGAGGATCGCGTGGATACCACTGGAGGCCGGACGCTTGTGCGGCTTGCGGCATCGCCTTGACGGAACCGAGACGGAAGCGGATTCGAATCCGCGCATGGTAATCAGATTACGACCCGATTTTTTGGTTTTAGTTTTTCGTTCCGATTCGGATCAGTGGGCATCGAGTGAGATTTTTTTTTTTGTTCGTCGTTTCCGCTACGTTCTTCGCGTCCCGCCAAGATCCCAATAGTGGTATCAGAGCCAGGTTTCCGCTCTGATCCGTTTCGGGATGATGAAATTAATTTTCTAAGAATAATTCCATGTTGTAGATTCGATCTCTGTGAAAAACTGTTTTTGATTCATTGGATGAATCGGCTAATTTAGAAAAATTGTTTTCTATTTTCGAACGCATTAAAAGGAAAAATATTTCTTTGTTGCCTTTGCATTCTAGGGTGTGTATCAAAGCCACCGCCGGCGACATTAGCTTCACCGGAGTCTCTGGAGGTTGCTGCCGGCCACTGCTGGCACTAATTGAGCCGTAGGTGGCGGCGGCACTGGCCTCAACCTTTCCTTCTTCCTCTCCATGTGATGGATGTGTAGCAAGAGGTGAAAGGGGATGTCTTCGGATCCCAAAATCAGTCCTCATTGCTGGCAGTGAGGGCCTCCGACGGCGCCGACTTCGTCGACCAGGCTCACCAGCCCACTTGCAGGCGCCAAGGAGGACCTCCGCCACCCTGGTTCCCCTTGCCGGCGTCAGGGAAGACGGGTGGGGAGGGGCTATACTGCCCAGCGGCGACTGCAGCGAACCCTAACCCATGCGCTAGGAGCCCGGGCGAGACATGCATGCTGGGCCCAGTCCCGACGGCCTGAACCGGGCCAACCTGGAGCTTGAACCCGGCCCAACCGGGGGGGGGGGGGGGGGGGGGGGGGACTAAGCCCTGTCCATGCGCCTAGACCTGGTTCGACCAGGTGGGCCTGGGTCCAGGGCTACGCTGGGCACCTGGCCGGGTCCAAGCCAAGGCCCGAGCCCAGTCCTTATGGGGCCAAAAGCCCATTTAACATAATACCCTTATTTAAAGATATCCCAACCCTATTTAACTTCAAAATTGAAACTACATTTTGTTTAAATTTGTTTTAAATTTGAATTTACAATTTTTCAATTAAAGGGGATTCTTTAAGATGTGATCTTAAATAAATTAACAATTGTTGTTCATTTATATTTTAATTAAATGATTAAAGGGATACTTTAAGATGTGACCTTAAATAAATTAACAATTGTTGTTGATTACTTTTAATTAAATAATCTTAATGGGTTAATAATTAAGATATGATCTTAATTTACAATTAAAAAATGTTGTTATTTATTGAAAATGGGATCTTAATTAATTATTAACAATTTTTGTTATTAATAATTAAGATAATAATTTTAATTCATATTAACAAGTGTTGTTAATTTATATTTAAGATGTGATCTTAAAACTAATTAACAAATATTGTTAATTATTTAAGTGATTAGATCATTATTATGGTTTTTAAAATTAATTAACAAATGTTGTTAATTTTATTTTAATTAATTGATTAGATAATAATAATTTATTAACAATTGTTGTTAGAGAATTATTTTAATAATTTAGGGACACTTAATAATAGTTGTTAAGTGATTAATTAACTAATTATAATAGTTATAATTAAGTTAATTATTTCTTGAGTAATAAACCTTAATAAAAGTTATTAAGGACTAATTAAGTCTTAATAATAGTTATTAAGATGGTTAATTAGTTTACTCATGTATCTCTTAATTATTGTTTTGAAGATCTAATCTACTTAAAATGATCTTTTAATAAAAGTTATTAAGAGATTAATTAAGTCTAAAATGTTAGACTATTTTGATTAGAATTGTTCTAATTAATATTTTTTAATAATTATTATTGATAAATATTATTTAATAAAAGGGGTTCTTAACAATTGATTGTTAAGGAATTTTTAATTTTATCTAAATGTTAGATTGTTTCGCATTAATAATTGTTATTAATGTGATTTGAGATTAATCTAAATGTTAGATTAATTAATTTAGAATTGTTCTAAATACTGCATGGAATATTTTAGAATTTTAATTTTAATTTTGTGTGCACATGTTGATGTGTTTAATACTTTAAATTAGATTTAAATGCATGTTAGAAAAATAAAATTTTTGAAAAATCAAATTATCCAATTTTGATTGGTACCCAGATTTTGAGAAAAATCAAAATTATTATTTTTCAAAATTTTAGCCTTCATGTGATGTGCTTTATCATGTGTGGATGGTTAAAATTTGAAGTGGTCGTGGATATGCACTTTATTTATTTCATATCATGTGATGGTATATGATTTGTGTGGATTATCTTGGAATGTGTTATATGAGTTCATTAAATGTTAATTAATGAGACATGCGTGCCTCCCTCTCTCTCTCTCTCTCTCATTCTATTGTAATTCTATCTCCCTCCATTATTGTACTCGGCCATAAGGCTTTCTCTTACAATTCATTTGTATTTGAAATTATTTCAAAAATTAATATTATTTATAATTGATCGCGCCGGCCGAGGAAAGGCGAGGATGATCCACAAGTGCAATCAGGAAGGCGACAGGAGATGAGATCACCAATGGCTATGTGTTTGCATATTTAGATTATATAATTGTTATATAGTTGTGGTGATTAATTGTATGGCTCTAGTTAATCACCGTGCTGTCCATGACCACATAATGAACATGTATAGTTGATGCATGCTTTTAGTTTTTTATTATGAATCAATCACTATTATCTAGGTATAGTTAAATATATACGATATATTTATAAACTATTACCTAGGATGAGACCAACTTAACATAAACAAAACCTTCAACGTAAAGTCTAAGTCAGAGCGCGAGTCATTGATAATGCACCGCGTGGCTCTCCATTAATATAGTTTTTAGAACTTGATTCAATGATGGCGGTTTCTATGTGTTTATCCGAGATCTGTCACCATCTGATGAAAGGACTATTAACTACGGCATCATGATGCCATGAGATTGTAATAAAGGAACGGTGTAGCTATCCTCACATTTACCCGGGAGTTACATTCTTACTCTACTCTGTCATGTATTGATGGTAAAGCTTAGACCAGGGATAATGGTCTACTGTATTTACCCGGGACCATTAAAGACCTAGGAGCCGAAATAAGATCGGATATTGCAAGGAATTGCAATTACCATGAGATGGTTGCTCTAAGATAATGGTATAATACTATGTATTTACCTGAGGTCATACTATGATTCTTGGAGATTCTGATCCTCACTAGGAGACCGTCAGAGTCTCCCGTTCTGTATACCTGAAGGTTATATAGTCTGTCGAAAAATAGTATGAACTAATTCAAGATAAAATACCATAATTGAATTATAAGAACTGTCTACTTAAATCACGTTATTTCCTTCGTTCACTAAAATGTCGTATATTAATATGAAATTTGACATATTGGATGTCAATACTTCTCATATTCAAGATTAACTAGAAAACTCTGAAGAATGTCTTCAGGGCCAAGTGAAAGTCACTGTCCTAATCAGATATCATGAATCCTCTTACTTAGATAGACCAAGATGAAGAGGTACTCATAGTATGCCTTTTTGAAAGATAATGATTGTCATGAAATCTCTTATTTGAATAGACTAAGATGAAGAGATATTTATGATGTGCCTTTGAGAAAGGCAAGTGGTAAAATTTTAAACGGTCGAACCCACACCTGAAAAGGATGAAGGCAAGTCAACTGGAAGAGAGAGGTAACAATTATCCCACTGCAATCAATATAAGGATATTGGTAAAGGTAAAAAGAATATGAAACTTGTAAAAAGTTTCGGATATCCTTATTATCATCTTTTACATGTCTATTGGAGAATTAACGTCTCCAATATAAGATATTGGAAATGATTCTCAGATTTGCGATAATATGCAGACTTAGACAAGTAAAAGGAAATCGAGAAAGTATAAGTGTTGAGTTAGACTCAACAATTGTTCAAGATATGTATAGGTTACTGTCAGACAGTAAATCTTTGTATATCTATAGGAGTCAAATATGAAACTGAATAATTATTATTTAGTAGCATAAGATATCAAGAATAACATTGATTGAGAAGGAACAATAGTTGTTCGATAAGTCAATGTACTATAGATTATTGATGTGACATCTCATATGATGAATGTTCATAAGTCTCCTATAGAAATGAACTGTGTGAATCCTGATTATCTATGGTAATTGTACACAGGGTTGCACAATAAGAAATTATTGGTGCTAATATATACTGATGTAAACAGCTCAATATCCTCTTAAGGCCAAAGATAATCACTCCCATTGATTTACCTTATAGTTTACTCTTATAATGATTCGACTGTATGTACTTGCTGAAATACAAGTCAAATGCATCTGAGAGATTAAGATATAAGATCAAAATGAAGTATTAGAATTCTTTGATTTGATAGAAGATATTAATACTTAAATATATGATTCATACAAATCATTAAAAAGATAATTGTATCATCGCTCAATTGATCATCATTGTACATCCTAGTAATATGATAGAATGAGGAATTGCACCTTATTAAGATATGGTGCAATACATAATAAGATTTGTCTAATTCTATACCTTTTTGAACATGAGTATGAACATTAGATGTCTATACTTTATAGATGGTTCCAAATAAATCAGTATGTGTCCATATAAGATATGCAAACCAAATAATTCATATGAGATGTGAATTATGAACAATCTGATTTTAAAGTCAAGTTATACTGTGATGTGAATTTGTGAAATGTCTAAAGAGTTTGAACATTACATTTATTGGCCAGGCGATAATGAAATAATTATCGTCTTGAAAGCTGTCTTCTATGAAGAGGAATATGTCCTCAGAGAAGACACTGGGAGCTGATAAAATTAGAAAATGTTCTAGATCCACAAGTTAACATAAGATTATTAAATAATCTTTAGTTGTTCGGAACCACTCATAACACACATGAGATGAGCTCAAAGATATAGATTATGATCTAAAATCTATGAAAATACTCTATGTAATTACAATCTTGAGATTGACAAGTAGTTAAGAATTTTAAGCAATAGTCCATTACTACTATTGAGTTTAGAACTTGATAGTATTGCTAGAGGATATTGTACCTAAAGCAAGTAAATCTTCATAATGAAGATTTGCATAAATTGACTACTTAGAACTTATATGGTAAGCTGAAGAAAATAGTCAACATCAAAATGTTGACTTAGACAAGTTTTTCTCAGTAGTTACCATTAATAAGTTTAATAGAATTCTTCTTGCCAATACTGCCTATAATAATCATGAGATGATGGCAGTTGGATATTAAAAGTGTTCTCTCAATGTGATTGAAGAAAAGATGTATATGATACACCTTTAAAACTTTTAGAATGTCCAGGAAGTAAGTTATGATTTCAAAGATCATTTTGAATCAAACTGAAGCTTCCTAAGTTGTAATAAGAGTTTTTGACTTAATTGTCAAATATTACGTGAACATTAAAAATGATCACGGACTGTGTGTGTTCAAAGAGGACAGTGGGAGTACGGTCGCTTTAGTATTGCTTTATGATAATAACATCAAAGTCATTGAGAATGACATCATGATGTTACTATCAATAAAAGTATTATTAACCATGTTTTCCTCCATAATATATTTAGTTATAATATCCCACGTATTGGAAATACGAATCTATTAAGATAAATCAGTGGGGATATTATATTGACCTGTATGTCAAGATATTTGGCATAAATTTCAAAATAAGTCTCAATTGTACAAATATTGAATTTATTCATTTAGGAAAAAAGTTCCTTAAAGGATACAAGAGTGAAACACATCACTAAGAACTTGAGAAGTGCTAAGGATACACTCATATATATGGAGAAGATTATTTGAAACTATAAGGTCACACTGACTCAAATTTCAAGTCAAATAATAGATTTAACCTTCTAATAGAAAAGAATGGATTTGAAGAGTTGCAATCCAGAACTCGATATTAAGATGACGACATAAACAAGTGATATTGTTATTAGAACAGTATAGATGAAAAAGTTCATCCATGAATTAGATGTAGTTCTAAAAGTCTCTGATAAAATTCCGTCGTTGTAGGACAACAATGGGAGCGATCAATTGTGTGATCGAGCCATGGTCTCTTCAGAAGTTGCAGAACATTCTAAGGCTCTTTTACAAGTTCAAAGACACAAGATTAAGAAGAAATAACATAATGGAAAATATTCCATCTATAGATAATTTAGCAGATCCATGACCAAGTCTTAATCACAGACTTTATGTAAGCATCACCTACATTTGATGGAGATCAAATGCGAAGGTGATTGGCTTGAGTCCAAGTGGGAGATTGATGGATATAGGTGTCATCTAAGTCAATCATAAGGCACCTATTTCAATCTAGTTCACTAATAAATGATATTAAACTCATTATGTAGATTGGCATATTTGTAACTGCGCATAATGAAGTCCATGAATGTGTGCAATAGTCATTGGATTATGATGAGATCATAATAATGAGACTGATGACTTATAAACACATATTCTTAATTATTCCTAGTCGTAAGATGTTTGAGAAGGACATTAAACATCCAGTAAGACTAGTACAGGTTATTCCAGCTCATATGATGAGGGTGATTGATCTCGTTAGTTACTTGTGTGGAGACACAATGGTGAACCTATAGGTGCTCATTGGGGAATAAGTTCACTGAACTGATTCGACTTGAATCGCCGAATGGTAATTTACCTGACTGTCAATCGGCTTGATTCATCGTCACAGTGGCGTGGTTGATCCTTGGACTTAAGACACCAAAGACACCTTGTCGGTGGACTTCTAGACTTTGACCTTGACCTACGAATCCCTATCCAAAAGATCTCTAATAGTCAAAGATCGGGTCCTGCGGAAGACCTTCGAAGGTGATTGTGTATTTAATAAAGGATCGTTCGCTCTCAAGTAACTGGAGAGAGAATGCTCTAGAATAGATCCACAGGCGTCTCTGGCCAGAGCGGAAACAATATCATAAAAGATGTTTTCGGATATTGTACAGCGGAGTCTGATTCAAGTAAGTTAACCATCTAGGGTTTGACAGTTGACCATACCCTAGGTTAACTTGAGAGCATTGTGCGAACGAAGGATTATAGCCATGCGGTAACTGTGGACGGATAGGTTTCATGAGTGGGTTGTTGAACTCCATTGCCTTCCGGGATCTTGCGGTGTTGCTTGGCACCCAACTTGATCAGAAATCCAACCAAATTTACATGCGATGTTAATTCGGTTAAGTAATTAGTTAATATCTACATATTAATTAATTACAATAAGTCAATAACTAGTTATTGGACTTAATGGACTGAAAACCAGACTGGTAAATTGGCCTAGAGGGTCACACGCAATAAGATTCTCAGTCGGTGGTATATAAATATGATTTATATTAACTCAGGGACTTTTGTGAACAGTCGTGCCGACTTAATATATATACGCGCTGTTGAGAAATCCTGGGTCAAGCTCCAGGGTTTCCCCATACTGGCCGCCCCCTTTCTCTCTCCTCATCCTCTGGGCGCCCGTCTGAGGCACCGGAACAATCTCCGTCTTCGCCGCGCGTTATTCCCGAAAGTCGGGAATTCCCGTCCACGGGTTTCCGAACATTGTTGCGGCGACGGATCTTTAGTGAACAAGCTGATACGGACGAGGGAGCGAGGACGAACCACCGTGGAGGATCGCGTGGATACCGCTGGAGGCCAGATGCTTGTGCGGCTTGCGGCATCGCCTCGACGGAACCGAGACGGAAGCGGATTCGAATCCACGCACGGTAATCAGATTACGACCCGGTTTTTCGATTTTAGTTTTTCATTCCGATTCAGATCAGCGGGCATCGGGCGGGATATTTTTTTTTGTTCGACGTTTCCGTTGTGTTCTTTGCGTCCCGCCAGGATCCCAACACTAAGTGCATATCCCCACTGGTACATTAATTTAGACATGCTTATCATGGATCATACCATTTCCATCAATGTGCGATTCTTCCTTTCTGATACACCATTCATCTGAGGTGTATAAGGAGGTGTAAGTTGAGACAGGATACCGTTATCCTTTAAGTATTTTGTTAACTCTGTACTCAAGTACTCTCCACCATGATCAGATCGGATGGCTTTGATGATCTTTCCAGTTTGTTTTTCTACTTCATTTTTAAATTCTCTCAATTTCTCAAAGGCTTCAGATTTATACGTCAATAAGTATATAAAGCCATAACTTGAGAAATCATCAATGAATGTAATGAAATAGGAGAAATTACTAATGGCTTGGGTAGACATGGGACCACCTACATCAGAATATATTAGTTTCAATACATTTTTGGCTCATTCTCCAGTTCCAATAAATGGAGATTTAGTCATTTTACCCGTCAAATATGACTCACAGGTTGCATACAATTCATAATCAAATGGATCTAAGTATTCATTTTTATGCAACCTTTGGGAGTCTGTTTTCTCCAATGTGACCAAGCCTACAATGCCATAGGTAGGCTTTGTTCACTTCATACTTATTCTTCTTAAAAATATTATCGACATTAAAACTATCATGGGACACATTCATTAAGTACAATCTATTAGATAATAAAGTAGAAGCAATTAATTTATTTCTGAAATAAATAGAACAACTATTGTTCCCAATGGATATAGTGTATCCAATTCTATCTAAACAGGAAATAGAAATAATATTTCTTATTATGCTAGGTACATAATAACATTCATCTAATGAAAAATTGTCTCCAGATGGTAGCTTAAGATTCAGTCCCCACAGTGATCACCGCAACTCTTGTACCGTTACCTAGCCTCAGCTCCACCTCGTCAGTCCTCAGCTTACGCCTTCTTGTCAACACTTGCAAAGAATTGTATATATGAGAAACAGATCTAGTATCTAATACCCATGATGTATATGTTGGGTTTTCTCGATTTCTCCGGATCGCTCACGCAGCGGAAAATAAAAAAAAAATTTACAGCGATCCGTTCCCGTTTCGAAATCTAAAGTACGATAATCTGATTATCGAAGTTCTTACCGTGTGCGGATTCGAATCCGTAACCGTTCGATTCCGTCGGTGCGACACCGGAAGCCGCGCAAGCACCCGGCCTGTAGCGAAGTCCACGCGATCCTCCCCGCAATGGATATCCTCACGTTCCTCGTTCTTCGTAGCCCACGAAGCCTCCGCCGGTCGCCGCAATGTCGCCGCAACACGCGGACGATTTCCCGTCGAACGGGATTTGGAGAAGCGGCGGAGCAGATCTAGATCTGCCTGGATGCCAGAAAGAGGAAGAAACTGAGGAGGGGCGACTAGGGTTAGCAGCAGCTTGGCCTGCTCAACCCGTTCGCTATGTTTTATACTAACCGCGCGGTTTTTCATAAAAATCCCCGGTTTATATAAAACCCACTTATTTATCCATCGCCTTGAGAATTATGTGCGTGTGACCCTCTAGGCCCAAGTACCAGTCCAGTTAATGGCCCAACAAGCCCGGTGACTCCTCACTGACTTTATTAATCAATTAATAACCCTTTATTAATTAATTAATCAATCGAATTGATGTCGCACATCAAATTCGACCGGGCCTCCGATCACGTTGGGTGCCAAGCAACACCGCGTGAACCCGGAAGGTATTTGGGGTTAAGTAACCCACTCTTGGAACCTTTCCGCCGACAGTTACCACGTGGATATAATCCTTCATTCGTACAATGCTCTCGAGTCAACTCAGGATATGGCGAGCTGTCAAACCCTAACTGGTCGACTCACTTGGATTGGATGCCGCTGATGAATATCGGAAAACTCCTTTCCCGATATTATCGTCCGCCCTGACCAGGGACTTTCGCGCATCCTTCCTAGAGCATTCTCTCTCTAAGTACCGAGAGCGAATGATTCCTTATTGACACACAATTCCCTTCGACGGTATTCCGCTCTACCCAATCCTTGGCATATTAGAATCCCGTGGCTAGAGATTCGTAAACCAAGGTCAAAGTACAGAAGTCCACCGCCAAGGTGTCCTTGGTGTCTCAGGTCTAAGGACCATCCACGCAACTGCGACAATAGAATCAAGCTGGTTGACAGTGAGGTACAATATCATCCAGCGATTCAGTCGGATCAGTTCAGTGAACTCATTCTCCAATGAGCACCTACATATTCGCCTTAGTGTCTCCACACAAGTGACTTATGAGATCAGTCACCCTCATCATATGAGCAGAAGTAATCTGTACTAGTCTAACCGGATATCCGATGTCCTTCTCGGATATCCTCCGACTAGGAACAATTAAGAATATGTGTGTTTAAGTGATCAGTCTCATTAGTATGATCTCATCATAATCTGATCACTATAGCACATATTCACGGACTTCATTATGAAACGAGAATTAATGCGATTTACACATAATGAATATTATGCCATTATATTAATAAACGAACGAGATTTACATAGTCAGATTGGCTTGTAGGCCACCTAAACTAACAATCTCCCACTTGGACTAAAGCCAATCACCTTTATACAATAAGCCCATACACTCTAGGTGACGCTCAAACACAATTTGAGCCAACGGCTTTTTCAGTGGATCTGCTATATTGTCGACGGATGGAACACTTTCCACTACTACATCTCCTCTGGATATGATCTCTCTGATAAGGTGAAAGCGCCTCAGAATATGCTTCGATTTCTGATGAGACCGCGGCTCTTTCGCTTGCGCAATTGCTCCACTGTTGTTGCACAACTGTGGAACAGGCTCAGAGATACTGGGAACTACGCCGAGGTCGGTGATGAATTTCTTCAACCACACTGCTTCCTTGGCGGCTTCAGCTGCAGCGATGTACTCAGCTTTAGTCGTCGAATCTGCAATGGTTACTTGCTTGGAACTCTTCCTGCACACTGCCCCTCCGTTCAAAGTAAACACGAATCCAGATGTTGACTTGCTATCATCTGGATCCGACTGGAAACTCGAGTCAGTAAAGCCTCGCAGTTTCAAGTCACCTCCTCCATAGACAAGAAACATATCCTTAGTTCTTCTCAAGTACTTAAGGATACATTCCACTGCCTTCCAGTGCTCTTCGCCTGGATCAGCCTGAAATCTGTTCGTAACACTTAGAGCAAATGCAATATCAGGCCGTGTACATAGCATGGCATACATGATAGATCCTATGGCAGAGGCATAGGGTATTCTATCTATGAATGCCCTCTCATGAGTAGTCTTAAGAGACTGCTCCTTTGAGAGACTAATTCCATGTCTCATCGGTATGAGACCTCTCTTGGAATTTTCCATGCCAAACCTTTTGACTATGGTATTTATGTACAAGGATTGGGTCATTCCAAGCATCCTCTTTGATCTATCTCTATAGATCTGTATTCCCAATACGTAGGATGCTTCTCCAAATCCTTCATGGAGAAGTTTTTCGACAGCCAGATCTTTACTGATGACATCATAGCTACATCATTCCCAATGAGTAGTATGTCATCTACGTAAAGAACTAGAAAAGTGACCGCACTCCCACTGGTCTTCTTGTACACACAAGGCTCATCTTCATTCTTAATGAAGTCATAAGACTTGACAGCCTCGTCAAATCTTATGTTCCAGCTCCGGGAAGCTTGCTTCAGTCCATAAATGGACCTCTGAAGCTTGCACACTTTATCGGGAGATTTTTTGGATGTGAAACCTTCTGATTGTATCATATACACCTCTTCCTCAAGGTTACCATTGAGGAAGGCAGTCTTCACATCCATCTGCCTGATTTCATAATCAAAATGTGCAGCAATGGCGAGCAGAACTCTGATCGACTTTATCATGACAACTGGTGAGAAAGTCTCGTCATAGTCAATTCCTTGCCTTTGACGATATCCCTTTGCCACCAACCTTGCCTTATAAGTGTCGATCTGTCCATCAGCACCGATCTTTCTCTTAAAGATCCACTTGCAACCGATGGGTACAATACCCTCGGGCAAGTCCTCCAAGTTCCAAACTTGGTTGGTGTACATGGACTGGATTTCTGAGTTCATGGCTTCTCGCCATTTCCCGGCTTCTGGGCCTTCTATGGCCTCCTGGTAGGTTTTAGGATCATCATCCTCATTATATTCCACCTTGGACTCACCTTCAGCAATATGTCCTACATATCGTTCAGGTAGTCTAGGTATTCTACCAGATCTACGAGACTCATCTGTGTGTACCTGAATAGATTCAGGAAATGATATCTCATCTGATGATGATGTAGCTGTTTGGGGATCTGGAACCTCTTCCAGTACTATTTTACTCTCACTGTCCTCTTGGAGAAGGTATTCCTCTTCCAAGAAGACAGCTTTCCTGGCGACAAACACCTTTTGTTCACCATGATGGAAAAAATAGTATCCAAAGGTTTCCTTTGGATATCCCACAAACCTGCATTTATCAGTTCGTGATTCCAGCCTGTCTGGATCATGCCTCTTTACATGAGCAAGACAACCCCAGACTTTAACATGTTTAAATTCTGGTTTCCTGCCTTTCCATATCTCATATGGAGTAGAGGCCACATACTTGCTCGGTACTCTGTTCAGTAGGTATGCTGCTGACTCTAGAGCATACCCCCAGAGGGACACTGGTAATCATGAAAAGCTCATCGTGGATTGCACCATGTCCAACAAGGTGTGATTCCTCCTTTCTGATACACCATTCATCTGTGGTGTATATGGAGGGGTCAGCTGAGAGAGGATACCATTATCCTTTAAGAATTGTGTGAAGTTAGTACTCAAGTATTCTCCTCCTCGATCTGATGGAAGAGTTTTAATACTCTTTCCTAACTGCTTCTCCACCTCATTCTTGAACTCCTTGAACTTCTCAAATGCTTCCGACTTGTACTTCATTAAATACATATAGCCGAATCTTGAGAAGTCATCGGGGAACGTGATGAAGTAAGAAAAGCCACCTTTGGCTTGGGTGGACATTGGACCACATACATCTGAATGTATTAGTTCCAAAATGTCCTTGGCATGTTCTCCATGTCTAATAAATGGACATTTTGCCATCTTTCCCATAAGGCAGGATTCACATGTTGCAAACGATTCATAATCTAATGTTGTTAAGTAACCATGCTTGTGCAACTTTTGCAACCAGCTTTCGCCAATGTGCCCAAGTCTACAATGCCACATGTAGGCCTGGTTCACACAATTCTTGCTCTTCTTAAGAGCATTATTAATTTGAAGATTGTAATAAGAAACATCTAAAAGATATAGATCGTTGACTAAAGATGCTGAAGCTATTGATTTATTACCATAATAAATCGAACAACTTCTATTCTCAATAGTCAACCTATATCCTATCTTGTCCAAACAAGATATTGATATGATGTTCTTTATTATGATAGGAACATAATAACAATCTTCTAATAATAAGGCGTCTCCCGATGGAAGCCTGAGGTTTGCTGTCCCAACAGCAATCGCCGCAACTTTTGCGCCGTTTCCTAGCCTCAATTCCACCTCACCTTGTCTCAGCTTGCGCTTACTTGTCAGCATCTGCACATCATGGCAGATATGAGAAGCACATCCGATATCTAATACCCACGATGTAGAATCTCTAACTGATAAGTTGATATCTATCATATAGATATCTGAAGCTTCAGACAGCTTCACTCTTCTATGAGCTTTATCATGAAGGAACTCCTTGCAGTTCCTCTTCCAGTGACCATACTACTTATAATAGAAGCAGTCACCCTTCACTACTCCTTTGCCTTTGTCCTTAGATCTTTTATCATTAGCTATCATCTCTGCTTCAGGGGCATCCAATGCCGATTCAGCAGGATGATCAGCTCCAGGGACGAAGTCAATGTGCTCAGATCTGAAGACATTCTTCAGGTTTCTGAACCAATCCGAGTAGATCAGGTAAGTCAAAAGGAAATCAAGTATGCCACGGAGTGGGTTATTCGACGACATAATTCCCTACAGGAGATAAGTAAAATCTATTTAGCAGATATTCAATTATTAAAATTTAAAACAAGACATGGTCTTTTGTTCAAGTTTAACTCCCACTAATTTTCGACGGACTGTATAACCCTCAGTTATACAGAACGGGAGACGCCGACAGTCTCCTAGTGGGGATCAGAATCTCAATGACTTGCACTACAGCCTTGTGGATAGCACAACAAACTGTAATACAATCAGAGAGCACCCAACTCATGGGACTTGCAACTCCTTGCAATATCTGATCATAGCTTCGGTCCCCAGAGATTTAATGGCCTTGTGGATAGCACAACAAACCACTAATTCTGGTCTAAGCTGACCATCATTACGCGACGAGCATAGATTTGCATGCAGCCCTTGTGGATAGCACAACAAAGCTACATGGTTCCTCTACCCCGATCATACAGCCATCTAATGCCATAGCCACAGTTTCTCCTCTCAATTAAGCAGGCCTTGTGGATAGCACAACAAACCTGCCTAAAGTGATTCGAATCCTATGACTATAACGATGGTGGACCACACGGTAAGTTCTCAACTACTCGCGTTACGGCTTAGAGTTTACCTGAGGGTATTTAGATAACTTTTATCTTGGTCTCTCCTAGGTGATAGTATATAGATATATCGTATATATTTACTAAATACTATAACCTGCTTTGATTCATAATCAAAAGAAAAACAATGCATCTCATACATGTCATTAGTGTGGTCATGGATAGCACAATGGGTTTGACTGGAGCCAACAGTCAAACGCACACACAATCTAACATAACATTTACATTAGATAAACCTGCAAACACATAGGCAAAGGATCTTCATCTTTTCGCCTTCCTGGTTGCAGCTGTGGATCGTCCTCGCTCCTTCCTCGGTTGCCTCGATCATATTACAATAATTCTAGAATTACAAGTAAATTGAAGAAGGCCTTATGGCGAGTACAAGAGAGAGAGGGAGGTAGAAATATATCGGAGTATGAGAGAGAGAGGTGCGCAAACCTCTATTTATTAACAATTAATAAACATCATACTTCCACGATCCACACAATCCATTCATCATATGAATAATAAATTAAGTGCATATCCATGACCACGGTGTGTTTTAAACATCCCGCACATGATTCAACGCATCACATGGCTAAAACAAAAGAGTTTTCAAAATATATAATTTTGGCTTTCAAAAAGCTGGGATCCAATCAAAATTGGTATTTAAATTTCAAAACTCATTTTATTAACTTAACATGTAATTAAATCAAAATTTAAAAGCATTAAACACACATCACATGTGCACACACTCCAAATTAATAATTCCATATTATTCCATGCAAATTAGAACAATTCTAATAATCTAACACTTAGATTAAACCCCATTAATAATCTATCAATTAGACTATTAAAAACTAATCTAACTCTTAGCTTAATCCATCAAGGTTAATTAACAATTTAACACTTAAATTATTAATTAACTTTAATTATTAATTAACTGGTTCGATTTTCGGAACACCTATTTATCATTCCGTTCCACTCCACTGTAAAACAGGTGTCCTGGAGGGGCATTTGTAGACACCGATTTTGGACCACCCCTTTTGGTCATGAATCCTATCCATCATTAGCCCATCATCACCAAACCCATCATTTTATCCATCTCATTTAGCCCATCAGATTTTCTCACATAATTCAACCCACTAAATAATCAAGCCCATTAACCAATCTCCGCTTCCTCTCACCCGTGGAAAGCCAACCAGCCCGCCTTCCACCATCCCTGGAAGGCCAGCCAGCCCGCCTTCCACCATCTTTGGAAGGCCACCCCTCGCCTTCCACCATCCTTAGAAGGCCACCCCTCGCCTTCCACTACCCTTGGAAGGCCAGCCACCTTGTCTTCCACCTTTTGGCCACCTTTTTCACTTTTTCCCACCTTTTCGTGGAAGGCCAACCAGACTGCCTTCCACCACCCGTGGAAGGCCAGCCACCTTGCCTTCCACCTTTTGGCCTCATTTTTCACTTTTTACCACCTTTTTGTGGAAGGCCACCCCTTGCCTTCCACCATCCTTCGAAGGCCAGCCAGTCCGCCTTCCACCACCCTTCGAAGGCCACCCCTTGCCTTCCACTACCCTTCGAAGGCCACCCCTTGCCTTCCACCATCCTTCGAAGGCCAGTCAGTCCGCCTTCCACCACCCTTCGAAGGCCACCCCTTGCCTTCCACCACCCTTCGAAGGCCACCCCTTGCCTTCCACCACCCTTCGAAGGCCACCCCTTGCCTTCCACCCCCTTCGAAGGCCACCCCTTGCCTTCCACCCCCTTCGAAGGCCAACCGGGCCGCCTTCCACCACGGGATTAGAAGGCATGTTGGCTGGCCGTCCACTCCCCCAACTACCACCTTGACCTCATCTTCCCCATGATCTCCTCTACTCGCCGCCCTCACCTCCACTACTCCGATCACTCCCCACTCCGGCGACTGCCGCGCGCACCACCTCCGACCCTTGACCACTTCCTATTGGCTGAAGGTTGATTTACGAGGATTTAGACCCCTATTTTCTCCTATTTTTCCTTCATCTACTTAAACCCCCCAGGTTCCCTCGAGCAAGGAGGTTAAATGGGATTAAAAAGGAGTTTCTTTCTCGGAGCGGGTCGACTTTGAGGAGTCGAGCGGGCAAGGAGTCAGAGAGTTTCAGAGGAATCCTTCGCACTCCAAATGGGCTTGTCTTCCTAACCCACTTTTACTTTTCTCCTTTCTTCATTTCATTGCATTCTCACTCTCCATCCATGCCATAACATTCTCCCTTTCTCACTCTTCTGTCCACTTTTAATACAGCACATCACTTTTCACACACGAGCACTTATCTGCATGCATGCATCCTAGAATGACCTAGCAATCCTTATTTACCCCCAGAGGTTTCAAACAAAAAACGGGAGGTGGGTGGCCATAACATATGGTCACCTTCCCTCCCAAACACCCATCCGGGGCTCTTACCAGATTCTGCGCGCAGACTACCGAGCTCTCCTCCTCTGGCCGGCCGGAGGAAGAGAAGGAGGAACCACCATCTCCCGCTCCCTCAGAACGCGATCACATCATCACCGTCCTGCAGAGCACAGGGACCGTGAGGTAATGCTCCTAGCGATCACACTTCAATTTCTAACCCCCTTTAAATCGCCACAGTGCTAAGACGAACGGAGAAACCCCTCGCTCGAAGACCGCAGCCGTGGCGGGGGACGTTCCGGGCGCCTATCTTCGTCCCACGAAGAACACGAAGAACACGAAAAACCCCAAATAAAATCCGAAAAATCGCAGAAAAATAATCAAATTATTCGTGTTCATCTTATGAACACTATTCCGTCATTTTAATCGGATTATATGCATGGAATAATACACGGAATTACTAAATCGGAGACCGAAACGGGACGAGAAATAGTGGAACCTGACTCTGATACCACTGTTCGGTTTTCTCGATTTCTCCAAATCCCTTACGTAGCAGAAAATTAAAAAAAAAAATTTACAGCGATCCATTCCCGTTTCGAAATCTAAAGTGCGATAACCGGATTATCGAAGTTCTTACCGTGTGCGGATTCGAATCTGAAACCGTTCGGTTTCGTCGGTGCGACACTGCAAGCCGCGCAAGCACCCGGCCTCTAGCGAAGTCCACGCGATCCTCCCCGCGATGCATATCCTCACGTTCCTCATTCTTCGCAGCCCACGAAGCCTCCACCGGTCGCCGCAATGTCGCAGCAACGCGCGGACGATTTCCCGTCGAACGGGATTCGGAGAAGCGGCGGAGCAGATCTGGATCTGCTTGGATGCCAGAAAGAGGAAGAAACTGAGGAGGGGCGGCTAGGGTTAGCAGCAGCTTGGCCTGCTCAGCCCGTTCGCTATGTTTTATACTAACTGCGCGGTTTTTCATAAAAATCCCCGGTTTATATAAAACCCACTTATTTATCCATCGCCTTGAGAATTATGTGCGTGTGACCCTCTAGGCCCAAGTACCAGTCCAGTTAATGGCCCAACAAGCCCGGTGACTCCTCACTGACTTTATTAATCAACTAATAACCCTTTATTAATTAATTAATCAATCGAATTGATGTCGCACATCAAATTCGACCGGGCCTCCGATCACATTGGGTGCCAAGCAACACCGCGTGAACCCGGAAGGTATTTGGGGTTAAGTAACCCACTCTTGGAACCTTTCCGCCGATAGTTACCGCGTGGATATAATCCTTCATTCGTACAATGCTCTCGAGTCAACTCAGGGTATGGCGAGCTGTCAAACCCTAACTGGTCGACTCACTTGGATTGGATGCCGCTGATGAATATCGGAAAACTCCTTTCCCGATATTATCGTCCGCCCTGACCAGGGACTTTCGCGCATCCTTCCTAGAGCATTCTCTCTCTAAGTACCGAGAGCGAATGATTCCTTATTGACACATAATTCCCTTCGACGGTATTCCGCTGTACCCAATCCTTGGCGTATTAGAATCCCGTGGCTAGAGATTCGTAAACCAAGGTCAAAGTACAGAAGTCCACCGCCAAGGTGTCCTTGGTGTCTCAGGTCCGAGGACTATCCACGCAACTGCGACAATAGAATCAAGCTGGTTGACAATGAGGTACAATACCATCCAACGATTCAGTCGGATCAGTTCAGTGAACTCATTCTCCAATGAGCACCTACAGATTCGCCTTAGTGTCTCCACACAAGTGACTTATGAGATCAGTCACCCTCATCATATGAGCAGGAGTAATCTGTACTAGTCTAACCGGATATCCGATGTCCTTCTCGGATATCCTCCGACTATGAACAATTAAGAATATGTGTGTTTAAGTGATCAGTCTTATTAGTATGATCTCATCATAATTTGATCACTATAGTACATATTCACGGACTTCATTATGAAACAAGAATTAATGCGATTTACACATAATGAATATTATGCCATTATATTAATAAACGAACGAGATTTACATAGTCAGATTGGCTTGTAGGCCACCTAAACTAACAATATAATCTTTAATTGACAAGTTTACATCTATCATATAGATAACTGAAGTGTCTTGCTGTTTCACTTTTTCTTGAGCCTTGTCCTTGAGGTATTCCTTACAATTCCTTTTCCAGTGGCCCTTCTCATGATAGTAAAAGCAATCACCCTTCTCAGCACTCTTGCCTTTATCATTTTTGGCAACCTTTGATTTTTCTGATTCTTGCCTTTAAATTTCCTAAAGGCTTGGACTGCTAGTCTCTTCCTGTTGGTCTTACCAACCATAAGAATTTAGGGTTTTTTCCTTCACAAGGTTCCCCTCTGCAGTCTTTAGCATGTTTAGTAATTCAGCCAAAGAAGCCTGGTTTTTGTTCATGTTAAAATTAACGATGTGCATATGATTTTATAAGGGAAGACAAAACAAGGTCAGTATGCATCTCTTTGGGGAGTGGGACCCCAAAAGCATCCAGCGTCTCCACCCATTCAATCATCTTCAGCACATAAGTCTACACTGAAGATCCTTCTACCATCTGAGCCTTGAACAGATTCTTAGATATCTCATATCTTCCAATTCCGCTCTACTTAGCAAATGGCTTCTTCAAATGGAGCATGATGGATCTTGCATCTATATCCTCATACTGCCTCTACAACTCATTGCTCATAGAGGCTAACATGTAGCATTGGGTCATGGTGGAATCTTCATTCCGTTTATCGTATGTCACCATGCCCTCCTCTGGGGCATCTAATGCTAGTTTAGTAAGAGAATCATCATCCTACATATGCAATTTGCTCAGACCTAGGGACAATCTTTAGGTTCCTGAGCCAATCTGAGTAGTTAGGGCTTGTCTAACGGTTGGCATCCAGTATGCCACGCAACGGGTTATGGTGCGACATTTTAGCCGTCAGGAGACAATAAATTTCAATTAGCAGATAATTAAGTTATTAATTTAAAAACAATATATGGACTTATTATCTAATTTTACTTCCACTAATTTTCGTCGGACTGTATAACCTTCAGATATACAGAACGAGAGACACTGACTGTCTCTTAGTAGGGATCAAAATCTCCAAGAATCACAGTATGACCTCGGATAAACACAAAGTATCATACTATTATCTTGGAGCAACTATCTCATGGTAGTTACAACTCCTTGCAATATCTAATCTTACTTTGGCTCCCAGGTCTTGAATGGTCCCAGGTAAATATAGTAGACCATTATGCATGGTCTAAGTTTTACCATCAATACGTGACATAATGGAGTAGAAATATAGCTCCCGGGTAAACACAAGGATAGCTACATCGTTCTTCTACTCCGATCTCAAGACATCATAATGTCATAGTTAATAGTCCTTTCATCAAATGATGGCAGATCTCAGATAATACAAGAAAGTGCCATAAGTGAATTAAGTTATAAAAACTATATTGATGGAGAGTCAAGCAGTGCATTCTCAATGACTAGCGTTACGGCTTAGACTTTATGTTAAAGGTTTTGTTTATTTATGTTGGTCTCATCCTAGGTGATAGTATTTAAAAATATCGTATATATTTAACATATACTACTAACCTAAATATTTGATTCATAATCTAAAGAAAATTCATGCATCACATACATGTCATGGTGTGGTCGTGGATAGCACTGTGATTTGACTTGAGCCATACAGTCAAACACACACAGATATAATATAGCATCTATAATATGAGTCTGCAAACTCATAGGCTGAATGAACTCCTTCATTTTTCTTCCTGATTACAGTTGTGGATCGTCATCGCTCCATGCTCGGTTGTCTCGATCAAATTGCATAATGAATTCTGAATTTACATGGTAATTTAATAGAAAGCGTTATGGCAAATACATCAAGGAGGGAGGTAGAGATACAATGGAATATAAGAGAGGGAGAGGTTCGCAGACCTCTATTTATTAACAATTAATAAATCACACACTATCGATCGACATCCACACATCATCACATGAAATATTTATAAAGTGCTTATCTATGGCCACTGTGTGTTTTATTAATCAAATCACACATGAATTAGCACATCACATGGCTAAAGAAATAAATTTTCGAAAATAAATAATTTTGGTTTCGGAAACCAAGGACCAAACAAAAATTTGGATAAGTTTGATTTTTCGAAAAAGTTTTATCCAGTTAACATGCAATTAAATCATATTTAAAAGTTGTAACAACACATCATATGCGCATATTAACCAAATAGATCCTATCTTTTAATATTCCATGCCATTAATTCAATTGAAATTAATGTGATTAATGTAACAATTAACTAATAAACATTAATATCAACATATCTAACATTTAGATAATTAATTAATTAACTACTAATTTTTTAATTAAAATTAAATTCTAAATCTAAGTGGGCCCAATAACATAAAAATAAAATTCAATCAAAATTAAAATCATATTTAAAAATTTTGAATTATGTAGAAAAACAATTTTTAACTAAAATTCTTTTTATTTCAATTGGGCCTTTAAAAGGGGAGAAATGGGCCTGGTCCATTGGACCAACTAGGCTCAGCCCTTGTTGAGCCCAGGTCTGGCTACTGGGCCGAGCCCAACCAGCAGTTGGCTCGGGCCTGTTGCTGGTCGGGCCCGGGGTCTGGCCCGGCCCAACAAGGGGGGCCCGCGCCTTCATGTGTGTAGCTAGGAAACCCTAGCTGCGCGTAGCAAGGGGGGAGCCGCCACCAGCCTCCTGCTAGTAGGAGCCGGCCGACAGGACATCGCCCGCTGGCCAGGGTCCCGGCGGCCCTGGTTGGCAGTGGTTCCCGTCGCGCGCCCCCCCCCCCCCTTTTCTTAACCTGCAAGAAGAAGGAGCAGGGAGGGCCGATCGGTGGGCTATTCCGGTGCTAGCTTGTAGGCTAGCGGCGGCCGACGACCCCCCAAGGAGGATCTAAGACACCGATGAGCCACCCCCAATGCTTGGGGTGCCCGTGGGGACTTTACACACATGTTCTTCATCCCATGAAGAATACAAAAATCCCCCAAACAAATATTTTTTCTTGTCATAATAAAAATCGAATTACGCATGTTCATCAGATAAACATTGTTCTAACAATAAAAATTAATTAATAGCATGGAATATAACAAAGAACGACTGATTTGGAGACCGAAACAGCGAAGAACACAATGGAACCTAGCTCTGATACCAGTATTGGGTTCGTTGTGTCGGATCCGAGATAAACACGGCGAAAAAATAGATCAAATCCATGTCGTTTCGAATACGAAAATTAAAACGGTAAAATCGAATATTACCTTGCGCGGATTTGAATTCGCGATTGTCCGGTTCCGTCGGCACGATGCCGCAAGCCACGCAAGTCCGGCCTCTAGCGGTATCCACGCGGTCTTCTTCTCTATGGATCGTCCTCGCTTACTCGCTCGGTGCAGCTCCGCAAATCTTGTCTGGCTACGCGTAAGTCTCCGTGACATGCGGTTTCAAATTTCCCGTTAGACGGGAAGCGGAGCCGGTGGGAGTCGTAGCGGAGCCTCCGAGGGGCCGGCCTCTAAGAGGTGCCGCCAAGAGAGAGAGAGAGGAGAGAGAGGGGGCGGCTAGGTCAGCTTTGAGCTACTAGCCCCAGAGCTCGAAGCGATACTTTTATAATAAGTGTTTTCGCAGTTTTTCAAAAGAACCCACACTTATCCAAAATCCCGTCAAAATATCCATCGACTTGCAAACCTTTTGCGTGTGACCTTCTAGGTCCAAATTCCAGTCCAGTTAATGGCCCAGTATGTAACGACCCGCCACCCTATAATTGGGGATCCGATTACTAAATGGGTACCGAATTATTAATTTGGAACCAAACCAGGATCTAGATGAGTCTGGGAAATAAATAATAAACTAAGCTAAGCATTCACATCGCATTGAATTGAAAGGAAAGTGCAGGAATTAAAAGTTATTACAATGCGACTCGACACAGCAAATAATTATATATTCCAACTGAAAAGAAATAATTAAGCGTACATGCCAGAAATAAAGATAACAACTACATCGGGGCATACCCCAGAACAACAGCTGACGGCGCGAACTCACGGCAGCACACCCCTCGCTAAGTCTGCCTGGAACCCTCACCTAAAAACCGCAGGGGTGAGTCTCAACGAAAAGACTCAGTAGGGATCCTTCGATCCCCACCGCCCACTCACACACCCACAAGTGTAAAACACAGCTGAAGGTACAGTGAACAAGTAAAGCAGTAATCACTACTCCTAAATTTCGATGTGAATCACATGGATTCGAAATATATTTAACATGCATATTTATGATAACCAATCTACCAGGGAACCCACAACCAGTGTCTCGTCAAAACACGCCAACCACACAAACGAAGGTGGGAAACACCGACCCGCTGAGACCAAACAGTAACCCCTCGGATAGCACGCTAGCTACTCCGGCCCAACTGGCTTAGGTGGTTACTCCTTTCTCCAGCACGAGTGACACTCCACAGGTACCACACCCACACCGGTACTAGCTAACCCCGGGGTCCACCAGGTGACCCTCTCTCACTAAGCGTCACCCCGCCACACCCACACCGACGTTGTGCTCCACCCACACCAGCACAAGGTGATAAAGTGTTACAACTATCACTCTAGGTCCACAGTCGCACGAAACAGCAGACGGTGCGATCCAGTCACATAGAATCATCATCCTCGGGTACAATTAAAGCATGCATTTAACTAAACTATTTAATAGTGTAAACATATTTTAATAGCATGAATTAGTGTGATTCTGTCTTGAATCGCGTCGCCCAAGGTGCCATGGGGTGATTTCCACTAAAACGCGTCGTTGACGCAAGTCTCCTATTGAAAAGGCGTCGATGTTCCTGGACGCCTATCAGTCCGGGGACAGGGTCTGTTATTGGGTTAAATCGCGTCGTGGGTGGGCGTCGCCTTTCTAAAAGGCGTTGCTTCACCTCGACGCCATTTAGCCCCGATAGACAGGTTCTCCCCTACGTTTCCCCCAATCCTCGAGGTGGGATTTCTCCCCTAAAACGCATAGGAAAGGGGCACAAAACATAAAGGGGAAGGAGGAGAACCTAACTACCCATTAGAACACCCAATTTCTTATACATGCACTTAGCGTTTTCACCCCAAAAGCACCCCAAAACATGCTTCAAACGCGAGAAAACATGGTTTCAAACAACAATGCACTAGGAATCATCACCATACCGGTTACTTGAACTCCTCCAAGCTCCAAGCCGCCCACCCATCTCGCCCCACGTCGCCGCCGGTACCGCCGAGGTCGTCGTTACTCTACCGGGACGTCGGCCGCCGTCCGGAGAGAAAACGCCGCGGAGGAGGTGGTGGTGGTAGTGGTGGGAGTTGGGAGGTCGATGGAGTGGAGGGAGAGATGAAATGGTGGGAGGAAAAGAGGGAGGGGAAGGAGGCGTCGCCGGAATCGCCGGAGGAAGGGAGGAGAGAGAGAGAGAAGGAAGAATGAGGGAAGGGAAGGAAGGTTCGCGGGGTAACCAGAAACTGGGTAAAACGCGTCATACTGTGCGGACGCCTATCAGTTGACATGACGGGCCATACTGACAGAACTCTGAAACGCGTTGCCTACCCAAGACGCCGTTCAAACGACAAGACCGGCACCGTACACTGACAACCCAGGGTCGCAGTCTGAATGGCGTCGTCCATAGCGGACGCCATTCAGATGACACGACAGGGCCGTACTCTCTCGACCCAAGGCCAGCCCACGTGGCACAATCTAAAACGCGTCTGTAATGCTGGACGCCGTTTAAACCGCATCGAGCAGGCACGACGCGAAACAGAACAGAGTGTCAGCCCCATCAGGGCCTGAACTAAAGGGTCCGACCCCGAAAACTGACCCGATAACCGGATCCGAAAACCTCAGTCCTTACACATTAAGTCCATTAACTCTTTACTGACCCATTGAATTAATTAATATCCTTATATTAAATAATCAGCCAAATTTAATGTCCCATAATAAATTCGGACAGACTTTCGATCACGTTGAGTGTTGAGCAACACTGTATGATCCCGGAAGGCATTGGGGTTTCCACAACCCACTATTGGAACATTTCTGTTATCAGTTACCACGCGGATATAATTATTCATCCGTGCAATGTTCCTAAATCGACCTAGAGTAAGGTTTACCGTTAAACCCTAGCCGGTCAATTCAGTTGAATCAGATACTGCTAATCTATATCAGATAACTCCTTATCTGATATAGAGTCTGCCCTTGCCAGGGACTTCAAGCGCATCATTTCTGAAACATTCTCTCTCCTATTACTAAGAGCGGATGATCTTGTATTGACCACACAATTACCTTCGAGGGTATTTCCTTGAACCCAATCACTTGACTTATTGATTACCAATGGCCAGGGATTCGTTAGTCAAGGTCAAAACTCAGAGACCTACAAACAAGGTATCTTTGGTGTCTCAAATCTAATGACCATCCACGCAACTGTGATAATAGAATCTAACTGGTTAACAGTTAGGTAGCTATTATCCAGCGATTCATAGTCAGATCAATTTAGTGAACTCATTCGCCAATGAGCACCAATAGGTCCAACATAATGTCTCCACACAAGTGACTTATAGGATCAGTCACCCTTATCATATGAACTGAAAAAATATGTACTAGTCTATCCGGATATATGATGTCCTTCTTAAACATCCTTCGATTATGAACAATTAAGAATGTGTTTTTATAATTTTTCAGTTCCGTAATTTTGATCTCATCATAATCCGAAGGTAGCGCACCGCCTAGCTCAGAGGAGGTAGCGAAACATGTATGCTGTCACTCCTAGGTGACTCATGTCTAGGATTAGTGTGGCAAAACCTATGGCCATCCTCCAGGAATTTGGCATTAGTTGAGCAGGAGCGATCTGGAAGTACTATAGTAGTTGCTCGATAAAGGCAGACATCGACAACCTAAACCCTGCCTCCAACATGGCTACGTAGGCGGCGAATGAGCCCTGCCTCTTAGAAAAGATGCGATCTATAGCGGACGGCACACCAAGTGGTACTCGCCAAGAATGTGATAGGTCATCCAAATTTCAGCAAGGAACTCTACTATGGCTCGCGAGGGTCCCATGACATGACAATCTCGGCTACCTTCGCATGTAATCCATGGCCCTCTACCAGGATTGAGACTGTTACTCCCAGATCCGATTCATATTTTTTTTTCAACTTGAAGTCTGACTGCATAATCTCGGTACAAATTCTATCATAACAAATAGATATGATAACTAAACAACCACAAGGTGATTTAAATAAATGGCATAGTCATCAATTAATCCAAAATATCCAAATATAGCCAATACCAAAGTTCACAAATTACAATATACATCAATTTGTATACAAATTTACAATCTCAATAAATAAAGAAAAATATATCAATCTCTCATTATCCCTACTACATCAAATCTAGGAAAGCTATAAATTTAAATCTAAATAACCTCTTGAAGATGTCAAATGCCTCAATAAGAAGTCTCCTCAAATTTTAGATTTTTTTTCTTAGACTTTGAAAATGTTAATAGGACTTATGAGTACAACCATTCAATAGGCTTCAAACCATCCACATGACTTAACATATAATAATTTTTACAAATCACATTATACAATTATACTAAATATGATCTTACACAGTTCTACATATAACTCAAATAAGAACATGATACAACACATGGTCATATATAAGTTTATCAAATCAAATGTAGTTTATAATAGGATGAATAGATCAACTAATATATAGCATATGTGGTATGATCGAACTCATATTAGATATATCAAATTCTACTAACTATGATCAGAACATCTCATATATCGAACAAAACATATCCAATTGTTAGGGCATTACATATCGTCGTCCCATGAGCACATCTTATATCAAATAACAAACATTATAGTATAGTAGCTTATCAAATTAGATTCATATCATGGATCATATAGTTATACAGATTTATATGATTGCAAGGAGATAGTTAAACAAGATGATCAAAAGATTCAAATGACTAAGTTGAATTTAAATGAACATATAGGACTAAGATTTCATATTTATGTGCCAATCAAATATATCAAATCACATCATAATGGGCATACACCCAAACTACGACATAAAGAGTCAAACAAAATAAATACCAAAACATTTAGACAAATAACATAAAAGTCTCGGTCACTACGTAGAACTGGAGAGTTTAAGTCCTACCTAATTCCAAACCGTCAGGACGTTACGTATCACCGTCCCCTTGTTTAGCCGACCTAAAATTAGGATTCCACTAATTTGCCCTCGAGTTCCAAACAAAATATCCTACCCAATATGGATGCTTATAATAGAAATGGATCAAATATCTCCTTAAGATGACAATGTCTAAGCAAAGTCAAATAATTATGGCACAATCAAATTAACAGAGATCAAATGATGACAAAATATGAGTATATATTTGAAAATTGAATTATCAAAGTGATATATAATATAAGAGTTAAAATACATACTTTTATATACAAAATAACCACTTAGAGAGTCATCATGGTCATATATATATAAAAAATCAGAGTAAATTTGATCAAAATAAGTTTTTGACAGAAAAGATAACTAAGAAAATTTTCTCAGAATTTTTGGAATAAACATATTTTTCGACTATTAAGACTAATTTTTAGAATTAAAAAATCAACGAATAGGCCGAATAATATAAAACAGATTCACAAAATTATCAAACATAGAGAATGTGTCAAATAGGTTATATTTAAAGTGTAGATAAAGTTTCATCAATTTCGAGATTGGTTTGATATGATTTTGGACTCCCACTTGGATTATGAAAATTTGACTTAAATAGAATTTTAATAAATTAAAGCAAAAGGTAAAATAAATAACAAAATGAGTCATAAAATTATCAAACTTTATAGAGAAGTCAAAGATAATATAACAAAGATCTCTACAAAATTTAGTATGATTTGGACATGAATCACATGATATATAACGTTCACAAGTTGGGATTTTAAAACTGTCAAGACAAATTATATAGTTTGATAAGAGTATTACATAATAAATATTAAAGTAACTCAGATAATTATGAAATTTATTGGATATAATTATCATATAGAAAATAAACTTTTGTCAAAATTTCAACTTAATTAAACATCGGACAAGGGAGAACAAATATCTGTAACTCAAGTAGTTACAGTTGAAAACGAAACAGATTGAACGGACAGATTGCATAGGTTGAGATAATAATCATGGAATAAATAGTAAATAATATCATAAAAATCTAAAACTTGGTAATTTTGAAGTAGACATATAGATCAAATTTCTTACTAATTTATTAACTTTTGAAATCTTTTAAAAATAATATATTTTTTAATACAAAATAGATCATGTTTAGAGTTATCTATCTACCTCTTGAAGAAAGATCCGCTCTTAGTTCTCCTATGGCTTCCTTGCTATATATCCATAGTTTTTTCCTCTTCTAAACTCTTTTCTACATTTTCTAAGTTCTTTCTCACATTATCTAAGCCTCAAATTATATAAAACAATGATTAGAATCAAATTTTCTAAAGAAATAACTATGAATTAATTCTATTCTCTCAATAACACTACATAAACTTACTTTTGGAAGAGAGATGCATGTTATAGAGCTTGAGCACGACTCCAAGCCTCTATTTATACTTATTTCTCTTTCTAATACAACTACCAACATCTCCTTTATTTGCTAGAGTCGAACTCAACTATTCATGACTTAATCTCTAAGTCAAGGTCACTTCCTAGTGTAAATCGAACTTTATTCACGCCACCTGCAATTTCCTTTTATGAAAATATTTACATTCAACCCCGTAAACGTTCGAATTCGGAAAACTTTCTTCTACAAAGTTTTATAACTTTTTATTATATTTCTAATGTCATTAATTTAACTATTTTTAGACATTTGTACGAAAGTTATAACTATTTTACTAACCTGCTGTTCTGAGTATTCGGAATTTAGCAATCTGACAATTTTTCTTTCTATCCAAACATATTATGATTTCGACTAGTAAACAACTTATTTAAATATATGGTCTTAATAAAACTTTTAAGATTTTGAGTTATCGTTCTAATGAGAGTCTCTCATTTAATTTAAAATTTTATACACGAATTATGTTTAAAACACTGGGACTATGTCAAGTAAACATGTGTACAAAATATTAGTCTAAGTAGGATTCTAATTATGACTTTCTACCCACTAATTATAATTTTAATTAATTTTAAATTTATTGTATTCTACTTCTAATTCAAGTTAGATATGCCATACATAACTTTTCAGGTCGTGACTAATTTTAATTATTCAAATCTTAGTCTAATTAGTATTTGTTATCTATGGACAACTCTTTCTAAAATTTATCATCCATATTTTTGACCTTTAAAATATATGAATTAATAAAAATAATATTTTATAAAGTTATATATCATTTTTTGTTATTTTCAATGATACCAATCGTATTTTAATTTGAATTTTTTATAAAAAAATTATCATTATTTTACTATGCTGCTATCTAATGTATCAAATCTAGAATTTTAACTAAATTAGTATATTATTTTTAGTTGTATAATTTGATTAATGAACTTTTATAATTGAATTAATTATACTAAATCAAATTATTTACACTCACTAATTAACTCTTATAATTAATTAATTAATTTAATTTAAAGTAATTAAATTTATTAATAAGTTCTAAAGATACGAGGCATAATAGAGACGATTCTCCCTTTCAAGGGAATATAAAGCCTTCATTAAAACCCAAACATTGCACGTTACTCGTCTCGAAAAGCTTAACGGGTAGAGACGATTCTCCTCCTCGCCATCGCCATCGTCATCGTCGCTGTTGCGATCTCCTGACTGCCCCAGCGTCCGCCATGCAATCCCGCCAGGTTGGTCTCCTTCTCTCTTCTCCTCCTGCTGCTTTTGCTCCCGACGTGAAGGTAAGGGGCTCGCCTTCCCTTTCCCCGCCGGTGGGAAGGGAAGCCCGCCGCGAATCCGATCCCAACAGAGGGGAGGCGATTCACCGTCACGGTCTGAGACCGAAACCCTAAAACTTCCAAGCATTTGGTGTTTGTGGGATGACGAGTTCTCAAAGGTGGACGACAAATCAAGGTAAAGGCCGAGGTCGTTTAGCGTTTTTTGTTGGATTTCGGGCCTCGCTTTTGTGATTTTTTTTTTTTTTTTTGGGGGGGGGGGGGTGGTCCTGTGGTTGTGTTGGCCATTTGTCTGAGAGGTTTTCATGGAATAACTGGAGTGTGATCGAAGAGTTTGGGGTAACGCGTTATCGGAAATCCTCTGTGTTATTATTATTATTATTTATCGTTTACGGCTGCTACGTCCTGAACAATGGATTAGCCGGAATATGTTGTACGTGGGGTGAACAATAAGTGAGGAAATGAAGATAGAACGGTGAAAAAGATGATGGTTCATCATTGGTTTTGTTTTGGTAGATTTCGGATCGCTTACTCCGCTCTTTATCCTTGTAGTTGTTTCAGAAAGTTTTCTTTTTAGTAGTATTGTGTTGTACTTTATAGTAGCATACCACATTGATGAGGTTGCTGCTGATCTGTTGGTACTGGTAAGTAAACTGACACTTAGGAGCTGTTTGGTTTGATGAAAAACACTGAACAACACTGCATTTCTGTGAGACATTTTTTCTTTCAAACAAGTAGCTACCAGGAGAGCCGCTAGGAGAGTGCACCCTAGCCCAGTAGGCTAGAATTTAACCATTCCACCAGCACTAACCTAGATAGCGAATTTTATTCATATGAACAAAAGATACAAAATCTAGGCTAGAATTTAACCATTCCACCAGCACTAACCTAGATAGCGAATTTTATTCATATGAACAAAAGATACAAAATCTATGGGGCATGCCCCTGCTGTACATGTAAGGCACTCAAGCCTGCAAAGAAGGTAAACCCAACCTATCCAATCTAATACTACCTCTAACCCTGATAGAAAGGGACTGCTCATCCCAAAAAAGTTTATTAGATCTATCATCACAGGCAACATTTGCAAGAAGATCAGCAGGTTGGTTGCCCTCACGATAAACATGAACTATAGATGAGGACATTAGAGAGTATAATCTCTTGAGAGCATATACATTCACCTTTCAGCAGCTTTACTAGAATCTGTGAGTCACTCTCCATGATATAAATGAGCCAACCACACGCTTGAGCATATCTGAGACCATCCAATAATGCTCTGGCTTCCGCAAGCAGACTCTAAGAGAATCCAAAAAAGTGACTGAATGCAAATATACAAATACCATTCCAAGCCCTGATGACTCCTCCTGCACTCAGACCCGGATTACCATGGCTAGCTCTATCCACATTATGTTTGAACCTTGAAATAGGGGGTGGACTCCATGTGACCAAGATAGCCATCATTGCTGGTTGAGCAGGGATGATAATGAAATTTTCAGCAAGAAACCTTAACACCCGGGTCCGTCCCAAAGTCTTAAACGTTGGGAATTTGGGTTCTCAACACAACACACCATCCTGAAAACAAACTGTTTGCAGAGGCAAATTTGTCATCTCATCTCCTTCGATTACACTCACACCATATTTTCCATAGCCAGAGAGAAACAAAATATCTATCAACCATCCCTATAATGAACTGGCAGGAAATGAGTTGAATACATCTTGCAAAAAGACACTACAAGAATTATAACCATGAGGATTTAAAGGGCATAGAACCTTAGCTTACACCAAGTATCTTTGGACAACTCACTGTGCAGTAGAAGATGGGCAGCAGATTCAGAACTTGCATTGGAACAACAAGAACACCTGGAACAAATAGGGATCCCAATTTTCCTAATTTGATCATCAGTTGGGATAACTCAATTTAACAACTTCCATAGAAATAGAGAAATCTTGGGAGGGATATAAGAACACCATATATTTTCAAAAAATGGTTGATAACTACAAATATGCATGATTTTCCGGCATGAGGACGTTGTGAAATTCCTAGAAAGTTGAGGACATCATACAAACCTATCCTCATGCAGCTTAAGGTTTGCAACCTGGAAATTGATTTATCCATTGCATCTGCAGGAAGTAGAGAATTTAGAACAGACCAGGACACATTAGACCTGTTTACTAACTCATTAACCAGCATCTTTTTGTTGTCCATTTGTTCCCAAGCTTCACCATTCAGCATGGTATATAACGGCCTCTCAAGAATCCAACTATCCTTCCAGAATGACACATTACCACAGCCAAGAATAAATTTAGAATTCTGGACAATGATATCCCTCCCATCTTTCCAAGTTGCTGGATTAGGCCCCAACATTTTCTTAAATTGCACAACAATATATTCATCAGCCACATATTTGCCAGCAAAATAGGAAGCCCAAAGAGACTCCTTATTATTGAGGGAATGCCAGAGGAGTTTAGCTTTTAAAGCAATCTGCATGTCACCTAAAGACATAATACCAAGCCACCAAAGATTGGAGGTTTACACAATCTTTTTCAAGAACTGCAGTGCAATTTCTTTTTACCATCAAACATGCCCCAGAAGAAATCTGCAAAGGTCCTGTTCCATAACGAAATTGCAGCCCTCGGAATAGCAGTGCACGATAGCAGATGGAGGGGAAGAGCACATAACACATGTTTGATTAAACATAACCTGCCAGCTTGAGAAAGAAGAGCAGCCTTCCAGCCTTGAATTTTAGCCCGAACTCGGGAAACAATCTCAGTAAAGTACGAGACTTTAACCCTGCCATTGGTAATCGGAACACCCAGATAAGTCATTGGAGAATATTTGTTTGAAAAGCCTGTCATGGTTGAGATTCTGGTTACAAGCATATTAGGAGCCTTCTTGTGTACATAAAGTGAACTCTTAGCAGCATTTATAAATTGTCCAGATGATGCTTCATATGCATGCAAAAAAGCCATCAGATTTCTAATAGAAGTTTTGCTGCCATTAGCAAAAATCAGCATATCATCTGCAAATAATAGATGAGAGATCTTGTGACAACCTTTAGGAGAATAATAATAACATGTTTTGCAAGCTACAAATAGGTTAGTCAAGCCTTTGCTAAGTGCCTTGATGCGGGATGGCTAATGGAATTAACGGACTCATTATTGGAGGTAGAGATTAACAACAAACAATAATAATGATAAGCAGACGCAACCGAATCACACAATTATAGAGTTGGATAACCACATGTTGGAACCATTTTTAAAGCAAAATGGAGGGGGAGAAGCCCCCCCACCGGTTGGGGAACCCCCCACCGGTTCCAAGAGGGAAACCGGTGGGGGGGGGAGGAGGATCCCTCCCTTCTCTCCCATTTTAAAATTCAAAGAAAAAAGGGGGGGGGGGATTAATTAGGATGGAGGGAGTTAATGGGGAGTCTTAACCCCATTCACACATGGGTTAAGAATCCCATGTGAACCCCATTAAATACCCATCCTAAACCCCTTTCACATGAGGTCAAAATCTGAATTTATTGGGTTTAAACCCTTTTCACATTGGCCCACACCCAAAATCTGCAACCCAGGCTCATTAATGAGCTTCAAAAGCAGAAAAAGAAGCAAGAAATGGGGAGGGGAACCCCCCCCCCCCCCCCCCCCCCCACCGGTTTCCCAAAACCGGTGGGGAGACCCCCCACCGGTTGGGAACCGGTGGGGGGTCCATCCGGTGGCACCCCCCTCCACTGGTTGGAACCGGTGGGGGTGCCAATCGGTCCCCCCCCCCCTCTCTCTCTCTCTCTTTTTTAATGCTCTCTCCCACTCTCTCCTCTCACCCTTATTAAATAAAAAAAGAAGAGGGGGGAGAGAGAAGCCAACCGGTGGGTACCCCCCACCTCAAGCCAACCGGTGGGTACCCCCACCGGTTAAGGCTTTGAAGCCTATAAATACCCCCCAAGGGGTAAGAAGAAGCCCCATGCCCATTTGGCCCAAAAATTCATAGGGGAAACTCTACCAATTTGAAGACCAAATCCGGTGCTCTTGCCCGGGTTTGCTGCGTTTGGAGGAGATATTTTTTCGGAGGGCTCTCTTCCTAAGGTTTATTCCTAAGGGGAAGCCCTGCCGAATTTATATTGTAAAATTGCCGTTTTATAAAATGGGATTATGCCGAAATAATGAATGAATGCCACTATTTGTTCTTTAAGCATATGTGTGTGCATGTGTGTTCATAAATCTGTTATTTAAGTAACATCATGTTATTATATTTTTACATACATAATTAAATTATTAATTAGTTTAATAACTAATTAAATGTATTAGTATATAATTAAATATTCTAAAATATCCTTGGCCTCATCCTATACATAATTAAATCTAGACTCATAATTAAAACTCAATAATGAAACTTAGACTCATAAAATAATATACTTAAGTTAAAAATGACTTAAATACTTCCATACTTAATTAATTAATAAAATCTTCAAAAATTATTTAAAATCAGTAAAATGAATATAAAAATCAGAAAAATTCTGTAAAAATCAGTAATACTCAGTAAAAATCAGAAAACTAAATCCGGAAATTACATAAACCTAAAAATATGACTTAAATATCCTTCATATATCTAATTAATGAATAAAAATCAGCAAAATTAATAAAAAATCAGTAAAATTCAGTAAAAAACCAGTAAAAAATAGAGAACCAAATCTGAAAATATATAAAATTCTGAAATGACTAAAAAGTTCCTAGAACTTAATACAAATTACAAAAATACCCTCAAACATGATAAAAATCTGTAAAAATTACAGAAAATTCTTGAAAATATCAAAATCTCTCCTATGTCCAAAATACCCTCCAAACCTTAATAAGATGGGTAAAATTACCAAACTACCCTCAATATGATAAAAAATTAAATAAAAATCTCAGAAAAAATATAAAAATAGACTCCAAGTCTAATAAATCTAATTAAGGTAAAATTACCAAAATACCCTTACAATCCAAACACACTTGAAATAACTCTAAAATACCTCATAAGGTTTTGAAACCTTCCTAAATCATTAAAACTCATTTCATACACTAAAATAACCATAATCTCCCTATACCCTCCAACTTGGCATAATTACAAAAATACCCTTATGGGTCTAAAATACTTGGAATCAATCCAGAATACTTGGAGTCAATCCAATATACTTGGAATTAATGCAGATAGCTTGGAATCAATCCAAAATCATATAAACCCATCCTAAACTTGGGTGAGGCCAATAGTTTAACTTAAAATATATCTTCATATGCATGTGTTGCCTGTAGTAGTAGTGTTGCATGTTATAAGGGCATCATACGGACGATTAATCAAGGGTTGTCGAGTAGTTGCTCGACGTAATTAACACTGACCGAGGTCAGTGGAGAGAGGTCATATACTCGGATCTTCGCCTGATCCGAAGTCCCGGACTCCCTGAGGGCTAATCCCAAGTTCTCACAGTCCAATAAATAAAATACATAAAATTGACCTATATTACTCCAGATAAAAACAAAAATGATATGGATTTTTTTCTAAAATAATCCGAATAGGAGAGACATGCTAGGTCAGGTCCCAAACATATGGCACGCCCGGTGGGACCTCTCTTTCCTTTCATCTCTCCGTCCGGTGATGCCCTCACCACAACTCTACTACTGACTTTGTCATGTCTTATGCAGGTGACCGAGTTTCTGCTTAAAAGACGATGATGGCGGCAAGGGTCACGTATGGCCCACTTGTAGTGGCGACCCACGTACGGTGTGGATATCTGACCACACCAATATGCTTTGGGGACTTCCCCGCAGTGATAGGATCTCCATACTTTCTGGAGGTCATTCCGGCACCGGAGCTTGCTTCGGAAGAGAAGAAGAAGAGGTGCGCTTCTCGCGCCAGAACATGCAATAACGGCAGCCGATATGGGCGAGTGCTTGCCGTAAATACCATCAGCATCTCTCCGGCCTCCTCGTCCAACGGGAGGCAAAAGCGGAAGGTTCTAACCGCAAGCCCGTCCAGGACGGGGAAAACTATATTAGTGGGGAACTTGCCTATTCGTCTGGATGGCGGGCAACCCATCATTCCTAAGATCCATCATATCCCGACAGTTCCTGTCCAGAATCGGTTCGGGGTTCTATTGAAGGTTTGCCAAGATGGGGCAACGTTCGAAAAGAAGAAAAGGACTCCAAAGGGCACTGCTTGTCGGGAGCTAATAATTATACCAGAGCCTGTCATGTCTCGAGCAGGGGGCAATGCCACCCCCCGAGCAGGGGGCAACTCCATGTCTCGGAATGGGGGCAAATTTATGCCTCGGGCTGGGGGCAATCCATCGGAGGATAGGAGCCTCCACATGAAGGAAATGTGGGTAACCAAAAAGGAAACCCGCAAAATTCGCCAGGCTAGGGATACCCTAGCAGAACAACAGCCTCAACAGCTCGTAGAGCCTGAGGGGCAGATAAATAGCTCAACTACCTGGCCTTGTTCTTTACAAGGTCAAAAAATAAAAAGTGCCTATAAGGCGCAGGAACAAGTCTGGCAACAGACATCTGTCCTCGAGCGGTTGGGCGCATTGGTCCGATCGACTCACAAAAAGAAGAAAACTGTCAGAAGGACAGAGAATAGTATACGGGTCTACACATGCTACACCTCCAATATCACCAACCGGCAACCTTTCCAGCCGGAAGACCTAAATGATATCATCAATCTGATGCAACGGGTCGGGCCCATAACCCGTCAAATGGAGCAGGCTATGCGCTCACTGAATCGAGGAAGCCAGGGGGCAGAGCCACCCCAAATTGGCAGTATCAATGCTGTTGGAGGAGCTGATGAAGACGGGGCAAATGCTTCAGATATTGAAGCCACTCCATAACAACCTCAAGATCAAATACAACCTCAGACTATAGAGGAGATGAGGCAAGAAAATCAACAACTCATGGCCTTGCTCTATGGCCTAATACAAAAGATGGAGGAGCAGTAAAGGGTAACTCAAGTTCCCCCAGTAAATGCACTACCTCCAAGGGCAGTGCCTATGCCAACGGTGATAAGACCGCAAGCTGCAGATGTCAACTTCAACCCTGATGAGATACAAGAAGATCAAGTTGTGGAGCCCAATCATAATGCTCAGCAATCCCATGCTTCTGCAGATGATGCTACGGCATTGCAGAAGCATCTTATTGAGCAAATTGTTGAAGCCAAAATAGCAGAACAAGACGACGGAATAGACACATTCGACTTATACAAAGTGCCATTTCCGGTACGTCATATGTTCAAGAAGCTCCCGCCGGATCACAATAAGTGTCCCAAATTCATCAGGTATGACGGGGAAGGTTGGGCCTAGGAGCATATTGCCCACTATATGAGTGACTTGGGAGAGCTGGCTACTGATGAGGCCTATCTTCTGAGGTTCTTTTCTACCTCTCTCACGGGCATTGCATTCCAATGGTGTGCAAAGTTGAAGCCTAACTCTATCAACAGTTGGGAGGGAATGTAGAAAAAGTTCCTCGACCGTTTCAAGGTGTCGGAACGAATGGTCACCATCACTGAATTGGTGACACTAAAGCAAGGCAGGAATGAATCCGCCACCGACTATATCAAAAAATGGCGGAACCTCTGCATGAAATGCGACAATCCGCCGACCCACGAGGACGCGGTACGATTGTGCAAAAGGAGCTTAAAGCCTGAAATAAGTGAAAAGTTGATTGGCGCAAATGTCAAGAACTTTGATCAACTAAATAACATTGTGACGGAGGTCGAAATATTCTATGCAGACCATCCAAACATTGCCTCCATTGGGGGGAAAGTCCCAAAGAAACAAAATATGGATACAGAAGAGGTCAATGCCATAGACTTTACCTCGGCTGTAGAAAATACAGGGGGCAAAAACAATACAAATGCCTCAACATCCAATAGAAGGGGATCATATGCCACCCTTAATGAGAGAAGGAAAATGCCTTACTCTTTCATCAGGGAGCATACAAGAGAGTTGTTTAATGTCTGCATGCGGGCCAATCTCTTGATGCTATCCGAACCAAAAAGACCAACATAAGTTGGTAAAATAGATGAACCCAATTATTGCATGTACCATCGTATGTTGGGACATGTAATAGAAGATTGTTATATCTGCAAAGGGGAAATTGAAATGCTTATCCGAGAAGGGGCCGTGGAGATGGGAAAATACCTGGTAGACCCGCCTCAGTCACATCGAATGCCCAGACAAACATTTACAGCAAATGTCGTCCATATGGATGAAAACTCCTCAGAAGAAGAGCTTACAAATAAGAATATAGATGCCCCTCCAGAGCAGGAGGCAATACCATCATACGCTCCAGCGACTTCCACTCCAAAAAGGTCTATCGTGGCGGCACTGGAGGAGATTCAGATGAATATGTCACAGCTCTCCCATCAGCAAGTTTCGCCGGAGCAGGAGGCAATACCATCATATGCTCCAGCGACTTCCACTCCAGAAGCGTCTATCATGACAACACTAGAGAAGATTCAGATGAGTCTGATACAACTCTCTCACCAGCAAATCTCATTGTAGCAGAAGATAAATCCATCATATACTCCAACAATTTTCACTCTTGAGGGGTCCATTATGGCAACACTGGAGGGGATTCAAGTGAGTCTGGGACAAATCTCTCATCAGCAGTATGAACTCACTCAAGTAATGGAAGGTCTTGCAAGACAATGGACAGAAGTCATGTCAATGGACAGAATCAATAGGCCCTTCTCCTTTGAGGAGCCAGGACCAAAATGCAGCCGTCCTCTAAAGAATAAGGGCAAACTTATCATAGACTTAAATGAACCACCAGAAGCCCAATACCGAGAGGGAATGGTGCTTAAATGCAAAGGTTGTGAAAGTCACGACAATACTCTCGAGGCCACCTTTGCAGCTAGGCAAAGTTCCTGGGGAAAGCAAGTTGCTGGTGCAGAAACAGGGATAAGTTTTAAAGATGCTGAATCCCTGACAAAAAGGCTCAAGAGACCATACTCCTTTCCAAAGGAAAAGACCAAAGAACTCTTCGAGTTATGTATGAGCAGAAAAACAATTATTCTGCCCAAGCCAAAAAGGGAAGAAGAAATACATCGGGTAGATGCACCCAATTACTGCCCATACCACCGCTTCATCACCCATCCAATTGAACGTTGCTTTATGTTCAAAGATGAAGTAGAAAAGCTGATTCAAGAAGGAAAGATAAATATAGGGAAATACCTGGTGAATCCCCCACAGCCACATACGATTACACATTGAGTGTAGTTTGCAGACCCATGAGCAAAAAAAAAAAAAAAAAGTGTGGGGCTTAAAAATGAGGTGCCCCGACAGACTTGATTGGTCCCGCTCCTGTGAGGGGCCAATTAAGAGCAAAAAAGTCTAAAACCCAGTTGAGGTGAAAACCCGAAAAGGCGCTTCAGGCAAAAATGGGTGAACCCTGCTGTGTGAAAACCCGCAAGGGCGCACAGGCAAAAATAAAAGGGGCTAGCTTCGGTGAAAACTCGTAAGGGCACCGATGTTAGTATTAAAAAAAAAAAAGAAAGTGTGGGGCTTAAAAATGAGGTGCCCCGACAGACTTGATTGGTCCCGTTCCTATGAGGGGCCAATTAAGGGCAAAAAAAGTCTAAAATCCAGTTGAGGTGAAAACCCGAAAGGGCGCTTTAGGCAAAAATGGGTGAACCCTGCTGTGTGAAAACCTGCAAGGGGGCACATGCAAAAATAAAAGGGGCTAGCTTCGGTGAAAACTCGTAAGGGCACTGATGTTAGTATTAAAAAAAAAAAAAAAAAAAAACCATCATCGTCCGGCCACCCGTCAGGGGATAACACGCAAAAGTCATTTGCGACAAGAAAAGTCAATAATGCTCGTGCGCGAGCGCATAAGCTTATAAAGCCACATATTTATTCTCCGACGAGGGAGGACTCTCTCGGCCTGCTGAAGGCAAAGATCGAGTTTTCCCATATCCTTACCCAGGGAGGATATCATAGTCGCCAATGACGAAAAAACCCTTGGTATCACACTAGTGTTACAATAATGACCCATCAAGGGCTACGACCGAGGCGACGATGACGATGTCCTCCCGACTCGATAAGGAAGTGGAAAAAACTTGCTCGTCTGCTCGATGCAGCATGGGAGAGTAATCCCTATTCCTGCCATACCAAATGTAAATACATAGACATATTCTTAGAAGATGTCATATAATCGGGGGAGATTCCCCTCAAACGGAAAAATTCTGTCAGAAATATCCTGAAAATTCTCATTACCGCCCCGAAGAGGCGTTGTATCCTCAAAATCTTTATAACCGCCCCGAGGAGGTGTTGTATCCTAAAATCTCTAATTACCGCCCCGATGAGGAGTTATATCCTCAAAACCTCTATAACCGCCCCGAGGAGGCGTTGTATCCTAAAGTTCCAATTACCGCCCCGAGGAGGCGTTGTATCCTGAAATCTCATTTTCCGCCCAGAGGAGGCGTTGCATCCTGAATTTTTCCTTGGTATAAACTAGTCCCACTGGCACGCCATAAAAGGGTTGAAAATTTCCTTTGCCCCGAGGAGGCGTTGTATCCTGAAATTTCTCACTACCGCTCCGAGGAGGCGTTATATCCTGAATTTTCTCTTGACATACTCCAGTCCCACTGGCACGCCGCAAAGGGTTGAAAATTTCCTTATCGTCCCGAGGAGGCAATGTATCTTAAAGCTTTTCTATTCACCCATGGGAGACAATACGAAAAACTTACTCGCGTCCTTGGGAACGTTATATCCCAAAATTTTTCCCATAAATCATAGTCCCATCGGCGTGCCCATATATTATAGTCCCATCGGCGTGCTGTAAGGGGTCGAATTCGCCCCGAGGAGACATTATATTCTAAGATTCCCCCTAGTATACACCAGTCTCAATGGTGTGCCGTGATAGGTTGAAATTCATATTCGCCTACAGGAGGCTTTATATCCTGGAAATTCATATTCGCCCTACAAGAGGTTTTATATCCTGAAAATTCATATTCGCCTACAGGAGGCTTTATATCCTGGAAATTCATAGTCGCCCACAGGAGGCTTTATATCTTGAAAATTCATATTCGCCTACAGGAGGCTTTGTATCCTGGAAATTCATATTTCGCCTACGGGAGGCGTTAAATTCCGGAATTTGCCTATATGAGGTTTTAAATCCTGGAATTCATATTTCGCCTACGGGAGGCTTTGAATCTCGGAATTCATATTTCGCCTACGGGAGGCTTTGAATCTCAGAGTTCATATTTCGCCTACGGGAGGCTTTGAATCTCGGAATTCATATTTCGCCTACGGGAGGCTTTGAATTTCGGAGTTCATATTTCGCGTACGGGAGGCTTTGAATCTCGGAGTTCATATTTCGCCTACGAGAGGCTTTGAATCTCGGAATTCATATTCGCCTACGGGAGGCGTTAAATTCCGGAATTCGCCTACGGGAGGTTTTAAATCCTAGAATTCATATTTCGCCTACGGGAGGCTTTGAATCTCGGAATTCATATTCGCTTACGGGAGGCGTTAAATTCCGGAATTCGCTTACGGGAGGCATTAAATCCCGGAATTCATATTTTGCCTGCAGGAGGCTTTAAATCCTGAAGTTCATATTTCGCCTACGAGAGGCATTAAATCCCGAAATTCGCCTCCGGGAGGCATTGTGTCTCAAAATATTCGGTCTTCGGGAGCCGTTATATCCCAAATCCACGGCTACCTAGAGCCCTCGTTTCTCGAAAACTATATATAGCGGTGCTCAGGGAGGCCTCAATTCCCTATATAAGGTTTCTTATCGGTTCTCAGGGAAGACTCAGTTCCCTACAGATATTTCTTAGCGGTTCTCAGGGAAGACTCAGTTCCCTACAGATATTTCTTAGCGGTTCTCAGGGAAGACTCAGTTCCCTACATATACTTCTTATCGGTTCTCAAGGAAGACTCAGTTCCCTACATATACTTCTTATCGGTTCTCAAGGAAGACTCAGTTCCTTGCATATACTTCTTATCGGTTCTCAGGAAAGATTCAGTTTCCTACAGATATTCCTTATCGGTTCTCAGGGAAGACTCAGTTCCCTACATAAAATTCATTATCGGTTCTCAGGAAAGACTCAATTCCCTACATATAATTTCTTATCGGCTCACAGGGAGGCCTCAGTTCCCTACATATATTCCTTATCGGTTATCAGAGAAGACTCAGTTCCCTACATAAAATTCATTATCGGTTCTCAGGAAAGACTCAATTCCCTACATATAATTTCTTATCGGCTCACAGGGAGGCCTCAGTTCCCTACATATATTCCTTATCGGTTCTCAGGAAAGACTCAGTTCCCTACATAAAATTCATTATCGGTTCTCAGGGAAGACTCAGTTCCCTACAGATTTTTTTTGCGGTTCTCAGGGAAGCCTCCGTTCCCTACAATTATTTCCTTAGCGGTTCTCAGAGAAACTGTAATTCCCTACTGACAAAAAAAAAAGAAAAAAGAAAAAAAGAGAGGAGCTTAAAAATGAGGTGCTCCGACGGAGTTAATCGATCTCGTCCTCAAAGGGATCGGTTAAGGGTAAAAAGGTCTTATATCCAGCTAAGGTGAAAATCCGAAAGGGCACCTTAGGCAAAATCGGATAACCCCGCTGTGTGAAAACCCGCAAGGGTGCACAGGCAAAAATAAGAGGGGGCTAATGCTGGTGAAAACCTGAAAATGCGCTAGTATTAGTTATTATTATTATAAAAAAAAAAAAGAAAGAAAGAGAGAATACATGCGACATATAATAAATGGGCCGTACCACTCAAACTTGGCATTTATCTTCAGGAGAACATTTGTGATACACTGGAGCAATGTCGGAGTTTGAGATGAACATGCGGGGTAGTTCGAGTTCTTCAGCAAATGAAAAACTTCAATCCTTTTGAAGAAATTCGGCTCCATCCCCGGAATATCTGTCAAAGCGATGTTCGATGGCCACCACGAAATGGGAATTCTCCCTCCAGTGGAACTTCAAGAACATATGCATGCTGACGAGAAGCAGCAATATGGGCGTCCGCGGTACCAGAAAGGACAATATCCTTCTGATATTGGAGCATAAGAGTCTCCGCAACCCGAGCTGCATAGCTTGCCTCGAATTGTTTCAGTCTCGGTCCGTTTTGGCGAAGAGTTACTCGACAATTAGCAGGAATGGGATATCGTCCTCCCCATGCCCTGCCATATGAGGAACTCCCATAAAGGCCATGAAGACAAAGACAGCAAGCTACAAGAAGATAGAGAGATGAAGTCAGCGTCAGAGAGCTGCAATAAAAGTCTCGAAAAACAAAAAGTCGACCAAGTCCTAATAAAGTCATAGGACAAAGTCAAATTGCTATGAACCAGATATTAGGCCAGTCCAGAATGCTTCGTGCGGAGCTCCTGGAAATGCCAATATAAGGTACTGATACCCCAAGATAGAGCAAATGCCGGAAGAATTAAACGACTCGCCTGTGTGTTCTTAAGGAGTCTCCATGTCGTGAAGGCCAAGAGATCTCCTAGAATCCAAGTAAACGTCGAAAGATTCGAGTGGCATCAACTCTCGCAGAACCTCCAAGTCGCGAAGGCCAAGAGGATTCCCATAATCAGAGGGGTAGACGCTTTCAAATATATTCGGAAAGTCGAAAAGTTATGAAAACAGGACTTCCTGGGCATAGTTTGAGGTGTCTAAGTACCAAAATTGAGGGTCATCAGGATCCAGATAAGCTCAGATGGGGCATACGCATAGCAAACCAAAGCGATGTATCGCATGGCATATACGAGACAGCGGTTGACTTCCCCCAATAGCCGTAAATACATAAGGCGAGAAACGAGAATTCATCAAGACAATACCGGCATGCCGCATTTGAGAATTCCTCAAGCATGCAAAATGATGATTCTTGTAGCTGAATGGGGTACGGGGCATGCACCGTCGTCCTCACCTCCGGCACATGTCCCGTGGGGGGCATTTGTTGGAACCATTTTTAAAGCAAAATGGAGGGGGAGAAGCCCCCCCACCGGTTCCAAGAGGGAAACCGGTGGGGGGGGAGGAGGATCCCTCCCTTCTCTCCCATTTTAAAATTCAAAGAAAAAGGGGGGGGATTAATTAAGATGGAGGGAGTTAATGGGGAGTCTTAACCCCATTCACACATGGGTTAAGAATCCCATATGAACCCCATTAAATACCCATCCTAAACTCCTTTCACATGAGGCCAAAACCTGAATTTATTGGGTATAAACCCTTTTCACATTGGCCCACACCCCAAATCTGCAACCCAGGCTCATTAATGAGCCCCAAAAGCAGAAAAAGAAGCAAGAAATGGGGAGGGGAAACCCCCCCACCGGTTTCCCAAAACCGGTGGGGAGACCCCCCACCGGTTGGGAACCGGTGGGGGGTCCATCCGGTGGCACCCCCCTCCACCGGTTGGAACCAGTGGGGGTGCCAACCGGTCCCCCCCCCTCTCTCTCTCTCTCTCTCTCTTTTAATGCTCTCTCCCACTCTCTCCTCTCACCCTTATTAAATAAAAAAAGAAGAGGGAGGAGAGAGAAGCCAACCGGTAGTTACCCCCCACCTCAAGCCAACCGGTGGGTACCCCCACCGGTTAAGGTTTTGAAGCCTATAAATACCCCCCAAGGGGTAAGAAGAAACCCCATGCCCATTTGGCCCAAAAATTCTTAGGGGAAATTCTGCCAATTTGAAGACCAAATCCGGTGCTCTTGCCCGGGTTTGCTGCGTTTGGAGGAGATATTTTTTCGGAGGGCTCTCTTCCTAAGGTTTATTCCTAAGGGGAAGTCCTGCCGAATTTATATTGTAAAATCGCTGTTTTATAAAACGGGATTATGCCGAAATAATGAATGAATGTCACTATTTGTTCTTTAAGCATATGTGTGTGCATGTGTGTTTATAAATCTGTTATTTAAGTAACATCATGTTATTATATTTTTACATACATAATTAAATTATTAATTAGTTTAATAACTAATTAAATGTATAAGTATATAATTAAATATTCTAAAATATCTTTGGCCTCATCCCATACATAATTAAATCTAGACTCATAATTAAAACTCAATAATGAAACTTAGACTCATAAAATAATATACTTAAGTTAAAAATGACTTAAATACTTCCATACTTAATTAATTAATAAAGTCTGCAAAAATTATTTCAAATCAGTAAAATGAATATAAAAATCAAAAATTTTTTGTAAAAATCAGTAATACTCAGTAAAAATCAGAAAACTAAATCCGGAAATTACATAAACCCAAAAATATGACTTAAATATCCTTCATATATCTAATTAATGAATAAAAATCAGCAAAATTAATAAAAAATCAGTAAAATTCAGTAAAAAACCAGTAAAAAACAGAGAATCAAATCTGAAAACATATAAAATTCTAAAATGACTAAAAAGTCCCTAGAACTTAATACAAATTACAAAAATACCCTCCAACATAATAAAAATCTGTAAAAATCACAGAAAATTCTTGAAAATATATTCAACTACCAATCAGCAACAAAACAAACAATAGAAGTCTATCAAGATATGAAAATTAGAAAGAGCAGTATATGGAAGTGTTTTCTAAACAAAGTTCTTTTTATATTGGCATCATATCTCTCACGGCCAGTTATAGCTGATGGCTCTACAAATGTCTCTATTGCCTCTCAAAAGATTTTTATCTGCATAATGAACAATATTATTACGACCTTTGCAACAGACGTAAAGAAATGATAGAATAATAGATTGGCCACCCTACTTCATTAATTACCTCTACTGCTGCATTCGGATCACCTACAAGTCGGTTGACCACTATTGTCACAGCTGCAATCAAGTCATCATTGTATGCCAACGAATGAGCATACTGAAATGCCGGATGGAGATAATACGCTGTAATAAAAGAAAATCACCCATTAAACATCATTATAAAAGTTAAAATTATTACCAAAGGTTATGAAATGTAAATTGTTCACCTGCCATATGCAACTCTTTACCCATCTGGAAGTCCCACTTTCTTTCTACAATCTTCAGTAATTCGTCTGCATATTTTCTTGAGATTGTAGGTATCTTCCTCTTTGCAGCATAGATTGCGGAATCGGCCGATTCGGATCGGAATCGGCGGGTTCCGATCCGATTTGGGGGGGATTTCATTGTTCCCCCCCACCGATTTGAAAAAAAAAAAAAAAAGGCCGAAATCGGCCCGAACCGGACCAAATCGGGGCTGGACCGGCCAGATCGGCCGGTCCGGACCCGATCTGGTCTGGTTCGGGCCGGTCCTGATCCCCCCTTTAAGGTTTAAGGGTTTAGGGTTTTAGGGTTTTAGGGTTTAGGGTTTAGGTTTTAGGGTTAAGGGTTTAGGGTTTAGGTTTTTTTTTTTTTTTTTTTTTTTTTTTTTTTTTTTTTTTTAAACCCAGGAATTTAACTAGGACCCTGGGCCGGCCCTTGGGATTTTATTTCGTCAAAAAGTTGGAGATACAAGGGGGGGACATACCACCGAACCCCTGAGAGAGTACATCAATAAACCCAAAATCCCCCTGAAGAAACCCCTCAAGTCCTAAGGAGGGGAAGACCACTTTTATCAGAAGTGATTTCCCCTGAGATACAAGGGGGGGACGTGCCACCTTACCCCTGAGAGAGTACATCAATAAACCCAGAATCTCCCTGAAAAAGAACCCCTCAAATCCTAAGGTGGGGAAGACCACTTTTATCAGAAGTGATTTCCCCTTTTACAATAGTAGGCAAAGCGGATGAATCTAAAAAGACTTTATCAACTTGCTGGTCGCAGGAGAAATTAGCCAGAGCATCAGCAGCTTTATTGGCTTCTCTAACTGCATGGCAAAAGTGAAGATCCATAGCTTCCCTGAGAGAACAAAACTCAAACCACCAAGGAAAAAGAATCCAAGGGATAGTGGGATTAGTAGAAGTCATGAGTGTAATCAGTGAGAGGCAATCAGATTCAACAATAAGACAAGAGAAACCTCGTTGAAGACACATGTGGAGACCGGTAATGATCGCCCTAAGTTCAGAGATGATACTATGAGTGTGACCAAAGTAGGCACAAGAGACCATAATGAACTGACCTTTATCATTTCTGAGAATAGCTGAACCTGCTGAGTTACCAGGATTACCTCTACTGCAACCATCAGTGTTAAGTTTGAGTTTACCTGTAGGAGGATGCATCCATCTTACCAGTACCTGTAACGTGGGAGAGAAAGAATCCACAACCCCCACTGCTTGCAGTACAGCTCTATGCGCAGAGGAACAAGGGGACTTTGGGGAATACATGGCAGCAAACTCTCTTATAAGGTGGAGGCTCTGATGCAGTATGCTTTCCTTACGGGAGTGGATACCATCATACTTGGCTGAACACCTGACTTTTCAAAGAAACCATACAACAATAGAAGGAATAATACCCATAATGAAAGAGTAAAGAGATGTACCTGAGGCTAGGGTGATGAAGGAACCAAATATGTGATGAAAGGAGCTCATCTGAAAAGTAAGACCACATCTATCTTGAAAGAAGCGCCAACAGTAGGAGGCCCAATCTCCATGAGCCAAGATATGATTGAGAGTCTCTCGTGAGGCATTCGAGCAACATACGCTCTTTGATGCCAAAGGAATACCTATTCTTTGAATATTGGAATCAAAAGGCAATTTGTGAACAAGGGCCCTGTAAATAAAGATGGAGATCTTCTTGGGTATTTGAGTGCACCAGATCCATTTAGAGATGGAAAGTGGAGGTATCTGCTGCCTAACAACTTGCCAAGCTGATTTAGTGGTGAAAAAACCATAGGAATTCGGCTTCCAGATAATCTTATCCTGGTCTTGTTGGGTGGAAAAGGTGCCGATATAATCCATGATAATAACAGCGATGTCTGAGGGTAGTGAGTGTAATAGGTGCTGTCCAGAAGTGATATAATCGCGAACCGACCAAGCTTGGGTATTGCCAATAGCAGTCCACTGATCCTCGGAGATATGATCCTTTAAGGGACCATGACCAGTCCAATCATCATGCCAGAAGGAAATATGACCCTGGCCTACTGACCAACAGGTGTTGTCAAGAACCCATTGTCTATGCTTAAGCACCATCTTCCAATGAGGAGAACCAACCATAGGACAAGTAGAAATATGATGCCTGTGCAGGTAAGTCTGATTAATGTACTCACCCCAGATGCCCTTTTTAGAGTAAACTTTCCAGCATAATTTAATCTTAAGGGCAGCCGCTAGATCCAGAAGAGAACGAATACCAATTCCACCTTCAGAGGTTGGCCTAGCAAGGTGTTTCCAAGCGATCCAATGCCTACGCATCCCTGTTGAAGTAGATCCCCAAAAGAAAGCAGCAAATGTCCTCTCTAAAGAGTGAAGAATACTCTTAGGAGGGGTGAGAACAGCAAGAATATGTATAGGAATGGAAGATAGAACATGCTTGATAAGGATCAGTCTTCCACCAGGCGAAAGGAGATTAGATTTCCAGGAAGCTAGTCTATTTCTCACCTTGTCCAAGAGGGGATGGAAGTATATTGCCTTAGCTGCACCCTTGAAGAGTGGAGCACCCAAATAAGTGATAGGGAAAGCCCTGTGAGGAATAGAAGCTCTAGTCGATACTTGATTGATTCTCCAAGTAGGAGTATACCCCGCAATGTAGAAAGAACTCTTGCTTGTGTTAATCTTTTGACCTGAGCATCTCTCATAAATGGTCAGGAAAGCCATGAGTCTACGTAAAGATCCTTGAGAGCCATTAGTGAAGATAATGGTATCATCAGCAAATAAGAGATGCGAGATAATAGGCCCCTCAGTGAAAGTAGAGTACGGGGTAATTATGCCTCTGTGACACAGCTGCTGAAGACCTCTGCTGAATGCCTCTTCAGCAAGGATAAAGAGACTGGGTGCCAAAGGGTCTCCCTGACGAAGACCACGAGAGGAGGTAAAGAAGCCACCAACATTACCATTGAGGATGACAGAAAACCAGCAGTTGGTGAATAATCCTCTGATAAGGTTAATCCACATGGGAGAGAAGCCAAATTTGTTCAGCACATCAAATAAGTAAGACCATTCCAATCTGTCGTATGCTTTCATCATGTCGAGTTTGAAAATGATGTTGTGTCCTCTGACCTTCTTAGATATGCTATGGGTAAGCTCCTGAGCAAGACAGATGTTGTCAGCCATATCTCTGCCTTTAACAAAGGCTCCCTGGAGAGGAGAAATAAGAGCAGGCAGAACAAGAGATAATCTTTTGCATAAGATGTGTGAGATTATCTTATAAGTGAAGTTGCACAGACTAATAGGTCTGAAGTCCTTCAGAGTATTAGGAGACTCTCCTTTGGGAATTAGCACGAGGTGAGTAGAGGTATAAGATTTAGGCCATCTGGACCAGGGGCACTGTCAGGGCTTAAGGAGAAGACCGAATCCTTGACTTCCTCTATAGTTGGAATAGCCATCAAAGCTTGATTATCTGCATCAGAAACAATGGTAGGAATATATTGCAGAAGACCACTGTTGTTCATAGTAGGCGGCTTAGAGGTAAACAGATTTTGATAAAAAGCTATGGCCATGGAAAGTAGAGCGTCATGGTCAGTAACATCATCCCCCTGGTCGTTAACCAGTTTGTGAATAAAGTTTAGGGTTTAGGGTTTAGGGTTTTAGGATTTAAGGGTTTAAGGGTTTAAGGGTTAAGGGTTAAGGGTTAAGGGTTTAGGCTTTAGGCTTTAGGCTTTAGGGTTTTAGGGTTAGGGTTTTAGGGTTTTAGGTTTAGGGTTTAGGGTTTAGGGTTTTAGGGTTTTAGGGTTTAGGGTTTTAGGGTTTTAGGGTTTAGGGTTTTTTATGGATGTACATGAATTGCATTCATTCTTATTGTACATCAATTGAATAATATGTATGTAATTTTTTCTGATTTTTTCTGATTTTTTTTAATTTTTAATTTTTTTTTAATCTGGCCGAGTTGGACTGGCCAGACTTCATCTGGATCGGCCGACTCGGCCGATCCGATCCGAGTCGGATCGGGATCGGCGGGTCCCGATTCGGGGACCTGATCCGATCCGGAATTCCTTGCTTTGCAGCCTCCAATTTGGCATACACCAACCCTAAGGTTGGTGTCCGATCTCCATCTACACAGTGCAAGACCTCATATAATGGTTCAATAAGCTGTACAATAAGCTTTATCTTAATTCAGAAATCACTGTTGTTCACCAAGCTTTCAATCTTCTTTCCCTCGTCTGTCCCAGCAAATGTGGAGTACATCCATTTGTCACTTCTAAACATTTGCTTCAAGTTTACTTCATATTTCAACATACTCTGCAAGACAATGAAGTTGGTGGCAAATCTTGTGATTGCAAGCCTTAATAACTCACTATGTGTATGATCCCTCATCAATCTTAATATATAAGAATAGTTGGAGATGTATCGTGTAATTTTCTGTGCTTTGGCAACATTCTTCTTGACAGGATCCAGCTGTCCAATTTCTTTCAGCATCAAATCTACACAGTGGACTGCATATGGGGTCTAGAACAAATGAGGTCTGCGGAGCATTAGCTCCTCTCTTGCCTTCTTGTTCGTGGAGCCATTATCTGTCACCACTTGGACAATGTACTTCTCGCTAATTTCCTCCACGACTGTCCATCAGTTGCATAATGTATTCATAATTGTGTATCTGATTTGATGCACCCACAGACTTATGATAGAATACTTGTCTGTTGCAATAGATCAGAAAATTAATAAGACTGCTCTTGGTGGTCCCTGACCAACCATCACACATTAGGGTAACCACATATTTCTCCTACTTTTTCTTGAAAGAACTAATGTACTACTTGATCTCCTTTACCTCATCATCAAGATATTTTCTTGTCAGTTCTTTTGGAGTGGAGGGTTTAACATGTAACCCTTGAGCTTGTGCTTCATGGATCATATTAGAATCGTAAGGGCTGTTTGCTACATTGAAGGAGATGTTTGCATGATGCCAAAATTTTGCCATAGCTCTTCCCAATGTGTATCTTGGACCACTCTTCTTATTATAACTATCATCAACCCTTGTATGTTTCCCATGCTCCCTAGGAAACATATAAGGGTCAACCTCCTTAACATGAGTGCTTGATTTGTGCTTCTGAGGCCGAGATACTGGTCTAGTAGTAAAATAAGAGGATACACTCCTCCTAGGTTGAGCCTGCCCCCTAGAAGAACTCCCACCAGCACCTGATGATCCATTAACACCTTGCTGAGCTCTCATAAATTCTCTCTTCCGATGCTCATGGCTACTGAGCTCCAACACTCACCGAGTACGTGGAGAAGGAGGCTCACATCCATGTACCTCCTGAACATCATCATCGCCATCAGACTCAGTCCAGCCTCCTTCTTCATCATTATCCCCTCCACCTACAACTCCATAGATCGTGCGTTCTTTCCTCTCTTTGTCTGCAACTTTCTTTAAGCGCACTTCCTTCAAACTTTTCAAGTATTGAGCCATCTGCGTCCTGACCTCCTCAGGAGCATTTTTACAACCAACCACTTCATTATACCCAACAAATTTTCCTCCTGGAAGGTGCTTCTTCAATTGAGAAACACCACCGCCCTGTCCTATAAACTGACAATAATTGCACTTGAACTTGTGCCTACTGCCATCAACCATGTTCCCATGTTGCCATCCGATGTCTCCAGACTCTTGACGAGGGGGTGGGGCGGCCATCTAATGACAACAAAGAAAAGAGAAATAAGAACAAACAAATACATTAAGTAACAAGTAAGAATAGTATAAAAGCATAACTTAAAGGGTATTAAATAAATACTAAATATTATATTACGAAAATAAATAAATCATTAATATATACTTAACAAATTACACAAATTACAAATATTAATTGAACATATTTATAAAAGCATAACTTAAAGTATATGAAGAATATAAATATAAGTTGAGGACATGTCCAAAATTTATATACAAGTATCACATTTAAACATTATTAAGTAATAATATATAATACCATTAACTAATCTAATTACTTAAAAATAATATTTCAAACTAAAATTTTTATACTTAAAACATACAAGTTAAAACATAGATCTAAAATCTAATCATTTTTTACTTCTAGAATATAGAGTAGATAATTTATAAATTAATTTATATTTTAAATTATATTTTATATTTTAATAATCACATTAATACATTAATCTTCATAATTTAACATTTTGAATGAATTTTTAAGCAAACATGTGAAACTCATAGATCTATGTCCATTATCACATAAATAGATTATTTATTTATTTTTTATATTTTTTTATATTTTTTTGATATTTAATAAAAATTTACCTCAAATTTGAACAAATTTAGATTTTTTTCATGTCAAATTTACAAAGAGACAACATATCTATCTCTTCTTCATCTCTTAATACCCTAAAGAACATCTAGAAAAGAAGAGGAAAATAAAAAAAAACTTAGGGTTCGGATGCTTACCTTGTTGAAACCGGATGAAAACGTTCCAAAGAACTAGAAAATCCCTTTCCTTTTCAACAAAATCAACTTCAAACCTTCAAAAACGCTTGGATCTCCCAAAAACACCAAAAGAAATGGAAGCAAGAAGAGGGGGGAAGGGTTTAGAAGGGTGCGGCTCCTGTGTCTGGTGCGTTTCTGTCCGAACAGAAACGTTGCGAACAATTTTAAGGGTATTAAGCCCCGCATTGTATCAGATTGCAGAGGCTTGGGCCGTATCGGGCTGGATCTGAGCGACTTGACTTGTATCGGGCCTGATCGCACCGGTTCGTTGCGAGACAGTGCGATCCGGCCCAATACAAGCCGAGTCGATGCGAGCCGATGGCAGTTCAAAGCGACTCGGGCGAGCCAACCGTGCCAGTGCGTCGGGTCCGCCCAGATCCGAGTCGACTCGTACGAGTCGGCACGATCCGGTACGATACGGCTAATCTTGCATGAAACATTTAACACTTTAAAGAAATCAGGTAATTAAAGAACATGTGTCCGAGTCATCCGCTCCTTGATGTCATGAAAGGTTGATGCAGCAGTCTTGGTTAAGTAAAAGTTCCATTCTTGATGCAATATATGATCGGAGCCGTAATCGTGTTGAACCCACGTATAAATCGACGGTAGAATGCATCAAAGTCACAGAAACTACGAACATCATGGATATTTGACGTTCAAGCCATTTTACAATCGCTCTAACTTTCTTGGAGTCCACAGAAACATCCTCACTGGATACAGTGAACCACAAGAAGACTATCCTGTCAATCATGAATGCACACTTCTTAAGGTTGCCATACAACTACTCATTTCGAAGGACGGTACAAACCTGGCGCAAATGATCGACATGATCCTCTTTAGTCCGGCTATAGATGAGAATATCATCAAAGTATACGACCACAAATATCCCAATGAAGGGTCGTATAATTTGAGTCATTAATCTTATGAAGGAGGTACTAGGGGCGTTGGATGGCCTGAAGAGCATCACCAACCACTCATAAAGGTTGTCTTTCATCTTGAAAGTTGTCTTTCACTTATCACCTAAATGGATCCTGACTTGATGATAGCCATTTTTAAGATCAACTTTAGAGAATATCGTGGCTCTTGCCATCATATCTAATATGTCATCTAAGTGGGGAATGGGAAAACAATATTTGACAGTAATCTGGTTTATTGCGTGATTATCCACACGCATCTTCTAAGTATCATCCTTCTTTGGAGCTAATAGTATGGGAACTGCGCAAGGACTGATGCTCTTCCTAATAGAACCTCTCTTCAGGAACTTCTCAATCTGCCTCTGCAATTCTGAATGCTCAGTGGGATTGAGCCGACAATATAGCAGGTTGGGCAAAGTGGACCCCGGAACAATATCAATAGCGTGCTGGATATTGTAAATCCTCCGGAAACATATCCTGGAACTCTTGAAGGATAGCAGTAACTTCTAGTGAATGCTCACTCGGGGTATCGTCCTCCACAGTCTCCTTAATGGCTAGGGCATAGATCGGGTCACTCTCAACACACTTACGCTCAAACTCCCTCGCGCTCGTTGACTATAAGGTCATAAATGAAGGCTCTCCAATGATAGAAACCTTGTACGTGGGAGTGTTCCTCGAATGAGTCTAGCAGGGGTAGCAAGACTGTTCGATTGGACCGTGCTAAATATAACTGAGGTGCTAGATGAAGCACTAGAAGTAGCAGATGCAGTAGGAGGAAAAGTGCTAGACTGAGTAGACTCCTATTGAGCGGAAGCTTGTGGTCAGGAGGGGTGCAAAGTGATGTGGCAAATGCTAAACTGAAATACACAGGTGTTGGACCGATCATAGAGAATTACGTTCACATCATAAATCCATGGTCTGCCTAGAATAATTTTCCCAACCTCTAGGCAAAATATCACACTAGATAAGGTCCTCATAAGGAGGAAAATGAATCAGGACCAGATGTCTCGTCCAAATCGGAATGGACGTCGAGTCCACCCAGGATGATACAAACTCAAATGATCCACGAGTCAAGCTAAGGCATGCAACTGTACTTGTGGAGATTGCATTGATGTAACTCCCGCTATCAATGATCACCTTACACACCTTGCCATCATGCTTAAAGTAGGTATGAAAGATCGTGGTCTTGCGCCAATCATCACTTACCTTGGACTGGGTTAAAATGCAATGGACCACGCCTAACCTACCTTTGTCTAGAAGGTCCTTGATATCCTCTACTCCGTAATATTATCTCTGAATACAGCCAGCTATACGGACATCTGTTTGAAACTCACTAGCCATATCCTCACCTGCCTCACTGGCCAAAAACTCTGGCTAGTCTAGCCCAGATAGCATTCAAACCTTTTTGGCCATTAAACCATGTACACTTGCTCCCAATAAACCCTGCATCAGTAAGTGCATGCTGAGGTACAAAATTTTGAAAATCACAAACTGATGATAAATCAGCAGGACGAGCACCAATTTTCTCCTCAGTAGATAATATAGCATTAAAATCGCCACCAAGAAGCCATGTGAAATCCACAGCATGATAACAAGCTATTGCCATAATCCCATAGAATACGTCTCTCTGACCGAACATTTAGCATGGAAAAAAGATAACATGAAATTCGGTTTACCACCACCTCCATGTGTGACAGATATGAACTGATCATGAGAATATTTAACCACAAGATCAAGAGGATGCTTCCAAAAAATCCAGATATGATCAATATTCCCAGCAGTAGCCGCCGCATAGTCCATTCGAAACTTGTGACGAAATAATTCCAATTTCAAAGCAATAGTCAGAGAGATTCTATGTGCCTTAATAATAAGCAGAGAGATTCTATGTGCCTTAATAAGGAATTTTACGTGGCCAATAGAAGCTTTGTTACAGATACCACGAACATTCCAGATCAGGGATTTCATTTGGTAATAGGATGGTGATAATACCTCACACGAAGATGACCTTCTCATGAGACTTCTTGTAACAGGCCGATGACTCACCTGATCCTGCTTCAAACTTTTTATCTGGGTATCTGGAAAAGGATTCTCACGTAGAGATTTTTCATTCACTGCCATACAGCGAGCATAGACTCCATCACCACCAGATCCAATAATCTTCACAGAAGATGCATTCCTTGACAATAGATATTTCTCTGCATTATCAATACCAATATCCTTATTCTGGCAGGGCTGAACCTTGGTAACCCCCTTAAAATCAGAAGATGATCCTTCACCCACACAATCATTATTCACAATCACAATATTCTCCACTGGAGAAATATCAGAATTATTCTCCTCTTCCCTGCCTTGCACGCCTGCAACTGTCACCTTCTGCCCGATCAAAGAAAAATTCTCCGATGGATTATTGCATTGATCAAGACCACCAGCATCAACACCATCAATACGACCACAATTAACCACGCCCTGGGGTTTGATAACATTCAGATTCTCAGAGGAATTTTCCTTGCAGGGATTATTAATGACATCCATGCCAGTTTTGATGCTGTTCTCTCCTTTATCGTTCACACAATCATTATCCACCAGGGCTTCAGAAAGACACTCAAAGGCATTAACCGTGGGAATAACAGCATTAGAAGTACCTTGATCAACAAATGATTTACCAGCTTTTTTTTGAATCACTGGCCTCCACTCAGCATCAAGCTTCTTTACAATTATCATGGACATGTGAAACCAGTTCAGGGTTAGCAGGTAAGGCCTCCTCCTTATGCTTCTTCATGCACGTCTCAGACGAATGCCCTATCTTGCGACTTGCTTTGCATAAAGTAGGCACTCGGTGGTAGTTGATGTGCTGCCAGAAACCCCCGTCTTCATGATCAATCCATACGCTCCACATGCTCCTTTTCAATATCTAGTTCAACAGAAACCAGGGCCTCCATGGTTTGCGTCCACGCAGCTGTTGAATCATGAATATGCAAGACTTTTCCTATGTTCCCTGCAATGGAACGCGGCATATCTTCACAATAATAATTGACCGGCACGTTAGGAAATCTGATCCACACTGGGATCGTAGTTGGATGTGCGTTAAAGTCAAAACATGATGACCACCGGAAGAACCTGAACAGAAATCCTTTCACATAGAGACTCCTGTGCATCAGGACTTTTAAGAAATCCTCCCCGGATTCAAATCTAAATAACATATGCCTGGGATTAAGAGAACTCAATATGAAATCCTTCTCAAGGTTTAATCTTTGGGCAAGAAAGGACTTGACTTCAGGAATCGATGGTCGCCCATACGAGCACTTTGCAATAACCGCAAACTCCAGCGGCTTTACAGATTTGTGAATATCTTCAGAGGAGAAGACTACAGCAGGTTCACCACGATCAGTAAACGCCAGTGCCTTAATGCCAATTACCACCTTACTTGGACGAAGAGAGGCCGAAACCGCCTGAGCAAACTATTTCCTTGCCACTGGAAATCCATCAGGAGGATCATGGGAGGGAGACGCTGCTCCCCCTCCAACAGTTTGGGAAGCCACGGGTGAAGAGTCGTCAGAACCCTACCTGTCATACACCCTACTCATTCCCAATATAATCTTTACATTTCTGTGAGACATAAAATTCAGTGTTTTATGATATTTTGCATCAAACCAAACAACATCTTAGTTGGAGTGTGAGGCAAATTTCATGGATGATTACTTTCATGTGTGTTGCGTAAGTCATGTTTTTACTCTTAGGACTGGAGGGGCACCTGGGCACCATAAACTGGCCCCTTTGACGTGCAGGCGGAACCACCATTCCGCCCAGCAAGGAAATGGGCAGAACAGGCCTCAGCTGGAATACGGCCTGTGCATTCCAACCACCAGGACCTTATTCCAGCATCTCTCTCTCTCTCTCTATATATATATATATATATACATATAGAGAGAGAGATCTTTGAAGTGCCCCTTTTCTTTGAAGGAGAGTAGGAGACCAGGGGGTTGGGGGGCAACCTTGTTCACCAATCTTCTTTAATATGTATCCCTGAGCATGTTCTGTTGTAGTTGTGCAGGACGACATAGGAATATGAAAATCTTAATTTTATTTCTTAAGATCTATCAAGTGTAATCAAGTATAAGTTTTCTTTGGTGTGATTATCTAGGCAAGCCTTCAAAGAGGAGTGTCCAGGAGAGAAAAGCACAAAGGTCGTCATCATGGATTAACTCCGCAAAAGAGGCAAGAGATAAAGGAAGCATTTGATCTCTTTGATACTGATGGTTCTGGTATGATTTGTTAGCAAGCAAGTTATCCCTTTTTTCACCCATTTTCATCTTCATCACTGATATTTCTTGTCACTTTACCGTGTGAAGGGACGATTGATGCTAGAGAGCTGAATGTTGCAATGAGGTATTATTAAATTTCCCATATTGTTTCACAATTTTATCAGCTTGAGTTGATTGTTGAATAACATTTGTGCAATAAATATCCGCAGGGCCTTGGGCTTTGAGATGACAGATGAGGTATTATTTACCCTTAGCTGATTCACATTCCATGACTTTTTTTTTTTTTTTGTGTCCATGGACCTAGACTTCAGCAAGTACAAAGCGTGCTAGGAAAGTTTTTTTTTCTATTACAAACTGCTTTCATTGTCCTTCACACTTTTTATGATGAGATACCTGTTTTAAATGATCCTTCATGCTTTTTATGATGAGATCTGTTTTTTAAAATGAAGTCTCCTCCTAAACACTTCTGTTGGGGGTTGACTTCAGATGTTCTGCATGTGCAAACTTCTACTTGGAATTTAGCAACTCTCTTACAGAGTTCGATACTAATTAAATCCCTGTGTCTTTGCTGATTTTAGTTGGTCAATTTCATGTTGTTTGTAACTTTGTATACACAACTAGGGACACTACAACAAGGATTTTAAACCAGATCTTTGAAGTGCACTAGTCATAGCTGGTTCTGATTCCAATTCCAGTTCCTAGACTGTTTTGGTCAAAAACTGGCAGGCTGTTGTCATTACTCCCTCTTGTATCTAGATTGCTTCCAACCTGATTCAATTAGTTCAGCTCTTTTTTAGTATGTACTAAAATAGATACTATTAGTCAAATTGTTATTGATCTTAGTCAGTCAACTTTATATTGCTTATATACACAGCAACATATGCTATTGACATTTTGAATTAATTTGATCTGCTTGGGACTATAATTGGTGTTGTCAATGGACACAGGATTGGGCAATAAGTAGCAAAATCTGAGCCCGAGCCATTTAAGAAATGTTAGCCCAAGCATTATCTAAGCCAGCTTTTCTAGAGTTCTGTCTAAGCACAAGCTCAATTTCATTAAGACTTTTGAGATTGACTTTGGCTTAAAAATAGTTTATGTTACTTTTGCCCTCTTTTCTAGAGCTCTGTCTAATCACAAGCTCAATTTCATTAAGTTTGAGCTTGACTTGGGTTAGCAGTGATTTCTTTTATGCTTTTGTTTGAAAACTGCATAATCACAATTGGTGTAGATCATTGTGTGAAGTATACACATAATTACAATTTTCTAGGAGTGCAAACAGATCTCTGAAGTTCTGATCTCCAACCGGATTCTGTCAATTCAGAATCGGATTTGGCAATGCCATTAAATTTTACATATTTTGGTATATATGTTTATTATAATAATTTTTTTTTCCAATAAAAGATAAATATGTAAATAAAAATACATGTTTTCATTTATTCTGTAAACCTCTTATGCCATCTTAGTGTTGGGACTGGCCTGTAAGGATGGGCTGGCTTAAGAGTTGAAGCTCTCATGAATTCAAGCCCAGCATGGTGTTGAGAACAGGGGCTGGTCCATCCCCCCTTTATGGACTAAAATGGGGAGGAGTGCATGATTGGATGGACATGTGTGCCAAAGGGGGAGGACAGAGTGCATGATTGGATGGCCCACAATTCCTGGTTAACCTCATGCCCCCCAGCTGGGGCAGGGAAGGAGGGTCAGCCCATACAAAGGTGTTGGTTGCCCACTGGATTGCATGCTCTGTGTGCCCCCTTTTAGCCCCACAGTTTGGAGTGGGGAAGATAGGAGCATTTACCCCTATGAAGGGTTCAGCTGCTCTCTCCTCATTTCTAGTCAAGTGGGTACGGCCAATGCTGGCCCCACTTTATGATCTAACTTATTCCACAAACATTACTTGGTAAGGACACCCAAGCTTACATCTAATTCGACCCATAGTGAGTTTACCTCTGTCGGATAGCCATTCCAGGTTCATTGTGGCTTGGAGTCTGTCCGAAGAATGCTTGATGCGTAGGATTTTGGACGACGAGTCTGTAGATATTTTATTTAACCTAGTTGGAGTCTGTTTCGTTGATTTTCTATTTCAGGATCTAAGTGCAAATTTTTACAATAATTATCTAGTTAGGGGTATTTTAGTCTTCCAAGGTCCCTTTTTACTATATATTTGCTTGTACTATCTCTTTTTAATTTATTAATTATTTATTGCACGAATTTTGAGATATTTTCATGAGAGAGTTCCCCTCTGAGAAGTGAAGGGTACGATGTCCTCGCCTCCAATGTGACTCGGGAGGCCGTCGTTGCCATCCCATCATCACTGTACTGCTATTGCTGCTGCCCCTTTTCCTTCTTTCTTCCTCTCTCCCCCCCTTCTCTCTCTCCACAACAGGTTACTGTTCACGGCACCATACATATTCCCACCCCAGTTTCTTTCTCTCTCTCCCATTACAAATCTCTCTGTTAACTACCTCTCTCTCCCAATGTATCTCTCTCTTTTGACCCACCTTTTTTGTGGAACAGAGCAGGGAGGATCCACCCAGCTACGCCCCGTATAGGCCGCTTGAGATTAGCACGCTAGGTAGCCCGGAGCCAGTGGGTCTTTCTCGCACGAATAGGGGTCGTGCCATGCCCTTCACCACCCGGGACCCTTGGCCTGAGCCCCCTACGCACTGTAGCAGTACCTAGCACCCAGCCAGGACTCTCGGGTCCCTCCAAGCCTCCGTGCACCCTTGGCCCATGCACCTTGCACCAAGGCAGTGCACCAAGAGCACATAATGCACTATTAGTGCTGAGCACACCTCCGTACTTTATTTTGCTCACTGATCGCATCGTCAATGTCTTTATAGGGAGCCTGCCTTGTTCAATGTATCCCTATTGTCACATTGTCTTGTTTTGTGTGCTGTCCCTGCATTCATCTCAAGGTCTTTCACATATGTACATTAAGGCCTACTCCAGTCACCTCAATTTGTGTGTCCACTTCTAATTGTCCTCGATTGTATGGTATGCTTCTCGAGGAGGCATTCAATAGTGTGCACATCGTTTGTGGGCCCGTCAACTGTTATGATTATACCATATTATTTTATTGATTTATTGCCTACTATCTTCTTGCGAGGAGTGGGTCCCTATTGGTTGCACTTTTAGGATGGGACACAAGCAACGGGCATTCTTCTCCTATGTGCTAGTATAAAGGTATGTGCTTCTCTCTCCCATTGCAGCTTGCTTGGTTTAGTATTTGCTTTTCATCTACCGTTGACTTATGAGGGACATCTTGCCCGTGACATGGTTGGCTTGAGAGCGTATTGACCAAATTTCAGAAGTTCTGATCGGGCTTTAGTGTGGAATCTAATTCTTTAGACTTGCGGTAGTTCCACAATTGCCAATGGTCCCACGTTTCCTTATCGTAAGAGGAACGGTTACTCAGCTAACTTCTATTTTTTGTGTGGTTATTCTATTCTACTTGGTGTGCTCAGATGCATCTATTATTTCTATATTTTCTTGCTGCTGATCTCTCAATCTGTTAATTCCATTAGCCGTCCTGCATCATCTTTTTGGTATCAGAGTTAGGTTCGCTTTGTATAGGGTGTCTGTTTAGAGTCTAGAATTCGGTGTCTAGTTGTCTGCATGTTGACATGTAGCGGTACCCACTATCATCCACCAGCAGCCATGTAAGAGTCATACGTAGGTTCCCAGATCAATCCAATCCCAATTTGATTGACATGATGTGATCTCATGGATCGGTAGGTCAAATGAACCAGCACTTTGAGGGGTTCTTTGATTGTATTGAGGGTTTGCTTAGGACCTTTGACGATAGGATAGCTAAGACTGATCATTTGATCCACAGTGTAGCCGATCGAGTCACTGCTTTATAGAGCGGTCCTCTGGATCCCATGAGAGTCTTGATGGCCAGGGACCCCGACCTCTCCCATTGGCTGCTTGTGCCATTATAGTTGATGATAACAGGGTCGCCGACCTGGTTATGGGGAAGATCATTTTCAGGTGGAGGTGGATGGGTTAGGAGGGCTCCACCCATGTAGAGAGGCCCTCAACTTGATTTTAGGTGTCGTCAGAAGTGTGAGTATGAGCGTCGGCCTCACCATAATCAAGAGGATTTGGATTATCATGCACTCAAGAATGTGAAAAAGTTGAGGGGCCTACCTCCAATGGATCCCTAGATCCTCAGATCTATTTGGATTGAGAGGCTAGTATGGACCATTAAACTGTGAGTGGTACGAGATGTGTGATGGTCGGTGGATCTGATTTGTTGAAATGAAGCTAGTGGGCCAAGTAATGACCCTTTAGTCTAATGTGGAGGCCCTCCTCGGGCAAAAGTATATCAAGAGCCCATGAAGATGTGAAATGAGATAAAGGTGAAACTTCTCGAGAAGACCTTTCTGCCACATACCGTCATTGTCTTATTGATCGGTGGCAGAATCTCATTTAGGGGAATCCTATCGTGACCAAGTAAATCTCTAAGTTTAATACTTATCTACTGAGATGTGGTGTCCGTAAGAAGAGCGTGATAACCCTTTCGTGCTTTCAGATGGGTGTACGTCCAATCTATTAACATGAGCTATTCAAAAGGGGTGTGACGATCATAGAGTACGCTAATCAGGTAGTGCTAGAGGCTAAGTAGTTTAAGAAAGAGATTGCGTCATCCCAGCAACCGGGGCCATCTTTTTAGTGACCTTCTAACCTTTGGAGTGCACCTATGTACCTATAAAAAGGACCCATGGCTAGGCCCCAGGAGCCAACCTGTCGGAATACACTTGCTCCTAGACCTTGTCTTCCTATATGACTATATGAGAGCAGCTGTTGCCACCTCCTCCCCCAGGCAGTGGCTCCGTCAATCCGGCGAGAGGATAAGGGGAAGGTTCCTATCATTAGAGAGTCCTCTATTGCTGGTGGTTTGCATACCCAGTGCTTTCGATGCAATACGTATGGCCATTTTGTGGCTTAGTGTCCTACTTGGACCCTAACTTTGGGAGGTACATACTGCAAGGATCTCCCACCTACTATTAAGGAATTGTGTTACAAGGTAGTAGACCTAGAGATGGCCGACGAGTTTCTATCAGATGTTGATTTGGTTGCCTTCCTTCAATATGACTATGTTTGGGTAGAGGATGTTCAAGACCTTCCAAATAGAGGTAGGCTAGAAGTGATTCGATGCATTTTGACTCAGCCCAATGCGAGTGACGACTGACGCAGGACTGCGATCTTTCGTACTTACTTTGAGCATGAATGTGAAGTGTGCAAAGTCATTATTGATAGCGTAAGTTTCATCAATACAATCTCCACTCGTACAGTTGCATGCTGTGTGTTAACGCTTGTGGACCATCTTAGTCCATATCGTGTTTCCTGGGTGGATTGGACTTCTATTCTGGCTTGGATGAGATGCCTTATCCGAATATAGTTTTACGCTTTTAGGACCGCATTTGATGTGATATCTTGCCTATGAAAGTTGAGAGCATCATTTTGGGCAGACTGTGGTTGTATGATAGGAGAGCAACCTTAGAGGGTCGTGTGAACAACTATTCCTTTGAGCATGACGAGTTATGTATCACCTTATTCTCTGTGTAGTAATGGAGTTCACCTTGGCAGGATCATTGCCTCAAAGTACTTTGCCCATTTTTGATGGCCCTTAGTTTGTTTCTATCCTTGCCTCCAATATTTCTATTATTAGCGAGCCTCAAGGACTCTTCATCTGATTAATGCGAGGAAGTTTGAGCGTGAGTGTATGGAGAGTGATCAAACCTATACTTTAGTTGTGAGAGAGGTTCTGAGTAAGCATCCACTTTATTGTCCTCTAAGAGTTCCTTGACGTGTTTCCATAGGATTTGCCAGATGGTTTACCAGTGATGCGTGACATCCAACACGTAATTGATTTGGTTCAGGGGTTCACTTTATCTAACCTGCCATACTATCATCTAAGTCCTACTGAGCAGACAGAGTTGTAGAGGCAGGTTGAGGAGCTCCTAATGAGAGGTTCAGATAGAGTAAGCATAAGTCCTTGTGCAATTCCCACACTACTAATTCCATAAGGATGGTACTTAGAGGATGTGTGTAGATAGTTGCGCCATAAATCAGATCACTACGAAGTATTGTTTCTCTATTCCCCATTTGGATGACATCTTGGATATAATGGTGGCAGCCACGATGTTCTCCAAAGTCGATCTTAAGAGTGTCTATCATCAAGTGAGAATTTGTCCCCATAGTGAGTGGAAGATGGCCTTCAAGATGAAGGACGGTCTTTATGAGTGCCTAGTTATGCCCTTCAGGCTATCCAACGCCTTCAATATTTTTATGCCATTGATGATAATTTTATGACCCTCATTGGGACATTTGTCGTCATATATTCTGATGATATTCTTATTTATAGTCGATCTAGGGAGGATCATGTGGATTATTTGTGCTAGGTTTGCACTGTCCTTCAAAGAGTGTAGTTGTATGCTAATCTTAAGAAGTGCGCATTCATGATTGATAGAGGTTTCTTCTTGGGGTTCATTGTATCTATATCTAGTAAATTTTTCTCCGCTGATCTCGACAAAGTCAAGGTGATAGTAGAGATGGCTTGAGCCTTAGAGTATCTATGATGTCTAGTAGTTTCTATAGCTTGGTGATGTTCTACTATTGTTTCATTCACAGGTTCAATCCATCAACCTTTTGTGACATGTAGGAATGGATGACCCAGGCATATGTTCTTCGTTTGCCAGATTTCTCTAAGGTATTTGAGATGTCATGTAATGCTTTTGGTGTTGGCACATGTGAAGTATTGAGCCATGAGGGCCTCCTTATTGCATACTTTAGCGAGAAACTGGATAATGTTAGGCTGAGATATTCCATTTATGACAAAGAGTTCTATGCGGTAGTCGAGACTTTTTGCATTATTGGAAGCACTATCTTTTATCGAAGTAGTTTGTCCTCTACTCCGATCATGATGCCCTCAAATTCCTCCATACTCAAAAGAAGCTTAACTCTAGGTACAGTCGATGGGTAGGGTTTCTCTAGGCATACACATTTGTTCTCATACATCGGGTAGGTGTGGAGAACTATGTGGCTGATGCGTTGAGTCATAGAGCTTCTACATTATTTGTTATTAGTGCTGGAGTCACTGGATTTGAGAGGCTTCGAAAATAGTATGCTAGTTGTCTTGATTTCGGTCCAATTCATGATGCATTTCAGTCAAGACCCTCTTAGAGAGTTTAGTGAGTATATTTTATAGGAGAGTTATCTTTTTGTGGGGATTGGTTGTCCAACCTCATCCTTGATTAGGGCTTCCAACAAAAATGGGGTAGCTCAAAGCTACAAGGCTCTGGCCAATGTAGTGTCAAGGGGGCTTCATTGTACAATGTACACAGCCTTCCATCTGCTTTTTGCAGAGAGACGGCGATCACTATTCATAATAAAATTAATAATTCCAAATGTGTTCTTGGAACCCGGTACATGGGACTGAAATTTCACTTACAAATGAAGAAAAGATGAATAATTCCTAATATTAAAAATGATAAAACATCCCTCATGTGTCGGTACTAATAAAAGGAAATAAAGATATTGCTGGCTTCTAATTTCTGCATTGCCTCCACGTGATCCATGCCCCTTGAACAGAATTAATACATAGGTAAACTCCATGGCAACTGTCCATCTTGCTTCTGCATCAGATTGTTATTATTCCTTTGTAACTTGTATCAAATTACCCTGGCAAAGTTAGGCTGCATGAAGAGTATTGTGTTAAAAGTGCAATATTGTGCCTTGCTTCCAAGGTTTTGTTCCTTTGATCAAACTAGTACTGTGGTACAGGGTAACTCTTAGCTTCATGCTGAAGTGCTGAACCTCTCTTGAAAAATCTCCTATACACTCTTTTAGTTTCTTCCTTGACTGGCTCTGGATCTTTGCATCGGACATTTTAGATTACAAGAGACACTGTGTCCTCGCACCATCCTATTGGATTGTTTGATCATATAGATGAGAATTATTTTGTTGTTTTAGTGAAGGGGGGTTTTATTTTGAGCCTCTTTGAACATATGGATGAGAACGTTTTGTTGTTTTTAGTGAAGGGTGGTGGCCATCTACCATGAATACTAGGAATCAGTATGCCAGTTAACTGCTAGTTACATGTGGAAGTAAAATGAGGAGCTCAAGACTAGAATGTCTTAACTCTCTATGTAATAGGAAGGAACAAAAGAAAAAAGGAAATGTGGTACCTTTCCTCAATACTGACAGCAGATACAGAACTTGCCTGAGTCAGCAGAAAGAGAACTACTACACACAGGCTCTCTGCGATAATATTTCTTTGGAAAAGACTGTTGAATACACCACAAGTTGTGTTACTATATGGAGGTGATGGATCTAAAGGCTTTCAATAATACTATGTACAGTATGATTCCTATACTCATCTAGGTGCTGTTTGGTTTGACGTAAAACACCGCAATATGCCACATTTCTGGGCATAAATTCAGTGTTTTACAGTGTTTTACGGTATTTTACACCAAACCAAACGACATCCTAATATGAAAGGAATCTAAGCCTCAGCATCTTGACTACATTGGAGAGAGATCTCATTGGTGGTTTATGGCATATTATACGATGTGAAAACTAATTTAACAAGATGTTCACTAAATTACCTTTGCTGCTACACATTATTTTATGGCAGCTAAGTTAACTTTTCAGCTGTCTAGACAAATTGTAATCTTTTTGAACTTCATTAACTTTTGGGCATCCAAAAGTCACTGGATACAGTTTGAGGTGATAATGTCATTCAAGACATCTAGTCCATTGATGTATAGTGCATATATTTTGAGTTTGATCAAGAATTACAGGATAGGATTGACCATTGAAGTCAGCTAGGCTTTTGGTTGGATTGGCTGACCTAGAGGGAGAGTTCCATGGAGCTTTCCCTCCTCTTATTTCTAGGTGATAAAAGGACAAACCAAGCATCAGTTCTCTTGTTGTACAAGTTAGAATTTTGGTTTCATTTTAAAGGTCAAGTCTACCATCTATTACACTGTCACACTGGGTTTGCCTCTCAATGATAACAAATTTGATTTTTAGTTAATAATAAAACCGAAGCCAGGTGGGCGGAACCCAATGCTCATCCTTCTTGTTTCCTATGTTTTAAAATTTCCTCCTGTTCTCTCCTTTTTGCCAATGATACAAGGATGCACATATCTACTGCTTACATTTTGGATGGTTGTCACTGGATTTAAACACTACATCTTTTTCCATTTGGTCTTATGCTTTAGTTAAATTATGTAGGCAGCTGACATCTGGAATGATTATGTTGGTACAGCAAATCAAGCAGATGATTGCTGATGTAGACAAAGATGGGAGTGGAGCAATTGACTTTGATGAATTTGTGCATATGATGACTGCCAAGATTGGAGAAAGAGACACTAAAGAAGAGTTGATGAAAGCCTTTCGCATTATTGACCAAGATAACAATGTGAGATTACTTTTCAAGTTCACTGTAGAAATTTTTCTTTATTTTTTTCTATCTAGCTACATTACCACAATGCTGATTTTCTTTGATTTCAATTTCTCCAAACTTGTCCATGATTAAGTTGTTTTCATTCATCCCTCATTTTTCCTTTCTTAATTCATTTATTGGTTTCTTTTTTTTCCCCTTGTCAACAGGGAAAGATCTCTGATGTAGATATTCAACGTGTTGCAAAAGAATTAGGTGAGAATTTCACTCTTCAAGAAATAAGGGAAATGATTGAAGAAGCAGATCGTGATGGTAAGGGTCAATTATTTTTCAGTGAAGCTTTTGGATTAGATTTGTTTTTCATGACTAAGTTATTTCCCAAGTTCCGTATTCTAAACAAATTTTATCATGCTCTTTTTCTTTTGTACAAACTCATTTGATGGGAACAAGGAAAGAGGGTTTGATGGGAATCCCAGACTAGTGCACGACTACGTTACACATGATGTAGTGCATCTACCATCGTTAGAGAGTTGTTTTAGCTTCATTGTGGCTTGAAAACTCAGCAGAACTTATTTGATGCTTTATTGTCAAACGAGTTTATAGATATTTTGTTTAGCCCATTTGTGGCTCGTTTAGGTCCTTTTCTATTTTTCAAGAATTTTCAGTGCGATTTTCGCACTATTTTTTCATGTTAGAGGTATTTTGGTCCAGAGAAAAGTTTAGGGAGTCATGAAGATTTGTTTTCTCTTTAAATACTCTTGTAAGATATATTTTTATTTTTTAATGAATATTTGCTATGAATTTTGAGTTATTTTCTAGTGTTCCTCTCTGCAACGGAGAAGGCGACCTTATGACGGGGTCAAATTTGCACTGTGACGGGGCCGGGTGTGACGACCAAGCCGTTGGTGCGATGTCGGAGGCCTCCCCACTGCCGATGTGACGCTGGTAGTCTCCCCAACCCTTTTCTTCTTCTTCTGTCTCCCATCAAATTTGGTATTAGAGCAAACTTTGATTCCTGCCATGCCGTTGTTCCATCTCATCTTCACCACCGCCGCCTCGCTATAGTAGCCCACCGACCGCCGCTATCATCACACCCTTCCTCCACTTTCTTCCTTCCCTCTTTTTTTTCCCCCTCTCGACTGTCCTTTCATCGGAACCACACAAAAAAGAGAGGAAAAGAAATGGTTATTGTTCATGGTGACCAGTAACCATGATTACTATTCACAGTGAACAGTATCTGCAGTACTGTTAACACGAATAGTATCGCGGTACTATTCATACTGCCCCTCTCCTTCTCCTCTCTCCCAATCCATGTTTTGCAACTCGAAAAAAAAAGCACAAAAAAAGAGGAGGAAGAACCATCACCCTCTGCTAGCAGCCCCAACGGTAGGCGCAACCGCCAGTAGCTCCGCCATCTACATCGCCGTCGTCGTCACCTGAGCAAGCTTGGGATAGCATTGCTACAGCCACCGTTGCCGTGTGTTGCTGCCGTCGTCTGTTTCTGCTGTTGCCGCGGCTGCCGGCAACTTGTACTGTCGACTTTCTTGCATCATCCTTAGTCTTCTACACTGAGGTTATATTGTCCAACCAAGGTTTGCTGTATCGTATCAGATCGGTCCGACTCGTACGAGTCGACTCGGATTTGGGCCAACCCGATCCGCTAGCACGGTCGGATCGGGCAATTTGGTTTGGACGGTCTCCGGATTGCAGCGACTTGGCGCGTATCGTGCTGGATCGCAGCAGCTTGAGCGGTTCGGGCTTGAGCCGTTGTGATCCGGCCTGATACGCGCAAAGTCGCTGCGCTTCGGCCTGATACGGGCAGATCCGATACGAGCCGACCCTAAAGCCTTCACTGTCTGCTGCGTTTTTGTTCGGACATGAACATAGTAGACGAAGGACCCAAAGCCTTCCAAGCCCTTCCCCCTTTTCTTGCTTTCATTTCTTTTGGCGATTTTGGGGATCCAAGAGGTTTTCAAAGTTTGAAGTGATTTTGTTGAGAAGAAATTGGTTTTCAAGCTCTTTTTGAACGTTTTCATCCGGTTTGAACAAGGTAAGCATCCGAACCCTAATAAATTTTTATTTTCATCTTCTTTTCTTGTTGTTTGATGTTGTTTAGGGTATTAAAATATGAAGAATAGATATATCTATTGTCTCTTTGTAATTTTGACATGAAAAAATTAAGATTTGTTCAAATTTGAGGTTGATTTATAAATTTTGATTAAATATAAAAAAAAATAAAAAAAATAAAAAAATAAATGATCTATTTATATGATGATGGGCATAGATCTATGAGTTTTACATGTTTTGTGAAAATTTCATTCAAAATCTTAGGGTATAAAGAATAATTTATGAGTTTTCAGTGTTGATGTTTGAAAATTTATATTTGATCCTTTTATGAGATTTGGTGTGCCACTTACTTTTGTAAATTGATATTTCTTGTATTAAAATTTTCTTAATTAGTATGTTAGTATTTTTTTTACATAATTAAATACATGAAATTGATGTTTTCTTGTTAAATGTGACTCATAATCATTTACCGTAATAAAAACATCAAGTAGATTTATAAAATTGCATATTTATGTCAATAAATTGAATATTTCTTTTCAAAAAAAAAAAACTTGAATCGGCCTGAATTGTACCGACTCATGCGAGTCGGGTTGATCCGGATCGGATCCGACTCGTACCTGGCCAGACCCGATCCGATCTGGATCTACGATACGACGAACCTTGTGTCCAACAAGGCATGTGCCGTCCTTGTGTTTAATAGTGGACTGGGGAAGAATTTTATTTCACCGATACTTGTCGATTTACTCTCCAAGAGTAGGAAAATTGTATTAGATAGTGACTGAGCGTTTGTAGAATTCTATGGGCCTTTCAAGGATGTTTCTTACGTTGATGGGGCATGGTGTACCATCCTTTTCAAGTTAGGGCTGTACATCAAAGTTGGTAGCGATTGGATGGAGGAACGATATGCCACTATATATCACGAACGACAAAGGTGCACCCTCCAGCCGTTTCACTTAAAAGGAAAGTATATTTTTCCAGTCAAGTACCCTTCAAGTGTGGTGATGTCTCAGCCTGAAGATTGAAACAAGGTTACAAAGTGTGAGGTTGACTCAACGACCATCCTAACAAATTCAAGTTCTTTGGACACCATTAACAGTGCATCATCACTATCTCTTTCCTTATCTTCTTTGAGGTCAGACCTTGATGCTTTCGTTGCAACATTAGTTTTAGTGGCCCCTCTACCTCTGTTTGACCCACCTGCATGGAATCAATCTATCACGGTTGCGGCTGATCTCCATTTATTGGAAGATTCTCTACTCACAACAAGGAAGATAGAATCGGCAGGGTTCATATCTGATCGATTTTCGACCGGACCGAACCGATTCTAAGCCTCAACCCCCCGTTCCCTTACTGGGATCGGTTCGGATCGGCCTGATCCGATCGAAGGATCGACTGATCCTTAGCCAACATGGGAATGAGCCTAATGGCTAGTAAGGGCCTTGGGGGCCTTATAAACACCCCCCCAAGGTCCTCCCACATCCCCATCAACTCACTTCCTCACTTTTCTCTCTTTCTCTCTAAATTCTTTCTTTCTCTTTCCTCTCTCTCTTCCCTATCTCTCCAAATTTTTTCCCTCTCTCTCTAAGTTTTTTTATATCTAATATATAATAATTATATATTACTATTAATATGTTTTTCTCCCTATCTTTAATGTTTTTACTTTTTATCTACTTAATATTTCTCTCCCTTCCTCTTTCTAATTTTTTTCTATTTAATATTTCTCTCCCTCTTTCTAAATGACATTCTAGTATTCTACAATGATCGGTTAGACGGCTCAAGGAGTTTTTTTTTAGTAAGTTGTCTTTCTATTACATACACACACACACACTCTTTCTTTAACAATCTCTTTTCTCTCTCTTGTTCTTTTTTTTTTTTTCCTTCCTTTAGATACATAAGTATTAGTAGTCCTCAATAATAAATAAAATATATAAGTTTACCGAGTTATGATTTGGAAGAAAATTAAGAAATGTTCTCCATTCCTTTTTTCTATTAAGGGTGACTCGATTTTGGATATAAATGACAATGAGGATATTGATTTCTATAGTTGACAAAAATATTTAGTCTTTATCGTCATTTATATCAAAAATTAAATAAGTCTCAACAAAAAAAAAAAGAATGGTGTATATTTCTTAATTTTCATTTTAGACACAATATGGTAAACTTATTTGTTTTATTTACTACTGAGAATCGTTAATATTAATGTATATAAGAGAAAAAAAAATAAGAGAAAGAAAATGTAAGGGATGAAAGATAGAGAGAGTGTGTGTTATGGAGAGACCAATTACTAAAGAAAAATAAATAAAACATGCTCAATTGAAGAAATCAAGGTAGAGTTGTTTTAATTTTTTTAATTTTTTTAAAGGGGATCGGATCAGATAGTTCTATTAATTCTTCTTTTGTCGATGCCACATGGGCGACGTCATCCGGCATGGGATCATGGGTACATAGTTCCAAGAGAACGATGAATCCATTGTCTTTACTGTGGACACCTTGTCAGTGGAATCCATCGTTTTACAGAGTATTTTGCGAGGATACGCAGATATAGCATCCCATGTCCTTTAGCCCCCTATGATGTATGTGTATAGTTCTAGAGATTTCTACGTCAAGACGAAGGATCATCTAGCACAGTACATAAATACTTGACAACCAGACCATCTATGTCACCATTGCATTCATCTTCATCTATGTCAGTGGGAAGATCTAAGATAGAGATTGTGGATGTTGTGGAGCATTCTTTTTAGAGTTTCTTATTCCATTTACTGCTGTGCATATACTATCATTTGTTCATATAGTTAGATGTATTCAGAGATAGTCATATGTCCCACCTTCTACCAAGATTGAGTTAAATTTTGGCGGAGAGGATGATAGATTTTTTCTTTCTTATAATGACTTTGATGAGAATGATTGAGTTTCATCACTCATGTACTACATGTATCATGTATATTATTAGCTTTGAGAAACTTATGAGTATTTTAATTTTTTATGATTTTTTCATATATTTTTTAATTTTTTTTAACACTTTTCTAAGAAAGTGGGGCATTCTGGATCGGATCGGATCGGATCGGATCGGTCGATCTGATTGGTCCAAATCCGGACAGATCCGAGTTCGATCCCCGACTTTGCTTCCTTGATTCACAGAGCCAATGGATAAGCAGGTTCAGCTAACCATCTTCACAGATAGGAACTTTGTCACTAGACCGTGTCTTTTTGATCAAGTGTGGTGCGAATTTCCTGATCATGCAGAGGCGATGTTCAACACATCTCGATGTAAGTGTTGGTTCGACATGCGATGTTTGTTTGTCACAGATGCGATTATGATCCTCCAACACTACAAAACTCAAGTACGAGTTTTCTCGAACTAGAGGAGAATGATAGGAATCTAAGACCAGTGTACCACTACGTTACACATGATGGAGTACATCTATCATCGTCGGAGAGTTGTTTTGACTTCATTGTGGCTCGAAAACTTAACAACGCTCATCTGATACATAGTTTATTGTTAAATGAATCCGTAGATATTTTGTTCAACACATTTGAGGCTCATTTAGATCTTTTTCTTTTTTCATGTTAGGAGTATTTTGGTCCAGAATAAAGTTTAGGAAGCCATTAGGATTTGTTTTCTCTTTAAATGCTCTTGTAAGATATATTTTTATTTTTTTAATAAATATTTGTTACGAATTTTGAGTTATTTTATGCTGTTCCTCTCTATAATGGAGAAGGCGACCCTTCGACGGGCTCAAATCTGCCTTGGCCGGGTGTGATGTCCAAGCTGCCGGTGCGACGCTTGTAGTCTCTCCAACCCCCTTTCCCCTCCTCTGCCCCCCATCAGGGTTATGATGGAGAAAAAACAAAATTAACAACAATTCCAATGAGAACAAAGGAGCAGGATGAGTAGGAGCAGCAGCAGCAGTAGCAGGAGGAGAAAAGATACTACTATAGAGATACAACAAAACAGAGTTATGCTAAGATAAAATGAAAATTGATAAAAGGAGTAGGGTTAGGACCGTTGGAGGAGGGGGAGCAGCAGCAATGATGGCAGCAGCTAGTAGAAGCAGGAGCAGGAGGAGCAGCAGCAGCATAGTAATACTGACAGTCATCAACAGTAGCGGAAGCAGTTGTGTTTGTCAACTTTCATGTCCAACACAGAGCCTTGACTAGGAAGTTGATGATGTGCAAATTTTAATAGAAAATTAGTTAGATGTCTATGTTGTGGGAGAGAACATAGACCACAGCACTGCTGTTCACCCTTTAAAGGTAGATTAGTTAACTTCTGAGGATATGAGAAGGCATAGAATGCCTGAATACATAAACAACACCAAACACATCCCTAGTGACCTTGAGTTCGAGGGAAATTCTTCCACAAAAGATTAGTGATAACTTCTGTATTATGTTGTTGTCTTTTGTTAAAATTGATCACGTATATAAACAGCTACTTCCAACTTCATTTGTGACAGAATGATTGAATTGACTAGACTCGTGTTGCGGTAGGTTGAGCAGTTGCAGAGTTCCCTACAACCTTCTTGTGGATTGTATGTTTTGTATAGATGTTCTTCCTAAGAGCGTACGGACACAGTGACACTGTATTTGTGCATCCCTATTTCCTCCTGATTTTTAATGAATTGTGGTACCCAAAAAAAGGAAAGTGGACGTGATTTTCCCCCATAGTTCATGTGTTTGGCAACCTGCTGCAATCTGATGTCAAATTATATTATGCTAACAGAATGCAGCATTAGACAAATGAATTAGTCAGATGAGATGTTTGCCGAGATCAAAGTTTGACAAAAGCAACTGTGGCTAGAGGTTCCTCATTTTTCACCTGCTTGAACCCATGCATTGGGAAGAGTAAAGAGTTCATTGTGAAAGTTGGGACACTGCAATAATGGAAATAATGAAGACACAGCAAGAATAGAAATAATGAAATATATCAGATGTGGTGCTTTTTGTTCAGGTAGAATATAATTGCTTAAAGAGCATACTCATCATGTTTTTTCTCGATAAGTTCCTTCCTGGATCTTGCTGCAGCTACCATGTATACCCTTTTGAGCATAGAATTATCAATTTTTCCAGTTCTTCTATTTAATATTCCAAGCATTTTCTGTCTTTCCAAGATGAATGCTTGGTTCCTTTTGTGAACTGAATCCAGTCGCACTGTTGAACTGTACCCTTTATTCTCATGAATGAGATGAGATCTTCTGGACCCCTGTGCACTGCCGCTTACAAGGGTAAAAGGGTGAATTAGTCATTTGATAAGGGAAAGTAGGTGAACTGGTGAAGTACCAAATTCACCCCTGCCCCCTGTGAGTGGCGTCACTCGGGCGGTATAGTGAATACTGAACATAGTCTGGAGTGCAAAGAGTTCTGATGCAAGTAGTGCTAAGACTCTTGAATTTCATTGTCCAGAGACAGAAAAAACTATTGAATTGCTCACTGTCAAGCTGAGCTGATCTGATAGACATCTTTTGCCCATTAGGTTGCTGACTATTATCACGACTGGTCTTCATAGGCATACATACCTAGAGTACAATGTCATACTCAAATGTATGGTACAATCAATAGTACTATGTCATACCTTTGAACTTGCAATGGAACAGACTATGTTACTATCTATCTGCTTTCCGACTCTAGGATCAAAACACGTGATCCCTTCTTTAAAAAAAGGTTGCAAACTAAAATTCTTACCTCAGGTAGCTCGTGAATGTGGTGATACACAGGTATCCACACAAGGGAATACCTAATCTTCATTGTAGAATGACCTTGGTGTTTGCAATCTTGATTCAAAATTAATCTTTAACCAGCTGATACTGCTTGGGTGAATATTCTGCCTCTGTGGTTAAATTTTTTCTGAAAAGATATCTATCAATTGCATTCATTTGTGGAACTTGATCCATCAATAATCTCTCTTTTATAGATATGATACAGGATGCAAGAGAGATTCATATACTAATATGTTATTACGCATGCTATATACATTGTACTGCTGACTAGACAACTGAAATCCTTCATACTTCTTAACAAAATATTGCAAGTTCCTTTACACTGCTGGATGACATATTACAGAATTTTTCACGATGTTGTCAGGGATTACATTGTCTGTGAAATTATTCATAATGGACACCACAACTGTAAGAAGGCATTATTTGAGGAAGACGTCTGAATGAAGACTGACGGACAAATGAATTTTCCTTGATTACTTTTTTTTTTCCTGTGCTTCACTGATTTAGAATATTTCATAATTCCCATCTTCTCTGATTTAGATTATTTCATAACTACCGTACTATTTTTTGGGAATTTGTGTCGACTCTCTTCTAGGCTTGGAAAATTGTTTCTTTGGTAGAGTGGAAGGAACATAAGGTTACTCCCTGTTGCTTGAGCTCAAGTTGCTGAACTATTTGGATGGGCTTATAAAAATGCCAGCTAATGTTTAGCGCTTAGAACTGACCATCTTTCCCATTGCCATAGCAAGCACTGAAAGTTAAAATCGTCTATGCTAGCCATTAAAATAAGTCATTTGTTGAAGTCAAACCTTGGATGATAGTTTTGTTCACAAGGCAAATCTGAGATTGGCACTACGGACTACATGGCTGCTGTACTTGGACTTTGTGATGAAGTGTATCTATAGAAATTCACCATTTTTTTTCTTCTGTGTTAATTAAGTTCTCCATGCATCTCCTTTAAGCTCTGATACAAGTTTGGTGTTAGGTAAACTGCTTCAGTAGATTATATCTGTTGCTTTCTTCTTGAATTGAGTTTCAGGTTACTGATCCTTTTTTGGGTTCTCTGAGGAAACACTATCATTAGTAATTCTCCACTTAATACTTTCCAAATACTCAGACCCTTAGCTGGCCGACCCCAGATTGATGGGGGTAGAGCTTATTACTATTAGCCTTTTTTCATCACGTCATATATTAGTGACCTCAGTCTGTTATGGACACATTCTCTAACTAAATAGAAAAGTAAATAATGTTTGAATAATGCAAGTCATGTGGAGGTAGTATTGGGTCACAATGATTCATGTTGTCTATGCCCGTGTTGTGGTGTGCCTAAGACTGTTGGAATTGTGGGGTCCACATGCATGGTGAGCCTGTTTAGTGGAAGCGATATTTTCTTACTAATTTGCAGCCTGTGATCAGATTTGTCTGTGATTCATTCTATACGTCAGTTATAGCAGATAACTCAAGTGTTTTGCCTTTGGGATGGTTCTTCTCACCAATTTTGATGGGAGATGTGCAGGTGATGGGGAAGTTGACCTTAGTGAGTTTTTGAGGGTGATGAAGAAGACCAACTTTGGTTATTAGACATCTGCAGTTGGAAGGCGAAGAGTTGGGACTTCTTTCACAGCTTGTATAAAGATTTGAGATTATACTTTGTTCTGGTACAAAGATGACACTAATGTTCAGAAGGATAATGCCATGTCTTGTACGATGTTGACTCTGATGGCGATATGAACCTAATGTTCAGGTGACTATGTTAAGATTCAATCTGATGGATATGAAACTATGTTCAGAAGACTAATGTTCAGAGGACTCACTCTGATGGCTATATGAACTGTTTTTAGAAGACTCGCTCTGATGCCCCTTTTGCATTGTTTATTTAGCGAAGCTAATCGGTCTCTTATCTGTGCTTATGGATAGCTGCCTATTGCAGAAAACTGAAGGAGCCGATGCTTCTGCCTTCTTTACTATGGTGGTTTTGGAGTGCCTTGACTCAGTATATATTCTAAGCTAGCCATTCATTAATGACTTAGTATTCTTCTTTAATACAATAATCATCACTTGGTATTTTTCACAAGTCACAAAGAACCTTTAAAATTTTCATAAATCTTCATTACAATGTAATTATGATGTGATCACAGCATTTTTTTTGAAAACACATCTTTATAGAAGTAAGTCATTTTTATATTTCATATTTTAATACTTATATTACATATTGAAACTTTTCATGTGTTAAAAATTAACGTTTCTTTCAAACGAGAATTTTTATCTTTGGGGACTTTTTTGTCAAATCTGAATGCTTCGTTCTTTACGTCGTCAAAGCTTTTGCAAGGGAAGAGAGATACAGACTCTGCCGTCAGTTTCAACCCTCACATCCCAAAAGTTAGTGGATGTGCGCTTCTGGAGAGCAGAGGAGATTCTGAAGGTAAATTACTGCATTGTCCAAACCTGCGATGAAACTATACGAAAGATAACGGGAAGAGGGGGGTAAAAGATGAAAATTTACAACCGTACGTCTGTCCCGTCCGTGACTAGGGGTGTCAATTGGTTGGATCAGTCCGCAAGCCTGACGGGTTGGCCCGTGGTGGGCCGGACTTGGGCTCGTGTATGGAGTATGTTGGATTTCGTACGAGCCTGTGAATAGAGTCTGTCATGATGCAGGTTGGGTTGGGTTTGGGCGTGCGGCCCGTCGGTCCCCCAGTCATAGAGAAGGGTTTTCCAAGATGAACAGTGGAAGAGGGAGGGCTGGCCTTAGCCGGTTAGGGTTCCACGTTCATAGGAGGAGCATGTGTTCTGCTTCTAATGGGGGCAACGGCACCAAGCACAACTCCGTTCAGCTCTTCCTCCCTGTCCTCACTTCTAATGGCGGCCATGGGGATCCTCTTCGTCTCTTCCTCTCCATGTCCTCGGTTCTAGTGGTGAAAACGGTGAGCACTGAGTACTCTTCCACAGCAACCCCTCCTCCCCGCTGTCGGATATCGGCCCCGTCGATGCCACGACCCGGCAAGGTCCGCCGTCGGCACTGGTGATCCCCTCGTTGTCTCCGGCGCCGGGCCCTGCGAGTGCCATCGTCGTCGATTCAAGTTAGAAATCATTGGAGAACTTGTTTTTTTTCTTTTTCACTTGCTATTTGTGGACTGCACTTTAGTTTTCCCTAATCCAAGTTAGAAATAATCGGAGAAGTTTTTTTTTTTTGGTTAGTACGATAGCTGCTTAGACCTGCATTCAGATTATACATGCCTTATAAGTTAGAATTGAACAATGACATGAATGACCATGTTATAATAATTTTTGTGCTCTACGATTCCATGAGTTGCAGGGGTTAACAACACATCTACTCAATTTATAATCATAGTCAAATGAAACATACATGATAAAATTCAAATTAATATGTTCAGTCAGATGTTATATATCTACTTGACTTCCATGACGACTAGCATGTTCAGTCTGATCAGATGTTATGTCTACTACAGGAGCTCTATGGAAACTAGCATGTTAATTGTTCAGCCAGATGTTATATATGTCTACAGGAGTTCCACGAAAACTTGAATGTTCAGTCGATCAGATGTTATGTCAACTACAGGAGTTCTATGAAAACTAGCATGTTCATTGTTTAGTCAGATGTTCAAGTAGTCAATCTTGATCTCACTTTTCAGTTCTTTAAGTCTCTTGATTTCATGAACTCTAGTAAGCATTGATGGGGCATTTCCGAAAACCATTAATCCATTATATCACAGATAGTGAATCACTCATTAATTCCAATTTGTTGGGCTGCAAGCCTACAACATGGTTCCTCATCTCAATCCCTCTCAGATTATTTTGTATCCCGCCAAAGAGAGCTCCTCTATCCAAGAAGCAATTAGTAGGCAATCTTAGTCCTTCCAGTTGCAATGGAATTCCCTCAAAATATTTGGAGGGCCAATTACTCTCCATTGCATGAGTGCGCATCATTTTGGCATATGGTAGATAAAATAACGAGAAAAATTGCAGGTTGGAACAACTCCCTTCTATCTAAAGGGGATTAGATAACCTTGATCGAGTATGAAAATATACTTTAAGCCATTTTATGTCTTTAAAATTACTGTATATGTTTATGTATATATATTCATGCATTTCTTATACGTACGTTTTTCAAAAATGTCTAATGTGAATGAGAAAGACAATGTGAGCTTAAATGTTACCGAATCGAGTACGAGTTTGAATGTAGTTGAATTTGGAACATGGTCATCTTTTAAACGACCTTGGAAACGGTCTTTTAAAGTATGATGCCATTTTTTCGAAAGGATTTTTGAAGATAGGACTAAAAGAGCATTGTGCAACCATTGTAATGCTTCTTTTGCTTGCTCTAACAATATTGGGACTAGTCATATGTCACGACATCTTAATCAATGTCCCAAACGTGCTTTAGATACTAGTCATCTACGTTGTTCAAAACAATGTTGTCTTTTAAACTTTAAGTTTGATCAAGAATTTTCTCGCTTTCAGTTAGTACAAATGATTATCATGCAAGAACTCCCATTTACATTTGTTGAGCATGTTGCTTTTAGAAATTATAGTAGAAGTCTTAATCTAGAAGTTGTTCATGTGATGCGAAGTACTATCAAGGTTGATTGTGATAAATTATATCAAGAAGAGAAAGTGAAACTGATGGACTATTTAAGTCAAGAATGTGGGAAAGTTAGTCTCACTATTGATCTATGGACTTCAAATCATACATTAAGATATTTGTGTGTTACATCTCATTTCGCGAACACTAATTGAAAATTGCAAAAGCGGATTCTTGAATTTTCAATGGTAGAATCACCATATACTGGGGCTGCACTTGCAAAGGTTCTTCTAAAGTCGCTTGTGGATTGGAGAATTGATCGTAAAATTTTTAGTCTTGCTTTGGATAATTCTTCAGCTAATGATGTTCTCAATAGATTGGTTAAGAGCAATCTTGTAGAGAAGCAATCGCTTTTGCTTGAAGGAAAGTTTTTTCATATAAGATGTTGTGCTCATATCTTAAATTTAATTGTTCAAGATAGTTTGAATGAGGCACATAATGCAATTCACAATATTCGTGAGTGTAAAGTATGTTAAAACGTTACAAGTACGGAAACAGAAATTTTATGAGATCGTGCAACAAGTAGGACTGTGTGAAAGGAAAGATCTTCTGAATGACACTCCAACAAGGTAGAATTCAACTTGAATGATATTAGATGCTGCTCTATTTTATAAAAAGACTTTCACGGCATCAGAAACATGGGATACAAGTTTTTTGTGTGCTTCTTCAGTTGATGATTGGTCCAAAGCTGAATTTATATATAAGTTTTAAAATTTTTTTTACAATACAACGAATACTTTTTCAAAAATTGAAGAACTAACTTCAAACATAGCCTTGCTAGAGATTTGTAATGTTCAAAGGTTATTGAAGCTTGAGTAACGGAATTTAAATGAGTTTGTGTGTAACATGGTGGCAAAAATGTAAGAAAAATTTGATAAGTATTAGGTAGAGAAATAATATTCAACGTAACTGTTTGCTATTGGTAAAGTGCTTGATCTTAGGTATAAGATGATATTTGTTACTTGTGCTTTTATGGAACTTTACGGTTTTGATACTCCATCACATATTATTCATGTTAGACAAAACTTGTACGATCTTTTCGATGCCTATTTGTATTAATTTACTTCGTCAAATGTAAATGAACGAAGCCTTCATATCTAAGAAAATGAGAATGTGGTAGCTGAGGCAAATGATGATGATGATATCTTGAGTGGCTTTGACCAATTCCTTCGCACAAGTATTATTAGAAGACTTTAAATATGAATCGGATCAATATTTGGAGGAAAGCGTTGTTGCTCGAACTCTAAAGGGTTTTACTATCTTAGTTTGGTAGAAAGATAACAGTATCAAATATCCAACATTATCAAGCATGGCGCGAGACATTTTGAAAATTCCAACATCAACTGTTACATCAGAATCTATTTTTAGCACAAGTGGAAGGATCATTGACCAATATCGGAGTTCTTTAAATCTAGAGTCAGTTGAGACTTTGATTTGCTCTCAAGATTGGTTGAAGGCTAATTTAGAAGGTATATTAACTTTATGAATATATTATAAACTTATATTTCATGTTAACTTACTAATTAGTTTTTCCTTTTCTTAGAATGGATCTCATCTCTTGAGGATTGAGATGCGGAGGAGTATTCTCTTATTAGAGACATGTGATGGATGTTCTTACTTAGTAAGTTGGTTGTGTTCTTGTTATATTTTAAATTATATTTCTCTGCATACCTTTCATGTTTTCCATTTTTTTTAAAAAGCCACAAATTTCCCCAAACCTATTTTGTTTATGCACATTTATTTTTGTCACTGAAAATATTTTTTTTAATTACAACTGAAGATCAAATTTGAGATGTTGCTAGGCTAGTTTTTAGTTGCCATGTTCTTCACCCGAGTTTTCTTAGCTTAGCAAATTACTATCACTAGGAGATTGAAATCTCAAGGTTTGCAGGCCTGCTCGGGTCCTTTGCAGGATCTTTGCCTTACTCTTGACCACTGCATATATTTCGAAAGTTTTTGTATTCTACTCTACGTCTACCTAATTTTTTGTATTGTCATCCAAACAGTCATTACATACTTCCAGAGCTTTTGTATTCTACTCTATATCCACTTAATTTTTGTACTGTCATCCATACACTCATTACTCAGTATCTTGTCCATACACTCATTACCAAGTATATTGCTTTAATTACGTAGTTCCAGTCAGCACCACGAGGACTGAAGAAACGTTCGGTTAAAATGTAAGGAGACGGAGTCTCAAATTTTCTGCGAGGAATAAAGTGCTCTTTTACATTTTACGTTAATGTAGTTTTTTAAGCGACACAAAGAAAAAGTTTTCAGTAGTTCTGTGAACGGAAAAAAACAAAACTGGCGTCACCCGTACTCGAACCGGAGATCTAGTTATTAAGCTGGCGTGATAACCAACTACACCACTTCGTACAAGTACTTGGGGTCTATGTACGAAAGAATTTTTAAGAAAATACATATAAAATAAAGGAAAACAAAATTCGTCATTCCAGCTCATGAAAATATTTTCAGCTCTTTTAGAAAAAAAAATTCAATTTTATCCCATGGATGTTAAAATCAAGAAAAGAAGGACTCGACGAATTAAGTTTTCCGTTGACTTGAACTTCAAGTATTATCGAATAAGTGATTGTAAAATAATTTTCGATTTTTATTTTTTTGTAACCTATTTTATGTGAAAACAAATGGACCCTAGCCCACCGAAATAACTACTGGAATGATAACCGATAGTCTTCATGGGCTGAGGAAGCGCATGGTTGTCGGACGAAGGAGCTGGCCTCGCATCAGAGGGTCTTCGACGCAACGCCCACCATCAACGGATTACTTGGTGTCCTTGCCTGTGTTGATCAGGCTCCAGCAGCCAACAGGTATGCTGCTGCTTAAATAGAGAACATAATGCTTTATTAGGTTTGGAGGGTTATATGATAATGGGCAAAGTTTCTTCCAAAAATTCAAGTCTGGCTCATTTCTGTGTATATCTTGCTCTCTTCAAGTTTTCCCCTGTGGAGTGGAGTCCCTGGCAGTTGAATTATTATCTTGTGAACGGCTCATGTTACTAGAGGTTGGAAGGAGAAATTTCTGTCTTTATGCTTGCTGAATCTTGGTTTTAATTTTACAGTTTCTATTCCATGACATGCACTAACCAGCAGCTTGGGTTGTGTATTCGTCCACGAAGTTGCTTATGAAAGATTATCAAGAGTCTCTACTTACTGTGGTAAGTCTTAGCCATGAGTCTTACTCTCCAAATCCATTTTTCAATCTTCCCCTGTTGCACCAGAATCAGTTTGGTTAGAAGCTGCTAATATTTAGAGTCATCTAGAAATTCAGGGTATTTCAGAGTCATTTCATCAACAGGCTGTGTCGGCTTATCCTTTCTCTTTGCAGTTGTGGCAGTCCTATTTTAACCTTTCCAAGACAATTGGAAATGAGACTGCCACCCTGGAAGCTGCTAAAAAAAGAGGTTTTGAGCTAAGGTGAAATTTTATTTCTTTAGGTTGTTGAACGTCAAAATCAAGGTTTTTTTTATGCTGGATATAGGTTACTTGAGACTTGTTAATGTGTTAGTGCTGAACATGATGCATCCAGAGGGGATCCACCATTAGACGTTTTTGCTTTCATCGGGTAGAGATCATGATACTGTTGTGGCAGGCAGTAGGGGAACAGAGGAGGTGGAACCATAGTTTCTTTTGAAGATGAAGCTTTTCAGCTTTAGCAATGCTGGTTCTGATACTAAAAGAATGCTAGTGGAGGCTAGAAATTGACAGTTCTAGATTGTAAGTAGTTGAAACACATTGGATTAGCCATAGGAGGTATGTATCTACAACAACCTTTTGGTCCAACTTTCTGCTTCAAGTATAGGCACAGGAAAATTGAAACTGTCATTAACCTCTGTAAATTTTGCATAGAATTTTTACTTTCAGTTTGTGTAGTTTTGACATGAGTGGAGGAGGGATTGTATAGTTGATCATTGGATATTGATGAGGCAGAATCCGATTCGGCCCATTAGAGTAAGCTCAAACCCCGTTCAGCCCAACAGCAGCAGTACCAGGTCCTCCGGGAGCCTTCGGCCCATCAGCGGCCCAACAACCTTCGGCCCGTAAGCGGCACCGTCGCTCCCGGCCCAACAGGCTTCAGCCCGTCAGCGGCCCACCAGCCTACGGCCCGGGAACAACGCGGCAGCCCAGGGCCCAACAGGCTTCGGCCCATCAGCGGCCCAACCCCCTTCGGCCCGGTAGCCGAATCCGGCCCACTCCGGTGGCGGATCAGGCACTATGGCGGTTTATCAGTAAGCCCTCATTTAGTCCTATATCGGCTGCCACCGTTAACCATCCGCTATCCTTTGCTATAAATACACCGCTATTTATTGCCTAAAAGAGGCGGAAAAAAAAAGCCTCCGAGACCCTTAAGGACTACAGTCCGAAAAGCATTAAAACTACCCTCTTTGCCTTCTGAATCGACTCTTCTTTAGGAGCTAACTTGACCGTCGGAGGGGGTTCCCCAGGGCTGAAGTCCGGGACTCCTGCTGACTGGTTTTCTTCTTCTTCCCCTCCTGCAGGAACTCGGTTCGAATCATCGCCGACCTTCCCGAGTCGGTCTCGGCCTCCGACCTCGGATTCCTCTCCCTGGTCTCGACGCCGTACGCCGGCTGCCCCGCGACTCAGGAGACCCGGTCTCGCGCCGCCCCTTCGTCCGCCGAAGGAGCTTCGCCCCCGACTTCCCGGAGCGAGCCAGCCTTCGGACCTTCGGCATCGCCTCTGCATCCTTCGTCTTCCGGATCCCCGTCGGGCCCTCGAACACCGATCCGACCCAGCACCGGATCCCTCTCTTCGGATTCCGGCTTCGGAATCCGGTCGTGATAGCCTCGGCTACATCAGATATGTTATCATTTCTGAAGAAGTGCTTGTCACTTGTTAAACGTGATGGATGGTGCAGTGGATAAGCATCTACATTAGATTTTTTTTTCCAAGGTGGTAAATGACTTGGAGGTTTGAGTCCCATTACGTGGGGACTCTTGAGGAGTCTTTTCTTATATATATAAGAGCATATAGAGAAGACAAGTCCACCTATGTGAACTCTCCTCCTCCTCTTCTCTTCCAAAACTCCTCCCTCTCCTCTCTCTCTTTCCCTTGGAAGAAGCACTGAGGCTTCCGAGATTTGGTGCGTAGATTTCGAGAGCTATAGTAGTTGCTCTGCATCGACGAGAGGATGTTTCTGCTCCACACCGACGCGACGTTGTACACGCTACGAAGGTAACTTTTCAACATTGGTATCAAGAGCGAAGGAGATTCGTCGGACAGTCCCGCCGAAGGCCGGCGACGGCGACTGCACGCCTATGTGGGGTAGCACGCGTGGTGCTGCGTGCGCTCGCGTGCGGTGCAGTGCGCGCCCCTGCGCGGCGTGCGCTCGCGCACATGGTGCAACGCGCGTCTGCAAGCGGGGCAGCACGCGCCCCGCGCGTCGCGCATAGAGTGCCCCGCAACCGCGCACTTGCGCGCGCGGGGCGCTGCGCACCCTGCGTTTCCTCTAGAAATTACTGTTCATGCGTTTTTTTACTGTTCATGCCTACTTTACTGTTCATACCCATATCATTGTTCATGCGTTTTTTTTACTGTTCATACCCATATCATTGTTCATGCGTTTTGGGGAAGAAGAGGAGCATTTCTGTCTTGTGGGTTACACATTTTTTGATAATTGTTAATATATCCCTGTTTGCTTTTGACCAAATGATTCGTTCTTTAAAAATCTATTTAGAGTTATGAAAAGGGTATAAATATATTTTACTCGGATCTGATAAATTTCATGCAATTATATCCTGTAATTTTCCTGTTTAAAATAAATAATTTTTCCATGACGGGGGGATAATTATTTACATAATATCTAATAGAAATTGCATAGTCGTGTGATTGTGTAGACGGATGGCCAGTGTCCCTAAATATTTTTTCAGGGACTCGTTGGAGACCATGGAGGACCTATCTTTATATGGGAGAACTTTTTTTGTAATTATAAGGGGCCGATCTGAATCGGTTCCCGAGTTGTACAATTTAAGCTATGTAATATTGGGCTATAGACTTTGGACTATTAATCTGGCCAGTATTTTGTCTGGCTATCTGGCAATTTTTTAGTTATTATTAGACACACTTGTTATAACTTAAGGGAGGGAGTAATTTATTTTTTAATAATTAATGAATTGCCTGTATATGTTTAATATATATTGATATGTGGCAGCATTAAAAGTCAATTTTTTGCTTAGTAGTGCGATCAGTATATCCCTCTTGTAGATGCATGCTATATCTAGGAAATGTGTTATCTATACTTATCATGGATTTTAAAGCAAACTATTTGATATTTTTGTAAATCATGTGGATTTAAAATTAGGGAATGAGTCTCTTAATGTTCTATTTTTTCCACTCTTATTTTAATTGGAAATATAGTTTGTGACATATATGAAGGTGATGATTACGAGCCTAACAAAGTTTTCGAAATGACATATGTAAAATAAACTATATGACCAATTGATTTTAAGAAAAAGAATTTTTAAGTGCCTAATTATTTTTCTTGTGCAATGAAGAAGGTAACGATGGCTTCAAAAGGTTTATATTACGAGTTATCTGATTAAGATAAATTAAAGGACGAAAATTACGACATGTGGCACAGAAAAATTCAGTATCTCCTGAATGAGAAGGAGATACTTGAGACCTTGACCAACGTGATGCTGCCACCATCTAATGATGGACCACTTGCGCAAGTCAATCGTGACAAGCAAGCTTATGATAAGTGGTTGAATAAGGACAGGAGTGCGCGCTATACTATGTTGAGCTGCATACACAATGACCTTATCAAAGAATTTGAGAGTTACAAAACTGCCAAAGAAATGTGGGAGCAATTGAAGTTCCAATATGGAGGCACATTAGCAACGAGGTTGAGGGCCCAAACTTTGAAGTTCAATTAGTAAATGATGGACCCAAAGCATTCTATGGCAGAGCACCTGAGGGTGATGTCTTCGATGATTAGAGAATTGAAGACAACTGGTACTGAACTCTCAGATGAGCAACATATACTTGCTGTGCTGAGGTCCCTTCCCGATCTTCTTGGGAGCATATCAAACTGGTGTTTACTTACAATGAAAGCATCAAAACTTATAGTGACGTTTCACGTCACCTAGACTTAGAGGTGGAGCACAAAGAGGCGACCCGTCATAGAGCATTGGTGGATGATGCAAACAGGCCTAAGGCAAAGAGGCCCAGGCGAAACTGGACCAAGAAGAACAACAATTTTCAGCAAAAGGTTGAAAAGAAATGGGGACAACAAAATAACTAAAAGGATAAGCATCACAAGCCAGAAAAGAAAAATCTAAGCAAGGTCAAGTACTTAACTGTCAGAAGATGAGACACTATGTCAGTGATTGCACTGAGCCAAAGAAGGTTTGTTTTGTCCCTAGAAATTCTATTTATGTGTGCTCTAATGTTTTCATTGCTCATACAGTCTCTCATTAGATTGTAGACTCAGGAGCAACCTGCCACGTAGCTCGTAAGCGAGCCGGGTTCTTAGTGTTAGGATCGCTGTGTCCGGATCCGAACAAAATACAGCGAATAAAATTAATTGGGATCGGATCCATCTCGTTTTGATTTACAAAAACCTTAAACGGAAAATCGTATTTACCTTGTACGGATTCGAATCCGCATTCAACCGGTTCCGTCGGTGTGATGCCGCAAGCTGTGCAGGTGTTCGGCCTTTAGCGGTACCTACGCGGTCTTCCTCTCGGTGGATCATCCTCGCTTCCTCGCTCGCTGTAGCATCTGTGGATCCTGTTTGGCTGCGTGTAATCTTCCGCGACATGCAGATTCAGAATTCCCGTCGGCTGGGAGGCGAAGTAGGTAGGAGTCAGAGCGGAGTCTCCGGGGCCGGCCAGAGGTGGGCGGCGCCCATAGAGAGAGAGGAGAGAGAGGGGGGCGGCTAGGTCAGGGTTCAGGGTTGTTGGCCCCTGACCTAGAAACATTACTTTTATAATAAGTGATTTGCGATTTTTTAGAAAAACCCACACTTATCTGAAACCTCGTCAAAAATTCACCGAACTTGAAAACCTTTTGCGTGTAACCCTATAGGCCTAAATACCAGTCCAGTTAATGTCCCATTAAGTCTAGTAACTCTTTACGGACCTACTAATTTAATTAATATCCTTATATTAATTAATCAGCCGAGTTTAATGTTCCACAATAAATTCGGACGGGCTTCCGATTACGTTAGGTGCCAAGCAATACCGCGTGATCCCAGAAGGCATTATAGTTTATGCAACCCACTATGGGAACCTTTCCGTCATCAGTTACCGCGCAGATATTGTCCTTCATCTGTACAATGTTCCCGAATCGACCTAGGGTATGGTTTACCGTTAAAACCTAGCCGGTCGATTCACTTGAATCAGATGCCGCAAAACTATAACAGATAACTCCTTATCTGATATAGTGTCCGCCCTAGCCAAGGACTTAAGCGCATCATTTCTGAAATATTCCTTCTCCTATTACTGAGAGCGGATGATTCAGTATTGAACATATAGTTACCTTCGAGGGCATCTCCCTGAACCCGATCACTTAACTTATAGCTAACTTATGGATATGGATTCATTAATCATTGGTGTCTCAGATCCGAAGACCATCCACACAATTGTGACAAAAGAATCAAGCTGGTTAACAGTTAGGTAGATACCATCTAGCGATTCATGATTGGATCGGTTCAGTGAACTCATTCACCAATGAGCATCTACAGGCCCAACATAGCATCTCCACACAAGTAACTCATAAGATCAATCACCCTGATCACATGAGCTGAAGAAACTTGTACTAGTCTATCCGGATGTTTGATGTCCTTCTCAAACATCCTCCGACTAGGAACAATTAAGAACATATGTTTATAAGTCTTCAGTTCTATAATTATGATCTCATCATAATCAGAAGACCATTGCACATGTTTATGGACTTCATCGCGATACGATAAACAGAGATTGAATTAAATATACAATGAATTATTGCCATTAAATTAATAAACTGAATAATACACAGTATCAGATTGGCTCGTAGGCCATCTAATACTAACACTTAGATTATCGTTGAATACCAAACGGTAGCCAACATGTCACCATGGGGAATGGCGCTTAAGAAGAAGTCCTTGGAGTTGGCTCGCAACAACTGAAAATGCGAACTGGACGCACTCTTCTTTTACATGATGTGTTTTATGTACCTGGTGTTCGATGTAATCTATTTTCAGTTATAACACTTATACGTTTGGGTTATTCTTTCAACTTTTTAGGGACCTCAGTATCTCTTTATTATGATAAGAGTCTTTATGGTCTTGGTCATTTAGGTTATTCTTTCAACTTTTTCTATGTAATGATTCTATTTTATTAATCGCATCTTCTTCTGATATCGTTTCTAATTCTGTATCATGGCATGCAAGATTGGGAGACATAGGACAGGAGAGAATGAGCCGATTAGCTCGAGAAGGCCTATTAGGTCTCTCACTAAAGTGAATCTCCCTGTCTGTAAGCCATGTTTGGTAGGAAAAGCCTGCAGAAAGCCATTTGGGAAGGCCAAGAGGGCCTCTTGCCCACTAGAGCTAATCCACTCAGACATATGTGGACCCTTAAATGTGAGGGCACGTCATGACGAATCCTACTTTATCACTTTTATAGATAACTATTCTTGCTATAGTTCAGTGTATCTTCTTACCCATTGCTTAGAGGCCTTAACTTGTTTTAAGCGTTTTCTGGCTGAGGTAGAGAATGATAAAGAGAGGAGCATTAAGGCTCTTCGCATTGATAGGGGTAGAGAATATCTCTCAGATCAGTTCAGAGAGTTATGTGAAGAGAAAGGAATTCGCAGACAACTTACTATTCATTATACTCCACAACAAAATGGTGTTGTAGAGAGGAGGAATCCTATTCTTATGGAGATGGTTGGTCGATGATGGTGCAAGCTAACCTCTCAATAAATTTCTGGGGCGATGCACTATTGACTGCTGCCTATATCCTGAATTGAGCGCCTTCTAAGTCAAGACCTTCAACTCCCTACGAACTATGGAAAGGCGAAAAGCCCTACTTGGAGGACTTACGCCCTTGGGGATCAGTTGGATATGTTCACAGTACTTCCCATAAGTATGGGAAGTTGGGATTTAGATCTAGCAAACAAGTGTTCATAAGATATCCTGAGCAATCTAAGGGCTATATAATGTATGGTAAACATCCAGATGAAGGAATGACTGAGAAAGAGGTCCGAGATATAGTCTTCTTTGAGGGAGATTACCCATCTATAGGAGAGGTCAGGCAGGACATGTAGCTATATGAGTTATAAGATCCTGGTGAGAACGCTATGTCTTCTGGCATGAGAGGAATTAGTCTCATCCCAGAAGTTGCCGAAGATAGTGAGAGTGTTCCCATGGATAGTGGGAGTGAACCACTTAATGCTTTACCTCGTAGAAGTCAATGTGGACATACCCTCGACGCCGTTTTACGACTGAAGGATAATCACTGATGTGTACTTCTGTGGATGCTGATGAGCCTGCATCCTACGAGGAAGTAATGACTTCACCTGACTTAGAAAAGTGGATAGCTGTAATGAGGGAAGAAATGAATTCAATGACTAAGAACGAAGTATGGGAGTTAGTTGATCTACCACCTGGACGCAAAGCTATTGGGAACAAGTGGGTTCTTAAAGTCAAAGCGTAAGGTTGATGGGTCAATTGACAAGTATATAGTCCGACTCGTGGCGAAAGGCTATATCTAATTAGAGGGAATAGACTACGAATAGACATTCTCCTTAGTGGTGAGATTTGTCTTTATTCGCCTCATCCTGGCTATCGTTGCACATCTAGACTGGGAATTATTCTAAATGGATGTAAAGACAGCTTTTCTCAATGAAGAATTAGACGAAGAGATCTATATGGCTTAGTCTATGGGCTTCGAAGCTGAAGGACAAGAGCGCAAAGTGTGCCGCCTGAAATGTTCCATATATGGTCTCAAGTAGTCGTCTAGGCAGTGGTATTATCGGTTCCACCAATTAATCATTTTGATTGGCTTCAGAATGACCAAAGAGGACCACTGTGTCTATGTCAAGAGAGTTAAAAAAAGTATTCTCATTCTCTCTTTATATGTTGACGATATATTGCTAGCCGAGAATGACATGGAGTTAATCAAAACCACTCAAGAATGGTTATCCTCCACATTCGAGATGAAGGATTTAGGTGAGGCTGATTTACTAAGAGTAAAGATCTAGAGGGATCGATCTAAGAAACTTCTAAGTTTGTCTCAAGAGACTTACATCAAGAAAATCTTGGAGTGCTTCCGGATGCATAAAACCAAGCCTGTGGTTATTCCAATGGAGAAGGGCTCAGTTCTTAGCATTGATCAATATCCTAATACAGAAGAAAAAAAAGAACGAAAGAAGGATGTCCCTTATGCCAATGCAGTCGGTTGCCTCATGTATGCCATGATGTGCACTCGTCCCGACATTTGCTTTGCAGTTGGCATTGTTAGTAGATATCAAAGTAATCATGGAACTACACATTGGCTAACAGTGAAAAAGATTTTTAGATATCTGCGAGGTATTGAGACTCTCGCTCTGTGCTATTATGGTGGGAGCCTTAGATTGACTGGATACTCAGATGCCGATAGATCAGCTGACAGAGATGAGCGCAAGTCCACTATGGGATATGCATTCGTACTTGGAGGAGGAGCTATTTTTTGGTGCAGCAAGAAGCAAACATGTGTCTCCTTGTCTACGATGGAGTCTGAGTACGTTGCTTGCACTGCTGTAGTCCAGGAAGCCATTTGGTTGAGGCGATTCTTGGTGAGCTTAGATGTCACAGCACATGCAAGAGATTCTATTATGGTGTATTGCGACAATATGGCCGCGATAGCCTACACGAGGGACCCTAAGTATCACGGAAAGTCAAAGCATATTGACACTCATTACAACTTTATCAGAGACATCATTGCGCAGGAGTTGGTGGTCCTTAAATATATCTCTACTAGTGAGATGCTTGCAGATCTTTTCACCAAATCTCTTGTGAGAATTGCGTGTCTCAAACATGTTGGAGGTTTAGGACTGAGAAGGGTCTAGTAGTTTTTGTTGGATACCATTTTTTACAATAAAATATGAGTATTTTTCTTTGTATTATTAGTAGACTTATATTTGTGAATGTGAATGTGTTGGCCACCAGGTTTTGATCGGTCCACTCACACGGACAATTGCCATCTCGCTATGAGAGCGAGCATAATGAAAGACTCTGTAGACTTGGCACTTAGTGGGAGTGTATATTTTCTACGTTCAGTGGGAGAGTAATAAGAGTCGAAATCGCCTTAGCAGGTGGCTAAGATAAGACCAATTGAAAACAGTCGGACATTGACTCTTCCATGTAATTTGTTGATAGCTAAATTTGATGAGAGCCGTATGGGCAACCTGGATGCACTTAGTGGAGCGCAGGGTTACAGATTTAGATGGTGTATGAGCATGGCCATTCTTGCTCTTCACTCCACCATAACATACTGATCATATTGTATGTGCTATCTTTTCGACCGCCTAAGGAGTAACTGAATGGATCTCTACTTCATCACTATGTGAAGCCTCTGTTTTTTCATTATGTCTTTTGGGACTATGCATCTTGTCATGATGTGGACGCTTGATGATGCTACTTTATCATGTTTTCCAAAGACTATGATACATGCGGTCCAGTAGAGCATGTCTAGGAAAGTAGTTAAGTTGAAGTAGATTAACATGTGTGGCGTAGGAAAAATCGACTTGTATTACACCGATATTATTCTGACTCATTACTGGTCAGCGATTATGATGGATGTGTCCAACATAATCATGAGAACATAAACACAGTTTTTTTTTTTTTGAGAGGTTAAGATGGAGATCTCAGAAGGATCATATCTCCTTAACTTGCTGTGAGCTTGTGGTTTGGGGTATGAGACGAAATTTGGAGTTGCAGTGTTATGTTAGTATGGTGATAACTTAATATAACACTCCTCACTTACATATCCTTCTCGTTTGATCGCACATGCCATTTCCCTGTATGAAAGGTAGAGTTATAAGAGGAGATGCAATTATGGTATATCCTATGTGTATGAGTGGGAGATGTTAAACGTGATGGAAGGTGTAGTGGATAAGCATCCACATTGGAGTTCTTTTTCAAGGTGGAAAAAGACTTGGAGGTTTGAGTCCCATTACGTGGAGACTCTTGAGGAGTGTTTTCTTATATATATGAGAGCATATAGAGAAGAGAATCCCACCTACGTGAACTCTCCTCCTCCTCCTCTTCTCTCCCAAAACTCCTCCCTCTCCTCTCTCTCTCTCTCTCTCTCTCTCCTCTCCTTTGGAAGAATCATCGAGACTTCCGAAATTTGACACGTGGACTCTGCGAGCGACTCTGGTAGCCACTCTGCACCGACAAGAGGACGCTTCCGCTCTACACTGACGCGACACTATACACTCTACAAAGGTAACTTTCCAACATCACTGATACTATGGATACCAGAAAACAAATAGATATAATTCTTCAAGTCCAGTGTGCTCTAATGGTTTACTTGGTGGTTTCATCTATTTTTTGTTTTTTAGTTGTTTGCACAAATGCAATTTGTTTTAGTCTATTATATGTTTTATTTATATACATAAGGTGGTCTTTCTCCGCCCAGCATGATCATTGTTTTTTTCTCTTTGTATTGTAGTTAGGCCCGACAAAATCTAGCCTGACCTGACCCGACCTTTAGAAAAGTGGGTTACGGTCATGGATTTTGAAATTGGATCGAGTTTGAGTTGCGTCGTCTTGACCCAGCCTACCTAATCGACCTTTAGAAAAGTGGGTTAGGGTCATGAGTCTGAATTGGATCGCGTTCGGGTTGCATCATCTTGACCCAGGCTGCCCAATCGACCTTTAGAAAAGTTAGTTAGGGTAATGAGTTTTGAATTGGATCGAGTTTCAGTTGTCATCTTGACCCAGACTCTCTCTCTCTCTCTCTCTCTCTCTATATATATATATATATATATATATATATATATATAGTGTCCAGGTCAGCTTGGATTCGTGTCTAACAACTTTGATTAAATTTCACTAATGGCCCAACCCTAACCAGACCTATTGCCACCTCTAATTGTGTCTGCTTACGCTGACACACTTCCAGTGGAGTGTCTTCCAGCACTAAGTTTCTAGTGGCCTAGGACAACAAGCGTTTTCACGAAGTCATATTGATGAAGATCGAATCCACGGTTGGAGCACAGTCAGGATGACTACCTGAGCATGGTAAGCATTATTGAATCATAGAAATGTCTGAAGAAATGAGTTTATTTTATTTCATAGGAGGGGATATTTCAGTAATAGTTTATTATTTTCTAGATATGGTTGATATCTTCATAATTACCAGCAGAATTTATTTCAGTTTGTTTCTTAAGAGCACCTTACCATGGGGATTAGGAGTTTGTTTGCTACAAGGATTAGAATCTCCTGTCAGAGTTTAATGGGGATATGATGTTATATCAGCTCTATAACCCTATGATGATTGATTCTGAATTTAATCTTATGAGTGTATCTGCGATAAGCATTTTCATCCTCCAGTAAGATGCCATTGGCACGAGGCTTCCTCCTTTGTGGAGCTGTGATGTGACTCACGGCATCCCACCTTCCACGTTCCCAGTTATATCCATTCACACAGCATCCCTTCCTCCTTGCTGCAGCTTCTAGTCGGAGAGTCTTACTCTCCAAATCTCCGATAGCTCACTCCCCATATTTGTGCCAGATTTACTGTTGTGGGTTAGGCTGCTTGCGAATACAGTTTCATAAAAGCCCTCCCTAAAATTATAGGCATCTATTGGAAAGTGAACTGATGTCATTGTTTATCCCAGCCAAAGATTTCTTGAGCTTTTATATTCTTTTTTGATTGGCATACTTCTTTGGCAGAATACGACCTGATTCCGAATGTGCTATTCCTCCCAGGACTCGTCTACATCTCTTCTCATCATTCCAGTCGTTTTCTTATCCCTTTTCATCTTTCACCCTAACATCCTTTTTTTGACAAAGCTTTAAGCCAAAACCCCACTAATGATAACCTAAGATCACTTGTCAAATGTCTCTCAAGTGTCTTTTTTCATGTCTGTACTCTTTGAGGCGATCTTGTTCCCATTCTTGTCGCTATGTAACTATGTTTAGCTTTTTCCATTGTTTTAGGATGTGTCTGTCCGATTGTCCTCAAACTTTTGATAACCTTATATTTATGTTGTACCGTTTGACCTATTCTTGCCAAATGTGGAGGAGTAATAAGCCATTCGGTCTTTGATAAATTCTTGGTTTTATCGTAGTTCGTGCTCGTCCAAGTTTGACTATGGATGAACTTGTAAACAAGGCATTGTTATGCAATTCTATAGGGGCAGGGTAGATTAAATTTTGGATCTCATTGGGATTGTGGCAAATTTTTATGATTATGGGTTAGAATCATTTGGGGGCTTACATGACTTTCGGAAGGAGGGACGAATCATTTTAACTTTTTACCAAACGTTCGAGTCAGGTCGGTGGATCCAATTCTCTACGACTGAGTTGAAAATACATAAAATCAGTAAATCTAGAAATTTGCCAAAAATTTAGTTGGTCATCTTTATTGTACATTTGTATTTCTTTTGAATCTTAGGTTCTGTTCCTTTACTTGTAGTACCACGTCCACATGCATGGAGGCTATGAAGTCATGAAGAAAGCCATTGAACACCTTGGAGTTCATTCAAAACTTTGGACTGAGGCACAATGAGCATGCTTATTAGATTATTTTCTTTTGTTTTGGGAGATGTAAATATTTAAGAACGGTTGTATATTGTTGGTTCGGAAATTTTGTACCTGTTAGACTCATTTATTACGGGAATTGAGATATGGTGAATTGCTTGCAGACAATATGAATATTAAGTGTATTTTGTTCAAACTAATTCATTTTGAGTGTTGGTTCAACCTTAGATATGTGTTCTTTTACATGTATTTGTAGATTGAGATGTGGTGAACTTTTTTCCTTAAGAGGTCATTTGGTGTGTCGTAGAATGCTTGAAAATGTCCTAAACAGCCGTCAAATACCGTTTCTCATATATTTGATATGTTGTAAATCGTTTTATGTTTTTTTTTCACATGTCTGAAGTGTTGTAAATTGCCGTATTTCAACACCGGTTGATCCCCAAATTTCTCCTTATAGTTTATTTTGATTTTCAGTCTAAAACTATTGTACACTAAAATCGATGATTTCAAAACCAGTGGTTTTAAAATTAGGGATTTTATTTTATTACTTTTAAAATTGTTGAACTTAAAATTGAGATATTAAGGCATTTTAAGGTGCACCAACCAAACGAGCTTCAAATGAAGAAAAAAAAGTATGATTTTGACAACTATTTTTTATATTAGGCAAGATAAATATGATAGTGAATAAAAAAGGAAGATGCAGAGACTGCTTTATGTTGAGTCGGGTGTGTTGTAGGTTGAGATGAGATCAGCCTAAATTAATTAAATTAAAACTTAGTTAAAAAACCTGAATTTAATTTAACTAACCGTAGTTGCTGGGTATTAAACATTAGATATTGTCTTTCAGGCTCCTTGGAAGGTTTCCAGTCACATTGGCTTACTCGGGCCTGACATGGGCTTTATGATGCTGGACGGGCCAGCTCACAGGGAGGCCCGCAGGGCCTGGGCCGGAATCGGGCCGGGTCAATTAAGCCACGGGCTGGGCTGAGCTGTGGTCGGGCCAGCGTAAGTCCGGCCGGTTGACACCCCTATCCATGGCAGTCTGCTGAAATGTCAGGGAGGGGGTTAAAAGCGTACAGCCGCGACAGAAATGTTGGAAGAGGGGATTTTGAGATTTTTTTTTTTTTTTTTGGTGTGATGATCGGTACCAAACGCACCCTTAGTTACGTTGACACCTACCAATGTCGATGAGGGAGCTCCATCCATCTTGAAATTGTGGTTGCCTATTTTAAGGTGCACCACTTTTTTTTCCCTTATAGGAGGCAGTGGTAGGCAGAAACGATATGCATCACTTACCTAAGAAGACAATAGGGTCGAAAGAAACACATGATCGCTAAAACTACATAACACACATTTCTAGAGAGTGTGGGGAACTTTCTAACATGCAGCACGTTTGAAGAATGCCAAAATTAAATCAACGGTTTCTTAAATTTTGATCTTTATAAGTATAGTAAATTTGAGATGTGTCCCTATATCAAATGTATTTAGGTTTTAATGCTTCAAAACTTAATGCCTAGTAATCAGAATTAGTCCTTTAGATTAAGAACCATCTAAGAGTATGAGGTTTGACCCGATAGTGATCCGTTCATAGTCCATTAGTAGCCCTAGATTCGCCCGTTAGTGGATTTAGAACGTTTCGAGGCAGAATTCTAGTCTCTATAGGCATCACCTGATCTAGACATTTGTCATAGGGAGTTGATAGGCATTCAATCGAGCTGACACAATTCAGCCCAGTAGCTTAATTTAAGTTAGATTCAGAGAGTTTCTACCTGTGGGGAGTTGTTTCCGAATGGATCTAGACTTTAGAGCCTATTTATAGTTCTCCTTCGTGCCAAGACCTGTTGAGTGCATCATTAAGCCCTAGAGAGAGTTAGAGAGAAGATTCAAAGCAGCTAGGATGGAAAGCGGGCGTAGTTCAAGGCAATTCTTCATGTAATGTGTGGAGGGCTTCGCGCGAGGCCTTCGTGGTGGTGTGAGCGTGTGAGAGAGGAGGTCCTTGCCTTGCCTTAGGCAAGTTTCTTTGACTTCTTAATTCTTGGAGTTGAGGCAAATGATGATTAACCATTATTTCATAATTATTTTTAAGTAGAAAAATCTATTCGTAAAACTATTTTCCTATCTACTATAAGTATGTAAAGTTATGAATTGTTAAGATGAAGTATGATGTTCTTAAGCCCGTACAAATGTTCTAATTGTAATTTTGTATGAAATCATGGAACTATGTGATAATATAAGAATCTGAGTTTTGGCGTTGAGAGGTGTCCACAGCGCCTGACGCGTTTCAGCATAATCAATTAGCTGTGTAATCGATTAAGCTGATAGGCGTCAGAGAGGGGTCGATGCGTTTCAACATAATCGATTATTTGTTTAATTGATTAAGCTGATAGGTGTCGAGGTTCATAGGCGCCTTTTAGGTAATCGATTATCTTTGTAATCGATTATTTGTAGTAATCGATTTCATGTTGTTATTGTTGGGTTGTGTGTGTCCGGATCCGTCCAAAAAACACAACGGAAAAATTAATTCGAGAACGGATTCGTCTCGTTTCGATCAACAAAAAACTAAAGTGGTAAATCATATTTACCTTGTGCGGATTCGAATCCGTATTCATTCTTCGGTTTTGTCGGAGCGATGCCGCAAGCCGCGTAGGTGCTGATAGAATTGGGTGGCTTCAAAGCCAATCATTGTACATTTTAGTTCAGATTATTAATAAAGGTAATTATTTCTTCATTTATAGTTCTCGCAAATTAACTATCGTAATGAAGGTCCGTAAACAAATATATGGGATATTGAATCATGATAAGATCATGATAGTGAGATCAATTGTAACGACCCGCCACCCTATAATCGGGGATCCGATTACTAAATGGGTACCGAATCATTAAATTTGGAACCGAATCAGGATCTAAGTAAGTCTGGGAAATAAATAATAAATTAAGCTAAACATTCACATCGCATTGAATTGAAATGAAAGTGCAGGAATTAAAATTATTACAATGCGACTCGATACAACAAATAATTACATTTTCCAGCAGAAAGGAAATAATTAAACATACAGGCCAGAAATAAACAACAACTACATCGGGGCATACCCCGGAACAACCGCTGAAGGCGCTCAACACACGGCCGCACACGCCGCTCTAAGTCTGCTGGGAGTCCTCACCTGAAAACCGCAGGGGTGAGTCTCAAGACAAGACTCAGTAGGGATCCTTCGATCCCACTGCCCACGCACACACCCACAAGTGCAAAGTACGGCCAACGATAAAGTAACGAGCACAGTAGTAAGGACAATTCCTAATTCTCAACGTGGAATCACATGCAATGGAAACATAATAAACATGCAGATACTAAACCAGCCGACTAGGGAACCCACAACTGCCGTCTCGGTAGAACTCGCCAACCACACAAACAACGGTGGGAAAAACCTCGACCCGCTGAGGCCAAGCAGTAACCCCTCGGATAGCACACTAGCTACTCCGGCCAAACCGGCTCAGGTGGCTACCCCTTCCCTCAGCATGAGTGACTCTCCGAATGTACCACTCCGACACCGGTACTAGCTGACCCCGGGGTTCACCAGGTGACCCTCTCTCACTAGGCGTCACCCCGCCCACGCCCCCACCGGCGCTGTGCTCACGCCCCCACCAGCACAAGGTGATAAAGCGCTACAATGTCACTCCAAGTCCACAGTAACACAAAACCCAGCACAGTACGATCCGGTCACGTGAAAAGTCCGCGATCGCATAACACACATGTAGCACCATCCGGTCATGAAGAATCTATCTCTACCGGGTACACTAAAACATGCACTAACCATCCATCTAACAGTATGAACACATTTACTGGCATGAATTAGTGAGGTTTTGTCTTGAATCGCGTCGCCCAAGGCCGACGCCATTCAAGCTCCATGTACTAGTTTATATAAAACAATCTTCAGAATCAGGCCCTAAAGGCGTCGACACCAGTGGTCGCCTTTTAAAAGGCGTCGACATCCTCAGACGCCATTTAACACAGAAAACCAGGAATTTCTAAAAAACATTAAACAGGGGATTTCTGCCTTAAAAGGCGTCATGGCTGCCCGACGCTATTCAAAATGCGTCGCCCACCCATGACGTCTTTTAGTCCCAGAATCCCGAACTGGCAGATTATCAGTCAGATGATTCCTGTCTAAAAGGCGTCGTGATGGCCCGACGCCCTTCGAAAAAGGCGTCGTCCATGCACGACGTCTTTCAACCCCAGGAACCAGAGTTGCCATGAGCCCGAGGGCTCCCCTTTTTAACCCAAATAACCCCAAAATTACTCAAAAACGGAGGAGAAAGAGGGCAATACAATCCATAGGAAATCACATTCATAGAAAATCCCCCATATCATCAAAAGAACTCCTAAACATGCTCATTCTACCCCCCAAAACCAAAGATCCACAACATGCATAGACGGGGGAAAACATGGCTTAAACACGATGCTGTGAGAACCGTCACCCTACCGGACACTTGAACGCCTCCGAGCTTCAAGCCGTCCACCCGTCTCGCCCCACGCCGCCGCCGGTACCGCCGTGGTCGTCCTTGCTCCACTGTGACGTCGGCCGCCGTCCGGAGAGTAGAACGCCGCAGTGGAGGTGGAGGTGGTAGTGGTAGGAGCTAGGTAGAGGATGGAGTGGAGGGAGAGGTGAAATGGTGGGAGGAAACGAGGGAGGAGGAGGAATCGCCGTCGAGATCGCCGGAGGGGAAGGAGAGAAAGAGAAAAGGAGAAAATGAGGGAAAGAAGGAGGGCTCGCGGGGTTAACCAGAGACTGGCTAAAACGCGTCGACATCCACGGACGTCTATCAGGTAATGTGACAGCCGCTCTGACAAGTTTCTGAAACGCGTCGATCGAGGCAGACGCCGTTCAGCCGACATGTCAGGGCCGTACTCTGACACACCCAGAGTCGCAGTCTGAAAGGCGTCGTCCTACGTGGACGCCGTTCAGACGACTCGACAGGGCTGTACTCTCGCGGCCCAGAGTCCGCCCACGTGGCACCTACGTGGCAGAACCTGAAACGCGTCCGCAATGGTGGACGCCGTTCAAAACGCGTCTCGAGGTCTTGACGCGAATCTACACAGAACCTCAGCCCCCCACTAGGGCCAGAATTACAGGGTCCGACCCGAAAACCGGATCCGAAAGTCTCGATCCTTACATTCTCCCCCCCTTAAAAGAATTTCGCCCTCGAAATTAACTGCTAGAATTAGCAAGGTCAAAACAGGGATACAAGTTCACAAGGAAGCTTACGAAAAGAGGTAAGGGAACTGCTCCCGCATCTCATCCTCTCGCTCCCAGGTTACCTCACCTCCGGAGCGGTACTGCCAAATCACTTTGACCAACGGTACAATCTTGTTCCGCAAGACCTGTTCTTTGCGATCCTCAATACGAACAGGATACTCTGGAAAGGACAGGTCCTCAGCGACCTCCAATTCTGAAAAGTCCAACACATGGGACGGATCCTGAACATACTTTCTCAGCAAGGACACATGGAACACATCGTGCACCCCTGCAAGACTGGGCGGCAAGGCCAGCTGATACGCGGTTTCCCTAATTCGAGCAAGAATGGGAAAAGGCCCAATATATCGTCGACTCAGCTTGCCTCGCTTCCCGAATCTCATCACACCCTTGGAGGGTGAGACTCGGAGAAACACGTGGTCTCCAACTTCAAACTCAAGTGGTCTCCGTCTGACGTCAGCATAACTTTTCTGTCTACTCTGAGCTGCGGTCAACCTCTGCCGAACTGTCCTGACAATCTCAGCACACTGCTGCACCAACTCAGGTCCCGCAATCTACCTCTCACCGATCTCGGACCAACACACCGGAGATCGACACGGTTGCCCATACAAAGCCTCGTAAGGCGCCATGCCGATACTGGAATGGTAACTGTTGTTGTAGGCAAATTCCACTGTGGACAAATGCTGCTCCCAAGAACCTCCCCAATCAAGGCAACATGCCCTGAGCATATCCTCCAAGGTCTGAATAGTCCTCTCTGACTGCCCGTCTGTCTCGGGATGGTAGGCCGAGCTGAAGGCCAACTGAGTGCCCAATGCCTGTTGAAAGCTCTTCCAGAACTTGGAAGTAAACCTCGGATCTCGATCCGAAACAATGGACAAGGGTACCCCGTGCAGAGAGATGATCCGGTCTACAAACAATTTTGCCAGCTTGCCGACTGACCAGTCCTTCCTAATGGTTAGGAAGTGTGCCGACTTGGTCAGCCGATCAACGATGACCCAGATAGCGTCTCTCCTGCTAGGGGATGTAGGCAATCCCATCACAAAGTCCATCGTCACGTGCTCCCATTTCCACTCTGGAATCGGCAAGGGCTGCAGCAACCCTCCAGGTCTCTGATGCTCGGCTTTAACCTGCTGACAAGTCATACATCTAGCCACATATTCAACCACATCTTTCTTCATACCGGGCCACCAGAAGTGCCTCCTCAAACAATGATACATCTTTGTTGTCCCAGGATGCACTGCATATCTCGAACGGTGCGCCTCATCAAGAACACATCTGCGCACGTCTTCCTCAGTCGGGACATAGAGTCTGCCTCTGAACCTGACAGTACCGTCATCCCATAATTCCACCTCTGACCTCTGGAGAATCTGAGGTAACTCAGCATCTGCCCTATGAGCCTCAATCACAGCATGATACACAGCTGGTCTCACAGTCAAGCTGACCAATACGGCTCTATCCTCTTCACGTGGAACTCTAAAAGAAGATTCCACAACCTGCTCGAACAATTTCCATTCTCGAATCATAAGGTGTGACATGACTGTCTTCCGACTCAAGGCGTCTGCCACTACATTTGCCTTGCCCGGATGATAAGAAAGGTCAAAGTCATAATCCTTGATAAACTCCATCCACCTCCGCTGCCTCAGATTCAAGTCTCTCTGAGTGAACACATATTTCAAGCTCTTGTGATCGGTGAAAACCTGAAATTTCTCTCCATATAAGTAATGTCTCCAGATCTTGAGTGCAAACACCACTGCTGCAAGTTCCAAATCGTGAGTAGGATAGTTCTCTTCATGCCTCTTCAGCTGCCGAGAAGCATAAGCAACTACCCTGCCATGCTGCATCAGGACTGCGCCCAAACCTCGACGGGACGCATCTGAGTAAACCACAAATCCACCCGACCCAGATGGAAGCACCAGCACTGGGGCCGTCGTGAGGCGAGTTTTTAGCTCAACAAAACTCTGCTCACATTCCTCGGTCCATACAAAACGAACTCCCTTTCGAGTCAACCTCGACAAGGGGGCTGCTATCGATGAAAACCCCTGAACAAACCGCCTGTAATAGCCGGCAAGCCCCAGAAAGCTCCTGATCTCTGTTACTGAAGTCGGCCTGCTCCAGTCCATCACTGCCTCGATCTTGGCTGGATCTATTGCGATACCTTCACCAGAAATAACATGCCCAAGGAAGTGCACCTTGTCTAGCCAAAATTCACACTTGCTGAACTTGGCGTAAAGTTGGTGCTCCCTCAGGACCTGCAACACTGCCGAAGATGGGCGGCGTGCTCTTCCTCAGAAGAAGAATAGATCAGAATATCATCAACAAATACAACCACAAACTGGTCTAGGTAGGTCCTGAAGACTCGGTTCATCAGATCCATAAAGGCCGCCGGAGCATTGGTCAAGCCGAAGGGCATAACCAAAAACTCATAATGCCCATACCGAGTCCTGAAAGCCGTCTTACTAACATCCACATCCCGGATCCTCATCTGATAATATCCAGATCTCAGGTCGATCTTGGAAAACACCCTCGCAGACTGCAGCTAATCCATCAAATCATCGATCCTAGGAAGTGAATACTTATTCTTTATTGTCACCTGGTTCAGCTGCCTATAATCGATGCACAGTCTCAAAGAACCATCCTTCTTCCTGACAAACAGAACTGGAGCACCCCATGGAGATGTACTGGGACGAATGAAACCCTTATCCAGCAACTCCTGCAATTGCGCCTTCAACTCAGCGAGTTCGGCTGGCGCCATCCGATACGGGGCCTTAGACAAGGGCGCCGTACCTGGTGCAAGCTCGATGGTAAACTCGACCTCTCGCTAAGGAGGAAGGCTAGGCAGTTCCTCAGGAAACACATCTACGAAATCACATACCACGGGCACCTCCCAGGGACTGGGACTAGCACGGACATCAGAAACAACAACAGAGGCAAGGAAAGCCTCACAGCCACCAGCAAGCAACCTCCGTGCCTTAAAGGCAGAAATGAGAATGCCTCGAGAAGAAAACCTAATACCTTGGAAGAAGAAGGCCGGGATGTCCGGAATAGAGAAGCGCACCCTCTTCCTGTGGCAGTCCACCTCAGCATAAAAGGCTTCCAACCAATCCATGCTCAGGATGATATCAAAGTCACGAATAGCAAGTACAATCAACTGGGCAGGTAGCACATGACCCTCAACGGTCAAGGGAACATTCCTCAAACAATTATAAGATATTATGAAGTCTCCAGAAGGAACCTCTACCATCAAACCATCAGCTAACTCATCAATGGGTGCAGAAAGAATATCTAGGAACTGCTCGGAAATGAAAGAATGCGAAGCACCCGAATCGATCAACACATGTGCAGAGTTCCCAAGGGCAGAAAGTGTACCTTCCACCAAGTTGGACGCGCCAGCCTCCCTCCTGGTGATAGCTATAACTCTCCCCTGGGTCCTCGGCTTCTTCTGATCGCCATAACCCTGCCCCTGACCATGCCCTTGCGGGCACTGCCTCGCCAGATGGCCCTGCTGGCCACAAGTAAAACATCTCCTGGGAAGAGTGGGACACTGAGTCCCGCCATGGGCACCACCACAGTGCTGACAAACTGCCGGAAGCCTCTGAGCTGGCTCTTGCTGTGCACTGGACGCTGACTGACTCTGCTGACCCTGCCTGGGCCTACTGCTGCCGCTGCTGCCACTACTGCTGCCACCGCCTCTGAAGAACCTCCTGAATCGGGAGCCGAGTGACGACGATCCCGATCCGACAGAAGGAGCCGGTGCCGCCGCCTTACCCCTGCCACGCACTGGCCCCTGAGCAGTCTGTCCTCTCTCCCGGGCCGACTGGACCTGCTGAGCCTCTACTGCTGCTGCACATCTAACTGCTGAAGCCAAGTTTGTACAACAGTGGGACGCCACAAAGTTCCTCAGACTGAGCCTCAGCCCGTCCACAAACCTCTCCGTGCGACGCTCCTCGTCCTCAGATATGAAAGGCACGAACCGTCCCAGCGAAACAAACTTCGCCTGATACTCAAGTACCGTCATACTCCCCTGCGTCAGATCCATAAACTTCCTCTCCTTGGCTCTCTGGACATGTCTAGGGAAATATTGTGCATTGAACTCCTTAACAAAGGTCTCCCATGAGATTTCCCTAAGACTCCTGTCCTCATAAGACAGACTCTTCAATGTAGTCCACCAATCATAAGCGCTATCCTTCAGCATGAAGGTAGCCAATGGGGTCCTCTCTACGGCTGGACAGTCCATGGTATCGAAGGTCTTCTCTACCTCTCTAAGCCAGTGAATGGCCTCGTCAGGGTCGGGACGACCAGTGAAGTGAGGTGGCCTCAGCTTCAAGAACCTCTCAAGTGTAGCTGTGGACCCACCCCGAGCACTAGAACTCTCACTAGGATCACGCGTCTGGTATCGAGCCATAGTGTCCATCATGGCCTCCATAAACTACTCCACACTCGGCCTCCCTACCTCGGATCCACTAGGGACGTCTCCCCGCTCTCGAATAACTGGCATCCTCTTCCTGGGAGCCATCTACTCGCCTACAATTACAAAATCAAAAAGTTCTAATTAGAGTCCTAAAACCTATGCTACCGCCGTGCCTGTACGGGATAATGTATTTATTTGCCGAACTTACAACATTTAACCTAGTTATTTATTTATTTGCCAGACGTATGCTCTGATACCAACTGTAACGACCCGCCATCCTATAATCGGGGATCCGATTACTAAATGGGTACCGAATCATTAAATTTGGAACCAAACCAGGATCTAAGTAAGTCTGGGAAATAAATAATAAACTAAGCTAAACATTCACATCGCATTGAATTGAAATGAAAGTGCAGGAATTAAAATTATTACAATGCGACTCGATACAGCAAATAATTACATTTTCCAGCAGAAAGGAAATAATTAAACATACAGGCCAGAAATAAACAACAACTACATCGAGGCATACCCCGGAACAACCGCTGAAGGTGCTCAACACACGGCCGCACACGCCGCTCTAAGTCTGCTGGGAGTCCTCACCTGAAAACCGTAGGGGTGAGTCTCAAGACAAGACTCAGTAGGGATCCTTCGATCCCACTGCCCACGCACACACCCACAAGTGCAAAGTACGGTCAACGATAAAGTAACGAGCACAGTAGTAAGGACAATTCCTAATTCTCAACGTGGAATCACATGCAATCGAAACATAATAAACATGCAGATGCTAAACCAGCCGACTAGGGAACCCACAATTGCCGTCTCGGTAGAACTCGCCAACCACACAAACAACGGTGGGAAAAACCTCGACCCGCTGAGGCCAAGCAGTAACCCCTCGGATAGCACACTAGCTACTCCGGCCCAACCGGCTCAGGTGGATACCCCTTCCCTCAGCATGAGTGACTCTCCGAATGTACCACTCCGACACCGGTACTAGCTGACCCCGGGGTTCACCAGGTGACCCTCTCTCACTAGGCGTCACCCCGCCCACGCCCCCACCGGCGCTGTGCTCACGCCCCCACCAGCACAGGGTGATAAAGCGCTACAATGTCACTCCAGGTCCACAGTAACACAAAACCCAGCACAGTACGATCCGGTCACGTGAAAAGTCCGCGATCGCATAACACACATGTAGCACCATCCGGTCATGAAGAATCTATCTCTACCGGGTACACTAAAACATGCACTAACCATCCATCTAACAGTATGAACACATTTACTGGCATGAATTAGTGAGGTTCTATCTTGAATCGCGTCGCCCAAGGCCGACGCCATTCAAGCTCCATGTACTGGTTTATATAAAACAGTCTTCAGAATCAGGCCCTAAAAGGCGTTGACACCAGTGGTCGCCTTTTAAAAGGCGTCGACATCCTCAGACGCCATTTAACACAGAAAACCAGGAATTTCCAAAAAACATTAAACAGGGGATTTCTGCCTTAAAAGGCGTCATGGCTGCCCGACGCTATTCAAAATGCGTCGCCCACCCATGACGTCTTTTAGTCCCAGAATCCCGAACTGGCAGATTCTCAGTCAGACGATTCCTGTCTAAAAGGCATCGTGATGGTCCGACGCCCTTCGAAAAAGGCGTCGTCCATGCACGACGTCTTTCAACCCCAGGAACCAGAGTTGCCATGAGCCCGAGGGCTCCCCTTTTTAACCCAAATAATCCCAAAATTACCCAAAAACGGAGGAGAAAGAGGGCAATACAATCCATAGGAAATCACATTCATAGAAAATCCCCCATATCATCAAAAGAACTCCTAAACATGCTCATTCTACCCCCCAAAACCAAAGATCCACAACATGCATAGACGGGGGAAAACATGGCTTAAACACGATGCTGTGAGAACCGTCACCCTACCGGACACTTGAACGCCTCCGAGCTTCAAGCCGTCCACCCGTCTCGCCCCACGCCGCCGCCGGTACCGCCGTGGTCGTCCTTGCTCCACTGTGACGTCGGCCGCCGTCCGGAGAGTAGAACGCCGCAGTGGAGGTGGAGGTGGTAGTAGTAGGAGCTAGGTAGAGGATGGAGTGGAGGGAGAGGTGAAATGGTGGGAGGAAACGAGGGAGGAGGAGGAATCGCCGTCGAGATCGCCGGAGGGGAAGGAGAGAAAGAGAAAAGGAGAAAATGAGGGAAAGAAGGAGGGCTCGCGGGGTTAACCAGAGACTGGCTAAAACGCGTCGACATCCACGGACGTCTATCAGGTGATGTGACAGCCGCTCTGACAAGTTTCTGAAACTCGTCGATCGAGGCAGACGCCGTTCAGCCGACATGTCAGGGCCGTACTCTGACACACCTAGAGTCGCAGTCTGAAAGGCGTCGTCCTACGTGGACGCCGTTCAGACGACTCGACAGGGCCGTACTCTCGCGGCCCAGAGCCCGCCCACGTGGCACCCACGTGGCAGAACCTGAAACGCGTCCGCAACGGTGGACGCCGTTCAAAACGCGTCTCGAGGTCCTGACGCGAATCTACACAGAACCTCAGCCCCCCCACTAGGGCCAGAATTACAGGGTCCGACCCGAAAACCGGATCCGAAAGTCTCGATTCTTACATCAATATTCTTAGTCACTTGTCTTAAACAGTTCTCAATCATAGGATATTTGAGATGGACATTAAATATCTGATAAGATCGACACAAGTTATGTCTGCTCATGTGATGAGGGTGAATGGTCTCACATTCACTCGTGTGGTGACACTAAGACAAACTTGTGGGTACTCATTAGAGAATGAGTTCACTGAACATACCCAAATAAAAATTCCTGGACGGTAATTATACCTATTAGTCAACTAGGGAATTCAATCGTTGCAGTAGCACAGTTGGTCCTTTGACCTGAGTCACCAATGATACCTTGCTTGTAGACCATTGTCTTGATTCTCTGACTTGTGGACTTTAACCATTAAGTCCACGATAGTCAGTCTCTCAGATACAGTGGAAAGCTTGCGAAGGTAATTGAGTGAACAACAAGAGATTACTCACTCTTGGTATAAGACTGGAGAGAGAATGTCCTATGAATGTGTAAACAAAAATCCCTAGTCAGGTTCAACTGAAAGAGATGTCTTTCTGGAAATTAATTGAGTACTGGAATCCATCTAAATAATGCGATAGAGAGTTTGACTGTAAAACCATACCCTTGTGTTATTGGGACATTAGATGAGTGAATGATTTTATCTGTGCGGTATCTGCAGACGGAAAGGTTCAAATAAAGGGAACAATATCTCTTATATCTTCTGGGATCATGAGGTACTGTTTGGTGCTGTTCATGGTCAGAAGGTCAAGTGGATTAATCATCGGATGATAAACTATTTATTTATTGAATTAATTATTTAACATATGATGTTTAAATAATAATTAATAAATATTAAACTTTAGAATTAGTTCTAAGTTTAATGGGCCTGAAACCGGACTGATATATGGGCCTAGAGGGTCACACACATAAGAGTTCTCGTTAGACGGTGAGAGATGTTAAATATGATGGTTATCTGGGTTTTTGTGAAAAATCGCAGGATAAATATGAATATTTAATGGAGAATTATCCAAGGCCAAGCTCTTGGATAATCATGAGAATTAATCCTTGTGTTTATCCTTATTTCTTATATAAGGAGGCCAAGGGGAGGAGTGGAAAGAGTTGGTCGTACACAACCACTTCTTGGAGTTTCTCTCTCCTCTCTCTCTCTCCTTCTCTCTCTTAAAGTAGATAGATCTCTCTCTCTCCGCGCATGGTGGATTTGAGATCGGGTCGAAGTACTCAAGTCGAGAAGGAAATCGCGTCTGCATCGGGAGCTCGTGTGGATACCTCTGGAGATCGTGCGCGTGCGCGATTACCGAATCGTTCAAATCCACGGGAGACTCGAAACCCCGCAAAGGTGAAGAACCGTTCTTCCCGCGTTTAATTTAAATTGTCCGTTTTACGATCCCAGCAACCGATACATAGGAATCGATTTACTTTTCTGCTGCATTCTAGGCGATTCCTAACAGTGGTATCAGAGCCAGGTTGCTGGTTCGATTGTAAAACGACATTGTTTTGCATGCTGGATTTCTCGTTATGCGTGATGAACATGTATTGTACATGTTCTTGGGCTAAAATTACTTTAAATATCTGGGAATCGTTCCCAAGTTTTTAGAGTGTTGAAAATTATTGGGATTTGATTTCGGTTTTAAAAAGGGATTTAGTTTTCTCTGTTATTCTTGATACCAGATATCCATGGGGGCAGATCTTACATAACATTGTTTTCTTCCCTATTTTGGGAAAACCAAGTATGTATAATAATTTTCTGGCTTCTCTGATGCTGTTAAGATTATTCTCTGCCGCAAAGGTTTATTAGATGTGCTGGGAGGCTGCAGGATAGTAAATACTTCATTCGCATGCCTGATGAAGAGGGATAATAATACTGTTTAAAGGATAGCCAAAGGGATGGTCCTTGGGTTCATCCCACTCTCTGGTATGACCAGATATATCTCGCGCTAGGACCGAGGCTTCCCATCTTGTGCCACAGGGAGCGGCAAATTTTATTTTTGTTTGTGGGCATGCAAACTGCAACGAGATGAACCGGCCATGTTAGAGCACATGCAGGGATTAAGGGGAGCGCCAACGATGTCTGCCGGCGTCGGCAGCTCCGACTGGAGCCTGCCCGGGCCCCGCCTAGGCCAGCGGTGGTTCCCTCCCCGCCTATCTGCTCGCGCACCAGGCGCTGTTATTCCCTGCATTTGCAAGGATGGAGATGCACGTCTGACGACATGCTTCAGGGCCGCCGGCGATGTGAGATGGCGTTGATGGGATCGGACGGAGCCCCGCCGCCGTTCGCTTGGGCCGGCGCCCGTTTTTCCCTGCCGGTCGAGGTCGAACCAGGCGGCACCCCCTGCTAGAAACCCTAATCGGGCGGCGGGGGCGACTGGCACGTGGGCCAGTAGGCCGGCCCGCCCGGACCCGCGTGACCCGCGCCAGATCCGGACTGGGTCCGGACCCGGCCGACCCAGCTGAGTACCTGAACCCTATTAAACCCCCTTTATTAACCCTTTTTAGCCCATTTTAAAATTGTTTTAAAATTTAAATTTTATGGGAATAATTAATAATTGTTATTAATTATTCTTAATTTTATTAACAAATTATTAAACTGTTTAATAACTGTTAATGTAATTCAAAGGGTTTTAATTGATTAAAGGATATAGTTAATTTTTTAGAATTGTTTTATAATAATTAACTTTCCTGATAATCAATTAAGTTTTATAATATAACTATGCATAACTTGATTTTATTCTATTGTTCAAATTGGTTGAGCATCTTTTTAATTAACTAAATAGTTTAGTTAATTAAATTGTGTATGTTGGAATAATTGTTATTTCAAAACTATTGGTATTATAATTTTGTATTTATAAAGAGTAATACCAACAGTAATTATGTGATAATTATGATGCATGAGATGTGTTTTATGGTGGGATGATCATGGACTTAGTTTTATCATGTGATGATTGATGTGAATGGATGCGATGCATATTTCATTTGGTATTTCCAATAGGACCTGCGTGTCCTCCTCTCTCTTAATTCAAGTGTACATTCTATCTTCCTCTAAGTTTGTACTCCCCTTGATAAGATCAAGGTTTCTTAATAATTTTAAAATGTACATTTATGGACCTGCGAGTCCTAAATTTTATATTTAAATGTTACGGATTAAGTTTAGAGGACGGGATCTTCTGAAGACACCTTTGGAGAAAGACTCGCATCAAATGGAACCGGTGTTGCTGTTTTCACACTAGGAATTTATTATGGATCATTGTTTGGCTCCGATGATTCCATAGTAGCTTAAGTAGTCTATGATCATCCCTATTTATTTTTCTGCATATATGTGATATCTGTAGAATATGCTATTATATATATATTTCTATTAAGTATTATGATACTTCAAATCGAAATATTATTGATAGCACGATTTTTATAAATCAACTTAAAAAACCCTCTTTTCAAAATTTAAGTTGTAAACGTGAGATATTCAGAATAATCCACGTAACCCACCATCATTATAGATCTAAGGATAAATTATTTCAAATGGATTTGTTGTGCTACCACAAGGTCTATTTGATTTAGAAATTAACCTAGGCCTACGACATGTGATGTCATTAAGATAAATGGACAAATAATGTAGTTTTGTTGTGTTACCACAAGAACTGCACTATGAATTCATGTTATCTAAGTAATGATGGATAAACTTAACTGAATCATTTGATTTGTTGTGCTACCACAAGGTCATTCTGATTCAGGAGTTAAATTTGATCGGATATTGCAAATGTTGCAATTGTCAAGAGTTGACTGCCTAAGGGACTTGATGTGATTTGTTGTGCTACCACAAGATCACATGGATGATGTTCGAAGGATTCTGATCCTCACTAGGAGATCACCAGAATCTCCCGTTCTGTATATTAGAGGGTCATACAGATCGCCGAAAAATAGTGGGAGTAAAAATCTAGATTAAAAGTCCTAAATATGATTTTAGAACAATCTGCTTATTTTTCATTATATTTTCTTGTAGGTCGCTATGTCGTCACCTAACCCCCTTCGTTGCATACTTGATGCAAACAAAGTCACGGGACCAAATTACATTGACTGGTTACGCAACCTGAAGATTGTCCTCAGGTGTGAAAAACTAGCCTATGTCCTGGATCAACCAGATCCAGAACAACCTGGTGAAAATGCTAATGAGGATGAATTAATGATGTTTGAAAATTGGAAGGAGGACTCTATTAAAGTCTAGTGTTATATACTTGGTTCAATGAACAATGAACTACAACGACAGCATGATAACATGGAACCTAATTCCATTCTGAATCACCTACAAGAGTTGTTTGGTGAACAATCTAGAACAGAAAGATATGAGATATCTAAGAAACTGTTCAGTACCAGAATGAGCGAGGGCACATCTCTGCAAACTCAGGTGCTCAAGATGATAGAATGGATTGAGAGGCTTGTAGTGCTTGGCTTTGTTATGAACAATGACCTAAGCATCGACTTAATCCTATAGTCCCTTCCAGATTCATTTTCACAATTCATTATCAACTTCAATATGAACAAAATTGAAGTTACACTGGCTGAGCTGCTAATCGTTCCAAATTGTGCGTCGTTAAACACTCATGAGAACGTTCAATCTAAATTTATTCGGCTCACTCAAATTCAATTTTGAAAATTAATAATGGTGAGTCCAAGTCGATCCACAGGGAGTTAAATTTTTAACTTTGAAAACTTTGGAATTTAATTAATCTAAAAATTGACAATTGTTTAAGATTTTTAATGCTTTAAAATTCAATTACTCTAAAAATAACAACAACCTAAATTAACTAGTTATACTAAATGGTTAATTACCTAATTAAACCATACACAAGCTACTTAACTAAAATTAAAAAGAAATCTAATTAACTAAACTAATTCTAAGTAAACAAGTAAACACCCCTAATGTAATGAAGAAATAAGTATTAACTAAATAAAAGTTGAACAAACTCTCATAAATTACTACCCTTTTAACAGTAATGACACTTATCTAAACTAACAAAAATAATTAATGAAAAAAAAGAGAGTAAACAACATATGCAGCAAATAGGGCTCGGAGAAGCTTCTGCTGGGAGCGGCGCAATGGACCAGCCGTGGTGCATGCATGCGCTGGTGCTGCTGGCTGTGGAGGGATGCTGGAGGCTGGTGCACTTGACAGCTGCTGGCTAGTGGAGCTTTTGCATGGTGCGCTGCTTTACTGCCGCGTGGGAGGAGGCGCGTGGAAGGCTTGCCGGCATGCAGAGCAACAGCTGGTGCGTGCGTGGAAGAGAACCGGAGGAGGGGAAGGAGTAGCTGGCTGCGGGAGTTGGAGGTGCTTGCTTGGCTTCACCGCAGCACGTGGAGGATCTTGGATGCAGCTGGACGTGCATGCGCTAGAAGCTGGTTCCGGGTACGTGCAGACGGCGTGTGGAGACCTTGCTGCTGGTGCATGGAGAAGCTTGGAGGAGGCCGTCCATGCATGTAGGTGCTGTTGTTGGAGGTGGTAGATGGAGGCTGGCTACGTGGAGAAGCTTGCCGGCTGGTGCGGTGAACGTGCATGCATGGAGGAGCTTGCTGGCTTGGACGTGGATCTGCTAGTTGGGCTTCACCGCAGGTTGGAAGGCGTGGAGGGTAGGAGGAAGTTGCCGGCTGAGAGGAGGAGAGATCGAGAGAGAGAGAACAGAGGGAGAGAGAGAGAGAAACTGAGAGAGAAGAAGAGAAGATTGGAGAGGAGAGGCTGCGGGAATGAGAGAGAGAGCTATGGGGAGAGGTTGCGGCTAGGAGGAATTGGAGAAGGAGAAGGGGAGCGAATCCGAGAGAGAGAGGGAATTGGAGAGTAAGAGGCTGAGAGGTGGAGAGAGGTTCGGAATTAGCGGGCTGCTGAGAAGAGAATTTTGCAGAAGGAGACGGACGAATTAGAGGCGTTGAGAAGTTAATATAGAGAGGAAGAGGGGCGTGGGAAAGGAAATCGAGAGAGAGGAGGAGTCGGCTGCTAGGAAAACAGAGAGAGGTGTGGGAGAGTTTTGGAAATAAAGGAGAGAAAATAGAAATAGATAAATAAGAAGGAAAGAAGGGAAGGGCGGCGGCTAAGAATTAGGGTTTTCTTGGTAAAGGGTTAGGGTAACCCTAATATGAGGAGCAAATTACCAGTTTTCCCCTACGTCCTTTTATTTTTCAAAAAGATGGACAATTTTGCTGAGATTTGAATTCCGGACCTCCCACAAGCCCGCAAAGTTTGAACCATTGCACCACGGCTTCCTTCATGCCCTGTTTACATAAAATAAATTCAAGTTAGCATATTATCTCATTTATTTATTTATTTCGTCTCGGTTTTGTCAAAAAACCGCAAATGCGCTATACTCCATTAATCACATGAAATGACGATGTTTTTAAGTTAGAATTTGACGAAATTGGTACCGTTGGACTTAGTACGCAATTATCTATCATTTTATGCTATTTTACAGATAAAAACATGAGTATGATGCGTTTGATTGCCTTTAAATGATCAATTTAATACTTTATCAGCTGCTCCACATGTTGAAGACAACAGAAGGCACTATCCAGAAAGATAAGCCACATGTAATGCTTGTTGGTAAGACCAATAAGAAAAGAAAAGTTGGACAGACCTTTAAGAAAGGTAAGCTAAAGAAGCCAGTGAAAAGCAAACCGGTGGTTCAAAAGGACAAAGCTAAAGTCAATGATAAAGGTCAGTGTTTCCACTGCCATAAAGAAGGTCACTGGAAGAGAAACTGCAAGATTTATCTAGAAGAAAAAGTCAAGGAGAAGCTTGGTGAAGCTTTAGGTATACTCATGATTGATCTTAACTTATCTTATAGAGAATCAACATCTTGGGTATTAGATACTGGATGTGTTTCTTATATCTGCAATAACTTGCAGGTGCTAACAAGTAAAAGAAGATTGAACCGCAGAGACGTGGATCTGAGACTTGGGAATAGAACAAAAATTGCTGCGTTAGCTGTGGGGACAGCTAGACTTTAGATGCCGTTAGGAGACTCATTGGAACTAATAGATTGTTATTATGTTCCAACCATTATTAGGAATATCATATCTATTTCATGTTTAGATAAACAAGGATATTTTATGAAACTTGAGAATAAAGGTTGTTCCATTTATCAAGGAGACAAATTGTTTGCTTCTGGATATTTATTGAATGGATTATATTTACTTGATATTTCATATGATGTTTGTCTAGTAAATAAGTCTCTTGAACGAATAGATAATTATGTGAATAAATCATACTTATGGCATTGTAGGTTCGGTCATATAAATGAGAATAGGATCATTAAGTTGCAAAAGAATGGATATCTTGATCCATTTGATTATGAATCATTTGAAACTTGTGAAGCTTGTCTCATGGGAAAAATGACCAAAGCTCCATTTTCAGGACATGGAGAAAGAGCCAAGGAATTATTGGAACTAATACATAGTGATGTATGTGATCCAATGTCCACTCATGCTATGGGTGGTTACTCATACTTCGTTTCATTCACATATGATTTCTCAAGATATGGCTGCATATATTTAATGAAATATAAGTCAGAAGTCCTTGAAAAATTTAAAGAGTTTAAAAATGAAGTTGAGAACCAGACTGGAAAGAGTATCAAAACTCTTCGATCAGATCGAGGGGGTGAATACTTAAGTACAAAATTTACACAATATCTTAAGAATAATGGTATTCTGTTTCAGTGGACTCGTCCCTATACACCACAATTAAATGGTGTATCGGAAAGGAGAAATCGTACTCTATTAGATATGGTACGATCAATGATGAGTTATGCTAAACTTCCAATTTCTTTATGGGGATATGAACTATTGACTGCTGCATATCTATTGAACAAAGTTCTTAGTAAGTCAGTATCTTCCACTCCATATGAGATATGGAAAGGGAAGAAACCGGACTTTAAGCATGTTAGAGTCTGGGGTTGTCCTGCACATGTCAAAAGACATGATCCAAATAAACTGGATTCCAGGACAGAAAAGTGTAGATTTGTGGGATATCCAAAAGAGACTTTTGGATATTATTTCTATCAGCCCAACGATTAAAGGGTGTTTGTCGCAAAAAGAGCTGTCTTCTTAGAGAAAGAATATCTTTCAAAAGAAGATAGTGGGAGCAAGATAGAACTAGAAGAAATTCCAAACTCACAAATCAATACTGGCTCATTTACTAAGCCATTGACTCAAAAACTTGTTCAAGATAATACACAAAAGGTTCGCAGATTAGGTAGAGTGCCTAAGCAGCCTGAAAGATATGTTGGACATATTGATGATGGCAAACCAAAAGTGCACTTAAATGAGGATGATGATCCTCAAACCTACCAAGAAGCCATAAATAGTCAAGATTCAGAGAAATAGCAAGAGGCAATGAATTCAGAAATTCAGTCTATGTATGCCAACCAAGTTTGGAACTTAGTTAATCTGCCAGAAGGTATAGTATCTATTGGCAGTAAATGGATCTTTAAAAGAAAGATCGGGACAGATTGACATATTGACACGTACAAGGCAAAGCTGGTAGCAAAAGGATATCATCTAAGGCAAGGCATTGACTATGACGAAACTTTTTCTCTAGTTGCCATGATTAAGTCAATCAGAATACTTCTTGCTATCGCTTCATTCTATGATTATGCAATATGGCAAATGGATGTGAAAACAACATTCCTTAACGGGAACCTTCAAGAAGAGGTGTATATGATACAACCTGAAGGATTCACTTCCAAAGAGCATTCAAATAAGGTATGCAAGCTGCAAAGATCCATTTATGGATTAAAGCAGGCATCCTGAACTTGGAACTTAAGATTTGATGAAGCAATCAAATATTATGACTTCATTAAGAATGAAGATGAACCTTGTGTATACAAAAAGATTAGTGGAAGCGCAGTTACCTTTTTGGTACTTTACATTGATGACATTCTACTCATTTGGAATGATGTAGGAATGTTATCATCAGTAAAGATTTGGTTATTCAAAAACTTCTCTATGAAGGATTTGGGAGAGTGATCGTTCCAAATTGTGCGTCGTTAAACACTCATGAAAACGTTCAATCTAAATTTATCCGACTCACTCAAATCAGATTTTGGAAATTAATAGTAGTGAGTCCGAGTCGATCCACAGGGAGATAGAATTTTAACTTTGAAAACTTTAGACTTTAGTTAATCTAAAAATAAGTGAGATTTTAAGTAAACTAATTACATATTTAAACTAGAACTAAATTAACTAATGTTACCTAAAAATATAATTGCTTAAATTAGACAAATCTTTTTTTTCTTTTCTTTTTCAGAAATTAAACACAAACACATATATAAAAAATAATAAGCACAACTAAAAATTATAACAACAAAAACAAACTATTGTTTAATTGTGTAAACTATTAATCATCATGAATCAAATAACTTAATTAAACAACTAATAACTAATTAAACAACAACTAATCAAGAACTAACCCTAATCAAATAACCAATAACTAATTAAACAATACCTAAACATCAAATAACTAACAACCACCCCTAATTAAATAACCAATACTATGCTAGTGGGGGGGATAAAGAAAGAACACAACAACAGTGGCAGCTTCGTTGGGTTTGCTGGTTGGTGCAGTGGACCAGCGGGTGTTTGTGCAGGTGGTGCTTCACCGAAGCTATCGGGTGTGTAGACGTGCAGCTGCTGGTGTGCGTGGAGAGCTTCAGCTTGCAGGAGGGGAGAGCCGGGATGCTCACAGCCGGCTGCGTGGTGGACTGTTGCTGGTGCCGGCTTCACCGCATGCATGCATGGAGGAGGTTGGCTGCTGCTTCACCAAGCGTGCATGCTGGTGGCTTCGTGTAGGAGGGGATGCTGGAGGGCTTCGCTTGGAAGCTTGACGTGGAGGCTGTTGTTGCAGCTGAGAGTGCAGTGTGGGGTGTGCGTAGGAACCAGAGAGAGAGGCCGCGAGAGACTGCGGAGGGAGGTTGTGTGGAGGAGAAAGAGAGAGGGAATCTGCTGGTGGAGGGCGTTGGTGCTGCGTGGAGGGAAGATCGAGAGAGAGAACAGAGCGAGAGAAAGAGAGAAACCGAGAAGAGGGAGAACCGGAAAAGAGAGAGGGGTGCTGGAGAGGAGTTGGAAAAGAAGAAGAAGAGAAAGATAACCGGGGAGAGGAGGCGGAACTGCTGTGAAAACAAAAACGAGAGAGAGCAGAGACGGAGGAGGAGAGAAACCGAGAGAGAAAGAGAGGTGCTGCCGGGTTGAGTTGGAAAAGGAGGGTTGAAGGCTGGAGAAAGAGGAGGAGAGAAGCTGCGGGTCGAGGTTGAACCGGAGGGAGGAGTTGGAAGGAATTTATAGAGAAGAAGAGAGGAAACTGTGCAGTGGGAGAGAGGGAAAGAGAGGGAAAAAAGGAAACTGGAGAAGGAAGAGGATTCGGAATTTGGAGAGAGAAGCTTTTAAAAAGAGAGAGAGAGGATTTTAAAATAAAGAAAGGAAGGGATGTGGTTGGAAAATTAGAGAGAATGAAGGAAATAGAGGATTTTGGGAAACTCCAGAGAAAGAAGGAATCAGAGCAACATTAGGACATCAAATTGCATTTTTACCCCTGCTTTAGTTGAAATCCGAACACTAGACCTCCTCCAAATTTTCGGAAACTCCACCAGCTGCACTGCATCATCGGCATGTCCTATTCACATAAAATAAATATAAATTAGCGCATTATCATAAAAATATCATCATATTTATTCATTTCGTCTCGGTTTTGTCAAAAAACCGCAAATGCGCTATACTCTTTTAATCACATGAACTGACGATGTTTTTAAGTTAGAATTTGACGAAATTGGTACCATTGGACTTGGTACACAATTATCTATCATTCCATGCTATTTTGCAGATAAAACATGAGTATGATGCATATGATTGCCCTTAAATGATCAATTTAACACTTTATCAGAGAGGCATCCTACATTTTGGGAATAAGGATCTACAGAGATAGATCCAAAAAGATGCTTGGTTTATCCCAATCCATGTACATAGACACCATAGTCAAAAGGTTTGGCATGGAAAATTCTAAGAGAGGTCTCGTTCCAATGAGACATAGAATTTATCTCTCTAAAGGAATGTCTCCCAAGACACCTGAAGAGAAAGCATACATGGATAGAGTTCCTTATGCCTCGGCAATAGGATCTATCATGTATGCAATGCTATGTACTAGGCCTGATGTGGCACACCCACTAAGTGTTACTAGTAGATATCAGGCTGATCTAGGTGAGGAACACTGGAAGGCGGTGAAATGTATCCTTAGATACTTAAGAAGGACTAAGGATCTATTTTTCTCGTCTATAGAGGAGACGACTTGGAACTTCGAGGGTTTACTGACTCGAGCTTCCAATCGGATATGGATAATAGTAAATCCATGTTTGGATTTGTATTCATATTAAATGGAGGTGCAGTAAGTCGGAAAAGTTCCAAATAAGAAACAACTGCAGCTTCGACGACCGAAGCAGAATACATTGTTGCAGCTGAAGCGGCCAAGGAGGCGGTTTGGATGAAGAAGTTCATTTCTGCACTTGAAGTAATTCAAAGCATTTTAAATCCTGTTCCATTATTGTATGACAACAATGAGGCAATAGCTCAAGCGAAGGAGCCAAGATCACATCAGAAGTCAAAGCACATTTTGAGGCGATTTCATCTGATTTGTGAGATTATCGCCCGAGGAGATGTAGTAGTTGAGAAAGTCTCATCTGAAGATAATGTAGCATATCCCTTGACTAAGCCATTGTCTCAAAACAATTTAGAACGTCACCTTAAGTCTATGGGACTTAGACACATGGGTGATTGGCTATAGTCCAAGTGGGAGAATGATAGAATTGGGTGGCCTCAAAGCCAATCATTGTACATTCTAGTTCAGATTATTAATAAAGGCAATTATTTCTTCATTTATAGTTCTCGCAAATTAACTATCGTAATGAAGGTCCGTAGACAAATGTATGGGATATTGAATCATGATGAGATCATGATAGTGAGATCAATATTCTTAGTCACTTGTCTTAAACAGTTCTCGATCATAGGATATTTGAGATGGACAATAAATATCCGATAAGATCGACACAAGTTATGTCTGCTCATGTGATGCGGGTGAATGATCTCACATTCACTCGTGTGGTGACACTAAGACAAACTTGTGGGTGCTCATTAGAGAATGCGTTCACTGAACATACCCAAATAAGAATTCCTGGATGGTAATTATACCTATTAGTCAACCAGGGAATTCAATCGTTGCAGTAGCATAGTTAGTCCTTTGACCTGAGTCACCAATGATACCTTGCTTGTAGACCATTGTGTCTTGATTCTCTGACTTGTGGACTTTAACCATTAAGTCCAAGATAGTCAGTCTCTCTGATATAGTGGAAAGCTTGCGAAGGTAATTGAGTGAACAACAAGGGATCACTCACTCTTAGTATAAGACTGGAGAGATAATGTCCTATAGATGTGTACACAGAAATCCCTGGCCAGGGTCAACTGAAAGAGATGTCTTTCTATAAATTAACTGAGTACTGGAATCCATCTAAATAATGCGATAGAGGGTTTGACTGTAAAACCATACCCTTGTGTTATTGGTACATTAGATGAGTAAAGGATTTTATCTGTGCGGTATCTGCAGACGGAAAGGTTCAAATAAAGGGAACAATATCCCTTATATCTTATGGGATCATGAAGTAGTATTTTGTGCCGTTCATGGTCAGAAGGTCAAGTGGATTAATCATCGGATGATAAACTACTTATTTATTGAATTAATTATTTAACATATGATGTTTAAATAATAATTAATAAACATTAAACTTTAGAATTAGTTCTAAGTTTAATGGGCCTGAAACCAGATTGATATATGGGCCTGGAGGGTCACACACATAAGAGTTCTCGTTAGACGGTGAGAGATGTTAAATATTATGGTTATCTGGGTTTTTGTGAAAAACTGCAGGATAAACATGAATATTTAATGGAGAATTATCCAAGGCCAAGCTCTTGGATAATCATGAAAATTAATCCTTGTGTTTATCCTTATTTCTTATATAAGGAGGCCAAGGGGAGGGGTGGAAAGAGTTGGACGTACACAACCACTTCTTGGAGTTTCTCTCTCCTCTCTCTCTCTCCTTCTCTCTCTTGAAGTAGATAGATCTCTCTCTCTCCGCGCATGATGGATTTGAGATCGGGTCGAAGTACTCAAGCCGAGAAGGAAATCGCGTCTGCATCGAGAGCTCGTGTGGATACCTCTAGAGATCGTGCGCGATTACCGAATCGTTCGAATCCACGGGAGACTCGAAACCCCGCAAAAGGTGAAGAACCGTTTTTCCCGCGTTTAATTTAAATTGTCCGTTTTATGATCCCAGCAACCGATACATAGGAATCGATTTACTTTTCTGTTGCGTTCTAGGTGATTCCTAACAGGTGCTTGGCCTTTAGCGGTATCCATGCGGTTCTCCTCGCGATGGATCGTCCTCGCCTCCTCGCTTGATGCGGCGTCCACAAAATCCCGTCTGGTTGTGCGTAATCCGCCGCGACATGCGGATTCAGAAACTCCCATCGAACGAGAAGCGGAGCTGTTGGGAGCTGGAGCAGATCCTTTTGGGGGCTAGCCTCGAGAGGTGCGCCAAGGAGAGAGAGAGGGCGGCGGCTAGGTCAGGGTTGCTGGCCCTCGACCTAGCGGCCGTTCTTTTATAATAAGTGTTTTTGCAGTTTTTCTTAAAAACCCACACTTATCTGAAATCCCATCAAATTATCCATTGACTTGAAAACCTTTTACGTGTGACCTTCTAGGCCCAAATACCAGTCCAATTAATGGCCCATTAAGCCAGTAACTCTTGACGGATCCATTGATTAATTAATATTCTTATATTAATTAATCAGCCAAATTTAATGTCCCACAGTAATCGGACGAGCTTCCGATCACGTTGGATGCCAAGCAACCTCGCGTGATCCTGGATGGCATTGGGGTTATCACAACCCTCTGTTGGAACCTTTCTATCATCGGTTAGCGTGCGGATATAATCTTTCATCCGTACAATATTCCCGAATCGATCTAGGGTATGGTTTACTGTTAAACCCTAGCCAGTCGAATCACTTGAATCAAATGTCGCTAATCTATATCGGATAACTCTTTATTTGATACAGAGTCTGCCTTGGCTAGGGACTTAAATGCATCATTCTCGGAACATTCTTTCTCATAATACCGAGAGCGGATGATCCCATATTGAACACACAATTACCTTCAAGGGCATTTCTCTGAACCCGATCATTTGACTTATTGATAACCCATGGTTAGGAATTCGTCAGTCAAAGTCAAAGCTCAAAGATGTACGAACAAGGTATCTTTAGTGTCTCAGGTCCAAGAATTATCTACGCAACCGAGACAAAAGAATCGAGCTGGTTAACAGTGAGGTATATACCATCCAACGATTCATGGTCGGATCAGTTCAGTGAACTCATTCCCCAATAAGTACTTACAGGTCCAGCATAGTGTCTCAACACAAGTGACTTATAGGATCAGTCACCCTCATCATATGAGCTGAAAAAATTTGTACTAGTCTATCCGGATGTTTGATGTCCTTCTCAAACATCCTCCGACTAGGAACAATTAAGAACATGTGTTTATAAGTCTTCGGTCCCGTAATTATGATCTCATCATAATCCGAAAATTGTTGCACATGTTCATGGACTTCATCGTGATACAATAAACATAGATCGAACTAATTACACACAATGAATTAATGCCATTATTAATTAATAAACTGAATAATACATAGTATCGGATTGGCTTTCAGATCACTTAATACTAACAGTTACTAGCCTTCTCTTATAATTAATTAGATGCTATACTTAATTGTTTGTAGTCGATTATATGTTGTAATCGATTATTTGTTTAATCGATTAAGCTGATAGGCGTCCGGTTATGGCGACGAGATTCAGATAATTGATTAGCTATGTAATCGATTAACTACTATAATCAATTATCTATTTTCCTAATCTGTTTGTAACGATTAACTCTTAAATAGAAGCTCTTTAATTTCTATTTTTATCATGCGATGGTTAATATTTATGATTTTAATTAGCTGGTAAAAGCATGTTCATAATCATAGATTTCAAAATATAGATCAAGATTAATTTGCCACCATACATGATCTATTAAACAAGATTCTTAAATTATGCTTTTGAAAATTAATGAAGATTTTTCACTTAATATGGAATTTTGTCAAATCTATATTGTTGTTGTGAAAAACATCTTGGAGGGTGGACGCATATTTTAGAAGGTGTCTACTGTACTAGACGCATTTTAGGACAGAAAGATAGAACCCATCAAGAACCTGTAAATCCATATTTTTTGCATGTTTTAAGTTCTCTCATGTACGGTTATACACTTTATTATGATGCATGCATGTATTTAAGATGTTATGATATGGATGTATTTAAGATGTTATGATATGGATGTACCAGCTGGTAGTATAGGACCAAAGTGTCACATAGGTCAAAGTGCTATGCTATGAGAGCCACCACTTGTTCCTTCAAGACCAAAGTGCTACATAGCGGGAGGTACCTCTTGAATCCCGTGGGCGCTATCTCTAGATTCCCATGTCTGTTTAGTTAATGACCATGAGGTTATGTATGAGTTTGAGGCAACAGGTTAAATCTTGGAAAATATGCTTGCATGCTAATTGGATGGGATTTCAAAGCATCCCCCGACTACACAGTTAAAGACTTAGTGTGTTTTACTTCAACATTGGGTAAAGATGACGATGATGATCATGATGTCTCTATGCCATGTTATGGTTGCTTGTCCTATGTTATGAAAGTGATAAGATGATGATATGTGTAATCATGTTAGGTAAACCATGTTAAAATGAAGATGCATGTTAAAGATCTTGTTTAAGTTTTATGTTTCAGATTGTGCTGATTAGTTGCACATGTATTGTAAGAATTGAGATTTCGGGTATAGTTATTGGGTCGGTTTCGGAGCCGGACCCCTTGGTTTGGGTCATTGTAGGGACTGGGGCATAGGTTCTTTATCGCGTCGAGCTTGCGAGACACGATTCAAACGGCGTCCTGAGAGGAGGACGCGTTTTAGAGTGTGCCACGTCGGTGTCACGTGGCCCAGTTTTGGGTCGCGAGAGTACGGCCCCGGTCTTGTCACCTGAAAGGCGTCTGCCTAGGACGACGCGATTTAACCTGTTTCAATTTACACCCCGAACCTTCCCTCCTTTCTCTCATTCTCTCCCTCTCACTCTCTCTCTTCCCTCTTTCCGATCCTCTCCGTTTTCCCCCTTCTTTTTCTCCTTCTCCTTCTTCCTCTTCCACCGCTCTAACACCTCTCTACCTCTCACCACTACCACCACCACCTCCTCCGTGACACTTCATGCTCCGGGCGGCGGCCGACGTCCCGGCGGAGTGATGGCGTCCACAGCGGTACTGGCGGCGGTTTGCGGTGCGGCAGTTCGGCGGCACGGAGCTAGGAGGAGTTCAAGTGACCGGTAGGGGGACGATCCTTATACGTGATTTGGTTGTTTTAATCCATATTTTCCTATTTGAAGCATGTGACTGTAGGCGCCCGGAACGTCCCCCGGCGCTGCTGCGGGCTTCGGGTCAAGGGTTTCTCCGTTCGGCTTAGCACTGCGGCGATTTAAGGGGGTTAGAAATAAAGATGTGTGATCGCCAGGAGCATTACCTTACGATCCCTGTGCTCCGCAGGATTGTAAGAGTGATCGCGTTCTAAGGGAGCGGGAAATGGTGGTTTCTCCTTCTCTTCCTCCGGCCGGCCAGAGGAGGAGAGCTCGGCAGTCTGCACGCGGAAATGCAGTAAGGATCCCTAAAAAGACAAGATAAGACAAGAGAGGAAAAATGACCCGATTTGAAGTGTGACATGTAGAATCTATCCATAAAAATATAAAATTAACTAGAATTGGAGGGAGACGCACCAGATGGGTGTTTGGGGAGGGAAGGTGACCATATGTTATGGCCACCCACCTCTCGTTTTTTGTTTAAAACCTCTGGGGGAGTAAGGGTTGCTAGGTCATCTTAACATGCATGCATGTAAATGGGGGTGCTCGTGTGTGAAAAGTGAAGCGATATGTTAAAAGTGGAAAGAAGAGTGAGAGAGGGAGAATGTTACGGCATGGATGGAAAGTGAGAATGCAATGAAGTGAAGAGGAGAAAAGTAAAAGAAGGTTAAGAAGACAAGCCCATTTGGAGTGCGAAGGATTCCTCTTGAAGCCCCTCCTGAAGCTCTCTGACTCCTTGTCCGCTTGACTCCTCAAAGCAGACTCACTTGCCAACCTCTTCTGAGCCTTCCTCCTCCGAGCCTTCCCTCCAAAAATAAACTCCTTAACCCCCTTGCTCGAGAGGATATGGGGGGGGGGGGGGGTTTAAATAGGTGAAGGGAAAATAGGAGAAAATAGGGGTCTAAATCCCCGTAAATCATCTTGGAGCCAATGGGAAGTGGTCAAGGATAGGAGGTGGTGCGCGCGGCAGTCGCCGGAGTGGGGAGTGATCGGAGTAGTGGAGGTAAGGGCGGCGAGTAGAGGAAATCGTGGGGAAGACGAGGTCAAGGTGGTAGTTAGAGGAGTGGACGGCCAGCCAACATGCCTTCCAATCCCGTGGAAGGCCAGGTAGCTAGCCTTCCACGGAGAGGTGGAAGGTGGCCCGGTTGGCCTTCGAAGGGGGGTGGAAGGCAAGGGGTGTCCTTCGAAGGGCGGTGGAAGGCGGGCTGGCTGGCCTTCGAAGGATGGTGGAAGGCGGACCGGTTGGCCTTCGAAGGATGGTGGAAGGCGGGCTGGCTGGCCTTCGAAGGGTGGTGGAAGGCGAGGGGTGGCCTTCGAAGGGTGGTTGAAGGCGGACTGGCTGGCCTTCGAAGGGTGGTGGAAGGCAGATTGGCTGGCCTTCGAAGGACGGTGGAAGGCGGGCTGGCTGGCCTTCCACGAAAGGGTGGCTAGAGTCGGGATTTGGTTAATGGGCCTAGTTATTAGTGGGTTGAATTATGTGAGAAAATCTGATGAGATGGATAAGGTGATGGGGGTTTATGACTAAAAGGGGGGTCCAAAATCGGTGTCTACAGTGACGTATGAGGAGAATTAGGTAGAATGAGCATGTTTAAGGGGCTTTTACATGAAAATGGTCATTTTTATGAAATAGGAATTAGTGTGTTCCAAGTACTAAATTGGACTCTCCCCGTCATTTCCTATCTTTGGGGCATTTTGGAGTAATTTGGGGGAGAAATTGTAAGCGAACCAGGAATTGGGCTCTAAATGGAGTCTGGATAGGACGACGCCATTTAGGCCAGATTTATCCCTGAAGCGGTTTCTATGAGGAAAGAGTGCAGTTTTGAATGGCGTCTAGGGATAGCGACGCCATTCAAAGGGCGGCTTCCAAGGATGACGTGTTTTAGTCCATCTTCCGAGACCAATTTTCGCATGAACCAGTTTAGGGGTCTTGAATGACGTCAGCCTTGGGCGACGCGATTCATGACAGAATCTCATTAATTCATGCTATTAACATATATTACATTGTTAGATAGTTCGATTAAATGCATGCTTGAAATTGTACATCGAGGCCGAGGATTTTTGTATGATAAGAATCGGATTGTGTGCGTGTGTGTTTATGCGATTGTGGAGTTGGAATGATTGTGGTTTGCACTTGACACCTTGTGTCGGTGTGGGAGGGACGCGGTGTCTATGTGGCATTGTTGCCGTACCGGTGTGGAAGGGCTACATGTTAATGTTTCACTTATGGCTGGGGTAAGCAAAACCACCTTGAGCCGGTCAGGCCGGAGTAGACAGCACGCTATCCGAGGTGTTGCTGTTTGGTCCCAGCGGGTCGGTGTTTTTCTAGTTTGTCGTGATAGTTTCCGACGTGTTTCTTACTGTGGAGCCGGGTGTGGTGCTGCTGGAGTTTACCCTTTCGCCACTGGGCCTGATGTAACCTGAGATATCGAGGTTACGAGTGGTACCCTTCGCCCTTTGGCCTGATGTGACCTGGGAGGTTAGGGTTACGGGTAGTCCCTATAGCTTCGGCTTGAAGGGGTTTCGTAGGTCCCCAGGGCCCTCGTGAAGCGCCTAGGCCTGACGTTGAGGGAAGTCCGGTCGATAGGACAGTGGTCTAGACTATTTGTGTGCACACGTAACTGGACGGTGGTGGTTCACTAGTCCCAGTTAGTCCTAATTTGACTTACTGCCTCACCCTACGGTGCCCGGAACATCGTAGGGATGGACAGGCGTGGGTGTTGGTGGTGTTGTGAGGCGCCGTTTGTACATGGTCGACAGTGTGGTTTGCGTGTTTAGTCGGATCTTTGGTTACGAACTGTGGTGTTGAGTTGGGTTACTTGAATTGCTTAGAACTGTGCCTGTTGCATTACGGATGCATATGTCTCATATCGGAATCTAGGAACTGTGTTTACTGCTTTAATTATATTGCCTTCATTTTCATATTGCTGCACTTGTGTGTGTGTGTGTGTGGGAGGCGGGGATTGGATGATCCCTACTGAGCCCAATTCTGGTGTGGCTCACTCCCTGCGGTTTCAGGTGTGGACCCCTCGGCGAGTGTTGGCGTGTGGTGTTCTCCTTGGCGTGTGGGCCAGCAGCTATCTCGGTTCCGGGGTATGCCCCAATGTTGTTGTACTTTGCTTCTGCCTGTACATATTTAATTCTTTGGACCATGTAATTATTGTTGGACTGTATACGGACATTATTAATTTACTTCCTGTGCACTTGTACTTTCCTTGAAGTCTGTGAGATTGTTATATTTAGCCTTGTTTAACACTTACTTCTCCAGACGTGTTGCATGAGATCCGGGTGTGAACCCATAGATAATGATATGATACCCATTTAGTAATCGGGTTTCCAATTATAGGGTGGCGGGTCGTTACATGTATGATGACTAGATAATAAAGAATATATTTAGGAACTTAAGCATGTATATATATGATAGTAATGTTAGCTATGAGTAGATGAGTATCATCCTTTTCACTTTATTATATGATGTATAGCAATATTGTGGTCTTCTGGATTATGAGCTTGCTGAGGCGGTTGGACTCACCCTTCTTAATTAATGTTAGTATTATGTATAGCCTATAAGCCAATCAGATATAATCTTGTTCAATTATTTATAATGGCAACATATTCATTATGTTAAATCGAACTTTATTTATTAGTATAATTATTTTTCATTATTTGTATCATAGTGAAGTCCGTAAATGTTGGTAATAGTTGTTAGATTGTGATGAGATCATAATAATGGGACTGACAACTTATAAACACACATTCTTAATTGTTCATAGTTGGAGGATATCTAAGAAAGATATCAGATATCCAATAAGACTAGCGCAGGTTACTCCAACTCGTATGATGAGGGTGACTGATCTCATAGTCACTTGTTTAGAGACTATATTGAACCTATAGGTTCTCATTAGTGAATGAATTCATTGAACTGATCCGACTTGGATTACTGGATGGTAAGTTACCTAACTGTCAACCAGCTTGATCCAACGTCAAGGTTGTGTGGATAGTCTTTGGAACTGAGGCACCAAAGACACCTTGTCGGTAGACTTCTTAGCTTTGACCTTAGCTAATGGATTCTTAGCCACAGGGTCCTAAAGAGTCAAATGATTGGGTTCAGAGGAAGACCTTCCAATGTGATTATATGTATAGTAGGGGATCATTCACTATCGATAATTAGTGAGAAAATGCTCTAGATAAGATACAAGCGAGTCCTTAGCCAAGCCTCCGAGAAGGAGTTTTCTGATATCGTTTAGCGGCATCCAATCCAAGTGAGTCGATTGGTTAGAGTTTGATAGTTCACCATATCCTAGATTGACTCAAGAGCATTGTAGGAATGAAGGATTAAATCCACACGGTAACTAATGACGAAAAGATTCTTTGAGCGGGTTGTCAAAACCCATTACCTTCTGGGATCATGAGGTGTTGCTTGACACCCAACTTGATCAACAATCTGGCCATTTATCATGAGTTGATAATTCAGCTAAGTAATTAATTAAATATGTGATATTAATTAATTACTAAGAGCCACTAAGTTGTTATTGGGCTTAATAGGTCAACAATTAGATTGGTACTTGGGTCTAGAGGGTCACACACATATAGATTCTAAGTTCGGGATCATTAAGTGGATTTTATATTAAATTGGGAACTTTTGTGGGAACTTCGCAACTTCATTGTCTTCGACTCCCGTCTCTTGGGAATCCACTGCTCGCATGCCGTGGGCACAGTAGTGGCACAAGAATGTCAGCGAATGTGCCGATCTGGACTATGGAGCAAGGATGATCTCGCACTAGGAGAATCGCGTGGATACCACTGGAGGCCGGGCATTTGAGCGGCTAGCGGTGTCGTTTCGTCAAAACAATACGAATGCAGATTCAAATTCGCTTAAGGTGATATTCGATCAACGTTTTTATTCTTGTTTCTTTGAAATAGATCACTGAGGGTGGGTTATTTTAATTTTAATGTGTTGTTTCCGCTATGTTCATGTCATCCATACCTAATCCTTATAGTGGTATCAAAGCCAGGTTCCACTATTGTCTGCTTCGTTCTTCCTGAATTCAAATTCTAGAAGATATTCCATGTGTTTAATTTGATTTGTTCATTATTTGTGATTCATGCTTTGGGTTAGGAACAGAAAAATCATTTTTTTTTAATGTTTATTCACAAAGAATGAACTGGAAATCGTTCCAAGTTTGCGACATTCTTTACAGATTTCGAGGAAAGGGAAGAAGGGGACGTAGGGGCTGTGAGGATGCTTGGGCTATCGGTGGCACCGTTAGTTGCCACTGGCCCCTTGGCTGGCCCTGGAGAGGGCAACAAGGGGCGGCGGGGCCAATGCCCCTCTTCCTCGCTCCTCCTTCATGCGATGGAAGGGAGGAAGAGGAGGGTATTGGGTTGGCACTTGACGATCGCTGCCGGTGTGATCTGTAGTGGCCGGGGCGCCGCCTAATGGCACAGGACTTACCGGGAGGGGGCGTCGGTGCCACCAAGATAGACTTGGGCACCCCCCCCCCACCCTGGCAGCATTGTGCCCCCTGTGCACGGCTAGAGCTCTACCCTAGTTGTGCAGTGGGGAGGGGCTAGGCTAAGTTAGACCAGGCTGCCCCTTGGGTGCACGCATGGGCCGAGCCTGGCCCTGGCTGGACCAATCCGGTTGGCCAGCCCATGCCCATTAAGGCTTTCAGGCCCCCCCTTTTCCAATTCATGGGGGCATTTAAAATTTTAATTTTAATTTAAAGTTTATTTTAAAATTCAAATTAGTCAGATTACATTTTGAATGCCCCATTACAAATAGATCGATTTAATTTTAATTTCATTAAAACAAAGTTGTTTTGTGAATAATATTATCTAAGAGTTAGATAATGAATTCAAATTTTGAATTCTTCTAGATTAATGCATGGAATTTATCTAGGATTTATTTTCGGATGTGATTGCACATGTTGATGTGTTAAATGCTTTCAAATTTAGAATTAAAAATATGGTAGAAAACTAAATTTTTTAAAATTCCTAATTATACAAATTTGTATGGAATCATGGTTTTATGAAAACCAAAAGCATATTATTTTTGAAAAATTCTAACCCACTTGTGATGCGCATCTTCATGTGTAGATGGTTAAAAGTCAACCATGGTCATGGACAAGCAGTTTTAAATTTCATATCATGTGATGACGTAAGTGGATGCATATTATTTATGGAATGTGTTGGTTAATTAATTGTTAATTAATGAGGCCTGTGTTCCTCCCTCCCTCTATCATTCTAATATATTTCTACCTCCCTCCTTCTATGTACTCCGCCATAAGGCTTTATGTTATACTTATGTACATTTGACATTTCGTATCAAATCATATTGTTGTAATTGATTGTCATGGACGAACAAGGAGCGAGGATAATCCATAAGTGAAACCAAGAAGGCCAAGAGATGAGATCACCCACCTATGTGTCTGCGGGATTATTTTGATGTAAGTGTTATATTAAAAATAGTGTGATTGACTGTATGGCTCCAGTCCAATCACTGTGCTATCTATGACCACATAAAAGGAATAAGTATGTTGATGCATGGTTTATTTATTTGATTTTTAATCAAATTATTATCTAGATATAGTAAATATCTAAATATATATGATATATCTACTTACTATTACCTAGGATGAGACTAAGATAAAAGTAATTAAAATCCCTGATTATCAAAACTTTAAGCCATAGTGCAGTCGTTAAGAATGCACCGCGTGTCCTTCCATCATTATATTTTTAAGACTAGACTCAGATTGAAGCAGCTTCATTGTGCTCATTTTCAAGACCTGCGATATTTGATAACAGACTAAAATTATGGCATGATGATGTTTGTAAATGGGTAGAGTCATGGCGTGGCCTTATTGTGCTCATACCAAGGACTGCATCGTAATCTATGCTCATTGTGTAGTGATGGTAACGCTCAAATTAGAAATTAGTGGTTTGCAGTGCCCATTTCCTAGGTTACTAATATTCTAAGGGTTGAAGTATGATCATATATTGCAAGGAGTTGCATGTGCCAAGAGTTGGTTGCTCTCTTATCATAGAATGGTTTATCGTGTCCATTTTCAAGACCACAATATGAATAAGTGAGATTTTGATCCCCACTAGAAGACCATTAGTATCTCCTAATTTGTATGTCTGAGGGTTATACACTCCACTGAAAATTAGTGGGAGTATTACTAGATAAAAATTCATATCTTGTTTTAACTTAAATAATTATATTTTTTCTAATTATATTTATTTTTCCTATAGGTGATAATGTAGTCGAATAACCTACTTCTTGGCATACTAGATGCCAACAGATTTACAAGTCCTCACTACTTTGATTGGCTCAGGGACCTGAAGATTGTCCTCAGGTTTAAGCATATTATTTATGTGTTACGTCCCTGATCTGGTTCAGTCATTTGGACTCACTTCAAATTCAAGTTATGTAACTACGGAATCAAATAACACACAAATCGAAGATGAATGATGAGAGACAAATAACCAAGCAATAAACATGTGATTTACCATTAACAAATCTATTCTACTATAGTGTCATAACTAGGATTCTCAAATTACATCAAATAAGCAGCAAAAAAAAATCTTTCAACTTACGAAAGAAATATAAAAGTATGTATCCTCTCTCCCTACTATATCAAGTCTAAGAAAATAGTAAGACTAATCATATATAACCTCCAAATGAGTCTGAGTCAAATTCCTTAAGCAAACCTTCCTCCACAGCTAACTCTTCATTTTCAGTCTTTGAAATGTTAGTAAGATTTAGAACTACAACTACTCAGTAGGTAAATCAAACCCACCCAAAGCTAATAATATAGTAGTTGAAAAGTAATGAAATCAAATATACATATCATTCATAATTCTACATATAGCTAAATAAGAAATGCATGATCAAATATAAATTAACCAAATGACATGTGTTTTGTAATAGTAGGAACAAATCGAACTTAACATATAGCATATAAGGCATGATCATATTCTTATTAACTGAATAAGTCTACTAGCCATGATTAGAACATATCACATATCAAACTAATCATATTGAATTGAACATACGACAAATTTATCATGGTATGGTAGCTTATCAAATTAGAGTTCACATTATCAGAATAATTAATTAGAATGAACATGGATTCTTAATCAAATTAGTTGAGATCAAAATAATCGAACATAGATGTCAAAAGAACAAACTAAGCGAGATTAAAATAACAAATTATATTTCATAATTATGTACTAAACAAATCAAATCTAGATATATCAAATAGACATACATCCAACTATCACATAAAGAGCCGAACAAACAAATACCAAAGTATATAGGCAAGTATGCTAAGGTCATAGCACATGCATAGCCGGGGCTTCATGATCCACCCGAATAACTGATCACAAATTAACAATTACCAGAATTTTTTCGTTGTCCACAGGTAGAACTCATCTACGAATACTTAATGAATGAGCCCCAATTTTCTTAAGATGGTAATGTCTATATATATATATATATATATATAACATAATTATATTATCATAGTTTTCAGACTTATCATGGATCTAAAAATTTAATAGAGAAAATGATACATATATCATGAGTTAAAATATGCTTCTTTTACATATAAAATAACTATTTAAAAGTCAAATAGGTCATGTATACAGAAAATTAGAGTATAGCTGATCCAAATAGGTTGTTGGATAGAATAATATGTTATTAAAATTTTCTCAGATTTTTCGGACAAAGAATTATAATTTTTGACTAATAAAATTAATTTTTAGAGTTAAAAAATAATAAATAAGACCAAAAATAGCAAACATATTCAACAAATTATTAAACTTTGTGAACATGCCAAATATGTCAAATAAAACATGTAGACAAAGTTTTAAGAAAATCGGGCACCGTTTGAAGGATTTAGGACATTTGGTTGCATATGAAGAACTTGAGTGGATTTTGACCAATAAAGTAAATAACAGAATAATCAAAAATAAAATTTAAAAACTTGTAAATTTTTTTAGGCACACAGAATTCATCAAAGAAAGTAACGGTCAAAATTTCATATCAATTGGACATCGGATGAAAGAGATATGATCATTCAAAGTTCGTTTGGATTTCCAAATCGAAATTTTAGGTGTAGCAGATGGGAAGACAGATTTTATTGCCTTCCAGAATTCTAGATGGCAGATTGACCGCCTTATAGAGATATAGGTGGCGGACTTTACTGTCGTCCACAATCCTAGACCGCAGAGTTGACCGCCTTCCATAATCCTAGAAGGCAGACTTGACCAGCTTCTACTGGATTTTCTAGACAAATTCAAAAAATTTACATTTTGACATATAATTCAAAGATCTAATGTAGGTTTTGGATCTTGATATTAAATAACATGTTTCCAGAAAATACTTTTGACGACTTTTGAAATTAAAATATTTATTATTTTTTATATTAATACAAAATATTTCATTTAATGAGTTATTATCATCTACCTTTTGAAGGAAGAATAACTAATATTCTCTAACAAAGTCCTTAAGCTCTAGCCACATATCCCTCCTGTTATAGAGCCTTTTCCACGTTCTCTAATCACCCAAAGTAGAATTCATCCATTAGAATCAGCTCGCTAAAAGATTAAACCAAAAAATTCTAGTTCTTGAGGAAGAATACCATGTTACTTACCCTAGAATTGAGGTTGCATGTAAGAGGAGTTTATACATGACCTTAAGGCCTTATTTATGGTTCCTTCCCTTCCTAATACAACCAACATCAACTCCTCTTGAATGCAGGATCGGATTTCAAGAGATAGAGTCTTGGCCAACAAGTAAAGTGAGTTTGTTTGCAACTAAGAACCCAAATATTCGCACAGAGCAGGTTTCCTTAGCTAAAGTCCTCAATTTCAACCCCTTTAACGGCTGAATTAGCTAAACATCCTTTAGACAAAGTTATATTCCTTTCTATCCTCTTTCCAACTATGTCCACTATGCAAATTTTAGAATTTTTTGCATGAAGTTATCGCATCTCCAATATGCTGTTGTTTCATAATTTTTCAGAGCTTAAAATTTAACTAAGTGTTGGAAATCAACTAGTTGCATAATTCGGTCACTAATGGACTTATTGGACTTGTTTTGACTAACTAATGACATACCCATTCTAAATCTATTATTATATTATTAAATAAATATTAAATAGATTTAAATCATTTTAGCCTATTAATTATCTTTATTAGACTTATTTAAATCTAATTGGGATTAATTAACCTTGGCCTATTAACAAATTAATGGGTTTGAGATCTAGGATACAACATCCTCTCTTCCTTAAATAAATTTCATCTTTGAAATCTTAATAAGCATATCTTATCAAATAAAGATGGATACTCCTTCTTCATGTCTTCTTCTATCTCCCAAGTAGCTTCCTTTGTACAATAGTTTTGCCATAAAATCTTCATCAGCAGAATCTCCTTGGTTCGAAGTACTTACTCTTTACGATCCAATATGGAAATCAACTTCTCTTTATAGGATCGGTCCTCTTGCACATCCAAAGGCTTATACTCGATTACATGAGATGGATCTGATGTGTACTTTCTGAGCATATAAACATGAAATACTGGATGTACATTGGTCAGTGCAGGTGGTAATGCCAACTTATACGCCACCTCACTAACTCGTTGTAAAATCTCAAATGGCAGAATGAATCTTGGACTCGATTTGTCCTTTTTTTCTAACTGCATCGTATTTTTAGTAGGAGACACCTTTAGAAACATATGATCTCCCACTTCAAATGTTAGCTCTCGCCTTCTATTGTCTCCATAACTTTTCTGTCGGCTCTAAGCAATAAGTAGAGCAATAAGTAGCCACTTTTTGATAGTATCAATCTTCTCATGATAGTCTTGCACAATCTGTGGTCCTAATAAGCTCCTCTCACCAATTTTTGACCAACAGATGGGCGATCTACAGGGCCTGCCATATAGTGCCTCATGTGGTGCCATCTTGATGCTAGAATGATGACTGTTATTATATGCAAACTTAATCAGAGGCAACTGACCATCCTAGCTATCTTTCCATTCTAGGATGCACGCTCTCAACATGTCCTCGAACATCTGTATAGTCCTCTCAGTCTCACCATCAGTCTGAGGATGAAAAGCAGAACTAAACTTCAATTGTGTGCCCAATGCTTCCTGTAAACTCTTCTAGACTCGGGCAGTGAATCTGGAATCCCTGTTTGATATGATAGAAACTGACCATGGAGTCGAATAATCTCATCTATATACAATTTAGTCAACTTCTCCAATGACTCGATCTTGAGAATGGCCAAAAAATCAGTAGACTTAGTTAGCCGATCTACAATCACCAATATTATATCATGCTTCTTCTTAATCTTAGGCAAACCAGTAATGAAATCTATACTAATATGCTTCCATTTCCATTATCGAATTTCCATTGATTGGAATGGACAAGCATGTCTCTAATGTTCGGCCTTCACTTGTTGACATGTCAAATATCTGGAAACAAAATCTATAATGTCTTTTTTCATGTCTGACCACCAGAAATTCTTCTTCAAATCTTGATACATTTTTGTGCTTCGTGGATGTATAAAGAACTTGGATTTATGAGCTTCAGCCAATAATTTTTTTTTAGCTCATCATCATTCAGTACACATAGCCTACTGCGAAGCGGAATACTTCCATCTGTACCTTTCAATACATCATGCTTGCCTTTCATAGTAAGAACAACATGATCCTTATTCTGAGGCTGGATAATGCGATAAATCAGAGCAGATCGAATAGCCAACCGCATTAGACATGACCTCTCACCGTGTAGTGTGGCTTTAGTAGCATCTTCCATATCTTTCCACTTTAAGTGTAACTGTAAACACATAAGCTTCCTACTCATGCATCATCCACCACATTTGCCTTGTCTGGGTGATAATTCAAAGTAAAGTCATAATCTTTTAAGAATTTCACCTGGTCCCTCTGTCTCAGATTGAGATCCTTTTATGATAATATGTATTTCAGGGTCTAGTGATCAGTGAGTACCTCAAACTGAGCTCCGTAAAGATAACGTCGCCATATTCTCAATGTATGCACCACAATGGCCATCTCTCGAGCAAGATAATTCAGTTTATGGTATTTCAATTGTCTTGATGCATATGCCATAACTTTGCTGTGTTGAATAAGAACATATCCCAAACCCTTACGTGAAGCATCTGTATAAACCACGAAGCCATCAATCTCACTTGGTAGAGTGAGTATCAGAGTAGTGGTCAACCTCTTTTTTAGTTCCCAGAAACTCTATTCACACTTAGCTACCATACAAATTTTGCATCTTTGTGTGCCAACTTAGTCATAGGAGCAGCTAGGGTAGGAAATCCCTCTATGAACCTCCTGCAGTATCTAGTCAAACCAAGGAAACTCTGGATTAGGAGCGATCTTTGGAGCCTCCCACTTTATAACAGTCTCCACTTTTGTCGGATCTATAGAAACTCCATTTTTGGAAATAATGTGTCGTAGAAATTGTCCTAGCTCGAATCAGAACCCACATTTGCTGAATTTGGTATATAACTGATAAGCTCTGAGGATCTCGAGAATAATCTTCAAATGCTTCCTGTGTCCCTCCTCACTCTTGTGGTCATTTTCATTAATGAAAACCACCACAAATTGGTCAAGGTGTGGCTGAAAAACTCTAATTCATTAAATCCATAAATCTAGCAGGGGCATTAATTTGCCTAAAAGGCATAACCAAGAACTCATAATGACCATACCTGGTGCAGAAAGCTATTTTCGAAATGTCTTCATCCTTGATCCGCAACTGATAGTAACTGCATCGGAGATCAATCTTGAAGAAGACCTTGGCTAATTCTAGCTGATTAAACAAGTCCTCGATCTTTGGAAAATGAAACTTATTCTTGATGGTAACTTGATTGATCTTTCGATAATCAATGCATAATTGAATCAACCCATCATTCTTCTGGACGAATAGCATTGGTGCACCCCATGGTGACACAGTAGGACACGTGAATCCTTTATCTAGAAGTTCTTGCAATTGCTTCTTCAATTCTGTCAACTCAGCAAGAACCATTTTATATAGTGCATTTGAAATAGGTGCTGTCCATGGCATAAGATCAATGGTAAAATCGATCTCTAGTAGGCATCACAGGATATCATCAAAGAACACATCGGAAAAGTCCTGAGTCACTTCAATGTCCTGCATAGTCTTGGCCATGTTTTAATCAATTATCATACTAGCCAAGAATGCCTCATAGCTTGCTAATCAACCTCTATACCTTCCTAGCAGAGACAAACATCCTACTTAACTTATGCCTTGGATATCAAACATAGAATTTCTATAGAAAAGGTCCTTAGAATATAACCCTTTTCCTACAACTGTTTAACAATGCATCACGCTTCTCTAGTAAGTCCATTCTTAGTATGACATCAAAATTTATCATGTCAATGGTGGAGGATCCTATAAACTTATATTTATGCTCATTCTATAGTTAGATAGGACTGTCATAGTAATAGGTCGATCTATGACCCAGGAAACCTATAGGTGGCACATAATCCCTTCTTTAGTTGGCTCTCCCCTTTAAAAGGATAAGCTCAATCCCCTTTTCTATGTCTGATTGTTAGAACCAACTAAGTATACAATTTATAATTGCATACCCAACTATCCAAGCCATATCCTGAACACCCAAATCGGAAGGTTTATCCTACCCCTACTATCCTATCCACACTCTTAAGATCAATTGGTATGGCTTAAGATCGGATGTAATGGTTAATGTTATCTCATGATTCATATGCTCTGATACTATATTATTACGTCCCTAATTCGGTTCAGTCATTTGGACTCACTTCGGATTCAAGTTATATAATTACAAAATCAAATAGCATACAAATCGAAGATGAATGATGGGAGATAAATAATCAAGCAATAAACATGCTATTTACCATCAACAATTCTAAATATTCTATTATAGTGTCATAACTAGGAATCTCAAATTAAATCAAATATACAGTAGAAATAAAATGTCTCTACTCACTAAAGAAAAATAAAAGTACATATGCTCTCTCAAATCCCTACTACATCAAATCTAGGAAAACAATAAGACTAATCCTAGATAACCTCCAAATGAGTATGAGTCAAATCCCTTAATTAAGACCCTTTGCACAACTAACTCTTTCTCGTCAGTCTCTAAAAATCCTAGTAGGGTTTATGAGTATGTATGTGCTTAAGAGCTCAATTTCTATAGTATGTTTCTAGCTCATAGTGGCAGTTAGATGAGTGTCCGGACACCTCTATAATAAGTGGGAACTTATGGTCTGAAAATTATATCTTGCAATGTATATGTCATTTCAGTGAATCAACTTAAAAATCTTAAATTATGTATTCTGTTCTATATTCTAGCCATGTTCATATATTGATAAGTTTCTGTAGCTTTGTTCAGAGTTGGCATTTTATTATGGATCATGTATCTCAATTTCTTTATTGTCATACCATGCTGATTCACATATGTATTAAGTGGTAGTTTTATTTTCTGCCATGTTTAATATTCTTATGCAATGTACATATTCTGCTTCAGTTATTTTATTCGGCAAATTCTTATGAGAGAAGTCCCATCTGCCTACTGAGTTGCCATTTCTTCGAGATTCACGCCTATTTTTCAGGTGATCAGACAGTGAGCAACATAGTGAGTTTGGAATGAGGTCACTTAGGGTTCGCGTACGACGATATCTCTTTTTGGGCGAGCCTAGAGGACTGAATCATGTATACACTTATGCTTTTGTTTTAGTTGGAATGTACAATGAAGATCCTAGTATGTAAAAATGACAATCTACTATGCAGTGCTTTGGTATAATATTGTGAATGGTGGAACTTCCTTAATATTTAGATTTCTCTTACAAATTTTTATATTGCGCTTTCATTTGAAACATAGTATCCTCCCAGTTATCTATTTTGAGGGGTCATTTCCTCCTATTGTCCTTTGGCCACCCCTGTAATTATCTTGTACATTATGGATGACCGGGCTGGGACGTGACATATTATGGTATTAGAGCCTGATTGGGATTCAACTGTGTTTCACCCACCATTCAAAGATTATACCCCAGGATCTTTACATGAATAGTTACTTCAAATAAATGGTCCATGTTTAGTTTCAATGTGTGCTTAGAAATTTCTGGGTGTTGTAGATACATGGCAGGAAGAGAGTCGAGGTGAAATAACAAGAGATCGACTAGAATGAATCCCTTGGATGGGAATAGAGAGGCCCAGGGATCTGGAGGGGGCGACCCATTGGCTGCAGCAACTGGAGGATTTCACTTCCTAGAACGACATAATTTAGGCGAGTTTCGGTTGACGCTCCGAAGCCCTCCCTCTTTTTCCTCATTCTCTCCATTCCTCTCTCTCTCCTCCCCCTCCCCTCCGAAAACCTCTGACGCCTCCTTCCCTTTCTCCTTTCCTTCCTCTCTCCATTCCTCCACTTCATCAACCTCCTACCCCTCACCACTACCACCACCATCTCCTCCGCGGCGTATTTCTCTCCAGATGGCGGCCGACGTCTCGGTGGAGTGACGGCGTCCACGGCAGTACCGGCGGCGGCTTGTGGCGTAGCGGTTCGGCGGCTAGGAGCACAGAGGAGTTCAAGTAACTAGTAGGGTGACGATCCTCGCGGTGTTTGTTTAAAACTATGATTTTCCCACTTTGAAGCATGCAATATGTGTGGATGATTATGGAGTAGAAAGCATGTTCTAAGGGGTTCTTTATGTAAATAATTAGGCTTCTCCCGTACTTTCTCCATTTTTGTCGTTTTTGTGCGATTTGGGGGAGAAATCCCACTTTGCGACTCGGGGGAGGCCGGAGGGGGAACCTATTTGCGAGTGCTAAATGGCATCTGGCGACAACGATGCCATTTTAAATGGTGTCTGCCAAGGGCGACGCGATTTAGGCCATCTCCCGAGGCCAGTTTCCGTGTGAACCAGTTTAGGGGTCTTGAATGATGTCGGCCACGGGCGACGCGATTCAAGATAGAACCTTATTAATTCATGCAATTAATACGTCTTTACATTGTTAAATAGTTTGGTTAAATGCATGCTTGAAAACGTACTTCGAGGATGAGGATTTCTACGTGATCGGATCACACTGTTTTGTGTTTTGTGCGATCATGGACCGAGAGTGATAGTTGTTAGCGCTTAGGCATCTTATGTCAGTATAGGAGTGACACAGCGCCGGTGTGGGAGTGGTGGGGTGACGCCTAGAGAGAGGGATACCTGGTGTACCCTGGGGTATAGCTAGTACCGATGTGGGAGTGGTACATTAGGAGTGTCACTCATACTGGGGGAAGCAAAATTACCTAGAGCTAGACAGGCCGGAGTTGCTAGCGTGCTATACGAGGGGTTGCTGTTTGGTCCCAGCGGGTCTGTATTTTCCGCGTTTGGCTGCGTAGTTTGTGTGTTTAGTCGAGACGCTGGTTGTGGACTTCTTGGTGGAGTGGTTTCAGAGTTGTGCATGTTGCATTTACAAATGCATGTGTTTTATATCAGAGTTTGGGAATCTTTGGGCATTGTGTTTACTGCTTTACTTATTTAATTGCCTATATTTGTGTTGCTGCACTTGTGGGTGCGTGAGTGGGTGGTGGGGATCGGAGGATCCCTACTGAGTCCATTTCGATGAGACTCACCCTTGCAGTTTTCAGGTGAGGGTTCCAGGCAGGCGTAGCGTGGAGTGTTTCGTCTCGGGTTGCGTGCCAGCAGCCATTGTTCCGAGGTATGTCCCGATGTAGCTGTTATTTTCCTTTAAGGCCTATACGCTTAATTATTTCTTTTCAGTTGGATTATGTAATTATTTGCTGAGTCGAGTCGAATTGTAATAATTTTTAATTCTTGCACTTCCTTTACAATTCGATGTGATGTGGGATGCTCAGCTTAGTTTATCATTTATTTCCCAGACTTATCGAGATCCTAGTTTGACTTCAAATTTTAATGATTCGGTACTCATTTAGTAATTGGATCCCCGATTATAGGGTGGCGGGTCGTTACAGTTGGTATTAGAGCATTCGGTCTAGCAAATAGATGAATAACTAGGTTAAATATCGTAATTTTAGCAAATAAATGCATTATCCCTTACAGGCACGGCGATAGTGTAGGTTTTGGGTTCTAATTAGAAATTTTCGATTCTTGTGATTGTAGGCAATTAGATGGCTCCTAGGAAGAGAGTGTCAGTTATTAGGGAGCAGGGAGATATTCTTAGTGGGTCTGAGGCTGGTAGGCCGAATATGGAGCGTTTTATGTAGGCTATGATGGACACGATGACTAGATATCATACTCAAGACCCTAGTGAGAGTTCTAATGCTCGGGGAGGGCCTTCAACTGCTCTAGAGAGATTCCTGAAGCTGAAGCCGCCACATTTTACTGGTGGTCCCAATCTTGATGAGGCCGTTCATTGGCTGAAGGAGTTAGAGAAGACTTTCAATACCATGGACTGTGCGGCAGTTGAGAGGACTCCGTTGGCTACCTTCATGTTGAAGGATGATGTCTATGACTGGTGGACGACTTTGAAGAGCTTGTCTTATACAGATAGGAATCTCAGGGAGATTCCATGGGAAACATTTGTGAAGGAGTTCAATGGGCAGTACTTCCCTAGGCATGTCCAGAAGGCCAAGGAGAGGGAATTTATGGAATTGACCCAATGGAGCATGACAGTGCTCGAGTACCAGATGAAATTTGTTTCACTTGGGAGGTTTGTGCCCTTCATTTTAGGGGACAAGGAGCGTCTGGCTGAGAGGTTCGTGGACGGACTGAGGTCCAACTTGAGGAGTTTTATGGCGTCCCATTGTTGTACGGACTTGGCATCGGCGGTTAAATGTGCTGCAGCAGTAGAGACACAACACGATCGGTCGGCTCGGGAGAGGGGACTGGATACTCAGGGGCCAGCTTACAGCAAGGGGAAGACAGCAATAGCAGCTCCTTCGTCTGGATCAGGATCGTCCTCACTCGGCTCCAGATTCAGGAGGTTCTTTCGAGGTGGTGGCGGAAGCAGTGGTAGTAGCGACCCAGGCAGACCCAGCAGAGTCAGTCGGTGTCCAGTGCCCAGTAGGAGGCAGTTCAGAGACTTCCAGCAGCTTATTGTCATTGTGGTGGTTCTTACAATAGGACTTAGTGTCCCAAATTTTCTGGGAGGTGTTATACTTGTGGCCAACAGGGCCATTTGGCAAGGTATTGCCCGAAGGGGTGTAGACATGCTAATTTTGATCCCATATTGAGTAAATTTCATGTCACATTTATAATGTCCCAGAATGGTCTGATATTTAATCATTAATTAATTAAATTTTTTTTTTATCGGAATTCGTTAATTAACGTTGACCATGGTCGACGCCATTTAAATCTTTATCAGAAATCAATTCGGAATTAAAATTGCTAAATTCAGATAGATTTAGCTTAAAGACGTCGTCCATGGACGATGCCTTTTTAGGTCCTAGTCCGTCTGGATTTTCGATTTTTAAATTCCAATTAGTTTCCTAATTATCTAAATCACGACTCCCATGGTCGACGTGTTTCAAGCACTTTCTTGATAAGCTTGATTTGGTCGAGCTAATATGTTTGCAGAGGTTGGAAAGGTTGCTAACTCTTGGATAAACATCCAAGGCAAGTCTGATCCGCGGGAGAGCCCTTTTAAAGGCCAAACAATCCTAGAATCACTTCTTATAAATACATATGTACATTGATCTTTGAAAGAGGTTGACGATTAGTGTTTTGAAGTTCAAACCAAGGTGAAAAGGAGCCTTCTACTGCAGAAAACGTGGGAGGAATTTGAAGACTTATTTTCCCTCATTCTCTTCCACCAGTGAAACTATTGAAGACCAAGGCTTTGAAGGGGCCATCCAATCATCTTCCTCCTTCTAGTTTTTTTTTTATTAATTTCAAAGAGTAGAACACTGTTTTTTTTAATAGTTATTCATCACATCACTCATATTTCACACACTCACTACATATTTTTTCATACCTACATGAGATAGGGGTTTAAATAATACCAATCAAGTAAGTCTTTCTTTTGTTTAGTTGCATGATTGATTGGTTGATTATAATAGATACTATACTTTCATGGTTCTAATCCATATTTTCCTTCTTTGTTTTGATCTTTCTTGCAAAGATTCAAAAAGAGACTAAAAGAAGTGAAAGGAAGGATTTAAAGTTTGCAGAAAGCTTAAAGAATAACCCAAGAATAAGAGTAAAAGAAAAGAAAAGGCTCTTCTCTTTCGGCCGGCCAAAAGAGAGGAACAAAAGAACCCTCCAATCTTTCGATTCATATGGTTAGTAAAGCGATCACTTTTTCCATTGAAGTGCTCGGTTTCTGGCGATCACAATCGTAGACACGCTAATTTTGACCTCATATTGAGTAAATTTCATGTCGCACTTATAATGCCCCAAAATGGTCTGATGTTTAATCATTAATTATTTTTTATTATTTTTCTCGAATTTGTTGATTAGCGTCGCCCTCGAACGATGCCATTTAGATTCCTAGCCGAAATCAGTTCAGAATTAAATTTCTAAATTCAAATAGATTTAACTGAATAGTGTCGCCATAGGAAGACGCCATTTAAGTCCTAATCCGTATGGGTGTACGATTTTTAATTCGAATTAATTTTCTGATTATCTAAAGCACGTCACCCATGGAAGACGTGATTTAGGTTTCCTAATGTATTTCGGTTTCCTTTTTGGATTTTCTTTCTATTTTGGCCGCTTTAATTAACCAAATGGCGTCCCGTCTAGGCGACGCGATTTGGGAGTTTCTTGATAAACATGATTTGGCCGAGATAATCCGGTTTCCGAAGTTGGGAAGGTTGCTATCTCCTCCATGCTCATCCAAGGTAAGTCCGACTGCGAGAGAGAGTCCTATTGAAGCCCTAAACACCCTTAAACCTTTTCTTATAAATATAACACCCTTTGGACCTTTAAAAAAGGTTGGCCATTGGTGATTTTGAAGCTCAAGGCAAGGTGTTTGAAGGCTCTAGAGAAGAAAAACGTAGACAACAAGAGAGACTTCATCTAAGGCTTCTTCTTCCTCATCCTTTTCATCCTTTGAAGCTCTTAAAGACCAAGACTATGGATGAGCCAACCAACTATCTTCTTTCCCTAATTTTTTTCTAAACTTTTCATTAATTTCATACAGTTTATTCATTGTTTTCCATAGTTCATCATCATCATCACTTCATGTTCACACACATACATCATTATTTTCCACACCCACATACATATTAGAGGTTTAAAGAATAACAATCGAGTGAGTAGATTAGTTTAGTTGCATGTTGAAATTTCTTATTAGAATAGATATTACTCTACTCTAGTTCTAATTTAAATTTCTACTTTTGTTTAATCTTTCTTATAAGGTACAAAGAAGAAGAAAGAAGGAAATCCAAAAGAATAACCATCAAGAAATCAAAAGCAAGAACATCTTACAAAAATGGCTCTTTTTTTTTGGCCGGCCGAAGAGAGGGAACCAATGACTCAATCTCCCAAATTTAAAAAGATAAACGATCAATCTTTCTTTTGAAACTTTACAGTTTCTAGCGATCACGTTTTCTTTAGTTTTAATAGTTTTAGTATTTATATGAACAACATGAAACTCATGAACATCACACACATGATTTGAGCACCTACAGCTTTTTGGCGATCACGGTGGGACATGGTCTTGCCGTCTTTTAATATTTGTTCTTGGTTTTTATCATCGGACACCCACGGTGCACCACTTGTGTCCCTTGGGCACTCCTTTCACCAATTGATGAGTTTAGTTACTTTTATCCCTACATGCACTATGTGCACACCCCTTTGCGGCAAGATCTTGCCTTCCTGTGATTGATTGGAAGTTGTGAGTGTGATAGGAAGTGTGTAGTAGATTGAGTTTATGTTTGTTTGCATGATAATAAATCTGTTTAACTTGAATTTGCATGATTAGTTAGATTTCTATTTATCTTTATAACTTAGGAGGGGATTGTCCTCGAAATTGCTCTCTGTTTATAATTTTCAGGCTCTGAATAGTGTCTAGATAGAGAGACACGATTCAAACCACGTCGCTGTGACAAGACGCCATTCAGCCTTATATTCCTGTTGGCACTGCTGCCTAAGTATCTGTTAATAGAAGAAGCTTTTGTCTTGAATAGCGTTAGTGAACGGCGACGCGATTCAAACAGTTTCTTCTTTTGTCCATCAGTCCTCAGATCATTGATTTCTTTGTTACCTATATTTATCATATACTACATTAGAGGCCACCCAGGCCGTAGGTCATTTGCATTGGGGCTCACCTCCCCTTCATAGGAACACCTTTCTTAGCATGTTTACCTCTCTCTGACTGGGTCGGTCCATCGGTCAGACTAAAGTGGTTGGTGTTAAGACCTCCGTAAGTCCCCAAAAGCAAGGTATTCCTCCTTGTTCATCGGGCTGGTTGTACCAATTGAAGTCTTGGTTAGTTATTTATAACGTTGTGAAAGAACCATAGAGTATAACGGTGGAAAAATTGAACTGAAACTAAGATCCTACCCCGTTGAGAGAACTTGTGTTTAACAATTCTAATAATTCAACAGGGAATCCTAAGATAACGTAACATCCACTTGTTTGCTAATTCTTTGCACAACTTGTTTGAATCTTTGTCAAAATTAACATCATGATGTTCCGATCAGATAGAACTCTCAGCATGGTTGCCATTGAATAGGAAGATGTGTTTGAATATGAGGGAGATGCTAATGCCCCTTGCAATTATGATTACCATTCTAAGAACGGGGGAGATGCTAATGCCCCTTAGGACTCCAACTTCTTTCACGCTAAATACAAGGGAGACACTTATGTCCCCCATCAGGCTCAGTTTACTCATGACCAGTATGATCCTGGTACTAATCATCCTCATGTGTCTGTAATCTCCAATCCCACTTATGAGGAGGTTCAAGATTAAGTTGAGCCTTTGTCTAACAACCCCCCTGATCTGGTTACCGTCTTGGGAGCTCTGGCTACCCACGTGAACTCTCAACAACTTGAGGCGATCTAGTACATTCTAAGGGGAAGACTCCCTTGTGTTCTGATGAACCGAATCCCTCGGTTTCCCCTGTTGTTCATTAAGTCCCCCCCCCCTCCCCCCCCCTCGCCATATTCCCTTTGTTCATCAAGCCATGGAGGGTCTCCGTATTTCTACTCCCCGGCTGTCTGGGCCACAACAATTTTCCTCGAGAGATACCTAGCTAGACCGCATACGCCAACTCACCAAAATGCCTTCGGGCATGACGGAAGTACTGTCGGACCTCGACCGTACTGTCCCCCTTGCCCCAGTTACTCCAAAAGGCAAGCTTATCATGCTCCATCACCGCCTCCTCCCCAGGTTGATCCCGTAACTAAGGCTCTGCTCACAAAGATGGATCGTATGGACGAGTAGTTCAATAGTTTTAAGAAGATGATGGGAGTCAAGGCTATACTTGAGATCACCCTCCCTAATCTGCCAATATTTCACTTGCCGCCTTCTGAGATGCTAGTATATAGATAGTACAATGGTTCTGGTAACCCCTTCACCCACCTGAAGGAGTTTATGTACGAATCCTCTTTCTGGCAGAATGACAAAAGGTCACTGACATTCTTATTCAGGAAATCATTAGAGGGATCAACCCTTGAGTGGTTCTTTTCCTTGGACTCGTCTGATGTGGAGGACTATGAAATCGTGTCAAGGAAATTTATTCAGCGGTACTAGGATAGAATTGCACCGTCCTTATCAATAACTGACCTGGTGGCTGAAAAGATGAAGTCCGTTGAAGACTTCATCACCTATGCTGATAGATGGAGAGGTATGACAGAGAAGATAAAAGATCACATGTCTGAGTCAGAACAAGTGAAGATGATGATTGCCAACGCCATGCCTCAATACAAGCTAGGCCTCACGTTGAACAACTTGGCTAGCATGGCGGAATTATATAAGAGGGCGCGTTATTGCCAGAACGCTTTCAAAGATTCAACCTTCTCCCGCATCTTTGACCCCCATAGACCCAGCAGACGTCCACCTCGGAAGCCTACTATGCCAAATTCTCCTAGCATGGGTCCCACTACTGAGTGTACACTCTCCTATGAACAGATCAGCACCATGAATAATAACTAACCATAGTTCATGAGAAACCAACAGCAACAGCCGCAGTACACAGGGCATAGATCGCCAAATCAACAGGGCTTTAGGCCACTACAGCAACCATACCAGCCAGCCTACAATCAGCCTCAGTAGCAGTATCAGGAGACGTTCAACCAGCCACGTTAGCAGCCAGCATACCACAATGTACACCCCCCAGGCGATTACAGTCAGCAGAGAGAACCTCCAGGCCCAAAGAGGGCGTCCTATCCTCAGCTTCCAGAGTCTCTAGTAGATATATTCAATGCCCTTATGGCAGCCAATGCTTTGGTCCTACCAAAAGAGAAAACTGTCTGGCCTCAAAATGCTGATGCCTCTAGGTATTGCGTCATAGACAACCTGGGCATACAGTGGATGTATGTTTCGAATTCAAGGACTACATCCATGATTTGAATGAGCAAGGAGGTATTGACTGGGAGGAGATGAGAAAATACATAGCCGCCCTGAAGGCAAGAAGTGATATTGGGTGGCCTCAAAGCCAATCATTGTACATTTTAGTTCAAAATATTAATAAAGACAATCATTTCTTCATTTATAGTTCTCGCAACTTAACTATCGTAATGAAGGTCCGTAGACAAATGTATGGGATATTGAATTATGATGAGATCATGATAGTAAGATCAATATTATTAGTCACTTGTCTTAAATAGTTCTCGATCATAGGATATTTGAATTGGACATTAAATATCCAATAAGATCGACACATGTTATTTTTGCTCATGCGATGAGGGTGAATGATCTCACATTCACTCGTGTGGTGACACTAAGACAAACTTGTGGGTGCTTATTAGAGAATAAGTTAATTGAACAGATCCGAATAGAATTCCTGGATGGTCATTATACCTAATAGTCAACCAAGGAATTCAATCGTTATAGTAGCGCAGTTGGTCCTTTGACCTAAGTCACCAATGATATCTTGCTTGTAGACTATTATGAATTGATTCTCTGGCTCGTGGACTTAAACCATTAGGTCTACGATAGTCAGTCTTTGAGACACAGTGGAAAGCTTGCGAAGGTAATTGAGTGAACAACAGAGGATCACTCACTCTTGGTATACCACTGGAGAGAGAATGTCATATGGATGTATATACAGAAATTCTTGGCCAGGGTAAACTGAAAGAGATGTCTTTCTGGAATAACTGAGTACTGGAATCCATCGAAATAATGCGATAAAGGGTTTGGCTATGAAACTATACCCTTGTGTTATTTGGACACTAGATGAGTGAAGGATTTTATCTGTGCAGTATCTGCAGATGGAAAGGTTCAATTAAAGGGAACAATATCCCTTATATCTTATGGGATCATGATGTTGGGTTTGTTGGGTCGAGATCTGACCGAAAACGCAGCGGAATAAAATTTCTCGGGATTGGATCCATCCCGTTTCGATCAACCAAAACAAGACCAGAGTAAATTGGATTTACCTTGCCCGGATTCGAATCTGCGTTCGTTTTCCAGTTCCGTCGGAGTGATGCCGCAAGCCGCACAGTTGCCTGACCTCTAGCGGTATCCACGTAGTTCTCCTCGCGATGGATCATCCTCGCCTCCTCGCTCGATGCGGCGTTCGTGGATCCCGTCTAGCTACCATAATCCGCCGCGACATGTGGATTCGTAATCTCCCGTCGGACGGAAGGCGGAGCAGTCGGGGTTCGAAGCGGAGCCTCCATATGGCCGCCTCGTGTCGTACGCCCAGTAGAGAGGAGAGAGAAAGAAGGCGGCGGCTAGGTTAGGGTTGCTGGCCCCTGACCTAGCGTCCGTTTTTTATAATAAGTCTATTTGCAATTTTTCGTAAAAACCCAGACTTATCTAGAATCCTATCGGATTATCCATCGACTTGAAAACCTTTTGCGTGTGACCCTCTAGGCCCAAATACCAGTCCAGTTAATAGCCCAGTAACTCTTTACGGACTCACTGAATTAATTAATATCCTTATATTCAATTAATCAGCTGAATTTATTGTCCTACAATAAATTCGGACGGGCTTCCGATCACGTTGGATACCAAGCAATATCGCGTGCTCCTAGAAGGTACTAGGGTTATCGCAACCTTCTATTGGAACCTTTCCGTCATCGGTTAGCACGCGGATATAATCCTTCATCCGTGCAATGTTCCCGAATCGACCTAAGGTATGGTTTACTGTTAAACCCTAGCTGGTCGATGCACTTAAATCAGATACCGCTAATCTATATCGGATAACTCTTTATCTGATACAGAGTCTGCCCCGGCCAGGGACTTAAGCGCATCATTTCCGAAACATTCTCTCTCAAACTACTGAGAGCGGATGATCCCTTATTGAACATACAATTACCTTCAAGGGCATTTCCCTGAACCCGATCAGTTGACTTATTGATAACCTATGGTTAGGGATTCGTTAGTCAAGGTCAAAGTTCAGAAACTTACCAACAAGATATCTTTGACGTTTCAGGTCCAAGGATTATCTACCCAACCGTGACAAAATAATCGAGCTGGTTAACAGTGAGGTGTTTACCATCTAACGATTCATAGTCAGATCAGTTCAGTGAACTCATTCGCAAATGAGCATCTACAGGTCCAGTATAGTGTCTCCACATAAGTGACTTATAGGATCAGTCACCTTAATCATATGAGCTGAAGAAACCTATACTAGTCTATCCGGATGTTTGATGTCCTTCTTAAACATCCTATGACTAGGAATAATTAAGAACATGTGTTTATAAGTCTTCGGTCCTGTAATTATGATCTCATCATAATTCGAAGATTATTGCACATGTTCATGGACTTCATCGTGATACGATAAACACAGATCTAATTTATTACATATAATGAATTAATGCCATTTATTAATAAACTAAATCAATACATAGTATCGGATTGGCTTTGAGACCATCTAATACTAACAATCTCCCACTTGGACTAAAGCCAATCACTTTTATACAGAATACCCATATTCTCCAAGTGACGCTCAAAGAAATTTTGAGATAAAGGCTTTGTCAGTGGATCTACTATGTTGTTAGCTGAAGGAACTCTTTCCACTACGACATCTCTTCGAGCTATAATCTCTTTGATCAAATGCAAGCGCTGCAGAATGTGCTTCGAATTCTGATGAGACCTCGGCTCTTTCGCTTGAGCAATCGCCCCATTGTTGTCACACAACAGTGGGACGGGACCAGATATGCTTTCCACCACACCAAGATCGCCAATGAATTTCTTCATCCATATAGCTTCCTTGGCGGCTTCAACAGCAGCAATATACTCGGCTTCCATTGTCGAATAAGCAGTGGTTTCTTGCTTGGAACTTTTCCAGCTTACTGCTCCCCCATTGAGTGTGAAAACAAAACCTGATGTTGACTTGCTGTCATCAGGATCAGACTGAAAACTCGAGTCAGTGTATCCTTGCAGCTTTAAGTCTCCTCCTCCATAGACTAGAAATAGATCATTAGTTCTTCTCAAGTACTTAAGGATACATTTCACAGCCTTCCAGTGTTCGTCACCTGGATCCGCTTGATGTCTGCTCGTAACACTTAGACCATATGCTACATCAGGTCTTGTACATAGCATGACATACATGATGGAGCCTATGGCAGAAGTATAGGGGACCTTATCCATCACAACCCTCTCTTTAAGTGTCTTGGGAAACTAACCTTTAGAAAGTGAAATTCCATGTCTTATCGGTATGAGACATCTCTTAGAATTTTTCATGCCAAACCTTTTGACAATAGTTTCTATGTACATGGATTGGGTTAAAGCAAGCATCTTCTTTGATTTACCTCTATAGATCTATATTCTTAATATGTAAGATGCTTCTCCCAAATCCTTCATGGAGAAGTTCTTTGACAGCCATATCTTTACCGATGACATCATTCCTACATCATTCCTAATGAGTAGGATGTTGTCAATGTAAAGAACCAGGAATGTGATTGCGCTCCCACTGTTTTTCTTGTACACACATGGCTCATCTTCATTCTTAATGAAGCCTTAAGATTTGATTGCCTCATCAAATCTTATGTTCTAGCTTCGGGAAGCTTGCTTCAGTCCATAAATGGACCTTTACAACTTGCATACCATGTCTAGAGATTCTTTGGATGTGAATCCTTCTGGTTGTATCATATACACCTTCACCTCAAGGTTTCCATTGAGGAAGGCAGTCTTCACATCTATCTGCCAGATTTCATAATCATGGTAGGCAGCAATGGCGAGATGAATTCTGATAGACTTAATCATGGCAACGGGAGAAAATGTTTCGTCATAGTCAACACCTTGTCTTTGACAATAGTCTTTCGCCACTAATCTTGCTTTATAAGTCTCAATACGTCCATCTGCACCGATCTTTCTTTTAAAGATCCATTTGCAGCCGATAGGTACTATACCATCGGGTAAGTCTTCCAAGTTCCAAACTTGGTTGATATACATGTACTGTATTTCAGAATTTATGGCTTCTCGCCATTTCCTGGCCTCTGGACTTTCAATGGCCTCCTGGTAAGTCTTAGGATCATCATCCTCATTATAGAGTATCTTAGAACCATCCAAATTAATATGTCCCACATATCTTCCTGGCGGTTTAGGTACTCTATCATACCTACGAGGTTCCTGTGTATCATTTTGAACCGGTTCAGAAACTGACAATTCATCTGATGAACCATTATCAGTTTGTGGGTCTGAAATTTCTTCCAGAGTTACTTTACTCCCACTGTCCTTCTGGAGAATATAATCTTCTTTCAGAAAGACAACTCTCTTGGCCACAAACACCTTTTGTTCGCTAGGATGATAAAAGTAATATCCATAAGTTTCCTTTGAATATCCCACAAATCTGCATTTGTCGGTTATGGACTCCAGTTTATCTGCGTCATATCTTTTAACATGAGCAGAACATCCCCAGACTTTAACATGTTTAAGGTCTGGTTTCCTTCCATTCCATATCTCATATGGAGTGGTTTCAACAGATTTGTTGGATACGTTGTTCAGGATATACATAGTCGAGCTAAGTGCATATCCCCATAAGGACACTAGTAATTTGGATATACTCATCATGGATCGCACCATTTCCATTAATGTGCGATTTCTCCTTTCTGATACACCATTCATCTGAGGTGTATAAGGAGGTGTAAGCTGAGAAAGGATACCATTATCCTTTAACTATTTAATGAGCTCAGTACTCAAGTATTCACCACCTCGATTAGATCGGATGGTTTTTATACTCTTTCTAATTTGTTTCTCTACTTCATTCTTAAATTCTCTGAATTTCTCAAAGACTTCAAATTTATACTTCAATAAGTATATGTATCCAAACCTTGAGTGATCATCAGTGAACGTAATGAAATATGAGAAACCACCAATGGCTTGGGTCGACATAGGACCACATACATTTAATTGTATAAGTTCTAAGATGTCTTTGGCTCGTTCTCCAGTTCCACTAAATGGAGACTTAGCCATTTTACCCATTAAACATGACTCACAGGTTACATATGATTCATAATCAAATGGATCTAAATATCCATCTTTATGCATCCTTTGGAGTATGTTTTCACCAATGTATCCAAGCCTACAATGCCATAAGTAGGCTTTGTTCATTTCATACTTACTTCTTTTAATTAAAGAACCGATGTGTAAATTTTCATGAGACACATTTAATAGATACAAACCATTGGACAAGATAGCAGAAGCTATTAATTTATTTCCAAAATAAATTGAATAACTATTGTTCCTAAAATTTAAATTGTATCCAATTCTATCTAAACATGAAATAGAAATAATATTTCTTATTATGCTAGGAACATAATAACATTCATCTAATGAAAAGGTGTCTCCGGATGGTAGCTTGAGCTTCAGTATCCCCACAGCAATCGCCGCAACTCTTGCGCCGTTACCTAGCCTCAGCTCTACCTCTCCGGTCCTCAGCTTACGTCTTCTTGTCAGTGCCTGCACAGAATTACAGATATGAGATACACATCCAGTATCTAATACCCATAATGTACAATCTCTTATTGACAAGTTTACATCTATCATATAGATACCTGAAGCGTCCTGCTGCTTCACAGTTCCTTGAGCCTTGTCTTTGAGGTATTCCTTGCAATTCCTCTTCTAGTGACCCTTCTGGTGACGGTAGAAGTAATCACCTTTCTCAGTACTCTTGCCTTTGTCTTTCTTGACAACCTTTTGCTTTCTTTGAATCATGTTCTTACCTTTCCGAAAGGCTTGGACTGCAAGTCTCTTTCTGTTGGTCTTACCAACCATGAGGATTTGGGGTTTATCCTTCGCAAGGTTCCCCTCTGCAGTCTTCAACATGTTCAGTAGCTCAGCTAAAGTGGTCTGGATCTTGTTCATGTTAAAGTTAACAATGAACTGAGCATAAGATTGTGGAAGGGAAGATAGCACGAGGTCAGTATGCATCTCCTTGAGAAGTGTAACCCTAAGAGTATCCAGCCTCTCCACCCATTCTATCATCTTCAGTACATGAGTATGTACTGAAGTTCCCTCTGCCATATGAGCCTTGAACAGATTCTTAGATATCTCATATTGTTCGATTATGCTCTGCTCACCAAACAACTCATTCAAATGGAGTATGATGGATCTAGCATCCATCTCCTCATGTTGCCTCTGCAACTCATTGCTCATAGAGGCTAACATGTAGCATTGGGTCATGGTGGAGTCTTCCTTCCAATTTTCATATGCAATCATTTCCTCCTCTGGGGCATTTAATGCTGGTTCAGTAGGAGGTTCATTATCCAAGACATAGGCAATCTGCTCAGACCTGAGGACAATCTTCAAGTTCCTAAGCCAGTCCGAATAGTTGGTGCCTGTCAAACGGTTGTCATCGAGTATGCCTCTCAACGGGTTATGATGCGACATTCTAGCCTACAGGAGATAATCAAATCATAATTAGCAGGTATTCAGATTAACTAAAACAAGATATGGACTTTGTGTTAGTTTTAGGTGGCCTACAAGCCAATCTGACTATGTAAATCTCGTTCATTTATTAATATAATGGCACAATATTCATTATGTGTAAATTGCATTAATTCTCGTTTCATAATGAAGTCCGTGAATATGTGCTATAGTGATCAGATTATGATGAGATCATACTAATGAGACTGATCACTTAAACACACATATTCTTAATTGTTCCTAGTCGGAGGATATCCGAGAAGGACATCGGATATCCGGTTAGACTAGTACATATTACTCCTGCTCATATGATGAGGGTGACTGATCTCATAAGTCATTTGTGTGGAGACACTAAGGCGAATTTGTAGGTGCTCATTGGAGAATGAGTTCATTGAACTGATCCGACTGAACCGCTGGATGGTATTGTACCTCACTGTCAACCAGTTTGATTCTATTGTCACAGTTGCGTGGATGGTCCTCGGACCAGAGACACCAAGGACACCTTGTCGGTGGACTTCTGTGCTTTGACCTTGGTTTACGAATCTCTAGCCACGGGATTCTAATACACCAAGGATTGAGTACAGCGGAATACCGTTGAAGGGAATTGTGTGTCAATAAGGAATCATTCGCTCTCGGTACTTAGAGAGAGAATGCTCTAGGAAGGATGCGTGGAAGTCCCTGGCCAGGGCGGACGATAATATCGGGAAAGGAGTTTTCTGATATTTATCAGCGGCATCCAATCCAAGTGAGGCGACCAGTTAGGGTTTGACAACTCGCCATACCCTGAGTTGACTCGAGGGCATTGTACGAATGAAGGATTATATCCACGCGGTAACTGTCGGCGGAAAGGTTCCAAGAGTGGGTTACTTAACCCCAATACCTTCCGGGTTCACGCGGTGTTGCTTGGCACCCAATGTGATCGGAGGCCCGGTCGAATTCGATGTGCGACATCAATTCGATTGATTAATTAATTCATAAAGGGTTATTAATTGATTAATAAAGCTAGTAAGGAGTCACTGGGCTTGTTGGGTCATTAACTGGACTGGTACTTGGGCCTAGAGGGTCACACGCAAATGATTCTCAAGGCGATGGATAAATAAGTGGGTTTTATACAAACTGGGGGGTTTCATGAAAAACCGCGCGATTAGTAGAAAACATAGCAAACGGGCTGAGCAGGCCAAGCTGCTGTTAACCTCCTCTGTTTCTCTCTCTCTCTGGCGTCCAGACAGATATAGATCTGCTCCGCCGCTTCTCCGAATCCCGTTCGACGGGAAATCGTCCGCGCTTTACGGCTATCATTGCGGCGACCGGCGGAGGTTTCGAGGGCTGCGAAGAACGAGGAACGTGAGGATATCCGTCGCGAGGAGGATCGCGTGGACTTCGCTAGAGGCCGAGCACTTGCGCGGCTTGCGGTGTCGCACTGACGGAACCGAACGATTGTGGATTCGAATCCGCATATGGTGAGAATCGATTATCCGATAATCGTAGTTTTAGTTTTTCGAAACGGGAACGGACCGCTGTTTAATATTTTATTTTCCGTTGCGTGAGCGATCCGGAGAAACCCGCGAGAACCCAACAGTGGTATCAGAGCCAGGTTCCACTGTTTCTCGTCCCGTTTCGATCTCCAAATTAATTTTTTCATGAGTTATTCCATGCGTTTAATCCGATTAAAATGACGAAGTAGTGTTCATAAGATGAACACAAATAATTAGATTATTTTTCTGTGATTTTTCAGATTTTATTTGGGGTGTTTTGTGTTCTTCGTGAGACGATGAACGGGGTGTTTTCGGCGGCTTCGTTAACGATTCCCAAGCGTTGGGATGGCGGCCCAGATGCCCGGATCTCTAGGTGATAGTCACCACAGAACATCCGGTATGTTTGCCGGCGCCGGAGTGGCCTTGAAGAGCTGCAAAAATCGAGCCCTAATTCAGATTTAGAAACCCTGCAAAACCAGAAATTTTTTTTTTTTTTGGAGGGTTTAGGATCTTGGTCGGCTCCTTTGAGGGCTTTTCCGGCGACCCGCCGGCGCCGGCGTGCCCACCGGTGCCCGGGGCATCCCCGGCCAAGGCCTGCGGCGCTGGGGGGGGTGGCCGTCGGTGGCCTACAAGACCGCAGCTGCCACCTGCAACTGGAAAGGGCGTCGGGTTGCAGCAGAAGGGGGGGGGGGGGCTCGAGGCCGGTTCAACCGGCTGGACAGGCCGGCTGGGCAAGCCAGGGGCGCCTGGGCCAGGGGCCCGAGCCCTGGCTCGAGCCCAGGGACCCTGGCTCGGGTCGCTACCGAGCCCAGGGTCAGTAATTGGGCCGAGCCCTGTTCCACCCTATTAAACCCAAAAATAAAACCCCTAATGCCCATTTAAAATGTAAATAAAACTTGAATTTAATTTAAAATTCAAAATTTGTTTTGAAAATTTAAATTACTATTCAATTTTATTTAATTGGGGCTTTTATTTAATGATTTTGAATCATCATGTCAATTAAGGATTTATTATTAATTAGCAATTAGTTGTGGATTAATTGAGGTTACTATTAGTTTAAGTGTTAAATTAATTATTGACCTTAATTTATCTAATTTTAAGAGTTAAAATTAGTAATCAATAATTATTAATATAATTGTTAGATTATTAATTATTAATACATCTAATTGTTAATTATTAATTTGAGTTAGTTATTAATTTAATTGTTAAATTAATAATTAACTTAAATGACTGATTTAAATGTTAAATTGGTAGTCCTTGATTAATTATTGTTAGTCATTAATTTAATAGTTAAATTAATGATAACTTTAATTATTTAATATAAGAGTTAGATTAATTAATTATTAACTACTTAGTGTTAATTATTAGTTTAACAGATAAATTAATAATTAACATTAATTGATTAATCTAAATGTTAGGTTAGTAGTTAATAATTAATTTGGTTGATTATTAATTTAAGTGTTAAATTATTAATTGACTTTATTGGACTAGTCTAAGAGTTAGATTAGTCATTAATAGTCTAATTGTTAGATTATCGATGGGGTTTAATCTAAGTGTTAGATTATTAGAATTGTTCTAATTTGTATGGAATAATTTAGAATTATTAATTCGGAGTGTGTGCATATGTGATGTGTGTTTATTGCTTTTAAATTTTGATTTAATTACATGTTAAGTTAATTAAAAGTGTTTTCAAAATTCAAACACCAATTTTGATTGGATCCCAGCCTTTTGAAAGCCAAAATTATATATTTTGAAAACTCTTTTATTTTAGCCATGTGATGTGCTGAATCATGTGTGGGATGTTTAAAACACACCGTGGTCATGGATATGCACTTATTTAATTGTTCATGTGATGAATGATGTGTTTGTGTGGATCGTGGATGAATGATGGATGTTTATTAATTGTTAATAAATAGAGATCTGCGTATCTCTCCCTCTCTCATTCTCTGATGTATTTCTATCTCCCTCACTCTTGTACTCGCCATAAGGCCTTCTTCAATTTACTTGTAAATTCTAGAATTTATTGTAATATGATCGAGGCAACCGAGGAAGGAGGAAGACGATCCACAGCTGCAACCAGGAAGGCGAAAAGATGAAGATCCTTTGTCTATGTGTTTGTAGGTTTATCTAATGTAAATGTTATGTTAGATTGTGTGTGCGTTTGACTGTTGGCTCAAGTCAAACCCACTGTGCTATCCATGACCACACTAGACATGTATGTAATGCATTGTTTTTCTTTTGATTATGAATCAAAGCAGGTATAGTATTTAGTAAATATATACAATATCTTTATATACTATCACCTAGGAAAGACCTAGATAAAAGTTATTTAAATAACCTCAGATAAACTCTAAGCCGTAACGTGAGTAGTTAAGAACTTACCGCGTGGTCCACCATCATTATAGTTATAGGATTCAAATCACTTTAGGCAGGTTTGTTGTGCTATCCACAAGGCCTACTTAATTAGGAGGAGAAACTGTGGTTATGGCATTAGATGCCTATATGATCGGGGTAGAGGAACCATGTAACTTTGTTGTGCTATCCACAAGGGCTGCATGCAAATCTATGCTTGTCGCGTAATGATGGTTAGCTTAGACCAGGATTAATAGTTTGTTGTGCTATCCACAAGGCCATTAAATCTCTGGGGACCGAAGTTATGATCAGATATTGCAAGGAGTTGCAAGTCCTATGAGTTAGGTGCTCTTTGATTGTATTACAGTTTGTTGTGCTATCCACAAAGCTATAGTGCAAGTCATTGAGATTCTGATCCCCACTAGGAGACTGTCGACGTCTCCCGTTCTGTATAACTGAGGGTTATACAGTTCGTCGAAAATTAGTGGGAGTTAAACTTGAAAAAAAGACCATGTCTTGTTTTAAATTTTAATAATTGAACATCTGCTAAATAGATTTTACTTATCTCCTGTAGGGAATTATGTCGTCGAATAACCCACTCCGTGGCATACTTGATGCCCTTTTGACTTACCTGATCTACTCGGATTGGTTCGGAAACCTGAAGAATGTCTTCAGATCTGAGCACATTGACTTTGTCCCTGGAGCTGATCCTCCTGCTGAATCGGCATTGGATGCCCCTGAAGCAGAGATGACATATAACGATAAAGGATCGAAGGACAAAGGCAAAAGAATAGTGAAGGGTGATTGCTTCTACTATAAGCAGTATGGTCACTGGAAGAGGAACTGCAAGGAGTTTCTTAACGATAAAGCTCATGGAAGAGTGAAGCTGTCTGAAGCTTCAGATATCTATATGATAGATATCAACTTATCAGTTAGAGATTCCACATCTTGGGTGTTAGATACCGGATGTGTTTCTCATATCTGCCATGATGTGCAGATGCTGACAAGTAAGCGTAAGCTGAGACAAGGTGAGGTGGAATTGAGGCTAGGAAACGGTGCAAAAGTTGCGGCGATTGTTGTTGGGACAGCAAACCTCATGCTTCCATCAGGAGACACCTTACTTTTAGAAGATTGTTATTATGTTCTTAGCATAATAAAGAACATCATATCAATATCTTGTTTGGACAAGATAGGATATAGGTTGACTATTGAGAATAGAAGTTGTTTGATTTATTATGGTAATAAATCAATAGCTTCGGCATCTTTAGTCAACAGTCTATATCTCTTAGATGTTTCTTATTACAATCTTCAAATTGATAATGCTCTTAAGAAGAGCAAGAATTGTGTGAACCAGACCTACATGTGGCATTGTAGACTTGGGCACATTAGCGAAAGCAGATTGCAAAAGTTGCACAAGCATGGTTACTTGATATCATTCGATTATGAATCGTTTGCAACATGTGAATCCTGCCTTATGGGAAAGATGGCAAAATCTCCATTTACTGGACATGGAGAACGTACCAAGGACATTTTGGAACTAATACATTCAGATGTATGTGGTCCAATGTCCACCCAAGCCAAATGTGGCTTTTCTTACTTCATCACGTTCACCGATGACTTCTCAAGATTTGGCTATGTGTACTTAATGAAGTACAAGTCGGAAGCATTTGAGAAGTTCAAGGAGTTCAAGAATGAGGTAGAGAAGCAGTTAGGAAAGAGTATTAAAGCTCTTCGATTAGATCGAGGAGGAGAATACTTGAGTACTAATTTCACACAATTCTTAAAGGATAATGGTATCCTTTCTCAGCTGACCCCTCTATATACACTACATATGAATGGTGTATCAGAAAGGAGGAATCACATCTTGTTGGACATGGTGCGATCCATGATGAGCTTTTCGGGATTACCAGTGTCCCTCTGGGGTTATGCTCTAGAGTCAGCAGCATACCTACTGAACAGAGTACCCAGCAAGTCTGTGGTCTCTACTCTATATAAGATATAGAAAGGCAGGAAACCAGAATTTAAACATGTTAAAGTCTGGGGTTGTCCTGCTCATGTAAAGAGGCATGATTCAGACAAGCTGGAATCATGAACTGATAAATGCAGGTTTGTGGGATATCCAAAGGAAACCTTTGGATACTATTTTTTCCATCCTGGTGAACAAAAGGTGTTTGTCGCCAGGAAAGCTATCTTCCTGGAAGATGAATACCTTCTCCAAGAGGACAGTGGGAGTAAAATAGTACTGGAAGAGGTTCCAGATCCCCAAACAACTACATTATTATCAGATGAGATATCAGTTCTTGAATCTGTTCAGTTATACACAGATGAGCCTCGTAGATCTGGTAGAGTACCTAGACTACCCGAACGATATGTGGGACATATTGCTGAAGGTAAGTCTAAGGTACAATATAATGAGGATGATGATCCTAAAACCTACAAGGAGGCCATAGAAGGCCCAGAAGCCGGGAAATGGCGAGAAGCCATGAACTCAGAAATCCAGTCCATGTACACCAACCAAGTTTGGAACTTAGAGGACTTGTCCGAAGGTATTGTACCCATCGGTTGCAAGTGGATCTTTAAGAGAAAGATCGGTGTTGATGGACGGATCGACACTTATAAGGTAAGGTTGGTGGCAAAGAGATATCGTCAAAGGTAAGGAATTGACTATGACGAGACTTTCTCACCAGTTGCCATGATAAAGTCGATCAGAGTTCTACTCGCCATTGCTGCACATTTTGATTATGAAATCTGGCAGATAGATGTGAATACTGCCTTCCTCAATGGTAACCTTGAGGAGGAGGTGTATATGATACAACCAGAAGGTTTCACATGCAAAGAATCTTCAGATAAAGTGTGCAAGCTTCAGAGGTCCATTTATGGACTGAAGCAGGCTTCCCGGAGCTGGAACATAAGATTTGATGAGGCTGTCAAGTCTTATGAGTTCATTAAGAATGAAGATGAGCCTTGTGTGTACAAGAAGACCAGTGGGAGTGCAGTCACTTTTCTAGTTCTTTACGTAGATGACATACTACTCATTGGGAATGATGTAGTTATGATGTCATCAGTAAAGATCTCGCTGTCGAAACACTTCTCCATGAAGGATTTGGGAGAAGCATCTTACGTGTTGGGAATACGGATCTATAGAGATAGATCAAAGAGGATGCTTGGAATGACCCAATCCTTGTACATGGATACCATAGTCAAAAGGTTTGGCATGGAAAATTCCAAGAGAGGTCTCATACCGATGAGACACGGAATTAGTCTATCAAAGGAGCAGTCTCTTAAGACTCCTAATGAGAGGGCATTCATAGATAGAATATCCTATGCCTCTGCCATAGGATCTATCATCTATGCCATGCTATGTACATGACCTGATGTTGCATTTGCTCTAAGTGTTACGAGCAGATTTCAGGCTAATCCAGGCGAAGACTACTGGAAGGCAGTGAAATGTATCCTTAAGTACTTGAGAAGAACTAAGGATATGTTTCTTGTCTATGGAGGAGGTGATTTGAAATTGCGAGGCTTTACTGACTCGAGTTTTCAGTCGGATCCAGATGATAGCAAGTCTACATCTGGATTCGTGTTTACTTTGAACGGAGGTGTAGTGTGCTGGAAGAGTTCCAAGCAAGTAACCACTGCAGATTTGACGACTGAAACTGAGTACATCGCTGCAGCTGAAGCATCCAAAGAAGCAGTGTGGTTGAAGAAATTCATCGCCGACCTTGGCGTAGTTCCCAGCATCGCTGAGCCTGTTCCACTGTTGTGCGACAACAATGGAGCCATTGCGCAAGCGAAAGAGCCGCGGTCTCATCAGAAATCGAAGCATATTCTGAGGCGCTTTCACCTTATTAGAGAGATCATATCCAGAGGAGATGTAGTAGTAGAAAGAGTTCCATCCGTCGACAATGTAGCAGATCCACTGACAAAGTCGTTGGCTCAAATTGTGTTTGAGCGTCACCTAGAGTCTATAGGCTTATTGTATAAAGGTGATTGGCTTTAGTCCAAGTGGGAGATTGTTAGTTTTAGGTGGCCTACAAGCCAATCTGACTATGTAAATCTCGTTCATTTATTAATATAATGGCACAATATTCATTATGTGTAAATCGCATTAATTCTCGTTTGATAATGAAGTCCGTGAATTTGTGCTATAGTGATTAGATTATGATGAGATCATACTAATGAGACTGATCACTTAAACACACATATTCTTAATTGTTCCTAGTCGGAGGATATCCGAGAAGGACATCGGATATCCGGTTAGACTAGTACAGATTACTCCTGCTCATATGATGAGGGTGACTGATCTCATAAGTCACTTGTGTGGAGACACTAAGGCGAATCTGTAGGTGCTCATTGGAGAATGAGTTCACTGAACTGATCCGACTGAATCGCTGGATGGTATTGTACCTCACTGTTAACCAGTTTGATTCTATTGTCGCAGTTGTGTGGATGGTCCTCGGACCTGAGACACCAAGGACACCTTGTCGGTGGACTTCTGTGCTTTGACCTTGGTTTACGAATCTCTAGCCAAGGGATTCTAATACGCCAAGGATTGGGTACAGCGGAATACCGTCGAAGGGAATTGTGTGTCAATAAGGAATCATTCGCTCTCGGTACTTAGAGAGAGAATGCTCTAGGAAGGATGCGCGGAAGTCCCTGTCCAGGGCAGACGATAATATCAGGAAAGGGGTTTTCCGATATTTATCAGCGGCATCCAATCCAAGTGAGTCGACCGGTTAGGGTTTGACTGCTCGCCATACCCTGAGTTGACTCGAGAGCATTGTACGAATGAAGGATTATATCAACGCGGTAACTGTCGGCGGAAAGGTTCCAAGAGTGGGTTACTTAACCCCAATACCTTCCGGGTTCACGCGGTGTTGCTTGGCACCCAATGTGATCGGAGGCCCGGTCGAATTCGATGTGCGACATCAATTCGATTGATTAATTAATTCATAAAGGGTTATTAATTGATTAATAAAGCTAGTAAGGAGTCACTGGGCTTGTTGGGTCATTAACTGGACTGGTACTTGGGCCTAGAGGGTCACACACAAATGATTCTCAAGGCGATGGATAAATAAGTGGGTTTTATACAAACCGAAGGTTTTTATGAAAAATCGCGCGGTTAGTATAAAACATAGCGAACGAGCTAAGCAGGCCAAGCTGCTGCTAACCCTAGCCGCCCCTCCTCTGTTTCTCTCTCTCTCTGGCGTCCAGACAGATCTAGATCTACTCCGCCACTTCTCCGAATCCCGTTCGACGGGAAATCGTCCGCGCTTTGCGGCTATCATTGCGGCGACCGGCGGAGGTTTCGAGGGCTGCGAAGAACGAGGAACGTGAGGATATCCGTCGCGAGGAGGATCGCGTGGACTTCGCTAGAGGCCGGGCACTTGCGCGGCTTGCGGTGTCGCACCGACGGAACCGAACGGTTGCGGATTCGAATCCGCACATGGTGAGAATCGATTATCTAATAATCGTAGTTTTAGTTTTTCGAAACGGGAACGGACCGCTGTTTAATATTTTATTTTCCGCTGCGTGAGCAATCTGGAGAAACCCGCGAGAACCCAACACTTTGTTTATCTAGTTTTACTCCCACTAATTTTCGTTGGATTGTATAACCTTCAGATGTACAAAACGGGAGACGCCGACTGTCTCCTAATGGGGATCATAATCTCCAAGCATCATGGTATGACCTCGGGTAAACACGTAGTATCATACCGTTATCTCAGAGCAATCATCTCTTGATAATTGCAACTCCTTGCAATATCCGATCATATTTCGGCCCCCAGGCTATTATTGGTCCATGGTAAACACAGTAGACCCTTATCCCCGGTCTAAGCATTACCATCAATACGTGATAGAATAGAGTAGAAATATAGTTCCCGGATAAACACGTGGATAACTATATCATTCCTCTATTCTTATCCAAAGGTATTTTATGCCATGATCAATAGTCCTCTCAACAGACAATGGAAAACCTCGGATAAACACATAGTATCTGCCATTACTGAACTAAGTTCTATTAATCATATTGATGGAGAGCCACACAGTGCATTCTTAATGACTCGCGCTACGGCTTAGAATTTGTTACGAAGGTTTTATTTATTTACTTTGGTCTCATCCTAGGTGATAGTATTAAATATATCAAATATATTATATACACTAATAACCTAGTAAATTTGATTCATAATTAAAATAAAACACACGCATCATATAAATGTCATTAGTGTGGTCATGGATAGCACTGCGGTTTGACTTGAGCCAGACAGTCAAACACACACACAGACACAATATAACGGTTTATATCATGAGTCTGCAAACTGATAACTTCACAATTTTACATAAATAACAGATGAAATTTACACACTTTGCTATCAATTTAATGAATAAAATCACATGGTATGATAGATAAATCATTTGTGCATTTAAACATATCAATTTTGAAAAAAATTCGAATTTCAAATATCATCACTCTATGGATTGAATAAGGGTAGCAATTTCATTCTTAAATAAGATTTTCTCGGCAATTATTTAATGTATAGTTGAATGATTTATTGCCGCATGAACTTAACTACTATTTTATGTGAATACAAGACATAAACAAGTAGATGGCATGGTGGTTGGACTACTTGGATTTCAAGGAAGTGACTAGGGTTTGAATCCTGGAAGGAACAAGATTGTATTTCTTTTTGTCTTAAAAGGAGAACTACAAGGCAACTAAGAGAGAGAAGAGGGAATTTTGGAATTCAAATTTCAAAAATGTTATTTTTAATTTGAATTTCAAAATCTCGAAAATAACATTTATTCTTCAATTCAAAATTCGAATTTTTAAATATCCCTCTCCAAATTTAAATTTCAAATATGCATTCATAGAGAATCCTCTAATCAAGGGGGAGCTTAATACAAGCAATTAAGGACCCATTGATTAGAAGATTTGAAATTCAAAATTTGAATTAAGAATTCTAGTTTATAAAACCAAGAGAGAGAGGAGGAGGGAATCCTGAAATTTAAAAAGAAAGATATTTATTTCGAAATTCAAAATTCAAAATAATCTTTGTGGGCTTAAAAGAAGATCCACTAATCAAGGGGGAGCTTAATAGCCTATTTATTACTCTATTTGAAATTCAAAATTTGAATTAAGAATTCTCTTCTATAAAACCATAGGAGGGGGGAGGAAAAAGGGAGCTTTTGTTTTTTTGAAAATTCTCTCTCTCAATTTCTCTCCCACTTTCTTCCTCTCTTTGCTATAGTACCCGCGGGTACTGTAGCAGCCCCCTCTCTCTCTAGCTTTTGTTCTTTCTCTCTCTCTTTCGCTCTCTCTCTCTCTTTCTACATCTCTCTCAAACCAGCGGCTATTAGTGCAAGAGGTGGATTCGAGGCACTGTAACTAACTATTGGAAGGAGTCTAAGGCTACCAAGAATCCGCGCGAAGGTCTACGACGGCTGCAAACATCAGTTTTCTCTCTCCACTGTCTCTCTCTCTAGTTTTTGAGTTCTCCATGTTACACTGTATTTCGAATATTTTATGTAAAAGTTTTCTCATAAAAGTTATGTTAATTTTTGATTTCCAATGTCTCTGTAAAATTTCATATTGTTCTAATTATTAATTACAGTAGCTCCTTCGAAAAAAGTTATCTTTTCTCCATCTTCTTATTCTACAACTTTTATTTTTTCCTCTGTTGACACTACTTAAATTTTATATTCTACTTTTAATTAGTGTTTTAGAGGTAGTCTTAGTTCAGTAAATGTTCTGATTATGCTCGTTTAGGGGTGCTCATTTTGTGAGTTCATAGTAAGTCCGGTTAATTTTAATTCTTAACAAATCAAATCATCATGCTCCCTCTTCTTTCTTCTCTTTTTTTCCTCTAAAAACTCAAAATTTTCAATTTTAAAAATCTATTTCCCTGTGGATTCGACCCAATCTCACCACTTGCTATTTTTCAAATAATTATATGTGGAAATTGGAATTTTAAGATTGATGTTCGAATATGCTTAACGACACATAATTTCAAGCGATCAATTTTTGACGCCGTTGCCGGGGAATTATAATTTTAATTTTGAATATTTTGGGTCCATTTGTATAAATCCATACTCACATTCATTTTCTCTTTTTGCAGGAATTTAAAAGAAAAAAAAAGACAAAAGGAAAGCTCAACTTGGTGAGTTTGTTCCAATTTCTTTAATATTTTTATTTTCATATTTGCTTAGAATAGATATAGACCTCATTAAATAAAAAAAAATCAGAAAAACAAATAAAAAAATGCATTTTAAAATTAGAAACCAAACTATCATGTTTTAGGACATGCATCATTTAGGAATGCATTAGTTTTAAATTTTTGTCATTTGATTCATGTTGAAGAGTGCAGGAGGCAAGGTAAGTCTTTCTAAATTGTGCAAATAACATGTTCATGCATTGTCATTTCATTATTACACAAAATAAACTTGATTCAATTGTGGTGTGCATTTCATTGATAAAATAATTTGAGGGCATCTTCATAACAAGATAAGGTGGGGATTTCATCACCCTTTCTTGGCCCACAAACCACAAACACTTCATCTTGCATTGTCCCAAGCCCAATAAAAATCGAATAGCAATTGCACCTAGGGTTCACACTATGATTGGACCGAGCTTTGAATTCATTTCTACTTTGGGCAACGATGTCTAGGCTAAAGGTTACAAAGGCAAATGCCTAAGTGGACAAGTGGTTATTTAATTAGGTCCCTACGAAAGTAGGGGGAGCCTCCCACTATCCCACCTCTTACCTGGCCGATTGATCTATTGTAGGGGTGATTCATAGTGAATTATAGCCATTTTGTGAGAAATCTCATTCTTAAGTCTAGGATACACCTAGGTCATTAGGAATTTGTTGTTAACTTGTTTGTCCTTACATAAATAAACATAAAAATTATAAAAATAACAAAAACAACCATTCTCATCTCATCTTGGTCTAGTATATGCTAGGTAGAAGATCTCAAAAGCCATATATTATCAAACCCATTCAAGGAAATTGAGAGATACCTACATCACCAAACTAGTATTCAACATCAAATGGCTGGAAATAATCAACAAATGCCTAAACAAATGAAGGAATACTTCATTCCTCAAGATTATAATCCTTCATCTTGTATCCAATTGCCTAATGTCCATGCTAGCCATTATGAGATCAAGCCAAGCACCATCCAAATGCTCCCATCTTTTTATGGGAATACCAATGAAGATCCATATAAACATTTGGATGAATTTTTTGAGATTTGTTCAACCGTGAAAATTCAAGATTTCACGGAGGATACCCTTCGACTTACCCTATTTCCTTTCTCACTTAAGGATAAAGCCAAATATTGGCTTGGAACGATAGGGAAGCCCATTAGGACTTGGCCCGAAATGCAACAAGAATTCTTGAAAAAATTCTATCATATTGGGAGAACAAATACCATGAGAAGGGCTATAACTAGATTCTCACAATTACCGGGAGAACAAATCCATGAATCTTGGGAACGATTGAAGGAATTGTTGAGAAAATGTCCACACCACGGATTGTCTAGATGGCAAATTGTGCAAGCATTCTATGAAGGCTTGGATGCACAATATAGGCAAATGGTAGATGCATCTTGTGGAGGAGCATTCATGAGTAAAAGTGAGGAGGAAGCTTATGATTTGTTTGAAATGCTAAGTGAAAATTCAATAAATCATGCATCACTTTCATCATATGAAAGATCTGTGGGAACATCCAAACAAACTGGAATCTATGAAATAAGAAATAGAGGAGAATTTGAACCTAAGATGGACATCAATGCCTTGGCCCAAAAGTTGGATAAGGTGGACCTTCTGGCCCAACAAATGAGCAAAATAGATCTTATGGTCCAAAAGCTAGACCAAGTCCTAGCTTCGAATAACTAAGGATCTAATATCCATGCACAATCAAGACCTTACTCAGAATCTTCTCCATCTTATCAAGAAGCTTGTAGTCTTTGTGCCAGCCCAACTCACCATGTCAGTGAGTGTCCTACGGTGGCCCAATTGCCACCATTCATCCAAGAATAAGTCCAAGCAGCCCGAGGTTATTCAAAGCCCAATCATGATCCATATTCTAACACCTACAACCCTGGCTGGAAGAATCATCCTAATTTTTCATGGAAATCTCAATAAACCCAAGCTCCAAATCCACAAGCACAAAACTTTTAGAACAGGTGTAACGACCCGCCACCCTATAATCGGGGATCCGATTACTAAATGGGTACCGAATCATTAATTTGGGACCAAACCAGGATCTAGTAAGTATGGGAAATAAATAATAAACTAAGCTAAACATTCACATCGCATTGACTTGAAATAAAAGTGAAGGAATTAAAATTATTACAATGCGACTCGAAACAGCAAATAATTACATTCTCCAACAGAAGGAAATAATTAAACATACAGGCCAAAGATAAATAACAACTACATCGGGGCATACCCCGGAACAACTGCTGAAGGCACACCATACCCGGCCGCACACGCTGCTCTAAGTCTGCTGGGAGTCCTCACCTGAAAACCGCAGGGGTGAGTCTCAAGACAAGACTCAGTAGGGATCCTTCGATCCCCACTGCCCACGCACACACCCACAAGTGTAAAGTACAGCTAACAGTAGAGTAACAAGTGTAGTGGCAGGTATGATATCTAATTCTCTACGTGAGAACACATGCAGTCGAAATATAATAATCATGCACATTCTAAATCAGCCGTTAGAAAACCCACAACTGCCGTCTCGATAGAACTCGCCGACCGTACAAACAACGGTGGGAAAAACGTCGACCCGCTGAGACCAAGGAGTAGCCCCTCGGATAGCACGCTCGCTACTCCGGCCCAACCGGCTCAGGTGACTACCCCTTCCCTCAGCATGAGTGACTCTCCGAATGTACCACTCCGACACCGGTACTACCTGACCCCGGGGTTCACCAGGTGACCCTCTCTCACTAGGCGTCACCCCGCCCACGCCCCCACCGGCGCTGTGCTCACGCCCCCACCAGCACAGGGTGATAAAGTGCTATAATGTCACTCCAGGTCCACAGTAACTGAAAACCCAACACAGTGCGATCCGGTCACGTGAAAAGCCCGCGATCGCATAACACACATAGAATCATCCGATCATGAAGAATCCATCTCTATCGGGTGCACTAAAACATGTGCTAACCAGCTATCTAGCAGTATGAACACGTTTTACTGGCATGAATTAGTGGGATTCTGTCTTGAATCGCGTCGACCGAGGTCGACGCCATTCAAGCTCCATGTATAGGTTCATATAAATCAGTCTTCAGAATCTGGCCTTAAAAGGCGTCGACACCAGAGGACGCCGTTTAAAAGGCGTCGACATCCCCAGACGCCATTCAGCACAGGAAACCAGGATTTTCCGAAATCTTTAAACAGGGGATTTCTGCCTTAAAAAGGCGTCATGGCTACCCGACGCTATTCAAAACGCGTCGACCACCCATGACGTCTTTTAGTCCCAGAATCCCAAATTGGCAGACTCTCAGTCAGGCGATTCCTGTCTAAAAAGGCGTCGTGATGGCCCGACGCCCTTTGAAAAGGCGTCGTCCATGCACGACGTCTTTCAACCCCAGGAACCAGAGTTGCCATGAGCCCGAGGGCTCCCCTTTTCAACCCAAACAGCCCCAAAATACCCAAAAACGGAGGAGAAAGAGGGCACACAATCCATAGGAAATCTCGATCATAGCAAATCCCCCATATCATCAAAAGAACTCCTAAACATGCTCATTCTACCCCCCAAAACCAAGGATCCACAACATGCATAAACGGGGGAAAACATGGTTTAAACACAAAGCCGTGGGAACCGTCACCCTACCGGACACTCGAACGCCTCCGAGCTTCAAGCCGTCCGCCTGTCTCGCCCCACGCCGCCGCCGGTACCGCCGAGGTCGTCCTAGCCCCACCGTGACGTCGGCCGCCGTCCGGAGAGTAGAACGCCGCAGTGGAAGTGGAGGTGGTAGGGGTAGGAGCCAGGTAGAGGATGGAGTGGAGGGAGAGGCGAAATGGTGTGAGGAAAAGAGGGAGGAGGAGGGGGGTCGCCGCCGTCGCCGGAGGAGAAGGAGAGAAGGTGAGTAGGAGAAAATGAGGGAAAGAAGGAGGGCTCGCGGGGTTAACTAGAAACTGGCTAAAACGCGTCGACATGCACGGACGCCTATCAGGTGACATGACGGCCGCTCTGACAAGATTCTGAAACGCGTCATCCTACACAGACGCCATTCAGACAACTTGTCAGGGCCGTACTCTGACACACCCAGAGTCGCAGTCTGAAAGGCGTCGACCCACACGGACGCCGTTCAGACGACCTGACAGGGCCGTACTCTCGCGGCCCAAGGTCAGTCCACGTGGCACCCACGTGGCAGAACCTGAAACGCGTCTGCCACGGTGGACGCCGTTTAAAACGCGTCTCGGGGTCCTGACGCGATTCGACTCAGAACTCCCGCCCCTCGCCAGGGCTAGAACAACAGGGCCCGACCTGAAAACCGGATCCGAAAGTCTCGGTCCTTACAACAGGGCCCATCAACAGAATTACTATCCAAATCAATCTTTCAATAAAAGCCAACCTATCCAGTCCCAAGCTCAAGCTCCTTACTTTCAGCCCAATAACAATCAGAATATGTTCTCTCAATCTCCATATCAAATCCCACAACATCAGCCATCAAATCAAAATGATGACAAATTCAATATGCTGCAACAATTACTCATGAATCAACAACAACAACAGCAACAATTGCATCAATTGGTCATCTCTCAACAACAATCCATTTCGAAATTAAAAGTCCAATTGGGTCAAATGGCTGATACAACAATGAGGAGGGAAGTTGGCCCATTACCAAGTCAACCCATTGCAAACCCGCGAAACTATCCTCCGGATTTCCAACATCAACCAATCCTACCTAATCCTCAAGCCCAACCTCAAATGGGCTCAAATCCACCAAGAGGCCCACAGTTAGAAAATGCGAAAGCAATTTTGGCCTTAAGAAGTGGTAAAGTCTTACCGGATCCTTATCCAAATCAAGGATCTAGTCAGCCCAATCCTGAACAGAATGAAGAAGAAGAAGAAGAAGAAGATGAAGATGAGGATGAACAATCCAATATCAGTCAAGGAAAAGGAAAAATGAAGGAATGTCCTGAGAATTATAAACTAAAAATCCCTTTTCCACAAGCTTTAGAGAATGACAAAGATAAAAGAAAGCATCAAATTCAAGTAAAAAATGAACAGTTAATGGACTTATTTAAACAAGTTCACATTAACATACCATTGGTTGATGCAATCCAACATGTGCCGGCCTATGCCAAATTTTTAAAAGAACTTTGTACTCATAAGAGAGAATCCAAAACAAATCATAAGGTCTTTTTGTCTGAAGAAGTGAGTGCCATTTTGCTTAACCAATTGCCCAAAAAGATGAAAGATCCTGGGGCTCCACTTATCTCTTGTGTTATTGAAGGAATCACATTTGACAAGGCACTTCTTGATCTTGGGGCTAGTGTAAACCTTTTGCCCACTTCTGCCTATGAACAACTAGATCTTGGAGAACTGAAGGCCACTCCTATTATTCTCCAACTGGCAGATCGATCAATTAAAGTGCCACGAGGACTCATTGAGGATGTAATTGTCCAAATCGAAGATTGCTACTTCCCCGTGGACTTCCTTATCTTGGATATGGCCCCATCCTCAGATTTGATTCACACTCCAATCATTCTAGGACGTCCATTCTTAGCTACAACAAAGGCAAATATCAATTGTGCGACAGGTAAGATGGGCATATCTTTTGGGGACCGACAGATTGGGATCAATATTTTTCAAGCTCCTAAGTACTTGGATCGGAATGAGGGTTGTTATACAGTGCATGCCATGAATAATATGGTAGATGATAGTCCGGATTTAGAACAGTTCCTCTTTCTCATAGAAGAGAATTTGGAGTTTGAACAGTCTTTATTCTACACGAAGGACATTAATTCACTTCACAATTTGCCTCACTCGCTTAACCAAAGTTGCACCCTAGGTGAACACTGTCATCTCCTATATCTCCTCTTGAATTTGAGCACAATTACTTACAGTCTGATCGCATGCACGACATTCATATGGTGAGACATGCTAAGTCGAGAGGAGAATTACACATGAACCAAGGTCTAAGTGAAGTAAGCGTGAATGAGGTAGTCAAATGGTCAAATCAGACAAATCATCACTTCATGAGTAGGAAAAGTATGGCTCTGAGAATATCTGAGCAGGGCACACAAAATGATACCAACAAATCAATTGACCCAGGTTGATAAGAACTCACATGCGTCTGGCTGAAGACGTTAAACTTAGCGCTTATTGGAAGGCAACCCAATCTTCTCATTTTTATTTTGATTGTTCTCTTTTTATTTTCTTTTTAGAAAACTTAGAAAATCCACCTTGGAGAATAGAGAGAAGCCTCGTCACACCTCAGGTTGTATCTCTCCTCATCATGAATTCCATATTAAATAATTTTTGTGCATTTCTATGCCATTGAGGACAATGTCATTCAAGTTGGGGGGAGAATCATAGTGCATATTGAATAAAATCGTTTAAAATGAACAAAATTTTAAAAATTTTGTTCATTTTTCACACAAATTTTCAAAAAAAAATTGCTTAATTTTCACACTCCAACAGAAATTCTTATCTATCATAATTCATTTAAGGAATCTTGATCAAAATTGAGTTAGGAAGTTGAGTAAAAGTTTGAATTAACCCCCCCTCTCTACAAAGAATCACGACGGGATGATTTTCACACACACACGGTAACTTGGAAAGAGTGGAAGATCCTGAAAGTGTAGAGTTGCTGGAGTTGACCCGAAGTGTAGAATTACCCATTCTGTTTTTATTTTTACGTCAAACGAACGGAAAGTTAGGATTCGTAATAGGAGATCAAACCACTTAACACTTTAAGGAGGCGGTCACTTCGAAAAAGGACAATCATAAGCATGAAAATCAAATAAATATGCTTCAAAAGAGTCAAAGGAAGGACGGTGGCAAAAAGTACGCACCTCCCCTCAGACAAAAAAAATAAAGAGGGTGGCAAAAAGTATGCACTCTCAAAGCACAAAACAATCGCGCTAAAGTCATTCACAACAAAATAAGACCAAATCCTAAAAAGTTTTAAGTCGGGGCGAAAATCGAAAAGCGAAACTAACCAACTAATTTGGAGATCTCTTTTTCTGTTCTCTCCCTTGGGTAATTCTACTCTAAGAGTCAGTGAAGACAACGATATACCAAACAGGATAGAAATGAACTCCAAGCACCTCAAATGATATGCACAATCACCTGTCCTGATTCCAAGTATAGTGGGCGGGAGAATGAAAACTTGCATTCAAATTACCTACCATTTGCAATAGATATCCTTTAAAATGAAGTGTGATTCTTTTTACTAATCATGGTAGTCCTAATTTTTCAAATGACTGCATTGCTAAGGGACTAGCAATGATTAAGTTGGGGGGTGTGATAAGTTCACAATTTTACATTAATAACAGATGAAATTTACACACTTTACTATCAATTTAATGAATAAAATCACATGGAATGACAGATAAATCAGTTGTGCATTCAAACATATTAATTTTGAAAAAAATTCAAATTTCAAATATCATCACTCAATGGATTGAATAAGGGTAGCAATTTCATTCTTAAATAAGATTTTCTCGGCAATTATTTAATATATAGTTGGATGATTTATTGCCGTATGAATTTAATTATTATTTTATGTGAATACAGGTCATGAACAAGCAGATGACATGGTGGTTGGACTACTTGGATTTCAAGGAAGTGACCAGGGTTCAAATCCTGGAAGGAACAAGATTGTATTTCTTTTTGTTTTAAAAGGGGAACCACAAGCCAACTAAGAGAGAGAAGAGGGAATTTTGGAATTCAAATTTCAAAAATGTTATTTTCAATTTTAATTTTAAAATCTTGAAAATAACATTTATTCTTCAATTCAAAATTCGAATTTTGAAATATCCCTCACCAAATTTAAATTTCAAATATGCATTCATGGAGAATCCTCTAATCAAGGGGGAGCTTAATACAAGCAATTAAGGACCCATTGATTAGAAGATTTGAAATTCAAAATTGGAATTAAGAAGTCTCTTCTATAGAACCAAGAGAGAGAGGAGGAGGGAATCCTGAAATTTAAAAAGAAAGATATTTATTTCAAAATTCAAAGTTCAAAATAATCTTTATGGGCTTAAAAGAAGATCCACTAATCAAGGGGGAGCTTAATAGCCTATTTATTACCCTATTTGAAATTCAAAGTTTGAATTAAGAATTCTATTCTATAAAACCATAGGAGGGGGAGGAAAAAGAGAGCTTTTGTTTTTTTGGAAATTCTCTCTCTCAATTTCTCTCCCACTTTCTTCCTCTCTTTGCTACAGTACCCACGGGTACTGTAGCAGACCCCTCTCTCTCTAGATTTTGTTCTCTCTCTCTCTCTCTTTCGCTCTCTCTCTCTCTCTCTCTCTCTCTCTACATCTCTCTCAAACCAGCGGCTATTAGTGCAAGAGGTGGATTCGAGGCACTGCAACTGACCATTGGAAGGAGTCCAAGGCTACCAAGGATCCGCGCGAAGGACTACGACGGCTGCAAACATCAGTTTTCTCTCTCTACTATTTCTCTCTCTAGTTTTTGAGTTCTCCATGTTGCATTGTATTTAGAATATTTTATGTAAAAGTTTTCTTATAAAAGTTATGTTAATTTTTTATTTTCAATGTATCTGTAAAATTTCATATTGTTCTGATAATGAATGACAGTAGCTCATTTGAAAAAAGTTATCTTTTCTCCATCTTTTTTTTCTAAAACTTCTATTTTTTCTTCTGTTGACACTACTCAAATTTTATATTCTACTTTTAATTAGTGTTTTAAAGATAGTCTTAGTTCAGTAAATAGTTTGATTATGCTCGTTTAGGGGTGCTCCTTTTGTAAGTTCATAGTAAGTCCGGTTAATTTTAATTCTTAACAAATCAAATCATCATGCTCCCTCTTCTTTCTTCTCTATTTTTCCTCTAAAAACTCAAAGTTTTCAACTTTAAAAATCTATTTCCCTGTGGATTCGACCCAATCTCACCACTTGCTATTTTTCAAATAATTATATGTGGAAATTAAAATTTTAAGATTGATGTTCGAATATGCTTAATGACACATAATTTCAAGCGATCACAAACTCATAGATTCAATGAACTCCTTCATATTCATCTGGTTGCAGTTGTGGATCATCCTCGCTCCATGCGCAGCCGCCTCGATCAAATTACATTATAAATTCATAATTACATGATAATTTTAAAAAAAGAAAGCCTTATGACGAATACATCAAGGAGGGAGGTAGAAACACAATGGAATATGAGAGGGAGAGGTTCGCAGACCCCTATTTATTAACAAATAATAAACCACACAATCATATTCCACATCCATAAAATTAATACACATTCATGACCACCATGTGTTTTAATTAAAATAAACCACACAAAAAATGCACATCTCATGGATAAAATAAATTTTTGAAAATAAATAATTTTAGGTTTCATAAAACCAGGAACCAATCAAAATTGGATTTAGATTTTCGAATAATTTTCAGTTTAAGCATGCTAATTTAAATCAGGATTTAAATAAGCAAACTAATGCACAATAAAAAAAAAATATACATAAACTCCAAATTGACAAGATTGTAATATTCCATGCTAGTAATATTAATAGACATTAAATAATAAATTTAACAATTAAATTAACTCCCTAATTTTGTCCTTTAATCTAACAATTAGATTAAATTAACAACAACTTGTTAATAATCACATTAATACATATTAATCTAATTATTGGACCATATAATTAAAAACAAAGCTCAATCTTATTATAAAATCTAATTTCATAAATTAATTAAATTCTATTTTTAATTTGGGACAATAAATAGATAAAAATAGGGATTAAATTAAGAAAAATAAGGGAAAAAAGGGGGCAGCGGTCCAATGGTCCAGACCGGGCCGACTGGGCTCAGGGCCTGAGCCCAGTCGGCCCCTGGTCTTAACCCAGGTACGCCCACAAGGGCGTTGACCTGGTTCGGGTCCAGGGCTAGGCTGGCTCGGACCTGGGGCCCGGCCCGGCCTGGCCTGGCCCATTGGGCCTACCCCCCCCCCCCCCCCCCCCACCCAAGCGTAGCTAGGAAACCCTAGCTGCGCGCAGGGTGGGGGGCGGCAGTTCCCTGCCGCTGGCAGCCTGCCCCACAGGTGCCGGCTGGTAGGGCCCTGCCGGAGGGCGGCCGCCGGCACTCAGGGGCACCGGCAGCCCCTGGTTGCCGGCGGTTTTCTTCCAACCCCCCCCCATCTCTATATTTTCTGCAAAAATAAAAGGAAACCCCCATCTTTGATAAAAAAAATAAAGGGGTTTGGCCATCCTCCCGGTCATGAGCCAAGATCACAGCTTCAACCCACGGGCCCCATGGGAGGAATCCCATGCTCCAGCGAGCCCTTCCCAACGATTGGGATGCCCGTAAACATGCTGATACGAGTCGTTCTTCGTTCGACGAAGAACACAAACTTTTTTTTGCAGAAAATAAGACAATTTTAATGCATTCAATTTACTTTAAATTTACAGTGTTCATCTCATGAACACATTACATGCATGGAATTAATTACAAAATTATCAAAACAGAGATCGAAACAGCGAAAACACAGTGGAACCTAGCTCTGATACCACTGTTGGGTTCGCTGTGTCGAGATCCGACCGAAAACACAGCAGAATAAAATTTCTTGGGATCGGATCCATCCCGTTTCGATCAACAAAAACAAGACCGGAGTAAATCGGTTCGTTTTCCTGTTCCGTCGGAGCGATGCCGCAAGTCGCGCAGTTGCCTGGCCTCTAGCGGTATCCACGCGGTTCTCCTTGCGATGGATCGTCCTCGCCTCCTCGCTTGATGCGGCGTTTGTGGATCCCGTCTGGCTGCGTGTAATCCACCGCGACATGTGGATTCGTAATCTCCCGTCAGACGGAAGGCGGAGCTGTCGGGGTTCGAAGCGGAGCCTCCAGATGGCCGCCTCGTGTCGTACGCCCAGTAGAGAGGAGAGAGAAAGAAGGTGGCGGCTAGGTTAGGGTTGTTGGCCCCCGACCTAGCATCCGTTCTTTTATAATAAGTCTATTTGCAGTTTTTCGTAAAAACCCAGACTTATCCGAAATCCTGTCGGATTATCCATCGACTTGAAAACCTTTTGCGTGTGACCCTCTTGGCCCAAATACCAGTCCAGTTAATAGCCCATTAAGCCAGTAACTCTTTACGGACCCACTGAATTAATTAATATCTTTATATTCAATTAATCAGCCGAATTTATTGTCCCACAATAAATTCGGACAGGCTTCCGATCACGTTGGATGCCAAGCAACATCGTGTGATCCTGGATGGCATTGGGGTTATCGCAACCCTCTATTAGAACCTTTCCGTCATCGGTTAGCATGCGGATATAATCCTTCATCCGTGTAATGTTCCCGAATCGACCTAGGGTATGGTTTACTATTAAACCCTAGCCAGTCGATTCACATGAATCGGATGTGTAAGGACTGAGGTTTCGGGCTCAGTTTTCGGGTCGGTTTCGGGCCGGATCCCCTGGTTTGGACTCTGAGGGGTCTTGAGAGTTTCTTCTGAATAACGTCTACACTGCACGATGCCTTTCAAACGGCGTCTTGCTAGGTGGACGTCATTTAGGTTTGTTGCTGTTGTGCCACGTGGGCTCCACGTGGGCGGGTTTTGGACCGCGAGAGTACGGCCACTGTCTTGTCGTCTGAACGGCGTCCATGATGGACGACGCCATTCAGACTGCGACCCTGCGATGTCAGTGTACGGTGCCGGTCCTGTCATCTGAATGGCGTCCGTGGCGAGCGACGCGTTTCAGAGCTTCTGTCAGTACGGCCCGTCCTGTCATCTGATAGGCGTTTGTCTCGGACGACGCGTTTTACCCTGTTTCGGATTGACCCCGCGAGCCTCCGTTTCTTTCCCTCATTCTCACCCTCTTACTCTCTCTCCTCCCCCTCTCCGCCTCCTCCGACCCCTCTCTTCCCCTTTTCCTTCCTCTTCTTCCTCTTCCAGCACTCCAACGCCTCTCTACCTCTCACCACTACCACCACCACTTCCTTCGCGGTGTTCCATTCTCCGGACGGCGGCCGACGTCCCGGCGGAGTGGCGACGTCCTCGGGGGTACTGGCGGCGGTCTGTGGTGCGGCAGTTCGGCGGCACGGAGCCAGGAGGAGTTCAAGTAACCGGTAGGGGGACGAACCTTGCATGGATTGTAGTTGTTTTACCCTTGAATTCCATTGTGAGGTATGATGTGTTTGGGGTAGAATGAGCTTGTTAAGAGGGTTTTCTCAATGGCATGGCCGTGGTTATGAACGTGGACTTGTGGGTTTCTGCATGGAAGTTTGGTTTCCCCTCTTCCTCTTCTGTTTTAGTGTGTTTTGGGGTGTTTGGGGGTGAAAAGGGGACCCTCGGGTTGAGTTGCAGAACCAGGTTTCTGGCGCTAAATGACGTCGTGCCTAGACGACGCCATTTAGAATGGCGATGGGCCAGTACGACGCCATTTAGGCAGAAATCTCCATGTTTGAGGTTCTGTCAGTCAGGATTTCTGGCGTTAAATGACGTCATGCCTGGACGACGCCATTTAAAATGGCGACGGGCCAGCACGACGCCATTTAGGCAGAAATCGCCCCGATTAGAGGATTCTGCACGTTTTGGATTCTGGAGTGAATGGCGTCTGAGGACAGCGACGCCTTTTTAAAGGCGGCTTCCCAGGACGACACGCTTTAAGAGAATCAACCGTTGCCTGTCCCTGTTTTCGGTCGCTAATAGGCGACGAGGGATGGCGACGCGTTTTAAAAGGCGGCTACCTGTGGCGACGCCTTTTAGGCCATATTCTGAGGCCGGGATTTCATGAACCAGTTTAGGATGCTTGAATGGCGTCAGCCTTGGGCGACGCGATTCAAGACAGAACCACACTAATCCATGCCAGTAAAATGTGTTTACACTGCTAGATAGTTGGTTAAATACATGCTTTAAATACATTCGATGATAATGGATTCTTCGTGACCGGATAGCACTGCGTTGTGTGTCGTGCGATCGCGGACTTCTCACGTGACCGGATCGCACTGTGCCGGATTTTGTGTTACTGTGGACCTAGAGTGACAGTTGTAGCGCTTTATCACCCTGTGCTGGTGTGGGTGGAGCACAGTGCTGGTGGGGGCGTGGGCGGGGTGACGCCTGGTGAGAGAGGGTCACCTGGTGAACCCCAAGGTTAGCTAGTACCGGTGTGGGTGTGGTACCTTTGGAGTGTCACTCGTGCTGGGGGAAGGAGTAACCACCTGAGCCAGTTGGGCCGGAGTAGCTAGCGCGCTATCCGAGGGGTTACTGTTTGGTCTCAGCGGGTCGGTGTTTCCCACTTTCGGTTGTGTGGTCGGTGTTTCCCACTTTCGGTTGTGTGGTCGGTGTTTCCCACTTTCAGTTGTGTGGTCGGTGTTTCCCACTTTCGGAGGCGTGGTTGGCATGTTTTGCCGAGACGCGAGTTGTAGGCTCTTTGATAAAATGATTCTAGAGATATGCATGTTACATTTCGAATGCATGTGGTTTATATCGAGATTTAGGAGTAGTGTGTTACAACTTTACTTGCCTTAATCACCTGTATCTTTGTTATTGCATTTGTGGGTGTGTGAGTGGGAGGCGGGGGATCGGATGATCCCTACTGAGCCCAATTTTGGTGTGGCTCACTCCCTGCGGTTTCAGGTGTGGACCTCGTGGCGGCGAGTGGTGTTCTCCTTGGTGTGCGGACCAGCAGCTATCTCAGTTCTGGGGTATGCCCCGATGTTGTTGTACTTTGTTTCTGCCTGTACTTACTTAATTTCTTGGGCTATGTAATTATTGTTGGACTGTGTACGGACATTATTAATTTACTTCCTGCGCACTGTACTTCCTTGTAGTCCGTGTGAATGTTATATTTAATATTGTTTAACGCTTACTCCTCCAGATGTGTGTATAAGATCCGGGTGTCAGACCGTTGGATAATGATTCGACACCCATTTAGTGATCGGGTCTCCGATCATAGGGTGGCGGGTCGTTACAGGATGCCACTAATCTATATCGGATAACTATTTATCTGATACAGAGTCCGCCCTGGCCAGGGACTTAAGCGCATTGTTTATGGAACATTCTCTCTCAAACTACCAAGAGCGGATGATCCCTTATTGAACACACACTTACCTTCGGGGGCATTTCCCTGAACCTGATCACTTGACTTATTGATAACCCATGGTTAGGGATTCGTTAGTCAAGGTCAAAGTTCAGAAACTTACTAACAAGATATCTTTGGCGTCTCAGGTCCAAGGATCATCTACGCAATCGTGACAAAAGAATCGAGCTGGTTAACAGTGAGGTGTTTACCATCCAGCGATTCATTGTTGGATCAGTTCAGTGAACTCATTCGCAAATGAGCACCTACAGGTCCAGCATAGTGTCTCTACAGAAGTGACTTATAGGATCAGTCACCCTCATTATATGAGCTGGAGAAACCTATACTAGTCTATCCGGATGTTCAATGTCCTTCTCAAACATCCTATGACTAGGAACAATTAAGAACATGTGTTTATAAGTCTTCGGTCCTGTAATTATGATCTCATCATAATCCGAAGATTGTTGCACATATTCATGGACTTCATCGTGATACGATAAACATAGATCGAATTAATTACACACAATGAATTAATGCCATTTATTAATAAATTGAATCAATACATAGTATCGGATTGGCTTTGAGACCATCTAATACTTACACATGAGGTAGTGTTTGATGCCGTTCATGGTCAGAAGGTCAAGTGGATTAATCATCGGATAATAAACCACTTATTTATTGAATTAATTATTTAACATATGATGTTTAAATAATAATTAATAAATACTACACTTTAGAATTAGTTCTAAGTTTAGGGGCCTGAAACCAGACTGATATATGGGCCTGGAGGGTCACACACATAAAAGTTCTCGTAAGACGATGAGAGATGCTAAATATTATAGTTATCTGAGTTTTTGTGAAAAGCCGCAAGATAAACATGAATATTTAAATGGAGAATTATCCAAGGCCAAGCTCTTGGATAATCATGAGAATTAAACCTTGTGCTTATCTATATTTCTTATAAAAGGAGGCCAATGGGTGGGTGGTGGTTGCATACGTACACTACCACAAGCCAAGAGATTTTCTCTCTCCTCTCTCTCTCTCCCTCTCTCTCTCTTGAAGAAGATCCCTCTCTCTTCTCAACTGTATGGTGGATTTGAGATCAGGTCGAAGTACTCAAGCGGAGGTGGAAATCGCGTCTGCGTCAGGAGCTCGTATGGATACCTCTAGAGATTGTGCGTATGCGCGATTATCGAAACGGTTCAATCCACGGGAGATTCGAAACCCCGCAAAGGTGAAGAACAGTTCTTCCCAGTTATTTTATTTTGTCCGTTTTACGATCCCAGCAATCGATACGAGGAATCATTTTAATTTTCGCTGCGTTTTGGCGATTTCTTACAAGAAGATCATAGCCACAGCAACAACAACAACCACAACAACAACAGATACAAAGAGCACCAGCACAGGCAGCAGTACCATCGAACATGGGTATAGTGCAAAACCCACTACCGGAGCATCAAAACCAGGTCGCCCCAATTCTTACTAAAAGCCAGTCTGAGGCTAATAGGGGGCAACAATGGAAGGAAGATGAATCTTCCTCTGTCTACTCAATAGGCCACATCCCGAGTATCACCGAGCAACTGCCTCGCCGCATTCTCCGCATACCCAAACCCGAAACCATAACCGTTACTCCCATACCAACACCCGTATACCATAGACCTACTCCACCTCCTACTTTCCTTAAACCTATTATCCCCTCCGCCATCACGCCTCCACCAAATAACCCTCCGCAACCTAACCCCGAACCCCTCATGCCTTCTAAACCATTGCTACGCATACCATTTCCCACATCATCTGCATCAACCATTCACCCCAATATCATACAACCCTGCCGCTCATCCGCATTCTAGCTCCTCCACCAAACAATCCCCCACCATCACCTGTTTATGAACCCATTACCCCCCTCTAAACCCCTCATTAACACGGCGGTACTTAAGATCTCACCTGGACCTTCCAATATTGAACAACATACGCTCTGGAGCGGGAGAATCTTCAATAAGGTCTTCCCTCAGTCCTCGGTAAGAGACGGTCCATCACAGCCGTCAGAAGAAGTTCAGAATGAAGAGAGTGCACCTGGCACTCAGTATGACTTATTGAAGCAGCTGGACAGAACACCGGCATACATTTCCATACTAGAACTGATCAAACGATCCAAGATCCATCAAGAGGCTCTGATAGAATATCTGCAGAGAGTAATGGTCAGTGAAGATGTGACAGTAGAGAAGATCACAGTACTGCTAGTTCCACAGGGGGATCAACCCTCTATCTCATTTCACACATCTAAACTAGCACCATCAGCGGCCAGGAGCATGGTGCTAAGCATTATAGTTAACATATGCAAGAAGGCTGTAGATGCATGTTTGGTTGACAAAGGGGCCTCTATTAATGTGTTGTCACTGAAGACGTTAGAATTCTGTGGTGTACCTAAAGAGAAGTGGTTGCTTTCATCCGTTTCTGTTACTGCCTATGACAACTCTACCCGTTCCCCTCTGAGAATGGTTTACTTAAAGGTGGAGTTAGGTCCCGTTTGCCATGCCGAGGTTGAGTTCCACATCTTGAAAATCGACCCATCTTTAAAAGGCATCCTTGGTCGTCCCTACATCAAATCCCTTGAGGCCATACCCTCTACAAACCATCAATACCTCAAATTTCCTTATAAGGAATGGATTATTAAAGTGACAAGCATGCCAATCCTTGCTACTGCTTATTCTTTGAACATCAAACCGACTTCTCTACCTGGCCGACAACCCATTCTATCGGTATTATAAGTTTGTTATCCTTCAGCTAATCCTTTGAAAGCCACTATACTTGTTCCTTGTCCAGTTGATGCTATGAAAAGGGAGAAGTGCGTGAGTACCCCTGGCTGGGACATCATGATGAAGGGTGGGTATCAACCAGGAAAAGGCCTGGGTACACAACTGCAAGGTAGAACCAAGCCTATCAAAGACCACAGAAGAGCACCTAGGAATGGTTTGGGCTATAGGCCAGTGAAGGTAAAATGGCAGATTGTTCAACAACAGGAAGATGAAGACGGTCAGAAAATCTGGAAGACAATGACCACCCCGTATAAAGAAAATCGGAATCCCTTAACTTGGACCTTATATACACACTTCATTAAGGGACCCGTGATTAATCATGACAATGATAACACGGTGGTGATCACTTTCCACTTTGACCTGCATGACGTATATGGGAGAGATCTAGCCAGGTACTGTTCTGAGTTGCTGACATACCAATCATTGCAGGCTCTGCGGCTAATGAAGAGGAGGAAGACTCAAGATCCGGAGTGCAAGTGGTACCACTGGTTCGACACATGGGACATGTACATTGCACTGAACAGGTTGTTCCTTGATTCCTCAGAACCAAAGTGGCCTCCGTTGATTGACGAGTTGTTTGAAGGGCCTGGGGCTATTTTTGATAGGAGAATTTTGCTAAGGTGACAAACGAAGGGGAGTCTGATGACCCTTATCAGCCTGGATTCACCACTGATCTTCTCTAGAGGGGAACCTATCCCCATCATGTTTTCACCCTCCATACCCTATTCCGCACTCTGCTCCTAACCCCAACTTGGTCGAGGGTCATCACTGAAGACATTCCTCGGGCTCCGCCCATCATGGCTACTTTGTCCCCTCGAGACCTAATTCCTCATATTCCTTTCGACCCTAAGAGGATCTATGATCTAATCTGGGACATACTATTGTATGATCCCCCCAATCCTTTGGCCTCGGTACTGTTACCTTCTCATTCTCTTCCTTTACATATTTATTCATGTTTCATGATTAACACTCAAAATCTAAAAAAAAAAAAAAACGTCAATTTAGCAACTTCCTCCTCTCAAATCCTCATTGAGGAAACATCATATTACTCGTCCGAATATACCCCATTGTGCGGGTCACTCGGGCAAGACTCTTTTCTAGATTTGCTTTGCCCCTCCTCTCGGGAGGATTCACCTATATCACATTCTGTATCCTTTGATTTTTATCCTTCTTCATCAGTAAGGATAGTGAGTCTAGCAGTAGGCAATTTAATGAAGTTAGGGAGTCTAGTGAAGTTAGTAAGGTTAGAAAGTCTAGGAAGTCTAAGGGTAGATGAATTCCGAATAGATACCTCCAAGATTTAGTCTTAAGATGCATTCCTTGCTCTCAGATCCCTCAACTTTTAGAGAATCCCATTCAGATCCCAGAAGAATGTGAAGTGGATGAGTTAGTCAATGACAGGTATGGTTTATATGAATTGTTCCACGAGAAAGACCCCATTACTGAAGATGAGGAAGTTGACGACGACGCGGCTGAGGCGTATGCTAGTGGAGTGAAGAGATTTGATGAACCCTCAGCTACCGTAGAAGAACCTACCAAAGAGATTAATCTAGGAACTGAAGACGAACCTAAGGTTGTCCTCGTCAGTTTTAGTCTTTCTAAAGTAGATGAGGAGGCACTGGTCCGAGTTCTCAGAAACTACAAGGACACTTTCGCCTGGAGCTTTGAAGATATGTCGGGATTAGATTCTTCCTTAGTGGAACACCGATTAACATTGAAAGATGGAGCTAGCCCAGTTAAACAGAAGTTGAGGCATTTGCACCCTCAGATGGCTTTGAAGATGAAAGAAGAGGTCGATAAGTTGCATAAAGTCAAATTTATTAGAGTTGTCCTCTATCCGCAATGGGTGGCAAATACAGTCCGGGTCATGAAAAAGGATGGGAAGGTCAGGATTTGCATTGACTTTCGAGATTTGAATCGGGCATGTCCTAAAGATAACTTTTCACTGCCTCATATAGACGTACTCATTGACAATACAGCTGATTATGAAACATTGTCATTCATGGATAGATTCTCAGGGTATAATCAGATTCGCTTGGCAGAAGAGGACCAAGAGAAGACGTCATTCACTACACCTTGGGGCACTTATTGTTGTGTTGTTATGCCATTTGGACTAAAGAATGTTGGAGTTACTTATCAGAGGGTTATGATGGCCATATTCTATGACATGATGCACATTGATTTAGAAGTGTATGTGGATGATCTGTTAGTTAAGTCCAAGACTAAAGTTGAGCATGCCAAGGTATTGGCGAGAGTTTTGGAAAGGTCAAAAGAATATCAATTGAAGATGAATCCCGAAAAGTGCATATTTGGTATATCATCGGGGAAGTTGTTAGGATACATCGTGAGCAAACGGGGCATTGAGATTGATCCCAACAAGGCTAAGGCTATTAGAGAGATGCCACTTTCCCGAAATTTGAAAGAATTAAGAGGATTGATCGGGAGGTTGCAATTTATTGGCTGCTTTGTCTACCAGCACTCATAAAGGTGTAAGCCGTTTTACGAGCTTACTAAGCCGGGAGTCAAGTTTAATTGGGATGATAAGTGCCAGGAGGCATTCGATGGATTGATGACATATCTAGAAAGTCCTCCTATTTTGAGACCACCATCTCCGGACAAACCTTTGATTCTATATATTTCTGTCTTGGATGATGTGGTGGGGGCTATCCTAGCACAAAAAGATGAAGAAGGAAAGGAGAGGGCAGCCTATTATCTCTCTAAACTCCTCAACCCCGAGGAACAGAGATATACAGCGATGGAGAAGACCTGTGCTGCATTAGTTTGGGTGGTTCAGAAGCTGATGCATTATTTCTTGGCCCATGAAGTCCATCTCATCGCTAGGATGAACCCCATCAAATTTCTTCTCAAGAAATCTATTCTCACAGATCAATTAGCACGATAGCAAAGCTTTCTATCTCAATTTGAAATTATCTACATTCAGCAGAAAGCAATCAAAGGCTATGCCATCGCAGAACATCTTGCTCATCATCCTCTTCCTCGTTTTGATCCAGTCCTATCGGAGTTTCTGTTGGGTTTTCTCTGTTTCTCCGGATCGCTTACGCAGCGGAAAATAAAAATTTACAGCGATCTGTTTTCCCGTTTCGAAGAACTAAAATACGATAATCGGATTATCGAAGTTCTCACCGTGTGCGGATTCGAATCCGCAGCCGTTCGGTTCCGTCGGTGCGACACCGCAAGCCGCGCAAGCGCCCGTCCTCTAGCGAAGTCCACGCAATCCTCCCCGCGACGGATATCCTCGAGTTCCTCGTTCTTCGCAGTCCACGAAACCTCCGCCGGTCGCCGCAACGATCGCCGCAGCGCGCGGATGATTTCCCGTCGAACGGGATTCGGAGAAGCGGCGGAGCAGATCTGGATTTGCCTGGACGCCAGAGAAAGACAGAAACTGAGGAAGGGCGGCTAGGGTTAGCAGCATTTTGGCCTGCTCAGCCCGTTCGCTATGTTTTATACTAACCGCGCGGTTTTTCATAAAAACCCCCGGTTTATATAAAACCCACTTATTTATCCATCGCCTTGAGAATCATTTATGTGTGACCCTTTAGGCCCAAGTACCAGTCCAGTTAATGGCCCAACAAGCCCAGTGACTCCTCACTGGCTTTATTAATTAATTAATAATCCTTTATTAATTAATTAATCAATCGAATTGATGTCGCACATCGAATTCGACCGGGCCTCCGATCACGTTCGGTGCCAAGCAACACCGCATGAACCCGGAAGGTATTTGGGGTTAAGTAACCCACTCTTAGAACCTTTCCGCCGACAGTTACCGCGTGGATATAATCCTTCATTCATACAATGCTCTCGAGTCAACTCAGGGTATGGCGAGCTGTCAAACCCTAACCGGTCGACTCACTTGGATTGGATGCCGCTGATGAATATCGGAAAACTCCTTTCCCGATATTATCGTCCGCCCTGGCCAGGGACTTTCGCGCATCCTTCCTAGAGCATTCTCTCTCTAAGTACCGAGAGCGAATTATTCCTTATTGACACACAATTCCCTTCGACGGTATTCCTATGTACCCAATCCTTGGCGTATTAGAATCTCGTGGCTAGAGATTCGTAAACCAAGGTCAAAGCACAGAAGTCCACCGCCAAGGTGTCCTTGGTGTCTCAGGTCCGAGGACCATCCACGCAACTGCGACAATAGAATCAAACTGGTTGACAGTGAGGTACAATACCATCCAGCGATTCAGTCGGATCAGTTCAATGAACTCATTCTCCAATGAGCACCTACAGATTCGCCTTAGTGTCTCCACACAAGTGACTTATGAGATCAGTCACCCTCATCATATGAGCATGAGTAATCTGTACTAGTCTAACCGGATATCCGATGTCCTTTTCGGATATCCTCCGACTAGGAACAATTAATAATATGTGTGTTTAAGTGATCAGTCTCATTAGTATGATCTCATCATAATCTGATCACTATAGCACATATTCATGGACTTCATTATGAAACGAGAATTAATGCGATTTACACATAATGATTATTATGTCATTTTATTAATAAATGAACGAGATTTACATAGTCAGATTGGCTTATAGGCCACCTAAACTAACAGTTTCTGGATGAGCAACTGATATCCATAGAAAGAATCAAAGACGATATGTGGACTCTATATTTTGACGGAGCTCTGAACTCTCATGGTAAGGGTATCGGCATCGTTCTACTATCACCTGAAGGTGGCATCATTTCACAAGCCTTTCAGCTTGACTTTCCTGTCACCAACAGTATTACTGAATATGAGGCTCTTCTAGCCAGTCTCGAGGCTGCTCACCTTCATGGTGCCACCAAGCTCTTCTAGTCAGCTAATTCTCCGCCAAGTGCTCACCAAGTATCGAACTCTTGATCCTACACTCAAGCCTTATCAAGAACTCACCTCTGCTTATGCCAAGCTTTTCACTAAATTGATCTTTGTCTATGTTCCTTGGAATCAGAACATTCTAGCTGACACTCTAGATTCTCTTGCATCATCCCTGAATTTCCCAATCAGCAAACAATCTGAATCGATCATCGTCCATAAGCGTCTTTCACCCGCCGTGAAAAACCCTTCATTCCTTAGGACTAAAGAGAAGTTGTTGAAGAAGGTCAGAGATGGAGATATTGTGGAAAAGCGAGAAGTCATTCTATTATAATTGCATGAAGAGATGACAGATGAAGAGAAACCATGGTATTTTGAGATTTCCAAACACTGTGAAGATCAATCGTACCCTGAAGAAGCCACAATTGAGGAGAAAAGGGCTATTAGGAAAGTTGCTCAGAGATACACCATAGTTGGAGGAGTACTTTATAAATGAGGTTTTGACGGTGTTCTTCTGAGATCCTTGAATGAGGATGAGCTTTGGAAGGTTATGAAAGGAGCTCATGTGAGAATTTGTGGTGGTCATATTAATGTACAGATGTTATCAAAGAAGATGCTTAGACAAGGATATTATTGGCCCACTATGGAAGACGACTGTGTAGGGTATGTTTGTAGGTGTACTAAGTGTCAACTTCATGCCGACAAGATCCATTCTCCTACATCTTCACTCCATCCTGTTTCCTCCTCATGGCCTTTCTCCATGTGGGCTTTCGACATCATTGGACCTCTCGGTGATCCTAATTCCGGCATTAAGCATAAATCCTTTATTCTTATAGCAACGGAATACTTTACCAAGTGGGCGGAAGTCGAAGCTTATACGGAAGTCAAAGCATAACCAGTCTGCAAGTTTATTATGAAGAATATCATCACAAGATTTGGGATTCCAAGCACCATCGTCACCGACAATAGACTACAATTCATCTCACAAGAGTTGAAAGAACTCTGCTACAAGTATAAAATTACATTACATCATTCATCTCCTTATTATCTGCAAGGCAATGGCCAAGCAGAGATAACTAATAAGACTTTTATAAAAATCATCAAGGAAACATGTAAATCCAATAAGTTCTCCGACTGGCCAGAGAAATTAATAGAGACTTTATGGGCATACCGAACTTCTATCCGCACGCCCACTAGGCATACTCCATATTCCTTAACATTCGGAATGGAGGCGGTAGTTCCATGCGAAGTCCGCATCCCGTCCTTAAGAGTACAATTGAACAAGAAATTTTCCATTGATGAGCACCGCTCAGCACTCCTGGCTCAATTGGAACTTTTAAATGAGAAAAGATGGTCAGCCGCCACAATCATGTATGAATATATCAGAACAGGCTAGCACATTTTTATCGAAAGAAAGTTATTGAATGAAAATTCAAAGTTGGTGAAATAGTTGTTAAAAGAATCTTTGTAAAACCTGGGTGATCCGCGTTCTAAGCTCCAACCCAATTGGGAAGGTCCTTATGTTATCTCACATGCTTTTCCTAGTAATCCCTATCGCTTAGTTAATGTAGAAGGGCAAGCGTTATCTCATCCCTGAAATGGTCTCTATCTTAAGAAGTACTACCCTTAGGTTAAAGAGTCAATCAGCATGGTGCAAGGACCAGTGGAGTCTGAAAATTCGAAAACTCAAATTCCCCTGTTAGTCTTTGATAATCTAATCCAAACTCATTATTACATACAAACACGTTTGGTTCGTGAGTAACAAGAGATGCGAAGTCCGAGGAATACCGAAAGTTTAACTAAGAGTGTAAAGTACAATTCATTCTTTTCAATCAAAACTTTTGTTTTACTTTTAGCTCACGATGTCGGAACGAGGCTTAAAATAGACTACCAAAAATACCCGCCATCTTAGTAGGAGGCCGTCATAAAAAAAAAGTGGGAGACCCGTCCCACAAAAGAAAAGAGGGAAAAAGCCAATACCAAATCGAAGGCCACTTGACATTACAAACATTACACCAAAAGGCCATGAAATCAAATAAAAATGGAGCGCAAAGTCGATAAATACCCCGCAAAAAGTGAAAATGACCGAACCCCAACAGATAATAGGGTAAAGGAGGGACATCTTTCTGGGTCTCCGAAACCCTCTTGTGAGCTTTCTAGACCAATTCTTCTTTTCAGTCTAAAGAGGCGTACTCCAAACTTGAGGGATGGCCTAGGTTGACTAAGGGTCAGACCGTCGAATGGGATCACGAACATAAACATAACTCAAGCACAACGAGTCTGGATTAGGTTATCCAGGAATGATTAGGGAATTAAGTTGAAAAATAAGTAAACTCTTTTGATCCAAGTGCCATGCTGGTTTTTAGCTTATTTAGTTGATGTCTTATTTCAAAATTACAACAAAAAAATATAATATTTCAAAATTACAAAAAAATTTAATATCTCAAAAGTACAAAAAAATTGAATATGACAAAACCACAAAAAAATGGCTATTCCGAAAATTGCAATTGCAAAACAAAAATATTTCAATTAGCATATGCTTGTTAGATCATGAGTGTTAAACGGTTTAATTTTGTGAGCATTTGCATACTTGTGTGTTGCATTTTACCGTTTATTTCTCTTTAATTATCTTTATTTGCCTTCATTAGATAAAGGCTTAGCCCCTTGACCCCTCTACTAAGAATAGGATCAAGTAGCCAATTACTTAACCGGGCAAGGGGCTAAACCTGAATAGGTATTTAATTTGCTTGTTCAAACCATGCGCAGGTACGAAAAGAGGGTCAACAGAGAAGAGTACAAAAAGGAACTCAAGTATGAAGAAACTCCTTTCATATATATCAGAAGTGTTCATGTACAGATATCTGAGTCCATCAACAACACTCTCAAAAAAAAAAAAAGAAAAAAAAAGATATATCATGATATCAACCCTCACGGCTGACTCTCGCCTGCCCCCTCGTCCAATTGGTTGTGCACCTCGTCCTAGATGTCTGGTCCTTGTGCTGGCGACGGCAGTGGTCCCATTACACTCGGCCCATCCTGGCCAGAAGATACTACTATACTGGTCGTGAATGCACGCGCCTGTCCTCGATCCAAAGCCCGCTGCCGCGCACGTTGGTATCAAGACTCTATGCTCTGGCGCTCGTGCTCCGCAACCGAAAGCCGGCCCTGAAGACTCTCTAACCGGACTCGGTCACGATCCCTCTCCTCGGTCAAGATCTCCAAATGAACCTAGAGTCGTGCAAGCTTACGAGGAAGATCGCTGATGGAAAGCCTGGCCAACTGCTCCTCTAGCTCAGCAACCTGGGCTACGAAACCACGAGCTTGTGCCAGCTCGGCATCTCTCTCACCAAGAGCCAGGCAGAGCTCTTAGACCTGTAATGGAAGACATCGTCAGCCAAATGATCAAGCAAGCAAAAGACATTATGCAAGAAACAAGTTGAAGATTTACTCGAGTAATAGCATCCTCCTCAGCCTGAGTAGCTCGGCGGATGGTGGAAGCCAGCTGATAAGGGCAGCCTCATGAGTAGCAGAAGAAGATGAAACGCCAGCAGGAGCAGAAGGAGTGGCCGCATGGGTGTAAGCGGCATGCTGAAACAAAAGAGGGATCGCCATCAGTGTGCAAGTGTCAAAACAGTTTAATAATAAAAGGAAGCATTCATAATGCATATGTCATTCATGCATGTTGCACTTACCAGTTCATTCAATTCTTTTTGGACTTGTTCTAAATGGGCCTCGGCGTCCTGGAGATGGCCCTGGAGTGTGATGATGGTGGCGTCCCGAGCATCCTGCATATTCATACCATATCATGTCATACATTCATGAATATAAGTAAGATAATTAATAAAATAAAAGAAACATTCATGTTATGCATATCATGTCACTTGCATCGAGAGGGCGGAGTAGTTGGAGGTGGGCCGCGTGGTGAGTCCGGTAGCACTGGAGGTAAGCATCGCTGCTCATCGCCTGCGACTCCATCGGGACTCCATACCGGAACCAGTCTTCGTGCTGGTCCGAGAACTTCGCCCTCCAGTCAGTGCGGGCCTGCTTCCCCCACACTGTCCTCTCGATCCCCTCAGGGATCTCCTCCTCCACCCACTCTTGATGCAACCCTAAGGTCCTCATCACCAACTTTAGGTGTAGAAGGGCAACCTCGTTCAGGCAGTGAACCCAAACTTAACGCCCAAACTGGCCCCGCCCACGCTCTACCCATGGCTGTCCTGCATCATCCATACCAAGATATGGACGCCAGATAACCTGCATGCATATAGGTTAGTTGCATTGCATAACTAAACAAATGAATAAAAAACTAAATAAGCATTTAATAAACATTTAACAAAATATTCCAGAAAAAATCCAATCTTACAACTAAAATATTCAACATGGAATAATTCATTGAAAATATTCAACAAATAATATATAACTAAATTTGTAACTAAATATCTAACTAAACATTTAATTAAACATTTAATCAAGCATTTAATCAAACATTTAACAAACATAATATAACCAAGCATTCCATAAGATATTTTAAACAAACATTTTTAAGTTAATTAATATAAAGCATTCAAGCATTTTATGAAACAGTTAATAAATAAAGGAAAAGAAGAATTAAAACTCACCAGAAGCTCTGGGTAGTCAAGAAATCAACGGCGGAGTGCCGTCAGCTGATGATGTTGTGGCGTCGTGTCCACCACCGGACGCCAACGCTGGGCAAGTGGGACTGTCGCTGGCTTTGTGGATGGCCTCGCTCGGCCCAGAGAAAAGTAATAATAGCTCCACACCTGCGTACGAGAACATATATGTTAGAATCATCATAATCATAATCATATACATTAAATAATCATAAGCATTTAATGGAATAAACATAAAATGAACTAAATACCTGAAGGAACGGCGCGAAGCCGCTAATGGTGGTCTCCCGGTTAGGCGTGACAACAGAAAGGTTAGTGAAGAGGTGGGCCAGAAGGGCCGCACCCCAAGCATACTCACCTAGGTGGTCTAAATTAGTAAGAAGAGTCAAGAAACGATAGTGAATGTAATCTCCCTTGGTCCCGAATAGGAGCCTGCCAAAGAAGAAGACTAAGAACCTCCTAAGGTCCCTATCTACACTAGCCATGTCGCTCGGATCCTGGCAGTGTACCTCACTGGATGCTCGGGCTACTCTCTCTGAATTTCTCCCTATATTCATCTGTTTGTTGCCTTAGTTCCACTAAACCTAGGGATCTCTTTACAGCTACCCTCGCGAGAGTGTGAGACTCTCGGCCCTCCAGCCCCGTGCACTATAGGCCCAGCAACTCCTAAGCAAACTCTCAATAATTGGGAGGCGTGATCCCACTCACTACTCGGCCATCCATTCGAAGGCCGGTGATCCTACACACATCCTCGAGGCTGGGGATCATATGTCCCTAGGGCATCAGAAATGCCCTGCTCTCAGCTTCCCACCTCTCCCTCAACACCTGTAGCATCACTAAGTCTATCCAAAATGGCTCTATCTCTAAGATCTCTAGGAATCCCATCTCTGCTAGTCGTGCCTTTTGAAAATTTGAGAGACCCCTATAAGCCGCCACTACTAGGTCCTATGATATCCTGATCCTCATTGTGCCTTGCATTAAATAATAAAAAATTAATCAGAATATTAATAATCAATTTTATGATTATTTTTGAATTATTCTCACCATTTTTGAACCGCGTTTGGGTCATGGGACGCTTTTCAAAACGTGTCCCTGTCCCCAGACACCTTTCAACCACAAGTTTCAAAATTGGCCGAGCTCCTCTTTCCCTCCAAAATTGAAATTTAAGTACAAAAGGGAGTGTTTTGAGGCTTACCAAATGTGGGCCGGCCTCCTTGGCGTGTGCCGCTACCGCCTCGCCCACTGGAGCCTCAGGAGGAGCTTCCTAGGTCTCCATAAAGGTCGCCACCTCCGCGAGCTCTGCCGCCATTTCCTCGCCCTCAGGCACTTCAACCACCTCGATTGTCGTAACCCGGCGCAGTTTCTCGCCTACCCCGCTTGGCCTGCCTTACTCCATGGATGAGGAGATGAGAGAGAAAGCTCGAGAGAGAGAGAGAGAGAAAGAGAAAGCTTGTGAGTAAGAGAGAGTGAGAAGAAGAGAGAGGGGGTGGCCGGCGACAGCAAGAAGATCGTCGGTGATGGAGAAGACCGCAGGAGTGGAGAAACTCGCCGGAGGGGAAAAAATCGCCGGGAAGAGCCGTCGTTGCTGGAGAAGAAGAGAAAGAGAGGAGAGAGAAAACTAAGGAGAGAGTGAGGAGAGAAAGGGGCTCGGGCTCGCGAGACCCTGTTGGAATTTGTTAAATCACGTCTGGGAATAGCGACGCCATTCAGTGGTGCCCAAACTGAGGCGACAATAGAAAAATTTTGAAATTTATTAAACGCGTCCCCTATGGAAGACGCCTTTTAGGCTTTACCGCCTCTTTTGGTCAGGGTCGTACCATGGAAAATTTGGAAGAATTATTATTCACGTTCCTAAAGGAGGACGCTATTCAGTACATTAATCGTTGAAAATCTCTGAAAAATAGGAGAGAGAAAGTAAAAGGCGTCTCGTTGACCAGACGCGATTTTGGGTTCTTTGGAGGATAAATATTTATTTGAAAATTGAGTATGACTGAAAAGCGTCTCTCTGAGTCGACGCGATTCGAATTAAATGAACCCGAACCTTGATATTTTGAGGAAAAATTACAGTTTTACTCAAGGAAAATTACAAAAAAAATTGCAAGACATTTAAGGAATAATTTCTATTGCATTAAGGAATGATTTCTTCATTGGAAATAAAATCGAAATACATCAAATTGGAAGGCAAAGATAAGAGAGAATTTTCAAGGGCGAATCTTCTTAAGCTCCTTTACATATGATTTCCATAATTCTCTATTCGCTTTATGAGGAATTTTTACACAATGGGTGAACCTGATGTTCCACAGAGTTGCAATGAGTTCTGTTGCCTCGAAATCTTCGTCAGTTCCCAAAGCCCGCTTCTTAATTGGAGAAAGAGAATAAATTTCTAGAAATTCTTAGCGTGGCATACCAAGTTGAGGATGACAGCGATGTGGATTATAAAGAACGAACTCGATCGCCCTGATTAGTCGAAGCTCTGTGCTAGCACCACGGTGCATGCGAACCGCCCTTTCCATGAGAGCGAGTGGCATGGATTCGAATTCAATTATGGGCATAGTCTTGAAGTAAGCACGCCAATCAACTCGAGTCTTGAGGTTGGGCACTCGATTGGTCATATTGTCATTGAACTTCACAATGTTGGCAATATGGAAGATAGGACTGCGCTGATATGTCTGGGATATCTTTGGAACTTTTTCTTCATTTTGGTTAAATTTAAAGTGGAATTCCACCTATAGAGGTAAGAGAAGCATGCTGCCATAAGGAAGTTGACTTAAAGAAGTTGCAGAGAGCCCACTGTAGAGATAAGTTAGAACCGCTGTGCTGATCTGCTTTCTTTCAAAAATCCCATTGATTGCGCTTATTTGATAAACTTCTAGAACATTATCTTGGGCAGGGAATAGTAGAGCTCCAGCCAAGCATGTGGTGAACGCCTTGATCACATTATCTGTATCTTCATCCTTGAGATCTTCAATCTTCTTCGGAATCCATTCGGCTAATTTAGCAAGATTAATTCTCTTTTTTGTGAGACAACTTTGAATTTCTTTTGGATCCTTCATAATCTTATTCAAGAATTGATAACCATTGATCTTTTCCCTCATGAATATCATATCACTCAAATCAGGTTCATCATTGTTGACCTTGAGCTTAGGAAGGCCTAATAAGAGTTCAGCTTCTTCTAAAAAGATAGTGGCTTCGAACGTAACAAAAAGGAAAGTATGAGTTTGTGGATGCCACAATTCGGATAAAGCGCCCATTACTGCTCAATCCATGCTGGTGCTTTTGTAATGTTTGACATGAATAACCAACCCTTGAATATGCCACTTGAATATATAAGATTGCATGGACAGATTGATCTTGTTTACAAGCTTTTGGATCCATAGAAGTGAAGAGAATCTTCTTAGACCGGGGAAGAAAGGATATCCCTAGATAAAGAAAAGAATTCAGAATAGTTCTATCTTACTTCTTGAAGAATTGGAATATGGAAAACATGTAAAGAGAATTGAAGAACATAGAGGGGGATTGATTAGCATACTTGTAAGTTAGGATCTCGCCCACTTAGATGATCTTTCACTTTAGAGAGCTTTTCAATGGTCTTCCTCACCCTCTTGTTTGAAGAATCTTGTGAAGAATTCGCCATCCACCTTGAATAAATTGATTGATCTTCCTCCTTGATTCCTTGATTTCTCCTTGTTCTTCCCCTCTTGTTCTTGAGTTTTGGAAAGAATCCTTTAGTTTTTCCTCTTGATTACTTGTTGTAATGCTTTGATATGAAGAGAGGGAGGCTTTATAGAAGAATTTGTGAGATTGAGGAGCCCTTTCCAAATTGGAAGAGGTATGTGCATTGAAGGAAAGTGGAGTCTGGATTGGAGTCAGAATAACGAACTATTTCTGTAAGTTAAATAGTGTCTAGACGGGGCAACGTCATTCAAATAACGTCTGTAAACAACGACGCCATTTGATTCATTGTCTGCCTTTCTGTTATTTTTCCGAAATTCCATATTTGCTAATACTTGATATTGACTACTACTTGTTTGAAGTTACCGATGAATTCTAAGTGCAGGAAAATTGAAAAAGAATATGAAGCTGAGAGTTTCACTAAGATCCCACTATGGGAGTTTCACTGAGTCCCAACCGTGACTAAAAAGACGGTTATCTCTATCCTTGTATTCCTTCATATAATTGATTTGCATCATCATTACTATATGATAAATCTCTATTAGATATATCAATGACCTTGTGATTTTGATGAAACTGGAATTTGAGTTTCCCTTCAACAAAAACAGTGATAATTCCAGAGGATTCTTAATCGCACGGATAGGCCGTTGGATTGTTAATTGATGAGAACGATGGTTCCGCTTTTGTAAACAGTGCGTGGACAAACAAGCTTCGACTTAGCATTGGATTACAGGATTGGTGTCTTGACTCATCAATGACAGTTTAACAATATTATCCTTGATTAATTTATATTTTATTTTATGTTAATTTTTCTTTTAGCCCAACATGCATCATATAGGACTTTGAAATAATTGTGATAAAATTTAGTTATTGATTAAATTTTAGACCATTGATCTAAAAAAAATCCTAACGTGACATGAAATATTCTATTATGAATTGATTTCTCAATTATCTTTGAGGTTTTATTGAAGATATCTTTGAAATTCTATCATTGCTTGGATTCTTTATCTCAAATATTTCATGTTTTCTTTTAAGATCCATTATGGTTGTAGTACGTCCACATTGGCTGGTAACTGCTCTCCATGATGAAACCTGCAGGGTTTGTGACCTAGGGTACTTCCCAATCGTGGAAGTTGATCGACTTTATTTGTTTTCCTTTGTCTCTTCCATCTAAACATGATTAATTTCATTGGTCCCTTTGAGTTACTTCACTGATCATTTTCAGAAAAATTCACATCATGTGATGTTGAGAGCGTGTCACATCACACCTTGGCATCATCTTTTCAGTACATTCCATTCCATTTTACTCCCTTACAAAACTAATGCCAAGGTGGGGCAGCTGTAGACACGCTAATTTTGACCTCATATTGAGTAAATTTCATGTCACACTTATAATACTCCAAAATGGTCTGATGTTTAATCATTAATTATTTTTTATTCATTTTTCTCAAATTTGTTGTTTAGTGTCGCCCTTGAACGACACCATTTAGATTCCTAGCTGGAATCAGTTCGGAATTAAATTTCTAAATTCAGATAGATTTAACTGAATAGCGTCGCCATAGGAAGACGCCATTTAAGTCCTAATCCGTTTGGATTTACGATTTTTAATTCCAATTAATTTCCTAATTATTTAAAGCACGTTGCCTACGGAAGACGCGATTTAAGTTTTCTAATGTATTTCGGTTTCCTTTTCGAATTTTCTTTCTATTTTGGCCGTTTTAATTAACCAAGTGGCGTCCCGTCTAGGCGACACGATTTGAGAGTTTCTTGATAAACATGATTTGGCCGAGATAATTCGGTTTTCGAAGTTGAGAAGGTTGCTAATTCGTCCATGCTCATCCATGGTAAGTCCGACTGCGAGAGAGAGTCCTATTAAAACCCTAAACATCCTTAAACCTATTCTTATAAATATAACACCCTTTGGACCTTTAAAAAAGGTTGGCCATTGGTGATTTTAAAGCTCAAGGCAAGGTGTTTGAAGGCTCTAGAGAAGAAAAACATGGACATCAAGAGAGGCTTCATCTAAGGATTCTTCTTCCTCATCCTTTTCATCCTTTGAAGTTCTAGAAGACCAAGACTATGGAGGAGCCAACCAGCCATCTTCTTTTCCTAATTTCTTTCTAAACTTTTCATTAATTTCATACAATTTATTCATTGTTTTCCATAGTTCATCATCATCATCACTTCATGTTCACACACACACACATCATTATTTCTCACACTCACATGCATAATAAGGGTTTAAAGAACAACAATAAAGTTAGTAGATATGTTTAGTTGCATGTTTAAATTTTTTATTAGAATAGATACTACTATACTCTAGTTTAATTAGAATTTCTACTTTTGTTTAATCTTTCTTACAAGGAACAAAGAAGAAGAAAGAAGGAAATCCAAAAGAATAACCATCAAGAAATCAAAAGCAAAAATATCTTACAAAAAGGGCTCTCTTTCTTTGTCCGGCCAAAGAGAGGGAATCAAGGACTCAATCTCCAAATTTAAAAAGGTAAGCGATCGATCTTTCTTTTGAAATTTTACAGTTTCGGGCGATCACGTTTTCTTTAGTTTTAATAGTTTTACTATTCATATGAACAACATGAAACTCATGAACATCACACACATGATTTGAGCACCTACAACAACTTTTCTTTTAATTGATTTGTTAATCATAGTAAACACATGATAGCATGATGATAACACACAGTTTGAGCACCTACAGCCTTTTTGGCGATCACGGTGGGACTTTGTCTTGCTGTTTTCTTTTTATTACTCTTGTTGTTCTCCATCAGGCACCCTTGGTGCACCACTTGTGTCCCTCGGGCACTTTTGATAATCAGCCGATCGGTTGATTAGTTTTCTCCTCACGTGCACCTCGTGCACATCCCTAGCCGCAGAATTTTGCCCCCCCCCCCTCCCCCCTGATTGCTTGTGTTGGTTTGAAAAGCATGTTTGTCATCATTGAGATCATTAGTTTTTATGATTAAGTAATCTGTTTAAAACAAAGTTTTTCGCATAAACATTTGATCACTATTATATCTTGTCAACTTAAAAGGGAAATGCCCCTGTCATCTTTACTGTTTACTCTGTTTCGGGCTTGAACCACGTCGAGTCAGAGCGATGCCCTTTTGAAGGACGTCGCCCACGCCCGACACATTTTAACCTACATATCTCTGCTTGTTCTGGTTGCCCGAGGCTCTGTTAGTAAGGAGTTACTATGTTGAAAAACGTCGACACAGAGTGACGTGGTTTAGACAGTCTAACTTTCGATCAACAGAGCTCGGATTGGTGTCTGTTTTCATTAATATATTCATATATTGTTGCATTAGAGGTCACCCCGGCTACAGGTCATTAGCACTGGGACTTTATCCCCCTCTTATAAGAACACCTTTCTTGGTACTTTCACCTCTCTCTAATTGGGTTGGTCCCTCAGTCAGACTAGAGTGGTTAGTATTAAGACCTCCATAAACCCCCAAAAGCGGAGAACTCCTCTCTGTTCATCGGGTTGGTTGTACCAACGAAGTACCGAGTAGATCTTCTTCATGTCGAGAGAAAAGCCATATAACGGTGGAAACTGAACTGAAACTAAGATCCTACCCATTGAGAGAACTTGAGTTTTAAGAAAAAAATTCCAATTAATTTAACAAGTAACTCTCAAAACAGCGTAAGCATCCACTTGATTGTTAATTTGTGCCAACTTGATTGAATTAATTATTAATCCAAAACATAATGATGCTGCATTCAGGTAGAACCGTCGGCATGGTTGCGTTTGAATAAGAAGATCTAGTTGAGTACGAGAGAGACACTCATGCCCCTCGGGTTTATGTTACATCCTATTCTGAAGATGAGAGAGATGTTTATAACTTTCATAATCCCAATCAATTCCAAACCATACACGAGGGAGATGCTCCTGCCCCTCAGTTTTAGGATAATTCAACCTATGATCAATACAATCAGGATATGGGCAATCATTCCCGTGTTCATGTCATCTGCACCCCACCTTCGAAGGAGCCCAAGACCTAGCTAGGCCCACTTCCAATTATCCTTCTGATCTCTCTACTCTCATGGGAGCTCTATCCAATCATGTGGATCCTCGTCAGTTTGACGCCATCCAATCTATTCTGAAAGGGAAAACCCCTTTGCATCCATCTGAACCAAATCCCTCGATTCACCCTTCTGTTTATCAAGCTCCTACTCGGGCTATGGAAGGCCTTCATATTTCTACCCTCGGCCCACGAGCCGTCAACAATCTCGTTCGTGGCATCTTGTCAGGCCACAGACTCCAATTTATCAGAATGCCTTCGGGCATGGTAGAAATGCTGCCAGTTCACAACCATATTGTCCTCACATCCCTGCTTATTCCAAGAGACAATCTTTTCAACAACCACCACCTTCACCAGCAGATTTTGCCACTCAGCTTCTACTCAATAAAATTTCTCAACTGGATGAGCGGTTCAAGAACTTAGAGAAGAATATGGATAGTAAGACTGTTCCCGAATTCTCTGTCCCTGATCTGCCAGTCTTCCATCTCTTGCCTTCTGAAATACCAGTCTATAGAAAGTACAACGGCATAGGCAATCTTTTCCTTCATATCAAGGAATTTCTATATGAATCATCGTTCTGGAGGCATGATAAGAGAGCACTGGCTTTCCTCTTCAGGAGGTCATTGGAAGGGTCAGCCTTGGAGTGGTTTTTCTCTTTGGACCCGAGTGAGGTAGAGAACTTCGACATTGGATCAAAGACGTTCCTGCGAAGATAGAAAGACAGGGTGGCACCTACCCTGTCCATTACTGATTTGTTCAACGAAAAGATGAAGCCTGATAAAGACTTCATAGTGTTCGCCGACAGATGGCGAGGGATGGCTGAGAAAATAAGAGATCACCTGTCTGAACAAGAACTGGTGAAGATGATGGTTGCCAACGCCACTCCCCAGTATAAGTTGGTAGTGACACTGAATAACCTGACCACCATGGCAGATCTATACGAAAGGGCACGTTATGCTCAGAACGCGTTCAAGGACTCCACTTTTGCCAGTGTTTTTGATCCTCATCGACCTAACAGACTTCCACCTCGGAAGTATGTTATTCCCAATTCTTCTTCCATGGGTCCAACTACTGAGGGCACACTGTCCCATGAATAGGTCAGTACGATGAACAATAATCCGCCTCATTTTATGAGAAACCAACAACAATATCAGCCGCAGAGGCCTCAAAACCAACAGGGTTACAGGCCACTTGCTCAGCAGCTTCAGTCATCACTACAGCACCCCCCTCATCAAGTGTACAACCAACCTCAGTAGTAGCCGAACTATACCCAAGTTCCCCCTCCTAATGACCACACACAACAAAGGAAACCCCTTGGTCCTAGAAGATCAGCATACCCCTAACTGCCAGAATCCCTCTCAGATATCTTCAATGCCCTTATGGCAGCCAACGCTTTGGTATTGCCAAAGGAAAGGGCCATCTGGCCATCAAATGTTGACATGTCCCATTATTGTGTGTTCCATCGTCAACCAAAACACACAATAGATGCTTGTTTCCATTTTTAGGATTATATTTATGACCTTAATGATCAGGGAGGTATTGATTAGGAGAAGATGAAGAAGTATATAGCCGCCTTGAAGGCAAGGAGACCGCAACAACAACAACAACAACTGCAGCAACAGCAATAGCAGATACAAAGAGCACCAGTGCAGGCAGCAGCACCACCAAACATGGGTATACTGTAGAACCCGCTGTCGGAACATCAAAACCAGATCGCCCGAATCTTGACAAATAGCCAGTTTGAAGCTAATAGGGGGCAACAGTGGAAGGTAGAAAAGTCTTCCTCTATCTATTCAACAGGCCACATCCCGAGTACTACTGAACAACTACCTCGCCGCATCCTCCGCATACCCAAACCGCAACCCATCACCATCACCCCTATACCAACACCCTTACCTTTCACAAACCCATTACCCCCATTCCACCACCTACCTTAAACCTGTTACCCCCTCCACCACCACGCCTCCATCAAATAACCCTCCACAACCCGGCCACAAACACATCAGGCCATCTAAACCATTGCTCCGCATTCTATTCCCCACACCACCTACACCCATCACCTACACTAGCACCATACAACCTGCCAAACCACTTATTCGCGTTGCACCACCTCCACCAAATAATCCCCCGCCATCACCCATTTATGAACCCCTCACACCCTCCAAACCTCTCATCAACCCAGCAGTGCTCAAGATATCACCTGGGCCTTCCAATATTGAACAGCACACGCTCCAGAGTGGGAGAATCTTCAATAAGGTCTTCCCTCAGTCCATAGTGCGAAACGGCCTACCACAACTGCCAGAGGAAGTGCAGAATGAAGAGAGTGCACCTGGCACTCAATATGACCTACTGAAGCAACTAGACAGAACATCGGCAAGGATCTCTATGCTCAAATTGATCTAAAGATCTAAGACCCACCAAGAAGCCCTGATGGAATACTTTCAATGGGTTATGGTCAATGAAGATGTGCCGATGGAGAAGATAACGACACTGTTAGTTTCACAGGGGGATCAGCCCTCTATCTCTTTTCAGACATCTAAACTAGCACCACCAACAGCTATAGGCATGGCCTTAAGCATTACCGTCAATATTTGCAAAAAGGCTGTAGAAGCCTGTCTAGTTGATATAGGGGCTTCCATCAATGTGCTATCACTGAAGACCCTGCATTCTATGGTATATCCAAGGAGAAATAGCTACCTTCTCCTATCTATGTTACTGCCTATGACAATTCTACACGTTCCCCTCTGGGAATGGTTTACTTGAAGGTAGAATTAGGTCTCGTTTGTCATGCTGAGGTCGAATTTCACATCCTAGAGATTGACCCTTCATTAAAGGCATCCTTACTCGTCCCTACATTAAATCCCTTGAGGCTATACTCTCTACAAACTATCAGTGCCTCAAGTTTCCATATAAGGGACGGATCATCAAAGTAACGAGCATGCCAATCCTTGCTGCTGCTCACTCTTTGAACATCAAGTCGACTCCTCTGATGGATATAGGTGTCCTCTAAGCCAATCATAAGGCACCTATTTCAATCTGGTTCACTAATAAATGGCATTAAATTCATTATGTAGATTGACATATTTATAATTGCGCATAATGAAGTCCATGAATATGTGCAATAGTCATCAGATTATGATGAGATCATAATAATGAGACTGATGACTTATAAACACATATTCTCAATTGTTCCTAGTCGTAGGATGTTTGAGAAGGACATCAAACATCCGGTTAGACTAGTACAGGTTATTCCAGCTCATATGATGAGGGTGACTGATCTCGTTAGTTACTAGTGTGGAGACACAATGGTAAACTTGTAGGTGCACATTGGAGAATGAGTTCACTGAACTGATCCGACATGAATCGCCGAATGGTAATTTACCTGACTGTCAATCGGTTTGATTCATCGTCACAGTAGCGTGGTTGATCCTTGGACTTTAGACACCAAAGACACCTTGTCGGTGGACTTCTGGACTTTGACCTTGACCTACGAATCCCTATCCACGGGATCTCTAATAGTTAAGGATCGGGTCCAGCGGAAGACCTTCAAAGGTGATTGTGTGTTCAATAGAGGATCGTTCGCTCTCAGGTAACTGGAGAGAGAATGCTCTAGAGTAGATCCGCAGGAGTCTCTGGCCAGAGCAGAAATAATATCAGAAAAGTGGTTTTCGGATATTGTACAGCGGAGTCTGATTCAAGTGAGTTGACCATCTAGGTTTGACAGTTGACCATACCCTAGGTTAACTCGAGAGCATTGTGCGAACGAAGGATTATAGCCACGTGGTAACTGTGGACGGACAGGTTCCATGAGTGGGTTGCTGAACCTCATTACATTCCGGGATCATGCGGTGTTGATTGGCACCCAACTTGATCAGAAGTCCGACCGAATTCACATGCGATGTCAATTCGGTTAAGTAATTAGTTAATATATAGATATTAATTAATTACAATAAGTCAATAACTAGTTATTGGACTTAACGGGCTGAAAACCGGACTGGTAAATGGGCCTAGAGAGTCACACGCAATAAGATTCTCAGTCGGTGGTACATAAGTGGGATTTATATTAACTCGGGGACTTTTGTGAAAAGTCGCGCCGACTTAATATATATATATACACGCTGTTGAGAAACCCTGGGCCAAGCTCCAGGATTTCCCTTGTTGGCCGTCGTCCCCCCCTTTCTCTCTCCTCCTCTGGGCGTCCCGTTCGACGCGCCAGAACAGCTTCCGTCTCCGCCACGTGTGATTCTCGAAAGTCGGGAATTCCCGTCGACGGGATTTCCGCAACCGTTGCGGCGACGGATCTTCAGCGAGCGAGCTGTAACGGACGAAGGATCGAGGACGAACCACCGCGGAGGATCGCATGGATACCGCTGGAGGTCGGACGCTTGTGCAGCTTGCGGCATCGCCTCGACAGAACTGAAACGGAAGCGGATTCGAGTCCGCACACGGTAATCAGATTCCAACCCGGTTTTTCGGTTTGCCCTTTTCGTTCCGAATCGGATTAGTGGGCATCGGGCGGGTTTAATTTTTGTTCTTCGTTTCCGCTGCGTTCTTCGCATCCCGCCCGGATCCCGACAGTGGTATCAGAGCCAGGTTCCGCTCTGATCCGCTCTGGAACGATAAAATTATTATTCTAAATTATTTCATGCATAAATTCATTTTTACTCATAGATATTGTTCATGGGATGAACTTAGAATTTCGAATTTAATTTTTCTGTGCGAAAAACGAAATTTTTTTAGGGTTTCATCGCGTTCTTCATGGTGATGAAGAACCGGATTTGTGGGCTTTAAAAGGGGATTAATGATGGTTGGACCATCTCTGTGGGTTTGCTGGTATGACCAGTTACCCCTCACCAACCCCGGAAAATTTCCATGGCGGCCGGTGGAGCTTTTCTTCCCATAATTTTCAAGAGTTGAAAAGGGATCGAGGAAAAGCTGAAATCTGCGAAAATGCACAAATCGCCAACTTTGGAGGTTCACCAGCGGCGAAAGAGTCGCCGGCCGGCCACCACCGTTGGGGGAAATGGAAGTGGTGACATCTCTCTTCAATTTCCGGCCATCCTCGCGGCCGGCGGCGGCAGCGCCCAAAACCAGCCTCAAACAGGCCGAAAAACCCTAAACGAAGCCGGCCGAACTGCTGGAAAACGGGCTGGACCGGCCGGTCCCGCGCCAGGCCGGCCCGGCCGGCCCAGGCGCTCGACCTGGCTGAGCCAGGTCGCGCCTGGGTCCGGCCCTGGCCCGGCCCGGGCGCACCTGGGGCTCGTCCTGGCTCGGCCAGGTGCCCGGGCCCGAGCCAGGTGCCCGGGCCCGAGCCAGGTGCCCCCTGGCTCGAGCCAGACGAGCCTGGTTAGGCCCTGGCTGCACTGGCTCGAGCCAGGGGGGGCCCATTAAGCCCAGTTTAGGCCCATTTAAGCCAATTTTGGCCCAATTAACCCCAAAAACCCCTTATTTAATTAGAAACCCCATCCTATTTAACTTGAAATTGAAATTAATAATGTTTAAAATTATTTTAAACATTAAATTAATTATTTTGAGATAAAAAAAAGGGGAGAGATAATTAAGATATGATCTTAATTATGGATTATTAATTTAATCAAACCTTTTATGGGGTTTAATTAAGATGTGATCTTAATAGTTAATTGTTTTTAACTAAATAAGATAGGATCTTATTATTATTTGATTTTAATTAATTAATTAAATGAATTATAATTAAGATATGATCTTAATTATAAATAACTTTTAATTAGTTAATTAAAGGGGTTTATATTTAAGATATGATCTTAAATACATATAACAAATGTTGTTATTTATTTAAAATGGAATCTTAATTATTAATTGACAATTGTTGTCATTAATAATTAAGATAATGTTTTTAATCTTAATTAACAATTGTTGTTAATTTATGTTTAAGATTTGATCTTAAAATTGTATCAACAAGAGTTGTTGTTTAATTATTAAGTAGTAACTTAAATTTTAATTATCAAATGTTGTTAATTAATTTTAGTCAATTGATTAGATTATTTTAATTTCTTAGCAATTGTTGTTATGAAATTAAGTATTTGATTAAGGGACACTTAATAAAAGTTATTAAGTGTTTTATTAACTTTTAATAATTGTTATTAAAGGGTTAATTGTTTCTTGAGAATTAACCTTAATAAAAGTTATTAAGGATTAATTATTGCTTACTAATAGTTATTAAGCTAATTAATATTCTCAAGGCTCCCTTAATTAAATATTGAAGATCTAATCTACTTAATAATTAATCTTTTAATAAATGTTATTAAGAGATTACTTAAGTCTAAGATGTTAGACTATTTTAAATTAGAAATGTTCTAATTATTATTTCTTAATAATTGTTATTGAGAAATATGATTTAAATCAAGGAGTTTATTAACAAGGAGTTGTTAAGGGGTTAATAATTTGAGTTGAAAATTTTTTTATAAATGTTATTTAGGAATTTTTAATTCTATCTAAATGTTAGATTGTTTCGCATTAATAATTGTTATTAATGTGATTTAATATTAATCTAAATGTTAGATTAATTAATTTAGAATTGTTCTAAATATTGCATGGAATATTTTAGAATTTTAATTTTATCATTGTGTGCACATGTTGATGTGTTTAATGTTTTAAATTAGATTCAATTGCATGCTAGAAAATAAGATTTTCGAAAATTCAAATTATCCAATTTTGATTGGTACCCAGGTTTTAAGAAAGCCAAAATTATTATATTTTCAAAATTTTAGCCTTCATGTGATGTGTTTTATCATGTGTGGATGGTTAAAATTTGTGGTGGTCATGGACATGCACTTAGTTAATTTCATATCATATGATGGTGTGTGATTTTGTGGATTGTTATGGAATGTAAATGTTTATTAATTAAGTGTTAATTAATGAGACTTGTGTGCCTCCGTCTCTCCATTCCAATGTAATTCTATCTCCCTCTGTTATTGTACTCAGCCATAAGGGCTTTCTCTTACAATTTATTTGTATTTGAAATTGTTTCAAAATTAATAATATTTGTAATTGATCGCGCCGACCGAGGAGAGGCGAGGATGATCCACAAGTGCAACCAGGAAGGCGACAGGAGATGAGATCACCAGTAGCTATGTGTTTGCATGTTTAAATTATATAATTGTTATATAGTTTTGGGGAATAATTGTTTGGCTCCAGTTAATCACCGTGCTGTCCATGACCACATAATGAACATGTATGGATGATGCATGCTTTTAGTTATTGATTATGAATCGATTGCTAATATCTAAGTATAGTTAAATATATACGATATATTTATAAACTATCACCTAGGATAAGACCAACTTAATATAAACAAAACCTTCAACATAAAGTCTAAGCCGGAGCCAAACAATTAATAATGAGATTATGATGAGATCATAATAATGAGACTGATGACTTATAAACACATATTCTCAATTGTTCCTAGTCGTAGGATGTTTGAGAAGGACATCAAACATCCGGTTAGACTAGTACAGGTTATTCCAGCTCATATGATGAGGGTGACTGATCTCGTTAGTTACTAGTGTGGAGACACAATGGTAAACCTGTAGGTGCTCATTGGAGAATGAGTTCACTGAACTGATCCGACATGAATCGCCGAATGGTAATTTACCTAACTGTCAATCGGCTTGATTCATCGTCACAGTAGCGTGGTTGATCCTTGGACTTGAGACACCAAAGACACCTTGTCGGTGGACTTCTGGACTTTGACCTTGACCTACGAATCCCTATCCACGGGATCTCTAATAGTCAAGGATCGGGTCTAGCGGAAGACCTTCGAAGGTGATTGTGTGTTCAATAGAGGATCGTTCGCTCTCAGGTAACTGGAGAGAGAATGCTCTAGAGTAGATCTGCAGGAGTCTCTAGCCAGAGTAGAAATAATATCAGAAAAGTGGTTTTCGGATATTGTACAGCGGAGTCTGATTCAAGTGAGTTGACCATCTAGGGTTTGACAGTTGACCATACCCTAGGTTAACTCGAGAGCATTGTGCGAACGAAGGATTATAGCCACGTGGTAACTGTGGACGGACAAGTTCCATGAGTGGGTTGTTGAACCCCATTACCTTCCGGGATCATGCGGTGTTGCTTGGCACCCAACTTGATCAGAAGTCCGACCGAATTCACATGCGATGTCAATTCGGTTAATAATTAGTTAATATATAGATATTAATTAATTACAATAAGTCAATAACTAGTTATTGGACTTAACGGACTGAAAACCGGACTGGTAAATGGGCCTAGAGGGTCACACGCAATAAGATTCTCAGTCGGTGGTACATAAGTGGGATTTATATTAACTCGGGGACTTTTGTGAAAAGTCACGCCGACTTAATATATATATACACACTGTTGAGAAACCCTGGGCCAAGCTCCAGGATTTCCCTTGCTGGCCGTCATCCCCCCCTTCTCTCTCCTCCTCTGGGCGTCCCGTTCGACGCGCCAGAACAGCTTCCGTCTCCGCCGCGTGTGATTCCCGAAAGTCGGGAATTCCCGTCGGCGGGATTTCCGCAACCGTTGCGGCGACGGATCTTCAGCGAGCGAGCTGTAACGGACGAAGGATCGAGGACGAACCACCGCGGAGGATCGCGTGGATACCGCTGGAGGCCGGACGCTTGTGCGGCTTGCGGCATCGCCTCGACGGAACCGAAACGGAAGCGGATTCGAATCCACGCACAGTAATCAGATTCCAACCCGATTTTTCGATTTGCATTTTTCGTTCCGAATCGGATCAGTGGGCATCGGGCGGGTTTAATTTTTGTTCTTCGTTTCCGTTGCGTTCTTCGCATCCCGCTCGGATCCCAACATCCTCTACCTGGCCGACAACCCATTCTGTCGGTATTATTGGTTTACCATCCTCCGGCTGATCCTTTGAAAGCCACTATACCTGTTCCTTGTCCAGTCGATGCTGTGAAAAGGGAGAAGTGTGTGAGTACCCCTGGCTGGGATATCATGATGAAAGGTGGCTATCAACCAGGGAAAGGCCTGGGCACACAACCACAAGGCAGAACTACACCTATTAAAGATAGCAGAAGAGCACTTGGTAATGGTCTGGGCTATAGGCCAGTAAAAGTGAGACGACACATTCTTTAGCAGTAGGAAGATGAAGACGGTCAGAAAATCTGAAAAATAATGACCACCCCATGTAAAGAGGGTCGGGTTCCCTTGACTTGGACCTTATATACACACTTTATTAAGGGACCCGTGGTTAATCATGACAATGATAACACGGTGGTGATCACCTCTGTAAGGACTGAGGTTTCGGGTTCTGTATTCGGGTCGGGTTCGGGCCGGATCCCCTGGTTTGGACCCGGGAGGGGGTCTTGAGAGTTCAGACTGAATGACGTCTGCACTGCTCGAAGCCTTTCAAAAGGCGTCAGGGTGTGTGGACGCCATTTAGGTCTGCTTGCTGTTGTGCCACGTGTGCGCCACGTGGGCGGGTTTCGGGCCGCGAGAGTACGGCCCCTGTCACTTCGTCTGAACGGCGCCCAGGTTGGTCGACGCGATTCAGACTGCGACATCTGCGATGTCAGGGTACGGCGCCAGAGCGTTGTCAGTACGGCCTGTCCTGTCGTCTGAACGGCGTCTGCGGTGAGCGACGCATTTCAGAGCGCTGTCAGTACGGCCGTCCTGTCAGACTGATTGGCGTCTGCCTCGATCGACGCGTTTTACCTAGATTCAGATTGACCCCGCGAGCCTCCCCTTCTTTCCCTCATTTTCGTCTTCTCACTCTCTCTCTTCGCCCTCTCCGCTCCCTCCGCCCTCTTTCCTCCCTTCCCTTCCTCTCCTTCCTCTTCCATCACTCCATTGCCTCTTCACCTCTCACCTCTACCTCCACCACCTCCTTCGCGGCGTTCCCTTCTCCGGACGGCGGCCGACGTCCCGGCGGAGTGGCGGCCTCCTCGAGGGTACCAGCGGCGGTCTGCGGTGCGGCGGGTCGGCGGCGAGGAGCTTGGAGGAGTTCAAGAACCGGTAGGGGGACGAACCTTGCATGTGTTGCTCGTGTTTTCCTTGGCGTGACATGACGTGTTTGGGCTAGATTGAGCATGTTTAGGGGGTTTCCTTGTGGGAATGGCTGTGCTTGTGATCGTGGATTCGTAGCATGCTTGTGGTGGTTGAATTCCTCTTCCTCCCCTTCTTATTTTGGGACTTCTTCGGGGTGTTTGGGGTTAAGGGAGAAACCCTCGGTTCGAACCAGGGAACCAGGTTTCTGGCGCTAAACGGCGTCGTGCCTGGTCGACGCCTTTTAGAAGGACGTCAGGGCAGTACGACGCCTTTTAGGGCAGAAACCTCCCTGTTCGAGGTTTCTCGAAATAGGGGTTCTGGCGCTAAATGACGTCATGGATGGACGACGCCTTTTCGAAAGGACGTCGGGCCATCATGACGCCATTTAGGCAGGAAATCACCCCGAGTGAGGGTATGTAAATCTGGAATTTCGATGTGAATGGCGTCTGTGGACGTGGACGCGTTTTAAAGGGCGACTCCCTATGACGACGCGTTTCAAGGAATAATCTGGCTATTAAATGAACCTGTCTGAGGGGCTTGAATGGTGTCGACCTCGGTCGACGCGATTCAAGACAGAACTGTCTAAACCCTGGTTTTAACATGTGTTTCACTGCGGGACGGTTCAATACGTGTTTTACGTTGTACACTGAGACTGAGGACTTCTGCGTGAGTGGAATTACATCTTGTTATATGTGTGTATGAGCTTATACGACTGTGGATCGGGATGACTGTGGTTTACGTTTGTCACCATGGACCGATGGGGACAGGGTCATGGTGTCTGTGAGGCATTGTGCCGTACCGGTGGGAGAAGGGGTACATGTTGTGGTTTACCTTTGGTTGAGGGAAGCAGAACCACCTTGAGCCCGTCGGGCCGGAGTAGCTGGTGCGCTATCCGAGGGGTTGCTGCTTGACCTCAGCGGGTCGGGTTTCCCTGTTTGTCGTGGCAGCTTCCGGCGCGTTTCTTGCTGTGGAGCTGGTTGTGGAGTTGTTTTACCCCTGTAGCCACTGGGCCTGATGTGACCTTTGATCAAGGTTACGAGTGGCCCTTTGGCCTGACGCAGCCCGGGAGGTTAGGGTTGTGGGTAGTTTCTGTAGCTTCGGCTTGACGGGGGTTCGCCGGTCCCCAGGGCCCTCCTGAAACGCTGAGGCCTAGCGTGGAGGCAATCCGATCGGTAGGACAGTAGTCTAAACTGCTTGTGTGCACACGTAGCTGGGCAGTGGCGGTACACTAGTCCCAGCTAGTCCTAGTTTGGCTCACTGCCTCACCCTACAGTGCCCCAGAACACTGTAGGGGTGGACAGGCGTGAGCAGTGGTGGTAGTGTTGGGAGGCGACGTTTGACTTCGGTCGACAGTGTGGTTCAGTCGCTTCGTGGACTTTGGCTGTGAGACGTGACTCTGTGTTGGGTTCTTCGGGTTGCTTAGAACTGTTCTTGCTACACTGCTTATCATACGTTTCTTATCAGATTTAGGTGCTGTGTTTACTGCTTTACTTAATTGCCATATATCTGTGTTGTTACACTTGTGGGTGTGTGAGTGGGAGGCAGGGGATCGAATGATCCCTACTGAGCCCAATTCTGGTGTGGTCATTCCCTGCGGTTTCAGGTGTGGACCTCGCGGCGTGTGGAGGCGTGTGGTGCCTTCTTGGTGTGCGGACCAGCAGCTGTCTCAGTTCCGTGGTATGCCCCGATGTTGTTGTACTTTCCTTCTGCCTGTACTTATTTAATTTGTTGGACCATGTAATTATTGTTGGACTGTATACGGACATTGTTATTTCCCTTTCTGCGCACTCGTTTACCTTTGTAGTCCGTGTGATTGTTATATTTAGCCTTGTTTAGCACTTACTCCTCCAGATGTGTTGTGTGAGATCCGGGTGTGAACCCGTAGTTAATGGGCCGACATCCATTTAGTGATCGGGTCTCCGGTCATAGGATGGTGGGTCATTACAACCTCCCACTTCGATCTCCATGACATATGCGGGAGGGATTTGGCCAGACATTGTTCTGAATTGCTGACGTATCAGTCCTTGGAGGCTCTGTGGCTGATGAAGAGGAGGAAGATTCGAGATCTAGAATGTGAGTGGTACCGCTGGTTTGATACATGGGACCTGTACATTGCACTGAATAGGTTGTTCCTTAATCCCTCTGAACCAAAGTGGCTGCCATTGATTGATGAATTGATAGAGAGCTCTGGGGCTATATTTGATAAGAGAATCCTGCTGAGCAAGGAAATCGGCGAAGCAAAGCCAGATGACCCCTATGAAACTGGTTTGACAACTAATCATCTCTGGAGGGCTACTTATCCCTCGCATGTTTTCACCCTCCATACTTTGTTTCACACTCTGCTCCTGACCCCGACTTGGTCGAGGGTCATTACCAAAGATATCCCTCGGGCTCCGCCCATTCTTGTCACTCTGTCCCTTCAGGACCTAATTCCTTAGATTCTTCTCAACCCTGAGAGGATGTATAATCTGATTTGGGACATACTACTGTATGATCCCCCTAATCCTCTGGCCTTGATACCGTTACCTTCATCTTTACGTTTCCCTCCCGTTCATATTCATTCTTGTTTTATGATTAATACCAAAAATCTCCAAAAAAAAAATGCCAATTTGGTAACTTCTACCTCCCAAATCCTCGTTGAGGAAACTTCATACTACTTGTCCGATTGTACCTCAATGTACGGGTCGTTCGGGCAAGATTCTCTTCTAGATCTACTTTGTCCCTCTCCTCGGGAGAATTCCCCTGTATTTCATCGTATACCCTTTGATTTTCATCCTTCTTCGTCCTCTATAGATCAGGATGGCAAGTTAGTTTGTAGGGAGTTTAATGAGGTTAGGCAGTCTAAGAAATCTAAGGAAAAACATATTCCGAATAGATACCTCCAGGATCTAGCTCTTAGCTGCCTTTTCTATTTAAAAATCCCTCAGTTGTTAGAAGATCCCATCCAATTGCCGGAAGGATATGAGGAAGATGAGCTAGTTGATGATGGGTATGGAGTATATGAACTAATACATGAAAAGGACCTTGTCACTGAAGAAGAAGAAGAAGATGAGGACACAGCTGAGGCATATGCGAGTGGAGTAATAAGATTTGATGAACCCTCAGCTGCCATAGAAGAACAACTAGGGAAATTAATCTAGGAACCGAAGAAGAACCTAAGGTTGTCCTCATCAGTCAAAATCTTTGCAAATCGGACGAGGAGGCATTGGTTCGGGTTCTTAGAGATTATAAAGACACATTTGCCTGGAGTTATGAGGATATGCCAGGGTTAGACTCGTCATTGGTAGAACATTGATTAACATTGAAAGAAGGAGCTAATCCTGTTAAGCAAAAGTTGAGGTGATTCCACCAACATATGGCTTTGAAGATGAAAGAAGAAGTCGATAAGCTGCATAAAGCTAAATTCATTAAGGTTGTCCTATATCCACAATGGGTGGCTAATATAGTCCCGGTTATGAAGAAAGATGGGAAGGTTAGGATTTACATTGACTTTCGAAATTTGAATCAGGCATGTCCAAAGGACGATTTTCCACTGCCTCACATAGATGTTCTCATCGATAACACGACTGGATATGAGACTCTATCGTTTATGGATGGCTTTTCAGGATATAATCAGATCAAATTGGCAAAAGAAGATTAATAAAAGACATCATTCACTATACCTTGGGGTACATATTATTATGTAGTCATGCCGTTTGGATTGAAGAATGTTGGAGCCACTTATTAGAGAGCTATGATGGCAATATTCCATGACATGATGCACATTGATTTGGAAGTATATGTGGATGATCTATTAGTAAAGTCTAAGACAAAAGCCGAACATGCAGGAATCTTGGCCAAAGTATTGGAAAGGTCAAGGGAGTACCAATTGAAAATGAACCCAAAAAGATGCGTATTTGGTGTCTCGTCGGGAAAATTGCTTGGATTCATTGTCCGTAAACAGGGAATAGAGATCGATCCCAACAAGGCAAAAGTTATTATTGAAATGCCATCTCCCAAGAATTTAAAAGAACTGAGAGGATTGATTGACAGGTTGCAATTTATTCGCCATTTTGTCTCCCAACATTCACAAAGGTGTAAGCCATTTTACGAGCGTACTAAGCCGGGAGTCAAGTTCGATTGGGACGATAAGTGTCAGGAGGCATTTAATAGATTGAAGAATTATTTGGCAAGTCCTCCTGTCTTGAGACCACTATCTCCAGACAAACATTTGATTCTATACATTTTCGTCCTGGATGATTCGGTGGGGGTTGTCTTGGCACAAGAAGATGAAGAAGGGAAAGAGAGGGCAACCTATTATCTCTCTAAACTTCTCAACCCCGCAGAACAAAATTATACAGCGATGGAGAAAACATGTGCTGCATTAGTATGGGTAGTTCAAAAATTAAAACACTATTTTCTAGCTCATGAAGTCCATCTCATCGCTAGGATGAATCCCATCAAATTCTTCTTTGAGAAATCTATTCTTACTGATCGATTAGCACGATGGCAAAACTTTCTCTCTCAATTTGATATCATCTATATTCAGCAAAAAACAATCAAAGGCTATACCATCGCAGAACATCTTGCTCATCACCCCCTTCCTCATTTTGATCTAGTCCGTTCAGAGTTTCCAGATGAGGAACTGATGTCCATAGACAGAATGAAAGATGATATGTGGACTTTGCATTTCGACGGATCTTTGAACTCTCATGGTAAGGGTATCGGCATTGTTCTGCTATCACCTGAAGGTGTCACCATTCCACAAGCCTTTCAGCTTAACTTTCCTGTCACCAATAATATCGTTGAATATGAGGCTCTTCTAGCCGGTCTCGAGGTTGCTCACCTTCATGGTGTCACCAACCTGCAGATTGTAGGTGATAGTCAGCTAATTCTTTGCCAAGTGCTTACCAAGTACCGAACTCTTGATCCTAAACTCAAGCCTTATCAAGAACTCACCTCTGCTTATGTTAAGCTTTTCACTAGATTACTCTTTGTCTATGTTCCTCGGAATCAAAACATTTTAGCTGACGCTCTAGCTTCTTTCGCATCATCTCTGAATTTCCCAATCAGCAAACAATCTAAATCATCATTGTTCATAGGCATCTCTCACCCACCGTGAAAGATCCTTCATTCCTTAGGATTAAAGAAAAATTGCTGAAGAAGGTTAGAGATGGAGATATTGTGGAGAAGCGAGAGATCATGCTATTGGAATTGCAAGAAGAGATGGATGATGAAGAGAAACTATGGTATTTTGAGATTACTAAATATTGTGGAGATCAGTCGTATCCTGAAGAAGCCACAACTGAGGAAAAAAGGACTATCAGGAGAGTTGCTCAAAGATACACCCTGGTTGGAGGAGCACTTTATAAACGAGGCTTTGACGGTGTTCTTCTGAGATGCTTGGATGAAGATGAGCTTTGGAAGGTTATGGAAGGAGCTCATGCGGGAATTTGTGGTGGTCATGTTAATGTACAAATGTTATCAAAGAAGATCCTTAGACAAGGATATTATTGGCCCACTATGGAAGAAGACTGTGTAGGGTATGTTTGTAGGTTTGCTATGTGTCAACTTCATGTCAACAAGATCCATTCTCCTACATCTTCACTCCATCATGTTTCCTTCCCATAGCCTTTCTCCATATGGACATTCGACATCATTGGTCCTCTTGGTAATCCTGATTCCGCCACCAAGCAAAAATCTTTCATCCTAACTGCGACGGAATATTTTACCAAGTGGGTAGAAGCCGAAGCGTACACAAAGATCAAAGTGTCAATAGTTTGTAAGTTCATCATGAGGAACATCATCACAAGGGTCGGGATTCCAAGCACCATCGTCACTGATAATGGACCGCAGTTCATATCATAAGAACTGAAGGACCACTACAACAGGTATAAAATTGCATTGCATCATTCATCTCCTTACTATCCGTAAGATAATGGCCAAGCAGAGACAACTAATAAGACTTTGATAAAAATCATCAAGAAAATGTGTGAATTCAATAAGTTCTCGGACTGGCCAAAAAAAATGATTGAGACTCTGTGGGCATACCGAACTTCAATCCGCATACCCACTGGGAATACTTCATATTCCTTAACATTCGAATTGGAGGCAGTAGTCCCATACGAAGTCCTCATCCCGTCATTAAGAGTACAATTGAATAAGGAGTTTTCCATTGATGAGCATCGCTTAGCACTCCTAGTTCAATTGAAACTCTTAGACGAGAAAAGATTGTCAACCGCTAATCATACATGAGTGTACCAAAATAGATTAGCACATTTTTACCAAAAGAAAGTCATTGAACGAAAGTTCAAAGTTGGTGAAATGGTTGTCAAAAGAATCTTTATAAAACCTGGTGATCCGCGTTCTAAACTCCCACCCAACTGGGAAGGACCTTATGTTATCTCGCATTCTTTCCTGGTAACGCCTATCGTTTAGTTAATGCAGAAGGTCAAGAGTTAACTCATTCCTGGAATGGTCTCTATCTTAAAAAGTACTACCCTTAGGTTAATGAATCGATCAGCATGGTGAAAGGACCAGTGGAGTTTGAAAATTTGAAAACTCAAATTCCCTGGTTAGTCTTTGGTAATCCAATTCAAACTCATTATTGCATACATTAACATGCTTGGTTTGTGAGTAACAAGAGATGTAAAGTTCAAGGGACATCGAAAGCTTGACTAAGAGTGTAAAGTACAACTCGTTCTTTTAAAATCAAATCTCTTTTTTTTTCCTCTTAGCCCACGATGTCGGAACAAGGATTAGAAAAGATTACTGAAAATACCCGCCATCTTAGTAGGAGGCCGTCATAAAAAAAAAAGGAGAGATCCGCACTACACAAAAGCAAAAAGTAAAAAGCAAAAAGCCAACAAAGTCAAAGACCACTCAATATCACAAATGTTACATCAAATCAAGGCCAGAAAGGTAAATGAAAAGGGAGCGCAAGGTCGATAAATACCCCATAAAGTGAAAATGACCAAACCCCAACAGATAATAGGGTAAAAGAGGGACATCTTTTTGAGTCTCCGAAACCCTCTCGTGGGCTTTTCTAGACCAATTCTTCTCTTCCCCCTAAGGAGGCATGCTCTAAGCTTAAGGCATAGCCTATGTCGACTGAAGGTCGGACCATCAAATGGGATCAAGGACATAAGCACAATAAAAGCACAATGAACTTGAACTAGGCTATTAAAGAATGATTAGGAAATTAAGATGATGAATAAGAAAGTTCTTTTGATCCAAGTACCATGCTGGTCTTTAGGGAAAAATAGATATTTCAAAAATACAAAAAAATGGATATTTCAAAAATACACAAAAAATAGATATTTCAAAAATACAGAAAAAATGGATATTTCACTAATACAAAAAAATAGATATTTCAAAAATACAAAAATACAAAAAAATGTTTATTTCAAAAATACAAAAAAAAATCGATATTTCAAAAATACAAAAAAATGGATATTTCAAAAATACAAAAAAATAGATATTTCAAAAGTTCAAAATGAATATTTCAAATAAATTTTTTCCTTATGCATCTGCTTGTCTGAATTCATATGTTGCATATCTTTTATTTTCAGTGAGCATTGGCATGATTGCATGTTGCATAATTAATTTGATATTTCTCTTATCACCTTCATTAAATAAAGGCTTTGGCCCTTGACCAATCCATCGAGGATGGGATCAAAAGTTGGTTATTTGACCAGGCAAGGGGCCAAGCTAGAATAGATATGTAACTTGTTTGTTAAAGATATGCGCAGGTCATAGATAAACAAGAAGGTCGAGAGTAGAAGGGAGACATACATGTGGAAGTCCATCATCAAGGACTTTAAAAGAAAAGAGAAGATACATCAAGCAGCCCTCACGGCTGACTTTCATCCGCGCCCTCGTCCAGCTGACTCTGGGTCTTGTCCTGCGTATCTGGCTCTCTGGAAGGTGGTGGTGGTGGCCCCATCAAGCTTGGCCAGGCCTGGCCCGAGGAGACAGCAATGCTGGCAGTAAAGGTGCTCCCAAGCCCCCTCTCCTGGGCATGCTGGCGAGCACGTCGATAGCGTTCTTCTACACTGCGCCTCTCATGCTCGGCGACCCCAAGTTGAACTCAGAGGGAAGTTACCACGGCATCAATCCTCTGCCGCTCCTGACGCTCCCGCTCCCTCTCCTCAGTAATAACCTCCAGGCGTGACCGAAGGTGTGTAAGCTCACGGGAGAGGTTGTCGCTAGAGAGCCGTGCCAACTACTCCTCCAGAGCTCTGATATGGGCTGCATCTACCTGCGCTTGAGCCCCCGCAGCACAAGTCTGCTCTAACTCCATCTCATCCCTTTGAAGGGCCTCCTGAAGCTCAGCAACCTATCAATTAAGAGAAAACATGGTCAGTCAAATGTAAACAAGTTCGAGATAATTGACAGGATGAAAGATTGAAGATGAAGACTTACCTGGGAGGCACGGTCCTCCGCTAAAGAGGCACGCTGAATAGCCCAAGCCAGCTGCTCCCGAAGATCGGCAAGGGCAGCATTGGAAGAGGAAGCTCCCGCTGCGTGTGGAGAAAGATAGGCAGCTTGCGTGTAAGCGACATGCTGTAACAAGAAAAATCACTGTCAGTAATCAAGCGCCAAAACATTTAATTAATAAAATAAACATATATGATTCATGCATACATACCAGATCGTAGAGTTCCTTATGGACTTGCTCGAGCTGGGCATCCGCATCTTGGAGGCGAGCCCGAAGGGTGATAATGATAATGATGGCATCTTGCACATCCTGCACATACACACACACATATCATTTCATTCATTCATGAACTCTAAATAAAGATAATAATAAAAATAAAAGAAGCATCACATCATACTCACATCAAGGGGGCGAAGCTGCAGAAGGTGCGCAGCGTAGTGCACCCGGTACTGATGGAGGTAGACGTCACTACTCTCTACCTGCGACTGTACCGGAATGCCTCCGCAGTGCCAGTCATTGTACTGGTCACAGAACTTGATGCACCAATCTGTGCATGCCTATTTACCCTTCATTGACCGACCAATCCCCTCCGGGATCTCCTCCTCAATCCATTCTTGGTGGAGGCCCAGCGTCCTCATCACCAGCCAGAGGCGCATCAACTCTATTTCGTTCATGCAATGGACCCACACCTGGCATCCAAAGTGAGCCCTGTTGGTCTCCACCCAAGGTTGTCCGGCTTCATTCATGCCTAATTACGAGCGCAGATGACCTGCATACACATAGGATTAGTTGCATTCATAATAAATCAAGTCATATTTAATCAAATAATTGCATTAAATAAGTAAATATTAACTTACCAGAAGCTCTGGGTAGTCAAGGAACTAACGACGGAGAGCCGTCAGCTGGTGGTGCTGAGGAGCCGTGTCTACTATTAGCTGCCATCGGCGAGCCAACGGGACGGCATTTGTCTAGATGGGCTTTGCCCGGCCCAATGGGAAGTAGAGATAACTCCAAATCTGCACAAACAAACATACAGGTTAGAAATCATCATACGCATTAAATCATTTCATTTGCATTAATTAAACAAAATTCATTAATATATCTGGATAAACGGCGCAAAGCTGCTGATGGTAGTCTTATGGTCCGGCGTGACCGCAAACAGGTCGGCAAAGATATGGGTCAGCAGGGCCGCACCCCAAGCATACTCATGAAGCCTATCTAGGTTTGCAAGCAGACTCAGGAATCGGCAGTGGATCTGGTCACCCTTCATATCGAAGAGTAACTTACCAAAGAAAAATACCAAAAATACTCTAAGCTACCGATTTACAAGCTCGGTCTAGCTCTCATCCCAGTAATAATAGCTAGCCGCTGACCTAGCTAACCTATCTTTGAACATCTCTCTCGACTCCTCTCTCCTCTGCCTAGGATCAACTAATCCTAAAGCATCCTCTACATCTACTCTATGGAGGGTCCTAGACTCTCTCCCTGGTTGACCTAACACTGTCAAACCGAGAAGCTCCTCGGTCATTCCCTGGTAATCGGGATGAGTGATCCCGCTCACCGCCCGGCCTTCTACTCTAAGACCAGTGATCCTAGTCACGTCCTCTAGATTGGGGACCATGTGTCCCTAGGACATTAGGAATGCCCGACTAACAGGATCCCACCTCTCTCTCAACACCTGGAGTAGTACCAGGTCCAGCCAGAAGGGCTCTATCTCTAAAATCTCACTGAACCACATCCGATGCAAACGTTTTTTCTGGAAATTCGGCAGTCCTCGGTATGCTGCCACCACCAGATCCCAGGAGATCCGGGTCCTCATCGTGCCCTGTAATTGTCAAGAAAATATTAGAAATATCATAAAATGGCAATTAGAATTAATTTTCAAATTTATTTTTAATCCTACACTCTTGTTCTGAATGGCATTGAGTACGGACGACACCCTTTGAAAGGCATCGTCCTGACTCGACGCCAATTGACCACAGACCCGAGGGTCTGTAGCCATTCTCCTTTCGGCTCCTCACGACCCTCAAAATGCTATAAAAGGGAGAGTTTTAGGCTTACCATCGATGGACCACCCTCCTCGGCCAGTGCCGTCGCTGGTTCCGCCGTCGATGGAGCCCTCTCGGCTTCCATAAAAGCCGCCGCCTCTACGAGGATTTGAGCCGCCCCCAGTTACTCTTGGATTTCGGGGATCCCTTCTTCTTCATATATCTCCACTGCCGAGATCGCCGCGACCCTTTGGCGTTCCCGCTCGGTCCTCTACGCTCCATGAGAGAGTTTTTAGAAAAAGAGAGAATGGGATGAAGAAAGAGAGGTGAGAGTTTGAGAGAGTAAGAGGGATAGCCGAAGATGAGGAAGCCGCCGATGATCGTCGGAAAAGAAGAAGGTGGCCGAGAGAAGGAGAGGATCGCCAGAGAGCTGCCGTCGCCAAAAGGGAAGAAGAAGGAAAGAAGAGAGAGAATGAGATTGAGAGAATGAGAAGGAAGGAGGGCTCGGGTTCACAACCCTGTAGAAAAGTGGTAAAACACGTTGATACAAAACGACATCATTTAGTGGCGCACAAACTGAGGTAGGGGGTTCGAAACTTGAAAATGAGATAACGACATCGCCTATGGACGACGTGATTTGGAATTTACCGCCTTTGGTAGTAAGAGTCATACCACGAAATATGGAATGAATCAGTGAAAAAACGTCGACCATGGGAGACGCAATTCAGAAAATTAATTTTGAGAAAATACAGAAGTACGAGCATAACCAATGATTAACGTCGACCACGGGCGACGTGGTTAAGACAATTTAATGCCCAAAATTTCTGGAAAATAGGAAAGAGAATTTGAATAACGTCAGCTATAGTAGATGTGTTTTGTATTATTCTAAGGAATAATTTTAATTTCGAAAATTGAATTTAAGTGAAAAACATCGCTTTGAGTGGATGTGTTTTGATTTAATGAGCCCGAAACTTAAATTTTTGAGGGAAATGAACAGTTTTGCTTAAGGAAAAATTCTGAAAATTTGCACGAAATTAAGGAAAAGATCTTTATGGCAATAAAGAAATGATATTTTATTAAAAAATATATATAATAATAATAAATTCAAAGTACATCAAGCATTGGATGGAAGTTGAGAGCTTTCTGGCCGAATTTTCTGAAGCTCTTTTACATAAGTTTTCCATAACTCATGATTTGCTTCGTAAGGAAGTTTAACGCAGCAGGTGAATCCAATGTTCTAGAGAGTCACAATAAGCTCTGTCGCCTCAAAATCTTCCTCAGCTCCCAATGCACGCTTTTTGATTGGAGAAAGAGAAGATATTTCTGGAAATTCATAGCGTGGCATATCAAGTTGAGGATGACAGCGATGTGAATTGTATAGAATGAAGTCGATCGCACCGATCAATCGAAACTCTATGCCAGCACCACGGCGAACTCTGACTATCTTTTCCATGAGAGCAAGTGGCGTGGATTCGAATCCAGTTCTTGCCATCGTCTTGAAATAAGCACGCCAGTCTGCTCGAGTTTTGAGGTTGGACACTCGATTGGTCATGTTGTCGTTGAACTTCACAACGTTGGCAATATGGAATATAGGACTACGCTGATAAAGCTAAGATATCCTTGGAACCGCTTCATTGTTGTGGTTGAATTTGAAGTGTAAATCAATCCATAGAGCCAAGAGTAGCATGATGTCGTACGGAGGTTTACCAGTGGAAGCTGCTGAGAGCCCATTGTAGAGATATGCTAGAACTACAGTGCTTATTTGTTTTCCTCTGAATATTCCACAAATCGCAATAAGTTGATCTTCATGAAGGATATTGTCCTAGGCAGGAAATAGTAGAGCTCCAGCCAGACATGTAGTGAATGCAACCATCATGACCTCTATGTCTTCATCTTTAGCTTCTTCTATTTTCTTCAAAGTCCATTCAACAAGCTTCACCAGATTTATTCCTTTTTGGACAAGAATGCTTTGAATTTCCTTTGGACTGTCCATAATCTTCTTTAGAAATTGATGACATGTAATTTTCTTCCTCATGACTAACATGTTGGTCACATCAGGTTCCTCATTGTTCACCTTAAGTTTAGGAAGACCCAATAGGAGTTCAGCTTCTTCCAACAGGATGGTCGCTTCAAAGGACGAGAAGAGAAAAGTGTGGGTTTGAGGATGCTACAGTTCAATCAATGCACTCATTGCAGCCTAATCCATAAGTGTGCTCTTGTAATGTTTTACATGGATTACCAACCTTTGGATATGCCACTTGGTAATATAAGACTGCATAGAAAGATTGTTTTTTCAACTAATTTGGAAATCCATGAAAGAGAAGAGAACCTTCTTGGGCCAGGAAAGAAAGGGTATCCCTTGAAAAATAAAGGAAATTGGTATAATTCTATCATAAATTTGGAGTATGGAACCAGAATATGGAAAATAATTTAGAAAAGAAGGAGAATTAACTTTAAAAGAGATAATAGCTTACCTTTAAGTTGGGATCTCTTCCCTTAGATGTCCTTCCACATCATAAAGTTTTTCAATCATCTTTCTCACCCTTTTGCTTGATGAAGATCCTTGAATAAAACTAGCCATCTGTCTTAATTGATTTTTTCCTCCCCTCGAGTCTTGAAGGGAATTCTCTAGCTTTCTTTCTTGATTGCTTGTTATGTTGATTTGATATGAAGAGAGGGAAGTTATATAGAGTGATTTGCGAGGGGAGGGAAGCCTTTTCTGAAGTGGAGAAGGGGTTGGAGTAAGGAAAGTTGAGTTCGGATTGGAGTCAGAAAGCTACTGTTTCGGTAACTTTAAACACGTCGACCGTGCACGACATCATTCAAATGACGCCCGTACAGATCGACGCCTTTTAATAAATCTCTGAAAATTCCCGAAATTACATGTTTGCTGATTATTTAATGATGTTTATCTATTTGCATGAAATTACTGATAAACCTTGAATGCAGGAATATTTCAAAGAAAAGAAAATGAAGCTGGAAATTCAATAAGGGAGTTAATGAGTCCTAGCCATGGCTAAAAAGACGGTTTTCTCCGCCCTTGTATTCCTATATGTAATCAATTTGCATTAATATGACTATATGATAAATATTTATTAGAGTGTATCAAGGACTTTGTGAAACTGGAATTTGAGTTCTCCTTTAAAAAAAAAAAAACAGTGATAATTCCAGAGGATTCTTAATCGCACGGATAGGCCGTTAGATTGTTAATTGATGGGGACGATAGTTCCGCTTTTGTGAAACAACACGTAGATAAACGAGCTTCGGCTTAGCACTGAATTACAAGATTAATGTCTTGACATCAATGATAGTTTAACAATATTATCCTTGATTAATTTATATTTTATTTTATTTTGTATTTTTTCTTTTAGGCCAACATGCATCATGTAGGACTTTGAAATAATTGTGATAAAAATTAGCTATTGATTAAATTTCAGACCATTGATCTAATAAATCACAACGTGATATGAAATATTCCATTCTGAATTGATCTCTCAATTATCTTTGAGGTTTTCTTAAAGATATATTTGGAATTTCCTCCTTGTTTGAATTCTTTATCCTATATTTTCTTGTTTCCTTTTAAGATCCATCATGGTTGTAGCACGTTCATATTGGCTGGTAAACGCTCTCCATGATGAAACCTGCAGGATTTGTGACCTAGGGTACTTCCTAATCATGGAAGTTGATCGACCTTATTTTATTTCTTTTGTCTCTTTCATCCAGGCAAGATTGATTCTATTGATCTCTTTGAATTGCTTCATTGATAATTTTGAGAAAAATTCATATCATATGATGTTGAGAGCGTGTCACATCACACTTTGGCATCACCTTTTCAGTACATTCCATTCCATTTCACTCCCTTGTAAAGTCAATGCCAAAATGGGATAGCTGTAGATACACTAATTTTGATCCCATATTGAGTAAATTTCATGTCATATTTATAATGTCCCAAAATGGTCTGATATTTAATCATTAATTAATTTTTATTGATTTTTCTCGAAATTCACTAATTAACATCGACCATAGTTGGCGCTATTTAAATCTCTACCAGAAATCAATTCGGAATTAAAATTGCTAAATTCATATATATTTAGCTTAAAGACGTCGCCCATGGACGACGCCTTTTTAGGTCCTAATCCGTTTGGATTTTCAATTTTTAAATTCCAATTAGTTTCCTAATTATCTAAATCACGACTCCCATGGTCGACGTGTTTCAAGCACTTTCTTGATAAGCTTGATTTGGTCGAGCTAATATGTTTGCAGAGGTTGGAAAGGTTGCTAACTCTTGGATAAACATCCAAGGCAAGTCTGATTCGCGGGAGAGCCCTTTTAAAAGCCAAACAATCCTAGAATCACTTCTTATAAATACATATGTACATTGATCTTTGAAAGAGGTTGACGATTAGTGTTTTGAAGTTCAAACCAAGGTGAAAAGGAGCCTTCTATTGCAGAAAACGTAGGAGGAATTTGAAGACTTATTTTCCCTCATTCTCTTCCACCAGTGAAACTATTGAAGACCAAGGCTTTGAAGGGGCCATCCAATCATCTTCCTCCTTCTAGTTTTTTTTTTAATTAATTTCAAAGAGTTTAGAACACTGTTTTTTTTAATAGTTATTCATCACATCACTCATATTTCACACACTCACTACATATTTTTTCATACCTACATGAGATAGGGGTTTAAAGAATACCAATCAAGTGAGTCTTCTTTTGTTTAGTTGCATGATTGATTGGTTGATTAGAATAGATACCATACTTTCATAGTTCTGATCCATATTTTCCTTCTTTGTTTTGATCTTTCTTGCAAAGATTCAAAAAGAGACTATAAGAAGTGAAAGGAAGGATTTAAAGCTTGAAGAAAGCTTAAAGAATAACCTAAGAACAAGAGTAAAAGAAAAGAAAAGGCTCTTCTCTTTCGACCGGTCAAAAGAGAGGAACAAAAGAACTTCCGATTCGCAAGGTTAGTAAAGCGATCACTTTTTCCATTAAAGCCCTCGATTTTTGGCGATCACAACTTTTCTTTTAATTGATTTGTTAATCATAGTAAACACATGATAGCATGATGATAACACACACAGTTTGGGACCTACAAGGGGCATGGTCAGGGGCATGGATCGGGTGATCAGAAGAAGCCGAGGACCCAGGGGAGACTTCTCGCTATCACCAGGAAGGAGGCTCGTGCGCCCAACTTGGTGGAAGGTACAATTTCTGTCCTTGGGAACTTCGCGCATGTGTTGATTGATTCAAGTGTTTCGCATTCTTTTATTTTTGAGCAGTTTGTAGATGTTCTTTCTGCACCCGTTGATAAGTTATCTGATGGACTGATGGTTGAGGTTCCTTCTAAGGATTTCATGTTGATGTACAACTGTATGAGTGAGGTTCCCTTGACCATTGAGGGTCATCAGTTGCTTGCCCAGTTAGTTGTGCTTGCCATTCGTGACTTTGATGTCATCTTGGGCATGGATTGGTTGGAGGCTTATTATGTCGAAGTGGACTGCCATAGGAAGAGGGTGCGCTTCTCCATCTTAGGCATCCCGACTTTCTACTTCCAAGGTATCAGGCTCTCTTCTCATGGTGTTCTTATTTTTGCTTTTAAGGACCAGAGGTTACTTTTTGGTGGTTGTGAGGCTTTCCTTGTCTCAATAGTTGTAGCTAGTGTTAGTAGTGGTTCCAGTCCTTGGGAGGTGTCCGTAGTATGTGACTTTGTTGATGTGTTCCTTGAGGAGTTGCCTGGCCTTCCTCCTCAGCGGGAGGTTGAGTTTACTATTGAGCTCGCACCGGGTACGGTACCCCTGTCTAAGGCCCCGTATCGGATGGCTCCAGCCGAACTTGCTGAGTTGAAGGTGCAGTTACAGGAATTGCTGGATAAGGGTTTTATCTGTCCCAACACTTCTCCGTGGGGTGCTCCAGTTCTATTTGTTAGGAAGAAGGATGGTTCTCTAAGGCTGTGCATTGATTATAGACAACTGAACTAGGTAACAGTAAAGAATAAGTACCCACTTCCGAGAATCAATGATCTGATGGATCAGTTGCAATCTGCTAAGGTATTCTCGAAGATTGATTTAAGGTCAGGATATTACCAGATGAGGATCCGTGAGACTGATGTGAGTAAGACGGCTTTTAGGACTCGATACGAACATTATAAGTTTTTGGTTATGTCTTTCGGCTTGACCAATGCTCCGGCAGCTTTTATGGATTTGATGAACCGGGTCTTCAGGGCCTACCTGGATTAGTTTGTGGTAGTGTTTGTAGATGATATTTTGGTATAGTCTTCTTCTGAGGAAGAGTATGCCACACATCTTCAGGTGGTATTGCAAGTTTTGAGAGAGCACCAACTCTATGCCAAGTTTAGCAAGTGTGAATTCTGGCTAGATAAGGTGCACTTCCTAGAGCATGTCATTTTTGGTGACGGCATTACTGTAGATCCAGCCAAGATTTGAGGCAATGATGGACTGGGGCAGAACGAAAACAGTAATTGAGATCAGGAGCTTCCTGGGGTTAGCAGGGCATTACAGACGGTTTGTCCAGGATTTTTCTTTAATAGCGACCCCCTTGTCAAGGTTGACTCGTAAGGAAATTCGTTTTGTGTGGACCGAGGAGTGTGAGCGGAGCTTTACTGAGTTGAAGACTCATCTCACTTTGGCTCCAATTCTTGTACTTCCATATGGTTCTGGTGGATTCGTGGTTTACTCAGATGCATCTCGTCGAGATTTGCGTACAATTCTAATGCAGCATGGTAAGGTTGTGGCCTATGCTCCTAAGCAGCTGAAGAAGCATTAGGAGAACTACCCCACTCATGACTTGGAGTTGGCGGCTGTAATATTTGCCCTGAAGATCTGGCGGTACTACTTATATGGGGAGAAATTTTAAGTCTTCACTGATCATAAGAGCCTGAAGTATGTGTTCACACAGAGGGATCTGAACTTGAGCCAGCGTAGGTGGATGGAGTTTATCAAGGATTATGATCTCGACCTTTCTTATCATACGGGCAAAGCGAACGTGGTAGCGGACACCGTGAGTCGGAAGACGGCCGTATCACATCTTTTGATTCAGGAATGGAGGTTATATGAGCAAGTTGTGGAATCTTCCTTTAAGATTCCTCGAAAGGCTGATAGAGTCGTGTTGGCCGGCTTGACCGTGAGACCAGCAGTGTACCATGTAGTGATCGAGACTCAAAGGGCGGATGCAAAGCTTCCGCAGATTCTCCAGATATCAGAGGTGGAGTTGTGGGATGATGGCGCGGTCATATTTAGAGGTAGACTCTATGCTCCAGCTGAGGAAGCAGTGTGCAGGAGTGTCCTAGAAGAGGCACACCGTTCTAGATATGCAGTGTATCTCGGAATGACTAAGATGTATCTGTTGGGGTTTCTCGGGTTTCTCCGGATCGCTCACACAGTGGAAAATAAAATAAAACAGCGATCCGTTTTCCCGCTTCGAAAAACAAAAATTGATTATCGGATAATCAAAGTTCTCATCGTGTGCGGATTCGAATCCGCAACAGTTCGGTTCCGTCGGTGCGACACCGCAAGTCGCGCAAGTGTCCGGCCTCTAGCGAAGTGCACGCGATCCTCCTCGCGACGGATATCCTCACGTTCCTCGTTCTTCGCAGCCCACGAAACCTCCGCCGGTCGCCGCAACGATCGCCGCAACACGCGGACGATTTCCCGTCGAACGGGATTTGGAGAAGCGGCGGAGCAGATCTAGATCTGTATGGACGCCAGAGAGAGAGAGAAACAGACGAGGGGCGGCTAGGGTTAGCAGCAGCTTGGCCTGCTCAGCCCGTTCGCTATGTTTTATACTAATCGCGCGGTTTTTCATAAAAACCCCCGGTTTGTATAAAACCCACTTATTTATCCATCGCCTTGAGAATCATTTGCGTGTGACCCTCTAGGCCCAAGTACCAGTCCAGTTAATGGCCCAACAAGCCCAGTGACTCCTCACTGGCTTTATTAACCAATTAATAATCCTTTATTAATTAATTAATCAATTGAATTGATGTCGCACATCGAATTCGACCGGGCCTTCGATCACGTTGGGTGCCAAGCAACACCGCGTGAACCCAGAAGGTATTGGGGTTAAGTAACCCACTCTTGGAACCTTTCCGCTGATAGTTACTGCGTGGATGTAATCCTTCATTCGTACAATGCTCTCGAGTCAACTCAGGGTATGGCGAGCTGTCAAACCCTAACTGGTCGACTCACTTGGATTGGATGCCGCTGATGAATATCGGAAAACTCCTTTCCCGATATTATCGTCCGCCCTGGTCAGGGACTTCCGCGCATCCTTCCTAGAGCATTCTCTCTCTAAGTACCGAGAGCGAATGATTCCTTATTGACACACAATTCCCTTCGACGGTATTCCGCTGTACCCAATCCATGGCGTATTAGAATTCCATGGCTAGAGATTCGTAAACTAAGGTCAAAGCACAGAAGTCCACCGACAAGGTGTCCTTGGTGTCTCAGGTCCGAGGACCATCCATGCAACTGCGACAATAGAATCAAGCTGGTTGACAGTGAGGTACAATACCATCCAGCGATTCAGTCGGATCAGTTCAGTGAACTCATTCTCCAATGAGCACCTACAGATTCGCCTTAGTGTCTCCACACAAGTGACTTATGAGATCCGTCACCCTCATCATATGAGCAGGAGTAATCTGTATTAGTCTAACCGGATATCCAATGTCCTTCTCGGATATCCTCCGACTAGGAACGATTAAGAATATGTGTGTTTAAGTGATCAGTCTCATTAGTATGATCTCATCATAATCTAATCACTATAGCACATATTCACGGACTTCATTATGAAACGAGAATTAATGTGATTTACACATAATGAAAATTATGCCATTATATTAATAAATGAACGTGATTTACATAGTCAGATTGGCTTGTAGGCCACCTAAACTAAAAATCTCCCACTTGGACTAAAGTCAATCACCTTTATACAATAAGCCTATAGACTCTAGGTGACGCTCAAACACAATTTGAGCCAACGGCTTTGTCAGTGGATCTGCTACATTGTCGACGGATGGAACTTTTTCCACTACTACATCTCCTCTGGATAAGATGAAAGCGCCTCAGAACATCTTTCGATTTCTGATGAGACTACGGCTCTTTCACTTGTGCAATAGTCCCATTGTTGTCGCACAACAGTGGAACATGATCAAGGATACCGGGAACTATGTCAAGGTCGGTGATGAACTTCTTCAACCACACTATTTCCTTGATAGCTTCAGCTGCAGTGATGTGCTCAGCTTCAGTCGTCGAATCTGCAGTGGTTACTTGCTTGGAACTCTTCCAGCACACTGCACCTCCGTTCAAAGTAAACACGAATTCAAATGTAGACTTGCTATCATCTGGATCCGACTGGAAACTCGAGTCAGTAAAGCCTCGTAGTTTCAAGTCACTTCCTCCATAGACAAGAAACATATCCTTAGTTCTTCTCAAGTACTTAAGGATACATTTCACTACCTTCCAGTGCTCTTCGCCTGGATCAGCCTGAAATCTGCTCGTAACACTTAGAGCAAATGCAACATCAGGTCGTGTACATAGCATGGCATAGATGATAGATCCTATGGCAGAGGCATAGGGTATTCTATCTATGAATGCCCTCTCATTAGGAGTCTTAGGAGACTGCTCCTTTGAGAGACTAATTCCATGTCTCATCGGTATGAGACCTCTCTTGAAATTTTCCATGCCAAACCTTTTGACTATGGTATCCATGTACAAGGATTGGGTCATTCCAAGCATCCTCTTTGATCTATCTCTATAGATCCGTATTCCCAACACGTAAGATGCTTCTCCCAAATCCTTCATGGAGAAGTGTTTCGACAGCGAGATCTTTACTGATGACATCATAACTACATCATTCCCAATGAGTAGTATGTCATCTACGTAAAGAACTAGAAAAGTGACTGCACTCCCACTGGTCTTCTTGTACACACAAGGCTCATCTTCATTCTTAATGAAGTCATAAGACTTGACAGCCTTGTCAAATCTTATGTTCCAGCTCCGGGAAGCCTGCTTCAGTCCATAAATGGACCTCTGAAGCTTGCACAGTTTATCTGAAGATTCTTTGGATGTGAAACCTTCTGGTTGTATCATATACACCTCCTCCTCAAGGTTACCATTGAGGAAGGCAGTATTCACATCCATCTGCCAGATTTCATAATCAAAATGTGCAGCAATGGCGAGTAGAACTCTGATCGACTTTATCATGGCAACTGGTGAGAAAGTTTTGTCATAGTCAATTCCTTGCCTTTGACGATGTCCCTTTGCCACCAACCTTGCCTTATAAGTGTCGATCCATCCATCAGCACCGATCTTTCTCTTAAAGATCCACTTGCAACCGATGGGTACAATACCCTTGGGCAAGTCCTCCAAATTCCAAACTTGGTTGGCGTACATGGACTGGATTTCTGAGTTCATGGCTTCTCACCATTTCCCGGCTTCTGAGCCTTCTATGGCCTCCTGGTAGGTTTTAGGATCATCATACTCATTATATTGTACCTTAGACTTACCTTAAGCAATATGTCCCACATATCGTTCGGGTAGTCTAAGTACTCTACCAGATCTACAAGGCTCATCTGTGTGTACTTGAACAGATTCAGGAACTGATATCTCATCTGATGATAATGTAGCTGTTTGGGGATCTAGAACCTCTTCCAGTACTATTTTACTCCCACTGTCCTCCTGGAGAAGGTATTCCTCTTCCAGGAAGACAGCTTTCCTGGCGACAAACACCTTTTGTTCACCAGGATGGAAAAAATAGTATCCAAAGGTTTCCTTTGGATATCCCACAAACCTGCATTTATCAGTTCGTGATTCCAGCTGGTCTGGATCATGCCTCTTTACATGAGCAGGACAACCCCAGACTTTAACATGTTTAAATTCTGGTTTCCTGCCTTTCTATATCTCATATGGAGTAGAGGCCACAAACTTGCTGGGTACTCTGTTCAGTAGGTATGCTGCTGACTCTAGAGCATACCCCCAGAGGGACACTGGTAATCCCGAAAAGCTCATCATGGATCGCACCATGTCCAACAAGGTGTGATTCCTCCTTTCTAATACACCATTCATATGTAGTGTATATAGAGGGGTCAGCTGAGAAAGGATACCATTATCCTTTAAGAATTGTGTGAAATTAGTACTCAAGTATTCTCCTCCTCGATCTAATCGAAGAGCTCTAATACTCTTTCCTAACTGCTTCTCTACCTCATTCTTGAACTCCTTGAACTTCTCAAATGCTTCCGACTTGTACTTCATTAAGTACACATAGCTGAATCTTGAGAAGTCATCGGTGAACGTGATGAAGTAAGAAAAGCCACCTTTGGCTTGGGTGGACATTGGACCACATACATCCGAATGTATTAGTTCCAGAATGTCCTTGGCACGTTCTCCATGTCTACTAAATGGAGATTTTGCCATCTTTCCCATAAGGCAGGATTCACATGTTGCAAACGATTCATAATCGAATGCTGTTAAATAACCATGCTTGTGCAACTTTTGCAACCTGCTTTCGCCAATGTGCCCAAGTTTACAATGCCACATGTAGGCCTGGTTCACACAATTCTTGCTCTTCTGAAGAGCATTATCAATTTGAAGATTGTAATAAGAAACATCTAAGAGATATAGACCAATGACTAAAGAGCATTATCAATCGAACAACTTCTATTCTCAATAGTCAACCTATATCCTATCTTGTCCAAACAAGATATTGATATGATATTCTTTATTATGCTAGGAACATAATAACAATTCTCTAATAGTAAGGTGTCTCCCGATGGAAGCTTGAGGTTTGCTGTCCCAACAACAATCCCGCAACTTTTGCGCCGTTTCCTAGCCTCAATTCCACCTCACCTTGTCTCAGCTTGCGCTTACTTGTCAGCATCTGCACATCATGGCAGATATGAGAAGCACATCCGGTATCCAATACCCAAGATGTGGAATGTCTAACTGACAAGTTGATATCTATCATATAGATATCTGAAGCTTCAGACAGCTTCACTCTTCTATGAGCTTTATTATGAAGGAACTCCTTGCAGTTCCTTTTCCAATGACCATACTACTTATAGTAGAAGCAGTCACCCTTCACTACTCTTTTACCTTTGTCCTTCGATCCTTTATCGTTAGCTATCATCCCTGCTTCAGGGGCATCCAATGCCGATTCAGCAAGAGGATCAGCTCCAAGGACAAAGTCAATGTGCTCAGATCTGAAGACATTCTTCAGGTTTCTGAACCAATCCGAGTAGATCAGGTAAGTCAAAAGGGCATCAAATGTATTAGTTCTAGAATGTCCTTGGCACATTCTCCATGTCCACTAAATGGAGATTTTGCCATCTTTCCCATAAGGCATGATTCACATGTTGCAAACGATTCATAATCGAATGCTGTTAAGTAACCATACTTGTGCAACTTTTGCAACCTGCTTTCGCCAATGTGCCCAAGTCTACAATGCCACATGTAGACCTGGTTCACACAATTCTTGCTCTTCTTAAGAGCATTATCAATTTGAAGATTGTAATAAGAAACATCTAAAAGATATAGTACGTTGACTAAAGATGCCGAAGCTATTGATTTATTACCATAATAAATCGAACAACTTCTATTCTCAATAGTAAACCTATATCCTATCTTGTCCAAACAAGATACTAATATGATGTTCTTTATTATGCTAGGAACATAATAACAATCTTCTAATGGTAAGGCGTCTCTGTAGGCGCCCGGAACGTTCCCCCCGTCGCCGCGGCTGCGAGGCTTTGGAATTGGGGGTTCCTTCGTTCGTCTTAGCACTGTGGCGATTCAAAAGGGGGGGTTAGAAATTAAAGTGTGATTGCCAAGAGCATTACCTTTCGGTCCCTGTACTCTGCAGGAGTGTAGAAGGTGATTGCGCGTTTTGTGGGAGCGGGAGATGTTGGTTCCTCCTTCTCTTCCTCCGGCCGGCCAGAGGAGGAGAGCCCGGTACTCTGCACGCGTGAATGTGGTAAGGATCCTTAGAAAGAAAAGACAAAATAAAAAATAACCCGATTAGAACTATATTGTGTAGAATCTATCCATAAAGACGTAAAAAACTAGCTAAAATCGGAGAGGAACGCACCGGATGGGTGGTGGGGAGGGAAGGTGACCATATGTTATGGCCACCCACCTCCCGTTTTTTTTTAAAACCTCTGTGGGGGGGTAAGAATCACTAGGTCATCTTACGTGCATGCATGCAAATGAAGGGGGGTTGTGTGTGTGAAAAGTGAAGTGGTATTGATGACGCAATGGGATGAATAGGAAAGAGTAAAAAAGGGAAAGGTTAGAAAGACAAGCCCGTTTCGGAATGCAGCCTGAGCCTTCCCTCTTGGAGACTCCTTGTCAACCTCCTCGAGCCTGTAAGGATCGAGACTTTCGGATCCGGTTTTCGGAGTCGGATCCTGTAGTTCTGGCCCTAATGGGGGTTGAGGTTCTGTATCGATTCGCGTCAGGACCTCGCGACGCATTTTGAACGGCGTTCACCGATGCAGACGCGTTTTAGGTTCTGCCACGTGGGTGCCACGTGGTCCGGCTTTGGGCCGCGAGTGTACGACCCTATCGTGTCGTCTGAACGGCGTCCGCATGGGACGACGCCTTTCAGACTGCGACTCTGGGTTTGTCAGAGTACGGCCCTGACATGTTTTCTAAACGGCATCTGTGTAGAATGACGCGTTTCAGACTCTTGTCAGAGCGGCCGTCACATCACCTGATAGACGTCTGTGAATGTCGACGCGTTTTAGCCGATCTCTGGTTAACCCCGCGAGCCCTCCTCCTTTCCCCCACTTTCTTCCTTCTCTCTTTCCCTCCTTCCCTTCCGGCGATCTCGGCAGCGATCCCTTCTCATCTCTCTCTTTTCCTCCCACCATTTCATCTCTCCCTCCACTCCATCCCCTACCTAGCTCCCACCACTACCACCTCCACTTCCACTGCGGCGTTTTACTCTCCGGACGGCGGCCGACGTCACGGTGGAGTAAAGACGACCACAGCAGTACCGGCGGCGGCGTGGGGCGAGACGGGTGGACGGCTTGAAGCTTGGAGGAGTTCAAGTGACCGGTAGGGTGACGATTCCCACAGTGTTTTATGTTCAAACCATGATTCTTCCTCCTAAAGCATGTTTTAGATCTATGATTCCGGGGGGTAGAACAAGCATGTTTAGGAGCTCTTCTTGATAAAATGGGGGATTTCTATGAATATGGCTTTGTGATGGTTGTGTTTACCTCTCTTTCCTCCCCGTTTTGGGTGATTTTGGGGTTTTTGGGGGTGCAAAGGGGAGCCCTCGGGCTCATGACAGGCCTAGTTCCCGGCCTTGAAAGACGTCGTGCATGGACGACGCCTTGTTGAAGCGCGTCGGGCCGTCACGACGCCTTTTAGACAGGAACTGCTTTACTGAGGCTCTGTCGGTTCAGGGATTCTGGGCCTAAAAGACGTCATGGGTGGGCGACGCGATTCGGAATAGCGTCGGGTAACCATGACGCCTTTTAAGGCAGAACTTCCCTGGTTAAGGGTTTCCGTAAATTCTGGATTTCTGTGTTGAATGGCGTCTGAGGATGTTGACGCCTTTTAAAAAGGCGACCGCTGGTGTTGACGCCTTTTAGGCCATATTCTGAGGCCGATGTTTTATGAACTAGTACATGGAGCTTGAATAGCGTCGGCCTTGGGCGACGCGATTCAAGACAGAACTACACTAATTCATGCCAATAAAATGTGTTCATATTGCTAGATAGATGGTTAATGCATGCTTTAGTGCACTCAATAATGATGGATTCTTCATGACCGGATGGCACTGCGTTGTGTGTCGTGCGATCGCGGGCTTTTCACGTGACCGGATCGTACTGTGCCGGGTTTTGTGTTACTGTGGACCTGGACTGACAGTTGTAGCGCTTTATCACCCTGTGCTGGTGTGGGTGGAGCACAGCGCCGGTGGGGGCGTGGGCGGGGTGACGCCTAGTGAGAGAGGGTCACCTGGTGAACCCCGGGGTCAGCTAGTACCGATGTGGGTGTGGTACATTCGGAGTGTCACTCATGCTGAGGGAAGGAGTAACCACCTGAGCCAGTTGGGCCGGAGTAGCTAGAGTGCTATCCGAGGGGTTACTGCTTGGTCTCAGCGGGTCGAGGTTTTCCCACTGTTGTTTGCGTGGTTGGCGTGTTCTATCGAGACGGCGGTTGTAGGTTCCCTAGTCGTCTAGTTTAGAAATATGCATGTTTAATACATTTCGACTGCATGTGATTCCACGTTGAAAATTAGGAATTGTACTTACCACTGTGCTTGTTACTTTACCATCGACTGTATTTTACACTTGTGGGTGTGTACGTGGGCAGTGGGGATCGAAGGATCCCTACTGAGTCTTGTCTTTGAGACTCACCTCTGCGGTTTTCAGGTGAGGACTCCGAGCAGACCTAGCGAGGAGAGTGCGGCCGTGTGTTGAGCGCCGTCAACGGTTATTCCGAGGTATGCCCCGACGTAGTTGTTGTTTTATTTCTGGCCTGTATGTTTAATTATTTCCTTTCTGTTGGAGTATGTAATTATTTGCTGTATCGAGTCGCATTGTAATAATTTTTAATTCCTGCACTTTCATTTCAATTCAATGCGATGTGAATGTTTAGCTTAGTTTATTGTTTATTTCCCAGACTTACTTAGATCCTGGTTTAGTTCCAAATTAATGATTCGGTACCCATTTAGTAATCGGATCCCCGATTATAGGGTGGCGGGTCGTTACAGAGCCTCTCACCAGGAAGTCCTTCTTCAACCAAAATCCTTGACTCTCCAAAGAACCTCCTCCTCCTTCACCCTTCTTAACCCCAGAAAATCATTCCTTAACCTTCTTAACCCCCTGCTCGAGAGGATGTGGGGGGTTTAAATAGGTGAGGGGAAAAAAGGGAGAAAACAGGGGTCTAAATCCCCGTAAATCAGCCTTCAACCAATAGGGAGTGGTCAAGGGTCGGAGGTAGTGGACGCGGCAGTGGCCGGAGTGGGGAGTGGTCGGAGTAGTGGGGGACGAGGGCGGCGAGTAGAGGAGATCGTGGGGAAGACGGAGTCAAGGGGGTGGTTAAGGAGTAGACGGCCAGGTAACATGCCTTCCATATGAAGTGGTGGAAGGCGGCCCGGTTGGCCTTCGAAGGGAGTGGAAGGCAAGGGGTGGCCTTCGAAGGAGGTGGAAGGCAAGGGGTGGCCTTCGAAGGAGGTGGAAGGCAAGGGAGCTGGCCTTCCACGAAAAGGTGGTAAAAAGTGAAAAAGGTGGCCAAAAGGTGGAAGGCAAGGCAGCTGGCCTTCGGAGGTGGTAGAAGGCAAGGGGTGGCCTTCGAAGGAGGTGGAAGGCAAGGGGTGGCCTTCGAAGGAGGTGGAAGGCAAGGGAGCTGGCCTTCCACGAAAAGGTGGTAAAAAGTGAAAAAGGTGGCCAAAAGGTGGAAGGCAAGGCAGCTGGCCTTCGGAGATGGTGGAAGGCAAGGGGTGGCCTTCGAAAGAGGTGGAAGGCAAGGGGACTGGCCTTCCACGAAAAGGTGGGAAAAAGTGAAAAGGGTGGCCAAAAGGGTGGAAGGCAAGGTGGCTGGCCTTCCAAGGGTGTAGAAGGCAAGGGGTGGCCTTCGAAGGGGGTGGAAGGCGGACTGGCTGGCCTTCCACGAAAAGGTGGTGAAAGACGGAGTTTAGTTAATGGGCTTAGTTGCTAGTGGGCTGAGATGGATAAATGCGGGGATTTTGGTGGTAAAGGGATAATGGTGGAGGGGATTTATGACCAGAGGGGTGGTCCAAAATCGGTGTCTACAAATGCCCCTCCGGGACACCTGTTTTGCAGTGGAATGGAATGGAATGATAAATAGGTGTTCCGGAAATCGAAACTGATTTTGGACAGCCCGAAAAAAGGAATGAGCTATCCCCAGGGATGACATGCGAATGCGGCAAATGCATGAGGGCTGGCTATTTGAGTTGCAAGAGTGGTTTAGGAAAAGGAACAAAGTTCAGTACTAGAGAATCACAGTCCTTGGGACCCCCGGGTGCTGGAACCGCGAGGCCTTGGCGTACCAGAATATAGCGATCTGGCCCAAGGGGATCTCGAGCATGAAAGGTGTAGGAATGTGACTTGAAGAACTCTCAACACAACGGGCGCGCGGTGGCCTGGCGCATCATGGGATCGCCAAGTAAGAGAATCTCAAGCACACGTGCTGAAAAGAGGAAGAGGTCTTGCAATTCAAAGGGCTAACAGACATACAATCGCCAGAATCACAGATCAGCGATGGGTTAAGCAGAGTGATGAATGATGGTCATTGCCCCTAGGGAGAGGATGAATGCTTATGCAAATGTATGCTGGTTTAAAATTAACAAATTCCTAATGCAATTCCTAATGCAAACAGGAGGAGTTTATTGGCCAATCGAATAACTTGGGGAATATAGACTCCTCATTGTTTTGTTTAAAGAGGAACTCAGAGTCTATACGCCCGAAGTTATTAGCCTCCTGTGTCTTTGATCCTATTCGCCTTCGATTTCCTGCAGTTGCAAAAACGCACATCAGCAACGTTCACATTTTCAATAATCACAACATTAAATATCAAACTGCAGGAGGATAAGAAGCAAATGTTTAGTTTCGAGTCGAAGCCGATATGGAAGATATGGCTATTCTATTGGTAGAATGCCAATCCAATATGGCTTCGACTCGAATTCCAAGATGAGCCATTAATTCATTGATCAAGGTGGTCTCCTTAATCATGGGGTGAGGTTACCTCCTCGAAGAAAAGGGAGAAAGGCATTTTGTCCTCTCGTGGATGAGTTTTTCTTTTAGAGTGGTCGAAGGCCAGGTGGCTTGCCTTCCACGAAAAGGTGGAAGGCCAGGTTGCTTGCCTTCCACGAAAAGGTGGAAGGCCAGCTAGCCTGCCTTCCATGAAGTGGTGGAAGGCAAAGGGCATGCCGTCCACAAAAGGGGAAGAGAAGAGATATGCACGCCTCTCTGTCTTTTATGGGAAGTGAAAAGGGTTATGATTATCCCGTGACCTTTTAAATTTTAAAAGGGAAGGCTGTCGCGGGGCTTTCTTCCAGAACTCCACTTTTCTGTGAAAGGATGGCTTCGTCTTCTGCTCGTGCTACTGCCAAAGAGCCTCAAGTTCTGTCCGATGTGGATGGCCACCTCAGCAACCTGGTGGCCCACGGACAGGTATGCTCGAACCTTTGTTTTGTTCGTCTCGCCTCTCTCTCCTTTGTTGATTTTTAGTTGCCTTGCAGCCTCTCCCAAAATTTCCTGATGCTAGGCATACCCGCAAGTATGCATGGCTCGCTGCTCTGCTGGAAATGATTACTCTGAGCATGAGGGTGTACATGCATCGATGGAACTTGACCCGTTCTATCGTGTTTGCAAAATGGTTTACTGCCATCCACTGGCACTGGGAAGGGCTGGGTGCGCTGCTGGAGCTGTGGCATCCGGAAACACACACGTTTGTGTTCCGAGAATTCGAGGCAACGGTCTTGCTAGAAGAGGTGGAGACCTTCTATGGCTGGGAGGGCCTAGCTGTCGGTGATCCCTCTGGTTTGCCTGCATAGGAAGAGATTTTCGCTGATATTGTGTAGGACAAACGGGAAGTATGTCGTATGACCAACAGCCGAGGGATCCTCGTCGACCGCCTTGCATATTGGTTGATCTGGGAGATCAGGCGCAGGGTGGTCGAATCTGAAAGGCTGATGCGAGGCTTGTGCATGGTTCTTGGAGGAGTCCTATGGTTTCCCACTACAGGCTCGGTGCTGGAGAAGGAATATGTGAGTGTGCTGAGTTTACTGTGGAGCGGCCATTCTCTTGCCCCGGTGCTCTTGTCACACCTGTACGGAGGGCTTAACCACATGAGCATGGGCCGATCCGTAAGGGGAAGTCTGTTCACTTTGCAACTGTGGATGGAGATGCATGTATCCTTCGATTTTGATGAAAGTGTAACTTCTGCCTCGAGAATTTTTCAGCACAGTGCGTGGTATCCTGCATGCTCGCTCCTTGGCCCCAAGGATCAAGTCAGGTGTCTCACAGCTCATCTGAAGACGCGGGACGACTGGCGTGATTACCTAAACTTCCTGCCTGTGGAGAACTTTATATTTGTCCCAATGATCCTTCGAAACATGGAGTTCACCACAAGGGCTTCTCGTGACCGTGAGTTGTGGCTGATTGGCCCTGACGAGTTAGCCGTGTATCAAGGACATCGCTGCCATCTTCAGATCGGAGTTCCCAGACAAGTACCGCTCCCTACCTTGCATGACACGTTGATCGTGCCGAGACACACTGGATATGCGAGAGAGGCTCAAGCACTGGAGCGGCTCCGACGTACATGGCGGCGTCACTCCAGGTTCACCAAGGCACGTCTTGACGTAGCAGAGACTTCAGATGAAGTCAAAAAATATGTAGGCTATTTAGCCAATATCCGCCCTGCTGTGTGCGCCTTTTTCATGGGCCGCAGAGCATTGGAATAATGTAGCCTTTCAATTTTCAATGAATAACATCAATTTCTTTTGAATTCCCGTCCAGCAAACTGCCCCTGCGGGGCTAACTGCCCATGTGGTAGACGGCCAGCACTCTGGCCGTCACGTGGCGGACGGCCAGCACACGGGCCGTCTGCGTGGCGGACGGCCAACAGACTGGTTGTCCACGCGGCGGGCGAACGGCCCACTCCTGGCCGTCCACCCGAGCTGACGGCCAGCGCGTGGCCGTCCGTGCCGGCGGACGGCCAGCACGTGGCCGTCCGACTCGGCGGACGGCCAGTGTGCAGCCGTCCACACCGGCGGACGGCCAAAGCATGGCCGTCCGCGTAGGGGCAAGGGCGGCTTTAAGAGTCCGGGACTCTCTTCTCTCCCTCTTCCCTCCTTGCTCTTTTTTCTGCTTCATTTCCAAAATTTCCGCCTTCCAACCTTCGAAGTTTCCGTTCATGACGAGAGTGTGGCTCCCCCGTGCCCTTAGGAGGAGGAAGGCCGGCGGCGACGACGGAGCGGGTTCCAGCGGCGGAGGCGGCGACGACGACGCCCGCGGCGGCGGCGAAGAGGAAGCTCTTCACGGCAGCGGCGGCGGCGGCGGCGATGAGAGGGCTCCTCGCGCCAGAGAGGAAGAAGAAGAAGAAGAAGAAGAAGAAGGGGGGACGGTGGCGACGGAGGACGATGAAGAAGACGAAGACGGCGGTGATGGAGAGGAAGAGGGAGGAGAAGGTGACGGAGAGGGTGGCGGCAACGAGGAGGTTCCCCCGAAGAAGAAGGTGAGTTTTTCGTTTTTCTCTTTTTTTGAAACATAGGGAGGGCGGCAGGCGAAGCCGCCGTTCGTCCGCACGGACGGCAGACGGGCGCGCCGTCCGCCAGTACGGACGGCGGACTGGCTCGCCGTCCACCCGTGCGGGTGGCGGGCCGCCCCGCCGTCCGCCCCGGCGGGCGGCGGACTGCCCCGCCGTCCGTGTGGGACGGACGGTGGGCTGCCTAGACCACTCCAAGAAACAGTATGCTCATGCCTTGACTTCTAATTTGGATTTTCAGGGTCCCCAGAGAGTACGAGGCCGGGTTTCATGGGAGCTGGTCTGGGCTTGGTACCACGCACTGCTTGATCGGCTCCTCTTCCAGGTGGACGGGTTCGGGTTCGGGCCGCTGTTCCGGGTCCGACCGTTCATGGTGGATGCGCCCTTCCTAGTGGCTCTTCGGGAGCGCTGGGACGACAGATGCAGGGCCTTCGTCATGCCGTGGGGACACATGTTGCCCACGCTGGAGGACGTCTCCTTCTTGACGGGCCTGCCGGTCATTGGAGATCCAGTAGTGGGTCCCGAGCTTAGGGACCACAGGCAGCTGTCCGATCGACTCTTAGGCGAGGGGTACTACAGGGTCCACGGAGTGCTATCCCACATACCCCTTGGGCACTTCGCCCGATCTGTGGGGTTGAGTCGGGTGCGGCGGATGCCGAGCGAGACCTTGGAGGCCTTCGTAGAGAGAGTGGAGGCACTCCTGGACTTGGATGGCCGTTCGGATGACGAGAACCTGCGGATCTTTCTCCTGTTCTTCTTCGGGAGGCTTCTATTTGCCACAGCTTCAGATAGAGTTAATCTGAAGTATTTGTCGCTTTTGGAGGACCTTCAGGCGGCGAAGAAGATGGCGTAGGGAGCTGCAATGCTGGGTCATCTTTTCTCCCACCTGGTGGGCTACCGCCAGGGTTCTGGCAACTTGGGTGGGTTCACCCCTTTTCTCCAGGTAATCCTCTTAGCTGTGGTTCTCCATCCTCACTTATGTTGATTGGCACCGACTGTGTTGTCTCTTGCAGATCTGGGGTTACACCCGCTTTCCTATCGGCCGAGGGAATGTCTCTGCGGACCGCGAGGGATGGACCCCTCTGATGGCGCGGTGGGAGGTGATCCGGGACTGTCGCCCAGTGATGTACCGTATGGAGGACATCCGTGCTCAGCTCGATACATTCCCTCCTCATATGGTGTGTGAGTTGAAATATATGTGCACCCGAACAAGTAATTAGGTCTAATTCTTTGTTCCATTCAGGTGGTGTGGATGCCATATGCGGAGGAGGACCTGGCCGACCATCCATGGGTGTCCCAGAGCCTCTCTCAGTTCCGGCGGGAAGTGCCCTTGCTGTGCGTGAACATTTGTGACGGCCTTGTAGGTGCTTAGAATGACAGTGTGATTAACATGGAAAAATCTAGGATTTATCTATCTTAACTGACAGATAAATACAGATTAATTCATCTTTATCTGTAATTATCTAAAACGCGTCTACATTGGCTGACGCCTTTCAGATTAATTAAGGTAAGGATAAATATCCGGGAAAACTTATCTTTATCTTTATTAGATAAAACGCGTCCACGTGTGTAGACGTCTTTTACACTAATTAAGATAAGGATAAACATCCGGAAGAGAAGTTAAAATAGCTTAGGAAACCTAAAACGCGTCAACTCTCACAGACACCTTTTAGTTAATTAATCAATTGATTAAAATTCAAATTTAAACGTTAAAATAAGAATAAACTCTAAATGGCGTCCACTAAGGTAGACGTCTTTTAGACTTCTTCATATTTTTACTGAAATTTGAGCTAAAATCAATTCAATTGATTAACTTAAACGTGTCTGTTAAACCCGACACTTAAAAATATCAATAAAAATTAACCAATGATTAAATATCAGACCATTCTGAGGCATTATTATATGATATGAAATTTACTAAAAATGATGTCAAAATTAGCGTGTCTACAGCTGCCTCACCTTGGCAACGTCTTTGCAAGGGAGTGAAATGGAATGGAATGTACTGAAAAGGTGATGCCAAGGTGTGATGAGACACGCTCTTAACATCACATGATTGGAATTTTTCTCAAAATTATCAATGAAGATAGCTCAATGAGATCAATAGAATCAATCCTGTCTGGATGAAGTAGACAAGGAAATAAAATAAAATCGATCAACCTCCTCGGAATGGGAAGTACCTCAGGTCATAGACACTGTAGGTTTCATCATGGGGAGCGTTTGCCAGCCAACGTGGACGTGCTGCAGCCATGATGGATCTTAAAAGAAAACAAGAAATATTGGATAAAGAGTCCAAGAAAAGATAGAATTCCAAGGATATCTTCAAGCGAACCTCAAACATAATTTAGATACTCAATTCAGAATGGAATATTTCATATCATGTTGAAATTATTTGATTTAATGGTCTGAAACTTAATCAGTAATTAATCCTTATCACAATGATTTCAAAGTCCTATATAATGCATACTGGGCTAAAAGAAAAATATAAAGTCAAATAAAATATAAATTAATCAAGGATAATATTGCTAAATTGTCATTAATGAGTCAAGATACCAGTTCTTGTAATTCAGTGCTAAGCCGAAGCTCGTTTATCCATGCACCGTTTCACAAAAGTGGAACTATCGTCCTCACTAATTAACAATCCAACGGCCTATCCGTGCGATTAAAAATTCTCTGGAATTATCACTGTTTTTGTTGTAGGGGAACTCAAATTCCAATTTCATCAAAACCACAAGGTCCTTGATATACTCTAATAAATACTTAACATATAGTAATGCAAATGATTTTCATGGAATAATACAAGGGTAGAAATAACCTTCTTTTTAGCCACGGTTAAGACTTCATAAATTCCCACAGTGGGATCTTCTTGATATTTCTAGTTTTACTCAGGTTTTCTTGAATTTCCTGCAATCAAAATTATTAGTAATTCCAAACAAATATTCAATTTAAGCATCAAAAACCACAGAATTTCGGATAAATAACAGAAAGGCTGAAACGCGTCATGTCGCGCAGACTCCATTTAATATTGAAACGCGGCAGTGCTCCTCGACGCCTTTCACTCACAGAAACAGGTTTCTAGCTGTTCTCTATTCGAATTCCAACTTTACCAATGCCTTGTGTCCTGTGTATCACTTAACAAACAGGTTAAGTATCTATTTAGGTTTAGCCCCTTGCCTGACCAAATAAATGGTCAATCAATCTTTTCCTTCAATAAATGGTCAAGGGGCATAGTCTTTATTAACAAAGGTAATGAGAATAATCAAACTTAAGCAAAATGCAACATACAAGCAAACAGATGCTTACTGAAAATAAAAGGAATGAAACATACTAAATGCAACAAGCAAATGCTAATTGAAATATTTTTGTTGTTTTGAAATATTCATTTTTGTTTGGGTTTTGAAATATATGTTTTTTTTTTTAATTTTGACATATGTATATTTTTTTGGATTTTTGACATATGTATTTTTTTGGATTTTTGACATATGTATTTTTTGGATTTTTGACATATGTATTTTTTTTTTGGATTTTTGACATATGTATATTTTTTTTTGGATTTTTGACATATGTATTTTTTTTTGGATTTTTGACATATGTATTTTTTTTGGTTTTTGACGTAAAGACCAGCATGGTATTCAGATCAAAAGATCATATTCATTTATTAACTTAATTTCCAAATTGTTCTTTAACAACTTAACTTAAACCCATCGTGTTTGAATTTGTGTTTCCATTCGTGATCCCATTTGATGATTTGATCCTTAGTCAATCTAAGCCATTCCTTAAGTTTGGAGTACATTTCTTTAGAAGGAAAAGAAGAATAAGTTTAGAAAGCTCATGAGAAGGTTCCGGAGACTAAAAAGATATTCATTTCCTACCCTAATATCCGTTGGGGTTCAGTCATTTCATTCCGAGGTATTTATCGACCTTGCGTTCCCTTTCATTTCATTTCATGGCCTTGATGTAACATTTGTAATGTAATGGCCTTTTGTTTTGACATTTGGATTTTGCCTTTTGCTTTTGCTTTTCTATTCTTTTCTTTTTTTTTTCGGAACGGATCTCCCCCTTTTTTTTATGACGGCCTCCTACTAAGATGGTGGGTATTCTTGGTAGTCTATTTTAAGCCTCGTTCCGACATTATGGGCCGAGTCTAAAACAAAATTTTGCTTTAAAACGAATGATTTGTACTTTACCCTTTCGGTCCAGCTTTCGATATTCTTTAGGACTTAACATCTCTTGTTACTCACGAATCAAACGTGTCAGTGTGTGTAGTGATGTATTTGAAGTTAAGTTATCCAGACTAACAAAGAAATTTGAGTTTATAAATTTTCTGATTCCGCTGGTCTTTGTACCATACTGATCGACTCTTTAACCTAAGGGTAGTATTTCTTAAGATGTAAGCCATTCCAGGGATGATTTAGCTCTTCTCCTTCTGCATTAACAAGACGATAAGCATTACCAGGAAAAGCGTGTGATACAACATAAGGTCCCTCCCAGTTAGGTTGGAGCTTAGAACGTGGACCACCAGGTTTTACAAAAATCCTTTTTACGACCATTTCACCAACTTTGAACTTTCGTTCAATGACTTTCTTTTGATAAAAACGTGCTAGTCTGTTTTGATAAACTTTTGCATGATTAGCAGCTGACCATCTTTTCTCGTCTACAAGTTCCAATTCAGCAAGGAGTGCTGAACGATGTTCATCAATGGAAAATTCCTTATTCAATTGTACTCTTAATGACGGTATGAGGATCTCATATGGAACTACCGCCTCCATTCCAAATGTTAAGGAATAAGGAGTTTGCCCAGTAGGCGTGCGGATTGAAGTTCGGTAGGCCCATAAAGCCTCAACCAATTTTTCTGGCCAATCTGCGAATTTGTTAGATTTGCACGTCTTTTTGATGATTTTTATCAAAGTCTTATTTGTTGCCTCTGCTTGGCCATTGCCTTGCGGATAATAAGGAGACGAATGATACAATGCAATTTTATACCTGTTGCAGAGATCCTTCAATTCCTGTGGCACGAACTGCGGTCCATTGTCGGTGACGATGGTGCTTGGAATTCCAAATCGGGTGATGATGTTCTTCATGATGAATTTGCAGACGGTTGATGCTTTGATCTCTACGTACGCTTCAGCTTCTGCCCACTTGGTGAAGTATTCCGTTGCCGTGAGAATGAAAGATTTTTGCTTGATGCCGGAATCTGGATTACCAAGGGGTCCAATAATGTCGAAAGCCCACATGGAGAAAGGCCATGGGGAGGAAACAGGATTGAGTGAAGATGCAGGAGAATGAATTTTGTCGGCGTGAAGTTGACACTTAGCACACCTACGGGCATATCCTACACAGTCTTCTTCCATGGTTGGCCAATAAAATCCTTGTCTAAGGATCTTCTTTGCTAGCATCTGTCCATTGACATGGCCACCACAAACTCCACTATGAGCCCCTTCCATAACCTTCCAAAGTTCATCTTCGTCTAAACATCTCAGAAGAATTCCATCAAAACCTCTCTTGTATAGTGCTCCCCCAACTAGGGTGTATCGTTGAGCAACTCTCCTGATAGCCCTCTTCTCCTCAGTTGTAGCTTCCTCAGGATACGATTGATCTTCACAATATTTTGCAATCTCATAATACCATGGCTTATGTTCATCATCCATCTCTTCTAACAGCTCCATTAACATAATTTCTCTCTTTTCCACAATATCTCCGTCTCTGACTTTCTTCAGCAACTTCTCCTTAGTTCTAAGAAATGAAGGGTCTTTCACGGCGGGTGAAAGACGCCTATGAACTATGATTGATTCAGATTGCTTGCTGATTGGAAAATCAAGAGAAGATGCCAATGAAGCTAGAGCGTCAGCTAAGATGTTTTGATTCCTAGGGACATGGACAAAGATCAATTTCGTGAAAAGCTTTGAGTAAGCAGAAGTAAGCTCTTGATAGGGCTTGAGCTTGGGATCAAGAGTTCGATACTTGGTCAACACTTGGCGAAGAATTAGTTGGCTATCACCCACAATCCTGAGTTTGGTGGCACCATGGAAATGAGCAGCCTCGAGGCCAGCAAGGAGTGTCTCGTATTCAGCTATATTGTTAGTGACTGGAAAATCAAGCTGAAAGGCTTGTGGAATGGTGACACCTTCAGGTGATAACAGAACGATACCGATCCCCTTTCCATGAGAATTCAGAGCTCCGTCAAAATGCAGAGTCCACATATCATCTCTAATTTGATTTACGGACATCAGTTCCTCATTCGGAAACTCTGATCGGACTGGATCAAATCGAGGAAGGGGATGATGAGCGAGATGTTCTGCTATGGCATAGCCCTTGATCGCTTTCTGCTGAATATAAATAATATCGAATTGAGATAGAAAGCTTTGCCATCGCGCTAACCTATCAGTAAGAACAGATTTCTCCAGAAGGAATTTGATCGGATTCATCCTAGCGATGAGATGGACTTCATGGGCCAGAAAATAATGCTTTAGTTTCTGAACAACCCAAACCAATGCTGCACATGTTTTCTCCATCGCCGTATATCTCTGTTCAGCGGGGTTGAGAAGTTTGGAGAGATAGTAGGCTGCCCTCTCTTTTCCTTCTTCATCCTCTTGTGCTAGGACAGCCCCCACTGCATCATCCAGGACTGAAATATAAAGTATCAACGGTTTGCCTGGAGATGGTGGTCTCAAAACAGGAGGACTTGCTAAATAGTTCTTTAATCCATCGAATGCCTCCTAACACTTATCGTCCCAATCGAATTTGACTCCCGGCTTGGTAAGCTCGTAAAACGGTTTACACCTTTGTGAGTGTTGGGAGACAAAGCGGCGAATAAATTGTAACCTCCCGATTAATCCTCTCAACTCTTTCAAGTTTTTGGGAGGTGGCATTTCTCTGATAGCCTTCGCCTTATTGGGATCGATCTCAATTCCCCGTTTGCTGACGATAAATCCAAGCAATTTTCCTGAAGATACTCCGAATACACATTTCTTGGGGTTCATCTTTAACTGATATTCTCTCGACCTCTCTAATACCCTTGCCAAAACTTTGGCGTGCTCAGCCTTTGTCTTAGATTTAACCAATAAGTCATCCACATACACTTCCAAATCTATGTGCATCATGTCATGAAATATTGCCATCATAGCCCTCTGATAAGTGGCTCCAGCATTCTTTAATCCAAATGGCATGACGACATAACAGTATGTTCCCCAAGGTGTAGTGAATGACGTTTTTTCTTGATCTTCTTCTGCCAGCTTAATCTAATTATACCCTGAAAATCCGTCCATAAACGACAAAGTTTCATAGCCAGCGGTATTATCAATGAGTACATCAATATGAGGCAATGGAAAATCATCTTTAGGACACGCCCGGTTTAAATCGCGGAAGTCAATGCAAATTCTGACCTTCCCGTCCTTCTTCATAACCGGGACTATGTTGGCTACCTATTGTGGATAAAGGACAACTCTAATAAATTTAGCTTTATGTAATTTGTCGACCTCTTCCTTCATCTTTAGAGCCATTTGTGGGTGGAATCGCCTTAATTTCTGTTTGACAGGGCTAACTCCTTCCTTTAACGTTAATCTGTGGTCAACTAAAGATGAGTCTAACCCTGGCATATCTTCATAACTCCAGGCGAAAGTGTCCTTATAGTCCTTAAGTACTTGTACCATTGCCTTCTCATCCTTTGTAGAAAGATTTTTGCTGACGAGGACAACCTTAGGTTCGTCTTCAGTCCCTAAATAGATTTCTTTGGTGGGCTCTTCTACGGCAGCTGAGGGTTCATCGAATCTCTTCACTCCACTAGCATATGCTTCAGCTGCGTCCTCGTCATCTTCCTCATCTTCAACAATGGGGTCCTTTTCATGCACTAACTCATATACCCCATACCCATCATTGACTGACTCATCATTCATACAGTCTTCTGGCATATGGATTGGATTTTCTAAAAACTGAGGGATTAAAGAGCAAGAAAAGCATTTATCAGCTAAGTCCTTGAGGTATCTATCTGGAATTCGCCTACCCTTAGGCTTCCTAGACTTCCTAACCTGACTAACCTGCCTAAAACTAGACTGCCTAACTTCACTAAACTCCCTATTATAACCTAATGAAGGTGAAGCAGGATAGAAATCCTGGGATACAAGTGGAAATACAAGAGAATCCTCCCGAGGGGAGGGGCAGAGTAGATCTAAGAGAGAATCTTGACCGAAGGACCCGCACGATGGGGTGCGATCGGATAAGTAAGAAGTTTCCTCAATGAGGATCTGAGAAGAATTTGTTGTAAAATTGGCGTTTTTTTTTGGATATCAGAGGAATTAAACATGAAACAGGAATGAATACAGATAGAAGGAGAATCAGATGGAGGAAGTGGCACCAAGGCCAGAGGATTAGAGGGATCATATAGCAATATGTCCCAGATCAAGTCATACATCCTCTCTAGATCGAGAGGAGGTTGTGGAATAAGGTCCCGAGGGGATAGAGTAATCATAACGGGCGGAGCCCGTGGAATATCTTCAATAATGACCCGCGACCAAGTCGGGGTCAAGAGTAGTGTGCGAAACAGAGTATGGAGCATGAAGACATGTGAAGGATATGTCCCCCTCCAGAGCAGATCTGTAGTGTAGCCAGCTTCATAGGGGTCATCTGGCTCCCCTTCGTCGGTCTCTTCAGACAGCAATATCCGCTTATCAAAGATGGCACCAGGGCTTTCAATCAGCTCATCAATCTGCGGCGGCCACTTGGGTTCTGCAGGATCTAAGAACAATCTGTTCAGTGCAATGTAAATGTCTCTCAGATCGAACCACCTGTACCATTCACATTCAGGATCATGAAATTTTCTCCTTTTCATAGGCTGCAGAGCCTCCAAGGATTGGTACGTGAGTAGTTCTGAGCAATGCCTGGCCAAGTCCCTCCCATATATGTCATGGAGGTCAAAACACGAAGTAATGACCACCGTGTTGTCGTGGCTAAGTATGGGCCCCTTCACAAAGTGTGTATACAGGGTCCATGTTAGGGGATCTCGGCCTTCTTTGGGTGGTGTAGACATTGTCTCCCAGATTTTTCGACCTTCTTTAATCTCTGCTTGCTGAAGCAGATCTTGCTTCAGTCTTCTTGGCCTGTAGCCCAGACCACTTCCAGGTGCTGTTCGATGATCTTTAACAGGAGTGGTCCTGCCTTGCAACTGTGTGCCCAGACCTTTCCCAGGCTCGTAGCCGTTCTTCATCATAATTCTCCATCCTGGGGTACTCATGCACTTCCCCCTTTTAATGGCATCTAACGGGTATGGAGAAATAGTGGCGGCTTTCAATGGATCAGCCACTGGATGGTAGACCTGTAATACCGACAGAAAAGGTTGTCGGCTAGGTAAAGTAGTAGATTTAATATTCAAGGTATGAGCAGCAGCAAGGATCGGCATGCTCGTCACTTTAATAATTCGTCCTTTGAAAGGGAATTTGAGGCATTAGTGATTCGTCGAGGGAATCGCCTCAAGAGTTTTAATATAAGGACGACCCAAAATGGCATTTATAGAAGGGTCGATTTCTAGGATGTGAAATTCGACCTCTGCATGACTTACAGGGCCTAGCTCCACCTTCAAATAGACCATTCCCAGAGGGGAACGGGTAGAGTTGTCATACGCTGTCATAGAGATGGGGCTAGACAGCCATTTTTCTTTGGGCACACCGCACAGCTCCAGAGTCTTCGGAGGTAAAACATTGATCGACGCCCCTGTATCTACCAGGCATGCATCCACGGCCTTCTTACAGATGTTGACCGTGATGCTCAGAGCCATGCTTCTGGCTGCTGGCGGTGCTAGTTCCGATGTGTGAAATGTCATGGAGGGCTGATCCCCCTGAGGAACTAGTAGTGCTGCAATTTTTTCTACCGGCACGTCCTCGTTGACCATCACCTTCTGTAGATATTCCATTAAGGCTTCTTGGTGAATCTTGGACCTTTTGATCAATTCAAGTATAGTGATCCGTGCCGGTGTTCTGTCTAGATGTTTCAACAAGTCATATTGAGTGCCTGGTGCACTCTCTTCATTATGGGCTTCCTCAGTCGGCTGTGATGGGCCGTTTCTAACTGTGGACTGAGGAAAGACCTTGTTGAAAATTCTTCCACTCCGGAGCGCATGTTCCTCGACCGTGGAGGATCCGGGTGACACCTTAAGTACCGCAGGGTTGGATGGTGCGGATGATGTAGAGGGTTGGTATGTAGGTGATGGCCTAGGGCTAGGTGGTGATGGCGCGGTGCGGATTAAAGGCCTAGATGGTTGGATGGTGGATGGGTAAGTGGTTGGTGAAGTGGGGAATGGCACGCGTAATAGCGGTCTGGATGGTAAGGGCGTATCTGGGTAGGTGGTAGTGGTAGCAGGCGAAGTAGGAAATGGAACGCGTAATAGCAGCCTGGATGGTAGGAGGGGCGCGTGATTGGTTTGCGGGGGATTATATGGTAGCGGTGTAGTGGTGCGTGGCGTGATGGGCTTAAGGAAGGCGGGTGGTGGTAATGGGTTATTGGGTGCGGGCGAGTGATATGTGGGTGTCGGTAGAGGGGTGATGGTAACGGGTTGTGGCCTAGGTATGTGGATGGTGCGGCGTGGTGGTCGTTCTGCGGTACTTTGAATGTGACCCGTTGAATAAAGAGAGGAAGAGTCCTCTATTCTCCACTGTTGCCCACGACCAGCCTCAGACTGGCTGTTCGTCAGAATGGGAGCAACTTGGTTTTGGTTCTGGTGCTCCGGGAGTGGATTCTGCACTATGCCCATATTGGGTGGTGGCGCTGCTTGTGCTGGTGGTCTTGCTTGCTGCTGTTGCTGCTGCTGTTGTGGTCTTCTCGTCTTCAGGGCTGATATATACTTTTTCATCTCCTCCCAGTCTATGCTGCCCTGCTCATTGAGATCATGAATATAATCTCTGAACTGGAAGCAGGTGTCGATGGTATGCCCAGGTTGCCTATGGAAGTAGCAATACCTGGACGTATCGGCATTTTGAGGCCAGACGGCCTTCTCCCTTGGCAAAACTAAGGCATTAGCTGCCATTAGAGCGCTGAAGATATCTGTCAAGGATTCTGGGAGGGCCGGGTATTCTGCCCTCTTAGGGCCTGGAGGTCTTCTCTGCTGGTTGTAGTCACCAGGAGGAGGGACATTATGGTACGCCGGCGGTGCGCGCGGCTGATACTGTAGCTGTTGCTGTTGTTGATATTGCTGTTGTTGGGGCTGGTACTGCTGTTGCCGTTGCGGCGGCTGCTGTAACTGTTGCTGGTTCTGATTCGGCTGCTGGGGCTGTTGATACTGTTGCTGATAATTGGGGTTCTGCTGCTGCCTGTACCCCTAATGGTTTGGCTGCGGTGGCCTCTGGTACTGCTGCTGGTTCCTCACGAACTGGGGCGAGTTATTATTCATGCTACTGACTTGCTCGTGAGAGAGCGTGGCCTCAGTAGTCGGACCTGTGCTAGGAGAATTTGGCACTGCAGGCTTCCGAAGTGGAGGCCTGCTAGGTCTGTGAGGATCAAAGACGCTAGAGAACGTAGCGTCCTTGAAGGCATTTTGGCAGTACCGTGCTCTTTCATAGAGCTCTGCCATGTTGGTCAGATTGTTCAAGGAGAGGACTAGCTTGAATTGGGGCGTGGCATTAGAAATTAACATCTTCACTTGCTCGGATTCGGACAAGTGATCTTTCACCTTTTCAGCCAGGCCCCGCCACCTGTCGGCAAAACTGACAAACTCCTCATCAGGTTTCATCTTTTCTGCAATGAGGTCAGTGATGGACAAGGAGGGTGCAACTCTGTCCTGGTATCGTTGGATAAATTTGCGTGAAACGATACCGTAATCCTCTACTTCGGAGGGTTCTAAAGAAAAGAACCACTCGAGGGCTGGTCCCTCTACAGATCTCCTGAACAAAAAGGCCAACGACCTCTTATCGTTCTGCCAGAAAGACGATTCGTACATAAACTCCTTCAGATGTGTGAAGGGGTTACCAGTACCGTTGTACTTTCGGTACACTGGCATTTCAGAGGGCGGTAGGTGGAATACCGGCAGGCTCGGCAAATTGATCTCTGGCACAGCTTTAACCCCCATCATCTTCTGGAGGTTGTTAAACTGCTCATCCATGCGCTCCATCTTGGCCAGCAACGCTTGCGTGGTCAGATCTGCCTGGGGAGGAGGAGGAGGTGGAGGTACTTGGTAGGCCTGCTGCCTAGAGTACGTTGGACAGGGGGGAAAATAAAGGGGAGGTCCGGCAGAGCTTCCGCCATGCCCGAGGGCATTTTGATAGACAGGCGTTTGCGGTCTAGCCGGTTGCCTAGAGGATGAAAGCTGTGGCCCAGCTGGCCGAGAAGTGATATGAAGGCCTTCCATGGCCTGATGGATGTAAGGAGGAGGAAGAGGAGGTTGTTGAGTAACAACAGGGGGAACCACAGGGTTCGGCTCAGCAGGCTGCACGGGTGCCTTCCCCTTCAGAATCGACTGGATCGCCTCGAACTGCTGAGGGTACAGACGAGAGGCAAGAACTCCCAAAGCGTTGACGAGATCCACAGGATCAGAGGATGAGGGATCATTCTGATTCATGTCCCCCTCAAGATCGGGATTAGGAATCGCATATTCATGCGGGGGAAGATCAGGATATCGATCATGGGGATGAAAGAGAGGTGTCCGGACATTCCCATCTTGTCGATATGGAATGGGGGCAGAATTACGGGAGGCATCAGCATCTCTCCCGTTCTCATAGTTGTAGTCCGAATCGCGAGGGGCATTAGCATCTCCCTCGTAGTTGATGATGGCGTCTTGAGCCATACTCAAGTCCCTGCCTGATCGCAGCAGCATGATGTTAGATTCTTTTTTCAAAGATTTGACAAACAAGTTGCACAGAGATTAATCAATCAAGTGGATGCTTAACGTGATTTTAAGGTTCCTTGTTGAGTTATTTGAATTGGATTAAACTACAAATTCGCTCAGGGAAAGGATCCTAGTTTCAGTTCAATTTCCACCGTTATTCTCTAGGGCTTTCTCTCACAACGCTTTTGGAATCTAGCCGGGACTTCAATTGGTACAACCAGCCCGATGATTAAGGAGGAATACCTTGATTTTGGGGACTTATGGAGGCCTTAACATCAACTTCTCTAGTCTGATCAAGGGACCAACCCAATCAGAGAGAGTTGCTGACGTCAAGTAGTGTGTTCCTAAGAAAATGAGGGTATTCGCCTGAATGCGTATGTCCTACGGCCTGGATGGCCTCTAATGCTTAACAATAATGGGTAGCTAGCACTCAAGCCACAAAAATCTGAGAACTGAAAAATAACTAAGAAACTGATTGAATCGCGTCGATGGTAGTCGACGCTATTCAAAACAGAACTTAATTTTTTCGCAGAAACAGATGCAGACAGCAAAGAAGATATGAAGACTGAAAGGCGTCAAGGTGTGTTGACGCGGTTTTGAAACGCGTCAGTGCTCCTGGACGCTTTTCAGTTCGCATAAATAGTTTTGCAGGAGGATTTTCTGGGTTGAATCCTCCTCAAACAGGGTAAAAGCAGTAAATAATCAACTCATACATATTTTTTTTAGTTCCAGATTTTAACAGGATGATTTACTAACTAAACAACTAGAAAATCAATCAATCACACATCATTTTCATCACAAAAACAGCTTTTTAAACTAATCAAGGGGAGGGCAAGATCTTGCCACTGGGGTGTGCACGTGGTGCACGAGGGAAATTAACTTAAACTAAAACACTCACCAATTGGTGAGGACGTGTCGAGAGACACAAATAGTGCACCGTGGGTGCCCGATTGATGATAGCAAGAACAAAAAACTAAAAGATGGCGAGACCAAGTCCCACCGTGATCGCCAAAAAAGCTGTAGGTGCTTAGAATGACAGTGTGATTAACATGGAAAAATATAGGATTTATCTATCTTAACTGACAGATAAATACATATTAATTCATTTTTATCTGTAATTATCTAAAACGCGTCTACATTGGCTGACGCCTTTCAAATTAATTAAGGTAAGGATAAATATCCGGGAAAACTTATCTTTATCTTTATTAGATAAAACGTGTCCACGTATGTAGACGTCTTTTACACTAATTAAGATAAGGATAAACATCCGGAAGAGAAGTTAAAATAGCTTAGGAAACCTAAACGCGTCAACTCTCACAGACGCCTTTTAGTTAATTAATCAATTGATTAAAATTCAAATTTAAACGTTAAAATAAGAATAAACTCTAAATGGCGTCCACTAAGGTAGACGCCTTTTAGACTTCTTCATATTTTTACTGAAATTTGAGCTAAAATCAATTCAATTGATTAACTTAAACATGTCTGTTAAACCCGACACTTAAAAATATCAATAAAAATTAACCAATGATTAAATATCAGACCATTCTGAGGCATTATTATATGATATGAAATTTACTCAAAATGATGTCAAAATTAGCGTGTCTACAGGCCTCTTCGTCCGGATGGCCTACCGCACATGGGGATGGCACCAGCCTCTACTCGCCTACCCGACCTATCCTGATATGAACCGAGGTCGTCGCCGATCTTCTGCTATTGGTTAGGATTGGCGAGTAATGAGGCGGGCTGAGATTGCCGTATGGCACCGCACCGGGGATGCCCTGCAGGAGGATAAATCCCTGCGAAACAGCTTCAAGTACATGGGAGATTATGCCCGGCGGTACTCAAACCGCATGTTTCTGGATACGCGACGAGTACGTCACTTTAACCCTTCAGTTTCTTGTACTTAAATTCTCCATGGACTAATCTTAGTGATATTCCTGTAACAGATGCCTGAAACTGAAGCCATCCAGATCCTAAAGAGTCAGAATGAGATTCTGGTTCTGCAGACGAGCGATCTGTTTACCCAGATTAGAGAATTGGTAAGAAATCTGATTTTTGAGTTAGGGTGTAAGATTGTCCATCTTATCTTTGTGATAAACCCTTGTGATGCAAAGAGAGGCGTTAGTCCGCCACGGGCTGTGAGGGGATCCAGGTGCGGGCTCATCATCCCAGGGGCCAGCTGCCCCAGCTGATTGGGAGGCGAGATTGCAAGATGCTCTCCGCCGGGCGGAGGCCCGAGAGGCGGACTTGGTGCAGCAGGTGAGACTTGTTATGCTCTTGTGTTCTAATGATTGAACATGTCTGACCCTGAGTTTCTTTGCAGCGCCAGGAGTTGGAGACCGCCTTGGCGAGGGCGCAAGAGCTGGAAAGCCTTAATCAGCAGTTGAGAGACCAGGTTTTGGAGGAGCGGACAGCTCGGGCCAGGGCGAGCGAGGGATCCCACCCAGACGTGTACTGGGAGGGTAAGATGGCTGGCCTACGGGAGGAGCTGGCGAGGTCGCAGACAGAGGTGCGGGAGCTTGATTTCAAGTACCGAACCTTGTGGGACCGGGTGATGAAGAAGGGGCGAGAACGGGCTACGAGATCCAGTGCGCAGAGTCCAGGAGCCCGTCCCCCCATTCCTACCCCGTCAGCTGGCCAGGCTCCTGCTGGGAGCTCCGTCTTCAGAGACCTCGACTCCCTTCTAGCTGAGGATGCGTGGAGAGCATTAAGACCTGCTGGCTCATCAGGGTCTATGCGCCCAGCATCAGGACATCGTCGTGCTCGTGAGGACGACGCCGAGAGCCAGATGAGGCATCCCTCTCGGGAGAGGAGAGATGACGATGCGGAGGGAAGGAGGAAGGATTGAGAGGGAGCTGATGCAGGGGTATGCCCCTGTGTCGTGATGATGTATGATTACGATGTTATGCTAGCATATTTCACTATTTACATGGGCACTTCTTTGTTCTGCTTTCTGTCCGTACCTGTTATTCCTGCATGCACAACATTGGGGAAACTGTTAGTAGTATCTGTTTTCGGCCCCTTGCCCAAAAAAAGAGCAACTACCTTTTCCCTAGCCTTCGCATAGGGTCAAGGGGCCGTGTCCTACTAACCAGACAAATGGAAGAATATTGAAACCGATGCGGCAAGCAAATATGCAAATGCAAATGATATTAACAAATGAGATGTGTGATGAAAAACATGTTTTTTATTCCGTCTACCTGGTGACTGCCCAGACCTAGCCTGGTCGAATGATGACAGGTAAATGCACCCTCAACTTCCCAGGTATCCTAAGCTTGCATCTAGATTGATTTGGGCCTCTAGACTCCTCGAGCTAACCTTGACCGGTTAAGACTCATACTGATGACAATACCGTCATGCCATGCTTAGGCTCCCAGCTGCTTCCAACCACCAAGTTTGCCCAAAAAGTTTTCGAGGTAAATAATTTGCCCGACCCGGGTCTCTTTCCTCACAATCTAGAAGGTATGTGATGGAACACCTTGGAACCCTAACGGTCAACCGCGCGACGCTGACCCGGAATCAGACGTCGTCGCACCGATTGGTGACGCGCATGCATTGACCTAAGCCCGAAGTTTTCGAGAATACACATTGATGTTATAGTTAAGAAGTTAGTTCACCAGAAACATCGACATTACTCTTCACCCATTTTAGACTCCTGTGATCATGTGAGCATGTGATGATTTTTGAAAAGCGAACTATTTTAAAATGATGTTCGGTCTTTAGATAGCTATCTCGTGCTAACCTTGAGGGGGAAAAAATGAAGAAATTTTGGAGGTAAACCTCACAGGAGGATTGACAAAACCGTTAAAAGGACGAGCTGTGACAAAACGGACTCCTTTTGACCTCCTAGATGCCCCTATTTTGACTTTTCAGGCCTTTATTGGATTTCATGGCCAGGCACGGTCACGACCAAGCTTTTTTCATGATTGCTTGAACCCCTTTTCTTTTTTTGTATTTCTTTTCTGCTCTTGACATTTTTGGGGTTATTTGATATTCCGCCTACGGGGACACTGCCCTCTTCACGTGCTCTGGTCCTTTACATTTCATTTCTGGGCCCTTTTTTTTTTGTTGAGGGGTTACATCTATCGGGTTTTTAAGGAACCGCAGTTTGCTGAGCTCGACCGTTTAAGGGCGTCAACTGTCCTGATCGGTCGAGAGACGAAGAGCAAAGGTTGCATTTTGACAGTACACTAAAGACTTTGAAACTCATTTTAAAGGGTTCTCTTTTGAAAAAACGTGTAAGTGTGTGCATCTCAGAATGATCATAGGGATCCGTATGAAAATAAAGTAGACACGTCCAAGGTTCTGGTGGACCAAAATCTTAACCAAATCCTAATGTTATCCCAATCTACCATGCAACTAGACCTAGACAGGGGGTTACATGGCAGTCACCAAACAGTTGGATTTTGTGTTTTTTTTTATTTTTTTAGTCATTTTCATAGGAATATGTACATATTTACAAATGTTTTGATGGTTTTTTGGATATTTGATTTTTTTGAGATTTTTGATTTTTGATTTTTTTTTGTGTTTTCATGGATAAAACTTCTTCAGATATACCCCGTTCCATGGGTGGGGCAATTCCTCTCCTTTCTCAGTGATTAAGCGGTAAGCGTTACCTGAGTATGCCTCCTTGATTACAAATGGACCTTCCCAATTTTCTTGCAATTTGCTCCTGGGACCAGGAATTTTGATCATTTTTCTTTTAAGTAACATTTCCCCAATTCCAAACTTTCTTTCAAGAACCTTTTTTGCATAGAACCTTGCAATCCTATTTCTGTAAACCTGGGCATGGTTTGCCGCCATCATCCTTTTTTCGTCTAACAGTTCCAGTTGGGTTAACATGGCGTTACGACGCTCGGCGTCATTAATTCCATTTTCCAACTGCACTCTTAGAGAAGGGAAGAGAATCTCATATGGAAGTACCGCATCTGTTCCGAATGTGAGTGAATAAGGTGTTTGTCCGGTAGGGGTTCGGACAGAAGTACGGTACGCCCAAAGAGCTTCTACTAGGCGGTCCGGCCAGTCTGAATAATTATGTGATCTGCAAGTTCTTTTAATGATTCGAATGAGAGTTTTATTGGTGGCTTCAGCCTGACCATTTCCTTGTGGGTAGTAAGGCGAAGAATGATGCAAGTTGATGCCATACTTACTGCACATGTCCTGGAGCTCTTGGGAGATAAATTGTGGTCCATTGTCGGTGATGAGGTCGCGCGGTGTCCCGAACCTGGCGAGAATGTTGCGCTTGATGTACTTCACCACTGTGGATGCTTTGATTTCTGCAAATGCTTCCACTTCAGCCCATTTAGTGAAATATTCAGTAGCGGTTAGGATAAATGATTTCCTTTTTGTTTCCCCTGATCGATCCTTTAAAGGTCCTATAACGTCGAATGCCCAAATGGCGAAGGGCCACGGGGAAACGACGGATTTGAGAGATGAAGAAGGTGCATGAACCTTGTTAGCATGTAACTGGCATTTCAAGCACCTTTGAACAAATATGGAACAATCAGCCTCCATTGAAGGCCAATAATAGGACATGAGGAGTTTCTGAGCTAAGGCACGACCATAGATATGACCGCCACAATCACTGGTATGGGCTGCCTCTATGACATGATGAATTTCGGTTTCATCTAGACACCGAAGAAGCACCCCGCTAAAGGATCTCCTGAAAAGGCGGCCGCCTAAGATAAGGTATCGCTGAGATACACGGCGGATAGCCTTACGGTCAGAAGACGTGGCATAAGATGGGAATGACCCATCGCGGAGATAGTTCAAGATGTCAAAATACCACGGATTCCCATCATCCCAATCAGGGGTGAGTTCATCCGTGATAGCAGAGATGTGCTCGGATGGACGGAGGAATTGCTGGAACCAGGGGTCCCGGAAGGAAGGCGAATCTTGCTTGTGCAGAGTGATGGTGGCTGAACCTTTGGTGATAGGGATCTCTAATGCTGAAGATAGGGAGGCCAGGGCATCTGCTAGGATATTCTGAGATCTAGGCACATGCACATAGGTGATCCTTCTGAACCGCCTAGTAAGTGACTTCACTAACTCCTGATATGGCTTCAATTTTGAATCCCGGGTTTGGTACTTGCCCACGGTTTGGCGGAGGATTAGTTGTAAGTCTCCAATTCTCCTCAATTCTAAGACATTAAGAACCAGCGCCAATTTTAAGCCAGCTAGGAGAGCCTCATATTCAGCAACATTATTAGTCACTGAGAAGGAGAGTTGGCAAGCATGCGGAATACTTACCCCTTCTGGAGATACGAGAACCACTCCTATCCCACTGCCTTGAGAATTAAGTGTCCCGTCGAAATGAAGGACCCAGGATGGAGTATCATCCACTATTAAACCCAACTCCTCATCCGGGAATTCCTCGTTGACAGGTGAAAATGTGGGTAGTGGGTGATGAGCTAGGTGCTCGGCGATTGCTTGCCCTTTCACAGCCTTCTGATTTACCTAGGTGATGTCGAATTGATTCAAGAAGGTCTGCCATCGCACCAGCCTATCTGTTACAACTGGCCGCTCTAGCAAATATTTGATCGGGTCCATTCTTGCTAGAAGTTTGACCTCGTGGGCGAGGAAGTAGTGCTTTAATTTCTGCACTACCCAGACGACGGCCGCACATGTCCTTTCCATGGCAGTGTATCACTTTTCGGCATCGTTGAAAAGCTTGGAAAGATAGTACACTGCTCTTTCTTTCTTCTCGTCGTCCAGTTGGGCCAATACTGCACCAGCTGATTCTTTAGTGGTGGAGACATATAGCAATAGAGGCCGCCCCGGGATAGGAGCCATAAGGACTGGAGGGTTGAGGAGGTAGCTCTTCAATTCATCAAAGGCCTTTTGACACTTATCACTCCAAATGAACTTTGCCCCTCCTTTCAATAGATCGTAAAAGGGTTTGCATCTCACAGAGTGTTGAGATATGAACCGTCTGATGAATTGCAAACGGCCGATGAGACCCTTTATATCCCTGACATTCTTAGGTGGGGGCATTTCCACTATTGCCTTCACTTTGTCTGGATCAACCTCAATCCCTCTTCTACTCACCATGAATCCTAGCAATTTTTCAGAAGAAACACCAAATACGCACTTCTTTGGGTTCATCTTTAGTTGGTGCTCCTTCGATCTCTGCATTACAGCCCTAAGGATTTGAGCGTGTCCCTTCCTGGTTTTGGATTTCACCAAGATATCATCCACATAGACCTCCATGTCGATGTGAATCATGTCATGAAAGATTGCCATCATAGCCCTTTGGTAGGTAGCTCCAGCATTCATAAGTCCAAATGGCATGACCATATAGCAATAAGTTCCCCATGGGGTTATGAAGGATGTTTTCTCCTGATCTTCCTCAGCTAGTCTGATCTGATTATACCCCGAAAAACCATCCATGAAGGATAACATCTCAAATCCGGCGGTGTTATCAACCAGCAAGTCTATATGAGGTAGTAGGAAATCATCCTTTGGGCAAGCTTGATTGAGGTTGCGAAAGTCTATGCAAACTCTAACCTTTCCATCCTTCTTTGCCACGGGGACGATATTAGCTACCCACTTAGGGTAGAGTACTACCCGGATGAACTTGGCCTTGTGTAGTTTGTCAACCTCTTCTTTTACTTTAAGTGCTAATTCCGGCTGTAGCCGTCTCAACTTTTGTTTCACGGGTTTGGCGTCAGGTTTGAGGATTAGCCGATGTTCCACCAGTTCTGTGTTTAATCCAGGCATGTCCTCGTATGACCAAGCAAACCCATCGCGGTGCTCTTGGAGCACGGCTATTATGGACCCTTCTTGTTCTGGACTCAAGCGGGCACTAATTAGCACTATCTTCGGATCCTCCTTTGTTCTGAGGTTGACTTCTTTAGTGGGTTCGTCGATAGCTGATGAAGGTTCATCAAACCGTCTCGCCCCACTCACAAGTGGTTCGACCAAGTCATCCACCTCTTCCTCTTCACTAAGCTCAAACACACCTAAACCATTACTGCAAGATTCGTCTTTCACTATCTCCAATGGTTCGGAGATGACCCCCGTTGAAGAAACATATCCAACTTTTTCAGACCTTTGCACCTATTTGCTAATTCTTGAACTAAAAAAGAAGGAACTTGCCTAGTCCTACAATTTCTAGACATGGAGGAAGCAATCCTAATTCCTAAACTGCTATGTACACGGCTTGGAGAATGGGTCAGTTCTATCCTGGATGGGACAAGGGTAGACCCTTGAGATAAAGATTCCATGACGGCAGGGTTCCCCCACTACGCAGGCTCCTCGAAAGTGACTTCCCCTCCTGTAGGATGGGAATTGGACTTTTTTTTTCATGACCGAATGCCTGTAACATGGAACATTCAGAAGAAATGGCGTTGGTTGGAGCTGAGAGCATCGGAACTGTAGGTGAGTGGAACAAGAAAGGAATGAACGTAGCTGGAGCTGGTTCATTCCTGGCCAAGAAAAGCCCTACCGTCGGGCTGCCTGATTCACAGAACAAGGAGGATATGCCAAAGTCTTCCTCTTTATTATCCTCATGACACTCTTGCACTTCTTACTCTATCCTGGGTAATTCTTACCTTTTTCTTACGAAATGATTCATGAGTGACCATCCCTTTGCTTCTTTTGGTGGTTCAGTAAACTTATATCCCAGGCCACATCCCCCAATTACAGGGTTCTCTGAGATGGGGTCACGGATTCCTTGTTCTTATTTCCCTAACCCAGAGCCTGAGCTATATCCCATCTTACTCATGAGCTGCCAACCTATACTCGACCTAGGCCTCAGGTGGGAATTCACTGATGAAAGGACAAGCTCTTTGCCTTTCCTGGAAGTTATCATGGACGGAATTTGCTCTACTGTCACCGAGTCCAATGACTCAATGTAGGGAGTGCTTTTGACCTTCACAATTTTCCCGTTATACGGGAACTTATAGCACTGATGGTTGGTGGATGGGACTCCCAAGGTTTGGTCCATCCATGGTCTCCCTAGAATGGCATTGTAGATTGGCTTAACGTCCAGAATGTAGAATTCCGAGATCATGGATACCGGGCCGATTTCTAATTGGAGGAAGATCTTCCCATCTGCTGGTCTCTGGGAATTGTCATAAGCTGAGACCATCATAGAGGTTGACTCAACCTTCTCTGGGTCTATCCCTATCCTTTTGAGAGTCTTAAGGGGGCAGACATTGATGGAGGCACCGGTATCCAGTAGAATGGAATCTACTGAATGGCCATTGAGGATAGCGGTCAGGCACAGAGGAAGGGATCAACACTCAGGGGGAGCTAGATCCTTTTCCGGGAAGGAGATCATGGGAGTCTGAGTAACTGAGAGTATAGCATTGGTGACCCCACCACTAGGAAGATCCTCATTGACTGTGATTTGTTGTAGGAAATTGAACAACGTCTCCCTATGTGTGGGAGACCTGCGGATGAGTTCGAGGATTGAGATCTTAGCGGGGGTCTTTTCTAAATGCTGGAGTATGTCATACTCAGACTGGGCGTTCTCCTTGGCAGGGAATGAGTTATCTTGAGAATCCAGAGGCTGGCTCGGGGGAATGATGCCATTCCTGAGCGTTACCCCTACTGAGACTGAGTCTGCTTCCAATGGTGACCTGATGGGATTGAAGTTAGTCATTGAACCCTGGTTCTTGTTTGGACAAAAGACAGATAAGGTGGGCCCTTCAGCTGTGATTGGAGGGATCTGAATGAGGGTGACCGGCTTGAGGGTCGCCGGTCGCTCTTTGGGCCGGATTAGGACCAAAGGCTCATTAGGGGAGAGCGTGGAGACTTCTGGGGTAGCCCCTTTAGTTTCACGCGACCAAGTGTGGTCTTGGTGCCTTATCTCAGACCCTTCGTACTCCCAGTATTGCTCCCTGCGAACTGTTACGGGCTCCAAGTCCTTGATCAATGTGTTGACCTTTCCTTGAGAGCCGGAGGGATCTTGACCTATCTGATGAGAGGGTAATGGATCCTTCACAATTCCCAGTTCCTTCTTAGCCTTCAGAGCCTCAATGGCTTTTCTCATGTCTTCCCAATTTATCCGCCCTTCATCGTTCAAGTCATATACCAGTCCCTGAAGGTGAAGCAATTATAGATGGTGTGTCCCGTGATCCTATGGTAGGGGCAATACCTGGACGTGTCCGTATTGCGCGGGACACCTTCCTTTTGAGGTGGAAGTTGAATGGCGTTGCAGGCTAGCAAAGCATAAAAGATGTCTACCAATGATTCCGGCAGAGGTGGATATGAGGCTCGCTTAGCCATAGGACGACTGTAATTAGTCGGGGGAAGGACAGCTGAGTATTGCTTCTGGTTGGGCTGAGTGTCGGACTTGGGATGAGGATTGGTAACCCTGGTTGGTGGTGCCAACATGCTGACTTGTTCATTGATGGTAACTCCTTCTGTGGTAGGAGCTGATGTGGTTTTCTTATTCATGCTTCTGTTTTCAAAGAATGAAGGCAGAGTGGAGTCTCGAATTTGGGACTGAACTACCCTAGCTCGATTGTATAGCTGAGCGAACGTCTGAAGTTCACTAAGCATAAGGATTGCTCGAAGCTGGGGGGTAGCATTGTTAACAAGCATGGTGACTGCTTGTGCTTCGGGAATAACGACCTCCGCTCTAGAAGCCATAGCTCTCCACCTATTGGCAAAATGAGTGAAGTCTTCGTCAGACTTCATTTTTTCCATTACCAAATCAAACAAGGTGGGGGGCAAGGCTGCCATGTGGTTGAAGTGGGTAATAAACCTCTCAGAGACCATATCAAAGTTGATCAGGTCAGTAGCTGGTAGAGAAGAGAACCACCTTAAGGCCTCTCCCTCGAGAGACTTTTGGAAAAGGTGGACCAGGAGGACCCTATCGAAGAGCCACTGATGGGAATCCATGAGAAACCCAGACAAATGATGATGGGGGTCAGTGGTACCATCGTACTTTCTGTACTTAGGTACCTTAAACCCTGGTGGAAAATAGGCTGGGGGGAGCTTGCAGTAGCTCGAGAGAGAATATGGCTGCCTGAGGTTGAGATTCTCGGCCATGAGTCGCCGTACACAAGTCTCGACCTCATTCTTGTAAATGAATTCCTCTTGCTTGGGAGGTGTAACCTGGTTGATGGGATTAAAGGGGATCGTGTGAGTGGGCATAGCTTGACTCGGCTGGGGTCTACTAGAAGATCCTTGGAATTGGGTTTTCCGAGGAGTGGCATCCTGAATTTTGCCACGAGAAACCAACTGGATGAGTTGATCCGGAGTATAGCGTGATAGCACAGCAATGAGTTCCGGATCTTCTCCAGGGTTTTGGAATGTCCTACTGGAGATCACTGGCTCATCTTCTCCTTGTGAGGTAGAAGATTCATCAGAATCCTTCCTCTGAGGGCCTTCTCTGGATGCTTGGAACATCCCTATGAAGGTCTGTTGTGGATCCTCTTCAATCTCAAACAAAGGGTTGTGAATGACATTGTTACCGAACTGGTCCATGTCATCATACACAGCATTGACATACATTCGGTTCATTATGAAGTACAAACCCTAGATGATTTTATGTTTCACTTGAAATGTTTGCCAATGTTTTATGAAAGTTGGTTTCTAACAAATCAAGTTTAACCCTTAACGACCCTTCACTTTTCCAAAGCTTGTTCCACCGAGATTCAATTAAGTGTCTTTAGATTTGAAACAATTCACTAATTTCTCACACAAACCCAAGGTTCCTACAGGGTGGTTTCAGGTACAACCTGCTCGGCGGCCAAGTGGGAATCCCTGGCTCGTAGAGAGTGATGGAGGTTCCCAACAGGACAGGACTAGTCACACCCGAGTGGGAATCCTCAGGTGGAGAGTCAAATCCTGCGGGAGAGGTGACTAAAAATGTGATGCCGGCTCTTCCTTAAAACCCCCGCGGAGAACCCCAAGAAACCCAGAAAGTTAACAAACAGGAGGTTAGAATATTAACAATTCAAGAAAACAGGCAACATCAAATCATTCATGAACAGTAATAGCAGAAGAGAAAAAGAAACCGACGGGGTGTCGGCGGCTAAGGACTAGCCGTCAAAGGGTACGGACGGCCAGGTGGCAGCCGTCCAAGAGGGAGTCGACGGCCAGGATTTGGCCGTCAAAGGGGTTGGACGGCTGGGTGGTAGCCGTTCAATAGGGAGCCGACGGCCAGTGTCTGGCCGTCCAAAGGGTCGGACGGCCAGGTGCTGGCCGTCCACTGGCGGTGTCGACGGCCAACTAGTGGCCGTCCAGTAGGTACGGCGGCCGAGTGATGGCCGTCCAAGGGGCTCGACGGCCAGGGTCTGGCCGTCCAGAGATTATGCGAGTTCATGATCCTTACCTTCTTTTCCTTTGATCGCGACGCGTGCAGCGGGCTACAGACGTCCCACCGTGATCGCTAGAGGGCTGTAGGCGCCCGGAACGTTCCCCCCGTCGCCGCGGCTGCGAGGCTTTGGAATTGGGGGTTCCTCCGTTCATCTTAGCACTGTGGCGATTCAAAAGGGGGGGTTAGAAATTAAAGTGTGATCGCCATGAGCATTACCTTTCGGTCCCTGTGCTCCGCAGGAGTGTAGAAGGTGATCGCGCGTTTTGTGGGAGCGGGAGATGCTGGTTCCTCCTTCTCTTCCTCCGGCCGGCCAGAGGAGGAGAGCCCGGTACTCTGCACGTGTGAATGTGGTAAGGATCCCTGGAAAGAAAAGACAAAACAAAGAATAACCCGATTAGAACTATATTGTGTAGAATCTACCCACAAAGACGTAAAAAACTAGCTAAAATCAGAGAGGAATGCACCTGATGGGTGGTGGGGAGGGAAGGTGACCATATGTTATGGCCACCCACCTCCCGTTTTTTTTTAAAACCTCTATGGGGGGGTAAGAATCACTAGGTCATCTTACGTGCATGCATGCAAATGAAGGGGGGTTGTGTGTGTGAAAAGTGAAGTGGTATTGATGACGCAATGGGATGAATAGGAAAGAGTAAAAAAGGGAAAGGTTAGAAAGGCAAGCCCATTTCGAAATGCAGCCTGAGCCTTCCGTCTTGGAGACTCCTTGTCAACCTCCTCGAGCCTCTCACCAGGAAGTCCTTCTTCAACGAAAATCCTTGACTCTCCAAAGAAACTCCTCCTCCTTCACCCTTCTTAACCCCAGAAAATCCTTCCTTAACCTTCTTAACCCCCTGCTCGAGAGGATGTGTGGGGTTTAAATAGGTGAGGGGAAAAAAGGGAGAAAACAGGGGTCTAAATCCCCGTAAATCAGCCTTCAACCAATAGGGAGTGGTCAAGGGTCGGAGGTAGTGGACGCGGCAGTGGCCGGAGTGGGGAGTGGTCGGAGTAGTGGGGGACAAGGGCGGCGAGTAGAGGAGATCGTGGGGAAGACGGAGTCAAGGGGGTGGTTAAGGAGTAGACGGCCAGGTAACATGCCTTCCATATGAAGTGGTGGAAGGCGGCCCAGTTGGCCTTCGAAGGGAGTGGAAGGCAAGGGGTGGCCTTCGAAGGAGGTGGAAGGCAAGGGGTGGCCTTCGAAGGAGGTGGAAGGCAAGGGAGCTGGCCTTCCACGAAAAGGTGGTAAAAAGTGAAAAAGGTGGCCAAAAGGTGGAAGGCAAGGCGGCTGGCCTTCGGAGGTGGTGGAAGGCAAGGGGTGGCCTTCGAAGGAGGTGAAAGGCAAGGGGGCTGGCCTTCCACGAAAAGGTGGGAAAAAGTGAAAAGGGTGGCCAAAAGGGTGGAAGGCAAGGTGGCTGGCCTTCCAAGGGTGTAGAAGGCAAGGGGTGGCCTTCGAAGGGGGTGGAAGGCGGACTGGCTGGCCTTCCACGAAAAGGTGGTGAAAGACAGAGTTTAGTTAATAGGCTTAGTTGCTAGTGGGCTGAGATGGATAAATGCGGGGATTTTGGTGGTAAAGGGCTAATGGTGGAGGGGATTTATGACCAGAGGAGTGGTCCAAAATCGGTGTCTACAGTCTCCTGATGTAAGCCTGAGGTTTGCTGTCCCAACAGCAATCGCCGCAACTTTTGCGCCGTTTCCTAGCCTCAATTCCACCTCACCTTGTCTCAGCTTGCGCTTACTTCTCAGCATCTGCACATCATGGCAGATATGAGAAACACATCCGGTATCCAATACCCAAGATGTGGAATCTCTAACTGATAAGTTGATATCTATCATATAGATATCTGAAGCTTCAGACAGCTTCACCTTTCCATAAGCTTTTTTGTTAAGGAACTTCTTGCAGTTCCTCTTCCAGTGACCATACTGCTTATAGTAGAAGCAGTCACCCTTCACTACTCTTTTGCCTTTGTCCTTCGATCTTTTATCGTTAGCTATCATCTCTGCTTCAGGGGCATCCAATGCCGATTCAGTAGGAGGATTAGCTCTAGGGACAAAGCTATTGTGCTCAGATCTGAAGACATTCTTCAGGTTTCTGAACCAATCCGAGTAGATCAGGTAAATCAAAAGGGCATCAAATATGCCACGGAGTGGGTTATTCGACGACATAATTCCCTATATGAGATAAGTAAAATCTATTTAGCTGATGTTCAATTATTAAAATTTAAAACAAGACATAGTCTTTTGTTTAAGTTTAACTCCCACTAATTTTCAACGGACTGTATAACCCTCAGTTATACAGAACGGGAGACGCCGACAGTCTCCTAGTTGTTAGTATTAGATGGTCTCAAAGCCAATCCGATACTGTGTACTTATTCAGATTATTAACAAATGGCAATAATTCATTGTGTGTAATTAATTGGATCTGTGTTTATCGTATCACGATGAAGTCCATGAACATGTGCAATAGTCTTCGGATTATGATGAGATCATAATTACGGGACCGAAGACTTATAAACACATGTTCTTAATTATTCCTAGTCATAGGATGTTTGAGATAGGACATCGAACATCCGGATAGACTAGTATAGGTTACTTCAGCTCATATGATGAGGGTGACTGATCCCATAAGTCACTTGTGTGGAGATACTATGCTGAACCTATAGGTGCTCATTGGTGAATGAGTTCACTGAACTGATCCGACCATGAATCGCTGGATGGTAATCACCTCACTGTTAACTAGCTCGATTCAATTGTCACGGTTGCGTGGATGATCCTTGGACCTGAGACTCCAAAGATATCTTGTTGGTAGGTTTCTGAGCTTCGACCTTGACGAACGAATCCCTAACCATGGGTTATCAATAAGTCAAGCGATCGGGTTCAGGGAAATGCCCTCGAAGGTAATTGTGTGTTCAATACGGGATCATCCACTCTCGGTTGTTTGAGAGAGAATGTTCCAGGAATGATGCGCTTAAAGTCCCTGGCCAGGGCGGACTCTGTAATCAATAAAGAGTTATCGGATTCAGATTAGCGGCATCTGATTCAAGTGAATCGACCAAATAGGGTTTAACAGTAAACCATGCCCTAGGTCGATTCGAGAACATTGTACGGATGAAGGATTATATCCGCACGCTAACCGATGACAGAAAGGTTCCAATAGAGGGTTGCGATAACCCCAGTGCCATCCAGGATCACGCGATGTTGCTTGGCATCCAACGTGATCAGCAGTCCGTCCGAATTTATTGTGGGACATTAAATTCGGCTGATTAATTGAATATAAGGATATTAATTAATTCAGTGGGTCAGTAAAGGGTTACTGGACTTAATGGGCTATTAACTGGACTGGTATTTGGGCCTAGAGGGTCACACGCAAATGGTTTTCAAGTCGATCGATAATCCGACAGGATTTCGGATAAGTCTGGGTTTTTATGAAAAACCGCAAACTGACTTCTTATAAAAGAACGGATTCTACATCCGGGGCCAGCAATCCTGACCTAGCCGTCATTCGTTCTTTCCCACTTTCTCTCTCCTCTGGGCATGCGGTTCCCAACTGCTCCACCTCCCGTTCGACGGGGATTCTGAATCCGCATGTCGCGGCGGATTACGTGCAGTCAGACGGGATCTTCGAGCGCCGCAGCGAGCGAGGAAGCGAGGACGATCCATCGCGAGGAGAACCGCGTGGATACCGCTAGAGGTCGGGCATCTGCGCGACTTGCGGCATCGCTCCGACGGAACCGGAAAACGGACGCGGATTCGAATCCACGCAAGGTAAATCGATCTACATCGGTTTTAGTTTTAACGACCGAAACGGGATAGATCCGGTCCCGAAAATTTTATTCCGCTGCGTTTTAGGATCGGATCCCGGCACAACGATCCCAACACTAGTGGGGATCATAATCTCAAAGACTTGCACTACAGCCTTTTGGATAGCACAACAAACTGTAATACAATCAAAGAGTACCCAACTCATGGGACTTGCAACTCCTTGTAATATCTGATCATGGCTTCCGTCCCCAGAGATTTAATGGCCTTGTGGATAGCACAACAAACCATTAATTCTGGTCAAGCTAACCATCGTTATGCGACGAGCATAGATTTGCATGCAGCCCTTGTAGATAGCACAACAAAGCTACATGGTTCGTCTACCCCGATCATATAGGCATCTAATGCCATAGCCACAGTTTCTCGTCCCAATTAAGTAGACCTTGTGGATAGCACAACAAACCTGCCTAAAGTGATTCGAATCCTATGACTATAATGATGGTGGACCACGCGGTAAGTTCTTAACTACTCGCGTTACGGCTTAGAGTTTATCTGAGGGTATTTAGATAACTTTTATCTTGGTCTTTCCTAGGTGATAGTATATAAATATATCGTATATATTTACTAATACTATACCTGCTTTGATTCATAATCAAAAAGAAAAACAATGTATCACATACATGTCTTTAGTGTGGTCATGGATAGCACAGTGGGTTTGACTGGAGCCAACAGTCAAACGCACACACAATCTAACACAACAATTATATTAGATATCCTGCAAACACATAGGCAAGAAATCTCCATCTTTTCGCCTTCATGGTTACAGCTGTGGATCCTCCTCGCTCCTTCCTCGGTTGTTTCGATCATATTACATTAATTCTAGAATTACATGTAATTAGAAGAGAGCCTTATGGCGAGTACAAGAGAGAGGGAGGTAGAAATACATCAGAGAATGAGAGAGTGAGAGATACGCAGATCACTATTTATTAACAATTTAATAAACATCTATCATTCATCCACAATCCACACAAACACATCATTCATCACATGAATAATTAAATAAGTACATATCCATGACCACGGTGTATTTTAAACATCCCACACATGATTCAGCGCATCACATGGCTAAAATAAAAGAGTTTTAAAAAATAGATAACTTTGGCTTTCAAAAAGCTGGGAGCCAATCAAAATTGGTATTTGAATTTCGAAAACTCATTTTATTAACTTAAAATGTAATTAAATCAAAATTTAAAAGCATTAAACACACATCACATGTGCACACACTCCGAATTAATAATTCTAGATTATTCTATACAAATTAGAACAATTCTAATAATCTAACACTTAGATTAAATCCCCATTAATAATCTAACAATTAGACTATTAATAACTAATCTAACTTTTAGATTAATCCAATAAAGTCAATTAATAATTTAACACTTAAATTAATAATCAACCAAATTAATTATTAACTACTAACCTAACAATTAGATTAGTCATTTAATGTTAATTAACAATTTAACTCTTAAACTAATAATTAACACTAACTAATTAATAATTAATTAAATCTAACTCTTAAATTAGACAATTAAAGTTATCGTTAATGTAACTATTAAATTAATGACAAAATAATTAATTAAGGACTACTAATTTAACACATAAATTAGTCATCTAAATTAATTATTATTTTAAAAATTAAATTAATAATTAACTCAAATATTAATTAACAATTAGATGAAATAATAGTTAATAATCTAACAATTAGACTAATAACTATTAATAACTAATTTAACATTTAAATTAGTTAAATTGAGGTTAATAATCAATTTAACATTTAAATTAATATTAACCCCAACTAATTAACAACTAATTGCTAGTTAATAAATCCTTAATTAACTAATGCTTCAAAATCATCAAGCCCAAATAAAATAAAATTGAATAATAAATTTTAATTTTCAAAACCCTTTTGAACTTTAAAATTAAAATCCAATTTACAAATTTTCTAATGGGCTAAATTGGGGTTCAATAGGGTTTTAAAAACAGAATAGGGCTCAGCCATTTGGCTGAGCCATAGGGCTCGGGCCCTGGCCGAGCCAGGGCTCGGACCAGGCGCCCACAGTGGGCGCCTGGCTCGAACCTGGTTCGACCAGGCCCCCCAGACCCAGTCCGGGCCGGTCCGACCGGCTCGGGACCGGGTCTCCCCCATCCCTAACCCTAACATCTTTTGCAGGTGCAGGGTGGGGCGGCCGGCGACGGGGAGGAGCTATAGGGCTCCGGCAGCCGGGCCACCGGCAGCCGGGCCACCGGCGCCGCCTTGCCCCGCCGGCGGTGCCCCCGGCGCCGGCAGGCATGCCGGTGGGCCCCGGTTAGGGGCATTAACTGAGCCCCAAAAAACCCCCAGATTTTTGATTTTGCAGGGTTTAAGACCATCTTTGGGCTCGATTTTACAGCTCTTCAAGGCCACCCATGTGCCGGTTATCATGGCCGGTGGGTAGTGGTGACTATCACCAAGAGATCTGGAGATCTGGCCCACCATCCCAACGCTTGGGAGGCATGTATGAAGCCGCCGAAAAGCCCCGGTTCATCATCTCATGAAGAACTCTGAAAACCCCAAAATTAATTTCGAACATTGCAGAATATTAATCAAATTAACCGTGTTCATCACATGAACACAAATCCAACAATTAATCGAAGTTAAAGCATGGAATAACTCATGGAAAAATTAATTCGGAGATAGAAACGGGACGAGAAACAGTGGAACCTGGCTCTGATACTACTGTTGGGATTTCTCGGGTTTCTCCAGATCGCTCACGCAGTGGAAAATAAAATAAAACAACGATCCGTTTTCCCGTTTCAAAAAACAAAAATCGATTATCGAATAATCGAAGTTCTCACCGTGTGCGGATTCGAATCTGCAACCGTTCGGTTCCGTCGACGCGACACCGCAAGCCGTGCAAGTGCCCGGCCTCTAGCCAAGTCCACGCAATCCTCCTCGCGATGGATATCCTCACGTTCCCCGTTCTTCGCAGCCCACGAAACCTCCGCCGGTCGCCGCAACGATCGCCGCAACACGCGGACGATTTTCCGTCGAACGGGATTCGGAGAGCGGAGGAGCAGATCTGGATCTGTCTGGATGCCAGAGAGAGAGAGAAACAGAGGAGGGGCGGCTAGGGTTAGCAGCAGCTTGGCCTGCTCAGCCCGTTCGCTATATTTTATACTAACCACGTGATTTTTCATAAAAACCCCCGATTTGTATAAAACCCACTTATTTATCCATCGCCTTGAGAATCATTTGCGTGTGACCCTCTAGGCCCAAGTACCAGTCCAGTTAATGGTCCAACAAGCCCAGTGACTCCTTACTGGCTTTATTAATCAATTAATAACCCTTTATTAATTAATTAATCAATCGAATTGATGTCGCACATCCAATTCAACCGGGCCTCCGATCACGTTGGGTGCCAAGTAACACCGCGTGAACCCGGAAGGTATTGGGGTTAAGTAACCCACTCTTAGAACCTTTCCGCCGACAGTTACCGCGTGGATATAATCCTTCATTCGTACAATGCTCTCGTGTCAATCAGGGTATGGCGAGCTGTCAAACCCTAACCGGTCGACTCACTTGGATTGGATGCCGCTGATGAATATCGGAAAACTCCTTTCCCGATATTATCGTCCGCCCTGGCCAGGAACTTCCGCGCATCCTTCCAAGAGCATTCTCTCTCTAAGTACCGAGAGCGAATGATTCCTTATTGACACACAATTCCATTCGACGGTATTCCGCTGTACCCAATCCTTGGCGTATTAGAATCCCATGGCTAGAGATTCGTAAACCAAGGTCAAAGTACAGAAGTCCACCGACAAGGTGTCCTTGGTGTCTCAGGTCCGAGGACCATCCATGCAACTGCGACAATAGAATCAAGCTGGTTGACAGTGAGGTACAATACCATCCAGTGATTCAGTCAGATCAGTTCAGTGAACTCATTCTCTAATGAGCACCTACAGATTCGCCTTAGTGTCTCCACACAACTGACTTATGAGATCCGTCACCCTCATCATATGAGCAGGAGTAATCTGTACTAGTCTAACCGGATATCCGATGTCCTTCTTAGATATCCTCCGACTATGAACAATTAAGAATATGTGTGTTTAAGTATCAGTCTCATTAGTATGATCTTATCATAATCTGATCAGTATAGCACATATTCACGGACTTCATTATGAAATGAGAATCAATGTGATTTACACATAATGAATATTATGCCATTATATTAATAAATGAACGAGATTTACATAGTCATATTGGCTTATAGGCCACCTAAACTAGCAGTATCATTGTTTGAGGAGGCACTTTTGGTGGCCTGGCATAAAGAAGGACGTAGCTGAATATGTGGTAAGGTGCCTGAGTTGTCAGCAGGTTAAGGCAGAGCACCAGAGACCAAGAGGGTTGTTACAACCGTTACCGATCCCGGAGTGGAAATAGAAACATGTGACTATGGACTTTGTGATGGGATTGCCCGTGTCATCCGGCAAAAGAGACGCGATCTGGGTCATTGTTGATCGATTGACCAAGTCAGCGCACTTTCTAGCTATTAGGAAGGACTGGTCAGTCGGCAAGTTGGCTAGGTTGTTTATGGACAAGATCATCTCTCTGCATGGGGTGCCCTTATCTATCGCGTCAAATCAGGATCCGAGATTTACTTCTAGATTTTGGAGGAGTTTTCAGAAGACCTTGGGTACGCAGTTAGCTTTCAGCTCGGCTTACCATCCTGAGACTGATGGATAGTTAGAGATGACCATTCAGACACTGGAGGATATGCTCAAGGCTTGTTGCCTAGATTGGGGAGGTTTTTGGGAACAACACTTGTCTACAGTGAAGTTTACTTATAACAACAGTTATCATTCTAGTATCGGCATAGCACCATATGAGGCATTGTACGGGCGGCCATATGATCTCCTGTGAATTGGTCTGAAATTGGCGAGAGGCACATAGTAGGGCCAAAGTTGGTACAGCAGTGTGCTAAGGTTGCCAGAGTGGTGCAGTAGAGGTTGACTACAAAGCAGAGCAGGTAGAAGAGTTATGCAAATATCTGTAGGAGACCGCTTAAGTTCGAGGTTGGGAATCACGTATTTCTCCGAGTCTCACCTCCAAGAGTGTGATGAGATTCGGGAAGTGAGGTAAGCAAAGTCCAAGATATATTGGGCCTTTTTTCATTCTTGCTCGAATTGGGGAAATGGCGTATCAGCTAGCCTTGCCACCCAGTCTTGCAGGAGTATACGATGTGTTCCATGTTTCTTCGCTGAGGAAATATGTCTAGGATCCGTCTCATGTCTTGGACTTCTCGGAGTTGGAGGTCACTGAGGACTTGTCCTTTCCGAAATTTCCAGTACGTATTGAGGATCGCAGAGAACAGGTCCTTCGAAACAAAGTTGTTCCTCTGGTTAAAGTGATTTGGCAACATCGCTCCAGAGGCGAGGCTACTTGGGAGCAAGAGGATGAGATGCAAGAACAGTTTCCCTATCTTTTCTTGTAAGTTCTTTTGTGAGCTTGTACCATCATTTTTTATCTCGTTATTTTTATAGCAACAATTTCGGAGACGAAATTTTTTTAAAGGGGAGAGAATGTAATGACTGAGGTTTCGGATCCGGTTATCGGGTCGGTTTCAGTGTCGGACCCCTTGGTTTGGTCCCTTGTGGGGCTAGGGCAAGCTCGATGTGATTTTGAACGGCGTCGGCCGTAGGGGACGCCATTTAGGAGCTTTGCAAGGGTGCCACGTAGGCAGGGCGTGGAGATGCTTGTGTACGGCCCCGGTCGTGTCGTCTAAATGGCGTCTTGTATAGACGATGGGATTAAGAGAATGCCAGTGTACGACCCGCGTCCTGTCGTCTGAACGGCGTCTTCATAGAACGACGCAATTTAAGGAGTTTCGGTTGACGCTCCGAAGCCCTCCCTCTTTTCTCTCATTCTCTCCATTTCTCTCTCTCCTCCCCCTCCCCTCCGAACACCTCCGACGCCCTTTCCCCTTCTCCGTCCCTTCCTCTCCCCATTCCTCCTCTTCCTCCACTCCATCAAACTCCTACCCCTCACCACTACCACCACCATCTCCTCCGCGGCGCATTTCTCTCCGAACGGTGACCGACGTCCCAGTAGAGTGACGGCGTCCACAGCGGTACTGGCAGCGGCTTGTGGCGTGGCAGTTCGGCTGCTAGGAGCACGGAGGAATTCAAGTAACTGGTAGGATGACAATCCTCGCGGTGTTTTATTTAAAACCATGATTTTCCTGCTTTAAAGCGTGCAATATGTATGGATGATTCTGAGGTAGAAAGCATGTTCTAAGAGGTTCTATATGAAAATAATTAGGCTTCTCTCCTACTTTCTCCATTTTTGTCGTTTTTGTGCAATTTGAGGGAGAAATCCCACTTTGTGACTCGGGGGAGGCTGGAGGGGGAACCTGTTTGCGAGTGCTAAATGGCGTCTGGCGACAGCAACGCCATTTTAAATGGTGTCTGCCAGGGGCGACGCAATTTAGGCCATCTCCCGAGGCCAGTTTCCGTGTGAACTAGTTTAGGGTCTTGAATGGTGTCTGCCACGGGCGACGTGATTCAGGATAGAACCTCATTAATTCATGCAATTAACATGTGTTTACATTGTTAGATAGTTTGGTCAAATGCATGCTTGAAAACGTACTTCGAAGATGAGGATTTTTACGTGATCGGATCGCACTGTGTTGTGTTTTATGCGATCATGGACCTAGAGTGACAGTTGTTAGCGCTTAGGCACCCTGTGTTGATGGGAGTGACACGGCGCCGGTGTGGGAGTGGTGGGGTGACGCCTAGAGAAAGGGTCACCTGATTTACCTCGGGGTATTGCTAGTACCGGTGTAAGAATGGTACATTCGGAGTGTCACTTGTACTAGGGGAAGCGGAACCACCTAGATCTAGACAGGCGAAAGTAGCCAGCGCGCGATCCGAGGGGTTGTTGTTTGGTCCCAGCGGGTCGGTGTTTTCTGCATTCGGCTGCATAGTTTGTGTGTTTAGTCGAGACGCTGGTTGTGGACTGTTATTCTTTGGTGGCCTACAAGCCAATATGACTTTGTAATCTCGTTCATTTATTAATAAAATGCCATTATATTCATTGTGTGTAAATCGTATTAATTATAGTCTCATAATGAAGTCCGTGAATATGTGCGATAGTGATCAGATTATGATGAGATCATACTAATGACACTGATCACTTAAACATACATATTCTTAATAGTTCCTAGTCGGAGGATATCCGAGAAGGACATCGGATATCCAGATAGACTAGTACATATTACTCCCGCTCATATGATGAGGGCGACCGATCTCATAGTCACTTGTGTAGAGACACTAAGGCGAATCTGTAGGTGCTCATTAGAGAATGAGTTCACTGAACTGATCCGACTGAATCGCTGGATAGTATAGTACCTTACTGTCAACCAGCTTGATTCTATTGTCGCAGTTACGTGAATGGTCCTCGGACCTGAGACACCAAGGACACCTTGTCGGTAGACTTCTGTGCTTTGACCTTGGTTTATGAATCTCTAACCACGGGATTCTAAACAGCCAAGCATCAGGTACAGCGGAATACCGTCGAAGGGAATTGAGTGTCAATAAGGAATCATTCGCTCTCGGTACTTAGAGAGAGAATGCTCTAGGAATGATGCGCAGAAGTCCCTGGCCAGGGCGGACGATAATATCGGGAAAGAAGTTTTCCGATATTATACGGAAACATCCGATCCAAGTGAGTCGACCGGTTAGGGTTTGACAGTATACCATACCCTGAGTTGACTCGAGAGCATTGTACGAATGAAGGACTATATCCACACGGTAACTGTCGGTGGAAAGGTTCCAAGAGTGGGTTACTTAACCCCAATACCTTCCGGGTTCACGCTGTTGGGATCGTTCTGTCGGGATCCGATTCTAAAACACATCGGAATATAATTTTCGAGATCGGATCTGTCCCGTTTCGGTCGTTAAAATTAAACCGGTGTAAATAGAATTTACCATGCGCGGATTCGAATCCGCGTCCGTTTTCCGGTTCCGTCGGAGCGATGCCGCAAGTCGCGCAGATGCCCGACCTCTAGCGGTATCCGCGCGGTTCTCCTCGCGATGGATGGTCCTCGCTTCCTCGCTCGCTGCGGCGTTCGAAGATCCCGTCTGACTGCGCGTAATCCGCCGCGACATGCGGATTCGGAATCCCTGTCGAATGGAAGGTGGAGCAGTTGGGAACCGCAGGCCAAGAAGAGAGAGAAAGTGGGGAAGAACGAATGACGGCTAGGTCAGGGTTGCTGGCCCCGGACGTAGAATCCGTTCTTTTATAAGAAGTCTATTTGCAGTTTTTCATAAAAATCCAGACTTATCCGAAATCCTGTCAGATTATCTATCAACTTGAAAACCATTTGCGTGTGACCCTCTAGGCCCAAATACCAGTCCAGTTAATAGCCCATTAAGTCCAGTAACCCTTTACTGACCCACTGAATTAATTAATATCCTTATATTCAATTAATCAGCTGAATTTAATGTCCCACAATAAATTCGGACGGACTGCCGATCACGTTGGATGCCAAGCAACATCGTGTGATCCTGGATGGCACTGGGGTTATCGCAACCCTCTATTGGAACCTTTCTGTCATCGGTTAGCGCGCGGATATAATCCTTCATCCGTACAATGTTCCCGAATCGACCTAGGACATGGTTTACTATTAAACCCTATTTGGTCGATTCACTTGAATCAGATGCCGCTAATCTGAATCCGATAACTCCTTATTGATTACAGAGTCCGCCCTGGCCAGGGACTTTAAGCGCATCATTCCCGGAACATTCTCTCTCAAACAACCGAAAGCGGATGATCCCGTATTGAACACACAATTACCTTCGAGGACATTTCCCTGAACCCGATCGCTTGACTTATTGATAACCTATGGTTAGGGATTCGTTCGTCAAGGTCAAAGCTCAGAAACCTACCAACAAGATATCTTTGGAGTCTCAGGTCCAAGGATCATCCATGCAACCGTGACAAATGAATCGAGCTGGTTAACAATGAGCTGATTACCATCTAGCGATTCATAGTGGGATCAGTTCAGTGAACTCATTCACCAATGAGCACCTATAGGTTCAGCATAGTGTCTCCACACAAGTGACTTATGGGATCAGTCACTCTCATCATATGAGCTGAAATAACCTATACTAGTCTATCCGGATGTTCGATGTCCTATCTCAAACATCCTACGACTAGGAACAATTAAGAACATGTGTTTATAAATCTTCGGTCCCGTAATTATGATCTCATCATAATCCAAAGACTATTGCACATGTTCATGGACTTCATCGTGATACGATAAACACAGATCAAATTAATTACACACAATGAATTATTGCCATTTATTAATAATCTGAATAAGTACATAGTATCGGATTGGCTTTGAGACCATCTAATACTAACAATCTCCCACTTGGACTAAAGCCAATCACTTTTATACAGAATACCCATATTCTCTAAGTGACGCTCAAAAACATTTTGAGACAAAGGCTTTGTAAGTGGATCTGCTATGTTGTCGACTGAAGGAACTCTTTCCACCATGACATCTCCTCGAGCTATAATCTCTCTGATCAGATGAAAGCACCGCAGAATGTGCTTCGACTTCTGATGAGATCTCAGCTCTTTCGCTTGAGCAATCCCCCCATTGTTGTCACACAGCAGTGGGACGGGACCAGATATGCTTTCCACCACACCAAGATCGCCGATGAATTTCTTCATCCATACAGCTTCCTTGGCGGCTTCAGCAGCAGCAATATACTCGGCTTCTGTTGTCGAATCAGTAGTGGTTTCCTGCTTGGAACTTTTCCAGCTCACTGCTCCCCCGTTGAGTGTGAAAATAAAACCTGATGTTGACTTGCTGTCATCAGGATCAGACTGAAAACTCGAGTCAGTGTATCCTTGCAGCTTTAAGTCTCCTCCTCCATAGACTAGAAATAGATCCTTAGTCCTTCTCAAGTACTTAAGGATGCATTTCACAGCCTTCCAGTGTTCATCACCTGGATCTGCCTGATGCCTGCTCGTAACACTTAGAGCATATACTACATCAGGTCTGGTACATAGCATGGCATACATGATTGACCCTATGGCAGAAGCATAGGGGACTTTATCCATCACTGCCCTCTCTTCAGGTGTCTTGGGAGACTGATCTTTAGAGAGTGAAATTCCATGTCTCATCGGTATGAGACCTCTCTTGGAATTTTCCATGCCAAACCTTTTGACAATGGTTTCTATGTACATGGATTGGGTTAAAGCTAGCATCTTCTTTGATCTATCTCTATAGATCCGTATTCCTAATACGTAAGATGCTTCTCCCAAATCCTTCATGGAGAAGTTCTTTGACAGCCATATCTTTACTGATGACATCATTCCTACATCATTCCCAATGAGTAGGATGTCGTCAACGTAAAGAACCAGAAATGTGATTGCGCTCTCACTGTTTTTCTTGTATACACAGGGCTCATCTTCATTCTTAATGAAGCCATAAGATTTGATCGCCTCATCAAATCTTATGTTCCAACTTTGAGATGCTTGCTTCAGTCCATAAATGGACCTCTGCAACTTGCATACCATGTCTGGAGATTCTTTGGATGTGAATCCTTCTGGTTGTATCATATACACCTCCTCCTCAAGGTTTCCATTGAGGAAGGTAGTCTTCACATCCATCTGCCAGATTTCCTAATCATGGTAGGCAGCAATGGCGAGAAGAATTCTGATGGACTTAATCATAGCAACGGGTGAAAAGGTTTCGTCATAGTCAACACCTTGTCTTTGACGATAGCCTTTTGCCACTAATCTTGCTTTATAAGTCTCAATACGTCCATCTGCACCGATCTTTCTTTTAAAGATCCATTTGCAGCCGATAGGTACTATACCATCGGGTAAATCCACCAAGTTCTAAACTTGGTTGATGTACGTGGACTGTATTTCAGAATTCATGGCTTCCCGCCATTTCCCGGCCTCTGGACTTTCAATGGCCTCCTGGTAAGTCTTAGGATCATCATCCTCATTATAGAGTATCCTTGAACCATCCAAATTAATATGTCCCACATATCTTTCTGGTGGTTTAGGTGCTCTTTCAGATCTACGAGGTTCCTGTGTATCATTTTGAACAGGTTCAGAAACTGACGGTTCATCTGATGAACCAATGCCAGTTTGTGGGTCTGGAATTTCTTCCAGTGTTACTTTACTCCCACTGTCCTTCTGGAAAATATAATCTTCTTCTAGAAAGACAGCTCTCCTGGCCACAAACACCTTTTGTTCGCCAGGAAGATAAAAGTAATATCCATAAGTTTCCTTTGGATATCCCACAAATCTGCATTCGTCAGTTCTGGATTCCAGCTTATCTGCGTCATATCTTTTAACATGGGCAGGACATCCCCAGACTTTAACATGTTTAAGGTCTGGTTTCTTTCCATTCCATATCTTATATGGAGTGGTCTCAACAGACTTGTTGGGTACCTTGTTCAGGATATACATAGCCGAGCTAAGTGCATATCCCCATAAGGACACTGGTAATTTGGACATGCTCATCATGGATCGCACCATGTCCATTAATGTGCGATTTCTCCTTTCTGATACACCATTCATCTGAGGTGTATAAGGAGGTGTAAGCTGAGAAAGGATACCATTATCCTTTAAGTATTTAATGAACTCAGTACTCAAGTAGTCACCACCCCGATCAGATCGGATGGTTTTTATACTTTTTCCTGTTTGTTTTTCTACTTCATTCTTAAATTCTCTGAATTTCTCAAAGGCTTCAGATTTATACTTCAATAAGTATACATATCCAAACCTTGAGTAATCATCAGTGAATGTAATGAAGTATGAGAAACCACCAATGGCTTGGGTTGACATAGGACCACATACATCTGAATGTATGAGTTCTAATATGTCTTTGGCTCGTTCTCCAGTTCCACTAAATGGAGACTTAGCCATTGTACCCATTAAACATGATTCACAGGTTGCATATGATTCATAATCAAATGGATCCAAATATCCATCTTTATGCAATCTTTGGAGTCTGTTTTCACCAATGTGTCCAAGCCTACAATGCCACAAGTAGGCTTTGTTCATTTCATATTTAGTTCTTTTAATTGAAGAACCGATATGTAAATTATCATGAGACACATTCAATAGATACAATCCATTGGACAAAATAGCAGAAGCTATTAATTTATTTTTGAAATAAATTGAACAACTATTGTTCCCAAAATTTAAATTGTATCCAATTCTATCTAAACATGAAATAGAAATGATGTTCCTTATTATGCTAGGTACATAATAACATTCATCTAATAAAAATGTGTCTCCGGATGGTAGCTTAAGCTTCACTGTCCCCACAGCGATTGCCGCAACTCTTGCGCCGTTACCTAGTCTCAGTTCCACCTCGCTGGTCCTCAGCTTACGCCTTCTTGTCAATGCCTGCACATAATTGCAAATATGAGATACACATCCAGTATCTAATACCCATGATATACAATCTCTTATTGACAAGTTTACATCTATCATATAGATACCTGAAGCATCCTGCTGCTTCACAGTTCATTGAGCCTTGTCCTTGAGGTATTCTTTGCAATTCCTCTTCCAATGCCCTTTCTGGTGACAGTAAAAGCAATCACCTTTCTCAGCACTTTTACCTTTGTCTTTCTTGGTAACCTTTGCCTTTCTCTGAACCTTGTTCTTATTCTTTCGAAAAGCTTGGACTGCAAGTCTTTTTCTATTGGTCTTACCAACCATGAGGACTTGGGGTTTATCCTTCACAAGGTTCCCCTCAGCAGTCTTTAACATGGTCAGCAGTTCAGCTTAGGTGGCCTGGATCTTGTTCATGTTAAAATTAACAATGAACTGAGCATATGACGGTGGAAGTGAAGACAACACGAGGTCTATGTGCATCTCCTTGGGAAGTGTAATCCCAAGAGCATCTAGCCTCTCTACCCACTCAATCATCTTCAGCACGTGATTCTGTACTGAAGCTCCCTCTGCCGTCTGAGCCTTGAACGGATTCTTCGATATCTCATATCGTTCGATTCTGCTCTGCTCACCAAATAGCTCCTTCAAATGGAGCATGATGGATCTAGCATCCATCTCTTCATGTTACCTCTGCAACTCATTGCTCATAGAGGCTAACATGTAGCATTAGGCCATGGTGGAATCCTCCTTCCATTTTTCATACGCTATCATTTCCTCCTCTGGAGCATCCAATGCTGGTTCAGAAGGAGGTTCTGATAGAATTGGGTGGCTTCAAAGCCAATCATTGTACATTCTAGTTCAAGTTATTAATAAAGGCAATCATTTCTTCATTTATAGTTCTTAGAAATTAACTATCGCAATGAAGGTCCGTAGACAAATGTATGGGATATTGAATCATGATGAGATCATGATAGTGAGATCAATATCCTCAGTCACTTGTCTTAAACAGTTCTCGATCATAGGATATTTGAGATGGACATTAAATATCCGATGAGATCGACACAAGTTATGTCTGCTCATGTGATGAGGGTGAATGATCTCACATTCACTCGTGTGGTGACACTAAGACAAACTTGTGGGTGCTCATTAGAGAATGAGTTCACTGAACAGACCCAAATAAGAATTCCTGGATGGTAATTATACCTATTAGTCAACCAGGGAATTCAATCGTTACAGTAGCACAGTTGGTCATTTGACCTGAGTCACCAATGATACCTTGTTTGTGGACCATTGTATCTTGATTCTCTGACTTGTGGACTTTAACCATTAAGTCCACGATAGTCGGTCTCTCAGATACAGTGGAAAGCTTGCGAAGGTAATTGAGTGAACAACAAGGGATCACTCACTCTTAGTATAAGACTGGAGAGAGAATGTCCTATGGATGTGTACACAGAAATCCCTGGCCATGGTCAAATGAAAGAGATGTCTTTCTAGAAATTAACTGAGTACTGGAATCTACCTAAATAATGCGATAGAGGGTTTGAATATAAAACCATACCCTTGCGTTATTGGGACATTGGATGAGTGAAGGATTTTATCTGTGCGGTATCTACAGACGGAAAGGTTAAATTAAAGGGAATAGTATCCCTTATATCTTCTGGGATCATGAGGTAGTGTTTGGTGTTGTTCATGATCAGAAGGCCAAGTGAATTAATCATCAGATGATAATCCACTTGTTTATTAAATTAATTATTTAACATATGATGTTTAAATGTTAATTAATAAATATTAAACTCTAGAATTAGTTCTAAGTTTAATGGGCCTGAAACCGGACTGATATATGGGCCTAGAGGGTCACACACATAAGAGTTCTCGTCAGACGGTGAGAGACGTTAAATTTCATGTTTATCTGGGTTTTTATGAAAAGCCGCAGGATAAACATGAAGATTTAATGGAGATTTATCCAAGGCCAAACTCTTGGATAATCATGAGGATTAATCATTGTGCTTATCCTTATTTCTATATAAGGAGGCCAAGGGGGAGGGGTAAAAAGTTGGTTGGACGAATTACTCACCCCAGATTCTCTATCTCCTCTCTCTCTCTCCTTCTCTCTCTCTTGGAGTAGATCTGTCTCTCTCCGCGCATGGTGGATTTGAGATCTGGTCGGAGCACTCAAGTCGAGGAGGAAATCGCATCTGCAGCGGGAACTCGTGTGGATACCTCCAGAGATCGTGCGCGTGCGCGATTACCGAGTCGGAATCATCCACGGGAGATTCGAAACCCCGCAAAGGTGAAGAACCGTTCTTCCCGCGTTAGTTTTTATTGTCCGTTTTACGATCCCAGCAAGCGATACATAGGAATCGATTTTATTTTCCGCTGCGTTCTAGGCGATTCCTTCCAGGTTCATTATCCAAGACGTAGGCAATCTGCTCAGACCTGAGGACTATCTTCAGGTTTCTGAGCCAGTCTGAGTAATTGGTGCCTGTCAAACGGTTTGCATCAAGTATGCCTCGCAACGGGTTATGGTGCGACATTCTCGCCTACAGGAGATTGATAATTAGCAGATATTCAGATTAACTAAAACAAGATATGGTCTTTTATTATCTAGTTTTACTCCCACTAATTTTCGACGGACTGTATAACCTTCAGATATACAGAACGGGAGACGTCGACTGTCTCCTAGTGGGGATCAGAATCTCCAAGCATCACAGTATGACCTCGGGTAAACACATAGTATCATATCGCTATCTCAGAGCAATCATCTCATGATAATTGCAACTCCTTGCAATATCCGATCATACTTCGGCTCCCAAGTTTAATAGTCCCAGGTAAACACAGTAGACCATTATCCCCGGTCTAAGCTTTACCATCAATACGTGACAGAGTAAAGTAGAAATATAGTTCCCGGATAAACATGTGGATGACTATATCGTTCCTCTACTCTTATCCAAAAGGCATCTAATGCCATGATCAACAGTCCTCTCAACAAACAATGGCAGACCTCGGGTAAACACATAGTATCTGCCATGACTGAATTAAGTTCCATTGATCATATTGATGGAGAGCCACGCGGTGCATTCTCAATGACTTGCGCTACGGCTTAGAATTTGTAACGAAGGTTTTACTTATTTAGTTTGGTCTCATCCTAGGTGATAGTATTAAATATATCGAATATATATAAATACTAATAACCTAACAAATATAAAGCACACGCATCACATACATGTCATTAGTGTGGTCATGGACGGCACTGCGGTTTGACTTGAGCCAGACAGTCAAACGCACACACATGCACAATATTACAACTTATATCATGAGTCTGCAAACCCATGGATTCAATGAACTCCTTCATTTTCATCTGGTCAGCAGTTGTGGATCATCCTCGCTCCACGCGCATCCGCCTCGATCAAATTACATCGTAATTCCCAATTACATGATAATTCAAAAAAGGAAGCCTTATGGCGATTATATCGAGGAGGAAGGTAGAAGTACAATGGAACATGAGAGGGAGAGGTTCGCAGACCTCTATTTATTAATAACAATAAACCACACAATCACATTCCACATCCACAATTAATACTCGTCCATGACCACCACATGTTTTAGTTAAACAAACCACACATGAATTGCGCATCAAATGGCTAAATAAAATTTTTGAAAATAATATTAATTTTGGTTTCATAAAACCAGGGACCAAAAAAAATTTGGATTTAGGATTTTTCGAAAAAATTTCAATAAGTTTAAGCATGCCAATTTAAATAAGCAAACTAATGCATATCATTAAAACAAAATTAAACAAGCAATAAATAACACATCAAATGTGTATAAAATCTAAAAATAATGGCTTTAGATAAATTCCATGCTCAATTTGAACAATTCAAATAATTATGGGGTTATTTAACAATTAAATACAACAATTAATCTAACACCTTAGATTAATAATTAGTATTAACAACATTTGTTAATATGATAATGGAAAAACTCATATTTTATTATTAGGGCCCAAAAATTAAGATTTCAGTGTCAAAATCAAATTTTAACAATAAAATAAAATCAAATTAATTTTAACAGGACCTTTAATAATAAAAAATATATTAAATGGAAATTGGGAAAGGGGGTTCAGCCGAGCTGAACCCCTGACTCGGGCCAGGGCCGAGCCAGGGCTTGGACCCAGGCCCGCGGGCCTGGTCCGGGCCCTGCTGGGCCCTGGCTCGGGCCAGGGTCCAGCTGGGCTGGACCCTGTCGGCGGCTAGGGGAAACCCTACCCGCACGACAGGCAATCCCGAGGGTTCCCTGCATTGCAGGGAACCCGACGGCGGCTGCCCCTTCCGGCGCCGTCCGGGCACCGGCGACCGTCCGCCGGTTTCGACGACGTCGCTGGCGCCGTCCGGCGGCCGGAGCAAGCCCGTGAAGGGCTCCAGTGGCCCTCCTTTTAATTTCAAAAATTCTTCCCTCTTTTCATGGCGGTTTCAAAAGCGGAAGAGGAAGAAGAAGGAAGGCCATAGCAACGGTTCCTGGCTCTCCATGCTGCCGGCATCGTTCACAACGATCAAACCCCCAAAAAAAATCCATCTCATGGATCCGATTCCATCAAAAATACCCCGTTCTTCGTCCAACGAAGAACACGAAGAAAAACCCCCAAAAATAATTTTTCTTCAGATTTAAATTGCGATCTGATCGCTGTGAACATCTCATGAACACAAATCTTTCAAGAAAATAATTACTAGCATGGATTTTAATTCTGAAACCATAATTTTAGAGACCGAAACGGCGAAAACACAGTGGAACCTGGCTCTGATACCATTGTTGGGATCGCTGTGTCGGGATCCGATTCTAAAACACAGCGGAATATAATTTTCGGGATCGGATCTGTCCCATTTCGGTCGTTGAAATTAAACCGGTGTAAATCGAATTTACCTTGCGTGGATTCGAATCCGCGTCCGTTTTTCGGTTCCGTTGGAGCGATGCCGCAAGTCGCGTAGATGCCCGACCTCTAGCGGTATCCACGCAGTTCTCCTCACGATGGATCGTCCTCGCTTCCTCGCTCGCTGCGGCGTTCGAAGATCCCGTCTGACTGCGCATAATCCGCCGCGACATGCGGATTCGGAATCCCCGTCGAATAGAAGGTGGAGTAGTTGGGAACCGCACGCCCAGAAGAGAGAGAAAGTGGGGAAGAACGAATGACGGTTAGGTCAGGGTTGCTGGCCCCGGACGTAGAATCCGTTCTTTTATAAGAAGTCTATTTGCGGTTTTTCATAAAAACCCAGACTTATCCGAAATCCTGTCAGATTATCCATCAACTTGAAAACCATTTGCATGTGACCCTCTAGGCCCAAATACCAGTCCAATTAATAGCCCATTAAGTCCAGTAACCCTTTACTGACCCACTGAATTAATTAATATCCTTATATTCAATTAATCAGCCGAATTTAATGTCCCACAATAAATTCGGACGGACTGCCGATCACATTGGATGCCAAGCAACATCGCGTAATCCTGGATGGCACTGGGGTTATCGCAACCCTCTATTGGAACCTTTCTGTCTTCGGTTAACGCGCGGATATAATCCTTCATCCGTACAATGTTCCCGAATCGACCTAGGGCATGGTTTACTGTTAAACCCTATTTGGTCGATTCACTTGAATCAGATGCCGCTAATCTTAATCCGATAACTCCTTATCGATTACAGAGTCCGCCCTGGACAGGGACTTTAAGCGCATCATTCCCGAAACATTCTCTCTCAAACAACCGAGAGCGGATGATCCCATATTGAACACACAATTACCTTCGAGGGCATTTCCCTGAACCCGATCGCTTGACTTATTGATAACCCATGGTTAGGGATTCATTCGTCAAGGTCAAAGCTCAGAAACCTACCAACAAGATATCTTTGGAGTCTCAGGTCCAAGGATCATCCACGCAACCGTGACAAATGAATCGAGCTGGTTAACAGTGAGGTGATTACCATCCAGCGATTCATAGTCGGATCAGTTCAGTGAACTCATTCACCAATGAGCACCTATAGGTTCAGCATAGTATCTTCACATAAGTGACTTATGGGATCAGTCACCCTCATCATATGAGCTGAAATAACCTATACTAGTCTATCCGGATGTTCGATGTCCTATCTCAAACATCTTACGACTAGGAACAATTAGGAACATGTATTTATAAATCTTCGGTCCCGTAATTATGATCTCATCATAATACAAAGACTATTGCACATGTTCATGGACTTCATCATGATACGATAAACATAGATCGAATTAGTTACACACAATGAATTATTACCATTTATTAATAATCTGAATAAGTACATAGTATCGGATTGGCTTTGAGACCATCTAATACTAACACATGCGGTGTTGCTTGGGACCCAACGTGATCGGAGTTTTATATAAATTGGGGGTTTTTATGAAAAATCGCGCAGTTAATATAAAATGTAGTGAACGGGCTGAGTAGGCCAGGTTGCTGCAAAACCCTAGTCACCCCCTCCTCTCTTCTTGTCTCTCTTTGGCGCCCCAGGCCGGATCTGTTCTCCGGGTCTACTTCGCCGCTTCTCCGACTCCCGTCTGACAGGAAATCGACCGCACGTCGCGGCAGTTGTTGCGGCGAACAGCGAAGGGTTCGTGGGCTGCGACGAGCGAGGAACGTGAGGATTTTCACCGTGAGGAGGATCGCGTGGACTCTGCTAGAGGCCAGGCGCTTGTGCGGCTTGCGGTGTCACACCGACGAAATCGATCGGCCGCGGATTCGAATCCGTGCACAGTAAGAATCGATAATCCGATTATCGATTTTAGTTATTCGAAATGGGAACAGATCGCTAGTTTCTATTTTATTTTCCGCTGCGTTTTGCGATCCGGAGAAACGAGGATAACGAACAGTGGTATCAGAGCCAAGTTCCACTATTTCTTGTCCCGTTTCGATCTCCGAATTAATTTTCCATGATTTTATTCCATGTGTTAAGTTGGATTTTTTTGCTGGATCCGTGTTCATGTGATGAACACAGATCAGAAGAATAATTTTAATTATTTTTATTCTGCAAAATTCGAAATTTATTTTGGGAGTTTTCATGTTCTTCGTGAGATGAAGAACGACGGGGTTTTTGCGGCTTCAATCCAACGTCTCCATGTGATGGGAAGGTGGGCGGAGGTCTTGGTACGACCAGTGACCATACCGGTCATCAATGGGACTGGTAACCAGCACCAAAGAGTCCATTGGAAGGGCTGAATTAAGGGGTTGTTCATCCTCTTTTTCAGTTTAGGAAAAACCAGATTTTAATGAAGGGAAAATGGGGTTGGCCTTGGTGCTTTAGGGCTTCTCCGGCAAGCCCACCGGCGCCGGCAGGACCGAACGGCACCGTCGGGCCGGCCGCCGGAGGGGCGCCGCCGTTGGGCCCTTGCCTCAACCCCCCCACAGCCGTCACACACCTGCAAACAAAGAAGGGTTAGGGTTTTTAGATGGGGGTGTGTTTCGGGGAAGAAAGGGAGGGTGGGCGCGGGCCTGACCGGTTCGACCGACCGGTTCCTTGCTGGGCCAAGCCGAACCCAGGCGCCCAACTATTGGGTGCCTGGCTCGAGCCCTGGCTCAAGAGGTCCGAGCCAGGGCTCGGGTCTAATGGGCTGGGCCCATTTCTTTAAAAAAACCTCCTTTCCCTTTAAGTTCCTATTTAACCCCTAAATTCCCAAGCCTGATTAATAATTAAAATTGCATTTAAATTTTAAAATTCAAAAATATTTTGAAAGTTAAAATTATTATTCAATTTTAGTTTAATTGGGCATTAATGATTTTAAATCATTATTTAATTAATAATTAGTGATTATTAATTAAAGTTAATTATTAGTTAAATGATAAATTAATAATTAATCTTTATTTAACTAATCTAAGAGTTAGATTAGTGATTAATAATTGATGGTTTAAATGTTATATTATTAATTATTAATTCTTCTAATTGTTAATTAATTAAAGTTAATTATTAATTTAAGTGTTAATTAATAATTAACTAATTGACTAATTTAAATGTTAAATTAGTAATCATTAATTAATTAGTGTTAATTATTATTTTAAGATTTAAATTAATGATTAACATTAATTATTTAATCTAAGAGTTAGATTAACACCTCTTAGTAAATTAGAATTAATTGTTAATTTAAGTGTTAAGTTAATGATTAATTTTAAATTAACTAATCTAAGAGTTAGATTAGTAATTAATAATTAATTAGAGTTAATTAATAATTTAAATGTTAAATTTAATAATTAACTTCTATGGACTAATCTTAGAGTTAGATTAGTACTTAGTTATTAATAGTCTAATTGTTAGATTATTAATATTGTTTAATCTAAATGTTAGATTGTTTTAATTATTAGAAATGTTCTAATTGCATGGAATAATATGGAATTATTAATTTGGAGTGTGTGCATATGTGATGTGTGTTTTAAATACTTTTAAATATGATTTAATTACATGTTAAGCTAATTAAAAGAGTTTTCAAAATTCAAAAGCCAATTTTGATTGGATCCTAATTTTTTTAAAGCCAAAAAATTATTTATTTTGAAACTTTTTTATTTTAGCCATGTGCTGCGTTGAATCATGTGTGGAATGTATAAAACACACCGTAGTCATGGATATGCATTTTTAATTATTCATGTGATGAACGATGCGTGTGTGGATCGTAGATGAATGATAGATAGTTATTAAATTGTTAATAAATAGAGGTCTGCACACCTCTCTCTCTCTCTCTCTCATATTGCTATGTACTTCTACATCCCTTTCTCTTGTACTCACCATAAGGCCTTCTTCTATTTACATGTAAATTATGAATTTATTGTAATATGATCGAGGCAATTGAGGAAGGAGCGAGGACGATCCACAGATGCAACCAGGAAGGCGATGTGATAGAGATCCTTTGCCTGTGTTTGTAGAGTAGTCTAATATAAATGTTATGTTAGATTGTGCATGTGTTTGACTGTTGGCTCCAGTCAAACCCACTGTGCTATCCATGACCACACTTGACACGTATGAGATGCATTGTTTTAATTTTGATTATAAATCAAAGCAGGTATAGTATTTATTAAATATATACGACATATTTATATATTATCACTTAGGAGAGACCAAGATAAAAGTTATCTAAATACTCTCGTCTAAACTCTAAGCCGTAACATGAGTAGTTAAGAACTTATCGTATGGTCCATCATCATTATAGTCATAGGATTTGAATTACTTTAGGCAGGTTTGTTGTACTACCACAAGGCCTGTCTAATTGTGAGGAGAAACTATGGCTATGACATTAGATGTCTATTTGATCGGGGTAAAGGAACCATGTAACTTTGTTGTACTATCCACAAGGACTGCATGCAAATCTATGCTCGTCTCGTAACGATGGTTCGCTTAGACCAGAATTAGTGACTTGTTGTGCTATCCACAAGGCTATTAAATCTCTGGAGACTAAAGATATGATCGGATATTGCAAGGAGTTGCAAGTCCCATGAGATGAGTGCTCTTTGATTGTTGTGTTATCCACAAGGCCATTAAATCTCTAGAGACTAAAGATATGATCGGATATTGCAAGGAGTTGCAAGTCCCATGAGATGAGTACTCTTTGATTGGTTTACAGCTTTCTTGCGCTATCCACAAAGTTGTACTGCAAGTCATTAAAATTCTAATCCCCACTAAGAGACTGTCGGCGTCTCCCATTCTGTATAGCTGAGGGTTTTACAGTCCGTCGAAAATTAGTGGGAGTTAAAAGTTGAATAAAAGACTATATTTTGTTTTATATTTAATAACTGAACATCTGCTAAAATAGATTTTATCTCTTGTAGGAAATTATGTCGTCTAATAACCCACTCCGTGGCATATTTGATGCTAAACTTTTGACTAGCCTGAACTATTCGGATGAGCTCAGAAACCTGAAAAGTGTCTTTAGATCTGAGCACATTGCCTACGTCCTTGGAGCTGATCCTTTTGCTGAATCGGCATTGGATGCCCTTAAGGCAGAGATGATCACATACGATAAAAGATCGAAGGACAAAGGCAAAGGAGTAGTAAAGGATGACTGCTTCTACTGTAAGTAGCAGGGTCATTGGAAGAGGAACTACAAGGAGTTCCTCAACGATAAAGCTCAAGGAAAGGTAAAGTTATCAGAAGCTTCAGATATCTATATGATAGACATCAACTTGTCATTTAGAGATTCCACATCTTGGGTATTAGATACCCGATGTGCTTCTCATATATGTCATGATGCGCATATGCTGACAAGCAAGCGCAAGCTGAGAAAAAGTGAGGTGGAATTGTGACTAGGAAATGGCGCAAAAGTTGCGGCAGTTGCTGTTAAGACAGCAAACTTCAGGCTTCCATCGGGAGACGTCTTATCAATAGAATATTGTTATTGTGTTCCTAGCATAATAAAGAACATCATATCAATATCTTGTTTGGATTGATGGATATAGGTGTCCTCTAAGCCAATCATAAGGCACCTATTTCAATCTGGTTCACTAATAAATGACATTAAATTCATTATGTAGATTGGCATATTCATAATTGCGCATAATGAAGTCCATGAATATGTGCAATAGTCATCAGATTATGATGAGATCATAATAATGAGACTGATGACTTATAAACACATATTCTCAATTGATCCTAGTCGTAGGATGTTTGAAAAGGACATCAAACATCCGGTTAGACTAGTACAGGTTATTCCAGCTCATATGATGAGGGTGACTGATCTCGTTAGTTATTAGTGTGGAGACACAATGGTAAACCTGTAGGTGCTCATTGGGGAATGAGTTCACTGAACTGATCCGACATGAATCGCCGAATGGTAATTTACCTGACTGTCAATCGACTTGATTCATCGTCACAGTAGCGTGGTTGATCCTTGGACTTGAGACACCAAAGACACCTTGTCGGTGGACTTCTGGACTTTGACCTTGACCTACGAATCCCTATCCACGGGATCTCAAATAGTCAAGGATCGGGTCCAGCGGAAGACCTTCGAAGGTGATTGTGTGTTCAATAAAGGATCGTTCGCTCTCAGGTAACTGGAGAGAGAATGCTCTAGAGTAGATCCGCAGGAGTCTCTGGCCAGAGCAGAAACAATATCAGAAAAGTGGTTTTCAGATATTGTAAAGCAGAGTCTGATTCAAGTGAGTTGACAATATAGGGTTTGACAGTTGACCATACCCTAGGTTAACTCGAGAGCATTGTGCGAACGAAGGATTATAGCCACGTGGTAACTGTGGACGGACAGGTTCCATGAGTGGGTTGCTGAACCCCATTACCTTCCGGTATCATGCGGTGTTGCTTGGCACCCAACTTGATCAGAAGTCCGACCGAATTCACATGCGATGTCAATTCGGTTGAGTAATTAGTTAATATATAGATATTAATTAATTACAATAAGTCAATAACTAGTTATTGGACTTAACGGGATGAAAACCGAACTGGTAAATGGGCCTAGAGGGTCACACGCAATAAGATTCTCAGTCGGTGGTACATAAGTGGGATTTATATTAACTCGGGGACTTTTGTGAAAAGTCGCGCCGACTTAATATATATACACGCTGTTGAGAAACCCTGGGCCAAGCTCCAGGATTTTCCTTGCTGGCCGTCATCCCTCCTTTCTCTCTCTTCCTCTGGGCGTCCCGTTCGGCGCTCCAGAACAGCTTCCGTCTCCGCCGCGTGTGATTCCCGAATGTCGGGAATTCCCGTCGGCGGGATTTCCGCAATCGTTGCGGCGACGGATCTTCAGCGAGCGAGCTGAAACGGACGAGGGATCGAGGACGAACCACCGCGGAGGATCGCGTGGATACCGCTGGAGGCCGGACGCTTGTGCGGCTTGCGGCATCGCCTCGACGGAACCGAAACGGAAGCGGATTCGAATCCGCACACGGTAATCAGATTCCAACCTGGTTTTTCAGTTTGCGTTTTTCGTTCCGAATCGGATCAGCGGGCATCGGGCTAGTTTAAATTTTGTTCTTTGTTTCCGTTGCGTTCTTCGCGTCCCGCCCGGATCCCTACAGTGGTATCAGAGCCAGGTTCCGCTCTGATCCGCTCCGGAACGATAAAATTATTATTCTAAATTATTTCATGCATAAATTCGTTTTTCCTCATAGATATTGTTCATGGGATGAACTTAGAATTTCGAATTTAATTTTTCTGTGCGAAAAACGAGAATTTTTTAGGGTTTTATCGCGTTCTTCATGGTGATGAAGAACCGGATTTGTGGGCTTCAAAAGGAGATTAATGATGGTTGGACCATCTCTGTGGGTTTGCTGGTATGACCAGCTACCCCTCGCCATCCCCGGAAAATTTCTATGGCGGCCGGTGGAACTTTTCTTCCCATAATTTTCAAGAGTTGAAAGGGATCGTGGAAAAAGCTGAAATCTGCGAAACTGCACAAATCTCCAACTTTGGAGGGTCACCGGCGGCGAAAGAGTCGCCGGCCGGGCACCACCGGTGGGGGAAATGGAAGTGGTGACATCCCTCTGCAATTTCTGTCCACCCTCGCGGCCGGCGGCGGCGGCGGCGCCGCCCAAAACAGGCTGCAAACAGGGCCAAAAACCCTAAAATCAGGACTGGTCGAACCTGCTGGAGAGGGCCTGAACCGGCCGGTCCCGAGCCGGTTCGGCCGGCCGGCCTGGGCCTGGCCTGGGCGCGCCAGGCGCCGGACCTGGCTCGACCAGGTCGCACCCGGGCTGGGTCCTGGCTGAGCCCAGGGCCATCTGGCCCGAGCCAGGTGCCCCCTGGCTCGAGCCAGACGAGCCAGGTTCGGCCCTGGTTGCACTGGCTCGAGCCAAGGGGGCCCATTAAGCCCTGATTAGGCCCATTTAAGCCAATTTTGGCCCAATTAACCCCAAAAACCCCTTATTTAATTAAAAACCCCATCCTATTTAACTTGAAATTGAAATTAATAATGTTTAAAATTGTTTTAAACATTAAATTAATTATTTTGAGTTAAAAAGGGGAGAGATAATTAAGATATGATCTTAATTATGGATTATTAATTTAATCAAACCTTTTGTGGGGTTTAATTAAGATGTGATCTTAATAGTTAATTGTTTTTAACTAAATAAGATAGGATCTTATTATTATTTGATTTTAATTAATTAATTAAATGAGTTATAATTAAGATATGATCTTAATTATAAATAACTTTTAATTAGTTAATTAAAGGGGTTTATATTTAAGATATGATCTTAAATATGTATAACAAATGTTGTTATTTATTTAAAATGGGATCTTAATTAATAATTGACAATTGTTGTCATTAATAATTAAGATAATATTTTTAATCTTAATTAACAATTGTTGTTAATTTATGTTTAAGATTTGATCTTAAAATTGTATCAACAAGAGTTGTTGTTTAATTATTAAGTAGTAACTTAAATTTTAATTATCAAATGTTGTTAATTAATTTTAGTCAATTGATTAGATTATTTTAATTTCTTAACAATTGTTGTTATGAAATTATGTATTTGATTAAGGGACATTTAATAAAAGTTATTAAGTGTTTTATTAACTTTTAATAATTGTTATTAAAGGGTTAATTGTTTCTTGAGAATTAACCTTAATAAACGTTATTAAGGATTAATTAATGCTTACTAATGGTTATTAAGGTAATTAATATTCTCAAGGGTCCCTTAATTAAATATTGAAGATCTAATCTACTTAATAATTAATATTTTAATAAATGTTATTAAGAGATTATTAAAGTCTAATTGTTAGACTATTTTTAATTAGAAATGTTCTAATTATTATTTCTTAATAATTGTTATTGAGAAATATGATTTAAATAAAGGGGTTTATTAACAAGGAGTTGTTAAGGGGTTAATAATTTGAGTTGAAAAATTCTTTTATAAATGTTATTTAAGAATTTTTAATTCTATCTAAATGTTAGATTGTTTCACATTAATAATTGTTATTAATGTGATTCAATATTAATCTAAATGTTAGATTAATTAATTTAGAATTTTTCTAAATCATGCATGGAATATTTTAGAATTTTAATTTTAGTTTTGTGTGCACATGTTGATGTGTTTAATGCTTTAAATTAGATTTATTGCATGTTAGAAAATAAGATTTTCAAAAATTCAAATTATCCAATTTTGATTGGTACCCAGGTTTTAAGAAAGCCAAAATTATTATATTTTCAAAATTTTAGCCTTCATGTGATGTGTTTTATCATGTGTGGATGGTTAAAATTTGTGGTGGTCATGGACATGCGCTTAGTTAATTTCATATCATGTGATGGTGTGTGATTTTGTGGATTGTTATGGAATGTGAATGTTTATTAATTAAGTGTTAATTAATGAGGCTTGTGTGCCTCCCTTTCTCCATTCCATTGTAATTCTATCTCCCTTTGTTATTGTACTCGGCCATAAGGGCTTTCTCTTACAATTTATTTGTATTTGAAATTGTTTCAAAATTAATAATATTTGTAATTGATCGCGCCGACTGAGGAGAGGCGTGGATGATCCACAAGTGCAACCAGGAAGGCGACAGGAGATGAGATCACCAGTAGCTATGTGTTTGCATGTTTAAATTATATAATTGTTATATAGTTTTAGTGATTAATTGTTTGGCTCCAGTTAATCACCGTGCTGTCTATGACCACATAATGAACATGTATGGATGATGCATGCTTTTAGTTATTGATTATGAATTGATTGCTAATATCTAGGTATAGTTAAATATATTCGATATATTTATAAACTATCACCTAGGATGAGGTCAACTTAATATAAACAAAACCTTCAACATAAAGTCTAAGCCGGAGCGCGAGTCGTTAAGAATGTACCGCGTGGCTCTCCATCAATATAGTTCTTAGAACTTGATTCAGTGATGACAGATACTACGTGTTTACCTAAGATCTGCCACCATCTGATGAAAGGGCTATTAACTATGGCATTATGATGCCTTTAGATTAGAATAGAGGAACGGTGTAGCTATCCTCGCGTTTACCCGGGAGCTGCATTCTTACTCTACTCTGTCGCGTATTGATGGTAAAGCTTAGACCAGGTATAATGGTCTACTGTGTTTACCCGGGACCATTAAAGACCTGGGAGCCGAAATAAGTTCGGATATTGCAAAGAGTTGCAATTACTATGAGATGGTTACTCTAAGATAATGGTATGATACTATGTGTTTACCCGAGGTCATACTGTGATTCTTGGAGATTTTGATCCTCACTAGAAGACCGTCGGAGTCTTCCGTTCTGTATACCTAAAGGTTATACAGTCCGTCGAAAAATAGTGGGAAATAATTCAAGATAAAAGACCATAATTGAATTATCAGAACTATCTGCTTAAATCGCATTATTTCCTTCGATCACTAATATGTCGTCTATTCGAGATTTTGGCATGTTGGATGCCGATACTTCTCATACTCAGACTGACTAGAAAACTCTGAAGAATGTCTTCAGGGCCAAGTGAAAGTCACTATCCTAATCAGATATCATGAATCCTCTTACTTGGATAGACCAAGGTGAAGGGGTACTCATGGTATGCCTTATTGAAAGACAATGATTATCATGAAATCTCTTATTTGGATAGACCAAGATGGAGAGATATTTATGATGTGCCTTTGAGAAAGGCAAGTGGTAAGATTTTAAACGATCGAATCTACACCTGAAAAGGATAAAGAAAAGTCAGCTGAGATAGAGAAGTAGCAGTTCTCCCACTGCAACCAATATAAGGATACTGGTAAAGGTAAAACGAATATGGAACTTGAAAGAAGTTTCATATATTCTTATTATCGTCTTTTGCATGTCTATTAGAGAATTAGCGTTTCCAACATGAGATATTAGAAATGATTCTCAGAGCTGCGATAGTGTGCAGACATAGACAAGTAAAAGGAAATCGAGAAAATGTAAGTGTTGAGTTAGACTCAACTGTTGTTCATGATATTCATAAATTACTGTTAGACAGTAAATCTTTATATATCTATAGGAGTCAAATATGAAATTGAATAACTGTTATTTAGTTGCATATCAAGAATAACATTGATTGAGAAAGAATAATAGTTGTTCGAATCAGTCAATGCACTATAGATTCTTGAAGTGACATTCATGTGATGAATGTTCACAAGTCTCCTATAGAAATGAACTGTGTGAGTCCTGATTATCGATGGTATTGTACACAGGATTGTACAATAAGAAATTTTTTGATGCTGATGCATATTGATGTAAACAGCTCAAAGGCCAAAGATAATCACTACTATTGACTTACCTTATAATTCACTCTTGGAATGATTCGACTGCATGTACTTACTGAAGTACAAGACGAATATATCTGAGAGATTAAGGTATAAGATCAATATGAAGTATTAGAATTTTTGATTTGATCAAAGAAACTAATACTTAGGTATATTATTCACATAAATCATTAAGAGGATAATTGTATCCTCGCTCGATTAATCCTCATTATGCATCATAGAAGTATGATAGAATGAGGAATTGCACCTTATTAAGATATGGTGCAATACATAATAAGATTTGCCTAATTCTTATCCTTTTTGAACATGAGTATGAACATTAGATGTCCATACTTTAAAGATGGTTCCAAATTAGTCAATGTGTGTCCATATAAGATATGGAAACCAAATAATTCATATGAGATGTGAATTATGAACAAACCTGTTTTTAAAGTCAGGTATTGTCGCGATGTGAATTTGTAAATGTCTAAAGAGTTTGGACATTACAGTTATTGGCCAGACAATAATGAAATAATTGTCGTCCTGAAAGCTGGCTTCTGTGAAGAGGAATATGTCCTAAAAGAAGACAGTGGGAGCTGATAAAACTAGAAGATGTTCTAGATTCACAAAATAACATAAGATTATTAGATAATCTTTAGTTGTTTGGAACCGGTCATGACACACATACAGAGAGCTTCATAGATTTTTGAGATTCTCTCAGTGACTGGAAGGATATGTTTGACATATCTGTTTTAGCAAGGTGAGAGGAGCTCAAAATAGATTATGATCTAAAATCTATGATAATAATGCTCTCTGTCATTACAACTTTGAGATTGATAAGTTTATTAGAATTATACTTATCAATACTGCCAATCATAAGATGATGACAGTTGGATATTAAAAGCGTCCACTCAATGTGATTGAGGTAAAGATGTATATGATACACCTTTAAAGCTTTTAGAATGTCCAGGAAGCAAGTTATGACTTCAAAATTATTTTGAATCAAAATGAAGCTTCCTAAGTTGTAATAAGAGTTTTTGACTTAATTGTCAAATATTATGTGATCATTAAGAATGATCACGGACTGTGTGTGTTCAAAGAGGACAGTGGGAGCACGATCGCTTTAGTAATGCTTTATGATAATAACATCAAAGTCATTGAGAATGACTTCATGATGTTACTATTAGTGAAAGTATTGTTAATCATGTTTTTCTCCATAATGGATTTAGTTATAATATCCCACGTATTGGAAATACGAATCTATTAAGATAGATTGGTGGGGATATTATATTGACCTGTATGTCAAGATGTTTGGCATAAATTTCATAACAAATTTCAATTGTTGAGATATGGAATTCATTCCTTTAAAGAAAAGGTTCCTTAAAGGGTATAGGAGTGAATTGCATCATTAAGCGCTTGAGAAGTGTTAAGGATGCATTCGCGTATATGGAGAGGATGATTTGAAACTATGAGATCACACTGACTCAAATTTCAAGTCAAATAATGGATTCAACCTTCTGGTAGAAAGGAATGGATTGGAATGGTTCCAATCCAAAACTCGATATTAAGGTGACGACATAAACAAGTGATACTGTTATTGGAACAGTATGGATGAAAAGGTTCATCCCTGAACTAGTTGTAGTTCTAAAAGGTCTCTGATACCATCCTATCGTTGTAGGACAACAGTTGGAGCACTCAATTCTGTGATCGAGCCATAGTCTCATCAGAAGTTGCAGAACATTCTGAGGTTCTTTCACAAGTTCAGAGATAAAGGATTAAGAGGAAATAACGTAATGGAAATATTCAATCTGTAGATAATTTAGCAGATCCCTGACCAAGTCTTAGTTACAGACTTTCTGTGAGCATCACCTAGATTTGATGGAGATCAAATGCGAAAGTGATTGGCTTGAGTCGAAGTGGGAGATTGATGGATATAGGTGTCCTCTAAGCCAATCATAAGGCACCTATTTCAATCTGGTTCACTAATAAATGACATTAAATTCATTATGTAGATTGGCATATTCATAATTGCGCATAATGAAGTCCATGAATATGTGCAATAGTCATCTGATTATGATGAGATCATAATAATGAGACTGATGACTTATAAACACATATTCTCAATTGTTCCTAGTCGTAGGATGTTTGAGAAGGACATCAAACATCCGGTTAGACTAGTACAGGTTATTCCAGCTCATATGATGAGGGTGACTGATCTCGTTAGTTACTAGTGTGGAGACACAATCGTAAACCTGTAGGTGCTCATTGGGGAATGAGTTCACTGAACTGATCCGACATGAATTGCCGAATGGTAATTTACCTGACTGTCAATCGGCTTGATTCATCGTCACAGTAGCGTGGTTGATCCTTGGACTTGAGATACCAAAGACACCTTGTCGGTGGACTTCTGGACTTTGACCTTGACCTACGAATCCCTATCCACGGGATCTCAAATAGTCAAGGATCGGGTCCAGCGGAAGACCTTCGAAGGTGATTGTGTGTTCAATAAAGGATCGTTCGCTCTCAGGTAACTGGAGAGAGAATGCTCTAGAGTAGATCCGCAGGAGTCTCTGGCCAGAGCAGAAATAATATCAGAAAAGTGGTTTTCGGATATTGTAAAGCGGAGTCTGATTCAAGTGAGTTGACAATATAGGGTTTGACAGTTAACCATACCCTAGGTTAATTCGAGAGCATTGTGCGAACGAAGGATTATAGCCACGTGGTAACTGTGGACGGACAGGTTCCATGAGTGGGTTGTTGAACTCCATTACCTTCCGGGATCATGTGGTGTTGCTTGGCACCCAACTTGATCAGAAGTCTGACCGAATTCACATGCGATGTCAATTCGGTTGAGTAATTAGTTAATATATAGATATTAATTAATTACAATAAGTCAATAACTAGTTATTGGACTTAACGGGCTGAAAACCGGACTGGTAAATGGGCCAAGAGGGTCACACGCAATAAGATTCTCAGTCGGTGGTACATAAGTGGGATTTATATTAACTCGGGGACTTTTGTGAAAAGTCGCGCCGACTTAATATATATACACGCTGTTGAGAAACCCTGGGCCAAGCTCCAGGATTTCCCTTGCTGGCCGTCATCCCTCCTTTCTCTCTCTTCCTCTGGGCGTCCCGTTCGGCGCGCCAGAACAGCGTCCGTCTCCGCCGCGTGTGATTCCCGAATGTCGGGAATTCCCGTCGGCGGGATTTCCGCAATCGTTGCGGCGACGGATCTTCAGCGAGCGAGCTGAAACGGACGAGGGATCGAGGACGAACCACCGCGGAGGATCGCGTGGATACCGCTGGAGGCCGGACGCTTGTGCGGCTTGCGACATCGCCTCGACGGAACCGAAACGGAAACGGATTCGAATCCGCACACGGTAATCAGATTCCAACCCGGTTTTTCGGTTTGCATTTTTCGTTCCGAATCGAATCAGCAGGCATCGGGCGGGTTTAAATTTTGTTCTTCGTTTCCGCTGCGTTCTTCGCGTCCCTCCCGGATCCCTACATGGATAAGATTGGATATAGGTTGTCTATTGAGAATAGAAGTTGTTCGATTTATTATGGTAATGAATCAATAGCTTCGGCATCTTTAGTCAACGGTCTATATCTCTTAGATGTTTCTTATTACAATTTTTATATTGATAATGCTCTTAAGAAGAGTAAGAATTGTGTGAACCAAGCCTACATGTGGCATTGTAGACTTGGACATATTGGTGAAAGCTGGTTGCAAAAGTTGCACAAACATGGATATTTGAATGCGTTCGATTATGAATCGTTTACGACATGTGAGTCCTGTCTTATGGGAAAGATGGTAAAATCTCCATTTACTGGACATGGAGAACGTGCCAAGGACATTTTGGAACTAATACATTCAGATATATATGGTCCCATATCCACCCAAGCCAAATGTGGCTTCTCATACTTCATCACGTTTACCGACGACTTTCTCAAGATTCGGCTATGTGTACTTAATGAAGTACAAGTCGGAAGTATTTGAGAAGTTCAAGGAGTTCAAGAACGAGGTAGAAAAGTAGTCAGGAAAGAGTATTAAACCTCTTCGATCAGATCGAGGAGAACAGTACTTGAGTACTAATTTCACACAATTCTTAAAGGATAATAATATCCTTTCTCAGCTGACCCCTCCATATACACTACAGATGAATGATGTATCTGAAAGGAGGAATCACACCTTGTTAGACATGGTGCGCTCCATGATGAGCTTTTCGGGATTATCAGTGTCCCTCTGGGGATATGCTCTAGAGTCAGCAACATACCTACTGAACAGAGTACCCAGCAAGTATGTGGCCTCTACTCTATATGAGATATGGAAAGGCAGGAAACCAGAATTTAAACATGTTAAAGTCTGGGGTTGTCCTGCTCATGTAAAAGGCATGATCCAAACAAGCTGGAATCACGAACTGATAATTGCAGGCTTGTGGGATATCCAAAGAAAACCTTTAGATACTACTTTTACTATCCTTGTGAACAAAAGGTGTTTGTCGCCAGGAAAGTTGTCTTCTTGGAAGATGAATATTTTCTTCAGGAGGACAGTGGGAGTAAAATAGTACTGGAAGAGGTTCCAGATTCCTAAATAGCTGTAATATTATCGAATGAGATATCAGTTCCTGAATCTGTTCAGGTACATACAGATGAGCCTCGTAAATCTGGTAGAGCACCTAGACTATCCGAACAATATGTAGGACATATCGTTGAAGGAGAGTCTAAGGTAGAATATAATGAGGATAATGATCCTAAAACCTACCAGGAGGCCATAGAAGGCCCAGAAGCCTAGAAATGGTGAGAAGCCATGAGCTTAAAAATCCAGTCCATATACACCAACCAAGTTTGAAACTTGGAGGACTTGTCCGAGGGTATTGTACCCATCGGATGCAAGTGGATCTTTAAGAGAAAGATCAGTGCTGATGGACGGATCGACGCTTATAAGGCAAGATTGGTGGCAAAGGGATATCGTCAAAGGCAAGGAATTGACTATGACGAGACTTTCTCACCAGTTGTCATGATAAAGTCGATTAGAGTTCTACTCGCCATAGCTGCACACTACAATTACGAGATCTGGCAGATGGATGTGAAGATTACCTTCCTCGACGGTAACTTTGAGGAAGAGGTGTATATGATGCAACCAGAAGGTTTCACATCCAAAGACTTTTCAGATAGAGTGTGTAAGCTTCAAAGGTCCATTTATGGACTGAAGCAAGCTTCTCGGAGCTGGAACATAAGATTTGACGAGGCTGTCAAGTCTTATGACTTCATTAAGAATGAATATGAGCCTTGTGTATACAAAAAGATCAATGGGAGAGCAGTCATCTTCTTAGTTCTTTACGTAGACAACATACTACTAATTGGGAATGATGTAGCTATGATGTCATCGGTAAAGATCTGGCTGTCAAAAAACTTCTCTATGAAGACTTTGAAAGAAGCGTCCTACGTATTGGGAATACGGATCTATAGAGATAGATCAAAGACGATGTTTGGAATGACCTAATCCTTGTATATAGATAGTATAGTCAAAAGGTTTGGCATAGAAAATTTCAAGAGAGGTCTCATACCGATGAGACATGGAATTAATCTCTTAAAAGAGCAGTCTCCTAAGACTCCTGATGAGAGGACATTCATAGATAGAGTACCCTATGCCTCTGCCATAAGATCTATCATGTATGCCATACTATGTATACGGCATGATGTTACATATGCTCTAAGTGTTGCGAGCAGATTTCAGGCTGATCCAGGCGAAGAGTACTGGAATGTAGTGAAATGTATCCTTAAGTACTTAAGAAGAACTAAGGATATGTTTCTGGTCTATGGAGGAGATGACTTGAAACTGCGAGGCTTTACTGACTCGAGTTTCCAGTCAGATCCAGATGATAGCAAGTCTACATTTGGATTTGTGTTTATTTTGAATGGAGGTGAAGTGTGCTGGAAGAGTTCTAAGCAAGCAACCACTGCAGATTCAACGACTGAAGCTGAGTACATCGTTGTAGCTGAAGCCGCCAAGGAAACAGTGTGGTTGAAGAAATTCATCACCAACCTCAGCGTAGTTCCCAGCATCTCTGAACCTGTTCCGCTATTGTGCGACAACGATGGAACTATTGCACAAGCGAAAGAGCCGCGGTCTTATCAGAAATCGAAGCATATTCTGAGGCGCTTTCATCTTATCAGAGAGATCATATCCAGAAGAGATGTAGTGGTGGAAAGAGTTCTATCTGTTGACAATGTAGCTAATCTACTGACAAAGCCATGGGCTCAAAATGTGTTTGAGCATCACATAGAATCTATAGGTTTAGTACATAAAGGTGATTGGTTTTAGTCCAAGTGAGAGATTGTTAGTCTTAGGTGGCCTACAAGCCACTATGACTTTGTAATCTCGTTCATTTATTAATAAAATGACATTATATTCATTGTGTGTAAATCGTATTAATTATCGTCTCATAATGAAGTCCGTGAATATGTGCGATAGTGATCAGATTATGATGAGATCATACTAATGAGACTGATTACTTAACATACATATTCTTAATAGTTCATAGTCGGAGGATATCCGAGAAGGACATCGGATATCCGGATAGACTAGTACATATTACTCCCGCTCATAAGATGAGGGCGACCGATCTCATAGTCACTTGTGTAGAGACACTAAGGCGAATCTGTAGGTGCTCATTAGAGAATAAGTTCACTGAACTGATCCGACTGAATCACTGGATGGTATAGTACCTCACTATCAACCAGCTTGATTCTATTGTCGCAGGTGCGTGGATGGTCCTCGGACCTGAAACACCAAAGACACCTTGTCGGTGGACTTATGTGCTTTGACCTTAGTTTATGAATCTCTAACCACAGGATTCTAAACAGCCAAGCATCGGGTACAGCGGAATACCGTCGAAGGAAATTGAGTCTCAATAAGGAATCATTCACTCTCGGTACTTAGAGAGAGAATGCTCGAGGAATGATGCGCAGAAGTCCCTGGTCAGAGTGGACGATAATATCGGGAAAGGAGTTTTCCGATATTATACAGCAACATATGATCCAAGTGAGTCGACCAATTAGGGTTTGACAGTACAACATACCCTGAGTTGACTCGAGAGCATTGTACGAATGAAGGACTATATTCATGCGGTAACTGTCGGCGGAAAGGTTCCAAGAGTGGGTTACTTAACCCCAATACCTTCCGGGTTCACGCGGTGTTGCTTGGCACCCAACGTGATCGGAGGCCCGATCGAATTCGATGTGTGACATTAATTCGATTGATTAATTAATTAATCTGAGTTATTAATTGATTAATCAAGCTAGTGAGAAGTCACTGGACTTATTGGGCCATTAACCGGACTGGTTATTGGGCCTAGAGGGTCACACGCAAATGATTCTTAAGGCGATGGATAAATAAGTGGATTTTATATAAATCGAAGATTTTTATGAAAAATCACGCGGTTAATATAAAATGTAACTAACGGGCTGAGCAGGCCAAGCTGTTGCAAAACCCTAGCCGCCCCCTCCTCTCTACCCCTCTCTCTCTGGCGCCCCAGGCTGGATCTGTTCTTCGGGTTTTCTTTGCCGCTTCTCCGACTCCCGTCCGACAAGAAATCGACCGCACATCGCGGCGGTCGTTGCGGCGCACAGCGAAGGGTTCGTGGGCTGCGACGAGCAAGGAACATGAGGATTTCCACTGCGCGGAAGATCGCGTGGATTCCGCTAGAGGCCGGGCACTTGCGCAGCTTGCAGTGTTACACCAACGGAACCGATCGGCCGCGGATTCGAATCCGCGCACGGTAAGAATCGATAATCCGATTATTTGTTTTAGTTATTCGAAACGGGAACGGATCGTGGTTTCTATTTTATTTTCCGCTGCGTTTTGCGATCTGGAGAAACAAAGATAACCAACATGGACTTTGTGGTGGAGTGGTTATAAAGTTGTGTATGTTGCATTTACAAATGCATATGTTTTATATCGGAGTTTGGGAATCTTTAGGCGTTGTGTTTACTGCTTTACTTATTTAATTGCCTATATTTGTGTTACTGCACTTGTGGGTGTGAGTGGGTGGTGGGGATCGAAGGATCCCTACTGAGTCCATTTCGATAAGACTCACCCCTACAGTTTTCAGGTGAGGATTCTAGGCAGGCGTACTGTGGAGGGTTTCGTCTCGAGTTGCGTGCCAGCAGCCATTGTTCCGAAGTATGCCTCGATGTAGTTGTTATTTTCCTTTAAGGCATGCACGCTTAATTATTTCTTTTCAGTTAGATTATGTAATTATTTACTGAGTCGAGCCGAATTGTAATAATTTTTAATTCCTGCACTTCCTTTACAATTCGATGTGGTATGGGATGTTTAGTTTAGTTTATCATTTATTTTTCAGACTTATCGAGATCTTGGTTTGACTTCAAATTTTAATGATTCAGTATCCATACAGTAATCGGATTCCCGATTATAGGATGGCGGGTCGTTACATGCACTTACTAAGATTGTTGTGTCGGCAATTAAAACTGAGAAGTGGTTGTGGTAAAAATTAAAGCTCTAAAGATGAGAACAATTCTAAGAGACCTATTTGAATATTTAAAAAATATTAGTAATTTTTATTTTCTTAAACATAGAGATAGTAACTTTTCGGGAGGAGGGAGGGATGCATGTAAGTTAGATGTACCAGTGGGTGGAAGTTTGTACATTGCAGTGGTGGATATAATGTGCTCTGGAGCGCATCTAAGATGTGCCTCCCTCCAAAAATCCACCCACTCGATTTCAAGAAAACAAATAAAAATCGTCAAAAAATTTAAAATATTTGAGTATCTCGCTCTAGGTGGTTTTCTATTTCTTTGGATTTAATTATCACTGTTGGATCGAAAAGTTTAACTATAGTTGTGCAATCAAATACGTCATTGTTTGAGAATCAAAATTAAAATCTTAGGGGATGAGATAAACCATAAAGACTAATCTGACAAATTTTTTATTTTTTGATTTTTTTTAGTATTTTTAGATATTAATGTTAGATACATACCTCATGGAATAACTTTGGCTAATCATCAAAGATCATATAGTAAAAATTAAAACTCCGAGGCTGAGATCAATCCTAAAAGGCTTATTTAAATATTTTAAAAAATTTATCCTTTTAACAGAAAAAGATTAATTCTTGAGGGAATACATCTAATATATATAAATAGAGATGCAGGACAAGACAATTATCCATGTTTGTAATATTCCTCTAGTGGCAGTCCTTTAATCTTCCAGAGGAGGATATGACGTTGAGATTTTAAGGATGGAATTTAGTTTCTCTTTCTGCTGCAGGTTATTAGTGTATGTTAGAGATACGTAAAACTAGAGAAGCATGGGCGCTGTGCTATATGGTTCAAGTCTTTTCAGTTTCCCTATGCTTTTATATATATATATATATATATATACACTAGTTGCAATCTCGTGCGATGCACGAAAAATTAATAGATTTGAATAAAATAATTATAATTAATATAAGTGAAATTAATTTGTGAAGGAATGAATAAAATAATTACAGAAAAATATATGTTCAAAAATACTAACATTTTTTTATGAATATTAGACTAGTTGTGAATATGAAAAGTTCATAACTATTGTATCAAATAGAAATATGAATTAAGAGAGAAAACTAAAAAGTGTATTGAAAGTTGAAACATGGATTGAGAGAAAAATGAGAAAGAGATTGGTCTCGTTAATAATGAAATTAGTTATTATTATCTTATTAGACTATCTCAATAATAATAATAAATATTATTATCCTAATAGACTGTCCTAATATTAACAACAACAACAACAATAACAACAATATTAACAACAACAATAATAACAATAATAATATGAGTGAAAAAAATGAGTTAACAACAATAACAATAATAATAATAATAATATAAATGAGAAAAGTGAGACAGAGATTGGTCTCATTAATAATAATAATAATAACAACAACAAAATTAGTAATAGTTTTAAAATAATAATAATAATATCAAAATTAGTTATTATTATCTCATGACACTACCTCAATAGTAATAATATAATATTAAAATTAATTATTATTATCCTAAGAGATTATAGCAACAACAACAATAATAATAATAATAATATAATAGGAGAAAAATTAGGAGATATAAATATTAATAGAAGAGAAAAAAATGTGAAAGAGGAGAAAGATAGATAATTATAATAATAAAATACTTTTAAAAAATAATAATAATGTCAAAATTAGTTATTATTATCTTATGAGATTGTCCCAATAATAATAATATCGAAATTAGTTATCATTATCCAAAGAGGTTACAGTAGTAGAAGTAACAACAACAAGTACAATAACAGTAATAATAATAATAAATAGGGGATATAAATATTAATAAGGAGAGAGAAAAATGTGAAAGTGGGAAAGAGAGTTAATAATAATAATAATAATAATATCAAAATTAGTTATTATTATTCCATGAGACTATCATTTCGATATTAATTTTAATAAGAATAACATAATATCAAATTAGTATAATTATTCCATAAGACTATCCCAATAATACTAATACTAATAATATTTTTAATAATAATAATGATATAATCTTTCCACCATCTTAGATTAAAATAATAGTAATAATAATAATATTTTAAAAATAATAATAATATCAAAATTAGTTATTATTATCCCATGAGATTGTCCCAATAATAATAACAATATCAAAATTAGTTATTATTATCCCATGCGACTACCCTAATAATAATAATAAGAAAATAATAGTACATTCAAAAAAATAATATGATAATACTTTCCACTATCTTAGATAATAATAATTACTATTATCTAATGAGACTACCTTAATAATAATAATAATAATGTCAAAATTAGATGTTACTATGCTAAGAGATTGCACAGTAACAACAACAACAATAATAATAGAGGACAGAAAAATAGGAGATAGAAATTTTAATAGGGAGAGAGAAAAATGTGAAAGAGGAGAAGGAAATATAATAAAAATAATAAAAATATCAAAATTAGTAATTATTATTCTATGAGACTATCATTTTGATATTGATTTTATTATTATTATTATTATTATTATTATTATTATTATTAAATGATTTATTATTATCTCATAAAACTATCTAATAATAATATAATCGTGTTAAAACTAGTTATTATTATTTCCAAGAGATTGCAACAACAACAATAATAATAATAATAGAAGACAAAAAAAATGAGACATGGAAATATTAATAGGGAGAGAGAAAAATGTGAAACAAGATAATAATAATAATAATAATAATATAATAATAATAATAATAATATCAAAGTTAATTATTATTATTCCATGAGACCATCATTTTAATATTAATTTTTTAATAATAATAATATCATAATTAGTTATTATTATCCTGTGATACCATCATTTTAATATTTTTTAATATAATAATAATATTAAATTAGTTATTATTATCGCATTAAACTATCTCAACAACAATAACAACATCAACAACAACAATAATAATAATATCAAATTAATTATTATTATCCCAAAAGATTATAATAACAACAACAACAACAATAATAATAAGAGACAAAAAAAATAAGAGATAGAAATATTAATAAGGAGAAAAATGTAAAAGAGGAGAAAGAGAGATGATAAAAATGATAATATAATAACAACAATAATAATAATAATATAAAAAAGAGATTGATTATATATATAGTATATAAGAAGTTATTAGATTATTATTATATATAAGTAATTTTTGTTATAAAGAGAGTGTTGAGAAAGAGAGAGAGAGAGAGAGAGAGGGAGGGAGAGAGATCGTGAGAGAGAAAGAGAATTAATGATAGAGGGGGAGAGAAAGAATTAACGAGAGGAAGAGAGGAGATATAGAGAATTAATGAGAAAGAGAGTGGGAAAAGAAAAAAAATAATGAGAAAGAATTAATAAGGAGTAGAGATATTAATAGGTAATAAAAAAGAGAGAAATAATTTAAGCGGAAAACAAAATTTTCTAATGTAGACAAGCGATTTCAAAAATTTTTATTTCATATATATAGCATAGATATCATAAATATATAACTTTTTTTTAATCTTGAATTCTAACTTTATACGGCAGCCCCGTTTTAAGAGCGGTGATTCCATGACAACCACGAAAAGGCTAGAAGCCTAGCAGTCGCTGGCCGCACCTCACGTGCAACCTAGAAAAGTATCTATGTATATTACGTGGTTGGATGGTGACATTTTAAAGTCCACACCGAGTACACCAGTTTTGAAAAGTATGATTTACTGTCCACCGAGAAAGGCGTTGGAACTTTCTTGGGAAACCAGCGTAAGCCGTCGATTTAGATACGTGGTCTGACCGTCTGATGGTCTATGTCGTGCGTTTCTTGCCCGTCACGATTTAAAAACTTCCCCCGCGTTAAGATATGTTGCCATGTTGCCAAGGTCATCTGTGCTCATGTACAAGGATTTTACATTAGGAGGTTGTTTCTTTACAAATTTTTATACTATGCTTTCATTTGAAACATAGTATCTTCTCAATTATCTATTTTGAGGGGTCTTTTCTCTTTATTATGTTTTGGTCACTCCTGTAATTATCTTGTACATTATGAATGACTAGACTGGGACCTGACATATTATTGTATCAGAGCCTGATTGGGATTCTATTATGTTTCACTTATCATTCAAAGATTATACCCCAAGATCTTTGCAAGAAAAGTTACTTCAAATAAATGGTTCGTATTTAGTTTCGATGTGTGCTTAGAAATGTTTGTTTTTCTAGGTGTTGTAGATAGATGATAGGAAGAGAGTTGAGGCGAAATAACAAGCGATCGACTAGAATGAATCCCTTGGATGGACATAGGGAGGCCCAGGGATCTGGAGGGGGAGACCCATTGGCTGTAGCAATTGTAGGATACAGAAATTTCCTACAGACTTTTCAAAGTTTGGCACAGGCCATACGGGCCCAAGCCAAGACCCAGGCTCAGATGCAAACTCGGATGTAGGAGCAATTGTAGGGGGTGGTTGCAGCTCAACTAGAGAATTCAGACAGATTGGTGGGGGCTACTTTGATGGAGAAGTTTCACTGCATGAATCTACCGTCCTTTAAGGGGGAGAGTCAACCTAAGGCAGCCGAGAAGTGGATCAGAGAAATAGAGAAAATCCATGATGCCATTCAGTGTGATGATGAAGACAAGATTGTCTCTGGTACATTTGTACTCCAAAAGCGAGCAGATGAGTGGCGATAGACAACCAAGAGGACATTATTTGCAGGACAAGCTGATATTGGATGAGAAGATTTTGTCAAGGTGTATAGGGCAAAGTTCTTTCCTGAGTATGTGTAAGATCAGATGGAGTTGACATTTATGAATCTGCAGTAAGGTTTGATGATAGTGGCACAATATGAGGCATGCTTTACTGAGTTAGCCAAGTATGCATCCCACTTATGCACAGATGAGAAGAGAAGTACCAAGAAGTTCGTTCGCGAGTTTCGAAGTTCTATTCGAGATCATGTGTCTTTGTTTGATCATGAGACTATTGTAGCCGCCTATTATGTTGCTTACATTGCAGAAGGCAACATTGAAGCTATGCAAATAAATTAGAGGGGGCATCAACACGGAAATGAGCAGTCATGGAGATTCCAAAGAGATCAGAGGAAGTAGTTTAAGATTGCTCCCGGAGTACCGCCACCTATTCTAGCTACTCCACGAAGGGATCTTCCGATATGTAGTTATTATGGCGGCAAACATGATGGGCTTTGCAGGAAGATGTCGAGTAAGTGATTCCATTGTGGTACTACAGACCATATGATGAAGAATTGTCTAAAGCCAATGAGAACTGATGGGCCAAGGGTTCCAACTAGAGTTGATAATCTCACCATAGATGATGTAGAAAATTCTGGAGCCACAACAGAAGGTACAGTCTTAGATGCAGATTGATATGCTCGTGTTTTATTTGATCCGGGTGCTACATATTCTTTTATATCTAGAAGATTTGCTATTGTTGTACATAAGCTTTATCCTATTTATGATGTGGAGTCTCTACCTATTTATACTCCTATGGGTGAGGGCAGTACTTCTCAAATCATACATGATGTAAATGTGGTGATTCAGAATAGATGCATGTCAACTAATCTCTACTTCCTAGATATAACTGATTTTGATGTTATTCTAGAGATGGATTGGTTCGAACATTATTATGCCATGATGGATTGTCGATGCAAGAAGATAGTGTTTCATATTCCTAAATATGCACTTACTAAGATTGTTGTGTCGGCAATTAAAATTGAAAAGTGGTTGTGGTAAAAATTAAAGCTCCAAAGATGAGAACAACTCTAAGAGACCTATTTGAATACTTAAAAATTATTAGTAATTTTTATTTTTTTAAACATAAAAATAGTAAATTTTCGGGAGGAGGGAGGGACGCATGTAAGTTAGATGTCCCATAGGGTGGAAGTTTGTACATAGCAGTGGTGGATATAATGTGCTCTCGGGAGCATCTAAGATGCGCCTCCCTCCGAAAATCCATCCATCCTATTTTAAGAAAACAAATAAAAATCGTCAAAAAATTTAAAATATTTGAGTATCCCCCTCTAGGCGGTTTTTTACTTTTTTGGATTTAATTATCACGGTTGAATCGAAAAGCTTAACTATAGTCGTGCAATCAAATACGTCATTGTTTGGGAATCGAACCTTAGGGGATGAGATCAACCATAAAGACTAATCTGACAAATTTTTTATTTTTTTAAATATTTTTAGAGATTAATGTTAGATACATACCTGATTAAATAACTTTGGGTAATCATCAAAGATCTGATAGTAAAAGTTAAAACCCTAAGCTGAGATCAATCTTAAAAGGCTTGTTTAAATATTTTAAAAAAATTATCCTTTTAACAAAAAAAGATTAATTCTTGACGGAATACATCTAATATATATATATATGTAGATGCGACAAGATAATTATACATGTTTGTGATATTCCACTGGTGGCAGTCTTTTAATCTTCCAGAGGAGGATATGACGTTGAGATTTTAAGGATGGAATTTAGTTTATTCTTTCTGCTGCAGGTTATTAGTGTATGTTAGCTATATGGCTCAAGTCTTTTTAGTTTCCCTATGCTTATATATATATATATATATATATACTAGATGCTATATACTAGTTGCAATCCTGTGCGATGCACGGAAAATTAATAGATTTGAATAAAATAATTATAATTAATATAAGTGAAGTTAATTTTTTACTCTTTGTGAAGGAATGAATAAAATAATTACATAAAAATATATGTTCAGAAATACTAATATTTTTCTATGAATATTAGACTAGTTGTGAATACTAAAAGTTCATAACTATTGTATCTAATAGAAATATGAATTAAGACAGTAAACTAAAAAGTGTATTGAAAGTTGAAACATGGATTGAGAGAAAAATGAGAGAGAGATTGGTCTCGTTAATAATGAAATTAGTTATTATTATCTTATTAGACTATCTCAATAATAATAATAAATATTATTATCCTAATAGACTGTCCTAATATTAACAACAATAACAACAATAGCAACAACAACAATAACAACAATAATAATATGAGTGAAAAAAATGAGTTAACACCACCAACAATAATAATAATAATATAAATGAGAAAACTGAGACAGAGACTGATCTCGTTAATAATAATAATAACAATAACAAAATTAGTAGTACTTTTTTATAAAAATAATAATATCAAAATTAGTTATTATTATCTCATGACACTACCTCAATAATAATAATATAACATTAAAATTAATTATTATTATCCTAAGAGATTATAGCAACAACAACAACAACAACAATAATGATAATATAATAGGAGAAAAAATAGGAGATATAAATATTAATAGAAGAGAAAAAAATATGAAAGAGGAGAAAGATAGATAATAATAATAATATAATAAAGATAATATAATAATAAAGTACTTTTAAAAAATAATAATAGTGTCAAAATTAGTTATTATTATCTCATGAGATTGTCCTAATAATAATAATATCAAAATTAGTTATTATTATCCAAAGAGATTGCAGTATTAGAAGTAACAACAATAAGTACAATAACAGTAATAATAATAATAATAATAATAATAATAATAATAATAAATAGGAGATAGAAATATTAATAAGGAGAAAGAAAATGTGAAAGTGCGAAAGAGAGTTAATAATAATAATAATAATAATAATAATACTAATAATATCGAAATTAGTTATTTTTATTTCATGTGACTATCATTTCCATATTAATTTTAATAAGAATAATAATAATATAAAATTAGTATAATTATTCTATAAGACTATCCCAATAATAATAATGATATAATACTTTCCACCATCTTAGATTAAAATAATAATAATAATAATAATATTTTAAAAATAATAATAATATCAAAATTAGTTATTATCATGCGACTATCCTAATAAGAAAATAACAGTACATTCAAAAAAATAATATGATAATACTTTCCACTATCTTAGATAATAATAATTTCTATTATCTAATGAGACTACCTTAATAATAATAATAATAATGTCAAAATTAGTTATTACTATGCTAGGAGATTGCACAATAACAACAACAACAATAATAATACAGGATAGAAAAATAAGAGATATAAATTTTAATAGGGAGAGAGAAAATGTGAAAGAGGAGAAAGAGATATAATAATAATAATGATAATATCAAAATTAGTTATTATTATTCTATGAGACTATCATGGTGATATTGATTTTATTATTATTATTAATATTAAAAAGAGTTATTATTATCTCATAAAACTATCTAATAATAATATAATAGTGTTAAAACTAGTTATTATTATTTCCAAGAGATTGCAACAACAAAAATAATAATAATAATAGGAGACAAAAAAAATAAGACATGGAAATATTAATAGGGAGAGATAAAAATGTGAAACAAGATAATAATAATAATATCAAAGTTAATTATTATTATCCCATGAGTCAATCATTTTAATATTAATTTTTTAATAATAATAATATCAAAATTAGTTATTATTATCCTATGATACCATCATTTTAATATTACTTTTTTAATATAGTAATAATATCAAAATTAGTTATTATTATTGCATTAGACTATCTCAACAACAATAACAATATCAAGAACAACAATAATAATAATATTAAATTAATTATTATTATCCTAGAAGATTTTAATAACAGCAACAACAACAATAATAATAGGGAAAAAAAAAATAAGAGATAGAAATATTAATAAAGAGAGAAAAATGTAAAAGAGGAGAAAGAGCGATGATAAAGATGATAGTATAATAATAACAATAGTAATAATAATATAAAAAAGAGATTGATTATATATATAGTATATAAGAAGTTATTAGATTATTATTATTATATATAAATAATTTTTGTGGTAAAGAGAGGGTCGAGAAAGAGAGAGAGAGAGAGGGAGGGAGAGAGATCATGAGAAAGAAAGAGAATTAATGATAGACGGGGAGAGGGAGAATTAACGAGAAGGAGAGAGGAGATAGAGAGAATTAATGAGAGAGAGAGAGTGGGGAAAGAGAAAAAATAATGAGAGAGAATTAATAAGGGGTAGAGATATTAATAGGTAATGAAAAAAGAGGAGAGATAATTTAAGCGGAAAATAGAATTTTCTAATGTAGACAAGCGATATCAAAAAATTTTATTTCATATATATAGCATAGACAGTGGCGGATGCAGAAACTTTGTTCATTGGGGTCACTCAGGGTCACTCGGATCATTATTAAATTTATTCATATTTTATTTTGGTTATAAAAGAAATTAAAAAAAAAATAAAAATAAATATATTTTAATCATTATAAAAATGATATACTTCAATAAAAATGATACACTTCATTACGAAGATTTTTTCTTTCAAATGCACTCAACGAATTTTTTATTAAAAGATAAATATAAGTCATAATACTATGTAAAAAATTCAATGAAACTGAGATCCGAGTGAGATTGGGATCTTGTGGGTCATCTAAAAAATTCAGTGGAGTCATCTTATACTTAAATTTGAAATTTATCTTATTAAATTAAAACTCTTCTAAAAAAATTTTAAAGTTTCAGTGAAGTCTTGGGACCCTACTGAAATGGACTGAGTCCGCCACTGAGCATAGATAGTATAAGTATATAACCTTTTTTTTATCTAGAATTCTAATTTTATACGGCAGCCCAGTTTTAAGAGCTGTGATTCCATGCCAACCACGAAAAGGCTAGAAGCCTAGCAGTAGCTGGCCGCTCCTCACGCGCAACCTGGAAAAGTATCTATATGTATGTACGTGGTTGGATGGTGACATTTTAAAGTCCACACCGGGTCTACCAGTTTTGAAAAGTATGATTTAAGGTCTACCGAGAAAGGCGTTGGAACTTTCTTGGGAAACCAGCGTAAGCCGTCGATTTAGACACGTGGTCTGACCGTCTGATGGTCTATGTCGTGCGTTTCTTGCCCGTCACGATTTAAAAACTTCCCCCGCGTTAAGATATGTTGCCATGTTGCGAAGGTCATCTGTGCTCATGTACAGGGATTTTACATTAGGAGGTTGTTTGTTTTAGAGTATTTTAAAATTATCAGTTTTAAAATAAGTAATTATTTTTTATTTTAAAATAAAAGAATATTTATTTACTTATTTATAAAACAAAATAAGAAAAATATTTCAATTTTTTTGTTTCGGCTTACAGTGAATTTCCAGTGTAAATCAAAACAAAGGAGTTGTACTGTCAATGAACCAACAAGATTTAGACAAGATTTTGTTTTACACTATTTTAAATCATTCCAAACAATCGAAATATTATGAAATAAAATAATTATTTCAAATCACGTTGTTTTATGTCAAAACAAATAACCCATAGGTCCCTATAATCTTTGCAAAGTTTACATTCTTGTCCCTATCTTTTTTATATTTCCTAAGGATTTCTTACGATCTACTAATGTTTAAAAATAAAACATTATAGTCAGAAGAAGCTTGGAAAAAGAAGCAAATAAAGAATATTCTCCTTATATACCATTAATGCAGGGACATAAAAAGACAAAAATAAGAAACAATTATGATTTAACGGCTTTGAACTCGAAATTAAAATTCATTTAAGGTATTTTTAGGTTAGGTGAGCAAAATAAGAACGGTGCAACCTATTTATATATATATGTATGTATGAAATGAAAAATCAAATGCACAAATAGATATTTTTTACGCATGACCTACTATCTAGATAATATGATATCTGGTACCTGGCCTCTTTATAATTTATAAATATTAGAATAAAGTATTTTTCTACTTATATAATTTTCATATTTTATAAAAGATTTAACGATTTAGATTATAAGTTGGACTTCATTAAGATGTTTTTGGATCCTACTCTAGTGGCGGTCCTTTAATCTTCTGGAAGAGGATACAACCGTGATATTTTAAAACTGCAGAAGCCTCGGCACGGTGGATCTTTTTGGACGTGGAGTCTTGGCACAGTTTCCCGTCACAATACTGTTAGTCTGTTAGCAACAGAAAACTTTGAAAAATATACCAACACCATCAGCAACGGACGATTTGGGACCTATTTGCGGGGCAGCATGAGGTGAGAGAAGATCTTGACGGAGTATAGACTAGAGACAAAGGTGGCTTTTGAAAATTTGGATGAGAAGAAAAAGTTTTTGTGATGTCTTGATTTTAGATTAATAAGTCTCGAATTAATAATTACAATCAACCAATTTTTTTAAAAAAATTTCTTTTTGTTAACATTTTTCTCTCTTCTTTCTTTTTTATCTCTTTCTAAATTGTGAGGGGAGGATAGATGATTTTACATTAATTTTGATGAAAAAATGTAGCAAATATAGTTGTCCCCTTTTTATTCTCCCTCTTACTTGAAGTCACTTATAATCTTCTCATCCAAACAGTACCTAATTACTTTTAAAATAGGACGTCTTACAAAGGGAGACAGACAGGAGTGCTGCTAACTTCCTGTTAACGTGGAGAGATAAATGGTTAACTAGTTTCTTCTATGAGATATACTTTATTTTTTTACTTAAAAATAAGTGATTCATAGACAACTCTTAATATTGTTTGCACATAAAATATTAATAAATAATTTGTAAAATATTTTACGCGTGACACGTATCTTCCGTAACTGACAAAGTAAAATTACAAAAGGAAAACGTGCTGTACCAATGAGAGCATTATTGGTCCATAGCTGAGCCCCAGGTCACACACAACCACGGTTAAAAAAGATCAGATGCAATTTAGACCCTAATTCTACGCAGCAGCCTCATTTGAAGTGTAGTTAATCCATGGGAACTTTGGACAAATTTTGTGCAGCAGGCTAATTTAAAGTGTACTTCTGAAATATATCATATTTATATCTATATTTCCAACTTTCACATATTATTTGTAATACTCTTAAAATCTCAAACAATAAGTGGCAGTTATATTCCTATGAAGAATCAAACTTGACATTTTACATACATATTTTTCAATTTATTGATATTCTGTATATATATTCTTAAATTGATTAGAATTTTACATATGTATTCTTAATGTTATTAAGATTTACATAATCTTTTTAACAGATTTACTTAAAGTTCATGTTATTTTGAAAGGAGGACAACCACAACATATTCACAGATAGTGAAAACAATAAGAATACGATGTGTTTTAGAAATATATATATATATATATATATATATTAAATCACAAAAAAAACCATCCATACTAACTAAGAAAGCCAGGAGCCTAGTTAGGAGAAGGCCTCTCCTCCCCTGAAAGGACGTGGAAACGTGTTCCCCAACCCCTTCCCCCTTTTTTCAATTGATGATCGAAAATTTTGTTAAGGAAAGAAACAGGAAATTGTATCTGTATGTACGTAGGTCGTCGGAGACATTTCCAAGTCCACCGACGCCGAGTACACTGTTTTGAAACGATGTTTAGTTGTTGACTCAGACGGACGCTGAATTTTCACGGAAACCGACATAAGCTGTTGAAATAAATGGTCAGTCCTCTGCCGGTGCGTTCTTTGTATGTCACGATTCGAAAACTCTCCCCACCTCTCGGAGGGTCTACATATTTCTACTTTTTGGTCGTCTGATCATAACAGTAAGGATTGAGATTTTGAATCCGATTATCGAGTCGATTTTGGTGTCGAATCTTTTGGTTTGGATCTTTATGGGACTGGAGTATGGATTCTTTTTTCACGTCGAGTTTGCGAGACGCAGTTCAAACGGCGTCGGATTAAGAAAACGTTTTTTAGAATGTGTCACGTAGATCGATTTTGGGTCGCGAGAATACGGTCATAGACTTATCGTTTAAATGGGGTTTTGCATGGTCGACGCCATTCAAAGATCTGTCAGTATACGACCCTGTCGTATCGTCTAATTGATGTCGGTCTTAGACGACGTGTTTTAACGAAATTTCGGTTGACACTTCGAAGTCCTCTTTTTCTTCCTTCACTTCTTTCATTCTTTTCTCTCTCCTCCCTTTCTCCGATCCATCCGCTCCTCCTTCCCCTTTCTCCTTCCTTTCTTCTCTCGATTCCTCTTCTCCTTCCACTTCATCAACCTCCTAACTTTCATCATTACTATCACCATCTTCTCCGTAGTGCATTTCTTTCTGGATAACGGCCGACGTCCCTGTAGAGTGACGACGTCCACGGCAGTACCGACGGCAGCTTGTGGCGTGGCGGTTCAACGGCTTGAAGTTCGGAAGAGTTCAAGTAACTTGTAGGATGACGGTCCTCGCGGTGTTTTGTTTAAAACCATAATTTTTCCGTTTTGAAACATGCAATATATGTGGATGATCATGGAGTAGAAAGTATGTTCTAAGAATTTTTTTATAAAAATAAAAATAATTAAGTTTCTTCCCGACTCCCTCCATTTTTGATGTTTTGTGTGATTTGAAGGAAAAATCCTACTTTGTGACTCGGGAGATATTGGAGGAAAAGCTGTTTGTGGGTGCTAAATGACGTCTAGGGACAACGATGTCATTTTAAATGGCGGCTGCCACTCAAGACGCGATTTAGTCCAGCTTGTTCCAAGGTCAGTTTAGAGGATTTTGTCTCTGTATTGAATGGCGTATGAAGACAGCGACGCCATTTTAAATTACAGTTGCCAAGAGCGATGCGATTTAAGCCATCTTCCGAGGCCAGTTTCCATGTAAACCAGTTAAGAAATTTTGAATGACGTCGGCTACGGACGACGCGATTCAAGACAGAACCTCATTAATTCATGCAATTAACATGTATTTTTACATTGTTAAATAGTTTGATTAAATATATATTTGAAAACGTACTTAAAGGACGATGATTTCTACGTGATCGGTCCCAACAGAAGGAAGTAGTCATCATCAAACCACATTAGTAGAGAGATTTCTTGCACTTCATCCGATATACCAATTTTATTTTTTTTGTTCTAAAACCATTTATTCTAAGAGGAATCAAGTCGGAACTTCAATATCGAGTTCCATTTCCAGCCCTAGTCCCTAGACTAAGAATTGTAGTTTCTGGTCAATGGCCTAGGGATTATTTCCAGGATCAAATTTTGGACGGAGATCAATTTTTCACTAATATTTTTAGGATTTTGAAGCCTTGTTTTTATTTTCATGTCCAAAATAAGTAAAGTGTTTTTTTAAATATTGATCCCTTTAAATATAGTGAATTAGAAATAAGTCACCGTATCTTGCATGTTTTGATATTAGTCATTATATACTTATACTTTTTAGTTTTTATTCCCAACCATTTTCTTCAATAAATTTTTTTTAACTCTGCATTATTAAACATGAGTTACAGTTTAACTCACTCTTTAAAAATTACTTATATCTAGGTTAAATTTAGAGTTTAGGTTACTCCAAACATGTTCCACATGTCCCTACGAGCCGATCTTCGATTGAACAGTCTAAGAAAATTTAAAAAAGTATAAAATATTAATTTTTCGATATCAATTCCTATAAAGATAGTGAATTTGAAATAATTCTTTGTATCTTACATATTTTGATATCAGTCCCTATAGATTTAATATAATTTAGTAATTAATCCTTCTGATTAAGAATTGTTTAAAAGAAGTAAATATCGATGGAATATTCTTCAAATTAATTTTAAAATGAATGAAAGCACTTAAAATGACTCTAAAAATAAAAACCAAGCTCTAATGAACGGTAAAATGATCTTAATGGGTCAAAGCTAATAACAACTTTTGAGTTTTTAGATTTTTTATTGTCCGATCGCAGATGGATTGTATGGACATATAGGTATGGTTGTGGAGACTGAACTATATATAAATATTTAGTTTGGCTCTCATGTTTAACTATAATAGAGTTAAGAAAAAATGATGGAAGTAAAAAGTAAGGATTAAAAGTTAAAAGATTTAAGTATATAAGGACTACTATCAAAATGCGCAATTTTAAATTCACTATGATTGATATCCAAAATACAAAATATTATTAGACTCGACCTGCTATGGTCAATTTTCACGATTTATTAGGCTACGTTTTCATCTTTTAAAGAGTCATTTTAAATATTTCTATTCATTTTGATATTAGTTTGAAGAATATTATGTGAATATTTACTTCTTTTAAAGGATTTTTAATTGAAATATTTATTATTAAAATATAGTAAATTTATAGAAATTAATATCAAAATATACATATATGAAATAGAAATTAATATAATTTAGTAATTAATCCTTCCAGTTAAAAATTGTTTAAAAGAAGTAAATATCGATGGAATATTCTTCAAATTAATTTTAAAATAGATGAAAACACTTGAAATGACTCTAAAAATAAAAACCAAGCTCTAATGAACGGTAAAATGATCTTAATGGGTCAAAGCTAATAACAACTTTTGATTTTTTAGATTTTTTATTGTCCGATCGCAGATGGGTTGTATGGACATATAGGTATGTTTGTGGAGACTGAACTATATATACATATTTAGTTTGGCTCTCATGTTTAACCATAGTAGAGTTAAGAAAAAATGATGGACGTAAAAAGTAAGGATTAAAAGTTAAAAGATTTAAAGTATATAAGGACTACTATTAAAATGTGCAATTTCTAATTCACTATGTTTTTAGGGATTGATATCCAAAATACAAAATATTATTAGACTCGACCTGCTATGGTCAATTTTCACGATTTATTGGGACTACTTTTTTCATCTTTTAAAGAGTCATTTTAAATATTTCTATTCATTTTGATATTAGTTTGAAGAATATTATGTGAATATTTACTTCTTTTAAAGGATTTTTAATTGAAAGATTTATTATTAAAATATAGTAAATTTATAAAAATTAATATCAAAATATACATATATGAAACAGTAATTTCTTCCAAACCCCCCCCCCCCCCCCGAAGTCCACACTTTCTTTCTTGGACGCCACGGACACGGGAAGAGATCCTCGTTGGACGGTACCACGGACACCGCACCATGGTGAACAGGTGAGTGCGTATACAATATATAGGGGGGGAGGGAACAAGGCTGCCCAGATTCCCTTTCTACACAGAAAAAACAAGGCCAGTCTTCTGTTGTTGCAGGAGCTTGAAGAACCAGCTCTTGAGTGTGTGCAGGAAGGGAAGGGTCGTAGGAACTAGCCCAGAGAAGAGGCAGCATGGCCACAGGCGAGATCAGGTGCGAGGAGGCGGAGGTGGTCATCGTGGGAGCAGGGATCGCGGGGCTGGCGACGGCGCTGGCGCTCAAGAGGATCGGGGCCGAGCGCGTGGTGGTGCTGGAGAGGGCCCCCGGGCTCCGAGCCACCGGCGCCGCGCTCTCCCTCTTCCCCAACGCCTGGCGGGCCCTCGCCGCCCTCGGCGTTGCCCACAAGCTTACCCCGCTCTATCCCACCTTTCAAAGGTGCGTTCCACCCACCCCTGTCATGTGCTACCCAGTCCCTATGCTCCTTTTTAACATGCATAAATTTGTAATGTTGTCGTAATGAATTGTCGGACTACTCTTTGCATTGCAGGGGTCAGGTAACCAACATCACCACAGGAGCAACGCAGGAGGTTTCCTTTGGCGAAGCCTCAATGAGGTCTCTCTCTCTCTCTCTCTCTCACACACACACACACACACACGAATGCCTCTAACGCTGAAAGCTCTGTTCAGTGAGGAATTGGGAGTGAGGTGCGTACACCGGAGGGTCCTGTTAGAATCGCTTGCGGAAGAACTACCGACGGGCACTGTCCGGTTCTCCAAGAGGATCATCTCCATGTCTGCACAATCTCCAGAGGATGCCTCCTCCGGCGTCGTCCTCCAAATGGAAGACGGAACTGTCTTCAGAGCAAAGGTGAGGAAGCGTTTTCGGACTCAGATCGTGCGCCATACTTGATCTGCACTTAACCTTTCTCATCCTCACCTGCACTTACAGGATTCGGATTCCAGTTTATGAGTGGCTGAGATGGTTTGTTAGGAGATTAATTTCAAATATGTTATGTTATCCATATATATACTGGTGTTTATGCCGATGGCAGGTATTGATAGGCTGCGACGGAGTGCACTCACTGGTGGCCCAGTGGCTGGGTCTCTCCACTCCTGTCGACTCCGGCCGGGCCGCCGTTCGGGGGCTTGCAGTGTACCCGGACGGTCACGGGTTAAACCACGAAATCCGGCAGATGCTTGGCAAGAGCGGGAGGGCGGGTTGTGTGCCCATAAACGACAAGGAAGTATACTGGTTCATCACCAACGGGTCTAACCCAAAGGGTGAGATTCTTCTCTCACAATTCCAAACTTGCCCCAATAACTAAGATGACGATGCAAACAACAACCATAATATTTTTCTACCTCTGTAATCATATATATATATATATATATATACATCTTACACCGTTTCATGAAAAACTAGATTAATAAAAATAGATGATGAAAATGGCAAGGTAATTTTGGTAAATGTAAAGCGACAAGTTAACATTTTTACATTTGAGGTTCTGATGCTCGATTGCTTTTTAATTACGATCTAATTATAAAAACATGTATGATCTTCAAATCCTTGCAGAGCATGAGATGGCGTGGAACCCGGACACGATATTGAAGCATGTGACAGAGACCATGGCCAAGGACTTCCCACCGTGGTTCCTCGAGGTCGCTCGCCATTCTGACCCTTCCACCCTGACGTGGGCTCCCCTTGTCCTGAGGCTCCCATGGCACGTCGCCTTCGGGCGGACCCACAAGGGAAATGTCGTCGTCATTGGTGACGCCATGCACCCGATGACACCCGACCTGGGACAGGGTGGCTGTGCCGCCTTGGAGGATGCGGTCGTCCTTGGTCGGCACTTGGCAGCCTGCTTTCGACTCGATGGGAGTGTCGACAACGGAAAAGTCGCAGGATGCCTCGGAGAATTTGTCAAGGAGAGGAGGTGGCGCGCTGCAAGGTTGGTCCTCGGATCATATCTTTCTGGATGGATGCAGCAGGGTGGGTCTTCATGGTTGGAGTCCACAGTCAAGTTCATCAGGGACGGTGCATTCTACAGGTTCCTCTTCCCAAAGATGGTGGCTTCCGTTGTCGGCTACGACTGTGGGAAACTGCCCACTACTGTTCGAGTTTAGGAGTTTATTCCTATGTAGGCGGACTTTAATCTGTCACCGTTGGTTGAACTTCACATGGACGTGCGGAATGGTCTTCGCGTTGTTTTTATTGTTTATTATTTTTTGATGTGGTGTTTGATGTTGAACTCAAATAAAGAACGATGGAAATTCATGTATATATTGTAATGAACGAATATTTACTTTGCAGTTCCTTGTGCTAAACGATATTTATATTACCCTTTTTAATGATTTGATAGTTTATTGTAACATCTATTTTTAGGTTTGATGGATCAAAATCTCATTTACCACGATCAGGACCTTCAATCTCCGATCAGAGGTATGTCCCTAGATGGTCCCTGCAAAATAAAATACCGTCAGAGGAGTCTCCAGCAATAGTCTAGGAGAATTCTTTCCGATGCCTAAATCAGAAGGCTGAGGATGCTGGAGGAAAAACTATAGAAGCTTAGATGCTACAGAGCATACATGTGTCCGCAGGAGTATAGGGTCTTACATAGTAATCAGATAAGGAGCCCTTTCGGAGGGCAGCTCCAAGTCTGATTGGAGAGAGTAGACCCCTGATAACTCAGTAGTTGTTCCCTGTGTGAAGGGATAACTCTTGGCCAAGAAAGTCTTGTTCGAGATGTATTTTGAGATTTGATTCTATTTTCGGAACCATGCAATTAGGGACCTCGGGTTCTTGGTCAAAACAGAGGGTTGCACGCGACCGGGAGAATCCTGATAAGGATTTGATTATGACTTCTATCACGAAGTTTTTTTTTTAGACTGTCCTTCGTAGGCCATGGAGGCCTTGATTGTGGTGGACGAGATTTTTATCCATTATCTTTTGGCGTCGTCTATAGAAAACGGCTGCAAAGAGACATGGTCAAGAAAAAGTTATTAGCAAGTTAGCCAAGGAAGATACTACTCGTGTGACTCAGGTGAGGATAGTATCCGATCGACTCGTAGAAACAATGGGAAGAGGAAATATGCCTACGCTTCTGGAGTCCAACACTCTTCCTGGGAGAATGAAGGACAGTCTTCCAACGGCTGATGAATAATAACCTTCTCAAATGGGGATCTCTACGGTATAGTTCTACCCCACAACAATGCATTGGTAATTTTAGCTGACATCGCAGGACAACTACAAGGAAGGTCCTTGTCGACATCGGGAGTCCTGTGAGTATTCTCTTCTCCAACAACTTTCAACCATTCGACCAGCGAATACACGGGGAGAAAGCAACTGGTCGATCGAAAGCCATCCTGTCCTCCCATGATGATAGGCACCCCTCCTCTAACGTTCATTTAGACGGTCACGCTCGAGATAACGGATGCCTTCTCACCATATGATGCAATCCTTAGGAAAAGATCCCTAAGCTCAAGTTTCTGACCGAGCAAGGGTTGGAGAAGTTCGTAGGATCTAAAATATCTCGACAGACATACTTGGCTACGATCGAGGAGTGAGTATGGAGGACTACCGAGCCCCTTCATGAGCCACCAGACAGGTCGAGGGAGACAACTAAATCGTCTGAAGAATTGACCACCGTGAAGGTCGGCCCTGCTACTGATCAAGAGCTTAAGGTGGGGGCTCTTCTCACCCAACAGAAAAGAGAAGAGTATGAAAAATTTCTGGCCGAGCATCTAGATGTGTTCGCCTGGGCAGACGCCCCCCTTCCAGGAGTATTCGAACATATCGCCTTGCACTTGCTCAACCTTGACCTGAGGTCCCACCGATCCAATAGAAGAAGCATCGTTTTGCTGTAAAGCGACAAGACGTCATCAGAGAGCAGATAACTTCTCTACTAAATATAGGAGTGATTCGGGACGTCGGCTACCTGGTCTGGGTAGCCAATGTCGTTCTAGTCAAAAAGGCCTCTGAAAGGTCGCGCATGTGTGTCGACTTCACCGACTCAACAAAGCCACTCCAAGACTTCTTTCCTTTGTTAAATGTCGACCAACTGATCGACGCTATAGCTACTCATGAGCAACTTAGCTTTCTTGATGCCTTTTCAGGGTATCACCAGATTCGAATGAACCAGGCAGATGATCACATACCGCTTTCATCACCGACATGGAGTTATATTGTTATACCAAGATGCCGTTTGGATTAAAAAAACATCGCCGCAACATACCAAAGGCTTGTTAATATAATGTTCGACTGGTAGAGAGGGCGAAACATGAAAGTCTATGTGAATGACATGCTGATGAAATCCAGACATGCCGGCGATCACTTCCAAGACCTTCTGAGACGTTTGATACCTTGAGGCGATATAACATGAAGCTTAACCCTACCAAATGCGCCTTTAGGGTAATTGCTAGAAAATTCCTGGGTTTTTTTGTAACCCACTTAGGAATCGAAGCCAATCTCGACATGATCAGTGCAATATTGACCAAGCAGCAGTTGTCCCGGTTGAATGTTGTCCAGAGGCTGATAGAGCGCCTGGCAGCCCTGAGCTGGTTCCTCTCGAAGGACATTGAGCGATGCCTCCCTTTCTTCAAGTTATTGTGGGTTAAAGATAACCGGCCTGACGCCTAGGGGCACGTCAACTGGACGTCAGAATGCCAGCAGGCGTTTCAAGAGCTGAAGGAGTACTTAGCAACCCCCTTGGTCCTCTCAAAACTGCAAGCAGGTGAGTTGCTTTCCCTTTACCTTCCTGTAATTCCTTACACTGTTAGTTCAGTGTTGGTCAAGGAAGATGAGGGAATTTAGAGACCGGTCTATTATGTCAGTCGGATCCTTCAAAGAGCCGAGCAACGCTATCCAACTACAGAAAAGTTTAGGTTGGCCTTTGTGGTAGCGGTCAAGAAGCTGCAGCCTAACTTTCAGGCCAATCCGATCGATGTCATCACCGACCACCCCTTATGGAAACTCCTCCAGTGACCAGATGCTTCAAGACGGATAATAAAGTGGGCAATCGAGCTTTCGGAGTTAGACATCTCGTACCGACCCCGAACGGCCATAAAGGCACTGGCCCTTACTGATTTTCTAGCCAAATGCACCCTCCCAGTGCAAGAACAGGTGGTCAGGATTGGACTCGGACCTGTATGGTCAATTTATATCGACGGATCATCACGAACATCCAGGTGTACAGCCGGTTTTATTTTGGTCCCTAGGGACCTCAGACAATGAAGGCTTGTAGTTCTCTCTGATGTTCTAGTTCCGTACAATCAACAGTGTCACAGAATATGAAGCGTTGCTTATAGGGATCCAGGTAGCTCGCTGGTTGGGTGCAACTCAGATCTAGGCATTCTCCGACTCCTAACTTATTGTTCAGCAACCTAAAGGTGAATACGAAGCCAAAGATGACAGCATGAAACAATTTGAAGAGCTAGTTAGGAAGGTGATCTCTACTCGAGGGGTTCGAGATCACGCATGTCCCTAAGAAGGAAAATAAAAGAGCGGACGACCTGGCCAAGTTTGCCTCTGCCGCATGGCCAACCTCCCGATCGGTCTTCGTCGAAAATGTGGTAGCACCAGCCATCCAATCTATAGAGGTGGCCTAGATTGTTTAAGAGCCCTACTTGATTGACCCGATCGTGCCTTCCTGCGGGACTGGCAGCTACCCACTGATCATATAGAATCTACAAGGGTGAAATATCGGGCAGCCCGATTCACGTTGGTTGGTGGAGAGTTATATCGCCGGTCCTTAACCACGTTGCTGCTCTGGTGTCTATTGCCTCGTGAAGCCATGGATGCACTAGCGGAAGTTCATGAAGGAAAATGTGGGAGTCCTCCGGCTACTCGAGCGTTGTCCCGAACACTATTACATCATGGCTACTGGTGGCCGACTCTAGCCCGTGATTGCATCGACTATTTCAAGTACTGCACAAGCTGTCAAGCACACACATCAATTCTTTGAGCTCCAACTGAGCAATTTCATGCCATCTTGAAGCCATGCCCATTCACAATGTGGGGCATCGATATTTGGGGCCTTTCCCCAAGACAACTGCATAGAAGCAATTTGTCATTGCCGCCATTGACTATTTCATGCGGTGGCCAGAGGTCGAGGTCACGACAAACATCAGGGAAGAAACCGTCTATAATTTTTTCCTTTCACATGTTATATAAAGGTTTGGTGTACCCCAAGTTCTCGTCTCCAACAATGGACAATAGTTCACTAGCCATTGGTTGCTAACCCATGCTGGCACTTCAACATTCGGCAGCATTTTTCTTTAGTCACCCATCCACAGGCTAATGGATTGTTAGAAAACGCCAACAGGGAAATAATAAGGGGCATAAATGTTAGAATTGGGTGGCCTCAAAGCCAATCATTGTACATTCTAGTTCAAATTATTAATAAAGGCAATCATTTCTTCATTTAATAGTTCTCGCAAAACGACTATCGTAATGAAGGTCCATAGACAAATGTATGGGATATTGAATCATGATGAGATCATGATAGTGAGATCAATATCCTAAGGCAATTGTCCTAAATAGTTCTCGATCATAGGATATTTGAGATGGACATTAAATATCCGATAAGATCGACACAAGTTATGTCTGCTCATGTGATGAGAGTGAATGATCTCACATTCACTCGTGTGGTGACACTAAGACAAACAAGTAGGTGCTCATTAGAGAATGAGTTCACTGAACAGACCCAAATAAGAATTATTGGATGGTAATTATACCTATTAGTCAACCAGGGAATTCAATCGTTGCAGTAGCACAGTTGGTCCTTTGACCCGAGTCACCAATGATACCTTGTTTGTGGACCATTGTATCTTGATTCTCTGACTTGTGGACTTTAACCATTAAGTCCACCATAATCGGTCTTTCAGATACAGTGGAAAGCTTGCGAAGGTATTTGAGTAAACAACAAGGGATCACTCACTCTTGGTATAAGACTGGAGAGAGAATGTCCTATGGATGTGTACATAGAAATCCCTGGCCAGGGTCAAATGAAAGAGATGTCTTTCTAGATATTAACTGAGTACTGGAATCCATCTGGATAATGTGAAAGAGGGTTTGACTATAAAACCATACCCTTGCGTTATCGGGACATTGCATGAGTGAAGGATTATATCTGTGCGGTATCGACAGACGGAAAAGGTTCAATTGAAGGGAACAATATCCCTTATATCTTCTGGGATCATGAGGTAGTGTTTGGTGCTGTTCATGATCAGAAGGCCAAGTGATTTGATCATCAGATGATAATTCACTTGTTTATTAAATTAATCATTTAACATATGATGTTTAAATGTTAATTAATAAATATTAAACTTAAGAAACAATTCTAAGTTTAATGGGCCTGCAACCGGACTGATATATGGGCCTAGAGGGTCACACACATAAGAGTTGTCGTCAGACGGTGAGAGACGTTAAATTTTATGCTTATCTAGGTTTTTATGAAAAGCCGCAGGATAAACATGAAGATTTAATGGAGAATTATCCAAGGCCAAACTCTTGGATAATCATGAGGATTATTCCCTGTGCTTATCCTTATTTCTATATAAGGAGGGCCAAGGGGAAGGGGTAAAAAGTTGGTTGGACGAATTACTCACCCCATATTCTCTCTCTCCTCTCTCTCTCTCCTTCTCTCTCTCTTGGAGTGGATCTATCTCTCTCCGCGCATGGTGGATTTGAGATATGGTCGGAGCACTCAAGTCGAGGAGGAAATCGCGTCTGCTGCGGGAACTCGTGTGGATACCTCCAGAGATCGTGCGCGTGCGCGATTACCGAGTCGGCATCATCCACGGGAGATTCGAAACCCCGCAAAGGTGAAGAACCGTTCTTCCCGCATTAATTTTAATGTCCGTTTTACGACCCCAGCAACTGATACAATGGAATCGATTTTATATTTCCGCTGCGTTCACAACGATTCCTTACAATAAAGACACGACTACAAGGCGATCAAAACTGGCTCTACCAACTTTTGAAAGTGCTATGGTCCTTCAGGATGACAGCCATAACGGCAACAGATGAAATCCCGTACCACCTCGCCTACAGTATAGACGCAGTGATTCCAGTTGAGGTTGGCCTAGCTGTTGGGTTTCTCGGGTTTCTCTGGATCTCACGCGCAGCGGAAAATAAAATAAAAACGGAGATCCGTTCCCGTTTCGAAAAACTAAAACTACGATTATCCGATAATCAATTCTCACCGTGTGTGGATTCGAATCCGCAACCGTTCGGTTCCATCGGTGCGACACCGCAAGCCGCGCAAGCGCCCGACCTCTAGCGAAGTCCACGCGATCCTCCTCGTGACGGATATCCTCACGTTCCTCGTTCTTCGCAGCCCACGAAACCTCCACCGGTCGCCGCAATGATCGCCGCAACGCGCGGACGATTTCCCGTCAAACGAGATTCGGAGAAGCGGCGGAGCAAATCTAGATCTGTCTGGACGCCAGAGAGAGAGAAACAGAGGAGGGGCGGTCAGGGTTAGCAGCAGCTTGGCCTGCTCAGCCCGTTCGCTATGTTCTATACTAATCGCGCGATTTTTCATAAAACCCCCCGGTTTGTATAAAACCCACTTATTTATCCATCGCCTTGAGAATCATTTACGTGTGACCCTCTAGGCCCAAGTACCAGTCCAGTTAATAGCCCAACAAGCCCAGTGACTCCTCACTGGCTTTATTAATCAATTAATAATCCTTTATTAACTAATTAATCAATCGAATTGATGTCGCACGTCGAATTCGACCGGGCCTCCGATCATGTTGGGTGCCAAGCAAAACCGCGTGAACCCGGAAGGTATTGGGGTTAAGTAACCCACTCTTGGAACCTTTCCCCCGACAGTTACCACGTGGATATAATCCTTCATCCGTACAATGCTCTCGAGTCAACTCAGGGTATGGTGTGCTGTCAAACCCTAACCGGTCAACTCGCTTGGATTGGATGCTGCTGATAAATATCGGAAAACTCCTTTCCCGATATTATCGTCTGCCCTGGCCAGGGACTTCTGCGCATCCTTCCTAGAGCATTCTCTCTCTAAGTACCGAGAGCGAATGATTCCTTATTGACACACAATTCCCTTCGACGGTATTCCGCTGTACCCAATCCTTGGCGTTTTAGAATCCCGTGGCTAGAGATTTGTAAACCAAGGTCAAAGCACAGAAGTCCACTGACAAGGTGTCCTTGGTGTCTCAGGTCCGAGGACCATCCACGCAACTGCGACAATAGAATCAAGCTGGTTGATAATGAGGTACAATACCATCTAGCGATTCAGTCGGATCAGTTCAGTGAACTCATTCTCTAATGAGCACCTATAGATTCGCCTTAGTGTCTCCACACAAGTGACTTATGAGATCAGTCATCCTCATCATATGAGTAGGAGTAATCTGTACTAGTCTAACCGGAAATCCGATGTCCTTCTCGAATATCCTCCGACTATGAACGATTAAGAATATGTGTGTTTAAGTGATCAGTCTCATTAGTATGATCTCATCATAATCTGATCACTATAGCACATATTCACGGACTTCATTATGAAACGATAATTAATGCGATTTACACATAATGAATATTATGTCATTATATTAATAAATGAACGAGATTTACATAGTCAGATTGGCTTGTAGGCCACCTAAAACTAACAATCTCCCACTTAGACTAAAGCTAATCACCTTTATACAATAAGCCTATAGACTCTAGGTGACGCTCAAACACAATTTGAGCCAACGGCTTTGTCAGTGGATCTGCTACATTGTCGACGGATGGAACTCTTTCCACTAGTACATCTTCTCTGGATAAGATGAAAGCGCCTCAAAATATCTTTCGATTTCTGATGAGACCACGGCTCTTTCACTTGTACAATCGTCCCATTATTGTCGCACAACAGCAGAACGTGATCAAGGATACAGGGAACTATGTCAAGGTCGGTGATGAACTTCTTCAATCACACTACTTCTTTGAAAGCTTCAGCTGCAGTGATGTGCTCAACTTTAGTCGTCGAATCTACAGTGGTTACTTGCTTAGAACTCTTCCAGTACATTGCGCCTCCATTCAAAGTAAACACGAATCCAGATGTAGACTTGCTATCATCTGGATCTAACTGGAAACTCGAGTCAGTGTAGCCTCGCAGTTTCAAGTCACCTCCTTCATAGACAAGAAACATATCCTTAGTTCTTCTTAAGTACTTAAGGATACATTTCACTGCTTTCCAGTGCTCTTCGCCTGGATCAGCCTGAAATCTGCTCGTAACACTTAGAGCAAATGCAACATCAGGCCGTGTACATAGCACGACATACATAATAGATCTTATGGCAGAGGTATAGGATATTCTATCCATGAATACCCTCTTATTAGGAGTCTTAGGAGACTGTTCTTTTGAGAGATTAATTCAATGTCTCATCGGCATGAGACCTCTCTTGGAATTTTTCATGCCAAACCTTTTGACTATGGTATCTATGTACAAGGATTGGGTCATTCCAAGCATCTTCTTTGATCTATCTCTATAGATCCGTATTCCCAATACGTAGGATGCTTCTCCTAAATCCTTCATGGAGAAGTTTTTCGACAGCTAGATCTTTACTGATGACATCATAGCTACATCATTCCCAATGAGTAGTATGTCATCTACGTAAAGAACTAGAAAAGTGACTGCACTCCCACTGGTCTTCATGTACACACAAGGCTCATCTTCATTCTTAATGAAGTCATAAGACTTGACAGCCTCGTCAAATCTTATGTTCCAGCTACGGGAAGCCTGCTTCAGTCCATAAATGGACCTCTGAAGCTTGCACACTTTATCTGAAGATTCTTTGGATGTGAAACCTTCTAGTTGTATCATATACACCTCTTCCTCAAGGTTACCATTGAGGAAGGTAGTCTTCACATCTATCTGCCAGATTTCATAATCAAAATGTGCAGCAATGGCGAGTAGAACTCTGATCGACTTTATCATGGCAACTGGTGAGAAAGTCTCGTCATAGTCAATTCTTGCCTTTGACGATATTCCTTTGCCACCAACCTTGCCTTATAAGTGTCGATCCGTCCATCAGCACCGATCTTTCTTTTAAAGATCCACTTGCAACCGACGGGTACAATACCCTCGGGCAAGTCCTCCAAGTTCCAAACTTGGTTGGTGTACATGGACTGGATTTCCGAGTTCATGGTTTCTTGCCATTTCTCGGCTTCTGGGCCTTCTATGGCCTCCTCGTAGCTTTTAGGATCATCATCCTCATTATATTCTACCTTAGACTCACCTTCAGCGATATGTCCCACATATCGTTCTGGCAGTCTAGATCTACGAGGCTCATGTGTGTGTACCTGAACAGATTCAGGAATTGATATCTCATCTGATGATAATGCAGCTGTTTGGAGATCTGGAACCTCTTCCAGTACTATTTTACTCCCACTGTTCTCCTAGAGAAGGTATTCCTCTTCTAGGAAGACAGCTTTCCTGGCGACAAACACCTTTTGTTCACCAGGATGGTAAAAATAGTATCCAAAGGTTTCCTTTGGATATCCCACAAACCTGCATTTATCAGTTCGTGATTCCAGCTTGTCTGGATCTTGCCTCTTTACATGAGCAGGACAATACCAGACTTTAACATGTTTAAATTCTAGTTTCCTACCTTTTCATATCTCATATAGAGTAAAGGCCATAGACTTGCTAGGTACTCTGTTCAGTAGGTATGCTGCTGACTCTAGAGCATACCCCCAAAGGGACACTGGTAATCCAGAAAAGCTCATCATAGATCGCACCATGTCCAACAAGGTGCGATTCATCCTTTCTGATATGCCATTCATCTGTGGTGTATATAGAGGGGTTAGTTGAGAAAGGATACCGTTATCTTTTAAGAATTGTGTGAAATTAGTACTCAAGTATTCTCCTCCTCGATCTGATCGAAGAGCTTTAATACTCTTTCCTAACTGCTTCTCTACCTCATTCTTGAACTCCTTGAACTTCTCAAATGCTTCCGAGTTGTACTTCATTAAGTACACATAGCCGAATCTTGAGAAGTCATCGGTGAATGTGATGAAGTATGAGTAGCCACCTTTGGCTTGGGTGGACATGGGACCACATACATCCGAATGTATTAGTTCCTGAATATCCTTGGCACGTTCTTCATGTCCAGTAATGGAGATCTTGCCATCTTTCCCATAAGGCAGGATTCACATGTTGCAAACGATTCATAATCGAATGCTGTTAAATAACCATACTTGTGCAACTTTTGCAACCTGCTTTCGCCAATGTGCCCAAGTCTACAATGCCATATGTAGGCTTGGTTCACACAATTCTTGCTCTTCTTAAGAGCATTATCAATTTGAAGATTGTAATAAGAAACATCTAAGAGATATAGACCGTTGACTAAAGATGCTGAAGCTATTTATTTATTACCATATATAATCGAACAACTTCTATTTTTAATAGTCAACCTATATCCTATCTTGTCCAAATAAGACACTGATATGATGTTCTTTATTATGCTAGGAACATAATAACAATCTTCTAATAGTAAGGCTTCTCCTGATAGAAGCCTGAGGTTTGCTGTCCCAACCGCAATCGCTGCAACTTTTGCGCCATTTTCTAGCCTCAATTCCACCTCGCCTTGTCTCAGCTTGCGCTTACTTGTCAGCATCTGCACATCATGGCAGATTTGAGAAGCACATCCGGTATCTAATACCCAAGATGTGGAATTTCTAACTGACAAGTTGATATCTATCATATAGATATCTGAAGTTTCAGACAGCTTCACCTTTCCATGAGCTTTATCACGAAGGAACTCCTTGTAGTTCCTCTTCCAGTGACCATACTGCTTATAGTAGAAGCAGTCACCCTTCACTACTCTTTTGCCTTTGTCCTTCGATCTTTTTTCGTTAGTTGTCATCCCATCTTCAGAGGCATCCAATGCCGATTCAGCAGGAGGGTCAACTCCAGGGATAAAGTCAATGTGCTCAAATCTGAAGACATTCTTCAGGTATCTGAACCAATCTGAGTAGATCAGGTAAGTCAAAAGGGCATCAAGTATGCCGCGGAGTGGGTTATTCGACTACATAATTCCCTACAGGAGATAAGTAAAATCTATTTAGCAGATGTTCAATTATTAAAATTTAAAACAAGACATGATCTTTTGTTCAAGTTTAACTCCTACTATTTTTCGACGGACTGTATAACCCTCAGTTATACAGAACGGGAGACGACGACAGTCTCTTAGTGGGGATCAGAATCTCAATTACTTGCACTACAACCTTGTAGATAGCACAACAAACTGTAATGCAATCAAAGAGCACCCAACTCATGGGACTTGCAACTCCTTGCAATATCTGATCATGGCTTCGGTCCCCAGAGATTTAATGGCCTTGTGGATAGCACAACAAACCATTAATTCTGGTCTAAGCTAACCATCGTTACGCGACGAGCATAGATTTGCATGCAGCCCTTATGGATAGCACAACTGTAACGACCCGCCACCCTATAATCGGAGATCCGATTACTAAATGGGTACCGAATCATTAATTTGGAACCAAACCAGGATCTAGATAAGTCTGGGAAATCAATAATAAACTAAGCTAAACATTCACATCGCATTGAATTAAAAAAAGAAAGTGCAAGAATTAAAAGTTATTACAATGCGACTCGACACAGCAAATAATTACATATTCCAACTGAAAAGAAATAATTAAGCGTATAGGCCAGAAATAAAATAACAAATACGTCGGGGCATACCCCGAAATAATAGCTGCTGGCGCGCAACTCTAAGTAGCACTCTCCTTGCTAAGCCTGCCTGGAACCCTCACCTGAAAACCGCAGGGGTGAGTCTCAATGAAAAGACTCAGTGTAAGGATCGAGACTTTCGGATCCGGTTTTCGGGTCGGACCCCCGTTGTTCTAGCCCTTGTGAGGGGCGGAGGTTCTGAGTCGAATCGCGTCAGGACCTCGAGACGCGTTTTAAACAGCGTCCACCGTGGCAGACGCGTTTCAGGTTCTGCCACGTGGGTGCCACGTGGACTGACCTTGGGCCGCGAGAGTACGGCCCTGTCAGGTCGTCTGAACGGCGTCCGTGTGGGTCGACGCCTTTCAGACTGCGACTCTGGGTGTGTCAGAGTACGGCCCTGACAAGTCATCTGAATGGCGTCTGTGTAGGACGACGCGTTTCAGAATCTTGTCAGAGCGGCCGTCATGTCACCTGATAGGCGTCCGTAGATGTCGACGCGTTTTAGCCAGTCTCTGGTTAACCCCGCGAGCCCTCCTTCTTTCCCTCATTTTCTCCTACTCTCCTTCTCTCCTCCTCCTCCGGTGACCGGCGGCGACCCCCCTCCTCCTCCCTCTTTTCTTCCCACCATTTCACCTCTCCCTCCACACCATCCTCCACCTAGCTCCTACCCCTACCACCTCCACTTCCACTGCGGCGTTCTACTCTCCGGACGGCGGCCGACGTCACGGTGGGACTAGGACGACCTCGGCGGTACCGGCGGCGGCGTGGGGCGAGACAGGCGGACGGCTTGAAGCTCGGAGGCGTTCGAGTGTCCGGTAGGGTGACGTTCCCCATAGCGTTGTGTTTAAAATCATGTTTTCCTCGTTTATGCATGTGGTAGATCTTTGGTGTTGGGGGTTAGAATGAGCATGTTTAGGATTTCTATGAGGGTGTTCGCCTATGGATGGTATTGCTCCTCGTTTCCCTCCATTTTGGATGATTTTTGGGGTTATTTGGGGTTGAAAAGAGAGCCCTCGGGCTTAGGGCGGTTCTGCTTCCTGGGGTTGAAAGACGTCGTGCATGGACGACGCCTTTTTGAAGGGCGTCGGGCCATCACGACGCCTTTTAGACAGGAATCGACTGACAGAAAGTCTGCCAGGTTGGGGTTCTGTGGCTAAAAGACGTCGGGGGTAAACGACGCGTTTTGAATGGCGTCAGGAACCCACGACGCGTTTTAACGGCAGAAATCTCCTGAATAAGGCCTTGGAATTTCCGGATTTCCGTGTTGAATGGCGTCTGAGGATGTCGACGCCTTTTTAAAGTCGACCACTGGTGTCGACGCCTTTTAAGGCCAGATTCTGAAAACTGATTTATATGAACCTGTACTTGGAGCTTGAATGGCGTCGACCTTGGTCGACGCGATTCAAGACAGAATCTCACTAACTCATGCCAGTAAAACGTGTTCATACTGCTAGATAGCTGGTTAGAACATGTTTTAGTACACCCGATAGAGATGGATTCCTCATGATCGGATGGTTCTATGTGTGTTATGCGATCGCGGGCTTTTTCACGTGACCGGATCGCACTGTGTTGGGTTTTTAGTTACTGTGGACCTGGAGTGACATTGTAGCACTTTATCACCCTGTGCTGGTGGGGGCGTGAGCACAACGCCGGTGGGGGCGTGGGCGGGGTGACGCCTAGTGAGAGAGGGTCACCTGGTGAACCCTGGGGTCAGCTAGTACTGGTGTCGGAGTGGTATATTCGGAGAGTCACTCATGCTGAGGGAAGGGGTAGCCACCTGAGCCAGTTGGGCCGGAGTAGCGAGCGTGCTATCCGAGGGGCTACTCCTTGGTCTCAGCGGGTCGAGGTTTTTCTCACCGTTGTTTGTACGGTCGGCAAGTTCTATCGAGACGGCAGTTGTGGGTTTTCTAACGGTTGGTTTAGAATGTGCATGATTATTATATTTCGACTGCATGTGTTCTCAAGTAGAGAATTAGATATTGTACCTGCCACTACACTTGTTACTTTTCTGTTAGCTGTACTTTACACTTGTGGGTGTGTGCGTGGGCAGTGGGGATCGAAGGATCCCTACTGAGTCTTGTCTTGAGACTCACCCCTGCGGTTTTCAGGTGAGGACTCCCAGCAGACTTAGAGCGGCGTGTGCGGCCGGGTGTGGTGTGCCTTCAGCGGTTGTTCCGGGGTATGCCCCGATGTAGTTGTTATTTATCTTTGGCCTGTATGTTTAATTATTTCCTTCTGTTGGAGAATGTAATTATTTGCTGTATCGAGTCGCATTGTAATAATTTTAATTCCTGCACTTTTATTTCAATTCAATGCGATGTGAATGTTTAGCTTAGTTTATTATTTATTTTCCAGACTTACTAGATCCTGGTTTGGTCCCAAATTAATGATTCGGTACCCATTTAGTAATCGGATCCCCCATTATAGGGTGGCGGGTCGTTACACTCAGTAGGGATCCTTCGATCCCCACTGCCCACTCACACACCCACAAGTGCAATAACACAGATACAAGTAAAGTAAGCAAGTAAAGCAGTAGTTATTATTCCTAAATCTCGATATAAACCACATGCATTCAGAATGTACAAGCATAACTCTGAAATCATTTTACCAGGGAACCCACAACTAGCGTCTCGGCAACATATGCCAACCACACAGTTGAACGCAGGAAAACACCGACTCGCTGAGACCAAACAGTAACCCCTTGGATAGCACGCTAGCTACTCCGGCCCAACTGGCTCTAGGTGGTTACTACTTCCCTCATCACGAGTGACACTCCACAGGTACCACTCCAACACCGGTACTAGCTAATCCTGGGGTACACCAGGTGACCCTCTCTCTAGGCGTCACCCCGCCCCACCCACATCGGTGCTGTATCTATTAGTATTAGATGGTCTCAAAGCCAATCCGATACTATGTACTTATTCAGATTATTAATAAATGACAATAATTCATTATGTGTAATTAATTCGATCTGTGTTTATCGTATCACGATGAAGTCCATGAACATGTCCAATAGCCTTCGGATTATGATGAGATCATAATTACAGGATCGAAGACTTATAAACACATGTTCTTAATTGTTCCTAATCATAGGATGTTTGAGATAGGACATCGAACATCCGGATAGACTAGTATAGGTTACTTCAGCTCATATGATGAGGATGACTGATCCCATAAGTCACTTGTGTGGAGACACTATGCTGAACCTATAGGTGCTCATTGGTGAATGAGTTTATTGAACTGATCCGACTATGAATCGCTGGATGGTAATCACCTCACTGTTAACCAGCTCGATTCATTTGTCACGGTTGCGTGGATGATCCTTGGACCTGAGACTCCAAAGATATCTTGTTGGTAGGTTTATGAGCTTTGACTTTGACGAACGAATCCCTAACCAAGGGTTATCAATAAGTCAAGCGATCGGGTTCAGGGAAATGCCCTCGAAGGTAATTGTGTGTTCAATACGGGATCATCCGCTCTCGGTAGTTTGAGAGAGAATGTTCCGGGAATGATGCGCTTAAAGTCCCTGGCCAGGGCGGACTCTGTAATCGATAAGGAGTTATCAGATTCAGATTAGCGGCATCTGATTCAAGTGAATCGACCAAATAGGGTTTAACAGTAAACCATGCCCTAGGTCGATTCGGGAACATTGTACGGATGAAGGATTATATCCGCACGCTAACCGATGACAAAAATGTTCCAATAGAGGGTTGCGATAACCCCAGTGCCATCCAGGATCACGCGATGTTGCTTGGCATCCAACATGATCGGCAGTTCGTCTGAATTTATTGTAGGACATTAAATTCGGCTGATTAATTGAATATAAGGATATTAATTAATTCAGTGGGTCAATAAAGGGTTACTGGACTTAATGGGCTATTAACTGGACTGGTATTTGGGCCTAGAGGGTCACACGCAAATGGTTTTCAAGTAGATGGATAATCCGACAGGATTTCGGATAAGTCTGGATTTTTATGAAAAACTGCAAACTGACTTATTATAAAAGAACGGATTCTACGTCCGGGGCTAGCAACCCTGACCTAGCCGTCATTCGTTCTTTCCCCCTTTCTCTCTCTTCTGGCATGCGGTTCCCAACTGCTCCACCTTCCGTTCGACGGGGATTCCGAATCCGCATGTCGCGGCGGATTACGCGCAGTCAGACGGGATCTACGAACGCCGCAGCGAGCGAGGAAGCGAGGACGATCCATCGCGAGGAGAACCGCGTGGATACCGCTAGAGGTCGGGAATCTGTGCGACTTGCCGCATCGCTCAGACGGAACCGGAAAACAGATGCGGATTCGAATCCGTACAAGGTAAATTCGATTTACACCGATTTTATTTCTAGGATCAAAACAGGACAGATCCGATCCCGAATATTATTTTATTCCACTGCGTTTTGAGGATCGGATCCCGACACAGCGATCCCAACAGTATCCCACCCACACCGACACAGGGTGGTAAGCGCTACAACTGTCACTCTAGGCCCACGGTCGCACGAAACAACGACACAGTGCGATCCGATCACATGGAAATCCTCATCCTCAAGTACGATTACAATCATGCAATTAACCAAACTATCTAACAGTGTAACACATATTAATAACATGGATTAGTGTGATTTTGTCTTGAATCGCGTTGCCCAAGGCCGACGCCATTCAAGCCTCTTAAACTGGTTCATAAAAACTCGGTCTCAGAACCTGGTATAAAACACGTCGCCACAGGTAGCCGCCTTTTGAAAGGTGTCGCTGTCCCTCGTCGCCTGATAGCGACCGAAACAGGGACAGGCCATGAGGTGATTCCACTAAAACGCGTCGTTCACGCAAGTCGCCTTTTGAAAAAGGCGTCGCTGTCCCTGGACACTTATCAGTCCCGAGACAGGGTTTGTTATTAGGCTAAATTGCGTCGTGGGTGGGAGCCGCCTTTCTAAAAGGTGTCCCTGTCCCTCGACGCCATTTAGTCCTGACAGACAGGTTCTCCCCTCCGTTTCCCTAATCCACAAGTTGGGATTTCTCCCCCAAAACGTACAAAAAGGGCAATGAAACATAGGGGGGAAAGGAGGAGAACCTAACTACCTATTAAAACACCCAATTTCTCATCTCATGCATTTAGCATTTTCACCCCAAAAACACCTCTAAACATGCTTCAAAGCGGGAAAACATGGTTTTTAATGAAATGCAATGGGAATTGTCACCCTACCGGTTACTTGAACTCCTTCAAGCTCCAAGCTTCTAACCCGTCTCGCCCCACGCCGCCGCCGGTACTGCCGAGGACGTCGTTACTCCACCGGGATGTCGGTCGCCGTTCGGAGAGAAAAATGTTGCGGAGGAAGTGGTGGTGGTAGTGGTGGGAGTTAGGAGGTCGATGGAGTGGAGGGAGAGATGAAATGGTGGGAGGAAAAGAAGGAGGGGGAAGAGGGATCGCCGGAGCTGCCGGGGAAGAGAGGAGAGAGAAGAGGGAGGAGAAAATGAGGGAAAGGAAGGAGGGTTTGCGGGGTAAACCAGAAACTGGGTAAAATGCGTCGTGCGGCACGAACGCTTATCAGTTGACATGACGGGCCGTACTGACAAAGGCTCTGAAACGCGTCACCTATTAAAGACGCCGTTCAGACGACAAGACCGGCACCGTACACTGACAACCTAGGGTCGTACTATGAATGGCGTCGTCCATCAAAGACGCTGTTCAGACAACACGATAGGGGCCGTACTCTCGAGGCCTGAAGCCCGCCCACGTGATGCCCACGTGGCACAGCAGCAACCAAGCTAAATGGCGTCCACCCAGCAAGACGCCGTTCAAAAGGCGTCGTGCATCCTAGACATCATTTAGATGGCACTCCCCTGCCTCATCAGGGCCCAAACCAGGGGATCCGACCCAGAAACTGACCCGATAACCGGATCCGAAACCTCAGTCCTTACAACAACAAAGCTACATGGTTCCTCTACCCGGATCATATAGGCATCTAATGCCATAGCCACAGTTTCTCCTCCCTATTAAACAGGCCTTGTGGATAGCACAACAAACCTGCCTAAAGTGATTTGAATCCTATAACTATAACGATGGTGGACCACGCGGTAAGTTCTTAACTACTCGCGTTACGGCTTAGAGTTTATCTGAGGGTATTTAGATAACTTTTATCTTGGTCTCTTCTAGGTGATAGTATATAAATGTATCGTATATATTTAGTAAATACTATACCTGTTTTGATTCATAATCAAAAGAAAACATTGCATCACATACATGTCTAGTGTGGTCATGGATAGCACAGTGGGTTTGACTGGAGCCAACAGTCAAACGCACACACAATCTAACACAACAATTATATTAGATAACCTGCAAACACATAGGCAAGAGATCTCTATCTTTTCGCCTTCCTGGTTACAGTTGTGGATCGTCCTCGCTCCTTCCTCGGTTGCCTCGATCAGATTACATTAATTCTAAAATTACAAGTAAATTGAAGAAGGCCTTATGGCGAGTACAAGAGAGAGGGAGGTAGAAGTACATCAGAGTATGAGAGAGAGAGAGGCACGTAGACCTCTATTTATTAACAATTAATAAACAATCATACATCCACGATCCACAGAATCCATTCCTCACATGAATAATTAAATAAGTGCATATCCATGACCACGGTATGTTTTAAACATCCCACACATGATTCAGCGCATCACATGGCTAAAATAAAAGAGTTTTAAAAAATACATAACTTTGGCTTTCAAAAAGTTGGGATCCAATCAAAATTAGTATTTGAATTTCGAAAACACTTTTTAATTAACTTATCATGCAATCAAATCTAATTTAAAAGCATCAAAATACACATCACGTGTGTACACACTCCAAATTAATAATTCCAGATTATTCCATGCAAATTAGAACACTTCTAATAATCTAACACTTAGATTAAACTCCATTAATAATCTAACAATTAGACTATTAAAGACTAATCTAACTCTTAGATTAATCCAATAAAGTCAATCAATAATTTAACACTTAAATTAATAATCAACCAAATTAATTATTAACTACTAACCTAACATTTAGATTAGTCAATTATTGTTAATTATTAATTTAACTGTTAAACTAATAATTAACACTAAGTAATTAATAATTAATTAATCTAACTCTTAGATTAAATAATTAAAGTTATCATTAATTTAACTATTAAATTAATGACTAACAATAATTAATTAAAGACTACTAATTTAACATTTAAATTAGTCATCATAATTAATTATTAATTTAACTCTTAAATTAATAACTAACTCTAAATAATTAACAATTAGATATGTTAATAACTAATAATCTAATAATTAGATTAATAATTATTAACCACTAATTTGAACTCTTAAAATTAGACAAGTTAAGTTAATTATTAAATTAACACTTAAGTTGATAATTAACCCTTATTGTTGAAAACTAATTGTTAATCAAATAATAATTCAAAATCATTAATAAAAGCCCAATGAAATAAAATTGAATAATAATTTAAATTTTCAAAACATTTTTGAATTCAAATTAAACTCCAATTTTATTTTAATTGGGTTGATGGGGTTTTGGGGTTTAATTATAATAAGGGGCTAAATAATTGGGGGAAAGTTTAATAGAGGAATAGGGTTTGGAAGGCTCAGCCCTTCAGCTGAGCCATGGTCCGAACATGGTCCGAACCAGGCAGCACCGAGCCAGACCCGGTCCGACTCGCCATACAACCCGGCCCCTTCCTCCCCAAACAGCTGAGCCCCGAAACCCTAAACCCCTTCTACAGTTGCAGGTTGCGGCGGGGAGGCGCAGCAGAGCGCCCGGCGGCCGGTGCCCTCGGCCCTGCCGGCGTCGCCTCTGGCTCCGGCGAGTGCCTCGGTGCCGGCAACCCCCCCACCCGACGCCCCCATCTACAGAAATAACTGGGTTGCAGGCTTCATGGCGGCCACAACGGCGGGTTACCAGCGCTGTTGGCGGCCGGCTCTGGTGTCGTCCGTCCCTATTCTGCAAAGCCCTGGCGCCGGCGACGATCCCGGCACTGGCAGGCCGCCGGAGTTGCCCAAAATTTGCAGCCCGAGCCCCTATTCAACGCCCTATTTTGAGGTTTTCTCAAAACCCATGGAGAAAAGAAGAGAGGCTCCCTCCGGCAACCTGTAGTGGCTTCTCTGGTGCCAACCACCAGCCTATCTGAGACCAGGGATATCCTCGAGAGGATCAAAGGGTGTCTGCCAATCTCCCCAACACTTGGGGTTGCACGAACATGGCCGCCAAAGACCCGCCGTTCTCCGTCCGACGAAGAACACGAAAATACCCAAATAAAATTCCAAAAATAATAGAATTAAAATAATCAGATTATTTTAGTTCATCGTATGAACTAGGATTCATTTATTAACGGAATACATGCATGGAATAAATTTATGGAAATATTAAATCAGAGACCGAAACGGGACGAGAAATAGTGGAACCTGGCTCTGATACCACTGTTGGGTTTCTCGGGTTTCTCCGGATCTCACGCGCAGCGGAAAATAAAATAAAAACGAAGATCTGTTCCCGTTTCAAAAAACTAAAACTAGGATTATCGGATAATCGATTCTCACCGTGTACGGATTCGAATCCACAACTGTTCGGTTCCGTCGGTGCGACACCGTAAGCCGCGCAAGCGCCCGGCCTCTAGCGAAGTCCACGCGATCCTCCTCGCGATGGATATCCTCACGTTCCTCGTTTTTCGCAGCCCACGAAACCTCCGCCGGTCGCCGTAATGATCGCCGCAACGCGCGAACGATTTCTCGTCAAATGGGATTCGGAGAAGCGGCGGAGCAGATGTAGATCTGTCTGGATGCCAGAGAGAGAGAGAAACAGAGGAGGGGCGGCCAGGGTTAGCAGCAGCTTGGCCTGCTCAGCCCGTTCGCTATGTTTTATACTAACCGAGCGATTTTTCATAAAAACCCCCAGTTTGTAAAAAACCCACTTATTTATCCATCACCTTGAGAATCATTTGCGTGTGACCCTCTAGGCCCAAGTACCAGTCCAGTTAATGGCCCAACAAGCCCAGTGACTCCTCACTGGCTTTATTAATCAATTAATAATCTTTTATTAACTAATTAATCAATCGAATTGATGTCGCACATCGAATTCGACTGGGCCTTCGATCACGTTGGGTGCCAAGCAACACCGCGTGAACCTGGAAGGTATTGGGGTTAAGTAACCCACTTTTGGAAACTTTCCGCTGACAGTTACCGCACGGATATAATCCTTCATCCGTACAATGCTCTCGAGTCAACTCAGGGTATGGCGTGCTGTCAAACCCTAATCGGTTGACTCACTTGGATTGGATGCCGCTGATAAATATCGGAAAAATCCTTTCCCGATATTATCGTCCGCCCTAGCTAGGGACTTCCGCGCATCCTTCCTAGAGCATTCTCTCTCTAAGTACCGAGAGCGAATGATTCCTTATTGATACACAATTCCCTTCGACGGTATACCGCTGTACCCAATCCTTGGCGTTTTAGAATCCCGTGGCTAGAGATTCGTAAACCAAGGTCAAAGCACAGAAGTCCACTGATAAGGTGTCCTTGGTGTCTCAGGTCCGAGGACCATCCACGCAACTGCGACAATAGAATCAAGCTGGTTGACAGTGAGGTACAATACCATCCAGCGATTCAGTCGGATCAGTTCAGTGAACTCATTCTCCAATGAGCACCTACAGATTCGCCTTAGTGTCTCCACACAAGTGACTTATGAGATCAGTCACCCTCATCATATGAGCAGGAGTAATCTGTACTAGTCTAACCAGATATCCGATGTCCTTCTCGGATATCCTCCGACTAGGAACGATTAAGAATATGTGTGTTTAAGTGATCAGTCTCATTAGTATGATCTCATCATAATTTGATCACTATAGCACATATTCACGGACTTCATTATGAAATGATAGTTAATGCGATTTACACATAATGAATATTATGCCATTATATTAATAAATGAACGAGATTTACATAGTCAGATTGGCTTGTAGGCCACCTAAAACTAACACTAGCTTCAGTCTGGGTTCAGGAGTTTGGCAAGTAGATGAACAACGAATGACTGAGGGAGAACTTGGACCTTACGGAAGAAGCAAGGGAAGAAGCCAGGATACGCACAATTAATTATCAGCATATGGTTGCCCGATACTACAATAGGAATGTCAGACTAAGGAAATTTTAGTCTAGAGATCTTGTGTTGTGGAGCATATATGCCTCCCGACTTCTAGAGGCCAGGCGAAAATTGGCCCCAAATTGGGAAGGTGCATGAGTTCTTAACCGCGTCCAGCAAGCAAGACACGCTTCTGAAAGGCGTCGGTTGTGGGCAACATGATTTAGGAACCATACATGTAACGTGTGGTCGGGCGTCGAGGCGCGTGTGTATGGCCCCGGTCTTGTCGTCTGACTGGTGTCGCACGTGGTCGACGTGATTCAGACATCTGCCAACGTATGACCCCTGTCTTGTCATCTGAACCACGTTGTTCTAGGATGACGCGATTTAGCTAGTCGCGTTTGACACCCCAAACCACCCTCCTTTCTCCCTTCCTCCGTCTCATTCCCTCCCTCACTTTTTCTCACTTCTCCCTCTCATTCTCTCTTCTTCTTCCTCCTCTACAACTCTAACTCTCTTCTACCACCTCTCACCACTTCCACCACCATCTCCACTGTAGGTCTTCACTCTCTGGACGACAACCGATGTCTCAGTGGAGTGACGGCATCCACGGAGGTGGCTTGCGGTGTAATAGTTCGGCAGCGAGAAGACGGAGCTCGATGGTTCATTTGCGTTGCGGCGGTGCTCTCGTGGAGAGGAGACTCCGCAAGGAGTCAGGAGGAGTTGAAGTAACTGGTACGGTGACGATCCTCACGTTTGTTTAGACCGATTTAACTCGTGCATTTTGAATGATTTCTTGTATTGGAGCATGCTATGGATGTGTGGGGATTTTCGGGTAGAATGAGCATGTTATAAGGGGATTTTAGATTGAATGGGCATGTTTTATTGTGGTTAATGGCTTCCCCATCTCTCTCTTTTTTTTGTTTTTACTTGGTTTAGGGGAGGGTGCTTTGTGTGTGGCTCGGTGGGGGAGTTCTGTTTCGGGCGTTGAATCGCATCCACTCAAGGCGACGTAATCTCGGAATTGTGTCAGCCTGAGTCAACGCGCTTTACGGCCCATACTCCTAAGGTTTGAGGCTAGAGAGTGAGATAGGGTGCTGAATTATGTCGACCATGGTCGACGCGACTCAGGCCAATATCCCTGTAGTCCCGATGCCAGTTTCTATGGGAACATGTTTAGGACGTTGAATGGCGTCGACTAGGGCCAACACGATTCAAGCCAGAGCCCTAGATTTTCCTGCATTCATAATGTGTACTTATTATATATTATGTCAATTAGATTCTTGTATATTGTTAGATAATTTTATTAATGCATGCTTGAAATCATACATTGGAGGCAGGTGTTTCTATGTGCTCGGATCGCATTGCTTCGTGATTGTGCGATCGTAGACCTAGAGTGACAGTTGTTAGCGCTTGACATCCTATGTTGGTGTAAGAGTGACACTATGGTGCCTAGGGGGCGAGGGTCACTGGGTGTACCCTAAGGTAGTAGCTAGTACCACCTAGAGTTAGACAGGCCGGAGTAGCTGATAAAGTGTTAAATTGATCATTTAAGGGCAATCATATGCATCATACTCATGTTTTTATCTGCAAAATAGCATGAAATGATAGATAATTGTGTAACAAGTCCAACGGTACCAATTTCATCAAATTCTGACCTAAAAACATCGTCATTTCATGTGATTAAAGGAGCATAGCGCATTTGCGGTTTTTCAACAAAACCGAGACGAAATGAATAAATATGATGATATTTTTATGATAATGCGCTAAATCATATTTATTTTGTGTGAACAGGACATGCCGATGATGCAGTGCAGCTGGAGGAGTTTCCGAAAATTTGGGGGAGGTCTAGTGTGCGGATTTTAACTAAAACATGGGTAAAAATGTAATTTGATTCCTTCCTTCGCTGGAGTTTCCCAAAATCCACTATTTCCTTCCGTCTCTCCAATTTCCTAAACACATCCCTTCCTTTATTTTAAAAATCCTCTCTCTCTCTCTCGTTTTAGAAATTTGAATCCTAATTCTTCTCCAGTTTCCTTTTCCTCTCCTTTAACCTCTTTCCTTCCCCAATTCCGACTCTCTCTTCCTCTCTCTGTTTTGTTTTCCAACTTCTCCCTTTCCAAAAACTCTCCCACACGCTCTCTCTCTCTCTTCTTCTCTCCCATATATTCCGAGCCTCTCCCCTCTTCCAAACACTCGTCCTCCTCCTCCGTAACCTTTCTCTCCCACAACCTCTCCTCTCCTCTTTCTCTTCCTCCTCCGCCCCGGTTCTCTCTCGGTTTTATTCAGCAGCAATTTCTCCCTCTCTCTCTTCTATTCTTCTTCTCCATTTCCCAGATCCCTCTTGTTTTCCTCCCCTCTTTCCTAACTTCTCCTCCGGTTCTCTCCCTCTCTAAGCCCTCTCTCCGGTACTCTCTTTCTCCCGGTCCTCTCTTCCTCCCTCTCTTCTTTCTTCTCTGCCTCCCTCTCTCTTCTCTTTTCTCTCTTCACCGCACCCTGCAGCAACCCGCAGCAGAACCCGAGCTCCTCCAGCAAGCCCACGTACGCTGCACCTACACGTCCAGCATCCAAGAGCTGCTCCTCCACGCGCAGCAGGCTCAAGGTCAAGCAGCTGCGACGCAGCCATCCACGTCGGGTTTCCAACTCTCCACGGCTTCCTCCTGCCAGGTGCACCTCCAGCCTCTCCACGTTGAAGCAGCAGCTCCCTCCCGAGCTCCACGTGCATGTGGTGAAGTCCACGGCCAGCACCCTAAGCAGCAGCCACGTACACCAGCAGCCCTGCGTTCACAGCCGCGGTGCAGCAGCAACCTCCTCCACATTCCAGCAAGCTTGTGCATGTCCCCTGCCGCCAAGCACCTCCCATACGCGTAGCCGCTGAAGCCTCCACGTGCAGCCATGCATGCTTGAAGCTTCCAGCGCATGCCCGCAAGCATCCAGCAGCAGCTTCAGCAAGCTACAGGGAATTGTTGTTAGAAGTTTTTGTTTATTTATTTCAATCATATTGTTGTTTCTTACATTTGATCTAATGATTAGTTAATTAAGTACTAATAGTTCAAGTATTTTTTATTTCTTATCATTAAATATTTGCATATTAGCGTTAATTTGATTGTTTAGATAGTTGCATGAACAGTACGTCACTATTCACCTCTAACTTTCAGAATTTTATTCTTCCAATGTAAAATCTTTTTATTCAAATCAATCGATATCTAGTACTTGTTTTGATTTAAATTTTATTTAAAAAATGTTAAAAAAATAAAATAAAATGAAAAAAATCTTTTGATGAATAGTAACAAGGGGGTATGCGGCTAAGTTTGATTGGGCTCCATCACTATGCATGCGTATCCAGGGGCTTTGATTGAGTGTTCTTTTCATCATTTGTATTAATACCTTTGTTTAGTTAGTTAAAGTTAGTTGATTCCACTATTTTTTTTTTACATTGTTTTTTTTTATAAAAAAAAAAGATATCTAAATTTTCAAAATCCAAAGTTTTCAAAGTTAAAAATTTAACTCCCTGTGGTTCGACTCGGACTCACCACTATTAATTTCCAAAATTTGATTTGAGTGAGCCGGATAAATTTAGATTGAACGTTTTCATGAGTGTTTAACGACGCACAATTCGAAACGATCAGTAGTCAGCGCGCTATTCGAGGGGTTGTTATTCCGTCCGAGTGGGTTGGTGTTTTCCTGATTGACTTGGCAGCTTCTTGTGTGTTTCTTACTGTAGACGTGTAGTTTATTTATCGCTTTATTTATGCATGTCTTGCCTATATATCTTGTTGCGTTGCGATTGTGTGTGTGGCGGAGGTAAGGATCAAGGGATTCCTATTGAGTCCATTCCTGTGTGACTTACTCCCTGTGTTTTCAGGTGAGGGTTCCCGACAGGTGTAGGAGTTGTGGGTTCTATCTCAAGTTGCATGCCAGCAGCCTCTGTTCCGGGATACCTCCCGATGTAGTTGTACTTTTATTTCTGGCATGTACGCATAATTATTTCATCTCAGCTGTGGACTATGTAATCATTTGCTTAATCGAGTCGGATTGTAATAATTTTATTTCCTGCACTTTTACTTTACAATTCAATGCTGTGTGGAATGTTTAGCTTAGTTTATCACTTACTTCCCAGACTTATTTGAGATCTTGGTTTGGCTCCTAATTCTAATGGTTCGATACCCATTTGGTAATCGGATCCCAGATTATAGGATACTGGGTCGTTACACTATGCCTTTTCCCTTGTCATCCTTCTTGTAAGTGTAAGGTTCTTAGGTTTCTCGGAAACGCAAATGCAGCGGAATAAATTAAATAAAATCTACGATCCCTTTCCGTTTCGAAAAACAAAAACAAAAAAGAAACGGTGATCGATTATCACCTTGCATGGAATCGAATCCGCGTCCAAACGGTCCCGTCGGTATGACACCGCCAGTCGCGCAGATAACCGGCATCTAGCGAAGTCCACGCGATCCTCCTCGCGACGAATTTCTTCTCGTTCCTCATTCCTTGCAGCCCCCGAATGATTCGCCATTCACCGCAATGACCGCCGCAATGCGTGGTCCATTTCCCATCGAACGGGAGTCAGAGAAGACGGCATAGCAAACCTAGAGAGGAGGGCCGGCTAGTGGCACCAGAGACGGAGAGGGAGAGAGGAGGGGGCGGCCAGGGATGAACAACTGCTTGGCCTGCTTAGCTCGTTCGCAACATTTTATATTAATCGCACGATTTTTCATAAAAACCCCCAGAATAATATAAAATTCACTTTTAATCCATTGCCTTGAGACTCTTTTGCGTATGACCCTTTAGGCCTAATTACTAGTCTGGTTAATGGTCCAATAAGCCCAGTGACTCCTCACTGACTCAATTAATCAATTAAGAACATATATTAAATTAATTAATCAACTGAATTAATATCCCACATTAAATTTGGTCAGGCCTCCAATCACGTTGGGTGCCAAACAACACCGCGTAAACCCGGAAGGTATTGGGGTTAAGTAACCCACTTTGGGAACCTTTTCACCGATAGTTACCATGTAGATATAATCCTTCATTCGTACAATGCTTTCGAGTCAACAGGGTATGGTGAACCGTCAAACCCTAACCGGTCGACTCACTTGGATCGGATGTTACCATATAATATCAGAAAATTCCTTTCCCGATATTATTGTTCGCCCTGGCTAGGGACTCTTGCGCATCCTTCTTAGAGCATTCTCTTTCTTAGTACCGAGAGCGAATGATTCCTTTTGAGTACTCAATTCCCTTCGGTGGTATTCCGATGTACCTGATCCTTGGCTGTTCGGAATCCCGTGAATAGAGATCTATAAATCAAAGTCAAAGTACAGAGGTCCACCGACAAGGTGTTCTTGGTGTCTCATGTCCGAGGACTATCCACGCAACTGTGACAATAGAATCAAGTTGGTTGATAATTAGGTACAATACCATCCAGCGATTCAGTCGGACCAATTCAGCGAACTCATTCTCTAATGAGCACCTACAGATTTGCCTTAGTGTCTCCACACAAGTGACTATGAGATCAATCACCCTCATCATATGAGCAGGAGTAATCTGTACTAGTCTAACCGGATATCTGATGTCCTTTTCTGATATCCTCCGACTAGGAACAATTAAGAATATGTGTAGGTGATCAGTCTCATTAGTATGATCTCATCATAATATGATCACTATCGCAGAAATTCACGGACTTCATTATGAGATGATAGTAATACGAATTACACATAATGAAATAATGCCATATTATTAATAAATGAACGAAATTATACAAAGTCATATTGGCTTGTAGGGCACCTAAGACTAACAATCTCCTACTTGGACTAAAGTCAATCACGTTTATACAATATAACTATAGGTGACGCTCAAAAATAATTTGAGATAATGACTTTGTCAGTGGATCTACTATATTATCGACGGATGGAACTCTTTCCACCACTACATCTCCTCTGGAAATAATCTCTCTGATAAGATGAAAGCGCCTCAGAATATGCTTCAATTTCTGATGAGATCGTGACTCTTTCGCTTGTGCACATGCCCCATTGTTGTCGCATAACAGCAGTACATGATCAGAGATGCTGGGAACTACGCAGAGGTTGGTGATGAACTTCTTCTACCACACTACTTCCGTGGTAGCTTCAGCTGCAGTGATGTGCTCAGCTTCACTCGTCGAATCTGCAATGGTTTCCTATTTGGAACTCTTCCAGCACACTGCCCCTCTGTTCAAAGTGAATACAAAACCAGATGTAGACTTGCTATCATCTGGATCTGACTGTAAACTCGAGTTAGTGAAGCCTCGTAGTTTCAAGTGATCTCCTCTATAAACAAGAAACATATCTTTAGTTCTTCTCAAGTAATTAAGAATACATTTCACTGCCTTCCAGTACGCTTCGTCTGGATTAGCATGAAATATGCTTGTAACACTTATAGCATATGCCACATTAGGCTGTATACATAGCATGGCATATATGATAGATCCTATGACAGAGGCATATGGTACTCTATCTATGAATGCCCTATCTTTAGGAGTCTTAGGAGACTGCTCCTTTGAGAGATAAATTCTATGTCTCATCGGTATGAGACCTCTCTTGGAATTTTCCATGTCAAATCTTTTGACGATGGTATCTATATACATGGATTGGGTCATTCCAAGTATCATCTTTGATCTATCTCTATAGATTAGTATTCTCAATATGTAGGATGCTTCTCACAAATCTTTTATGGAGAAGTTTTTCAACAGCCAAACCTTTATTGTATAACATCATAGCTATATCATTCCCAATGAGTAGTATGTCATCTACAGAAATGACCAATAAGGTGACTGCGCTCCCACTGGTCTTCTTGTACACACAAGGCTCATCTTCATTTTTAATGAAGTCATAAGACTTGACAGCCTCGTCAAATCTTATATTCTAGCTCCGGAAAGCCTGCTTCAGTCCATAAATGGACCTCTGAAGCTTGCACACTTTATTTGGAAACTCCTTGAATGTGAAACCTTATGGCTGTATCATATACACCTCTTCCTCAAGGTCACCGTTGAGGAAGGCAGTCTTCACATCCATCTGCCAGATCTAGAAATCGAAGTGTGCAGCTATGGCGAGTAGAACCCTGATCGACTTTATTATGGCAACTGGTGAGAAAGTCTTGTCATATTAAAGTCCTTGCCTTTGACGATATCTCTTTGCCACCAACCTTACGTTAGTGTCGATCCGTCCATCAGCACCGATCTTTCTCTTAAAGATCCACTTTCACCCAATGGATACAATACCCTCAGGCAAGTCATCTAAGTTCCAAACTTAGTTGGTGTACATGGAGTAGATATCAGAGTTCATGGCTTCTTGCCATTTCTCAGCTTCTGGGCCTTCTATAACCTCCTGGTAGATTTTAGGACCATCATCCTCATTATATTCCACCTTGTACTCATCTTCAGCGATATGTCCCACATATCGTTCTGGTAGTCTAGGTATTCTACCAGATCTACGAGGCTCATCTGTGTGTACCTGAACAGATTCAGGAATTGATAGCTCATTTGATGATATCGCAATTGTTTGGAGATCTGGAACCTCTTCTAGTACTATTTTACTCCTACTATCCTCCTGGAGAAAATATTCCTCTTTCAGAAAGATAGCTTTCCTGGCCTCAAACACCTTTTGTTCACCAAGATGGTAAAAATAGTATCCAAAGGTCTCCTTTGGATATCCCACAAACCTGCATTTATTAGTTTTTGATTCTAACTTGTCTGGATAATGCCTATTTACATAAGCAGGACAACCTCATATTTTAACATGTTTAAATTCTGATTTTCTGTCTTTCCATATCTCATATGAAGTAGAGGTCACAGACTTGCTGGGTACTCTATTCATTAAGTATGTTGTTGATTCTAGAGCATACACCCAGAGGGACACTGGTAAATCCGAAAAGCTCATTATGGATCGCACCATCTCCAACAAGGTGCGATTCCTCATTTCAGATACACCATTCATCTATGATGTATATGGAGGGGTCAGCTGAGAAAGGATACCATTATCCTTTAAGAATTATGTGAAACTAACACTCAAGTATTCTCCTCAACGATCTGATTAAAGAGCTTTAATACTATTTCCTGTATGCTTTTCTACTTTATTATTGAACTCCTTGAACTTCTCAAATGCTTTCGACTTGTACTTCATTAAGTACACATAGCCGAATCTCAAGAAGTCATTAGTGAACGAGATGAAATATGAGAAGCCACCTATGGCTTGGGTGGACATTGGACCATATACATCTGAATGTATTAGTTCCAAAATGTCTTTGACACGTTCTCTATGTCTAGTAAATGGAGATTTTGTCATTTTTCCCATAAGGCAGGACTCACATGTTGCAAACGATTCATAGTCGAATGCATTTAAATAACCATGTTTGTGTAACTTTCGCAGCCCGCTTTCACTAATGTGTCCAAGTCTACAATGCCACATGTAAGCTTGGTTCACATAATTATTGCTCTTCTGAAGAGCATTATCAATGTGAAGATTGTAGTAAAAAACATCTAAAAATATAGACCATTGACTAATAGTGCCGAAGTAATTAATTTATTACCATAATAAATCGAACAGCTTTTGTTATGAATAGTCAACCTATATCCTATCTTGTCCAAACAAGATACATAAATGATGTTCTTTATTATACTAGGTACATAATAACAATCTTCCAATGATAAGACGTCTCCCGATGGAAGCCTGATGTTTGCTGTCCCTACAGTAGCAGCCGCAACTTTTGCACCATTTCGTAGGCTCAGATCCACCTCGCCTTTTCTCAGCTTTCGCTTACTTGTCAGCATGTACACATCATGGTAGACATGAGAAGCACATCGAGTATCTAATACTCAAGATGTGAAATCTCTAACCGATAAGTTGTTATCTATCATATAGATATCTGAAGCTTCTAATAGTTTCACCTTTTCATGAACTTTATCGTTGAGAAACTCCTTATAGTTCCTCTTCCAGTGACCATTCTGCTTATAGTATAAGCAGTCACCCTTTTCTACTTCTTTGCCATTGTCCTTCATAGGCATAGACTTTGGCTTTTCCAGCTTCTTGCTTTTACCTTTCTTACAGGCAACTGTTACTTTCCTCATTTCATTGGTCTCACACAATTAAGAGGACATTGGGCTTTTCCTTCACAAGGTTGCCCTCTATAGTTATGAGCATATTATGAAGCTCAGCCAACGATGTCTGCATCTTATTCATGTTGAAATTAACAATGAACGGTGCATATGATGTAGGAAGTGAGGCATATGCGAGGTCAGTATGCATCTCATTGGGTAAAAGAATTCCAATAGCTTCTAACATCTTCCTCTTCCATTTATCATATGCGATCATCTCTACCTCAGGGTCATCTAATGCCAGTTCAACATGAGGATCATCTCCAAAGACGTAGGCAATGTGCTTAGACCTGAAGACATTCTTTAAGTTTCTGAGCCAATCCAAGTAGTTCGAGCCTATCAAAAGATTGGCATCAAGTATGCCACGGAGTGGGTTATTCGACGACATTATTTTCCTACAGGAGATAAACAAAATTTATTTAGCAGATGTTCGATTACTAAATTTTAAAACAAGATATGGACTTTAAATCAAGTTTTAACTCCAATTAATCTTTGACGGACTGTGTAACCCTCAGACACACAGAACGGAAGACGCCGACAGTCTCCTAGTGGGGATCAGAATCTCAATAACTTGTAGTATAGCCTTGTGGATAGCACAACAAGTTGTAATACAATCAAAGAGCACCCATCTCATGGTGCTTGCAACTCCTTGCAATATTCGATCATATCTTCGGTCCCCAGAGATTTGATGGCCTTGTGGGTAGCACAACAAATTATTAATTCTGGTCTAAGTATTACAATCGTTACGAGATGAGCATAGATTTGTATGCAGTCTTTGTGGATAGCACAACAAGGCTATATGGTTCTTCTACTCCAATCAATAAGCATCTTATGTCATAGCCAGAGTCTTTCCTTATAGTTAAACAGGCCTTGTGGATATCACAACAAACCTGCCTAATGTAATTCATGTCCTATGACTATAACGATGGAGGACCACATAGTGAGTTCTCAACTACTTACGTTACGACTTAGGATTTAGCGAGAGTTTTTAGATAACTTTTATCTTGGTCTCTCCTAAGTGATAGTATATAAACATATCATATACATTTACTACATACTTTACCTGTTTTGATTCATAATAAAAAAAAAAAAACATTGTATTCCATACATGTCAAGTGTGGTCATAGATAGCACAGTGCATTTGACTGAGCAAACAGTCAAACACATATATAATCTAACATAACATTTACATTAGACAACTTGCAAACACATAGGCAAAGAATTTGCATATTTTTGCCTTTCTGGTTGCAGTTGTGGATCATCCTCGCTCCTTCTCCGGTTGTCTCGATCATATTACAATAAATTTTAAATTTACATGTAAATTTAAGAAGACCTTATGGAGAGTACAAAAAGAGGGAGATAGAAGTACATCGGAGTATGAGAGAGAGAGAGGTACGCAGACTTCTATTTATTAACAATTAATAAACATTCATACACTCATCTACGATCCACATACATCAACGCATGAAATATTTAACAAGTGCATATCCATAACCACGGTGTGTTTTATTCATTCCACACAAGATAAGTGGATCACATGGCTAAAATAAAAGAGTTTCGAAAAATAAATAATTTTTGACTTTTAGAGAGCTTGGTTCCAATCAAAATTGACATTTGAATTTTGAAAACTCATTTTATTATCTTAACATGCAATTAAATCAAATTTTAAAACATTAAATCACGCAACACATGTGTACACACTCCAAATTAATAATTTTTAGAATATTCCATGTCAATTAGCACATTTCTAAAAATAAAACAATCTAACATTTAGATTAAACAATATTAATAATCTAACAATTAGACAATTAATAATTAATTATTAATCTAACTCTTAGGTTAGTTAATTAAAGTTAATTACTAATTTAACAATTATATAAATAATTAACTCTAATTAATTAACAATAACTAATCTAACTCTTAGATTAGTAATTAGTGTTAATTACTAATTTATCTCTTAAACTAATAATTAATACTAATTAATTAACAACTACTAATATAACTCTTAGATTAGTTAATTAGAATTAATTATTAATTTAATATTTAAATTAATAATTAACTCTAATTAATTAACAACAATTTGTTAATTATAATGATTCCATAATCATTAAAGCCCAATTAAATATCAAAATAGTTTTGAAATTTTAAAATCAAAACCCTTTTTTTTATTTGATTTAATGGGCTATGGGGATTAAGCAAACCATAAAGAAGAAGAAGAAGAGCCCCTTTTTTCCAGCCACCTCTAAGTGCCTCTCCGACGGCAGCCTTGCTGCCGTCAGTGACCAGCTAGGATCTTAGAATCCTCTAGGCATGCTGTCCGATCTCGCAGCCACCAAGAAGCTTCAAACGGTGCCGGCATAAACGTCGTTCTTTATCACATGAAGAACACCGAAAAATTCCCAAAATTTTTGATTTTGCAGGATTAACAATAATCTAATTAATTGTGTTCATCGTATGAACACAGATCCAACAAAGTAATCGAATTCTAGCATGGAATATTGCATGGAAAAAATCAAATTGGAGATCGAAATGGATGAGAAACAGTGGAACCTAGGTCTGATACCACTGTAAGGTTCTCGGGTTTCTCCGGATTGCAAATGTAGTGGAAGAAAAAAAATAAAATATGCGATCCCTTTCTATTTTGAAAAACAAAAATCGAAAAGACACGGTGATCGATTTGTTAGTCTTAAGTGGCCTACAAGCCAATATGAATATGTAAATCTCGTTCATTTATAAATAATATGGCATAATATTCATTATGTATAATTCGTTTTAATTATCATCTCATAATGAAATCCGTGAATGTGTGCGATAGTGATTAAATTATGATGAGATCATAATAATGAGATTGATCACTTAAACACACATATTCTTAATCATTCCTAGTTGGAGGATATCCGAGAAGGACATCGGATATCCGGTTAGACTAGTACAGATTACTCTTTCTCATATGATGAGGGTGACTGATCTCATAAGTCATTTGTGTGGAGACATTAAGGCAAATCTGTAGGTGCTCATTGGAGAATGAGTTCACTGAACTAATCCGACTGAATCGCTGGATGGTTTTGTACCTCACTGTCAACCAGCTTGATTTTATTGTCGCATTTGCGTGGATGGTCCTCGGACTTGAGACACCAAGGACACCTTGTCGGTGGACTTCTGTGCTTTGACTTTGGCTTACGGATCTCTATTCACGGGATTCTAAACACCTAAAGATCGGGTACAACGGAATGCCGTCGAAGGGAATTGAGTGTCAATAAGGATTCATTCGCTCTCGGTACTTAGAGAGAGAATGTTCTAGGAAGGATGCGTGGAAGTCTCTGGCCAAGATAGACGATAATATCGGGAAATGAGTTTTTCGATATTATATGGCAGTATCCGAACCGTGAGTCGACCGGTTAGGGTTTGACGGTACACCATACCCTGAGTTGACTCGAGAGCATTGTATGAATGAAGGATTATATCCACGCGGTAACTGTCGGCGGAAAGGTTCCAAGAGTGGGTTACTTAACCTCGATAGCTTTTGAGTTCACGCAGTGTTACTTGGCACTCAACGTGATCGGAGGCCGGATGAAATTTAATATGCGATATTAATTCGATTGATTAATAAATTAATAATGAGTTATTAGTTAGTTAATCACGCCAGTGAGGAATCACTAGGCTTATTGGGTCATTAACCGGACTGGTTATTGGGCCTAGAGGGTCACACGCAAATGATTCTCAAGGCGATGGATAATAAGTGGGTTTTATATTAAATGGGAGGTTTTTATGAAAATCGCATTGTTAATATAAAACATAGCGAACAGGCTGAGCAGGCCAAGCTGTTGCTCAACCGTAGCCGCCCCCTCCTCTCTTCCTCTCTATCTTTGGTGCCTTAGGCCAATCCTGTTCTCCGGGTTTGCTCCGCCGCTTCTCCGACTCCCGTCCGACGGGAAATCGACCACATGTCGCGGTGGTCGTTGCGGCAAACGGCGAAGGGTTCGTGGGCTGCGACAAGCGAGGAATGTGAGGGTATCGACCGCGAGGAGGATCGCGTGGACTTCGCTAGAGGCCGGGCATCTACGCGGCTGGCGGTGTCACACCGACGGAACCAATCGGTCACGGATTCGAATCCGCGCGAAGGTAATAATCCGATTAACGGTTATTCAGATTTTTAGTTTTATTTAAACAGGAAAACGGATTGCTGGTTTTATTTTAATTTCCGCTACGTTAGCGATCCGGAGAAACACGAGAAAACCCAACAGTGTCAGAACCAGGTTCCACTGTTTCCCGTCCCGTTTCGATCTTCGAATTAATTTTCCATGCTTTTGTTCCATGTATTATATTTGATTATTTGCTGGATCCGTGTTCATACGATGAACACAAAATTATCAAATTATTATTCTGCAAAATTCGAAATTAATTTTGGGGGTTTTTTGTGCTTCGTGGGACGTAGAACGACGATGTTCGGCTGGCTTCATTCGGGTATCCCCAATCATTGGGGAGGTAGGCTGGCACCCCAAAACATCCCGGAGATATCGCCGGTCACCATCGGACTCGTGGTCGGCGCCGGAGAGGGAGATGGAGGGGCTAGGCCTCTTTTCTTTTTCCTCTTATGCTTGAAAAACCAATTTTTTAGGGAGTTTTTGGGGCTCGGACGGGAGCTTCATTAGCCACGTACGATGGCCCTACCGGCGTTGGGGGCGTCGCCAGCCAGGGCCGGGCGGCGCTAGGGACAGGCCGGCCGCGGCGTTGCTAGTCCCCACCGCCGCCACCAAAACTTGCAATGAGGTTAGGGTTTCGAGTATGCGTGCGCTTCGGGTGGGAATGGGCGAACCAGGCGTTGGAGCTCGGTTCCGAGCCGATCGTACCGGTTGGCCCGACTCCAGGGCCTGGCCGGACCGGGCCTGAGCCATTCGCCCAACTTTTGGGCGCCTGGTCCGAGCCTGGTTCGGCCAGGACCCGAGCCCAGGCTCGGCCCTGTTGGACTGAGCCCATTTGCCCCAAATTCCATTTATAAAATTCCCTATTTCCTATTAAACCTAAGGGCCATTTAATGAAATTAAAATCTAATTTTAATTTAAAATTCAAAATTGTTTTGATATTTAAATTTATTATTCAATTTTGATAAAGTGGGCATTAATGATTTTGAATCATTATTTAATTAATAATTAGTGATTATTGAATTATAGTTAGCTATTAGTTTACGTGTTAAATTAATAATTAATCTTAGTTTGACTAATTTAAGAGTTAAATTAGTGGTTAATATTTATTAATCTAAATGTTAGATTATTAATTATTAATTCACCTAATTGTTATTTAAATTAGAGTTAGTTATTAATTTAAGTGTTAAATTAATAATTAATTTTAATTGACTAATTTAAGTGTTAAATTAGTAGATATGAGTTAATTGGAGTTAATTGTTAATTTAAGTGTTAAATTAATAATTTATTTTTAATTAACTATTCTAAGAGTTAGAATTAGAATTTATTAATTGATTAGTGTTAATTATTGGTTTAAGAGTTAAATTAATTATTAGTATGAATTGACTAATCTAAGTGTTAGGTTAGTAGTTAATAATTGATTAGAGTTGATTATTAATTTAAGTGTTAAATTAGTAATTAACTTTAATAGACTAATTTAAAGAGTTAGATTAGTTATTAATTATTGATAGTCTAATTGTTAGATTATTAATATGGTTTAATCTAAATGTTAGATTGTTTTATTATTAGAAATGTTTTAATTGTATGGAATAATCTGGAATTTATTAATTTGGAGTGTGTACACATGTGATGTGTGTTTTATATATTTTTTAAATATGATGTAATTGCATGTTAAGTTAATGAAAAGAGTTTTCGAAATTCAAAAGCTAATTTTGATTGGAACCTAGTTTTTTAAAGTCAAAAACTATTTATTTTTTGAAACTCTTTTATTTTAGCCATGTGATGCGCTTATTATGTCTAGAATGATATAAAACACACTGTGGTTATGGATATGCACTTTTAAATTATTCATGTGATGAATGTTTTGTGTGGATTATAGATGAATGATGGATATTTATTAATTGTTAATAAATAGAGGTCTGTGTACCTCTCCCTCTCTCATACTCTGATGTACTTCTACCTCCCTATGAGGCCTTCTTCAATTTACATGTAATTCTAGAATTAATTGTAATATGATTGAGGCAATCGAGGAAGGAGCGAGTATGATCCACAGCTGCAACCAGGAAGGCGAAAAGATGCAAATCATTTGCATATGTGTTTGCAGTATGGTCTAATGTAATAGTTATGTTAGATTTTGTATGCGTTTGACTGTTGGTTCCAGTCAAATCCACTATGCTATCCATAACCACACTTGACGTGTATGTGATACAATATTTTTATGTTTGATTATAAATCAAAGCAGGTATAGTATTTAATAAATATGTACGATATGTTTATATACTATCACCTAGAAGACACCAAGATAAAAATTATCTAAATACCCTCGTCTAAATTCTAAGTCGTAGCGTGAGTATTTAAGATCTTACCGCGTATTCCACCATTATTATAATCATAGGATTCGAATTACTTTAGGCAGGTTTGTTGTACTATCCACAAGGCCTGTTTAATTGTAAGGAGAGACTGTGGCTATGGCAATAGATGCCTTCTGATCGGGGTAGAGGAACTGTGTAGCTTTGTTGTGCTATCCAGAAGGGTTACATGCAAATCTATGCTTGTCTCGTAATGATGGTTAGCTTCGACCAGAATTAGTGGCTTGTTGTACTATACACAAGGCCTTTAAATATCTAGGGACCGAAGGTATGATCAGATATAGCAAGTAGTTCAAGTCCTATGAGATGAGTGCTCTTTAATTGTATTATAGTTTGTTGTGCGATCCACAAAGCTGTACTGCAAGTCATTGAGATTCTGATCCCCACTAGGAGATTGTCGGCATCTCTCGTTCTGTATAGCTGAGAGTTATACAGTCTGTCGAAAATTAGTGGGAGTTAAAACCTGATTAAAAGACCATATCATATTTTATTTAATAATTGAACATCTGCTAAAAAAAAAATATTCATCTCTCTTGTAGGGAATTATGTCATCGAATAACCCACTCCGTGGCATATTTGATGTTAATCATTTGACTAACCTGAACTACTATGATTGGCTCAGAAACCTGAAGAATATATTCAGATCTGAGCACATTACCTACGTCCTTGGAGTTGATCCTCCTACTGAACGGCATTAGATGCCTCTGAGGCATAAATGATCACGTACAATAAAAGGTCGAAGAACAAAGGCAAAATAGTAGTAAAGGGTGACTACTTCTACTGTAAACAGAATGGTCACTGGAAGAGGAATTGCAAGGTTAAAGCTATCGAAAGCTTCAGATGTCAATATGATAGACATTAACCTGTTAGTTAGAAATTCCACATCTTGGGTATTAGATACCGGATGTGCTTCTCATATCTGCTATGACGTGCAGATGCTGACATGTAAACGCAAGCTGAGAAAAGGCGAAGTGGAACTGAGGTTAGGAATGGCGCAAAAGTTGCGGCAGTTGCTGTAGGGACAGCAAACCTCAAGCTTCTATCGGGAGACGCCTTATCATTAGAAGATTGTTATTATGTTCCTAGCATAATAAAAAATATCATATCAGTATTTTGTTTGGATAAGATAGGATATAGGTTGACTTTTGAGAACAGAAGTTGTTCGATTTATTATAGTAATAAATCAATAGCTTCGGCATCTTTAGTCAACGGTTTATATCTTTTAGATGTTTCTTATTATAATCTTCACATTGATAATACTCTTAAGAAGAGTAAGAATTGTGTGAACTAAGCATACATGTGGCATTGTAGATTTGGACACATTGGTAAAAGCAGGCTGCAAAGGTTGAATAATCATGGTTATTTAAATATATTCGATTATGAATCATTTGCGACATGTGAATCATGCCTAATGGGAAAAATGGCAAAATCTCCATTTATTGGACATGGAGAACGTGCCAAGGACATTTTGGAACTACAATCAGATGTATATAGTCCAATGTCCATCCAAGCCAAAGGTGGCTTCTCGTACTTCATCACGTTCATCGACGACTTCTCGAGATTCGGCTATGTGTACTTAATGAAGTACAAGTAGGAAGCATTTGAGAAGTTCAAGGAGTTCAAAAATGAGGTAGAGAAGCAAATAGGAAAGAGTATTAAAACTCTTTGATCAGATCAAGGAGGAGAATACTTGAGTACTATTTTCACACAATTCTTAAAGGATAACGGTATCCTTTCTCAGCTGATCCCTCCATATACACTACAAATGAATGGTGTATCTGAAAGGAGGAATCACACCTTGTTGGATATGGTGCGATCCATGATGAGCTTTTTGGGTTTACTAGTGTCCCTCTGGGGTATGCTCTAGTGTCAGCAGCATACTTATTGAACAGAGCCCAGCAAGTCTGTGACCTCTATTTCATATGAGATATGGAAAGGCAGGAAACAAGAATTTAAATATGTTAAAGTCTAGGGTTTTCCTGCTCATGTAAAGCGGCATGATCCAGACAAGCTGGAATCACGAACTGATAAATGCAAGTTTGTGGGATATCCAAAGGAAGCCTTTGGATACTACTTTTACCATCCTAGTGAACAAAAGGTGTTTGTCACCAGGAAAGCTGTCTTCCTGGAAGAAGAATTCCTTCTCCAGGAGGACAGTGGGCGTCAAATAGAACTGGAAGAGGTTCCAGATCCCCAAACATTATCATCAGATGGGATATTAGTTCATGAATCTGTTCAGGTAACACAGATGAACCTCGCAGATCTGGTAGGATACCTAAACTAACTGAACGATATGTGGGACATATCGATGAAGGTAAGTCTAAGGTATAATATAATGATGATGATGATCCTAAAACCTACCACAAGGCCATAGAAGTTCCAAAAACTGGGAAATGGCGAGAAGCCATGAACTCAGAAATCCAGTCCATGTACATGAACCAAGTTTAGAACTTAGAGGACTTGCTCGAGGGTATTGTACCTATTGGTTTCAAGTCGATCTTTAAGAGAAAGATCGGTGCTGATGGACAAATCGACACTTATAAGGTAAGGTTGGTGGCAAAGAGATATCGTCAAAGGCAAGGAATTGACTATGATCAGACTTTCTCACCAGTTGCCATGATAAAGTCAATTAGAGTTCTACTTACCATAGTTGCACACTCTGATTTCGAAATCTGGCAGATGGATGTGAAGACTGCCTTCCTCAACAGTAACCTTGAGGAAGAGGTGTATATGATACAACCTGAAGGTTTCACATCCAAAGAGTTTCCAGATAGAGTGTGCAAGCTTCAAAGGTCCATTTATGGACTGAAGCAAGCTTCCCAAAGCTGGAACATACGATTTAACGAAGCTGTCAAGTCTTATGACTTCATTAAGAATGAAGATGAGTCTTGTGTGTACAAGAAGACCAGTGAGAGTGCAGTCACCTTCCTAGTTCTTTACGTGAATGACATACTACTCATTGGAAATGATGTAGCTATGATGTTATCGGTAAAGATCTGGCTATCGAAAAACTTCTCCATGAAGGATTTGCGAGAAGCATCCTACGTATTGGGAATACGGATCTATAGAGATAGATCAAAGAAGATGCTCAGAATGACTCAATCCATGTACATAGATACCATAGTCAAAACGTTTGGCATGGAAAATTCTAAGAGAGGTCTCATACCGATAAGATATGGAATTACTCTCTCAAACGAGCAGTCTCCTAAGACTCCTAATGATAGGGCATTCATGGATACAGTACCCTATGCCTCTGCCATAGGTGATGGATATAGGTGTCCTCTAAGCTAATCATAAGGCACCTATTACAATATGGTCCACTGATAAATTACATTTATTTCATTATGTAGATTGGCATATTTGATATTGTGCATAATGAAGTCCATGAATGTGTGTAATAGTCATTAGATTATGATGACATCATAATAAGGAGACTGATGACTTATAAACACATATTCTCAATTGTTCCTAGTCGTAGGATGTTTGAGAATGACATCAAATATCCGGTAAGACTAGTACATGTTATTTTAGCTCATATGATGAGGGTGACTGATCTCATTAGTTACTTGTGTGGAGACACAATAGTAAACTTTAGGTGCTCATTGGGGAATGAGTTTACTGAACTGATCCGACATGAATCGCCGAATGGCAATTTACCTGACTGTCAACCGGCTTGATTCATCGTCACAGTGGCGTGGTTGATCCTTGGACTTGAGACACTAAAGACACCTTGTTGGTGGACTTCTGGACTTTGACCTTGACCTATGAATCCCTATCCACGGGATCTCTAATAGTCAAGGATCGGTCCAGTAGAAGACCTTCGAAGATGATTGTATGTTCAATAAAGGATCGTTCGCTCTTAGGTAACTGGAGAGAGAATGTTCTAGAATGGATCCGCAAGAGTCTCTGGCGAGAGTAGAAATAATATCATAAAAGATATTTTCAGATATTGTACAGCGGAGTCTGATTTAAATGAGTTGACTATCTAGGGTTTGACAGTTGACCATACCCTAGGTTAACTCGAGAGCCTTGTGCGAACGAAGGATTATAGCTATGCGGTAACTGTGGACGGACAGGTTCCATGAGTGGGTTGTTGAACCCCATTGCCTTCCGGGATCATGCGGTGTTGCTGGGCATTCAACTTTATCAGAAGTCCGACCAAATTTACGTGCGATGTCAATTCGGTTAAGTAATTAGTTAATATCTAGATATTAATTAATTACAATAAGTCAATAACTAGTTATTGGACTTAACGGGGGGAAAATCGGACTCGTTAATGGGCCTAAAGGGTCACACGCAATAAGATTCTCAGTCGGTGGTACTTAAGTGGGATTCATATTAACTTGGGGACTTTTGTGAAAAGTCGCGCCGACTTAATATATATACGCACTGTTGAGAAACCCTGGGCCAAGCTCCAAGGTTTTCCCATGCTGGCTGTCCCCCCTTTCTCTCTCCTCCTCCTCTGGGCGCCTTGTTCCAAACGTCGGAACAGTCTCCGTCTCCGCCGCGCGCGATTCCGGAAAGTCAGGAATTCCCGTCCGCGGGTTTCCAGACATCGTTGCGGCGACGGATCTTCAGCGAGCGAGCTGATACGGACGAGGGAGCGAGGACGAACCACCGCGGAGGATCGCGTGGATACCGCTGGAGGCCGGACGCTTGTGCGGCTCGCGGCATCGCCTCGACGAAACCAAAACGGAAGTGGATTCGAATCCGTACACAGTAATCAGATTACATCCTGATTTTCGGTTTTAGTTTTTCGTTCTGATTTGGATCAGCGGGCATCGGGCAAGATAATTTTTGTTCGTCGTTTCAGCTGCGTTCTTCACATCCCGCCCGGATCCCAACAGTGGTATCAGAGCTAGGTTGCTCTCTAAACCGCTCTGGAATGACTAAATTAGTATTCTAAAATAATTTCCATGCTCGAATCGTTTTTCTCTCACGGAAGATGTTCATCGGATGAGTATATTAATTTGAGATTAATTTTATGTGAAGAAAAATAATATATTTTGGGGTTCTTCTTTCTTTATGGTGATAAAGAATCGGATTTGTAGGCTTGAATGGGGCTTCCATGGTGATGGAAGAAAAACTAAATAGCTTGTTGTTATGAATAGCTATCCCCGCCTGTCCCCTGGTCCCTGCTGTGGCCGGAGAGCGTCCTTATTTTTCTACTTTTTCAAAGCGTTGGAGATGGAAGAAAAGGGATGGCCAAAGACAAACTGTGGCTTTTAGGGCATCTTTAAGGGGGCTACTGGCGGCGAGGGCCTCGCCGGTCGGCCGTCACTAGCGTCGGGGGAGGTAAGGGGATGCACCCCCTACAACTTCCGAGCCGGCCACTGGCCTGCCGGCGCCGGAGAGGAGCTATAAACAGGGGGCTTTTGGGCTGCCGGCGGCTGGGGGTTGCAGAAACCCTAGCCCGAACCCGGGCGAGCCAGGCGCTGGGCGCCTGAACTGGCCGGCCCCGCTCCGGCTTGACCGAGGGGGGGGGGGGGGGGGGGGGGACGGACCTGGGCGGGCTAGGCGCCTGGCCTGGCTGGGCCAGGTCCGGGCCAAACCCGAGCCAGAGGCCACCCTGGCTCGAGCCCTTGCCCAGGCCTTATAGGGGCCAGCCCGATTGATCCGGCCCATTAACCCTTAAACCCTTTATTATTATTAAAAACCCGTTATTAAATCTTAACCCCAAATCTGTTTTAACTTAAATTTTGATATGATTTACTTTAAAAGGTGTTTTAAACTTTAAATCTTAATTTGAGTTAAAAGAAGGTTATTTTAAGATGTGATCTTATTGTGGGGATTTATTAAGATGTGATCTTAATAGTTAATTGCTTTTAACTAAGTAAGATATGATCTTAGTTATTAATTGATTTCAATTAAGTAATTAAAGGAGTTATAATTAAGATATGATCTTAATTATAAATAACTTTTAATTAGTTGATTAAAGGGGTTTATATTTAAGATATGATCTTAAATATAATTAACAAGTGTTGTTAATTGATTTTAAGTTGTGACCTAAATATTAATTAACAAATGTTGTTCAAATGTTGTTAATTAATTCTAATTAAGTGATTAGATAAATGTTTTAAATTTCTTAGCAATCGTTGTTAGGAAATTATTTTTTTTTATAATTGAGGGACACTTAATAATAGTTATTAAGTGTTTAATTGACTAGTTTTTAACGTGTTAATTAATTTTTGAGTATTAACCCTTAATAACAGTTATTACAGATTTTTTTTTAACTCTCAATAATAGTTATTGAGATAATTAATTATATTTCTCAAGGATCTCTCAATTATAGTTATTGTTGATCTAATCTACTTAAAATTTGATTTTTTATAAAAGTTATAAAAAGATTAAATTAAGTCTAATTGTTAGACTATTTTAATTAGAAATGTTCTAATTAATATTTTTTATCAATTGTTGGTGAGAAATATTATTTAATAAAGGGGTTTATTAACAAGGAGTTGTTAGTAAATTAAAAAGGGTATTAGAAATTCTTTTATAAGTGTTAGTTAAGAATTTTTAATTCAATCTAAATGTTAGATTGTTTCGCATTAATAATTGTTATTAATGTGATTTAAAATTAATTATTTATAATTGTTATAAATAATGCATGGAATATTTTATAATTTTAATTTTAGCTTTGTGTGCACATGTTGATGTGTTTAATGCTTTAAATTAGATTTAAATACATGTTATAAAATATGATTTTCGAAATTTAAATTATCCAATTATGATTGGTACCCAGTTTTTGAGAAAAGTCAAAATTATTATTTTTCAAGATTTTAGTCTTCATGTGATGTGTTTTATCATGAGTGGATGGTTAAAATTTGAAGTGGTTATGGACATGTCATTAAAAGAAATTAAGGCTATAACATCAAAATGTTTTGTAACAGCTGAAATTTTGTTATAATATGTACTATTTAACAATGAATTTATGTCTTCGTTGTTAATAATAATAGAACTTAAAGTCCAATGACGATTTGGTTATTAATAGGGACGAAGTGCAAACTTCGTTGCAAAATATAAATGTATTCACAAGGAGTTCAAGTGGTTCGTTACAAAAGGATTACTTCATAATTTATTTGCAACGAAAAAGTCCCGGGCAGTTATGCTTTCTCCGCTGAGAGCCCTCGACCTTCCCCGATCACAACCCTTCTCTGCCCTGTTTGTGCAACTGCGCCTTCATCCGTGCAACTCCCTCTTCGTCCTCTATAGCGTGTATGCATTCTTGTTGACAGATTTTTGATGGCAGTTATGCTTTCTCCGCTGAGAGCCCTCGACCTTCCCCGATCACAACCCTTCTCTGCCCTGTTTGTGCAACTGCGCCTTCATCCGTGCAACTCCCTCTTCGTCCTCTATAGCGTGTATGCATTCTTGTTGACAGATTTTTGATGGCCTGATCGAAGACTTCTTCAGTTCGGTTGTTGCACCCCATCCTTGGCCGGCTTGTACCGCGGTGGGACGGGAAGGAATTTATAAAGCAACACAAGCCCCTCTGTTCTGACGACTTTTATCTAGGTGAGTTACTATGGGTACGAATCAGCGGCAGCAATCTAAGGTTTGATTATTCTTGTCTTTTCTCTTGCTTTCTTTAGACCTCAGGCAGTTAGGCCTCTTCTTAGTGGGTATATGAAGTTCTTCAGATGTTCCGCCCCTTAGGATATTTAAACCCGGATTATCCAAAACCTAACTCATGAGAGATAAAAGGGGGAGTCAGGGCTTCTGGACCCCTACAAGAAAAAATGAAAATTTCTCCCTTTCCTTGTTTGACTGCCACGCATGGCCTCCACCTTGTAAGATAAAATTGGTTCCATAAAAAATCAAGGGAAGTTATTTACTGTACCGTCTAATTCAAATACCCTTAGAACTTTGTAAAAGATTACAAAACTAATCGTTTTCCTTATGTTCCGAGTATTGAAAAACTATTTGATGTTTGTCTAAATTTTTGTATATTATTTTGTTTTAGCGAATTTTAATTTTCACTCTATATTAATTATTGAGAACCCAAAATGAAGATTAAAAAACTAGTGATTTTGAAATCAAGATTCTTATTTTCACTGATTTTAATCGGTTGGTTTCAAATCAATATTTTATAATATTTTAATTGAAAGAGTCCTTTGATGTTTCGCAAAATATTATAGAAGAACATTTTTTGATGTTTTGATGTTATATGAATTGTTTTATAGTATTTTCCGCATGATCGAAGTGTCATAAACCTTTGTTTTTTCAAACTCAAATGATCCATATGATACCATTTTTAATTGATTTAAATTTTCAAACCAAGCGACTAAGTTTGCGGGCTTCACCTGTCTCCCTTTTGAAGGTCTTGTCAAAACTGGTCAGGAGCCTAAAACCTCCCCTTGTTCCTCGTTGCGTTATTTGTTGCAAGATTAGTTTCCCTTTGTTTGTACAATTACTTCCTTGGAGATTCATTTGACCCATAATTACATCTGAATTACGTGGAATAACCAGACTTGCATGGAATGTTCTCCTACTTAGGAGAAAAATATTAGGCAATTGCCCGAAATCGAATCCTGAATATTTGTACATACCTTGTGCTCAGCCACCATATCAATAAAAAAATTAATTTTAATTTTTTACCTAAAAATCAAAGATTTTAAAATCAGATTAGAGACTTTATTCTCATTGATCTTATCTTAAAAATGATATTGTTAAAATTAATTTATTATACCTTTTTATAGCCGACCAAATGATATTTATTATGGTTCTCACCAGTGGCAGACCTAGAAAATTTCTCAAGGAGGGCCAAGTTAAAATATATATATATATATATATATATATATATATATATATATATATTTCTTTTTTCCTTTGGGGAGGGGGGGGGGTGGGGGGTGGGGGGCAACTTAAAAAAATTATGCATAAAAAGACCTATTTATAACTAAGAATATATAAACACAATATAAATTTTATGGGAGCAAGGGGGCCACGTGCCCCTAGGTCTGCCCTTGGTTTTCACCGTCCCTTACAAAATAAATTTCATTTAGTTGGATAATGATTTTTCATCACAGAAAACCACATAAATATTTTTTTCCCATCTAATTAAAGTGGCTTTCGATATAATCTTATTTTGTACGGATAGCTCAAATCTAACATTTCAGATTGACATTTTTTAATTATGGAACTCATTGTGTCCTTACACTGTGCACATTTGTTTAATTTTTACTGTATGTCATAGATAACTTGTCTATCGTATGATAGAGATGTGAAACAGGGTACTTGAGTATGCTAATTAACTAAAGAGAGAAAGTTTACATTTCCTCTCATCATAAAGGTGCATATGTGGTTATAATGCGAGTGATTTGTATTCTTTTGATTCCTAACTATATTTTGAACCTACTTAAATCTTAACAGATAAAGGATAGAAGTTGGATACAACTCAAGAATAGATTTTGTCCAAAGTATAAAGTGGGTGTAAATGATTTTATAGCCCATGCACAAGCTAGTGTTGATGGATCAAATAGGATCCGATGTCCTTACACTAAATGTATGAATGTATACTTAAAATAATTGACTGAGGTTGAAGATAATTTATATATCAATGGGATATTACGAAGTTATACCCAATGGATACATCACAGAGAGCAATTTGACAGACTTAGAGTTCGAAATGAGGACCATAATGATGAGTTGAGAAGTGAGAATAATTTTAATGACAATGTTCAAAATATTATATATGATGTTCAAGCTGCAACAATCAATGTCAATCATGCTGATGAAACATTTGCTAGTCAAGCCACATCTAATAGTCAATCCTTAACTCGTGAGCGTATACATGGTGTTGACAAGTTTACTAGATTACTAGCTGATGGTCAATGTGAATTATATCAAGGATGTCAAGGATTTTCAAAGTTATCCTTCCTTATTAATCTTCTTCATGTAAAGACAATGTGCAATTGGAGCAATAAATAACTTGATTTATTACTTCCACTATTGAAACGAGCACTTCCTCCTAGTGAGACACTGCCTCAAAATTTTTATGAGGCTAAAAGAATTATACGTGACTTGGGATTGGGGTATATAAAGATTGATTCTTGTAAATGGAATTGCATCTTATTTTGGAAGGAATATGAGCATGAGGAGAAATGCCCAAAATGCGGTGAATCAAGGTTCATTTATAATCAAGGCAAACAAAAGAAAGTACCTCAAAAAGTCTTACGCTATTTCCCACTTAAACCAAGGCTTCAACGGCTATTCATTTCAAAGCAAGTGGCTGAAGATATGAGATGGCACTCAGATAAGCGTGTAAATGATAAGAATGTATTGAAACATCCAGTAGATTCTGAAGCTTGGCGTGAGTTTGATAAACAACATGAGTGGTTTGCTCGTGATCCTCGAAATGTACGGTTAGGTTTGGCCATTGATGGTTTTAACCCATTTGGTAATATGAGCAATGCTTATAGTATGTGGCTAGTAATATTGATGCCATATAATTTGCCATCGTAAAAATGTATGAAGGATCCATTTTTTATGTTAAGTTTACTTATTCCTAGCCCAAAACAACCTGGCAATGATATTGATGTTTACTTAAGGCCGTTGATAGATGAGTTGAAAGACTTATGGGAAAATGGCGTAGAGACATATGATGCATTCACTGGTTAGTTCACAATTGTTAAATATTATATAATATTTTAATGTTCAGATACATTAGTTCGAGAACTTCTAATAATATTTTTTTGTTTGTAATGTGATTGTTTAAATTTTACAAGCTATCTACGAGAACAGGTAAACAATATTGGATAGTGATGGATATCTTATAATTTTATAATGTCTAACCATACTTTCACTTAATGTGCAGCACACTATGCCTACAGGCCGTCGATCACGTGATCCTCAGACATACGTAGTAGTTGATCCTCCTACAGCACCTATTGCAACTCAGAGTTTGGGTAATTTTAAATAGTTATACAATATATGTAATATCTTTCATTTTCACATGCATTAGTTCAAGAATGAGTTATAGTCATAATGTTTCAAAATTTATTTCTTACTAATGTGGTTGTTTAACGTTTACAGGTGCAATTGGCCATACTTCTACTTGTAGTACCCCTAAAAAAAAGGGGCGAGGCCCCACTCGAGTCATTAACCTTGAAAAGAAGATTCTAGCGAATGGGGGTTGACCATTGCCTGTGACTATTCCTATCGGAAAGCTTAAGGCAGTTGGACCAAATGCAATGGATTTTAGTAGTCACTTGGGGCGCATATTAAGACAATATGGCCCAATATGAGTGAAAGGATTCTCTCATATTAAAATTGAGGATTTTCAACACTTGTATCCCTATATAGAGGTAATTCAATACTACCCTTTACTTAATATTTCTTTTGACATAGTTTAATCATTTATTTTTGTTCAATTATCTTTATACTTCGAAAATAAAAGTCTTCTTTTACATAATATTGTTGGGATCCGGGCGGGACCCGAAGAACGCAGCGGAAATGCTGAACAAAATTAATCCCGCCCGATGCCCGCTGATCTGATTCAGAACGAAAAACTAAAACCGAAAACAATAGGAAGTAATTTGATTACCGTGTGCATATTCGAAACCGCTTCCGTCTCGGTTCCGTTGAGGCGATGCCGCGAGCCGCACAAGCGTCCGGTCTCTAGCGGTATCCACGCGATCCTCCGCAGTGGTTCGTCCTTGATCCCTCGTCCGTATCAGCTCGCTTGCTGAAGATCTGTCGCTGCAACAATTGCCGAAAACCCGCCAACGGGAATTCCCGACTTTTGGGAATCACACACGGTAGAGATGGAGACAGTCTCGGCGCCTCGAATGGGGCGCCCAGAGGAGGAGAGAGAAAGGAGGGATGACGGCCAGCATGGGGAAACTCTGGAGCTTGGCCTAGGGTTTCTCAACAGCGCGTATATATATTAAGTCGGCACGACTTTTCACAAAAGTCTCCGAGTTAATATAAATCCCACTTATGTATCACCGACTGAGAATCTTATTACGTGTGACCCTCTCGGCCCATTTACCAGTCCGGTTTTCAGCCCGTTAAGTCCAATAACTAGTTATTGACTTATTGTAATTAATTAATATCTAGATATTAACTAATTACCTAACCGAATTGACATCGCATGTAAATTCGGTCGGACTTCCGATCAAGTTGGGTGCCAAGCAACACCGCATGATATTGGAAGGTAATGGCGTTCAGTAACCCACTCATGGAACCTGTCCGCCCACAGTTACCGCGTGGCTATAATCCTTCGTTCGCACAATGCTCTCGAGTTAACCTAGGGTATGGTCAACTGTCAAACCCTAGATGGTCAACTCACTTGAATCAGACTCCGCGGTACAACATCCGAAAACCTCTTTTCTGATATTGTTTCTACTCTGGCCAGAGACTCCTGCGGATCCATTCTAGAACATTCTCTCTCCAGTTACCTGAGAGCGAACGATCCTTTATTGAACACACAATCACCTTTAAAGGTCTTCCGCTGGACCCAATCCTTGACTATTAAAGATCCCGTGGATAGGGATTTGTAGGTCAAGGTCAAAGTCCAGAAGTCCACCGACAAGGTGTCTTTGGTGTCTCAAGTCCAAGGATCAACTACACTACTGTGACGATGAATCAAGCCGATTGACAGTCAGGTAAATTACCATTCGGCGATTCATGTTGGATTAGTTCAGTAAACTCATTTCCCAATGAGCACCTACAAGTTTACCATTGTGTCTCCACACGAATAACTAACGAGATTAGTCACCCTCATCATATGAGCTGGAATAACCAATACTAGTCTAACCGAATGTTTGATGTCCTTCTCAAACATCCTACGACTAGGAATAATTGAGAATATGTGTTTATAAGTCATCAATCTCATTATTATGATCTTATCATAATCTGATGGCTGTTGCACATATTCATGGACTTCATTATGCGCAATTATACATATGCCAATCTACATAATGAATTTAATGCCATTTATTAGTGAACTAGATTGAAATAGGTGCCTTATGATTGACTTAGAGGACACCTATATCCATCAAATGTAACTTATTATAAGACAAATTTGATATCTAAATTAGGGAAGATCAAACAGTTACGAATTGTGTCCACTCAATGTGGGGATAACAATTTCGTAGTCATAAAAGGGAAATGCATAGGCATTTTAAGTCTTTTGCTACACTTGAGGCAGCACGGGTAAATCCTTACAGAGAAATTTCCAAAGATGATTGGGAATGGTTGTGTGATAATGTTTTACTAATGAGAAATGACAGATATTCTTTATTTAATAAATTATATTTTCATAAAAAATTATTCATTGTTAATGTATATGTGATGTGAAGTTGTTAATTTTTTATATAATGCAGGCCAGTTCTAAGATAAATGCCCAAAATATCTCTAAACAAATTATTCGGCATACTACTGGGCAAAAGTCATTTCTTCAAGCCCGTAAGGAAATGGTATACTACTTATTCAATGTTATTTCTTAAGTTGTTCTTCTTCTGGAAATGATATATTGATGTTCTCTTAATTTTTAATCTTTTAGAAAGAATTGGATCAAATTCAATTTTTTCGAAAGACTTATTATCGAGAGGGACGTGGATGGGCCACTCGTAGGGCAGAGGAAGCATATGTAAGGTTTCTTTTTCTTCTTGTCTTTGCTTAGGCTGGATGAGAACACTAAGTAGTTAGTCATACTAGGTATATCTTGCAACCAATATTTATCCTTACATATAAATGTCATAAAGTAGTAACCTATTATTTGTGGCTCATTATTGAAGATTTCACATTAACTTAAGTTCATTTTAAATTAGCCATGTTCAAGGTTCTCTTATATAGTCTAAGTTTCTCCTTGAATGTATTTTCTTAGGCATATATTATAAAGAATAAATTATTGATAATTTTTTTGCTTTTCTATAATAAAATAGCAAACTTTGCACAAATACTTATTTTTCTTAGTATATAAAAGAGTAGTATATGTATATATTGTGTAGGATGAATGTAAATCATAAAAGGGAGTAGTATATAAAAGAGTAGTACTTATTTTTCTTGGTATATAAAAGGGAGTAGTATATGTATATATTGTGTAGGATCAATGTGAATCATAAAAGTATGTAGAAATGTTATTTTGTTATTTTAAGTTAATTTTGTTAACTCTCAATATCTATATACAACCACATTAGCCTACTATATTTTCTATTGAATGCTTAGATTTTAAATAGATTGTTCATACTGAGAAGTAAAGTTTAATTTTTATAATATACTAATAGACTTTTTTATCTTTCAAGAACAAATGGTTACTCTAATTTCTGAAGCTGAGACTTTGGGGACTCCTCTTAGCCATTCTGAAGTAGTATCACAAGTGCTTGGTACAAAATCTGGTTATGTGAGGGGTATGGGCCATGGTGAGCCATCAATGTCAAAGAAGGTCAATAAGCATTCTGAATGTTCCTCGTCACAACAATTTGTAGATGCCATGCAAGAGTTTGAAGATACAAAGAAAAAACTTGCAGAAACAAAAGAAGAGCTTGCAAGCACAAAGGGAGAATTGGCAACTGTTAAGAATCAATTCACATGTCTTTCATCAGAATTCCAACAGATACGGACATTATTACTTAGTCCAGAGAACCGCATGTTCACAGCCCATCCTTCATGATCACCATCCGCTTGATATTATCATCCATACTTTTTTATCTTGTATTTTTGAATTATGGATATGAACAATAGACTTTGCTAGTTTTGTTTGTGATTTTAAGACAATGTAATTTTAAGTACATTTCTCTTTTTATTAATGGGTATATTTTCATTATGTTTGTACTTTTAGGATGCATTCTACACATGTCTTGTAAATATAGGTTTATTCTATATTTAATATGTTTTTTAAAATTATATAATTTTTAACAACGAAAGTTTCATTGTAAAAAAAACTTGTAACAACGAAACATTTGTCATTAAAGATTTCTTAAAATAAAGAAGTTATCGTCAAAAGAACTATTAACAATAAAAATATTTGTCATAATAGAGATCATTTGCAACGAAAATAATTGTTGTTATAAATCTATTTAATAATTAAAAAATAAAAATTTTGTGACAAGTAAATTCGTTGTTATAAATCCATTCTAGGCGTCAGAACAGTCTCCGTCTCTGCCGCGCGCGATTCTCGAAAGTCAAGAATTCCTGTTCGCGGGTTTCCAGACATCGTTGCTGCGACGGATCTTCAGCAAGCGAGCTGATACGGATGAGGGAGCGAGGATGAACCACCGTGGAGGATCGTGTGGATACCACTGGAGGCCGGACGTTTGTGCGGCTCGCGGCATCGCCTCGACGGAACCGAAATGGAAGCGGATTCGAATCTGCGCACGATAATCAGATTACATCATGATTTTCGGTTTTATTTTTTCGTTCCGGTGGATTAGCGGGCATCGGGCAGGATAATTTTGCTCGTCGTTTCCGCTGCGTTCTTCGCGTCCCACCTGGATCCCAACAATAGGATCTATCATGTATGCCATGTTATATATACGACCTGATGTGGCATGTGCTCTATGTGTTACGAGCAGATTTCAGGCTGATCAAAGCGAAGAGCACTGGAAGACATTGAAATGTATCCTTAAGTACTTGAGAAGAACTAAGGATATGTTTCTTGTCTATGGAGGAGGCGACTTGAAACTGCGATGCTTCACTGACTCGAGTTTCCAGTCAAATCAAGATGATAGCAAGTCTTCATCTTGATTTATGTTTACTTTGAATGGAGGCGCAGTGTGTTGGAAGAGTTCTAAGTAGGAAACCACTGCAGATTCGACGACTGAAGCTGAGTACATTGCTGTAGCTGAAGCCACGAAAGAAGCTGTGTGGTTAAAGAAATTTATCACCGACCTTGGCGTAGTTCCCAGCATCTCTGAACCAGTTCCGCTGTTGTGCGACAACTATGGAGCCATTACACAAGCGAAAGAGAAGCGATCTCATCAGAAATCAAAGCATATTTTGAAGTGCTTTCATCTCATCAGAGAAATCATTTCCAGAGGAGATGTAGTGGTGGAAAGAGTTTCATCCGCCGATAACGTAGTAGATCCACTGACAAAGCCACTGGCTCAAAATGTGTTTGAATGTCACTTAGAGTCTATAGGTTTAGTGCATAAAGGTGATTGACTTTAGTCAAAGTGGGAGATTGTTAGTCTTAGGTGGCCTACAAGCCAATCTGATTATGTAAATCTCGTTCATTTATAAATAATATATCATAATATTCATTATGTATAATTCGTTTTAATTATCATCTCATAATGAAGTCTGTGAATGTGTGCGATAGTGATAAGATTATGATAAGATCATAATAATGAGACTGATCACTTAAACACACATATTCTTAATAGTTCATAGTAAGAGGATATCCGAGAAGGACATCGTATATCCGGTTCGACTAGTACAAATTACTCCTGCTCATATGATGAGGGTGACTGATCTCATAGTCACTTGTGTGGAGATACTAAGGCGAATCTGTAGGTGCTCATTAGATAATGAGTTCACTTAACTGATCCTACTGAATTGCTGGATGGTATAATACCTCACTGTCAACCAGCTTGATTCTATTGTCGCAGTTGCGTGGATGGTCCTCGGACCTGAGACACCAAGGACACCTTGTTGGTGGACTTTCGTGCTTTGACCTTCATTTATGGTTCTCTCTTCATGGGATTCTATACGGCTAAGTATCGGGTACAACGGAATACCGTTGAAGAGAATTGAGTGTCAATAATAAATCGTTCGCACTCGGTACTCAAAGAGAGAATGCTCTAGGAAGGATGCGCGGAAATCCCTGGCCAGGGCGGACCATAATATCAGGAAAGGAGTTTTTCGATATTATATGGCAGCATCTGAACCAAGTGAGTCGACCGGTTAGAGTTCAACGGTACACTATACCCTGAGTTGACTCGAGAGCATTGTACGAATGAAGGATTATATCCACGTGATAACTGTCGGCGGAAAGGTTCTAAGAGTGGGTTACCTAACCCCGATACCTTCCGGGTTCACACGGTGTTGCTTGGCACCCAACGTGATCGGAGGCCGGATGGAATTTAATATAAGATATTAATTCGATTGATTAATAAACTAATAATGAGTTATTAATTAATTAATCAGGCCAGTGAGGAATCACTGGGCTTATTGGGCTATTAACCGGATTGGTTATTGGGACTATAGGGTCACACGCAAATAATTCTCAAGGCGATGGATAATACGTGGGTTATATATTAAACTGGGGGTTTTTATGAAAAACCACACGTTTAATATAAAAGATAGCGAACGAGCTGAGCAGGCCAGGCTGCTGCTCAACTCTAGCCGCCCCCTCCTTTATTCCTCTCTGTCTCTAGCTCCCCAAGTCGGTCCTATTTCCTGAGTCTGCTCCGCCGCTTCTCCGACTCCCTTCTGATGGAAAATTGACCGCGCGTCGCGGCGGTCGTTGCGGCGAACGGCGAAGGGTTCGTAAGCGGCGATGAGCGAGGAATGTGAGGATGTATACCTCGAGGAGGATCACGTAAACTTCGCTAGAGGCGGGGCATCTGGGCGGTTGGCGGTGTCACACTGACGGAACCAATCGCTCACGGATTCGAATCCGCGCGAAGGTAATAATCCGATTAACGATTATTTTGACTTTTAGTTTTATCGAAATAGGAAAACGGATCGCTGGTTTTATTTTAATTTCCATTGCGTGAGTGATCAGGGGAAACGTGAGAGAACCCAGCATGATTATCACCTCGCACGGAATCGAATCCATGTCTGAACGGTCCCGTTGATGTGACACCGCAAGCCGCACAGATGCCCGGCCTCTAGCGAAGTCCACACGATCCTCCTCGCAACGGATTTCCTCTCGTTGCTCGTTCCTTGCAACCCACGAATGATTTGCCGTTCGCCGCAATGACCACCGCAACGCGCGGTCGATTTCCTGTCGAACGAGAGTTGGAGAAGACAGCGGAGCAGACCCGTTCGCTAGAGGGAGAGAGAGGGACAGAGGAGGGGCGGCCAGGGCTGAGCAGCAACTTGGCCTGCTCATCTCATTCGCTACATATTATATTAAATGTGCAATTTTTCATTAAAACCCCTAGCATAATATAAAACACACTTTTAATCCATCGCCTTGAGAATCTTTTGCATATGACCCTCTAGGCCCAATTACCAGTCCAGTTCATGGCCCAATAAGCTAGTGACTCCTCACTAACTTAATTAATCAATTAATAGCTGATATTAAATTAATTAATCAACCAAATTAATGTCGCATATTAAATTCGGTCGGGCCTCCGATCACGTTGGGTGCCAAGCAACACGGCGTGAACCCGGAAGGTATTGGGGTTAAGCAATCCACTTTTAGAACCTTTCCGCTGACACTTACTACGTGGATATGCTTTATTCGTACAATACTCTCGAGTCAACTCAAGATATGGTGAACCACCAAACCCTAACCGGTCGACTCACTTGGATCGGATGCTGCAGTATAATATCGGAAAACTCCTTTCTTGATATTATTGTCCGTCCTGGCTAGAGATTCCAGTGCATCCTTTCTAGAGCATTCTCTCTCTTAGTACCGAAAGCGAATGATTCCTTATTGAATACTTCCCTTCGACGGTATTCCGCTGTACCCGATCCTTGTTATTCAGAATCACATGAATAGAGATCTGTAAACCAAAGTCAAAGTACAGAAGTCCACCGACAAGGTGTCCTTGGTGTCTCAGGTCCGAGGACCATCCACGCAACCGTTAGTATTAGGTGGTCTGAAAGCCAATCCAATACTATATATCATTCAGTTTATTAATATAATGGCATTAATTCATTATGTGTAATTAGTTCGATCTATGATTATCGTATCACGATGAAGTATATGAACATGTGTAACAATCTTCGGATTATGATGAGATCATAATTACGGGACCGAAGACTTATAAACACATGTTCTTAATTATTCATAGTCGGAGGATGTTTGAGATGGACATCAAACATTTGGATAGACTAGTACATATTTCTTCAGCTCATATGATGAGGGTGACTGATCCTATAAGTCACTTGTGTAGAGACACTATGCTGGACCTGTAGGTGCTCATTGGGGAATGAGTTCACTGAATTGATTCGACCTTGAATCGCTGGATGGTATCCTCACTGTTATCCAGCTCGATTACTTTGTCTCGGTTGCGTAGATCATCCTTGGACGTGAGACACCAAAGATACCTTGTTGGTACGTCTCTGAACTTTGACTTTGACTAACCAATCCCTAGCCATGGGTTATCAATAAGTCAAATGATCGGGTTCGAGAAAAGCCCTCGAAGGTAATTGTGTGTTCAATATGGGATCATCCGCTCTCGGTATTATGAGAGAGAATGTTCCGGGAATGATGTGCTTAAGTTCCTGGCCAGGGCAGACTCTATATCAGAGAAAGAATTATTCGATATAGATTAGCGGCATATGATTCAAGTGAATCAACCGGCTAAGGTTTAATAGTAAACCATACCCTAGGTCGATTCGGGAACATTGCACAGATGAAGGATTATATCTGCGTTCTAACCGATGACGGAAAGGTTCCAATAGAAGGTTGCGATAACCCCAATGTCATCCAGGATCACGCGATGTTGCTTGGCATCATGTGATCGGAAGCTCGTCTGAATTCTCTGTGGGGCATTAATTTCGACTGATTAATTAATATAAGGATATTAATTAATTCAGTGGGTCCGTAAAGAGTTACTGCGCATAATGGGCCATTAACTGGACTGGTATTTGGGCCTAGAGGGTAACACGCTAAAGGTTTTCAAGTTGATGGATAATTAGACGGGATTTCAGATAAGTATGGTTTTTATGAAAAAATGCAAACAAACTTATTATAAAAGAACGGCTGCTAGGTCGGGGGCCAGCAACCCTAACCTAGCTGCCGCCCTCTCTCTCTCTCCTCTCTCCTGTGCGCACATCACGAGACAGGCCCTCTAGAGATTCCGCTTCGGCTCCCGACAGCTCTGCCTTCCGTTTGACGGGAGTTTCCGAATCCACATGTCACGGCGGATTACACGTAGCCAGACGGGATCTACGAACACCGTATCGAGCGAGGAGGCAAGGACGATCCATCGCGAGGAGAACCGAATGGATACCGCTAGAGGCTGGGCACCTGCGCGGCTTGTGGCATCGCTCCGACGGAACTGGAAAATGAACGCGCATTCGAATCCGCGCAAGGTAAATAAGATTTGCCGGTTTTGAAATGGGATGGATCCAATCCTGAACTATTTATTTCCGCTGCGTTTTCAGTCGGATCTCGACACAGCGAACCCAACAGTGGTATTAGAGCCAGGTTCCATTGTGTTTTCGCCGTTTCGATCTCAACATTGATTATAATTAATTCCATGCCTAGTTTTGATTTTAATTGCATGTGATGTGTTCATGAGATGAGTAAAGTGAATTAACAGTTAATTATTACATTAAAATCAGATTTTTTTATGTACTCATTTCGTGTTCTTCGTCCGACGAAGAACGGCCATGGATTGGCGCCATCTAGGGCACCCCAATGGTTGGGGATGGCTCAACGGCGGATGGGATCCCCCCAGTTGGATCATCGTCGCTGGAGACCCCATGACAGCCGCTGGAAGGGAAGGCCGGCCAACCCTTCCTCTTCTTTCTCTCCTGCGTTTGAAGAAAGAGGGGGGGGGGGGGGGGGTTTCGATGACCTCGGAGGCCACCGGTGCCGTCGCTGACATCCCTGGCCATTGGCCAGGGGCTTGCGATGCCGAGCCCCGCCGGTTGACGCCTGCGAGGCAGGTCGTCGGCGGCGGGGCCGCCGCCTCCCGCACCCTGTGCAGCTAGGGCTTCCTAGATGTGTCGGGTGGGGAGGGCGGGCCCGACTGGGCCGGGCCGGGGCCCTGGGACCCGAGCCAGTCGAGTGCCCGACCCGACCTAGCCTGCCCCACAGGGCGGGTCTGGGCCGAGCCAGGCGCCGGCTGGGCTCGGCCCAAAGGGCCGGACTGGACCCAGCCCTTTTGGGTCTTTGACCGACCCTTTTTCCCCCCAATTAATTCCTTTTAAATTATTTAATGGCTCTTTAAATTACATATTTTTATTTAAATTTAAAATTATATTTTAATTAAATTAAAATTTGTTTGTTCACTATTAAGGGGCCAATAAATGGATAAATTGTTTTAGGGAATTAATTTTTTTAACAAATGTTCTTAATTACCTTTTAATCTAATTGTTGGATTAAAGGACATTAAATGGAAGTTAATTTAATTGTTAAATTAATTTTTTAATGTCTGAAAAAATTAACTAGCATGGAATATTATAAAATTTTCAATTTAGAGTTATTGTGCTTTTATTTTGATATGCATTTGTATGTTTATTTAAATTCGATTTAAATTAGCATGTTTGTAATTAAATGAAAATATTTCAAAAATTCAAATCCAAATTTTGTTTGGTCCATGGTTTATGAAACCAAAAATTAAATATTTTCGAAAATTTTTATCTAGCCATGTGATGTGCACTACATGTGTGGTTTGTTTAGTTAAAAATTACACGGTGGTCATAGATGTGCATTATTCTTTGTGGATGTGGAATGTGATTGTGTGGTTTATTATTTATTAATAAATAGAGGTCTGCGAACCTCTCCCTCTCATATTCTATTGTGTTTCTACCTCCTCCTTGATGTATTCGCCATAAGGCTTCCTTTTTTAAATTATCATATAATTGTGAATTTATGATGTAATTTGATCGAGGCGGCTGAGCATGGAGCGAGGATGATCCACAACTGCAACCAGGAAGGATAAGAAAGAGTTCCTTAAGCCTATGAGTTTGCAGACTCATGATATAAATGTTGTGTATGAGTTTGTCTGTCTGGCTCAAGTCAAACCACAGTGCTGTCCATGACCACACTTATGACATGTATGTGATGCGTGTGTTTTCTTTTTATTACAAATCCAATTACCTAGGTTATTAGTATATGTAGTATATTCGATATATTTAAATACTATCACCTAGGATGAAACCAAAGTAAATAAATAAAACCTTCTTTACAAAATCTAAGTCGCAGCGTAAGTCATTGGGAATGTACCGCGTGGCTTTCCATCAATATAATTAATAGAACTTAATTCAGTAATGGCATATACTATGTGTTTACCCGAGATTTGTCATCGTTTGTTGAGAGGACTATTAATTATGATATTAGATGCCTTTGAATAAGAATAGAGGAACGATATAGTTATCTACGTGTTTACTCGGAAACTATATTTTTATTCTACTCTGTCACGTATTGATGGTAAAGCTTAGACCGAGGATAATGGTCTATTGTGTTTACCTGGGACCATTAATAACCTGGGAGCCAAAATATGATCGGATATTATAAGGAGTTGCAATTACCATGAGATGGTTGCTCTAAGAGGACAGTATAATACTATGTGTTTACCCAAGGTTATACTGTGACTTTTGGAGATTCTGATCCCCGCTAGGAGACAGTTGGCGTCTCTCATTCTGTATATCTGAAGGTTATACAATCCGATGAAAATTAGTGGGAGTAAAACTAGATAAACAAAGTCCATATCTTGTTTTAATTAATAACTAAATATCTTGTAATTGTAATCTGATTATCTCCTGTAGGCTAAAATGTCGCACCATAACCCGTTGCGTGGCATACTTGATGCCGATGGTTTAACAAGCCTGAACTACTCAGATTGGCTCAAGAACCTGAAGATTGTCCTCAGGTCTGAGCAAATTGCATATGTCCTAGATGAAGAACCTCCTACTGAACTAGCATTAGATGCACCGGAGGAGGACATGTTGACATATGAGAAATGGAAAGAGGATTCCACCATGGCCCAATGCTACAAGTTAGCCTCTATGAGCAATGAGTTGCAGAGACAACATGAAGGGATGGATGCTAGATCCATCATGCTCCATCTGAAGGAGCTATTTGGTAAGCATAGTAGAATTGAAAGATATGAGATATTTAAGAATATGTTCAATGCTCAAATGACAGAGGGATCATCAGTGCAAAATCATATGCTGAAGATGATAGAATGGGTGGAGAGGCTGGATGCTCTTGGGGTTCGACTCCCCAAGGAGATGCATACCGACCTTGTGTTGTCCTCACTTCCACAATCATATGCTCAGTTCATTGTGCACTTCAACATGAACAAGATCCAGACCATCTTGGCTAAACTACTGAACATGCTGAAGAGTGCGGAAGGGAACCTTGTAAAAGAAAAACCCAAAGTACTTATGGTTGGTAAGATCGGTCGGAAAAGACTAGCAGTCTAAGCCTTTAGGAAAGGTAAAGGTAAGAATAAGAAGAAGCCGAAAGTTGTCAAGAAGGACAAGGGCAAGAGTGCTGAGAAGGGTGAATACTTCTACTGTCATCAGAAGGGGCATTGGAAGAGGAATTGTAAAGAATACCTCAAGAACAAGGCTCAAGGAACTGTGAAGCAGCAGGACACTTCAGGTATCTATATGATAGATGTAAACTTGTCAATTAGAGATTCTACATCATAGATATTAGATACTGGATGTGTTTCTCATATCTTTAATTATGTGCATGCACTGACAATAAGGCATAAGCTGAGGATTGGCGAGGTGGGGCTGAGGTTAGGTAACAGCGCAAGAGTTGCGACGATTGCTGTAGGGACAGTAGAGCTCAAGTTGCCATTCGGAGACACTTTTTCATTAGATGAATGTTATTATGTACCTAGCATAATAATGAATATTATTTCTATTTCATGTTTAGATAGAATATGATACAATTTACATGTTGGGAACAATTGTTGTTCAATTTATTTTAAATATAAATTAATAGCCTCTGCTATATTGTCCAATGGATTGTATCTTTTAAATGTGTCTCATGAGAACTTAAACATCAGTGTGAGTGCTCAAATTTTGGTGTGTGATTATTATGAAATATTTTGTTGATTATGTGACAAATAAACCTATTAAAAACTATATGATCGCTAGAAACTTTTAACTAAAAAGTTTCAAAAGACAAAGAGTGATTGCTTACTAGTTTCAGACGTGAAAGATGTTGAAGTTCTTGATTCTTTTTCTTCAGCCGGCTGAAGAAAAAGAGCCTTTCTAACTTTGTTCTTGCTCTGAATTGATTTTGAGGATCTTCCTTTCTGCTCCAATGATGATCTCCTTGGTCTTCTTGGTGATTGTACCTTACGAAGCAATAAAGAAGAAGAAAGGAAACTAATAAGAATTTAATGTAGTGTAGAATCTTTTCTAATTGAAACTTTTATCATGCAATTAAACATAATTACTCACTTGTTTTGTAGTCTTTTAAACCCCTTTAGTATTGTGGGTTGGAAATTATGCTAGTGAGTGTGTGAATAACATGAAGTGATGATATGAATAGAACTATAAAACTAATATGATGATGAAAAATAGTAGAAAGAAAGAAGTTGAACGGCTCCTGGAAGCCTTGGTCTTGAATAGACGAAGAGGATGAAGATGGAGAAAGAAAGGATGAAGCTTGCTTCAAGACTTTTAGAAGTAACCGTGCAATGCCTCGATCTTGCAACTCCTTCAATATTTGGACGTCGTCTTTCTCTTGAATTCTTAACTTTCACCAAGATTCTTCACTCTTTGTTCAAAAATTTTCACTAACTTTCTAATGACCAAGGGCTTGAGTATTTATAGACTTAAGTTCAAGACTCTACGCGCGTCCGCGGTTACTTATGGATTAACATGAAAGAGTTTGAAGCCAATCCAACCAAGAAATAGATAAACACAACTTAATTTATCATTATCTGTAATTACCTAAAATGCGTCGCCCAAGGAAGACGTCTTTTAGCTTAATTAAGATAAAGATAAATATCGGGAAGAAGAAACAGAAACACATTAGGACACCTAAATGGCGTCGTGTAAGGGAGACGTCTTTTAGTTAATTAATAAATTAATTAAAATTTAAATTAAAAATCGAAATAGGAATAAAACCCTAAATGGCGTCTTCAGAAGTCGATGTCTTTTGGAATTTTTCATATTTGATTTAAAATCTGAATTAAAATCAATTTCATTAATAAACTTAAATGATGTCTGTCTTACTTGATGCTATTTAGACAATTATTCCTGACAAATAATAAAAATTAACCAATGATTAAATATCAGACTATTTTGAGGCATTATTATATGATATGAAATTTACTCAAAATGATGTCAAAATTAGCATGTCTACAGCTGTCTTACCTTGGTATCATCTTTGCAAGGGAGTGAAATGAAATGAGGAATGTACTGAAAAGGTGATGCCAAGGTGTGATGAGACACGTTCTCAACATCATATGATTGGAATTTTCCTCAAAACCATCAATGAAGATAACTCAAGAAATCAATGGAATTAATCATGTCTGAATGAGATAGACAAGGAAATAAAAATAAGGTCGATCAACCTCCACGATTGGGAAGTACTTTAGGTCATAAACCTTGCAGGTTTCATCATGGGGAGCGATTGCCAGCCAATGTGGACGTGCTGCAACCATGATGGATCTTAAAAAGAAACAAGAAATATTGGGTAAAGAGTCTAAGAAAGGATAGAATTTCAAGGATATCTTCAAGCGAACCTCAAAAATAATCAAGATACTTAATTCAGAATAGAATATTTCATATCATGTCGGAAATTATTTGATCAATGGTCTGAAGTTTAATCAATAATTAATTCTTATCACAGTTATATCAAAGTCCTACATGATGCATGCTAGGCTAAAAGAAAAATATAAAGTCAAATAAAATATAAATTAATCAAGGATAATATTATGAAATTATCATTAATGAGTCAAGATACCAATCATGCAATTCAGTGCTGAGCCGAAGCTCGTTTTTCCACACACTATTTCACAAAAGTGGAGCCATTGTCCCCGTTAATTAACAATCAAACATCCTATTCGTGCGATTAAGAATTCTCTGGAATTATCATTGCTTTTGTTGTAGGGGAACTCAAATTTCAGTTTCATCAAAGTCACAAGGTCCTTGATATAGTCTAATAAATATTTAACATATAGTAATGCTAATGCAAATCAATTACATAAAAGAATGTAGGGGATAGGGATAATCGTCTTTTTAGCCACGGTCAAGACTCATAGACTCCCACAGTGAGATCTTCTTGAGAACTTCAACTTTGTAATCATTTCTTTGAATTTCCTATACTAAAAAATTATTAGTAACTTCAAGCAAATATTTAATTAAGCATCAAGTATGGAATTTCGGGTAAATAACAGAAAATCCTGAAACGCGTCGTGTCGCGCCGACGCCATTAAGATCTAAATAACGTCACTGTTCCTCGACGCCTTTTAACTCGCAGAAACAGGTTCTTACTCTGTTCCATCCGGATTCCAACTCTCTTCATGCATATCCCTTCTCCAATCCGGAAAAGACTCTTCAATCTCGCAAATCTCTCTATATAAGATTCATTATCTTGTATTAAGGCAAATCCAACCCTAATCTAGAGATCAAAGTAAGGAATTTTCTCTAAAGTTCAAGATCAATCAAGTTTTCAGGAGGAAAAAGCTCAAAAACAAGATGGATTCTTCAAACAAGCGGATGAAGAAGATGCTTGAGAAACTTTCTAATGTGAAAGATCATCTTAGTAGAAGAGATCCTAACCTACAAGTAGGTTATATCCTCTTTTTCTTACAATTCTTCTTCTTCAATTCTCTTTTTCTTCATGTTCTTCAAGTTCTTCATATAATTATACCAATTTTCTTTTGTTTATCTAGGCATAGCCTCTTTTTCCTGGCCTAAGAAAATTCACGTCTTTTCCTTGAATTCAGAAACTTGCGAAAAACATCAATATCTCCATGTAATCTTATGTTTCCCAATGGAATATCCAAGGTCTAGTTGTCCATGCAAAGTACTATAAAAGTTCAAACGTGGATTGGGCAGCGATGGGTGCACTAATTGAGTTGTGGCATCCTCAAACCCACACTTTCTTCTTTCCTGATTTCAAATCTACTATACTTCTTGAAAAGGCCGAACTTCTACTGGGCCTTCCTAAGATCAAGTTAAACAACGATGAACTGATCCTAAACAAGATGTGTAAGGACTGAAGTTTCGGATTCTGTATTCGGGTCGGGTTCGGGCCGGATCCCCTGGTTTGGACCCTGGAGGGGTCTTGAGATTTCTGACTGAATGGCGTCAGCGCTGCTCGACGCCTTTCAAAAGGCGTCAGGGTGTGTGGACGCCATTTAGGTCTGCTGCTTGTTGTGCCACGTGTGCGCCACGTGGGCGGTTTTCGGGCCGCGAGAGTACGGCCCCTGTCACTTCGTCTGAACGGCGTCCAGATTGGTCGACGCGATTCAGACTGCGACATCTGCGATGTCAGGGTACGGCGCCAGAGCGTTGTCAGTACGGCCTGTCACATCGTCTGAACGGCGTCCACGGTGAGCGACGCGTTTCAGAGCGCTGTCAGTACGACTGTCCTGTCAGACTGAATGGCGTCTGCCTCGATCGACGCGTTTTAGCTGGATTCGGATTGACCCCGCGAGCCTCCCCTTCTTTCCCTCACTTTCGCCTCCACACTCTCTCTCCTCGCCTCTCCGCTCCCTCTCCGCCCTCCTTCCTCCCTTCCCCTCCTCTTCTTCCTCTTCCATCACTCCATAGCCTCCCTACCTCTCACCTCTACCTCCACCACCTCTTTCGCGGCGTTCCCTTCTCCGGACGGCGGCCGACGTCCCGGCGGAGTGGCGGCGTCCTCGAGGGTACCGGCGGCGGTCTGCGGTGCGGCGGGTCGGCGACGAGGAGCTTGGAGGAGTTCAAGAACCGGTAGGGGGACGAACCTTGTATGTGTTGCTCGTATGTTTCTTGGCGTGGCGTGACGTGCTTGGGGCTAGATTAAACATGTTTAGGGGGTTTCCTTGAGGGAATGGCTGTGCTTGTGATCGTGGTTTCGTAGTATGCTTGTGATAGATGAATGCTTCTTCCTCCCCTTCTTGTTTTGGGGCGTTTCGGGGTGCTTGGGTTAAAGGAGGAAACCCTCGGTTCGAACCAGGAAACCCGGTTTCTGGCGCTAAACGGCGTCGTGCCTGGTCGACGCCTTTTAGAAAGACGTCAGGGTAGTACGACGCCTTTTAGGGCAGAAATCCCCCTGTCTGAGGTTTCCCGAATTAGAGGTTCTGGCGCTAAATGACGTCATGTATGGACGACGCCTTTTGGAAGGACGTCGGGCCATCATGACGCCATTTAGGCAGGAAATGCCCCCGTTTGAGGGTTCTGCTATCTGGATTTCTGGGTTGAATGGCGTCGAGAGACCCTGACGCGTTTTAAACGGCGGCTTCACAGGTGGACGCGTTTTAAGGGATAATCTGGCTTTTAACTGAACCCGTCTAAGGGACTTGAATGGCGTCGACCTCGGTCGACGCGATTCAAGACAAAACTGTCTTAACCCTGGTTTTTAAACATATGTTTCACTGTTGGCGGTTCTAAGGCATGTTTTACGTTGTACACTGAGACTGAGGACTTCTGTGTGTGTGGAATGGCATCATGTTATGTGTGTGTGTGCTTACACGACTGTGGATCGATATGACTGTGGTTTATGTTTGTCACCATGGACCGATGGGGACAGGGTCATGGTGTCTGTGAGGCATTGTGCCGTACTGGTGGGAGAAGGGGTACATGTTGTGGTTTACCTTTAGCTGAGGGAAGCAGAACCACCTTGAGCCCGTCGGGCCGGAGTAGCTGGTGAGCTATCCGAGGTGTTGCTGCTTGGCCTCAGCGGGTCGGGTTTCCCTTGTTTGTCGTGACAGCTTCCGGCGTGTTTCTTGCTGTGGAGCTGGTGGTGGTACTGGTGGAGTTGGTTTACCCTTTAGCCACTGGGCCTGATGTGACCTTTGATCAAGGTTACGAGTGGTACCCTTAGTCCTTTGGCCTGACGCAGCCCGGGAGAGTTGGGTTTGTGGGTAGTTCCTGTAGCTTTGGCTTGACGGGGGTTCGCCGGTCCCCAGGGCCCTCCTGGAAGCGCTGAGGCCTAGCGTGGAGGCAATCCGGTGGTAGGACAGTAGTCTAGACTGCTTGTGTGCACACGTAGTTGGCAGTGGCGGTACACTGGTTCCAGCTAGTCCTAGTTTGGCTCATTGCCTCACCCTACAGTGCCCCGGAACACTGTAGGGGTGGACAGACGTGAGCAGTGGTGGTAGTGTTGGGAGGCGACGTTTGACTTCAGTCGACTGTGTGGTTTAGTCGCCTTGTGGACTTCGATTGTGAGACGTGACTCTGTGTTGGGTTCTTCGAGTTGCTTAGAACTGTTCTCGCTACACTGCTTATCGTGCGTTTCATATCTGAGTTGGGTGCTATGTTTACTGCTTTACTTAAATTGCTTCATATCTGTGTTGTTACACTTGTGGGTGTGTGAGTGGGAGGCAAGGGATCGGATGATCCCTACTGAGCCCAGTTCTGGTGTGGCTCACTCCCTGCGGTTTCAGGTGTGGACTTCGAGGCTAGCGGAAGCGTGGTGTCTTCTGGGTGTGCGGACCAGCAGCTGTCTCAGTTCCGGGGTATGCCCCGATGTTGTTGTACTTTCCTTCTGCCTGTACTTATTTAACTTGTTGGACTGTATACGGACATTATTATTTTCCCTTCTGCGCACTCGTTTACCTTTGTAGTCCGTGCGATTGTTATATTTAGCCTTGTTTAGCACTTACTCCTCTAGATGTGTTGTGTGAGATCCGGATGTGAACCCGCAGTTAATGGGCCGACATCCATTTAGTGACCGGGTCTCCGGTCATAGGATGGCGGGTCGTTACAAGATGGCTCTCATGAGGGAAAAGATCACGGGTCAACAATTGTTGATGAAGATCATGAAAGATCCAAAGGAAGTTTAAGGGTGCCTTACTAAGAAAGGGATTAACCTTACAAAGCTGGCAGAGTAGACTCTGTACGAGATTGAAGAACTTAAAGAGGATGACACTGAGAACGTGATGAAAGCGTTCACCACATGCCTAGCTGGAGCTTTATTCTTTCATTCCCAGGACAACATTCTGGAGGATGATCAAGTTAGTGCAATTTGCAAGATCTTTGAAGGAAGACAGATTGGCACGGCGATCCTAGCCTATCTCTACAGTGGACTTTCTGCAGCATCTATAGGTTAACCTCCTTATGGTTGCATGCTTCTCTTCGCTCTGTACGTTGAGTTGCACCTCAAGTGCGAATATCACACTAGAAATTCTACAAGACCGTCTTAAATTTATCAAAATAGTCCAATCTTCCATATTTCCAATATCGTGAAGTTTAATGAAGAGATGATCAACCGAGTGCCCAAACTCAAGACTAGAGCTAACTGGCGAGCTTATCTGAAGACAATGCCATCGTACGGATTCGATGCTTCTCCACTTGCTTTTGTAGGAAAACCAATTCGAGTACGTCGTACAGCTAGTGCAGAGCTTAAACTGATTGGGGCAACTGAGTTCATTTTATACAATCCTCATCGCTGCTATACTCAACTCAGCATGCCTCGTCATAAATTTCCTGAGTTTTCCCACATCTCTCCAATCAAGAAGCGTGCCTTGGAATCTAGTGAAGACTTTGAAGCAACTGAGCTTATAGTTACAATGTGAAATATTAGCTTCAATCATCGTGTAAAATCTTCTAGTGAAGTTCACAGAGGATTAGCCTATCCATATGTAATGGGACTTCGGAAAATTCTTCCTTGAAAGCTCTCTTTATCTTCCATTTTATGATGTAATAAAGAATTTATTCTCAATAAAGAATCCATCCTTTTATGTCATAGAAATTCATCCTCAATCTTCTGTGACTTGTCTAGAATTTTTTCTTAAGTAAAACCATGATTTTTCCTTAAAAATATTTTGTTCGGGTGTAAATAGTGTCGTCCCCTCAAGACGCCTTTCAATTCTCTCTCATACTTTTCCACATAATTTTGCCATTAATTATGTAATTAATCCACTGAAACACGTCGTTTGACTGAGACGCGGTTAATCATTATGCCTTGTACGGTTCTGACCAGAATTGGTGGTTTAACCTGAATAGCGTCGGCCTTAGTGGACGCCTTTTATGGGTTTCAAACCTTCTACCTTGCCACCTCAATTTATGTGCGCTGAATGGCGTCCCTATCCGTGGACGCGTTTTAACTTCTCCAAACAAAACTGCGCGAGCCCGAGCTCCCTTCCTTCCTCATTCTCTCAAAAGTCTCTTCTCTCTTCGGCGATTCCTCTTCTCTAGCGACTCCTTCCTTCTGGCGATCACCTTTGTCTTCTCCACCACCGACCTTCCTCTCCGGCCATCTCTCTTTCTCTTTCTTGTTCTCTCTTCTCACTCATTGTCTAGCTCTCCCTCTCGAACCCGAGCTCCCTCTCTTCTCCCTTTCTCTTCTCTTTAAAACCCATGGAGCAAGACAAGGGTTCAAGGGGAAGTGGCGCGCCGCGTGCGTGGTGAGGAGGGCGGATGAACCCGAAGTTCTTCCTGAAGAGGCAAGAATTCTAGAGGAGGCGGCGGCATTCCTCGGCGTGGAAATCCCTCCACCGGTACCAATCAAGGGAGGAGAAGAAGAAGAAGAAGAGGCCCTACACTTGGTAAGTTCCCTATGTGATTGGATTTGAGATGAATGGAATGAGAAAAATGGGGGAAAAAGGGACTTTTGAAAAAATTCCGAAATCGACTTTGAATGGTGTCCTGACCAGGTGACGCCTTTCAAAGGGCATCGCCATGGTCTGATGCCATTCAAAGCGAAAATAATTTTTTAATAGAATAGAAAATAGGTTTAAAAAGGCGTCAAGACATGTGGACGCCTTTCAATGGGCGTCCTCCTTTCCTGACGCCATTCAGTTAGAATGTTTTTATCAATTTTTAATGTCCACTGACTGATGAAACTTGTTGATTTTATTTGCAGGGGACGATGAGAGCCCGGATTTTGTGGGACTATGTTATAGGGGCCTACCAAGGACTCTTGGACTTCCATAAGGCGCGCTTGCATCAGATGGGGTTCGGCGAGATCCTAGAGATCGAGCCATTTTGACTCGATTTGGTGCTGCTGCAGGTGCTCAGAGAGCGTTGGGATGTAGAGAGTCGGGCATTTCTAATGCCCTGGGGCTACATAGTCCCGAGTCTAAAGAATGTGGCTAGGATCACTGGCCTTAGGGTAGAGGGTAGGGCGGTGAGCGGGGTGACTTACCCCGATTACTGAGGACTAGCTGAGATCCTATTAGGGATAGAGGTCTCTAGCTTAGATAGAGAGTCTAGGACTGTCCCTAGGGTAGAGGTGGAGGCAGCCCTAGGTTTAGTTGAGTCCCGACGTCGATTAGATGAGACACGGGAGGCCTTCAGAGATAGGCTAGCTAGGTCCTCCTCTTCTGTATACTGTAGAGATCCTAGCTAGGTGGATGAGGTAGATAGATAGCTCATAGTTTTTCTAGTTTTCTTTTATGGTTGATTGCTCTTCGGTACGAAGGGCGACCACATTCACTATAGGTTCCTTTTTCTTTTAGATGATTTAGATATTCTGCATGAGTACGCTTGGGGTGCGACCCTCCTGGCCCACCTGTTTGCAGACCTTTCCGCGGTCACGCCGGACCGCGAGACGACTGTCAGAGGCTTCTCACCGTTTCTTCAGGTATTAAGTTATTTAATTATTTGTTTATGCAATGAAATGATGTGATATGATGCTTTTTAATCTATATGTTCATGTGTGCAGGTTTGGAGTTATCACTACTTCTTGCTCGGTCGAGCGCGGATTGTTCGACCGGGTGCCGTCCTGTTGGCTTGCCACTGGTAGCCAATTGTGGACACAGCCCCGTAGCACCACCAACTAACGGTCCTCTGTCGTCAGTTCCTTGATTATCTAGAGCTCTTGGTAAGTTTTTGATTTATTTAGTTTTGTTCATTAAATGCAATCTTTCATTTATTAAATGCAATTTATTTACTATGAATGCATCTAACCTGTATGCAGGTGATCTGGCGCCCATACATGGGAATGGGCGAGGCAGGGCAGCCGTGGGTGACGGCTGGTCGGAGGCGGCTCGGGAGGCAGATGTGGGTGCACTGCCTCAACGAGATCAAACTCCTCCGCCTCTAGCTCGCGATGAAGACCCTGGGCCTCCATCAAGAATGGATCGACGAGGAGGTCCCAGAGGGAGTCGGACGGTCGATGAGGGGCAAGCAAGCCCTCACTGATTGGCGGGCGAAATTCCCAGGGCAGTCCGAGTGGAATCAAATGCGGAGAGTAGCGCAACCTACCTCCAGTAATACCGGACATATTATGCCGATCAGCTGCAGCTCCTCCGTCCACTTGATGTAAGTATGCTTTGATACGTCTTTCATTTTATTATTATCTTAATTTATATTTGTGAATGAATGTATGTATGTATGATGTGCAGTATGCGCGAGATGCAGTGATCATCGACCTTCGGGTCCACCTACAAGATGCGGAGGCCCAGCTAGAACAAGTTCAGAAGGAACTCTTTGACCTGGTATGTATGCATACTTATGAAATGTTCACTTTGATTAATTAGTTTATTTTGACGATAGCCACTGACAATTGATCTTTTGGTGCAGCGAACCGTCTACACCCAGGCGGTTCCTCCTTCCTATGGTGCTTCATCATCCGCTCCGTCTGCTGCTCACGAGGCAGGTATTGCTGATCTACAGAGTCAGCTCGCCTCTGCCATCCACCGAGCCTCTCTTGCAGAAAAGGATCGGAACTCCAGAGTAAGTTCTAACCCTTGAATTCCATTATCGAATTTGATAATGATTGCTTGATTATCTTGGACTAACAATATCTTCTCTTGCAGGTTGTTGAGCTTTAGGAGGCCCTTCAGAGGGCTGAGAACGATGCTGCTCGGGTCCAGGATCTTGAGGAGCAGATGGCTCGACTCTCCACCGGAGATCTTCCTCGAGAGCTTTTAAGCCTCCAGTCTTGACTGGAGTTCATTACCGAGGAGCGAGAGCGGGAGTTCATTACCGAGGAGCAGATGGCCGTCTCCTCGGAACAGGCTGGTCCGAGCATGATGGGTCCACCGCCGTCGCCGTTCAGAGGACCAGCACCGGACGCCACAGATGAGGCTCAGAGCCAATTTGACGAGGGGGCAGGAGAGAGCCAGCCTTGATGGTTGCATTATGTATTTTTCCTTTTCTTTTGTGAATCCTGTACAAAACACATTTTGATATATATATGAAACTTTTGCCTTCAGCTTTATGTCTTGTGTCTTTTACTCACACTCCTGTGCCCTATACTTAACTTAGCACATAGGTTAAGTATCTATGCAGGCTTAGCCCCTAGCCTGGTTAAGTAACTGGCTACTTGATCCTATCCTTAGTAGAAGGGTCAAGGGGCGAAGCCTTTATTTACGAAGGTAATGATAACCATCAAAAGAAACGGAGTTATGCAACATTCAAGCATGCATATGCTCGTTGAAAATAAAAAGAATGAAACACACCAAATGCTATAAGCAAATGCTAATTGAATTTTTTTTTTTTTGAATTTCAAATATTCATCTTGTTTGGGTTTTAGAATATATATATTTTTTGGATTTTGAAATATCTATATATATATATTTTTTGAATCTTGAGATATATATTTTGTTTCTTTTTATTTTGGAATATATACTTTTTTTGGATTTTGAAATATATACTTTTTTTTTTGAATTTTGAGGTAATGTGCAAACTAAAAGACCAACATGGTACTCAGATCAAAAGAACATATTCATTTAGTAACTTAATTCTCAAATTGTTCTTCAATAATCTAACTTAGACTCATCGTGCTTGAACTTGTGTTTTCATTCGTGATCCCATTCGATGGTCTGACCCTTAGTCAGTCTAGGCTGTTCCTTAAGCTTGGAGTACGCCTTTGTAGAAAGAAGGAAGAATTTGTTTAGAAAGCTCACGAGAGGGTTCTAGAGGCCCAAAAAAATGTCCCTTCTTATCCTAATATCTGTTGGGGTTCGGTCATTTTCTTTCCGAGGTATTTATCGACCTTGCACTCCTTTTTTATTTGATTTCATGGCCTTGGTGTAACGTTTGTAATGTAATGGCCTTTTAATTTGATATAGGCTTTTTGCCTTTTTTTTTTTTCTTTACATGTGATGGATCTCCCCCTTTTTTTCTATGATAGCCTCCTACTAAGATGACGGGTATTTCTGGTAGTCTATTCTAAGCCTCATTTCGACATCGTGGGCCGAGTGTAAAAATAGAATTTTTGTTTAAAAAGAATGAATTGCACTTTACACTCTTAGTTAAGCTTTCCGTATTCTGTAGGACTTCACATCTCTTGTTACTCACGAATCAAACGTGTCAGTATGTGTAGTAATGTGTTTGAATTAAATTATTCAGACTGATAAGAGAATTTGAGTTTCAAAATTTTCTGATTCCACTGGTCTTTGCACCATGCTGATCGACTATTTAACCTAAGGGTAGTATTTCTTAAGATACAGAGCATTCCAGGGGTAAGTTAACTCTTGTCCTTCTGTATTAACTAAATGGTAAGCGTTACTAGGAAAAGCATGAAATATGACATATGGTCCTTCCCAATTAGGTTAGAGCTTAGAACGTGGACTACCAGGTTTTACAAAGATTCTTTTAACGACCATTTCACCAACTTTGAATTTACGTTCAATGACTTTCTTTTGATAAAAACGTGCTAATCGATTTTGATATACTCGTGCATGATTAGCAGCTGACCAACTTTTCTCGTCTAAGAGTTCCAATTGAGCAAGGAGTGTTGAGCGATGCTTATCAATGGAGAATTCCTTGTTCAATTGTACTCTTAATGACGGTATGATGATTTCGTATAGAACTACCGCCTCTATTCCAAATGTTAAGGAATATGGAGTCTGCCCAGTGGACGTGCGGATTGAAGTTCGGTATGCCCATAGAGCCTCAATCAGTTTCTCCGGCCAATCTGTAAATTTATTAGACTTGCACGTCTTTTTGATGATTTTTATCAAAGTCTTGTTAGTTGCCTCTGCTTGGCCATTGCCTTGCGGATAATATAGGGATGAATGATGCAATGCAATTTTATACCTGTTGCAGAGGTCCTTCAGCTCTTGTGATACGAACTGCGGTCTATTGTCGGTGACGATGGTGCTTAGAGTTTCGAATCTTGTGATGATGTTGTTCATGATGAACTTGTAGACGCTTGATGCTTTGACTTCCATGTATGCTTCGGCTTCTGCCCACTTGATGAAGTATTCCGTTGCCGTGAGGATGAAGGATTTTTGCTTAATGCCGGAATCAGGATTGCCAAGGGGTCGAATGACGTCGAAAGCCCACATGGAGAAAGGCCATGGGGAGGAAACAAGATGGAGTGAAGATGTGGGAGAATGGATCTTGTCGGTGTGAAGTTGACACTTGACACACCTACGGACATATCCTACACAATCTTCTTCCATGGTTGGCTAGTAGAATCCTTGTCTAAGGATCTTCTTTGATAGTATTTGTCCATTAATATGGCCACCACAAACCCCAGTATGAGCTCCTTCTATGATCTTCCAAATCTCATCCTCGTCTAAGCATCTCAAGAGAACTCCATCAAAACCTCTTTCATAAAGTGCTCCTCCAACCAGAGTGTTCCTTTGAGCAACTCTCCTGATAGCCCTTTTTTCCTCAACTGTGGCTTCTTCAGGATATGATTGATCTTCACAATATTTGGCAATTTCATAGTACCATAGTTTCTCTTCATCATTCATCTCTTCCTGTAATTCCAATAACATTATCTCTCGCTTTTCCACAATATCTCCATCTCTAACTTTCTTCAGCAACTTTTCCTTAGTCCTAAGGAATGAAGGGTCTTTCATGGCAGGTGAAAGATACCTATGAACAATGATTGATTCGGATTGTCTGCTGATTGGAAAACTAAGGGATGATCCGAGGGAAGCTAGAGCACCAGCTAAGATGTTCTGATTTCGAGGAACATGGATGAAGATTAATTTAGTGAAAAGCTTAGCATAAGCAGAAGTGAGTTCTTGATAAGGCTTGAGCTTAGGATCAAGACTTTGATATTTGGTTAGCACTTGGCGAAGGATCAATTGGCTATCACCCACAATTCTGAGTTTGGTGTCACTATAGAGATGAGCAGCCTCGAGGCCAGCAAGGAGTGCTTCGTATTCAGCTATATTGTTAGTGACTGGAAAGTCAAGCTGAAAGACTTGTAGAATGGTGACACCTTCAGACGACAACAGAACAATGTTAATACCCTTACCATAGGAATTCAGTCAAAATGCAGACTCCACATATCATCTTTGATTATGTCTATGGACATCAGTTCCTCATCCGAAAACTCTGATTGGACTGGATCAAAATGAGGAAGAGGATGGTGAGCAAGATGTTCTGCGATGGCATAGCCCTTGATTGCTTTCCGTTGAATATAAGTGATATCAAATTGAGATAGAAAGTTTTGCCAACGTGCCAACCTATCAGTGAGGATAGATTTCTCAAGGAGAAACTTAATGGGATTCATTCTAGTGATAAGATGAATTTCATGGACTAGAAAGTAATGTTTTAATTTCTGAACTACCCATACAAGTGCTGCACATGTTTTCTCCATTGCTGTGTATCTTTGTTCAGTGGGGTTGAGAAGTTTAGAGAGATAATAGGCTGTCCTCTCTTTTCCTTCTTCATCTTCTTGTGCCAAGACAGCCCCCACCGCATCATCCAGGACAGAAACGTATAGAACTAAAGGTTTGTCCGGAGATGGTGGTCTGAAGACAGGAGGACTTGCCAAATAATTCTTTAATCCATCAAATGTGTCCTGACACTTATCGTTCCAATCGAATTTGACTCCTGGCTTAGTAAGCTCGTAAAACAACTTATACCTTTGTGAGTGTTGAGAGACAAATCGGCGAATAAACTGCAACCTCCCGATCAATCCTGTCAATTCTTTTAAGTTCTTGGGAGGTGGCATTTCTCTAATAGCCTTTGCCTTGTTGGGATCGATCTCAATTCCTCGCTTACTGACAATGAATCCAAGTAATTTTTCTGAGGATACCCTGAATACACATTTCTTAGGGTTCATCTTCAACTGATATTCTCTTGATCTTTCTAACACTTTTGCCAAAACTTTAGCATGCTCAGCCTTAGTCTTAGATTTCACCAACAAATCATCCACATACACTTCTAGATCGATGTGCATCATGTCATGAAATATTGCCATCATAGCCCTCTGGTATGTGGCTCCAACGTTCTTTAATCCAAAAGGCATCACGACATAGCAATATGTTCCCCAAAGTGTAGTGAATGATGTCTTTTCTTGATCATCTTCTGCCAATTTGATCTGATTATATCTTGAGAATCTATCCACAAATGATAGAGTTTCATAGCCAGTTGTATTATCGATAAGTACATCAATGTGAGGCAGTGGAAAGTCATCTTTAGGACATACCCGGTTTAGATCTCGGAAGTCAATGTAGATTCTGACCTTCCCATCTTTCTTTATAACCGGGACTATATTGGCCATCCATTGCGGATAGAGGACAACTCTAATAAACTTGGCTTTATGTATCTTATCGACCTCTTCCTTCATCTTCAAAGCCATATGTGGGTGGAATTGCCTTAACTTTTGTTTAACCGGGCTAGCTCCATCTTTCAATGTCAATCTGTGTTCCACTAGCGATGAGTCTAACCCCGGCATATCTGTAGGTGCCCGGAACGTCCCCCACCACTGCTGCGGGCTTCGGACGAGGGTTTCTCCGTTCGTCTTAGCACTGTGGCGATTTAAGGGGGGTTAGAAATTAAGGTGTGATCGCTAGGAGCATTACCTTACGGTCTCTGTGCTCCGCAGGATTGTAAGAGTGATCGCGTTTTGAGGGAGCGGGAAATGGTGATTTCTCCTTCTCTTCCTTCGGCCGGCCAGAGGAGGAGAGCTCGGCAGTCTGCACGCGGAAATGTGGTAAGGATCCCTGAAAAGGCAAGACAAGACAAGAGAGGAAAAATGATCCGATTAGAACTGTGGCATGTAGAATCTATCCATAAAAATATAAAATTAACTAGAATTGAAGGGAGACGCACCGGACGGGTGTTTGGGGAGGGAAGGTGACCATATGTTATGGCCACCCACCTCCCGTTTTTTTGTTTGAAACTTCTGGGGGTAAACAAGGATTGCTAAGTCATCCTAAAATGCATGCATGCAGATAGGGTGCTCGTGTGTGAAAAGTAAAGTGATATGTTAAGAGTGGAAAGAAGAGTGAGAGAGGGGGAATGTTACGGCACGGATGGAAAGTGAGAATGCAATGAAATGATGAGGGGAAAAGTAAAAGAGGGTTAAGAAGACAAGCCCATTTGGAGTGCGAAGGATTCCTCTTGAAGCCCTTCATGAAACTCTCTGACTCCTTGTCCGCTCGACTGCTCAAAGCCGACGGCTAACCTCCTCTGAGCCTTCCCTCCAGAAAAACTCCTCCTTAACCCTCCTACTCGAGAGGACATAGGGGGGTTTAAATAGGCGAAGGGAAAATAGGAGAAAATAGGGGTTTAAATCCTCGTAAATCATCCTAGAGCTAATGGGAAGTGGTCAAGGATCGGAGGTGGTGCGCGCGGCGATCGCCGGAGTGGGGAGTGATCGGAGTAGTGGAGGTGAGGGCGGCGAGTAGAGGAGATCGTGAGGAAGATGAGGTCAAAGTGGTAGTTAGGGGAGTGGACGGCCAGCCAACATGCCTTCCAATCCCGTGGAAGGCGGCCCGGTTGGCCTTCGAAGGGGGTGGAAGGCAAGGGGTGGCCTTCGAAGGGTGGTGGAAGGCGGACTGGCTGGCCTTTGAAGGATGGTGGAAGGCGGGCTGGCTGGCCTTCGAAGGATGGTGGAAGGCGGGCTGACTGGCCTTTGAAGGATGGTGGAAGGCGGGCTGACTGGCCTTCGAAGGATGGTGGAAGGCGGGCTGATTGGCCTTCGAAGGATGGTGGAAGGCGGACCGGCTGGCCTTCGAAGGATGGTGGAAGGCGGACTGGCTGGCCTTCGAAGGATGGTGGAAGGCGGGCTGGCTGGCCTTCGAAGGTTGGTGGAAGGCAGGCTGGCTGGCCTTCCACAAAAAGGTGGCTAGAGTCGGGATTTGGTTAATGGGCCTAGTTATTAGTGGGCTGAGATGGCTAAGATGAGGGGTTTGGTGATGATGGATAAGGTGATGGGGGTTTATGACCAGAAAGGGGTCCAAAATCGGTGTCTACAAATGCCCCTCCGGGACACCTGTTTTGTAGTGGAGTGGAACGGAATGATAAATAGGTGTTCCGGAAATCGAACCTGATTTTGGACGGCCCCAAGAAGGGATGAGCTGTATCGAAAGGTGGTATGAGAGGGTGGCAAATGCATGAAAGCTAGCTATTCGAATTGCATGGGTGACTAAGAAGAGGAGCAAAATTCAGGCTAGAGAATCACAATCCGTGGGACCCTCGGGTGCTGGAACCGCGATGCCTTGGCGTACCAAGATGCAACGATCTGGCCCAAGGGGATCTCAAGCATGAAAGATGTAGGAGTGTGACTTGAAGAACTCTCGACACAACGGGCGCGCGGTGGCCTGGCGCATCGGATGATCGCCAAGTGAGAGAATCTCAAGCACACGTATTGGAAAAAGGATAAGGTCTTGCAATTCAAAGAGTTAACAAACGAACAATTGTCAGACTCACAGATCAACAATGGATTAAGCAGAGTGATATATTATGGTCATTGCCCCTAGGGCGAGGATGAATGCTTATGCAAATGCATACTAGTTCAAAATTAAAAAACAAATTCCTAATGCAAACAAGAGGGATTTATTGGCCAATCGAATAACTTGGGGAATATAGACTCCTCATTGTTTTGTTTAAAGAGGAACTCAGAGTCTATACGCCCAAAGTTATTAGCCTCCTGTATCTTCAATCCTACTTGCTTCAGATTCCCTGCAGCTGTAAAAACACACATTAGCAACGTTCACATATTCAATGATCACAACATTAAGCATTAAACTGCAGGAGGATGAGAAGCAAATGTTTAGTTTTGAGTCGAAGCCGATATGGAAAATGTGGCTATTCTAATGGTAGAATGCCAATCCGATATGGCTTCGACTCGAATCCCAGGAAGAACCATTAATTTGTTGATATTGAGCAAAGTGGTCTCTTGATCCTGGGGGTGAGGTTACCTTCTCAAAGTAGAGAAGGGAGAAGGGCACTTTGCCTTCTCGTGGATGGGCCTTTTCTAAAGTGGTAGAAGGCCAACTAGCATGCCTTCTACGAAAAGGTGGAAGGCCAACTAGCATGCCTTCTATGAAAAGGTGGAAGGCCAATGGATGTGCCGTCCATGAAGTGGTGGAAGGCCAAGGGTATGCCGTCCATGAAGAGGGGAAAAGGATATGCATGCCCTTCCGCCTCTTATGGGACGTGGAAAAGTTTGTAGTTATCCCGTGGCCTTAAAAGGGGAGGGTTGTCGCGGGGTTTTCTTCCAGAACTCAAGCTTTCTATGGAAAGATGGCTTCACCTTCTGCTCGCGCTACTGCCAGGGAACCTCAGGTTCTATCCGATGTGGAAGGCCACCTCAGCAACCTAGTGGCCCATGGACAGGTATGCTCAAACCTTTATGTTGTCCACCTTGGTCCTCTCCTCTCTTTCTTGACTTTTGGTTGTCCTACAGTCTCTTCCCAAATTCCTTAATGCTAGGCATACTCGCAAGTATGCATGGCTTGCGGCCCTGCTGGACGTGATTACCCTAGGCATGAGGGTATATATGCATCGGTGGAATTTGACCCGTTCCATTGTGTTTGCAAAGTGGTTCGCTTTTACCCACTGGCACTAGGAGGGGCTGGGTGCACTGCTCGAATTGTGGCATCCGGAGACGCACACGTTCGTGTTCCGAGAGTTCGAGGCGACAGTTTTGCTGGAGGAGGTAGAAACCTTCTCTGGCTGGGAGGGCCTAGCCACCGGTGATCCCTCTGGCTTGCCTGTATGGGAGGAAATGCTTGTTGATATAGTGCAGGACAAACGGGGGGTATGCCGCATGACTAACGGTCGAGGAATCCTCGTCGATCGCCTTGCGTACTAGTTGATCCGAGAGATTAAGCGCAAGACGGTCGAATCTGAGAGGCTGATGCGAGGCCTATGCCTAGTTCTTGGGGGAGTCTTGTGGTTTGCCACTTTGGGCTCTGTACTAGAGAAGGAGTATGTGAGCGTGCTGAGCTTATTGTGGAGAGGCCATTCTCTCGCCCCAGTGATCTTGTCACATCTGTATGGAGGGCTTAGCCACATGAGCATGGGGCGATCTGTGAGGGGAAGCTTGTTCACCTTACAATTGTGGATGGAGATGCATTTATCTTTTGATTTTGATGAAAAAGTAACTTCCACCTCCAGGATTTTTCAGCACAGCGCATGGTATCCTGCACACTCGCTTCTTGGTCCCGAAGATCAAGTCAGGTGTCTCACGGCTCATCTCAAGACGAGGGACGACTGGCGTGATTACCTGAACTTTCTGCCCGTGGAAAATTTTATCTTTGTCCCGATGATCCTTCGAGATATGGAGTTCACCACAAGGGCTTCTCGTGAGTGTGAGATATGGGTACAGTCGGACAAGTAGGAAGTTTCCTCAATGAGGATCTGAGAGAAGGAAGTTGCCGAATTGGCATTTTTTTTTTGGAGAAAAGATGAATTAATCATGAAACAAGAATGGATATGAATAGGAGGGGAATGAGATGAAGGAAGCGGCACCAAGGCCAAAGGATTAGGGGGATCATACAATAGGCAGCTGTAGACACGCTAATTTTGACGTCATTTTGAGTAAATTTCATATCATATAATAATGCCTCAGAATGGTCTGATAATTAATCATTGATTAATTTTTATTGATCTTTTTAAGTGTCGGGTTTAACAGACATGTTTAAGTTAATCAATTGAAGTGATTTTAGCTCAAATTTTAGTAAAAATATGAAGAAGTCTAAAAGACGTCAACCTGTGTGGACGCCATTTAGACTTTATTCATGTTTTAACGTTTAAATTTGAATTTTAATCAGTTGATTAATTAGCTAAAAGGCGTCTGTGAGTGCTGACGCGTTTTAGGTTTCCTAAGCTATTTTAACTTCTCTTCCGGATGTTTATCCTTATCTTAATTAGTGTAAAAGACGTCTACACATGTAGACGCGTTTTAGCTAATAAAGATAAAGATAAGTTTTCCTAGATATTTATCCTTATCTTAATTAATCTGAAAGGCGTCTGCCAATCTGGACGCGTTTTAGATAATTACAGATAAAGATGAATTAATCAGTATTTATCTGTCGGTTAAGATGGATAAATCCTAGATTTTTCTATGTTAATCGCGAACGCAGAAAAGCCTATAAATACTTTACATGTTGAAGAGTAAAAAAGTTAAGCGTGATCTTGAGTGAAGCGTAATCTTGAGTTAATTGAGCGATAGCAAGTTGAAGATCGGAGCAACGACGTCCAAACGCCGAAGCGCTGCTGTTTCCAGAAGTCGGCGTCCATTCTTCATCCAATTCAAGGCTTCATCCAGTCGGCATAAGTGTTTCATTTCTGCATTTTCATTTTACATCTTCATTAATCTCATTCTTCATCATCACTCTATGCAACACACACACAACATCATTTCTGTTCTTTTCAAAAACCTATTTGATAAAGGGGTTTCAAAAGCCATCCCAAAAAGTAAGTTCTATGTTTAGTTGCATGTTCAATACCATGATTAGAATAGATACTGTTGTAGGCGCCCAGAACGTCTCCCGCCGCGGCTGCGGGCTTCGGGCGAGGGTTCATCTCCGTTCGTCTTAGCACTGTGGCGATTTAAAGGGGGTTAGAAATAAAGGATGTGATCGCCAGGAGCATTACCTTACGGTCCCTGTGCTCCGCAGGATGGTGGGGATGTGATCGCGTTTTGTGGGAGCGGGAGATGCTGGTTCCTCCTTCTCTTCCTCCGGCCGGCCAAAGGAGGAGAGCCCGGTACTCTGCACGCGTGAATGTGGTAGGGATCCCCTGGAAATAAAAGACAGACAAAGAAAAGACAATGATCCAATTAGAACTGTGACATGTAGGATCCGTTCATGCAAACATAAAAATTAACTAAAATTGGAGGGAGACGCACCGGATGGGTGTTTGGGAGGGAAGGTGACCATAGGTTATGGCCACCCACCTCCCGATTTTTGTTTGGAACCTCTGGGGGTAAAAGGTGCTAAGTCATTCTAGGATGCATGCATGCAGATAAGTGCTCGTGTGTGAAAAGTGAAATGAGGTGTTGAAAGTGAAAGAAGAGAAAAGAGAAGAGGGTTAAGAAAACAAGCCCATTTGGGATGCGAAGGATTCTTCTGAGACTCCTCCCGACCGCTTGCCAACCTCCTCTGAGCCTTCCCTCCAAGAAGCCACCTCTTAACCCCAGAAAATCCTTAACCCCCTTGCTCTAGAGGATGTGGGGGGTTTAAATAGGCGAAGGAAAAAAGGGGAGAAAACAGGGGTCTAAATCCCCGTAAATCACCCTTCAACCAATATGGAGTGGTCAAGGGTTGGAGGTAGTGGACGCGGCAGTCGCCGGAGTGGGGAGTGGTCGGAGTAGTGGGGGACGAGGGCGGAGAGTAGAGGAGATCGTGGGGAAGACGGGGTCAAGGGGGTGGTTAAGGAATGGACGGCCAGGTGACATGCCTTCCATTCTTGTGGTGGAAGGCGGCCCGGCTGGCCTTCGAAGGGAGTGGAAGTCGAGGGGTGGCCATCGAATGAGGCGGAAGGCAAGGGGTGGCCTTCGAAGGAGGTGGAAGGCAAGGGGGCTGGCCTTCCACGAAAAGGTAGTAAAAAGTGAAAAAGGTGGCTAAAAAGGTGGAAGGCGAGGTGGCTGGCCTTCGAAGGGGGTAGAAGGCGGGGGGTGGCCTTCGAAGGCGGTGGAAGGCAAGGGGGCTGGCCTTCCACGAAAAGGTGAAAAAGGGTGGCCAAAAGGGTGGAAGGTAAGGTGGCTGGCCTTCGAAGGTGGTGGAAGGCGAGGGGTGGCCTTCGAAGGGGTTGGAAGGCAGACTGGCTGGCCTTCCACGAAAAAGGTGGCTAGAGTCGGGATTTGGTTAATGGGCCTAGCTGGTAGTGGGCTGAGATGGCTGAAATGAGGGGATTTTGGTGATGAAGGGCTAATGATGGATTGGGTTCATGACCAAAAGGGTGGTCCAAAATCGGTGTCTACAACTGTTTTTGCTTAAGTTCTCATCACTTCTTTATTCCTCTTTCTATACTTTCTGCTGCACTCAACAACAAGAGAAAGGAGTAAATCAAGTACTCAACACAAGAATCTTTGGACGATCCTCAAATCCTCAAATTCAACTCCAAATTCAACAGCAAGAACAAAGAACGAGAAGGGCTCTCTTTCTTCAGCCGGCTGAAGGAGGGGAATCAAGGATTCAATATCTTCCGCATTCAAGCAGGTAGGCGATCATACTCTCTTTTGAAACTTTTAAGTCAAAAGTTTCTGGCGATCATTTCACGTAGTTGCTGTTTTTAATAGGTTTATTTTACACTAAACAACATAGGATTTTTCATGTTAATCACACTGTCATTCTAAGCACCTACAGCTTTTTTGGCGATCACGGTGGGACTTGGTCTTGCCATCTTTTAGTTTTTTGTTCTTGCTATCATCAATCGGGCACCCACGGTGCACCATTTGTGTCTCTCGACACGTCCTCACCAATTGGTGAGTGTTTTAGTTTAGTTAATTTCCCTCGTGCACCACGTGCACACCCCAGTGGCAAGATCTTGCCCCCCCCTTGATTAGTTTAAAAAGCTGTTTTGTGATGAAAATGATGTGTGATTGATTGATTTTCTAGTTGTTTAGTTAGTAAATCATCCTGTTAAAATCTGGAAGTAAAAAAAAATCTGCATGAGTTGATTATTTACTGCTTTTACCCTGTTTGAGGAGGATTCAACCCAGAAAATCCTCCGGCAAAACTGTTTCTGCGAACTGAAAAGCGTCTAGGAGCACTGACGCGTTTCAAAACCGCGTCAACACACCCAGACGCGTTTCAATCTTCATCTTTTCTCTGCTGTCTGCATCTGTTTCTGCGAAAAAATTAAGTTCTGTTTTGAATAGCGTCGACTACCATCGACGCGATTCAGACAGTTTCTTAGTTATTTTTCAGTTTTCAGATTTTTGTGGCTTGAGTGCTAGCTACCCATTACTATTAAGCATTAGAGGCCATCCAGGCCGCAGGACATACGCATTGAGGCAAATACCCTCCTTTTCTTAGGAACACACTACTTGACGTTAGCAACTCTCTCTGATTGGGTTGGTCCCTTGATCAGACTAGAGAAGTTGACGTTAAGGCCTCCATAAGTCCCCAAAATCAAGATATTCCTCCTTGATCATCGGGCTGGTTGTACCAATTGAAGTCCCGGCTAGATTCCAAAAACGTTGTGAGAGAAATCCCTAGAGAGTAACGGTGGAAATTGAACTGAAATTAGGATCCTTTCCCTGAGCGAATTTTTGGTTTAATCCAATTCAAATAACTCAACAAGGAACCTTAAAATCACGTTAAGCATCCACTTGTTTGATTAATCTCTGTGCAACTTGTTTGTCAAATCTTTGAAAAAAGAATCTAACATCATACTGCTGCGATCAGGCAGGGACTTGAGTATGGCTCAAGACGCCATCATCAATTACGAGGGAGATGCTAATGCCCCTCGCGATTCGGACTACAACTATGAGAATGGTAGAGATGCTGATGCCTCCCGTAATTCTGCCCCCATTCCATATCGACAAGATGGGAATGTCCGTACACCTCTCTTTCATCCCCATGATCGATATCCTGATCTTCCCCCGCATGAATATGCGATTCCTGATCCCGATCTTGAGGGGGACATGAATCAGAATGATCCCTCATCCTCTGATCCTGTGGATCTCGTCAACGCTTTGGGAGTTCTTGCCTCCCGTCTGGACCCTCAGCTGTTCGAGGCGATCCAGTCGATTCTGAAGGGGAAGGCACCCGTGCAGCCTGCTGAGCCGAACCCTGTGGCTCCCCCTGTGGTTACTCAACAACCTCCTCTTCACCCTCCTTACATCCATCAGGCCATGGAAGGCCTTCATATCACTTCTCGGCCAGCTGGGCCGCAGCTTTCATCCTCTAGGCAACCGGCTAGAACGCAAACGCCTGTCTATCAAAATGCCCTCGGGCATGGCGGAAGCTCTGCCGGACCTCCCCTTTATTTTCCCCCCTGTCCAACGTACTCTAGGCAGCAGGCCTATCAAGTACCTCCACCTCCTCCTCCTCCCCAGGCAGATCTGACCACGCAAGCGTTGCTGGCCAAGATAGAGCACATGGATGAGCAGTTTAACAACCTCCATAAGATGATGGGGGTTAAAGCTGCGCCGGAGATCAATTTGCCGAGCCTGCCGGTATTCCACCTACCACCCTCTGAGATGCCAGTGTACCGAAAGTACAATGGTACTGGTAACCCCTTCACACATCTGAAGGAGTTTATGTACGAATCGTCTTTCTGGCAGAACGACAAGAGGTCGTTGGCCTTTTTTTTCAGGAGATCTCTAGAGGGACCAGCCCTCGAGTGGTTCTTTTCTCTGGAACCCTTCGAAGTAGAGGATTACGGTATCGTTTCACGCAAATTTATCCAACGATACTAGGACAGAGTTGCACCCTCCTTGTCCATCACTGACCTCATTGCAGAAAAGATGAAACCTGATGAAGAGTTTGTCAGTTTTGCTGATAGGTGGCGGGGCCTGGCTGAAAAGGTGAAAGATCACTTGTCCGAGTCCGAGCAAGTGAAGATGTTAATTTCCAACGCCACGCCCCAATTCAAGTTAGTCCTCTCCTTGAACAATCTGACCAACATGGCAGAGCTCTATGAAAGAGCACGGTACTGCCAAAATGCCTTCAAGGACGCTACGTTCTCTAGCGTCTTTGATCCTCACAGACCTAGCAAGCCTCCACCTCGGAAGCCTGCAGTGCCAAACTCTCCTAGCACAGGTCCGACTACTGAGGGCACACTCTCTCACGAGCAAGTTAGTAGTATGAATAATAACTCGCCCCAATTCGTGAGGAACCAGCAGCAGTACCAGAAGCCACCGCAGCCAAACCAACAGGGGTACAGGCAGCAGCAGAACCCCCATTATCAGCAACAGTATCAACGGCCCCAGCAGCCGAATCAGAACCAGCAACAGCTACAGCAGCCGCCGCAACGGCAACAACAGTACCAGCAACCCCAACAACAGCAATATCAGCAACAGCAATATCAGTCGCGCGCACCGCCGGCATACCATAATGTCCCTCCTCCCGCTGACTATAATCAGCAGAGAAGACCTCCAGGCCCTAAAAGGGCAGAATACCCGGCCCTCCCAGAATCCTTGGTAGATATCTTCAGTGCTCTAATGGCAACTAATGCCTTAGTTTTGCCAAGGGAAAAGGCCGTCTGGCCTCAAAATGCCGACACGTCCAGGTATTGCTACTTCCATAGGCAACCTGGGCATACCATCGACACCTGCTTCCAGTTCAGAGATTATATTCATGATCTCAATGAGCAGGGCGGCATAGACTGGGAGGAGATGAAAAAGTATATATCAGCCCTGAAGGCGAGAAGACCACAGCAGCAGCAGCAGCAGCAAGCAAGACCACCAGCACAAGCAGCGCCACCACCCAATATGGGCATAGTGCAGAATCCACTCCCGGAGCATCAGAACCAAAACCAAGTTGCTCCCATTCTGACGAACAGCCAGTCTGAGGCTGGTCATGGGCAACAGTGGAGAATAGAGGACTCTTCCTCTCTTTATTCAACGGGTCACTTTCAGAGTACCGCAGAACGACCACCACGCCGCACCAACCACATACCTAGGCCACAACCCGTTACCATCACCCCTCTACCGACACCCACATATCACTCGCCCGCACCCAATAACCCATTACCACTACCCGCCTTCCTCAAGCCCATTACGCCCCACACCACTACACCGCTACCATATAATCCCCCGCAAACCAATCACGCGCCCCTTCTACCATCCAGGCCGCTATTACGCGTACCATTTCCTACTTCGCCTGCTACCACTACCACCTACCCAGATACGCCCTTACCATCCAGACCGCTATTACGCGTGCCATTCCCCACTTCACCGACCACTTACCCATCCACCATCCAACCCTCTAGGCCTTTAATCCGCACCTCGCCATCGCCACCTAGCCCTACGCCAACACCTACATACCAGCCCTCTACATCATCCGCACCATCCAACCCTGCGGTACTTAAGGTGTCACCCGGATCCTCCACGGTCGAGGAACATGCACTATGGAGTGGAAGGATTTTCAACAAGGTCTTTCCTCAGTCCACAGTTAGAGACGGCCCATCACAGCCGACTGAGGAAGCCCATAATGAAGAGAGTGCACCAGGCACTCAATATGACTTGTTGAAACATCTGGACAGAACACCGGCACGGATCACTGTACTTGAATTGATTAAAAGGTCCAAGATTCACCAAGAAGCCTTAATGGAATATCTACAGAAGGTGATGGTCAACGAGGATGTGCCGGTAGAAAAAATTGCAGCACTACTAGTTCCTCAGGGGGATCAGCCCTCCATTACATTTCACACATCGGAACTAGCACCGCCAGCAGCCAGAAGCATGGCTCTAAGCATCACGGTCAACATCTGTAAGAAGGCCGTGGATGCATGCCTGGTAGATACAGGGGCTTCGATCAATATTTTACCTCCGAAGACCCTGGAGCTGTGCGGTGTGCCCAAAGAAAAATGGCTGCCTAGCCCCATCTCTGTGACAGTATATGACAACTCTACCCGTTCCCCTCTGGGAATGGTTTATTTGAAGGTGGAGCTAGGCCCTGTAAGTCATGCAGAGGTCGAATTTCACATCCTAGAAATTGACCCTTCTATAAATGCCATTTTGGGTCGTCCTTATATCAAAACTCTTGAGGCGATTCCCTCTACGAATCACCAATGCCTCAAATTCCCTTTCAAAGGACGAATTATTAAAGTGACGAGCATGCCGATCCTTGCTGCTGCTCATACCTTGAATATTAAATCTGCTGCTTTACCTGGCCGACAACCTTTTCTGTCGGTATTACAGGTCTACCATCCAGTGGCTGATCCTTTGAAAGCCGCCACTATTTCTCCATACCCGTTAGATGCCATTAAACGGGGGAAGTGTATGAGTACCCCAGGATGGAGAATTATGATGAAGAACGGCTATGAGCCTGGGAAAGGTCTGGGCACACAGTTGCAAGGCAGAACCACTCCTGTTAAAGATCATCGAACAACACCTGGAAGTGGTCTGGGCTATAGGCCAAGAAGACTGAAGCAAGATCTGGTTCAGCAAGCAGAGATTGAAGAAGGTCAAAAAATCTGGGAGACAATGTCTACACCACCCAAAGAAGGCCGAGATCCCCTAACATGGACCCTGTATACACACTTTGTGAAAGGGCCCATACTTAGTCACAACAACACGGTGGTCATTACTTCGTGTTTTGACCTCTATGACATATATGGGAGGGACTTGGCCAGGCATTGCTCAGAACTACTTACGTACCAATCCTTGGAGGCTCTACGGCCTATGAAAAGGAGAAAATTCCATGATCCTGAATGCGATGGTACAGGTGGTTCGATCTGAGAGACCTTTACATTGCACTGAACGGATTATTCCTAGATCCTGCAGAACCCAAGTGGCCGCCGCAGATTGATGAGTTGATTGAAAGCCCTGGTGCCATCTTTGATAAGCGGATATTGCTCTCTGAAGAGACCGACGAAGGGGAGCCAGATGACCCCTATGAAGCTGGTTACACTACAGATCTGCTCTGGAGGGGGACATATTCTTCACATGTCTTCATGCTCCATACTCTATTTCATACACTGCTCTTGACCCCGACTTGGTCGCGGGTCATTATTGAAGATATTCCACGGGCTCCGCCCGTTATGATTACTCTGTCCCCTCGGGACTTTACTCCACAACCTCCTCTCGATCTAGAGAGGATGTATGACTTGATCTGGGACATATTGCTATATGATCCCCCCAACCCTCTGGCCTTGGTGCCACTTCCTCCATCTGATTCTCCTTCTATCTGTATTCATTCCTGTTTCATGTTTAATTCCTCTGATATCAAAAAAAAAACGCCAATTTTACAACAAATTCTTCTCAGATCTTTATCGAGGAAACATCTTACTTATCCGATCACACCCCATTGCGTGGGTCCTTCGGTCAAGATTCTCTCTTAAATCTACTCTGTCCCTCCCCTCGGGAGAATTCTCCTGTATTTCCACTTGTATCCCAGGATTTCTATCCTGGTTCATCTTCATTAGGTTATAATAGGGAGTTTAGTGAAGTTAGGCAGTCTAGTTTTAGATAGGTTAGTCAAGTTAGGAAGTCTAGGAAGCCTAAGGGTAGGCGAATTCCAGATAGATACCTCCAGGACTTAGCTGATAGATGCTTTTCTTGCTCTTTGATCCCTCAGTTTTTAGAAAATCCAATTCAGATGCCAGAAAACTGTATGAATGATGAGTCGGTCAATGATGGGTATGGGGTATATGAGTTAGTGCATGAAAAGGACCCCCTTATTGAAAATGAGGAAGATGATGAGGACGCAGCTGAGGCATATGCTAGTGGAGTGAAGAGATTCGATGAACCATCAGCTGCCGTAGAGGAGCCCGCCAAAGAAATCAATTTAGAGACTGAAGACGAACCTAAAGTTGTCCTTGTCAGCAAAAATCTTTCTACAGAGGATGAGAAGGCAATGATATAAGTACTTAAGGACTATAAGGACACTTTCGCCTGGAGTTATGAAGATATGCCAGGGTTAGACTCATCTTTAGTTGAACACAGATTAACATTAAAGGATGGAGCTAGCCCGGTCAAGCAGAAATTAAGGCGATTCCACCCACAAATGGCTCTAAAGATGAAGGAAGAGGTCGACAAATTACATAA